>OZ020235.1:5397916-8221813 GCA_963971235.1 Cryptus armator
ATCGAGATTTCGAGAATCAACGACGACAAACGACGATTTCACGATTTCGCCAAAATTCGACTTTGGTTCCGATGCAATGACGATTTGTCGATGTGAACGCATCGGAAATGTGTTTTTTTCGTAAAAAACTGACATTTTTGTCAAATCGACGTTTTTGACCCTCGGAAATCGAGATTTCGAGAATCAACGACGACAAACGACGATTTCACGATTTCGCCAAAATTCGACTTTGGTTCCGATGCAATGACGATTTGTCGATGTAAACGCATTGGAAATGTGTTTTTTTGTAAAAATCTGACATTTTTGTCAAATCAGCGTTTTTGACCCTCGGACATCGAGATTTCGAGGATCAACGACGACAATCGACCATTTCACGATTTAGCTAAAATTCGACTTTGGTTCCGGTGCAATGACGATTTGTCGTTGTAAACGCATTGAAAATGTGTTTTTTCGTAAAAAACTAACATTTTTGTCAAATCAGCGTTTTTGACCCTCGTACATCGAGATTTCGACAATCAACGACGACAAACGACGATTTCACCATTTTGCCAAAATTCGACTTTGGTTCCGATGCAATGACGATTTGTCGATGTAAACGCATCGGAAATGTGTTTTTTTCGTAAAAATCTAAGGTTTTTGTCAAATCGACGTTTTTGACCCTCGGAGATCGAGATTTCGAGAATCAACGACGACAAACGACGATTTCACGATTTCGCCAAAATTCGACTTTGGTTCCGATGCAATGACGATTTGTCGATGTAAACGCATCGGAAATGTGTTTTTTCGTCAAAAACTGACATTTTTGTCAAATCGACGTTTTTGACCCTCGGACGTCGGGATTTCGAGAATCAACGACGACAAACGACGATTTCACGATTTCGCCAAAATTCGACTTTGGTTCCGATGCAATGACGATTTGTCGTTGTAAACGCATCGGAAATGTATTTTTTTCGTAAAAATCTGAGGTTTTTGGCAAATCGACGTTTTTGACCCTCGGAAATCGAGATTTCGAGAATCAACGACGACAAACGACCATTTCACGATTTCGCGGAAATTCGACTTTGGTTCCGATGCAATGACGATTTGTCGTTGTAAACGCATTAGAAATGTGTTTTTTCGTAAAAATCTGACATTTTTGTCAAATCAGCGTTTTTGACCCTCGTATATCGAGATTTAGACAATCAACGACGACAAACGACGATTTCACGATTTCGCGGAAATTCGACTTAGTTTCCGGTGCAATGATGATTTGTCGTTGTAAACGCATCGGAAATGTGTTTTTTTCGTAAAAATCTGAGGTTTTTGTCAAATCGACATTTTTGACCCTCGGAAATCGAGATTTCGAGAATCAACGACGACAAACGACGATTTCACGATTTCGCCAAAATTCGACTTTGGTTCCGATGCAATGACGATTTGTCGATGTAAACGCATCGGAAATGTGTTTTTTTCGTAAAAATCTGAGGTTTTTGTCAAATCGACATTTTTGACCCTCGGAAATCGAGATTTCGAGAATCAACGACGACAAACGACCATTTCACGATTTCGCGGAAATTCGACTTTGGTTCCGATGCAATGACGATTTGTCGGTGTAAACGCATCGGAAATGTGTTTTTTCGTAAAAAACTGACATTTTTGTCAAATCAGCGTTTTTGACCGTCGGACATCGAGATTTCGAGAATCAACGACGACAAACGACGATTTCACGATTACGCCAAAATTCGACTTTGGTTCCGATGCAATGACGATTTGTCGATGTAAACGCATTGGAAATGTGTTTTTTTGTAAAAATCTGACATTTTTGTCAAATCAGCGTTTTTGACCCTCGGACATCGAGATTTCGAGGATCAACGACGACAATCGACCATTTCACGATTTAGCTAAAATTCGACTTTGGTTCCGGTGCAATGACGATTTGTCGTTGTAAACGCATTGAAAATGTGTTTTTTCGTAAAAAACTAACATTTTTGTCAAATCAGCGTTTTTGACCCTCGTACATCGAGATTTCGACAATCAACGACGACAAACGACGATTTCACCATTTTGCCAAAATTCGACTTTGGTTCCGATGCAATGACGATTTGTCGATGTAAACGCATCGGAAATGTGTTTTTTTCGTAAAAATCTAAGGTTTTTGTCAAATCGACGTTTTTGACCCTCGGAGATCGAGATTTCGAGAATCAACGACGACAAACGACGATTTCACGATTTCGCCAAAATTCGACTTTGGTTCCGATGCAATGACGATTTGTCGATGTAAACGCATCGGAAATGTGTTTTTTCGTAAAAAACTGACATTTTTGTCAAATCGACGTTTTTGACCCTCGGACGTCGGGATTTCGAGAATCAACGACGACAAACGACGATTTCACGATTTCGCCAAAATTCGACTTTGGTTCCGATGCAATGACGATTTGTCGTTGTAAACGCATCGGAAATGTATTTTTTTCGTAAAAATCTGAGGTTTTTGGCAAATCGACGTTTTTGACCCTCGGAAATCGAGATTTCGAGAATCAACGACGACAAACGACCATTTCACGATTTCGCGGAAATTCGACTTTGGTTCCGATGCAATGACGATTTGTCGTTGTAAACGCATTAGAAATGTGTTTTTTCGTAAAAATCTGACATTTTTGTCAAATCAGCGTTTTTGACCCTCGTATATCGAGATTTAGACAATCAACGACGACAAACGACGATTTCACGATTTCGCGGAAATTCGACTTAGTTTCCGGTGCAATGATGATTTGTCGTTGTAAACGCATCGGAAATGTGTTTTTTTCGTAAAAATCTGAGGTTTTTGTCAAATCGACATTTTTGACCCTCGGAAATCGAGATTTCGAGAATCAACGACGACAAACGACGATTTCACGATTTCGCCAAAATTCGACTTTGGTTCCGATGCAATGACGATTTGTCGATGTAAACGCATCGGAAATGTGTTTTTTTCGTAAAAATCTGAGGTTTTTGTCAAATCGACATTTTTGACCCTCGGAAATCGAGATTTCGAGAATCAACGACGACAAACGACCATTTCACGATTTCGCGGAAATTCGACTTTGGTTCCGATGCAATGACGATTTGTCGGTGTAAACGCATCGGAAATGTGTTTTTTCGTAAAAAACTGACATTTTTGTCAAATCAGCGTTTTTGACCGTCGGACATCGAGATTTCGAGAATCAACGACGACAAACGACGATTTCACGATTACGCCAAAATTCGACTTTGGTTCCGATGCAATGACGATTTGTCGATGTAAACGCATTGGAAATGTGTTTTTTTGTAAAAATCTGACATTTTTGTCAAATCAGCGTTTTTGACCCTCGGACATCGAGATTTCGAGGATCAACGACGACAATCGACCATTTCACGATTTAGCTAAAATTCGACTTTGGTTCCGGTGCAATGACGATTTGTCGTTGTAAACGCATTGAAAATGTGTTTTTTCGTAAAAAACTAACATTTTTGTCAAATCAGCGTTTTTGACCCTCGTACATCGAGATTTCGACAATCAACGACGACAAACGACGATTTCACCATTTTGCCAAAATTCGACTTTGGTTCCGATGCAATGACGATTTGTCGATGTAAACGCATCGGAAATGTGTTTTTTTCGTAAAAATCTAAGGTTTTTGTCAAATCGACGTTTTTGACCCTCGGACATCGAGATTTCGAGAATCAACGACGACAAACGACGATTTCACGATTTCGCCAAAATTCGACTTTGGTTCCGATGCAATGACGATTTGTCGATGTAAACGCATCGGAAATGTGTTTTTTCGTAAAAAACTGACATTTTTGTCAAATCGACGTTTTTGACCCTCGGACGTCGGGATTTCGAGAATCAACGACGACAAACGACGATTTCACGATTTCGCCAAAATTCGACTTTGGTTCCGATGCAATGACGATTTGTCGTTGTAAACGCATCGGAAATGTATTTTTTTCGTAAAAATCTGAGGTTTTTGGCAAATCGACGTTTTTGACCCTCGGAAATCGAGATTTCGAGAATCAACGACGACAAACGACCATTTCACGATTTCGCGGAAATTCGACTTTGGTTCCGATGCAATGACGATTTGTCGTTGTAAACGCATTAGAAATGTGTTTTTTCGTAAAAATCTGAGGTTTTTGTCAAATCGACGTTTTTGACCCTCGGACATCGAGATTTCGAGAATCAACGACGACAAACGACGATTTCACGATTTCGCCAAAATTCGACTTTGGTTCCGATGCAATGACGATTTGTCGATGTAAACGCATCGGAAATGTGTTTTTTTCGTAAAAATCTGAGGTTTTTGTCAAATCGACATTTTTGACCCTCGGAAATCGAGATTTCGAGAATCAACGACGACAAACGACCATTTCACGATTTCGCGGAAATTCGACTTTGGTTCCGATGCAATGACGATTTGTCGGTGTAAACGCATCGGAAATGTGTTTTTTCGTAAAAAACTGACATTTTTGTCAAATCAGCGTTTTTGACCGTCGGACATCGAAATTTCGAGAATCAACGACGACAAACGACGATTTCACGATTACGCCAAAATTCGACTTTGGTTCCGATGCAATGACGATTTGTCGATGTAAACGCATTAGAAATGTGTTTTTTCGTAAAAATCTGACATTTTTGTCAAATCAGCGTTTTTGACCCTCGTATATCGAGATTTCGACAATCAACGACGACAAACAACGATTTCACGATTTTGCCAAAATTTGACTTTGGTTCCGATGCAATGACGATTTGTCGATGTGAACGCATCGGAAATGTGTTTTTTTCGTAAAAAACTGACATTTTTGTCAAATCGACGTTTTTGACCCTCGGAAATCGAGATTTCGAGAATCAACGACGACAAACGACGATTTCACGATTTCGCCAAAATTCGACTTTGGTTCCGATGCAATAACGATTTGTCGATGTAAACGCATTGGAAATGTGTTTTTTTGTAAAAATCTGACATTTTTGTCAAATCTGCGTTTTTGACCCTCGGACATCGAGATTTCGAGGATCAACGACGACAATCGACCATTTCACGATTTAGCTAAAATTCGACTTTGGTTCCGGTGCAATGACGATTTGTCGTTGTAAACGCATTGAAAATGTGTTTTTTCGTAAAAAACTAACATTTTTGTCAAATCAGCGTTTTTGACCCTCGTACATCGAGATTTCGACAATCAACGACGACAAACGACGATTTCACCATTTTGCCAAAATTCGACTTTGGTTCCGATGCAATGACGATTTGTCGATGTAAACGCATCGGAAATGTGTTTTTTTCGTAAAAATCTAAGGTTTTTGTCAAATCGACGTTTTTGACCCTCGGACATCGAGATTTCGAGAATCAACGACGACAAACGACCATTTCACGATTTCGCGGAAATTCGACTTTGGTTCCGATGCAATGACGATTTGTCGTTGTAAACGCATCGGAAATGTGTTTTTTCGTAAAAAACTGACATTTTTGTCAAATCAGCGTTTTTGACCCTCGGACATCGAGATTTCGAGAATCAACGACGACAAACGACGATTTCACGATTTCTCCAAAATTCGATTTTGGTTCCGATGCAATGACCGATTTGTCGATGTAAACGCATCGGAAATGTGTTTTTTCGTAAAAAATCTGACATTTTTGTCAAATCAGCGTTTTTGACCCTCAGACATCGAGATTTCGAGAATCAACGACGACAAACAACGATTTCACGATTTCGCCAAAATTCGACTTTGGTTCCGATGCAATGACGATTTGTCGATGTGAACGCATCGGAAATGTGTTTTTTTCGTAAAAAACTGACATTTTTGTCAAATCGACGTTTTTGACCCTCGGAAATCGAGATTTCGAGAATCAACGACGACAAACGACGATTTCACGATTTCGCCAAAATTCGACTTTGGTTCCGATGCAATGACGATTTGTCGATGTAAACGCATTGGAAATGTGTTTTTTTGTAAAAATCTGACATTTTTGTCAAATCAGCGTTTTTGACCCTCGGACATCGAGATTTCGAGGATCAACGACGACAATCGACCATTTCACGATTTAGCTAAAATTCGACTTTGGTTCCGGTGCAATGACGATTTGTCGTTGTAAACGCATTGAAAATGTGTTTTTTCGTAAAAAACTAACATTTTTGTCAAATCAGCGTTTTTGACCCTCGTACATCGAGATTTCGACAATCAACGACGACAAACGACGATTTCACCATTTTGCCAAAATTCGACTTTGGTTCCGATGCAATGACGATTTGTCGATGTAAACGCATCGGAAATGTGTTTTTTTCGTAAAAATCTAAGGTTTTTGTCAAATCGACGTTTTTGACCCTCGGAGATCGAGATTTCGAGAATCAACGACGACAAACGACGATTTCACGATTTCGCCAAAATTCGACTTTGGTTCCGATGCAATGACGATTTGTCGATGTAAACGCATCGGAAATGTGTTTTTTCGTCAAAAACTGACATTTTTGTCAAATCGACGTTTTTGACCCTCGGACGTCGGGATTTCGAGAATCAACGACGACAAACGACGATTTCACGATTTCGCCAAAATTCGACTTTGGTTCCGATGCAATGACGATTTGTCGTTGTAAACGCATCGGAAATGTATTTTTTTCGTAAAAATCTGAGGTTTTTGGCAAATCGACGTTTTTGACCCTCGGAAATCGAGATTTCGAGAATCAACGACGACAAACGACGATTTCACGATTTCGCCAAAATTCGACTTTGGTTCCGATGCAATGACGATTTGTCGATGTAAACGCATTGGAAATGTGTTTTTTTGTAAAAATCTGACATTTTTGTCAAATCAGCGTTTTTGACCCTCGGACATCGAGATTTCGAGGATCAACGACGACAATCGACCATTTCACGATTTAGCTAAAATTCGACTTTGGTTCCGGTGCAATGACGATTTGTCGTTGTAAACGCATTGAAAATGTGTTTTTTCGTAAAAAACTAACATTTTTGTCAAATCAGCGTTTTTGACCCTCGTACATCGAGATTTCGACAATCAACGACGACAAACGACGATTTCACCATTTTGCCAAAATTCGACTTTGGTTCCGATGCAATGACGATTTGTCGTTGTAAACGCATCGGAAATGTGTTTTTTCGTAAAAAACTGACATTTTTGTCAAATCAGCGTTTTTGACCCTCGGACATCGAGATTTCGAGAATCAACGACGACAAACGACGATTTCACGATTTCGCGGAAATTCGACTTTGGTTCCGATGCAATGACGATTTGTCGTTGTAAACGCATCGGAAATGTGTTTTTTCGTAAAAAACTGACATTTTTGTCAAATCAGCGTTTTTGACCCTCGGACATCGAGATTTCGAGAATCAACGACGACAAACGACGATTTCACGATTTCTCCAAAATTCGATTTTGGTTCCGATGCAATGACCGATTTGTAGATGTAAACGCATCGGAAATGTGTTTTTTCGTAAAAAATCTGACATTTTTGTCAAATCAGCGTTTTTGACCCTCGGACATCGAGATTTCGAGAATCAACGACGACAAACGACGATTTCACGATTTCTCCAAAATTCGACTTTGGTTCCGATGCAATGACCGATTTGTCGATGTAAACGCATCGGAAATGTGTTTTTTCGTAAAAAATCTGACATTTTTGTCAAATCAGCGTTTTTGACCCTCAGACATCGAGATTTCGAGAATCAACGACGACAAACAACGATTTCACGATTTCGCCAAAATTCGACTTTGGTTCCGATGCAATGACGATTTGTCGATGTGAACGCATCGGAAATGTGTTTTTTTCGTAAAAAACTGACATTTTTGTCAAATCGACGTTTTTGACCCTCGGAAATCGAGATTTCGAGAATCAACGACGACAAACGACGATTTCACGATTTCGCCAAAATTCGACTTTGGTTCCGATGCAATGACGATTTGTCGATGTAAACGCATTGGAAATGTGTTTTTTTGTAAAAATCTGACATTTTTGTCAAATCAGCGTTTTTGACCCTCGGACATCGAGATTTCGAGGATCAACGACGACAATCGACCATTTCACGATTTAGCTAAAATTCGACTTTGGTTCCGGTGCAATGACGATTTGTCGTTGTAAACGCATTGAAAATGTGTTTTTTCGTAAAAAACTAACATTTTTGTCAAATCAGCGTTTTTGACCCTCGTACATCGAGATTTCGACAATCAACGACGACAAACGACGATTTCACCATTTTGCCAAAATTCGACTTTGGTTCCGATGCAATGACGATTTGTCGATGTAAACGCATCGGAAATGTGTTTTTTTCGTAAAAATCTAAGGTTTTTGTCAAATCGACGTTTTTGACCCTCGGAGATCGAGATTTCGAGAATCAACGACGACAAACGACGATTTCACGATTTCGCCAAAATTCGACTTTGGTTCCGATGCAATGACGATTTGTCGATGTAAACGCATCGGAAATGTGTTTTTTCGTCAAAAACTGACATTTTTGTCAAATCGACGTTTTTGACCCTCGGACGTCGGGATTTCGAGAATCAACGACGACAAACGACGATTTCACGATTTCGCCAAAATTCGACTTTGGTTCCGATGCAATGACGATTTGTCGTTGTAAACGCATCGGAAATGTATTTTTTTCGTAAAAATCTGAGGTTTTTGGCAAATCGACGTTTTTGACCCTCGGAAATCGAGATTTCGAGAATCAACGACGACAAACGACGATTTCACGATTTCGCCAAAATTCGACTTTGGTTCCGATGCAATGACGATTTGTCGATGTAAACGCATTGGAAATGTGTTTTTTTGTAAAAATCTGACATTTTTGTCAAATCAGCGTTTTTGACCCTCGGACATCGAGATTTCGAGGATCAACGACGACAATCGACCATTTCACGATTTAGCTAAAATTCGACTTTGGTTCCGGTGCAATGACGATTTGTCGTTGTAAACGCATTGAAAATGTGTTTTTTCGTAAAAAACTAACATTTTTGTCAAATCAGCGTTTTTGACCCTCGTACATCGAGATTTCGACAATCAACGACGACAAACGACGATTTCACCATTTTGCCAAAATTCGACTTTGGTTCCGATGCAATGACGATTTGTCGATGTAAACGCATCGGAAATGTGTTTTTTTCGTAAAAATCTAAGGTTTTTGTCAAATCGACGTTTTTGACCCTCGGACATCGAGATTTCGAGAATCAACGACGACAAACGACGATTTCACGATTTCGCCAAAATTCGACTTTGGTTCCGATGCAATGACGATTTGTCGATGTAAACGCATCGGAAATGTGTTTTTTCGTAAAAAACTGACATTTTTGTCAAATCGACGTTTTTGACCCTCGGACGTCGAGATTTCGAGAATCAACGACGACAAACGACGATTTCACGATTTCGCCAAAATTCGACTTTGGTTCCGATGCAATGACGATTTGTCGTTGTAAACGCATCGGAAATGTATTTTTTTCGTAAAAATCTGAGGTTTTTGGCAAATCGACGTTTTTGACCCTCGGAAATCGAGATTTCGAGAATCAACGACGACAAACGACCATTTCACGATTTCGCGGAAATTCGACTTTGGTTCCGATGCAATGACGTTTTGTCGTTGTAAACGCATTAGAAATGTGTTTTTTCATAAAAATCTGACATTTTTGTCAAATCAGCGTTTTTGACCCTCGTATATCGAGATTTCGACAATCAACGACGACAAACGACGATTTCACGATTTTGCCAAAATTTAACTTAGTTTCCGGTGCAATGATGATTTGTCGTTGTAAACGCATCGGAAATGTGTTTTTTTCGTAAAAATCTGAGGTTTTTGTCAAATCGACATTTTTGACCCTCGGAAATCGAGATTTCGAGAATCAACGACGACAAACGACGATTTCACGATTTCGCGGAAATTCGACTTTGGTTCCGATGCAATGCCGATTTGTCGTTGTAAACGCATCGGAAATGTGTTTTTTCGTAAAAAACTGACATTTTTGTCAAATCAGCGTTTTTGACCCTCGGACATCGAGATTTCGAGAATCAACGACGATAAACGACGATTTCACGATTTCTCCAAAATTCGACTTTGGTTCCGATGCAATGACCGATTTGTCGATGTAAACGCATCGGAAATGTGTTTTTTCGTAAAAAATCTGACATTTTTGTCAAATCAGCGTTTTTGACCCTCAGACATCGAGATTTCGAGAATCAACGACGACAAACAACGATTTCACGATTTCGCCAAAATTCGACTTTGGTTCCGATGCAATGACGATTTGTCGATGTAAACGCATTGGAAATGTGTTTTTTTGTAAAAATCTGACATTTTTGTCAAATCAGCGTTTTTGACCCTCGGACATCGAGATTTCGACAATCAACGACGACAAACGACGATTTCACGATTTTGCCAAAATTTGACTTAGTTTCCGGTGCAATGATGATTTGTCGTTGTAAACGCATCGGAAATGTGTTTTTTTCGTAAAAATCTGAGGTTTTTGTCAAATCGACATTTTTGACCCTCGGAAATCGAGATTTCGAGAATCAACGACGACAAACGACCATTTCACGATTTCGCGGAAATTCGACTTTGGTTCCGATGCAATGACGATTTGTCGATGTAAACGCATCGGAAATGTGTTTTTTCGTAAAAAACTGACATTTTTGTCAAATCAGCGTTTTTGACCCTCGTACATCGAGATTTCGACAATCAACGACGACAAACGACGATTTCACGATTTTGCCAAAATTTGACTTAGTTTCCGGTGCAATGATGATTTGTCGCTGTAAACGCATCGGAAATGTGTTTTTTTCGTAAAAATCTGCGGTTTTTGTCAAATCGACATTTTTGACCCTCGGAAATCGAGATTTCGAGAATCAACGACGACAAACGACCATTTCACGATTTCGCGGAAATTCGACTTTGGTTCCGATGCAATGCCGATTTGTCGTTGTAAACGCATCGGAAATGTGTTTTTTCGTAAAAAACTGACATTTTTGTCAAATCAGCGTTTTTGACCCTCGGACATCGAGATTTCGAGAATCAACGACGACAAACGACGATTTCACGATTTCTCCAAAATTCGACTTTGGTTCCGATGCAATGACCGATTTGTCGATGTAAACGCATCGGAAATGTGTTTTTTCGTAAAAAATCTGACATTTTTGTCAAATCAGCGTTTTTGACCCTCAGACATCGAGATTTCGAGAATCAACGACGACAAACAACGATTTCACGATTTCGCCAAAATTCGACTTTGGTTCCGATGCAATGACGATTTGTCGTTGTAAACGCATCGGAAATGTGTTTTTTCGTAAAAAACTGACATTTTTGTCAAATCAGCGTTTTTGACCCTCGGACATCGAGATTTCGAGGATCAATGACGACAATCGACCATTTCACGATTTAGCTAAAATTCGACTTTGGTTCCGGTGCAATGACGATTTGTCGTTGTAAACGCATTGAAAATGTGTTTTTTCGTAAAAAACTAACATTTTTGTCAAATCAGCGTTTTTGACCCTCGTACATCGAGATTTTGACAATCAACGACGACAAACGACGATTTCACCATTTTGCCAAAATTCGACTTTGGTTCCGATGCAATGACGATTTGTCGATGTAAACGCATCGGAAATGTGTTTTTTTCGTAAAAATCTAAGGTTTTTGTCAAATCGACGTTTTTGACCCTCGGAGATCGAGATTTCGAGAATCAACGACGACAAACGACGATTTCACGATTTCGCCAAAATTCGACTTTGGTTCCGATGCAATGACGATTTGTCGATGTAAACGCATCGGAAATGTGTTTTTTCGTCAAAAACTGACATTTTTGTCAAATCGACGTTTTTGACCCTCGGACGTCGGGATTTCGAGAATCAACGACGACAAACGACGATTTCACGATTTCGCCAAAATTCGACTTTGGTTCCGATGCAATGACGATTTGTCGTTGTAAACGCATCGGAAATGTATTTTTTTCGTAAAAATCTGAGGTTTTTGGCA
The DNA here is from genome assembly GCA_963971235.1 of Cryptus armator. Taxonomy (NCBI): domain Eukaryota; kingdom Metazoa; phylum Arthropoda; class Insecta; order Hymenoptera; family Ichneumonidae; genus Cryptus; species Cryptus armator. The sequence goes on from OZ020235.1 coordinate 5,409,882, forward strand.
AATCGACGTTTTTGACCCTCGGAAATCGAGATTTCGAGAATCAACGACGACAAACGACGATTTCACGATTTCGCCATAATTCGACTTTGGTTCCGATGCAATGACGATTTGTCGATGTAAACGTATTGGAAATGTGTTTTTTTGTAAAAATCTGACATTTTTGTCAAATCAGCGTTTTTGACCCTCGGACATCGAGATTTCGAGGATCAACGACGACAATCGACCATTTCACGATTTAGCTAAAATTCGACTTTGGTTCCGGTGCAATGACGATTTGTCGTTGTAAACGCATTGAAAATGTGTTTTTTCGTAAAAAACTAACATTTTTGTCAAATCAGCGTTTTTGACCCTCGTACATCGAGATTTCGACAATCAACGACGACAAACGACGATTTCACCATTTTGCCAAAATTCGACTTTGGTTCCGATGCAATGACGATTTGTCGATGTAAACGCATCGGAAATGTGTTTTTTTCGTAAAAATCTAAGGTTTTTGTCAAATCGACGTTTTTGACCCTCGGACATCGAGATTTCGAGAATCAACGACGACAAACGACGATTTCACGATTTCGCCAAAATTCGACTTTGGTTCCGATGCAATGACGATTTGTCGTTGTAAACGCATTAGAAATGTGTTTTATCATAAAAATCTGACATTTTTGTCAAATCAGCGTTTTTGACCCTCGTATATCGAGATTTCGACAATCAACGACGACAAACGACGATTTCACGATTTTGCCAAAATTTAACTTAGTTTCCGGTGCAATGATGATTTGTCGTTGTAAACGCATCGGAAATGTGTTTTTTTCGTAAAAATCTGAGGTTTTTGTCAAATCGACATTTTTGACCCTCGGAAATCGAGATTTCGAGAATCAACGACGACAAACGACCATTTCACGATTTCGCGGAAATTCGACTTTGGTTCCGATGCAATGACGATTTGTCGATGTAAACGCATCGGAAATGTGTTTTTTCGTAAAAAAAACTGACATTTTTGTCAAATCAGCGTTTTTGACCCTCGGACATCGAGATTTCGAGAATCAACGACGACAAACGACGATTTCACGATTTCTCCAAAATTCGACTTTGGTTCCGATGCAATGACCGATTTGTCGATGTAAACGCATCGGAAATGTGTTTTTTCGTAAAAAATCTGACATTTTTGTCAAATCAGCGTTTTTGACCCTCAGACATCGAGATTTCGAGAATCAACGACGACAAACAACGATTTCACGATTTCGCCAAAATTCGACTTTGGTTCCGATGCAATGACGATTTGTCGATGTGAACGCATCGGAAATGTGTTTTTTTCGTAAAAAACTGACATTTTTGTCAAATCGACGTTTTTGACCCTCGGAAATCGAGATTTCGAGAATCAACGACGACAAACGACGATTTCACGATTTCGCCAAAATTCGACTTTGGTTCCGATGCAATGACGATTTGTCGATGTAAACGCATTGGAAATGTGTTTTTTTGTAAAAATCTGACATTTTTGTCAAATCAGCGTTTTTGACCCTCGGACATCGAGATTTCGAGGATCAACGACGACAATCGACCATTTCCCGATTTAGCTAAAATTCGACTTTGGTTCCGGTGCAATGACGATTTGTCGTTGTACACGCATTGAAAATGTGTTTTTTCGTAAAAAACTAACATTTTTGTCAAATCAGCGTTTTTGACCCTCGTACATCGAGATTTCGACAATCAACGACGACAAACGACGATTTCACCATTTTGCCAAAATTCGACTTTGGTTCCGATGCAATGACGATTTGTCGATGTAAACGCATCGGAAATGTGTTTTTTTCGTAAAAATCTAAGGTTTTTGTCAAATCGACGTTTTTGACCCTCGGGGATCGAGATTTCGAGAATCAACGACGACAAACGACGATTTCACGATTTCGCCAAAATTCGACTTTGGTTCCGATGCAATGACGATTTGTCGATGTAAACGCATCGGAAATGTGTTTTTTCGTCAAAAACTGACATTTTTGTCAAATCGACGTTTTTGACCCTCGGACGTCGGGATTTCGAGAATCAACGACGACAAACGACGATTTCACGATTTCGCCAAAATTCGACTTTGGTTCCGATGCAATGACGATTTGTCGTTGTAAACGCATCGGAAATGTATTTTTTTCGTAAAAATCTGAGGTTTTTGGCAAATCGACGTTTTTGACCCTCGGAAATCGAGATTTCGAGAATCAACGACGACAAACGACGATTTCACGATTTCGCCAAAATTCGACTTTGGTTCCGATGCAATGACGATTTGTCGATGTAAACGCATTGGAAATGTGTTTTTTTGTAAAAATCTGACATTTTTGTCAAATCAGCGTTTTTGACCCTCGGACATCGAGATTTCGAGGATCAACGACGACAATCGACCATTTCACGATTTAGCTAAAATTCGACTTTGGTTCCGGTGCAATGACGATTTGTCGTTGTAAACGCATTGAAAATGTGTTTTTTCGTAAAAAACTAACATTTTTGTCAAATCAGCGTTTTTGACCCTCGTACATCGAGATTTCGACAATCAACGACGACAAACGACGATTTCACCATTTTGCCAAAATTCGACTTTGGTTCCGATGCAATGACGATTTGTCGATGTAAACGCATCGGAAATGTGTTTTTTTCGTAAAAATCTAAGGTTTTTGTCTAATCGACGTTTTTGACCCTCGGACATCGAGATTTCGAGAATCAACGACGACAAACGACGATTTCACGATTTCGCCAAAATTCGACTTTGGTTCCGATGCAATGACGATTTGTCGTTGTAAACGCATTAGAAATGTGTTTTTTCATAAAAATCTGACATTTTTGTCAAATCAGCGTTTTTGACCCTCGTATATCGAGATTTCGACAATCAACGACGACAAACGACGATTTCACGATTTTGCCAAAATTTAACTTAGTTTCCGGTGCAATGATGATTTGTCGTTGTAAACGCATCGGAAATGTGTTTTTTTCGTAAAAATCTGAGGTTTTTGTCAAATCGACATTTTTGACCCTCGGAAATCGAGATTTCGAGAATCAACGACGACAAACGACCATTTCACGATTTCGCGGAAATTCGACTTTGGTTCCGATGCAATGACGATTTGTCGATGTAAACGCATCGGAAATGTGTTTTTTCGTAAAAAACTGACATTTTTGTCAAATCAGCGTTTTTGACCCTCGGACATCGAGATTTCGAGAATCAACGACGACAAACGACGATTTCACGATTTCTCCAAAATTCGACTTTGGTTCCGATGCAATGACCGATTTGTCGATGTAAACGCATCGGAAATGTGTTTTTTCGTAAAAAACTGACATTTTTGTCAAATCGACGTTTTTGACCCTCGGAAATCGAGATTTCGAGAATCAACGACGACAAACGACGATTTCACGATTTCGCCAAAATTCGACTTTGGTTCCGATGCAATGACGATTTGTCGATGTAAACGCATTGGAAATGTGTTTTTTTGTAAAAATCTGACATTTTTGTCAAATCAGCGTTTTTGACCCTCGGACATCGAGATTTCGAGGATCAACGACGACAATCGACCATTTCACGATTTAGCTAAAATTCGACTTTGGTTCCGGTGCAATGACGATTTGTCGTTGTAAACGCATTGAAAATGTGTTTTTTCGTAAAAAACTAACATTTTTGTCAAATCAGCGTTTTTGACCCTCGTACATCGAGATTTCGACAATCAACGACGACAAACGACGATTTCACCATTTTGCCAAAATTCGACTTTGGTTCCGATGCAATGACGATTTGTCGATGTAAACGCATCGGAAATGTGTTTTTTTCGTAAAAATCTAAGGTTTTTGTCAAATCGACGTTTTTGACCCTCGGAGATCGAGATTTCGAGAATCAACGACGACAAACGACGATTTCACGATTTCGCCAAAATTCGACTTTGGTTCCGATGCAATGACGATTTGTCGATGTAAACGCATCGGAAATGTGTTTTTTCGTCAAAAACTGACATTTTTGTCAAATCGACGTTTTTGACCCTCGGACGTCGGGATTTCGAGAATCAACGACGACAAACGACGATTTCACGATTTCGCCAAAATTCGACTTTGGTTCCGATGCAATGACGATTTGTCGTTGTAAACGCATCGGAAATGTATTTTTTTCGTAAAAATCTGAGGTTTTTGGCAAATCGACGTTTTTGACCCTCGGAAATCGAGATTTCGAGAATCAACGACGACAAACGACCATTTCACGATTTCGCGGAAATTCGACTTTGGTTCCGATGCAATGACGATTTGTCGTTGTAAACGCATTAGAAATGTGTTTTTTCGTAAAAATCTGACATTTTTGTCAAATCAGCGTTTTTGACCCTCGTATATCGAGATTTCGACAATCAACGACGACAAACGACGATTTCACGATTTCGCGGAAATTCGACTTAGTTTCCGGTGCAATGATGATTTGTCGTTGTAAACGCATCGGAAATGTGTTTTTTTCGTAAAAATCTGAGGTTTTTGTCAAATCGACATTTTTGACCCTCGGAAATCGAGATTTCGAGAATCAACGACGACAAACGACGATTTCACGATTTCGCCAAAATTCGACTTTGGTTCCGATGCAATGACGATTTGTCGATGTAAACGCATCGGAAATGTGTTTTTTTCGTAAAAATCTGAGGTTTTTGTCAAATCGACATTTTTGACCCTCGGAAATCGAGATTTCGAGAATCAACGACGACAAACGACCATTTCACGATTTCGCGGAAATTCGACTTTGGTTCCGATGCAATGACGATTTGTCGGTGTAAACGCATCGGAAATGTGTTTTTTCGTAAAAAACTGACATTTTTGTCAAATCAGCGTTTTTGACCGTCGGACATCGAGATTTCGAGAATCAACGACGACAAACGACGATTTCACGATTACGCCAAAATTCGACTTTGGTTCCGATGCAATGACGATTTGTCGATGTAAACGCATTGGAAATGTGTTTTTTTGTAAAAATCTGACATTTTTGTCAAATCAGCGTTTTTGACCCTCGGACATCGAGATTTCGAGGATCAACGACGACAATCGACCATTTCACGATTTAGCTAAAATTCGACTTTGGTTCCGGTGCAATGACGATTTGTCGTTGTAAACGCATTGAAAATGTGTTTTTTCGTAAAAAACTAACATTTTTGTCAAATCAGCGTTTTTGACCCTCGTACATCGAGATTTCGACAATCAACGACGACAAACGACGATTTCACCATTTTGCCAAAATTCGACTTTGGTTCCGATGCAATGACGATTTGTCGATGTAAACGCATCGGAAATGTGTTTTTTTTCGTAAAAAACTGACATTTTTGTCAAATCGACGTTTTTGACCCTCGGAAATCGAGATTTCGAGAATCAACGACGACAAACGACGATTTCACGATTTCGCCAAAATTCGACTTTGGTTCCGATGCAATGACGATTTGTCGATGTAAACGCATTGGAAATGTGTTTTTTTGTAAAAATCTGACATTTTTGTCAAATCAGCGTTTTTGACCCTCGGACATCGAGATTTCGAGGATCAACGACGACAATCGACCATTTCACGATTTAGCTAAAATTCGACTTTGGTTCCGGTGCAATGACGATTTGTCGTTGTAAACGCATTGAAAATGTGTTTTTTCGTAAAAAACTAACATTTTTGTCAAATCAGCGTTTTTGACCCTCGTACATCGAGATTTCGACAATCAACGACGACAAACGACGATTTCACCATTTTGCCAAAATTCGACTTTGGTTCCGATGCAATGACGATTTGTCGATGTAAACGCATCGGAAATGTGTTTTTTTCGTAAAAATCTAAGGTTTTTGTCAAATCGACGTTTTTGACCCTCGGAGATCGAGATTTCGAGAATCAACGACGACAAACGACGATTTCACGATTTCGCCAAAATTCGACTTTGGTTCCGATGCAATGACGATTTGTCGATGTAAACGCATCGGAAATGTGTTTTTTCGTCAAAAACTGACATTTTTGTCAAATCGACGTTTTTGACCCTCGGACGTCGGGATTTCGAGAATCAACGACGACAAACGACGATTTCACGATTTCGCCAAAATTCGACTTTGGTTCCGATGCAATGACGATTTGTCGTTGTAAACGCATCGGAAATGTATTTTTTTCGTAAAAATCTGAGGTTTTTGGCAAATCGACGTTTTTGACCCTCGGAAATCGAGATTTCGAGAATCAACGACGACAAACGACCATTTCACGATTTCGCGGAAATTCGACTTTGGTTCCGATGCAATGACGATTTGTCGTTGTAAACGCATTAGAAATGTGTTTTTTCGTAAAAATCTGACATTTTTGTCAAATCAGCGTTTTTGACCCTCGTATATCGAGATTTCGACAATCAACGACGACAAACGACGATTTCACGATTTCGCGGAAATTCGACTTAGTTTCCGGTGCAATGATGATTTGTCGTTGTAAACGCATCGGAAATGTGTTTTTTTCGTAAAAATCTGAGGTTTTTGTCAAATCGACATTTTTGACCCTCGGAAATCGAGATTTCGAGAATCAACGACGACAAACGACGATTTCACGATTTCGCCAAAATTCGACTTTGGTTCCGATGCAATGACGATTTGTCGATGTAAACGCATCGGAAATGTGTTTTTTTCGTAAAAATCTGAGGTTTTTGTCAAATCGACATTTTTGACCCTCGGAAATCGAGATTTCGAGAATCAACGACGACAAACGACCATTTCACGATTTCGCGGAAATTCGACTTTGGTTCCGATGCAATGACGATTTGTCGGTGTAAACGCATCGGAAATGTGTTTTTTCGTAAAAAACTGACATTTTTGTCAAATCAGCGTTTTTGACCGTCGGACATCGAGATTTCGAGAATCAACGACGACAAACGACGATTTCACGATTACGCCAAAATTCGACTTTGGTTCCGATGCAATGACGATTTGTCGATGTAAACGCATTGGAAATGTGTTTTTTTTGTAAAAATCTGACATTTTTGTCAAATCAGCGTTTTTGACCCTCGGACATCGAGATTTCGAGGATCAACGACGACAATCGACCATTTCACGATTTAGCTAAAATTCGACTTTGGTTCCGGTGCAATGACGATTTGTCGTTGTAAACGCATTGAAAATGTGTTTTTTCGTAAAAAACTAACATTTTTGTCAAATCAGCGTTTTTGACCCTCGTACATCGAGATTTCGACAATCAACGACGACAAACGACGATTTCACCATTTTGCCAAAATTCGACTTTGGTTCCGATGCAATGACGATTTGTCGATGTAAACGCATCGGAAATGTGTTTTTTTCGTAAAAATCTAAGGTTTTTGTCAAATCGACGTTTTTGACCCTCGGACATCGAGATTTCGAGAATCAACGACGACAAACGACGATTTCACGATTTCGCCAAAATTCGACTTTGGTTCCGATGCAATGACGATTTGTCGATGTAAACGCATCGGAAATGTGTTTTTTCGTAAAAAACTGACATTTTTGTCAAATCGACGTTTTTGACCCTCGGACGTCGGGATTTCGAGAATCAACGACGACAAACGACGATTTCACGATTTCGCCAAAATTCGACTTTGGTTCCGATGCAATGACGATTTGTCGTTGTAAACGCATCGGAAATGTATTTTTTTCGTAAAAATCTGAGGTTTTTGGCAAATCGACGTTTTTGACCCTCGGAAATCGAGATTTCGAGAATCAACGACGACAAACGACCATTTCACGATTTCGCGGAAATTCGACTTTGGTTCCGATGCAATGACGATTTGTCGTTGTAAACGCATTAGAAATGTGTTTTTTCGTAAAAATCTGAGGTTTTTGTCAAATCGACGTTTTTGACCCTCGGACATCGAGATTTCGAGAATCAACGACGACAAACGACGATTTCACGATTTCGCCAAAATTCGACTTTGGTTCCGATGCTGTTACGTCGCGGGTTTATAATTGGAGAATTAATGAATATATTAAAGTAGTTGATTGATGTTATCCATCGATGATACGATTGCGACGTTAACATAACACATATATAAGTTGCCCCAAGGTTTAGACCGGAATGCGCCGGTCAGGGATCGGAGCATCGAACTGCGTGATTGGTGATGCCAGATTGTAATTTTTATTTATTTATTTGTTTTATATTGCAACCTTAATTTGAAAACCCATTTAACAATTATTAGACGATTATATGCCGATAGCGTGTTTGGGCGTAGCGGGTTGTTAATAAATTGTATTGTAATTGTATTATTTCTCGTAAATAAAAACACAGTTGGAAGTTCGATTGAACTATCACTATTTAATTATTAAATCGTTGATGATTGATGTTGTATAATTAAGTACACTGAGATGTCTAATTGTTCGAGTTCATATTTGTTTACATTTGTTAAATTTGTAATTGCTGAATATTCACGAAATGACTGATTTACATTGTTTTATAATTTGTTATAATAAAATGTAGTTCACTTTGAAGATCGGTATCTTATATCGGTATCATTATACCGCCTGATCACAGTCAGGTATCGATGAACTGTATAAAAAATAATTGTTACACTTTTTAGGTTGCGAAGACCGCGGTGAACGAATAACAAATAATTTATAGAGTTGAATATATATTTTACGTGCGCGTACATGTCGTCGTGGCACGGAGCTAGACTCGCGGAGAGATGGTAATTGTTGAAAAGCAGGATCTAGCCTGAGGAGCTCTGAAGGAGCTCTCCACAATGTGATGCGCGTGGAGGGGGTATGCCACTGATGGCGGGGATACCCGCGCGTGGTGCCGCGTGCAGCATCTCACGGTAAATGCTGATGTAGCGAATTTGCACGTGTGCCGTATCGCAGCGCAATTCTCGAGAACCGAGATTATTATTTTGCTGACTGAGTGTCTGGGCCTCATCCGGTCCCACACTCGGTTGGATATTTGATATTTATTCGTATCGTACTAACGTACGTGACTAAATGTTAAATTATAATTAACTACGCAATAAACCGGTATTCAACAAATATTGTTTGATACATTATGTTATGCTAAATGTTATTATAATATGTTTATTGTATTGTCTCGTATGAACAACTGTTTATTTAATTTTATTTAAAATGTTATTTATTAGGATTGTTCATACGGATGACAAGTCACAAAAATTATTGTTATTAATTAAGGATCTGATAATGAGAAATTGTTTTAATGTGGAGTTTAGATATGCGTGTTACAAATTGCGTGCATAGATATATAGAAAATAATTTGGTTATTTTTTTATTAACGATTATTTGTTTTACGGCATTATTAATGATAATAATAATGAGAACAAATATTGCTCTTTTCTAGAATGGTTATTTAACGTTTAGTGCTGAATGGCGCGTTTCTCAAGTTGAAACGCCACTATCACACTTTTTTACAAAACCGTAAATATCTCGAAAAATATGCGTCCTAGAGCAAATTGACTCGTAAGACTTTATAACTTCTAAATGAAATTCTGAATCAAATGCACTAACCGGATTTTGTTTATGTAAAATATTTTTGAAGTTATTCAACTTTTAATGTTGAACTTGCGTTTATGCGTATTGCGTTATTGCGTATACATGCGTTTATTTGTTTGAGATAGTGACTCTATTAAAAATCTATGATTTAGTTAATTAAAATACTTAGATAATTTTGTTATAAAACTTCGGAATACAAGTTGGTCTCAAAATTACCAATTTAAAACTGGGCGTCGAACCCAGGACGTAACACTTCCCCCGATAAGACGGAAGCAGTGCTGGAGCTCTGCTGAAGTCCGTCGAAGACGAAAACAGACGGACTGGTTCGACTCGAAATTCCGACGTTGGATATCTTGTGTGTTCCCACGCCGTCAAGATGAAGGATGTTATCAGCTGTAGGTCCAACGATTTTGCGGATTCCCACGCCGTCAAGTTGGGGTAATTTTTGTTTATTTACCCATGCCTCCGAAGTTGAAAATCTTGCGGTTCCCTCGCCGTCAAGTTGAATTGATGATTATTGATAATGACGACAGATACGACTGCGTGTATCTAAAGTCGACAATCCGATATGTTGTTGTTCGGATTTTTTTTTTTTTTACTATCGAGGCAGACTTATTACGTGATAAAGTGGTGGTAGCGTCTCAGAGGTCCACGATTCGTGTCCGCTTTTCGACACAGAGGTTTCCGATAACGTGTCCGCATGTCGACTCAGAGGTTTTAAGGACATGTTCGACAGAAGCTCAGAGGTTTCGTAACGTGTTCGAAAGTGGCTCAGAGGTGTCAATGAACGTGTACGCGTTCCACACTAGATGTTGATGTTTGATGCTCCATTTTTATTTTGGAGTCGATGATTTCATTTGCAGAATTTACAGGGATCACTTTTGAACGAAGTTTCTTCGCACTTTTAATTTTAGTATTGAAGTTGTGTGCTCCAATGTATAGAAAGCGAAGTGCATTACTCGATATTAGTAATTGTCACTTTTCTCGATTAGTTAAAATTTTAGTCGATATGAAGATTTCAAATAACTTGACAATTTACGAACAATAGATTTTCTGAAATAACCGTTTTCGTATACTTGTGTATGTCGTGATTTTTCACGTCTTGATCACGCACTATTTTATAGATTTCCGAATGTATTTATTTCACATTGACGCACTATGTGACGACTCAGAGGTTTCCGATAACGTGTTCGCATATCGACTCAGAGGTTTCAAGGACATGTTCGACGGCAGCTCAGAGGTTTCGTAACGTGTTCGTCCATAAAGCCGATGGTTACAACAGTTGATTACAAATTAATTGAATTTGTTGAATTCACTTTCACAAATTTGCACATTGAAAACTCCGAGGTTCTCATGAACGTGTTTGTCATTTGTTATTTATATGTTTTATTGTTAATTACTTTGTTTTAGTAAAAACTCGCGTATACTCGCGTATCACTTTTGTTTTATTTTTTATTTCAATTTGTAGAAATTAAATGTTCGAATGATTATTCGTTTTTCCGCGAATAAATCTGTATCACTTTTGTTTTATTTTTTTTTTGTTTTAGTTAAATGTTTTATTTCACTCGCGTTGCGATTTTAACTTTGAAGTTACTGTTTAATTATTTTGTTAGCCTGTGTGTTTTCAAGCAAATGTCACGTTTTTATTTTAATTTTTGAACACTGTTTCAATAATTAATTGAATCTCACGTTTTGAAATGTCTGTCACCAAGTCACCAGACGTATCCCACCGCTGTCACCAGAAAATAACATGTTCCTGTTACGTCGCGGGTTTATAATTGGAGAATTAATGAATATATTAAAGTAGTTGATTGATGTTATCCATCGATGATACGATTGCGACGTTAACATAACACATATATAAGTTGCCCCAAGGTTTAGACCGGAATGCGCCGGTCAGGGATCGGAGCATCGAACTGCGTGATTGGTGATGCCAGATTGTAATTTTTATTTATTTATTTGTTTTATATTGCAACCTTAATTTGAAAACCCATTTAACAATTATTAGACGATTATATGCCGATAGCGTGTTTGGGCGTAGCGGGTTGTTAATAAATTGTATTGTAATTGTATTATTTCTCGTAAATAAAAACACAGTTGGAAGTTCGATTGAACTATCACTATTTAATTATTAAATCGTTGATGATTGATGTTGTATAATTAAGTACACTGAGATGTCTAATTGTTCGAGTTCATATTTGTTTACATTTGTTAAATTTGTAATTGCTGAATATTCACGAAATGACTGATTTACATTGTTTTATAATTTGTTATAATAAAATGTAGTTCACTTTGAAGATCGGTATCTTATATCGGTATCATTATACCGCCTGATCACAGTCAGGTATCGAAGAACTGTATAAAAAATAATTGTTACACTTTTTAGGTTGCGAAGACCGCGGTGAACGAATAACAAATAATTTATAGAGTTGAATATATATTTTACGTGCGCGTACATGTCGTCGTGGCACGGAGCTAGACTCGCGGAGAGATGGTAATTGTTGAAAAGCAGGATCTAGCCTGAGGAGCTCTGAAGGAGCTCTCCACAATGTGATGCGCGTGGAGGGGGTATGCCACTGATGGCGGGGATACCCGCGCGTGGTGCCGCGTGCAGCATCTCACGGTAAATGCTGATGTAGCGAATTTGCACGTGTGCCGTATCGCAGCGCAATTCTCGAGAACCGAGATTATTATTTTGCTGACTGAGTGTCTGGGCCTCATCCGGTCCCACACTCGGTTGGATATTTGATATTTATTCGTATCGTACTAACGTACGTGACTAAATGTTAAATTATAATTAACTACGCAATAAACCGGTATTCAACAAATATTGTTTGATACATTATGTTATGCTAAATGTTATTATAATATGTTTATTGTATTGTCTCGTATGAACAACTGTTTATTTAATTTTATTTAAAATGTTATTTATTAGGATTGTTCATACGGATGACAAGTCACAAAAATTATTGTTATTAATTAAGGATCTGATAATGAGAAATTGTTTTAATGTGGAGTTTAGATATGCGTGTTACAAATTGCGTGCATAGATATATAGAAAATAATTTGGTTATTTTTTTATTAACGATTATTTGTTTTACGGCATTATTAATGATAATAATAATGAGAACAAATATTGCTCTTTTCTAGAATGGTTATTTAACGTTTAGTGCTGAATGGCGCGTTTCTCAAGTTGAAACGCCACTATCACACTTTTTTACAAAACCGTAAATATCTCGAAAAATATGCGTCCTAGAGCAAATTGACTCGTAAGACTTTATAACTTCTAAATGAAATTCTGAATCAAATGCACTAACCGGATTTTGTTTATGTAAAATATTTTTGAAGTTATTCAACTTTTAATGTTGAACTTGCGTTTATGCGTATTGCGTTATTGCGTATACATGCGTTTATTTGTTTGAGATAGTGACTCTATTAAAAATCTATGATTTAGTTAATTAAAATACTTAGATAATTTTGTTATAAAACTTCGGAATACAAGTTGGTCTCAAAATTACCAATTTAAAACTGGGCGTCGAACCCAGGACGTAACAATGCAATGACGATTTGTCGATGTAAACGCATCGGAAATGTGTTTTTTTCGTAAAAAACTGACATTTTTGTCAAATCGACGTTTTTGACCCTCGGAAATCGAGATTTCGAGAATCAACGACGACAAACGACGATTTCACGATTTCGCCAAAATTCGACTTTGGTTCCGATGCAATAACGATTTGTCGATGTAAACGCATTGGAAATGTGTTTTTTTGTAAAAATCTGACATTTTTGTCAAATCTGCGTTTTTGACCCTCGGACATCGAGATTTCGAGGATCAACGACGACAATCGACCATTTCACGATTTAGCTAAAATTCGACTTTGGTTCCGGTGCAATGACGATTTGTCGTTGTAAACGCATTGAAAATGTGTTTTTTCGTAAAAAACTAACATTTTTGTCAAATCAGCGTTTTTGACCCTCGTACATCGAGATTTCGACAATCAACGACGACAAACGACGATTTCACCATTTTGCCAAAATTCGACTTTGGTTCCGATGCAATGACGATTTGTCGATGTAAACGCATCGGAAATGTGTTTTTTTCGTAAAAATCTAAGGTTTTTGTCGAATCGACGTTTTTGACCCTCGGAGATCGAGATTTCGAGAATCAACGACGACAAACGACGATTTCACGATTTCGCCAAAATTCGACTTTGGTTCCGATGCAATGACGATTTGTCGATGTAAACGCATCGGAAATGTGTTTTTTCGTCAAAAACTGACATTTTTGTCAAATCGACGTTTTTGACCCTCGGACGTCGGGATTTCGAGAATCAACGACGACAAACGACGATTTCACGATTTCGCCAAAATTCGACTTTGGTTCCGATGCAATGACGATTTGTCGTTGTAAACGCATCGGAAATGTATTTTTTTCGTAAAAATCTGAGGTTTTTGGCAAATCGACGTTTTTGACCCTCGGAAATCGAGATTTCGAGAATCAACGACGACAAACGACGATTTCACGATTTCGCCAAAATTCGACTTTGGTTCCGATGCAATGACGATTTGTCGATGTAAACGCATTGGAAATGTGTTTTTTTGTAAAAATCTGACATTTTTGTCAAATCAGCGTTTTTGACCCTCGGACATCGAGATTTCGAGGATCAACGACGACAATCGACCATTTCACGATTTAGCTAAAATTCGACTTTGGTTCCGGTGCAATGACGATTTGTCGTTGTAAACGCATTGAAAATGTGTTTTTTCGTAAAAAACTAACATTTTTGTCAAATCAGCGTTTTTGACCCTCGTACATCGAGATTTCGACAATCAACGACGACAAACGACGATTTCACCATTTTGCCAAAATTCGACTTTGGTTCCGATGCAATGACGATTTGTCGATGTAAACGCATCGGAAATGTGTTTTTTTCGTAAAAATCTAAGGTTTTTGTCAAATCGACGTTTTTGACCCTCGGAGATCGAGATTTCGAGAATCAACGACGACAAACGACGATTTCACGATTTCGCCAAAATTCGACTTTGGTTCCGATGCAATGACGATTTGTCGATGTAAACGCATCGGAAATGTGTTTTTTCGTCAAAAACTGACATTTTTGTCAAATCGACGTTTTTGACCCTCGGACGTCGGGATTTCGAGAATCAACGACGACAAACGACGATTTCACGATTTCGCCAAAATTCGACTTTGGTTCCGATGCAATGACGATTTGTCGTTGTAAACGCATCGGAAATGTATTTTTTTCGTAAAAATCTGAGGTTTTTGGCAAATCGACGTTTTTGACCCTCGGAAATCGAGATTTCGAGAATCAACGACGACAAACGACCATTTCACGATTTCGCGGAAATTCGACTTTGGTTCCGATGCAATGACGATTTGTCGTTGTAAACGCATTAGAAATGTGTTTTTTCGTAAAAATCTGACATTTTTGTCAAATCAGCGTTTTTGACCCTCGTATATCGAGATTTCGACAATCAACGACGACAAACGACGATTTCACGATTTCGCGGAAATTCGACTTAGTTTCCGGTGCAATGATGATTTGTCGTTGTAAACGCATCGGAAATGTGTTTTTTTCGTAAAAATCTGAGGTTTTTGTCAAATCGACATTTTTGACCCTCGGAAATCGAGATTTCGAGAATCAACGACGACAAACGACGATTTCACGATTTCGCCAAAATTCGACTTTGGTTCCGATGCAATGACGATTTGTCGATGTAAACGCATCGGAAATGTGTTTTTTTCGTAAAAATCTGAGGTTTTTGTCAAATCGACATTTTTGACCCTCGGAAATCGAGATTTCGAGAATCAACGACGACAAACGACCATTTCACGATTTCGCGGAAATTCGACTTTGGTTCCGATGCAATGACGATTTGTCGGTGTAAACGCATCGGAAATGTGTTTTTTCGTAAAAAACTGACATTTTTGTCAAATCAGCGTTTTTGACCGTCGGACATCGAGATTTCGAGAATCAACGACGACAAACGACGATTTCACGATTACGCCAAAATTCGACTTTGGTTCCGATGCAATGACGATTTGTCGATGTAAACGCATTGGAAATGTGTTTTTTTGTAAAAATCTGACATTTTTGTCAAATCAGCGTTTTTGACCCTCGGACATCGAGATTTCGAGGATCAACGACGACAATCGACCATTTCACGATTTAGCTAAAATTCGACTTTGGTTCCGGTGCAATGACGATTTGTCGTTGTAAACGCATTGAAAATGTGTTTTTTCGTAAAAAACTAACATTTTTGTCAAATCAGCGTTTTTGACCCTCGTACATCGAGATTTCGACAATCAACGACGACAAACGACGATTTCACCATTTTGCCAAAATTCGACTTTGGTTCCGATGCAATGACGATTTGTCGATGTAAACGCATCGGAAATGTGTTTTTTTTCGTAAAAAACTGACATTTTTGTCAAATCGACGTTTTTGACCCTCGGAAATCGAGATTTCGAGAATCAACGACGACAAACGACGATTTCACGATTTCGCCAAAATTCGACTTTGGTTCCGATGCAATGACGATTTGTCGATGTAAACGCATTGGAAATGTGTTTTTTTGTAAAAATCTGACATTTTTGTCAAATCAGCGTTTTTGACCCTCGGACATCGAGATTTCGAGGATCAACGACGACAATCGACCATTTCACGATTTAGCTAAAATTCGACTTTGGTTCCGGTGCAATGACGATTTGTCGTTGTAAACGCATTGAAAATGTGTTTTTTCGTAAAAAACTAACATTTTTGTCAAATCAGCGTTTTTGACCCTCGTACATCGAGATTTCGACAATCAACGACGACAAACGACGATTTCACCATTTTGCCAAAATTCGACTTTGGTTCCGATGCAATGACGATTTGTCGATGTAAACGCATCGGAAATGTGTTTTTTTCGTAAAAATCTAAGGTTTTTGTCAAATCGACGTTTTTGACCCTCGGAGATCGAGATTTCGAGAATCAACGACGACAAACGACGATTTCACGATTTCGCCAAAATTCGACTTTGGTTCCGATGCAATGACGATTTGTCGATGTAAACGCATCGGAAATGTGTTTTTTCGTCAAAAACTGACATTTTTGTCAAATCGACGTTTTTGACCCTCGGACGTCGGGATTTCGAGAATCAACGACGACAAACGACGATTTCACGATTTCGCCAAAATTCGACTTTGGTTCCGATGCAATGACGATTTGTCGTTGTAAACGCATCGGAAATGTATTTTTTTCGTAAAAATCTGAGGTTTTTGGCAAATCGACGTTTTTGACCCTCGGAAATCGAGATTTCGAGAATCAACGACGACAAACGACCATTTCACGATTTCGCGGAAATTCGACTTTGGTTCCGATGCAATGACGATTTGTCGTTGTAAACGCATTAGAAATGTGTTTTTTCGTAAAAATCTGACATTTTTGTCAAATCAGCGTTTTTGACCCTCGTATATCGAGATTTCGACAATCAACGACGACAAACGACGATTTCACGATTTCGCGGAAATTCGACTTAGTTTCCGGTGCAATGATGATTTGTCGTTGTAAACGCATCGGAAATGTGTTTTTTTCGTAAAAATCTGAGGTTTTTGTCAAATCGACATTTTTGACCCTCGGAAATCGAGATTTCGAGAATCAACGACGACAAACGACGATTTCACGATTTCGCCAAAATTCGACTTTGGTTCCGATGCAATGACGATTTGTCGATGTAAACGCATCGGAAATGTGTTTTTTTCGTAAAAATCTGAGGTTTTTGTCAAATCGACATTTTTGACCCTCGGAAATCGAGATTTCGAGAATCAACGACGACAAACGACCATTTCACGATTTCGCGGAAATTCGACTTTGGTTCCGATGCAATGACGATTTGTCGGTGTAAACGCATCGGAAATGTGTTTTTTCGTAAAAAACTGACATTTTTGTCAAATCAGCGTTTTTGACCGTCGGACATCGAGATTTCGAGAATCAACGACGACAAACGACGATTTCACGATTACGCCAAAATTCGACTTTGGTTCCGATGCAATGACGATTTGTCGATGTAAACGCATTGGAAATGTGTTTTTTTGTAAAAATCTGACATTTTTGTCAAATCAGCGTTTTTGACCCTCGGACATCGAGATTTCGAGGATCAACGACGACAATCGACCATTTCACGATTTAGCTAAAATTCGACTTTGGTTCCGGTGCAATGACGATTTGTCGTTGTAAACGCATTGAAAATGTGTTTTTTCGTAAAAAACTAACATTTTTGTCAAATCAGCGTTTTTGACCCTCGTACATCGAGATTTCGACAATCAACGACGACAAACGACGATTTCACCATTTTGCCAAAATTCGACTTTGGTTCCGATGCAATGACGATTTGTCGATGTAAACGCATCGGAAATGTGTTTTTTTTCGTAAAAAACTGACATTTTTGTCAAATCGACGTTTTTGACCCTCGGAAATCGAGATTTCGAGAATCAACGACGACAAACGACGATTTCACGATTTCGCCAAAATTCGACTTTGGTTCCGATGCAATGACGATTTGTCGATGTAAACGCATTGGAAATGTGTTTTTTTGTAAAAATCTGACATTTTTGTCAAATCAGCGTTTTTGACCCTCGGACATCGAGATTTCGAGGATCAACGACGACAATCGACCATTTCACGATTTAGCTAAAATTCGACTTTGGTTCCGGTGCAATGACGATTTGTCGTTGTAAACGCATTGAAAATGTGTTTTTTCGTAAAAAACTAACATTTTTGTCAAATCAGCGTTTTTGACCCTCGTACATCGAGATTTCGACAATCAACGACGACAAACGACGATTTCACCATTTTGCCAAAATTCGACTTTGGTTCCGATGCAATGACGATTTGTCGATGTAAACGCATCGGAAATGTGTTTTTTTCGTAAAAATCTAAGGTTTTTGTCAAATCGACGTTTTTGACCCTCGGAGATCGAGATTTCGAGAATCAACGACGACAAACGACGATTTCACGATTTCGCCAAAATTCGACTTTGGTTCCGATGCAATGACGATTTGTCGATGTAAACGCATCGGAAATGTGTTTTTTCGTCAAAAACTGACATTTTTGTCAAATCGACGTTTTTGACCCTCGGACGTCGGGATTTCGAGAATCAACGACGACAAACGACGATTTCACGATTTCGCCAAAATTCGACTTTGGTTCCGATGCAATGACGATTTGTCGTTGTAAACGCATCGGAAATGTATTTTTTTCGTAAAAATCTGAGGTTTTTGGCAAATCGACGTTTTTGACCCTCGGAAATCGAGATTTCGAGAATCAACGACGACAAACGACCATTTCACGATTTCGCGGAAATTCGACTTTGGTTCCGATGCAATGACGATTTGTCGTTGTAAACGCATTAGAAATGTGTTTTTTCGTAAAAATCTGACATTTTTGTCAAATCAGCGTTTTTGACCCTCGTATATCGAGATTTCGACAATCAACGACGACAAACGACGATTTCACGATTTCGCGGAAATTCGACTTAGTTTCCGGTGCAATGATGATTTGTCGTTGTAAACGCATCGGAAATGTGTTTTTTTCGTAAAAATCTGAGGTTTTTGTCAAATCGACATTTTTGACCCTCGGAAATCGAGATTTCGAGAATCAACGACGACAAACGACGATTTCACGATTTCGCCAAAATTCGACTTTGGTTCCGATGCAATGACGATTTGTCGATGTAAACGCATCGGAAATGTGTTTTTTTCGTAAAAATCTGAGGTTTTTGTCAAATCGACATTTTTGACCCTCGGAAATCGAGATTTCGAGAATCAACGACGACAAACGACCATTTCACGATTTCGCGGAAATTCGACTTTGGTTCCGATGCAATGACGATTTGTCGGTGTAAACGCATCGGAAATGTGTTTTTTCGTAAAAAACTGACATTTTTGTCAAATCAGCGTTTTTGACCGTCGGACATCGAGATTTCGAGAATCAACGACGACAAACGACGATTTCACGATTACGCCAAAATTCGACTTTGGTTCCGATGCAATGACGATTTGTCGATGTAAACGCATTGGAAATGTGTTTTTTTGTAAAAATCTGACATTTTTGTCAAATCAGCGTTTTTGACCCTCGGACATCGAGATTTCGAGGATCAACGACGACAATCGACCATTTCACGATTTAGCTAAAATTCGACTTTGGTTCCGGTGCAATGACGATTTGTCGTTGTAAACGCATTGAAAATGTGTTTTTTCGTAAAAAACTAACATTTTTGTCAAATCAGCGTTTTTGACCCTCGTACATCGAGATTTCGACAATCAACGACGACAAACGACGATTTCACCATTTTGCCAAAATTCGACTTTGGTTCCGATGCAATGACGATTTGTCGATGTAAACGCATCGGAAATGTGTTTTTTTCGTAAAAATCTAAGGTTTTTGTCAAATCGACGTTTTTGACCCTCGGACATCGAGATTTCGAGAATCAACGACGACAAACGACGATTTCACGATTTCGCCAAAATTCGACTTTGGTTCCGATGCAATGACGATTTGTCGATGTAAACGCATCGGAAATGTGTTTTTTCGTAAAAAACTGACATTTTTGTCAAATCGACGTTTTTGACCCTCGGACGTCGGGATTTCGAGAATCAACGACGACAAACGACGATTTCACGATTTCGCCAAAATTCGACTTTGGTTCCGATGCAATGACGATTTGTCGTTGTAAACGCATCGGAAATGTATTTTTTTCGTAAAAATCTGAGGTTTTTGGCAAATCGACGTTTTTGACCCTCGGAAATCGAGATTTCGAGAATCAACGACGACAAACGACCATTTCACGATTTCGCGGAAATTCGACTTTGGTTCCGATGCAATGACGATTTGTCGTTGTAAACGCATTAGAAATGTGTTTTTTCGTAAAAATCTGAGGTTTTTGTCAAATCGACGTTTTTGACCCTCGGACATCGAGATTTCGAGAATCAACGACGACAAACGACGATTTCACGATTTCGCCAAAATTCGACTTTGGTTCCGATGCAATGACGATTTGTCGATGTAAACGCATCGGAAATGTGTTTTTTTCGTAAAAATCTGAGGTTTTTGTCAAATCGACATTTTTGACCCTCGGAAATCGAGATTTCGAGAATCAACGACGACAAACGACCATTTCACGATTTCGCGGAAATTCGACTTTGGTTCCGATGCAATGACGATTTGTCGGTGTAAACGCATCGGAAATGTGTTTTTTCGTAAAAAACTGACATTTTTGTCAAATCAGCGTTTTTGACCGTCGGACATCGAAATTTCGAGAATCAACGACGACAAACGACGATTTCACGATTACGCCAAAATTCGACTTTGGTTCCGATGCAATGACGATTTGTCGATGTAAACGCATTAGAAATGTGTTTTTTCGTAAAAATCTGACATTTTTGTCAAATCAGCGTTTTTGACCCTCGTATATCGAGATTTCGACAATCAACGACGACAAACAACGATTTCACGATTTTGCCAAAATTTGACTTTGGTTCCGATGCAATGACGATTTGTCGATGTGAACGCATCGGAAATGTGTTTTTTTCGTAAAAAACTGACATTTTTGTCAAATCGACGTTTTTGACCCTCGGAAATCGAGATTTCGAGAATCAACGACGACAAACGACGATTTCACGATTTCGCCAAAATTCGACTTTGGTTCCGATGCAATGACGATTTGTCGTTGTAAACGCATCGGAAATGTATTTTTTTCGTAAAAATCTGAGGTTTTTGGCAAATCGACGTTTTTGACCCTCGGAAATCGAGATTTCGAGAATCAACGACGACAAACGACGATTTCACGATTTCGCCAAAATTCGACTTTGGTTCCGATGCAATGACGATTTGTCGATGTAAACGCATTGGAAATGTGTTTTTTTGTAAAAATCTGACATTTTTGTCAAATCAGCGTTTTTGACCCTCGGACATCGAGATTTCGAGGATCAACGACGACAATCGACCATTTCACGATTTAGCTAAAATTCGACTTTGGTTCCGGTGCAATGACGATTTGTCGTTGTAAACGCATTGAAAATGTGTTTTTTCGTAAAAAACTAACATTTTTGTCAAATCAGCGTTTTTGACCCTCGTACATCGAGATTTCGACAATCAACGACGACAAACGACGATTTCACCATTTTGCCAAAATTCGACTTTGGTTCCGATGCAATGACGATTTGTCGATGTAAACGCATCGGAAATGTGTTTTTTTCGTAAAAAATCTAAGGTTTTTGTCAAATCGACGTTTTTGACCCTCGGACATCGAGATTTCGAGAATCAACGACGACAAACGACGATTTCACGATTTCGCCAAAATTCGACTTTGGTTCCGATGCAATGACGATTTGTCGATGTAAACGCATCGGAAATGTGTTTTTTCGTAAAAAACTGACATTTTTGTCAAATCGACGTTTTTGACCCTCGGACGTCGAGATTTCGAGAATCAACGACGACAAACGACGATTTCACGATTTCGCCAAAATTCGACTTTGGTTCCGATGCAATGACGATTTGTCGTTGTAAACGCATCGGAAATGTATTTTTTTCGTAAAAATCTGAGGTTTTTGGCAAATCGACGTTTTTGACCCTCGGAAATCGAGATTTCGAGAATCAACGACGACAAACGACCATTTCACGATTTCGCGGAAATTCGACTTTGGTTCCGATGCAATGACGTTTTGTCGTTGTAAACGCATTAGAAATGTGTTTTTTCATAAAAATCTGACATTTTTGTCAAATCAGCGTTTTTGACCCTCGTATATCGAGATTTCGACAATCAACGACGACAAACGACGATTTCACGATTTTGCCAAAATTTAACTTAGTTTCCGGTGCAATGATGATTTGTCGTTGTAAACGCATCGGAAATGTGTTTTTTTCGTAAAAATCTGAGGTTTTTGTCAAATCGACATTTTTGACCCTCGGAAATCGAGATTTCGAGAATCAACGACGACAAACGACCATTTCACGATTTCGCGGAAATTCGACTTTGGTTCCGATGCAATGACGATTTGTCGATGTAAACGCATCGGAAATGTGTTTTTTCGTAAAAAACTGACATTTTTGTCAAATCAGCGTTTTTGACCCTCGGACATCGAGATTTCGAGAATCAACGACGACAAACGACGATTTCACGATTTCTCCAAAATTCGACTTTGGTTCCGATGCAATGACCGATTTGTCGATGTAAACGCATCGGAAATGTGTTTTTTCGTAAAAAATCTGACATTTTTGTCAAATCAGCGTTTTTGACCCTCAGACATCGAGATTTCGAGAATCAACGACGACAAACAACGATTTCACGATTTCGCCAAAATTCGACTTTGGTTCCGATGCAATGACGATTTGTCGATGTGAACGCATCGGAAATGTGTTTTTTTCGTAAAAAAACTGACATTTTTGTCAAATCGACGTTTTTGACCCTCGGAAATCGAGATTTCGAGAATCAACGACGACAAACGACGATTTCACGATTTCGCCAAAATTCGACTTTGGTTCCGATGCAATGACGATTTGTCGATGTAAACGCATTGGAAATGTGTTTTTTTGTAAAAATCTGACATTTTTGTCAAATCAGCGTTTTTGACCCTCGGACATCGAGATTTCGACAATCAACGACGACAAACGACGATTTCACGATTTTGCCAAAATTTGACTTAGTTTCCGGTGCAATGATGATTTGTCGTTGTAAACGCATCGAAAATGTGTTTTTTTCGTAAAAATCTGAGGTTTTTGTCAAATCGACATTTTTGACCCTCGGAAATCGAGATTTCGAGAATCAACGACGACAAACGACCATTTCACGATTTCGCGGAAATTCGACTTTGGTTCCGATGCAATGACGATTTGTCGATGTAAACGCATCGGAAATGTGTTTTTTCGTAAAAAACTGACATTTTTGTCAAATCAGCGTTTTTGACCCTCGTACATCGAGATTTCGACAATCAACGACGACAAACGACGATTTCACGATTTTGCCAAAATTTGACTTAGTTTCCGGTGCAATGATGATTTGTCGCTGTAAACGCATCGGAAATGTGTTTTTTTCGTAAAAATCTGCGGTTTTTGTCAAATCGACATTTTTGACCCTCGGAAATCGAGATTTCGAGAATCAACGACGACAAACGACCATTTCACGATTTCGCGGAAATTCGACTTTGGTTCCGATGCAATGCCGATTTGTCGTTGTAAACGCATCGGAAATGTGTTTTTTCGTAAAAAACTGACATTTTTGTCAAATCAGCGTTTTTGACCCTCGGACATCGAGATTTCGAGAATCAACGACGACAAACGACGATTTCACGATTTCTCCAAAATTCGACTTTGGTTCCGATGCAATGACCGATTTGTCGATGTAAACGCATCGGAAATGTGTTTTTTCGTAAAAAATCTGACATTTTTGTCAAATCAGCGTTTTTGACCCTCAGACATCGAGATTTCGAGAATCAACGACGACAAACAACGATTTCACGATTTCGCCAAAATTCGACTTTGGTTCCGATGCAATGACGATTTGTCGTTGTAAACGCATCGGAAATGTGTTTTTTCGTAAAAAACTGACATTTTTGTCAAATCAGCGTTTTTGACCCTCGGACATCGAGATTTCGAGGATCAATGACGACAATCGACCATTTCACGATTTAGCTAAAATTCGACTTTGGTTCCGGTGCAATGACGATTTGTCGTTGTAAACGCATTGGAAATGTGTTTTTTTGTAAAAATCTGACATTTTTGTCAAATCAGCGTTTTTGACCCTCGGAGATCGAGATTTCGAGAA
Source organism: Cryptus armator (assembly GCA_963971235.1). Classification (NCBI taxonomy): domain Eukaryota; kingdom Metazoa; phylum Arthropoda; class Insecta; order Hymenoptera; family Ichneumonidae; genus Cryptus; species Cryptus armator. The sequence continues at coordinate 5,434,176 of OZ020235.1, forward strand.
TCAACGACGACAAACGACGATTTCACGATTTCGCCAAAATTCGACTTTGGTTCCGATGCAATGACGATTTGTCGATGTAAACGCATCGGAAATGTGTTTTTTCGTCAAAAACTGACATTTTTGTCAAATCGACGTTTTTGACCCTCGGACGTCGGGATTTCGAGAATCAACGACGACAAACGACGATTTCACGATTTCGCCAAAATTCGACTTTGGTTCCGATGCAATGACGATTTGTCGTTGTAAACGCATCGGAAATGTATTTTTTTCGTAAAAATCTGAGGTTTTTGGCAAATCGACGTTTTTGACCCTCGGAAATCGAGATTTCGAGAATCAACGACGACAAACGACGATTTCACGATTTCGCCATAATTCGACTTTGGTTCCGATGCAATGACGATTTGTCGATGTAAACGTATTGGAAATGTGTTTTTTTGTAAAAATCTGACATTTTTGTCAAATCAGCGTTTTTGACCCTCGGACATCGAGATTTCGAGGATCAACGACGACAATCGACCATTTCACGATTTAGCTAAAATTCGACTTTGGTTCCGGTGCAATGACGATTTGTCGTTGTAAACGCATTGAAAATGTGTTTTTTCGTAAAAAACTAACATTTTTGTCAAATCAGCGTTTTTGACCCTCGTACATCGAGATTTCGACAATCAACGACGACAAACGACGATTTCACCATTTTGCCAAAATTCGACTTTGGTTCCGATGCAATGACGATTTGTCGATGTAAACGCATCGGAAATGTGTTTTTTTCGTAAAAATCTAAGGTTTTTGTCAAATCGACGTTTTTGACCCTCGGACATCGAGATTTCGAGAATCAACGACGACAAACGACGATTTCACGATTTCGCCAAAATTCGACTTTGGTTCCGATGCAATGACGATTTGTCGTTGTAAACGCATTAGAAATGTGTTTTATCATAAAAATCTGACATTTTTGTCAAATCAGCGTTTTTGACCCTCGTATATCGAGATTTCGACAATCAACGACGACAAACGACGATTTCACGATTTTGCCAAAATTTAACTTAGTTTCCGGTGCAATGATGATTTGTCGTTGTAAACGCATCGGAAATGTGTTTTTTTCGTAAAAATCTGAGGTTTTTGTCAAATCGACATTTTTGACCCTCGGAAATCGAGATTTCGAGAATCAACGACGACAAACGACCATTTCACGATTTCGCGGAAATTCGACTTTGGTTCCGATGCAATGACGATTTGTCGATGTAAACGCATCGGAAATGTGTTTTTTCGTAAAAAACTGACATTTTTGTCAAATCAGCGTTTTTGACCCTCGGACATCGAGATTTCGAGAATCAACGACGACAAACGACGATTTCACGATTTCTCCAAAATTCGACTTTGGTTCCGATGCAATGACCGATTTGTCGATGTAAACGCATCGGAAATGTGTTTTTTCGTAAAAAATCTGACATTTTTGTCAAATCAGCGTTTTTGACCCTCAGACATCGAGATTTCGAGAATCAACGACGACAAACAACGATTTCACGATTTCGCCAAAATTCGACTTTGGTTCCGATGCAATGACGATTTGTCGATGTGAACGCATCGGAAATGTGTTTTTTTCGTAAAAAACTGACATTTTTGTCAAATCGACGTTTTTGACCCTCGGAAATCGAGATTTCGAGAATCAACGACGACAAACGACGATTTCACGATTTCGCCAAAATTCGACTTTGGTTCCGATGCAATGACGATTTGTCGATGTAAACGCATTGGAAATGTGTTTTTTTGTAAAAATCTGACATTTTTGTCAAATCAGCGTTTTTGACCCTCGGACATCGAGATTTCGAGGATCAACGACGACAATCGACCATTTCCCGATTTAGCTAAAATTCGACTTTGGTTCCGGTGCAATGACGATTTGTCGTTGTAAACGCATTGAAAATGTGTTTTTTCGTAAAAAACTAACATTTTTGTCAAATCAGCGTTTTTGACCCTCGTACATCGAGATTTCGACAATCAACGACGACAAACGACGATTTCACCATTTTGCCAAAATTCGACTTTGGTTCCGATGCAATGACGATTTGTCGATGTAAACGCATCGGAAATGTGTTTTTTTCGTAAAAATCTAAGGTTTTTGTCAAATCGACGTTTTTGACCCTCGGGGATCGAGATTTCGAGAATCAACGACGACAAACGACGATTTCACGATTTCGCCAAAATTCGACTTTGGTTCCGATGCAATGACGATTTGTCGATGTAAACGCATCGGAAATGTGTTTTTTCGTCAAAAACTGACATTTTTGTCAAATCGACGTTTTTGACCCTCGGACGTCGGGATTTCGAGAATCAACGACGACAAACGACGATTTCACGATTTCGCCAAAATTCGACTTTGGTTCCGATGCAATGACGATTTGTCGTTGTAAACGCATCGGAAATGTATTTTTTTCGTAAAAATCTGAGGTTTTTGGCAAATCGACGTTTTTGACCCTCGGAAATCGAGATTTCGAGAATCAACGACGACAAACGACGATTTCACGATTTCGCCAAAATTCGACTTTGGTTCCGATGCAATGACGATTTGTCGATGTAAACGCATTGGAAATGTGTTTTTTTGTAAAAATCTGACATTTTTGTCAAATCAGCGTTTTTGACCCTCGGACATCGAGATTTCGAGGATCAACGACGACAATCGACCATTTCACGATTTAGCTAAAATTCGACTTTGGTTCCGGTGCAATGACGATTTGTCGTTGTAAACGCATTGAAAATGTGTTTTTTCGTAAAAAACTAACATTTTTGTCAAATCAGCGTTTTTGACCCTCGTACATCGAGATTTCGACAATCAACGACGACAAACGACGATTTCACCATTTTGCCAAAATTCGACTTTGGTTCCGATGCAATGACGATTTGTCGATGTAAACGCATCGGAAATGTGTTTTTTTCGTAAAAATCTAAGGTTTTTGTCTAATCGACGTTTTTGACCCTCGGACATCGAGATTTCGAGAATCAACGACGACAAACGACGATTTCACGATTTCGCCAAAATTCGACTTTGGTTCCGATGCAATGACGATTTGTCGTTGTAAACGCATTAGAAATGTGTTTTTTCATAAAAATCTGACATTTTTGTCAAATCAGCGTTTTTGACCCTCGTATATCGAGATTTCGACAATCAACGACGACAAACGACGATTTCACGATTTTGCCAAAATTTAACTTAGTTTCCGGTGCAATGATGATTTGTCGTTGTAAACGCATCGGAAATGTGTTTTTTTCGTAAAAATCTGAGGTTTTTGTCAAATCGACATTTTTGACCCTCGGAAATCGAGATTTCGAGAATCAACGACGACAAACGACCATTTCACGATTTCGCGGAAATTCGACTTTGGTTCCGATGCAATGACGATTTGTCGATGTAAACGCATCGGAAATGTGTTTTTTCGTAAAAAACTGACATTTTTGTCAAATCAGCGTTTTTGACCCTCGGACATCGAGATTTCGAGAATCAACGACGACAAACGACGATTTCACGATTTCTCCAAAATTCGACTTTGGTTCCGATGCAATGACCGATTTGTCGATGTAAACGCATCGGAAATGTGTTTTTTCGTAAAAAATCTGACATTTTTGTCAAATCAGCGTTTTTGACCCTCAGACATCGAGATTTCGAGAATCAACGACGACAAACAACGATTTCACGATTTCGCCAAAATTCGACTTTGGTTCCGATGCAATGACGATTTGTCGATGTGAACGCATCGGAAATGTGTTTTTTTTCGTAAAAAACTGACATTTTTGTCAAATCGACGTTTTTGACCCTCGGAAATCGAGATTTCGAGAATCAACGACGACAAACGACGATTTCACGATTTCGCCAAAATTCGACTTTGGTTCCGATGCAATGACGATTTGTCGATGTAAACGCATTGGAAATGTGTTTTTTTGTAAAAATCTGACATTTTTGTCAAATCAGCGTTTTTGACCCTCGGACATCGAGATTTCGAGGATCAACGACGACAATCGACCATTTCACGATTTAGCTAAAATTCGACTTTGGTTCCGGTGCAATGACGATTTGTCGTTGTAAACGCATTGAAAATGTGTTTTTTCGTAAAAAACTAACATTTTTGTCAAATCAGCGTTTTTGACCCTCGTACATCGAGATTTCGACAATCAACGACGACAAACGACGATTTCACCATTTTGCCAAAATTCGACTTTGGTTCCGATGCAATGACGATTTGTCGATGTAAACGCATCGGAAATGTGTTTTTTTCGTAAAAATCTAAGGTTTTTGTCAAATCGACGTTTTTGACCCTCGGACATCGAGATTTCGAGAATCAACGACGACAAACGACCATTTCACGATTTCGCGGAAATTCGACTTTGGTTCCGATGCAATGACGATTTGTCGTTGTAAACGCATCGGAAATGTGTTTTTTCGTAAAAAACTGACATTTTTGTCAAATCAGCGTTTTTGACCCTCGGACATCGAGATTTCGAGAATCAACGACGACAAACGACGATTTCACGATTTCTCCAAAATTCGATTTTGGTTCCGATGCAATGACCGATTTGTCGATGTAAACGCATCGGAAATGTGTTTTTTCGTAAAAAATCTGACATTTTTGTCAAATCAGCGTTTTTGACCCTCAGACATCGAGATTTCGAGAATCAACGACGACAAACGACGATTTCACGATTTCGCCAAAATTCGACTTTGGTTCCGATGCAATGACGATTTGTCGTTGTAAACGCATCGGAAATGTATTTTTTTCGTAAAAATCTGAGGTTTTTGGCAAATCGACGTTTTTGACCCTCGGAAATCGAGATTTCGAGAATCAACGACGACAAACGACCATTTCACGATTTCGCGGAAATTCGACTTTGGTTCCGATGCAATGACGTTTTGTCGTTGTAAACGCATTAGAAATGTGTTTTTTCATAAAAATCTGACATTTTTGTCAAATCAGCGTTTTTGACCCTCGTATATCGAGATTTCGACAATCAACGACGACAAACGACGATTTCACGATTTTGCCAAAATTTAACTTAGTTTCCGGTGCAATGATGATTTGTCGTTGTAAACGCATCGGAAATGTGTTTTTTTCGTAAAAATCTGAGGTTTTTGTCAAATCGACATTTTTGACCCTCGGAAATCGAGATTTCGAGAATCAACGACGACAAACGACCATTTCACGATTTCGCGGAAATTCGACTTTGGTTCCGATGCAATGACGATTTGTCGTTGTAAACGCATCGGAAATGTGTTTTTTCGTAAAAAACTGACATTTTTGTCAAATCAGCGTTTTTGACCCTCGGACATCGAGATTTCGAGAATCAACGACGACAAACGACGATTTCACGATTTCTCCAAAATTCGATTTTGGTTCCGATGCAATGACCGATTTGTAGATGTAAACGCATCGGAAATGTGTTTTTTCGTAAAAAATCTGACATTTTTGTCAAATCAGCGTTTTTGACCCTCGGACATCGAGATTTCGAGAATCAACGACGACAAACGACGATTTCACGATTTCTCCAAAATTCGACTTTGGTTCCGATGCAATGACCGATTTGTCGATGTAAACGCATCGGAAATGTGTTTTTTCGTAAAAAATCTGACATTTTTGTCAAATCAGCGTTTTTGACCCTCAGACATCGAGATTTCGAGAATCAACGACGACAAACAACGATTTCACGATTTCGCCAAAATTCGACTTTGGTTCCGATGCAATGACGATTTGTCGATGTGAACGCATCGGAAATGTGTTTTTTTCGTAAAAAACTGACATTTTTGTCAAATCGACGTTTTTGACCCTCGGAAATCGAGATTTCGAGAATCAACGACGACAAACGACGATTTCACGATTTCGCCAAAATTCGACTTTGGTTCCGATGCAATGACGATTTGTCGATGTAAACGCATTGGAAATGTGTTTTTTTGTAAAAATCTGACATTTTTGTCAAATCAGCGTTTTTGACCCTCGGACATCGAGATTTCGAGGATCAACGACGACAATCGACCATTTCACGATTTAGCTAAAATTCGACTTTGGTTCCGGTGCAATGACGATTTGTCGTTGTAAACGCATTGAAAATGTGTTTTTTCGTAAAAAACTAACATTTTTGTCAAATCAGCGTTTTTGACCCTCGTACATCGAGATTTCGACAATCAACGACGACAAACGACGATTTCACCATTTTGCCAAAATTCGACTTTGGTTCCGATGCAATGACGATTTGTCGATGTAAACGCATCGGAAATGTGTTTTTTTCGTAAAAATCTAAGGTTTTTGTCAAATCGACGTTTTTGACCCTCGGAGATCGAGATTTCGAGAATCAACGACGACAAACGACGATTTCACGATTTCGCCAAAATTCGACTTTGGTTCCGATGCAATGACGATTTGTCGATGTAAACGCATCGGAAATGTGTTTTTTCGTCAAAAACTGACATTTTTGTCAAATCGACGTTTTTGACCCTCGGACGTCGGGATTTCGAGAATCAACGACGACAAACGACGATTTCACGATTTCGCCAAAATTCGACTTTGGTTCCGATGCAATGACGATTTGTCGTTGTAAACGCATCGGAAATGTATTTTTTTCGTAAAAATCTGAGGTTTTTGGCAAATCGACGTTTTTGACCCTCGGAAATCGAGATTTCGAGAATCAACGACGACAAACGACCATTTCACGATTTCGCGGAAATTCGACTTTGGTTCCGATGCAATGACGATTTGTCGTTGTAAACGCATTAGAAATGTGTTTTTTCGTAAAAATCTGACATTTTTGTCAAATCAGCGTTTTTGACCCTCGTATATCGAGATTTAGACAATCAACGACGACAAACGACGATTTCACGATTTCGCGGAAATTCGACTTAGTTTCCGGTGCAATGATGATTTGTCGTTGTAAACGCATCGGAAATGTGTTTTTTTCGTAAAAATCTGAGGTTTTTGTCAAATCGACATTTTTGACCCTCGGAAATCGAGATTTCGAGAATCAACGACGACAAACGACGATTTCACGATTTCGCCAAAATTCGACTTTGGTTCCGATGCAATGACGATTTGTCGATGTAAACGCATCGGAAATGTGTTTTTTTCGTAAAAATCTGAGGTTTTTGTCAAATCGACATTTTTGACCCTCGGAAATCGAGATTTCGAGAATCAACGACGACAAACGACCATTTCACGATTTCGCGGAAATTCGACTTTGGTTCCGATGCAATGACGATTTGTCGGTGTAAACGCATCGGAAATGTGTTTTTTCGTAAAAAACTGACATTTTTGTCAAATCAGCGTTTTTGACCGTCGGACATCGAGATTTCGAGAATCAACGACGACAAACGACGATTTCACGATTACGCCAAAATTCGACTTTGGTTCCGATGCAATGACGATTTGTCGATGTAAACGCATTAGAAATGTGTTTTTTCGTAAAAATCTGACATTTTTGTCAAATCAGCGTTTTTGACCCTCGTATATCGAGATTTCGACAATCAACGACGACAAACAACGATTTCACGATTTTGCCAAAATTTGACTTTGGTTCCGATGCAATGACGATTTGTCGATGTGAACGCATCGGAAATGTGTTTTTTTCGTAAAAAACTGACATTTTTGTCAAATCGACGTTTTTGACCCTCGGAAATCGAGATTTCGAGAATCAACGACGACAAACGACGATTTCACGATTTCGCCAAAATTCGACTTTGGTTCCGATGCAATAACGATTTGTCGATGTAAACGCATTGGAAATGTGTTTTTTTGTAAAAATCTGACATTTTTGTCAAATCTGCGTTTTTGACCCTCGGACATCGAGATTTCGAGGATCAACGACGACAATCGACCATTTCACGATTTAGCTAAAATTCGACTTTGGTTCCGGTGCAATGACGATTTGTCGTTGTAAACGCATTGAAAATGTGTTTTTTCGTAAAAAACTAACATTTTTGTCAAATCAGCGTTTTTGACCCTCGTACATCGAGATTTCGACAATCAACGACGACAAACGACGATTTCACCATTTTGCCAAAATTCGACTTTGGTTCCGATGCAATGACGATTTGTCGATGTAAACGCATCGGAAATGTGTTTTTTTCGTAAAAATCTAAGGTTTTTGTCAAATCGACGTTTTTGACCCTCGGACATCGAGATTTCGAGAATCAACGACGACAAACGACCATTTCACGATTTCGCGGAAATTCGACTTTGGTTCCGATGCAATGACGATTTGTCGTTGTAAACGCATCGGAAATGTGTTTTTTCGTAAAAAACTGACATTTTTGTCAAATCAGCGTTTTTGACCCTCGGACATCGAGATTTCGAGAATCAACGACGACAAACGACGATTTCACGATTTCTCCAAAATTCGATTTTGGTTCCGATGCAATGACCGATTTGTCGATGTAAACGCATCGGAAATGTGTTTTTTCGTAAAAAATCTGACATTTTTGTCAAATCAGCGTTTTTGACCCTCAGACATCGAGATTTCGAGAATCAACGACGACAAACAACGATTTCACGATTTCGCCAAAATTCGACTTTGGTTCCGATGCAATGACGATTTGTCGATGTGAACGCATCGGAAATGTGTTTTTTTCGTAAAAAACTGACATTTTTGTCAAATCGACGTTTTTGACCCTCGGAAATCGAGATTTCGAGAATCAACGACGACAAACGACGATTTCACGATTTCGCCAAAATTCGACTTTGGTTCCGATGCAATGACGATTTGTCGATGTAAACGCATTGGAAATGTGTTTTTTTGTAAAAATCTGACATTTTTGTCAAATCAGCGTTTTTGACCCTCGGACATCGAGATTTCGAGGATCAACGACGACAATCGACCATTTCACGATTTAGCTAAAATTCGACTTTGGTTCCGGTGCAATGACGATTTGTCGTTGTAAACGCATTGAAAATGTGTTTTTTCGTAAAAAACTAACATTTTTGTCAAATCAGCGTTTTTGACCCTCGTACATCGAGATTTCGACAATCAACGACGACAAACGACGATTTCACCATTTTGCCAAAATTCGACTTTGGTTCCGATGCAATGACGATTTGTCGATGTAAACGCATCGGAAATGTGTTTTTTTCGTAAAAATCTAAGGTTTTTGTCAAATCGACGTTTTTGACCCTCGGAGATCGAGATTTCGAGAATCAACGACGACAAACGACGATTTCACGATTTCGCCAAAATTCGACTTTGGTTCCGATGCAATGACGATTTGTCGATGTAAACGCATCGGAAATGTGTTTTTTCGTCAAAAACTGACATTTTTGTCAAATCGACGTTTTTGACCCTCGGACGTCGGGATTTCGAGAATCAACGACGACAAACGACGATTTCACGATTTCGCCAAAATTCGACTTTGGTTCCGATGCAATGACGATTTGTCGTTGTAAACGCATCGGAAATGTATTTTTTTCGTAAAAATCTGAGGTTTTTGGCAAATCGACGTTTTTGACCCTCGGAAATCGAGATTTCGAGAATCAACGACGACAAACGACGATTTCACGATTTCGCCAAAATTCGACTTTGGTTCCGATGCAATGACGATTTGTCGATGTAAACGCATTGGAAATGTGTTTTTTTGTAAAAATCTGACATTTTTGTCAAATCAGCGTTTTTGACCCTCGGACATCGAGATTTCGAGGATCAACGACGACAATCGACCATTTCACGATTTAGCTAAAATTCGACTTTGGTTCCGGTGCAATGACGATTTGTCGTTGTAAACGCATTGAAAATGTGTTTTTTCGTAAAAAACTAACATTTTTGTCAAATCAGCGTTTTTGACCCTCGTACATCGAGATTTCGACAATCAACGACGACAAACGACGATTTCACCATTTTGCCAAAATTCGACTTTGGTTCCGATGCAATGACGATTTGTCGATGTAAACGCATCGGAAATGTGTTTTTTTCGTAAAAATCTAAGGTTTTTGTCAAATCGACGTTTTTGACCCTCGGACATCGAGATTTCGAGAATCAACGACGACAAACGACGATTTCACGATTTCGCCAAAATTCGACTTTGGTTCCGATGCAATGACGATTTGTCGATGTAAACGCATCGGAAATGTGTTTTTTCGTAAAAAACTGACATTTTTGTCAAATCGACGTTTTTGACCCTCGGACATCGAGATTTCGAGAATCAACGACGACAAACGACGATTTCACGATTTCGCCAAAATTCGACTTTGGTTCCGATGCAATGACGATTTGTCGTTGTAAACGCATCGGAAATGTATTTTTTTCGTAAAAATCTGAGGTTTTTGGCAAATCGACGTTTTTGACCCTCGGAAATCGAGATTTCGAGAATCAACGACGACAAACGACCATTTCACGATTTCGCGGAAATTCGACTTTGGTTCCGATGCAATGACGTTTTGTCGTTGTAAACGCATTAGAAATGTGTTTTTTCATAAAAATCTGACATTTTTGTCAAATCAGCGTTTTTGACCCTCGTATATCGAGATTTCGACAATCAACGACGACAAACGACGATTTCACGATTTTGCCAAAATTTAACTTAGTTTCCGGTGCAATGATGATTTGTCGTTGTAAACGCATCGGAAATGTGTTTTTTTCGTAAAAATCTGAGGTTTTTGTCAAATCGACATTTTTGACCCTCGGAAATCGAGATTTCGAGAATCAACGACGACAAACGACCATTTCACGATTTCGCGGAAATTCGACTTTGGTTCCGATGCAATGACGATTTGTCGTTGTAAACGCATCGGAAATGTGTTTTTTCGTAAAAAACTGACATTTTTGTCAAATCAGCGTTTTTGACCCTCGGACATCGAGATTTCGAGAATCAACGACGACAAACGACGATTTCACGATTTCTCCAAAATTCGATTTTGGTTCCGATGCAATGACCGATTTGTAGATGTAAACGCATCGGAAATGTGTTTTTTCGTAAAAAATCTGACATTTTTGTCAAATCAGCGTTTTTGACCCTCGGACATCGAGATTTCGAGAATCAACGACGACAAACGACGATTTCACGATTTCTCCAAAATTCGACTTTGGTTCCGATGCAATGACCGATTTGTCGATGTAAACGCATCGGAAATGTGTTTTTTCGTAAAAAATCTGACATTTTTGTCAAATCAGCGTTTTTGACCCTCAGACATCGAGATTTCGAGAATCAACGACGACAAACAACGATTTCACGATTTCGCCAAAATTCGACTTTGGTTCCGATGCAATGACGATTTGTCGATGTGAACGCATCGGAAATGTGTTTTTTTCGTAAAAAACTGACATTTTTGTCAAATCGACGTTTTTGACCCTCGGAAATCGAGATTTCGAGAATCAACGACGACAAACGACGATTTCACGATTTCGCCAAAATTCGACTTTGGTTCCGATGCAATGACGATTTGTCGATGTAAACGCATTGGAAATGTGTTTTTTTGTAAAAATCTGACATTTTTGTCAAATCAGCGTTTTTGACCCTCGGACATCGAGATTTCGAGGATCAACGACGACAATCGACCATTTCACGATTTAGCTAAAATTCGACTTTGGTTCCGGTGCAATGACGATTTGTCGTTGTAAACGCATTGAAAATGTGTTTTTTCGTAAAAAACTAACATTTTTGTCAAATCAGCGTTTTTGACCCTCGTACATCGAGATTTCGACAATCAACGACGACAAACGACGATTTCACCATTTTGCCAAAATTCGACTTTGGTTCCGATGCAATGACGATTTGTCGATGTAAACGCATCGGAAATGTGTTTTTTTCGTAAAAATCTAAGGTTTTTGTCAAATCGACGTTTTTGACCCTCGGAGATCGAGATTTCGAGAATCAACGACGACAAACGACGATTTCACGATTTCGCCAAAATTCGACTTTGGTTCCGATGCAATGACGATTTGTCGATGTAAACGCATCGGAAATGTGTTTTTTCGTCAAAAACTGACATTTTTGTCAAATCGACGTTTTTGACCCTCGGACGTCGGGATTTCGAGAATCAACGACGACAAACGACGATTTCACGATTTCGCCAAAATTCGACTTTGGTTCCGATGCAATGACGATTTGTCGTTGTAAACGCATCGGAAATGTATTTTTTTCGTAAAAATCTGAGGTTTTTGGCAAATCGACGTTTTTGACCCTCGGAAATCGAGATTTCGAGAATCAACGACGACAAACGACGATTTCACGATTTCGCCAAAATTCGACTTTGGTTCCGATGCAATGACGATTTGTCGATGTAAACGCATTGGAAATGTGTTTTTTTGGAAAAATCTGACATTTTTGTCAAATCAGCGTTTTTGACCCTCGGACATCGAGATTTCGAGGATCAACGACGACAATCGACCATTTCACGATTTAGCTAAAATTCGACTTTGGTTCCGGTGCAATGACGATTTGTCGTTGTAAACGCATTGAAAATGTGTTTTTTCGTAAAAAACTAACATTTTTGTCAAATCAGCGTTTTTGACCCTCGTACATCGAGATTTCGACAATCAACGACGACAAACGACGATTTCACCATTTTGCCAAAATTCGACTTTGGTTCCGATGCAATGACGATTTGTCGATGTAAACGCATCGGAAATGTGTTTTTTTCGTAAAAATCTAAGGTTTTTGTCAAATCGACGTTTTTGACCCTCGGACATCGAGATTTCGAGAATCAACGACGACAAACGACGATTTCACGATTTCGCCAAAATTCGACTTTGGTTCCGATGCAATGACGATTTGTCGATGTAAACGCATCGGAAATGTGTTTTTTCGTAAAAAACTGACATTTTTGTCAAATCGACGTTTTTGACCCTCGGACGTCGAGATTTCGAGAATCAACGACGACAAACGACGATTTCACGATTTCGCCAAAATTCGACTTTGGTTCCGATGCAATGACGATTTGTCGTTGTAAACGCATCGGAAATGTATTTTTTTCGTAAAAATCTGAGGTTTTTGGCAAATCGACGTTTTTGACCCTCGGAAATCGAGATTTCGAGAATCAACGACGACAAACGACCATTTCACGATTTCGCGGAAATTCGACTTTGGTTCCGATGCAATGACGTTTTGTCGTTGTAAACGCATTAGAAATGTGTTTTTTCATAAAAATCTGACATTTTTGTCAAATCAGCGTTTTTGACCCTCGTATATCGAGATTTCGACAATCAACGACGACAAACGACGATTTCACGATTTTGCCAAAATTTAACTTAGTTTCCGGTGCAATGATGATTTGTCGTTGTAAACGCATCGGAAATGTGTTTTTTTCGTAAAAATCTGAGGTTTTTGTCAAATCGACATTTTTGACCCTCGGAAATCGAGATTTCGAGAATCAACGACGACAAACGACCATTTCACGATTTCGCGGAAATTCGACTTTGGTTCCGATGCAATGACGATTTGTCGATGTAAACGCATCGGAAATGTGTTTTTTCGTAAAAAACTGACATTTTTGTCAAATCAGCGTTTTTGACCCTCGGACATCGAGATTTCGAGAATCAACGACGACAAACGACGATTTCACGATTTCTCCAAAATTCGACTTTGGTTCCGATGCAATGACCGATTTGTCGATGTAAACGCATCGGAAATGTGTTTTTTCGTAAAAAATCTGACATTTTTGTCAAATCAGCGTTTTTGACCCTCAGACATCGAGATTTCGAGAATCAACGACGACAAACAACGATTTCACGATTTCGCCAAAATTCGACTTTGGTTCCGATGCAATGACGATTTGTCGATGTGAACGCATCGGAAATGTGTTTTTTTCGTAAAAAACTGACATTTTTGTCAAATCGACGTTTTTGACCCTCGGAAATCGAGATTTCGAGAATCAACGACGACAAACGACGATTTCACGATTTCGCCAAAATTCGACTTTGGTTCCGATGCAATGACGATTTGTCGATGTAAACGCATTGGAAATGTGTTTTTTTGTAAAAATCTGACATTTTTGTCAAATCAGCGTTTTTGACCCTCGGACATCGAGATTTCGACAATCAACGACGACAAACGACGATTTCACGATTTTGCCAAAATTTGACTTAGTTTCCGGTGCAATGATGATTTGTCGTTGTAAACGCATCGGAAATGTGTTTTTTTCGTAAAAATCTGAGGTTTTTGTCAAATCGACATTTTTGACCCTCGGAAATCGAGATTTCGAGAATCAACGACGACAAACGACCATTTCACGATTTCGCGGAAATTCGACTTTGGTTCCGATGCAATGACGATTTGTCGATGTAAACGCATCGGAAATGTGTTTTTTCGTAAAAAACTGACATTTTTGTCAAATCAGCGTTTTTGACCCTCGTACATCGAGATTTCGACAATCAACGACGACAAACGACGATTTCACGATTTTGCCAAAATTTGACTTAGTTTCCGGTGCAATGATGATTTGTCGCTGTAAACGCATCGGAAATGTGTTTTTTTCGTAAAAATCTGCGGTTTTTGTCAAATCGACATTTTTGACCCTCGGAAATCGAGATTTCGAGAATCAACGACGACAAACGACCATTTCACGATTTCGCGGAAATTCGACTTTGGTTCCGATGCAATGCCGATTTGTCGTTGTAAACGCATCGGAAATGTGTTTTTTCGTAAAAAACTGACATTTTTGTCAAATCAGCGTTTTTGACCCTCGGACATCGAGATTTCGAGAATCAACGACGACAAACGACGATTTCACGATTTCTCCAAAATTCGACTTTGGTTCCGATGCAATGACCGATTTGTCGATGTAAACGCATCGGAAATGTGTTTTTTCGTAAAAAATCTGACATTTTTGTCAAATCAGCGTTTTTGACCCTCAGACATCGAGATTTCGAGAATCAACGACGACAAACAACGATTTCACGATTTAGCTAAAATTCGACTTTGGTTCCGGTGCAATGACGATTTGTCGTTGTAAACGCATTGAAAATGTGTTTTTTCGTAAAAAACTAACATTTTTGTCAAATCAGCGTTTTTGACCCTCGTACATCGAGATTTTGACAATCAACGACGACAAACGACGATTTCACCATTTTGCCAAAATTCGACTTTGGTTCCGATGCAATGACGATTTGTCGATGTAAACGCATCGGAAATGTGTTTTTTCGTAAAAAACTGACATTTTTGTCAAATCAGCGTTTTTGACCCTCGGACATCGAGATTTCGAGAATCAACGACGACAAACGACGATTTCACGATTTCTCCAAAATTCGACTTTGGTTCCGATGCAATGACCGATTTGTCGATGTAAACGCATCGGAAATGTGTTTTTTCGTCAAAAACTGACATTTTTGTCAAATCGACGTTTTTGACCCTCGGACGTCGGGATTTCGAGAATCAACGACGACAAACGACGATTTCACGATTTCGCCAAAATTCGACTTTGGTTCCGATGCAATGACGATTTGTCGTTGTAAACGCATCGGAAATGTATTTTTTTCGTAAAAATCTGAGGTTTTTGGCAAATCGACGTTTTTGACCCTCGGAAATCGAGATTTCGAGAATCAACGACGACAAACGACGATTTCACGATTTCGCCAAAATTCGACTTTGGTTCCGATGCAATGACGATTTGTCGATGTAAACGCATTGGAAATGTGTTTTTTTGTAAAAATCTGACATTTTTGTCAAATCAGCGTTTTTGACCCTCGGACATCGAGATTTCGAGGATCAACGACGACAATCGACCATTTCACGATTTAGCTAAAATTCGACTTTGGTTCCGGTGCAATGACGATTTGTCGTTGTAAACGCATTGAAAATGTGTTTTTTCGTAAAAAACTAACATTTTTGTCAAATCAGCGTTTTTGACCCTCGTACATCGAGATTTCGACAATCAACGACGACAAACGACGATTTCACCATTTTGCCAAAATTCGACTTTGGTTCCGATGCAATGACGATTTGTCGATGTAAACGCATCGGAAATGTGTTTTTTTCGTAAAAATCTAAGGTTTTTGTCTAATCGACGTTTTTGACCCTCGGACATCGAGATTTCGAGAATCAACGACGACAAACGACGATTTCACGATTTCGCCAAAATTCGACTTTGGTTCCGATGCAATGACGATTTGTCGTTGTAAACGCATTAGAAATGTGTTTTTTCATAAAAATCTGACATTTTTGTCAAATCAGCGTTTTTGACCCTCGTATATCGAGATTTCGACAATCAACGACGACAAACGACGATTTCACGATTTTGCCAAAATTTAACTTAGTTTCCGGTGCAATGATGATTTGTCGTTGTAAACGCATCGGAAATGTGTTTTTTTCGTAAAAATCTGAGGTTTTTGTCAAATCGACATTTTTGACCCTCGGAAATCGAGATTTCGAGAATCAACGACGACAAACGACCATTTCACGATTTCGCGGAAATTCGACTTTGGTTCCGATGCAATGACGATTTGTCGATGTAAACGCATCGGAAATGTGTTTTTTCGTAAAAAACTGACATTTTTGTCAAATCAGCGTTTTTGACCCTCGGACATCGAGATTTCGAGAATCAACGACGACAAACGACGATTTCACGATTTCTCCAAAATTCGACTTTGGTTCCGATGCAATGACCGATTTGTCGATGTAAACGCATCGGAAATGTGTTTTTTCGTAAAAAATCTGACATTTTTGTCAAATCAGCGTTTTTGACCCTCAGACATCGAGATTTCGAGAATCAACGACGACAAACAACGATTTCACGATTTCGCCAAAATTCGACTTTGGTTCCGATGCAATGACGATTTGTCGATGTGAACGCATCGGAAATGTGTTTTTTTTCGTAAAAAACTGACATTTTTGTCAAATCGACGTTTTTGACCCTCGGAAATCGAGATTTCGAGAATCAACGACGACAAACGACGATTTCACGATTTCGCCAAAATTCGACTTTGGTTCCGATGCAATGACGATTTGTCGATGTAAACGCATTGGAAATGTGTTTTTTTGTAAAAATCTGACATTTTTGTCAAATCAGCGTTTTTGACCCTCGGACATCGAGATTTCGAGGATCAACGACGACAATCGACCATTTCACGATTTAGCTAAAATTCGACTTTGGTTCCGGTGCAATGACGATTTGTCGTTGTAAACGCATTGAAAATGTGTTTTTTCGTAAAAAACTAACATTTTTGTCAAATCAGCGTTTTTGACCCTCGTACATCGAGATTTCGACAATCAACGACGACAAACGACGATTTCACCATTTTGCCAAAATTCGACTTTGGTTCCGATGCAATGACGATTTGTCGATGTAAACGCATCGGAAATGTGTTTTTTTCGTAAAAATCTAAGGTTTTTGTCAAATCGACGTTTTTGACCCTCGGAGATCGAGATTTCGAGAATCAACGACGACAAACGACGATTTCACGATTTCGCCAAAATTCGACTTTGGTTCCGATGCAATGACGATTTGTCGATGTAAACGCATCGGAAATGTGTTTTTTCGTCAAAAACTGACATTTTTGTCAAATCGACGTTTTTGACCCTCGGACGTCGGGATTTCGAGAATCAACGACGACAAACGACGATTTCACGATTTCGCCAAAATTCGACTTTGGTTCCGATGCAATGACGATTTGTCGTTGTAAACGCATCGGAAATGTATTTTTTTCGTAAAAATCTGAGGTTTTTGGCAAATCGACGTTTTTGACCCTCGGAAATCGAGATTTCGAGAATCAACGACGACAAACGACCATTTCACGATTTCGCGGAAATTCGACTTTGGTTCCGATGCAATGACGATTTGTCGTTGTAAACGCATTAGAAATGTGTTTTTTCGTAAAAATCTGACATTTTTGTCAAATCAGCGTTTTTGACCCTCGTATATCGAGATTTCGACAATCAACGACGACAAACGACGATTTCACGATTTCGCGGAAATTCGACTTAGTTTCCGGTGCAATGATGATTTGTCGTTGTAAACGCATCGGAAATGTGTTTTTTTCGTAAAAATCTGAGGTTTTTGTCAAATCGACATTTTTGACCCTCGGAAATCGAGATTTCGAGAATCAACGACGACAAACGACGATTTCACGATTTCGCCAAAATTCGACTTTGGTTCCGATGCAATGACGATTTGTCGATGTAAACGCATCGGAAATGTGTTTTTTTCGTAAAAATCTGAGGTTTTTGTCAAATCGACATTTTTGACCCTCGGAAATCGAGATTTCGAGAATCAACGACGACAAACGACCATTTCACGATTTCGCGGAAATTCGACTTTGGTTCCGATGCAATGACGATTTGTCGGTGTAAACGCATCGGAAATGTGTTTTTTCGTAAAAAACTGACATTTTTGTCAAATCAGCGTTTTTGACCGTCGGACATCGAGATTTCGAGAATCAACGACGACAAACGACGATTTCACGATTACGCCAAAATTCGACTTTGGTTCCGATGCAATGACGATTTGTCGATGTAAACGCATTGGAAATGTGTTTTTTTGTAAAAATCTGACATTTTTGTCAAATCAGCGTTTTTGACCCTCGGACATCGAGATTTCGAGGATCAACGACGACAATCGACCATTTCACGATTTAGCTAAAATTCGACTTTGGTTCCGGTGCAATGACGATTTGTCGTTGTAAACGCATTGAAAATGTGTTTTTTCGTAAAAAACTAACATTTTTGTCAAATCAGCGTTTTTGACCCTCGTACATCGAGATTTCGACAATCAACGACGACAAACGACGATTTCACCATTTTGCCAAAATTCGACTTTGGTTCCGATGCAATGACGATTTGTCGATGTAAACGCATCGGAAATGTGTTTTTTTCGTAAAAATCTAAGGTTTTTGTCAAATCGACGTTTTTGACCCTCGGACATCGAGATTTCGAGAATCAACGACGACAAACGACGATTTCACGATTTCGCCAAAATTCGACTTTGGTTCCGATGCAATGACGATTTGTCGATGTAAACGCATCGGAAATGTGTTTTTTCGTAAAAAACTGACATTTTTGTCAAATCGACGTTTTTGACCCTCGGACGTCGGGATTTCGAGAATCAACGACGACAAACGACGATTTCACGATTTCGCCAAAATTCGACTTTGGTTCCGATGCAATGACGATTTGTCGTTGTAAACGCATCGGAAATGTATTTTTTTCGTAAAAATCTGAGGTTTTTGGCAAATCGACGTTTTTGACCCTCGGAAATCGAGATTTCGAGAATCAACGACGACAAACGACCATTTCACGATTTCGCGGAAATTCGACTTTGGTTCCGATGCAATGACGATTTGTCGTTGTAAACGCATTAGAAATGTGTTTTTTCGTAAAAATCTGAGGTTTTTGTCAAATCGACGTTTTTGACCCTCGGACATCGAGATTTCGAGAATCAACGACGACAAACGACGATTTCACGATTTCGCCAAAATTCGACTTTGGTTCCGATGCAATGACGATTTGTCGATGTAAACGCATCGGAAATGTGTTTTTTTCGTAAAAATCTGAGGTTTTTGTCAAATCGACATTTTTGACCCTCGGAAATCGAGATTTCGAGAATCAACGACGACAAACGACCATTTCACGATTTCGCGGAAATTCGACTTTGGTTCCGATGCAATGACGATTTGTCGGTGTAAACGCATCGGAAATGTGTTTTTTCGTAAAAAACTGACATTTTTGTCAAATCAGCGTTTTTGACCGTCGGACATCGAAATTTCGAGAATCAACGACGACAAACGACGATTTCACGATTACGCCAAAATTCGACTTTGGTTCCGATGCAATGACGATTTGTCGATGTAAACGCATTAGAAATGTGTTTTTTCGTAAAAATCTGACATTTTTGTCAAATCAGCGTTTTTGACCCTCGTATATCGAGATTTCGACAATCAACGACGACAAACAACGATTTCACGATTTTGCCAAAATTTGACTTTGGTTCCGATGCAATGACGATTTGTCGATGTGAACGCATCGGAAATGTGTTTTTTTCGTAAAAAACTGACATTTTTGTCAAATCGACGTTTTTGACCCTCGGAAATCGAGATTTCGAGAATCAACGACGACAAACGACGATTTCACGATTTCGCCAAAATTCGACTTTGGTTCCGATGCAATAACGATTTGTCGATGTAAACGCATTGGAAATGTGTTTTTTTGTAAAAATCTGTCATTTTTGTCAAATCTGCGTTTTTGACCCTCGGACATCGAGATTTCGAGGATCAACGACGACAATCGACCATTTCACGATTTAGCTAAAATTCGACTTTGGTTCCGGTGCAATGACGATTTGTCGTTGTAAACGCATTGAAAATGTGTTTTTTCGTAAAAAACTAACATTTTTGTCAAATCAGCGTTTTTGACCCTCGTACATCGAGATTTCGACAATCAACGACGACAAACGACGATTTCACCATTTTGCCAAAATTCGACTTTGGTTCCGATGCAATGACGATTTGTCGATGTAAACGCATCGGAAATGTGTTTTTTTCGTAAAAATCTAAGGTTTTTGTCAAATCGACGTTTTTGACCCTCGGAGATCGAGATTTCGAGAATCAACGACGACAAACGACGATTTCACGATTTCGCCAAAATTCGACTTTGGTTCCGATGCAATGACGATTTGTCGATGTAAACGCATCGGAAATGTGTTTTTTCGTCAAAAACTGACATTTTTGTCAAATCGACGTTTTTGACCCTCGGACGTCGGGATTTCGAGAATCAACGACGACAAACGACGATTTCACGATTTCGCCAAAATTCGACTTTGGTTCCGATGCAATGACGATTTGTCGTTGTAAACGCATCGGAAATGTATTTTTTTCGTAAAAATCTGAGGTTTTTGGCAAATCGACGTTTTTGACCCTCGGAAATCGAGATTTCGAGAATCAACGACGACAAACGACGATTTCACGATTTCGCCAAAATTCGACTTTGGTTCCGATGCAATGACGATTTGTCGATGTAAACGCATTGGAAATGTGTTTTTTTGTAAAAATCTGACATTTTTGTCAAATCAGCGTTTTTGACCCTCGGACATCGAGATTTCGAGGATCAACGACGACAATCGACCATTTCACGATTTAGCTAAAATTCGACTTTGATTCCGGTGCAATGACGATTTGTCGTTGTAAACGCATTGAAAATGTGTTTTTTCGTAAAAAACTAACATTTTTGTCAAATCAGCGTTTTTGACCCTCGTACATCGAGATTTCGACAATCAACGACGACAAACGACGATTTCACCATTTTGCCAAAATTCGACTTTGGTTCCGATGCAATGACGATTTGTCGATGTAAACGCATCGGAAATGTGTTTTTTTCGTAAAAATCTAAGGTTTTTGTCAAATCGACGTTTTTGACCCTCGGACATCGAGATTTCGAGAATCAACGACGACAAACGACGATTTCACGATTTCGCCAAAATTCGACTTTGGTTCCGATGCAATGACGATTTGTCGATGTAAACGCATCGGAAATGTGTTTTTTCGTAAAAAATCTGACATTTTTGTCAAATCAGCGTTTTTGACCCTCAGACATCGAGATTTCGAGAATCAACGACGACAAACAACGATTTCACGATTTCGCCAAAATTCGACTTTGGTTCCGATGCAATGACGATTTGTCGTTGTAAACGCATCGGAAATGTGTTTTTTCGTAAAAAACTGACATTTTTGTCAAATCAGCGTTTTTGACCCTCGGACATCGAGATTTCGAGGATCAATGACGACAATCGACCATTTCACGATTTAGCTAAAATTCGACTTTGGTTCCGGTGCAATGACGATTTGTCGTTGTAAACGCATTGAAAATGTGTTTTTTCGTAAAAAACTAACATTTTTGTCAAATCAGCGTTTTTGACCCTCGTACATCGAGATTTTGACAATCAACGACGACAAACGACGATTTCACCATTTTGCCAAAATTCGACTTTGGTTCCGATGCAATGACGATTTGTCGATGTAAACGCATCGGAAATGTGTTTTTTTCGTAAAAATCTAAGGTTTTTGTCAAATCGACGTTTTTGACCCTCGGAGATCGAGATTTCGAGAATCAACGACGACAAACGACGATTTCACGATTTCGCCAAAATTCGACTTTGGTTCCGATGCAATGACGATTTGTCGATGTAAACGCATCGGAAATGTGTTTTTTCGTCAAAAACTGACATTTTTGTCAAATCGACGTTTTTGACCCTCGGACGTCGGGATTTCGAGAATCAACGACGACAAACGACGATTTCACGATTTCGCCAAAATTCGACTTTGGTTCCGATGCAATGACGATTTGTCGTTGTAAACGCATCGGAAATGTATTTTTTTCGTAAAAATCTGAGGTTTTTGGCAAATCGACGTTTTTGACCCTCGGAAATCGAGATTTCGAGAATCAACGACGACAAACGACGATTTCACGATTTCGCCATAATTCGACTTTGGTTCCGATGCAATGACGATTTGTCGATGTAAACGTATTGGAAATGTGTTTTTTTGTAAAAATCTGACATTTTTGTCAAATCAGCGTTTTTGACCCTCGGACATCGAGATTTCGAGGATCAACGACGACAATCGACCATTTCACGATTTAGCTAAAATTCGACTTTGGTTCCGGTGCAATGACGATTTGTCGTTGTAAACGCATTGAAAATGTGTTTTTTCGTAAAAAACTAACATTTTTGTCAAATCAGCGTTTTTGACCCTCGTACATCGAGATTTCGACAATCAACGACGACAAACGACGATTTCACCATTTTGCCAAAATTCGACTTTGGTTCCGATGCAATGACGATTTGTCGATGTAAACGCATCGGAAATGTGTTTTTTTCGTAAAAATCTAAGGTTTTTGTCAAATCGACGTTTTTGACCCTCGGACATCGAGATTTCGAGAATCAACGACGACAAACGACGATTTCACGATTTCGCCAAAATTCGACTTTGGTTCCGATGCAATGACGATTTGTCGTTGTAAACGCATTAGAAATGTGTTTTATCATAAAAATCTGACATTTTTGTCAAATCAGCGTTTTTGACCCTCGTATATCGAGATTTCGACAATCAACGACGACAAACGACGATTTCACGATTTTGCCAAAATTTAACTTAGTTTCCGGTGCAATGATGATTTGTCGTTGTAAACGCATCGGAAATGTATTTTTTTCGTAAAAATCTGAGGTTTTTGGCAAATCGACGTTTTTGACCCTCGGAAATCGAGATTTCGAGAATCAACGACGACAAACGACCATTTCACGATTTCGCGGAAATTCGACTTTGGTTCCGATGCAATGACGATTTGTCGTTGTAAACGCATTAGAAATGTGTTTTTTCGTAAAAATCTGACATTTTTGTCAAATCAGCGTTTTTGACCCTCGTATATCGAGATTTCGACAATCAACGACGACAAACGACGATTTCACGATTTCGCGGAAATTCGACTTAGTTTCCGGTGCAATGATGATTTGTCGTTGTAAACGCATCGGAAATGTGTTTTTTTCGTAAAAATCTGAGGTTTTTGTCAAATCGACATTTTTGACCCTCGGAAATCGAGATTTCGAGAATCAACGACGACAAACGACGATTTCACGATTTCGCCAAAATTCGACTTTGGTTCCGATGCAATGACGATTTGTCGATGTAAACGCATCGGAAATGTGTTTTTTTCGTAAAAATCTGAGGTTTTTGTCAAATCGACATTTTTGACCCTCGGAAATCGAGATTTCGAGAATCAACGACGACAAACGACCATTTCACGATTTCGCGGAAATTCGACTTTGGTTCCGATGCAATGACGATTTGTCGGTGTAAACGCATCGGAAATGTGTTTTTTCGTAAAAAACTGACATTTTTGTCAAATCAGCGTTTTTGACCGTCGGACATCGAGATTTCGAGAATCAACGACGACAAACGACGATTTCACGATTACGCCAAAATTCGACTTTGGTTCCGATGCAATGACGATTTGTCGATGTAAACGCATTGGAAATGTGTTTTTTTGTAAAAATCTGACATTTTTGTCAAATCAGCGTTTTTGACCCTCGGACATCGAGATTTCGAGGATCAACGACGACAATCGACCATTTCACGATTTAGCTAAAATTCGACTTTGGTTCCGGTGCAATGACGATTTGTCGTTGTAAACGCATTGAAAATGTGTTTTTTCGTAAAAAACTAACATTTTTGTCAAATCAGCGTTTTTGACCCTCGTACATCGAGATTTCGACAATCAACGACGACAAACGACGATTTCACCATTTTGCCAAAATTCGACTTTGGTTCCGATGCAATGACGATTTGTCGATGTAAACGCATCGGAAATGTGTTTTTTTCGTAAAAATCTAAGGTTTTTGTCAAATCGACGTTTTTGACCCTCGGACATCGAGATTTCGAGAATCAACGACGACAAACGACGATTTCACGATTTCGCCAAAATTCGACTTTGGTTCCGATGCAATGACGATTTGTCGATGTAAACGCATCGGAAATGTGTTTTTTCGTAAAAAACTGACATTTTTGTCAAATCGACGTTTTTGACCCTCGGACATCGAGATTTCGAGAATCAACGACGACAAACGACGATTTCACGATTTCGCCAAAATTCGACTTTGGTTCCGATGCAATGACGATTTGTCGTTGTAAACGCATCGGAAATGTATTTTTTTCGTAAAAATCTGAGGTTTTTGGCAAATCGACGTTTTTGACCCTCGGAAATCGAGATTTCGAGAATCAACGACGACAAACGACCATTTCACGATTTCGCGGAAATTCGACTTTGGTTCCGATGCAATGACGTTTTGTCGTTGTAAACGCATTAGAAATGTGTTTTTTCATAAAAATCTGACATTTTTGTCAAATCAGCGTTTTTGACCCTCGTATATCGAGATTTCGACAATCAACGACGACAAACGACGATTTCACGATTTTGCCAAAATTTAACTTAGTTTCCGGTGCAATGATGATTTGTCGTTGTAAACGCATCGGAAATGTGTTTTTTTCGTAAAAATCTGAGGTTTTTGTCAAATCGACATTTTTGACCCTCGGAAATCGAGATTTCGAGAATCAACGACGACAAACGACCATTTCACGATTTCGCGGAAATTCGACTTTGGTTCCGATGCAATGACGATTTGTCGATGTAAACGCATCGGAAATGTGTTTTTTCGTAAAAAACTGACATTTTTGTCAAATCAGCGTTTTTGACCCTCGGACATCGAGATTTCGAGAATCAACGACGACAAACGACGATTTCACGATTTCTCCAAAATTCGACTTTGGTTCCGATGCAATGACCGATTTGTCGATGTAAACGCATCGGAAATGTGTTTTTTCGTAAAAAATCTGACATTTTTGTCAAATCAGCGTTTTTGACCCTCAGACATCGAGATTTCGAGAATCAACGACGACAAACAACGATTTCACGATTTCGCCAAAATTCGACTTTGGTTCCGATGCAATGACGATTTGTCGATGTGAACGCATCGGAAATGTGTTTTTTTCGTAAAAAACTGACATTTTTGTCAAATCGACGTTTTTGACCCTCGGAAATCGAGATTTCGAGAATCAACGACGACAAACGACGATTTCACGATTTCGCCAAAATTCGACTTTGGTTCCGATGCAATGACGATTTGTCGATGTAAACGCATTGGAAATGTGTTTTTTTGTAAAAATCTGACATTTTTGTCAAATCAGCGTTTTTGACCCTCGGACATCGAGATTTCGACAATCAACGACGACAAACGACGATTTCACGATTTTGCCAAAATTTGACTTAGTTTCCGGTGCAATGATGATTTGTCGTTGTAAACGCATCGGAAATGTGTTTTTTTCGTAAAAATCTGAGGTTTTTGTCAAATCGACATTTTTGACCCTCGGAAATCGAGATTTCGAGAATCAACGACGACAAACGACCATTTCACGATTTCGCGGAAATTCGACTTTGGTTCCGATGCAATGACGATTTGTCGATGTAAACGCATCGGAAATGTGTTTTTTCGTAAAAAACTGACATTTTTGTCAAATCAGCGTTTTTGACCCTCGTACATCGAGATTTCGACAATCAACGACGACAAACGACGATTTCACGATTTTGCCAAAATTTGACTTAGTTTCCGGTGCAATGATGATTTGTCGCTGTAAACGCATCGGAAATGTGTTTTTTTCGTAAAAATCTGCGGTTTTTGTCAAATCGACATTTTTGACCCTCGGAAATCGAGATTTCGAGAATCAACGACGACAAACGACCATTTCACGATTTCGCGGAAATTCGACTTTGGTTCCGATGCAATGCCGATTTGTCGTTGTAAACGCATCGGAAATGTGTTTTTTCGTAAAAAACTGACATTTTTGTCAAATCAGCGTTTTTGACCCTCGGACATCGAGATTTCGAGAATCAACGACGACAAACGACGATTTCACGATTTCTCCAAAATTCGACTTTGGTTCCGATGCAATGACCGATTTGTCGATGTAAACGCATCGGAAATGTGTTTTTTCGTAAAAAATCTGACATTTTTGTCAAATCAGCGTTTTTGACCCTCAGACATCGAGATTTCGAGAATCAACGACGACAAACAACGATTTCACGATTTAGCTAAAATTCGACTTTGGTTCCGGTGCAATGACGATTTGTCGTTGTAAACGCATTGAAAATGTGTTTTTTCGTAAAAAACTAACATTTTTGTCAAATCAGCGTTTTTGACCCTCGTACATCGAGATTTTGACAATCAACGACGACAAACGACGATTTCACCATTTTGCCAAAATTCGACTTTGGTTCCGATGCAATGACGATTTGTCGATGTAAACGCATCGGAAATGTGTTTTTTCGTAAAAAACTGACATTTTTGTCAAATCAGCGTTTTTGACCCTCGGACATCGAGATTTCGAGAATCAACGACGACAAACGACGATTTCACGATTTCTCCAAAATTCGACTTTGGTTCCGATGCAATGACCGATTTGTCGATGTAAACGCATCGGAAATGTGTTTTTTCGTCAAAAACTGACATTTTTGTCAAATCGACGTTTTTGACCCTCGGACGTCGGGATTTCGAGAATCAACGACGACAAACGACGATTTCACGATTTCGCCAAAATTCGACTTTGGTTCCGATGCAATGACGATTTGTCGTTGTAAACGCATCGGAAATGTATTTTTTTCGTAAAAATCTGAGGTTTTTGGCAAATCGACGTTTTTGACCCTCGGAAATCGAGATTTCGAGAATCAACGACGACAAACGACGATTTCACGATTTCGCCAAAATTCGACTTTGGTTCCGATGCAATGACGATTTGTCGATGTAAACGCATTGGAAATGTGTTTTTTTGTAAAAATCTGACATTTTTGTCAAATCAGCGTTTTTGACCCTCGGACATCGAGATTTCGAGGATCAACGACGACAATCGACCATTTCACGATTTAGCTAAAATTCGACTTTGGTTCCGGTGCAATGACGATTTGTCGTTGTAAACGCATTGAAAATGTGTTTTTTCGTAAAAAACTAACATTTTTGTCAAATCAGCGTTTTTGACCCTCGTACATCGAGATTTCGACAATCAACGACGACAAACGACGATTTCACCATTTTGCCAAAATTCGACTTTGGTTCCGATGCAATGACGATTTGTCGATGTAAACGCATCGGAAATGTGTTTTTTTCGTAAAAATCTAAGGTTTTTGTCTAATCGACGTTTTTGACCCTCGGACATCGAGATTTCGAGAATCAACGACGACAAACGACGATTTCACGATTTCGCCAAAATTCGACTTTGGTTCCGATGCAATGACGATTTGTCGTTGTAAACGCATTAGAAATGTGTTTTTTCATAAAAATCTGACATTTTTGTCAAATCAGCGTTTTTGACCCTCGTATATCGAGATTTCGACAATCAACGACGACAAACGACGATTTCACGATTTTGCCAAAATTTAACTTAGTTTCCGGTGCAATGATGATTTGTCGTTGTAAACGCATCGGAAATGTGTTTTTTTCGTAAAAATCTGAGGTTTTTGTCAAATCGACATTTTTGACCCTCGGAAATCGAGATTTCGAGAATCAACGACGACAAACGACCATTTCACGATTTCGCGGAAATTCGACTTTGGTTCCGATGCAATGACGATTTGTCGATGTAAACGCATCGGAAATGTGTTTTTTCGTAAAAAACTGACATTTTTGTCAAATCAGCGTTTTTGACCCTCGGACATCGAGATTTCGAGAATCAACGACGACAAACGACGATTTCACGATTTCTCCAAAATTCGACTTTGGTTCCGATGCAATGACCGATTTGTCGATGTAAACGCATCGGAAATGTGTTTTTTCGTAAAAAATCTGACATTTTTGTCAAATCAGCGTTTTTGACCCTCAGACATCGAGATTTCGAGAATCAACGACGACAAACAACGATTTCACGATTTCGCCAAAATTCGACTTTGGTTCCGATGCAATGACGATTTGTCGATGTGAACGCATCGGAAATGTGTTTTTTTTCGTAAAAAACTGACATTTTTGTCAAATCGACGTTTTTGACCCTCGGAAATCGAGATTTCGAGAATCAACGACGACAAACGACGATTTCACGATTTCGCCAAAATTCGACTTTGGTTCCGATGCAATGACGATTTGTCGATGTAAACGCATTGGAAATGTGTTTTTTTGTAAAAATCTGACATTTTTGTCAAATCAGCGTTTTTGACCCTCGGACATCGAGATTTCGAGGATCAACGACGACAATCGACCATTTCACGATTTAGCTAAAATTCGACTTTGGTTCCGGTGCAATGACGATTTGTCGTTGTAAACGCATTGAAAATGTGTTTTTTCGTAAAAAACTAACATTTTTGTCAAATCAGCGTTTTTGACCCTCGTACATCGAGATTTCGACAATCAACGACGACAAACGACGATTTCACCATTTTGCCAAAATTCGACTTTGGTTCCGATGCAATGACGATTTGTCGATGTAAACGCATCGGAAATGTGTTTTTTTCGTAAAAATCTAAGGTTTTTGTCAAATCGACGTTTTTGACCCTCGGAGATCGAGATTTCGAGAATCAACGACGACAAACGACGATTTCACGATTTCGCCAAAATTCGACTTTGGTTCCGATGCAATGACGATTTGTCGATGTAAACGCATCGGAAATGTGTTTTTTCGTCAAAAACTGACATTTTTGTCAAATCGACGTTTTTGACCCTCGGACGTCGGGATTTCGAGAATCAACGACGACAAACGACGATTTCACGATTTCGCCAAAATTCGACTTTGGTTCCGATGCAATGACGATTTGTCGTTGTAAACGCATCGGAAATGTATTTTTTTCGTAAAAATCTGAGGTTTTTGGCAAATCGACGTTTTTGACCCTCGGAAATCGAGATTTCGAGAATCAACGACGACAAACGACCATTTCACGATTTCGCGGAAATTCGACTTTGGTTCCGATGCAATGACGATTTGTCGTTGTAAACGCATTAGAAATGTGTTTTTTCGTAAAAATCTGACATTTTTGTCAAATCAGCGTTTTTGACCCTCGTATATCGAGATTTCGACAATCAACGACGACAAACGACGATTTCACGATTTCGCGGAAATTCGACTTAGTTTCCGGTGCAATGATGATTTGTCGTTGTAAACGCATCGGAAATGTGTTTTTTTCGTAAAAATCTGAGGTTTTTGTCAAATCGACATTTTTGACCCTCGGAAATCGAGATTTCGAGAATCAACGACGACAAACGACGATTTCACGATTTCGCCAAAATTCGACTTTGGTTCCGATGCAATGACGATTTGTCGATGTAAACGCATCGGAAATGTGTTTTTTTCGTAAAAATCTGAGGTTTTTGTCAAATCGACATTTTTGACCCTCGGAAATCGAGATTTCGAGAATCAACGACGACAAACGACCATTTCACGATTTCGCGGAAATTCGACTTTGGTTCCGATGCAATGACGATTTGTCGGTGTAAACGCATCGGAAATGTGTTTTTTCGTAAAAAACTGACATTTTTGTCAAATCAGCGTTTTTGACCGTCGGACATCGAGATTTCGAGAATCAACGACGACAAACGACGATTTCACGATTACGCCAAAATTCGACTTTGGTTCCGATGCAATGACGATTTGTCGATGTAAACGCATTGGAAATGTGTTTTTTTGTAAAAATCTGACATTTTTGTCAAATCAGCGTTTTTGACCCTCGGACATCGAGATTTCGAGGATCAACGACGACAATCGACCATTTCACGATTTAGCTAAAATTCGACTTTGGTTCCGGTGCAATGACGATTTGTCGTTGTAAACGCATTGAAAATGTGTTTTTTCGTAAAAAACTAACATTTTTGTCAAATCAGCGTTTTTGACCCTCGTACATCGAGATTTCGACAATCAACGACGACAAACGACGATTTCACCATTTTGCCAAAATTCGACTTTGGTTCCGATGCAATGACGATTTGTCGATGTAAACGCATCGGAAATGTGTTTTTTTCGTAAAAATCTAAGGTTTTTGTCAAATCGACGTTTTTGACCCTCGGACATCGAGATTTCGAGAATCAACGACGACAAACGACGATTTCACGATTTCGCCAAAATTCGACTTTGGTTCCGATGCAATGACGATTTGTCGATGTAAACGCATCGGAAATGTGTTTTTTCGTAAAAAACTGACATTTTTGTCAAATCGACGTTTTTGACCCTCGGACGTCGGGATTTCGAGAATCAACGACGACAAACGACGATTTCACGATTTCGCCAAAATTCGACTTTGGTTCCGATGCAATGACGATTTGTCGTTGTAAACGCATCGGAAATGTATTTTTTTCGTAAAAATCTGAGGTTTTTGGCAAATCGACGTTTTTGACCCTCGGAAATCGAGATTTCGAGAATCAACGACGACAAACGACCATTTCACGATTTCGCGGAAATTCGACTTTGGTTCCGATGCAATGACGATTTGTCGTTGTAAACGCATTAGAAATGTGTTTTTTCGTAAAAATCTGAGGTTTTTGTCAAATCGACGTTTTTGACCCTCGGACATCGAGATTTCGAGAATCAACGACGACAAACGACGATTTCACGATTTCGCCAAAATTCGACTTTGGTTCCGATGCAATGACGATTTGTCGATGTAAACGCATCGGAAATGTGTTTTTTTCGTAAAAATCTGAGGTTTTTGTCAAATCGACATTTTTGACCCTCGGAAATCGAGATTTCGAGAATCAACGACGACAAACGACCATTTCACGATTTCGCGGAAATTCGACTTTGGTTCCGATGCAATGACGATTTGTCGGTGTAAACGCATCGGAAATGTGTTTTTTCGTAAAAAACTGACATTTTTGTCAAATCAGCGTTTTTGACCGTCGGACATCGAAATTTCGAGAATCAACGACGACAAACGACGATTTCACGATTACGCCAAAATTCGACTTTGGTTCCGATGCAATGACGATTTGTCGATGTAAACGCATTAGAAATGTGTTTTTTCGTAAAAATCTGACATTTTTGTCAAATCAGCGTTTTTGACCCTCGTATATCGAGATTTCGACAATCAACGACGACAAACAACGATTTCACGATTTTGCCAAAATTTGACTTTGGTTCCGATGCAATGACGATTTGTCGATGTGAACGCATCGGAAATGTGTTTTTTTCGTAAAAAACTGACATTTTTGTCAAATCGACGTTTTTGACCCTCGGAAATCGAGATTTCGAGAATCAACGACGACAAACGACGATTTCACGATTTCGCCAAAATTCGACTTTGGTTCCGATGCAATAACGATTTGTCGATGTAAACGCATTGGAAATGTGTTTTTTTGTAAAAATCTGACATTTTTGTCAAATCTGCGTTTTTGACCCTCGGACATCGAGATTTCGAGGATCAACGACGACAATCGACCATTTCACGATTTAGCTAAAATTCGACTTTGGTTCCGGTGCAATGACGATTTGTCGTTGTAAACGCATTGAAAATGTGTTTTTTCGTAAAAAACTAACATTTTTGTCAAATCAGCGTTTTTGACCCTCGTACATCGAGATTTCGACAATCAACGACGACAAACGACGATTTCACCATTTTGCCAAAATTCGACTTTGGTTCCGATGCAATGACGATTTGTCGATGTAAACGCATCGGAAATGTGTTTTTTTCGTAAAAATCTAAGGTTTTTGTCAAATCGACGTTTTTGACCCTCGGAGATCGAGATTTCGAGAATCAACGACGACAAACGACGATTTCACGATTTCGCCAAAATTCGACTTTGGTTCCGATGCAATGACGATTTGTCGATGTAAACGCATCGGAAATGTGTTTTTTCGTCAAAAACTGACATTTTTGTCAAATCGACGTTTTTGACCCTCGGACGTCGGGATTTCGAGAATCAACGACGACAAACGACGATTTCACGATTTCGCCAAAATTCGACTTTGGTTCCGATGCAATGACGATTTGTCGTTGTAAACGCATCGGAAATGTATTTTTTTCGTAAAAAT
This sequence comes from Cryptus armator, assembly GCA_963971235.1. Classification (NCBI taxonomy): domain Eukaryota; kingdom Metazoa; phylum Arthropoda; class Insecta; order Hymenoptera; family Ichneumonidae; genus Cryptus; species Cryptus armator. The sequence goes on from OZ020235.1 coordinate 5,466,600, forward strand.
CTGAGGTTTTTGGCAAATCGACGTTTTTGACCCTCGGAAATCGAGATTTCGAGAATCAACGACGACAAACGACGATTTCACGATTTCGCCAAAATTCGACTTTGGTTCCGATGCAATGACGATTTGTCGATGTAAACGCATTGGAAATGTGTTTTTTTGTAAAAATCTGACATTTTTGTCAAATCAGCGTTTTTGACCCTCGGACATCGAGATTTCGAGGATCAACGACGACAATCGACCATTTCACGATTTAGCTAAAATTCGACTTTGATTCCGGTGCAATGACGATTTGTCGTTGTAAACGCATTGAAAATGTGTTTTTTCGTAAAAAACTAACATTTTTGTCAAATCAGCGTTTTTGACCCTCGTACATCGAGATTTCGACAATCAACGACGACAAACGACGATTTCACCATTTTGCCAAAATTCGACTTTGGTTCCGATGCAATGACGATTTGTCGATGTAAACGCATCGGAAATGTGTTTTTTTCGTAAAAATCTAAGGTTTTTGTCAAATCGACGTTTTTGACCCTCGGACATCGAGATTTCGAGAATCAACGACGACAAACGACGATTTCACGATTTCGCCAAAATTCGACTTTGGTTCCGATGCAATGACGATTTGTCGATGTAAACGCATCGGAAATGTGTTTTTTCGTAAAAAATCTGACATTTTTGTCAAATCAGCGTTTTTGACCCTCAGACATCGAGATTTCGAGAATCAACGACGACAAACAACGATTTCACGATTTCGCCAAAATTCGACTTTGGTTCCGATGCAATGACGATTTGTCGTTGTAAACGCATCGGAAATGTGTTTTTTCGTAAAAAACTGACATTTTTGTCAAATCAGCGTTTTTGACCCTCGGACATCGAGATTTCGAGGATCAATGACGACAATCGACCATTTCACGATTTAGCTAAAATTCGACTTTGGTTCCGGTGCAATGACGATTTGTCGTTGTAAACGCATTGAAAATGTGTTTTTTCGTAAAAAACTAACATTTTTGTCAAATCAGCGTTTTTGACCCTCGTACATCGAGATTTTGACAATCAACGACGACAAACGACGATTTCACCATTTTGCCAAAATTCGACTTTGGTTCCGATGCAATGACGATTTGTCGATGTAAACGCATCGGAAATGTGTTTTTTTCGTAAAAATCTAAGGTTTTTGTCAAATCGACGTTTTTGACCCTCGGAGATCGAGATTTCGAGAATCAACGACGACAAACGACGATTTCACGATTTCGCCAAAATTCGACTTTGGTTCCGATGCAATGACGATTTGTCGATGTAAACGCATCGGAAATGTGTTTTTTCGTCAAAAACTGACATTTTTGTCAAATCGACGTTTTTGACCCTCGGACGTCGGGATTTCGAGAATCAACGACGACAAACGACGATTTCACGATTTCGCCAAAATTCGACTTTGGTTCCGATGCAATGACGATTTGTCGTTGTAAACGCATCGGAAATGTATTTTTTTCGTAAAAATCTGAGGTTTTTGGCAAATCGACGTTTTTGACCCTCGGAAATCGAGATTTCGAGAATCAACGACGACAAACGACGATTTCACGATTTCGCCATAATTCGACTTTGGTTCCGATGCAATGACGATTTGTCGATGTAAACGTATTGGAAATGTGTTTTTTTGTAAAAATCTGACATTTTTGTCAAATCAGCGTTTTTGACCCTCGGACATCGAGATTTCGAGGATCAACGACGACAATCGACCATTTCACGATTTAGCTAAAATTCGACTTTGGTTCCGGTGCAATGACGATTTGTCGTTGTAAACGCATTGAAAATGTGTTTTTTCGTAAAAAACTAACATTTTTGTCAAATCAGCGTTTTTGACCCTCGTACATCGAGATTTCGACAATCAACGACGACAAACGACGATTTCACCATTTTGCCAAAATTCGACTTTGGTTCCGATGCAATGACGATTTGTCGATGTAAACGCATCGGAAATGTGTTTTTTTCGTAAAAATCTAAGGTTTTTGTCAAATCGACGTTTTTGACCCTCGGACATCGAGATTTCGAGAATCAACGACGACAAACGACGATTTCACGATTTCGCCAAAATTCGACTTTGGTTCCGATGCAATGACGATTTGTCGTTGTAAACGCATTAGAAATGTGTTTTATCATAAAAATCTGACATTTTTGTCAAATCAGCGTTTTTGACCCTCGTATATCGAGATTTCGACAATCAACGACGACAAACGACGATTTCACGATTTTGCCAAAATTTAACTTAGTTTCCGGTGCAATGATGATTTGTCGTTGTAAACGCATCGGAAATGTATTTTTTTCGTAAAAATCTGAGGTTTTTGGCAAATCGACGTTTTTGACCCTCGGAAATCGAGATTTCGAGAATCAACGACGACAAACGACCATTTCACGATTTCGCGGAAATTCGACTTTGGTTCCGATGCAATGACGATTTGTCGTTGTAAACGCATTAGAAATGTGTTTTTTCGTAAAAATCTGACATTTTTGTCAAATCAGCGTTTTTGACCCTCGTATATCGAGATTTCGACAATCAACGACGACAAACGACGATTTCACGATTTCGCGGAAATTCGACTTAGTTTCCGGTGCAATGATGATTTGTCGTTGTAAACGCATCGGAAATGTGTTTTTTTCGTAAAAATCTGAGGTTTTTGTCAAATCGACATTTTTGACCCTCGGAAATCGAGATTTCGAGAATCAACGACGACAAACGACGATTTCACGATTTCGCCAAAATTCGACTTTGGTTCCGATGCAATGACGATTTGTCGATGTAAACGCATCGGAAATGTGTTTTTTTCGTAAAAATCTGAGGTTTTTGTCAAATCGACATTTTTGACCCTCGGAAATCGAGATTTCGAGAATCAACGACGACAAACGACCATTTCACGATTTCGCGGAAATTCGACTTTGGTTCCGATGCAATGACGATTTGTCGGTGTAAACGCATCGGAAATGTGTTTTTTCGTAAAAAACTGACATTTTTGTCAAATCAGCGTTTTTGACCGTCGGACATCGAGATTTCGAGAATCAACGACGACAAACGACGATTTCACGATTACGCCAAAATTCGACTTTGGTTCCGATGCAATGACGATTTGTCGATGTAAACGCATTGGAAATGTGTTTTTTTGTAAAAATCTGACATTTTTGTCAAATCAGCGTTTTTGACCCTCGGACATCGAGATTTCGAGGATCAACGACGACAATCGACCATTTCACGATTTAGCTAAAATTCGACTTTGGTTCCGGTGCAATGACGATTTGTCGTTGTAAACGCATTGAAAATGTGTTTTTTCGTAAAAAACTAACATTTTTGTCAAATCAGCGTTTTTGACCCTCGTACATCGAGATTTCGACAATCAACGACGACAAACGACGATTTCACCATTTTGCCAAAATTCGACTTTGGTTCCGATGCAATGACGATTTGTCGATGTAAACGCATCGGAAATGTGTTTTTTTTCGTAAAAAACTGACATTTTTGTCAAATCGACGTTTTTGACCCTCGGAAATCGAGATTTCGAGAATCAACGACGACAAACGACGATTTCACGATTTCGCCAAAATTCGACTTTGGTTCCGATGCAATGACGATTTGTCGATGTAAACGCATTGGAAATGTGTTTTTTTGTAAAAATCTGACATTTTTGTCAAATCAGCGTTTTTGACCCTCGGACATCGAGATTTCGAGGATCAACGACGACAATCGACCATTTCACGATTTAGCTAAAATTCGACTTTGGTTCCGGTGCAATGACGATTTGTCGTTGTAAACGCATTGAAAATGTGTTTTTTCGTAAAAAACTAACATTTTTGTCAAATCAGCGTTTTTGACCCTCGTACATCGAGATTTCGACAATCAACGACGACAAACGACGATTTCACCATTTTGCCAAAATTCGACTTTGGTTCCGATGCAATGACGATTTGTCGATGTAAACGCATCGGAAATGTGTTTTTTTCGTAAAAATCTAAGGTTTTTGTCAAATCGACGTTTTTGACCCTCGGAGATCGAGATTTCGAGAATCAACGACGACAAACGACGATTTCACGATTTCGCCAAAATTCGACTTTGGTTCCGATGCAATGACGATTTGTCGATGTAAACGCATCGGAAATGTGTTTTTTCGTCAAAAACTGACATTTTTGTCAAATCGACGTTTTTGACCCTCGGACGTCGGGATTTCGAGAATCAACGACGACAAACGACGATTTCACGATTTCGCCAAAATTCGACTTTGGTTCCGATGCAATGACGATTTGTCGTTGTAAACGCATCGGAAATGTATTTTTTTCGTAAAAATCTGAGGTTTTTGGCAAATCGACGTTTTTGACCCTCGGAAATCGAGATTTCGAGAATCAACGACGACAAACGACCATTTCACGATTTCGCGGAAATTCGACTTTGGTTCCGATGCAATGACGATTTGTCGTTGTAAACGCATTAGAAATGTGTTTTTTCGTAAAAATCTGACATTTTTGTCAAATCAGCGTTTTTGACCCTCGTATATCGAGATTTCGACAATCAACGACGACAAACGACGATTTCACGATTTCGCGGAAATTCGACTTAGTTTCCGGTGCAATGATGATTTGTCGTTGTAAACGCATCGGAAATGTGTTTTTTTCGTAAAAATCTGAGGTTTTTGTCAAATCGACATTTTTGACCCTCGGAAATCGAGATTTCGAGAATCAACGACGACAAACGACGATTTCACGATTTCGCCAAAATTCGACTTTGGTTCCGATGCAATGACGATTTGTCGATGTAAACGCATCGGAAATGTGTTTTTTTCGTAAAAATCTGAGGTTTTTGTCAAATCGACATTTTTGACCCTCGGAAATCGAGATTTCGAGAATCAACGACGACAAACGACCATTTCACGATTTCGCGGAAATTCGACTTTGGTTCCGATGCAATGACGATTTGTCGGTGTAAACGCATCGGAAATGTGTTTTTTCGTAAAAAACTGACATTTTTGTCAAATCAGCGTTTTTGACCGTCGGACATCGAGATTTCGAGAATCAACGACGACAAACGACGATTTCACGATTACGCCAAAATTCGACTTTGGTTCCGATGCAATGACGATTTGTCGATGTAAACGCATTGGAAATGTGTTTTTTTGTAAAAATCTGACATTTTTGTCAAATCAGCGTTTTTGACCCTCGGACATCGAGATTTCGAGGATCAACGACGACAATCGACCATTTCACGATTTAGCTAAAATTCGACTTTGGTTCCGGTGCAATGACGATTTGTCGTTGTAAACGCATTGAAAATGTGTTTTTTCGTAAAAAACTAACATTTTTGTCAAATCAGCGTTTTTGACCCTCGTACATCGAGATTTCGACAATCAACGACGACAAACGACGATTTCACCATTTTGCCAAAATTCGACTTTGGTTCCGATGCAATGACGATTTGTCGATGTAAACGCATCGGAAATGTGTTTTTTTCGTAAAAATCTAAGGTTTTTGTCAAATCGACGTTTTTGACCCTCGGACATCGAGATTTCGAGAATCAACGACGACAAACGACGATTTCACGATTTCGCCAAAATTCGACTTTGGTTCCGATGCAATGACGATTTGTCGATGTAAACGCATCGGAAATGTGTTTTTTCGTAAAAAACTGACATTTTTGTCAAATCGACGTTTTTGACCCTCGGACGTCGGGATTTCGAGAATCAACGACGACAAACGACGATTTCACGATTTCGCCAAAATTCGACTTTGGTTCCGATGCAATGACGATTTGTCGTTGTAAACGCATCGGAAATGTATTTTTTTCGTAAAAATCTGAGGTTTTTGGCAAATCGACGTTTTTGACCCTCGGAAATCGAGATTTCGAGAATCAACGACGACAAACGACCATTTCACGATTTCGCGGAAATTCGACTTTGGTTCCGATGCAATGACGATTTGTCGTTGTAAACGCATTAGAAATGTGTTTTTTCGTAAAAATCTGAGGTTTTTGTCAAATCGACGTTTTTGACCCTCGGACATCGAGATTTCGAGAATCAACGACGACAAACGACGATTTCACGATTTCGCCAAAATTCGACTTTGGTTCCGATGCAATGACGATTTGACGATGTAAACGCATCGGAAATGTGTTTTTTTCGTAAAAATCTGAGGTTTTTGTCAAATCGACATTTTTGACCCTCGGAAATCGAGATTTCGAGAATCAACGACGACAAACGACCATTTCACGATTTCGCGGAAATTCGACTTTGGTTCCGATGCAATGACGATTTGTCGGTGTAAACGCATCGGAAATGTGTTTTTTCGTAAAAAACTGACATTTTTGTCAAATCAGCGTTTTTGACCGTCGGACATCGAAATTTCGAGAATCAACGACGACAAACGACGATTTCACGATTACGCCAAAATTCGACTTTGGTTCCGATGCAATGACGATTTGTCGATGTAAACGCATTAGAAATGTGTTTTTTCGTAAAAATCTGACATTTTTGTCAAATCAGCGTTTTTGACCCTCGTATATCGAGATTTCGACAATCAACGACGACAAACAACGATTTCACGATTTTGCCAAAATTTGACTTTGGTTCCGATGCAATGACGATTTGTCGATGTGAACGCATCGGAAATGTGTTTTTTTCGTAAAAAACTGACATTTTTGTCAAATCGACGTTTTTGACCCTCGGAAATCGAGATTTCGAGAATCAACGACGACAAACGACGATTTCACGATTTCGCCAAAATTCGACTTTGGTTCCGATGCAATAACGATTTGTCGATGTAAACGCATTGGAAATGTGTTTTTTTGTAAAAATCTGACATTTTTGTCAAATCTGCGTTTTTGACCCTCGGACATCGAGATTTCGAGGATCAACGACGACAATCGACCATTTCACGATTTAGCTAAAATTCGACTTTGGTTCCGGTGCAATGACGATTTGTCGTTGTAAACGCATTGAAAATGTGTTTTTTCGTAAAAAACTAACATTTTTGTCAAATCAGCGTTTTTGACCCTCGTACATCGAGATTTCGACAATCAACGACGACAAACGACGATTTCACCATTTTGCCAAAATTCGACTTTGGTTCCGATGCAATGACGATTTGTCGATGTAAACGCATCGGAAATGTGTTTTTTTCGTAAAAATCTAAGGTTTTTGTCGAATCGACGTTTTTGACCCTCGGAGATCGAGATTTCGAGAATCAACGACGACAAACGACGATTTCACGATTTCGCCAAAATTCGACTTTGGTTCCGATGCAATGACGATTTGTCGATGTAAACGCATCGGAAATGTGTTTTTTCGTCAAAAACTGACATTTTTGTCAAATCGACGTTTTTGACCCTCGGACGTCGGGATTTCGAGAATCAACGACGACAAACGACGATTTCACGATTTCGCCAAAATTCGACTTTGGTTCCGATGCAATGACGATTTGTCGTTGTAAACGCATCGGAAATGTATTTTTTTCGTAAAAATCTGAGGTTTTTGGCAAATCGACGTTTTTGACCCTCGGAAATCGAGATTTCGAGAATCAACGACGACAAACGACGATTTCACGATTTCGCCAAAATTCGACTTTGGTTCCGATGCAATGACGATTTGTCGATGTAAACGCATTGGAAATGTGTTTTTTTGTAAAAATCTGACATTTTTGTCAAATCAGCGTTTTTGACCCTCGGACATCGAGATTTCGAGGATCAACGACGACAATCGACCATTTCACGATTTAGCTAAAATTCGACTTTGGTTCCGGTGCAATGACGATTTGTCGTTGTAAACGCATTGAAAATGTGTTTTTTCGTAAAAAACTAACATTTTTGTCAAATCAGCGTTTTTGACCCTCGTACATCGAGATTTCGACAATCAACGACGACAAACGACGATTTCACCATTTTGCCAAAATTCGACTTTGGTTCCGATGCAATGACGATTTGTCGATGTAAACGCATCGGAAATGTGTTTTTTTCGTAAAAATCTAAGGTTTTTGTCAAATCGACGTTTTTGACCCTCGGACATCGAGATTTCGAGAATCAACGACGACAAACGACGATTTCACGATTTCGCCAAAATTCGACTTTGGTTCCGATGCAATGACGATTTGTCGATGTAAACGCATCGGAAATGTGTTTTTTCGTAAAAAACTGACATTTTTGTCAAATCGACGTTTTTGACCCTCGGACGTCGAGATTTCGAGAATCAACGACGACAAACGACGATTTCACGATTTCGCCAAAATTCGACTTTGGTTCCGATGCAATGACGATTTGTCGTTGTAAACGCATCGGAAATGTATTTTTTTCGTAAAAATCTGAGGTTTTTGGCAAATCGACGTTTTTGACCCTCGGAAATCGAGATTTCGAGAATCAACGACGACAAACGACCATTTCACGATTTCGCGGAAATTCGACTTTGGTTCCGATGCAATGACGTTTTGTCGTTGTAAACGCATTAGAAATGTGTTTTTTCATAAAAATCTGACATTTTTGTCAAATCAGCGTTTTTGACCCTCGTATATCGAGATTTCGACAATCAACGACGACAAACGACGATTTCACGATTTTGCCAAAATTTAACTTAGTTTCCGGTGCAATGATGATTTGTCGTTGTAAACGCATCGGAAATGTGTTTTTTTCGTAAAAATCTGAGGTTTTTGTCAAATCGACATTTTTGACCCTCGGAAATCGAGATTTCGAGAATCAACGACGACAAACGACCATTTCACGATTTCGCGGAAATTCGACTTTGGTTCCGATGCAATGACGATTTGTCGATGTAAACGCATCGGAAATGTGTTTTTTCGTAAAAAACTGACATTTTTGTCAAATCAGCGTTTTTGACCCTCGGACATCGAGATTTCGAGAATCAACGACGACAAACGACGATTTCACGATTTCTCCAAAATTCGACTTTGGTTCCGATGCAATGACCGATTTGTCGATGTAAACGCATCGGAAATGTGTTTTTTCGTAAAAAATCTGACATTTTTGTCAAATCAGCGTTTTTGACCCTCAGACATCGAGATTTCGAGAATCAACGACGACAAACAACGATTTCACGATTTCGCCAAAATTCGACTTTGGTTCCGATGCAATGACGATTTGTCGATGTGAACGCATCGGAAATGTGTTTTTTTCGTAAAAAAACTGACATTTTTGTCAAATCGACGTTTTTGACCCTCGGAAATCGAGATTTCGAGAATCAACGACGACAAACGACGATTTCACGATTTCGCCAAAATTCGACTTTGGTTCCGATGCAATGACGATTTGTCGATGTAAACGCATTGGAAATGTGTTTTTTTGTAAAAATCTGACATTTTTGTCAAATCAGCGTTTTTGACCCTCGGACATCGAGATTTCGACAATCAACGACGACAAACGACGATTTCACGATTTTGCCAAAATTTGACTTAGTTTCCGGTGCAATGATGATTTGTCGTTGTAAACGCATCGGAAATGTGTTTTTTTCGTAAAAATCTGAGGTTTTTGTCAAATCGACATTTTTGACCCTCGGAAATCGAGATTTCGAGAATCAACGACGACAAACGACCATTTCACGATTTCGCGGAAATTCGACTTTGGTTCCGATGCAATGACGATTTGTCGATGTAAACGCATCGGAAATGTGTTTTTTCGTAAAAAACTGACATTTTTGTCAAATCAGCGTTTTTGACCCTCGTACATCGAGATTTCGACAATCAACGACGACAAACGACGATTTCACGATTTTGCCAAAATTTGACTTAGTTTCCGGTGCAATGATGATTTGTCGCTGTAAACGCATCGGAAATGTGTTTTTTTCGTAAAAATCTGCGGTTTTTGTCAAATCGACATTTTTGACCCTCGGAAATCGAGATTTCGAGAATCAACGACGACAAACGACCATTTCACGATTTCGCGGAAATTCGACTTTGGTTCCGATGCAATGCCGATTTGTCGTTGTAAACGCATCGGAAATGTGTTTTTTCGTAAAAAACTGACATTTTTGTCAAATCAGCGTTTTTGACCCTCGGACATCGAGATTTCGAGAATCAACGACGACAAACGACGATTTCACGATTTCTCCAAAATTCGACTTTGGTTCCGATGCAATGACCGATTTGTCGATGTAAACGCATCGGAAATGTGTTTTTTCGTAAAAAATCTGACATTTTTGTCAAATCAGCGTTTTTGACCCTCAGACATCGAGATTTCGAGAATCAACGACGACAAACAACGATTTCACGATTTCGCCAAAATTCGACTTTGGTTCCGATGCAATGACGATTTGTCGTTGTAAACGCATCGGAAATGTGTTTTTTCGTAAAAAACTGACATTTTTGTCAAATCAGCGTTTTTGACCCTCGGACATCGAGATTTCGAGGATCAATGACGACAATCGACCATTTCACGATTTAGCTAAAATTCGACTTTGGTTCCGGTGCAATGACGATTTGTCGTTGTAAACGCATTGAAAATGTGTTTTTTCGTAAAAAACTAACATTTTTGTCAAATCAGCGTTTTTGACCCTCGTACATCGAGATTTTGACAATCAACGACGACAAACGACGATTTCACCATTTTGCCAAAATTCGACTTTGGTTCCGATGCAATGACGATTTGTCGATGTAAACGCATCGGAAATGTGTTTTTTTCGTAAAAATCTAAGGTTTTTGTCAAATCGACGTTTTTGACCCTCGGAGATCGAGATTTCGAGAATCAACGACGACAAACGACGATTTCACGATTTCGCCAAAATTCGACTTTGGTTCCGATGCAATGACGATTTGTCGATGTAAACGCATCGGAAATGTGTTTTTTCGTAAAAAACTAACATTTTTGTCAAATCAGCGTTTTTGACCCTCGTACATCGAGATTTCGACAATCAACGACGACAAACGACGATTTCACGATTTCGCGGAAATTCGACTTAGTTTCCGGTGCAATGATGATTTGTCGTTGTAAACGCATCGGAAATGTGTTTTTTTCGTAAAAATCTGAGGTTTTTGTCAAATCGACATTTTTGACCCTCGGAAATCGAGATTTCGAGAATCAACGACGACAAACGACGATTTCACGATTTCGCCAAAATTCGACTTTGGTTCCGATGCAATGACGATTTGTCGATGTAAACGCATCGGAAATGTGTTTTTTTCGTAAAAATCTGAGGTTTTTGTCAAATCGACATTTTTGACCCTCGGAAATCGAGATTTCGAGAATCAACGACGACAAACGACCATTTCACGATTTCGCGGAAATTCGACTTTGGTTCCGATGCAATGACGATTTGTCGGTGTAAACGCATCGGAAATGTGTTTTTTCGTAAAAAACTGACATTTTTGTCAAATCAGCGTTTTTGACCGTCGGACATCGAGATTTCGAGAATCAACGACGACAAACGACGATTTCACGATTACGCCAAAATTCGACTTTGGTTCCGATGCAATGACGATTTGTCGATGTAAACGCATTGGAAATGTGTTTTTTTGTAAAAATCTGACATTTTTGTCAAATCAGCGTTTTTGACCCTCGGACATCGAGATTTCGAGGATCAACGACGACAATCGACCATTTCACGATTTAGCTAAAATTCGACTTTGGTTCCGGTGCAATGACGATTTGTCGTTGTAAACGCATTGAAAATGTGTTTTTTCGTAAAAAACTAACATTTTTGTCAAATCAGCGTTTTTGACCCTCGTACATCGAGATTTCGACAATCAACGACGACAAACGACGATTTCACCATTTTGCCAAAATTCGACTTTGGTTCCGATGCAATGACGATTTGTCGATGTAAACGCATCGGAAATGTGTTTTTTTCGTAAAAATCTAAGGTTTTTGTCAAATCGACGTTTTTGACCCTCGGACATCGAGATTTCGAGAATCAACGACGACAAACGACGATTTCACGATTTCGCCAAAATTCGACTTTGGTTCCGATGCAATGACGATTTGTCGATGTAAACGCATCGGAAATGTGTTTTTTCGTAAAAAACTGACATTTTTGTCAAATCGACGTTTTTGACCCTCGGACGTCGGGATTTCGAGAATCAACGACGACAAACGACGATTTCACGATTTCGCCAAAATTCGACTTTGGTTCCGATGCAATGACGATTTGTCGTTGTAAACGCATCGGAAATGTATTTTTTTCGTAAAAATCTGAGGTTTTTGGCAAATCGACGTTTTTGACCCTCGGAAATCGAGATTTCGAGAATCAACGACGACAAACGACCATTTCACGATTTCGCGGAAATTCGACTTTGGTTCCGATGCAATGACGATTTGTCGTTGTAAACGCATTAGAAATGTGTTTTTTCGTAAAAATCTGAGGTTTTTGTCAAATCGACGTTTTTGACCCTCGGACATCGAGATTTCGAGAATCAACGACGACAAACGACGATTTCACGATTTCGCCAAAATTCGACTTTGGTTCCGATGCAATGACGATTTGTCGATGTAAACGCATCGGAAATGTGTTTTTTTCGTAAAAATCTGAGGTTTTTGTCAAATCGACATTTTTGACCCTCGGAAATCGAGATTTCGAGAATCAACGACGACAAACGACCATTTCACGATTTCGCGGAAATTCGACTTTGGTTCCGATGCAATGACGATTTGTCGGTGTAAACGCATCGGAAATGTGTTTTTTCGTAAAAAACTGACATTTTTGTCAAATCAGCGTTTTTGACCGTCGGACATCGAAATTTCGAGAATCAACGACGACAAACGACGATTTCACGATTACGCCAAAATTCGACTTTGGTTCCGATGCAATGACGATTTGTCGATGTAAACGCATTAGAAATGTGTTTTTTCGTAAAAATCTGACATTTTTGTCAAATCAGCGTTTTTGACCCTCGTATATCGAGATTTCGACAATCAACGACGACAAACAACGATTTCACGATTTTGCCAAAATTTGACTTTGGTTCCGATGCAATGACGATTTGTCGATGTGAACGCATCGGAAATGTGTTTTTTTCGTAAAAAACTGACATTTTTGTCAAATCGACGTTTTTGACCCTCGGAAATCGAGATTTCGAGAATCAACGACGACAAACGACGATTTCACGATTTCGCCAAAATTCGACTTTGGTTCCGATGCAATAACGATTTGTCGATGTAAACGCATTGGAAATGTGTTTTTTTGTAAAAATCTGACATTTTTGTCAAATCTGCGTTTTTGACCCTCGGACATCGAGATTTCGAGGATCAACGACGACAATCGACCATTTCACGATTTAGCTAAAATTCGACTTTGGTTCCGGTGCAATGACGATTTGTCGTTGTAAACGCATTGAAAATGTGTTTTTTCGTAAAAAACTAACATTTTTGTCAAATCAGCGTTTTTGACCCTCGTACATCGAGATTTCGACAATCAACGACGACAAACGACGATTTCACCATTTTGCCAAAATTCGACTTTGGTTCCGATGCAATGACGATTTGTCGATGTAAACGCATCGGAAATGTGTTTTTTTCGTAAAAATCTAAGGTTTTTGTCAAATCGACGTTTTTGACCCTCGGACATCGAGATTTCGAGAATCAACGACGACAAACGACCATTTCACGATTTCGCGGAAATTCGACTTTGGTTCCGATGCAATGACGATTTGTCGTTGTAAACGCATCGGAAATGTGTTTTTTCGTAAAAAACTGACATTTTTGTCAAATCAGCGTTTTTGACCCTCGGACATCGAGATTTCGAGAATCAACGACGACAAACGACGATTTCACGATTTCTCCAAAATTCGATTTTGGTTCCGATGCAATGACCGATTTGTCGATGTAAACGCATCGGAAATGTGTTTTTTCGTAAAAAATCTGACATTTTTGTCAAATCAGCGTTTTTGACCCTCAGACATCGAGATTTCGAGAATCAACGACGACAAACGACGATTTCACGATTTCGCCAAAATTCGACTTTGGTTCCGATGCAATGACGATTTGTCGTTGTAAACGCATCGGAAATGTATTTTTTTCGTAAAAATCTGAGGTTTTTGGCAAATCGACGTTTTTGACCCTCGGAAATCGAGATTTCGAGAATCAACGACGACAAACGACCATTTCACGATTTCGCGGAAATTCGACTTTGGTTCCGATGCAATGACGTTTTGTCGTTGTAAACGCATTAGAAATGTGTTTTTTCATAAAAATCTGACATTTTTGTCAAATCAGCGTTTTTGACCCTCGTATATCGAGATTTCGACAATCAACGACGACAAACGACGATTTCACGATTTTGCCAAAATTTAACTTAGTTTCCGGTGCAATGATGATTTGTCGTTGTAAACGCATCGGAAATGTGTTTTTTTCGTAAAAATCTGAGGTTTTTGTCAAATCGACATTTTTGACCCTCGGAAATCGAGATTTCGAGAATCAACGACGACAAACGACCATTTCACGATTTCGCGGAAATTCGACTTTGGTTCCGATGCAATGACGATTTGTCGTTGTAAACGCATCGGAAATGTGTTTTTTCGTAAAAAACTGACATTTTTGTCAAATCAGCGTTTTTGACCCTCGGACATCGAGATTTCGAGAATCAACGACGACAAACGACGATTTCACGATTTCTCCAAAATTCGATTTTGGTTCCGATGCAATGACCGATTTGTAGATGTAAACGCATCGGAAATGTGTTTTTTCGTAAAAAATCTGACATTTTTGTCAAATCAGCGTTTTTGACCCTCGGACATCGAGATTTCGAGAATCAACGACGACAAACGACGATTTCACGATTTCTCCAAAATTCGACTTTGGTTCCGATGCGATGACCGATTTGTCGATGTAAACGCATCGGAAATGTGTTTTTTCGTAAAAAATCTGACATTTTTGTCAAATCAGCGTTTTTGACCCTCAGACATCGAGATTTCGAGAATCAACGACGACAAACAACGATTTCACGATTTCGCCAAAATTCGACTTTGGTTCCGATGCAATGACGATTTGTCGATGTGAACGCATCGGAAATGTGTTTTTTTCGTAAAAAACTGACATTTTTGTCAAATCGACGTTTTTGACCCTCGGAAATCGAGATTTCGAGAATCAACGACGACAAACGACGATTTCACGATTTCGCCAAAATTCGACTTTGGTTCCGATGCAATGACGATTTGTCGATGTAAACGCATTGGAAATGTGTTTTTTTGTAAAAATCTGACATTTTTGTCAAATCAGCGTTTTTGACCCTCGGACATCGAGATTTCGAGGATCAACGACGACAATCGACCATTTCACGATTTAGCTAAAATTCGACTTTGGTTCCGGTGCAATGACGATTTGTCGTTGTAAACGCATTGAAAATGTTTTTTTTCGTAAAAAACTAACATTTTTGTCAAATCAGCGTTTTTGACCCTCGTACATCGAGATTTCGACAATCAACGACGACAAACGACGATTTCACCATTTTGCCAAAATTCGACTTTGGTTCCGATGCAATGACGATTTGTCGATGTAAACGCATCGGAAATGTGTTTTTTTCGTAAAAATCTAAGGTTTTTGTCAAATCGACGTTTTTGACCCTCGGAGATCGAGATTTCGAGAATCAACGACGACAAACGACGATTTCACGATTTCGCCAAAATTCGACTTTGGTTCCGATGCAATGACGATTTGTCGATGTAAACGCATCGGAAATGTGTTTTTTCGTCAAAAACTGACATTTTTGTCAAATCGACGTTTTTGACCCTCGGACGTCGGGATTTCGAGAATCAACGACGACAAACGACGATTTCACGATTTCGCCAAAATTCGACTTTGGTTCCGATGCAATGACGATTTGTCGTTGTAAACGCATCGGAAATGTATTTTTTTCGTAAAAATCTGAGGTTTTTGGCAAATCGACGTTTTTGACCCTCGGAAATCGAGATTTCGAGAATCAACGACGACAAACGACGATTTCACGATTTCGCCAAAATTCGACTTTGGTTCCGATGCAATGACGATTTGTCGATGTAAACGCATTGGAAATGTGTTTTTTTGTAAAAATCTGACATTTTTGTCAAATCAGCGTTTTTGACCCTCGGACATCGAGATTTCGAGGATCAACGACGACAATCGACCATTTCACGATTTAGCTAAAATTCGACTTTGGTTCCGGTGCAATGACGATTTGTCGTTGTAAACGCATTGAAAATGTGTTTTTTCGTAAAAAACCTAACATTTTTGTCAAATCAGCGTTTTTGACCCTCGTACATCGAGATTTCGACAATCAACGACGACAAACGACGATTTCACCATTTTGCCAAAATTCGACTTTGGTTCCGATGCAATGACGATTCGTCGATGTAAACGCATCGGAAATGTGTTTTTTTCGTAAAAATCTAAGGTTTTTGTCAAATCGACGTTTTTGACCCTCGGACATCGAGATTTCGAGAATCAACGACGACAAACGACGATTTCACGATTTCGCCAAAATTCGACTTTGGTTCCGATGCAATGACGATTTGTCGATGTAAACGCATCGGAAATGTGTTTTTTCGTAAAAAACTGACATTTTTGTCAAATCGACGTTTTTGACCCTCGGACGTCGAGATTTCGAGAATCAACGACGACAAACGACGATTTCACGATTTCGCCAAAATTCGACTTTGGTTCCGATGCAATGACGATTTGTCGTTGTAAACGCATCGGAAATGTATTTTTTTCGTAAAAATCTGAGGTTTTTGGCAAATCGACGTTTTTGACCCTCGGAAATCGAGATTTCGAGAATCAACGACGACAAACGACCATTTCACGATTTCGCGGAAATTCGACTTTGGTTCCGATGCAATGACGTTTTGTCGTTGTAAACGCATTAGAAATGTGTTTTTTCATAAAAATCTGACATTTTTGTCAAATCACCGTTTTTGACCCTCGTATATCGAGATTTCGACAATCAACGACGACAAACGACGATTTCACGATTTTGCCAAAATTTAACTTAGTTTCCGGTGCAATGATGATTTGTCGTTGTAAACGCATCGGAAATGTGTTTTTTTCGTAAAAATCTGAGGTTTTTGTCAAATCGACATTTTTGACCCTCGGAAATCGAGATTTCGAGAATCAACGACGACAAACGACCATTTCACGATTTCGCGGAAATTCGACTTTGGTTCCGATGCAATGACGATTTGTCGATGTAAACGCATCGGAAATGTGTTTTTTCGTAAAAAACTGACATTTTTGTCAAATCAGCGTTTTTGACCCTCGGACATCGAGATTTCGAGAATCAACGACGACAAACGACGATTTCACGATTTCTCCAAAATTCGACTTTGGTTCCGATGCAATGACCGATTTGTCGATGTAAACGCATCGGAAATGTGTTTTTTCGTAAAAAATCTGACATTTTTGTCAAATCAGCGTTTTTGACCCTCAGACATCGAGATTTCGAGAATCAACGACGACAAACAACGATTTCACGATTTCGCCAAAATTCGACTTTGGTTCCGATGCAATGACGATTTGTCGATGTGAACGCATCGGAAATGTGTTTTTTTCGTAAAAATCTGACATTTTTGTCAAATCAGCGTTTTTGACCCTCGGACATCGAGATTTCGAGGATCAATGACGACAATCGACCATTTCACGATTTAGCTAAAATTCGACTTTGGTTCCGGTGCAATGACGATTTGTCGTTGTAAACGCATTGAAAATGTGTTTTTTCGTAAAAAACTAACATTTTTGTCAAATCAGCGTTTTTGACCCTCGTACATCGAGATTTTGACAATCAACGACGACAAACGACGATTTCACCATTTTGCCAAAATTCGACTTTGGTTCCGATGCAATGACGATTTGTCGATGTAAACGCATCGGAAATGTGTTTTTTTCGTAAAAATCTAAGGTTTTTGTCAAATCGACGTTTTTGACCCTCGGAGATCGAGATTTCGAGAATCAACGACGACAAACGACGATTTCACGATTTCGCCAAAATTCGACTTTGGTTCCGATGCAATGACGATTTGTCGATGTAAACGCATCGGAAATGTGTTTTTTCGTAAAAAACTAACATTTTTGTCAAATCAGCGTTTTTGACCCTCGTACATCGAGATTTCGACAATCAACGACGACAAACGACGATTTCACCATTTTGCCAAAATTCGACTTTGGTTCCGATGCAATGACGATTTGTCGATGTAAACGCATCGGAAATGTGTTTTTTTCGTAAAAATCTAAGGTTTTTGTCAAATCGACGTTTTTGACCCTCGGACATCGAGATTTCGAGAATCAACGACGACAAACGACGATTTCACGATTTCGCCAAAATTCGACTTTGGTTCCGATGCAATGACGATTTGTCGTTGTAAACGCATTAGAAATGTGTTTTATCATAAAAATCTGACATTTTTGTCAAATCAGCGTTTTTGACCCTCGTATATCGAGATTTCGACAATCAACGACGACAAACGACGATTTCACGATTTTGCCAAAATTTAACTTAGTTTCCGGTGCAATGATGATTTGTCGTTGTAAACGCATCGGAAATGTGTTTTTTTCGTAAAAATCTGAGGTTTTTGTCAAATCGACATTTTTGACCCTCGGAAATCGAGATTTCGAGAATCAACGACGACAAACGACCATTTCACGATTTCGCGGAAATTCGACTTTGGTTCCGATGCAATGACGATTTGTCGATGTAAACGCATCGGAAATGTGTTTTTTCGTAAAAAACTGACATTTTTGTCAAATCAGCGTTTTTGACCCTCGGACATCGAGATTTCGAGAATCAACGACGACAAACGACGATTTCACGATTTCTCCAAAATTCGACTTTGGTTCCGATGCAATGACCGATTTGTCGATGTAAACGCATCGGAAATGTGTTTTTTCGTAAAAAATCTGACATTTTTGTCAAATCAGCGTTTTTGACCCTCAGACATCGAGATTTCGAGAATCAACGACGACAAACAACGATTTCACGATTTCGCCAAAATTCGACTTTGGTTCCGATGCAATGACGATTTGTCGATGTGAACGCATCGGAAATGTGTTTTTTTCGTAAAAAACTGACATTTTTGTCAAATCGACGTTTTTGACCCTCGGAAATCGAGATTTCGAGAATCAACGACGACAAACGACGATTTCACGATTTCGCCAAAATTCGACTTTGGTTCCGATGCAATGACGATTTGTCGATGTAAACGCATTGGAAATGTGTTTTTTTGTAAAAATCTGACATTTTTGTCAAATCAGCGTTTTTGACCCTCGGACATCGAGATTTCGAGGATCAACGACGACAATCGACCATTTCCCGATTTAGCTAAAATTCGACTTTGGTTCCGGTGCAATGACGATTTGTCGTTGTAAACGCATTGAAAATGTGTTTTTTCGTAAAAAACTAACATTTTTGTCAAATCAGCGTTTTTGACCCTCGTACATCGAGATTTCGACAATCAACGACGACAAACGACGATTTCACCATTTTGCCAAAATTCGACTTTGGTTCCGATGCAATGACGATTTGTCGATGTAAACGCATCGGAAATGTGTTTTTTTCGTAAAAATCTAAGGTTTTTGTCAAATCGACGTTTTTGACCCTCGGAGATCGAGATTTCGAGAATCAACGACGACAAACGACGATTTCACGATTTCGCCAAAATTCGACTTTGGTTCCGATGCAATGACGATTTGTCGATGTAAACGCATCGGAAATGTGTTTTTTCGTCAAAAACTGACATTTTTGTCAAATCGACGTTTTTGACCCTCGGACGTCGGGATTTCGAGAATCAACGACGACAAACGACGATTTCACGATTTCGCCAAAATTCGACTTTGGTTCCGATGCAATGACGATTTGTCGTTGTAAACGCATCGGAAATGTATTTTTTTCGTAAAAATCTGAGGTTTTTGGCAAATCGACGTTTTTGACCCTCGGAAATCGAGATTTCGAGAATCAACGACGACAAACGACCATTTCACGATTTCGCGGAAATTCGACTTTGGTTCCGATGCAATGACGATTTGTCGTTGTAAACGCATTAGAAATGTGTTTTTTCGTAAAAATCTGACATTTTTGTCAAATCAGCGTTTTTGACCCTCGTATATCGAGATTTCGACAATCAACGACGACAAACGACGATTTCACGATTTTGCCAAAATTTGACTTAGTTTCCGGTGCAATGATGATTTGTCGTTGTAAACGCATCGGAAATGTGTTTTTTTCGTAAAAATCTGAGGTTTTTGTCAAATCGACATTTTTGACCCTCGGAAATCGAGATTTCGAGAATCAACGACGACAAACGACCATTTCACGATTTCGCGGAAATTCGACTTTGGTTCCGATGCAATGACGATTTGTCGGTGTAAACGCATCGGAAATGTGTTTTTTCGTAAAAAACTGACATTTTTGTCAAATCAGCGTTTTTGACCGTCGGACATCGAGATTTCGAGAATCAACGACGACAAACGACGATTTCACGATTACGCCAAAATTCGACTTTGGTTCCGATGCAATGACGATTTGTCGATGTAAACGCATTAGAAATGTGTTTTTTCGTAAAAATCTGACATTTTTGTCAAATCAGCGTTTTTGACCCTCGTATATCGAGATTTCGACAATCAACGACGACAAACGACGATTTCACGATTTTGCCAAAATTTGACTTTGGTTCCGATGCAATGACGATTTGTCGATGTAAACGCATCGGAAATGTGTTTTTTCATAAAAAAACTGACATTTTTGTCAAATCAGCGTTTTTGACCCTCGTACATCGAGATTTCGACAATCAACGACGACAAACGACGATTTCACGATTTTGCCAAAATTTGACTTAGTTTCCGGTGCAATGATGATTTGTCGCTGTAAACGCATCGGAAATGTGTTTTTTTCGTAAAAATCTGAGGTTTTTGTCAAATCGACATTTTTGACCCTCGGAAATCGAGATTTCGAGAATCAACGACGACAAACGACCATTTCACGATTTCGCGGAAATTCGACTTTGGTTCCGATGCAATGACGATTTGTCGTTGTAAACGCATCGGAAATGTGTTTTTTCGTAAAAAACTGACATTTTTGTCAAATCAGCGTTTTTGACCCTCGGACATCGAGATTTCGAGAATCAACGACGACAAACGACGATTTCACGATTTCTCCAAAATTCGACTTTGGTTCCGATGCAATGACCGATTTGTCGATGTAAACGCATCGGAAATGTGTTTTTTCGTAAAAAATCTGACATTTTTGTCAAATCAGCGTTTTTGACCCTCAGACATCGAGATTTCGAGAATCAACGACGACAAACAACGATTTCACGATTTCGCCAAAATTCGACTTTGGTTCCGATGCAATGACGATTTGTCGATGTGAACGCATCGGAAATGTGTTTTTTTTCGTAAAAAACTGACATTTTTGTCAAATCGACGTTTTTGACCCTCGGAAATCGAGATTTCGAGAATCAACGACGACAAACGACGATTTCACGATTTCGCCAAAATTCGACTTTGGTTCCGATGCAATGACGATTTGTCGATGTAAACGCATTGGAAATGTGTTTTTTTGTAAAAATCTGACATTTTTGTCAAATCAGCGTTTTTGACCCTCGGACATCGAGATTTCGAGGATCAACGACGACAATCGACCATTTCACGATTTAGCTAAAATTCGACTTTGGTTCCGGTGCAATGACGATTTGTCGTTGTAAACGCATTGAAAATGTGTTTTTTCGTAAAAAACTAACATTTTTGTCAAATCAGCGTTTTTGACCCTCGTACATCGAGATTTTGACAATCAACGACGACAAACGACGATTTCACCATTTTGCCAAAATTCGACTTTGGTTCCGATGCAATGACGATTTGTCGATGTAAACGCATCGGAAATGTGTTTTTTTCGTAAAAATCTAAGGTTTTTGTCAAATCGACGTTTTTGACCCTCGGAGATCGAGATTTCGAGAATCAACGACGACAAACGACGATTTCACGATTTCGCCAAAATTCGACTTTGGTTCCGATGCAATGACGATTTGTCGATGTAAACGCATCGGAAATGTGTTTTTTCGTCAAAAACTGACATTTTTGTCAAATCGACGTTTTTGACCCTCGGACGTCGGGATTTCGAGAATCAACGACGACAAACGACGATTTCACGATTTCGCCAAAATTCGACTTTGGTTCCGATGCAATGACGATTTGTCGTTGTAAACGCATCGGAAATGTATTTTTTTCGTAAAAATCTGAGGTTTTTGGCAAATCGACGTTTTTGACCCTCGGAAATCGAGATTTCGAGAATCAACGACGACAAACGACCATTTCACGATTTCGCGGAAATTCGACTTTGGTTCCGATGCAATGACGATTTGTCGTTGTAAACGCATTAGAAATGTGTTTTTTCGTAAAAATCTGAGGTTTTTGTCAAATCGACGTTTTTGACCCTCGGACATCGAGATTTCGAGAATCAACGACGACAAACAACGATTTCACGATTTCGCCAAAATTCGACTTTGGTTCCGATGCAATGACGATTTGTCGATGTAAACGCATCGGAAATGTGTTTTTTTCGTAAAAATCTGAGGTTTTTGTCAAATCGACATTTTTGACCCTCGGAAATCGAGATTTCGAGAATCAACGACGACAAACGACCATTTCACGATTTCGCGGAAATTCGACTTTGGTTCCGATGCAATGACGATTTGTCGGTGTAAACGCATCGGAAATGTGTTTTTTCGTAAAAAACTGACATTTTTGTCAAATCAGCGTTTTTGACCGTCGGACATCGAGATTTCGAGAATCAACGACGACAAACGACGATTTCACGATTACGCCAAAATTCGACTTTGGTTCCGATGCAATGACGATTTGTCGATGTAAACGCATTAGAAATGTGTTTTTTCGTAAAAATCTGACATTTTTGTCAAATCAGCGTTTTTGACCCTCGTATATCGAGATTTCGACAATCAACGACGACAATCAACGATTTCACGATTTTGCCAAAATTTGACTTTGGTTCCGATGCAATGACGATTTGTCGAGGTGAACGCATCGGAAATGTGTTTTTTTCGTAAAAAACTGACATTTTTGTCAAATCGACGTTTTTGACCCTCGGAAATCGAGATTTCGAGAATCAACGACGACAAACGACGATTTCACGATTTCGCCAAAATTCGACTTTGGTTCCGATGCAATGACGATTTGTCGATGTGAACGCATCGGAAATGTGTTTTTTTCGTAAAAAACTGACATTTTTGTCAAATCGACGTTTTTGACCCTCGGAAATCGAGATTTCGAGAATCAACGACGACAAACGACCATTTCACGATTTCGCGGAAATTCGACTTTGGTTCCGATGCAATGACGATTTGTCGATGTAAACGCATCGGAAATGTGTTTTTTCGTAAAAAACTGACATTTTTGTCAAATCAGCGTTTTTGACCCTCGTACATCGAGATTTCGACAATCAACGACGACAAACGACGATTTCACGATTTTGCCAAAATTTGACTTAGTTTCCGGTGCAATGATGATTTGTCGCTGTAAACGCATCGGAAATGTGTTTTTTTCGTAAAAATCTGCGGTTTTTGTCAAATCGACATTTTTGACCCTCGGAAATCGAGATTTCGAGAATCAACGACGACAAACGACCATTTCACGATTTCGCGGAAATTCGACTTTGGTTCCGATGCAATGCCGATTTGTCGTTGTAAACGCATCGGAAATGTGTTTTTTCGTAAAAAACTGACATTTTTGTCAAATCAGCGTTTTTGACCCTCGGACATCGAGATTTCGAGAATCAACGACGACAAACGACGATTTCACGATTTCTCCAAAATTCGACTTTGGTTCCGATGCAATGACCGATTTGTCGATGTAAACGCATCGGAAATGTGTTTTTTCGTAAAAAATCTGACATTTTTGTCAAATCAGCGTTTTTGACCCTCAGACATCGAGATTTCGAGAATCAACGACGACAAACAACGATTTCACGATTTCGCCAAAATTCGACTTTGGTTCCGATGCAATGACGATTTGTCGATGTAAACGCATTGGAAATGTGTTTTTTTGTAAAAATCTGACATTTTTGTCAAATCAGCGTTTTTGACCCTCGGACATCGAGATTTCGAGGATCAATGACGACAATCGACCATTTCACGATTTAGCTAAAATTCGACTTTGGTTCCGGTGCAATGACGATTTGTCGTTGTAAACGCATTGAAAATGTGTTTTTTCGTAAAAAACTAACATTTTTGTCAAATCAGCGTTTTTGACCCTCGTACATCGAGATTTTGACAATCAACGACGACAAACGACGATTTCACGATTTCGCGGAAATTCGACTTTGGTTCCGATGCAATGACGATTTGTCGATGTAAACGCATCGGAAATGTGTTTTTTCGTAAAAAACTGACATTTTTGTCAAATCAGCGTTTTTGACCCTCGGACATCGAGATTTCGAGAATCAACGACGACAAACGACGATTTCACGATTTCTCCAAAATTCGACTTTGGTTCCGATGCAATGACCGATTTGTCGATGTAAACGCATCGGAAATGTGTTTTTTCGTAAAAAATCTGACATTTTTGTCAAATCAGCGTTTTTGACCCTCAGACATCGAGATTTCGAGAATCAACGACGACAAACAACGATTTCACGATTTCGCCAAAATTCGACTTTGGTTCCGATGCAATGACGATTTGTCGATGTGAACGCATCGGAAATGTGTTTTTTTCGTAAAAAACTGACATTTTTGTCAAATCGACGTTTTTGACCCTCGGAAATCGAGATTTCGAGAATCAACGACGACAAACGACGATTTCACGATTTCGCCAAAATTCGACTTTGGTTCCGATGCAATGACGATTTGTCGATGTAAACGCATTGGAAATGTGTTTTTTTGTAAAAATCTGACATTTTTGTCAAATCAGCGTTTTTGACCCTCGGACATCGAGATTTCGAGGATCAACGACGACAATCGACCATTTCCCGATTTAGCTAAAATTCGACTTTGGTTCCGGTGCAATGACGATTTGTCGTTGTAAACGCATTGAAAATGTGTTTTTTCGTAAAAAACTAACATTTTTGTCAAATCAGCGTTTTTGACCCTCGTACATCGAGATTTCGACAATCAACGACGACAAACGACGATTTCACCATTTTGCCAAAATTCGACTTTGGTTCCGATGCAATGACGATTTGTCGATGTAAACGCATCGGAAATGTGTTTTTTTCGTAAAAATCTAAGGTTTTTGGCAAATCGACGTTTTTGACCCTCGGAAATCGAGATTTCGAGAATCAACGACGACAAACGACGATTTCACGATTTCGCCAAAATTCGACTTTGGTTCCGATGCAATGACGATTTGTCGATGTAAACGCATTGGAAATGTGTTTTTTTGTAAAAATCTGACATTTTTGTCAAATCAGCGTTTTTGACCCTCGGACATCGAGATTTCGAGGATCAACGACGACAATCGACCATTTCACGATTTAGCTAAAATTCGACTTTGGTTCCGGTGCAATGACGATTTGTCGTTGTAAACGCATTGAAAATGTGTTTTTTCGTAAAAAACTAACATTTTTGTCAAATCAGCGTTTTTGACCCTCGTACATCGAGATTTCGACAATCAACGACGACAAACGACGATTTCACCATTTTGCCAAAATTCGACTTTGGTTCCGATGCAATGACGATTTGTCGATGTAAACGCATCGGAAATGTGTTTTTTTCGTAAAAATCTAAGGTTTTTGTCTAATCGACGTTTTTGACCCTCGGACATCGAGATTTCGAGAATCAACGACGACAAACGACGATTTCACGATTTCGCCAAAATTCGACTTTGGTTCCGATGCAATGACGATTTGTCGTTGTAAACGCATTAGAAATG
The DNA here is from genome assembly GCA_963971235.1 of Cryptus armator. Lineage (NCBI taxonomy): Eukaryota > Metazoa > Arthropoda > Insecta > Hymenoptera > Ichneumonidae > Cryptus > Cryptus armator. The sequence continues at coordinate 5,492,398 of OZ020235.1, forward strand.
TGTTTTTTCATAAAAATCTGACATTTTTGTCAAATCAGCGTTTTTGACCCTCGTATATCGAGATTTCGACAATCAACGACGACAAACGACGATTTCACGATTTTGCCAAAATTTAACTTAGTTTCCGGTGCAATGATGATTTGTCGTTGTAAACGCATCGGAAATGTGTTTTTTTCGTAAAAATCTGAGGTTTTTGTCAAATCGACATTTTTGACCCTCGGAAATCGAGATTTCGAGAATCAACGACGACAAACGACCATTTCACGATTTCGCGGAAATTCGACTTTGGTTCCGATGCAATGACGATTTGTCGATGTAAACGCATCGGAAATGTGTTTTTTCGTAAAAAACTGACATTTTTGTCAAATCAGCGTTTTTGACCCTCGGACATCGAGATTTCGAGAATCAACGACGACAAACGACGATTTCACGATTTCTCCAAAATTCGACTTTGGTTCCGATGCAATGACCGATTTGTCGATGTAAACGCATCGGAAATGTGTTTTTTCGTAAAAAATCTGACATTTTTGTCAAATCAGCGTTTTTGACCCTCAGACATCGAGATTTCGAGAATCAACGACGACAAACAACGATTTCACGATTTCGCCAAAATTCGACTTTGGTTCCGATGCAATGACGATTTGTCGATGTGAACGCATCGGAAATGTGTTTTTTTTCGTAAAAAACTGACATTTTTGTCAAATCGACGTTTTTGACCCTCGGAAATCGAGATTTCGAGAATCAACGACGACAAACGACGATTTCACGATTTCGCCAAAATTCGACTTTGGTTCCGATGCAATGACGATTTGTCGATGTAAACGCATTGGAAATGTGTTTTTTTGTAAAAATCTGACATTTTTGTCAAATCAGCGTTTTTGACCCTCGGACATCGAGATTTCGAGGATCAACGACGACAATCGACCATTTCACGATTTAGCTAAAATTCGACTTTGGTTCCGGTGCAATGACGATTTGTCGTTGTAAACGCATTGAAAATGTGTTTTTTCGTAAAAAACTAACATTTTTGTCAAATCAGCGTTTTTGACCCTCGTACATCGAGATTTCGACAATCAACGACGACAAACGACGATTTCACCATTTTGCCAAAATTCGACTTTGGTTCCGATGCAATGACGATTTGTCGATGTAAACGCATCGGAAATGTGTTTTTTTCGTAAAAATCTAAGGTTTTTGTCAAATCGACGTTTTTGACCCTCGGAGATCGAGATTTCGAGAATCAACGACGACAAACGACGATTTCACGATTTCGCCAAAATTCGACTTTGGTTCCGATGCAATGACGATTTGTCGATGTAAACGCATCGGAAATGTGTTTTTTCGTCAAAAACTGACATTTTTGTCAAATCGACGTTTTTGACCCTCGGACGTCGGGATTTCGAGAATCAACGACGACAAACGACGATTTCACGATTTCGCCAAAATTCGACTTTGGTTCCGATGCAATGACGATTTGTCGTTGTAAACGCATCGGAAATGTATTTTTTTCGTAAAAATCTGAGGTTTTTGGCAAATCGACGTTTTTGACCCTCGGAAATCGAGATTTCGAGAATCAACGACGACAAACGACCATTTCACGATTTCGCGGAAATTCGACTTTGGTTCCGATGCAATGACGATTTGTCGTTGTAAACGCATTAGAAATGTGTTTTTTCGTAAAAATCTGACATTTTTGTCAAATCAGCGTTTTTGACCCTCGTATATCGAGATTTCGACAATCAACGACGACAAACGACGATTTCACGATTTCGCGGAAATTCGACTTAGTTTCCGGTGCAATGATGATTTGTCGTTGTAAACGCATCGGAAATGTGTTTTTTTCGTAAAAATCTGAGGTTTTTGTCAAATCGACATTTTTGACCCTCGGAAATCGAGATTTCGAGAATCAACGACGACAAACGACGATTTCACGATTTCGCCAAAATTCGACTTTGGTTCCGATGCAATGACGATTTGTCGATGTAAACGCATCGGAAATGTGTTTTTTTCGTAAAAATCTGAGGTTTTTGTCAAATCGACATTTTTGACCCTCGGAAATCGAGATTTCGAGAATCAACGACGACAAAACGACCATTTCACGATTTCGCGGAAATTCGACTTTGGTTCCGATGCAATGACGATTTGTCGGTGTAAACGCATCGGAAATGTGTTTTTTCGTAAAAAACTGACATTTTTGTCAAATCAGCGTTTTTGACCGTCGGACATCGAGATTTCGAGAATCAACGACGACAAACGACGATTTCACGATTACGCCAAAATTCGACTTTGGTTCCGATGCAATGACGATTTGTCGATGTAAACGCATTGGAAATGTGTTTTTTTGTAAAAATCTGACATTTTTGTCAAATCAGCGTTTTTGACCCTCGGACATCGAGATTTCGAGGATCAACGACGACAATCGACCATTTCCCGATTTAGCTAAAATTCGACTTTGGTTCCGGTGCAATGACGATTTGTCGTTGTAAACGCATTGAAAATGTGTTTTTTCGTAAAAAACTAACATTTTTGTCAAATCAGCGTTTTTGACCCTCGTACATCGAGATTTCGACAATCAACGACGACAAACGACGATTTCACCATTTTGCCAAAATTCGACTTTGGTTCCGATGCAATGACGATTTGTCGATGTAAACGCATCGGAAATGTGTTTTTTTCGTAAAAATCTAAGGTTTTTGTCAAATCGACGTTTTTGACCCTCGGAGATCGAGATTTCGAGAATCAACGACGACAAACGACGATTTCACGATTTCGCCAAAATTCGACTTTGGTTCCGATGCAATGACGATTTGTCGATGTAAACGCATCGGAAATGTGTTTTTTCGTCAAAAACTGACATTTTTGTCAAATCGACGTTTTTGACCCTCGGACGTCGGGATTTCGAGAATCAACGACGACAAACGACGATTTCACGATTTCGCCAAAATTCGACTTTGGTTCCGATGCAATGACGATTTGTCGTTGTAAACGCATCGGAAATGTATTTTTTTCGTAAAAATCTGAGGTTTTTGGCAAATCGACGTTTTTGACCCTCGGAAATCGAGATTTCGAGAATCAACGACGACAAACGACCATTTCACGATTTCGCGGAAATTCGACTTTGGTTCCGATGCAATGACGATTTGTCGTTGTAAACGCATTAGAAATGTGTTTTTTCGTAAAAATCTGACATTTTTGTCAAATCAGCGTTTTTGACCCTCGTATATCGAGATTTCGACAATCAACGACGACAAACGACGATTTCACGATTTTGCCAAAATTTGACTTAGTTTCCGGTGCAATGATGATTTGTCGTTGTAAACGCATCGGAAATGTGTTTTTTTCGTAAAAATCTGAGGTTTTTGTCAAATCGACATTTTTGACCCTCGGAAATCGAGATTTCGAGAATCAACGACGACAAACGACCATTTCACGATTTCGCGGAAATTCGACTTTGGTTCCGATGCAATGACGATTTGTCGGTGTAAACGCATCGGAAATGTGTTTTTTCGTAAAAAACTGACATTTTTGTCAAATCAGCGTTTTTGACCGTCGGACATCGAGATTTCGAGAATCAACGACGACAAACGACGATTTCACGATTACGCCAAAATTCGACTTTGGTTCCGATGCAATGACGATTTGTCGATGTAAACGCATTAGAAATGTGTTTTTTCGTAAAAATCTGACATTTTTGTCAAATCAGCGTTTTTGACCCTCGTATATCGAGATTTCGACAATCAACGACGACAAACGACGATTTCACGATTTTGCCAAAATTTGACTTTGGTTCCGATGCAATGACGATTTGTCGATGTAAACGCATCGGAAATGTGTTTTTTCATAAAAAAACTGACATTTTTGTCAAATCAGCGTTTTTGACCCTCGTACATCGAGATTTCGACAATCAACGACGACAAACGACGATTTCACGATTTTGCCAAAATTTGACTTAGTTTCCGGTGCAATGATGATTTGTCGCTGTAAACGCATCGGAAATGTGTTTTTTTCGTAAAAATCTGAGGTTTTTGTCAAATCGACATTTTTGACCCTCGGAAATCGAGATTTCGAGAATCAACGACGACAAACGACCATTTCACGATTTCGCGGAAATTCGACTTTGGTTCCGATGCAATGACGATTTGTCGTTGTAAACGCATCGGAAATGTGTTTTTTCGTAAAAAACTGACATTTTTGTCAAATCAGCGTTTTTGACCCTCGGACATCGAGATTTCGAGAATCAACGACGACAAACGACGATTTCACGATTTCTCCAAAATTCGACTTTGGTTCCGATGCAATGACCGATTTGTCGATGTAAACGCATCGGAAATGTGTTTTTTCGTAAAAAATCTGACATTTTTGTCAAATCAGCGTTTTTGACCCTCAGACATCGAGATTTCGAGAATCAACGACGACAAACAACGATTTCACGATTTCGCCAAAATTCGACTTTGGTTCCGATGCAATGACGATTTGTCGATGTGAACGCATCGGAAATGTGTTTTTTTTCGTAAAAAACTGACATTTTTGTCAAATCGACGTTTTTGACCCTCGGAAATCGAGATTTCGAGAATCAACGACGACAAACGACGATTTCACGATTTCGCCAAAATTCGACTTTGGTTCCGATGCAATGACGATTTGTCGATGTAAACGCATTGGAAATGTGTTTTTTTGTAAAAATCTGACATTTTTGTCAAATCAGCGTTTTTGACCCTCGGACATCGAGATTTCGAGGATCAACGACGACAATCGACCATTTCACGATTTAGCTAAAATTCGACTTTGGTTCCGGTGCAATGACGATTTGTCGTTGTAAACGCATTGAAAATGTGTTTTTTCGTAAAAAACTAACATTTTTGTCAAATCAGCGTTTTTGACCCTCGTACATCGAGATTTTGACAATCAACGACGACAAACGACGATTTCACCATTTTGCCAAAATTCGACTTTGGTTCCGATGCAATGACGATTTGTCGATGTAAACGCATCGGAAATGTGTTTTTTTCGTAAAAATCTAAGGTTTTTGTCAAATCGACGTTTTTGACCCTCGGAGATCGAGATTTCGAGAATCAACGACGACAAACGACGATTTCACGATTTCGCCAAAATTCGACTTTGGTTCCGATGCAATGACGATTTGTCGATGTAAACGCATCGGAAATGTGTTTTTTCGTCAAAAACTGACATTTTTGTCAAATCGACGTTTTTGACCCTCGGACGTCGGGATTTCGAGAATCAACGACGACAAACGACGATTTCACGATTTCGCCAAAATTCGACTTTGGTTCCGATGCAATGACGATTTGTCGTTGTAAACGCATCGGAAATGTATTTTTTTCGTAAAAATCTGAGGTTTTTGGCAAATCGACGTTTTTGACCCTCGGAAATCGAGATTTCGAGAATCAACGACGACAAACGACCATTTCACGATTTCGCGGAAATTCGACTTTGGTTCCGATGCAATGACGATTTGTCGTTGTAAACGCATTAGAAATGTGTTTTTTCGTAAAAATCTGAGGTTTTTGTCAAATCGACGTTTTTGACCCTCGGACATCGAGATTTCGAGAATCAACGACGACAAACAACGATTTCACGATTTCGCCAAAATTCGACTTTGGTTCCGATGCAATGACGATTTGTCGATGTAAACGCATCGGAAATGTGTTTTTTTCGTAAAAATCTGAGGTTTTTGTCAAATCGACATTTTTGACCCTCGGAAATCGAGATTTCGAGAATCAACGACGACAAACGACCATTTCACGATTTCGCGGAAATTCGACTTTGGTTCCGATGCAATGACGATTTGTCGGTGTAAACGCATCGGAAATGTGTTTTTTCGTAAAAAACTGACATTTTTGTCAAATCAGCGTTTTTGACCGTCGGACATCGAGATTTCGAGAATCAACGACGACAAACGACGATTTCACGATTACGCCAAAATTCGACTTTGGTTCCGATGCAATGACGATTTGTCGATGTAAACGCATTAGAAATGTGTTTTTTCGTAAAAATCTGACATTTTTGTCAAATCAGCGTTTTTGACCCTCGTATATCGAGATTTCGACAATCAACGACGACAATCAACGATTTCACGATTTTGCCAAATTTGACTTTGGTTCCGATGCAATGACGATTTGTCGAGGTGAACGCATCGGAAATGTGTTTTTTTCGTAAAAAACTGACATTTTTGTCAAATCGACGTTTTTGACCCTCGGAAATCGAGATTTCGAGAATCAACGACGACAAACGACGATTTCACGATTTCGCCAAAATTCGACTTTGGTTCCGATGCAATGACGATTTGTCGATGTGAACGCATCGGAAATGTGTTTTTTTCGTAAAAAACTGACATTTTTGTCAAATCGACGTTTTTGACCCTCGGAAATCGAGATTTCGAGAATCAACGACGACAAACGACCATTTCACGATTTCGCGGAAATTCGACTTTGGTTCCGATGCAATGACGATTTGTCGATGTAAACGCATCGGAAATGTGTTTTTTCGTAAAAAACTGACATTTTTGTCAAATCAGCGTTTTTGACCCTCGTACATCGAGATTTCGACAATCAACGACGACAAACGACGATTTCACGATTTTGCCAAAATTTGACTTAGTTTCCGGTGCAATGATGATTTGTCGCTGTAAACGCATCGGAAATGTGTTTTTTTCGTAAAAATCTGCGGTTTTTGTCAAATCGACATTTTTGACCCTCGGAAATCGAGATTTCGAGAATCAACGACGACAAACGACCATTTCACGATTTCGCGGAAATTCGACTTTGGTTCCGATGCAATGCCGATTTGTCGTTGTAAACGCATCGGAAATGTGTTTTTTCGTAAAAAACTGACATTTTTGTCAAATCAGCGTTTTTGACCCTCGGACATCGAGATTTCGAGAATCAACGACGACAAACGACGATTTCACGATTTCTCCAAAATTCGACTTTGGTTCCGATGCAATGACCGATTTGTCGATGTAAACGCATCGGAAATGTGTTTTTTCGTAAAAAATCTGACATTTTTGTCAAATCAGCGTTTTTGACCCTCAGACATCGAGATTTCGAGAATCAACGACGACAAACAACGATTTCACGATTTCGCCAAAATTCGACTTTGGTTCCGATGCAATGACGATTTGTCGATGTAAACGCATTGGAAATGTGTTTTTTTGTAAAAATCTGACATTTTTGTCAAATCAGCGTTTTTGACCCTCGGACATCGAGATTTCGAGGATCAATGACGACAATCGACCATTTCACGATTTAGCTAAAATTCGACTTTGGTTCCGGTGCAATGACGATTTGTCGTTGTAAACGCATTGAAAATGTGTTTTTTCGTAAAAAACTAACATTTTTGTCAAATCAGCGTTTTTGACCCTCGTACATCGAGATTTTGACAATCAACGACGACAAACGACGATTTCACGATTTCTCCAAAATTCGACTTTGGTTCCGATGCAATGACCGATTTGTCGATGTAAACGCATCGGAAATGTGTTTTTTCGTAAAAAATCTGACATTTTTGTCAAATCAGCGTTTTTGACCCTCAGACATCGAGATTTCGAGAATCAACGACGACAAACAACGATTTCACGATTTCGCCAAAATTCGACTTTGGTTCCGATGCAATGACGATTTGTCGATGTGAACGCATCGGAAATGTGTTTTTTTCGTAAAAAACTGACATTTTTGTCAAATCGACGTTTTTGACCCTCGGAAATCGAGATTTCGAGAATCAACGACGACAAACGACGATTTCACGATTTCGCCAAAATTCGACTTTGGTTCCGATGCAATGACGATTTGTCGATGTAAACGCATTGGAAATGTGTTTTTTTGTAAAAATCTGACATTTTTGTCAAATCAGCGTTTTTGACCCTCGGACATCGAGATTTCGAGGATCAACGACGACAATCGACCATTTCCCCGATTTAGCTAAAATTCGACTTTGGTTCCGGTGCAATGACGATTTGTCGTTGTAAACGCATTGAAAATGTGTTTTTTCGTAAAAACTAACATTTTTGTCAAATCAGCGTTTTTGACCCTCGTACATCGAGATTTCGACAATCAACGACGACAAACGACGATTTCACCATTTTGCCAAAATTCGACTTTGGTTCCGATGCAATGACGATTTGTCGATGTAAACGCATCGGAAATGTGTTTTTTTCGTAAAAATCTAAGGTTTTTGGCAAATCGACGTTTTTGACCCTCGGAAATCGAGATTTCGAGAATCAACGACGACAAACGACGATTTCACGATTTCGCCAAAATTCGACTTTGGTTCCGATGCAATGACGATTTGTCGATGTAAACGCATTGGAAATGTGTTTTTTTGTAAAAATCTGACATTTTTGTCAAATCAGCGTTTTTGACCCTCGGACATCGAGATTTCGAGGATCAACGACGACAATCGACCATTTCACGATTTAGCTAAAATTCGACTTTGGTTCCGGTGCAATGACGATTTGTCGTTGTAAACGCATTGAAAATGTGTTTTTTTCGTAAAAAACTAACATTTTTGTCAAATCAGCGTTTTTGACCCTCGTACATCGAGATTTCGACAATCAACGACGACAAACGACGATTTCACCATTTTGCCAAAATTCGACTTTGGTTCCGATGCAATGACGATTTGTCGATGTAAACGCATCGGAAATGTGTTTTTTTCGTAAAAATCTAAGGTTTTTGTCTAATCGACGTTTTTGACCCTCGGACATCGAGATTTCGAGAATCAACGACGACAAACGACGATTTCACGATTTCGCCAAAATTCGACTTTGGTTCCGATGCAATGACGATTTGTCGTTGTAAACGCATTAGAAATGTGTTTTTTCATAAAAATCTGACATTTTTGTCAAATCAGCGTTTTTGACCCTCGTATATCGAGATTTCGACAATCAACGACGACAAACGACGATTTCACGATTTTGCCAAAATTTAACTTAGTTTCCGGTGCAATGATGATTTGTCGTTGTAAACGCATCGGAAATGTGTTTTTTTCGTAAAAATCTGAGGTTTTTGTCAAATCGACATTTTTGACCCTCGGAAATCGAGATTTCGAGAATCAACGACGACAAACGACCATTTCACGATTTCGCGGAAATTCGACTTTGGTTCCGATGCAATGACGATTTGTCGATGTAAACGCATCGGAAATGTGTTTTTTCGTAAAAAACTGACATTTTTGTCAAATCAGCGTTTTTGACCCTCGGACATCGAGATTTCGAGAATCAACGACGACAAACGACGATTTCACGATTTCTCCAAAATTCGACTTTGGTTCCGATGCAATGACCGATTTGTCGATGTAAACGCATCGGAAATGTGTTTTTTCGTAAAAAATCTGACATTTTTGTCAAATCAGCGTTTTTGACCCTCAGACATCGAGATTTCGAGAATCAACGACGACAAACGACGATTTCACCATTTTGCCAAAATTCGACTTTGGTTCCGATGCAATGACGATTTGTCGATGTAAACGCATCGGAAATGTGTTTTTTTTCGTAAAAATCTAAGGTTTTTGGCAAATCGACGTTTTTGACCCTCGGAAATCGAGATTTCGAGAATCAACGACGACAAACGACGATTTCACGATTTCGCCAAAATTCGACTTTGGTTCCGATGCAATGACGATTTGTCGATGTAAACGCATTGGAAATGTGTTTTTTTGTAAAAATCTGACATTTTTGTCAAATCAGCGTTTTTGACCCTCGGACATCGAGATTTCGAGGATCAACGACGACAATCGACCATTTCACGATTTAGCTAAAATTCGACTTTGGTTCCGGTGCAATGACGATTTGTCGTTGTAAACGCATTGAAAATGTGTTTTTTCGTAAAAAACTAACATTTTTGTCAAATCAGCGTTTTTGACCCTCGTACATCGAGATTTCGACAATCAACGACGACAAACGACGATTTCACCATTTTGCCAAAATTCGACTTTGGTTCCGATGCAATGACGATTTGTCGATGTAAACGCATCGGAAATGTGTTTTTTTCGTAAAAATCTAAGGTTTTTGTCAAATCGACGTTTTTGACCCTCGGAGATCGAGATTTCGAGAATCAACGACGACAAACGACGATTTCACGATTTCGCCAAAATTCGACTTTGGTTCCGATGCAATGACGATTTGTCGATGTAAACGCATCGGAAATGTGTTTTTTCGTCAAAAACTGACATTTTTGTCAAATCGACGTTTTTGACCCTCGGACGTCGGGATTTCGAGAATCAACGACGACAAACGACGATTTCACGATTTCGCCAAAATTCGACTTTGGTTCCGATGCAATGACGATTTGTCGTTGTAAACGCATCGGAAATGTATTTTTTTCGTAAAAATCTGAGGTTTTTGGCAAATCGACGTTTTTGACCCTCGGAAATCGAGATTTCGAGAATCAACGACGACAAACGACCATTTCACGATTTCGCGGAAATTCGACTTTGGTTCCGATGCAATGACGATTTGTCGTTGTAAACGCATTAGAAATGTGTTTTTTCGTAAAAATCTGACATTTTTGTCAAATCAGCGTTTTTGACCCTCGTATATCGAGATTTCGACAATCAACGACGACAAACGACGATTTCACGATTTCGCGGAAATTCGACTTAGTTTCCGGTGCAATGATGATTTGTCGTTGTAAACGCATCGGAAATGTGTTTTTTTCGTAAAAATCTGAGGTTTTTGTCAAATCGACATTTTTGACCCTCGGAAATCGAGATTTCGAGAATCAACGACGACAAACGACGATTTCACGATTTCGCCAAAATTCGACTTTGGTTCCGATGCAATGACGATTTGTCGATGTAAACGCATCGGAAATGTGTTTTTTTCGTAAAAATCTGAGGTTTTTGTCAAATCGACATTTTTGACCCTCGGAAATCGAGATTTCGAGAATCAACGACGACAAACGACCATTTCACGATTTCGCGGAAATTCGACTTTGGTTCCGATGCAATGACGATTTGTCGGTGTAAACGCATCGGAAATGTGTTTTTTCGTAAAAAACTGACATTTTTGTCAAATCAGCGTTTTTGACCGTCGGACATCGAGATTTCGAGAATCAACGACGACAAACGACGATTTCACGATTACGCCAAAATTCGACTTTGGTTCCGATGCAATGACGATTTGTCGATGTAAACGCATTGGAAATGTGTTTTTTTGTAAAAATCTGACATTTTTGTCAAATCAGCGTTTTTGACCCTCGGACATCGAGATTTCGAGGATCAACGACGACAATCGACCATTTCACGATTTAGCTAAAATTCGACTTTGGTTCCGGTGCAATGACGATTTGTCGTTGTAAACGCATTGAAAATGTGTTTTTTCGTAAAAAACTAACATTTTTGTCAAATCAGCGTTTTTGACCCTCGTACATCGAGATTTCGACAATCAACGACGACAAACGACGATTTCACCATTTTGCCAAAATTCGACTTTGGTTCCGATGCAATGACGATTTGTCGATGTAAACGCATCGGAAATGTGTTTTTTTCGTAAAAATCTAAGGTTTTTGTCAAATCGACGTTTTTGACCCTCGGACATCGAGATTTCGAGAATCAACGACGACAAACGACGATTTCACGATTTCGCCAAAATTCGACTTTGGTTCCGATGCAATGACGATTTGTCGATGTAAACGCATCGGAAATGTGTTTTTTCGTAAAAAACTGACATTTTTGTCAAATCGACGTTTTTGACCCTCGGACGTCGGGATTTCGAGAATCAACGACGACAAACGACGATTTCACGATTTCGCCAAAATTCGACTTTGGTTCCGATGCAATGACGATTTGTCGTTGTAAACGCATCGGAAATGTATTTTTTTCGTAAAAATCTGAGGTTTTTGGCAAATCGACGTTTTTGACCCTCGGAAATCGAGATTTCGAGAATCAACGACGACAAACGACCATTTCACGATTTCGCGGAAATTCGACTTTGGTTCCGATGCAATGACGATTTGTCGTTGTAAACGCATTAGAAATGTGTTTTTTCGTAAAAATCTGAGGTTTTTGTCAAATCGACGTTTTTGACCCTCGGACATCGAGATTTCGAGAATCAACGACGACAAACGACGATTTCACGATTTCGCCAAAATTCGACTTTGGTTCCGATGCAATGACGATTTGTCGATGTAAACGCATCGGAAATGTGTTTTTTTCGTAAAAATCTGAGGTTTTTGTCAAATCGACATTTTTGACCCTCGGAAATCGAGATTTCGAGAATCAACGACGACAAACGACCATTTCACGATTTCGCGGAAATTCGACTTTGGTTCCGATGCAATGACGATTTGTCGGTGTAAACGCATCGGAAATGTGTTTTTTCGTAAAAAACTGACATTTTTGTCAAATCAGCGTTTTTGACCGTCGGACATCGAAATTTCGAGAATCAACGACGACAAACGACGATTTCACGATTACGCCAAAATTCGACTTTGGTTCCGATGCAATGACGATTTGTCGATGTAAACGCATTAGAAATGTGTTTTTTCGTAAAAATCTGACATTTTTGTCAAATCAGCGTTTTTGACCCTCGTATATCGAGATTTCGACAATCAACGACGACAAACAACGATTTCACGATTTTGCCAAAATTTGACTTTGGTTCCGATGCAATGACGATTTGTCGATGTGAACGCATCGGAAATGTGTTTTTTTCGTAAAAAACTGACATTTTTGTCAAATCGACGTTTTTGACCCTCGGAAATCGAGATTTCGAGAATCAACGACGACAAACGACGATTTCACGATTTCGCCAAAATTCGACTTTGGTTCCGATGCAATAACGATTTGTCGATGTAAACGCATTGGAAATGTGTTTTTTTGTAAAAATCTGACATTTTTGTCAAATCTGCGTTTTTGACCCTCGGACATCGAGATTTCGAGGATCAACGACGACAATCGACCATTTCACGATTTAGCTAAAATTCGACTTTGGTTCCGGTGCAATGACGATTTGTCGTTGTAAACGCATTGAAAATGTGTTTTTTCGTAAAAAACTAACATTTTTGTCAAATCAGCGTTTTTGACCCTCGTACATCGAGATTTCGACAATCAACGACGACAAACGACGATTTCACCATTTTGCCAAAATTCGACTTTGGTTCCGATGCAATGACGATTTGTCGATGTAAACGCATCGGAAATGTGTTTTTTTCGTAAAAATCTAAGGTTTTTGTCAAATCGACGTTTTTGACCCTCGGACATCGAGATTTCGAGAATCAACGACGACAAACGACCATTTCACGATTTCGCGGAAATTCGACTTTGGTTCCGATGCAATGACGATTTGTCGTTGTAAACGCATCGGAAATGTGTTTTTTCGTAAAAAACTGACATTTTTGTCAAATCAGCGTTTTTGACCCTCGGACATCGAGATTTCGAGAATCAACGACGACAAACGACGATTTCACGATTTCTCCAAAATTCGATTTTGGTTCCGATGCAATGACCGATTTGTCGATGTAAACGCATCGGAAATGTGTTTTTTCGTAAAAAATCTGACATTTTTGTCAAATCAGCGTTTTTGACCCTCAGACATCGAGATTTCGAGAATCAACGACGACAAACGACGATTTCACGATTTCGCCAAAATTCGACTTTGGTTCCGATGCAATGACGATTTGTCGTTGTAAACGCATCGGAAATGTATTTTTTTCGTAAAAATCTGAGGTTTTTGGCAAATCGACGTTTTTGACCCTCGGAAATCGAGATTTCGAGAATCAACGACGACAAACGACCATTTCACGATTTCGCGGAAATTCGACTTTGGTTCCGATGCAATGACGTTTTGTCGTTGTAAACGCATTAGAAATGTGTTTTTTCATAAAAATCTGACATTTTTGTCAAATCAGCGTTTTTGACCCTCGTATATCGAGATTTCGACAATCAACGACGACAAACGACGATTTCACGATTTTGCCAAAATTTAACTTAGTTTCCGGTGCAATGATGATTTGTCGGTGTAAACGCATCGGAAATGTGTTTTTTCGTAAAAAATCTGACATTTTTGTCAAATCAGCGTTTTTGACCCTCGGACGTCGGGATTTCGAGAATCAACGACGACAAACGACGATTTCACGATTTCGCCAAAATTCGACTTTGGTTCCGATGCAATGACGATTTGTCGTTGTAAACGCATCGGAAATGTATTTTTTTCGTAAAAATCTGAGGTTTTTGGCAAATCGACGTTTTTGACCCTCGGAAATCGAGATTTCGAGAATCAACGACGACAAACGACGATTTCACGATTTCGCCAAAATTCGACTTTGGTTCCGATGCAATGACGATTTGTCGATGTAAACGCATTGGAAATGTGTTTTTTTGTAAAAATCTGACATTTTTGTCAAATCAGCGTTTTTGACCCTCGGACATCGAGATTTCGAGGATCAACGACGACAATCGACCATTTCACGATTTAGCTAAAATTCGACTTTGGTTCCGGTGCAATGACGATTTGTCGTTGTAAACGCATTGAAAATGTGTTTTTTCGTAAAAAACTAACATTTTTGTCAAATCAGCGTTTTTGACCCTCGTACATCGAGATTTCGACAATCAACGACGACAAACGACGATTTCACCATTTTGCCAAAATTCGACTTTGGTTCCGATGCAATGACGATTTGTCGATGTAAACGCATCGGAAATGTGTTTTTTTCGTAAAAATCTAAGGTTTTTGTCAAATCGACGTTTTTGACCCTCGGACGTCGGGATTTCGAGAATCAACGACGACAAACGACGATTTCACGATTTCGCCAAAATTCGACTTTGGTTCCGATGCAATGACGATTTGTCGTTGTAAACGCATCGGAAATGTATTTTTTTCGTAAAAATCTGAGGTTTTTGGCAAATCGACGTTTTTGACCCTCGGAGATCGAGATTTCGAGAATCAACGACGACAAACGACGATTTCACGATTTCGCCAAAATTCGACTTTGGTTCCGATGCAATGACGATTTGTCGATGTAAACGCATCGGAAATGTGTTTTTTCGTCAAAAACTGACATTTTTGTCAAATCGACGTTTTTGACCCTCGGACGTCGGGATTTCGAGAATCAACGACGACAAACGACGATTTCACGATTTCGCCAAAATTCGACTTTGGTTCCGATGCAATGACGATTTGTCGTTGTAAACGCATCGGAAATGTATTTTTTTCGTAAAAATCTGAGGTTTTTGGCAAATCGACGTTTTTGACCCTCGGAAATCGAGATTTCGAGAATCAACGACGACAAACGACCATTTCACGATTTCGCGGAAATTCGACTTTGGTTCCGATGCAATGACGATTTGTCGTTGTAAACGCATTAGAAATGTGTTTTTTCGTAAAAATCTGAGGTTTTTGTCAAATCGACGTTTTTGACCCTCGGACATCGAGATTTCGAGAATCAACGACGACAAACAACGATTTCACGATTTCGCCAAAATTCGACTTTGGTTCCGATGCAATGACGATTTGTCGATGTAAACGCATCGGAAATGTGTTTTTTTCGTAAAAATCTGAGGTTTTTGTCAAATCGACATTTTTGACCCTCGGAAATCGAGATTTCGAGAATCAACGACGACAAACGACCATTTCACGATTTCGCGGAAATTCGACTTTGGTTCCGATGCAATGACGATTTGTCGGTGTAAACGCATCGGAAATGTGTTTTTTCGTAAAAAACTGACATTTTTGTCAAATCAGCGTTTTTGACCGTCGGACATCGAGATTTCGAGAATCAACGACGACAAACGACGATTTCACGATTACGCCAAAATTCGACTTTGGTTCCGATGCAATGACGATTTGTCGATGTAAACGCATTAGAAATGTGTTTTTTCGTAAAAATCTGACATTTTTGTCAAATCAGCGTTTTTGACCCTCGTATATCGAGATTTCGACAATCAACGACGACAATCAACGATTTCACGATTTTGCCAAAATTTGACTTTGGTTCCGATGCAATGACGATTTGTCGAGGTGAACGCATCGGAAATGTGTTTTTTTCGTAAAAAACTGACATTTTTGTCAAATCGACGTTTTTGACCCTCGGAAATCGAGATTTCGAGAATCAACGACGACAAACGACGATTTCACGATTTCGCCAAAATTCGACTTTGGTTCCGATGCAATGACGATTTGTCGATGTGAACGCATCGGAAATGTGTTTTTTTCGTAAAAAACTGACATTTTTGTCAAATCGACGTTTTTGACCCTCGGAAATCGAGATTTCGAGAATCAACGACGACAAACGACCATTTCACGATTTCGCGGAAATTCGACTTTGGTTCCGATGCAATGACGATTTGTCGATGTAAACGCATCGGAAATGTGTTTTTTCGTAAAAAACTGACATTTTTGTCAAATCAGCGTTTTTGACCCTCGTACATCGAGATTTCGACAATCAACGACGACAAACGACGATTTCACGATTTTGCCAAAATTTGACTTAGTTTCCGGTGCAATGATGATTTGTCGCTGTAAACGCATCGGAAATGTGTTTTTTTCGTAAAAATCTGCGGTTTTTGTCAAATCGACATTTTTGACCCTCGGAAATCGAGATTTCGAGAATCAACGACGACAAACGACCATTTCACGATTTCGCGGAAATTCGACTTTGGTTCCGATGCAATGCCGATTTGTCGTTGTAAACGCATCGGAAATGTGTTTTTTCGTAAAAAACTGACATTTTTGTCAAATCAGCGTTTTTGACCCTCGGACATCGAGATTTCGAGAATCAACGACGACAAACGACGATTTCACGATTTCTCCAAAATTCGACTTTGGTTCCGATGCAATGACCGATTTGTCGATGTAAACGCATCGGAAATGTGTTTTTTCGTAAAAAATCTGACATTTTTGTCAAATCAGCGTTTTTGACCCTCAGACATCGAGATTTCGAGAATCAACGACGACAAACAACGATTTCACGATTTCGCCAAAATTCGACTTTGGTTCCGATGCAATGACGATTTGTCGATGTAAACGCATTGGAAATGTGTTTTTTTGTAAAAATCTGACATTTTTGTCAAATCAGCGTTTTTGACCCTCGGACATCGAGATTTCGAGGATCAATGACGACAATCGACCATTTCACGATTTAGCTAAAATTCGACTTTGGTTCCGGTGCAATGACGATTTGTCGTTGTAAACGCATTGAAAATGTGTTTTTTCGTAAAAAACTAACATTTTTGTCAAATCAGCGTTTTTGACCCTCGTACATCGAGATTTTGACAATCAACGACGACAAACGACGATTTCACGATTTCGCGGAAATTCGACTTTGGTTCCGATGCAATGACGATTTGTCGATGTAAACGCATCGGAAATGTGTTTTTTCGTAAAAAACTGACATTTTTGTCAAATCAGCGTTTTTGACCCTCGGACATCGAGATTTCGAGAATCAACGACGACAAACGACGATTTCACGATTTCTCCAAAATTCGACTTTGGTTCCGATGCAATGACCGATTTGTCGATGTAAACGCATCGGAAATGTGTTTTTTCGTAAAAAATCTGACATTTTTGTCAAATCAGCGTTTTTGACCCTCAGACATCGAGATTTCGAGAATCAACGACGACAAACAACGATTTCACGATTTCGCCAAAATTCGACTTTGGTTCCGATGCAATGACGATTTGTCGATGTGAACGCATCGGAAATGTGTTTTTTTCGTAAAAAACTGACATTTTTGTCAAATCGACGTTTTTGACCCTCGGAAATCGAGATTTCGAGAATCAACGACGACAAACGACGATTTCACGATTTCGCCAAAATTCGACTTTGGTTCCGATGCAATGACGATTTGTCGATGTAAACGCATTGGAAATGTGTTTTTTTGTAAAAATCTGACATTTTTGTCAAATCAGCGTTTTTGACCCTCGGACATCGAGATTTCGAGGATCAACGACGACAATCGACCATTTCCCGATTTAGCTAAAATTCGACTTTGGTTCCGGTGCAATGACGATTTGTCGTTGTAAACGCATTGAAAATGTGTTTTTTCGTAAAAAACTAACATTTTTGTCAAATCAGCGTTTTTGACCCTCGTACATCGAGATTTCGACAATCAACGACGACAAACGACGATTTCACCATTTTGCCAAAATTCGACTTTGGTTCCGATGCAATGACGATTTGTCGATGTAAACGCATCGGAAATGTGTTTTTTTCGTAAAAATCTAAGGTTTTTGGCAAATCGACGTTTTTGACCCTCGGAAATCGAGATTTCGAGAATCAACGACGACAAACGACGATTTCACGATTTCGCCAAAATTCGACTTTGGTTCCGATGCAATGACGATTTGTCGATGTAAACGCATTGGAAATGTGTTTTTTTGTAAAAATCTGACATTTTTGTCAAATCAGCGTTTTTGACCCTCGGACATCGAGATTTCGAGGATCAACGACGACAATCGACCATTTCACGATTTAGCTAAAATTCGACTTTGGTTCCGGTGCAATGACGATTTGTCGTTGTAAACGCATTGAAAATGTGTTTTTTCGTAAAAAACTAACATTTTTGTCAAATCAGCGTTTTTGACCCTCGTACATCGAGATTTCGACAATCAACGACGACAAACGACGATTTCACCATTTTGCCAAAATTCGACTTTGGTTCCGATGCAATGACGATTTGTCGATGTAAACGCATCGGAAATGTGTTTTTTTCGTAAAAATCTAAGGTTTTTGTCTAATCGACGTTTTTGACCCTCGGACATCGAGATTTCGAGAATCAACGACGACAAACGACGATTTCACGATTTCGCCAAAATTCGACTTTGGTTCCGATGCAATGACGATTTGTCGTTGTAAACGCATTAGAAATGTGTTTTTTCATAAAAATCTGACATTTTTGTCAAATCAGCGTTTTTGACCCTCGTATATCGAGATTTCGACAATCAACGACGACAAACGACGATTTCACGATTTTGCCAAAATTTAACTTAGTTTCCGGTGCAATGATGATTTGTCGTTGTAAACGCATCGGAAATGTGTTTTTTTCGTAAAAATCTGAGGTTTTTGTCAAATCGACATTTTTGACCCTCGGAAATCGAGATTTCGAGAATCAACGACGACAAACGACCATTTCACGATTTCGCGGAAATTCGACTTTGGTTCCGATGCAATGACGATTTGTCGATGTAAACGCATCGGAAATGTGTTTTTTCGTAAAAAACTGACATTTTTGTCAAATCAGCGTTTTTGACCCTCGGACATCGAGATTTCGAGAATCAACGACGACAAACGACGATTTCACGATTTCTCCAAAATTCGACTTTGGTTCCGATGCAATGACCGATTTGTCGATGTAAACGCATCGGAAATGTGTTTTTTCGTAAAAAATCTGACATTTTTGTCAAATCAGCGTTTTTGACCCTCAGACATCGAGATTTCGAGAATCAACGACGACAAACAACGATTTCACGATTTCGCCAAAATTCGACTTTGGTTCCGATGCAATGACGATTTGTCGATGTGAACGCATCGGAAATGTGTTTTTTTTCGTAAAAAACTGACATTTTTGTCAAATCGACGTTTTTGACCCTCGGAAATCGAGATTTCGAGAATCAACGACGACAAACGACGATTTCACGATTTCGCCAAAATTCGACTTTGGTTCCGATGCAATGACGATTTGTCGATGTAAACGCATTGGAAATGTGTTTTTTTGTAAAAATCTGACATTTTTGTCAAATCAGCGTTTTTGACCCTCGGACATCGAGATTTCGAGGATCAACGACGACAATCGACCATTTCACGATTTAGCTAAAATTCGACTTTGGTTCCGGTGCAATGACGATTTGTCGTTGTAAACGCATTGAAAATGTGTTTTTTCGTAAAAAACTAACATTTTTGTCAAATCAGCGTTTTTGACCCTCGTACATCGAGATTTCGACAATCAACGACGACAAACGACGATTTCACCATTTTGCCAAAATTCGACTTTGGTTCCGATGCAATGACGATTTGTCGATGTAAACGCATCGGAAATGTGTTTTTTTCGTAAAAATCTAAGGTTTTTGTCAAATCGACGTTTTTGACCCTCGGAGATCGAGATTTCGAGAATCAACGACGACAAACGACGATTTCACGATTTCGCCAAAATTCGACTTTGGTTCCGATGCAATGACGATTTGTCGATGTAAACGCATCGGAAATGTGTTTTTTCGTCAAAAACTGACATTTTTGTCAAATCGACGTTTTTGACCCTCGGACGTCGGGATTTCGAGAATCAACGACGACAAACGACGATTTCACGATTTCGCCAAAATTCGACTTTGGTTCCGATGCAATGACGATTTGTCGTTGTAAACGCATCGGAAATGTATTTTTTTCGTAAAAATCTGAGGTTTTTGGCAAATCGACGTTTTTGACCCTCGGAAATCGAGATTTCGAGAATCAACGACGACAAACGACCATTTCACGATTTCGCGGAAATTCGACTTTGGTTCCGATGCAATGACGATTTGTCGTTGTAAACGCATTAGAAATGTGTTTTTTCGTAAAAATCTGACATTTTTGTCAAATCAGCGTTTTTGACCGTCGGACATCGAGATTTCGAGAATCAACGACGACAAACGACGATTTCACGATTACGCCAAAATTCGACTTTGGTTCCGATGCAATGACGATTTGTCGATGTAAACGCATTGGAAATGTGTTTTTTTGTAAAAATCTGACATTTTTGTCAAATCAGCGTTTTTGACCCTCGGACATCGAGATTTCGAGGATCAACGACGACAATCGACCATTTCACGATTTAGCTAAAATTCGACTTTGGTTCCGGTGCAATGACGATTTGTCGTTGTAAACGCATTGAAAATGTGTTTTTTCGTAAAAAACTAACATTTTTGTCAAATCAGCGTTTTTGACCCTCGTACATCGAGATTTCGACAATCAACGACGACAAACGACGATTTCACCATTTTGCCAAAATTCGACTTTGGTTCCGATGCAATGACGATTTGTCGATGTAAACGCATCGGAAATGTGTTTTTTTCGTAAAAATCTAAGGTTTTTGTCAAATCGACGTTTTTGACCCTCGGACATCGAGATTTCGAGAATCAACGACGACAAACGACGATTTCACGATTTCGCCAAAATTCGACTTTGGTTCCGATGCAATGACGATTTGTCGATGTAAACGCATCGGAAATGTGTTTTTTCGTAAAAAACTGACATTTTTGTCAAATCGACGTTTTTGACCCTCGGACGTCGGGATTTCGAGAATCAACGACGACAAACGACGATTTCACGATTTCGCCAAAATTCGACTTTGGTTCCGATGCAATGACGATTTGTCGTTGTAAACGCATCGGAAATGTATTTTTTTCGTAAAAATCTGAGGTTTTTGGCAAATCGACGTTTTTGACCCTCGGAAATCGAGATTTCGAGAATCAACGACGACAAACGACCATTTCACGATTTCGCGGAAATTCGACTTTGGTTCCGATGCAATGACGATTTGTCGTTGTAAACGCATTAGAAATGTGTTTTTTCGTAAAAATCTGAGGTTTTTGTCAAATCGACGTTTTTGACCCTCGGACATCGAGATTTCGAGAATCAACGACGACAAACGACGATTTCACGATTTCGCCAAAATTCGACTTTGGTTCCGATGCAATGACGATTTGTCGATGTAAACGCATCGGAAATGTGTTTTTTTCGTAAAAATCTGAGGTTTTTGTCAAATCGACATTTTTGACCCTCGGAAATCGAGATTTCGAGAATCAACGACGACAAACGACCATTTCACGATTTCGCGGAAATTCGACTTTGGTTCCGATGCAATGACGATTTGTCGGTGTAAACGCATCGGAAATGTGTTTTTTCGTAAAAAACTGACATTTTTGTCAAATCAGCGTTTTTGACCGTCGGACATCGAAATTTCGAGAATCAACGACGACAAACGACGATTTCACGATTACGCCAAAATTCGACTTTGGTTCCGATGCAATGACGATTTGTCGATGTAAACGCATTAGAAATGTGTTTTTTCGTAAAAATCTGACATTTTTGTCAAATCAGCGTTTTTGACCCTCGTATATCGAGATTTCGACAATCAACGACGACAAACAACGATTTCACGATTTTGCCAAAATTTGACTTTGGTTCCGATGCAATGACGATTTGTCGATGTGAACGCATCGGAAATGTGTTTTTTTCGTAAAAAACTGACATTTTTGTCAAATCGACGTTTTTGACCCTCGGAAATCGAGATTTCGAGAATCAACGACGACAAACGACGATTTCACGATTTCGCCAAAATTCGACTTTGGTTCCGATGCAATAACGATTTGTCGATGTAAACGCATTGGAAATGTGTTTTTTTGTAAAAATCTGACATTTTTGTCAAATCTGCGTTTTTGACCCTCGGACATCGAGATTTCGAGGATCAACGACGACAATCGACCATTTCACGATTTAGCTAAAATTCGACTTTGGTTCCGGTGCAATGACGATTTGTCGTTGTAAACGCATTGAAAATGTGTTTTTTCGTAAAAAACTAACATTTTTGTCAAATCAGCGTTTTTGACCCTCGTACATCGAGATTTCGACAATCAACGACGACAAACGACGATTTCACCATTTTGCCAAAATTCGACTTTGGTTCCGATGCAATGACGATTTGTCGATGTAAACGCATCGGAAATGTGTTTTTTTCGTAAAAATCTAAGGTTTTTGTCAAATCGACGTTTTTGACCCTCGGACATCGAGATTTCGAGAATCAACGACGACAAACGACCATTTCACGATTTCGCGGAAATTCGACTTTGGTTCCGATGCAATGACGATTTGTCGTTGTAAACGCATCGGAAATGTGTTTTTTCGTAAAAAACTGACATTTTTGTCAAATCAGCGTTTTTGACCCTCGGACATCGAGATTTCGAGAATCAACGACGACAAACGACGATTTCACGATTTCTCCAAAATTCGATTTTGGTTCCGATGCAATGACCGATTTGTCGATGTAAACGCATCGGAAATGTGTTTTTTCGTAAAAAATCTGACATTTTTGTCAAATCAGCGTTTTTGACCCTCAGACATCGAGATTTCGAGAATCAACGACGACAAACGACGATTTCACGATTTCGCCAAAATTCGACTTTGGTTCCGATGCAATGACGATTTGTCGTTGTAAACGCATCGGAAATGTATTTTTTTCGTAAAAATCTGAGGTTTTTGGCAAATCGACGTTTTTGACCCTCGGAAATCGAGATTTCGAGAATCAACGACGACAAACGACCATTTCACGATTTCGCGGAAATTCGACTTTGGTTCCGATGCAATGACGTTTTGTCGTTGTAAACGCATTAGAAATGTGTTTTTTCATAAAAATCTGACATTTTTGTCAAATCAGCGTTTTTGACCCTCGTATATCGAGATTTCGACAATCAACGACGACAAACGACGATTTCACGATTTTGCCAAAATTTAACTTAGTTTCCGGTGCAATGATGATTTGTCGGTGTAAACGCATCGGAAATGTGTTTTTTCGTAAAAAATCTGACATTTTTGTCAAATCAGCGTTTTTGACCCTCGGACGTCGGGATTTCGAGAATCAACGACGACAAACGACGATTTCACGATTTCGCCAAAATTCGACTTTGGTTCCGATGCAATGACGATTTGTCGTTGTAAACGCATCGGAAATGTATTTTTTTCGTAAAAATCTGAGGTTTTTGGCAAATCGACGTTTTTGACCCTCGGAAATCGAGATTTCGAGAATCAACGACGACAAACGACGATTTCACGATTTCGCCAAAATTCGACTTTGGTTCCGATGCAATGACGATTTGTCGATGTAAACGCATTGGAAATGTGTTTTTTTGTAAAAATCTGACATTTTTGTCAAATCAGCGTTTTTGACCCTCGGACATCGAGATTTCGAGGATCAACGACGACAATCGACCATTTCACGATTTAGCTAAAATTCGACTTTGGTTCCGGTGCAATGACGATTTGTCGTTGTAAACGCATTGAAAATGTGTTTTTTCGTAAAAAACTAACATTTTTGTCAAATCAGCGTTTTTGACCCTCGTACATCGAGATTTCGACAATCAACGACGACAAACGACGATTTCACCATTTTGCCAAAATTCGACTTTGGTTCCGATGCAATGACGATTTGTCGATGTAAACGCATCGGAAATGTGTTTTTTTCGTAAAAATCTAAGGTTTTTGTCAAATCGACGTTTTTGACCCTCGGACATCGAGATTTCGAGAATCAACGACGACAAACGACGATTTCACGATTTCGCCAAAATTCGACTTTGGTTCCGATGCAATGACGATTTGTCGATGTAAACGCATCGGAAATGTGTTTTTTCGTAAAAAACTGACATTTTTGTCAAATCGACGTTTTTGACCCTCGGACGTCGAGATTTCGAGAATCAACGACGACAAACGACGATTTCACGATTTCGCCAAAATTCGACTTTGGTTCCGATGCAATGACGATTTGTCGTTGTAAACGCATCGGAAATGTATTTTTTTCGTAAAAATCTGAGGTTTTTGGCAAATCGACGTTTTTGACCCTCGGAAATCGAGATTTCGAGAATCAACGACGACAAACGACCATTTCACGATTTCGCGGAAATTCGACTTTGGTTCCGATGCAATGACGTTTTGTCGTTGTAAACGCATTAGAAATGTGTTTTTTCATAAAAATCTGACATTTTTGTCAAATCAGCGTTTTTGACCCTCGTATATCGAGATTTCGACAATCAACGACGACAAACGACGATTTCACGATTTTGCCAAAATTTAACTTAGTTTCCGGTGCAATGATGATTTGTCGTTGTAAACGCATCGGAAATGTGTTTTTTTCGTAAAAATCTGAGGTTTTTGTCAAATCGACATTTTTGACCCTCGGAAATCGAGATTTCGAGAATCAACGACGACAAACGACCATTTCACGATTTCGCGGAAATTCGACTTTGGTTCCGATGCAATGACGATTTGTCGATGTAAACGCATCGGAAATGTGTTTTTTCGTAAAAAACTGACATTTTTGTCAAATCAGCGTTTTTGACCCTCGGACATCGAGATTTCGAGAATCAACGACGACAAACGACGATTTCACGATTTCTCCAAAATTCGACTTTGGTTCCGATGCAATGACCGATTTGTCGATGTAAACGCATCGGAAATGTGTTTTTTCGTAAAAAATCTGACATTTTTGTCAAATCAGCGTTTTTGACCCTCAGACATCGAGATTTCGAGAATCAACGACGACAAACAACGATTTCACGATTTCGCCAAAATTCGACTTTGGTTCCGATGCAATGACGATTTGTCGATGTGAACGCATCGGAAATGTGTTTTTTTCGTAAAAAACTGACATTTTTGTCAAATCAGCGTTTTTGACCCTCAGACATCGAGATTTCGAGAATCAACGACGACAAACGACGATTTCACGATTTCGCCAAAATTCGACTTTGGTTCCGATGCAATGACGATTTGTCGATGTAAACGCATTGGAAATGTGTTTTTTTGTAAAAATCTGACATTTTTGTCAAATCAGCGTTTTTGACCCTCGGACATCGAGATTTCGACAATCAACGACGACAAACGACGATTTCACGATTTTGCCAAAATTTGACTTAGTTTCCGGTGCAATGATGATTTGTCGTTGTAAACGCATCGGAAATGTGTTTTTTTCGTAAAAATCTGAGGTTTTTGTCAAATCGACGTTTTTGACCCTCGGAGATCGAGATTTCGAGAATCAACGACGACAAACGACGATTTCACGATTTCGCCAAAATTCGACTTTGGTTCCGATGCAATGACGATTTGTCGATGTAAACGCATCGGAAATGTGTTTTTTCGTCAAAAACTGACATTTTTGTCAAATCGACGTTTTTGACCCTCGGACGTCGGGATTTCGAGAATCAACGACGACAAACGACGATTTCACGATTTCGCCAAAATTCGACTTTGGTTCCGATGCAATGACGATTTGTCGTTGTAAACGCATCGGAAATGTATTTTTTTCGTAAAAATCTGAGGTTTTTGGCAAATCGACGTTTTTGACCCTCGGAAATCGAGATTTCGAGAATCAACGACGACAAACGACCATTTCACGATTTCGCGGAAATTCGACTTTGGTTCCGATGCAATGACGATTTGTCGTTGTAAACGCATTAGAAATGTGTTTTTTCGTAAAAATCTGACATTTTTGTCAAATCAGCGTTTTTGACCCTCGTATATCGAGATTTCGACAATCAACGACGACAAACGACGATTTCACGATTTTGCCAAAATTTGACTTAGTTTCCGGTGCAATGATGATTTGTCGTTGTAAACGCATCGGAAATGTGTTTTTTTCGTAAAAATCTGAGGTTTTTGTCAAATCGACATTTTTGACCCTCGGAAATCGAGATTTCGAGAATCAACGACGACAAACGACCATTTCACGATTTCGCGGAAATTCGACTTTGGTTCCGATGCAATGACGATTTGTCGGTGTAAACGCATCGGAAATGTGTTTTTTCGTAAAAAACTGACATTTTTGTCAAATCAGCGTTTTTGACCGTCGGACATCGAGATTTCGAGAATCAACGACGACAAACGACGATTTCACGATTACGCCAAAATTCGACTTTGGTTCCGATGCAATGACGATTTGTCGATGTAAACGCATTAGAAATGTGTTTTTTCGTAAAAATCTGACATTTTTGTCAAATCAGCGTTTTTGACCCTCGTATATCGAGATTTCGACAATCAACGACGACAAACAACGATTTTGCCAAAATTTGACTTTGGTTCCGATGCAATGACGATTTGTCGAGGTGAACGCATCGGAAATGTGTTTTTTTCGTAAAAAACTGACATTTTTGTCAAATCGACGTTTTTGACCCTCGGAAATCGAGATTTCGAGAATCAACGACGACAAACGACGATTTCACGATTTCGCCAAAATTCGACTTTGGTTCCGATGCAATGACGATTTGTCGATGTGAACGCATCGGAAATGTGTTTTTTTCGTAAAAAACTGACATTTTTGTCAAATCGACGTTTTTGACCCTCGGAAATCGAGATTTCGAGAATCAACGACGACAAACGACCATTTCACGATTTCGCGGAAATTCGACTTTGGTTCCGATGCAATGACGATTTGTCGATGTAAACGCATCGGAAATGTGTTTTTTCGTAAAAAACTGACATTTTTGTCAAATCAGCGTTTTTGACCCTCGTACATCGAGATTTCGACAATCAACGACGACAAACGACGATTTCACGATTTTGCCAAAATTTGACTTAGTTTCCGGTGCAATGATGATTTGTCGCTGTAAACGCATCGGAAATGTGTTTTTTTCGTAAAAATCTGCGGTTTTTGTCAAATCGACATTTTTGACCCTCGGAAATCGAGATTTCGAGAATCAACGACGACAAACGACCATTTCACGATTTCGCGGAAATTCGACTTTGGTTCCGATGCAATGCCGATTTGTCGTTGTAAACGCATCGGAAATGTGTTTTTTCGTAAAAAACTGACATTTTTGTCAAATCAGCGTTTTTGACCCTCGGACATCGAGATTTCGAGAATCAACGACGACAAACGACGATTTCACGATTTCTCCAAAATTCGACTTTGGTTCCGATGCAATGACCGATTTGTCGATGTAAACGCATCGGAAATGTGTTTTTTCGTAAAAAATCTGACATTTTTGTCAAATCAGCGTTTTTGACCCTCAGACATCGAGATTTCGAGAATCAACGACGACAAACAACGATTTCACGATTTCGCCAAAATTCGACTTTGGTTCCGATGCAATGACGATTTGTCGATGTAAACGCATTGGAAATGTGTTTTTTTGTAAAAATCTGACATTTTTGTCAAATCAGCGTTTTTGACCCTCGGACATCGAGATTTCGAGGATCAATGACGACAATCGACCATTTCACGATTTAGCTAAAATTCGACTTTGGTTCCGGTGCAATGACGATTTGTCGTTGTAAACGCATTGAAAATGTGTTTTTTCGTAAAAAACTAACATTTTTGTCAAATCAGCGTTTTTGACCCTCGTACATCGAGATTTTGACAATCAACGACGACAAACGACGATTTCACGATTTCGCGGAAATTCGACTTTGGTTCCGATGCAATGACGATTTGTCGATGTAAACGCATCGGAAATGTGTTTTTTCGTAAAAAACTGACATTTTTGTCAAATCAGCGTTTTTGACCCTCGGACATCGAGATTTCGAGAATCAACGACGACAAACGACGATTTCACGATTTCTCCAAAATTCGACTTTGGTTCCGATGCAATGACCGATTTGTCGATGTAAACGCATCGGAAATGTGTTTTTTCGTAAAAAATCTGACATTTTTGTCAAATCAGCGTTTTTGACCCTCAGACATCGAGATTTCGAGAATCAACGACGACAAACAACGATTTCACGATTTCGCCAAAATTCGACTTTGGTTCCGATGCAATGACGATTTGTCGATGTGAACGCATCGGAAATGTGTTTTTTTCGTAAAAAACTGACATTTTTGTCAAATCGACGTTTTTGACCCTCGGAAATCGAGATTTCGAGAATCAACGACGACAAACGACGATTTCACGATTTCGCCAAAATTCGACTTTGGTTCCGATGCAATGACGATTTGTCGATGTAAACGCATTGGAAATGTGTTTTTTTGTAAAAATCTGACATTTTTGTCAAATCAGCGTTTTTGACCCTCGGACATCGAGATTTCGAGGATCAACGACGACAATCGACCATTTCCCGATTTAGCTAAAATTCGACTTTGGTTCCGGTGCAATGACGATTTGTCGTTGTAAACGCATTGAAAATGTGTTTTTTCGTAAAAAACTAACATTTTTGTCAAATCAGCGTTTTTGACCCTCGTACATCGAGATTTCGACAATCAACGACGACAAACGACGATTTCACCATTTTGCCAAAATTCGACTTTGGTTCCGATGCAATGACGATTTGTCGATGTAAACGCATCGGAAATGTGTTTTTTTCGTAAAAATCTAAGGTTTTTGGCAAATCGACGTTTTTGACCCTCGGAAATCGAGATTTCGAGAATCAACGACGACAAACGACGATTTCACGATTTCGCCAAAATTCGACTTTGGTTCCGATGCAATGACGATTTGTCGATGTAAACGCATTGGAAATGTGTTTTTTTGTAAAAATCTGACATTTTTGTCAAATCAGCGTTTTTGACCCTCGGACATCGAGATTTCGAGGATCAACGACGACAATCGACCATTTCACGATTTAGCTAAAATTCGACTTTGGTTCCGGTGCAATGACGATTTGTCGTTGTAAACGCATTGAAAATGTGTTTTTTCGTAAAAAACTAACATTTTTGTCAAATCAGCGTTTTTGACCCTCGTACATCGAGATTTCGACAATCAACGACGACAAACGACGATTTCACCATTTTGCCAAAATTCGACTTTGGTTCCGATGCAATGACGATTTGTCGATGTAAACGCATCGGAAATGTGTTTTTTTCGTAAAAATCTAAGGTTTTTGTCTAATCGACGTTTTTGACCCTCGGACATCGAGATTTCGAGAATCAACGACGACAAACGACGATTTCACGATTTCGCCAAAATTCGACTTTGGTTCCGATGCAATGACGATTTGTCGTTGTAAACGCATTAGAAATGTGTTTTTTCATAAAAATCTGACATTTTTGTCAAATCAGCGTTTTTGACCCTCGTATATCGAGATTTCGACAATCAACGACGACAAACGACGATTTCACGATTTTGCCAAAATTTAACTTAGTTTCCGGTGCAATGATGATTTGTCGTTGTAAACGCATCGGAAATGTGTTTTTTTCGTAAAAATCTGAGGTTTTTGTCAAATCGACATTTTTGACCCTCGGAAATCGAGATTTCGAGAATCAACGACGACAAACGACCATTTCACGATTTCGCGGAAATTCGACTTTGGTTCCGATGCAATGACGATTTGTCGATGTAAACGCATCGGAAATGTGTTTTTTCGTAAAAAACTGACATTTTTGTCAAATCAGCGTTTTTGACCCTCGGACATCGAGATTTCGAGAATCAACGACGACAAACGACGATTTCACGATTTCTCCAAAATTCGACTTTGGTTCCGATGCAATGACCGATTTGTCGATGTAAACGCATCGGAAATGTGTTTTTTCGTAAAAAATCTGACATTTTTGTCAAATCAGCGTTTTTGACCCTCAGACATCGAGATTTCGAGAATCAACGACGACAAACAACGATTTCACGATTTCGCCAAAATTCGACTTTGGTTCCGATGCAATGACGATTTGTCGATGTGAACGCATCGGAAATGTGTTTTTTTTCGTAAAAAACTGACATTTTTGTCAAATCGACGTTTTTGACCCTCGGAAATCGAGATTTCGAGAATCAACGACGACAAACGACGATTTCACGATTTCGCCAAAATTCGACTTTGGTTCCGATGCAATGACGATTTGTCGATGTAAACGCATTGGAAATGTGTTTTTTTGTAAAAATCTGACATTTTTGTCAAATCAGCGTTTTTGACCCTCGGACATCGAGATTTCGAGGATCAACGACGACAATCGACCATTTCACGATTTAGCTAAAATTCGACTTTGGTTCCGGTGCAATGACGATTTGTCGTTGTAAACGCATTGAAAATGTGTTTTTTCGTAAAAAACTAACATTTTTGTCAAATCAGCGTTTTTGACCCTCGTACATCGAGATTTCGACAATCAACGACGACAAACGACGATTTCACCATTTTGCCAAAATTCGACTTTGGTTCCGATGCAATGACGATTTGTCGATGTAAACGCATCGGAAATGTGTTTTTTTCGTAAAAATCTAAGGTTTTTGTCAAATCGACGTTTTTGACCCTCGGAGATCGAGATTTCGAGAATCAACGACGACAAACGACGATTTCACGATTTCGCCAAAATTCGACTTTGGTTCCGATGCAATGACGATTTGTCGATGTAAACGCATCGGAAATGTGTTTTTTCGTCAAAAACTGACATTTTTGTCAAATCGACGTTTTTGACCCTCGGACGTCGGGATTTCGAGAATCAACGACGACAAACGACGATTTCACGATTTCGCCAAAATTCGACTTTGGTTCCGATGCAATGACGATTTGTCGTTGTAAACGCATCGGAAATGTATTTTTTTCGTAAAAATCTGAGGTTTTTGGCAAATCGACGTTTTTGACCCTCGGAAATCGAGATTTCGAGAATCAACGACGACAAACGACCATTTCACGATTTCGCGGAAATTCGACTTTGGTTCCGATGCAATGACGATTTGTCGTTGTAAACGCATTAGAAATGTGTTTTTTCGTAAAAATCTGACATTTTTGTCAAATCAGCGTTTTTGACCGTCGGACATCGAGATTTCGAGAATCAACGACGACAAACGACGATTTCACGATTACGCCAAAATTCGACTTTGGTTCCGATGCAATGACGATTTGTCGATGTAAACGCATTGGAAATGTGTTTTTTTGTAAAAATCTGACATTTTTGTCAAATCAGCGTTTTTGACCCTCGGACATCGAGATTTCGAGGATCAACGACGACAATCGACCATTTCACGATTTAGCTAAAATTCGACTTTGGTTCCGGTGCAATGACGATTTGTCGTTGTAAACGCATTGAAAATGTGTTTTTTCGTAAAAAACTAACATTTTTGTCAAATCAGCGTTTTTGACCCTCGTACATCGAGATTTCGACAATCAACGACGACAAACGACGATTTCACCATTTTGCCAAAATTCGACTTTGGTTCCGATGCAATGACGATTTGTCGATGTAAACGCATCGGAAATGTGTTTTTTTCGTAAAAATCTAAGGTTTTTGTCAAATCGACGTTTTTGACCCTCGGACATCGAGATTTCGAGAATCAACGACGACAAACGACGATTTCACGATTTCGCCAAAATTCGACTTTGGTTCCGATGCAATGACGATTTGTCGATGTAAACGCATCGGAAATGTGTTTTTTCGTAAAAAACTGACATTTTTGTCAAATCGACGTTTTTGACCCTCGGACGTCGGGATTTCGAGAATCAACGACGACAAACGACGATTTCACGATTTCGCCAAAATTCGACTTTGGTTCCGATGCAATGACGATTTGTCGTTGTAAACGCATCGGAAATGTATTTTTTTCGTAAAAATCTGAGGTTTTTGGCAAATCGACGTTTTTGACCCTCGGAAATCGAGATTTCGAGAATCAACGACGACAAACGACCATTTCACGATTTCGCGGAAATTCGACTTTGGTTCCGATGCAATGACGATTTGTCGTTGTAAACGCATTAGAAATGTGTTTTTTCGTAAAAATCTGAGGTTTTTGTCAAATCGACGTTTTTGACCCTCGGACATCGAGATTTCGAGAATCAACGACGACAAACGACGATTTCACGATTTCGCCAAAATTCGACTTTGGTTCCGATGCAATGACGATTTGTCGATGTAAACGCATCGGAAATGTGTTTTTTTCGTAAAAATCTGAGGTTTTTGTCAAATCGACATTTTTGACCCTCGGAAATCGAGATTTCGAGAATCAACGACGACAAACGACCATTTCACGATTTCGCGGAAATTCGACTTTGGTTCCGATGCAATGACGATTTGTCGGTGTAAACGCATCGGAAATGTGTTTTTTCGTAAAAAACTGACATTTTTGTCAAATCAGCGTTTTTGACCGTCGGACATCGAAATTTCGAGAATCAACGACGACAAACGACGATTTCACGATTACGCCAAAATTCGACTTTGGTTCCGATGCAATGACGATTTGTCGATGTAAACGCATTAGAAATGTGTTTTTTCGTAAAAATCTGACATTTTTGTCAAATCAGCGTTTTTGACCCTCGTATATCGAGATTTCGACAATCAACGACGACAAACAACGATTTCACGATTTTGCCAAAATTTGACTTTGGTTCCGATGCAATGACGATTTGTCGATGTGAACGCATCGGAAATGTGTTTTTTTCGTAAAAAACTGACATTTTTGTCAAATCGACGTTTTTGACCCTCGGAAATCGAGATTTCGAGAATCAACGACGACAAACGACGATTTCACGATTTCGCCAAAATTCGACTTTGGTTCCGATGCAATAACGATTTGTCGATGTAAACGCATTGGAAATGTGTTTTTTTGTAAAAATCTGACATTTTTGTCAAATCTGCGTTTTTGACCCTCGGACATCGAGATTTCGAGGATCAACGACGACAATCGACCATTTCACGATTTAGCTAAAATTCGACTTTGGTTCCGGTGCAATGACGATTTGTCGTTGTAAACGCATTGAAAATGTGTTTTTTCGTAAAAAACTAACATTTTTGTCAAATCAGCGTTTTTGACCCTCGTACATCGAGATTTCGACAATCAACGACGACAAACGACGATTTCACCATTTTGCCAAAATTCGACTTTGGTTCCGATGCAATGACGATTTGTCGATGTAAACGCATCGGAAATGTGTTTTTTTCGTAAAAATCTAAGGTTTTTGTCAAATCGACGTTTTTGACCCTCGGACATCGAGATTTCGAGAATCAACGACGACAAACGACCATTTCACGATTTCGCGGAAATTCGACTTTGGTTCCGATGCAATGACGATTTGTCGTTGTAAACGCATCGGAAATGTGTTTTTTCGTAAAAAACTGACATTTTTGTCAAATCAGCGTTTTTGACCCTCGGACATCGAGATTTCGAGAATCAACGACGACAAACGACGATTTCACGATTTCTCCAAAATTCGATTTTGGTTCCGATGCAATGACCGATTTGTCGATGTAAACGCATCGGAAATGTGTTTTTTCGTAAAAAATCTGACATTTTTGTCAAATCAGCGTTTTTGACCCTCAGACATCGAGATTTCGAGAATCAACGACGACAAACGACGATTTCACGATTTCGCCAAAATTCGACTTTGGTTCCGATGCAATGACGATTTGTCGTTGTAAACGCATCGGAAATGTATTTTTTTCGTAAAAATCTGAGGTTTTTGGCAAATCGACGTTTTTGACCCTCGGAAATCGAGATTTCGAGAATCAACGACGACAAACGACCATTTCACGATTTCGCGGAAATTCGACTTTGGTTCCGATGCAATGACGTTTTGTCGTTGTAAACGCATTAGAAATGTGTTTTTTCATAAAAATCTGACATTTTTGTCAAATCAGCGTTTTTGACCCTCGTATATCGAGATTTCGACAATCAACGACGACAAACGACGATTTCACGATTTTGCCAAAATTTAACTTAGTTTCCGGTGCAATGATGATTTGTCGGTGTAAACGCATCGGAAATGTGTTTTTTCGTAAAAAATCTGACATTTTTGTCAAATCAGCGTTTTTGACCCTCGGACGTCGGGATTTCGAGAATCAACGACGACAAACGACGATTTCACGATTTCGCCAAAATTCGACTTTGGTTCCGATGCAATGACGATTTGTCGTTGTAAACGCATCGGAAATGTATTTTTTTCGTAAAAATCTGAGGTTTTTGGCAAATCGACGTTTTTGACCCTCGGAAATCGAGATTTCGAGAATCAACGACGACAAACGACGATTTCACGATTTCGCCAAAATTCGACTTTGGTTCCGATGCAATGACGATTTGTCGATGTAAACGCATTGGAAATGTGTTTTTTTGTAAAAATCTGACATTTTTGTCAAATCAGCGTTTTTGACCCTCGGACATCGAGATTTCGAGGATCAACGACGACAATCGACCATTTCACGATTTAGCTAAAATTCGACTTTGGTTCCGGTGCAATGACGATTTGTCGTTGTAAACGCATTGAAAATGTGTTTTTTCGTAAAAAACTAACATTTTTGTCAAATCAGCGTTTTTGACCCTCGTACATCGAGATTTCGACAATCAACGACGACAAACGACGATTTCACCATTTTGCCAAAATTCGACTTTGGTTCCGATGCAATGACGATTTGTCGATGTAAACGCATCGGAAATGTGTTTTTTTCGTAAAAATCTAAGGTTTTTGTCAAATCGACGTTTTTGACCCTCGGACATCGAGATTTCGAGAATCAACGACGACAAACGACGATTTCACGATTTCGCCAAAATTCGACTTTGGTTCCGATGCAATGACGATTTGTCGATGTAAACGCATCGGAAATGTGTTTTTTCGTAAAAAACTGACATTTTTGTCAAATCGACGTTTTTGACCCTCGGACGTCGAGATTTCGAGAATCAACGACGACAAACGACGATTTCACGATTTCGCCAAAATTCGACTTTGGTTCCGATGCAATGACGATTTGTCGTTGTAAACGCATCGGAAATGTATTTTTTTCGTAAAAATCTGAGGTTTTTGGCAAATCGACGTTTTTGACCCTCGGAAATCGAGATTTCGAGAATCAACGACGACAAACGACCATTTCACGATTTCGCGGAAATTCGACTTTGGTTCCGATGCAATGACGTTTTGTCGTTGTAAACGCATTAGAAATGTGTTTTTTCATAAAAATCTGACATTTTTGTCAAATCAGCGTTTTTGACCCTCGTATATCGAGATTTCGACAATCAACGACGACAAACGACGATTTCACGATTTTGCCAAAATTTAACTTAGTTTCCGGTGCAATGATGATTTGTCGTTGTAAACGCATCGGAAATGTGTTTTTTTCGTAAAAATCTGAGGTTTTTGTCAAATCGACATTTTTGACCCTCGGAAATCGAGATTTCGAGAATCAACGACGACAAACGACCATTTCACGATTTCGCGGAAATTCGACTTTGGTTCCGATGCAATGACGATTTGTCGATGTAAACGCATCGGAAATGTGTTTTTTCGTAAAAAACTGACATTTTTGTCAAATCAGCGTTTTTGACCCTCGGACATCGAGATTTCGAGAATCAACGACGACAAACGACGATTTCACGATTTCTCCAAAATTCGACTTTGGTTCCGATGCAATGACCGATTTGTCGATGTAAATGCATCGGAAATGTGTTTTTTCGTAAAAAATCTGACATTTTTGTCAAATCAGCGTTTTTGACCCTCAGACATCGAGATTTCGAGAATCAACGACGACAAACAACGATTTCACGATTTCGCCAAAATTCGACTTTGGTTCCGATGCAATGACGATTTGTCGATGTGAACGCATCGGAAATGTGTTTTTTTCGTAAAAAACTGACATTTTTGTCAAATCAGCGTTTTTGACCCTCAGACATCGAGATTTCGAGAATCAACGACGACAAACGACGATTTCACGATTTCGCCAAAATTCGACTTTGGTTCCGATGCAATGACGATTTGTCGATGTAAACGCATTGGAAATGTGTTTTTTTGTAAAAATCTGACATTTTTGTCAAATCAGCGTTTTTGACCCTCGGACATCGAGATTTCGACAATCAACGACGACAAACGACGATTTCACGATTTTGCCAAAATTTGACTTAGTTTCCGGTGCAATGATGATTTGTCGTTGTAAACGCATCGGAAATGTGTTTTTTTCGTAAAAATCTGAGGTTTTTGTCAAATCGACGTTTTTGACCCTCGGAGATCGAGATTTCGAGAATCAACGACGACAAACGACGATTTCACGATTTCGCCAAAATTCGACTTTGGTTCCGATGCAATGACGATTTGTCGATGTAAACGCATCGGAAATGTGTTTTTTCGTCAAAAACTGACATTTTTGTCAAATCGACGTTTTTGACCCTCGGACGTCGGGATTTCGAGAATCAACGACGACAAACGACGATTTCACGATTTCGCCAAAATTCGACTTTGGTTCCGATGCAATGACGATTTGTCGTTGTAAACGCATCGGAAATGTATTTTTTTCGTAAAAATCTGAGGTTTTTGGCAAATCGACGTTTTTGACCCTCGGAAATCGAGATTTCGAGAATCAACGACGACAAACGACCATTTCACGATTTCGCGGAAATTCGACTTTGGTTCCGATGCAATGACGATTTGTCGTTGTAAACGCATTAGAAATGTGTTTTTTCGTAAAAATCTGACATTTTTGTCAAATCAGCGTTTTTGACCCTCGTATATCGAGATTTCGACAATCAACGACGACAAACGACGATTTCACGATTTTGCCAAAATTTGACTTAGTTTCCGGTGCAATGATGATTTGTCGTTGTAAACGCATCGGAAATGTGTTTTTTTCGTAAAAATCTGAGGTTTTTGTCAAATCGACATTTTTGACCCTCGGAAATCGAGATTTCGAGAATCAACGACGACAAACGACCATTTCACGATTTCGCGGAAATTCGACTTTGGTTCCGATGCAATGACGATTTGTCGGTGTAAACGCATCGGAAATGTGTTTTTTCGTAAAAAACTGACATTTTTGTCAAATCAGCGTTTTTGACCGTCGGACATCGAGATTTCGAGAATCAACGACGACAAACGACGATTTCACGATTACGCCAAAATTCGACTTTGGTTCCGATGCAATGACGATTTGTCGATGTAAACGCATTAGAAATGTGTTTTTTCGTAAAAATCTGACATTTTTGTCAAATCAGCGTTTTTGACCCTCGTATATCGAGATTTCGACAATCAACGACGACAAACAACGATTTTGCCAAAATTTGACTTTGGTTCCGATGCAATGACGATTTGTCGAGGTGAACGCATCGGAAATGTGTTTTTTTCGTAAAAAACTGACATTTTTGTCAAATCGACGTTTTTGACCCTCGGAAATCGAGATTTCGAGAATCAACGACGACAAACGACGATTTCACGATTTCGCCAAAATTCGACTTTGGTTCCGATGCAATGACGATTTGTCGATGTGAACGCATCGGAAATGTGTTTTTTTCGTAAAAAACTGACATTTTTGTCAAATCGACGTTTTTGACCCTCGGAAATCGAGATTTCGACAATCAACGACGACAAACGACGATTTCACCATTTTGCCAAAATTCGACTTTGGTTCCGATGCAATGACGATTTGTCGATGTAAACGCATCGGAAATGTGTTTTTTTCGTAAAAATCTAAGGTTTTTGTCAAATCGACGTTTTTGACCCTCGGAGATCGAGATTTCGAGAATCAACGACGACAAACGACGATTTCACGATTTCGCCAAAATTCGACTTTGGTTCCGATGCAATGACGATTTGTCGATGTAAACGCATCGGAAATGTGTTTTTTCGTCAAAAACTGACATTTTTGTCAAATCGACGTTTTTGACCCTCGGACGTCGGGATTTCGAGAATCAACGACGACAAACGACGATTTCACGATTTCGCCAAAATTCGACTTTGGTTCCGATGCAATGACGATTTGTCGTTGTAAACGCATCGGAAATGTATTTTTTTCGTAAAAATCTGAGGTTTTTGGCAAATCGACGTTTTTGACCCTCGGAAATCGAGATTTCGAGAATCAACGACGACAAACGACCATTTCACGATTTCGCGGAAATTCGACTTTGGTTCCGATGCAATGACGATTTGTCGTTGTAAACGCATTAGAAATGTGTTTTTTCGTAAAAATCTGAGGTTTTTGTCAAATCGACGTTTTTGACCCTCGGACATCGAGATTTCGAGAATCAACGACGACAAACAACGATTTCACGATTTCGCCAAAATTCGACTTTGGTTCCGATGCAATGACGATTTGTCGATGTAAACGCATCGGAAATGTGTTTTTTTCGTAAAAATCTGAGGTTTTTGTCAAATCGACATTTTTGACCCTCGGAAATCGAGATTTCGAGAATCAACGACGACAAACGACCATTTCACGATTTCGCGGAAATTCGACTTTGGTTCCGATGCAATGACGATTTGTCGGTGTAAACGCATCGGAAATGTG
Source organism: Cryptus armator (assembly GCA_963971235.1). NCBI lineage: Eukaryota > Metazoa > Arthropoda > Insecta > Hymenoptera > Ichneumonidae > Cryptus > Cryptus armator. The sequence goes on from OZ020235.1 coordinate 5,531,194, forward strand.
TTTTTTCGTAAAAAACTGACATTTTTGTCAAATCAGCGTTTTTGACCGTCGGACATCGAGATTTCGAGAATCAACGACGACAAACGACGATTTCACGATTACGCCAAAATTCGACTTTGGTTCCGATGCAATGACGATTTGTCGATGTAAACGCATTAGAAATGTGTTTTTTCGTAAAAATCTGACATTTTTGTCAAATCAGCGTTTTTGACCCTCGTATATCGAGATTTCGACAATCAACGACGACAAACAACGATTTCACGATTTTGCCAAAATTTGACTTTGGTTCCGATGCAATGACGATTTGTCGAGGTGAACGCATCGGAAATGTGTTTTTTTCGTAAAAAACTGACATTTTTGTCAAATCGACGTTTTTGACCCTCGGAAATCGAGATTTCGAGAATCAACGACGACAAACGACGATTTCACGATTTCGCCAAAATTCGACTTTGGTTCCGATGCAATGACGATTTGTCGATGTGAACGCATCGGAAATGTATTTTTTTCGTAAAAAACTGACATTTTTGTCAAATCGACGTTTTTGACCCTCGGAAATCGAGATTTCGAGAATCAACGACGACAAACGACCATTTCACGATTTCGCGGAAATTCGACTTTGGTTCCGATGCAATGACGATTTGTCGATGTAAACGCATCGGAAATGTGTTTTTTCGTAAAAAACTGACATTTTTGTCAAATCAGCGTTTTTGACCCTCGTACATCGAGATTTCGACAATCAACGACGACAAACGACGATTTCACGATTTTGCCAAAATTTGACTTAGTTTCCGGTGCAATGATGATTTGTCGCTGTAAACGCATCGGAAATGTGTTTTTTTCGTAAAAATCTGCGGTTTTTGTCAAATCGACATTTTTGACCCTCGGAAATCGAGATTTCGAGAATCAACGACGACAAACGACCATTTCACGATTTCGCGGAAATTCGACTTTGGTTCCGATGCAATGCCGATTTGTCGTTGTAAACGCATCGGAAATGTGTTTTTTCGTAAAAAACTGACATTTTTGTCAAATCAGCGTTTTTGACCCTCGGACATCGAGATTTCGAGAATCAACGACGACAAACGACGATTTCACGATTTCTCCAAAATTCGACTTTGGTTCCGATGCAATGACCGATTTGTCGATGTAAACGCATCGGAAATGTGTTTTTTCGTAAAAAATCTGACATTTTTGTCAAATCAGCGTTTTTGACCCTCAGACATCGAGATTTCGAGAATCAACGACGACAAACAACGATTTCACGATTTCGCCAAAATTCGACTTTGGTTCCGATGCAATGACGATTTGTCGATGTAAACGCATTGGAAATGTGTTTTTTTGTAAAAATCTGACATTTTTGTCAAATCAGCGTTTTTGACCCTCGGACATCGAGATTTCGAGGATCAATGACGACAATCGACCATTTCACGATTTAGCTAAAATTCGACTTTGGTTCCGGTGCAATGACGATTTGTCGTTGTAAACGCATTGAAAATGTGTTTTTTCGTAAAAAACTAACATTTTTGTCAAATCAGCGTTTTTGACCCTCGTACATCGAGATTTTGACAATCAACGACGACAAACGACGATTTCACCATTTTGCCAAAATTCGACTTTGGTTCCGATGCAATGACGATTTGTCGATGTAAACGCATCGGAAATGTGTTTTTTTCGTAAAAATCTAAGGTTTTTGTCAAATCGACGTTTTTGACCCTCGGAGATCGAGATTTCGAGAATCAACGACGACAAACGACGATTTCACGATTTCGCCAAAATTCGACTTTGGTTCCGATGCAATGACGATTTGTCGATGTAAACGCATCGGAAATGTGTTTTTTCGTCAAAAACTGACATTTTTGTCAAATCGACGTTTTTGACCCTCGGACGTCGGGATTTCGAGAATCAACGACGACAAACGACGATTTCACGATTTCGCCAAAATTCGACTTTGGTTCCGATGCAATGACGATTTGTCGTTGTAAACGCATCGGAAATGTATTTTTTTCGTAAAAATCTGAGGTTTTTGGCAAATCGACGTTTTTGACCCTCGGAAATCGAGATTTCGAGAATCAACGACGACAAACGACGATTTCACGATTTCGCCATAATTCGACTTTGGTTCCGATGCAATGACGATTTGTCGATGTAAACGCATTGGAAATGTGTTTTTTTGTAAAAATCTGACATTTTTGTCAAATCAGCGTTTTTGACCCTCGGACATCGAGATTTCGAGGATCAACGACGACAATCGACCATTTCACGATTTAGCTAAAATTCGACTTTGGTTCCGGTGCAATGACGATTTGTCGTTGTAAACGCATTGAAAATGTGTTTTTTCGTAAAAAACTAACATTTTTGTCAAATCAGCGTTTTTGACCCTCGTACATCGAGATTTCGACAATCAACGACGACAAACGACGATTTCACCATTTTGCCAAAATTCGACTTTGGTTCCGATGCAATGACGATTTGTCGATGTAAACGCATCGGAAATGTGTTTTTTTCGTAAAAATCTAAGGTTTTTGTCAAATCGACGTTTTTGACCCTCGGACATCGAGATTTCGAGAATCAACGACGACAAACGACGATTTCACGATTTCGCCAAAATTCGACTTTGGTTCCGATGCAATGACGATTTGTCGTTGTAAACGCATTAGAAATGTGTTTTATCATAAAAATCTGACATTTTTGTCAAATCAGCGTTTTTGACCCTCGTATATCGAGATTTCGACAATCAACGACGACAAACGACGATTTCACGATTTTGCCAAAATTTAACTTAGTTTCCGGTGCAATGATGATTTGTCGTTGTAAACGCATCGGAAATGTGTTTTTTTCGTAAAAATCTGAGGTTTTTGTCAAATCGACATTTTTGACCCTCGGAAATCGAGATTTCGAGAATCAACGACGACAAACGACCATTTCACGATTTCGCGGAAATTCGACTTTGGTTCCGATGCAATGACGATTTGTCGATGTAAACGCATCGGAAATGTGTTTTTTCGTAAAAAACTGACATTTTTGTCAAATCAGCGTTTTTGACCCTCGGACATCGAGATTTCGAGAATCAACGACGACAAACGACGATTTCACGATTTCTCCAAAATTCGACTTTGGTTCCGATGCAATGACCGATTTGTCGATGTAAACGCATCGGAAATGTGTTTTTTCGTAAAAAATCTGACATTTTTGTCAAATCAGCGTTTTTGACCCTCAGACATCGAGATTTCGAGAATCAACGACGACAAACAACGATTTCACGATTTCGCCAAAATTCGACTTTGGTTCCGATGCAATGACGATTTGTCGATGTGAACGCATCGGAAATGTGTTTTTTTCGTAAAAAACTGACATTTTTGTCAAATCGACGTTTTTGACCCTCGGAAATCGAGATTTCGAGAATCAACGACGACAAACGACGATTTCACGATTTCGCCAAAATTCGACTTTGGTTCCGATGCAATGACGATTTGTCGATGTAAACGCATTGGAAATGTGTTTTTTTGTAAAAATCTGACATTTTTGTCAAATCAGCGTTTTTGACCCTCGGACATCGAGATTTCGAGGATCAACGACGACAATCGACCATTTCCCGATTTAGCTAAAATTCGACTTTGGTTCCGGTGCAATGACGATTTGTCGTTGTAAACGCATTGAAAATGTGTTTTTTCGTAAAAAACTAACATTTTTGTCAAATCAGCGTTTTTGACCCTCGTACATCGAGATTTCGACAATCAACGACGACAAACGACGATTTCACCATTTTGCCAAAATTCGACTTTGGTTCCGATGCAATGACGATTTGTCGATGTAAACGCATCGGAAATGTGTTTTTTTCGTAAAAATCTAAGGTTTTTGTCAAATCGACGTTTTTGACCCTCGGAGATCGAGATTTCGAGAATCAACGACGACAAACGACGATTTCACGATTTCGCCAAAATTCGACTTTGGTTCCGATGCAATGACGATTTGTCGATGTAAACGCATCGGAAATGTGTTTTTTCGTCAAAAACTGACATTTTTGTCAAATCGACGTTTTTGACCCTCGGACGTCGGGATTTCGAGAATCAACGACGACAAACGACGATTTCACGATTTCGCCAAAATTCGACTTTGGTTCCGATGCAATGACGATTTGTCGTTGTAAACGCATCGGAAATGTATTTTTTTCGTAAAAATCTGAGGTTTTTGGCAAATCGACGTTTTTGACCCTCGGAAATCGAGATTTCGAGAATCAACGACGACAAACGACCATTTCACGATTTCGCGGAAATTCGACTTTGGTTCCGATGCAATGACGATTTGTCGTTGTAAACGCATTAGAAATGTGTTTTTTCGTAAAAATCTGACATTTTTGTCAAATCAGCGTTTTTGACCCTCGTATATCGAGATTTCGACAATCAACGACGACAAACGACGATTTCACGATTTTGCCAAAATTTGACTTAGTTTCCGGTGCAATGATGATTTGTCGTTGTAAACGCATCGGAAATGTGTTTTTTTCGTAAAAATCTGAGGTTTTTGTCAAATCGACATTTTTGACCCTCGGAAATCGAGATTTCGAGAATCAACGACGACAAACGACCATTTCACGATTTCGCGGAAATTCGACTTTGGTTCCGATGCAATGACGATTTGTCGGTGTAAACGCATCGGAAATGTGTTTTTTCGTAAAAAACTGACATTTTTGTCAAATCAGCGTTTTTGACCGTCGGACATCGAGATTTCGAGAATCAACGACGACAAACGACGATTTCACGATTACGCCAAAATTCGACTTTGGTTCCGATGCAATGACGATTTGTCGATGTAAACGCATCGGAAATGTGTTTTTTCGTAAAAAATCTAAGGTTTTTGTCAAATCGACGTTTTTGACCCTCGGAGATCGAGATTTCGAGAATCAACGACGACAAACGACGATTTCACGATTTCGCCAAAATTCGACTTTGGTTCCGATGCAATGACGATTTGTCGATGTAAACGCATCGGAAATGTGTTTTTTCGTCAAAAACTGACATTTTTGTCAAATCGACGTTTTTGACCCTCGGACGTCGGGATTTCGAGAATCAACGACGACAAACGACGATTTCACGATTTCGCCAAAATTCGACTTTGGTTCCGATGCAATGACGATTTGTCGATGTAAACGCATTGGAAATGTGTTTTTTTGTAAAAATCTGACATTTTTGTCAAATCAGCGTTTTTGACCCTCGGAAATCGAGATTTCGAGGATCAACGACGACAATCGACCATTTCACGATTTAGCTAAAATTCGACTTTGGTTCCGGTGCAATGACGATTTGTCGTTGTAAACGCATTGAAAATGTGTTTTTTCGTAAAAAACTAACATTTTTGTCAAATCAGCGTTTTTGACCCTCGTACATCGAGATTTTGACAATCAACGACGACAAACGACGATTTCACCATTTTGCCAAAATTCGACTTTGGTTCCGATGCAATGACGATTTGTCGATGTAAACGCATCGGAAATGTGTTTTTTTCGTAAAAATCTAAGGTTTTTGTCAAATCGACGTTTTTGACCCTCGTACATCGAGATTTCGACAATCAACGACGACAAACGACGATTTCACCATTTTGCCAAAATTCGACTTTGGTTCCGATGCAATGACGATTTGTCGATGTAAACGCATCGGAAATGTGTTTTTTTCGTAAAAATCTAAGGTTTTTGTCAAATCGACGTTTTTGACCCTCGGAGATCGAGATTTCGAGAATCAACGACGACAAACGACGATTTCACGATTTCGCCAAAATTCGACTTTGGTTCCGATGCAATGACGATTTGTCGATGTAAACGCATCGGAAATGTGTTTTTTCGTCAAAAACTGACATTTTTGTCAAATCGACGTTTTTGACCCTCGGACGTCGGGATTTCGAGAATCAACGACGACAAACGACGATTTCACGATTTCGCCAAAATTCGACTTTGGTTCCGATGCAATGACGATTTGTCGTTGTAAACGCATCGGAAATGTATTTTTTTCGTAAAAATCTGAGGTTTTTGGCAAATCGACGTTTTTGACCCTCGGAAATCGAGATTTCGAGAATCAACGACGACAAACGACCATTTCACGATTTCGCGGAAATTCGACTTTGGTTCCGATGCAATGACGATTTGTCGTTGTAAACGCATTAGAAATGTGTTTTTTCGTAAAAATCTGACATTTTTGTCAAATCAGCGTTTTTGACCCTCGTATATCGAGATTTCGACAATCAACGACGACAAACGACGATTTCACGATTTTGCCAAAATTTGACTTAGTTTCCGGTGCAATGATGATTTGTCGTTGTAAACGCATCGGAAATGTGTTTTTTTCGTAAAAATCTGAGGTTTTTGTCAAATCGACATTTTTGACCCTCGGAAATCGAGATTTCGAGAATCAACGACGACAAACGACCATTTCACGATTTCGCGGAAATTCGACTTTGGTTCCGATGCAATGACGATTTGTCGGTGTAAACGCATCGGAAATGTGTTTTTTCGTAAAAAACTGACATTTTTGTCAAATCAGCGTTTTTGACCGTCGGACATCGAGATTTCGAGAATCAACGACGACAAACGACGATTTCACGATTACGCCAAAATTCGACTTTGGTTCCGATGCAATGACGATTTGTCGATGTAAACGCATCGGAAATGTGTTTTTTCGTAAAAAATCTAAGGTTTTTGTCAAATCGACGTTTTTGACCCTCGGAGATCGAGATTTCGAGAATCAACGACGACAAACGACGATTTCACGATTTCGCCAAAATTCGACTTTGGTTCCGATGCAATGACGATTTGTCGATGTAAACGCATCGGAAATGTGTTTTTTCGTCAAAAACTGACATTTTTGTCAAATCGACGTTTTTGACCCTCGGACGTCGGGATTTCGAGAATCAACGACGACAAACGACGATTTCACGATTTCGCCAAAATTCGACTTTGGTTCCGATGCAATGACGATTTGTCGATGTAAACGCATTGGAAATGTGTTTTTTTGTAAAAATCTGACATTTTTGTCAAATCAGCGTTTTTGACCCTCGGAAATCGAGATTTCGAGGATCAACGACGACAATCGACCATTTCACGATTTAGCTAAAATTCGACTTTGGTTCCGGTGCAATGACGATTTGTCGTTGTAAACGCATTGAAAATGTGTTTTTTCGTAAAAAACTAACATTTTTGTCAAATCAGCGTTTTTGACCCTCGTACATCGAGATTTTGACAATCAACGACGACAAACGACGATTTCACCATTTTGCCAAAATTCGACTTTGGTTCCGATGCAATGACGATTTGTCGATGTAAACGCATCGGAAATGTGTTTTTTTCGTAAAAATCTAAGGTTTTTGTCAAATCGACGTTTTTGACCCTCGGAGATCGAGATTTCGAGAATCAACGACGACAAACGACGATTTCACGATTTCGCCAAAATTCGACTTTGGTTCCGATGCAATGACGATTTGTCGATGTAAACGCATCGGAAATGTGTTTTTTCGTCAAAAACTGACATTTTTGTCAAATCGACGTTTTTGACCCTCGGACGTCGGGATTTCGAGAATCAACGACGACAAACGACGATTTCACGATTTCGCCAAAATTCGACTTTGGCTCCGATGCAATGACGATTTGTCGTTGTAAACGCATCGGAAATGTATTTTCTTCGTAAAAATCTGAGGTTTTTGGCAAATCGACGTTTTTGACCCTCGGAAATCGAGATTTCGAGAATCAACGACGACAAACGACCATTTCACGATTTCGCGGAAATTCGACTTTGGTTCCGATGCAATGACGATTTGTCGTTGTAAACGCATTAGAAATGTGTTTTTTCGTAAAAATCTGAGGTTTTTGTCAAATCGACGTTTTTGACCCTCGGACATCGAGATTTCGAGAATCAACGACGACAAACAACGATTTCACGATTTCGCCAAAATTCGACTTTGGTTCCGATGCAATGACGATTTGTCGATGTAAACGCATCGGAAATGTGTTTTTTTCGTAAAAATCTGAGGTTTTTGTCAAATCGACATTTTTGACCCTCGGAAATCGAGATTTCGAGAATCAACGACGACAAACGACCATTTCACGATTTCGCGGAAATTCGACTTTGGTTCCGATGCAATGACGATTTGTCGGTGTAAACGCATCGGAAATGTGTTTTTTCGTAAAAAACTGACATTTTTGTCAAATCAGCGTTTTTGACCGTCGGACATCGAGATTTCGAGAATCAACGACGACAAACGACGATTTCACGATTACGCCAAAATTCGACTTTGGTTCCGATGCAATGACGATTTGTCGATGTAAACGCATTAGAAATGTGTTTTTTCGTAAAAATCTGACATTTTTGTCAAATCAGCGTTTTTGACCCTCGTATATCGAGATTTCGACAATCAACGACGACAAACGACGATTTCACGATTTTGCCAAAATTTGACTTTGGTTCCGATGCAATGACGATTTGTCGATGTAAACGCATCGGAAATGTGTTTTTTCATAAAAAAACTGACATTTTTGTCAAATCAGCGTTTTTGACCCTCGTACATCGAGATTTCGACAATCAACGACGACAAACGACGATTTCACGATTTTGCCAAAATTTGACTTAGTTTCCGGTGCAATGATGATTTGTCGCTGTAAACGCATCGGAAATGTGTTTTTTTCGTAAAAATCTGAGGTTTTTGTCAAATCGACATTTTTGACCCTCGGAAATCGAGATTTCGAGAATCAACGACGACAAACGACCATTTCACGATTTCGCGGAAATTCGACTTTGGTTCCGATGCAATGACGATTTGTCGTTGTAAACGCATCGGAAATGTGTTTTTTCGTAAAAAACTGACATTTTTGTCAAATCAGCGTTTTTGACCCTCGGACATCGAGATTTCGAGAATCAACGACGACAAACGACGATTTCACGATTTCTCCAAAATTCGACTTTGGTTCCGATGCAATGACCGATTTGTCGATGTAAACGCATCGGAAATGTGTTTTTTCGTAAAAAATCTGACATTTTTGTCAAATCAGCGTTTTTGACCCTCAGACATCGAGATTTCGAGAATCAACGACGACAAACAACGATTTCACGATTTCGCCAAAATTCGACTTTGGTTCCGATGCAATGACGATTTGTCGATGTGAACGCATCGGAAATGTGTTTTTTTCGTAAAAAACTGACATTTTTGTCAAATCGACGTTTTTGACCCTCGGAAATCGAGATTTCGAGAATCAACGACGACAAACGACGATTTCACGATTTCGCCAAAATTCGACTTTGGTTCCGATGCAATGACGATTTGTCGATGTAAACGCATTGGAAATGTGTTTTTTTGTAAAAATCTGACATTTTTGTCAAATCAGCGTTTTTGACCCTCGGACATCGAGATTTCGAGGATCAACGACGACAATCGACCATTTCACGATTTAGCTAAAATTCGACTTTGGTTCCGGTGCAATGACGATTTGTCGTTGTAAACGCATTGAAAATGTGTTTTTTCGTAAAAAACTAACATTTTTGTCAAATCAGCGTTTTTGACCCTCGTACATCGAGATTTTGACAATCAACGACGACAAACGACGATTTCACCATTTTGCCAAAATTCGACTTTGGTTCCGATGCAATGACGATTTGTCGATGTAAACGCATCGGAAATGTGTTTTTTTCGTAAAAATCTAAGGTTTTTGTCAAATCGACGTTTTTGACCCTCGGAGATCGAGATTTCGAGAATCAACGACGACAAACGACGATTTCACGATTTCGCCAAAATTCGACTTTGGTTCCGATGCAATGACGATTTGTCGATGTAAACGCATCGGAAATGTGTTTTTTCGTCAAAAACTGACATTTTTGTCAAATCGACGTTTTTGACCCTCGGACGTCGGGATTTCGAGAATCAACGACGACAAACGACGATTTCACGATTTCGCCAAAATTCGACTTTGGTTCCGATGCAATGACGATTTGTCGTTGTAAACGCATCGGAAATGTATTTTTTTCGTAAAAATCTGAGGTTTTTGGCAAATCGACGTTTTTGACCCTCGGAAATCGAGATTTCGAGAATCAACGACGACAAACGACCATTTCACGATTTCGCGGAAATTCGACTTTGGTTCCGATGCAATGACGATTTGTCGTTGTAAACGCATTAGAAATGTGTTTTTTCGTAAAAATCTGAGGTTTTTGTCAAATCGACGTTTTTGACCCTCGGACATCGAGATTTCGAGAATCAACGACGACAAACAACGATTTCACGATTTCGCCAAAATTCGACTTTGGTTCCGATGCAATGACGATTTGTCGATGTAAACGCATCGGAAATGTGTTTTTTTCGTAAAAATCTGAGGTTTTTGTCAAATCGACATTTTTGACCCTCGGAAATCGAGATTTCGAGAATCAACGACGACAAACGACCATTTCACGATTTCGCGGAAATTCGACTTTGGTTCCGATGCAATGACGATTTGTCGGTGTAAACGCATCGGAAATGTGTTTTTTCGTAAAAAACTGACATTTTTGTCAAATCAGCGTTTTTGACCGTCGGACATCGAGATTTCGAGAATCAACGACGACAAACGACGATTTCACGATTACGCCAAAATTCGACTTTGGTTCCGATGCAATGACGATTTGTCGATGTAAACGCATTAGAAATGTGTTTTTTCGTAAAAATCTGACATTTTTGTCAAATCAGCGTTTTTGACCCTCGTATATCGAGATTTCGACAATCAACGACGACAAACAACGATTTCACGATTTTGCCAAAATTTGACTTTGGTTCCGATGCAATGACGATTTGTCGAGGTGAACGCATCGGAAATGTGTTTTTTTCGTAAAAAACTGACATTTTTGTCAAATCGACGTTTTTGACCCTCGGAAATCGAGATTTCGAGAATCAACGACGACAAACGACGATTTCACGATTTCGCCAAAATTCGACTTTGGTTCCGATGCAATGACGATTTGTCGATGTGAACGCATCGGAAATGTGTTTTTTTCGTAAAAAACTGACATTTTTGTCAAATCGACGTTTTTGACCCTCGGAAATCGAGATTTCGACAATCAACGACGACAAACGACGATTTCACCATTTTGCCAAAATTCGACTTTGGTTCCGATGCAATGACGATTTGTCGATGTAAACGCATCGGAAATGTGTTTTTTTCGTAAAAATCTAAGGTTTTTGTCAAATCGACGTTTTTGACCCTCGGAGATCGAGATTTCGAGAATCAACGACGACAAACGACGATTTCACGATTTCGCCAAAATTCGACTTTGGTTCCGATGCAATGACGATTTGTCGATGTAAACGCATCGGAAATGTGTTTTTTCGTAAAAATCTGACATTTTTGTCAAATCAGCGTTTTTGACCCTCGTATATCGAGATTTCGACAATCAACGACGACAAACGACGATTTCACGATTTTGCCAAAATTTGACTTAGTTTCCGGTGCAATGATGATTTGTCGTTGTAAACGCATCGGAAATGTGTTTTTTTCGTAAAAATCTGAGGTTTTTGTCAAATCGACATTTTTGACCCTCGGAAATCGAGATTTCGAGAATCAACGACGACAAACGACCATTTCACGATTTCGCGGAAATTCGACTTTGGTTCCGATGCAATGACGATTTGTCGGTGTAAACGCATCGGAAATGTGTTTTTTCGTAAAAAACTGACATTTTGTCAAATCAGCGTTTTTGACCGTCGGACATCGAGATTTCGAGAATCAACGACGACAAACGACGATTTCACGATTACGCCAAAATTCGACTTTGGTTCCGATGCAATGACGATTTGTCGATGTAAACGCATCGGAAATGTGTTTTTTCGTAAAAAATCTAAGGTTTTTGTCAAATCGACGTTTTGACCCTCGGAGATCGAGATTTCGAGAATCAACGACGACAAACGACGATTTCACGATTTCGCCAAAATTCGACTTTGGTTCCGATGCAATGACGATTTGTCGATGTAAACGCATCGGAAATGTGTTTTTTCGTCAAAAACTGACATTTTTGTCAAATCGACGTTTTTGACCCTCGGACGTCGGGATTTCGAGAATCAACGACGACAAACGACGATTTCACGATTTCGCCAAAATTCGACTTTGGTTCCGATGCAATGACGATTTGTCGATGTAAACGCATTGGAAATGTGTTTTTTTGTAAAAATCTGACATTTTTGTCAAATCAGCGTTTTTGACCCTCGGAAATCGAGATTTCGAGGATCAACGACGACAATCGACCATTTCACGATTTAGCTAAAATTCGACTTTGGTTCCGGTGCAATGACGATTTGTCGTTGTAAACGCATTGAAAATGTGTTTTTTCGTAAAAAACTAACATTTTTGTCAAATCAGCGTTTTTGACCCTCGTACATCGAGATTTTGACAATCAACGACGACAAACGACGATTTCACCATTTTGCCAAAATTCGACTTTGGTTCCGATGCAATGACGATTTGTCGATGTAAACGCATCGGAAATGTGTTTTTTTCGTAAAAATCTAAGGTTTTTGTCAAATCGACGTTTTTGACCCTCGGAGATCGAGATTTCGAGAATCAACGACGACAAACGACGATTTCACGATTTCGCCAAAATTCGACTTTGGTTCCGATGCAATGACGATTTGTCGATGTAAACGCATCGGAAATGTGTTTTTTCGTCAAAAACTGACATTTTTGTCAAATCGACGTTTTTGACCCTCGGACGTCGGGATTTCGAGAATCAACGACGACAAACGACGATTTCACGATTTCGCCAAAATTCGACTTTGGCTCCGATGCAATGACGATTTGTCGTTGTAAACGCATCGGAAATGTATTTTCTTCGTAAAAATCTGAGGTTTTTGGCAAATCGACGTTTTTGACCCTCGGAAATCGAGATTTCGAGAATCAACGACGACAAACGACCATTTCACGATTTCGCGGAAATTCGACTTTGGTTCCGATGCAATGACGATTTGTCGTTGTAAACGCATTAGAAATGTGTTTTTTCGTAAAAATCTGAGGTTTTTGTCAAATCGACGTTTTTGACCCTCGGACATCGAGATTTCGAGAATCAACGACGACAAACAACGATTTCACGATTTCGCCAAAATTCGACTTTGGTTCCGATGCAATGACGATTTGTCGATGTAAACGCATTAGAAATGTGTTTTTTCGTAAAAATCTGACATTTTTGTCAAATCAGCGTTTTTGACCCTCGTATATCGAGATTTCGACAATCAACGACGACAAACAACGATTTCACGATTTTGCCAAAATTTGACTTTGGTTCCGATGCAATGACGATTTGTCGAGGTGAACGCATCGGAAATGTGTTTTTTTCGTAAAAAACTGACATTTTTGTCAAATCGACGTTTTTGACCCTCGGAAATCGAGATTTCGAGAATCAACGACGACAAACGACGATTTCACGATTTCGCCAAAATTCGACTTTGGTTCCGATGCAATGACGATTTGTCGATGTGAACGCATCGGAAATGTGTTTTTTTCGTAAAAAACTGACATTTTTGTCAAATCGACGTTTTTGACCCTCGGAAATCGAGATTTCGACAATCAACGACGACAAACGACGATTTCACCATTTTGCCAAAATTCGACTTTGGTTCCGATGCAATGACGATTTGTCGATGTAAACGCATCGGAAATGTGTTTTTTTCGTAAAAATCTAAGGTTTTTGTCAAATCGACGTTTTTGACCCTCGGAGATCGAGATTTCGAGAATCAACGACGACAAACGACGATTTCACGATTTCGCCAAAATTCGACTTTGGTTCCGATGCAATGACGATTTGTCGATGTAAACGCATCGGAAATGTGTTTTTTCGTAAAAATCTGACATTTTTGTCAAATCAGCGTTTTTGACCCTCGTATATCGAGATTTCGACAATCAACGACGACAAACGACGATTTCACGATTTTGCCAAAATTTGACTTAGTTTCCGGTGCAATGATGATTTGTCGTTGTAAACGCATCGGAAATGTGTTTTTTTCGTAAAAATCTGAGGTTTTTGTCAAATCGACATTTTTGACCCTCGGAAATCGAGATTTCGAGAATCAACGACGACAAACGACCATTTCACGATTTCGCGGAAATTCGACTTTGGTTCCGATGCAATGACGATTTGTCGGTGTAAACGCATCGGAAATGTGTTTTTTCGTAAAAAACTGACATTTTTGTCAAATCAGCGTTTTTGACCGTCGGACATCGAGATTTCGAGAATCAACGACGACAAACGACGATTTCACGATTACGCCAAAATTCGACTTTGGTTCCGATGCAATGACGATTTGTCGATGTAAACGCATCGGAAATGTGTTTTTTCGTAAAAAATCTAAGGTTTTTGTCAAATCGACGTTTTTGACCCTCGGAGATCGAGATTTCGAGAATCAACGACGACAAACGACGATTTCACGATTTCGCCAAAATTCGACTTTGGTTCCGATGCAATGACGATTTGTCGATGTAAACGCATCGGAAATGTGTTTTTTCGTCAAAAACTGACATTTTTGTCAAATCGACGTTTTTGACCCTCGGACGTCGGGATTTCGAGAATCAACGACGACAAACGACGATTTCACGATTTCGCCAAAATTCGACTTTGGTTCCGATGCAATGACGATTTGTCGATGTAAACGCATTGGAAATGTGTTTTTTTGTAAAAATCTGACATTTTTGTCAAATCAGCGTTTTTGACCCTCGGAAATCGAGATTTCGAGGATCAACGACGACAATCGACCATTTCACGATTTAGCTAAAATTCGACTTTGGTTCCGGTGCAATGACGATTTGTCGTTGTAAACGCATTGAAAATGTGTTTTTTCGTAAAAAACTAACATTTTTGTCAAATCAGCGTTTTTGACCCTCGTACATCGAGATTTTGACAATCAACGACGACAAACGACGATTTCACCATTTTGCCAAAATTCGACTTTGGTTCCGATGCAATGACGATTTGTCGATGTAAACGCATCGGAAATGTGTTTTTTTTCGTAAAAATCTAAGGTTTTTGTCAAATCGACGTTTTTGACCCTCGGAGATCGAGATTTCGAGAATCAACGACGACAAACGACGATTTCACGATTTCGCCAAAATTCGACTTTGGTTCCGATGCAATGACGATTTGTCGATGTAAACGCATCGGAAATGTGTTTTTTCGTCAAAAACTGACATTTTTGTCAAATCGACGTTTTTGACCCTCGGACGTCGGGATTTCGAGAATCAACGACGACAAACGACGATTTCACGATTTCGCCAAAATTCGACTTTGGCTCCGATGCAATGACGATTTGTCGTTGTAAACGCATCGGAAATGTATTTTCTTCGTAAAAATCTGAGGTTTTTGGCAAATCGACGTTTTTGACCCTCGGAAATCGAGATTTCGAGAATCAACGACGACAAACGACCATTTCACGATTTCGCGGAAATTCGACTTTGGTTCCGATGCAATGACGATTTGTCGTTGTAAACGCATTAGAAATGTGTTTTTTCGTAAAAATCTGAGGTTTTTGTCAAATCGACGTTTTTGACCCTCGGACATCGAGATTTCGAGAATCAACGACGACAAACAACGATTTCACGATTTCGCCAAAATTCGACTTTGGTTCCGATGCAATGACGATTTGTCGATGTAAACGCATCGGAAATGTGTTTTTTTCGTAAAAATCTGAGGTTTTTGTCAAATCGACATTTTTGACCCTCGGAAATCGAGATTTCGAGAATCAACGACGACAAACGACCATTTCACGATTTCGCGGAAATTCGACTTTGGTTCCGATGCAATGACGATTTGTCGGTGTAAACGCATCGGAAATGTGTTTTTTCGTAAAAAACTGACATTTTTGTCAAATCAGCGTTTTTGACCGTCGGACATCGAGATTTCGAGAATCAACGACGACAAACGACGATTTCACGATTACGCCAAAATTCGACTTTGGTTCCGATGCAATGACGATTTGTCGATGTAAACGCATTAGAAATGTGTTTTTTCGTAAAAATCTGACATTTTTGTCAAATCAGCGTTTTTGACCCTCGTATATCGAGATTTCGACAATCAACGACGACAAACGACGATTTCACGATTTTGCCAAAATTTGACTTTGGTTCCGATGCAATGACGATTTGTCGATGTAAACGCATCGGAAATGTGTTTTTTCATAAAAAAACTGACATTTTTGTCAAATCAGCGTTTTTGACCCTCGTACATCGAGATTTCGACAATCAACGACGACAAACGACGATTTCACGATTTTGCCAAAATTTGACTTAGTTTCCGGTGCAATGATGATTTGTCGCTGTAAACGCATCGGAAATGTGTTTTTTTCGTAAAAATCTGAGGTTTTTGTCAAATCGACATTTTTGACCCTCGGAAATCGAGATTTCGAGAATCAACGACGACAAACGACCATTTCACGATTTCGCGGAAATTCGACTTTGGTTCCGATGCAATGACGATTTGTCGTTGTAAACGCATCGGAAATGTGTTTTTTCGTAAAAAACTGACATTTTTGTCAAATCAGCGTTTTTGACCCTCGGACATCGAGATTTCGAGAATCAACGACGACAAACGACGATTTCACGATTTCTCCAAAATTCGACTTTGGTTCCGATGCAATGACCGATTTGTCGATGTAAACGCATCGGAAATGTGTTTTTTCGTAAAAAATCTGACATTTTTGTCAAATCAGCGTTTTTGACCCTCAGACATCGAGATTTCGAGAATCAACGACGACAAACAACGATTTCACGATTTCGCCAAAATTCGACTTTGGTTCCGATGCAATGACGATTTGTCGATGTGAACGCATCGGAAATGTGTTTTTTTCGTAAAAAACTGACATTTTTGTCAAATCGACGTTTTTGACCCTCGGAAATCGAGATTTCGAGAATCAACGACGACAAACGACGATTTCACGATTTCGCCAAAATTCGACTTTGGTTCCGATGCAATGACGATTTGTCGATGTAAACGCATTGGAAATGTGTTTTTTTGTAAAAATCTGACATTTTTGTCAAATCAGCGTTTTTGACCCTCGGACATCGAGATTTCGAGGATCAACGACGACAATCGACCATTTCACGATTTAGCTAAAATTCGACTTTGGTTCCGGTGCAATGACGATTTGTCGTTGTAAACGCATTGAAAATGTGTTTTTTCGTAAAAAACTAACATTTTTGTCAAATCAGCGTTTTTGACCCTCGTACATCGAGATTTTGACAATCAACGACGACAAACGACGATTTCACCATTTTGCCAAAATTCGACTTTGGTTCCGATGCAATGACGATTTGTCGATGTAAACGCATCGGAAATGTGTTTTTTTCGTAAAAATCTAAGGTTTTTGTCAAATCGACGTTTTTGACCCTCGGAGATCGAGATTTCGAGAATCAACGACGACAAACGACGATTTCACGATTTCGCCAAAATTCGACTTTGGTTCCGATGCAATGACGATTTGTCGATGTAAACGCATCGGAAATGTGTTTTTTCGTCAAAAACTGACATTTTTGTCAAATCGACGTTTTTGACCCTCGGACGTCGGGATTTCGAGAATCAACGACGACAAACGACGATTTCACGATTTCGCCAAAATTCGACTTTGGTTCCGATGCAATGACGATTTGTCGTTGTAAACGCATCGGAAATGTATTTTTTTCGTAAAAATCTGAGGTTTTTGGCAAATCGACGTTTTTGACCCTCGGAAATCGAGATTTCGAGAATCAACGACGACAAACGACCATTTCACGATTTCGCGGAAATTCGACTTTGGTTCCGATGCAATGACGATTTGTCGTTGTAAACGCATTAGAAATGTGTTTTTTCGTAAA
The DNA here is from genome assembly GCA_963971235.1 of Cryptus armator. Lineage (NCBI taxonomy): Eukaryota > Metazoa > Arthropoda > Insecta > Hymenoptera > Ichneumonidae > Cryptus > Cryptus armator. The sequence continues at coordinate 5,549,021 of OZ020235.1, forward strand.
AATCTGAGGTTTTTGTCAAATCGACGTTTTTGACCCTCGGACATCGAGATTTCGAGAATCAACGACGACAAACAACGATTTCACGATTTCGCCAAAATTCGACTTTGGTTCCGATGCAATGACGATTTGTCGATGTAAACGCATCGGAAATGTGTTTTTTTCGTAAAAATCTGAGGTTTTTGTCAAATCGACATTTTTGACCCTCGGAAATCGAGATTTCGAGAATCAACGACGACAAACGACCATTTCACGATTTCGCGGAAATTCGACTTTGGTTCCGATGCAATGACGATTTGTCGGTGTAAACGCATCGGAAATGTGTTTTTTCGTAAAAAACTGACATTTTTGTCAAATCAGCGTTTTTGACCGTCGGACATCGAGATTTCGAGAATCAACGACGACAAACGACGATTTCACGATTACGCCAAAATTCGACTTTGGTTCCGATGCAATGACGATTTGTCGATGTAAACGCATTAGAAATGTGTTTTTTCGTAAAAATCTGACATTTTTGTCAAATCAGCGTTTTTGACCCTCGTATATCGAGATTTCGACAATCAACGACGACAAACAACGATTTCACGATTTTGCCAAAATTTGACTTTGGTTCCGATGCAATGACGATTTGTCGAGGTGAACGCATCGGAAATGTGTTTTTTTCGTAAAAAACTGACATTTTTGTCAAATCGACGTTTTTGACCCTCGGAAATCGAGATTTCGAGAATCAACGACGACAAACGACGATTTCACGATTTCGCCAAAATTCGACTTTGGTTCCGATGCAATGACGATTTGTCGATGTGAACGCATCGGAAATGTGTTTTTTTCGTAAAAAACTGACATTTTTGTCAAATCGACGTTTTTGACCCTCGGAAATCGAGATTTCGACAATCAACGACGACAAACGACGATTTCACCATTTTGCCAAAATTCGACTTTGGTTCCGATGCAATGACGATTTGTCGATGTAAACGCATCGGAAATGTGTTTTTTTCGTAAAAATCTAAGGTTTTTGTCAAATCGACGTTTTTGACCCTCGGAGATCGAGATTTCGAGAATCAACGACGACAAACGACGATTTCACGATTTCGCCAAAATTCGACTTTGGTTCCGATGCAATGACGATTTGTCGATGTAAACGCATCGGAAATGTGTTTTTTCGTCAAAAACTGACATTTTTGTCAAATCGACGTTTTTGACCCTCGGACGTCGGGATTTCGAGAATCAACGACGACAAACGACGATTTCACGATTTCGCCAAAATTCGACTTTGGTTCCGATGCAATGACGATTTGTCGTTGTAAACGCATCGGAAATGTATTTTTTTCGTAAAAATCTGAGGTTTTTGGCAAATCGACGTTTTTGACCCTCGGAAATCGAGATTTCGAGAATCAACGACGACAAACGACCATTTCACGATTTCGCGGAAATTCGACTTTGGTTCCGATGCAATGACGATTTGTCGTTGTAAACGCATTAGAAATGTGTTTTTTCGTAAAAATCTGAGGTTTTTGTCAAATCGACGTTTTTGACCCTCGGACATCGAGATTTCGAGAATCAACGACGACAAACAACGATTTCACGATTTCGCCAAAATTCGACTTTGGTTCCGATGCAATGACGATTTGTCGATGTAAACGCATCGGAAATGTGTTTTTTTCGTAAAAATCTGAGGTTTTTGTCAAATCGACATTTTTGACCCTCGGAAATCGAGATTTCGAGAATCAACGACGACAAACGACCATTTCACGATTTCGCGGAAATTCGACTTTGGTTCCGATGCAATGACGATTTGTCGGTGTAAACGCATCGGAAATGTGTTTTTTCGTAAAAAACTGACATTTTTGTCAAATCAGCGTTTTTGACCGTCGGACATCGAGATTTCGAGAATCAACGACGACAAACGACGATTTCACGATTACGCCAAAATTCGACTTTGGTTCCGATGCAATGACGATTTGTCGATGTAAACGCATTAGAAATGTGTTTTTTCGTAAAAATCTGACATTTTTGTCAAATCAGCGTTTTTGACCCTCGTATATCGAGATTTCGACAATCAACGACGACAAACAACGATTTCACGATTTTGCCAAAATTTGACTTTGGTTCCGATGCAATGACGATTTGTCGAGGTGAACGCATCGGAAATGTGTTTTTTTCGTAAAAAACTGACATTTTTGTCAAATCGACGTTTTTGACCCTCGGAAATCGAGATTTCGAGAATCAACGACGACAAACGACGATTTCACGATTTCGCCAAAATTCGACTTTGGTTCCGATGCAATGACGATTTGTCGATGTGAACGCATCGGAAATGTGTTTTTTTCGTAAAAAACTGACATTTTTGTCAAATCGACGTTTTTGACCCTCGGAAATCGAGATTTCGAGAATCAACGACGACAAACGACCATTTCACGATTTCGCGGAAATTCGACTTTGGTTCCGGTGCAATGACGATTTGTCGTTGTAAACGCATTGAAAATGTGTTTTTTCGTAAAAAACTAACATTTTTGTCAAATCAGCGTTTTTGACCCTCGTACATCGAGATTTCGACAATCAACGACGACAAACGACGATTTCACCATTTTGCCAAAATTCGACTTTGGTTCCGATGCAATGACGATTTGTCGATGTAAACGCATCGGAAATGTGTTTTTTTCGTAAAAATCTAAGGTTTTTGTCAAATCGACGTTTTTGACCCTCGGACATCGAGATTTCGAGAATCAACGACGACAAACGACGATTTCACGATTTCGCCAAAATTCGACTTTGGTTCCGATGCAATGACGATTTGTCGATGTAAACGCATCGGAAATGTGTTTTTTCGTAAAAAACTGACATTTTTGTCAAATCGACGTTTTTGACCCTCGGACGTCGGGATTTCGAGAATCAACGACGACAAACGACGATTTCACGATTTCGCCAAAATTCGACTTTGGTTCCGATGCAATGACGATTTGTCGTTGTAAACGCATCGGAAATGTATTTTTTTCGTAAAAATCTGAGGTTTTTGGCAAATCGACGTTTTTGACCCTCGGAAATCGAGATTTCGAGAATCAACGACGACAAACGACCATTTCACGATTTCGCGGAAATTCGACTTTGGTTCCGATGCAATGACGATTTGTCGTTGTAAACGCATTAGAAATGTGTTTTTTCGTAAAAATCTGAGGTTTTTGTCAAATCGACGTTTTTGACCCTCGGACATCGAGATTTCGAGAATCAACGACGACAAACGACGATTTCACGATTTCGCCAAAATTCGACTTTGGTTCCGATGCAATGACGATTTGTCGATGTAAACGCATTAGAAATGTGTTTTTTCGTAAAAATCTGACATTTTTGTCAAATCAGCGTTTTTGACCCTCGTATATCGAGATTTCGACAATCAACGACGACAAACAACGATTTCACGATTTTGCCAAAATTTGACTTTGGTTCCGATGCAATGACGATTTGTCGATGTGAACGCATCGGAAATGTGTTTTTTTCGTAAAAAACTGACATTTTTGTCAAATCGACGTTTTTGACCCTCGGAAATCGAGATTTCGAGAATCAACGACGACAAACGACGATTTCACGATTTCGCCAAAATTCGACTTTGGTTCCAATGCAATAACGATTTGTCGATGTAAACGCATTGGAAATGTGTTTTTTTGTAAAAATCTGACATTTTTGTCAAATCAGCGTTTTTGACCCTCGGACATCGAGATTTCGAGGATCAACGACGACAATCGACCATTTCACGATTTAGCTAAAATTCGACTTTGGTTCCGGTGCAATGACGATTTGTCGTTGTAAACGCATTGAAAATGTGTTTTTTCGTAAAAAACTAACATTTTTGTCAAATCAGCGTTTTTGACCCTCGTACATCGAGATTTCGACAATCAACGACGACAAACGACGATTTCACCATTTTGCCAAAATTCGACTTTGGTTCCGATGCAATGACGATTTGTCGATGTAAACGCATCGGAAATGTGTTTTTTTCGTAAAAATCTAAGGTTTTTGTCTAATCGACGTTTTTGACCCTCGGACATCGAGATTTCGAGAATCAACGACGACAAACGACGATTTCACGATTTCGCCAAAATTCGACTTTGGTTCCGATGCAATGACGATTTGTCGTTGTAAACGCATTAGAAATGTGTTTTTTCATAAAAATCTGACATTTTTGTCAAATCAGCGTTTTTGACCCTCGTATATCGAGATTTCGACAATCAACGACGACAAACGACGATTTCACGATTTTGCCAAAATTTAACTTAGTTTCCGGTGCAATGATGATTTGTCGTTGTAAACGCATCGGAAATGTGTTTTTTTCGTAAAAATCTGAGGTTTTTGTCAAATCGACATTTTTGACCCTCGGAAATCGAGATTTCGAGAATCAACGACGACAAACGACCATTTCACGATTTCGCGGAAATTCGACTTTGGTTCCGATGCAATGACGATTTGTCGATGTAAACGCATCGGAAATGTGTTTTTTCGTAAAAAACTGACATTTTTGTCAAATCAGCGTTTTTGACCCTCGGACATCGAGATTTCGAGAATCAACGACGACAAACGACGATTTCACGATTTCTCCAAAATTCGACTTTGGTTCCGATGCAATGACCGATTTGTCGATGTAAACGCATCGGAAATGTGTTTTTTCGTAAAAAATCTGACATTTTTGTCAAATCAGCGTTTTTGACCCTCAGACATCGAGATTTCGAGAATCAACGACGACAAACAACGATTTCACGATTTCGCCAAAATTCGACTTTGGTTCCGATGCAATGACGATTTGTCGATGTGAACGCATCGGAAATGTGTTTTTTTCGTAAAAAACTGACATTTTTGTCAAATCGACGTTTTTGACCCTCGGAAATCGAGATTTCGAGAATCAACGACGACAAACGACGATTTCACGATTTCGCCAAAATTCGACTTTGGTTCCGATGCAATGACGATTTGTCGATGTAAACGCATTGGAAATGTGTTTTTTTGTAAAAATCTGACATTTTTGTCAAATCAGCGTTTTTGACCCTCGGACATCGAGATTTCGACAATCAACGACGACAAACGACGATTTCACGATTTTGCCAAAATTTGACTTAGTTTCCGGTGCAATGATGATTTGTCGTTGTAAACGCATCGGAAATGTGTTTTTTTCGTAAAAATCTGAGGTTTTTGTCAAATCGACATTTTTGACCCTCGGAAATCGAGATTTCGAGAATCAACGACGACAAACGACCATTTCACGATTTCGCGGAAATTCGACTTTGGTTCCGATGCAATGACGATTTGTCGATGTAAACGCATCGGAAATGTGTTTTTTCGTAAAAAACTGACATTTTTGTCAAATCAGCGTTTTTGACCCTCGTACATCGAGATTTCGACAATCAACGACGACAAACGACGATTTCACGATTTTGCCAAAATTTGACTTAGTTTCCGGTGCAATGATGATTTGTCGCTGTAAACGCATCGGAAATGTGTTTTTTTCGTAAAAATCTGCGGTTTTTGTCAAATCGACATTTTTGACCCTCGGAAATCGAGATTTCGAGAATCAACGACGACAAACGACCATTTCACGATTTCGCGGAAATTCGACTTTGGTTCCGATGCAATGCCGATTTGTCGTTGTAAACGCATCGGAAATGTGTTTTTTCGTAAAAAACTGACATTTTTGTCAAATCAGCGTTTTTGACCCTCGGACATCGAGATTTCGAGAATCAACGACGACAAACGACGATTTCACGATTTCTCCAAAATTCGACTTTGGTTCCGATGCAATGACCGATTTGTCGATGTAAACGCATCGGAAATGTGTTTTTTCGTAAAAAATCTGACATTTTTGTCAAATCAGCGTTTTTGACCCTCAGACATCGAGATTTCGAGAATCAACGACGACAAACAACGATTTCACGATTTCGCCAAAATTCGACTTTGGTTCCGATGCAATGACGATTTGTCGATGTAAACGCATTGGAAATGTGTTTTTTTGTAAAAATCTGACATTTTTGTCAAATCAGCGTTTTTGACCCTCGGACATCGAGATTTCGAGGATCAATGACGACAATCGACCATTTCACGATTTAGCTAAAATTCGACTTTGGTTCCGGTGCAATGACGATTTGTCGTTGTAAACGCATCGGAAATGTGTTTTTTTCGTAAAAATCTGAGGTTTTTGTCAAATCGACATTTTTGACCCTCGGAAATCGAGATTTCGAGAATCAACGACGACAAACGACCATTTCACGATTTCGCGGAAATTCGACTTTGGTTCCGATGCAATGACGATTTGTCGATGTAAACGCATCGGAAATGTGTTTTTTCGTAAAAAACTGACATTTTTGTCAAATCAGCGTTTTTGACCCTCGTACATCGAGATTTCGACAATCAACGACGACAAACGACGATTTCACGATTTTGCCAAAATTTGACTTAGTTTCCGGTGCAATGATGATTTGTCGCTGTAAACGCATCGGAAATGTGTTTTTTTCGTAAAAATCTGCGGTTTTTGTCAAATCGACATTTTTGACCCTCGGAAATCGAGATTTCGAGAATCAACGACGACAAACGACCATTTCACGATTTCGCGGAAATTCGACTTTGGTTCCGATGCAATGCCGATTTGTCGTTGTAAACGCATCGGAAATGTGTTTTTTCGTAAAAAACTGACATTTTTGTCAAATCAGCGTTTTTGACCCTCGGACATCGAGATTTCGAGAATCAACGACGACAAACGACGATTTCACGATTTCTCCAAAATTCGACTTTGGTTCCGATGCAATGACCGATTTGTCGATGTAAACGCATCGGAAATGTGTTTTTTCGTAAAAAATCTGACATTTTTGTCAAATCAGCGTTTTTGACCCTCAGACATCGAGATTTCGAGAATCAACGACGACAAACAACGATTTCACGATTTCGCCAAAATTCGACTTTGGTTCCGATGCAATGACGATTTGTCGATGTAAACGCATTGGAAATGTGTTTTTTTGTAAAAATCTGACATTTTTGTCAAATCAGCGTTTTTGACCCTCGGACATCGAGATTTCGAGGATCAATGACGACAATCGACCATTTCACGATTTAGCTAAAATTCGACTTTGGTTCCGGTGCAATGACGATTTGTCGTTGTAAACGCATTGAAAATGTGTTTTTTCGTAAAAAACTAACATTTTTGTCAAATCAGCGTTTTTGACCCTCGTACATCGAGATTTTGACAATCAACGACGACAAACGACGATTTCACCATTTTGCCAAAATTCGACTTTGGTTCCGATGCAATGACGATTTGTCGATGTAAACGCATCGGAAATGTGTTTTTTTCGTAAAAATCTAAGGTTTTTGTCAAATCGACGTTTTTGACCCTCGGAGATCGAGATTTCGAGAATCAACGACGACAAACGACGATTTCACGATTTCGCCAAAATTCGACTTTGGTTCCGATGCAATGACGATTTGTCGATGTAAACGCATCGGAAATGTGTTTTTTCGTCAAAAACTGACATTTTTGTCAAATCGACGTTTTTGACCCTCGGACGTCGGGATTTCGAGAATCAACGACGACAAACGACGATTTCACGATTTCGCCAAAATTCGACTTTGGTTCCGATGCAATGACGATTTGTCGTTGTAAACGCATCGGAAATGTATTTTTTTCGTAAAAATCTGAGGTTTTTGGCAAATCGACGTTTTTGACCCTCGGAAATCGAGATTTCGAGAATCAACGACGACAAACGACGATTTCACGATTTCGCCATAATTCGACTTTGGTTCCGATGCAATGACGATTTGTCGATGTAAACGCATTGGAAATGTGTTTTTTTGTAAAAATCTGACATTTTTGTCAAATCAGCGTTTTTGACCCTCGGACATCGAGATTTCGAGGATCAACGACGACAATCGACCATTTCACGATTTAGCTAAAATTCGACTTTGGTTCCGGTGCAATGACGATTTGTCGTTGTAAACGCATTGAAAATGTGTTTTTTCGTAAAAAACTAACATTTTTGTCAAATCAGCGTTTTTGACCCTCGTACATCGAGATTTCGACAATCAACGACGACAAACGACGATTTCACCATTTTGCCAAAATTCGACTTTGGTTCCGATGCAATGACGATTTGTCGATGTAAACGCATCGGAAATGTGTTTTTTTCGTAAAAATCTAAGGTTTTTGTCAAATCGACGTTTTTGACCCTCGGACATCGAGATTTCGAGAATCAACGACGACAAACGACGATTTCACGATTTCGCCAAAATTCGACTTTGGTTCCGATGCAATGACGATTTGTCGTTGTAAACGCATTAGAAATGTGTTTTATCATAAAAATCTGACATTTTTGTCAAATCAGCGTTTTTGACCCTCGTATATCGAGATTTCGACAATCAACGACGACAAACGACGATTTCACGATTTTGCCAAAATTTAACTTAGTTTCCGGTGCAATGATGATTTGTCGTTGTAAACGCATCGGAAATGTGTTTTTTTCGTAAAAATCTGAGGTTTTTGTCAAATCGACATTTTTGACCCTCGGAAATCGAGATTTCGAGAATCAACGACGACAAACGACCATTTCACGATTTCGCGGAAATTCGACTTTGGTTCCGATGCAATGACGATTTGTCGATGTAAACGCATCGGAAATGTGTTTTTTCGTAAAAAACTGACATTTTTGTCAAATCAGCGTTTTTGACCCTCGGACATCGAGATTTCGAGAATCAACGACGACAAACGACGATTTCACGATTTCTCCAAAATTCGACTTTGGTTCCGATGCAATGACCGATTTGTCGATGTAAACGCATCGGAAATGTGTTTTTTCGTAAAAAATCTGACATTTTTGTCAAATCAGCGTTTTTGACCCTCAGACATCGAGATTTCGAGAATCAACGACGACAAACAACGATTTCACGATTTCGCCAAAATTCGACTTTGGTTCCGATGCAATGACGATTTGTCGATGTGAACGCATCGGAAATGTGTTTTTTTCGTAAAAATCTAAGGTTTTTGTCAAATCGACGTTTTTGACCCTCGGAGATCGAGATTTCGAGAATCAACGACGACAAACGACGATTTCACGATTTCGCCAAAATTCGACTTTGGTTCCGATGCAATGACGATTTGTCGATGTAAACGCATCGGAAATGTGTTTTTTCGTCAAAAACTGACATTTTTGTCAAATCGACGTTTTTGACCCTCGGACGTCGGGATTTCGAGAATCAACGACGACAAACGACGATTTCACGATTTCGCCAAAATTCGACTTTGGTTCCGATGCAATGACGATTTGTCGTTGTAAACGCATCGGAAATGTATTTTTTTCGTAAAAATCTGAGGTTTTTGGCAAATCGACGTTTTTGACCCTCGGAAATCGAGATTTCGAGAATCAACGACGACAAACGACCATTTCACGATTTCGCGGAAATTCGACTTTGGTTCCGATGCAATGACGATTTGTCGTTGTAAACGCATTAGAAATGTGTTTTTTCGTAAAAATCTGACATTTTTGTCAAATCAGCGTTTTTGACCCTCGTATATCGAGATTTCGACAATCAACGACGACAAACGACGATTTCACGATTTCGCCAAAATTCGACTTTGGTTCCGATGCAATGACGATTTGTCGATGTAAACGCATTGGAAATGTGTTTTTTTGTAAAAATCTGACATTTTTGTCAAATCAGCGTTTTTGACCCTCGGACATCGAGATTTCGAGGATCAACGACGACAATCGACCATTTCCCGATTTAGCTAAAATTCGACTTTGGTTCCGGTGCAATGACGATTTGTCGTTGTAAACGCATTGAAAATGTGTTTTTTCGTAAAAAACTAACATTTTTGTCAAATCAGCGTTTTTGACCCTCGTACATCGAGATTTCGACAATCAACGACGACAAACGACGATTTCACCATTTTGCCAAAATTCGACTTTGGTTCCGATGCAATGACGATTTGTCGATGTAAACGCATCGGAAATGTGTTTTTTTCGTAAAAATCTAAGGTTTTTGTCAAATCGACGTTTTTGACCCTCGGAGATCGAGATTTCGAGAATCAACGACGACAAACGACGATTTCACGATTTCGCCAAAATTCGACTTTGGTTCCGATGCAATGACGATTTGTCGATGTAAACGCATCGGAAATGTGTTTTTTCGTCAAAAACTGACATTTTTGTCAAATCGACGTTTTTGACCCTCGGACGTCGGGATTTCGAGAATCAACGACGACAAACGACGATTTCACGATTTCGCCAAAATTCGACTTTGGTTCCGATGCAATGACGATTTGTCGATGTGAACGCATCGGAAATGTGTTTTTTTCGTAAAAAACTGACATTTTTGTCAAATCGACGTTTTTGACCCTCGGAAATCGAGATTTCGAGAATCAACGACGACAAACGACCATTTCACGATTTCGCGGAAATTCGACTTTGGTTCCGATGCAATGACGATTTGTCGATGTAAACGCATCGGAAATGTGTTTTTTCGTAAAAAACTGACATTTTTGTCAAATCAGCGTTTTTGACCCTCGTACATCGAGATTTCGACAATCAACGACGACAAACGACGATTTCACGATTTTGCCAAAATTTGACTTAGTTTCCGGTGCAATGATGATTTGTCGCTGTAAACGCATCGGAAATGTGTTTTTTTCGTAAAAATCTGCGGTTTTTGTCAAATCGACATTTTTGACCCTCGGAAATCGAGATTTCGAGAATCAACGACGACAAACGACCATTTCACGATTTCGCGGAAATTCGACTTTGGTTCCGATGCAATGCCGATTTGTCGTTGTAAACGCATCGGAAATGTGTTTTTTCGTAAAAAACTGACATTTTTGTCAAATCAGCGTTTTTGACCCTCGGACATCGAGATTTCGAGAATCAACGACGACAAACGACGATTTCACGATTTCTCCAAAATTCGACTTTGGTTCCGATGCAATGACCGATTTGTCGATGTAAACGCATCGGAAATGTGTTTTTTCGTAAAAAATCTGACATTTTTGTCAAATCAGCGTTTTTGACCCTCAGACATCGAGATTTCGAGAATCAACGACGACAAACAACGATTTCACGATTTCGCCAAAATTCGACTTTGGTTCCGATGCAATGACGATTTGTCGATGTAAACGCATTGGAAATGTGTTTTTTTGTAAAAATCTGACATTTTTGTCAAATCAGCGTTTTTGACCCTCGGACATCGAGATTTCGAGGATCAACGACGACAATCGACCATTTCACGATTTAGCTAAAATTCGACTTTGGTTCCGGTGCAATGACGATTTGTCGTTGTAAACGCATTGAAAATGTGTTTTTTCGTAAAAAACTAACATTTTTGTCAAATCAGCGTTTTTGACCCTCGTACATCGAGATTTCGACAATCAACGACGACAAACGACGATTTCACCATTTTGCCAAAATTCGACTTTGGTTCCGATGCAATGACGATTTGTCGATGTAAACGCATCGGAAATGTGTTTTTTTCGTAAAAATCTAAGGTTTTTGTCAAATCGACGTTTTTGACCCTCGGACATCGAGATTTCGAGAATCAACGACGACAAACGACGATTTCACGATTTCGCCAAAATTCGACTTTGGTTCCGATGCAATGACGATTTGTCGTTGTAAACGCATTAGAAATGTGTTTTATCATAAAAATCTGACATTTTTGTCAAATCAGCGTTTTTGACCCTCGTATATCGAGATTTCGACAATCAACGACGACAAACGACGATTTCACGATTTTGCCAAAATTTAACTTAGTTTCCGGTGCAATGATGATTTGTCGTTGTAAACGCATCGGAAATGTGTTTTTTTCGTAAAAATCTGAGGTTTTTGTCAAATCGACATTTTTGACCCTCGGAAATCGAGATTTCGAGAATCAACGACGACAAACGACCATTTCACGATTTCGCGGAAATTCGACTTTGGTTCCGATGCAATGACGATTTGTCGATGTAAACGCATCGGAAATGTGTTTTTTCGTAAAAAACTGACATTTTTGTCAAATCAGCGTTTTTGACCCTCGGACATCGAGATTTCGAGAATCAACGACGACAAACGACGATTTCACGATTTCTCCAAAATTCGACTTTGGTTCCGATGCAATGACCGATTTGTCGATGTAAACGCATCGGAAATGTGTTTTTTCGTAAAAAATCTGACATTTTTGTCAAATCAGCGTTTTTGACCCTCAGACATCGAGATTTCGAGAATCAACGACGACAAACAACGATTTCACGATTTCGCCAAAATTCGACTTTGGTTCCGATGCAATGACGATTTGTCGATGTGAACGCATCGGAAATGTGTTTTTTTCGTAAAAAACTGACATTTTTGTCAAATCGACGTTTTTGACCCTCGGAAATCGAGATTTCGAGAATCAACGACGACAAACGACGATTTCACGATTTCGCCAAAATTCGACTTTGGTTCCGATGCAATGACGATTTGTCGATGTAAACGCATTGGAAATGTGTTTTTTTGTAAAAATCTGACATTTTTGTCAAATCAGCGTTTTTGACCCTCGGACATCGAGATTTCGAGGATCAACGACGACAATCGACCATTTCCCGATTTAGCTAAAATTCGACTTTGGTTCCGGTGCAATGACGATTTGTCGTTGTAAACGCATTGAAAATGTGTTTTTTCGTAAAAAACTAACATTTTTGTCAAATCAGCGTTTTTGACCCTCGTACATCGAGATTTCGACAATCAACGACGACAAACGACGATTTCACCATTTTGCCAAAATTCGACTTTGGTTCCGATGCAATGACGATTTGTCGATGTAAACGCATCGGAAATGTGTTTTTTTCGTAAAAATCTAAGGTTTTTGTCAAATCGACGTTTTTGACCCTCGGAGATCGAGATTTCGAGAATCAACGACGACAAACGACGATTTCACGATTTCGCCAAAATTCGACTTTGGTTCCGATGCAATGACGATTTGTCGATGTAAACGCATCGGAAATGTGTTTTTTCGTCAAAAACTGACATTTTTGTCAAATCGACGTTTTTGACCCTCGGACGTCGGGATTTCGAGAATCAACGACGACAAACGACGATTTCACGATTTCGCCAAAATTCGACTTTGGTTCCGATGCAATGACGATTTGTCGTTGTAAACGCATCGGAAATGTATTTTTTTCGTAAAAATCTGAGGTTTTTGGCAAATCGACGTTTTTGACCCTCGGAAATCGAGATTTCGAGAATCAACGACGACAAACGACCATTTCACGATTTCGCGGAAATTCGACTTTGGTTCCGATGCAATGACGATTTGTCGGTGTAAACGCATCGGAAATGTGTTTTTTCGTAAAAAACTGACATTTTTGTCAAATCAGCGTTTTTGACCGTCGGACATCGAGATTTCGAGAATCAACGACGACAAACGACGATTTCACGATTACGCCAAAATTCGACTTTGGTTCCGATGCAATGACGATTTGTCGATGTAAACGCATTAGAAATGTGTTTTTTCGTAAAAATCTGACATTTTTGTCAAATCAGCGTTTTTGACCCTCGTATATCGAGATTTCGACAATCAACGACGACAAACGACGATTTCACGATTTTGCCAAAATTTGACTTTGGTTCCGATGCAATGACGATTTGTCGATGTAAACGCATCGGAAATGTGTTTTTTCATAAAAAAACTGACATTTTTGTCAAATCAGCGTTTTTGACCCTCGTACATCGAGATTTCGACAATCAACGACGACAAACGACGATTTCACGATTTTGCCAAAATTTGACTTAGTTTCCGGTGCAATGATGATTTGTCGCTGTAAACGCATCGGAAATGTGTTTTTTTCGTAAAAATCTGAGGTTTTTGTCAAATCGACATTTTTGACCCTCGGAAATCGAGATTTCGAGAATCAACGACGACAAACGACCATTTCACGATTTCGCGGAAATTCGACTTTGGTTCCGATGCAATGACGATTTGTCGTTGTAAACGCATCGGAAATGTGTTTTTTCGTAAAAAACTGACATTTTTGTCAAATCAGCGTTTTTGACCCTCGGACATCGAGATTTCGAGAATCAACGACGACAAACGACGATTTCACGATTTCTCCAAAATTCGACTTTGGTTCCGATGCAATGACCGATTTGTCGATGTAAACGCATCGGAAATGTGTTTTTTCGTAAAAAATCTGACATTTTTGTCAAATCAGCGTTTTTGACCCTCAGACATCGAGATTTCGAGAATCAACGACGACAAACAACGATTTCACGATTTCGCCAAAATTCGACTTTGGTTCCGATGCAATGACGATTTGTCGATGTGAACGCATCGGAAATGTATTTTTTTCGTAAAAAACTGACATTTTTGTCAAATCGACGTTTTTGACCCTCGGAAATCGAGATTTCGAGAATCAACGACGACAAACGACGATTTCACGATTTCGCCAAAATTCGACTTTGGTTCCGATGCAATGACGATTTGTCGATGTAAACGCATTGGAAATGTGTTTTTTTGTAAAAATCTGACATTTTTGTCAAATCAGCGTTTTTGACCCTCGGACATCGAGATTTCGAGGATCAACGACGACAATCGACCATTTCACGATTTAGCTAAAATTCGACTTTGGTTCCGGTGCAATGACGATTTGTCGTTGTAAACGCATTGAAAATGTGTTTTTTCGTAAAAAACTAACATTTTTGTCAAATCAGCGTTTTTGACCCTCGTACATCGAGATTTTGACAATCAACGACGACAAACGACGATTTCACCATTTTGCCAAAATTCGACTTTGGTTCCGATGCAATGACGATTTGTCGATGTAAACGCATCGGAAATGTGTTTTTTTCGTAAAAATCTAAGGTTTTTGTCAAATCGACGTTTTTGACCCTCGGAAATCGAGATTTCGAGAATCAACGACGACAAACGACGATTTCACGATTTCGCCAAAATTCGACTTTGGTTCCGATGCAATGACGATTTGTCGATGTAAACGCATTGGAAATGTGTTTTTTTGTAAAAATCTGACATTTTTGTCAAATCAGCGTTTTTGACCCTCGGACATCGAGATTTCGAGGATCAACGACGACAATCGACCATTTCACGATTTAGCTAAAATTCGACTTTGGTTCCGGTGCAATGACGATTTGTCGTTGTAAACGCATTGAAAATGTGTTTTTTCGTAAAAAACTAACATTTTTGTCAAATCAGCGTTTTTGACCCTCGGAGATCGAGATTTCGAGAATCAACGACGACAAACGACGATTTCACGATTTCGCCAAAATTCGACTTTGGTTCCGATGCAATGACGATTTGTCGATGTGAACGCATCGGAAATGTGTTTTTTTCGTAAAAATCTAAGGTTTTTGTCAAATCGACGTTTTTGACCCTCGGAGATCGAGATTTCGAGAATCAACGACGACAAACGACGATTTCACGATTTCGCCAAAATTCGACTTTGGTTCCGATGCAATGACGATTTGTCGATGTAAACGCATCGGAAATGTGTTTTTTCGTCAAAAACTGACATTTTTGTCAAATCGACGTTTTTGACCCTCGGACGTCGGGATTTCGAGAATCAACGACGACAAACGACGATTTCACGATTTCGCCAAAATTCGACTTTGGTTCCGATGCAATGACGATTTGTCGTTGTAAACGCATCGGAAATGTATTTTTTTCGTAAAAATCTGAGGTTTTTGGCAAATCGACGTTTTTGACCCTCGGAAATCGAGATTTCGAGAATCAACGACGACAAACGACCATTTCACGATTTCGCGGAAATTCGACTTTGGTTCCGATGCAATGACGATTTGTCGTTGTAAACGCATTAGAAATGTGTTTTTTCGTAAAAATCTGAGGTTTTTGTCAAATCGACGTTTTTGACCCTCGGACATCGAGATTTCGAGAATCAACGACGACAAACAACGATTTCACGATTTCGCCAAAATTCGACTTTGGTTCCGATGCAATGACGATTTGTCGATGTAAACGCATCGGAAATGTGTTTTTTTCGTAAAAATCTGAGGTTTTTGTCAAATCGACATTTTTGACCCTCGGAAATCGAGATTTCGAGAATCAACGACGACAAACGACCATTTCACGATTTCGCGGAAATTCGACTTTGGTTCCGATGCAATGACGATTTGTCGGTGTAAACGCATCGGAAATGTGTTTTTTCGTAAAAAACTGACATTTTTGTCAAATCAGCGTTTTTGACCGTCGGACATCGAGATTTCGAGAATCAACGACGACAAACGACGATTTCACGATTACGCCAAAATTCGACTTTGGTTCCGATGCAATGACGATTTGTCGATGTAAACGCATTAGAAATGTGTTTTTTCGTAAAAATCTGACATTTTTGTCAAATCAGCGTTTTTGACCCTCGTATATCGAGATTTCGACAATCAACGACGACAAACAACGATTTCACGATTTTGCCAAAATTTGACTTTGGTTCCGATGCAATGACGATTTGTCGAGGTGAACGCATCGGAAATGTGTTTTTTTCGTAAAAAACTGACATTTTTGTCAAATCGACGTTTTTGACCCTCGGAAATCGAGATTTCGAGAATCAACGACGACAAACGACGATTTCACGATTTCGCCAAAATTCGACTTTGGTTCCGATGCAATGACGATTTGTCGATGTGAACGCATCGGAAATGTGTTTTTTTCGTAAAAAACTGACATTTTTGTCAAATCGACGTTTTTGACCCTCGGAAATCGAGATTTCGAGAATCAACGACGACAAACGACGATTTCACGATTTCGCCAAAATTCGACTTTGGTTCCGATGCAATGACGATTTGTCGATGTAAACGCATCGGAAATGTGTTTTTTTCGTAAAAATCTGAGGTTTTTGTCAAATCGACATTTTTGACCCTCGGAAATCGAGATTTCGAGAATCAACGACGACAAACGACCATTTCACGATTTCGCGGAAATTCGACTTTGGTTCCGATGCAATGACGATTTGTCGATGTAAACGCATCGGAAATGTGTTTTTTTGTAAAAATCTGACATTTTTGTCAAATCAGCGTTTTTGACCCTCGGACATCGAGATTTCGAGGATCAATGACGACAATCGACCATTTCACGATTTAGCTAAAATTCGACTTTGGTTCCGGTGCAATGACGATTTGTCGTTGTAAACGCATTGAAAATGTGTTTTTTCATAAAAAAACTGACATTTTTGTCAAATCAGCGTTTTTGACCCTCGTACATCGAGATTTCGACAATCAACGACGACAAACGACGATTTCACGATTTTGCCAAAATTTGACTTAGTTTCCGGTGCAATGATGATTTGTCGCTGTAAACGCATCGGAAATGTGTTTTTTTCGTAAAAATCTGAGGTTTTTGTCAAATCGACATTTTTGACCCTCGGAAATCGAGATTTCGAGAATCAACGACGACAAACGACCATTTCACGATTTCGCGGAAATTCGACTTTGGTTCCGATGCAATGACGATTTGTCGTTGTAAACGCATCGGAAATGTGTTTTTTCGTAAAAAACTGACATTTTTGTCAAATCAGCGTTTTTGACCCTCGGACATCGAGATTTCGAGAATCAACGACGACAAACGACGATTTCACGATTTCTCCAAAATTCGACTTTGGTTCCGATGCAATGACCGATTTGTCGATGTAAACGCATCGGAAATGTGTTTTTTCGTAAAAAATCTGACATTTTTGTCAAATCAGCGTTTTTGACCCTCAGACATCGAGATTTCGAGAATCAACGACGACAAACAACGATTTCACGATTTCGCCAAAATTCGACTTTGGTTCCGATGCAATGACGATTTGTCGATGTGAACGCATCGGAAATGTGTTTTTTTCGTAAAAAACTGACATTTTTGTCAAATCGACGTTTTTGACCCTCGGAAATCGAGATTTCGAGAATCAACGACGACAAACGACGATTTCACGATTTCGCCAAAATTCGACTTTGGTTCCGATGCAATGACGATTTGTCGATGTAAACGCATTGGAAATGTGTTTTTTTGTAAAAATCTGACATTTTTGTCAAATCAGCGTTTTTGACCCTCGGACATCGAGATTTCGAGGATCAACGACGACAATCGACCATTTCACGATTTAGCTAAAATTCGACTTTGGTTCCGGTGCAATGACGATTTGTCGTTGTAAACGCATTGAAAATGTGTTTTTTCGTAAAAAACTAACATTTTTGTCAAATCAGCGTTTTTGACCCTCGTACATCGAGATTTTGACAATCAACGACGACAAACGACGATTTCACCATTTTGCCAAAATTCGACTTTGGTTCCGATGCAATGACGATTTGTCGATGTAAACGCATCGGAAATGTGTTTTTTTCGTAAAAATCTAAGGTTTTTGTCAAATCGACGTTTTTGACCCTCGGAGATCGAGATTTCGAGAATCAACGACGACAAACGACGATTTCACTATTTCGCCAAAATTCGACTTTGGTTCCGATGCAATGACGATTTGTCGATGTAAACGCATCGGAAATGTGTTTTTTCGTCAAAAACTGACATTTTTGTCAAATCGACGTTTTTGACCCTCGGACGTCGGGATTTCGAGAATCAACGACGACAAACGACGATTTCACGATTTCGCCAAAATTCGACTTTGGTTCCGATGCAATGACGATTTGTCGTTGTAAACGCATCGGAAATGTATTTTTTTCGTAAAAATCTGAGGTTTTTGGCAAATCGACGATTCTCGAAATCTCGATTTCCGAGGGTCAAAAAGACCCTCGGAAATCGAGATTTCGAGAATCAACGACGACAAACGACCATTTCACGATTTCGCGGAAATTCGACTTTGGTTCCGATGCAATGACGATTTGTCGTTGTAAACGCATTAGAAATGTGTTTTTTCGTAAAAATCTGAGGTTTTTGTCAAATCGACGTTTTTGACCCTCGGACATCGAGATTT
The DNA here is from genome assembly GCA_963971235.1 of Cryptus armator. NCBI lineage: Eukaryota > Metazoa > Arthropoda > Insecta > Hymenoptera > Ichneumonidae > Cryptus > Cryptus armator. Next base: position 5,567,922 of record OZ020235.1, read on the forward strand.
CGAGAATCAACGACGACAAACAACGATTTCACGATTTCGCCAAAATTCGACTTTGGTTCCGATGCAATGACGATTTGTCGATGTAAACGCATCGGAAATGTGTTTTTTTCGTAAAAATCTGAGGTTTTTGTCAAATCGACATTTTTGACCCTCGGAAATCGAGATTTCGAGAATCAACGACGACAAACGACCATTTCACGATTTCGCGGAAATTCGACTTTGGTTCCGATGCAATGACGATTTGTCGGTGTAAACGCATCGGAAATGTGTTTTTTCGTAAAAAACTGACATTTTTGTCAAATCAGCGTTTTTGACCGTCGGACATCGAGATTTCGAGAATCAACGACGACAAACGACGATTTCACGATTACGCCAAAATTCGACTTTGGTTCCGATGCAATGACGATTTGTCGATGTAAACGCATTAGAAATGTGTTTTTTCGTAAAAATCTGACATTTTTGTCAAATCAGCGTTTTTGACCCTCGTATATCGAGATTTCGACAATCAACGACGACAAACAACGATTTCACGATTTTGCCAAAATTTGACTTTGGTTCCGATGCAATGACGATTTGTCGAGGTGAACGCATCGGAAATGTGTTTTTTTCGTAAAAAACTGACATTTTTGTCAAATCGACGTTTTTGACCCTCGGAAATCGAGATTTCGAGAATCAACGACGACAAACGACGATTTCACGATTTCGCCAAAATTCGACTTTGGTTCCGATGCAATGACGATTTGTCGATGTGAACGCATCGGAAATGTGTTTTTTTCGTAAAAAACTGACATTTTTGTCAAATCGACGTTTTTGACCCTCGGAAATCGAGATTTCGAGAATCAACGACGACAAACGACGATTTCACGATTTAGCTAAAATTCGACTTTGGTTCCGGTGCAATGACGATTTGTCGTTGTAAACGCATTGAAAATGTGTTTTTTCGTAAAAAACTAACATTTTTGTCAAATCAGCGTTTTTGACCCTCGTACATCGAGATTTCGACAATCAACGACGACAAACGACGATTTCACCATTTTGCCAAAATTCGACTTTGGTTCCGATGCAATGACGATTTGTCGATGTAAACGCATCGGAAATGTGTTTTTTTCGTAAAAATCTAAGGTTTTTGTCAAATCGACGTTTTTGACCCTCGGACATCGAGATTTCGAGAATCAACGACGACAAACGACGATTTCACGATTTCGCCAAAATTCGACTTTGGTTCCGATGCAATGACGATTTGTCGATGTAAACGCATCGGAAATGTGTTTTTTCGTAAAAAACTGACATTTTTGTCAAATCGACGTTTTTGACCCTCGGACGTCGGGATTTCGAGAATCAACGACGACAAACGACGATTTCACGATTTCGCCAAAATTCGACTTTGGTTCCGATGCAATGACGATTTGTCGTTGTAAACGCATCGGAAATGTATTTTTTTCGTAAAAATCTGAGGTTTTTGGCAAATCGACGTTTTTGACCCTCGGAAATCGAGATTTCGAGAATCAACGACGACAAACGACCATTTCACGATTTCGCGGAAATTCGACTTTGGTTCCGATGCAATGACGATTTGTCGATGTAAACGCATCGGAAATGTGTTTTTTCGTAAAAAATCTGACATTTTTGTCAAATCAGCGTTTTTGACCCTCAGACATCGAGATTTCGAGAATCAACGACGACAAACAACGATTTCACGATTTCGCCAAAATTCGACTTTGGTTCCGATGCAATGACGATTTGTCGATGTGAACGCATCGGAAATGTGTTTTTTTCGTAAAAAACTGACATTTTTGTCAAATCGACGTTTTTGACCCTCGGAAATCGAGATTTCGAGAATCAACGACGACAAACGACGATTTCACGATTTCGCCAAAATTCGACTTTGGTTCCGATGCAATGACGATTTGTCGATGTAAACGCATTGGAAATGTGTTTTTTCGTAAAAAACTGACATTTTTGTCAAATCAGCGTTTTTGACCCTCGGACATCGAGATTTCGAGAATCAACGACGACAAACGACGATTTCACGATTTCTCCAAAATTCGACTTTGGTTCCGATGCAATGACCGATTTGTCGATGTAAACGCATCGGAAATGTGTTTTTTCGTAAAAAATCTGACATTTTTGTCAAATCAGCGTTTTTGACCCTCAGACATCGAGATTTCGAGAATCAACGACGACAAACAACGATTTCACGATTTCGCCAAAATTCGACTTTGGTTCCGATGCAATGACGATTTGTCGATGTGAACGCATCGGAAATGTGTTTTTTTCGTAAAAAACTGACATTTTTGTCAAATCGACGTTTTTGACCCTCGGAAATCGAGATTTCGAGAATCAACGACGACAAACGACGATTTCACGATTTCGCCAAAATTCGACTTTGGTTCCGATGCAATGACGATTTGTCGATGTAAACGCATTGGAAATGTGTTTTTTTGTAAAAATCTGACATTTTTGTCAAATCAGCGTTTTTGACCCTCGGACATCGAGATTTCGAGGATCAACGACGACAATCGACCATTTCACGATTTAGCTAAAATTCGACTTTGGTTCCGGTGCAATGACGATTTGTCGTTGTAAACGCATTGAAAATGTGTTTTTTCGTAAAAAACTAACATTTTTGTCAAATCAGCGTTTTTGACCCTCGTACATCGAGATTTTGACAATCAACGACGACAAACGACGATTTCACCATTTTGCCAAAATTCGACTTTGGTTCCGATGCAATGACGATTTGTCGATGTAAACGCATCGGAAATGTGTTTTTTTCGTAAAAATCTAAGGTTTTTGTCAAATCGACGTTTTTGACCCTCGGAGATCGAGATTTCGAGAATCAACGACGACAAACGACGATTTCACGATTTCGCCAAAATTCGACTTTGGTTCCGATGCAATGACGATTTGTCGATGTAAACGCATCGGAAATGTGTTTTTTCGTCAAAAACTGACATTTTTGTCAAATCGACGTTTTTGACCCTCGGACGTCGGGATTTCGAGAATCAACGACGACAAACGACGATTTCACGATTTCGCCAAAATTCGACTTTGGTTCCGATGCAATGACGATTTGTCGTTGTAAACGCATCGGAAATGTATTTTTTTCGTAAAAATCTGAGGTTTTTGGCAAATCGACGTTTTTGACCCTCGGAAATCGAGATTTCGAGAATCAACGACGACAAACGACCATTTCACGATTTCGCGGAAATTCGACTTTGGTTCCGATGCAATGACGATTTGTCGTTGTAAACGCATTAGAAATGTGTTTTTTCGTAAAAATCTGAGGTTTTTGTCAAATCGACGTTTTTGACCCTCGGACATCGAGATTTCGAGAATCAACGACGACAAACAACGATTTCACGATTTCGCCAAAATTCGACTTTGGTTCCGATGCAATGACGATTTGTCGATGTAAACGCATCGGAAATGTGTTTTTTTCGTAAAAATCTGAGGTTTTTGTCAAATCGACATTTTTGACCCTCGGAAATCGAGATTTCGAGAATCAACGACGACAAACGACCATTTCACGATTTCGCGGAAATTCGACTTTGGTTCCGATGCAATGACGATTTGTCGGTGTAAACGCATCGGAAATGTGTTTTTTCGTAAAAAACTGACATTTTTGTCAAATCAGCGTTTTTGACCGTCGGACATCGAGATTTCGAGAATCAACGACGACAAACGACGATTTCACGATTACGCCAAAATTCGACTTTGGTTCCGATGCAATGACGATTTGTCGATGTAAACGCATTAGAAATGTGTTTTTTCGTAAAAATCTGACATTTTTGTCAAATCAGCGTTTTTGACCCTCGTATATCGAGATTTCGACAATCAACGACGACAAACAACGATTTCACGATTTTGCCAAAATTTGACTTTGGTTCCGATGCAATGACGATTTGTCGAGGTGAACGCATCGGAAATGTGTTTTTTTCGTAAAAAACTGACATTTTTGTCAAATCGACGTTTTTGACCCTCGGAAATCGAGATTTCGAGAATCAACGACGACAAACGACGATTTCACGATTTCGCCAAAATTCGACTTTGGTTCCGATGCAATGACGATTTGTCGATGTGAACGCATCGGAAATGTGTTTTTTTCGTAAAAAACTGACATTTTTGTCAAATCGACGTTTTTGACCCTCGGAAATCGAGATTTCGAGAATCAACGACGACAAACGACGATTTCACGATTTAGCTAAAATTCGACTTTGGTTCCGGTGCAATGACGATTTGTCGTTGTAAACGCATTGAAAATGTGTTTTTTCGTAAAAAACTAACATTTTTGTCAAATCAGCGTTTTTGACCCTCGTACATCGAGATTTCGACAATCAACGACGACAAACGACGATTTCACCATTTTGCCAAAATTCGACTTTGGTTCCGATGCAATGACGATTTGTCGATGTAAACGCATCGGAAATGTGTTTTTTTCGTAAAAATCTAAGGTTTTTGTCAAATCGACGTTTTTGACCCTCGGACATCGAGATTTCGAGAATCAACGACGACAAACGACGATTTCACGATTTCGCCAAAATTCGACTTTGGTTCCGATGCAATGACGATTTGTCGATGTAAACGCATCGGAAATGTGTTTTTTCGTAAAAAACTGACATTTTTGTCAAATCGACGTTTTTGACCCTCGGACGTCGGGATTTCGAGAATCAACGACGACAAACGACGATTTCACGATTTCGCCAAAATTCGACTTTGGTTCCGATGCAATGACGATTTGTCGTTGTAAACGCATCGGAAATGTATTTTTTTCGTAAAAATCTGAGGTTTTTGGCAAATCGACGTTTTTGACCCTCGGAAATCGAGATTTCGAGAATCAACGACGACAAACGACCATTTCACGATTTCGCGGAAATTCGACTTTGGTTCCGATGCAATGACGATTTGTCGTTGTAAACGCATTAGAAATGTGTTTTTTCGTAAAAATCTGAGGTTTTTGTCAAATCGACGTTTTTGACCCTCGGACATCGAGATTTCGAGAATCAACGACGACAAACGACGATTTCACGATTTCGCCAAAATTCGACTTTGGTTCCGATGCAATGACGATTTGTCGATGTAAACGCATCGGAAATGTGTTTTTTTCGTAAAAATCTGAGGTTTTTGTCAAATCGACATTTTTGACCCTCGGAAATCGAGATTTCGAGAATCAACGACGACAAACGACCATTTCACGATTTCGCGGAAATTCGACTTTGGTTCCGATGCAATGACGATTTGTCGATGTGAACGCATCGGAAATGTGTTTTTTTCGTAAAAAACTGACATTTTTGTCAAATCGACGTTTTTGACCCTCGGAAATCGAGATTTCGAGAATCAACGACGACAAACGACGATTTCACGATTTCGCCGAAATTCGACTTTGGTTCCGATGCAATGACGATTTGTCGTTGTAAACGCATTAGAAATGTATTTTTTTCGTAAAAATCTGAGGTTTTTGGCAAATCGACGTTTTTGACCCTCGGAAATCGAGATTTCGAGAATCAACGACGACAAACAACGATTTCACGATTTCGCCAAAATTCGACTTTGGTTCCGATGCAATGACGATTTGTCGATGTAAACGCATCGGAAATGTGTTTTTTTCGTAAAAATCTGAGGTTTTTGTCAAATCGACATTTTTGACCCTCGGAAATCGAGATTTCGAGAATCAACGACGACAAACGACCATTTCACGATTTCGCGGAAATTCGACTTTGGTTCCGATGCAATGACGATTTGTCGGTGTAAACGCATCGGAAATGTGTTTTTTCGTAAAAAACTGACATTTTTGTCAAATCAGCGTTTTTGACCGTCGGACATCGAGATTTCGAGAATCAACGACGACAAACGACGATTTCACGATTACGCCAAAATTCGACTTTGGTTCCGATGCAATGACGATTTGTCGATGTAAACGCATTAGAAATGTGTTTTTTCGTAAAAATCTGACATTTTTGTCAAATCAGCGTTTTTGACCCTCGTATATCGAGATTTCGACAATCAACGACGACAAACAACGATTTCACGATTTTGCCAAAATTTGACTTTGGTTCCGATGCAATGACGATTTGTCGAGGTGAACGCATCGGAAATGTGTTTTTTTCGTAAAAAACTGACATTTTTGTCAAATCGACGTTTTTGACCCTCGGACATCGAGATTTCGAGAATCAACGACGACAAACGACGATTTCACGATTTCGCCAAAATTCGACTTTGGTTCCGATGCAATGACGATTTGTCGATGTAAACGCATCGGAAATGTGTTTTTTCGTAAAAAACTGACATTTTTGTCAAATCGACGTTTTTGACCCTCGGACGTCGGGATTTCGAGAATCAACGACGACAAACGACGATTTCACGATTTCGCCAAAATTCGACTTTGGTTCCGATGCAATGACGATTTGTCGTTGTAAACGCATCGGAAATGTATTTTTTTCGTAAAAATCTGAGGTTTTTGGCAAATCGACGTTTTTGACCCTCGGAAATCGAGATTTCGAGAATCAACGACGACAAACGACCATTTCACGATTTCGCGGAAATTCGACTTTGGTTCCGATGCAATGACGATTTGTCGTTGTAAACGCATTAGAAATGTGTTTTTTCGTAAAAATCTGAGGTTTTTGTCAAATCGACGTTTTTGACCCTCGGACATCGAGATTTCGAGAATCAACGACGACAAACGACGATTTCACGATTTCGCCAAAATTCGACTTTGGTTCCGATGCAATGACGATTTGTCGATGTAAACGCATCGGAAATGTGTTTTTTTCGTAAAAATCTGAGGTTTTTGTCAAATCGACATTTTTGACCCTCGGAAATCGAGATTTCGAGAATCAACGACGACAAACGACCATTTCACGATTTCGCGGAAATTCGACTTTGGTTCCGATGCAATGACGATTTGTCGATGTGAACGCATCGGAAATGTGTTTTTTTCGTAAAAAACTGACATTTTTGTCAAATCGACGTTTTTGACCCTCGGAAATCGAGATTTCGAGAATCAACGACGACAAACGACGATTTCACGATTTCGCCAAAATTCGACTTTGGTTCCGATGTAATGACGATTTGTCGTTGTAAACGCATCGGAAATGTATTTTTTTCGTAAAAATCTGAGGTTTTTGGCAAATCGACGTTTTTGACCCTCGGAAATCGAGATTTCGAGAATCAACGACGACAAACGACCATTTCACGATTTCGCGGAAATTCGACTTTGGTTCCGATGCAATGACGATTTGTCGTTGTAAACGCATTAGAAATGTGTTTTTTCGTAAAAATCTGAGGTTTTTGTCAAATCGACGTTTTTGACCCTCGGACATCGAGATTTCGAGAATCAACGACGACAAACGACGATTTCACGATTTCGCCAAAATTCGACTTTGGTTCCGATGCAATGACGATTTGTCGGTGTAAACGCATCGGAAATGTGTTTTTTCGTAAAAAAACTGACATTTTTGTCAAATCAGCGTTTTTGACCGTCGGACATCGAGATTTCGAGAATCAACGACGACAAACGACGATTTCACGATTACGCCAAAATTCGACTTTGGTTCCGATGCAATGACGATTTGTCGATGTAAACGCATCGGAAATGTGTTTTTTTCGTAAAAATGTGAGGTTTTTGTCAAATCGACATTTTTGACCCTCGGAAATCGAGATTTCGAGAATCAACGACGACAAACGACCATTTCACGATTTCGCGGAAATTCGACTTTGGTTCCGATGCAATGACGATTTGTCGGTGTAAACGCATCGGAAATGTGTTTTTTCGTAAAAAACTGACATTTTTGTCAAATCAGCGTTTTTGACCGTCGGACATCGAGATTTCGAGAATCAACGACGACAAACGACGATTTCACGATTACGCCAAAATTCGACTTTGGTTCCGATGCAATGACGATTTGTCGATGTAAACGCATTAGAAATGTGTTTTTTCGTAAAAATCTGACATTTTTGTCAAATCAGCGTTTTTGACCCTCGTATATCGAGATTTCGACAATCAACGACGACAAACAACGATTTCACGATTTTGCCAAAATTTGACTTTGGTTCCGATGCAATGACGATTTGTCGATGTGAACGCATCGGAAATGTGTTTTTTTCGTAAAAAACTGACATTTTTGTCAAATCGACGTTTTTGACCCTCGGAAATCGAGATTTCGAGAATCAACGACGACAAACGACGATTTCACGATTTCGCCAAAATTCGACTTTGGTTCCGATGCAATAACGATTTGTCGATGTAAACGCATTGGAAATGTGTTTTTTTGTAAAAATCTGACATTTTTGTCAAATCAGCGTTTTTGACCCTCGGACATCGAGATTTCGAGGATCAACGACGACAATCGACCATTTCACGATTTAGCTAAAATTCGACTTTGGTTCCGGTGCAATGACGATTTGTCGTTGTAAACGCATTGAAAATGTGTTTTTTCGTAAAAAACTAACATTTTTGTCAAATCAGCGTTTTTGACCCTCGTACATCGAGATTTCGACAATCAACGACGACAAACGACGATTTCACCATTTTGCCAAAATTCGACTTTGGTTCCGATGCAATGACGATTTGTCGATGTAAACGCATCGGAAATGTGTTTTTTTCGTAAAAATCTAAGGTTTTTGTCTAATCGACGTTTTTGACCCTCGGACATCGAGATTTCGAGAATCAACGACGACAAACGACGATTTCACGATTTCGCCAAAATTCGACTTTGGTTCCGATGCAATGACGATTTGTCGTTGTAAACGCATTAGAAATGTGTTTTTTCATAAAAATCTGACATTTTTGTCAAATCAGCGTTTTTGACCCTCGTATATCGAGATTTCGACAATCAACGACGACAAACGACGATTTCACGATTTTGCCAAAATTTAACTTAGTTTCCGGTGCAATGATGATTTGTCGTTGTAAACGCATCGGAAATGTGTTTTTTTCGTAAAAATCTGAGGTTTTTGTCAAATCGACATTTTTGACCCTCGGAAATCGAGATTTCGAGAATCAACGACGACAAACGACCATTTCACGATTTCGCGGAAATTCGACTTTGGTTCCGATGCAATGACGATTTGTCGATGTAAACGCATCGGAAATGTGTTTTTTCGTAAAAAACTGACATTTTTGTCAAATCAGCGTTTTTGACCCTCGGACATCGAGATTTCGAGAATCAACGACGACAAACGACGATTTCACGATTTCTCCAAAATTCGACTTTGGTTCCGATGCAATGACCGATTTGTCGATGTAAACGCATCGGAAATGTGTTTTTTCGTAAAAAATCTGACATTTTTGTCAAATCAGCGTTTTTGACCCTCAGACATCGAGATTTCGAGAATCAACGACGACAAACAACGATTTCACGATTTCGCCAAAATTCGACTTTGGTTCCGATGCAATGACGATTTGTCGATGTGAACGCATCGGAAATGTGTTTTTTTCGTAAAAAACTGACATTTTTGTCAAATCGACGTTTTTGACCCTCGGAAATCGAGATTTCGAGAATCAACGACGACAAACGACGATTTCACGATTTCGCCAAAATTCGACTTTGGTTCCGATGCAATGACGATTTGTCGATGTAAACGCATTGGAAATGTGTTTTTTTGTAAAAATCTGACATTTTTGTCAAATCAGCGTTTTTGACCCTCGGACATCGAGATTTCGACAATCAACGACGACAAACGACGATTTCACGATTTTGCCAAAATTTGACTTAGTTTCCGGTGCAATGATGATTTGTCGTTGTAAACGCATCGGAAATGTGTTTTTTTCGTAAAAATCTGAGGTTTTTGTCAAATCGACATTTTTGACCCTCGGAAATCGAGATTTCGAGAATCAACGACGACAAACGACCATTTCACGATTTCGCGGAAATTCGACTTTGGTTCCGATGCAATGACGATTTGTCGATGTAAACGCATCGGAAATGTGTTTTTTCGTAAAAAACTGACATTTTTGTCAAATCAGCGTTTTTGACCCTCGTACATCGAGATTTCGACAATCAACGACGACAAACGACGATTTCACGATTTTGCCAAAATTTGACTTAGTTTCCGGTGCAATGATGATTTGTCGCTGTAAACGCGTCGGAAATGTGTTTTTTTCGTAAAAATCTGCGGTTTTTGTCAAATCGACATTTTTGACCCTCGGAAATCGAGATTTCGAGAATCAACGACGACAAACGACCATTTCACGATTTCGCGGAAATTCGACTTTGGTTCCGATGCAATGCCGATTTGTCGTTGTAAACGCATCGGAAATGTGTTTTTTCGTAAAAAACTGACATTTTTGTCAAATCAGCGTTTTTGACCCTCGGACATCGAGATTTCGAGAATCAACGACGACAAACGACGATTTCACGATTTCTCCAAAATTCGACTTTGGTTCCGATGCAATGACCGATTTGTCGATGTAAACGCATCGGAAATGTGTTTTTTCGTAAAAAATCTGACATTTTTGTCAAATCAGCGTTTTTGACCCTCAGACATCGAGATTTCGAGAATCAACGACGACAAACAACGATTTCACGATTTCGCCAAAATTCGACTTTGGTTCCGATGCAATGACGATTTGTCGATGTAAACGCATTGGAAATGTGTTTTTTTGTAAAAATCTGACATTTTTGTCAAATCAGCGTTTTTGACCCTCGGACATCGAGATTTCGAGGATCAATGACGACAATCGACCATTTCACGATTTAGCTAAAATTCGACTTTGGTTCCGGTGCAATGACGATTTGTCGTTGTAAACGCATTGAAAATGTGTTTTTTCGTAAAAAACTAACATTTTTGTCAAATCAGCGTTTTTGACCCTCGTACATCGAGATTTTGACAATCAACGACGACAAACGACGATTTCACCATTTTGCCAAAATTCGACTTTGGTTCCGATGCAATGACGATTTGTCGATGTAAACGCATCGGAAATGTGTTTTTTTCGTAAAAATCTAAGGTTTTTGTCAAATCGACGTTTTTGACCCTCGGAGATCGAGATTTCGAGAATCAACGACGACAAACGACGATTTCACGATTTCGCCAAAATTCGACTTTGGTTCCGATGCAATGACGATTTGTCGATGTAAACGCATCGGAAATGTGTTTTTTCGTCAAAAACTGACATTTTTGTCAAATCGACGTTTTTGACCCTCGGACGTCGGGATTTCGAGAATCAACGACGACAAACGACGATTTCACGATTTCGCCAAAATTCGACTTTGGTTCCGATGCAATGACGATTTGTCGTTGTAAACGCATCGGAAATGTATTTTTTTCGTAAAAATCTGAGGTTTTTGGCAAATCGACGTTTTTGACCCTCGGAAATCGAGATTTCGAGAATCAACGACGACAAACGACGATTTCACGATTTCGCCATAATTCGACTTTGGTTCCGATGCAATGACGATTTGTCGATGTAAACGCATTGGAAATGTGTTTTTTTGTAAAAATCTGACATTTTTGTCAAATCAGCGTTTTTGACCCTCGGACATCGAGATTTCGAGGATCAACGACGACAATCGACCATTTCACGATTTAGCTAAAATTCGACTTTGGTTCCGGTGCAATGACGATTTGTCGTTGTAAACGCATTGAAAATGTGTTTTTTCGTAAAAAACTAACATTTTTGTCAAATCAGCGTTTTTGACCCTCGTACATCGAGATTTCGACAATCAACGACGACAAACGACGATTTCACCATTTTGCCAAAATTCGACTTTGGTTCCGATGCAATGACGATTTGTCGATGTAAACGCATTGGAAATGTGTTTTTTTCGTAAAAATCTAAGGTTTTTGTCAAATCGACGTTTTTGACCCTCGGACATCGAGATTTCGAGAATCAACGACGACAAACGACGATTTCACGATTTCGCCAAAATTCGACTTTGGTTCCGATGCAATGACGATTTGTCGTTGTAAACGCATTAGAAATGTGTTTTATCATAAAAATCTGACATTTTTGTCAAATCAGCGTTTTTGACCCTCGTATATCGAGATTTCGACAATCAACGACGACAAACGACGATTTCACGATTTTGCCAAAATTTAACTTAGTTTCCGGTGCAATGATGATTTGTCGTTGTAAACGCATCGGAAATGTGTTTTTTTCGTAAAAATCTGAGGTTTTTGTCAAATCGACATTTTTGACCCTCGGAAATCGAGATTTCGAGAATCAACGACGACAAACGACCATTTCACGATTTCGCGGAAATTCGACTTTGGTTCCGATGCAATGACGATTTGTCGATGTAAACGCATCGGAAATGTGTTTTTTCGTAAAAAACTGACATTTTTGTCAAATCAGCGTTTTTGACCCTCGGACATCGAGATTTCGAGAATCAACGACGACAAACGACGATTTCACGATTTCTCCAAAATTCGACTTTGGTTCCGATGCAATGACCGATTTGTCGATGTAAACGCATCGGAAATGTGTTTTTTCGTAAAAAATCTGACATTTTTGTCAAATCAGCGTTTTTGACCCTCAGACATCGAGATTTCGAGAATCAACGACGACAAACAACGATTTCACGATTTCGCCAAAATTCGACTTTGGTTCCGATGCAATGACGATTTGTCGATGTGAACGCATCGGAAATGTGTTTTTTTCGTAAAAAACTGACATTTTTGTCAAATCGACGTTTTTGACCCTCGGAAATCGAGATTTCGAGAATCAACGACGACAAACGACGATTTCACGATTTCGCCAAAATTCGACTTTGGTTCCGATGCAATGACGATTTGTCGATGTAAACGCATTGGAAATGTGTTTTTTTGTAAAAATCTGACATTTTTGTCAAATCAGCGTTTTTGACCCTCGGACATCGAGATTTCGAGGATCAACGACGACAATCGACCATTTCCCGATTTAGCTAAAATTCGACTTTGGTTCCGGTGCAATGACGATTTGTCGTTGTAAACGCATTGAAAATGTGTTTTTTCGTAAAAAACTAACATTTTTGTCAAATCAGCGTTTTTGACCCTCGTACATCGAGATTTCGACAATCAACGACGACAAACGACGATTTCACCATTTTGCCAAAATTCGACTTTGGTTCCGATGCAATGACGATTTGTCGATGTAAACGCATCGGAAATGTGTTTTTTTCGTAAAAATCTAAGGTTTTTGTCAAATCGACGTTTTTGACCCTCGGAGATCGAGATTTCGAGAATCAACGACGACAAACGACGATTTCACGATTTCGCCAAAATTCGACTTTGGTTCCGATGCAATGACGATTTGTCGATGTAAACGCATCGGAAATGTGTTTTTTCGTCAAAAACTGACATTTTTGTCAAATCGACGTTTTTGACCCTCGGACGTCGGGATTTCGAGAATCAACGACGACAAACGACGATTTCACGATTTCGCCAAAATTCGACTTTGGTTCCGATGCAATGACGATTTGTCGTTGTAAACGCATCGGAAATGTATTTTTTTCGTAAAAATCTGAGGTTTTTGGCAAATCGACGTTTTTGACCCTCGGAAATCGAGATTTCGAGAATCAACGACGACAAACGACCATTTCACGATTTCGCGGAAATTCGACTTTGGTTCCGATGCAATGACGATTTGTCGTTGTAAACGCATTAGAAATGTGTTTTTTCGTAAAAATCTGACATTTTTGTCAAATCAGCGTTTTTGACCCTCGTATATCGAGATTTCGACAATCAACGACGACAAACGACGATTTCACGATTTCGCCAAAATTCGACTTTGGTTCCGATGCAATGACGATTTGTCGATGTAAACGCATTGGAAATGTGTTTTTTTGTAAAAATCTGACATTTTTGTCAAATCAGCGTTTTTGACCCTCGGACATCGAGATTTCGAGGATCAACGACGACAATCGACCATTTCCCGATTTAGCTAAAATTCGACTTTGGTTCCGGTGCAATGACGATTTGTCGTTGTAAACGCATTGAAAATGTGTTTTTTCGTAAAAAACTAACATTTTTGTCAAATCAGCGTTTTTGACCCTCGTACATCGAGATTTCGACAATCAACGACGACAAACGACGATTTCACCATTTTGCCAAAATTCGACTTTGGTTCCGATGCAATGACGATTTGTCGATGTAAACGCATCGGAAATGTGTTTTTTTCGTAAAAATCTAAGGTTTTTGTCAAATCGACGTTTTTGACCCTCGGAGATCGAGATTTCGAGAATCAACGACGACAAAAGACGATTTCACGATTTCGCCAAAATTCGACTTTGGTTCCGATGCAATGACGATTTGTCGATGTAAACGCATCGGAAATGTGTTTTTTCGTCAAAAACTGACATTTTTGTCAAATCGACGTTTTTGACCCTCGGACGTCGGGATTTCGAGAATCAACGACGACAAACGACGATTTCACGATTTCGCCAAAATTCGACTTTGGTTCCGATGCAATGACGATTTGTCGTTGTAAACGCATCGGAAATGTATTTTTTTCGTAAAAATCTGAGGTTTTTGGCAAATCGACGTTTTTGACCCTCGGAAATCGAGATTTCGAGAATCAACGACGACAAACGACCATTTCACGATTTCGCGGAAATTCGACTTTGGTTCCGATGCAATGACGATTTGTCGTTGTAAACGCATTAGAAATGTGTTTTTTCGTAAAAATCTGACATTTTTGTCAAATCAGCGTTTTTGACCCTCGTATATCGAGATTTCGACAATCAACGACGACAAACGACGATTTCACGATTTTGCCAAAATTTGACTTAGTTTCCGGTGCAATGATGATTTGTCCGTTGTAAAACGCATCGGAAATGTGTTTTTTCGTAAAAATCTGAGGTTTTTGTCAAATCGACATTTTTGACCCTCGGAAATCGAGATTTCGAGAATCAACGACGACAAACGACCATTTCACGATTTCGCGGAAATTCGACTTTGGTTCCGATGCAATGACGATTTGTCGGTGTAAACGCATCGGAAATGTGTTTTTTCGTAAAAAACTGACATTTTTGTCAAATCAGCGTTTTTGACCGTCGGACATCGAGATTTCGAGAATCAACGACGACAAACGACGATTTCACGATTACGCCAAAATTCGACTTTGGTTCCGATGCAATGACGATTTGTCGATGTAAACGCATTAGAAATGTGTTTTTTCGTAAAAATCTGACATTTTTGTCAAATCAGCGTTTTTGACCCTCGTATATCGAGATTTCGACAATCAACGACGACAAACGACGATTTCACGATTTTGCCAAAATTTGACTTTGGTTCCGATGCAATGACGATTTGTCGATGTAAACGCATCGGAAATGTGTTTTTTCATAAAAAAACTGACATTTTTGTCAAATCAGCGTTTTTGACCCTCGTACATCGAGATTTCGACAATCAACGACGACAAACGACGATTTCACGATTTTGCCAAAATTTGACTTAGTTTCCGGTGCAATGATGATTTGTCGCTGTAAACGCATCGGAAATGTGTTTTTTTCGTAAAAATCTGAGGTTTTTGTCAAATCGACATTTTTGACCCTCGGAAATCGAGATTTCGAGAATCAACGACGACAAACGACCATTTCACGATTTCGCGGAAATTCGACTTTGGTTCCGATGCAATGACGATTTGTCGTTGTAAACGCATCGGAAATGTGTTTTTTCGTAAAAAACTGACATTTTTGTCAAATCAGCGTTTTTGACCCTCGGACATCGAGATTTCGAGAATCAACGACGACAAACGACGATTTCACGATTTCTCCAAAATTCGACTTTGGTTCCGATGCAATGACCGATTTGTCGATGTAAACGCATCGGAAATGTGTTTTTTCGTAAAAAATCTGACATTTTTGTCAAATCAGCGTTTTTGACCCTCAGACATCGAGATTTCGAGAATCAACGACGACAAACAACGATTTCACGATTTCGCCAAAATTCGACTTTGGTTCCGATGCAATGACGATTTGTCGATGTGAACGCATCGGAAATGTGTTTTTTTCGTAAAAAACTGACATTTTTGTCAAATCGACGTTTTTGACCCTCGGAAATCGAGATTTCGAGAATCAACGACGACAAACGACGATTTCACGATTTCGCCAAAATTCGACTTTGGTTCCGATGCAATGACGATTTCTCGATGTAAACGCATTGGAAATGTGTTTTTTTGTAAAAATCTGACATTTTTGTCAAATCAGCGTTTTTGACCCTCGGACATCGAGATTTCGAGGATCAACGACGACAATCGACCATTTCACGATTTAGCTAAAATTCGACTTTGGTTCCGGTGCAATGACGATTTGTCGTTGTAAACGCATTGAAAATGTGTTTTTTCGTAAAAAACTAACATTTTTGTCAAATCAGCGTTTTTGACCCTCGTACATCGAGATTTTGACAATCAACGACGACAAACGACGATTTCACCATTTTGCCAAAATTCGACTTTGGTTCCGATGCAATGACGATTTGTCGATGTAAACGCATCGGAAATGTGTTTTTTTCGTAAAAATCTAAGGTTTTTGTCAAATCGACGTTTTTGACCCTCGGAGATCGAGATTTCGAGAATCAACGACGACAAACGACGATTTCACGATTTCGCCAAAATTCGACTTTGGTTCCGATGCAATGACGATTTGTCGATGTAAACGCATCGGAAATGTGTTTTTTCGTCAAAAACTGACATTTTTGTCAAATCGACGTTTTTGACCCTCGGACGTCGGGATTTCGAGAATCAACGACGACAAACGACGATTTCACGATTTCGCCAAAATTCGACTTTGGTTCCGATGCAATGACGATTTGTCGTTGTAAACGCATCGGAAATGTATTTTTTTCGTAAAAATCTGAGGTTTTTGGCAAATCGACGTTTTTGACCCTCGGAAATCGAGATTTCGAGAATCAACGACGACAAACGACCATTTCACGATTTCGCGGAAATTCGACTTTGGTTCCGATGCAATGACGATTTGTCGTTGTAAACGCATTAGAAATGTGTTTTTTCGTAAAAATCTGAGGTTTTTGTCAAATCGACGTTTTTGACCCTCGGACATCGAGATTTCGAGAATCAACGACGACAAACAACGATTTCACGATTTCGCCAAAATTCGACTTTGGTTCCGATGCAATGACGATTTGTCGATGTAAACGCATCGGAAATGTGTTTTTTTCGTAAAAATCTGAGGTTTTTGTCAAATCGACATTTTTGACCCTCGGAAATCGAGATTTCGAGAATCAACGACGACAAACGACCATTTCACGATTTCGCGGAAATTCGACTTTGGTTCCGATGCAATGACGATTTGTCGGTGTAAACGCATCGGAAATGTGTTTTTTCGTAAAAAACTGACATTTTTGTCAAATCAGCGTTTTTGACCGTCGGACATCGAGATTTCGAGAATCAACGACGACAAACGACGATTTCACGATTACGCCAAAATTCGACTTTGGTTCCGATGCAATGACGATTTGTCGATGTAAACGCATTAGAAATGTGTTTTTTCGTAAAAATCTGACATTTTTGTCAAATCAGCGTTTTTGACCCTCGTATATCGAGATTTCGACAATCAACGACGACAAACAACGATTTCACGATTTTGCCAAAATTTGACTTTGGTTCCGATGCAATGACGATTTGTCGAGGTGAACGCATCGGAAATGTGTTTTTTTCGTAAAAAACTGACATTTTTGTCAAATCGACGTTTTTGACCCTCGGAAATCGAGATTTCGAGAATCAACGACGACAAACGACGATTTCACGATTTCGCCAAAATTCGACTTTGGTTCCGATGCAATGACGATTTGTCGATGTGAACGCATCGGAAATGTGTTTTTTTCGTAAAAAACTGACATTTTTGTCAAATCGACGTTTTTGACCCTCGGAAATCGAGATTTCGAGAATCAACGACGACAAACGACGATTTCACGATTTCGCCAAAATTCGACTTTGGTTCCGATGCAATGACGATTTGTCGATGTAAACGCATTGGAAATGTGTTTTTTTGTAAAAATCTGACATTTTTGTCAAATCAGCGTTTTTGACCCTCGGACATCGAGATTTCGAGGATCAACGACGACAATCGACCATTTCACGATTTAGCTAAAATTCGACTTTGGTTCCGGTGCAATGACGATTTGTCGTTGTAAACGCATTGAAAATGTGTTTTTTCGTAAAAAACTAACATTTTTGTCAAATCAGCGTTTTTGACCCTCGTACATCGAGATTTTGACAATCAACGACGACAAACGACGATTTCACCATTTTGCCAAAATTCGACTTTGGTTCCGATGCAATGACGATTTGTCGATGTAAACGCATCGGAAATGTGTTTTTTTCGTAAAAATCTAAGGTTTTTGTCAAATCGACGTTTTTGACCCTCGGAGATCGAGATTTCGAGAATCAACGACGACAAACGACGATTTCACGATTTCGCCAAAATTCGACTTTGGTTCCGATGCAATGACGATTTGTCGATGTAAACGCATCGGAAATGTGTTTTTTCGTCAAAAACTGACATTTTTGTCAAATCGACGTTTTTGACCCTCGGACGTCGGGATTTCGAGAATCAACGACGACAAACGACGATTTCACGATTTCGCCAAAATTCGACTTTGGTTCCGATGCAATGACGATTTGTCGTTGTAAACGCATCGGAAATGTATTTTTTTCGTAAAAATCTGAGGTTTTTGGCAAATCGACGTTTTTGACCCTCGGAAATCGAGATTTCGAGAATCAACGACGACAAACGACCATTTCACGATTTCGCGGAAATTCGACTTTGGTTCCGATGCAATGACGATTTGTCGTTGTAAACGCATTAGAAATGTGTTTTTTCGTAAAAATCTGAGGTTTTTGTCAAATCGACGTTTTTGACCCTCGGACATCGAGATTTCGAGAATCAACGACGACAAACAACGATTTCACGATTTCGCCAAAATTCGACTTTGGTTCCGATGCAATGACGATTTGTCGATGTAAACGCATCGGAAATGTGTTTTTTTCGTAAAAATCTGAGGTTTTTGTCAAATCGACATTTTTGACTCTCGGAAATCGAGATTTCGAGAATCAACGACGACAAACGACCATTTCACGATTTCGCGGAAATTCGACTTTGGTTCCGATGCAATGACGATTTGTCGGTGTAAACGCATCGGAAATGTGTTTTTTCGTAAAAAACTGACATTTTTGTCAAATCAGCGTTTTTGACCGTCGGACATCGAGATTTCGAGAATCAACGACGACAAACGACGATTTCACGATTACGCCAAAATTCGACTTTGGTTCCGATGCAATGACGATTTGTCGATGTAAACGCATTAGAAATGTGTTTTTTCGTAAAAATCTGACATTTTTGTCAAATCAGCGTTTTTGACCCTCGTATATCGAGATTTCGACAATCAACGACGACAAACAACGATTTCACGATTTTGCCAAAATTTGACTTTGGTTCCGATGCAATGACGATTTGTCGAGGTGAACGCATCGGAAATGTGTTTTTTTCGTAAAAAACTGACATTTTTGTCAAATCGACGTTTTTGACCCTCGGAAATCGAGATTTCGAGAATCAACGACGACAAACGACGATTTCACGATTTCGCCAAAATTCGACTTTGGTTCCGATGCAATGACGATTTGTCGATGTGAACGCATCGGAAATGTGTTTTTTTCGTAAAAAACTGACATTTTTGTCAAATCGACGTTTTTGACCCTCGGAAATCGAGATTTCGAGAATCAACGACGACAAACGACGATTTCACGATTTAGCTAAAATTCGACTTTGGTTCCGGTGCAATGACGATTTGTCGTTGTAAACGCATTGAAAATGTGTTTTTTCGTAAAAAACTAACATTTTTGTCAAATCAGCGTTTTTGACCCTCGTACATCGAGATTTCGACAATCAACGACGACAAACGACGATTTCACCATTTTGCCAAAATTCGACTTTGGTTCCGATGCAATGACGATTTGTCGATGTAAACGCATCGGAAATGTGTTTTTTTCGTAAAAATCTAAGGTTTTTGTCAAATCGACGTTTTTGACCCTCGGACATCGAGATTTCGAGAATCAACGACGACAAACGACGATTTCACGATTTCGCCAAAATTCGACTTTGGTTCCGATGCAATGACGATTTGTCGATGTAAACGCATCGGAAATGTGTTTTTTCGTAAAAAACTGACATTTTTGTCAAATCGACGTTTTTGACCCTCGGACGTCGGGATTTCGAGAATCAACGACGACAAACGACGATTTCACGATTTCGCCAAAATTCGACTTTGGTTCCGATGCAATGACGATTTGTCGTTGTAAACGCATCGGAAATGTATTTTTTTCGTAAAAATCTGAGGTTTTTGGCAAATCGACGTTTTTGACCCTCGGAAATCGAGATTTCGAGAATCAACGACGACAAACGACCATTTCACGATTTCGCGGAAATTCGACTTTGGTTCCGATGCAATGACGATTTGTCGATGTAAACGCATCGGAAATGTGTTTTTTCGTAAAAAATCTGACATTTTTGTCAAATCAGCGTTTTTGACCCTCAGACATCGAGATTTCGAGAATCAACGACGACAAACAACGATTTCACGATTTCGCCAAAATTCGACTTTGGTTCCGATGCAATGACGATTTGTCGATGTGAACGCATCGGAAATGTGTTTTTTTCGTAAAAAACTGACATTTTTGTCAAATCGACGTTTTTGACCCTCGGAAATCGAGATTTCGAGAATCAACGACGACAAACGACGATTTCACGATTTCGCCAAAATTCGACTTTGGTTCCGATGCAATGACGATTTGTCGATGTAAACGCATTGGAAATGTGTTTTTTCGTAAAAAACTGACATTTTTGTCAAATCAGCGTTTTTGACCCTCGGACATCGAGATTTCGAGAATCAACGACGACAAACGACGATTTCACGATTTCTCCAAAATTCGACTTTGGTTCCGATGCAATGACCGATTTGTCGATGTAAACGCATCGGAAATGTGTTTTTTCGTAAAAAATCTGACATTTTTGTCAAATCAGCGTTTTTGACCCTCAGACATCGAGATTTCGAGAATCAACGACGACAAACAACGATTTCACGATTTCGCCAAAATTCGACTTTGGTTCCGATGCAATGACGATTTGTCGATGTGAACGCATCGGAAATGTGTTTTTTTCGTAAAAAACTGACATTTTTGTCAAATCGACGTTTTTGACCCTCGGAAATCGAGATTTCGAGAATCAACGACGACAAACGACGATTTCACGATTTCGCCAAAATTCGACTTTGGTTCCGATGCAATGACGATTTGTCGATGTAAACGCATTGGAAATGTGTTTTTTTGTAAAAATCTGACATTTTTGTCAAATCAGCGTTTTTGACCCTCGGACATCGAGATTTCGAGGATCAACGACGACAATCGACCATTTCACGATTTAGCTAAAATTCGACTTTGGTTCCGGTGCAATGACGATTTGTCGTTGTAAACGCATTGAAAATGTGTTTTTTCGTAAAAAACTAACATTTTTGTCAAATCAGCGTTTTTGACCCTCGTACATCGAGATTTTGACAATCAACGACGACAAACGACGATTTCACCATTTTGCCAAAATTCGACTTTGGTTCCGATGCAATGACGATTTGTCGATGTAAACGCATCGGAAATGTGTTTTTTTCGTAAAAATCTAAGGTTTTTGTCAAATCGACGTTTTTGACCCTCGGAGATCGAGATTTCGAGAATCAACGACGACAAACGACGATTTCACGATTTCGCCAAAATTCGACTTTGGTTCCGATGCAATGACGATTTGTCGATGTAAACGCATCGGAAATGTGTTTTTTCGTCAAAAACTGACATTTTTGTCAAATCGACGTTTTTGACCCTCGGACGTCGGGATTTCGAGAATCAACGACGACAAACGACGATTTCACGATTTCGCCAAAATTCGACTTTGGTTCCGATGCAATGACGATTTGTCGTTGTAAACGCATCGGAAATGTATTTTTTTCGTAAAAATCTGAGGTTTTTGGCAAATCGACGTTTTTGACCCTCGGAAATCGAGATTTCGAGAATCAACGACGACAAACGACCATTTCACGATTTCGCGGAAATTCGACTTTGGTTCCGATGCAATGACGATTTGTCGTTGTAAACGCATTAGAAATGTGTTTTTTCGTAAAAATCTGAGGTTTTTGTCAAATCGACGTTTTTGACCCTCGGACATCGAGATTTCGAGAATCAACGACGACAAACAACGATTTCACGATTTCGCCAAAATTCGACTTTGGTTCCGATGCAATGACGATTTGTCGATGTAAACGCATCGGAAATGTGTTTTTTTCGTAAAAATCTGAGGTTTTTGTCAAATCGACATTTTTGACCCTCGGAAATCGAGATTTCGAGAATCAACGACGACAAACGACCATTTCACGATTTCGCGGAAATTCGACTTTGGTTCCGATGCAATGACGATTTGTCGGTGTAAACGCATCGGAAATGTGTTTTTTCGTAAAAAACTGACATTTTTGTCAAATCAGCGTTTTTGACCGTCGGACATCGAGATTTCGAGAATCAACGACGACAAACGACGATTTCACGATTACGCCAAAATTCGACTTTGGTTCCGATGCAATGACGATTTGTCGATGTAAACGCATTAGAAATGTGTTTTTTCGTAAAAATCTGACATTTTTGTCAAATCAGCGTTTTTGACCCTCGTATATCGAGATTTCGACAATCAACGACGACAAACAACGATTTCACGATTTTGCCAAAATTTGACTTTGGTTCCGATGCAATGACGATTTGTCGAGGTGAACGCATCGGAAATGTGTTTTTTTCGTAAAAAACTGACATTTTTGTCAAATCGACGTTTTTGACCCTCGGAAATCGAGATTTCGAGAATCAACGACGACAAACGACGATTTCACGATTTCGCCAAAATTCGACTTTGGTTCCGATGCAATGACGATTTGTCGATGTGAACGCATCGGAAATGTGTTTTTTTCGTAAAAAACTGACATTTTTGTCAAATCGACGTTTTTGACCCTCGGAAATCGAGATTTCGAGAATCAACGACGACAAACGACGATTTCACGATTTAGCTAAAATTCGACTTTGGTTCCGGTGCAATGACGATTTGTCGTTGTAAACGCATTGAAAATGTGTTTTTTCGTAAAAAACTAACATTTTTGTCAAATCAGCGTTTTTGACCCTCGTACATCGAGATTTCGACAATCAACGACGACAAACGACGATTTCACCATTTTGCCAAAATTCGACTTTGGTTCCGATGCAATGACGATTTGTCGATGTAAACGCATCGGAAATGTGTTTTTTTCGTAAAAATCTAAGGTTTTTGTCAAATCGACGTTTTTGACCCTCGGACATCGAGATTTCGAGAATCAACGACGACAAACGACGATTTCACGATTTCGCCAAAATTCGACTTTGGTTCCGATGCAATGACGATTTGTCGATGTAAACGCATCGGAAATGTGTTTTTTCGTAAAAAACTGACATTTTTGTCAAATCGACGTTTTTGACCCTCGGACGTCGGGATTTCGAGAATCAACGACGACAAACGACGATTTCACGATTTCGCCAAAATTCGACTTTGGTTCCGATGCAATGACGATTTGTCGTTGTAAACGCATCGGAAATGTATTTTTTTCGTAAAAATCTGAGGTTTTTGGCAAATCGACGTTTTTGACCCTCGGAAATCGAGATTTCGAGAATCAACGACGACAAACGACCATTTCACGATTTCGCGGAAATTCGACTTTGGTTCCGATGCAATGACGATTTGTCGTTGTAAACGCATTAGAAATGTGTTTTTTCGTAAAAATCTGAGGTTTTTGTCAAATCGACGTTTTTGACCCTCGGACATCGAGATTTCGAGAATCAACGACGACAAACGACGATTTCACGATTTCGCCAAAATTCGACTTTGGTTCCGATGCAATGACGATTTGTCGATGTAAACGCATCGGAAATGTGTTTTTTTCGTAAAAATCTGAGGTTTTTGTCAAATCGACATTTTTGACCCTCGGAAATCGAGATTTCGAGAATCAACGACGACAAACGACCATTTCACGATTTCGCGGAAATTCGACTTTGGTTCCGATGCAATGACGATTTGTCGATGTGAACGCATCGGAAATGTGTTTTTTTCGTAAAAAACTGACATTTTTGTCAAATCGACGTTTTTGACCCTCGGAAATCGAGATTTCGAGAATCAACGACGACAAACGACGATTTCACGATTTCGCCAAAATTCGACTTTGGTTCCGATGCAATGACGATTTGTCGTTGTAAACGCATTAGAAATGTATTTTTTTCGTAAAAATCTGAGGTTTTTGGCAAATCGACGTTTTTGACCCTCGGAAATCGAGATTTCGAGAATCAACGACGACAAACAACGATTTCACGATTTCGCCAAAATTCGACTTTGGTTCCGATGCAATGACGATTTGTCGATGTAAACGCATCGGAAATGTGTTTTTTTCGTAAAAATCTGAGGTTTTTGTCAAATCGACATTTTTGACCCTCGGAAATCGAGATTTCGAGAATCAACGACGACAAACGACCATTTCACGATTTCGCGGAAATTCGACTTTGGTTCCGATGCAATGACGATTTGTCGGTGTAAACGCATCGGAAATGTGTTTTTTCGTAAAAAACTGACATTTTTGTCAAATCAGCGTTTTTGACCGTCGGACATCGAGATTTCGAGAATCAACGACGACAAACGACGATTTCACGATTACGCCAAAATTCGACTTTGGTTCCGATGCAATGACGATTTGTCGATGTAAACGCATTAGAAATGTGTTTTTTCGTAAAAATCTGACATTTTTGTCAAATCAGCGTTTTTGACCCTCGTATATCGAGATTTCGACAATCAACGACGACAAACAACGATTTCACGATTTTGCCAAAATTTGACTTTGGTTCCGATGCAATGACGATTTGTCGAGGTGAACGCATCGGAAATGTGTTTTTTTCGTAAAAAACTGACATTTTTGTCAAATCGACGTTTTTGACCCTCGGAAATCGAGATTTCGAGAATCAACGACGACAAACGACGATTTCACGATTTCGCCAAAATTCGACTTTGGTTCCGATGCAATGACGATTTGTCGATGTGAACGCATCGGAAATGTGTTTTTTTCGTAAAAAACTGACATTTTTGTCAAATCGACGTTTTTGACCCTCGGAAATCGAGATTTCGAGAATCAACGACGACAAACGACGATTTCACGATTTAGCTAAAATTCGACTTTGGTTCCGGTGCAATGACGATTTGTCGTTGTAAACGCATTGAAAATGTGTTTTTTCGTAAAAAACTAACATTTTTGTCAAATCAGCGTTTTTGACCCTCGTACATCGAGATTTCGACAATCAACGACGACAAACGACGATTTCACCATTTTGCCAAAATTCGACTTTGGTTCCGATGCAATGACGATTTGTCGATGTAAACGCATCGGAAATGTGTTTTTTTTCGTAAAAATCTAAGGTTTTTGTCAAATCGACGTTTTTGACCCTCGGACATCGAGATTTCGAGAATCAACGACGACAAACGACGATTTCACGATTTCGCCAAAATTCGACTTTGGTTCCGATGCAATGACGATTTGTCGATGTAAACGCATCGGAAATGTGTTTTTTCGTAAAAAACTGACATTTTTGTCAAATCGACGTTTTTGACCCTCGGACGTCGGGATTTCGAGAATCAACGACGACAAACGACGATTTCACGATTTCGCCAAAATTCGACTTTGGTTCCGATGCAATGACGATTTGTCGTTGTAAACGCATCGGAAATGTATTTTTTTTCGTAAAAATCTGAGGTTTTTGGCAAATCGACGTTTTTGACCCTCGGAAATCGAGATTTCGAGAATCAACGACGACAAACGACCATTTCACGATTTCGCGGAAATTCGACTTTGGTTCCGATGCAATGACGATTTGTCGTTGTAAACGCATTAGAAATGTGTTTTTTCGTAAAAATCTGAGGTTTTTGTCAAATCGACGTTTTTGACCCTCGGACATCGAGATTTCGAGAATCAACGACGACAAACGACGATTTCACGATTTCGCCAAAATTCGACTTTGGTTCCGATGCAATGACGATTTGTCGATGTAAACGCATCGGAAATGTGTTTTTTTCGTAAAAATCTGAGGTTTTTGTCAAATCGACATTTTTGACCCTCGGAAATCGAGATTTCGAGAATCAACGACGACAAACGACCATTTCACGATTTCGCGGAAATTCGACTTTGGTTCCGATGCAATGACGATTTGTCGATGTGAACGCATCGGAAATGTGTTTTTTTCGTAAAAAACTGACATTTTTGTCAAATCGACGTTTTGACCCTCGGAAATCGAGATTTCGAGAATCAACGACGACAAACGACGATTTCACGATTTCGCCAAAATTCGACTTTGGTTCCGATGCAATGACGATTTGTCGTTGTAAACGCATCGGAAATGTATTTTTTTCGTAAAAATCTGAGGTTTTTGGCAAATCGACGTTTTTGACCCTCGGAAATCGAGATTTCGAGAATCAACGACGACAAACGACCATTTCACGATTTCGCGGAAATTCGACTTTGGTTCCGATGCAATGACGATTTGTCGTTGTAAACGCATTAGAAATGTGTTTTTTCGTAAAAATCTGAGGTTTTTGTCAAATCGACGTTTTTGACCCTCGGACATCGAGATTTCGAGAATCAACGACGACAAACGACGATTTCACGATTTCGCCAAAATTCGACTTTGGTTCCGATGCAATGACGATTTGTCGGTGTAAACGCATCGGAAATGTGTTTTTTCGTAAAAAAACTGACATTTTTTGTCAAATCAGCGTTTTTGACCGTCGGACATCGAGATTTCGAGAATCAACGACGACAAACGACGATTTCACGATTACGCCAAAATTCGACTTTGGTTCCGATGCAATGACGATTTGTCGATGTAAACGGATTAGAAATGTATTTTTTTCGTAAAAATCTGAGGTTTTTGGCAAATCGACGTTTTTGACCCTCGGAAATCGAGATTTCGAGAATCAACGACGACAAATGACCATTTCACGATTTCGCGGAAATTCGACTTTGGTTCCGATGCAATGACGATTTGTCGTTGTAAACGCATTAGAAATGTGTTTTTTCGTAAAAATCTGGTTTTTGTCAAATCGACGTTTTTGACCCTCGGACATCGAGATTTCGAGAATCAACGACGACAAACGACGATTTCACGATTTCGCCAAAATTCGACTTTGGTTCCGATGCAATGACGATTTGTCGATGTAAACGCATCGGAAATGTGTTTTTTCGTAAAAATGTGAGGTTTTGTCAAATCGACATTTTTGACCCTCGGAAATCGAGATTTCGAGAATCAACGACGACAAACGACCATTTCACGATTTCGCGGAAATTCGACTTTGGTTCCGATGCAATGACGATTTGTCGGTGTAAACGCATCGGAAATGTGTTTTTTCGTAAAAAACTGACATTTTTGTCAAATCAGCGTTTTTGACCGTCGGACATCGAGATTTCGAGAATCAACGACGACAAACGACGATTTCACGATTACGCCAAAATTCGACTTTGGTTCCGATGCAATGACGATTTGTCGATGTAAACGCATTAGAAATGTGTTTTTTTCGTAAAAATCTGACATTTTTGTCAAATCAGCGTTTTTGACCCTCGTATATCGAGATTTCGACAATCAACGACGACAAACAACGATTTCACGATTTTGCCAAAATTTGACTTTGGTTCCGATGCAATGACGATTTGTCGATGTGAACGCATCGGAAATGTGTTTTTTTCGTAAAAAACTGACATTTTTGTCAAATCGACGTTTTTGACCCTCGGAAATCGAGATTTCGAGAATCAACGACGACAAACGACGATTTCACGATTTCGCCAAAATTCGACTTTGGTTCCGATGCAATAACGATTTGTCGATGTAAACGCATTGGAAATGTGTTTTTTTGTAAAAATCTGACATTTTTGTCAAATCAGCGTTTTTGACCCTCGGACATCGAGATTTCGAGGATCAACGACGACAATCGACCATTTCACGATTTAGCTAAAATTCGACTTTGGTTCCGGTGCAATGACGATTTGTCGTTGTAAACGCATTGAAAATGTGTTTTTTCGTAAAAAACTAACATTTTTGTCAAATCAGCGTTTTTGACCCTCGTACATCGAGATTTCGACAATCAACGACGACAAACGACGATTTCACCATTTTGCCAAAATTCGACTTTGGTTCCGATGCAATGACGATTTGTCGATGTAAACGCATCGGAAATGTGTTTTTTTCGTAAAAATCTAAGGTTTTTGTCTAATCGACGTTTTTGACCCTCGGACATCGAGATTTCGAGAATCAACGACGACAAACGACGATTTCACGATTTCGCCAAAATTCGACTTTGGTTCCGATGCAATGACGATTTGTCGTTGTAAACGCATTAGAAATGTGTTTTTTCATAAAAATCTGACATTTTTGTCAAATCAGCGTTTTTGACCCTCGTATATCGAGATTTCGACAATCAACGACGACAAACGACGATTTCACGATTTTGCCAAAATTTAACTTAGTTTCCGGTGCAATGATGATTTGTCGTTGTAAACGCATCGGAAATGTGTTTTTTTCGTAAAAATCTGAGGTTTTGTCAAATCGACATTTTTGACCCTCGGAAATCGAGATTTCGAGAATCAACGACGACAAACGACCATTTCACGATTTCGCGGAAATTCGACTTTGGTTCCGATGCAATGACGATTTGTCGATGTAAACGCATCGGAAATGTGTTTTTTCGTAAAAAACTGACATTTTTGTCAAATCAGCGTTTTTGACCCTCGGACATCGAGATTTCGAGAATCAACGACGACAAACGACGATTTCACGATTTCTCCAAAATTCGACTTTGGTTCCGATGCAATGACCGATTTGTCGATGTAAACGCATCGGAAATGTGTTTTTTCGTAAAAAATCTGACATTTTTGTCAAATCAGCGTTTTTGACCCTCAGACATCGAGATTTCGAGAATCAACGACGACAAACAACGATTTCACGATTTCGCCAAAATTCGACTTTGGTTCCGATGCAATGACGATTTGTCGATGTGAACGCATCGGAAATGTGTTTTTTTCGTAAAAAACTGACATTTTTGTCAAATCGACGTTTTTGACCCTCGGAAATCGAGATTTCGAGAATCAACGACGACAAACGACGATTTCCACGATTTCGCCAAAATTCGACTTTGGTTCCGATGCAATGACGATTTGTCGATGTAAACGCATTGGAAATGTGTTTTTTTGTAAAAATCTGACATTTTTGTCAAATCAGCGTTTTTGACCCTCGGACATCGAGATTTCGACAATCAACGACGACAAACGACGATTTCACGATTTTGCCAAAATTTGACTTAGTTTCCGGTGCAATGATGATTTGTCGTTGTAAACGCATCGGAAATGTGTTTTTTTCGTAAAAATCTGAGGTTTTTGTCAAATCGACATTTTTGACCCTCGGAAATCGAGATTTCGAGAATCAACGACGACAAACGACCATTTCACGATTTCGCGGAAATTCGACTTTGGTTCCGATGCAATGACGATTTGTCGATGTAAACGCATCGGAAATGTGTTTTTTCGTAAAAAACTGACATTTTTGTCAAATCAGCGTTTTTGACCCTCGTACATCGAGATTTCGACAATCAACGACGACAAACGACGATTTCACGATTTTGCCAAAATTTGACTTAGTTTCCGGTGCAATGATGATTTGTCGCTGTAAACGCGTCGGAAATGTGTTTTTTTCGTAAAAATCTGCGGTTATTGTCAAATCGACATTTTTGACCCTCGGAAATCGAGATTTCGAGAATCAACGACGACAAACGACCATTTCACGATTTCGCGGAAATTCGACTTTGGTTCCGATGCAATGCCGATTTGTCGTTGTAAACGCATCGGAAATGTGTTTTTTCGTAAAAAACTGACATTTTTGTCAAATCAGCGTTTTTGACCCTCGGACATCGAGATTTCGAGAATCAACGACGACAAACGACGATTTCACGATTTCTCCAAAATTCGACTTTGGTTCCGATGCAATGACCGATTTGTCGATGTAAACGCATCGGAAATGTGTTTTTTCGTAAAAAATCTGACATTTTTGTCAAATCAGCGTTTTTGACCCTCAGACATCGAGATTTCGAGAATCAACGACGACAAACAACGATTTCACGATTTCGCCAAAATTCGACTTTGGTTCCGATGCAATGACGATTTGTCGATGTAAACGCATTGGAAATGTGTTTTTTTGTAAAAATCTGACATTTTTGTCAAATCAGCGTTTTTGACCCTCGGACATCGAGATTTCGAGGATCAATGACGACAATCGACCATTTCACGATTTAGCTAAAATTCGACTTTGGTTCCGGTGCAATGACGATTTGTCGTTGTAAACGCATTGAAAATGTGTTTTTTCGTAAAAAACTAACATTTTTGTCAAATCAGCGTTTTTGACCCTCGTACATCGAGATTTTGACAATCAACGACGACAAACGACGATTTCACCATTTTGCCAAAATTCGACTTTGGTTCCGATGCAATGACGATTTGTCGATGTAAACGCATCGGAAATGTGTTTTTTTCGTAAAAATCTAAGGTTTTTGTCAAATCGACGTTTTTGACCCTCGGAGATCGAGATTTCGAGAATCAACGACGACAAACGACGATTTCACGATTTCGCCAAAATTCGACTTTGGTTCCGATGCAATGACGATTTGTCGATGTAAACGCATCGGAAATGTGTTTTTTTCGTCAAAAACTGACATTTTTGTCAAATCGACGTTTTTGACCCTCGGACGTCGGGATTTCGAGAATCAACGACGACAAACGACGATTTCACGATTTCGCCAAAATTCGACTTTGGTTCCGATGCAATGACGATTTGTCGTTGTAAACGCATCGGAAATGTATTTTTTTCGTAAAAATCTGAGGTTTTTGGCAAATCGACGTTTTTGACCCTCGGAAATCGAGATTTCGAGAATCAACGACGACAAACGACGATTTCACGATTTCGCCATAATTCGACTTTGGTTCCGATGCAATGACGATTTGTCGATGTAAACGCATTGGAAATGTGTTTTTTTGTAAAAATCTGACATTTTTGTCAAATCAGCGTTTTTGACCCTCGGACATCGAGATTTCGAGGATCAACGACGACAATCGACCATTTCACGATTTAGCTAAAATTCGACTTTGGTTCCGGTGCAATGACGATTTGTCGTTGTAAACGCATTGAAAATGTGTTTTTTCGTAAAAAACTAACATTTTTGTCAAATCAGCGTTTTTGACCCTCGTACATCGAGATTTCGACAATCAACGACGACAAACGACGATTTCACCATTTTGCCAAAATTCGACTTTGGTTCCGATGCAATGACGATTTGTCGATGTAAACGCATTGGAAATGTGTTTTTTTCGTAAAAATCTAAGGTTTTTGTCAAATCGACGTTTTTGACCCTCGGACATCGAGATTTCGAGAATCAACGACGACAAACGACGATTTCACGATTTCGCCAAAATTCGACTTTGGTTCCGATGCAATGACGATTTGTCGTTGTAAACGCATTAGAAATGTGTTTTATCATAAAAATCTGACATTTTTGTCAAATCAGCGTTTTTGACCCTCGTATATCGAGATTTCGACAATCAACGACGACAAACGACGATTTCACGATTTTGCCAAAATTTAACTTAGTTTCCGGTGCAATGATGATTTGTCGTTGTAAACGCATCGGAAATGTGTTTTTTTCGTAAAAATCTGAGGTTTTTGTCAAATCGACATTTTTGACCCTCGGAAATCGAGATTTCGAGAATCAACGACGACAAACGACCATTTCACGATTTCGCGGAAATTCGACTTTGGTTCCGATGCAATGACGATTTGTCGATGTAAACGCATTGGAAATGTGTTTTTTTCGTAAAAATCTAAGGTTTTTGTCAAATCGACGTTTTTGACCCTCGGACATCGAGATTTCGAGAATCAACGACGACAAACGACGATTTCACGATTTCGCCAAAATTCGACTTTGGTTCCGATGCAATGACGATTTGTCGTTGTAAACGCATTAGAAATGTGTTTTATCATAAAAATCTGACATTTTTGTCAAATCGACGTTTTTGACCCTCGGACGTCGGGATTTCGAGAATCAACGACGACAAACGACGATTTCACGATTTCGCCAAAATTCGACTTTGGTTCCGATGCAATGACGATTTGTCGTTGTAAACGCATCGGAAATGTATTTTTTTCGTAAAAATCTGAGGTTTTTGGCAAATCGACGTTTTTGACCCTCGGAAATCGAGATTTCGAGAATCAACGACGACAAACGACCATTTCACGATTTCGCGGAAATTCGACTTTGGTTCCGATGCAATGACGATTTGTCGTTGTAAACGCATTAGAAATGTGTTTTTTCGTAAAAATCTGACATTTTTGTCAAATCAGCGTTTTTGACCCTCGTATATCGAGATTTCGACAATCAACGACGACAAACGACGATTTCACGATTTCGCCAAAATTCGACTTTGGTTCCGATGCAATGACGATTTGTCGATGTAAACGCATTGGAAATGTGTTTTTTTGTAAAAATCTGACATTTTTGTCAAATCAGCGTTTTTGACCCTCGGACATCGAGATTTCGAGGATCAACGACGACAATCGACCATTTCCCGATTTAGCTAAAATTCGACTTTGGTTCCGGTGCAATGACGATTTGTCGTTGTAAACGCATTGAAAATGTGTTTTTTCGTAAAAAACTAACATTTTTGTCAAATCAGCGTTTTTGACCCTCGTACATCGAGATTTCGACAATCAACGACGACAAACGACGATTTCACCATTTTGCCAAAATTCGACTTTGGTTCCGATGCAATGACGATTTGTCGATGTAAACGCATCGGAAATGTGTTTTTTTCGTAAAAATCTAAGGTTTTTGTCAAATCGACGTTTTTGACCCTCGGAGATCGAGATTTCGAGAATCAACGACGACAAAAGACGATTTCACGATTTCGCCAAAATTCGACTTTGGTTCCGATGCAATGACGATTTGTCGATGTAAACGCATCGGAAATGTGTTTTTTCGTCAAAAACTGACATTTTTGTCAAATCGACGTTTTTGACCCTCGGACGTCGGGATTTCGAGAATCAACGACGACAAACGACGATTTCACGATTTCGCCAAAATTCGACTTTGGTTCCGATGCAATGACGATTTGTCGTTGTAAACGCATCGGAAATGTATTTTTTTCGTAAAAATCTGAGGTTTTTGGCAAATCGACGTTTTTGACCCTCGGAAATCGAGATTTCGAGAATCAACGACGACAAACGACCATTTCACGATTTCGCGGAAATTCGACTTTGGTTCCGATGCAATGACGATTTGTCGTTGTAAACGCATTAGAAATGTGTTTTTTCGTAAAAATCTGACATTTTTGTCAAATCAGCGTTTTTGACCCTCGTATATCGAGATTTCGACAATCAACGACGACAAACGACGATTTCACGATTTTGCCAAAATTTGACTTAGTTTCCGGTGCAATGATGATTTGTCGTTGTAAACGCATCGGAAATGTGTTTTTTTCGTAAAAATCTGAGGTTTTTGTCAAATCGACATTTTTGACCCTCGGAAATCGAGATTTCGAGAATCAACGACGACAAACGACCATTTCACGATTTCGCGGAAATTCGACTTTGGTTCCGATGCAATGACGATTTGTCGGTGTAAACGCATCGGAAATGTGTTTTTTCGTAAAAAACTGACATTTTTGTCATTTTTGTCAAATCAGCGTTTTTGACCGTCGGACATCGAGATTTCGAGAATCAACGACGACAAACGACGATTTCACGATTACGCCAAAATTCGACTTTGGTTCCGATGCAATGACGATTTGTCGATGTAAACGCATTAGAAATGTGTTTTTTCGTAAAAATCTGACATTTTTGTCAAATCAGCGTTTTTGACCCTCGTATATCGAGATTTCGACAATCAACGACGACAAACGACGATTTCACGATTTTGCCAAAATTTGACTTTGGTTCCGATGCAATGACGATTTGTCGATGTAAACGCATCGGAAATGTGTTTTTTCATAAAAAAACTGACATTTTTGTCAAATCAGCGTTTTTGACCCTCGTACATCGAGATTTCGACAATCAACGACGACAAACGACGATTTCACGATTTTGCCAAAATTTGACTTAGTTTCCGGTGCAATGATGATTTGTCGCTGTAAACGCATCGGAAATGTGTTTTTTTCGTAAAAATCTGAGGTTTTTGTCAAATCGACATTTTTGACCCTCGGAAATCGAGATTTCGAGAATCAACGACGACAAACGACCATTTCACGATTTCGCGGAAATTCGACTTTGGTTCCGATGCAATGACGATTTGTCGTTGTAAACGCATCGGAAATGTGTTTTTTCGTAAAAAACTGACATTTTTGTCAAATCAGCGTTTTTGACCCTCGGACATCGAGATTTCGAGAATCAACGACGACAAACGACGATTTCACGATTTCTCCAAAATTCGACTTTGGTTCCGATGCAATGACCGATTTGTCGATGTAAACGCATCGGAAATGTGTTTTTTCGTAAAAAATCTGACATTTTTGTCAAATCAGCGTTTTTGACCCTCAGACATCGAGATTTCGAGAATCAACGACGACAAACAACGATTTCACGATTTCGCCAAAATTCGACTTTGGTTCCGATGCAATGACGATTTGTCGATGTGAACGCATCGGAAATGTGTTTTTTTCGTAAAAAACTGACATTTTTGTCAAATCGACGTTTTTGACCCTCGGAAATCGAGATTTCGAGAATCAACGACGACAAACGACGATTTCACGATTTCGCCAAAATTCGACTTTGGTTCCGATGCAATGACGATTTCTCGATGTAAACGCATTGGAAATGTGTTTTTTTGTAAAAATCTGACATTTTTGTCAAATCAGCGTTTTTGACCCTCGGACATCGAGATTTCGAGGATCAAC
This sequence comes from Cryptus armator, assembly GCA_963971235.1. Taxonomy (NCBI): domain Eukaryota; kingdom Metazoa; phylum Arthropoda; class Insecta; order Hymenoptera; family Ichneumonidae; genus Cryptus; species Cryptus armator. Next base: position 5,602,920 of record OZ020235.1, read on the forward strand.
GACGACAATCGACCATTTCACGATTTAGCTAAAATTCGACTTTGGTTCCGGTGCAATGACGATTTGTCGTTGTAAACGCATTGAAAATGTGTTTTTTCGTAAAAAACTAACATTTTTGTCAAATCAGCGTTTTTGACCCTCGTACATCGAGATTTTGACAATCAACGACGACAAACGACGATTTCACCATTTTGCCAAAATTCGACTTTGGTTCCGATGCAATGACGATTTGTCGATGTAAACGCATCGGAAATGTGTTTTTTTCGTAAAAATCTAAGGTTTTTGTCAAATCGACGTTTTTGACCCTCGGAGATCGAGATTTCGAGAATCAACGACGACAAACGACGATTTCACGATTTCGCCAAAATTCGACTTTGGTTCCGATGCAATGACGATTTGTCGATGTAAACGCATCGGAAATGTGTTTTTTCGTCAAAAACTGACATTTTTGTCAAATCGACGTTTTTGACCCTCGGACGTCGGGATTTCGAGAATCAACGACGACAAACGACGATTTCACGATTTCGCCAAAATTCGACTTTGGTTCCGATGCAATGACGATTTGTCGTTGTAAACGCATCGGAAATGTATTTTTTTCGTAAAAATCTGAGGTTTTTGGCAAATCGACGTTTTTGACCCTCGGAAATCGAGATTTCGAGAATCAACGACGACAAACGACCATTTCACGATTTCGCGGAAATTCGACTTTGGTTCCGATGCAATGACGATTTGTCGTTGTAAACGCATTAGAAATGTGTTTTTTCGTAAAAATCTGAGGTTTTTGTCAAATCGACGTTTTTGACCCTCGGACATCGAGATTTCGAGAATCAACGACGACAAACAACGATTTCACGATTTCGCCAAAATTCGACTTTGGTTCCGATGCAATGACGATTTGTCGATGTAAACGCATCGGAAATGTGTTTTTTTCGTAAAAATCTGAGGTTTTTGTCAAATCGACATTTTTGACCCTCGGAAATCGAGATTTCGAGAATCAACGACGACAAACGACCATTTCACGATTTCGCGGAAATTCGACTTTGGTTCCGATGCAATGACGATTTGTCGGTGTAAACGCATCGGAAATGTGTTTTTTCGTAAAAAACTGACATTTTTGTCAAATCAGCGTTTTTGACCGTCGGACATCGAGATTTCGAGAATCAACGACGACAAACGACGATTTCACGATTACGCCAAAATTCGACTTTGGTTCCGATGCAATGACGATTTGTCGATGTAAACGCATTAGAAATGTGTTTTTTCGTAAAAATCTGACATTTTTGTCAAATCAGCGTTTTTGACCCTCGTATATCGAGATTTCGACAATCAACGACGACAAACAACGATTTCACGATTTTGCCAAAATTTGACTTTGGTTCCGATGCAATGACGATTTGTCGAGGTGAACGCATCGGAAATGTGTTTTTTTCGTAAAAAACTGACATTTTTGTCAAATCGACGTTTTTGACCCTCGGAAATCGAGATTTCGAGAATCAACGACGACAAACGACGATTTCACGATTTCGCCAAAATTCGACTTTGGTTCCGATGCAATGACGATTTGTCGATGTGAACGCATCGGAAATGTGTTTTTTTCGTAAAAAACTGACATTTTTGTCAAATCGACGTTTTTGACCCTCGGAAATCGAGATTTCGAGAATCAACGACGACAAACGACGATTTCACGATTTCGCCAAAATTCGACTTTGGTTCCGATGCAATGACGATTTGTCGATGTAAACGCATTGGAAATGTGTTTTTTTGTAAAAATCTGACATTTTTGTCAAATCAGCGTTTTTGACCCTCGGACATCGAGATTTCGAGGATCAACGACGACAATCGACCATTTCACGATTTAGCTAAAATTCGACTTTGGTTCCGGTGCAATGACGATTTGTCGTTGTAAACGCATTGAAAATGTGTTTTTTCGTAAAAAACTAACATTTTTGTCAAATCAGCGTTTTTGACCCTCGTACATCGAGATTTTGACAATCAACGACGACAAACGACGATTTCACCATTTTGCCAAAATTCGACTTTGGTTCCGATGCAATGACGATTTGTCGATGTAAACGCATCGGAAATGTGTTTTTTTCGTAAAAATCTAAGGTTTTTGTCAAATCGACGTTTTTGACCCTCGGAGATCGAGATTTCGAGAATCAACGACGACAAACGACGATTTCACGATTTCGCCAAAATTCGACTTTGGTTCCGATGCAATGACGATTTGTCGATGTAAACGCATCGGAAATGTGTTTTTTCGTCAAAAACTGACATTTTTGTCAAATCGACGTTTTTGACCCTCGGACGTCGGGATTTCGAGAATCAACGACGACAAACGACGATTTCACGATTTCGCCAAAATTCGACTTTGGTTCCGATGCAATGACGATTTGTCGTTGTAAACGCATCGGAAATGTATTTTTTTCGTAAAAATCTGAGGTTTTTGGCAAATCGACGTTTTTGACCCTCGGAAATCGAGATTTCGAGAATCAACGACGACAAACGACCATTTCACGATTTCGCGGAAATTCGACTTTGGTTCCGATGCAATGACGATTTGTCGTTGTAAACGCATTAGAAATGTGTTTTTTCGTAAAAATCTGAGGTTTTTGTCAAATCGACGTTTTTGACCCTCGGACATCGAGATTTCGAGAATCAACGACGACAAACAACGATTTCACGATTTCGCCAAAATTCGACTTTGGTTCCGATGCAATGACGATTTGTCGATGTAAACGCATCGGAAATGTGTTTTTTTCGTAAAAATCTGAGGTTTTTGTCAAATCGACATTTTTGACTCTCGGAAATCGAGATTTCGAGAATCAACGACGACAAACGACCATTTCACGATTTCGCGGAAATTCGACTTTGGTTCCGATGCAATGACGATTTGTCGGTGTAAACGCATCGGAAATGTGTTTTTTCGTAAAAAACTGACATTTTTGTCAAATCAGCGTTTTTGACCGTCGGACATCGAGATTTCGAGAATCAACGACGACAAACGACGATTTCACGATTACGCCAAAATTCGACTTTGGTTCCGATGCAATGACGATTTGTCGATGTAAACGCATTAGAAATGTGTTTTTTCGTAAAAATCTGACATTTTTGTCAAATCAGCGTTTTTGACCCTCGTATATCGAGATTTCGACAATCAACGACGACAAACAACGATTTCACGATTTTGCCAAAATTTGACTTTGGTTCCGATGCAATGACGATTTGTCGAGGTGAACGCATCGGAAATGTGTTTTTTTCGTAAAAAACTGACATTTTTGTCAAATCGACGTTTTTGACCCTCGGAAATCGAGATTTCGAGAATCAACGACGACAAACGACGATTTCACGATTTCGCCAAAATTCGACTTTGGTTCCGATGCAATGACGATTTGTCGATGTGAACGCATCGGAAATGTGTTTTTTTCGTAAAAAACTGACATTTTTGTCAAATCGACGTTTTTGACCCTCGGAAATCGAGATTTCGAGAATCAACGACGACAAACGACGATTTCACGATTTCGCCAAAATTCGACTTTGGTTCCGATGCAATGACGATTTGTCGATGTAAACGCATTGGAAATGTGTTTTTTTGTAAAAATCTGACATTTTTGTCAAATCAGCGTTTTTTGACCCTCGGACATCGAGATTTCGAGGATCAACGACGACAATCGACCATTTCACGATTTAGCTAAAATTCGACTTTGGTTCCGGTGCAATGACGATTTGTCGTTGTAAACGCATTGAAAATGTGTTTTTTCGTAAAAAACTAACATTTTTGTCAAATCAGCGTTTTTGACCCTCGTACATCGAGATTTCGACAATCAACGACGACAAACGACGATTTCACCATTTTGCCAAAATCGACTTTGGTTCGATGCAATGACGATTTGTCGATGTAAACGCATCGGAAATGTGTTTTTTTCGTAAAAATCTAAGGTTTTTGTCAAATCGACGTTTTTGACCCTCGGAGATCGAGATTTCGAGAATCAACGACGACAAACGACGATTCACGATTTCGCCAAAATTCGACTTTGGTTCCGATGCAATGACGATTTGTCGATGTAAACGCATCGGAAATGTGTTTTTTCGTCAAAAACTGACATTTTTGTCAAATCGACGTTTTTGACCCTCGGACGTCGGGATTCGAGAATCAACGACGACAAACGACGATTTCACGATTTCGCCAAAATTCGACTTTGGTTCCGATGCAATGACGATTTGTCGTTGTAAACGCATCGGAAATGTATTTTTTTCGTAAAAAATCTGAGGTTTTTGGCAATCGACGTTTTGACCCTCGGAAATCGAGATTTCGAGAATCAACGACGACAAACGACCATTTCACGATTTCGCGGAAATTCGACTTTGGTTCCGATGCAATGACGATTTGTCGTTGTAAACGCATTAGAAATGTGTTTTTCGTAAAAATCTGAGGTTTTTGTCAAATCGACGTTTTTGACCCTCGGACATCGAGATTCGAGAATCAACGACGACAAACAACGATTTCACGATTTCGCCAAAATTCGACTTTGGTTCCGATGCAATGACGATTTGTCGATGTAAACGCATCGGAAATGTGTTTTTTTTCGTAAAAATCTGAGGTTTTTGTCAAATCGACATTTTTGACCCTCGGAAATCGAGATTTCGAGAATCAACGACGACAAACGACCATTTCACGATTTCGCGGAAATTCGACTTTGGTTCCGATGCAATGACGATTTGTCGGTGTAAACGCATCGGAAATGTGTTTTTTCGTAAAAAAACTGACATTTTTGTCAAATCAGCGTTTTTGACCGTCGGACATCGAGATTTCGAGAATCAACGACGACAAACGACGATTTCACGATTACGCCAAAATTCGACTTTGGTCCGATGCAATGACGATTTGTCGATGTAAACGCATTAGAAATGTGTTTTTTCGTAAAATCTGACATTTTTGTCAAATCAGCGTTTTTTGACCCTCGTATATCGAGATTTCGGACAATCAACGACGACAAACAACGATTTCACGATTTTGCCAAAATTTGACTTTGGTTCCGATGCAATGACGATTTGTCGAGGTGAACGCATCGGAAATGTGTTTTTTTCGTAAAAAAACTGACATTTTTGTCAAATCGACGTTTTTGACCCTCGGAAATCGAGATTTCGAGAATCAACGACGACAAAACGACGATTTCACGATTTCGCCAAAATTCGACTTTGGTTCCGATGCAATGACGATTTGTCGATGTGAACGCATCGGAAATGTGTTTTTTTCGTAAAAAACTGACATTTTTGTCAAATCGACGTTTTTGACCCTCGGAAATCGAGATTTCGAGAATCAACGACGACAAACGACGATTTCACGATTTAGCTAAAATTCGACTTTGGTTTCCGGTGCAATGACGATTTGTCGTTGTAAACGCATTGAAAAATGTGTTTTTCGTAAAAAACTAACATTTTTGTCAAATCAGCGTTTTTGACCCTCGTACATCGAGATTTCGACAATCAACGACGACAAACGACGATTTCACCATTTTGCCAAAATTCGACTTTGGTTCGATGCAATGACGATTTGTCGATGTAAACGCATCGGAAATGTGTTTTTTTCGTAAAAATCTAAGGTTTTTGTCAAATCGACGTTTTTGACCCTCGGACATCGAGATTTCGAGAATCAACGACGACAAACGACGATTTCACGATTTCGCCAAAATCGACTTTGGTTCCGATGCAATGACGATTTGTCGATGTAAACGCATCGGAAATGTGTTTTTCGTAAAAAACTGACATTTTTGTCAAATCGACGTTTTTGACCCTCGGACGTCGGGATTTCGAGAATCAACGACGACAAACGACGATTTCACGATTTCGCCAAAATTCGACTTTGGTTCCGATGCAATGACGATTTGTCGTTGTAAACGCATCGGAAATGTATTTTTTTCGTAAAAATCTGAGGTTTTTGGCAAATCGACGTTTTTGACCCTCGGAAATCGAGATTCGAGAATCAACGACGACAAACGACCATTTCACGATTTCGCGGAAATTCGACTTTGGTTCCGATGCAATGACGATTTGTCGTTGTAAACGCATTAGAAATGTGTTTTTTTCGTAAAAATCTGAGGTTTTGTCAAATCGACGTTTTTGACCCTCGGACATCGAGATTTCGAGAATCAACGACGACAAACGACGATTTCACGATTTCGCCAAAATTCGACTTTGGTCCGATGCAATGACGATTTGTCGATGTAAACGCATTAGAAATGTGTTTTTTCGTAAAATCTGACATTTTTGTCAAATCAGCGTTTTTGACCCTCGTATATCGAGATTTCGACAATCAACGACGACAAACAACGATTTCACGATTTTGCCAAAATTTGACTTTGGTTCCGATGCAATGACGATTTGTCGATGTGAACGCATCGGAAATGTGTTTTTTTTCGTAAAAAACTGACATTTTTGTCAAATCGACGTTTTGACCCTCGGAAATCGAGATTTCGAGAATCAACGACGACAAACGACGATTTCACGATTTCGCCAAAATTCGACTTTGGTTCCAATGCAATAACGATTTGTCGATGTAAACGCATTGGAAATGTGTTTTTTTGTAAAAATCTGACATTTTGTCAAATCAGCGTTTTTTGACCCTCGGACATCGAGATTTCGAGGATCAACGACGACAATCGACCATTTCACGATTTAGCTAAAATTCGACTTTGGTTCCGGTGCAATTGACGATTTGTCGTTGTAAACGCATTGAAAATGTGTTTTTTCGTAAAAAACTAACATTTTTGTCAAATCAGCGTTTTTGACCCTCGTACATCGAGATTTCGACAATCAACGACGACAAACGACGATTTCACCATTTTGCCAAAATTCGACTTTGGTTCCGATGCAATGACGATTTGTCGATGTAAACGCATCGGAAATGTGTTTTTTTCGTAAAAATCTAAGGTTTTTGTCTAATCGACGTTTTTGACCCTCGGACATCGAGATTTCGAGAATCAACGACGACAAACGACGATTTCACGATTTCGCCAAAATTCGACTTTGGTTCCGATGCAATGACGATTTGTCGTTGTAAACGCATTAGAAATGTGTTTTTTCATAAAAATCTGACATTTTTGTCAAATCAGCGTTTTTGACCCTCGTATATCGAGATTTCGACAATCAACGACGACAAACGACGATTTCACGATTTTGCCAAAATTTAACTTAGTTTCCGGTGCAATGATGATTTGTCGTTGTAAACGCATCGGAAATGTGTTTTTTTCGTAAAAATCTGAGGTTTTTGTCAAATCGACATTTTTGACCCTCGGAAATCGAGATTTCGAGAATCAACGACGACAAACGACCATTTCACGATTTCGCGGAAATTCGACTTTGGTTCCGATGCAATGACGATTTGTCGATGTAAACGCATCGGAAATGTGTTTTTTCGTAAAAAACTGACATTTTTGTCAAATCAGCGTTTTTGACCCTCGGACATCGAGATTTCGAGAATCAACGACGACAAACGACGATTTCACGATTTCTCCAAAATTCGACTTTGGTTCCGATGCAATGACCGATTTGTCGATGTAAACGCATCGGAAATGTGTTTTTTCGTAAAAAATCTGACATTTTTGTCAAATCAGCGTTTTTGACCCTCAGACATCGAGATTTCGAGAATCAACGACGACAAACAACGATTTCACGATTTCGCCAAAATTCGACTTTGGTTCCGATGCAATGACGATTTGTCGATGTGAACGCATCGGAAATGTGTTTTTTTCGTAAAAAACTGACATTTTTGTCAAATCGACGTTTTTGACCCTCGGAAATCGAGATTTCGAGAATCAACGACGACAAACGACGATTTCACGATTTCGCCAAAATTCGACTTTGGTTCCGATGCAATGACGATTTGTCGATGTAAACGCATTGGAAATGTGTTTTTTTGTAAAAATCTGACATTTTTGTCAAATCAGCGTTTTTGACCCTCGGACATCGAGATTTCGACAATCAACGACGACAAACGACGATTTCACGATTTTGCCAAAATTTGACTTAGTTTCCGGTGCAATGATGATTTGTCGTTGTAAACGCATCGGAAATGTGTTTTTTTCGTAAAAATCTGAGGTTTTTGTCAAATCGACGTTTTTGACCCTCGGAAATCGAGATTTCGAGAATCAACGACGACAAACGACCATTTCACGATTTCGCGGAAATTCGACTTTGGTTCCGATGCAATGACGATTTGTCGATGTAAACGCATCGGAAATGTTGTTTTTTCGTAAAAAACTGACATTTTTGTCAAATCAGCGTTTTTGACCCTCGTACATCGAGATTTCGACAATCAACGACGACAAACGACGATTTCACGATTTTGCCAAATTTGACTTAGTTTCCGGTGCAATGATGATTTGTCGCTGTAAACGCATCGGAAATGTGTTTTTTTTCGTAAAAATCTGCGGTTTTTGTCAAATCGACATTTTTGACCCTCGGAAATCGAGATTTCGAGAATCAACGACGACAAACGACCATTTCACGATTTCGCGGAAATTCGACTTTGGTTCCGATGCAATGCCGATTTGTCGTTGGTAAACGCATCGGAAATGTGTTTTTTCGTAAAAAACTGACATTTTTGTCAAATCAGCGTTTTTGACCCTCGGACATCGAGATTTCGAGAATCAACGACGACAAACGACGATTTCACGATTTCTCCAAAATTCGACTTGGTTCCGATGCAATGACCGATTTGTCGATGTAAACGCATCGGAAATGTGTTTTTTCGTAAAAAAATCTGACATTTTTGTCAAATCAGCGTTTTTGACCCTCAGACATCGAGATTTCGAGAATCAACGACGACAAACAACGATTTCACGATTTCGCCAAAATTCGACTTTGGTTCCGATGCAATGACGATTTGTCGATGTAAACGCATTGGAATGTGTTTTTTTGTAAAAATCTGACATTTTTGTCAAATCAGCGTTTTTGACCCTCGGACATCGAGATTTCGAGGATCAATGACGACAATCGACCATTTCACGATTTAGCTAAAATTCGACTTTGGTTCCGGTGCAATGACGATTTGTCGTTGTAAACGCATCGGAAATGTGTTTTTTTCGTAAAAATCTGAGGTTTTTGTCAAATCGACATTTTTGACCCTCGGAAATCGAGATTTCGAGAATCAACGACGACCAACGACCATTTCACGATTTCGCGGAAATTCGACTTTGGTTCCGATGCAATGACGATTTGTCGATGTAAACGCATCGGAAATGTGTTTTTTCGTAAAAAACTGACATTTTTGTCAAATCAGCGTTTTTGACCCTCGTACATCGAGATTTCGACAATCAACGACGACAAACGACGAATTTCACGATTTTGCCAAAATTTGACTTAGTTTCCGGTGCAATGATGATTTGTCGCTGTAAACGCATCGGAAATGTGTTTTTTTCGTAAAAATCTGCGGTTTTTGTCAAATCGACATTTTTGACCCTCGGAAATCGAGATTTCGAGAATCAACGACGACAAACGACCATTTCACGATTTCGCGGAAATTCGACTTTGGTTCCGATGCAATGCCGATTTGTCGTTGTAAACGCATCGGAAATGTGTTTTTTCGTAAAAAACTGACATTTTTGTCAAATCAGCGTTTTTGACCCTCGGACATCGAGATTTCGAGAATCAACGACGACAAACGGACGATTTCACGATTTCTCCAAAATTCGACTTTGGTTCCGATGCAATGACCGATTTGTCGATGTAAACGCATCGGAAATGTGTTTTTTCGTAAAAAAATCTGACATTTTTGTCAAATCAGCGGTTTTTGACCCTCAGACATCGAGATTTCGAGAATCAACGACGACAAACAACGATTTCACGATTTCGCCAAAATTCGACTTTGGTCCGATGCAATGACGATTTGTCGATGTAAACGCATTGGAAATGTGTTTTTTGTAAAAATCTGACATTTTTGTCAAATCAGCGTTTTTGACCCTCGGACATCGAGATTTCGAGGATCAATGACGACAATCGACCATTTCACGATTTAGCTAAATTCGACTTTGGTTCCGGTGCAATGACGATTTGTCGTTGTAAACGCATTGAAAATGTGTTTTTTCGTAAAAAACTAACATTTTTGTCAAATCAGCGTTTTTGACCCTCGTACATCGAGATTTTGACAATCAACGACGACAAACGACGATTTCACCATTTTGCCAAAATTCGACTTTGGTTCCGATGCAATGACGATTTGTCGATGTAAACGCATCGGAAATGTGTTTTTTTCGTAAAAATCTAAGGTTTTTGTCAAATCGACGTTTTTGACCCTCGGAGATCGAGATTTCGAGAATCAACGACGACAAACGACGATTTCACGATTTCGCCAAAATTCGACTTTGGTTCCGATGCAATGACGATTTGTCGATGTAAACGCATCGGAAATGTGTTTTTTCGTCAAAAACTGACATTTTTGTCAAATCGACGTTTTTGACCCTCGGACGTCGGGATTTCGAGAATCAACGACGACAAACGACGATTTCACGATTTCGCCAAAATTCGACTTTGGTTCCGATGCAATGACGATTTGTCGTTGTAAACGCATCGGAAATGTATTTTTTTCGTAAAAATCTGAGGTTTTTGGCAAATCGACGTTTTTGACCCTCGGAAATCGAGATTTCGAGAATCAACGACGACAAACGACGATTTCACGATTTCGCCATAATTCGACTTTGGTTCCGATGCAATGACGATTTGTCGATGTAAACGCATTGGAAATGTGTTTTTTTGTAAAAATCTGACATTTTTGTCAAATCAGCGTTTTTGACCCTCGGACATCGAGATTTCGAGGATCAACGACGACAATCGACCATTTCACGATTTAGCTAAAATTCGACTTTGGTTCCGGTGCAATGACGATTTGTCGTTGTAAACGCATTGAAAATGTGTTTTTTCGTAAAAAACTAACATTTTTGTCAAATCAGCGTTTTTGACCCTCGTACATCGAGATTTCGACAATCAACGACGACAAACGACGATTTCACCATTTTGCCAAAATTCGACTTTGGTTCCGATGCAATGACGATTTGTCGATGTAAACGCATCGGAAATGTGTTTTTTTCGTAAAAATCTAAGGTTTTTGTCAAATCGACGTTTTTGACCCTCGGACATCGAGATTTCGAGAATCAACGACGACAAACGACGATTTCACGATTTCGCCAAAATTCGACTTTGGTTCCGATGCAATGACGATTTGTCGTTGTAAACGCATTAGAAATGTGTTTTATCATAAAAATCTGACATTTTTGTCAAATCAGCGTTTTTGACCCTCGTATATCGAGATTTCGACAATCAACGACGACAAACGACGATTTCACGATTTTGCCAAAATTTAACTTAGTTTCCGGTGCAATGATGATTTGTCGTTGTAAACGCATCGGAAATGTGTTTTTTTCGTAAAAATCTGAGGTTTTTGTCAAATCGACATTTTTGACCCTCGGAAATCGAGATTTCGAGAATCAACGACGACAAACGACCATTTCACGATTTCGCGGAAATTCGACTTTGGTTCCGATGCAATGACGATTTGTCGATGTAAACGCATCGGAAATGTGTTTTTTCGTAAAAAACTGACATTTTTGTCAAATCAGCGTTTTTGACCCTCGGACATCGAGATTTCGAGAATCAACGACGACAAACGACGATTTCACGATTTCTCCAAAATTCGACTTTGGTTCCGATGCAATGACCGATTTGTCGATGTAAACGCATCGGAAATGTGTTTTTTCGTAAAAAATCTGACATTTTTGTCAAATCAGCGTTTTTGACCCTCAGACATCGAGATTTCGAGAATCAACGACGACAAACAACGATTTCACGATTTCGCCAAAATTCGACTTTGGTTCCGATGCAATGACGATTTGTCGATGTGAACGCATCGGAAATGTGTTTTTTTCGTAAAAAACTGACATTTTTGTCAAATCGACGTTTTTGACCCTCGGAAATCGAGATTTCGAGAATCAACGACGACAAACGACGATTTCACGATTTCGCCAAAATTCGACTTTGGTTCCGATGCAATGACGATTTGTCGATGTAAACGCATTGGAAATGTGTTTTTTCGTAAAAAACTAACATTTTTGTCAAATCAGCGTTTTTGACCCTCGTACATCGAGATTTCGACAATCAACGACGACAAACGACGATTTCACCATTTTGCTAAAATTCGACTTTGGTTCCGATGCAATGACGATTTGTCGATGTAAACGCATCGGAAATGTGTTTTTTTCGTAAAAATCTAAGGTTTTTGTCAAATCGACGTTTTTGACCCTCGGAGATCGAGATTTCGAGAATCAACGACGACAAACGACGATTTCACGATTTCGCCAAAATTCGACTTTGGTTCCGATGCAATGACGATTTGTCGATGTAAACGCATCGGAAATGTGTTTTTTCGTCAAAAACTGACATTTTTGTCAAATCGACGTTTTTGACCCTCGGACGTCGGGATTTCGAGAATCAACGACGACAAACGACGATTTCACGATTTCGCCAAAATTCGACTTTGGTTCCGATGCAATGACGATTTGTCGTTGTAAACGCATCGGAAATGTATTTTTTTCGTAAAAATCTGAGGTTTTTGGCAAATCGACGTTTTTGACCCTCGGAAATCGAGATTTCGAGAATCAACGACGACAAACGACCATTTCACGATTTCGCGGAAATTCGACTTTGGTTCCGATGCAATGACGATTTGTCGTTGTAAACGCATTAGAAATGTGTTTTTTCGTAAAAATCTGACATTTTTGTCAAATCAGCGTTTTTGACCCTCGTATATCGAGATTTCGACAATCAACGACGACAAACGACGATTTCACGATTTCGCCAAAATTCGACTTTGGTTCCGATGCAATGACGATTTGTCGATGTAAACGCATTGGAAATGTGTTTTTTTGTAAAAATCTGACATTTTTGTCAAATCAGCGTTTTTGACCCTCGGACATCGAGATTTCGAGGATCAACGACGACAATCGACCATTTCCCGATTTAGCTAAAATTCGACTTTGGTTCCGGTGCAATGACGATTTGTCGTTGTAAACGCATTGAAAATGTGTTTTTTCGTAAAAAACTAACATTTTTGTCAAATCAGCGTTTTTGACCCTCGTACATCGAGATTTCGACAATCAACGACGACAAACGACGATTTCACCATTTTGCCAAAATTCGACTTTGGTTCCGATGCAATGACGATTTGTCGATGTAAACGCATCGGAAATGTGTTTTTTTCGTAAAAATCTAAGGTTTTTGTCAAATCGACGTTTTTGACCCTCGGAGATCGAGATTTCGAGAATCAACGACGACAAACGACGATTTCACGATTTCGCCAAAATTCGACTTTGGTTCCGATGCAATGACGATTTGTCGATGTAAACGCATCGGAAATGTGTTTTTTCGTCAAAAACTGACATTTTTGTCAAATCGACGTTTTTGACCCTCGGACGTCGGGATTTCGAGAATCAACGACGACAAACGACGATTTCACGATTTCGCCAAAATTCGACTTTGGTTCCGATGCAATGACGATTTGTCGATGTGAACGCATCGGAAATGTGTTTTTTTCGTAAAAAACTGACATTTTTGTCAAATCGACGTTTTTGACCCTCGGAAATCGAGATTTCGAGAATCAACGACGACAAACGACCATTTCACGATTTCGCGGAAATTCGACTTTGGTTCCGATGCAATGACGATTTGTCGATGTAAACGCATCGGAAATGTGTTTTTTCGTAAAAAACTGACATTTTTGTCAAATCAGCGTTTTTGACCCTCGTACATCGAGATTTCGACAATCAACGACGACAAACGACGATTTCACGATTTTGCCAAAATTTGACTTAGTTTCCGGTGCAATGATGATTTGTCGCTGTAAACGCATCGGAAATGTGTTTTTTTCGTAAAAATCTGCGGTTTTTGTCAAATCGACATTTTTGACCCTCGGAAATCGAGATTTCGAGAATCAACGACGACAAACGACCATTTCACGATTTCGCGGAAATTCGACTTTGGTTCCGATGCAATGCCGATTTGTCGTTGTAAACGCATCGGAAATGTGTTTTTTCGTAAAAAACTGACATTTTTGTCAAATCAGCGTTTTTGACCCTCGGACATCGAGATTTCGAGAATCAACGACGACAAACGACGATTTCACGATTTCTCCAAAATTCGACTTTGGTTCCGATGCAATGACCGATTTGTCGATGTAAACGCATCGGAAATGTGTTTTTTCGTAAAAAATCTGACATTTTTGTCAAATCAGCGTTTTTGACCCTCAGACATCGAGATTTCGAGAATCAACGACGACAAACAACGATTTCACGATTTCGCCAAAATTCGACTTTGGTTCCGATGCAATGACGATTTGTCGATGTAAACGCATTGGAAATGTGTTTTTTTGTAAAAATCTGACATTTTTGTCAAATCAGCGTTTTTGACCCTCGGACATCGAGATTTCGAGGATCAACGACGACAATCGACCATTTCACGATTTAGCTAAAATTCGACTTTGGTTCCGGTGCAATGACGATTTGTCGTTGTAAACGCATTGAAAATGTGTTTTTTCGTAAAAAACTAACATTTTTGTCAAATCAGCGTTTTTGACCCTCGTACATCGAGATTTCGACAATCAACGACGACAAACGACGATTTCACCATTTTGCCAAAATTCGACTTTGGTTCCGATGCAATGACGATTTGTCGATGTAAACGCATCGGAAATGTGTTTTTTTCGTAAAAATCTAAGGTTTTTGTCAAATCGACGTTTTTGACCCTCGGACATCGAGATTTCGAGAATCAACGACGACAAACGACGATTTCACGATTTCGCCAAAATTCGACTTTGGTTCCGATGCAATGACGATTTGTCGTTGTAAACGCATTAGAAATGTGTTTTATCATAAAAATCTGACATTTTTGTCAAATCAGCGTTTTTGACCCTCGTATATCGAGATTTCGACAATCAACGACGACAAACGACGATTTCACGATTTTGCCAAAATTTAACTTAGTTTCCGGTGCAATGATGATTTGTCGTTGTAAACGCATCGGAAATGTGTTTTTTTCGTAAAAATCTGAGGTTTTTGTCAAATCGACATTTTTGACCCTCGGAAATCGAGATTTCGAGAATCAACGACGACAAACGACCATTTCACGATTTCGCGGAAATTCGACTTTGGTTCCGATGCAATGACGATTTGTCGATGTAAACGCATCGGAAATGTGTTTTTTCGTAAAAAACTGACATTTTTGTCAAATCAGCGTTTTTGACCCTCGGACATCGAGATTTCGAGAATCAACGACGACAAACGACGATTTCACGATTTCTCCAAAATTCGACTTTGGTTCCGATGCAATGACCGATTTGTCGATGTAAACGCATCGGAAATGTGTTTTTTCGTAAAAAATCTGACATTTTTGTCAAATCAGCGTTTTTGACCCTCAGACATCGAGATTTCGAGAATCAACGACGACAAACAACGATTTCACGATTTCGCCAAAATTCGACTTTGGTTCCGATGCAATGACGATTTGTCGATGTGAACGCATCGGAAATGTGTTTTTTTCGTAAAAAACTGACATTTTTGTCAAATCGACGTTTTTGACCCTCGGAAATCGAGATTTCGAGAATCAACGACGACAAACGACGATTTCACGATTTCGCCAAAATTCGACTTTGGTTCCGATGCAATGACGATTTGTCGATGTAAACGCATTGGAAATGTGTTTTTTTGTAAAAATCTGACATTTTTGTCAAATCAGCGTTTTTGACCCTCGGACATCGAGATTTCGAGGATCAACGACGACAATCGACCATTTCCCGATTTAGCTAAAATTCGACTTTGGTTCCGGTGCAATGACGATTTGTCGTTGTAAACGCATTGAAAATGTGTTTTTTCGTAAAAAACTAACATTTTTGTCAAATCAGCGTTTTTGACCCTCGTACATCGAGATTTCGACAATCAACGACGACAAACGACGATTTCACCATTTTGCCAAAATTCGACTTTGGTTCCGATGCAATGACGATTTGTCGATGTAAACGCATCGGAAATGTGTTTTTTTCGTAAAAATCTAAGGTTTTTGTCAAATCGACGTTTTTGACCCTCGGAGATCGAGATTTCGAGAATCAACGACGACAAACGACGATTTCACGATTTCGCCAAAATTCGACTTTGGTTCCGATGCAATGACGATTTGTCGATGTAAACGCATCGGAAATGTGTTTTTTCGTCAAAAACTGACATTTTTGTCAAATCGACGTTTTTGACCCTCGGACGTCGGGATTTCGAGAATCAACGACGACAAACGACGATTTCACGATTTCGCCAAAATTCGACTTTGGTTCCGATGCAATGACGATTTGTCGTTGTAAACGCATCGGAAATGTATTTTTTTCGTAAAAATCTGAGGTTTTTGGCAAATCGACGTTTTTGACCCTCGGAAATCGAGATTTCGAGAATCAACGACGACAAACGACCATTTCACGATTTCGCGGAAATTCGACTTTGGTTCCGATGCAATGACGATTTGTCGGTGTAAACGCATCGGAAATGTGTTTTTTCGTAAAAAACTGACATTTTTGTCAAATCAGCGTTTTTGACCGTCGGACATCGAGATTTCGAGAATCAACGACGACAAACGACGATTTCACGATTACGCCAAAATTCGACTTTGGTTCCGATGCAATGACGATTTGTCGATGTAAACGCATTAGAAATGTGTTTTTTCGTAAAAATCTGACATTTTTGTCAAATCAGCGTTTTTGACCCTCGTATATCGAGATTTCGACAATCAACGACGACAAACGACGATTTCACGATTTTGCCAAAATTTGACTTTGGTTCCGATGCAATGACGATTTGTCGATGTAAACGCATCGGAAATGTGTTTTTTCATAAAAAAACTGACATTTTTGTCAAATCAGCGTTTTTGACCCTCGTACATCGAGATTTCGACAATCAACGACGACAAACGACGATTTCACGATTTTGCCAAAATTTGACTTAGTTTCCGGTGCAATGATGATTTGTCGCTGTAAACGCATCGGAAATGTGTTTTTTTCGTAAAAATCTGAGGTTTTTGTCAAATCGACATTTTTGACCCTCGGAAATCGAGATTTCGAGAATCAACGACGACAAACGACCATTTCACGATTTCGCGGAAATTCGACTTTGGTTCCGATGCAATGACGATTTGTCGTTGTAAACGCATCGGAAATGTGTTTTTTCGTAAAAAACTGACATTTTTGTCAAATCAGCGTTTTTGACCCTCGGACATCGAGATTTCGAGAATCAACGACGACAAACGACGATTTCACGATTTCTCCAAAATTCGACTTTGGTTCCGATGCAATGACCGATTTGTCGATGTAAACGCATCGGAAATGTGTTTTTTCGTAAAAAATCTGACATTTTTGTCAAATCAGCGTTTTTGACCCTCAGACATCGAGATTTCGAGAATCAACGACGACAAACAACGATTTCACGATTTCGCCAAAATTCGACTTTGGTTCCGATGCAATGACGATTTGTCGATGTGAACGCATCGGAAATGTATTTTTTTCGTAAAAAACTGACATTTTTGTCAAATCGACGTTTTTGACCCTCGGAAATCGAGATTTCGAGAATCAACGACGACAAACGACGATTTCACGATTTCGCCAAAATTCGACTTTGGTTCCGATGCAATGACGATTTGTCGATGTAAACGCATTGGAAATGTGTTTTTTTGTAAAAATCTGACATTTTTGTCAAATCAGCGTTTTTGACCCTCGGACATCGAGATTTCGAGGATCAACGACGACAATCGACCATTTCACGATTTAGCTAAAATTCGACTTTGGTTCCGGTGCAATGACGATTTGTCGTTGTAAACGCATTGAAAATGTGTTTTTTCGTAAAAAACTAACATTTTTGTCAAATCAGCGTTTTTGACCCTCGTACATCGAGATTTTGACAATCAACGACGACAAACGACGATTTCACCATTTTGCCAAAATTCGACTTTGGTTCCGATGCAATGACGATTTGTCGATGTAAACGCATCGGAAATGTGTTTTTTTCGTAAAAATCTAAGGTTTTTGTCAAATCGACGTTTTTGACCCTCGGAAATCGAGATTTCGAGAATCAACGACGACAAACGACGATTTCACGATTTCGCCAAAATTCGACTTTGGTTCCGATGCAATGACGATTTGTCGATGTAAACGCATTGGAAATGTGTTTTTTTGTAAAAATCTGACATTTTTGTCAAATCAGCGTTTTTGACCCTCGGACATCGAGATTTCGAGGATCAACGACGACAATCGACCATTTCACGATTTAGCTAAAATTCGACTTTGGTTCCGGTGCAATGACGATTTGTCGTTGTAAACGCATTGAAAATGTGTTTTTTCGTAAAAAACTAACATTTTTGTCAAATCAGCGTTTTTGACCCTCGGAGATCGAGATTTCGAGAATCAACGACGACAAACGACGATTTCACGATTTCGCCAAAATTCGACTTTGGTTCCGATGCAATGACGATTTGTCGATGTGAACGCATCGGAAATGTGTTTTTTTCGTAAAAATCTAAGGTTTTTGTCAAATCGACGTTTTTGACCCTCGGAGATCGAGATTTCGAGAATCAACGACGACAAACGACGATTTCACGATTTCGCCAAAATTCGACTTTGGTTCCGATGCAATGACGATTTGTCGATGTAAACGCATCGGAAATGTGTTTTTTCGTCAAAAACTGACATTTTTGTCAAATCGACGTTTTTGACCCTCGGACGTCGGGATTTCGAGAATCAACGACGACAAACGACGATTTCACGATTTCGCCAAAATTCGACTTTGGTTCCGATGCAATGACGATTTGTCGTTGTAAACGCATCGGAAATGTATTTTTTTCGTAAAAATCTGAGGTTTTTGGCAAATCGACGTTTTTGACCCTCGGAAATCGAGATTTCGAGAATCAACGACGACAAACGACCATTTCACGATTTCGCGGAAATTCGACTTTGGTTCCGATGCAATGACGATTTGTCGTTGTAAACGCATTAGAAATGTGTTTTTTCGTAAAAATCTGAGGTTTTTGTCAAATCGACGTTTTTGACCCTCGGACATCGAGATTTCGAGAATCAACGACGACAAACAACGATTTCACGATTTCGCCAAAATTCGACTTTGGTTCCGATGCAATGACGATTTGTCGATGTAAACGCATCGGAAATGTGTTTTTTTCGTAAAAATCTGAGGTTTTTGTCAAATCGACATTTTTGACCCTCGGAAATCGAGATTTCGAGAATCAACGACGACAAACGACCATTTCACGATTTCGCGGAAATTCGACTTTGGTTCCGATGCAATGACGATTTGTCGGTGTAAACGCATCGGAAATGTGTTTTTTCGTAAAAAACTGACATTTTTGTCAAATCAGCGTTTTTGACCGTCGGACATCGAGATTTCGAGAATCAACGACGACAAACGACGATTTCACGATTACGCCAAAATTCGACTTTGGTTCCGATGCAATGACGATTTGTCGATGTAAACGCATTAGAAATGTGTTTTTTCGTAAAAATCTGACATTTTTGTCAAATCAGCGTTTTTGACCCTCGTATATCGAGATTTCGACAATCAACGACGACAAACAACGATTTCACGATTTTGCCAAAATTTGACTTTGGTTCCGATGCAATGACGATTTGTCGAGGTGAACGCATCGGAAATGTGTTTTTTTCGTAAAAAACTGACATTTTTGTCAAATCGACGTTTTTGACCCTCGGAAATCGAGATTTCGAGAATCAACGACGACAAACGACGATTTCACGATTTCGCCAAAATTCGACTTTGGTTCCGATGCAATGACGATTTGTCGATGTGAACGCATCGGAAATGTGTTTTTTTCGTAAAAAACTGACATTTTTGTCAAATCGACGTTTTTGACCCTCGGAAATCGAGATTTCGAGAATCAACGACGACAAACGACCATTTCACGATTTCGCGGAAATTCGACTTTGGTTCCGATGCAATGACGATTTGTCGATGTAAACGCATCGGAAATGTGTTTTTTTGTAAAAATCTGACATTTTTGTCAAATCAGCGTTTTTGACCCTCGGACATCGAGATTTCGAGGATCAATGACGACAATCGACCATTTCACGATTTAGCTAAAATTCGACTTTGGTTCCGGTGCAATGACGATTTGTCGTTGTAAACGCATTGAAAATGTGTTTTTTTCGTAAAAATCTGCGGTTTTTGTCAAATCGACATTTTTGACCCTCGGAAATCGAGATTTCGAGAATCAACGACGACAAACGACGATTTCACCATTTTGCCAAAATTCGACTTTGGTTCCGATGCAATGACGATTTGTCGATGTAAACGCATCGGAAATGTGTTTTTTTCGTAAAAATCTAAGGTTTTTGTCAAATCGACGTTTTTGACCCTCGGACATCGAGATTTCGAGAATCAACGACGACAAACGACGATTTCACGATTTCGCCAAAATTCGACTTTGGTTCCGATGCAATGACGATTTGTCGTTGTAAACGCATTAGAAATGTGTTTTATCATAAAAATCTGACATTTTTGTCAAATCAGCGTTTTTGACCCTCGTATATCGAGATTTCGACAATCAACGACGACAAACGACGATTTCACGATTTTGCCAAAATTTAACTTAGTTTCCGGTGCAATGATGATTTGTCGTTGTAAACGCATCGGAAATGTGTTTTTTTCGTAAAAATCTGAGGTTTTTGTCAAATCGACATTTTTGACCCTCGGAAATCGAGATTTCGAGAATCAACGACGACAAACGACCATTTCACGATTTCGCGGAAATTCGACTTTGGTTCCGATGCAATGACGATTTGTCGATGTAAACGCATCGGAAATGTGTTTTTTCGTAAAAAATCTGACATTTTTGTCAAATCAGCGTTTTTGACCCTCAGACATCGAGATTTCGAGAATCAACGACGACAAACAACGATTTCACGATTTCGCCAAAATTCGACTTTGGTTCCGATGCAATGACGATTTGTCGATGTGAACGCATCGGAAATGTGTTTTTTTCGTAAAAAACTGACATTTTTGTCAAATCGACGTTTTTGACCCTCGGAAATCGAGATTTCGAGAATCAACGACGACAAACGACGATTTCACGATTTCGCCAAAATTCGACTTTGGTTCCGATGCAATGACGATTTGTCGATGTAAACGCATTGGAAATGTGTTTTTTTGTAAAAATCTGACATTTTTGTCAAATCAGCGTTTTTGACCCTCGGACATCGAGATTTCGAGGATCAACGACGACAATCGACCATTTCCCGATTTAGCTAAAATTCGACTTTGGTTCCGGTGCAATGACGATTTGTCGTTGTAAACGCATTGAAAATGTGTTTTTTCGTAAAAAACTAACATTTTTGTCAAATCAGCGTTTTTGACCCTCGTACATCGAGATTTCGACAATCAACGACGACAAACGACGATTTCACCATTTTGCCAAAATTCGACTTTGGTTCCGATGCAATGACGATTTGTCGATGTAAACGCATTAGAAATGTGTTTTTTCGTAAAAATCTGACATTTTTGTCAAATCAGCGTTTTTGACCCTCGTATATCGAGATTTCGACAATCAACGACGACAAACGACGATTTCACGATTTTGCCAAAATTTGACTTTGGTTCCGATGCAATGACGATTTGTCGATGTAAACGCATCGGAAATGTGTTTTTTCATAAAAAAACTGACATTTTTGTCAAATCAGCGTTTTTGACCCTCGTACATCGAGATTTCGACAATCAACGACGACAAACGACGATTTCACGATTTCGCCAAAATTCGACTTTGGTTCCGATGCAATGACGATTTGTCGTTGTAAACGCATCGGAAATGTATTTTTTTCGTAAAAATCTGAGGTTTTTGGCAAATCGACGTTTTTGACCCTCGGAAATCGAGATTTCGAGAATCAACGACGACAAACGACCATTTCACGATTTCGCGGAAATTCGACTTTGGTTCCGATGCAATGACGATTTGTCGTTGTAAACGCATTAGAAATGTGTTTTTTCGTAAAAATCTGACATTTTTGTCAAATCAGCGTTTTTGACCCTCGTATATCGAGATTTCGACAATCAACGACGACAAACGACGATTTCACGATTTTGCCAAAATTTGACTTAGTTTCCGGTGCAATGATGATTTGTCGTTGTAAACGCATCGGAAATGTGTTTTTTTCGTAAAAATCTGAGGTTTTTGTCAAATCGACATTTTTGACCCTCGGAAATCGAGATTTCGAGAATCAACGACGACAAACGACCATTTCACGATTTCGCGGAAATTCGACTTTGGTTCCGATGCAATGACGATTTGTCGGTGTAAACGCATCGGAAATGTGTTTTTTCGTAAAAAACTGACATTTTTGTCAAATCAGCGTTTTTGACCGTCGGACATCGAGATTTCGAGAATCAACGACGACAAACGACGATTTCACGATTACGCCAAAATTCGACTTTGGTTCCGATGCAATGACGATTTGTCGATGTAAACGCATTAGAAATGTGTTTTTTCGTAAAAATCTGACATTTTTGTCAAATCAGCGTTTTTGACCCTCGTATATCGAGATTTCGACAATCAACGACGACAAACGACGATTTCACGATTTTGCCAAAATTTGACTTTGGTTCCGATGCAATGACGATTTGTCGATGTAAACGCATCGGAAATGTGTTTTTTCATAAAAAAACTGACATTTTTGTCAAATCAGCGTTTTTGACCCTCGTACATCGAGATTTCGACAATCAACGACGACAAACGACGATTTCACGATTTTGCCAAAATTTGACTTAGTTTCCGGTGCAATGATGATTTGTCGCTGTAAACGCATCGGAAATGTGTTTTTTTCGTAAAAATCTGAGGTTTTTGTCAAATCGACATTTTTGACCCTCGGAAATCGAGATTTCGAGAATCAACGACGACAAACGACCATTTCACGATTTCGCGGAAATTCGACTTTGGTTCCGATGCAATGACGATTTGTCGTTGTAAACGCATCGGAAATGTGTTTTTTCGTAAAAAACTGACATTTTTGTCAAATCAGCGTTTTTGACCCTCGGACATCGAGATTTCGAGAATCAACGACGACAAACGACGATTTCACGATTTCTCCAAAATTCGACTTTGGTTCCGATGCAATGACCGATTTGTCGATGTAAACGCATCGGAAATGTGTTTTTTCGTAAAAAATCTGACATTTTTGTCAAATCAGCGTTTTTGACCCTCAGACATCGAGATTTCGAGAATCAACGACGACAAACAACGATTTCACGATTTCGCCAAAATTCGACTTTGGTTCCGATGCAATGACGATTTGTCGATGTGAACGCATCGGAAATGTGTTTTTTTCGTAAAAAACTGACATTTTTGTCAAATCGACGTTTTTGACCCTCGGAAATCGAGATTTCGAGAATCAACGACGACAAACGACGATTTCACGATTTCGCCAAAATTCGACTTTGGTTCCGATGCAATGACGATTTGTCGATGTAAACGCATTGGAAATGTGTTTTTTTGTAAAAATCTGACATTTTTGTCAAATCAGCGTTTTTGACCCTCGGACATCGAGATTTCGAGGATCAACGACGACAATCGACCATTTCACGATTTAGCTAAAATTCGACTTTGGTTCCGGTGCAATGACGATTTGTCGTTGTAAACGCATTGAAAATGTGTTTTTTCGTAAAAAACTAACATTTTTGTCAAATCAGCGTTTTTGACCCTCGTACATCGAGATTTTGACAATCAACGACGACAAACGACGATTTCACCATTTTGCCAAAATTCGACTTTGGTTCCGATGCAATGACGATTTGTCGATGTAAACGCATCGGAAATGTGTTTTTTTCGTAAAAATCTAAGGTTTTTGTCAAATCGACGTTTTTGACCCTCGGAGATCGAGATTTCGAGAATCAACGACGACAAACGACGATTTCACTATTTCGCCAAAATTCGACTTTGGTTCCGATGCAATGACGATTTGTCGATGTAAACGCATCGGAAATGTGTTTTTTCGTCAAAAACTGACATTTTTGTCAAATCGACGTTTTTGACCCTCGGACGTCGGGATTTCGAGAATCAACGACGACAAACGACGATTTCACGATTTCGCCAAAATTCGACTTTGGTTCCGATGCAATGACGATTTGTCGTTGTAAACGCATCGGAAATGTATTTTTTTCGTAAAAATCTGAGGTTTTTGGCAAATCGACGATTCTCGAAATCTCGATTTCCGAGGGTCAAAAAGACCCTCGGAAATCGAGATTTCGAGAATCAACGACGACAAACGACCATTTCACGATTTCGCGGAAATTCGACTTTGGTTCCGATGCAATGACGATTTGTCGTTGTAAACGCATTAGAAATGTGTTTTTTCGTAAAAATCTGAGGTTTTTGTCAAATCGACGTTTTTGACCCTCGGACATCGAGATTTCGAGAATCAACGACGACAAACAACGATTTCACGATTTCGCCAAAATTCGACTTTGGTTCCGATGCAATGACGATTTGTCGATGTAAACGCATCGGAAATGTGTTTTTTTCGTAAAAATCTGAGGTTTTTGTCAAATCGACATTTTTGACCCTCGGAAATCGAGATTTCGAGAATCAACGACGACAAACGACCATTTCACGATTTCGCGGAAATTCGACTTTGGTTCCGATGCAATGACGATTTGTCGGTGTAAACGCATCGGAAATGTGTTTTTTCGTAAAAAACTGACATTTTTGTCAAATCAGCGTTTTTGACCGTCGGACATCGAGATTTCGAGAATCAACGACGACAAACGACGATTTCACGATTACGCCAAAATTCGACTTTGGTTCCGATGCAATGACGATTTGTCGATGTAAACGCATTAGAAATGTGTTTTTTCGTAAAAATCTGACATTTTTGTCAAATCAGCGTTTTTGACCCTCGTATATCGAGATTTCGACAATCAACGACGACAAACAACGATTTCACGATTTTGCCAAAATTTGACTTTGGTTCCGATGCAATGACGATTTGTCGAGGTGAACGCATCGGAAATGTGTTTTTTTCGTAAAAAACTGACATTTTTGTCAAATCGACGTTTTTGACCCTCGGAAATCGAGATTTCGAGAATCAACGACGACAAACGACGATTTCACGATTTCGCCAAAATTCGACTTTGGTTCCGATGCAATGACGATTTGTCGATGTGAACGCATCGGAAATGTGTTTTTTTCGTAAAAAACTGACATTTTTGTCAAATCGACGTTTTTGACCCTCGGAAATCGAGATTTCGAGAATCAACGACGACAAACGACGATTTCACGATTTAGCTAAAATTCGACTTTGGTTCCGGTGCAATGACGATTTGTCGTTGTAAACGCATTGAAAATGTGTTTTTTCGTAAAAAACTAACATTTTTGTCAAATCAGCGTTTTTGACCCTCGTACATCGAGATTTCGACAATCAACGACGACAAACGACGATTTCACCATTTTGCCAAAATTCGACTTTGGTTCCGATGCAATGACGATTTGTCGATGTAAACGCATCGGAAATGTGTTTTTTTCGTAAAAATCTAAGGTTTTTGTCAAATCGACGTTTTTGACCCTCGGACATCGAGATTTCGAGAATCAACGACGACAAACGACGATTTCACGATTTCGCCAAAATTCGACTTTGGTTCCGATGCAATGACGATTTGTCGATGTAAACGCATCGGAAATGTGTTTTTTCGTAAAAAACTGACATTTTTGTCAAATCGACGTTTTTGACCCTCGGACGTCGGGATTTCGAGAATCAACGACGACAAACGACGATTTCACGATTTCGCCAAAATTCGACTTTGGTTCCGATGCAATGACGATTTGTCGTTGTAAACGCATCGGAAATGTATTTTTTTCGTAAAAATCTGAGGTTTTTGGCAAATCGACGTTTTTGACCCTCGGAAATCGAGATTTCGAGAATCAACGACGACAAACGACCATTTCACGATTTCGCGGAAATTCGACTTTGGTTCCGATGCAATGACGATTTGTCGATGTAAACGCATCGGAAATGTGTTTTTTCGTAAAAAATCTGACATTTTTGTCAAATCAGCGTTTTTGACCCTCAGACATCGAGATTTCGAGAATCAACGACGACAAACAACGATTTCACGATTTCGCCAAAATTCGACTTTGGTTCCGATGCAATGACGATTTGTCGATGTGAACGCATCGGAAATGTGTTTTTTTCGTAAAAAACTGACATTTTTGTCAAATCGACGTTTTTGACCCTCGGAAATCGAGATTTCGAGAATCAACGACGACAAACGACGATTTCACGATTTCGCCAAAATTCGACTTTGGTTCCGATGCAATGACGATTTGTCGATGTAAACGCATTGGAAATGTGTTTTTTCGTAAAAAACTGACATTTTTGTCAAATCAGCGTTTTTGACCCTCGGACATCGAGATTTCGAGAATCAACGACGACAAACGACGATTTCACGATTTCTCCAAAATTCGACTTTGGTTCCGATGCAATGACCGATTTGTCGATGTAAACGCATCGGAAATGTGTTTTTTCGTAAAAAATCTGACATTTTTGTCAAATCAGCGTTTTTGACCCTCAGACATCGAGATTTCGAGAATCAACGACGACAAACAACGATTTCACGATTTCGCCAAAATTCGACTTTGGTTCCGATGCAATGACGATTTGTCGATGTGAACGCATCGGAAATGTGTTTTTTTCGTAAAAAACTGACATTTTTGTCAAATCGACGTTTTTGACCCTCGGAAATCGAGATTTCGAGAATCAACGACGACAAACGACGATTTCACGATTTCGCCAAAATTCGACTTTGGTTCCGATGCAATGACGATTTGTCGATGTAAACGCATTGGAAATGTGTTTTTTTGTAAAAATCTGACATTTTTGTCAAATCAGCGTTTTTGACCCTCGGACATCGAGATTTCGAGGATCAACGACGACAATCGACCATTTCACGATTTAGCTAAAATTCGACTTTGGTTCCGGTGCAATGACGATTTGTCGTTGTAAACGCATTGAAAATGTGTTTTTTCGTAAAAAACTAACATTTTTGTCAAATCAGCGTTTTTGACCCTCGTACATCGAGATTTTGACAATCAACGACGACAAACGACGATTTCACCATTTTGCCAAAATTCGACTTTGGTTCCGATGCAATGACGATTTGTCGATGTAAACGCATCGGAAATGTGTTTTTTTCGTAAAAATCTAAGGTTTTTGTCAAATCGACGTTTTTGACCCTCGGAGATCGAGATTTCGAGAATCAACGACGACAAACGACGATTTCACGATTTCGCCAAAATTCGACTTTGGTTCCGATGCAATGACGATTTGTCGATGTAAACGCATCGGAAATGTGTTTTTTCGTCAAAAACTGACATTTTTGTCAAATCGACGTTTTTGACCCTCGGACGTCGGGATTTCGAGAATCAACGACGACAAACGACGATTTCACGATTTCGCCAAAATTCGACTTTGGTTCCGATGCAATGACGATTTGTCGTTGTAAACGCATCGGAAATGTATTTTTTTCGTAAAAATCTGAGGTTTTTGGCAAATCGACGTTTTTGACCCTCGGAAATCGAGATTTCGAGAATCAACGACGACAAACGACCATTTCACGATTTCGCGGAAATTCGACTTTGGTTCCGATGCAATGACGATTTGTCGTTGTAAACGCATTAGAAATGTGTTTTTTCGTAAAAATCTGAGGTTTTTGTCAAATCGACGTTTTTGACCCTCGGACATCGAGATTTCGAGAATCAACGACGACAAACAACGATTTCACGATTTCGCCAAAATTCGACTTTGGTTCCGATGCAATGACGATTTGTCGATGTAAACGCATCGGAAATGTGTTTTTTTCGTAAAAATCTGAGGTTTTTGTCAAATCGACATTTTTGACCCTCGGAAATCGAGATTTCGAGAATCAACGACGACAAACGACCATTTCACGATTTCGCGGAAATTCGACTTTGGTTCCGATGCAATGACGATTTGTCGGTGTAAACGCATCGGAAATGTGTTTTTTCGTAAAAAACTGACATTTTTGTCAAATCAGCGTTTTTGACCGTCGGACATCGAGATTTCGAGAATCAACGACGACAAACGACGATTTCACGATTACGCCAAAATTCGACTTTGGTTCCGATGCAATGACGATTTGTCGATGTAAACGCATTAGAAATGTGTTTTTTCGTAAAAATCTGACATTTTTGTCAAATCAGCGTTTTTGACCCTCGTATATCGAGATTTCGACAATCAACGACGACAAACAACGATTTCACGATTTTGCCAAAATTTGACTTTGGTTCCGATGCAATGACGATTTGTCGAGGTGAACGCATCGGAAATGTGTTTTTTTCGTAAAAAACTGACATTTTTGTCAAATCGACGTTTTTGACCCTCGGAAATCGAGATTTCGAGAATCAACGACGACAAACGACGATTTCACGATTTCGCCAAAATTCGACTTTGGTTCCGATGCAATGACGATTTGTCGATGTGAACGCATCGGAAATGTGTTTTTTTCGTAAAAAACTGACATTTTTGTCAAATCGACGTTTTTGACCCTCGGAAATCGAGATTTCGAGAATCAACGACGACAAACGACGATTTCACGATTTAGCTAAAATTCGACTTTGGTTCCGGTGCAATGACGATTTGTCGTTGTAAACGCATTGAAAATGTGTTTTTTCGTAAAAAACTAACATTTTTGTCAAATCAGCGTTTTTGACCCTCGTACATCGAGATTTCGACAATCAACGACGACAAACGACGATTTCACCATTTTGCCAAAATTCGACTTTGGTTCCGATGCAATGACGATTTGTCGATGTAAACGCATCGGAAATGTGTTTTTTTCGTAAAAATCTAAGGTTTTTGTCAAATCGACGTTTTTGACCCTCGGACATCGAGATTTCGAGAATCAACGACGACAAACGACGATTTCACGATTTCGCCAAAATTCGACTTTGGTTCCGATGCAATGACGATTTGTCGATGTAAACGCATCGGAAATGTGTTTTTTCGTAAAAAACTGACATTTTTGTCAAATCGACGTTTTTGACCCTCGGACGTCGGGATTTCGAGAATCAACGACGACAAACGACGATTTCACGATTTCGCCAAAATTCGACTTTGGTTCCGATGCAATGACGATTTGTCGTTGTAAACGCATCGGAAATGTATTTTTTTCGTAAAAATCTGAGGTTTTTGGCAAATCGACGTTTTTGACCCTCGGAAATCGAGATTTCGAGAATCAACGACGACAAACGACCATTTCACGATTTCGCGGAAATTCGACTTTGGTTCCGATGCAATGACGATTTGTCGTTGTAAACGCATTAGAAATGTGTTTTTTCGTAAAAATCTGAGGTTTTTGTCAAATCGACGTTTTTGACCCTCGGACATCGAGATTTCGAGAATCAACGACGACAAACGACGATTTCACGATTTCGCCAAAATTCGACTTTGGTTCCGATGCAATGACGATTTGTCGATGTAAACGCATCGGAAATGTGTTTTTTTCGTAAAAATCTGAGGTTTTTGTCAAATCGACATTTTTGACCCTCGGAAATCGAGATTTCGAGAATCAACGACGACAAACGACCATTTCACGATTTCGCGGAAATTCGACTTTGGTTCCGATGCAATGACGATTTGTCGATGTGAACGCATCGGAAATGTGTTTTTTTCGTAAAAAACTGACATTTTTGTCAAATCGACGTTTTTGACCCTCGGAAATCGAGATTTCGAGAATCAACGACGACAAACGACGATTTCACGATTTCGCCAAAATTCGACTTTGGTTCCGATGCAATGACGATTTGTCGTTGTAAACGCATTAGAAATGTATTTTTTTCGTAAAAATCTGAGGTTTTTGGCAAATCGACGTTTTTGACCCTCGGAAATCGAGATTTCGAGAATCAACGACGACAAACAACGATTTCACGATTTCGCCAAAATTCGACTTTGGTTCCGATGCAATGACGATTTGTCGATGTAAACGCATCGGAAATGTGTTTTTTTCGTAAAAATCTGAGGTTTTTGTCAAATCGACATTTTTGACCCTCGGAAATCGAGATTTCGAGAATCAACGACGACAAACGACCATTTCACGATTTCGCGGAAATTCGACTTTGGTTCCGATGCAATGACGATTTGTCGGTGTAAACGCATCGGAAATGTGTTTTTTCGTAAAAAACTGACATTTTTGTCAAATCAGCGTTTTTGACCGTCGGACATCGAGATTTCGAGAATCAACGACGACAAACGACGATTTCACGATTACGCCAAAATTCGACTTTGGTTCCGATGCAATGACGATTTGTCGATGTAAACGCATTAGAAATGTGTTTTTTCGTAAAAATCTGACATTTTTGTCAAATCAGCGTTTTTGACCCTCGTATATCGAGATTTCGACAATCAACGACGACAAACAACGATTTCACGATTTTGCCAAAATTTGACTTTGGTTCCGATGCAATGACGATTTGTCGAGGTGAACGCATCGGAAATGTGTTTTTTTCGTAAAAAACTGACATTTTTGTCAAATCGACGTTTTTGACCCTCGGAAATCGAGATTTCGAGAATCAACGACGACAAACGACGATTTCACGATTTCGCCAAAATTCGACTTTGGTTCCGATGCAATGACGATTTGTCGATGTGAACGCATCGGAAATGTGTTTTTTTCGTAAAAAACTGACATTTTTGTCAAATCGACGTTTTTGACCCTCGGAAATCGAGATTTCGAGAATCAACGACGACAAACGACGATTTCACGATTTAGCTAAAATTCGACTTTGGTTCCGGTGCAATGACGATTTGTCGTTGTAAACGCATTGAAAATGTGTTTTTTCGTAAAAAACTAACATTTTTGTCAAATCAGCGTTTTTGACCCTCGTACATCGAGATTTCGACAATCAACGACGACAAACGACGATTTCACCATTTTGCCAAAATTCGACTTTGGTTCCGATGCAATGACGATTTGTCGATGTAAACGCATCGGAAATGTGTTTTTTTCGTAAAAATCTAAGGTTTTTGTCAAATCGACGTTTTTGACCCTCGGACATCGAGATTTCGAGAATCAACGACGACAAACGACGATTTCACGATTTCGCCAAAATTCGACTTTGGTTCCGATGCAATGACGATTTGTCGATGTAAACGCATCGGAAATGTGTTTTTTCGTAAAAAACTGACATTTTTGTCAAATCGACGTTTTTGACCCTCGGACGTCGGGATTTCGAGAATCAACGACGACAAACGACGATTTCACGATTTCGCCAAAATTCGACTTTGGTTCCGATGCAATGACGATTTGTCGTTGTAAACGCATCGGAAATGTATTTTTTTCGTAAAAATCTGAGGTTTTTGGCAAATCGACGTTTTTGACCCTCGGAAATCGAGATTTCGAGAATCAACGACGACAAACGACCATTTCACGATTTCGCGGAAATTCGACTTTGGTTCCGATGCAATGACGATTTGTCGTTGTAAACGCATTAGAAATGTGTTTTTTCGTAAAAATCTGAGGTTTTTGTCAAATCGACGTTTTTGACCCTCGGACATCGAGATTTCGAGAATCAACGACGACAAACGACGATTTCACGATTTCGCCAAAATTCGACTTTGGTTCCGATGCAATGACGATTTGTCGATGTAAACGCATCGGAAATGTGTTTTTTTCGTAAAAATCTGAGGTTTTTGTCAAATCGACATTTTTGACCCTCGGAAATCGAGATTTCGAGAATCAACGACGACAAACGACCATTTCACGATTTCGCGGAAATTCGACTTTGGTTCCGAT
Organism: Cryptus armator; assembly: GCA_963971235.1. NCBI lineage: Eukaryota > Metazoa > Arthropoda > Insecta > Hymenoptera > Ichneumonidae > Cryptus > Cryptus armator. The sequence goes on from OZ020235.1 coordinate 5,634,806, forward strand.
GCAATGACGATTTGTCGATGTGAACGCATCGGAAATGTGTTTTTTTCGTAAAAAACTGACATTTTTGTCAAATCGACGTTTTTGACCCTCGGAAATCGAGATTTCGAGAATCAACGACGACAAACGACGATTTCACGATTTCGCCAAAATTCGACTTTGGTTCCGATGCAATGACGATTTGTCGTTGTAAACGCATCGGAAATGTATTTTTTTCGTAAAAATCTGAGGTTTTTGGCAAATCGACGTTTTTGACCCTCGGAAATCGAGATTTCGAGAATCAACGACGACAAACGACCATTTCACGATTTCGCGGAAATTCGACTTTGGTTCCGATGCAATGACGATTTGTCGTTGTAAACGCATTAGAAATGTGTTTTTTCGTAAAAATCTGAGGTTTTTGTCAAATCGACGTTTTTGACCCTCGGACATCGAGATTTCGAGAATCAACGACGACAAACGACGATTTCACGATTTCGCCAAAATTCGACTTTGGTTCCGATGCAATGACGATTTGTCGGTGTAAACGCATCGGAAATGTGTTTTTTCGTAAAAAAACTGACATTTTTGTCAAATCAGCGTTTTTGACCGTCGGACATCGAGATTTCGAGAATCAACGACGACAAACGACGATTTCACGATTACGCCAAAATTCGACTTTGGTTCCGATGCAATGACGATTTGTCGATGTAAACGGATTAGAAATGTATTTTTTTCGTAAAAATCTGAGGTTTTTGGCAAATCGACGTTTTTGACCCTCGGAAATCGAGATTTCGAGAATCAACGACGACAAATGACCATTTCACGATTTCGCGGAAATTCGACTTTGGTTCCGATGCAATGACGATTTGTCGTTGTAAACGCATTAGAAATGTGTTTTTTCGTAAAAATCTGGTTTTTGTCAAATCGACGTTTTTGACCCTCGGACATCGAGATTTCGAGAATCAACGACGACAAACGACGATTTCACGATTTCGCCAAAATTCGACTTTGGTTCCGATGCAATGACGATTTGTCGATGTAAACGCATCGGAAATGTGTTTTTTTCGTAAAAATGTGAGGTTTTTGTCAAATCGACATTTTTGACCCTCGGAAATCGAGATTTCGAGAATCAACGACGACAAACGACCATTTCACGATTTCGCGGAAATTCGACTTTGGTTCCGATGCAATGACGATTTGTCGGTGTAAACGCATCGGAAATGTGTTTTTTCGTAAAAAACTGACATTTTTGTCAAATCAGCGTTTTTGACCGTCGGACATCGAGATTTCGAGAATCAACGACGACAAACGACGATTTCACGATTACGCCAAAATTCGACTTTGGTTCCGATGCAATGACGATTTGTCGATGTAAACGCATTAGAAATGTGTTTTTTCGTAAAAATCTGACATTTTTGTCAAATCAGCGTTTTTGACCCTCGTATATCGAGATTTCGACAATCAACGACGACAAACAACGATTTCACGATTTTGCCAAAATTTGACTTTGGTTCCGATGCAATGACGATTTGTCGATGTGAACGCATCGGAAATGTGTTTTTTTCGTAAAAAACTGACATTTTTGTCAAATCGACGTTTTTGACCCTCGGAAATCGAGATTTCGAGAATCAACGACGACAAACGACGATTTCACGATTTCGCCAAAATTCGACTTTGGTTCCGATGCAATAACGATTTGTCGATGTAAACGCATTGGAAATGTGTTTTTTTGTAAAAATCTGACATTTTTGTCAAATCAGCGTTTTTGACCCTCGGACATCGAGATTTCGAGGATCAACGACGACAATCGACCATTTCACGATTTAGCTAAAATTCGACTTTGGTTCCGGTGCAATGACGATTTGTCGTTGTAAACGCATTGAAAATGTGTTTTTTCGTAAAAAACTAACATTTTTGTCAAATCAGCGTTTTTGACCCTCGTACATCGAGATTTCGACAATCAACGACGACAAACGACGATTTCACCATTTTGCCAAAATTCGACTTTGGTTCCGATGCAATGACGATTTGTCGATGTAAACGCATCGGAAATGTGTTTTTTTCGTAAAAATCTAAGGTTTTTGTCTAATCGACGTTTTTGACCCTCGGACATCGAGATTTCGAGAATCAACGACGACAAACGACGATTTCACGATTTCGCCAAAATTCGACTTTGGTTCCGATGCAATGACGATTTGTCGTTGTAAACGCATTAGAAATGTGTTTTTTCATAAAAATCTGACATTTTTGTCAAATCAGCGTTTTTGACCCTCGTATATCGAGATTTCGACAATCAACGACGACAAACGACGATTTCACGATTTTGCCAAAATTTAACTTAGTTTCCGGTGCAATGATGATTTGTCGTTGTAAACGCATCGGAAATGTGTTTTTTTCGTAAAAATCTGAGGTTTTTGTCAAATCGACATTTTTGACCCTCGGAAATCGAGATTTCGAGAATCAACGACGACAAACGACCATTTCACGATTTCGCGGAAATTCGACTTTGGTTCCGATGCAATGACGATTTGTCGATGTAAACGCATCGGAAATGTGTTTTTTCGTAAAAAACTGACATTTTTGTCAAATCAGCGTTTTTGACCCTCGGACATCGAGATTTCGAGAATCAACGACGACAAACGACGATTTCACGATTTCTCCAAAATTCGACTTTGGTTCCGATGCAATGACCGATTTGTCGATGTAAACGCATCGGAAATGTGTTTTTTCGTAAAAAATCTGACATTTTTGTCAAATCAGCGTTTTTGACCCTCAGACATCGAGATTTCGAGAATCAACGACGACAAACAACGATTTCACGATTTCGCCAAAATTCGACTTTGGTTCCGATGCAATGACGATTTGTCGATGTGAACGCATCGGAAATGTGTTTTTTTCGTAAAAAACTGACATTTTTGTCAAATCGACGTTTTTGACCCTCGGAAATCGAGATTTCGAGAATCAACGACGACAAACGACGATTTCACGATTTCGCCAAAATTCGACTTTGGTTCCGATGCAATGACGATTTGTCGATGTAAACGCATTGGAAATGTGTTTTTTTGTAAAAATCTGACATTTTTGTCAAATCAGCGTTTTTGACCCTCGGACATCGAGATTTCGACAATCAACGACGACAAACGACGATTTCACGATTTTGCCAAAATTTGACTTAGTTTCCGGTGCAATGATGATTTGTCGTTGTAAACGCATCGGAAATGTGTTTTTTTCGTAAAAATCTGAGGTTTTTGTCAAATCGACATTTTTGACCCTCGGAAATCGAGATTTCGAGAATCAACGACGACAAACGACCATTTCACGATTTCGCGGAAATTCGACTTTGGTTCCGATGCAATGACGATTTGTCGATGTAAACGCATCGGAAATGTGTTTTTTCGTAAAAAACTGACATTTTTGTCAAATCAGCGTTTTTGACCCTCGTACATCGAGATTTCGACAATCAACGACGACAAACGACGATTTCACGATTTTGCCAAAATTTGACTTAGTTTCCGGTGCAATGATGATTTGTCGCTGTAAACGCGTCGGAAATGTGTTTTTTTCGTAAAAATCTGCGGTTTTTGTCAAATCGACATTTTTGACCCTCGGAAATCGAGATTTCGAGAATCAACGACGACAAACGACCATTTCACGATTTCGCGGAAATTCGACTTTGGTTCCGATGCAATGCCGATTTGTCGTTGTAAACGCATCGGAAATGTGTTTTTTCGTAAAAAACTGACATTTTTGTCAAATCAGCGTTTTTGACCCTCGGACATCGAGATTTCGAGAATCAACGACGACAAACGACGATTTCACGATTTCTCCAAAATTCGACTTTGGTTCCGATGCAATGACCGATTTGTCGATGTAAACGCATCGGAAATGTGTTTTTTCGTAAAAAATCTGACATTTTTGTCAAATCAGCGTTTTTGACCCTCAGACATCGAGATTTCGAGAATCAACGACGACAAACAACGATTTCACGATTTCGCCAAAATTCGACTTTGGTTCCGATGCAATGACGATTTGTCGATGTAAACGCATTGGAAATGTGTTTTTTTGTAAAAATCTGACATTTTTGTCAAATCAGCGTTTTTGACCCTCGGACATCGAGATTTCGAGGATCAATGACGACAATCGACCATTTCACGATTTAGCTAAAATTCGACTTTGGTTCCGGTGCAATGACGATTTGTCGTTGTAAACGCATTGAAAATGTGTTTTTTCGTAAAAAACTAACATTTTTGTCAAATCAGCGTTTTTGACCCTCGTACATCGAGATTTTGACAATCAACGACGACAAACGACGATTTCACCATTTTGCCAAAATTCGACTTTGGTTCCGATGCAATGACGATTTGTCGATGTAAACGCATCGGAAATGTGTTTTTTTCGTAAAAATCTAAGGTTTTTGTCAAATCGACGTTTTTGACCCTCGGAGATCGAGATTTCGAGAATCAACGACGACAAACGACGATTTCACGATTTCGCCAAAATTCGACTTTGGTTCCGATGCAATGACGATTTGTCGATGTAAACGCATCGGAAATGTGTTTTTTCGTCAAAAACTGACATTTTTGTCAAATCGACGTTTTTCACCCTCGGACGTCGGGATTTCGAGAATCAACGACGACAAACGACGATTTCACGATTTCGCCAAAATTCGACTTTGGTTCCGATGCAATGACGATTTGTCGTTGTAAACGCATCGGAAATGTATTTTTTTCGTAAAAATCTGAGGTTTTTGGCAAATCGACGTTTTTGACCCTCGGAAATCGAGATTTCGAGAATCAACGACGACAAACGACGATTTCACGATTTCGCCATAATTCGACTTTGGTTCCGATGCAATGACGATTTGTCGATGTAAACGCATTGGAAATGTGTTTTTTTGTAAAAATCTGACATTTTTGTCAAATCAGCGTTTTTGACCCTCGGACATCGAGATTTCGAGGATCAACGACGACAATCGACCATTTCACGATTTAGCTAAAATTCGACTTTGGTTCCGGTGCAATGACGATTTGTCGTTGTAAACGCATTGAAAATGTGTTTTTTCGTAAAAAACTAACATTTTTGTCAAATCAGCGTTTTTGACCCTCGTACATCGAGATTTCGACAATCAACGACGACAAACGACGATTTCACCATTTTGCCAAAATTCGACTTTGGTTCCGATGCAATGACGATTTGTCGATGTAAACGCATTGGAAATGTGTTTTTTTCGTAAAAATCTAAGGTTTTTGTCAAATCGACGTTTTTGACCCTCGGACATCGAGATTTCGAGAATCAACGACGACAAACGACGATTTCACGATTTCGCCAAAATTCGACTTTGGTTCCGATGCAATGACGATTTGTCGTTGTAAACGCATTAGAAATGTGTTTTATCATAAAAATCTGACATTTTTGTCAAATCAGCGTTTTTGACCCTCGTATATCGAGATTTCGACAATCAACGACGACAAACGACGATTTCACGATTTTGCCAAAATTTAACTTAGTTTCCGGTGCAATGATGATTTGTCGTTGTAAACGCATCGGAAATGTGTTTTTTTCGTAAAAATCTGAGGTTTTTGTCAAATCGACATTTTTGACCCTCGGAAATCGAGATTTCGAGAATCAACGACGACAAACGACCATTTCACGATTTCGCGGAAATTCGACTTTGGTTCCGATGCAATGACGATTTGTCGATGTAAACGCATCGGAAATGTGTTTTTTCGTAAAAAACTGACATTTTTGTCAAATCAGCGTTTTTGACCCTCGGACATCGAGATTTCGAGAATCAACGACGACAAACGACGATTTCACGATTTCTCCAAAATTCGACTTTGGTTCCGATGCAATGACCGATTTGTCGATGTAAACGCATCGGAAATGTGTTTTTTCGTAAAAAATCTGACATTTTTGTCAAATCAGCGTTTTTGACCCTCAGACATCGAGATTTCGAGAATCAACGACGACAAACAACGATTTCACGATTTCGCCAAAATTCGACTTTGGTTCCGATGCAATGACGATTTGTCGATGTGAACGCATCGGAAATGTGTTTTTTTCGTAAAAAACTGACATTTTTGTCAAATCGACGTTTTTGACCCTCGGAAATCGAGATTTCGAGAATCAACGACGACAAACGACGATTTCACGATTTCGCCAAAATTCGACTTTGGTTCCGATGCAATGACGATTTGTCGATGTAAACGCATTGGAAATGTGTTTTTTTGTAAAAATCTGACATTTTTGTCAAATCAGCGTTTTTGACCCTCGGACATCGAGATTTCGAGGATCAACGACGACAATCGACCATTTCCCGATTTAGCTAAAATTCGACTTTGGTTCCGGTGCAATGACGATTTGTCGTTGTAAACGCATTGAAAATGTGTTTTTTCGTAAAAAACTAACATTTTTGTCAAATCAGCGTTTTTGACCCTCGTACATCGAGATTTCGACAATCAACGACGACAAACGACGATTTCACCATTTTGCCAAAATTCGACTTTGGTTCCGATGCAATGACGATTTGTCGATGTAAACGCATCGGAAATGTGTTTTTTTCGTAAAAATCTAAGGTTTTTGTCAAATCGACGTTTTTGACCCTCGGAGATCGAGATTTCGAGAATCAACGACGACAAACGACGATTTCACGATTTCGCCAAAATTCGACTTTGGTTCCGATGCAATGACGATTTGTCGATGTAAACGCATCGGAAATGTGTTTTTTCGTCAAAAACTGACATTTTTGTCGAATCGACGTTTTTGACCCTCGGACGTCGGGATTTCGAGAATCAACGACGACAAACGACGATTTCACGATTTCGCCAAAATTCGACTTTGGTTCCGATGCAATGACGATTTGTCGTTGTAAACGCATCGGAAATGTATTTTTTTCGTAAAAATCTGAGGTTTTTGGCAAATCGACGTTTTTGACCCTCGGAAATCGAGATTTCGAGAATCAACGACGACAAACGACCATTTCACGATTTCGCGGAAATTCGACTTTGGTTCCGATGCAATGACGATTTGTCGTTGTAAACGCATTAGAAATGTGTTTTTTCGTAAAAATCTGACATTTTTGTCAAATCAGCGTTTTTGACCCTCGTATATCGAGATTTCGACAATCAACGACGACAAACGACGATTTCACGATTTCGCCAAAATTCGACTTTGGTTCCGATGCAATGACGATTTGTCGATGTAAACGCATTGGAAATGTGTTTTTTTGTAAAAATCTGACATTTTTGTCAAATCAGCGTTTTTGACCCTCGGACATCGAGATTTCGAGGATCAACGACGACAATCGACCATTTCCCGATTTAGCTAAAATTCGACTTTGGTTCCGGTGCAATGACGATTTGTCGTTGTAAACGCATTGAAAATGTGTTTTTTCGTAAAAAACTAACATTTTTGTCAAATCAGCGTTTTTGACCCTCGTACATCGAGATTTCGACAATCAACGACGACAAACGACGATTTCACCATTTTGCCAAAATTCGACTTTGGTTCCGATGCAATGACGATTTGTCGATGTAAACGCATCGGAAATGTGTTTTTTTCGTAAAAATCTAAGGTTTTTGTCAAATCGACGTTTTTGACCCTCGGAGATCGAGATTTCGAGAATCAACGACGACAAACGACGATTTCACGATTTCGCCAAAATTCGACTTTGGTTCCGATGCAATGACGATTTGTCGATGTAAACGCATCGGAAATGTGTTTTTTCGTCAAAAACTGACATTTTTGTCAAATCGACGTTTTTGACCCTCGGACGTCGGGATTTCGAGAATCAACGACGACAAACGACGATTTCACGATTTCGCCAAAATTCGACTTTGGTTCCGATGCAATGACGATTTGTCGTTGTAAACGCATCGGAAATGTATTTTTTTCGTAAAAATCTGAGGTTTTTGGCAAATCGACGTTTTTGACCCTCGGAAATCGAGATTTCGAGAATCAACGACGACAAACGACCATTTCACGATTTCGCGGAAATTCGACTTTGGTTCCGATGCAATGACGATTTGTCGTTGTAAACGCATTAGAAATGTGTTTTTTCGTAAAAATCTGACATTTTTGTCAAATCAGCGTTTTTGACCCTCGTATATCGAGATTTCGACAATCAACGACGACAAACGACGATTTCACGATTTTGCCAAAATTTGACTTAGTTTCCGGTGCAATGATGATTTGTCGTTGTAAACGCATCGGAAATGTGTTTTTTTCGTAAAAATCTGAGGTTTTTGTCAAATCGACATTTTTGACCCTCGGAAATCGAGATTTCGAGAATCAACGACGACAAACGACCATTTCACGATTTCGCGGAAATTCGACTTTGGTTCCGATGCAATGACGATTTGTCGGTGTAAACGCATCGGAAATGTGTTTTTTCGTAAAAAACTGACATTTTTGTCAAATCAGCGTTTTTGACCGTCGGACATCGAGATTTCGAGAATCAACGACGACAAACGACGATTTCACGATTACGCCAAAATTCGACTTTGGTTCCGATGCAATGACGATTTGTCGATGTAAACGCATTAGAAATGTGTTTTTTCGTAAAAATCTGACATTTTTGTCAAATCAGCGTTTTTGACCCTCGTATATCGAGATTTCGACAATCAACGACGACAAACGACGATTTCACGATTTTGCCAAAATTTGACTTTGGTTCCGATGCAATGACGATTTGTCGATGTAAACGCATCGGAAATGTGTTTTTTCATAAAAAAACTGACATTTTTGTCAAATCAGCGTTTTTGACCCTCGTACATCGAGATTTCGACAATCAACGACGACAAACGACGATTTCACGATTTTGCCAAAATTTGACTTAGTTTCCGGTGCAATGATGATTTGTCGCTGTAAACGCATCGGAAATGTGTTTTTTTCGTAAAAATCTGAGGTTTTTGTCAAATCGACATTTTTGACCCTCGGAAATCGAGATTTCGAGAATCAACGACGACAAACGACCATTTCACGATTTCGCGGAAATTCGACTTTGGTTCCGATGCAATGACGATTTGTCGTTGTAAACGCATCGGAAATGTGTTTTTTCGTAAAAAACTGACATTTTTGTCAAATCAGCGTTTTTGACCCTCGGACATCGAGATTTCGAGAATCAACGACGACAAACGACGATTTCACGATTTCTCCAAAATTCGACTTTGGTTCCGATGCAATGACCGATTTGTCGATGTAAACGCATCGGAAATGTGTTTTTTCGTAAAAAATCTGACATTTTTGTCAAATCAGCGTTTTTGACCCTCAGACATCGAGATTTCGAGAATCAACGACGACAAACAACGATTTCACGATTTCGCCAAAATTCGACTTTGGTTCCGATGCAATGACGATTTGTCGATGTGAACGCATCGGAAATGTGTTTTTTTCGTAAAAAACTGACATTTTTGTCAAATCGACGTTTTTGACCCTCGGAAATCGAGATTTCGAGAATCAACGACGACAAACGACGATTTCACGATTTCGCCAAAATTCGACTTTGGTTCCGATGCAATGACGATTTCTCGATGTAAACGCATTGGAAATGTGTTTTTTTGTAAAAATCTGACATTTTTGTCAAATCAGCGTTTTTGACCCTCGGACATCGAGATTTCGAGGATCAACGACGACAATCGACCATTTCACGATTTAGCTAAAATTCGACTTTGGTTCCGGTGCAATGACGATTTGTCGTTGTAAACGCATTGAAAATGTGTTTTTTCGTAAAAAACTAACATTTTTGTCAAATCAGCGTTTTTGACCCTCGTACATCGAGATTTTGACAATCAACGACGACAAACGACGATTTCACCATTTTGCCAAAATTCGACTTTGGTTCCGATGCAATGACGATTTGTCGATGTAAACGCATCGGAAATGTGTTTTTTTCGTAAAAATCTAAGGTTTTTGTCAAATCGACGTTTTTGACCCTCGGAGATCGAGATTTCGAGAATCAACGACGACAAACGACGATTTCACGATTTCGCCAAAATTCGACTTTGGTTCCGATGCAATGACGATTTGTCGGTGTAAACGCATCGGAAATGTGTTTTTTCGTAAAAAACTGACATTTTTGTCAAATCAGCGTTTTTGACCGTCGGACATCGAGATTTCGAGAATCAACGACGACAAACGACGATTTCACGATTACGCCAAAATTCGACTTTGGTTCCGATGCAATGACGATTTGTCGATGTAAACGCATTAGAAATGTGTTTTTTCGTAAAAATCTGACATTTTTGTCAAATCAGCGTTTTTGACCCTCGTATATCGAGATTTCGACAATCAACGACGACAAACAACGATTTCACGATTTTGCCAAAATTTGACTTTGGTTCCGATGCAATGACGATTTGTCGAGGTGAACGCATCGGAAATGTGTTTTTTTCGTAAAAAACTGACATTTTTGTCAAATCGACGTTTTTGACCCTCGGAAATCGAGATTTCGAGAATCAACGACGACAAACGACGATTTCACGATTTCGCCAAAATTCGACTTTGGTTCCGATGCAATGACGATTTGTCGATGTGAACGCATCGGAAATGTGTTTTTTTCGTAAAAAACTGACATTTTTGTCAAATCGACGTTTTTGACCCTCGGAAATCGAGATTTCGAGAATCAACGACGACAAACGACCATTTCACGATTTCGCGGAAATTCGACTTTGGTTCCGATGCAATGACGATTTGTCGGTGTAAACGCATCGGAAATGTGTTTTTTCGTAAAAAACTGACATTTTTGTCAAATCAGCGTTTTTGACCGTCGGACATCGAGATTTCGAGAATCAACGACGACAAACGACGATTTCACGATTACGCCAAAATTCGACTTTGGTTCCGATGCAATGACGATTTGTCGATGTAAACGCATTAGAAATGTGTTTTTTCGTAAAAATCTGACATTTTTGTCAAATCAGCGTTTTTGACCCTCGTATATCGAGATTTCGACAATCAACGACGACAAACAACGATTTCACGATTTTGCCAAAATTTGACTTTGGTTCCGATGCAATGACGATTTGTCGAGGTGAACGCATCGGAAATGTGTTTTTTTCGTAAAAAACTGACATTTTTGTCAAATCGACGTTTTTGACCCTCGGAAATCGAGATTTCGAGAATCAACGACGACAAACGACGATTTCACGATTTCGCCAAAATTCGACTTTGGTTCCGATGCAATGACGATTTGTCGATGTGAACGCATCGGAAATGTGTTTTTTTCGTAAAAAACTGACATTTTTGTCAAATCGACGTTTTTGACCCTCGGAAATCGAGATTTCGAGAATCAACGACGACAAACGACGATTTCACGATTTCGCCAAAATTCGACTTTGGTTCCGATGCAATGACGATTTGTCGATGTAAACGCATTGGAAATGTGTTTTTTTGTAAAAATCTGACATTTTTGTCAAATCAGCGTTTTTGACCCTCGGACATCGAGATTTCGAGGATCAACGACGACAATCGACCATTTCACGATTTAGCTAAAATTCGACTTTGGTTCCGGTGCAATGACGATTTGTCGTTGTAAACGCATTGAAAATGTGTTTTTTCGTAAAAAACTAACATTTTTGTCAAATCAGCGTTTTTGACCCTCGTACATCGAGATTTCGACAATCAACGACGACAAACGACGATTTCACCATTTTGCCAAAATTCGACTTTGGTTCCGATGCAATGACGATTTGTCGATGTAAACGCATCGGAAATGTGTTTTTTTCGTAAAAATCTAAGGTTTTTGTCAAATCGACGTTTTTGACCCTCGGACATCGAGATTTCGAGAATCAACGACGACAAACGACGATTTCACGATTTCGCCAAAATTCGACTTTGGTTCCGATGCAATGACGATTTGTCGATGTAAACGCATCGGAAATGTGTTTTTTCGTAAAAAACTGACATTTTTGTCAAATCGACGTTTTTGACCCTCGGACGTCGGGATTTCGAGAATCAACGACGACAATCGACGATTTCACGATTTCGCCAAAATTCGACTTTGGTTCCGATGCAATGACGATTTGTCGTTGTAAACGCATCGGAAATGTATTTTTTTCGTAAAAATCTGAGGTTTTTGGCAAATCGACGTTTTTGACCCTCGGAAATCGAGATTTCGAGAATCAACGACGACAAACGACCATTTCACGATTTCGCGGAAATTCGACTTTGGTTCCGATGCAATGACGATTTGTCGATGTGAACGCATCGGAAATGTGTTTTTTTCGTAAAAAACTGACATTTTTGTCAAATCGACGTTTTTGACCCTCGGAAATCGAGATTTCGAGAATCAACGACGACAAACGACGATTTCACGATTTCGCCAAAATTCGACTTTGGTTCCGATGCAATGACGATTTGTCGTTGTAAACGCATCGGAAATGTATTTTTTTCGTAAAAATCTGAGGTTTTTGGCAAATCGACGTTTTTGACCCTCGGAAATCGAGATTTCGAGAATCAACGACGACAAACGACCATTTCACGATTTCGCGGAAATTCGACTTTGGTTCCGATGCAATGACGATTTGTCGTTGTAAACGCATTAGAAATGTGTTTTTTCGTAAAAATCTGAGGTTTTTGTCAAATCGACGTTTTTGACCCTCGGACATCGAGATTTCGAGAATCAACGACGACAAACGACGATTTCACGATTTCGCCAAAATTCGACTTTGGTTCCGATGCAATGACGATTTGTCGATGTAAACGCATCGGAAATGTGTTTTTTTCGTAAAAATCTGAGGTTTTTGTCAAATCGACATTTTTGACCCTCGGAAATCGAGATTTCGAGAATCAACGACGACAAACGACGATTTCACGATTTCGCCAAAATTCGACTTTGGTTCCGATGCAATGACGATTTGTCGATGTAAACGCATTGGAAATGTGTTTTTTTGTAAAAATCTGACATTTTTGTCAAATCAGCGTTTTTGACCCTCGGACATCGAGATTTCGAGGATCAACGACGACAATCGACCATTTCACGATTTAGCTAAAATTCGACTTTGGTTCCGGTGCAATGACGATTTGTCGTTGTAAACGCATTGAAAATGTGTTTTTTCGTAAAAAACTAACATTTTTGTCAAATCAGCGTTTTTGACCCTCGTACATCGAGATTTCGACAATCAACGACGACAAACGACGATTTCACCATTTTGCCAAAATTCGACTTTGGTTCCGATGCAATGACGATTTGTCGATGTAAACGCATCGGAAATGTGTTTTTTTCGTAAAAATCTAAGGTTTTTGTCAAATCGACGTTTTTGACCCTCGGACATCGAGATTTCGAGAATCAACGACGACAAACGACGATTTCACGATTTCGCCAAAATTCGACTTTGGTTCCGATGCAATGACGATTTGTCGATGTAAACGCATCGGAAATGTGTTTTTTCGTAAAAAACTGACATTTTTGTCAAATCGACGTTTTTGACCCTCGGACGTCGGGATTTCGAGAATCAACGACGACAAACGACGATTTCACGATTTCGCCAAAATTCGACTTTGGTTCCGATGCAATGACGATTTGTCGTTGTAAACGCATCGGAAATGTATTTTTTTCGTAAAAATCTGAGGTTTTTGGCAAATCGACGTTTTTGACCCTCGGAAATCGAGATTTCGAGAATCAACGACGACAAACGACCATTTCACGATTTCGCGGAAATTCGACTTTGGTTCCGATGCAATGACGATTTGTCGTTGTAAACGCATTAGAAATGTGTTTTTTCGTAAAAATCTGAGGTTTTTGTCAAATCGACGTTTTTGACCCTCGGACATCGAGATTTCGAGAATCAACGACGACAAACGACGATTTCACGATTTCGCCAAAATTCGACTTTGGTTCCGATGCAATGACGATTTGTCGATGTAAACGCATCGGAAATGTGTTTTTTTCGTAAAAATCTGAGGTTTTTGTCAAATCGACATTTTTGACCCTCGGAAATCGAGATTTCGAGAATCAACGACGACAAACGACCATTTCACGATTTCGCGGAAATTCGACTTTGGTTCCGATGCAATGACGATTTGTCGATGTGAACGCATCGGAAATGTGTTTTTTTCGTAAAAAACTGACATTTTTGTCAAATCGACGTTTTTGACCCTCGGAAATCGAGATTTCGAGAATCAACGACGACAAACGACGATTTCACGATTTCGCCAAAATTCGACTTTGGTTCCGATGCAATGACGATTTGTCGTTGTAAACGCATCGGAAATGTATTTTTTTCGTAAAAATCTGAGGTTTTTGGCAAATCGACGTTTTTGACCCTCGGAAATCGAGATTTCGAGAATCAACGACGACAAACGACCATTTCACGATTTCGCGGAAATTCGACTTTGGTTCCGATGCAATGACGATTTGTCGTTGTAAACGCATTAGAAATGTGTTTTTTCGTAAAAATCTGAGGTTTTTGTCAAATCGACGTTTTTGACCCTCGGACATCGAGATTTCGAGAATCAACGACGACAAACGACGATTTCACGATTTCGCCAAAATTCGACTTTGGTTCCGATGCAATGACGATTTGTCGATGTAAACGCATCGGAAATGTGTTTTTTTCGTAAAAATCTGAGGTTTTTGTCAAATCGACATTTTTGACCCTCGGAAATCGAGATTTCGAGAATCAACGACGACAAACGACCATTTCACGATTTCGCGGAAATTCGACTTTGGTTCCGATGCAATGACGATTTGTCGGTGTAAACGCATCGGAAATGTGTTTTTTCGTAAAAAAACTGACATTTTTGTCAAATCAGCGTTTTTGACCGTCGGACATCGAGATTTCGAGAATCAACGACGACAAACGACGATTTCACGATTACGCCAAAATTCGACTTTGGTTCCGATGCAATGACGATTTGTCGATGTAAACGCATTAGAAATGTATTTTTTTCGTAAAAATCTGAGGTTTTTGGCAAATCGACGTTTTTGACCCTCGGAAATCGAGATTTCGAGAATCAACGACGACAAATGACCATTTCACGATTTCGCGGAAATTCGACTTTGGTTCCGATGCAATGACGATTTGTCGTTGTAAACGCATTAGAAATGTGTTTTTTCGTAAAAATCTGAGGTTTTTGTCAAATCGACGTTTTTGACCCTCGGACATCGAGATTTCGAGAATCAACGACGACAAACGACGATTTCACGATTTCGCCAAAATTCGACTTTGGTTCCGATGCAATGACGATTTGTCGATGTAAACGCATCGGAAATGTGTTTTTTTCGTAAAAATGTGAGGTTTTTGTCAAATCGACATTTTTGACCCTCGGAAATCGAGATTTCGAGAATCAACGACGACAAACGACCATTTCACGATTTCGCGGAAATTCGACTTTGGTTCCGATGCAATGACGATTTGTCGGTGTAAACGCATCGGAAATGTGTTTTTTCGTAAAAAACTGACATTTTTGTCAAATCAGCGTTTTTGACCGTCGGACATCGAGATTTCGAGAATCAACGACGACAAACGACGATTTCACGATTACGCCAAAATTCGACTTTGGTTCCGATGCAATGACGATTTGTCGATGTAAACGCATTAGAAATGTGTTTTTTCGTAAAAATCTGACATTTTTGTCAAATCAGCGTTTTTGACCCTCGTATATCGAGATTTCGACAATCAACGACGACAAACAACGATTTCACGATTTTGCCAAAATTTGACTTTGGTTCCGATGCAATGACGATTTGTCGATGTGAACGCATCGGAAATGTGTTTTTTTCGTAAAAAACTGACATTTTTGTCAAATCGACGTTTTTGACCCTCGGAAATCGAGATTTCGAGAATCAACGACGACAAACGACGATTTCACGATTTCGCCAAAATTCGACTTTGGTTCCGATGCAATGACGATTTCTCGATGTAAACGCATTGGAAATGTGTTTTTTTGTAAAAATCTGACATTTTTGTCAAATCAGCGTTTTTGACCCTCGGACATCGAGATTTCGAGGATCAACGACGACAATCGACCATTTCACGATTTAGCTAAAATTCGACTTTGGTTCCGGTGCAATGACGATTTGTCGTTGTAAACGCATTGAAAATGTGTTTTTTCGTAAAAAACTAACATTTTTGTCAAATCAGCGTTTTTGACCCTCGTACATCGAGATTTTGACAATCAACGACGACAAACGACGATTTCACCATTTTGCCAAAATTCGACTTTGGTTCCGATGCAATGACGATTTGTCGATGTAAACGCATCGGAAATGTGTTTTTTTCGTAAAAATCTAAGGTTTTTGTCAAATCGACGTTTTTGACCCTCGGAGATCGAGATTTCGAGAATCAACGACGACAAACGACGATTTCACGATTTCGCCAAAATTCGACTTTGGTTCCGATGCAATGACGATTTGTCGATGTAAACGCATCGGAAATGTGTTTTTTCGTCAAAAACTGACATTTTTGTCAAATCGACGTTTTTGACCCTCGGACGTCGGGATTTCGAGAATCAACGACGACAAACGACGATTTCACGATTTCGCCAAAATTCGACTTTGGTTCCGATGCAATGACGATTTGTCGTTGTAAACGCATCGGAAATGTATTTTTTTCGTAAAAATCTGAGGTTTTTGGCAAATCGACGTTTTTGACCCTCGGAAATCGAGATTTCGAGAATCAACGACGACAAACGACCATTTCACGATTTCGCGGAAATTCGACTTTGGTTCCGATGCAATGACGATTTGTCGTTGTAAACGCATTAGAAATGTGTTTTTTCGTAAAAATCTGAGGTTTTTGTCAAATCGACGTTTTTGACCCTCGGACATCGAGATTTCGAGAATCAACGACGACAAACAACGATTTCACGATTTCGCCAAAATTCGACTTTGGTTCCGATGCAATGACGATTTGTCGATGTAAACGCATCGGAAATGTGTTTTTTTCGTAAAAATCTGAGGTTTTTGTCAAATCGACATTTTTGACCCTCGGAAATCGAGATTTCGAGAATCAACGACGACAAACGACCATTTCACGATTTCGCGGAAATTCGACTTTGGTTCCGATGCAATGACGATTTGTCGGTGTAAACGCATCGGAAATGTGTTTTTTCGTAAAAAACTGACATTTTTGTCAAATCAGCGTTTTTGACCGTCGGACATCGAGATTTCGAGAATCAACGACGACAAACGACGATTTCACGATTACGCCAAAATTCGACTTTGGTTCCGATGCAATGACGATTTGTCGATGTAAACGCATTAGAAATGTGTTTTTTCGTAAAAATCTGACATTTTTGTCAAATCAGCGTTTTTGACCCTCGTATATCGAGATTTCGACAATCAACGACGACAAACAACGATTTCACGATTTTGCCAAAATTTGACTTTGGTTCCGATGCAATGACGATTTGTCGAGGTGAACGCATCGGAAATGTGTTTTTTTCGTAAAAAACTGACATTTTTGTCAAATCGACGTTTTTGACCCTCGGAAATCGAGATTTCGAGAATCAACGACGACAAACGACGATTTCACGATTTCGCCAAAATTCGACTTTGGTTCCGATGCAATGACGATTTGTCGATGTGAACGCATCGGAAATGTGTTTTTTTCGTAAAAAACTGACATTTTTGTCAAATCGACGTTTTTGACCCTCGGAAATCGAGATTTCGAGAATCAACGACGACAAACGACGATTTCACGATTTCGCCAAAATTCGACTTTGGTTCCGATGCAATGACGATTTGTCGATGTAAACGCATTGGAAATGTGTTTTTTTGTAAAAATCTGACATTTTTGTCAAATCAGCGTTTTTGACCCTCGGACATCGAGATTTCGAGGATCAACGACGACAATCGACCATTTCACGATTTAGCTAAAATTCGACTTTGGTTCCGGTGCAATGACGATTTGTCGTTGTAAACGCATTGAAAATGTGTTTTTTCGTAAAAAACTAACATTTTTGTCAAATCAGCGTTTTTGACCCTCGTACATCGAGATTTTGACAATCAACGACGACAAACGACGATTTCACCATTTTGCCAAAATTCGACTTTGGTTCCGATGCAATGACGATTTGTCGATGTAAACGCATCGGAAATGTGTTTTTTTCGTAAAAATCTAAGGTTTTTGTCAAATCGACGTTTTTGACCCTCGGAGATCGAGATTTCGAGAATCAACGACGACAAACGACGATTTCACGATTTCGCCAAAATTCGACTTTGGTTCCGATGCAATGACGATTTGTCGATGTAAACGCATCGGAAATGTGTTTTTTCGTCAAAAACTGACATTTTTGTCAAATCGACGTTTTTGACCCTCGGACGTCGGGATTTCGAGAATCAACGACGACAAACGACGATTTCACGATTTCGCCAAAATTCGACTTTGGTTCCGATGCAATGACGATTTGTCGTTGTAAACGCATCGGAAATGTATTTTTTTCGTAAAAATCTGAGGTTTTTGGCAAATCGACGTTTTTGACCCTCGGAAATCGAGATTTCGAGAATCAACGACGACAAACGACCATTTCACGATTTCGCGGAAATTCGACTTTGGTTCCGATGCAATGACGATTTGTCGTTGTAAACGCATTAGAAATGTGTTTTTTCGTAAAAATCTGAGGTTTTTGTCAAATCGACGTTTTTGACCCTCGGACATCGAGATTTCGAGAATCAACGACGACAAACAACGATTTCACGATTTCGCCAAAATTCGACTTTGGTTCCGATGCAATGACGATTTGTCGATGTAAACGCATCGGAAATGTGTTTTTTTCGTAAAAATCTGAGGTTTTTGTCAAATCGACATTTTTGACTCTCGGAAATCGAGATTTCGAGAATCAACGACGACAAACGACCATTTCACGATTTCGCGGAAATTCGACTTTGGTTCCGATGCAATGACGATTTGTCGGTGTAAACGCATCGGAAATGTGTTTTTTCGTAAAAAACTGACATTTTTGTCAAATCAGCGTTTTTGACCGTCGGACATCGAGATTTCGAGAATCAACGACGACAAACGACGATTTCACGATTACGCCAAAATTCGACTTTGGTTCCGATGCAATGACGATTTGTCGATGTAAACGCATTAGAAATGTGTTTTTTCGTAAAAATCTGACATTTTTGTCAAATCAGCGTTTTTGACCCTCGTATATCGAGATTTCGACAATCAACGACGACAAACAACGATTTCACGATTTTGCCAAAATTTGACTTTGGTTCCGATGCAATGACGATTTGTCGAGGTGAACGCATCGGAAATGTGTTTTTTTCGTAAAAAACTGACATTTTTGTCAAATCGACGTTTTTGACCCTCGGAAATCGAGATTTCGAGAATCAACGACGACAAACGACGATTTCACGATTTCGCCAAAATTCGACTTTGGTTCCGATGCAATGACGATTTGTCGATGTGAACGCATCGGAAATGTGTTTTTTTCGTAAAAAACTGACATTTTTGTCAAATCGACGTTTTTGACCCTCGGAAATCGAGATTTCGAGAATCAACGACGACAAACGACGATTTCACGATTTCGCCAAAATTCGACTTTGGTTCCGATGCAATGACGATTTGTCGATGTAAACGCATTGGAAATGTGTTTTTTTGTAAAAATCTGACATTTTTGTCAAATCAGCGTTTTTGACCCTCGGACATCGAGATTTCGAGGATCAACGACGACAATCGACCATTTCACGATTTAGCTAAAATTCGACTTTGGTTCCGGTGCAATGACGATTTGTCGTTGTAAACGCATTGAAAATGTGTTTTTTCGTAAAAAACTAACATTTTTGTCAAATCAGCGTTTTTGACCCTCGTACATCGAGATTTCGACAATCAACGACGACAAACGACGATTTCACCATTTTGCCAAAATTCGACTTTGGTTCCGATGCAATGACGATTTGTCGATGTAAACGCATCGGAAATGTGTTTTTTTCGTAAAAATCTAAGGTTTTTGTCAAATCGACGTTTTTGACCCTCGGACATCGAGATTTCGAGAATCAACGACGACAAACGACGATTTCACGATTTCGCCAAAATTCGACTTTGGTTCCGATGCAATGACGATTTGTCGATGTAAACGCATCGGAAATGTGTTTTTTCGTAAAAAACTGACATTTTTGTCAAATCGACGTTTTTGACCCTCGGACGTCGGGATTTCGAGAATCAACGACGACAATCGACGATTTCACGATTTCGCCAAAATTCGACTTTGGTTCCGATGCAATGACGATTTGTCGTTGTAAACGCATCGGAAATGTATTTTTTTCGTAAAAATCTGAGGTTTTTGGCAAATCGACGTTTTTGACCCTCGGAAATCGAGATTTCGAGAATCAACGACGACAAACGACCATTTCACGATTTCGCGGAAATTCGACTTTGGTTCCGATGCAATGACGATTTGTCGATGTGAACGCATCGGAAATGTGTTTTTTTCGTAAAAAACTGACATTTTTGTCAAATCGACGTTTTTGACCCTCGGAAATCGAGATTTCGAGAATCAACGACGACAAACGACGATTTCACGATTTCGCCAAAATTCGACTTTGGTTCCGATGCAATGACGATTTGTCGTTGTAAACGCATCGGAAATGTATTTTTTTCGTAAAAATCTGAGGTTTTTGGCAAATCGACGTTTTTGACCCTCGGAAATCGAGATTTCGAGAATCAACGACGACAAACGACCATTTCACGATTTCGCGGAAATTCGACTTTGGTTCCGATGCAATGACGATTTGTCGTTGTAAACGCATTAGAAATGTGTTTTTTCGTAAAAATCTGAGGTTTTTGTCAAATCGACGTTTTTGACCCTCGGACATCGAGATTTCGAGAATCAACGACGACAAACGACGATTTCACGATTTCGCCAAAATTCGACTTTGGTTCCGATGCAATGACGATTTGTCGATGTAAACGCATCGGAAATGTGTTTTTTTCGTAAAAATCTGAGGTTTTTGTCAAATCGACATTTTTGACCCTCGGAAATCGAGATTTCGAGAATCAACGACGACAAACGACGATTTCACGATTTCGCCAAAATTCGACTTTGGTTCCGATGCAATGACGATTTGTCGATGTAAACGCATTGGAAATGTGTTTTTTTGTAAAAATCTGACATTTTTGTCAAATCAGCGTTTTTGACCCTCGGACATCGAGATTTCGAGGATCAACGACGACAATCGACCATTTCACGATTTAGCTAAAATTCGACTTTGGTTCCGGTGCAATGACGATTTGTCGTTGTAAACGCATTGAAAATGTGTTTTTTCGTAAAAAACTAACATTTTTGTCAAATCAGCGTTTTTGACCCTCGTACATCGAGATTTCGACAATCAACGACGACAAACGACGATTTCACCATTTTGCCAAAATTCGACTTTGGTTCCGATGCAATGACGATTTGTCGATGTAAACGCATCGGAAATGTGTTTTTTTCGTAAAAATCTAAGGTTTTTGTCAAATCGACGTTTTTGACCCTCGGACATCGAGATTTCGAGAATCAACGACGACAAACGACGATTTCACGATTTCGCCAAAATTCGACTTTGGTTCCGATGCAATGACGATTTGTCGATGTAAACGCATCGGAAATGTGTTTTTTCGTAAAAAACTGACATTTTTGTCAAATCGACGTTTTTGACCCTCGGACGTCGGGATTTCGAGAATCAACGACGACAAACGACGATTTCACGATTTCGCCAAAATTCGACTTTGGTTCCGATGCAATGACGATTTGTCGTTGTAAACGCATCGGAAATGTATTTTTTTCGTAAAAATCTGAGGTTTTTGGCAAATCGACGTTTTTGACCCTCGGAAATCGAGATTTCGAGAATCAACGACGACAAACGACCATTTCACGATTTCGCGGAAATTCGACTTTGGTTCCGATGCAATGACGATTTGTCGTTGTAAACGCATTAGAAATGTGTTTTTTCGTAAAAATCTGAGGTTTTTGTCAAATCGACGTTTTTGACCCTCGGACATCGAGATTTCGAGAATCAACGACGACAAACGACGATTTCACGATTTCGCCAAAATTCGACTTTGGTTCCGATGCAATGACGATTTGTCGATGTAAACGCATCGGAAATGTGTTTTTTTCGTAAAAATCTGAGGTTTTTGTCAAATCGACATTTTTGACCCTCGGAAATCGAGATTTCGAGAATCAACGACGACAAACGACCATTTCACGATTTCGCGGAAATTCGACTTTGGTTCCGATGCAATGACGATTTGTCGATGTGAACGCATCGGAAATGTGTTTTTTTCGTAAAAAACTGACATTTTTGTCAAATCGACGTTTTTGACCCTCGGAAATCGAGATTTCGAGAATCAACGACGACAAACGACGATTTCACGATTTCGCCAAAATTCGACTTTGGTTCCGATGCAATGACGATTTGTCGTTGTAAACGCATCGGAAATGTATTTTTTTCGTAAAAATCTGAGGTTTTTGGCAAATCGACGTTTTTGACCCTCGGAAATCGAGATTTCGAGAATCAACGACGACAAACGACCATTTCACGATTTCGCGGAAATTCGACTTTGGTTCCGATGCAATGACGATTTGTCGTTGTAAACGCATTAGAAATGTGTTTTTTCGTAAAAATCTGAGGTTTTTGTCAAATCGACGTTTTTGACCCTCGGACATCGAGATTTCGAGAATCAACGACGACAAACGACGATTTCACGATTTCGCCAAAATTCGACTTTGGTTCCGATGCAATGACGATTTGTCGATGTAAACGCATCGGAAATGTGTTTTTTTCGTAAAAATCTGAGGTTTTTGTCAAATCGACATTTTTGACCCTCGGAAATCGAGATTTCGAGAATCAACGACGACAAACGACCATTTCACGATTTCGCGGAAATTCGACTTTGGTTCCGATGCAATGACGATTTGTCGGTGTAAACGCATCGGAAATGTGTTTTTTCGTAAAAAAACTGACATTTTTGTCAAATCAGCGTTTTTGACCGTCGGACATCGAGATTTCGAGAATCAACGACGACAAACGACGATTTCACGATTACGCCAAAATTCGACTTTGGTTCCGATGCAATGACGATTTGTCGATGTAAACGCATTAGAAATGTATTTTTTTCGTAAAAATCTGAGGTTTTTGGCAAATCGACGTTTTTGACCCTCGGAAATCGAGATTTCGAGAATCAACGACGACAAATGACCATTTCACGATTTCGCGGAAATTCGACTTTGGTTCCGATGCAATGACGATTTGTCGTTGTAAACGCATTAGAAATGTGTTTTTTCGTAAAAATCTGAGGTTTTTGTCAAATCGACGTTTTTGACCCTCGGACATCGAGATTTCGAGAATCAACGACGACAAACGACGATTTCACGATTTCGCCAAAATTCGACTTTGGTTCCGATGCAATGACGATTTGTCGATGTAAACGCATCGGAAATGTGTTTTTTTCGTAAAAATGTGAGGTTTTTGTCAAATCGACATTTTTGACCCTCGGAAATCGAGATTTCGAGAATCAACGACGACAAACGACCATTTCACGATTTCGCGGAAATTCGACTTTGGTTCCGATGCAATGACGATTTGTCGGTGTAAACGCATCGGAAATGTGTTTTTTCGTAAAAAACTGACATTTTTGTCAAATCAGCGTTTTTGACCGTCGGACATCGAGATTTCGAGAATCAACGACGACAAACGACGATTTCACGATTACGCCAAAATTCGACTTTGGTTCCGATGCAATGACGATTTGTCGATGTAAACGCATTAGAAATGTGTTTTTTCGTAAAAATCTGACATTTTTGTCAAATCAGCGTTTTTGACCCTCGTATATCGAGATTTCGACAATCAACGACGACAAACAACGATTTCACGATTTTGCCAAAATTTGACTTTGGTTCCGATGCAATGACGATTTGTCGATGTGAACGCATCGGAAATGTGTTTTTTTCGTAAAAAACTGACATTTTTGTCAAATCGACGTTTTTGACCCTCGGAAATCGAGATTTCGAGAATCAACGACGACAAACGACGATTTCACGATTTCGCCAAAATTCGACTTTGGTTCCGATGCAATAACGATATGTCGATGTAAACGCATTGGAAATGTGTTTTTTTGTAAAAATCTGACATTTTTGTCAAATCAGCGTTTTTGACCCTCGGACATCGAGATTTCGAGGATCAACGACGACAATCGACCATTTCACGATTTAGCTAAAATTCGACTTTGGTTCCGGTGCAATGACGATTTGTCGTTGTAAACGCATTGAAAATGTGTTTTTTCGTAAAAAACTAACATTTTTGTCAAATCAGCGTTTTTGACCCTCGTACATCGAGATTTCGACAATCAACGACGACAAACGACGATTTCACCATTTTGCCAAAATTCGACTTTGGTTCCGATGCAATGACGATTTGTCGATGTAAACGCATCGGAAATGTGTTTTTTTCGTAAAAATCTAAGGTTTTTGTCTAATCGACGTTTTTGACCCTCGGACATCGAGATTTCGAGAATCAACGACGACAAACGACGATTTCACGATTTCGCCAAAATTCGACTTTGGTTCCGATGCAATGACGATTTGTCGTTGTAAACGCATTAGAAATGTGTTTTTTCATAAAAATCTGACATTTTTGTCAAATCAGCGTTTTTGACCCTCGTATATCGAGATTTCGACAATCAACGACGACAAACGACGATTTCACGATTTTGCCAAAATTTAACTTAGTTTCCGGTGCAATGATGATTTGTCGTTGTAAACGCATCGGAAATGTGTTTTTTTCGTAAAAATCTGAGGTTTTTGTCAAATCGACATTTTTGACCCTCGGAAATCGAGATTTCGAGAATCAACGACGACAAACGACCATTTCACGATTTCGCGGAAATTCGACTTTGGTTCCGATGCAATGACGATTTGTCGATGTAAACGCATCGGAAATGTGTTTTTTTCGTAAAAAACTGACATTTTTGTCAAATCGACGTTTTTGACCCTCGGAAATCGAGATTTCGAGAATCAACGACGACAAACGACGATTTCACGATTTCGCCAAAATTCGACTTTGGTTCCGATGCAATGACGATTTGTCGATGTAAACGCATTGGAAATGTGTTTTTTTGTAAAAATCTGACATTTTTGTCAAATCAGCGTTTTTGACCCTCGGACATCGAGATTTCGAGGATCAACGACGACAATCGACCATTTCACGATTTAGCTAAAATTCGACTTTGGTTCCGGTGCAATGACGATTTGTCGTTGTAAACGCATTGAAAATGTGTTTTTTCGTAAAAAACTAACATTTTTGTCAAATCAGCGTTTTTGACCCTCGTACATCGAGATTTCGACAATCAACGACGACAAACGACGATTTCACCATTTTGCCAAAATTCGACTTTGGTTCCGATGCAATGACGATTTGTCGATGTAAACGCATCGGAAATGTGTTTTTTTCGTAAAAATCTAAGGTTTTTGTCAAATCGACGTTTTTGACCCTCGGAGATCGAGATTTCGAGAATCAACGACGACAAACGACGATTTCACGATTTCGCCAAAATTCGACTTTGGTTCCGATGCAATGACGATTTGTCGATGTAAACGCATCGGAAATGTGTTTTTTCGTCAAAAACTGACATTTTTGTCAAATCGACGTTTTTGACCTTCGGACGTCGGGATTTCGAGAATCAACGACGACAAACGACGATTTCACGATTTCGCCAAAATTCGACTTTGGTTCCGATGCAATGACGATTTGTCGTTGTAAACGCATCGGAAATGTATTTTTTTCGTAAAAATCTGAGGTTTTTGTCAAATCGACATTTTTGACCCTCGGAAATCGAGATTTCGAGAATCAACGACGACAAACGACGATTTCACGATTTCGCCAAAATTCGACTTTGGTTCCGATGCAATGACGATTTGTCGATGTAAACGCATCGGAAATGTGTTTTTTTCGTAAAAATCTGAGGTTTTTGTCAAATCGACATTTTTGACCCTCGGAAATCGAGATTTCGAGAATCAACGACGACAAACGACCATTTCACGATTTCGCGGAAATTCGACTTTGGTTCCGATGCAATGACGATTTGTCGGTGTAAACGCATCGGAAATGTGTTTTTTCGTAAAAAACTGACATTTTTGTCAAATCAGCGTTTTTGACCGTCGGACATCGAGATTTCGAGAATCAACGACGACAAACGACGATTTCACGATTACGCCAAAATTCGACTTTGGTTCCGATGCAATGACGATTTGTCGATGTAAACGCATTAGAAATGTGTTTTTTCGTAAAAATCTGACATTTTTGTCAAATCAGCGTTTTTGACCCTCGTATATCGAGATTTCGACAATCAACGACGACAAACGACGATTTCACGATTTTGCCAAAATTTGACTTTGGTTCCGATGCAATGACGATTTGTCGATGTAAACGCATCGGAAATGTGTTTTTTCATAAAAAACTGACATTTTTGTCAAATCAGCGTTTTTGACCCTCGTACATCGAGATTTCGACAATCAACGACGACAAACGACGATTTCACGATTTTGCCAAAATTTGACTTAGTTTCCGGTGCACTGATGATTTGTCGTTGTAAACGCATCGGAAATGTGTTTTTTTCGTAAAAATCTGAGGTTTTTGTCAAATCGACATTTTTGACCCTCGGAAATCGAGATTTCGAGAATCAACGACGACAAACGACCATTTCACGATTTCGCGGAAATTCGACTTTGGTTCCGATGCAATGACGATTTGTCGTTGTAAACGCATCGGAAATGTGTTTTTTCGTAAAAAACTGACATTTTTGTCAAATCAGCGTTTTTGACCCTCGGACATCGAGATTTCGAGAATCAACGACGACAAACGACGATTTCACGATTTCTCCAAAATTCGACTTTGGTTCCGATGCAATGACCGATTTGTAGATGTAAACGCATCGGAAATGTGTTTTTTCGTAAAAAATCTGACATTTTTGTCAAATCAGCGTTTTTGACCCTCAGACATCGAGATTTCGAGAATCAACGACGACAAACAACGATTTCACGATTTCGCCAAAATTCGACTTTGGTTCTGATGCAATGACGATTTGTCGATGTGAACGCATCGGAAATGTGTTTTTTTCGTAAAAAACTGACATTTTTGTCAAATCGACGTTTTTGACCCTCGGAAATCGAGATTTCGAGAATCAACGACGACAAACGAAGATTTCACGATTTCGCCAAAATTCGACTTTGGTTCCGATGCAATGACGATTTGTCGATGTAAACGCATTGGAAATGTGTTTTTTTGTAAAAATCTGACATTTTTGTCAAATCAGCGTTTTTGACCCTCGGACATCGAGATTTCGAGGATCAACGACGACAATCGACCATTTCACGATTTAGCTAAAATTCGACTTTGGTTCCGGTGCAATGACGATTTGTCGTTGTAAACGCATTGAAAATGTGTTTTTTCGTAAAAAACTAACATTTTTGTCAAATCAGCGTTTTTGACCCTCGTACATCGAGATTTCGACAATCAACGACGACAAACGACGATTTCACCATTTTGCCAAAATTCGACTTTGGTTCCGATGCAATGACGATTTGTCGATGTAAACGCATCGGAAATGTGTTTTTTTCGTAAAAATCTAAGGTTTTTGTCAAATCGACGTTTTTGACCCTCGGACATCGAGATTTCGAGAATCAACGACGACAAACGACGATTTCACGATTTCGCCAAAATTCGACTTTGGTTCCGATGCAATGACGATTTGTCGATGTAAACGCATCGGAAATGTGTTTTTTCGTAAAAAACTGACATTTTTGTCAAATCGACGTTTTTGACCCTCGGACGTCGGGATTTCGAGAATCAACGACGACAAACGACGATTTCACGATTTCGCCAAAATTCGACTTTGGTTCCGATGCAATGACGATTTGTCGTTGTAAACGCATCGGAAATGTATTTTTTTCGTAAAAATCTGAGGTTTTTGGCAAATCGACGTTTTTGACCCTCGGAAATCGAGATTTCGAGAATCAACGACGACAAACGACCATTTCACGATTTCGCGGAAATTCGACTTTGGTTCCGATGCAATGACGATTTGTCGTTGTAAACGCATTAGAAATGTGTTTTTTCGTAAAAATCTGAGGTTTTTGTCAAATCGACGTTTTTGACCCTCGGACATCGAGATTTCGAGAATCAACGACGACAAACGACGATTTCACGATTTCGCCAAAATTCGACTTTGGTTCCGATGCAATGACGATTTGTCGATGTAAACGCATCGGAAATGTGTTTTTTTCGTAAAAATCTGAGGTTTTTGTCAAATCGACATTTTTGACCCTCGGAAATCGAGATTTCGAGAATCAACGACGACAAACGACCATTTCACGATTTCGCGGAAATTCGACTTTGGTTCCGATGCAATGACGATTTGTCGGTGTAAACGCATCGGAAATGTGTTTTTTCGTAAAAAACTGACATTTTTGTCAAATCAGCGTTTTTGACCGTCGGACATCGAAATTTCGAGAATCAACGACGACAAACGACGATTTCACGATTACGCCAAAATTCGACTTTGGTTCCGATGCAATGACGATTTGTCGATGTAAACGCATTAGAAATGTGTTTTTTCGTAAAAATCTGACATTTTTGTCAAATCAGCGTTTTTGACCCTCGTATATCGAGATTTCGACAATCAACGACGACAAACAACGATTTCACGATTTTGCCAAAATTTGACTTTGGTTCCGATGCAATGACGATTTGTCGATGTGAACGCATCGGAAATGTGTTTTTTTCGTAAAAAACTGACATTTTTGTCAAATCGACGTTTTTGACCCTCGGAAATCGAGATTTCGAGAATCAACGACGACAAACGACGATTTCACGATTTCGCCAAAATTCGACTTTGGTTCCGATGCAATAACGATTTGTCGATGTAAACGCATTGGAAATGTGTTTTTTTGTAAAAATCTGACATTTTTGTCAAATCTGCGTTTTTGACCCTCGGACATCGAGATTTCGAGGATCAACGACGACAATCGACCATTTCACGATTTAGCTAAAATTCGACTTTGGTTCCGGTGCAATGACGATTTGTCGTTGTAAACGCATTGAAAATGTGTTTTTTCGTAAAAAACTAACATTTTTGTCAAATCAGCGTTTTTGACCCTCGTACATCGAGATTTCGACATTCAACGACGACAAACGACGATTTCACCATTTTGCCAAAATTCGACTTTGGTTCCGATGCAATGACGATTTGTCGATGTAAACGCATCGGAAATGTGTTTTTTTCGTAAAAATCTAAGGTTTTTGTCAAATCGACGTTTTTGACCCTCGGACATCGAGATTTCGAGAATCAACGACGACAAACGACGATTTCACGATTTCGCCAAAATTCGACTTTGGTTCCGATGCAATGACGATTTGTCGATGTAAACGCATCGGAAATGTGTTTTTTCGTAAAAAACTGACATTTTTGTCAAATCGACGTTTTTGACCCTCGGACGTCGGGATTTCGAGAATCAACGACGACAAACGACGATTTCACGATTTCGCCAAAATTCGACTTTGGTTCCGATGCAATGACGATTTGTCGTTGTAAACGCATCGGAAATGTATTTTTTTCGTAAAAATCTGAGGTTTTTGGCAAATCGACGTTTTTGACCCTCGGAAATCGAGATTTCGAAAATCAACGACGACAAACGACCATTTCACGATTTCGCGGAAATTCGACTTTGGTTCCGATGCAATGACGATTTGTCGTTGTAAACGCATTAGAAATGTGTTTTTTCGTAAAAATCTGACATTTTTGTCAAATCAGCGTTTTTGACCCTCTTATATCGAGATTTCGACAATCAACGACGACAAACGACGATTTCACGATTTTGCCAAAATTTGACTTAGTTTCCGGTGCAATGATGATTTGTCGTTGTAAACGCATCGGAAATGTGTTTTTTTCGTAAAAATCTGAGGTTTTTGTCAAATCGACATTTTTAACCCTCGGAAATCGAGATTTCGAGAATCAACGACGACAAACGACCATTTCACGATTTCGCGGAAATTCGACTTTGGTTCCGATGCAATGACGATTTGTCGTTGTAAACGCATCGGAAATGTGTTTTTTCGTAAAAAACTGACATTTTTGTCAAATCAGCGTTTTTGACCCTCGGACATCGAGATTTCGAGAATCAACGACGACAAACGACGATTTCACGATTTCTCCAAAATTCGACTTTGGTTCCGATGCAATGACCGATTTGTCGATGTAAACGCATCGGAAATGTGTTTTTTCGTAAAAAATCTGACATTTTTGTCAAATCGACGTTTTTGACCCTCGGAAATCGAGATTTCGAGAATCAACGACGACAACCGACGATTTCACGATTTCGCCAAAATTCGACTTTGGTTCCGATGCAATGACGATTTGTCGATGTAAACGCATTGGAAATGTGTTTTTTTGTAAAAATCTGACATTTTTATCAAATCAGCGTTTTTGACCCTCGGACATCGAGATTTCGAGGATCAACGACGACAATCGACCATTTCACGATTTAGCTAAAATTCGACTTTGGTTCCGGTGCAATGACGATTTGTCGATGTAAACGCATTGGAAATGTGTTTTTTTGTAAAAATCTGACATTTTTGTCAAATCAGTGTTTTTGACCCTCGGACATCGAGATTTCGAGGATCAACGACGACAATCGACCATTTCACGATTTAGCTAAAATTCGACTTTGGTTCCGGTGCAATGACGATTTGTCGTTGTAAACGCATTGAAAATGTGTTTTTTCGTAAAAAAACTAACATTTTTGTCAAATCAGCGTTTTTGACCCTCGTACATCGAGATTTCGACAATCAACGACGACAAACGACGATTTCACCATTTTGCCAAAATTCGACTTTGGTTCCGATGCAATGACGATTTGTCGATGTAAACGCATCGGAAATGTGTTTTTTTCGTAAAAATCTGAGGTTTTTGTCAAATCGACGTTTTTGACCCTCGGACATCGAGATTTCGAGAATCAACGACGACAAACGACGATTTCACGATTTCGCCAAAATTCGACTTTGGTTCCGATGCAATGACGATTTGTCGATGTAAACGCATCGGAAATGTGTTTTTTCGTAAAAAACTGACATTTTTGTCAAATCGACGTTTTTGACCCTCGGACGTCGGGATTTCGAGAATCAACGACGACAAACGACCATTTCACGATTTCGCGGAAATTCGACTTTGGTTCCGATGCAATGACGATTTGTCGTTGTAAACGCATTAGAAATGTGTTTTTTCGTAAAAATCTGACATTTTTGTCAAATCAGCGTTTTTGACCCTCGTATATCGAGATTTCGACAATCAACGACGACAAACGACGATTTCACGATTTTGCCAAAATTTGACTTAGTTTCCGGTGCAATGATGATTTGTCGTTGTAAACGCATCGGAAATGTGTTTTTTTTTTTCGTAAAAATCTGACGTTTTTGTCAAATCGACGTTTTTGACCCTCGGAAATCGAGATTTCGAGAATCAACGACGACAAGCGACCATTTCACGATTTCGCTAAAATTCGACTTTGGTTCCGATGCAATGACGATTTGTCGATGTAAACGCATCGGAAATGTGTTTTTTTCGTAAAAATCTGAGGTTTTTGTCAAATCGACGTTTTTGACCCTCGGAAATCGAGATTTCGAGAATCAACGACGACGGGGGAACCTCAAATGGCCACAAGTTTTTTGTGCACGACCGGATAGGGCACACATTTTTTAAGCACAACGTTATTGGGCACAAATGGATAGTGCACGCAGCTTTGTGCACAAGTATTTTCTTAGCAGAAACTTTTTAGTGCACATGCATTTCAATGCCGATTGACTGCCCTATAGAACACAACTTTATTGTGCACAAACATTATTGTGCACATTGTTATAGTGCACATGCAAATATATAAAAAACGTAGTACACAATTTCATAGTGCACAATATTATAGTGCACAGATCGTTAGTACACAACGCTACTGTGCACAAGGGAAACAATAAATTGCCGGATGGTTGGTAACACGATCGTACACAGCGTTATTGTGCACACATCCTTCACCACCAGTATCCAACTGCTCGATAGTGCACAACGCAATTATGCACATCGGTATTATGCACATCTGACATGTGCACAGCGATATTGGGCACAATTACGTATTTCGACACAGGATGACTCGATAGTGCACACCGCCGTTGTGCACGTCGGTAATGTGCACAGCATTTTTATTGTGCACAATACGATTGTGCACATGAGTTCGATTGTGCGAATTGAACACAGCGTTTTTGTGCACAACGTCATAGTGCACACTAATATCTCGTGACCTCAATAGTATCAATGAGTTTTTGTGCACGTCACGATAGTGCACACTAATATCTCGTGACCTCAATAGTATCAATGAGTTTTTGTGCACGTCACGATAGTGCACACCAATATCTCGTGACCTCAATAGTATCGATGAGTCATTGTGCACGTCGCAATAGTGCATACTAATATCTCGTGACCTCAATAGAGTCAATGAGTTATTGTGCACGCCGCGATAGTGCACATGTATATTGTGCACATCACAGTAGTGCACACGAATATTGTGCACATCGCGGTAATGCGCGGGAATATTGTGCACATCGCGGTAGTGCACGGGAATATTGTGCACGTCGCGATAGTGCACACGTATATCGCGTGTCCGGAAGCGTGACCACACGATATTGTGCACATCGCGGTAGTGCACGGGAATATTGTGCACGTCGCGATAGTGCACACGTATATCGCGTGTCCGGAAGAGTGACCACACGATATTGTGCACATCGCGGTAGTGCACACGTATATCGCGTGTCCGGAAGAGTGACCACACGATATTGTGCACATCGCGATAGTGCACACGTATATTGCGTGTCCGGAAGAGTGACCACACGATATTGTGCACATCGCGGTAGTGCACTCGTATATCGCGTGCCCGGAAGAGTGACCACACGATATTGTGCACATCGCGGTAGTGCACGGGAATATTGTGCACGTCGCGATAGTGCACACGTATATCGCGTGTCCGGAAGACTGACCACACGATATTCTGCACATCACGGTAGTGCACACGTATATCGCGTGTCCGGAAGAGTGACCACACGATATTGTGCACATCGCGGTAGTGCACAGTATATCGCGTGTCCGGAAGAGTGACCACACCATATTGTGCACATCGCGGTAGTGCACTCGTATATCGCGTGCCCGGAAGAGTGACCACACGATATTGTGCACATCGCGGTAGTGCACGGGAATATTGTGCACATCGCGGTAGTGCACGCGTATATCGCGCGTCCGGAAGAGTGACCACACGATATTGTGCACATCGCAATAGTGCACGGTAATATTGGCAGCATCCTGGCGCAGTCATCCTGGGCCGAAACGAACCTTGAATGCGCGGTTAGTTATATAACCGCGCGGCTGAAGAAGATAACCAACCGCACGTTCGAGGTTCGTTTCGGCCCAGGATGACTGCGCTCAAGAGTGTCACGGGATTAAAACAGGCTGTCTTCCGGAGCGTGGCGGTGATAAGTTGAAGACGCGGGAAAAGTAATTATGCGAAAATGAAACGCTGCCCTGAAACCATCTATGTTTATGGTCATCTCCGCCGTTAGGACCAATACGTTCAAGAGCTGCCAGGCTCTGAGGATTCAGTGTACCTGGCTTTAGTCGCGTTTAATCGTCATCGTTCAAGTGCGAGTGGCTAATGAAAAATGGTTCGTACAATTGAGTCATCGTAGGACGGGTTCTCGCGGTCCAGGGGATATCACCGCCCGGGGCGAAACATACCGAGGACGCCGGTGCATGTGGATCCTTTTGTAATAAAATATTTTCGCACCAGGGTATGATTGGATTATACCTCTATGACTCTCGGGACGCACTTGCAGGTGGTTAGCCCAAGCTATTGGATGTCTGAGTGTAAATGAGGTATTATGCTTCGGACCGACCTGTTAGCTTTGCTGTATCGGACTGGGTCATTTGAAAATTGCGCGCATTGTCTAGGCTAGTATTGCTTTAGGGCAATTTCGTTACAGGTGGCGCGCGTGTTTTGGCAATGTTACGGCCCAATGCCGTGACTTTTAAAGAGGATCGTTGATTGACTCTTCGTGAGCTACTGCTGCTAGATGTGATTCGCTGTTGCAGCGGCGAATTGAAATTCGCTCCTGAAGTGCCGGGAAGGATTTACTTTGGATGTTTTGTCGAAAGATTTTAAAACACGAGTCATGGGATGAATGATATATAATATTGATGTTAGATCACAATGTATCGAATGATGAAACACAATATTAACGGTACACAATAAAAGAAGATACTTTGATAGAAAAATATTCAAAGTCTTATATTTTACAAGACGAGAGACGCGTAAGACACTTGTAGGATTTTCGACTACCCTCCTTCGTGTTTCTTCCAAGACTCCTTGTCTTGTTGCTCGGGGGAGGCTTCGAAGTCTCCCCGAAGCATCCCCACTCTCGAGCCCTCATATCGTGCTCTGCGTAACCAGCACTTCTTCGTCCTTTTTCTTACGGTACTCTCTTCGTCTGAATCTCGGTTTCTCCCCTCTCGTCTATGTTTTAGGGGCCCACGCGAGGGTCCCATTGTTCGCGAGACTTTCCAACATCCCCTGAGCCGGCGCCCAGTGGTCGTTATATGAGCTCGGCGCTGGTAGTTGTAGCGAAGGGCACTTGAGATTTTCCGGTACTCGACATTAACATTCTTACTTTTTATGACACTAATCCAATACTTCGAGGAAAAGTCACGTTCGCGTTCAAAGACCCTTTTGAAAAAGAACAACCTTCTCCATTCGTTTATAGACAAACATTCATATGGTTTGCCAGGCGTTCGTTCTGAAGATCTCGAATTACCGAATGCACGAATTTGTATACTCTAAGAGATGCTTAGAGTTTTGGGTTACACTATTTATTGCGTTCGAAGGCGAGAGCGAAGAACCGAGATAAATCTTAACGTTATTATATTTATAAATATCAGCATAATCAACTATATTGTTCTGCTTTACCGCCTACTTTGCTACTTGTCCAACTTTCGTTGAATCTACTTTATCCATCTTGTATTATCGAGCTGTTCGCGGTCTAAAAACACGGCGTCGGGTGAGTAGCGGAACCGCAGACGTCACAGCAACCTGATAGCCACCCAAAAACCCGGCATTCTTATTGGCTTTTCGGTAAAAGCCAATAAGAAACATTTAAGCTCTCTGATTGGCTGGAAACGGGTATAAAAAGGCGAGCGCGAGAAGACTCGTGGTTTTGTTGTTGTTGTTGTTGAACCACTACATTCCATTAATAATAAATATCGCGAGTTTTAAATCATCCAATAAATATCCCGGGCTCAGAGCCGAATTTCTATTCGTCAGGCAGCAACGAATCAGCGTTCGATGTCCGAAAAATAATAATAATCCGCCGACCAACCCAGTCGGCTCGTAACACACCGTCACGGAAGAAGAAGTCAGCCTCCTCAATTCCTTGTTACGTCCCCGCGGCTTCTACCGTTCAGCACCTCGCTGATTGTTTGGTGAGAAGTCCGCGATGGTACGCTGTCGTAACCGCCAACCGGTAGAGCCCCCAAAAATCATTTACCCCAAAATCATTTACTCCAAACACCATATACCCCAAAATGATTTACCCCAAACATCATATACTCCAAAAAATTTTACACGAAATATTATATACCCCAAACATCATATACTCCAACATTTTTTACACGAAATATTATATACTCCAACATTTTTTACACGAAATATTATATACCCCAAAGTCATTTACACCAAAAGGCACACACCCCAAAATAATTTACTCAGAATGGCGTATACCCCAAAATCATGTTGATTTGTTGATTTCGTTAAATGGGCGCGAGCGCGAGTAGAGTGCGCGCTTTACGAACCGCTACTATATATATATATATACATATTTATATCGAGTGAAGCCTACGGAGCTCGATAGTCATTTGTCGATGACAACGATTGTTTGCAAAATAACAGTCTTGGCTGAAGGCTCACGTAGCGTTGATCTCGTAACGCATAAGACGAAACAGCGGTTAACGACCAGAATAATTACGAGTGAAGTACAGGAATTGGGGGGGAATCGGGGTTCAGTTCGGGAATCGTAGTCAGGATGGGACGCAAACTGTCCGCAAAAGGAAAACATGTTCAATGCTCCGTCACAACGAAGCAAAGATCGAAAAAAATCTGAGAACCTCGGGAGAAACCGATAAAGCCGCGCAAGATGCCGAGATGTGTGTACGAAGGATACACATATCATCGGCATTCCCAATACACAAATAAAGATGGACAAACGAAAATGTAAGTAGTGACCCGTTGGAATAAATTTATTTACGTGTGAAGTATATTTATTTCAATGATAGATGTTTACATCTTTTCATGGACGTATTTCGATCCGTGAAATCAATATATTCATTACTCAGCAATTTATAGCGCTGCGAAAAGCCGTTGCTACCAGGGAACGAACAAATTATACTGAAAAAAATGTTTATGATATTTATTTTATACGTTTATTGATCACAATGTTGCATTCTAAAAATTGTTTTAACTCTGTTACAACTTTTTTTTTTCACGTGCGTATTCATTTATTCATTGGCGAGATCTAAGAATTAAAATGTTTTACTACAACTTAGCCGCTGCTACTGCACACAGCTGCTGCACAGCTTAGTTGCTTATTGTAACGAGCCAAATACCTACGGTCAATGATGAAATATGACAAAAGAAAAGATTCGAATTATGGTTATTATTCTACAAGAATAAATTATGAAATGTATATTGTAAAAAATGTACTTCTGTTATATCAACCTTCTTGATAGTGTCGTTAGTTTATATAGATCACCTTTGGAAAGATTGAACGCATTGATATATCTAGGGAAAGCTGCATTTCAAAAGCATCTCCAAAATGCGGGTTTTTAAATTTTTTTTTGAAGATTCTACAGTTTTTGTTGTTTTTGTTTTCTAATCAATCGAACAAACCGAGTGCGAGTTGTTAATGAAACAAAAAGAAGATTAGAATGAAGCGTTACGAATAACGTTGTTGTTGTTAAAGGTATCAATTATGTCTGTAGAATTTATCTAGTTTTGGGACCTCCGCTCATCATCGTTTTACAAACTTTGTACAATCGTTCGTATGCAAGGATTCGAATCGGTGTGTCTCGACGTTCGGAAAATACGGTTCGCCTTAACGCTGGCACCTATATCATCGACGCTCCTTCTCACCCACTCGTTCCCGTGTATTTGTAATGCCATGACCGATACATGTTTACAATTTCTATATTAATTCAGTTTATAGGTTGACTCAACAACTATTTAGTAACGTCAATACCTGAGTAGCATTCTTATCAAAGGCTGCACCGTGATAATATATCATCGTATCACTGCGTTTCCATCCACGAGAAAGTACAGCTTAACTCATCAATACATTTCTACGTCCAATGTGAACCATTGGTGTGGAACGTACGAAAATGGATAATAATTCGACGATGAAAGTTTTTTTTTTTTTTTTATCTTTTTTATGAATCCGTGATAAATGAATAACTGCTTGCGAGGAACGTCGTGAACGTACGTTAAATGAAACAAGTGGTTACGTTTACTTTTTGCTGCAAATTCACATTCGCAAGGAATGAGTTTTCCCGCACTCGTGTCATGATATACTATTTTAACTTTTTTCTCTCGTCCATTGCTCTTTTAACGAAAAAAAAAACAACGAAACGAACGGATAATAGTGGAAATAACACTATTTCTTTAAATGTCTGTAAAAAATATCAAATCTTCTTCGGTTTTAGCTATTTAAGATGTAAAAATTTGGAAACGGAGCTCGAGTGCACCGGTAAGGGCGAAATATCCCATGACGGAGTTTTCACGTGTACGGAAAACCACGACGAAAATTGTAAGGAGTCCTTTACCGACGAAAAAGCAGCTTTCCGAGAAGCGCTGTATCAGGCCATCAAGTCGCGACCAATGAATCCTAAAGACATTTACGATGATGTGGCAAAAGAGTAATGTATCAAAGTCTTTTGGTTCCTTCTTAGTTTCTAACAATGACTACTCTCTCTACGAAAAAAAACCCGTATTTTAGACATCTCGTAGCAGCTCAATTCTGCCCATACCCAACAATCGAGAATTCTCTAATCAAGTGGAGAAATGAGGATCAACCTCCGTTACCCACGGAGTTAGATCAAATAGCAGAGATTCTTTCATCGGATCAGTGGGTTGAAAGACTCCAATACGATGTAACGTTTGCCGATAACTCTGGACAAATCGAAAAAACTGCTCACCATCTAAAAGCATGGACTGTGCAAGACAAAGATGGCTTCGCGCACGTCATATTTGGGTCACCGACGTACTCATCGTATTTTGAAAACGCGCTTCATGTTTTCATCGATGCGACGTTCGACGTCGTTCCTAACATTACAGGCGGGTACCAGTTGTTGACGGTGATGGCAGAAATGAATGACGAGGTGCGTTCAGAATATAGGTGGAAAGCCGGAATTACTTTTGTTATTTTATTTCTCAGAAACTATAATTATCTAATTATCTGGAGTAATTTTAATTTTTTCCGTTTTAATTACAATTCCTTAAGGGTTTATTCCACTGTGAAATTTTCAAAAAGTCGATTCTTTTTTTATTGCATTACTAGATTATATCCACTGGTATAAACATACTATTAAATTTTGAGAGCGAAATTCGAATCATTTCGGTCACTATCATTTCAATTGCAGAGTACATCGAAGCTATAAATGGGGGTTTTTTTTTTTTTTTTTTTTCGAAACATCGTTCGTCAACGCGGTGTACGTTCGCAAAAAAAAAAGTTTTCAGGCTATCCTTTTGAAATGTTGACCAACTTTTTTCATGGCGTTTTTCTTTAATATCTTGTGCCGATACCTCTGAGTCGCGCGCGCAAACAAGTTTACGAGGCACCTCTGAGCGGGAATACAAGTTACAGTTTGCACGTAGCAGAGGCTAGTATTGGAGTAGAGTCAAGTAGATAAGAGTAGTCCGGCATACGTTCAGGTGATTTAAGGCATTTAAGAGTGAATAATCTAAACGGTTCGATTCAATCAGGTTTTGCCTATTGCTTGGGCTCTAATGAGTAGGAAAACTACAGCAGCGTATTCTTCTGTGCTGTCTCTTATCGTCTCCAAGCTGGTGCCTCACTTGTCTCCAATGAGCATCATGACGGATTACGAGAAAGCCTTGCAAGCATCCTTATCGAAGATGTTCCCCGATGCAACGCTACACGGGTGTTTTTTTCACCATTGCCATGTTCGTATTGAATATGCATTATTATATCACAAAGTGTTCTTTCTTCCCTCCATTCGCGTTCATATGACTGTTCAATCATTTTTTGGTAGAGTATTTTTCCAGAACAGTTAATTATTTATATATTTCGGCTATATCCCTTATAGGCTATACTCAAGAAGAGCAATAAATTGGCCATTATGACGCGTGCCAAATCTGTAAATGTCGAGATTCTTAGAGACGCAAAAATTATCGAACGGGACTTGATGAATCTGGCGTTTCTTCCCCCCGAGATAATTGAAGAAGCTTTTAGCTCTCTGAAGGAAAAAATGAATTCAAACGCTGAGCTGTCGGTCATCATGACACCACTCTTCGATTATTACGACTCCTTCTGGATGAAAAGAGTATATCCTGAAGGATTCAGCATTTTTTCACAGAAACGTCGCACGAATAATGTTCTCGAAAGGTATCACAGGACCTTGAAACACAACCTGTCCACCAATTCGGAAATTTGCAAGTTTTTGGGTATATATATTTGAATCGGCCGTCCTAGAATTATCATTTCAAATCAGAGTATCTAAGTACGTTTGTTAAACCTTCGTATTCCACATTCCCTTTCTGATTTCTAATCCAGAATTGTAAGAACCCATTATTTTCGAATTTACTCTATTTGCTTATTTATGCTGCGAATCATCGATATCCATCTTTTTTTTAGAGTAATCTATCATAGTAGTGAGAAAATATACTTTTTATTAAAAAAAAATGAAAAGATCATATTAACGGATAATGGATAGTGACAAAAGTAATGGCCATTACATTCTCCATTACCTTGATCCTTAAGTCTTTTTTTTATCACGTTTTAAATAAAAATATGTTTCTGTTGAATTAAAAAATTTGTATATGTTTTTTATTAATATGGTAAGTTATTTAAAAAAAAGCTATTAATAATTATTTATTAAAGAAATACTCAAATAGAGAAAATTTGGAAATACTGGTTCGTTAGAACTTCTCATAGGTCCATTCTATCCGTTTCCTAATGATTTGAAAGCCACTTTTACAAGTTTGAAAAATTCGAACGAAACGAACGAACCAACGATTCGATTTCGTTCGTACCTAGAAGGAAATTCTACAAGATCAAATCGTTAAAAGAAAAATTTATGTACGCAGATGGTTTAAAACGACTGCAAGAAAAAGTCCATCTCGATTTACTTGTAGTGCGGCATAATTTAAAGCTAACGCGAAGAAAAAGTCGAGACAGTTTAATGAAGGATGAAAATATTCATGCTGCATGGGGTACTTTGAGCGGAATAACTTCTATGAAACCGGTGCACCGGGTTCGCATGATCCAACAGTTTCTAGAAAAAATGCGTGAAAATTCTGGGGCTTTCGTGAATGGTACTTCGTCTGATAATGGTCATCCATTGAGTAGCTATCCCCATTTTTTACCATTATCCTTATCGTTTTATATAGCCCTTGAAAAAAATGTATCAAATTTGCCGCATAGAAGCGCAATGAGACTCCCCCGACAAGAGAATCCCGAATTCACAGCAGACGCAACCGATGCGCGTAATCCGAACTGCGAAAGTGAGTCATCCGAGACTCATTTCGATAGCCCTGGTCCATCGGTCAAGCGTAAAAGAGATGAGACTTCGGAATCAGCTACCGATCAGCATCCTTCGAGTGTTCGCTCGCTTTCCGAGTTCGATGATAATCGAAAGAAAACGGCGGACCACGCTGATAAGATTCCGTTATTAATGCAGAATCCGGAACTCATCATTAAAAGTATTATTATCATATGCCATGATCGATTCTTTATTTTAATTTAATTTTAAATGTATACAGTGTACGAGAAATCCTTGACGAATGAGAATCTCGGTCCGGAAGCGAAGAAAATGATTAAGACACTATACGAGAAACTCAACGCCTGTTAGAATGCACTGGCATGCGAAGACGGAACGAAAGAAGAATTATTAAAGTAATTCTAAACTTTCGAATAACCAATCGTGTTTATTAGCTCGTTACTTGTTTTTTTTTACCTTGTACGATTGACGTTCGACTTTCGATTTCAAGCAAGAAAAAAATAAAGACAAACGTAAGAAGAACAGAAAGATAAATAAATCGCAGCTCGAGCCGAAAATAAAAAAGTTTTCTCTACTAATCGTGACGTGCCAATGTGAAAAAAAAAAATACGAACAGTGCAATGAAAAAAAATAAATCGTAAACCGTGTTTGCCTGAACCGCTTCCGTTTCATAACGATTTAATGACGCATAGGAGTCGCAGAGAGAAAAAAAAAGGAAAACCGCTACCAGACGGATTTTTGTTAAAATCAATACTGGAGACAAACAATTAAACGAATATCGTTAATCGTTGTCGTACACACATTAGGCGTGATATAACAAAGCTTTAACGTTGATTTAGCGTCAGCGTAAATATCCGATCAGGACTTTAAGATCTTTTTTTCCATTTGAAGTTTTGGTTCTCAAAGTGATTCATTGACAATTAATAGCAAGTCTGTCGATATAGAAAGTCGGCCAATTCGTTACGTAAACGCGGTAAACGAAGTGCAGAAATGACATTGCGGCATTGCGAATAAATAAGTAAACTTGTATGATCGAATGCTCGATTAATCCTCGACAAATAAAGTGAAGCAAATATGTTCTTTTTTTCACTGTATTTTTTATCAAGAGTTAGAGTTTATGATACGATTATTACTAAATAAACAAACGCCCGATATATGTATACTGAATCGAAAAAAAAAACGACGATCACTATTCTAGATAAAAACTCAGATGCGATAGAGTCTGAGACAGCTAGAGAT
This sequence comes from Cryptus armator, assembly GCA_963971235.1. Lineage (NCBI taxonomy): Eukaryota > Metazoa > Arthropoda > Insecta > Hymenoptera > Ichneumonidae > Cryptus > Cryptus armator. Next base: position 5,676,817 of record OZ020235.1, read on the forward strand.
TTTGCGATGTACGCTTTTTAGAGTAAATCGTTTTGGGGTATATAATGTTTGTGGTAAATGATTTTGGAGTAACTGATATTCGGGTAAATGATGTTTGGGGTAAATGATTTAGGGGTTAATGATCTTGGGGTAAATGCTGTTTGGGGTAAATGGTGTTTGGGGTAAATGGTGTTTGGGGTAAATGGTGTTTGGGGTAAATGGTGTTTGGGGTAAATGGTGTTTGAGGTAAATGGTGTTTGAGGTAAATGATTTTGGGGTAAATGATGTTTGGGGTAAATGATTTTGGGGTAAATGGTGTTTGGGGTAAATGATTTTGGGGTAAATGGTGTTTGGGGTAAATGATTTTGGGGTAAATGATTTTTGGGGGCTCTACCGGTTGGCGGTTACGACAGCGTACCTCCGCGATATCGTCGGTGATTCGCGCTGTAAATAACTATGAAAATAGTGCGATGGAACCGGGAATTTTCAAATAATAATACACAGAACTCACTGTCGACTATCAATTTAATAAAGAATTTAAAATGTTAGTTGAACAACACAAAAACAAAATACAAACACAAGGATAGAAGCAAAAATAAAGATTAAAAGTTTCGCGACTTGGTCTCTCGGTGAACATAGGTAACGAACCGCACTAGGTGAGAGCCAAAATTATTCTAACTTACTCTATATTGTTGCGTCCCCGAGATGCTACAAACCAAAATTGTGGGGATGAAGATGCCTTCTCTTTTAACCAATAGAAATATAAGGGGTGTTTAAGATACACGCCCACGCGACTTTCCATCTCTTGCAAACAATATCTCTCTGTAGTAACACTACCCTGGTTCGAACGTTAACTTTCTTTTTCTCACGGATCGAGTTTGTCTTGTAATCCGTTCGGAAAAAACTCTTGAATTTTATGACGGTCCCCCCCGTCCGAGTTCGAGACCTCACGAAGTGTGTGGGCCATCTGGCAATTGTCTACAGCTAGATTTTCCTCTCCGAGTTGTTTGTTACTGAATGCATACTTTAAATACGCAGACAAATAGATTTTATGGCTTCGAAGAATTCGAAGAAGAAAGCATGTTCGAACCCTGAGTGTGTATACAATTGTTTCTTCGAAGGAATGATCAATATAGGCTTGACCGCTTGAGAAAGTTTTATCTTTTCAAGTGTTTGGAGTTTGTCGTTGAGAAGGCAACACGGTTCTATCTTATTACTATTTTTATTCATTGACAATTCTTAACGATAATTCCGGGCAGAGGCGTAATGAAAAGATGCGTTTTAAATTCGCGCCACGCTAACTTCTGCGTGTTCATCAATTTTCTAGTTCCCTGTCGTATCGACGAACAGCGAGGTTCGCAGTTCGTCACATCCTCAGGGGTGCGTTCAGGAATTTACCTTCTTGGGTAAGGTAAGAACACCACGGGAAATGTCACGTGATCGTCGCGGTAAACCAGAATAAGTGGTGTTTCTGAACGCACAGCACAGGGGAATAATGTGACGATGGCGGATAATCGTAACCTCGTGTTACTTTTTGAAGCAACGAGCAATCGAATAGCGACAGTGAGATCGACGACAATCGGTAAGTGTATGTTTAGCAAATGAATCGTTTGATAGCGATAATTATTGTATATTGTTTAGTAATTATTATTGTATTCGTGTACACTCGTGAAAATATAATATAAGTCTGCTCCGAATTTTTTTTATGTTAGGTTAATTTTCATTACTTGACGTGTTTGTCGAATACAAATAGAACGAATAGAATATAGAAATATAAATAGAATACAAAAAAAAAGGAAGGATTTTTTAATAATGTGTATTAAGAACTATATGATTATATTTTCATAACAATATTATCTATATTTCTATTTAATTTCTATCATTCTGTTTCCAGACGAAAATGGAGCGTAATGTAGCGCTTGGGATGTTTTTGGCTATGGGCCAAGTTCTTTATAATGCTGTTCTGGATGATTATCATTCGGATAGCGAAGACGAGGATGATTTGGGTGCTGGCGATCGGAATGATGTCGTGCGCATAGAAGGTTATGTGGAGAATGTCATTCCCAATCTTGAAGATCATCAATTTCAAGAACATTTCCGTGTCACTCGGGAAGCCTTTATAAATTTGATGACGATTGTTGGGCCAATGCTTCGACGTGAAGATGCTCTTGGGCGTCCGACTATTGATCCGCAGTGTCAGCTTCTTGCCGTTCTTTGGTTATTAGCGACTCCGGATTCATATAGGTGAGCATCGCATATGAAATAAAAATTTTATTTTCATTAATTTAAATTGTTTTATTATTTTATAATAACGTAATAAAATGGGAGAAAATTTATAATTTTCAGGAAATTTTCTATTTTATAAATAATAAATAAATTTGAATAAATTTAAATTTATATAATTATTATTATTATTTTTTTTAAATTTTTATTATTTTTATTTTACTTAATTAAATTTATAATAAAATAATTTTTATAATAAATTTTTTCCCATTTTATTACGTCATTATAAAATAATAAAACAATTTAAATTAATGTGTCGTCTCGTCTGTTTTTTTTAAATGTGTTCATTTCAACGATAAAATTTACTTTCGATTACAGAACTTTTGGTACATGTAAAATGGAGTAAAATGGAGATGTAAAAGTACATCTAAAATAGAACATTTTCTGAAAATTTTTTAAGATACAAAATTTTCCGAAAATTTTCTATTTTAAATGTACTTTTACATGTACCAAAAGTTCTGTAATCGAAAGAAAATTTTATCGTTGAAATGAACGCATTTAAAATACATATCTGCTGGACCGGACTCCCCCCTTCATTTATTTTCTTATTATTTAAACTTTATGTTTTCGTGAGTACACAGAGACTCATTACCTTTTTTCTCGCAAGTCAGCTGTTCAAGTGTCATTAATAACAGTACAATGACATTACAGATCGGTTGGCGAGCGTTTCGATATGGGCAAGTCGTCTCTCTTTGCATGTTTCGAAAGGGTCGTTTCTGCTTTAACAGAAATCGCGTCGCGAATAATAAGTTGGCCGAGAGGAGATCGACTTCCCGCCATCAAAGCCGACTTTGAACGCATGGGTGGCATCCCAAATGTAATTGGGGCTGTTGATGGTACGTTCATACCAATTAAAGCGCCAAAAGACGATCCGGAAGTTTGGATAACTCGGAAGTGCAACTTCGCAATGACACTTCAAGCAATTTGCGATTCGCGGTTGCGATTCATCGATGCGTTCGTTGGATATCCGGGATCCGTCAGCGACACGAGGATTTTTCGGAATTCCGATATCTACAACGACATAAGAAGAAACCGGGCGAACTACATCGATCCAGGAGACGTTATCATCGGCGATTGCGCTTATCCAGTTTTAGATTGGTGCATACCTCCGTATGTTAACCGCGGAAATCTGACTGCAGAGCAACGGCATTTTAACCACCGACTCTCTCAAACGAGGCAAACGATTGAGCGCAGTTTCGGGCTCTTGTTCGGCCGATTTCGTCGCCTGAAATATTTGGACATGAATCGGATGGATTTGGTCCCTGCAACAGTATTGGCGGCATGCGTATTGCACAATATCTGCTTAAGTTTCGACGACCGGCTTCTTCAGATCTACGAGGAGGAAGGACACGAATTTCTGCGCCGAGAGGACAGAGTCGAACTCGGAAACGACCGCGATGCTTTTGATCGTGACGTCAGGGGTGAACAACGTAGAAACGAGATGTGCCGAGTTGTTAATCAAATTGTTAATGATCCCTAAGATTATCGACAGAGAGTTGGAAAAGTTCCTTTCAATGTTTCGTTATTTAAAGTTGTTTGTCTCTATCTGGGCGGCCCCCGTTCGAGATATTGTCGTGTATTTACGATATATACCGCGCGTATATCTTAGAACCACGATGATCGACAAAACGTTTCTTTCACTTCTGCTGCTAACCGTTCCTTCTCTCCGCGCGAGATTATTTCTCCATTCTCCGAGTACATGACTGCTTACATCGAAGCTGCCAAGCGTGTATTTACATTTTTATATACCTATATTTATACATTTTCACGTATTTTCGTGATTTTCGTAATTTTTGTCATTATCGTGTTTTTCGTTTTAATTTACAGGTCGGAAGGCAAGAAAATGCCATAGGTTGGTACCACAGTCATCCGGGATACGGCTGTTGGTTGTCGGGAATCGACGTGTCGACGCAGATGTTGAATCAAAATTTTCAAGAGCCATTTGTCGCGATAGTCATAGATCCCGTGAGAACTATCTCGGCCGGAAAAGTATGCCTTGGTGCATTCCGAACGTATGCGAAAGTACGACAAATATTTAAAATATTTTTTTACGAATAAAAGATAAATATATATAATATACGCTTCTTTTCGCCTTTCAGGGTTACAAACCCGCGATGGAAGAGCCATCCGAGTATCAGACAATTCCTCTCAATAAGATCGAAGATTTCGGTGTTCACTGCAAGCAGTATTATTCTCTCGAAGTAACTTATTTCAAATCATCGCTCGATCGTCGATTACTCGATTCGCTGTGGAACAAGTATTGGGTCAATACTCTGAGCTCGTCGAGTCTCTTGACGAATGCCGATTATACGACTGGTCAGATATTCGATCTCTCGGACAAACTGGAACAATCGGAGGTCGCCCTTGGCCGCGGTGCTTTCGTTCTCGGTGTCAACGACGCGCACGAGCGTCGAGGCGAAGATAAACTCGTAAAAGCGACTCGCGATAGTTGCAAAACAACTATCGAAGTAGTTCACGGCCTCATGGCTCAAATAATCAAAGACAGACTTTTCAATCAGGTTGGAACGAGCGTTGTCGATTAGACTTTCTTTCCCCTTCGCAATAACAACTTAAACTATTTAACAAGCTTCGAGACATTTTTTTCTTTTTTTTTTCACACAACAATTGTTAAAACAAAAACAAATGAAAAACTCAAGTTTTTTTTGTGGAATAAAAATACATTTTATTTTCACACCTTGGTTCACTAAAAAGTATATACAGCGTTTTGTCGTTTCGTTTAATCGTTAAATCCTCGCGTTTTCATTTTTTCCTTTTCATCCTCATCATCATATATATATATATATATTTACTTATACAATCATATTTATAAAACTAATGTTCAATAATAATAGTAATAATAGATCATGTAGGTAGAGCTTATTGCCACCTCGCCTCCCCCCTCCGACATTGGAGCGCCGAAGGCGCGAAGATTTCCGTCTGTCGGAACCTCGAGTTGCGATGAAACAAAAAACAAATGGAAAAAAAAAACGGACGAAATTAATACGAGGGACGGAGCTAAAATGCGTACTATATATAATGAAAAAACGTTCCCTTTCCCTTTCTTTCGCGACTCAATTAATCAATCTTCTTTTCCTTTTTTTTTCTTCAACGTCGCGCGTGCCTCTCGTCGAGTGAGAAGGGTCGACTGTGTATATTTTAGCGCGTTCATTCCTGCTTCAAAATTCCTAATAATAATACTAACGGTGTATTTTTTTAAGTACATTTTCCACTCGTTTTTCCTTGTGAAATAAAGAAAAAAAATAAGTAGAGAAAAAGCCTTCGGAGCTTCCAATGTTCGAATAGTCGATTTAAAAGAAGGAGAAAAAGAAAGAAAAAGAAAAAAAAATAGTGACGAAATTTAAGCCAATAAGTTGGGCCGAGAAGTGGATTTTTTGTTACCGACGAAAAGTACGACGATGAATGACGCAATTTGTCGGCGTAAAATTCGACGTTGCTTTTTCTTTTATCTTTGTTTGTTCATCCGTTATTTCACCCCGTTGGAACAATTCGCTCGAAAAAATCGCGACGGTATATATATATATATATGTATATATATATATATATATATATCTAATATGTACAGTATATAATAATTGAGAGCACTCGTGCGCTCGTTTTTTTTGCTTTTCATTGTTAATTATACAAGCATTGTAGAAAAAGGGGTAAACGAAACGGAGAAACAACGACGAGGGTCGCGAAGAGCACGCAAGGTGTTTTGTTTTGTTCCTTCGACTATTGGTATCTTGTTGTTGATAAATCGTCATCGATAAATACGAGATTTTTTTTTTCTTGTTTTTTTCCATCGTCAATTGTGTCACACAAAGCCTCGAAATGATTATTTTATCGCTATTATCTCGTTTGGCGACCTATCGAGCCAAGTTTCGCGTTTTCTTTTTCTCGAAACTCGAAATTTCATGACTTTTCGCGTACCTCGCGTCATTTTTTTAGGCAGCCGTATGTACAATTCGCTTGTTCATTGTCGTATATTCCTGTCACTGCGCGTTACCCAATTGTATCGGAAAATTGTTAACTTCGGTTTGCTCGAGTACGGGACCCGATGATCCGGTGTAAGAGATCCGTAGTCGCATTCTAAGCGATGCCTGAAAGATCCAAATTAATCGCGTCAAGTTGCGTTAACCAAATATAAAATGATAAGATACATGTTGTCTACGTACTTTGTTGATGTTGGGAACTTTCAACACCTCAGTTACTTGACCGGACGGGGTTAAGACAGTGCTCGACGGAGACAGCATTTGCAATTGGAATGTCTATCGAATTTTATGAAATTTTATAAACATTTCATTCGATGCCGTGAGTAAAAATGGTAATGGTATTAAAAAGAAGAAAGAACCTTGGGAACTGCAGCCTGGAAGAGAAAGTCCGTCAGCTGTGCGGTGCCAGAATTGCACGCGAGCATATTTATGACCAATAAATCGGGAGTATCGGCGGGTCTTTCCATCTTGAAGGTAATTTTCAATCCAGCTTTGTCGAGAACAATCATATTTGGAACTTCTGTAGACGAGAGACAAACATTTTACCATTTTTCCCATTTTAACATTTCAACATAAAGAAAAAGAAGAAAATATTACCATTTTCGCTCGCCGAAGAATTGAGCAAATCATTGACGAGGAAGTTGGAAGTATTGGTCGGTCCGAAGAGCAGCGATTGGGTCGGTGATTGGCGCGGTTGTTGTTCGAGGCTAAGCGACGGAGCTGCGCTAATCGGGCTTCCAAGATCGAGTCCTCCAAGTAAATCCAGAAGATCGTTATTGCCGACAATCGGAGTCGTCGTGGGCGTCGCAGTCTCGAGACTCGCGGTCGAAGCTGCTACCGGCATTGACAGACCGAGATCACTCGAACCCAAAAGATCCAATAAAGCGCTCTGAAAAAGTATCGATCGATCGAGAAAAAGCGTCGGCGTGAAAAGGATCGATGCTTACGGATATTTTGTTATTTTCTTACCGAATCGGAAGGAACGGGCACTTGTTCGATCGCCGAATTGGGCGATTTGTCCTCTTCTATCTTAGATTCGCCGTTAACCATACCGATAATTCCATTAGCTTGCGGTCTCGCGGTTTCCATCGGTGGCATTCTCTCCAAAAGCGCCGGCCTTAGATGATCATATTTGCGAAACAGTTGTGAAAACTCAATACCCCGCTGTTGTAACTCGATGTGCAAATTACTTCCGAATGTGTCGATTATCTGACGTATTTTCCTGTAAAATCGAGGTACTGGCGTACTGAAACATTTTCACTATTTCTCATTGAGAAGAGGATTAACGCGTGTCACGCGATTAAAAAATATGATAAACAGGCTGTTTGAAGCGTATTTTTGTCGTTGTTAATATTATTATACTTATTACTTACTCGTTTCCTCGTTGGAATCTCGTGCTGAGCTTCGTTAGCGAAAGCAGCGTGTATTACTTCGATATCACTGTGTTCTGAGGACTCCAGAGTAACTTTTGATAGACGTCGATAACTTCATCCTCGGTGAGCTATGGATTTTAAAAGGAAGAACAAAAAAACGTAATAAATAAAGGTAAAGCTCTTGGAAAAGTCGTTGAAAAATGAATATTCCTCGTCCGAGTTACATTTATCGGTGCGTCAGCGTCGTCGATCGGTGGTCCATAGAGCAACAGGTCTCCGTATTCGCCGATGCACCACGTGGCGACTTGAGCGAGTGGCTGCTTATCGAAAGTGTCTCTCTCGAGTGCTCGCCAAAGTGCGCTAACGGCGTAACCCTGTTGCGCCTGAGTCTCCGATATCAATTGGATAGTACACGCGACAACGTCGTCGCGAACGTAATTCCCGGCCTGTCGAATTTTCCCATATTTTTGTTTACGATATATAATAAATATACGACATACGCATGCGGATTCGACGAGAGAACGATACTCACGGCAACGAGAACTTTGAATAGAGTCTCGAGATGCCAACGTTTATTCGGCGCGTATCTCTCGGCCGACATGACGATGTTGCTGCTACACTGCGCCTTGAACTCCGGATCTGCACGCTCGAGAAACAACAACAATTCTTTCATCATGTTCCTTATGTTGTTCGTATTTACCAGAGCGAAACTCAATTCCATCGCGCGTCGTCTTATCGACACGTCCGGATCTTTTAGACATTCCTGCGTCAACATTTAAAAACATATGTATAAGTATATATATATATATATATGTATCGTGAATAAACGTCGCGTTTAGCTTTATCTCGAGACCACAGCGAGAATTGTCTTATAATTACCAAAATAGTCGATCGATGTCTTTGAACGGCACTCGTGTCGACGCAAACTGTTTTTAGTAGCGTGTTGAGAGCGACGTAACGTATATTCTTGTCGTTGTTGAGTAAAAAGCGTCCAAGAATATTGACCGCAAGTACGCGTAACCCGCACTCGGATTTGATATCCATAATCGACAGTACGGTCTCGTAGAGTATCGTATTGCCGACATTTTTACTTGTCTCGGTATTGATAGCGACCTGCGCGAGTATATCGTTCATGGCTTCCGAAGCGTCGACATCGTTGCGACCGAGAATTCTCAACAAGCGTAGAATCTTTACTTGAAGAAACGGATCCGAGACACCGGATACGTCGTGCTCCGGCGAGTAACCGGCGAGTATGAGATTCTTCAGAATTCTAACGAGATTCGGTACAATCTGCAAGAAAAAAAATTACGATTAAACTCAATCGTGGATGCGGAAAAAATTCGATTCTCCTCGCGATCGGACGTCGCAAAGGTTTTTTCGTTTTTCTTTTAAAGAAATATATAACACAACGGATAGATATAAAGAACGCAGGGCCCATTGAGGAGAACGACCGCGAACAACGCGAACCGCGGTGCGAAGACATAGGTGGGCTGCTGAATTCATCATTCGAATAAAAAATAATAATTAGTCGCGATCGGTAGGCGTCGACTGGAGAAAAAGAAGAATGCGCGCGTTACGAATGTTACGTGGAAAATGTCCTTTTTTGTTTTTTTTTTTCAATGAGAATAAGCGAAAAAGAGTTATGGTTAAATCGTAAATCGTGTATCGGTCGGTCATTGGCGCTTCGACCCCTACGAATAAGTGAGAGATGATGAACGAGTATAAATAGATTAATTAATACGACAAGCTTCGAAATGTCATGCATTACAAATGGTAGGTATAACAGTAACGACACAGCGAACGATATTGTGTATTGTTTACCTCTCGGTGGCCGCATTCCTAGACAAGACAAAAACACACTTGTAATATTATGAATTAAGGACTATGCCAACGCGGCGTCGTTGTCCCTCCTATTCCTATCGCACCTGTTCCCGATGGTCCCGAACTCGTAACGTCGTTGTAATAAGCCGCCGCGAGTGCGAGACTATTGAAACTCGGATCGTTCGTACCGACGCCGTTCGGCGTCTCGTCGTTGCTACAATTTCCTTGCGCGTTACAATCGTCGACGGGTGTATTAACGTCCCTTCTATGTTGACGCGACGAAACGATCGTTTGGGTTTGACGAACGACATTGGAATCGGCGCTTGTCGAAGAAATTCCTAAATCGCTCGTCTCACCGTCCGCGATATCGCCTGAACGCCCGATGAAAACCCGGTAGTAGCTGCTTACCGTTTTTTGATTCTTCGCGTCGTTCGAACTTCCCGAATCGCTGTAATGCTGCTGATCCCTGTCGCGAGGCTGTTGCTGTTGCCGGGAATCCCGAGTCACCGATTCCTGTTCCCGTTGTTCCTGATGCAACTGCAATTCCGAATCGCGCCTCGAATGACCGGATACCATAGCGCTAATCGAACCTTCGCTTCCGCTGCTTCCTCCGGCTCCGGAATTTTCCCATCTCGGACTCTCGTCGTTGCATTTCTCCTGTTCTTGCAACTGAGACATGTTTATCGGCGACATAGAATTCGATTGAAGTTTTGCCTGTGACGAGAACAAAAAAGTATGTAAATGCAATTAAAAAAATTAAGTAAAAATATCGTCGTTGGAGTAGAAAAATGGTTCACAACGCACCTGGTGCTCCTGTTGAGAATAATTCGGAAGAAGCCGATGATTGATCTCCATATGTTTGTTCTGCATGTATGGTACCGGCATTTCGTCGTTTTTTACGAGAGTCGCGGGCGAACGAAAGAGTGAGTTTTTTTGTGACTTTATTTTCTTTTTGTTTATTTTATTAAGAGCAAACGATACATTTTTTTTTAGTATCTGTTCTAAGGCTTTCAAGGAATCGCGAAATTCTCCGGCTGTTAACTGCGAGGAGGACGCGGCTCTTTCCGATTCATCGTCGGATCATATCGTCTCATTTATGTAGCAAGTGTTACAAATATTTTTTTTTTTTTCAAATCGTTCACAAAAACGTTTTTCTTTTTCATCGTAAACAAAAAAAATTGAAAGATCAAAGAAAATATCGTATTTCGTTTTTTAGTTGAAAAAAAAATTGAAAACAAAAATTCGTTAAATCGGTTTTTCCGAAAAAAAAAAAAAAATTCGATGTTCATAAAATTATCGTTAAACTGTAACGTAACGCTCTGAGATTATTTCGCGCGAAAAAAAAAAAAAAAAATCGATGTGTATACAATTATCGTTAAACTGTAACGTAACGCTACGAGATTATTTCGCGCGTTCTCATCATCACGAGAAATGTCATGTTTACCTTCGCTGTAGGCGTTTAATTGCTAGAATCGTCATTTGATTTCATCATTTTTTTTATTTCCGCGAACGATACTTTGAAAATATTAAGGGCTTCTTGTTGTATAGCCATACGCTCATCGTGCCGCTTTTGCTGGGCCCTATTGCGCTCGTTTTCTTTCTGTTCGCGGTCGCGTCGAGAAACCTTCCGTTTCTTCGTCGATGATCCGTTGTTGTCACAGGAGATGTTTTCCTCTGTAATTAAATTGTTAATGGTATTATTCTCATTGATTTTGAAATGGTGTAAATATGTATAAAATGTATATATCTATAATGTATGTAATGTATGTGCATATAATGTATTATATGTATCTATATGTATGTGTATATAATGTATCTATATGTAATGTAGTGTGTATATAGTGTATATAGTATAGTACAAACAATGTACATAATGTAAATACGCACTGTTTTTTTCTCCGCGAGATGAAGAGGCGATATGTTCCGGATCGACGTTCGGCTTCTTGCCAAATATCTCATCCATTTGAGCGAAATACGTAAAATTATAAACGGCAGCTCCGGAACTTTTATCCCGCTTCATATTGTCGGCTTTCTTCATGTAGCACTGTTTTAAATATTTAAACTTGTCCTTGCATTGACTCGAATTCACAACGTGACCTCTCGTCTTCATGTCCTGCACGATTTTGCCCCACGTCACATCGCTTTTACTCGTAGTGGATACGAAGCTGCTGTAGTTTTCTTTGTACATAGCGATGAGGGCCAATGTAGCGTCGGAACTCCAATGGATCTTGGTTGCCTTAGCAAGAGAGTCGTCAACTGCTGCACATCCAGTGCTAGCGAATGATGTATCTTGATTTGATTCATCGACTTGCGCTACATCATCGATCGGTTTCTTCACACTGGGTTCGTCTGTTGAAATACACTCGTCAACGAAAGAAGGATTGTCCTCCTCGCCATTAGGAAGAACGATATCGAAAATCGTCATTACGTGTGGTGTGAGATCCGTCAAGAAGATATTTCCAGCTGTAACAAAATATAACAAATTATGTGTTGCGATGGACGGTATGGCATATGACAATTTTGAATAATGCAAAGTTTACTTTCAATGTGTTGTATATAAACTTTGCCATAGCCGTCTCCGAGAATGGTATTATCGTCCTCTCTCACGATGCGATACGTTTCTGCCGATATAATTTCTTGATGAGTACATGCGGCCATGTTGCTCCAAAAATTTCATGCATCTTTTTTTTTCGTCGATACATGCAATAACCAATAAACACCAGGACCCCGTTATATGTACATAATATGTAAAGCATGCAATTTAAATATTATTTAATGTAAATATGTGTAATATAGTGTATGTATGTAGTGTAATATAGTGTATGTATGTAGTGTAATATAGTGTATGTATGTAGTGTAATATAGTGTGTGTAGTGTATGTATGTAGTGTAATTATGTATATATATGTGTATATAGTGAGCGCGTGTATTATTATTGGAAGTGGCTAGACGTCCGACTACGGACGAATAAAAAAAAATTATTCATCCGACTATCGGACGATTATGGAAAAGTTATTCGTCCGACAAGCAAATATCGAAATTTTCAGTACGATAATCAGTGTCGGACGAATAATTTTTTTCTAATCGTCCGACAAGTAAATATAAAAATTTCGAGTACGATTATTCATTGTCGGACGAATAATTTTTTCCTATTCGTCCGACAAGCAAATATCAACATTTTCAGTGCGATAATCAGAGTCGGACGATTAATTTTTTTCTATTCGTCCGACAAGCAAATATTAAAATTTCGAGTACGATTAATCATCGTCGGATGAATAATTTTTTCATATTCGTCCGACAAACAAATGTCAACCCCCCGCCCGCACCTCACGGTGTACAGCACGCAGAACAAATGTAATTATTCGTCCGACAGTCGGACGACTAGCCACAGCCATTATTATTACGCAAAATAAATAATCGAAAAATTGTAAAAAAAAGGATAACTGTCATTACGTCTAAGAAAATTATACTTACATGTAGATAATTCGATGAAAGATTCACCACGCGACCACTCCAAGCACTTCCACGCGAAAACGAAGCAAATATTAACGAAAACCGAGGCGGAGGAAAAACAGCACGTACGCTCGGTTCGACGATCAGGCTGGAAAAGAAAATGGAGAATTGGAGAAGCGAAAAAGATTCTCAAGTCTACTTGTGATTGGTCATTTCCGTCAGATACAACAAGACGATAGATCCGACTAATCATAGTATTGCAACAAGTGTCGTCGACAATGACGACGTGACTACGCGAAATTAGCGATCGTCATTTCTTATTCTCGGTGCTCCGAAAAATAAGTGACAGTGTGGCGTCGGTTTTGTCGTGAAGAAAGTGAGATTTCGTTGCTTGTTTTTTTCTTTTCGCTTAAAAACATAATTTCATTATATTAATTGATTTTTTGAACTTTTAGACAGTAAAAATGTCCGAAACTGTCGATCGCGAACACGACGCAGATTCGTCGGAGTCGGAAGATCTCGACGCATTCGCTGAGTGGTGGCGTCGTTATTTACGAGAGTCGATGGCGAAAGAAAAAGTGAGTTTTTTTGTGAGTTTATTTTCTTTTTGTTTAGTTTATTAAGTGCTGCAAAAGATACATTTTTTTGTTATTATCTGTTCTAAGGCTCTCAAGGAAAGGCAAAATTCTCCGGCTGTAAACTGCGAGGAGGCCGCGGCTCCTTCTAATTCAACGTCGGAACCATCGGTGGGTAAGTATTTTTAACTTTGTTACATAGGTTAGTCAATATTTGCAACACGTACTCCATAAAGGAGACGCTACGATCGATGACGACGACCTGATGAGTGACTGGCGACATCGGCGATTCGTTGAACGATCTTAGCGTCGAATCTCTATCTCATTATCATTATAATGATAAATATAATGGGATAGCGGTTCGACACTACGACCATTCCACGAATCGTCGATGCCGCCAGTCTCTCAGATTGTCGCCATCGATAATAGCGTCTCCTCTGTTTCCTCTGTTTTTTTGCTTCGGTTCCGATCTTCTCATCGTCGGCGAATCCCTGCCGGCAACTTGTCCATAATCGGAATGTCGAAGCGCCGCACGATAATCAGCAGAATGATTTTTTAACATATTTCGTTGGTAATCGGAATGTCCAAAGTTTGCATCGTATGTACCAAATGCTTATAAAGGAAGAATCAGAGAATGAAACGGGATTAGCCGCGCGATGAGGTTAAATTGTCAGTGATACGTTTTTTTCTTAGATACGTCATTAAATTCTCGCGTAGATCGATCAACTGGAAGGTCCTATTGTTTATAGTTGATATAGTTGTTAATTGGATCGGTGTTCAATGTCTCCTTGTCTCTCTGTTATCTACGTAATATTTTCGGGGCTTAAGCGGTGGCAAGTTTCTCGCCTCGTCGATATTACGTTTGGTAAAATCAACGCGAGTCCCAGACAAACGTGCATCTTTATCTGCGGCTTTGATCGGTTGCCAATCGGGCAATTTGTGCTGATAACCGGGACCTCTGCGATGATTTTAACCCATTACAACATTTTTTGGAGACACAATTTTTTTTTAAACATTATTTTCGTCTTGTAGGCGGTCCGCGGAAAATATTTTTTTTATGACGATGAACGAGTTATATTAACCAATTCTGAGAGACCCGATAACTCTATCGTTATGAAACGTCATAAAAAATTTATATCTTGAAGCTTAACTATAATGAAATCGATAGGGCAGGATGTAAGGAAGATAGTTGTTGCAGCGTAACATCGATAAGAGTAAAAATGATTAAAGTTATACTTTTTTAAAGCGATCTAAAATGATAATTTTTTTTTTTTTAATTGCGATATTCTCTCGTTAAATTCTTGACAATAATTCGATGATGAGACATAAATCGCGTATGAAAAAAATGATTGAAGATAATAAAAAAAAAAAAATTTGCAAGGTTTTTCGAGACTTTCTGAAACTTCGTGTTTCTGATTCTTACTGCGCACCGTCGTCTGTAAACGGATGGAGGGTTCTCAGGCAAACCACGCTCTCCTGCACACGCTGGTGAGACTTTCGAACGTAGTTGGCATTAGATATAGAGCCCCGACTGGTATATAGAGATTCCGGAAGCGAAGGGGCGCGCGAAGGTTCCCGGTCCGCCCTGCGACACGCGCGATAGAGGGAAAAGACCAGCAATGGTGATATAGTCTAAAGGACGCCCGCGGGGGGCTTGAAACGCTTTCTCCTGTAACCCTCGCACTACCCGGGTTAACCGATACCGGCAATTATCAACGCGTCGCGGCCTACCCTTCGAATCCCTTTTTCCTCCGTCGGGCATCGCACAACAGAAAAATATATATCTGATCTGTGTTATCCATCCAATGTTGTCGATATCTCTACGTCTATCATTTTTTCCACCAGACTCGTCACTCGTGTCAACTATTACTCCAAATCATTACTATTTGTTCAAAATGTTTATTCTTTACCGATACGTTTTGCGATAATTACGAGAATTACGTTATTTTAATTATCCGCATGGCGTTGTTTAATCTTATTAATCATTACGATAACGATGTTCATAATCAATTGTTTTTTCAATCGCAGTGCAAAGTACACTTTAAAAATTTTCGATAAAGTGAATTTTTATTTTTCTTCCTCGGAGAAAAGATTTTTTTTCGTGATTTTATCGTGAAAGTTTGGTAAAAATATTTCAAACATCGAAGTATATAAATCGCGAAATATCAGTTTTTTATACAAAACTGCATTTTCACATTGCTTGCTATTTTTTTTTTCTATACTTTGCGAAAGTTCCGTTTATAAAAAAAGGAAACATGAATAAACTATACCTGCGTGCAAAATTATTTATAGCCGATATTAAACAATAAGTAATAACGAAGCGCCGCACGATAATCAGCAGAATGATTTTTTACCATATTTCGTTGGTAATCGGAATGTCCAAAGTTTGCATCGTATGTACCAAATGCTTATAAAGGAAGAATCAGAAAATGAAACGGGATTAGCCGCGCGATGAGGTTAAATTGTCAGTGATACGTTTTTTTCTTAGATACGTCATTAAATTCTCGCGTAGATCGATCAACTGGAAGGTCCTATTGTTTATAGTTGATATAGTTGTTAATTGGATCGGTGTTCAATGTCTCCTTGTCAGTGGTTGCGGTCTCGGGGACGACATCGAGTCAAACACGAGTAGTGGTTAACGGAGGGACCCGTTCGCGGCACGCCAGGGCAGCAGCATCAGTCATTACGTTTCGTCAAACATCAATTACGAATGTAAACAGACGAGCGGGTGGAACCACGAGGGATACGAGACATCGTATGGCTCTTCCGAAGGGGACTATAGTAAACCGGGCGATACTCAGCTTAGCACACGTTCCTTCGTTCCTTTCCGGTGCTTCTTGAGAAACTCACCCGGTCGATTTAAAACGACGGCTGGAACTCCGAGTGTCTTGTGTGCGCTCTTTTCGCGCTTAGCTGCTTTGCGAATTTTGTCACGGTATTTCGACACATATCTGTTCGAAACATGCGATTTTTCACTATAAGAATGATCGAGTACATCTGAGATACAGAGAGTTGCGACTGTTACCTCGGCTCCGGTACATACTCCGCGGGCGGCTTTGCGATCGAATCGGAAACGTTTTCCGGTGATGGAGATCGTCCCATTATTCACTCGCTTCATAAAAAGTTTATTTATCTAAGAAAACTCAATGATACACGTTTTTTTAAATGAATAGTAAGAAAGCTGTTGTAGAAGAAAAACTTGAAATTTAGTCAATAGAAATATTCGCGGCTACCATCATTGTAACCATGAGCAACCGCAACGAGTCATAGAAAATGTTCATCATAATTTTTTGAATTGATTAAAAGTAATTATGATGTTGAATTTTTTTTATTTTTTGTTGCAGTTGAAGTCATCGATCTGACTGAGGACAACTTAGACCGCTGCTTTTCATGCAACGGAGACATCATGTACCGATTTGAACAGTGCGACCACCGTCAATTATGCATATCGTGTGTGTGTTGGAATATGGTGTGCGGCAGGTCCCCACAATGTCCGCAATGCGGAGTGGTCAGTTGGCCGACGCGCGCTATGCTGCCGGATTGGAAATGTAAGTAAATCGACACGAGTTGAGAAAAAGTTTCTCGCTGTTATTTTATTTTCTTTTTTTATTTGATTTATTTTATTTGCCGCCGACTTCTCGCACGCTACGGTTCGCTTCGCGTGTGTAAAATCTCCATTCCACACCTTGTAAAGTAAAGAGATTTTACACACCAAGTGAAATAAAGTCAATTAAATTATATCCTCATTATTCTCTCGTTCACCGCACAACAACCAATCCTTTCAACATTTCCATATCTTTACAGAAATCCCAAGGACTCCCAATGTCTCCTATCCCACGTATCATCGCCCGGATTTTTTTGAGACTAATATCCTGTAAAGTCCTTATAATAAAGTTAAAAAATTGAAATACGAGCGTTTCTATTAAAACATAATATAATGTAATCTATGTAATTTTCGATTTCAATGTAAGTAAAAAAAAAACAAAAAAATGTGTTCATGTTCTCGGATGTATTTTAAATTAATAAATAGGTATGTGGTGGAACGACATCTCACCGATGAATCATTGGAATTTCGACTGGAAAATCGGTAACGGTGACCGTGCAGTGTCGGGAACTTCGGAGGACAATCCAAACGACGATGCGATCACTGTGCAGAGCACAGATAATTTAAACGACTACACGGAAACACGAGGTCCTTCGACGAGCGGTGAAATGAAAATTGATTTCATGTTTGCGGGTTTTTACTGCGGTATACACAGAAAAACTGTACATGTTCCGTTGTTCGCAATTTTTCCCAGCGTCCGCGAACTCGCCGCTTCTGTGCGAGCGATTATATACTTTGTTGAAATATCTCGGATTTTCGAGAATCGCAGTTATGCCGCGAGTTTATTATTTTGATAAACAAATTATATTGTAACAAAAAAAAAAAATAATAATAAAAAAGGCTCTCCGATTGTTGTTAGGGCCCTGCATGAGGAAGACTGGTGGTAACCGCGCGCTTAAATATTTTTCGTAATTCCTTCGTGTGTCGGAGTTGAAAATGGGAGTACCAAAGTTTTGCTGATATATCTGCGAGAGGTACCCTTGCCTACTCGAATTGCTAAACGAATATCAGGTAACTCAACAACGAAAATATATCTATTTGTCATATTTTTTCAACGATCTAAACGCGACCGATCATTGTTTGCAACGTCGCCGCGGTTGCACGTAACGTTTCATATTTCAGAGCACATTATTGCAATAATGATCATACGAGATAAATCCATCGAAAAAAATTCCGCGACATATACATTGTCAATCGAATATTCCCTCACCGTCGTCGGATCTCTTCGACGGATATAATCGGGAAAAAAAAATTAAAAAATGCAGCGAAACGCGATGTTTGACCTATTTTTTTTTTTCATCCCGCCTAAAGAAACAGACAACGTTGATGTTATTACAGCTGCGCCTTTATTAAAAATTTATTTCTTTCAGATACCGGAGTTTGATAATCTATATTTAGACATGAATGGCATTATACATTGCTGTTCTCGCCCCAACGATGCCGATGCCCATTTTCGTGTAACCGAAGAAGCGATAATTAAGAATATATTTCAATACATAGAGATACTATTCAACACGATAAAGCCGCAAAAATTATTCTTCATGGCGGTGGACGGCGTCGCGCCGAGAGCAAAAATTAATCAGCAAATAGGAAGAAGATTTCGCACTACTAAAGAGGCGGAGGCTGTGGAGGCGCGCGCAAGAGCGTGAGGCGAAGAGATACCGCAGGAGGCGAGATTTGACTCCAATTGTATAACGCCGGGAACCCTCTTTATGTCGAGACTCACGGAGCAACTGAAGTATTTGGTAACATGGAAAATATCGACAAAGAAACTCCGGCAGAAGTGCAAAATAATACTCAGCGGGACCGGAGGTAAAAAAAATGTCGATCTCTAAAATCGTGCGTATGACTCGTAAATAATTTGTTATTTTTTTTTTTTTTTTCAGGTCCCCGGGGAAGGAGAGCACAAAATAATGGATTACATAAGATACATAAAGTCTCAACCAGAATACGATCCCGATACCAGACATTGTTTGTACGGTTTGGACGCGGATTTAATTATGTTGAGTCTCTGTACTCACGAGCCTCACTTCGCGGTACTCCGTGTGGAAGTTAAATACGGCAAAAATGAAAAGAAATCTCAATCTCCCGAAAAAACGAGATTTTGCCTTCTGCACATATCTCTGTTGCGAGAATACATGGAACACGAATTTACATCGTTGAAAGATAAACTCGAGTTTCCGTTTGACGTTGAGAAAATAATCGACGATTGGATATTGATGGGATATTGGGATATTGATGGGGCAACGACTTTATACCGAATTTGCCGAATGTACACATTGAAAACGGAGCACTGCCGGTACTGTATCACGCATACATGGAAGTATTGCCGACTTTGGATGGTGCGTTACAATCGCGCATAATCTTCGTTAAGACAATTAGCGCGTTTGCCGATTTATTCGTTTTTTTTTCGTTGAGATAAACTAAACTTTGAGTTTTATTTTGTTTCACAATTAGGATACATAAACGAAGGAGGAATGCTGAAACTCGACAGATTAGAAAAATTCATGGAGAGATTATCGCAAGTCGACACCGATGAGTTTGCCGAACACTTTGCCGATCTCAAGTACTTCGAAGCGAAAACCGGCAGATGACCCAACGAGAACGAGAGAACGAGTTATAGAAAATCCAAAGACTCGCCGGAGAGCTTTGCATGACCGAAGAAATCGGCGAATAAAGAACTCAGCGCTCTCATACAGTCGACCGACGATATGGTACCGTATATTCATGTTTTTTTGTTTTTTAGATACCATCACTGAAATTCCATTTTTTAATACGCAATTTGTTCAGTTGATAGGACACTCCGATGAAGAAGATCCCCTCGAAGTGGATTCTGATACGGAAATGTACCAGATAGAGCTTTTACAACACAAATGCGACTATTACATGAATAAACTGGAATACGAGAACGTCGATGCGTCCGTATCTTCCATTTATATTCATCGAGAAAAAACAACTATTTAGCGAGTTGAGTCGTTTGAAAAAAAAAATAAAAAAAATAGTGGAAAAACAGTGGAATTTGCATTATTATTACAACGGTTGCTGCAGTCGTGGTATTACCCCCATCATTACGCGCCATACATTTCCGAGATAAAAGGCTTTAAGGATCTCAAGATAGAGTTCGATATCGCAAAGCCGTTCCTACCGTTTCAACAATTATTAGCCGTTTTGCCAGCGGCCAGTAGAGGTCTGTTACAGTAGAGACAACGTGCGTATCGAAGATCTGAACGGCGGACTTACCTCGTAGTGGTACGTGCAAAGCAACGGTGTTAGCGACGGGTACCATAAATATTATTTTCAATCGCTGCAAAAAATTCATTATATAAATTGCGATTAATGATTATCGGTGAATTGGATTCTAACGCATTTTAATCGTCGGAGTTACCGCAGTTTCAAGCGATCATCACCACGCGTGGTTTTGACTGATCATCATTCTCTTTTGAAACTTATATTATTGAATTATAAAAGCCGTGTAAATCGACACCTGGTCAACCATCGTCCCTTTTGAAAGTCAAAGTTTCAACTATACGCTGTACATACGACGATCGACGAATCACCGATGCAATTTCTTTGGTTTTACTTCTGTTTTTTTCTAATTATTATTATTATCTAGTGGTACGAATAAATGTATTTTTAGTTTCTACTACTTACGTTACTATTTTAAGACTCAGACATTAATAACGTGTAAGAAGTTGTCACGATTGTCTTGCGATGCGTATCATTGTTCATACGCCACGTGACTAAGATGTACAATTGATAATACAGCATACGATTAATTTGCGTACATCTCTATCTATGCTATATTTTTCATATCCAAATAAGCGTATTAAACGCGTGTAATCCGAAGCTATTAATTAATCTCAAAGATTTTTTATATTAAAATTAAATTATTACAAATAAAAAGCTTGAAAAATAATAAGTGTTTCCCTATTGTTACTATTATTTTTCTTATATACTTAGCGTTACATTGATTTTCATTCGGCAAAAGTTTTTCATTATCATTATATATTCAATAAAACTATATTTTACAAAAGACGATGTGTTTTATAATAATTATACATTTACATTTTTAATTTTTCCCTTATTATTATTCTGCCTTATTTTTCCCTTATTATTAAACTATCGTTCCATTTTTGAACGATATGAATCGTTGAATTTAGTGCCTCCAGGCTTCTGCGCAAGTCACACCACTTTCCCGACGTCGTGGAGGTCGGGAAATTGGGGAAAGAAATTTCGGATTACCTTGCATTTCTGAACGCGCTTCGGTAAAAACCAGGGTAACTCTGGTCATTGCCGGGCATATCTGAACGTAATTTTGTAAACATTTTACCTACGTTTCTTTTGTTTTTCAAATCGGGGAAACGTTGGTTACCCACGGGGAAAAATTTGTAAGTTTCTGAACGCATTTGGGTAATATCGAAACTTCCCCTGGTCAATTCCTCGCAATTTCTGAACGCGTTTCGGTAACTATTCCCTCCCCGGGAAGATTCCTGAACGCACCCCAGTCAGCCGCCTTTGTCTGATTTTTTTTTCTGTTGGTCATTCAGGGAAACTCACTGTTCGTTCGTGATTGGCCCAATAATCGTGAAAGCGGAAGAAAAACCTAAAAAAGAAAAAAAAAAGTTTTCATCTACAAATCATTTGCATTTCTAAAGTTTTTTTTATTGTTGATAACTTAAAAATGTGCCTAAACACTGTGTGATAATTATTCGGTTATAAAAAAAAAAAGAAGCAAAAATCGCGCATTGCGCTGCCGCCGCCGCGCCATTTCCGATCGCATAACCTAGATAATCAATTGGTCTCTTGTACACGACTGACACTTGCTAGTAATCGCGTGCCAGTTAGCTAATTGAATAATCACAATTTTGTCCAATCGGTAATGTCACAACAATGTCGTTAGTGTTGCGTGACGAGTTAAAAAGAATATTCGGTTACGAAAAATTCTATAGTGACGAACAAGAAAAAGTTACTTTAGCGGTTTGGAAAGGTAAAAATATAGATTCGTTTGGGCCTATTGTTCGTTTATTATCTGAAATATGTATTTTTTCTTTTTTCGTAAAGGTACCAGTGATGTTTACATCAACTTGCATCCCGGCGGTGGAAAGTCGCTGTGCTTTCAATTACCAACGCTTCTCAAACCTCGTAGCGTAACCGTCGTCTTTGTTCCAACACACAAGCTATTCCTGGTATGTATCTGCAAAGTTCAATTATAAAAAAAAATCAAAATTCAATAATTATTAAAACACAAAAAAAAAACAAAAAAAATTAATAATAATAACAACAAGTAGTTAATCATTCAATAACAATAATAATCATTCAATAATTTTCCTTTGGATAAATAAAAATTTGAATCGCAACACAAATAATACGGTAGACGGGGAATTATTTGAATGACAATTATTATAAGCATCAATTATCCGTATGACGATAAGGTTTATCGGAACAAATATGTCGATGTATCGTTGCATAAAGCAATGAAATCATATTTTTCTATTTGTCGTTGTCCCTCTATGCAGGTTTGTCATTTCATTTTGCTCTACGCAACTTCTTTCGCTGAAACGACTTTGAGGCTTGGCAATGAAACGCTGAGCCTCCATTGTAATTCGGATGAAACTCTTGGACTCTTTTTCCAAAGAAATAGTGGAAAACGTAGAATTGATAAGATATTAATTTGATGAGGTGTATCGTTATAATTCCATAAAATATTTCTTGTTCTTTATATTCCCAGCTGAAAATGAGATTCAGGGGGAATTTTAAATACTTTCTAATGGGACAAAAATCGGTAGAAAATAAGACATATGGCTGAAAGTGCTAAGAACATTAATTTGGCATAATAATAATATCACGAGGTTATTAACAAAACCGGAATTTTTTTTATCTTTAACTTTTTTTTTTTTACAAAAATTGCTTTGATAATTTTTTTTTTAATATTTTTACGTATACATCTATAGTTTTATTTTTATTCACAGAATGAAGTTTTGAATAAGATGAAGTTTTGAATAAGTTTCGGCAAAAAGACTACTCAATTTTACTCAATTATTATACTCAAGAAGTTTCTGGATCATTGATCAAACATTGCAAATACTGATTAAGGAAGTTATGTAGCTTCGCGTTTATGTCGCATAAGTTCGAAAAAAAATGAGAGAAAATTGCAAATAATTCTCGATGTGCATAATAATAATTGTAAAATGTTATAAAAAAATTGACAAAAAAATAAATTGGTCAACAAATTTCCCCGGAAATCCAACTTTTTGTTTAATGAAAATGATTCGTTCATTTTTCTGAATACGTATGAATACGTATATGGAAAAAAATGTGTGAAAAAACACAAAATCTCATTTTTCTCGAACTAATGCGAAATTAACGCGAAGCGACATAACTGGTCGGTCCCAATTAACGAAATTTTATTTTTGTTAAAAAAATGTCATTCGATTAATTACAATTAAGAAAATATTCTTAATTCATAATTTAATTTCAGGATCACATGAATATCCTTAATAGACACGGCATCGAAGCAGAGTATATCCATTCCCGAATGCCGAAAAAACAATATCAGAGTCTCCTCGATTCTCTGGGAACCGATAGAATGAAATTTCGATTTCTTTACGCCTCGACGGATAAGCCTACGGGAAAAATGGTCAAAGTAAGAAATGAATCTTCCGCTTTCCCAATGATTTCGTAAACATTTTCGATCGTTGAGTTCGCATCGATTGTTGTCACAAATCAGTTAAACACGATTCGCAACGAACGTATTTGTTCATTCGCCGTTAATTTTCCTTATCATTGCCGCGTTAACACCGTTCAAGAGGAATCTGACGTATCTATGAATTATTGCGAAATTATAATAAAATTCTTATCCGGTGCTAAATCTACTGGTTTTTTTTTTTTTTTTTTTTTTTTTCACGTAAAATGTTTGTGAATAAATGCAGATGAACAGCGTATTTTCTTTATTGCCGCGTTTTTGTATAAATTGAATGTCGTCATGGAAAAAAAATGGATTGCTATTAGTCCTTTAACGATCCCAAGATCCCCAGAGATAGCTTCTTAATAGGTAAAAAAAAAACCTCAAGTTTTACAATAAAAAAGTTTCTATTGCTAAAAAACTTGATACCATTGCTTCCATATTTTTATTTTCTTATTCGCAAAGTTTCTTCCATGAGAAAGCATTTTCGGGAGTTTTATTGCTTTCTCCTGGAGGATGCTTTGTTTTCGTGATTTATTTTTTTTTTTTTGTTAGTTTTTAGCGAAATATTTTTTCAAACTAAATAGTGTTAGGATGGATATTTTCATATCTAACAGAAACGATTTTGGAAAAAACAACTCTGAAAGTTTTTTGAAAGTTAGTTTCTTCTTCTCAAAAAGCCTCTATTATAGAAAAGTATATTCTATCCGTCGCGTTTGATTATCTCACGAAGAAAGCTCTGCGAGTAACGGAAATTAAGGATGCTGCACCCGTACCTTCCGAACCAAAAATCAGATTTCGCGAGAATTTCAAACACTTACCAATAATATAAAAATCTGAAAAAACTCAGTCGTCTTCAAAACATGAAGGACTATGAATTTGAATAATAACAATGTCAAAATGTTAACAAATAAACAAACAACAACAAAACAAACGACATTTATTTTTGATTTATTTGTCGATTAACAAATAAATAAATAAATAATTTAAAAAATTGCCAGTGAAACTTTTTTTTTCTCATTTCAAATGAATCTGTTGATTTTTTTAGAAACTATATGAACTTTTTCAGAATTTTCTTGTATTTTTCAAAATCCCGTTTTAACGTTTTTTCAAATGCTATTGTTGTATAAATTTGTGTACAATCACTCCGAAGCTTCACGAGTGTGATGTGGAATGTTGTTGCAAAAACATATCCAAAATTCGGGCGTTTATATTAATTATTTAAAATTTCGAAAAAAAAATTTCAATAATATAAGAAAATTTTCAAAAAATTCATATGGTTTTTAAAAAATGTATAAATTTATTTTAAATGAGAAAAAAAAAACTTCCTCTGACTAGTTCTTGGACAATTGATTTATTTACTTATTTGTTAATAACTTTTTGACATTATAGTTATGCAAAATCAGTGTTCTTGATATGTTTAATACGGTTGATTTTTTTCAGATTTTTACTGTAACACGAAGTACTGACATTTTTATCGTATTAAACTTTTGGTTGGGATTGTACGGGTGATACATCCTTAAACGAAGAAGGGATAAACATTTTCAATTTTAAACATTTTTTGTATCGGTAAATAGTCGGAATTGAAAAAGTCAAATAAAGTTTCCGCCGATCGTCGGAATTTCAATTTGTTAACGTTTTATTTATATAAAGCCGCTCGATTCATCGGACTTTATTTCGACGTGTTCACTGAAGTTAAACATCAGTGATTTTACAATAAACCGAAAACTTCGTAAAATCCAAACCATTACATCCGCATTGGAAAAATATATAGATGTTCATAACTTTCACATTTCTCTGCTGACTCCGACCAAACGTCGTGCCAATCAACGTTCGTAATTATTCGATTTGTGTGACAAATTTCAGCTTTTACGAAAACTATCCTGTTAACGTTAATTGCGACCGACGCACACCTACTCTTGGAGCATTTTTTCTAAATGTGATTTATTGATGTTTTGGAATATCCATAACACGTAAAACTCGAAAAACATTTTTTTTTCATACAAACAAAGTTTCCTATACAAGGAAAGATAAAAATTCCTGTTTTACCCTGTAACTTGAATTCCTTTAACTTTCCTTTAACTTAAATATATGGTTTAACTTGATGGCGTATAACTTTTTTGATTATTCATATTCATATTTACGCCGACAAAAGGGTTTTACTTACATTCTTCCGTTACGATTCGCAGATCGACGTACGACGTTCCAGAGTTTACCGGTTTACTATTTCATTAACACGTAACAATGCTTTTTACTTTCTCATTCCGTACGTAATATGGAAGAAGAGGAAGTATTGTAATCGCAAAAAAAATAGAGTCAAATTTAGGGACTAAATAACTTATTTCAACATTTTAAAACTAAAAAAACCTTTTCTCGCTTGTATCCTCATGATTGTGTCTCAATTTATCATCTTTCATCGCCAGAATAGTTGTTTTTACTGTTAAAGTATGTTAAGGAGGTTGGAGCGCTTGGTGTTCATTTCGCTTAAATTCGACGAAATGGAGAGGGAATTGCAAACACTTCTCGATAGTATCAAAATTTGAAAAAATTCATGCATATTAAAGGTACTGAAAATATTAATTTTGCATAATAATAATTGCAAAATGTTATTAACAAATTGATGAAAAAAAAAATTGTTAACCAAATTTACGGTAACTCAACTGTTTTTTTGTTATGAAATTGATTCGTTCATTTTTCTGAACACGTATGAATTTTTTCAGATTTTTATCTTAAGTTTGAATTTTTTCTTTTTCCACACATTTTGTCCAAATAAAAAAAAATTCAAATTGAAGATACCATCCAATTTTTTTCTTTTTTTGTTTTTCAGAAAATAATAAACAAGCTTAACAACGTCAATGCCCTGGCCTACATCGTCTTTGATGAGGCTCACTGTATCAGTAAGTTGAGCCACGATTATGTGTCAACTTACAACGATTTGGCGAAACTAATGAAAGACGTTTGTCCGAATATTAAGAAAATTGCGCTCACCGGAACGTCAACGGTGGAGGTACCCAATAATCTCAGACTTTCGAACATAAATCGACGCATAAAAAATCAAAATAAAACGTATCTATTTTGTGACAGGTTAAAGTAGACTTGATCGAGACTCTGCGTATGAAAAATCCTCGATCTTTTAAGTCACGGTCGGACTATCACAACGTATTTCACGATGTTCAGTTCATGGATACGATGCGCGAAGATCAATCCGATCCGATAAAAAATTTGAAATCGTTCATCGAAAGAGTGACGCGCGATGAGCACAATCCAACCGCCATGGTAGTTTCTTATTAGTTAAGGAGTTATGTCGGTTTGCGTTCATTTCACACAGGTTCGAGAAAAATGAGAGAAAATTGTAAATACTTCTCGATGGTATAAAAATCTGAAAAAATTCATATGTATTCAGAAAAATGAACGAATCATTTTCATAAAAAAAAAGCTACGTTCCCGGGAAATTTGTTGATCAATTAATTTTTTCATCAATTTATTAATAACATTTTGGAATTATTATTATGCAAAATTAATCTTTTCAGAACCTTTAATATGCGTGAATTTTTTCAGATTTTTATACCGTCCAGAAGTATTTGCAATTTTGTCTCATTTTTCTCGAACTTATGCGAAATGAACGCGAAGCGACATAACTACCTTAAGGAGGGTACATCGTTATATTCCCAGCCAAAAGTTTGATTCGGAGAGAATTTTCAACACCGCCCAATGGTATACAAATCTACAAAATATTCAGCAATATAAAAGATGCTAAGAAAATTCACTTTACGTAACAATAATGCCAAAATTTAGTAAAGAAGAAAAAAAAACATTGTTCAACAGATTATCCAGCATCCTACCTTTTTTTTAGTAGGAATTGATTCGTTCATTTTTTCGAAAACTTTAACATTTTTAAAAAATTTGTTATAATTTTCGATTATTTTTTTCCGAACGTTTGAAAAAACTACCAATTTTAAATACATTTCGCAATGTTCTTCGCACGTTCTATATAGTTTGAATCTTTCACATTTTTATCCTACTGGGAAGTAATCGAAATGTTCTGTAAATCTCATTTTCGGCTGGAAATGCAACGATACACCCTCTTTAAAAAAATACGCCAAACATATTCAACGAGAGCATCGTGATCGAGTGAAAATTTCAATCTTTGCAGGACTCAACAAAACGCGGAATAATATTTTGCCGAGAGAAGAAAACTACAGATACAGTCGTCAAAAGTTTGATGGCCGAGAATAAATATTTTCCGCCGGAATCCGTCGTGGCGTATCACGGAGGTATGTTACGTTTAGTTGATGATCGCTAACGATCTCTGCTTCATCGAGCTTATAGACAAGGCGAGTCTTGTCGATAAATGTTTGCTATTTTTTACCAATTCTTTTTGTTCTCGATATACGTCGGTTATATGTCTTTTTGGCGGCTCATTGCGTTTAACACAAACGTTAACCGACCAGGTATGACATTGAAAGATCGGATGTCTATTCATGAGAAATGGCTTGCCGGAGAGATAAACGTTATCGTGACAACCCGACAATCTGGCATCAGTCTGTACGCGCGAACAATAAAGTTCGTAAGATGTTTGTTTACACTAAAGACCGCAACTTTGGTGAAAACACAACTTGCAAATCCTTGAATTTACAGCTTTACGGTACATTGGAGTATGCCGACCAGTATACAGCAACTCTTTCGGGAAACTGGACGAGTCAATCGAGACGGAACGCAACTTTTTTGTCGTCTTTACTTCAGCTGCGCGGAAGAAACCGCCATTATGACGCAAATAAAATCGGAGTTAAAAAGGTCACCCGACGAGGTCGAGGCCGTCGCTCGTAAGCTTCGATTTTTTCAGGACATTATTGACTATTGTCTTCAAGTAAAGTATGTGTTCAGTTTTTCTTCTGTTTTTTTTTAGATCATTGGTTCATTCGACAAAAAACATTAGCCTATAAATAGAACCCTTTCTTATCATATTCTGAAAATATAAATCGTATTTTATCGCATTTCCATAAAATAAATAAAGATCTTTGGTTCGGTTATTGTTACCGATTGAACCTTTTCACCTTATTTTTAAGCTGCAAAACAAGCACATTACAGCTTGTTTCGCCCGTATGCACTTAAGTCGAGAAGAAGTACCGACAGAGTTGCTCCGACGATATCAAATAGCGATCTGGATTTTTTTCTCAACAGTAACCCTAGAAACAAACAAATGAACTTTTGCTCCGTCTATTGTTCCAGCAGTGAAAACCTATTTACATTACTTTCCGGGGTCAACCGCTTTAATGTACATTACGGATTATCAATTGTTAAGGTCGGAGCAGCTCCGATGGTATTTGACCTCGCGAGTAGGTACAACAGTTGTTTACAGTTTTTGTTACCGACCGCGGTATTTCACCAACTCTTAAGCTGCAAATGCCCAAATGCGTGAAAAAAGTTGATTACAATTTTTATTACCGACCGCGGTATTTCACCTTGTCTTAACGGTATGTGAAATACCGCGGACGGTATCAAAAACTGTAAACAACTTTTTTCAGGCATACTGGCATTTACAGCTTAAAAAAGAGTCTCATTGCCTACTATGGTGATATCTGAATGCGATGAGACTTTTTTTTAAGCTGAAATGCCAGTATACCTGAAAAAAGTTGTTTACAGTTGTTCATACCGATCGACTTAAGAATATGCGGAATTCCGCAGTCGGTAATAAAAACTGTGATCAACTTTTTTCACGTGTGCAGACATTTACAACTTGAAACGGTGTCCCATCAAACGCGCGTTTCGTGTCAGCATTCGATGCGACGTTTCTTTAATCCGTCAATTCAACACGCGTTAAAAAAAGTTGTATCCTCTTGAATATCTCATAAATGAATAAATAGCTTATAAATGATTCATAAATTTCGTAGATGCCGTCGAGTCGCACAGTGGGCGTATTTCGAACGAATGGTTAAAGATTGCGGTAATAGTTGCGACGTATGTCAAGACAGGGCTGTCCAACGGGCACGCGTACAAAAATTTTTCAACTATCGCGTGTCGGTCATAAACAACATGGTCGATAATATCGAGCTCTCGCCGCGTCATGAGATCAAAGCGTACCTCATCAAACCACCTACAAAATCCGACAACGACTTTTTAGTCGACTTTATAAAGTTGGAAATTGAGGCATTGAAACAACGATGGAAAAAAAAGTTACGAGAACGCCAATGCAAAAAACTTCAAGGATTATTGTTGGAGAATTATAAATGTGGAAAACGCGAGGCCGGTAATAAACTCGAGAAAGACGATATCCACGAAGTGGGCCGCCAGTTGGAATATTCCGTTTACATGGGTACAAAGCCGTCTAAGAATTATCGTCATGACATCCATCGAAAGGTAAAGTACAAATCTCCAAAAGCCCGATATCACGAGGATAACTCGTGATTTTCAATGAAACAGCGAATTTCACGTATGACAATTGTTATTCCAGATTCAGATTATACAGTCGTATACCGATTCCGGCTTGATATGCAGCTACTTGATGTTCTCTCAGACTCAACCTCTCAAAAATCCCGAGGTAAAGATCGAAGTTGTAGATCTCGTCGGCTCGGACGACCCTGCAAAAAGTTCAACGAAGGATGCTTATGGATCGAAGCGCAAGCGAGTCGACGAAATAATCAAAACCGTAGCTACTACTGGTATGCATGAAAAGTCAAGGGGGAAAGGATCTGTGAAAGATTCGGTGAATTACGCTCACGTGCCAAAGAAAAGGCGTATTTTTGAAAATCCGGAAAAGAAAGACATCAAGTCGTTGATCGTTTGCGTGGATCTTGTGAGTGATAGTGATTAAAAAGGTGCCGATACTTAGCGACGATCCGTAGATAGAGTAGAAAGAGTACAGCCGATGGGTACTCCTCAAAATACTGCTACTTATCGATACCGTTCCGATGGATCGGGAGTATCGAGTAAGTCAAATCTCAATCTCGTCGTACTGTGAATAAAATGATCTTACTATTATCTTATTTTTTTCATGTAATGTATTATCTTATTTTAAATTCATGAAACAGTTTCACTACAAATGCCTTATCTGTAAGCAAGAAGCCATACTATATTGTTCGCATAAATTGTTACAAGTACTTATAATAAAGATGGAGAAACGTGCTTCTGCGTAACGTTTACTCTCTCTGACTTGTAAAAAGTTGATGAGCCACCATATTGCGATATTTATCGAAATATCGAAGATTCGAGAATTTTCATTGTTAGCCGTTTATTGGTGCCGTGATCGGTCGAGGTTTCGGGCGCGCGCAGCGCGCCCCTGTATTACTAGTCACAGTAGTTCACAGTAGTAAAAAGTTGGTTCGTCACGATATATCGCAAATTATCGAAAATTCGATATATGTATTGTTGTCGGTTTATTCGTGCTGTGATTGGTCGAGATTTGACGGGAGGTTTCGGCCGCGCGCAGCGCTACAATACAAATATCAAAGTGCGCAGCGCGCGGCCGAAACCTCCCGTCAAATCTCGACCAATCACAGCACGAATAAACCGACAACAATACATATATCGAACTTTCGATAATTTGCGATATATCGTGACGAACCAACTTTTTATTACTGTGACTACGGTGACAAGCGAGCTACACACGAAGACGGTTAAATGGACGTAACCTGTTAGATTGAGAAATTGCTGTAATCGTAATTTCCCAAAAAATTTTTTCAAAAAAAAAAAAAAGGTACGCCAAGAACTTAAAAATACAGTTTACAAAAATTATTCAAAAAAATAAATTAAATAATACGGGCCAAGTTTAACAAAAAACATACTTCTATATGGCAATAACAATTGTCTTTTTGATGCAAAAAAAATTGTTGTAAATAATTGGCCTTCCAATGTTTGCAAGCATCACAATAAACCGCTAGCAGTGGAACGCCAATTATTTACAACAATTTTTTTTGCATCAAAAAGACAATTGTTATTGCCATATAGAAGTATGTTTTTTGTTAAACTTGGCCCGTATTATTTAATTTATTTTTTTGAATAATTTTTGTAAACTGTATTTTTCAGTTCTTGGCGTACCTTTTTTTTTTTTTGAAAAAAATTTTTGGGAAATTTTATTTCTTTTTGAAAATTTGATACTTTTTTGTTGAGCTTTGTTTTTACCAGCAGAGTTTTATAACTTTTTTTTTTTAATTGTTACGTAAAAGGTTTCGAACATTTTTTATTAGAATATGTAATAACTGATTACTTTTACGCTAACTCCGCATTTTAATTTTTCACCGATTAAAATTCCGACGATCATGCATATACCTACTACAAACTCGGAAAAACTGTCGAACAAAAAATCTAACCAAAAATATGTAACAGCTGACAGCTAGCCCGCTGTAGCGACGAGCGCGCCACCACGCAAATTTTTCAATGAACTGATGTAGACGCAGACATATATATAGGGGACAGGACACTTTATAATCGTTTGGACCCTGTGAAATTCCCGACCTCGAGATCTCAAAATAGGCTAAACCAATTGAATGGTAACTAGGCTCTTTCGAAAGATTGACCCAAAATTACATTATAAAAGTGTCCATGAAAATTCGATTCGTTGTATTATTGCGAAGATATATCGATCGAAAGTTGAACGCACTATACACTTCCGGTATATTGGCGT
The DNA here is from genome assembly GCA_963971235.1 of Cryptus armator. Lineage (NCBI taxonomy): Eukaryota > Metazoa > Arthropoda > Insecta > Hymenoptera > Ichneumonidae > Cryptus > Cryptus armator. The sequence goes on from OZ020235.1 coordinate 5,709,198, forward strand.
AAGTTACTCACAGTAGCGTTTTTCAGTTCTTGGCGTCGAGGCGCTGCCGCGCCTCTTGATGTACCCAACAAGAACGTTGGCGGTATCTGAAGCCGTCTGAAATGATTCTTAAATAAATACTAACTGAATACGAAGAATCTTAAGAAGCTAAGAAACTAACGAAATATTAAAAATTTACGAGTTGTCTTTTGAGGAATTTTAGATTAACGATCGTGTTCGGCTATTTCGAAGACATCGTCGTCGTTGTCAATAAACAAGAAACTCTGACAATACGCAAAGTTTTTTTTCAGCGGGATTACATGGCACGAATCTATTTACTGCAAATCGATGCGTAGTAAATTATGTAAAAATTCAGAGTATTAAAACACAATAGGGCGTCGAAATGTGATAAGACATAGCAGTAACAATACAAGTCAAGGGGGCTGACACGTTCACATTGCGCTGCCGTAAGGTCTAAAGTTAACGATCGATCATATTCTAATTATGTTTGCGGTTGTTTATGACCAAATTATAAAAAAAAAAATGCTCCATTTTTCGCGTAATCTAATTCGAAATGTTAAGGTAGTTGGAGCGCGTGGTGTTCATTTCGCCTAAATTCGACGAAATGGAAAGAGAATTGCAAACACTTCTCGATAGTTCTAATATGCATGAAAAAATTCATGCATATTAGGTACTGAAAAGACCGACACCGGTGGGTAGGCGGTTGGTGTGTGGCTTCGTCGGTCACCCAAGTCAAGCAGTATCGTTCGCGGCCACTACTTGGATGGGTGACCGGATGGATGGGGTTCCGCTTTTTTATACGGAAAAAATGTGTAGAAAAAGAAAAAATTCAAATCAAAGATAAAAATCTGAAAAAATTCATACGTGTTGAGAAAAATAAACGAATCATTTTCACTAAAAAAAAAAAAGTTGTTTTACCGTAAATTTGTTTAACCATTTTTCTTTTCATCAATTTGTTAATAACATTTTGCAATTATTGTTATTAAGCAAAATTAATCTTTTTCGGTAGCTTTAATATGCATGAATTTTTTCAGATTTTTATACTATCGAGAAGTGTTTGCAATTCCCTCTCCATTTCGTCGAATTTAGGCGAAATGGACACTAAGCGCTCCAACCTCCTTAATCGGAGACGAATAGGTTCGACTCATTGTCTGAACAGCAGCAGTCGATATAATGTGTATCATCCTTCTTTAAAATGAAATGCAAACAAAGTGGGGGTTCTTTGTCTACTGTAAGAACGAGCTGCGGAGCGGAGGCTGGATCTACGCTACTTTTCTTCTAAATTCTCACCGAGGTACACGAAGGCGAGATCGAAAAGGATTCTGCGTCGTTCACCTCAACTGTTAGCAGGCGGTACATCGCAGTTTCTGTGTAGTATTCGTCTGTTTCGATTAATGCAGTACAGTTCTCCGAACGCCTGTAAGAAAATCATTTCATCAAACAAAATTCATGTCTAAGTCGTAAACAATACGCGTGATGAAAAAAGTCTACTATAACAAGGATGACAGTAGATAAATTGAGATTCAAGCCGAAGGACAAATAATTTATACCACTGTATTATGGCCATTGAAAAATCCTTTTTCAGTTATCGAAAGAGAATACTGAAATAGAAACTTATAGGGAAGCTAGTTACAGGGAATCAATGAACAATAACCACAATTCAAACCCTTTCAAACCACGTGACCTCGAAAAAAGCGCTAAAATCGACTACAGAAACAACCGGCCGTTTTGTGCTAAGAATTTACCGTGTAAACACGACCGTAAAACGACCGCCAATGAGCCATAGCGCGGTCGTTTCTTTTTCTATGAGCGATCAACATCAGCCATACAGTCTTTAGATGATCGTTTAGCGGTCAATTGTACAGCACGTTTTTAGCACAAAACGTTCAGTCGGTTTTAGGATCGCTTTACGGCCATCGAAAATGGCAGAGAACAGAATGAGTTGAAAAATTTAAATTTTTGAAAATTTCATTATCGCAGTTGGAAATCAAAGAAAATACCAATGTCACGGCCTTTTATGGAACAGATAGCAGACTTGTTAGCTGCACTTCATTTCTACATAGGGTGTTGTTGAATTTATGTTGCATTCATGTCCAATGATGTGCAGAGGAGATTCCAGGGTAACGGTGCAAAAAGATAGAGATCAAGAATCTCGTCGTACGTACATTCCATTCTCGATTCCCGTACCACTGCACACTTCCATGTCTTCGATAGTTTTGAAGAGACGTAACTCGTACGTTAAAGGCGACACCGACGGTATCGTCACCTGTATGAACCTGCGATGGAGTAAAAATTTAATCGAAACCACGAGATAAGTAGTTTCTCTCACATCAATGAAACTCCGAAATTGAAAAAGGTGTAAATTAAATTTACACATCGTTTTCTCATTTTTTAAATTTGTCTCTACAAAGCCCCTCTATGATAAAAAAAAATATATAGTAAAAAGTAAAAAAAAAAAAAGGAAAAAATATTCGCTTATTCATAAAAGAAGCTATGTAATCGCCGATTTAAACGATGGGGAAGTGATGTGCAAATTTAAATTGCATCTTTTTTTGATGCCTCGAGCCAATCACCGGCAAAACAAAAACAAGTCGCACGGATTATTACGCATTTTGACGAATTTTCCAAAATTCTATTTTTGTGACAGAATTTTTAAAAAGCAATGACTGCGAATATTTTAGTGAAATTGAAAAAGTAAAGGTAAGGTAAGAAAATATTTAACGTATTGTCAAGTGATGCTTCACACACCTAGATACACTCCGTCGATTTTCATAAAATTCAATTTCTGTAGCCATTTGACTCTATTAAAGATTTGTGCAAACTATTAGGTAGATAGATCGTACTTTCTTCTATTCTGGAACTTTATAGAGATTTTTCCTAAATTTCAAAAAATTTTGTTTAATCGCCGATCGATTGTAATCTACTTCCGGAGAAATTTTTGGCTAGATAGCTGAAAAATTATAAGAATTATCGTGCGTGAAGACAAACAATAACGACTCATAAAGAAAACAACTAGATATATTTCACTAAAATTCGGAAGAGCCAATGATTATTGACCCCTTCATATGCGTAATTAATTTTAGATTGATAGCTCGAAGCGTTCTCCAGTTATAAAGGTTTAACATTTTCGAACATTCTGAATATGTTTTTATTAAAATATCGAATTTCTTTTTCTTTTTTCATGAAAAAAGCAGAACGAAGAAACAAAAGTAAATAAGACTTAATCTTAGAACACAAGACTGTGGTGGATATTTATCTCAAACGAACAGTAAGGAATTAGTTATTTTCCACTAGTGCGGGAAAATGCACTTTCCCGCACGCCGTGCGGGAAAACGGTCAGAATAGTTATATTCGTGTCTAGAGCGAGGAAAAAAGGTCGATCTCGACGAGTGCGAGAGAGACCGATTTTCCTAGCACGTGACGCGAACCCGATTTTCGTCAGAAAACGTTTTTGCTAACTTGCTAATTTTTCTTAAATGTTCGAACATTAAATGGTTTTTTCACTAGCAAAACTTTAGCGAAATATAATTGCTCTTCCTTATTGAATGACGAAGGAAGAAATTTACCGTTACGGCCCTTTTAATTCTGTAGGAATAGTTCCGCGATCAAGACGACGGGGGTATATAGATATTCACTACAAAGTTAACAAATTAGTTATGAGTTCTCTAGGGTTAGTTTCAGAGCTAATGGAGTACGATTACATTAGTATGATTACAAATATAAGCGTAATGAGGCTAAATAAAGTTACGAAATATACTTTTTTCCCGACTGCGCTAAAAATACCATATTTCATGCCTACAACGCGGGTCTAAAGTTAGCTATTTTTGACCAGCGGGAGTAAAAGTAGCTGAGCGGGAGTAAAAGTAAAAGAAGCCGCGAATAAAATTAAATAAATAAATAAATATTTTTTTATTTTCTTTTTCCACCTTTTTTAAAAAATTTTTTAAATTTATTTATTGATAAATAAAAAATACGCATCAATCGACCACTCCTGAGTCGCGGCCTCGGTTCCTCTTATCGGTAATTTGTGCCGCCAGGCCGTTATAGGCATAAAAATATGGTCGATTCTTAGCAGAGTTGGACAAATAGTGTCGTATGCCACACGGGAGGAGCGGATTCGCGGATTCGCTTCGCTCGGGCAGCAAACCTCACACTCGGGGAAAATCACGCACTTTCCTCCCTTGTAGCATAATGTACTATATTCCAGTACACATCGTGCCAAAGAAGTTATGTTCTATGCGAAGCTATGTTATGATATGGCTTCATGAAAGCAAATAAATAAAGAGGCGTATAGTGAAATACTCATACCGTAACAGATAGGTCTCTATACAGAACCAACTGAACTCTTATTCTGCAAGTTTTACGATCCAGTTGTGTCAAAACCACACTATCGTGCTGTTTTGAATAGTTCATCCAACTCCACGTCTGGGATAACGCTTGGGTTTTCAAACGGTTCATAACCATCTCCATTGTGAATTGGGATCGCGTCTACCCGTTTGACTGATCCCGAATTGCGGCTGCAGTTTGCAAGATACAAAATAATATCATAAACAACGGACCCTAGTGAATAAAAAAAAAAGTTTGCAAACGTTGAAAAGGTCTGTAATAAAGAAATTGTATTAACAAAAAAGAGTTATGGTAAGTACATAATACAATATCGCAAATAGCTTAGCGTTTTAATACAATTTGTATTGGGTTGGGTTGGGTTTTCTATGTTACAACTAACTTTGTTGGTATTTGGCAAATCGTAGACATCTCCCTCCAGACAAGTTTCACCGAATGTGTTTTTCACCGAAAAAAGACAAAAAATGTGTAAAAAACCACAAAATTTAAAGTAAATTGAAAAATCTGAAAAAATTCATGCATATTAAAGGTACTGAAAAGATTAATTTTGCATAATAATAATTTCCAAATATTAATTAACAAATTGATGGAAAAATTAATTGGTCAACAAATTTCCCGGGAAACCAACTTTTTTTTTTAAGAAAATGATTCGTTCATTTTTCTGAATACGTATAAATTTTTTCAGATTTTTCAATTTACTTTAAATTTTGTGGTTTTTTACACATTTTTTCCATATAAAGAAAAAAATTCAAAACAAATAGAAAAATCTGAAAAAATTCATACGTATTCAGAAAAATGAACGAATCATTTTCTTAAAAAAAAAGTTGGTTTCCCGGGAAATTTGTTGACCAATTAATTTTTCCATCAATTTGTTAATAATATTTGGAAATTATTATTATGCAAAATTAATCTTTTCAGTACCTTTAATATACATGCATTTTTACTGATTTTTATACCATCGAGAAGTATTTGCAATTTTCTCTCATTTTTTTAAAACTTTTGCGAAATGAACGCGAAACGACATAAGTACGTTAAGCGGCCAATGTAGGGCCGCAAATGACAAATGTTATACAATTGTTTTTAAAATAGATAGCAGATACGTCTAAGCAAAAGTGAAAATATAATGTTACGTCTCATGCGTGTAGTCGAGTATCCGAAGGCTTTTATCAACGGTGATCTGTTAATACATATAAACATCAGAATTTTACCTTCGGTACTCTGAATAGCAACAATTTTCGTAATCCCGATTGTTCGCGTTGACGTAGACCCTTTCTCCGGCCGGTAAAACAGGTTCTGAGAGCACACATCTTCCCCATTCTGTAGAGCGTAGAACAAAAAAATGTATCGATTAAGGTACTTGGTCGGTAACAAAAACTGTAATCCAAATTGCTCTGCTTAGGATGGTTTTATGCATAAAAGACAAGAACGTTGCCCTCCGCGAAACAATTCTGAAGAGGTACGTTCTCACCTTTTATCCGTAAGACCAAGCGTGACCGAGAATTTAAGGATCTGACGAGTAGCTCTGTCTCTCTCGCACTTATACAAGTTTCACATCACCTTAAAAAAGTTTCATAGCCGGCTATGGTGATATCCTCATGCGATGAGACTCTTTTTTAAGCTGTAAATGTCAGATGCCTCAAAAAAGTTGTTTACAGTTTTTGATACCGACCGCGGTATTTCACCGCACTTCTTAAAATGCATTGTTCGCTGGCCACACGTTCGAAATTTCGACGTATCGTCGTTGTGGGTGGCTATAAGGTGGCCGAAAGACGATGAAGTCTTACCACACGCTTCTGGGGCCCCGCCATCCGATGTAAGTCGCATTCGAAATGCACGAGGATGACCCTCCAACTAGCGCACGTTAGAATTTTATAGACGAATTTTATGAATGGGAATATGAATTAATAATCGAACGGAAGGGATTCTTTTCGTGGAATTTAACAAGTAATTTAATCAACACTATACTAAAACATATTGTAGTAATTGTATTTCAGGTATTATATTAATTCACATAGTTGACGGTAATGAATTTTTTATCTTATATAATCCTATTGAAATACAAATTTTTATATGATGAATGATAATAAAAGTGTACTTAGTTCAAATTGTAACAGATGTTATAATAATATAACATTGTAGGATAATTATCATTAATATAATAATCATTAGAATTACTGCAATATAAATACAACAATCTACTTCGCTTTTCGGTAGTAAGATAAAAATGTCACCCATTTCCTGAATATTCTGCTTATTATATGCTTAAAAGAAAATAACGTCAATGAGCCGAAAAATTAAGAATTTAATTCATTAAAGAATTCTATTGGGAAATAATGGTTGACGAGTGACAAACCGGCGATTTCCTACTGTGCTCCAGTTTTTCGAATCTCCTCAGAACTCTTTTAGGGCGGAGCGGATTGTACGAATGAATGTCCTCTTTGATTTCAGGTTCGTTTGGAAACTCCGTCGTATCTCTTTGATTATTCTGATCGATGAGCGTTGCTGCAACAGGTACCGGAAGTCGCGGAAGACTATTTGGACGGCCTATTCCTAAAGCGGTCGCTTTGGACCGGACAACGGATGTACCCTTTTGATCAGTTTCATTTTTTCGATCCCGTAGCCCATGGTACGGATTGTAAACGAACGTGGCAACTGGTTTGGTATCCGATTTAGCGTTGTGATTTACCACCGGAACCACCGGATGATGATTTAACGACGGATTCGCTTCGCAATCGATTGTTTGAGTGCCAGTGGAGACCAATGTCTTCATTAGACCATTCGAAAATCTGATGGGCTTCGCAATGCTGTTATCGTTACGAAATATATTTCGCAATTCGGCTGTGTAACAACTGTAACGAATAAACTGCTATTTATCAGAATCTTTGTATTTGCTAGAATTGTAAGGCAAAGATGACGCGAAAATTCAGCGATGGTAAAACAGTTATTTATTCCGAAAGAATCGTATTGCTGACTACTTCATGCTACACTGCTGGTGAAAAATTAATTGCAACTAGAAGACCAAGATTAGAATCCAAACTATGTGCAATTATGCCTGTCTACTGGGTAGGTATCTTTCAGGTAGGTATCTGTGTATCTGGGTAAGTATCTGTCGTTATGTTCTCAACAAACAGTGAGACTCGGAAAGAATTCTTGCGAATAGTGAGACTCTCCAATGGAATAAAGTTCTGAAAAAAATCAACCATATATGTAGATAGGTGATAAGAACATATATTTTGCGTAATAATCAAAAATTTTAAAACACACATTTTTCTTCAAAAAATGTGAAAAACGTCGCCAAGAAGTTAAAAAGTTGTTGTCAAATAATTTTTTGTAAATAAAAAACTTATTTTGCGTAATAATAAATTAAGGATGTATCATCCGTACATTATTCCCAATCAAAAGTTTAATACGATAAAAATGTCAGTACTTCGGGTTAACCGTAAAAATGTAAAAAAGATGAACCGTATTAAACATATCAAGAACACTGATTTTGCATAATTATAATGTCAAAAAGTTATTAACAAATAAGTAAATAAATAAATTGTTCAAGAACTAGCAAGTGACATTTTTTTTTCCTCATTTAATTTTTTTTTTATACATTTTTTAAAAACCATATGAATTTTTTGGGAATTTTCTAATATTTTTGAAATTTTTTTTTTCGAGAATTTGAAAAATGAATATAAAGGCCTGAATTTTGGATATGTGTTTGCAACAACATTCCAAATCACACTCGCGAAATTTCGGGGTGATTGTACAAAAATTTACGTAACAATAGCATTTAAAAACATTTAAAAACGGGATTTTCAAAAATACAAAAAAATTCTGAAAAAATCCATATAGTTTCTAAAAAATCAACAGATTCATTTTGACATTGTTATTATTCAAAATCATAGTCCTTGATGTCTTCAAGATGACTAATTGTTTTTTAATTTTTATACTATTGGTAAGTGTTTGAAATTCTTACGAAATCTCATTTTTCCGTGGGAAGGTCTGGGTGAAGCATCCTTAATGAATTAGTTTAAAAAAATTGTTCAACGAGCCGTCCGGCAATCAAACCTTTCTTCTTAGTAAAAGTTTATTTATTATTGTTTCTAAATAAATATACACTTTTTAAAATTTTTGTGGATGTAATGTCACAAATTTTGGATACATTTTCGCAAAAAGACTAGGCATTACACTCAACAAGTTTTCAGGTAATTCATCGAACATATTCGCAAATACCGAATAAATTTTTTTTCAAAAAAAGGAATTTTCAAAAACTAGAAAATATTATTATAAAATTGTTATGTATTGAGAAAAATGGATCGTTTCCAGGTGAATCAATTTCTGCAAAAAAAAAAAAACGTTCGGTTGACGGATTTGTTAAAAAAATGTTTGTAAAAGAATTTGTTAATAACTTTTTGAATTATTATTGTGCAAAATTGATGCTCTTGGCAGCTTCCGTATGGTTAATACAAATCGCAATCCAAATTTACTTGAAAACGACTGATTCTAAGGAACGAACGTTTTCTCGATAAGAAAATCGATTTGGCGTAAATTTAGATCGCGATTTGTAACCATTGGAGCTGCAGCTCCGTCGGTGTTTCACCTCATCTTAAATATATGTCGGGCAAATAACTATCGGTTTTCGGAGAAATCGAGGGATACTATTTTTATGATAATTTTTTCTTTTTCTTTTTAACGATTCTATTTGCGCATCTTCTTTACTAATGAATTTTTTCAAATCTTTTCCTTTCTCGTTACCAAACCGGATAGTCTACATTCATGCGTACGAAAAATATGTATATTTCGAGAAAAAGCAAAGACTTAAAGAGTTATCTTTAATTTCTGTCAACTCATTGCGTTTTCTTTTATGTGTACATTTTCTATGCATTTTCGAATACAATTTGTTATTCACCAAAAAAATTGTTTTGAACAACAGCATGATGTCGTTATACTTTCCCGATCTTCAACAGCAGAAAACTGTTTGCCCATTCGAAAATGTTAACATCCAAGGAGCGCAATGCTTTCGCAAGAAATGTAATTGTTCTTTCTTTGTAATACAACTAATACAAGTGACAAGTAGTAATGAATAGACGGTTCACCTGAGTTTGTGCAAATGATTCATCGTACTGGTCAACAGTCCCCGTCGCTTCGCAGCTTTTTCTCGAATTATTTCCAAATCCGTCGATGCTGGAGATTTACTCGGAGCCAACGGCCGATATCGTGGACGTCCTTTGTCTCTAGGAATCACGAACTCCTTTTTCACAGCCTTCCAGGACTTTTGTATATCTTTCATATGCGGTACATCGATCCGATAACATTTTTTCCAGAATTCTCGCTGAGTGCGTGAAATATTGTCGGAAGAGACTTTTTTACTTTGTCGACTCTTTTTTGCTTTAATAATTTTTCCTTCTTCGTGACTCTCATTGATTTCCCTCAATCTTAATTTCTCAGAACAGTGAAACTTGTAGATTTTTTCATTTTTTTCCCGAATTTCATAAGTTTCTTCGATGTTTTTCGTTGAAGCGGAATCACGCAATAATCTTTGCGGATCATAATATTCAGCATTTTTATGAATTGCTTCGTTTATCGGTACTTCGATGTTTGACAATTTTTTTAATTCCGCGGCTATCGGAATCTCCATTGAATAGATGGCAACTTCTTTACTGCAAATTTCTTGAATTTCCCGCGAAGTCAACTTATCGATAAAACTATTCTCCTTTACATTATTTAATTGTTGATGGTCATATCGCAGGCTCAACGGACCGGACGCGTGTTCGTTGTTTTCATTTCGTCCCGGAAGTTCTTCAACTTTTTCTGCGTTTTTCATCAAGCAAACGGAATCTTTTACCAATTCGCGCTCTTCATGACATTCGGCAGTTGGGGAAATACCTTCCTTCGTTGAAATTTCGATATGCGACATCTCTTTTAATTCCGAACCTATCGGTATCTCATTCGAGAAGATTGCGACTCCTTCGCATGACATTTCTTCGTTTTCGCGAGAGCCGCGCCGACAAAAATGATCATTTTTCTCCTTATCTTCCGACTGTAACCGATTTTCGCTATCGAGGAGATCGAACGAACCGAAAGCGTGTGCGTTTTTCTTAATTTTTTCCGCAAGTTCTTCAACTTCTTCGCCGTTTTGTCGTTTCTTTTTCGTCGCGTAATCCTTTATCGATTCTCGCTCATCGTGATTTTCGGCAGTTCGGCGAATAGCTTCCTTCGTTGGAATTTCGATATCCGACAACTTTTGAAACTGCGAAACAATCGGAATCTCAACTGAGAAAATCTCGACATCTCCGTCGCAAGATGCGCCATCGTCTTCCCGAAAAGTTTGATCGTTCAAAAAATCGATATTTTTCATATGTTCCGACTGTACAGCACGATATCCGTATCGAGGCTTCGACGGTATTTGAATCGCCGATACGAGAATCTCGTCCGCAACGATTTTCGGTTTCTTCCGCGGAATTTCGTCGTTCGAAATTGTCTCTTTATGCATTTTTCGGGCGCACAAGTCGATCGTCCGTTTTTCACATATCAGAGGACATTGTATTGAAGCAATTTTATTATCCAAAGGTTTTTCTTCCTCGCGAAATATCTCTTCTTTTACCGACAGAGCGCAGTTTTTGCCCGTATTGCTTTGTTTTTGTTTTCTTTCGGACGAATGCATTGGAGTCATTTCTTCACCTACTTTATTCGATTTTTGACGAATTTCGTCTTCGAAAAACGATGGGGTGAAATTTTTCAGCAAGTCGTTCGCCACTCGCCTATTGTCCGAGAGAATTTTCGAAAATAATGCGCGAAAGCATTCGTCGAAGATTTTTGATCTCTTCTTTCGAATGCCGAAATTGTCAACATTCATGAAACATTTGGAAAATTCTTTCAGATCCGGAGTATCGTCGGTTATGGTGCAACAAACTTGGGAAGAAATATTTGCTCCTTCGCGCAGAATCACGTCGTCGCGAATTTCCGAATCGAAGCTGCGCGATGGCGTTTGCCGAGCCATTGACTTTATCGAAATTTCATTCGCATCTCGCGATTTCTCACCCTCTGATTTTTCTTCATCGGCGCGATCATTATCGTCAGTATTGCTTGTAACACTCCGAACGGGATCTTTCGGAATTTTGTGAGAAGCCATTTTTTCTTGAGAAGATAAGTCGGTTGGTAAAACAGTTTCGTATCTCTTATGTTGTTCTTTGCACGTTTCGTCGCAATTATCCCAAGATACATCGTCCCAGCGTCGGTGCGACAATTTTTCGGAAACTTGTTTCGTTGTTTTTTCCAAAAAATCGAAAAAAGACGATGATGATGATGACACATAGTGATTAGTTTCGAGGTAATCATGTTCCTCCGGGCGCTCCTGGCTGATATTTGATTTTGTGATATCATCGCTTGTATTCGATACATCAAACAAGGAGAGAGATAACTCATGACTCTCGGTACCGGAATGCAAATGATTCGTTTCTATCTCGCAAAGTGTACACAAACTCACGGATGTCTCGAGCTCGCGAATCGCCGCCTCGGAGAAAGTCAAATGTTTTTCACTGTTTTCACAATTCATATTTCGCTGTTCGAGAAACAAAAGATGAGCACCGACTCGGTTACAGTGGACTTCTTAACAGATTTGACGGGTTTTCTAAACAACAAGTGAGTGAAGACAAATTGGCCTCTGAAAGGTTACAAGTCGACGAGTGAACAACGTCGAATGACAAAAGAGTTAGCATCCATCTGCAATGGAATCGACGCAGAGGAGCAGCGAAATCTGCGCATGCGCGTGCGCTACCGGCGAATGTCTTTCCAACTATTAGTCATATTGAAAATTCAATTAGAAATAAATTATTAGTTTTAGAAGTTTTTATAGAAAAAACGTCAATAAGAATTAACGTGAAAAAAAAGAGATTTTTTTTTTTTTCAATAAACATTTTTAGAATTGTTCTTTTTTTTATTCGGCGAAATTGTATCGGGAAATCCTTAGTGTTCTCTTAATCGACATCGAGAAAATCTGTCCGGTATTCTAAAAAGTCCTCGACGAAGAGTTCACAAAACGAGAATTGACGGACTTCAGGGAAGAGGGAGAGGGCCTCCCGCAGCGGGTCCATCCGGAGGAGAAAAAAATATACATATATATTTCAAGAGACGCGCGTAGAGTCTCGACGCCACGTAGTTTATAAAGAAAAAGTCGCGCTACCGTGTCCTTATACGCCAACATCGTGCCCCCTAAAGAATCTCCGAAAGAATCCCTGTGAGGGATTCCGAGAAAAGCACCGGCGCATCGATTCTCAGATTTTGAGCCGTCAATAAAAACCAACTGAAACCCCGACCACGTTTCTGAGATGGTGTTCCGCAAAAGAATTTCAGGGTTTTCAGATTTTTTTAACCCCTTGCCGAAACAAAAATTCACTTAAATCGCTATCATTTAAGCATGAAAAATGAATTGGAAGCGAACCGATTATTCACTCTTAAACATACGGGATGACATACCCTGGTCAATCAAGTCCGAGATAAGAATTTCTGAAATAACCGCGTCATACATGTTCCTTTAATATCCAAACAGATCACTCCGGAATATTGTTTTCTTGCAAACGCTATATTAAGTGAATATCGGTGGTTAAAATTGCGAAATTATCTACACACGATTTACTTTTTCCGAACTCAAACTGACATTTCGGAATATATTTATCATTTTCAATCCACCATTTAAGTCGATTCTTAATTAAATCGAATTTTCGTAAAATCTTATTTCGATCTTCGTTCCCGGAATTTTCAAGCTATAGACGTGCAGTAGTATCGACTATCGGTAACACGAGTGCCGCGCTGGTGGGTGTGCGCGTGCACAACCGCCTTTCGAGATCTCGCGCGCCGAATCGTTTGACGAGCGTTGCGTCGCGTCACGCGGTCTCTGGGCTATCGAACTATATTGTAAGCCACGTCGGTTAGTGTATATAGCAATGTCACACCCCCACCGATTGCTACCGACGTTCCGAGTTACGTCGGCGAGGACTTTCGGACGAAGGGACTCCGTTATAATTACGCGATTGATTTGTAACATCATTTTTCTTGCGAATCCGACTCCAGGAGTACGTTCCGAATCAGCGCCGAGCAATCTTTTCTCTCTTTTTTTCATTCGTGGTGAGAAAGAGAGAAAAGTCGCCCGGCGCTCATTCGGAACGTACCCCAGGTGTTTCGACCGAGAATCCATTTAAACCAGTTATGTCGCTTCGCGTTCATTTAGGATAACTTCAAGAAAAATGAGAGAAAATTGGAAATACTTCTCGATGGTATAAAAATCGGAAAAAAGTCATGCATTTTAAAAGTACTGAAACGATTACTTTTGCATAATAATAATTCCAAAATGTTATTAACAAATTGATTAAAAAATGTATTGGTTAACAAATTTCCCGGGAACCCAACTTTTTTTTATTATAGAAATGATTCGTTCATTTTTCTGAATACGTATGATTTTTTTCATATTTTTCAAATTACTTTGAATTTTGTGTTTTTTCACACATTTTTTCCGGATAAAAAAAAAATTCAAAATAAATTCGGTAATTCGATAATTTCGGGTACCTACGAGTAGCAGTAACTACTCTGTCTCCAAATGGTTTGAAACACGATTGTAATTCGTTTGAAACTGTGAAGCCCGTCGAGAAAACAACACGCAGAGCGCAGAACGATTGGTTTAAACTTGTATTTCCGGTTATTCGCTAATTGCTTTGGGGTGCGTTCCGAATGTCGAGTTGGTGTTTTGTCGTTCAATGCGCATGCGCAATGATTTCGGCCGAGATTTGATTACGATGAAGTTTGAGAATTATGGATTATTATGGATTATGGATTATGGGGTTTATGGTTTGGATTATGGAATTATGAATTATGGAAAGTGGAAGATTGGGCAAACAATTTCTTCAATTCTATTGATTCCAAAGTATGAGAATTTCGATTTCTCACAGATTAACCTATTTGTAAAGTATTTGAATCATTATCCCCACCTCGCGATCGGGCAGCTTATCCGGCGCTTATTCGGAACGTATCCCTGATGATGGTCATTACGATAACTGGAAGTGACATGCGCGCCACCAATGCCCCATTATATTGAAACTTGAAACCACTAATTATAAGAAATTTTTCACATTTAATAGCCAAAAAACGAGTGGCCACTAAACCTTTTAATTATGATATCCGTGACCATGCACCAAACGATTCTCAATCGCTTGAGCCTTAATTAAGTCGAGAAAAAAAAATGTTTGACTAACTTTCGGCCTTTTTTTGTTGTATTAATTACTATAATTAAACGACTGGACCACGAAACGTTTCTAATTAGAATACCAATCACTACTGAAAGACCACCAATCGAATGGTATAAACTAAATTTTTTAAAATTATAGTTGAATATATGCCTAACTAACCTAACTTCATCCAGTTGTCAACGAATCGGATGCAGGCAGAACACGTGAGAGAAAACGTATCCGGTTATTTGACCGGTTATTTAACGGCATCAAATCGACAGTCCTCCCTCCCATCTCCCGTCGCCGTGTTGCAGGTTGCAGTAGTATCCGCGCACCGCGCAGTAGTATGGCGGGTAGATACATTATATGCCATCAGCCTAAAATACTACATATCACGAACTGTGTATAATATCTCGTTGTGCCTCTCCCCAACAGTGTCCTTGACGTATCATTCGTTATGATATTGTGAAATGGCGAAACGAAGAATGGATGTTATTCATCGTTCAAATACGCTTGGGGAAAACAAATTGGTACTGCGTGATTTACGTACTCGTAACAAGGTTAGTTATTCCGTCGGAACGGCAGGGGTGGGGGGGGGGGGGGGAATACAACGCGTTGCATCGCTCGATGTTTGCATCAACAAACCGCCCAAATAAACAGAATATTCTAATTCTCATTTATCGTCTTTCAGATCGAAAATCGTAGTCCTCAAGAGCTCAGCAAATTATTCGCGAAGTTAAACGCGGATGGTTTGTCCAAACATTCGAAAAATGCGAAAATCCCGTCGGGTATGAGACAGGAAAAGACGGTAAGTGACTCCCCCCTCCCCTCCTCCTCTGATCTCTTACCAATCGAGAGGCCAATTTCGTTATCGGTCAATTTTTCTTGCTTCTCTCGTGTGGCAAAAACTTCTACCGTCGCACCAACGGATCAACGTTGCGTCTTTAAATGTTACACCCCTAAGCAATCCTGTTATTTTTCAATATTACACAGCTATCAATAATTGTATTAACAACAGCGCCAATTATTACTCTGTGTCGCTTCTCAATTCATTTTGTTTTATTTGAAATTATGAAAACGATATATCGTATCTCTAAGACACAAGAGGATTGCATGATCAGTGTCTTTGAAAAAAAATAAATAAAAAATTTGGCTAATATAAATATATCGAATTTTTAAGAAATGAACGACATTCCCGATTAATGAATCGCGAATTAACATTTTTTTTTGTTTTTTTTGTTTTTTTTCAGATAACAGAGCATCCGTATGGACCGTTGGAAGGATTTCCGGTTGGTTCATGGTGGGGAATTCGTATGGACTGTTCCAGAGATAGAGTTCACGATCCGTTCGACACGGACGTTCAGGAAGGTCGTTTCGGCGCCGTGTCCCTGTGTACCTCCCATTTGACAACGAACGATGTCGATCTCGGCGATTCGTTGACCTTCACCGGTGGCAAATACGAATCGGGCGTAAAGTCGAGCGATCCTTTGCTGCAGAGTTATCACAGTCAAGTACCCCTTAGATTGGTAAGAAGTTACAATCTCACGAACCATTATGCGCCAAAGACCGGCTACCGATACGACGGCCTCTACACGGTAGCGGCTTATTGGATAGGCGTCACGTCCGACGACGAGAAAAATTATAAATTCGCTCTCACTCGCGTGAGCAATCAGGATCCTCCGATTTGGAACGTTTCCCCTCAATTATCCGACAAAATTGTCCATTCCTCGAGAAAATCTTCGGGACCCCAGACGCGTTGCGGTAACGAGAGATTCTCAACGAATCTCTGCGGCGAGACTCATCACGCGTCTAATGATCATGAATTCGGCAGCGGCTCGCGTTCTCGTAGCGAAACTACAAAATTTTCCTTCGCCAAAGCGTCGCTTGCCAGTGGAACGGAAAAAAATACGATAGAATGCAAAAAAATGTCTCACGATAGCGCCATAGTTACGAGATGCATTTTTAATAAAAAGATCGAATGTTCGTCGAGCGGTACACCGTCATTCGTTCCGTTCGTCGAATCGCCGATAAATAGCGCCAATCGTCATCTCGAAAATGCCTCGAAAGCACCGTGTAAACTTCAAAATACGAATATCTCGATACGCACCGATCTCTACGAGTCGTATCT
Source organism: Cryptus armator (assembly GCA_963971235.1). Taxonomy (NCBI): domain Eukaryota; kingdom Metazoa; phylum Arthropoda; class Insecta; order Hymenoptera; family Ichneumonidae; genus Cryptus; species Cryptus armator. The sequence continues at coordinate 5,725,875 of OZ020235.1, forward strand.
ACATCAGGAGCCCGTAAAAGTCACACCGATGACATTTTGCCGAACTTACAAATCGTCGAGAGTACCGAATCACGTCGTCAAACACTCGAACGTCGGTACACTGAATCTCAACAGTTGCGGACCCTGTCCGAGGGACAAGGAACAAGAGTCGCAGATACAGTCGCGATCGGGTATCGCTAAATATTCGTCAACGCAATCACCGTGTTCCGATTCAAATCGCAGCGGCGATCGAAGCACACCGAAGATTTGCAGATCCGTGGCGACGCCGACGGAACCTAAAACGAGTCTCGGGGACCGAACGATCAATGCGATAAATTCGGAAGTCGACGAAATTGCGGATTTTCCGAAATCATCGATCGGCGAAAGATCAAAGGAAAAACGACAAGAGGAGAAGCGTCGCGATAAGGAAAACTCACCGGAGAGAACGCTGAACTCTGTTGCGAGATCTTCGGACGAAACGGTTGAAAAGACCGAAGCGATATGTCCGATAACGCGAACAAAGTCCAAGGAAAACGTCGAAGCTGCCGCGCTAAAGAGAGACAAGTCGAACGATGAAGAAATATCGAAGGAATCTCATGGAGCTCTCGACTCTCTGGCGCCCGATCAGATGTTGAATTTCATCGTCGAGCAGAAATATCATCCGCGAGCAAAATTACTGATAGGCAGCGTAATCGGCTTAGCTACGGGAGAATCGACGATCTTGAGAGCCTACGATTCGTTGATATCGCGACAGAAACGTTGGAATCAAAGTAAATCATTGCGCGGTACACAAATAGATACCGCTGCGGCTAATCCGCAAGGAGTAAAAGTTCCAAACGCAGAGTCGAGTTTCGAATGCAGAAAAGGATCGAACGAAACGTCGCGAAAGAACGAGCGATGCGCGCCAAAAACAATATCGAAGAAGAGAATAATGAAGGAGCGTATGCTACAGATGAGACTTCGACGTACGCGAGTATCGAAGAGATCGCAAGGAAGCGATAAAAAATCTCTAACAAAATCGAGCGAATCGATGTCGCAGCGTTTGCGAAAATCGAAGGTAACCGACAAATCGCAACAGCCGTTTTCGAAATCGACGACGATGAAGAAATCGAAGAAACTCGCGAAAAAGCGAGGAGGAGAATTGGCGAGATTAGTGATTGATGCTAACATTGGACCAAAGATTCGCGGTCCGAGAAATCGCAGACTCCGCGGAACAACGAACATCTTTACGATGAGGTGCTCCACTGGTCAGCAAAATGTAACGACGTGCTGCGGTGCAAACAGCTCGGATGTTGGATTAAAAGGAAAGAAGGGAAATACCAGAGTAGAGCTTTCCTCGAGGAGAAGCAAGAGACTGAATTCGGGGACAAAAACGCGGATACCGCAATCTCATTATATGGAACGTAAGGAGATTGTGCAGAAGAACGAGATAATTCCTCGATCTCGTTTTGCGGAAAGTAAAAATACGAATCAAACGGCCGAGAGAATGAATATCGATCGGCGATACAAAAGGGAAACTGGTAATAATCTCAAAGGCGGAACTGCCAATGCGGAAACTTCGTCCGTGAGTCCGTCGAGCAAAGGGACGAAGAGAAAAATGCCTCGAGATCGGAGCGGCAGTCGAGAGCCGATATCCTCCGGCGCGAGGGACCAATCGAGGAAAAGATTGTGTTGCAATTCTCGAAATGTTTCGAAAACTCGTGGCAATAGAATGGTCGACGCAGCGACGCAATGCTCGGATCGAAGAGACGCGGCAACCTCCGTTGAGCGGGAAATCGAACAAATCGATCATCGGGACGATCACGAGAATAACATTAAAGTCGAGTGGATCGACTTGGATGATGTAAAGTCGGAAACTCACGAGTATCAGGAAGAAGAACGTTTGGACATCGAAACCGATAGACTCGAATGCGGTCCGATCGAAACTTTGCGGGAAAATTTGGAAATAATGACGCGAGCAATGAACGTCGTTCCGATCAGACCGCAAGCGACTAAACCTCGGATCAACGTTACGCCGAGATTATCCGCTTTCGTACCCGTTAATTTGTCGGACAGCGACTTCCGAATAGCGCGCTTAAGATCGATCGGTTTCAGACCGATCGAACCGGCTATCTTTTCGATCGACAAAGATCCATTGCGCGGTGATACGGATTACGAAAAAATTAGCGCCAGCGGAAGTTCCAAAGATTCGGATAATCCAACGGTCGTCAGTCGTATCGTAGACGAGCAGTACAACAAATACACGAGCGAAGAGACCGATGTTGTTGAGTACATGGATCATGAATTACGCTATCAAGATATCGAGGAAGAGGAAGTCGCGGCCGTGCGAAAAAATCGCGGAAAAATGAGCAAAAAAGGTCCGAAATCGGCGAGAAATAAAAAAAACGAAATTCCGAAGGGCGGAAAAATTGAAACGGCCAAAGATCAACGGGCGTCCGGTTGCATCGAAGATGATTCCGATGCTCCTTGGCACGGCTGGAAAAAATTCATAAAAAACAAAGAAGCCCACTGGATAGGATGGTAAACGTAACACACATAGCAGATCGTTATTTTGTATTATATACAGAGAAAAAAAAACTGTGATTATCGTTGAAGAAAAGTAAAGAAAAATTTATACGAAAAAAAAAATGATAAACTACTTTCCGAAGATACTATTTTAAAGCTGATTTTTCGTCGTTTTCATTTTGTTTCATTGTTATTGTTAAAGTTTCGTAATCGCGCGACGTTGGAGCGACAAGATTTTTACAATGCCGGTGCTCACTGCGGACGAGAACACAGTCCTCGAGTGGCCTATTTTTTTTAATAATACGAGAAGCTTACTTCATTTTCAATAGAGATAAAAATATTTATTTCACGAATACAGACTTTTCTTTGAACAGTTTCCTCGCTTTTTTATTTTTTTATTTTTTTTTGTTTTGTCACGCAAAGCCGCAACGAATTATTTTACGTTTACAAACCCACAATAATCGATTACTATTATAGGCCAAGGAGCGTGTACCACCGAGGATTTTTACGAGAATACGATTTATATTCGTCGTAACAAAACAATATAGTATATTTATAAATCAAGATATTCTTTATTTTGTAATCGTGGGATGATGGAATAAAACTTTGTATTACTTTATATACGACAAATTCGTGTTTTATCTTTTTTTTTTTTGCTTCTCAAAGTCGAACTGTGGATGAACATGTAGCGGTACAGCACCAGAGCATATTGGTTTTTTTTTCTTTTTTTCTTTTTTTCATTGACACGAACGAAACTCGCTGCTGTAAGTGTCGAATGGACAGCGTGCCGCCAGAAATTATCGATCTGTTTTTTGTTTTAATTATTAAATACAATATACTATTATTAACGATATATACATATATTATTATTACATATATTTTGTTTCAATAGGACGCGAAGGTAGTTTAATGGCTCGAAGCTGAAGTTACGTATCGTTATTTTATTTTATTGTTTTCTCTCGTTTTTCTCTTTCATTGACCAATCATCAAATTTGTATTCACTTTTTTTCCATTTTTTTTTTTTGCTCGTGCTACATTCAGCAGTAGTCGATCCTCGTTTCCAGAGCTCGAATGAGATTAAGGATGTATCACCGGTACATTCTCAACTAAAAGTTTAATACGATAAAAATTTCAGTACTTCGCGTTACAGTAAAAATGTGAAAAAAATCAACCGTATTAAACATATCAAGAACACTGATTTTGCATAATTATAATTTCAAAAAGTTATTAAAAAATAAGTACATAAATAAATTGTTCAAGAATTAGCCAGTGAACTTTTTTTTTTTTATTTAAAATAAATTTATACATTTTTTAGAAACCATATGAATTTTTTGCGAATATTCTTATATTTTTGAAATTTTTTTTTTCGTAATATTGAAAAATGAATATAAAGACCCGAATTTTGGATGTGTTTTTGCAACAACATTCCACGTCACACTCGCGAAGTTTCAGAATGATTGTACAAAAATTTACGCAACAATAGCATTTTAAAAAAATGTTAAAACGGAATTTTCAAAAATACAAGAAAATTCTGAATAAAATCCATATAGTTTCTAAAAAATCAACAGATTCATTTGAAATGAGAAAAAAAAAAGTTTCACTGGCTATTTTTTACATTATTTATTTATTTATTTATTTATTTGTTAATAACATTTTGACATTGTTATTATTCAAAATCATAGTCCTTCGTGTCTTCAAGACGACTGATTTTTTTCAGATTTTTCTACTATCGGTAAGTATTTTAAATTCTCGCGAAATCACATTTTTGGTGGAGAAGGTACGAGTGAAGGCATCCTTAACGGCTAAGGATCGTGTTATAGCGTTTTTAAGATTAAGAGCGTCGATAAGAGTCTTCGATCGAATATGTAAATCAAGTATGACAAACGAAGCATACCATTAGAAACCATAAGAAATATATTAAAAAAAAATGGATTAATATTCGTTATTATGGGTGTTTAAGTACTAAAACATTTCTGTACAAGTATTAAATCATTTATGGGTCATGTTTGAATCAAAACAAATGGAAAGAAAAAAAAGAAACGTAACAAAAGGAAACTCATGATATATTATAATGTAAACTTGTATATAGGGTATGTAATATAGTAATTGGTAAAGCTACTTAGCGGCGCGGCGGCAATTTGCACAACAAGTAACACCGTTTGAAACGCGTGAGCATTAATAAAATAAATATCTTCTATACTATTCTTGTATCGTGTAACATAATGTAGGTATCAACATGAATAAAACGTCATGGTATTACGATGATACGGCAATGGCTTTTTTTTTTTCCCTCGCGGTACAACTTTTTTTTTTTATCTTTTCATTTACATCATTCGATTCATCCGCTGTTTGTTAATTTCGAGACGAAGGATTTTCCCGAGAAACTTTACATAAGGAATCTAAAGATGTGATGAATTTGAACGATACATTTCTTGTTCTTGTCTTATCCTCTTCGAGCTCCATATCCTTGGCTGGCTTCGTCCAGAGTTCATCGCAGATTTTCCATGATAAATGCGACTTTTTTTTTTTATTTTTTTTTTATTTTTTTTTTTGTTAAACCAGTTTACCAGTTGAGTTAGCGAGTGTTGTTTGCTTTGCGCGGGAGCGTTTCCATTGACGACGACCAATTGTCGCTGATTTTTTTTTTTCGTTTTTTTTTTTTTTTTTACTGAAATTCGTCATCGCTGCTCAGCAACATTGTCTTTTCGTTATAATTTTGCGAGATGGTGGCAACGCGCTGATGCGATGTGTTGCGTCTTTGTGGCGGTGGCACCGGCATGTTTTGCGGATCGTCCGGGTCGAAGCTCGACACTCTCATGCCACGTTGACTCTTGGTGCCACCTAATTGTTATACATTATACAATGCCACGCATTATCCTCAATTATCGATTTTTTACCAAACCGACGTCGCTACTCCTTTATTTATTATATTCAAATATTTTTCATTAAAAAAAAAAACAAATGCATTAATATACTATGATACAACACCAATAAAGTATTAGCGGAGTAACGACGGACGGTAACCGCTAAATGAATTAAAAAATAGTAATTATATTTTTCTCTTATGTTCTTAACAAGTATCGAGTCACCATGCAATTCGATTCGGCAAGGATATTGGAAAGGGTGTAATAGTCAAGCTGCGGGACTTTGTTTCATGCAAAGATTTTTTTTTTTTTTTTTCTTTTTTTTTTTTTCATTAAAAGTAATTCGCAGAAAATTTGTTAAATATATAGTAACGAAAACATCGCAATACGGATGAACATTCGAACAGTAAATCATTCGCGCGCCTCTTTTTTTATTTTATTTTCTGCATGCAAAGAGTTCGCTATGAATTTTTTATGCGCTTGAGAAATATATGTAAGTAACAAAAAAATAAAATAAAAAATAAATGAGAGAAATTAGTTTATGCAACGGTCGATGAACGATTCATATATCTTTCGCTTTCACGATTAAGAATAATCCCGTTTCGTTTACTTTATGTGTTACATCTGTCGTTGTTTATTTAAAAGCATTACGTCCTAAAATAATACACAGGCTGTCTAAGTAATTTCAATGTAATAAAGTGGTCTTAAATACTATTTTACAATAGAGTCCATAAACCGCGGCCACACCGTATTATTAGTACGTATATGTAACTCGTTTTTTTTTTTTTTTGTCTTTTTTTTTTCGGAATTATTTTAGGAACGTCGGGCGTAAAAAATCCCAAATAGTCCCTTATGGACGGTTCGCTACCCGATTTTTTTTTTTTTTTTTTTTTTTTTTTTTCGTTAATGTAACTTAAGAGCAATTTTTAAGTAACTTTTTTTTTTGCCGACTTTGATTTTGTTATTTTTTTTTTTTTCAAGTAGCTTAATACTTCCAAAGTCCGTTGTGTTGGAATACAAAAATCGAGTTGCATCGGGCACTCACAGCTTTTCGTACGGCAAGTTGGTATTGACGTCTGAAAAATAGCAAACAAATTGCCATTCATAGCGTTGGCGCACTTTTTTTTTTTCTCTTCGCGCACACATTCGTGTCGAACGTCGAAGTTTTTTGAAATTCGTTTCTTGTATTTGAGTCGAGTAGTTTTCTCCTATCTATATATCTCGACTGAGGACACACCGGTTTTGTTCAAATTTTACAACCATATTAATTGTGATTAGAAAGATATCAGTGAGAATGATGCGTTTTTTGTTTTGTTTTTTTTTTCTTTTCATGGTGCGGAGGAAGATATATGCTTGCGAGTGCCTTGGCTTGTGTGATCAGTGAAGCGAGCGTAAGAGAGTTATGAAATAATATGAAAAAAATAAAAAATAACTGTACAGAATGAAATCGATGATTGAAATATATATTAAGCTTCGCAGGCTTTTGTTCGACGCTATTATTAGAGACGCAAGTAAAATCAATATGAACAAGTGGTTTGCAACACGTATCATTGCACGTTACTGACGCGTGTCGTCTGTCGTTTAAATTTGTTGCGACATTACGCGAAATATTATTGTATCGATGAAACGTATGTACATTACTATGAAGCCAGACAGCGCGATTCTTGCGTCAAGAGCGAGTAAAATGAAAATGAAAAAAAAAGAAAAAAATGAACGACAAAAATATTTCCAGCGACATTCCTTCGAACGATTTCTATTCGATGCACATGCTTTTTTCAAATTTCCTCGACATGCCATTCGATTAAAAAAAAATTACATTTTTTCAAATAGTAATAATTTATAATACAAAAAGACTGGAGGAGTCATTCGAACGATAACTCAAACTTGCGGATATCGTATAGATACGAAATGAATTTACAACGTGACAAAGATAAGATTACTTACCGGAGCTGTACTGCGTGTACTGTTGATACTGCGGATGAAAGTTATGAATGGCGTCAGTCATAATATCCTTGGGATTCATAGTTTCCTAAAAAAAAAGAGAAAAAATAGTTTTTCCTTATTTTGTATAATTCGTTTAATTGTGTATTTTCCGAATCGCATTCGATACCTTCAGACTACTGCTGATGCTCTGCATCGTAACGCTTCGACCTCTCGAGTCCGTAACACAGCCAGCTGCATATACTTGATAGGGAAAAGCGTATCTCAGCGCAATAGCGGCGAAAAGCATCTCGATGCAGATTAGGAAGTTTTGATAACCGGCCGACACGGTACCGGAGCTCGTCGACTGATCTTTGTTTATCAACGGTGAAATAACGTTCGCCCTCTCGAGAACGGCCAGTAGGACACCTTTGGAAGAAAAAAAATACGAAGAAATGAAGAAAAAAATGTCCATTACGGTAGATTCGTCGTATTTTTAAAATGTTAAGTTAATAGTTTCTCAAGGAGAACGTACCTTGCCAGAAGGACAAAAATATAACGCTCTTGACAGTGCAGAATTTCAATACTGGTTCGAAGGGTGTAAGCAGGTCGCGCGTAGCAAAGTAGAATAGGAAGAGTCCGTAGAGCGCGAGAGAAACGCTGATGTTGTAGATAATAGTTATGTAGATGTAACCGCCGTCGGGCCTCCAATCGCCGTCCCGATAATGACCGAAGGATTGTAGTATTATAATGACGAAAGCCATCACGGGTTTAACGAGACAAAATTGGAGTGTCGCTTGTTTGCAGAAACGCAAAAATCCAATTGTGTACGTCTTCTCAACGAGACACCACGTGCCGTAAAGGCAATTCGAACGTATCGGCTTGCCACGTATTTCCGACATTATGTTACCCTCACCGCCGAGGTACTCGTAGCACAGAGACATGAAATTGTATATCACAAAAGCCTCGTAACAGTCGCGAACGGTGAAAAAGTAAACATAGTAACTCTCGCTGTTGAAGAATAGCAGAGATATCCACGAGTAGGTAGCGTAGATCGGTACTATGAAGAGAATCCTTACTATCCATCGTTGCTCCGTAGGATTCGTATACCACCTCAGGTGCTGATAAATCTGGAAGCATAATTTCCAATTTAATTATTTCCGATAATTTCTCATCAATAGTTCATTATTCTACAAGGGAGGAAAGTGCGTCTTTTCATCGAGTGTGAAGTTCGGAGTTCTTTTCTTCCGGCGAAAATCACTTTTTTGCCCGTAAAATTTACTTTTTTTGCCCGCCAATTTTTTTTTTTCTCCTCTGATAAAAAATTGGCAACTTTTCATCCGCGTTGCAAGCATGGAATATGGTCATTTTAGGATAATCAGGAAAAAAATAAAATAAACTGTATATCACTAAAACTGGGAATAGCGTCAGTAATATTTACAACTTTACAAAATATTTTCGAAAAAAAATATAAAAATGAAAAACATACCTGCTGACAAGTTAGGAACAGCGCCAACCAAACGAAAGCCCCCGAGATACCCTGACACGCTCTCGTTTGCAGAAATATTGGCGTAACTTCCTCAGAATCATCGTTGGCTGCTTTGACGCCGAGTAACGTAGCTGCGCTGACATTCTCCATTACAGTCGTACCCACCGACGGGGTCTCCGGCAGTATTGTACTACTGCTCATGATATCCTCTGTGATAAATAAACAATTAGATTAAAGAATTATTTATAAAGTAAAAAAAAAAAAAATTTGCATATTTCACATCCAGATGGCACACGAAAAAATTAATTCGCGTTCGCGTAAAAATTTACACGTTAAATGGAACGTATAAGTGTTTTATTCCGTGTACCAGTAGGTGTCCGCAGCCCGCGCTTTAAAAATCAATATGCATAACACAACAAACGTACGGGTGCGTACATTCGCTGATAAAATGTTCGTGTCAACAAGCCGCGGATCGACGCAAAAAGTTCATCGTCGAAGTTAACGAAGCGAAAAATCGTCGAGGATCATCGATCGATGGACATCCGAGTCATCATAATCGCGAATAGATCGGAGAATAAGGGAAAAAAAAAAAAGAAAGGCTGTTGTAGCTTCTTGCTAACCTGCGTCTGCGTTCGACGAGGGTCCCGGATTCTCGGAAGACTGGAGAGAGAGAGAGAGAGAGAGATTACACACTCCTACCTTCCAATGAAACTTCCAGCTACGAGACGCGTCGATGCGCTCACGGCTGTGACCTTTTACGCGAAGAACACAGTCACGTAGCTTCGATAACGTTCGACGAATTGATCTTTTGAAAAACTATTTTTTTATTTATATATATTCTTTGTCGTTAACGAGGTGACCAAAGGGCCTCGTTTTCACCCGACATTTTCGGCACACGCTCTCTTGACGGGTTGTTCTTGGCACTTGTACGCGAGAGACACTCCTGACACGGGAATTCGCGCACCGAGAGACCCCTCTATGCGTGTATGTATTTACCAGCAAGAGATATATACATGTATATACGTCGAAATATATCCAGCAACGCGCGCAACATCAACTTTTCTCTCGTTTGTACACGCGCGGTGTACCGTATAACGTTGTTTCACTCCACTTCGATGTTCTCCGTGTACGAGAACCACGTCCGACGTCCTTTCACCCACGATGTGTCGCGTATACGAGAGGAGAGGATGCGCGTGCGCGTCTCCGCGAAAAACCACCCGAGAGGATAGACTTGGACGTTCGCGCAATGTACTGGATTTTTCCCTGTACTGGATATAAGAATCTCACGCCTTTGCGAGAGACGCGCTACTACATCGAGAATGTTGCAATATTTTTTGTGCTCTAGTCTCCCCTCCTCGTTCCCGTAAACCTAGTCAACCGGAGTAACCGGAGAGTTTGCTCGGCTCGTTGTTCGTGCCGCTGCTCGGCCGTTCTCCCACTAGCTTCGAAACGCGCTCCGCAAGGTGCCTTGAAATTGCAGGATTCGAGAAGAAAACGGCAAAAAAAAATAAGCAGCGTACCAAGACGTTCCGAGCCCCGGTAGAGACACTCGCTCTTCGCGCGAGCAAGGTGAAAGGAATCTTGCAACAGGCGAAACAGCTTCTCTCGTTGCTCTCAGTATCGGAGTTGGAGATCCGTCCGCGTTTGCGATGTAGTGGTGTCCAAGCGGTGGAGGGGATTTCCGTGTTGTTTCAGTTTTTACTACACAAGTATAACCCACGTGTGCATCAAGGCTGTCAAGTCTCTGACTAAACTGCAGATTCGGTACTCGATGACGCACTGATATACATCGTATTATCATCACCGACACTCACGAACGTTATGTTGAAGTGAAAAAAAAATAATAATCTTATCGGCAAATATCTCGAAAGTCCAAACGAGCTCTGTCACTGGTCCGATAAGAACGACGAGTCTTTTTTTCGCATTAATTGTCGTACCGAGGCGAGCATTGAAAAATAAATAAAAAATGGCTCTCGTTTACATCGAAGACAGCGACCCTTGGTAAACATCGCCGCACGTTTAATTGTTATTTTTTTTATGATGCTTACAACGATGATTTTGAAATGAACGAAAATACAATGAATTCAATGATCGGGCCGACAGGTTGGTGGAATACGACGCGTGCGAAAAATTGTTTCGCGATTTGATGGAACTGCTGACACAGCGCGATCGCATGTCGAAAAATACGCAGCTTTACGCGAGCGTGTCGGCCGACATGCGTTTCAAAACCAAACAATATTCTAGTCAGGTTCAGCAGCTGATGTACAAAGTCGAAGCTGCGCTGAAACAGGGAATCATGTATCCTTTTCTCAAATATTCGTCATTAGATCGCATTTTTTTTCGATTTTTGTCGACCCCTTAATATTTTCGAAAACAGAACAAGCGACGAAGCGGAGCGGAGAACAAGACAAGTGGAACGTCTACAGAGCAACATTGTGCAGCTGAGACATCGTCAAGACATGCAAAGCAGTAGAGGTACAGCTGCGTTTGCCGATGCGGGAACAACCAGTTGGGGAATCGAAGAGGAAGACGACGAACCGCCTCTGGATACGCAAGTTTCTATCGGCAATCTCAAAGCTCAGAATAGAGTTACGTTGGAGGGTAAGAAAATTGAAAATAATTGAAAAATCAACTCGTACGCTACGATACCATTGTGTTTTCAGATCAGGAACAAGGATTGGACGAACTCTACAAAGTTATAACGCGGCAGAAGGCGATCGCTCAGACCATAAATACAGAGGTCGATCATCAAAACGGTGAGAAAAATTTTATGCAAAAATTCCTAAGTTTCTTCGATACTTTTACCAAATGAAAATTTTTCATTTTTTTTTTTACAAAAATGAAAATTTTTCAGAAATAATTGACGATCTGGCGGATCATATGGACCGAACGGACGAGCGTCTGCTGGACGGCACACGGAGAGTTCGCACTATAAGCCGTACAGATCGCACTTGCGGTTATTGGATAGTAATTATACTGCTATTCATAAGTATTATTGCCGTTGCCGTTTCTTAACTGACGCTGCAATTTGTTCCCGTGATACGCATCTCTTGCTGTTAAAGTTAATTAAGTCAATGGTTCTTTACATCGCGAACACGAACGACGAGACGTCACAGACTGATTATTCCTTCTGATTTTGCGTTTCCGTGAGTCCGCTGCGATCCTTGTATCCGTACGCATTCATCACCGAGATACTTTTCAATTTCAAAAGAAAACAAAGTTCTTTCAAGAATCTGAGTAACAATTGTATATAGAATGGCGAGAATAGAATAAAAATGAATTAACATATGAAGAAAAATTATCAAAATTTCTTGATATTCAATAATTAATCGATTATTAGTTAACAGGGGAAAAAAAAAAGTCGAATTATACAAATGAATTGATGAAACAACAATCGGAGTAGGAGATCGATGGAAATTTTTTTGTTTTCATTCGGTTAGCACCGCATTGTGTGTAAATTGCGAACATTGTATTATCGTAAAGAATTATCGTCCCGACTTCACTTGCCGACGATAAAGACAATATACAACGGTATATATTCGTACGGTTCTCATACCGATAACGGTGCCCACCGAGTGAGTATCGCTCAATCGCGATTTCAGGGAGAGAAAATATCTTCTTTCAACAGTGTTAAACGATTACTACTCGATAGACTCGATTTTTCGCGCTTTCAATCCGAGATTCTTCAACAGCGCTTTGGGACTCGGATCTCTTCCTCTGAATCTCCTGAATACCTCACTCGCGGGATAACTACCGCCGAGTGATAAAAACGTTTCTCTGTATCTGTTCGATGTTTCCTTCTCGAGGTCTTTGTCGCCCGCTGGTAACTCCTGAAAGGCGCTGTACGCATCGGCGGCTACCATCTTCGACCAGAGATCGCTGAAACGAATAAAATTGCCAATCGTGACGCTTGTAATTGACTTCGTAAAATATTCGTATATCGATAAATTCCGGGGAATAGTTTACCTATAATACGCGGCCGACCAGTTACCAGTGAAAATCGAATCCCACGAGCAAACATGATTATTCAGTTCTTCTTGAGGCAAAACGAAGTGCTCTCTCCACAGAGGCTTCATCAGGTCCATCCAAAAGGTGTCTCTGAAAAAACCATTTGCGCGTCAGACTCGATACGTTTGTAAAAAAAAGTTGTATAATTTAAGGATGTATCAAACCCGGGGTAAGGATGTACCCGTTCATTCCCAACCAAAAGTTTAATACGATCAAAATTTCAGTACTTCGTGTTCGTGAAAAAAATCAACCGTATTAAATATATATCAAGAAGACTGATTTTGCATAATTATAATGTCAAAAAGTTGTTAACAAATAAGTAAATAAATTAATCGTTCAAGAATTAGCCAGTGAAAGTTTTTTTTTCTCATTTAAAATAACTTTATACATGTTTTGGAAACCATACGAATTTTTTGAGAATTTTCTTATATTTTTGAAATTTTTTATTTTCGCCATTTTAAAAAACGAATATAAAAGCCTGAATTTTGGATATGTTTTTGCAACAACACTCCACATCACACTCGCCAAGTTTCGGGGTGATTGTACAAATATTTTACGCAACAATAGCATTTTAAAAAAATGTTAAAACGGGTATTTTCAAAAATACAAGAAAATTCTGAAAAAATGCATATAGTTTCTAAAAAATCAACAGATTCATTTGAAATGCGAAAAACAAAGTTTCACTAACTATTTTTTAAATTATTTGTTAATAACATTTTGAAATTGTTATTATTCAAAATCATAATCCTTCGTGTGTTCAAGACGACTGATTTTTTTTTCAGTTTTTTATACTACTGGTAAGTATTTGAAATTCTCGCGAAATCTTATTTTTGGTTCGAAAAAAAATGATATTCGATATGTACTCACAGCTCGAACATCTGCAAATCAAATTTGCCGAGATAAAGCTCTTTGCAGAGTCTATAGCCTGCGAGATGGGATCTTATGCCGGTCAAGTTGTTCACCATTTCGTCGGCTAAAGGCTCGGAAGCTCTGTAATGTCCGGACACTCGTCGTATTACCGAAGGTTCGTAAAGCCTGCAAACAATAATCGAATACGTGTATTTCAATTTCGCTCCGAAAACTATTCGATAAATATTCCGCTGTATGTTATTTTCAATATACCAGTTTGCCAAGAAGTGACCACTGATTCCCACAGCGTCCCACTCGATATTCGTCGTACCAGCGGCCTCGGCCATCTCGACTTTTGTCAATAGATGCATCAGCGAGTGTCCAAACTATAAAAAAAAAAAAGTAAAAAAAAAATCAAAATTTTTGTTTTTTTTTTAAATTCTGAATCTAAATTCTAAATCCTAATCCCCAATCGAATCCTGAATTCTAATTCTATTCTCATTCTCAATTCTAAATGTTAAAATTCTTGATTTTTAAAAAATTAAAAAAAATCAAGAAAAATATTTGCGTTCGATGAACGGTTAGAAAAAAACGAATTTTCACCTTCTGGAAAAGGACAGCGACGTCCTTGAAGGACAATAAAGAAGGCTTGTCGTGAGTCGGCGGTTGAAAGTTGAATATCAACGCCACCAATGGTTTGCAGGATGTTAGAACGCTTTTGCTCTTTATCGGTATCATCCATCCGGCGTCTTTTTCCATTCGCAGTCCCATGTCTCGTCTCGCGTACGGATCGAGATAAAAGCTCGCAATCGGTTCATCGCTCGATGCCTTCAAGTCAATTACGTCGAAGAATCTTACGTCCGGATGCCAAACATCGGTTTTACGAGTTTCGACGAAGCGAACGTCGAAGAGCGATTCGATTAAGTCGAAAAGACCTTTCAAGACCGTGGGTAGTGGGAAATAATCTCGTAGAATTTCGTCTTTGATGCTGCAACGTGTTTGAAAATATTCTTATTAATTTATTGATAATTTAATTTAAGAAAAAAAAAAAAAATCGTAAAATTGTTTTTTTTCGTAAAATATTTGCGTAATACTTGTGTACTGTTCGACGATGTTTTCTCGCCCAATAGTCGATGTCCCATTCTTTGAGAGGGCCGTCGAATCCTCGTTCGGTCGCAAATGACTGCAATTCGTCGATTTCATTTTCCTGAACGGCTCGCGCTGGGAGACAGAAAAAATTGAGAAGCAAAGAAAAAATCAACGAATACACGGACGAAATGAGTTTAATATTAATTAAGATAATTACCAGTTTCCCTTAACGTATCCATAACGCCATAAATATTTTCCAAACTACCAGCCATTTTCGTTTCCATACTCATGTGCGAAAAAGACTTGTAGCCGAGAATTTTTGCTTGTATAATTCTGTGATCTCTTATATCCTCGAGAATTCCACTCGTCCGTAATGGCTGCTCACCGTCCGGAGAACATCGCTGTACGTTTGCTTGCCACACGTTCCACCGTAGATTTTGATATGGACAAAGTTCTACGAACGTTAAAAAGCATATTTTAGCCGTAAGGAAAAAACAAAAAAATCGAAAATCATTGACGATTGCGTAGAATATAAAGTACCCATGAATGGCACAGCTATATGCGGCTGTAGGGTAATTTTCCACGGTCCCCGAGTCGGATTGGCCGGATCTACGGCTATCATTTTCAGATAATCCTCCGGAAAATCTCTCACGATATTTGGATTCTCTATCGTGTGATTGAATAGATTCGTTTGGTACTGTAAATAAATTTATATCTGTATTGATTTTATATTTATATTTTCTTTTTTTTTTTTATGTTTATATTTTTTTTAAATCTCTTTCTCCATCGTTGGTTCAAAAAAAAAATACAAATATAATCGAATGATTGGTCCAAAGACAAACCTCAAATTTCACTTGAAATTCTTTTCGTTTATCGAACAATTTTTTTTCCGAAAAATCGTAATTTATTCTCGTCTTTCCGGTTAATTCTAAACCATTCAATCGTCCTTCCAGCGCCAATTTTGCCGTAACTCTCGCCTGCGTGTTATTCAAATTGGATTCCTTGTTCTCCAGCGCCGCTTTGCAAGCGTTGTATATAGGGATACTTGTGAATTTGGTGCTTCTGGCTTTGTTCATGCGACTGTGAATGCTCTGCCAGTACTTTTCTGGCATTAAGCTTTGATTTCCAAAGTATAACGTTTTTGCAATGCCCCATGTTGTTTCCATCGGCACGTCAACTTCCTCCAGCGGATGTAAGACGTCGTTGACGATATCGACATTTTCCACCGCTGAGTAATCATCAATTTTTTTTTTTTTATTATAATATAAACGAAGAAGGAAAAAAAACGCAATATATCTTATTTTTGTTATACTTTCTACACGGTATTCGATCTTTTTGACTCTCTGTTCAAATTCCACTGTCTGTTTGCCGATAGCTGCGATGCTCCGTTCTATCGTAAATGTGTTAAATTCCGGCAATCCATTTTCCTTTAGCAGCGGATTCTTTTCCGGCAAATCTTCACCGATTTCCGGAAGGCTTTTAACATTCGTAAATTACGTAACAAAAAATTGAAAAATTTCGTAACATTGCGTCATGTAATAGTACATTACGATACGAGTGCGAAGAAATTTTTTCCAACGATTGTGAGTTTGCAGCACGAACCGAAGGCGAGTGTTGCAATCACACGAGTTGAGAAAAAGTTTCTCGCACGAGTGCCATACGACATTTTATGTCACGAGTGTGAGAAGTGCCGACTTCTCACACGGAGTGGCATAAAAACATTTGAGTTATTCGCGTAACAAACACAAGCGAAAGTGCGGAATGAGAAGAAAACATAACCTGTACGGTGTCGATCAACTTACAGAATAACGTATCCGTACTTTCGTTTTGTTGTTTTGAAGAGGCAACTTCTCGTTAAAACAATGCGTTTACCGCAGAATGAGACAGCCATGCTGTTGGCAGTGTTAATTTTTCTTTCAAGATTCGTTAATGAACATTCTTTTTCAATCTTATCGTACGGAGACGCAGGTGAAACGGATTGCTGCGCGACGCCTCACGTTGCTGCGGCGAATATATTTTTTTGCGACTCTTTAAAAATGGCGACGCCGGTGAAAAGCCATTGACCAGAGAAACCTTACGGTTGCACTTTAATAATGTAAAGGGCTCTGTCTTGCGAAACAAAAGTATGAATAAAAAATTCTATCGTTTATATGCTTTTAGGTATGAATACAACGTATCGACGATCCCGAAAGGCAAATATTCTATAGAGGATATATAGATCTTTTCTATAGATCTTCTTCATGATATGAGTCAAATTTAGTATTGTTCGAATGCTTTTTAAAGATATATTCATGAAATAAATTACTAACTAAATAAGAATCGACAAAAAAAATAGATATTTCAATAGTTATATTAATGATAGTAACAGGCCGGGTCGGGCTTTAACCAAGTTGGTGGGGGGGTTGGCCGGCCGATATTTATCAGAGTATTTGCAAGGATTTTTGTCGATTTTTGACTTTTTCTACACATTTTTTCCATATAAAAAAAAAAAAAATTCAAACCAAAGATGAAAATCTGAAAAAATTCATACGTATTCAGAAAAATTAACGAATCATTTTCATTAAAAAAAAAAACGTTGAGTTACAATAAATTTGTTGAACAATTTTTTTTTTTCAACAATTTGTTAATAACATTTTGCAATTATTATTATGCCGAATTAATCTTTTCAGTACTTATAATATATATGCATGAATTTTTTCAGATTTTTATACTATCGAGAAGTGTTTGCAATTCCCTCTCTATTTCGCCGAATTTAGGCGAAATGGACACCACGCTCTGTAGCTACCTTCATTGATTAACCCTTGAAGAAAAAATATGATCACGTTCGGTCGATTCATGATACGACGAGATCCGTAAAATGAAAATCCCGTGAAAAAAAAAAGGATTTGTAAAATTTTCGGATGAAAATCTTAGTTTTGCAACGAAAATGATTAAATAGAGAAAATTACGAAATTTTTTGAAAGTTCGGCGAAAAGTTAAAATTTTTCCTGCAATTTCTCTTTGATAAATGTTAGTGAAATTTTTTTTTCTTATTGTTATATCCAATTCGTATGAAGATAACTCAAATGTAAATCACTGTATTTCCATCGCTTCTGTTTATTAATACAGTTAATTATTAACACAATAATTTATGTTATTAATAAATTGTCATCAACCGATTCTGAACCGTAATTAAAATATTTTTTCCAGAAAGAATGCAGTAATTTACCAAACTCCCCGTATTTTCCCCGTTTTCTATGTTTTCCACATACGTCGCATCCATGTAATATTAAATTTCCCTCGGAGAAACCATCACCCGGAGGTATTGGTATTTTGATTGGAACGCAAACAGTTCGTGACGATTATTCATGCGTAGCGCGTTAATATCAACACGGCACGATGCAATTTGCCGTTATGGTCTCGTAATCTCGTATACTTATAACAGTTACAAGAATACGAGCTATAAAATCATCAAAAGTTTGCTTTACGGTATGAGACATAAATCATATCGTTATACGACGAATTTGTAACAACAGTCGTGGGAGGGACCGCCAAAGCGCAAACAGCACTGAACTCGTACAGTGTCTCCGGGATTAATATTAATTTTTTCATGAATTCCAAAAGAGTAACGTGCGAACGCGAGTAAATATGTTAATTCGGAGTCTATTTGCGTGTTGCAGTCTCGTTGGATATATTATTAAAGTCTCCGAAGCTTCACCCTTCGTGGTTATTGACACGAATGATGCTTTCCTCCAAGAATCTTGCAAGTAATATTAATATTTTATCTTAATGAATGATCACTGACGTATAGGATGATCGAGACATGAACAACGCTATAACTGGTTGGTTGTTATTCTGACTTTCACAGCGGTAATAAAAGAAACACTAAACATAATCACACGTACTGCCACGTGCCATTCCTAACGAGACCTTTTTTACATTCTTATTCATTGTCGTTAATTTGATTTTATATATATTTATTTATATTTACATACAAATACGTAATTATGGAAACAAAAATTTCTTCACTAATGTTTTTTTTCTTCATATTTTAAAAATTATTCAATAGAATTTGTTCATTATTAATTTGTCGATGAATTCACCTTCATCGGTTTCGTAATAATTTCATTTAAGTACCTCGGGTCGCAGTTACGTCGGCAAGTGTCGCGAGATCGATGATCCGAGGCGACAATCGTCGTCATCCTCCCGATCGCGACGTTCTTCAAGGTCGTACGAATCATCACCAAAAATGAGTGGATATCAACGAAAACAATTGCTTAATGAGCGGCAAATAAATGGCAAAAGCCGAGGTGAACGATGCCGCGAGTGGGAAAGGCCCCTCGTGAGAAATCTACACCGACGGTAATAATAATATCTAAACGTACTTCATCTGCTTTATTACGTGAGAATTGTACTTGGGGAACGCACATTGCACAATGTTAATGACCAAATTCGGTGTCACAACGTAATATTTGTATACTTTATTAGACACGAGAATCGAGTCGAGGAGTCGAGAAGTTATGAGAGGTCAGGTCGAAGATCATCGAACAGGGAGCCGCCGCATCGTCGGTCATCTTCCGCTCGAACATTTTACTGGGAACCAATTTTCGACGGTATTATTATTGCGACGATCGGTAGCCTCTTCCCCAAGAATACGAAGGACGAATCGAATCGGTAAGTAAAAAACAAAACTCATTGGGGACACAACGCGACATACATTCGTCCCTAAAAAAAAAAAAAAAATGGACATTTTTCTTCCTCGGAATAATTACACTCCGATATTTCAGGGAAAGACTCGAGCGTGAAGAAGTAAGAAAAAATCACCTTTGGCAAAAATACACTAATATGCTAAACGACCCTGTAAAATTAGCGATCTTGAAGAGCGAATCGAAAAACTCACCGACATACATCAATCAACGCGTACGCCGATTTCTCAGACCAACATTTTTTTTAAAATCTCTTACATCACGATAACGAGATTAACATTAATGAATATCAATTTTAGCAGTTTCGCTGACCAGTTACAAAATCTGCTGCATGAAAAAAAAAAAAAAATGATTAAACGTTATTACATCAGTTAAAAAATGTATTTTTTTTTTCGTCTAACAAATCCGTCAAAGTTTGATTGACGAGGCAAATAAAACAGTTCGATCGTTTTCGTTTAGAAAAAAAAAAAAAAAAAAACATATTTTATTTCTAATCCCGTGAAAGAAGTATAGAAAGAATCTGTCGCTTGAGTTCGTCGATATATAGCCGCGAATTTTACACGAGGCAAAGAAAAAAATCGTGTTTTTACGAAGAAAAAGAAAAGAAATGTATATCTGGTTGCGAATCCTGCGAAAGGAGTAGAGGAAGAATTCCTTGTCGCATAGCTCACCGAGATATTCGACAAGGACGCCTCTCCGCTGACGCACTATCTTTGCCGGGTCGCGCGATTGAGAAAATACAACGGACTATCTTTCTCTTCATTATTAATAACAAATATAAGCATTCGCCAGTGGTACAAGGACGTCCGCTTTGACACAGATAACGGATCAACGTCGTATATAATCATCGGAACGTTTAATTTTGCAGCTGCATTTCTTCGAGTGATGTTAACTATGCACCCGCATTTATATAGCTGAATAGAAAACGT
This sequence comes from Cryptus armator, assembly GCA_963971235.1. NCBI lineage: Eukaryota > Metazoa > Arthropoda > Insecta > Hymenoptera > Ichneumonidae > Cryptus > Cryptus armator. The sequence continues at coordinate 5,746,192 of OZ020235.1, forward strand.
TATTGTCAGAGCGGCGATTAATAATACGCAACGACGATAATGCGTTGACTGACGAGTTTCTGGCTTCACGAGTTTTATTACTTCGGCAGTACCTATGTACTTGTATATAGTATACCGGTATATCGGTAGTTGGAACGTTCATCCTCGTCGTAAAGACAAGTGCAAGCCTCGCGGGTAGCTAATAGTTTCGGCTCTATAACAATGAGAGAAAGTTGAAGAACACCGAAGAAAAGGCGTTGCCGAGGCTTCGGATACACTGATCCGAACAATAGACGAAATCGTCTCATATCATAGCTTCTTATTCTTCTTCTTCCCGATACAACGCGCCATATCTCACGAACCGAAAAAAAATAAAAAAATTTATCTATCTGCAGATCTCGTTTATCGATAAGCGAATGATACGGAACTCGTTTGAATAATAGATTGAATGATCTCATAGCTTCTTGTTCCTCTTCTGTCCGTCGTAACAGGTATCTCTCACACGGAATAGGAAAAAGAAAATGATTTTATCTATCCGCGCATGTATCGTTTATTAATAAACGAAGGAAACAATGGATTATATCATTTCGTAGCTTCCCGTTGTTCTCAATAAATCGCGCGTCTCGCGTATATCGTTGATTATTAAACAAATTACAGGAAAGCCGCATTCCTCCGATGCAGTTAACAAAAATCGATGTACGGTAATCATAAATTGCGCAAAAGATAGACCGGAAGCTGCAGGTTTAACGACATGGAATCTTAAACTCTCGACGATAGAAACGTTTACATCGTTACGCAAGGTGTTCCCACGCGACATAAAGAAGCTATGTGTTTCCCGTTTGATTCATTCTTGGGGCTACGGCTCGTGTTACAAGTTCCAATGATTCTGGAATCTCGTGAAGAATTGGGTCGTCCTGTGGACTCGAGATTTCTCGAGAATGGTCTCTTTCTTCTATCTATCTAATTTATAGTCCCGCCGGAGAAAGGAAGAGCCGAGCGGCCGTTTCAGCGAACCTTCTCCCAACGCAAGAAAACAAGTTGCATTTAACTAAGTCCATCGCTAAGTATGAAAATTGCATCGTAATTACACGTGAGAACGTTTACAAAGTTGCGTGGATGCAACCGATGGCTTCTTCGATATTGGCTCGCGGGCAAAGGTGATAACTTCAGGCAAAGAAGGCGGTGGTCGTGTGTCCTATCGCCTTGAGAATTATTTCTCTGTTCATCTCGGTCCAGGTTCGCACGTGATGAATCGACCGAGTGGCTAATAACAACGACGCGTTATATAGAATGAATCGTGTACAAGAGACTCAAACGGAGTCTTCGCTGTGTAGCTTTGCCGGCGGCGACTCTTTGCGCTCACGTGAAAGGAAAGGTCGTCCTCTTCGCGTACGCCGCCCGACTCTCTTGGCTGTTACTATATACACGCGTTGCATCTTTTTTCTTTTTATTTTTTTTTTAATTTTGAGTATATTACAGCAGAGCGGAATGACTTGCACTCGGATAGCGGGTCGCGTCTTCTCGTTTGCCTGTCTATGTAGATCGTCAGATGTGGAGACTAATTAACGAGATCTCTCGGACGCAGATACTGCTGATTAGCATACGCAGAGCCTACGAGACTGCGACTTCTGGTACTCTGCGATATATGGATGCAAAAAAAAAAGTATTCAACTGTGAAACTCTCGCGCAGATTACGCCGAGGGGGTGTAGGGAATTACGCAATACGAAAGTATGCAACTTGGCGAGAGAATGCTGATCAGCTGCTGAACCTGCAGTCGCGGTGACACATTGTCGCGGCGCCTGTACGGGTTGAGTCAACCGTGGCAATGTCATCGATCTTACATAATGCACATTTGGTTTCTAAGGTCTTCTGCATAGTTTAAGATTCCTGTACACTGTTTCAATTATTTTTATATCTGATTTAATAAATATACATTAATATCTTCTTATTTATTTTCATACTGAGGTACGGATTTTGATGTTCCGATTTTGTGAGGCATATATATGTATATATTTTTTTATACTCATAAAAAAAAAAATGAGAACTTTCGATTCCGAGTTGCGAAATGGTAAACAGCGTGAATCATAGGATGAGAAAATTGCATATACGCGGATAATTCGTGAAAAGTGAAAATCAGATGATACGAGATATTAAGGGCGTCGATTTTCATTTAACTGGAGTGCGGATTTACGATCAGCTGTTGTAAAAGCATAAGCAGAAGGAGGCAATTTCGAGAGCCGAGGGCACTTAAACTTTCTCGGGCTTCTGCAATGAGACGGATGATAATTGAAATAAGTATAAAATGAAGTTTCCACGGTGGCGTTCGCGTGGAAGATATTTCACGAGTGGCAATTACACTGTCGTCTCGCACAGTCGAAAGTATTGCAGTAGAGGTCCAAACTGATAACTGGGTAGAATGAATTTTCTTGGAAAGTCGACGGACGAGGCTCTCTCGATCGTTAAAAGAAGAGAAGAAGAAAAAAATGTTGTGTCTCATCTTCAACCCTTTCTCCCGAGTGAGTTTAAGCAGCAGATTTAGTTTGACGCAACACGGTTGAGGCCATCGTACGGTTCAAGGGTGTGCGCGGTTGCGGTGGATTATCGTGTGCCCCGCGGGCCTCTACCCGCGAGGCAATTGTTACGAATCCGCGAAGATATTTTACGAGAGGGCACGGCAGACTGAGGTGAGAGGTGGAAAGCGAGGAGGAAAGGTAAGAAGGATCCCCCCATCCCGAGACACTGACATAAGACACGACGACGGAGCTTTGAAGAGGACCAACAAGAAGAGACACCGGCAGATGAGTTCCGTTGCTGGCGTCTGTGCATCGCAAACTTCATTCTCACGCGCTCCGAGACGCGTCGATACTTCGGTTTTTTGAAACGCAGTTTACTTTTTTTTTCTTCGTATTTCACTGTGTATCATCTCGTGCAATGATGATGCGTTTGTTTCTACATTGTTTGTGTAAGTGGAGAAGCGTTATTGTAACACTTTGTGTCGTGAGTGGTCGTGAAATCTTTCTATGATGATAAGCCAAACGTTGGTCATCAAAATTTCTTATCGTTTTCGCTTGAAAATTCACGCATTTTTTTTTTTTTATACAATTCGTTGTATCGAGATTTCATACTAAGTCCCACGTGTCCGGTTGTAATGAAAATTGTTCAACGTGTCGATAAATTGTTGAGATTAGATGATTAAGATAAGAGGCGAGAAGTCAATTAGCCGAGATACGCGAGAGAAATCGAACGCGATGTATATAAGACTCAAATGTTTGCAGCGAGAAGAATGTGGATGAGTATTTCTATTCACGGTAGTTCATGAAAGCATCATCAACCTCTCACCGGCCTTCTCGCACGTGATGATGTCGCGTCACTTGAACAATTACTTCTTTGATTATTATTATTTTCTACGGTGTGCCATTAATTCTGAAACACGTTGAGTAGGCATCTTCGAAGGCGCGAGAGATCGTTCCATTTTTGAAAATAAGATTTTTTTTTTTTCATAACCAGTGATAGGATATGTTATTTGAGTTACGGTGCCCTTTGCAAGATTGATGAATAAAAATTAGACATTGGCTATCATATTTTTCGCAGTTTCGAAATGTATTAAAATTTTGTTATTTTTTTTATTTTTGAAAAATAAAAGTGCAAGACAGGACAAGTGCTTATAATATATACTTTGCAGGTCTCGTGACACTGCTTGGGAGTAATCATCTAGTGAAAAGTACGATAACGGACGATGAGGAACCGATCCAAACATATCCAGCGCGGAGGGCGATCGATGGCTCGAGAGGACGGTAATAAATCATAAACATTAAAAGCTCAATACTTCGCAAAATATGATTGTTTTTCATTCGTGTATGACAAATAATTGAATTGGCGTTCATTTTTCATTCAGTAAATATTACGTTGAGGAACATCTCGATGACGGTCACTTTGATAGTTTCGGTTCCTCTGCCGGTCAATATGATCCCTTGGAGGAAGAAACCGGTAAATTGTTTCGCTTCTACATTACGAAATTTCGTTTTGTGCAAATAAGATCGATGAAAGAATCATTAAAAATTTTTCAGATTTGTCGGATATCAGGAACAACATCCCCGGCGAACCGGGTATCGATTATCCGGCATACACCAGATTACCGCAAACTGGATTCGTATGCGAAGCTCAGTTCAGAGGTAAGCAATAGTTATTTCTGACCGTTTTCCCGCACTAGTAAACTAGTAAAGTTAAAATAGTTATTTTCCTCGCACGCGACGCGAACCCGATTTTCTTCGGTTTTTTCCGCACTAGTGCGGGAAAGTGCACTTTCCCGCGCGCCGTGCGGGAAAACGGTCAGAAAATAACATTCTATTGTAGTTGAATTAAAAGAAATGGTATTGTTAATCCATTGCCGTAAAATTTGCATTGAAAAAAAAGTTGAGCACTAAAGATCGACAGAGAACCATATATAGAAATAACCCGACCTGAAAACCCATAGAAATAACCCATAATTAACGATACTCAAGAGAATATAAACGTTTGTTTTTTTTTTGTTTAATTATAATTTGACTGTAATCGATCACGTCGCGTGACCACCGTCGCAATTAAGTATCTTTCAATACGTGCTGTTAAAAAAAAATCACCGTTTCATTCTGAGTCACGTTTTCTCTGCAAAGACACAAAGAAAAGTCTCGCATATCCACGAATACAACGGTGTTGCATATTTATATAGTAAGCGGAAACTAATAATGTCATCTATCCCGCGTATTAACTCATTATCTCGTGGCAAAAAAAAAAACTTTTTTCTCTCGATCGCCACGGTAAAAAAAACTGACTTTCGAAAATCGTTAATAAGGCGCTAAAACGGTTCCTAAGATTTTGTCCCATTATTCGCTAAATACCAGTAGTATCTCAGTCAACAGATCGCAATCACCGAAAACATGAAATATTTAATACCTATAATTATCCAAAGATCGACAAAGTATTGCGCAATGAAAGATATTACCAATGACAAATAAGCCTGTAATAAGCCGCGTATTACTAAGTACGCGTGTGCATGTGGATCCACGTACGGTTTCGTATTCTTTGTAATATTTGGTCACCTTTAGCATCGATGTCAAGGATGTTACACAGCATCCTCGGCAGCACCACCACAGCCGTTACACAGTGGTATAATAGTTATAGTAAAAATGGCGAGGATAGGAGGTAACCGCGCGTCTCGAAGAATCTACGGCTAGCATTTTATTGCCTTTCGTAATAGGTCAGCGCCACGGTGCCGTGTATGACTATAGTACTAGTTCACTCGCTTCAATTCCGTCGCGTAGATGCCCCCGCCGATTCGCAAATAGCTGTGAATGGAACAACCGCATCAAGAGAAACGAGACACTTTTAGTAACAAACGATTTTCGACTTTGCCGGGCCTATTGCAAATATCTCTTGACATTTCCACAACAACATCGAAACAATAACGTACAATATGCGCGCGGTGCATCAATATAGGAAATAAAATCCTGACATTTAGTAACATTCGTAATGCCGCACATTACTTATAATACAACCGATTCGAGTACTCATAAGGTCGATGCGGGGATTTCTCGATGTTTCTAATTGTCCGAGAGATTATGAGGCGTTGGAAGATATATCGCCATCAACCATCGCGTGAGCGTCGTCGATACATAGTTGCACATTTTAACAAGTCATCAAAGTACGAACGAGTCGGTCGGACAATTTCGCAACTTCGTATTCAATCACAGCTTCGAGAAATATCGATAATAAAAACTTGGAAAAAAAAAAAAAAAACAAACCGGCGTGTCTGCACCTGATTAGCTCGCGTACACGACTCCTGAATTGCGCAATAATTAGATACCTGAGACTTGGCTATTTACGAAAAGACCGGCCTATCGAGGAAGATTTACCCGCAGAGTACATTAATAAATTTAGATCAGACACCAGAGTGGATTAAACTACCGGGCGAGGGGTAGAGTTACGTAATTTTTTTAATAACAGGAACGGCGAGACGCTGAAACGCGTTTCGAGTTGCGAATGGCGCTTAATGCGCATCATTTCTAGATGTTGTGCACGACATATTATAACATCGGTTGGAATGAGGAAGCTTCGTGAATTTAGTTTATCACGGTGAAAGATTGCAAAATACAGAAATGCCAGTAGCTTCGTGGATATCGTAATGTTTCAACAATATTGAGATAATGTTATCCTTTGAACGCAAAGATAATTCGATTCGTTGAATGAGAAGATAATTTAATGCGTTGGAATAATTTTTTTTTTTTTTTGCTACAGGATATTACGCGGACGAAGCAGCGGGTTGCCAAGTCTTTCACGTGTGCGACGGAACTTTTCTCGTTTCTTCCTTTCTATGTCCGATCGGTGCGATCTTCAGTCAGAGGCTTCTGACCTGCGATTGGTGGAGCAAAGTAGATTGTTCGGCAACGAGAAATTATCACGCTATAAACAGTCAGAGTCTCGTGAGCGAAGTTGACGACGATGAAATTTTACGAAAGGCCTTCGAGATGGCGAGTGTCCAATCGGCCGGTGAGAGAATACCCGCGCAGACGGTTAACGAGCAGAAGCAAAAATCCGAGGAGCGACGAAACAGAGTTTTGAATTACGGAATTAGCTCGTCGACCCAACGAGGCATCAACGAACTTCAGAGCGGATCGGATAATTATCAGGACTATCCGGATTATCCTAGTCGCAGCGTAGCTTCGAGATACCGAACTTCCGGTCAACAGTTGCCGAATCGTCAACGATATCAGACCGACGATTATTACACGGAAGACGACGAAGACGATAGCGCAAAGCGCAATAACAATCCGAAAATTCGCGTTCACACGATCGGCGAAGATCGGAAAAACGATCGACAAGATTCATCCAGAAACGAGTTTCGACCGTCTTACGCGCCAACCGTACCAACGGTAACGACTACGGCGAGAAGCTTTTACTCGCCGACCATTCCCACGACCCACAGACCTTCGTCTCTGTCGCGGGACTCATCGAGGTACGATCTCGAAGTTGAGAGCTCCGATCATCTCTATACGGCACGCGGACGATCCGATGAAACGATCAAAGCGGCTACACCGCCTACGATAATTGTCAAAAATATCGTCGAAGCGAAGAATGTCAGCCTACCGACGCTGGTGAACGGTGCTATGGATAAGAAAGATGTAATTGAAGAACACATCGAAGAATCTGAGACTTCGGACCGTAAGACTGTAACGCTACCCGATGTCGGAACGAATTTAACGAAAATCGAAGCGACGACCGAAGAAATAATAACGATCGACGATGGAGCATCCGAAAATATCACTGAAACTCTTTCGATATTGACGATTGACAATAAAAATCTCGATCCAGCTGTATTCTCGTACAGCCGTGATGAAGAAGAAACTAATGTCAAGATAGACATTTCTGCAACACCGGAAACGACTTCAAATTCGACGGAAACGTCGAATCTCGCGTCAGCTTCCGAAGACAAAAAACCCGCGGAGTTCTTGCAACCACCGCAGAAAGAAGAAGTCAGCGAATTTCGTATAACGGTTCTGGAAGAATTCTCTTCAACGACACCGGAAAGCGTCAATGAGGCCAAACGTCGAGGAAAAAATTTGAAGAAAAATTCGACTTCCGGTATCGAAGCGAGTCACGTCACTCCGATTTTGTTGGGTAACGATGAAGAGATAAGAGAGTCTCGTATTATTCGACTTTTTGTAAATAAGAATGAATCCAACGTTAGCGATACTTTCGAGTCCGTAAAGCCCCAGAATTCGACCGAAAAAACTGCTGAGATTGAAAGAATCGATGCTGCGATCAAAAAGATCGATGCCGAGATTCTTAGCCGAGAAAATAACGCAGAAACGGAGAAAATTGTCGAAGATTCTGTAAGGAAAACTGAAGAAGCCGCGATTGTTGTAGAATCGTCGGTGACATCCACATCGGCTCCCACTGCCGATTCGACTCCTAACGCAATTCCCAAATTGGACAATCTTCGATCAATCGATATCAACAATTTGGCAGCTTTAGTTGCTGTCAACGAACAATCAACTTTGAATGATACAACAACATCAGCTTCGGTCGAAGCGATCGCGACGCTTTCCGAAGAGAAAGATGTCGAAGATCACGAGCGATCGAGTCGCAGCGAAAAAATTCCAGCGAAACATGGGGAAATCATTGACTCGGTGAATGAGGCATCCACGCCGTTTCAGGTGACATTGACCGTCAACAGAAACGAAGAACTCGATCCCAATGGCGAGGTAATACGTAAATTGATCGCTCAACAGGAAGTCGGTGATTCAGTCTCCGCCGCCGATTTCAAGAATTTCGAAATAATTAAATCCGAAGAACCCGACGCATTGACCGAAGTGCCTAAAGAGCGGATAGCTTCGAGCGATATTCCGACAAATTTGCGAAACGACAGAAGGGTCAACGAGGAAAGAGAGGGCAGAAGGATAAGTGATGAAAACTTGAACAATTTCCGTACGAACGGCTTGCAGTCGACGGATTATTATAGAAACGTCGTTGCATTGGTTAACGGCCCCAATGCTCCGAGGCCATTCTCATTGGGAACGCAACAAAACGTTGGAAATGTGGAAATTAAAACCCCGTCGGATCTCGGTGATACGGATGCGTCGACGAGTTCGCCATTCGTCATTGGAACAAGTAGAAATGAAGTTGTTACCGTTACTACGAGAGGTCCAAATCAAACTACACGACAGCCGATCGCTTCTTCGTCTCAGGGACCGGAACATTTTGAAAAATCATCACCGAACACGGAAGTGACGCAGGATGAGAACTTTTTGGAAAAATCGAGTCAAAACTTTGGAGAACGTAAGAGCGGTAAGGAGAAATTAATTTTCGAATTGCCTCATCCTCAGCGATCGTTGGACTTTGAGACGGGATTTCATCTGCAAGATCGTGCAGGAGAACCGACCACATTCGGCAACGAAGATATCGAAAATTTACAGGTAACGGAGAAAAATACGGAAAAATTACACACTGAAAGCGTCGTTGAGACAGAAGTCATACCATCGTTAGGATTTTCTCTGAATACCGCGGAAGAACGCGAGACGTACATGGACGCTGTTATAAAAGGTTTACTACCGGATGTTCGCGCAACCGAGACGACAAGAAATGACACTGAAACGAGTGCTGAGAGTTGAATTTCCGATGTTATAGAATAATCCAATTACCGCTTAATCATTACTGTTTCAAAGATAAAAAAATATCGTTGGCTCAACGCCAGAAGAGCATATCGCGTTTGTCGATACAAAACTGATAAACCTCTGTGGCTTTGGGATCAACAGCTAAAAAAATTGAAATTGCTAAACGTTGTCTAAATCATTTCTTGTCGTCACTTAGATTCGTTATTTTTATATTTTAGACTACAAGATCGTTCAACTGTCTTTATGATTTACTTTAAACAGCTTTTAGCAATTTTGATTCATTTTTTTGTCGTGTGGCAAATCATCAATAGCGTAAAGAACTATTGGCCGATAATAACTTGGTCCGTAGTTCGCAATTTTATTTTCATATATATATATATCGATAGTGTTTTTATTTTTCTTCGTAAGTGTAAGAGGATGAGGTATATAGCATTATAAGATTTCTATTTTTTGCGTGACTCTGTGTGAACTGTAAGATAAAATATTTTCTGTAAAGAATTGTACACATTGTAAATTGCGTCATCGATGCTTCTTGCAAAGAAATGATCAAATAATGAATAAACAATGAATACTCGGTAAAGTGTGTCTTCATTATTGCGCGATCGATAGTTCAAAATGATATGCAAGTACATGGGGACGACGACGACTCCCACACGCGGCAAAGTTGTTTGTTCTCCATGACGACTATATCTTAGATACCTTCTAACTTCAGACAATAAAAGTGTACGGCTCTCTCTCGTGGTGTCTTGCAAACATATATATAGCCTCCGAATGACGGCTTCTTCAATCGAATTGTGAATAAAATACCATTAATCTCTACATTGGTGCCAAATTCGTTCGCACTATGGAAGAAAAAGAGTTCGATATCGTCACTGATAATGCGGACGATAGCGAAGAACAGTTCGATCTCAGTGCAGATAGTAGCAAATTACAAATATCTCCGTCTATGACGATGGATTATCGGTAAGAATACCCGACATCTTCTCTACATTTTCATCTTTATCGATTTCGCGAATATTGTATTATTATGATTTTTTTTTAATCATCGACAGGATACTGTGGATTCGCGACAAAGTGATGAAATTTCTCGGGTTGACTGACAGTCACAAAATCCTCTTCGACAATCTAATTAACGTAATTAAACGAAACCGATATTTAAAAAAAAATGTATTATTCACGATTTTTCAATAGCAGTTGAAAGAAGAATTGCTATAAATTTTCTAGGAAAATGATCGATACTTTGAGGATCGATTGTTCAATTTTCTCGTTCTTAATACATACGGCGTTATGGATTTAGAGAGGAAACAAGTATTATTCTACAAGACATACAGGAGTGAAGTTGTACAAGAAGAAGTGGCCGTGTGGGAGGAGAGTAAGACAATTTGAGAGGTTTTTTATCTTCTGACCTTATAGACGACGAGAAAGAAATGATGTATTTTTTTTGTTCACTGAGGCGTTGGTCACAGAGTTAAAATAACGACTCTCGCAGCATTTGCCGCGAAAAGCAGACCGCAAAGATTGACTAAGAGTGCTCCGGGTAAAGACATCAAAACATTAACAAAATTATTCGCACGATTGTCGAAACGAGAGCACCGAAAGAACATTGTTATAGGATACCAACCATTTTTACTCCAAAAGCGCTGCTTTGCTACTTTACCACTAAGTTTACTTGCGATTGGTGGCTTCTATCCTCACAATTTGATTCCTCACGTATTGCAGGAAAAGTTGAGAAAGTCATCGAAGAAGATAAAAAGAAGGAGAAGCGTCCGAAAAAAGGGAAGAAGGAGAAGAAGGACGACAAGTCCGAGGTAAGCAGCGCTGCTCCGAGTTCGATTTTCACGAGTGTATCGGCGATGCAGGCGCGTTCCGATGGAACTTTGATCGATGAAAGCGAAGAAGATCACGAGAGCGAAGCGGACGAGGAACGAGTATCGAGTAATGGCGATTCCTTGCAACCGAAGAAAAAGCTTCAAACCAAAAACACGACTTCCCGTACGAGATAAAAAATTAAAATATGCATAAAATTCGCATGTTTTGCGAGGAAGTAAGTAATTGCAAATGGTTTTTAGTTAGATCCGCGCCGTTTGTGCCGCCGCCGGGTGAAGAAGACAAATATATACTAACGAAGGTAAAGCTATCGAAGACTAAAAGACCTTAAAACAAAAAAAAGAAAGCTAAATTCCCGATTTGAAAGCCGAAGATCAGGGAATGCAGAGATTATTTTTACAGAAAGTAGTGGACAAAGTTGTGCAAATCCCAGTGTTGCACATGTTTTTCGGCGAAATCGATTCCAACAACAAGGAGCTTCAGGACGTTAATTTATTTTACTTCATGAGGACAAGCGATGAAGGGATTCCCGAGTTTCAGTCGTCTCGGGACTGCAACGAGCAAATAACTCGGTATCTGATGGTCGGATCTCTGAACGGCAGATTACTACCATCGCTTAACAAAATTCTCGTTCATGTAAATGCTTGTCATCCTTTATTGATCGTTTTATCATCTATATATGTTTCATAAACCAATGATAACATAGATTTGGCATTAGGCATTCAAGCCATTGGTGGAGAAGCAATATAGAGGGGCGGGTGCAGCTGAACGTCAACTGGAAGAGATGCACTCGACTTCGAAGAGCGACTTTACACCCATCGGAAAGGCAAATGCGACTCTAACGTCAATGGTTGAATCTCAGGTCGTTAATATACCTTTTTATCAGTATAGACATTTGTTATCGCAAGAAAAACGGAATACTTGACTGCAATAATGCATCTTGAAACACTGAAAATATGATCAGTCGAGAGAACTAATAATTCGTTGAGAAAAGTAACAGTTAGTCGATGCAACTAATTTTTTTTAAGGAGTTGTCCCGATTAGTTCTCGGAAACTAATTATTAATTTGCGCAACAAATTATTTTGCTCATCACAGGCCACAGCTTTTACGCGACCGTCGAATTACCGCAGAGTTTCGGTGGCCATCGGTAAGATGGAAGAAGCTAAACGTATGTCGTCGCTGGAGGGAAAAGGCGATGGAACTCACATTGTAAGATCTTCCACTACATCCGGCAAAGATACAAAATCTTCGGTTTCGAAAACCGGCGAACGTGTCGAATCGACGACTACTGGTTCTGCTAAACGTTCGGATGAAAAGGAAAAATCAATCGAATCCAGCAAGAAAGATATGATGGATTACTTGGCACAATTGACCGCAACGGTCCAGTGGTCAGCGCAGAAAAAATGTTACTCATCCGAAAAGCAGCAAATTAAATTAATTAATGAAATAAAAAAAATTAATTAAATCAATTTTGAAATATTAATAAAGTGAAATTCGAAATAAAATGTTTTTACTTAATACGATAATGACGTTGCAGGACTTTGGAACATATCGAAGGCGATATATTATTGACGGTACCGAAAGTCTCGGAATTAACCGAAGACGATGGAACAGCGTCGCCTACGCTTGTGAAGAAAAGAATCCACGAGCAATTAGAGGAAATTGTCATGAAATGGGGACAACACATACAGAAAGTGTTGGACACGTATACGAAAAAAATGCCGCAAGACAAGGGTCCGATTGCCGAATACGATTACTGGCACGACAGAGAAACGGGACTGTCGATGCTCGTTGAGCAATTGAAGACCGTGGACGTGAAGAAAATACTGTCGATGCTAACCGCGGAAGAGTCAACGATTCCTTCGGCATTTAATTGGTTTCAATTGGAATTGTGGAAACATTATGTCGAGGCGCGAGATAACAACAAATTTTTGTTCACTGTGCTTCGATACTTCAAGGTAAAGAAGAATATCAAAAGCGTTTAACAGATATATCTAACGTCGATACCAATGATAAAAATATTGATAAAATCTTCCGCAGTTGTTAGTCGAATCGGAATCGTTTGAAACAATGACAAAAGCCCTTTCGCCACTCGCCGAGGGAATTAGGATGATTTGGGTCCTTTCGAAGTATTATTGTACCGAAGAAAAAATGGTACCGCTTCTTGGACGAGTTTCTTGGCAGCTTTGTCAGAACGTTATGAAGCATTTGGCTGTCGGTGAACTCTTCAAGTATTGACTATTTTTTGTTTCTTTAGATTATAGGCGACTGGGAAAGTGATTGTATGCGTTTATCGTGTACCGATATTCGGTGGAGAAAGATTAATTATAAAATTATACAGTTGCTTTTCATTCTTCGAAGCGTTAGCCGTTTTTACGAAGTAAAATTTTAAGTTTACGACGTTTTTTTTTTTTCATAAAATGACGAAGTGCCGTTCTTTGGGTAAATCATCGGTCATTCGTACTCAATTCGTATTCGTGATCACTTAATTACCGTATTATTCGCAGAAAACCACTGGAGGAAGTGTTGCGTACAACGGCTGACGCTCACACGATGATGAGAAGCTGGAAGAGCTCCTACTTGAAGACTCGAGAAAGTATCGAGATCTCGGGAAAGGGTCTTCGTTGGGAATTCGATCAAGAAGTTCTCTTCAAGGAAACCGAGTACATAGCAAACGTGTGCAGCGACTTGAACAAAATCGCGAGTGTTCTTCAAGATTTTTACAACATCTTCGGAGCGGATTTAAAATCGATAATCGACGATCCAGCGCGCATAGACGCGATAATAAAGAAAGTCGATAAATTGATAATACCATTGGCGAAAGCAGATTTCGATATATTCACCCAATTCAACAAAGAAAATTGGGAAGCAACGATTTCGTGGTTTTACATAGAAGTCGGTTATCTCGAGAACGAAGCTAAATTCTTCATCGACGAGTGTTTCACCGCTCTAACGAGCGCCGAAAATGCTTTGGAGGTATTGCTTAAATTCAAGAATATCAAAACTCGACCTGCTATTCAGGAACAATTACTGACGAAGTTCGACATAATAATGCAACAATTCAGCAAAGAAATCGGTTTTGTTGAAAATATATTTAATCGAGGTGATGAAATATGTTCGGTGCATGAAAACTATATTTTACTTTTGATGTGAAAATCATTATAATGTTTCTACAGGAAAGCGAAACCCTCCGCTACTACCGCATCATCCGCCGATTGCCGGTGCCATATTCTGGGAGAGACAATTGTTTCATAGGCTGAAGGATCCCGTGCTAATCTTTCAAAACGTCAAAGAACTGAAGCACAGCGATTTGAAATTATTAGCGTTTCAGCAGTATCTCGCAATAGCGAAACAGATGAAGGATTTCGAGGAAAACAAATTTAACTCGTGGGTAGACAAGGCCAGTGCTACCGTCACGACTACCATGAGGAAAAGTGTTTTAAAAATGAGTCCTGTAGAGCGTGAGACAGGTTCGTATCTTGTCAATAAATAAATTTACAAAAAAGAAGGAGACTCGCGATAATATTTTTCATTTAACAATTAATCGATGGATTTCCACAGCGACGGATCTTAGAACGTTAGTTATCAACGCAGCGAAATTATCGGCAGGAATTCATGCGCCCGTAAAGAAAAAGAAGAGCAAAGAACACGGCACAGCCGAAGGGTCGGGAATGCGAACAGATGCCATCGCTTCTAAACAGAGCATAGGTTCTCAATATTCTCCGATACTTGATAACGTTTCGAATATTTTTCACATATCATTATCGGTTATTCGTAGATACATTTCGTAGTTCTGCTATGGACAGTGCGCAAAGGGTCGTGTTGCCGAGTTTAATAGACAGATTCGCCGGCAAAGGAGGCGACTACAAAGCTTCCACAGCCTCAAGCTTAACGGACAAACAAGTTGCTAAAATAACTTGGAAGGAAATGATGCAAAATGCGACGATGATAGAACATCAGCTTCGTTTCGAGATCAACTTCGATTGGAATGTTTTCGAAATTATTCACGAGGTTTGTTATTAAATGTGCACGATTTAATTTTTTTTTCTTTATTTTCTTCATTAATTTTTTTATTTTTTTCATTTTTTCAATGTGTTGATTTTTTTTTAATGTCATTTCTCTATTTAAGGCTGAACTATTGGAACATTTAGGATTCGAGTTACCGGAAGTAGTGAGAAACGTGGGAATCCAGAAAGACAGATTATGCGCCGATATCGAAGCTACAAAAACGATGATTGATCAGTACAATGGAATCGTAGAGAAACTCGAGGATGACGATGTGAATTGCAATTATTATTATTATTTTTTACTGTATAGCCAAATTGATCTATGAAATTCGCTTGGCGGACACGTTTCGCTCGAACTTTGATTACAGATAAGACTGTTGAAGAATACTCTTCAAAACATCGAGAAACACATTCAGCCCGGTGTATCGCGACTGAATTGGTACACCTTAGGAATATCAGACTACGCGGCGGGTTGTGGAAAATTGCTGAAGAGTTTGAGTTCGATCGTTACTCAAGTTAATCAGATGAAAAGGGATCTCGATTTTCGTATCGAGAACGACATACGTTCCTACAATTTATACACCACAACGAAGAATCAAGAACCGGATGCCGAATTAAATGCTTGCAAGGTTTGCTATGATTGAGGCATTCAAAAAATTTGATCTCTTTTTTTTTTTTATTCGATTCGCTTCGATTCGATTCGATTTGATTTTTTTAAATTTGATTTTTTTTTATTTGATTTGATTTGATTTTTGACATGGAATGAAAATGTTTCTTTATTTTTTTATTTCTCAACTCGACAGGCCTATTTTCTCGACATCGAAGCAAAAAGAACTGAACTAATCTGCGCCATGCTGAAAGCTTATTCATCGACGAGTCCGATGCTCATCAAACTAGAAAGCCTCGTCGAAGGTACATCGACCGGAAGAAGCCTCGGGATGCAACTATTATATGAGCGTTACGAACATAAACTGTTCGACGCATTCATAAATTGCGTTGTTCAAAATCTCGAGGCTCTGAATTCGCTACTAGTCGGAAACAAGGCGGTGTTTCAGGTCGACGCTATCCTCATAGCTACGGAAGTTGTCTTGAGACCGGGACCTAGCGAGATTAATACGATTGTTCTTCACGACGTTAAAGATTTGCTCGAGAGATTCAAAGTATTTTCACGATGGATGGACGGCACTTGTCACGAGTGCAAACCGATAAAACAAAGCAAGTCTGAGGAATTTGTGACTTTCAGCTTCTTCGAAGATCTCATTGGCATACAGGTATGTGAAATTTCTCTACTTCGCGATACAGTAAAAATTTTAAAAAAATCAAACGTATTAAAGATATCAAGAACATTGATTTTGCGTAATAATAATGCCAAAAAATTATTAACAAATAAGTAAATAAATAAATTGTTCAAGAAATAGCCAGTGAAAGTTCTGTGTTCTAATTTAAAATGAATTTGTTGATTTTTTTAGAAACCATGCACATTTTTTCAAAATTTTCTTACATTTTTGAAATTTCTTTTTCGGGATTTCGAAAAATAAATATAATGGAACGATTTTTGGATATGTTTTCGCAGCGATATTTAACAGCACACTCGCGACGTTTTGAAACCATTGTATTTAAATTTACGTAATAATAGCGTAAAAAAAAATACCAAAACGAGATTTTCAAAAATTTACGAAAATTCTGAAAAAATTCATATGGTTTCTAAAAAATCAAAGGATTCATTTGAAATAAGAAAAAATAAGTTTCACTATTTTTTTAGTTACTCATTTAGTTACTTATTTGTTATTATGTAAAATCAAAGTGCTTGATGTCTTCGGTACAGTTGATTTTTTTCCGATTTTTATACTATTGGTAAGTATTTGAAATTCTCGCGAAATGTTTAAGAATGAATTTTCGTATATTTTGAAATTTCAATATCGATGAGGCAGTAGTAAAAAAAGAACCATCTAATCAAAGAATTAAGCGTTTTTTTCGAATCACCCTACTATTTGTAGACAGTAAGTAAATTTTTATAAGTTATTAAAATGATCATTAGAATAGCAGTGAATATGAATGCATAGATAATCAACGATCGCATAATCAGCGTTCAGGATACGACGCACAAGTTAACCGTGGATTGTTGGAAGTATTTGCATCGTTGGAAGAAATACGGTAATCTCTGGCGCTTCGACAAGACTCAGATATGCGAGAAATTTGCCGCCGAAAATCCCACGCTGCTTCGGTACGATGAGAAATTCACTTTCTACGGTGCGATAGTCGAGGAGATCGAAGAGATGACGCCGTACTTCGATATTGCTAGCGTTAGGTAATAATAATTGGACGGGCGACAGGATCCTCGCAAGGCGTGGACACTTCTATACGTAATTTACACGCGATTCGATAATCCTTTCGAATTTACGATGACACGGAGATTATCGCTAATGCGATGGTTACTTTGGTACAGAATCAATTTGGCGCCTCTCCTCAAAGGGATCAAAGATCATGCTAAAGAGTGGAAGCAAGTTTTGGGCAATTATCTCCTCGACGAGACTCAACAATCGATGAATGCTTTGAAGAAGATTATCGAGACTTATAGAAATGAGGTTGAACTCGTCATCAGCGGATTAGATCGTTTCAAGGTCGTCATGCAAGCCATCTCCGACATTAAGAAACTCGCTGTACAAGCCGAAGTCCAATATTCCGAGTATCAGGTAATCCGATGCTTAACAACATATTTATTGCGAAGATTATAATGTCATCGGAATATCGTTTCTAACGCAATACGTCTTTATTTTACTTGATTAGGAAACTTTTAGAACCCTTCGCATCCACGAAATCGACTATTCTCCGGAGGACGAAGATCTCGCTTACAGACTGCAGGAAGAATGGGAGTCTCTGCATTTGGGAGCTCTATATCGAGCCACAACTCTCGAGAGCACGAAAGACCGATTTTGCGACATGACGAAGGATCAGATAGCCGAATTTGGCAAAGAGTTTCGTGAATTTGCAGAGAAATTCGAGAAGCACGGACCCGGCAGTGTCGGCAATGATCTCGATACTGGTATCAAGAAGATGGATGTAAGCAACACGAATGTTTCGGCAATAATCTTTCAATGTCTTCGAAATTTAATATCTTCAATTTATGGCTTTTAATGTTTGCAGGAATATGGCAAAATTATCGACAAAATGGAAGAGAAGCGTCTGGATCTCGTAAACGCCGAAATTCTCTTTGATCTTCCGCCAGCGGATTATTCGGTTTTCCTAAGAGTGAAGAAAGACTTCGAGGGCATGGAGATGCTGTACAAATTGTACAAGACACAGAGAAGCGCCCGAGACTCGTGGTCCAAGACACTATGGGCCGATCTCAATCCTCAACAATTGATCGACGGAATGGAACAATTCGTCAAAGACTTTCGTAGAATGCCGAAAGCTGTTAGGCAACTCAGCGTTGGCCAGGCGCTCGAGGCAACGATGAAAACTTTCAAGAATTCCGTTCCGCTTTTCGTCGAATTGAAGAACGAAGCTATGCGCGAGAGACATTGGGAGGAATTGATGAACAAGACTGGGATTCACTTTGACATGACATCGGACAGGTGCGATAATGAACAATAGCTATTTGGAAAAGAACAATATTTCGAAGCTACTGCAAGAGTGTTTAGAGTGGTTTTTCGGTGTTTGAAAAAGTGAAAAAAAAAAAAAAAAACAAAACACTTGTAGGGACTGTTAAGAAGGTTCATTTTATACTTTAGGTGTTTTTAAGTTAAATAATAACTATAGGATCGATGGCATCGAATAAGCTGATTTATCGTTGCCACCGATTCTTGATTACAAACAATAATTATTACTCCCATCACAGCGATGATTCTGAAAAACGAAAGTTTGTTCGCAGCAACTAAACGATTGAATCTCTTCGCGACACTAAAATAAATCGCATAAATTCTTATTTGTAATTTTGATAATTACGCATACGCGGAAAGTTAACGATGCCACGGTGAGGAACGACAAAGCTTTTCGAAAAATTGAATAGCATCGATTTCAAAACGACTTGTTTCACATTTTTTTCCAAAGATTTACGTTGGAAAATATGTTTGCAATGGACTTGGGGAAGTTTCAAGACATCGCCGAGGGGATAGTTACTAATGCGATCAAAGAATTGGCCATAGAAAGAGGAGTTAAAGAAGTTGCTGAGGTGTGGGCGTGTATGGAGTTTACCGTAATAAAGCATTTCAAAGGTAAATGATACATTTTTTTTTTTAAAGTAGCGTTTTTTCACACATTTTTTCCATATAAAAAAAAAAATTCAAAAAAATGAACGTATAATTTTCATAAAAAAAAAAAAGTTGTGTTCCCGGGAAATGTATTGACCAATTAATTTTTTCATCAATTTGTTAATAACATTTTCGAATTATTATTATGCAAAATTAACCTTTTCAGAGCACCTATAATATGCGCGATTTTTTCCAAATTTTTATACCATCGACAAGTATATGCAATTTTTCTCGAACTTATGCGAAATGAACGCTAAGCGACATAACTTAACCTTAACCTATCCGTAGGGTCTTAACGTATTTAAGAGCCTCGTTAAGGATGTTTTCACATAAAAAATGAACAAAGATTATTAAAAAATCATTCATCTTCATGCATCTCTGGTTTTTTCGTTTCAACGTTTCAGGTTTCGAAGATCGTGGATATATTTTGGGACCCGTAGACGAATTGACTCAAGTGCTCGAAGACAATACGATAAACTTGCAGAGCATGGCAGCCTCCCAATTTATCGGTCCATTTCTCGCGAACGTACAAAAGTGGGAAAAGGCTATGCAAACGGTATCCGGGGTGTTAGAAGTTTGGATGGAATTGCAGAGAAAATGGCTCTACTTAGAAGGAATATTCGTCGGTGGTGATATCAGAGTGCAATTGCCGGAAGAAGCTAGAAAATTCGACGACATAGACAAGGCTTTTCGAAAACATATGCTCGACACTTCGAAGCGTTTGAATGTTCTCGAATGTTGTACGATACCGGGTCGCAGAGAAGAATTCGAAGCTCTAATTGCCGGTCTGGAAAAGTGCCAAAAATCATTGGCCGACTATCTCAGCGGCAAACGAGCCATTTTTCCGCGATTCAATTTCATAAGCGACGAAGAATTGTTGGGATTATTGGGAAACAGCGATCCTGCGGCTATACAGGAACACATCGGCAAAATGTTCGACAATCTCGATAAATTTCGTCTCGGCAAGGATAATCAAGAAAAAATGGTAGCCAGCGCTTTGATATCGAGCGAAAACGAAGTAATGGAATTTAGAGATTCTGTGATAGCCGAAGGAAAGATCGAAGAGTGGATGGTCTTGGCGCTCGCGGAGATGAGAAAATCGAACAGATATTTGACAAAAAAAGCTATATATAACTACGGCAAGGTTGGCAAAACAAACAAAAAATAATAATTTTTCATCGATGTGTAATGAAGACATTTTTTTATATACGCGCAATTCGTTTTCATCCAATCATTAGGTAAGACGACCGCGAACCGAATGGATGTTAGATTTTCAGGGGATGATGATCCTCGTGGCTAATCAGATATGGTGGACCGCGGAAGTGGAAAACGTCTTCAAGAAAATATTATCGGGAAAGAAGCGAGCGATGAAAGAAGTATGACGAATATAAATTGTTTTGTGGCTCTTAAACAACCAATTTGTATATTCATCAATACCCTATCCTATCAGTATCTCGAGCAACTGAACAACCAATTGGAGGAAGTTGTGACGCTGATGGGTGCCGGCGGCGATGGGTTAACGAGAAACGATCGAAAAAAATTAGATACCGTTCTGACGGTAGACGTACACATCAGAGATATAATCGATGGATTTGTCAGAGATAGCATCATGGATGCTATGGAATTCGAGTGGGAAAGTCAATTAAGGTGATTCATCGATAACACAAAAATAAATTTAAAAAATCAAAGCAAAGCAAATGTGATCAAAATTAAGTAAAAAAAAGACTGTCGAATGTTTTGAGAACAATAATGCTGTTCGCGAATGAAATGTGTGTTCACCGAATAGGTTTTTTAATGTTTTCTTCAGGTTTTATTGGGTCCACGATCTCGACAATGTTTGGATGAACCAATGCACCGGAAGTTTCGAATACGGCTACGAGTACATGGGTCTTAACGGACGTCTGGTCATCACTCCTCTGACCGACAGAATTTACTTGACAATAACTCAAGCGCTATCGATGCAAATGGGCGGTGCACCCGCTGGTCCCGCTGGAACTGGAAAAACTGAGACCGTCAAAGATTTGGCCAAAGCTCTTGGACTTCTCTGCGTAGTGACTAATTGCGGGGAGGGAATGGACTACGTGGCTATTGGAAAGACTTTGGGTGGCCTTGCGCAGTGCGGAGCTTGGGGATGCTTCGACGAATTCAACCGCATAGATATTTCCGTATTGTCGGTTATCTCGACGCAGTTACAGACGATCAGGTCGGCTTTGCAGATGAGAGTCAAACGATTTGTGGTAAGCATCAAATAGTCCCATCGATCATTATCTCAAACGATATCTCAATTAATATAACATATCATTTCGTAGTTCGAAAATCAAGACACCGCTTTAGACTCGAAAGTCGGAATTTTCATAACGATGAATCCCGGCTACGCTGGTCGTACGGAACTTCCAGAATCCGTGAAGGCACTCTTCAGACCTGTCGTCTGTATAGTTCCGGATAACGAGATGATTTGTCAGATAAAGCTTTTCAGCGCTGGTTTTCTCACAGCTAAAGTACTCGCGAAGAAAATGACTGTACTCTACTCATTGGCACGAGAGCAGCTAAGCAAACAGACTCACTATGACTTTGGATTGAGAGCTCTGAAATCTGTACTGAATATGGCCGGCCATTTGAAAAGAACTTGCAGCGATTTACCGGAGGATGTTGTACTCATGAGAGCACTTAGGGATATGAATCTTCCCAAATTTATTTTTGACGATGTTCCACTATTTTTGGGATTAATAAAGGATCTCTTTCCTGGATTGGATTGTCCAAGACTAGGATATCCGGATTTTAATGACGCAGTTGAGAAGATGCTTCTGCAGGAAGGATACATCGTTCTCCGCGATCAGGTAGCAAAAATTAATCAATGGAAAGACGCAGAAATCATGACACTAAACGAAAAATAGTTACCTATTGATTATTGATAGTAGATTCGTCGTTTACTGCTAATGATCTAATTTGAATAATGTTTACGGCAGCTTGACAAAGTCGTACAACTCTATGAAGTTATGATGACAAGACATTCGACGATGATCGTTGGTCCAACCGGCGGTGGAAAAACTGTAGTTATAGAGACACTGTGCAAAGCGCAAACGTATCTAGACAAGCCGACGAAAATGTTCATACTAAATCCGAAGGTATGTTCTAGAATTTGTGTTTCAACAGATGCGAGTTAACTCGAAGATTGTTAAACTTGTTTTCTTTTTCTTATACTCAGGCGTGTACCGTGATAGAACTTTACGGAATTCTTGATCCTCTAACGAGAGATTGGACCGACGGCTTGCTGAGCAATATATTTCGCGAGATAAATAAACCCCTCGACTCGGGAAAAGACGAACGAAAGTATATACTCTTCGACGGTGATGTCGATGCTCTGTGGATCGAGAATATGAACTCCGTAATGGATGACAATAAACTTTTGACTCTCGCCAATCAGGAGAGAATCCGACTTCAAAATTACTGCAGTCTTTTGTTCGAAGTACGGAAAGGAATATTTTTTAAGAAGTCACTTAAGGGGGGAAATACATAGAAATGGTCGAAAACGACGACAAATTTCGGGATTTTTTTCCAACGAAACTACTCGACCAATCGTTTTGAAATTTTTACCGTATTTTATTGTATATTAGAAGGTATGAAATATATATTTTTTAATCGATAATAATTGTTATCAGTAGACTGCAGCCGATTCCGCGCTGCGCGCCGCGCGCGGTCGCTCAGTTCTCCGGCCGTAGCATCGAAAGTATTCATCGTATCGCTATAAAATTTTCAGAGAATATTCTTAAGATGTTAAACTATCGGATTCGTGGAATAAAAAAAAAAAAATTTGAAAAAATTTCTATGTATTTCCCCCCTTAAGGTAGTTAGGTCGCTTCGCGTTCATTTCGCATAAGTTTGAGAAGAATGCAAGAAAATTGCAAATACTTCTCGATGATATAAAAATCTGAAAAAATGCATGCATATTAAAGGTATTGAAAAAATTAATTGGTCAATAAATTTCCCGGGATCCCAACATTTTTTTTGTCAAAGTGATTCGTTCATTTTTCTGAATACGTATGCATTTTTTCAGATTTTTCAATTTACTTTGAATTTTGTGTTTGTCACACATTTTTTCCATAAAAAAAAAAATACAAAGCAAATTGATAAATCTGGAAAAATTCATACGTATTCAGAAAAATGAAAGAATCATTTTTATAAAAAAAAAAGTTGGGTTCCCGCGAAATTCGTTGACGAATTAATTCTTTCATCAATTTGTTAATAACATTTTGGAATTATTATTATGCAAAATTAATCTTTTCAGTACCTTTAATATGCATGAATTTTTTCAGATTTTTATACCATGAAAAAGTATTTGCAATTTCCTCTCATTTTTCTCGAACTTATGCGAAATGAACTCGAAGCGACAGAACTACCTTAATAGATAAAAAATGTTTTCAAGTAAAATTGTTATTAAATGATAATTGTTTGGGAATCTCAGGTAGGAGACTTGCAGTACGCATCACCCGCTACTGTTTCTCGCGCAGGAATGGTTTACATAGATCCGAAAAATCTCGGATATCAGCCGTACATGGATCGTTGGATAAACGGCAGATGTAAATCGGAAAAAGAATTTTTTCATCTCATGTGCGACAAATACGTAAACGGCGCTCTCAATCTGATAATCGACGGAATGTTGGGATTGCAACAAGTTATTCCATTGAAGATGATAGTACCGCAAACAGCGCTGAACATGGTAACGCAACTTTGTTACATGATCGACGGCCTGTACCCCGCGCGACCGGAAGACGAGCCGTCGGCAAAACAGCCCGGAGAAGTTCTGAGTCACGAGGAAGAAGCTGTAGCCTCCCAAAAACTCGCCGAAAGAAATGATCTTCTCGAAGCTATCTATATACAATCCTGCTATTGCTCTCTCGGCGCTTCGTTGGTTGCGAAATCGAGATCCGACTTCGACGAGTATATGAAGAAAATCGCGGGATTAATGATGGTCGAGGACACCCCGGAAAAATTGGCGACAATCCGTAAGAAAATAATTGTTCCAAGAATCATTTTTTTTTTTTCATTCCCATCGTCGACACTATGAATTTGCCATTAGGGTACATACCGATTACATTTCGGTCACTTTTTGATTACGTACTGGATATCGAGAAGAGAGTATGGATGCCGTGGAAATGGCTCGTACCTTCTTACGTTCACGATAAGAATAAGAATTTTAGCGAAATTCTTGTGCCGACTGTCGACACTCTGCGCACAGCTTGGTTCGTTAAAATAATGAATGGTTTGAAGAGACCCGTTCTGTTGGTCGGTGAAACTGGAACTTCGAAGACTGCGGTTATACAGGACTTTCTCAGGGGGCTTCCTTCCGATAAATTCGTGAGTATCGTATTTCTACGAAATTATCGCTATGATTGAATTTTGTTATTCACTCGTTTCCGATTATTATTACTATTGTTTATTGCTGTGATTCTTTCAGAATCAATTGCTTATCAACTTTTCATCGCGAACGACTTCAATGGACGCGCAAAGAAACATCGAATCGGCCGTGGAGAGAAAAACGCGAGACGTTTACGGTCCTCCACCGGGGAAAAAATTGATTGTATTCATAGACGATATGAATATGCCGATGGTAGATACTTACGGTACACAGCAGCCAATAGCACTGCTGAAGTTGCTCTTCGAGAGGGGTGGATTTTACGATCGTGGAAAAGATTTGAATTGGAAACACATCAAAGACATTTGTAAGTTAAGATAGTTATCTTGCTTCGCGTTCATTTCGCATAAGTTCGAGAAAAATGAAATTCGAAAATTGGAAATATTTCTCGATGGTATAAAAATCTAAAAAAAATTCATGTATATTAAAGGTACTGAAAAGATTAATTTTGCATAATAATAATTCCAAAAAGTTATTAACAAATTAATGAAAAAAAAATTGAAAAAACACAACTTTTTTTTTTTATGAAAATGATTCGTGAATTTTTCTGAATACGTATGAAATTTTTCAGATTTTTCAATTTACTTTGAATTTTGTGTTTTTTCACACATTTTTTTTTCATATAAAAAAATGTGTGAAAAGTAAATTGAAAAATCTGAAAAAATTCATA
Organism: Cryptus armator; assembly: GCA_963971235.1. Taxonomy (NCBI): domain Eukaryota; kingdom Metazoa; phylum Arthropoda; class Insecta; order Hymenoptera; family Ichneumonidae; genus Cryptus; species Cryptus armator. Next base: position 5,771,489 of record OZ020235.1, read on the forward strand.
CGTATTCAGAAAAATTCACGAATCATTTTCATTAAAAAAAAAAGTTGACTTTTTTCAATTTTTTATTCATCAATTTGTTAATAACATTTTGGAATTATTATTATGCAAAATTAATCTTTTCAGTACCTTTAATATGCATGCATTTTTTTCAGATTTTTATACCATCGAGAAGTATTTGCAATTTTCTCTCATGATTGCGAATCAAACGCGAAGCGACATAAATACCTTAAAGTTGAAATAATATGTACCCAATAATTAACCGAAGAAGGGATGCAATTGATAAAGTTTCTTGATTTCATGCAGTGTATCTAGCAGCGATGGGAAAAGCTGGAGGAGGTCGAAACGAAGTCGATCCCCGATTCATCTCGATGTTTTCAAGTTACAATGTTACTTTTCCAACCGAAGCTACACTCAATTATATATATACGAGCATACTGACCGGACACTTGCAACCCTTTCCCGAAGAGGTGCAAATCGTAGCAAACATTCTCATCCAAATGACTCTTGAGTTATACAAGGTAAACTCGCTAAATAATTCATTTCGTGTGCGTATGCAGGTACAGTAGGGTGGTTCCAAAAAACATTGTTTTTCCCGACTTCGCTAAAAAGACCATATTTGATGCCTGTAACACGGGTTAAAAGTTAGCTATTGTTCACCAGCGGGAGTAAAAGTAAAAGTAGCCGTGAATAAAATAAAATAAATCATTTTTTTTTTTTTTTCAAATTTTTTTTGTTCGAATTCATTTATTAATAAATAAATAGAAAATACGCATCAATCGACCGCTCCTGCGTCGCGGCGCCGGTTCCTCTTATCGCTAATTTGTGCCGCTAAGCCGTTGCAGGCATAAAAATATGTCGATTTATGCAAAAGCAGAAGTTTGCTGCTTCATCGATGTGTAAATTTCCAGAACAAATTCAATATTCGAGTTTTCAAAATGTAGATATCCGGCTGCTCATCGAGATTCGAGTTCCTTGCAGTGAAAAAAACGTTCGTGTAAATTCGGAGCCCAATATAATTTGTTTGCATCATCGAAATTGCCGTTTTTTTAAATGCTGAATATCAATTTTCTAAAATTGAAATATGCCTCTGCTCATCAAGGGTTATTTTTCATTTTGCTTGAAATTTACGTACTACAAAATCCGCGTACTATATGAGAATTTTTAATAGTACCTCAGCGATCCCAATCCCTATCTTGACTGTCGAGAACCAGTAAATTCTTCGTTAGATTATGACTCATTGATATTCTACTATATGATGTTGATATTCTATTACTCGAAAATATACCCTTTGTGAAGGGGACTGTTTGATGAGCAGCGATATGTTTTAATTTTTAAGAGTGGATTTTTACATTTTTCAAAATTTCAATATCGATCAGGCCGCAGCAAAAGAAAATTGTAGAGTTGGCAGCGTTTACAAAATCGTTTCTTTTACTAAAAGCGATATTAACTCGAAAATTCATTATCAAAAAAAAATATATCAAAAATAAAAAAAACAATTTTATCAAAAAAAAAATAAAATAAAAAAAAAGTTAATTTTTTTTCCATTTTGAAATTTTTTTATAAAAAATTTCTCTACAGATCGTTACAACTGAATTACCACCGACACCATCCAAATTCCACTACATCTTTAACATGCGCGATCTTTCGAGAATTACCGCTGGTCTCATTCAGAGCGATCCTACTTACTTTCCGACAGTCCAGCAATTTGTGAGACTATGGCGAAACGAATTCACCAGAGTGATATGCGACCGTCTCATAAACAATTCGGTAATTCAAACCGTGCATCGATCCAATTAATTTTTGATATTGTTGCCGAAAGTACTGAGCAAAAAAAAGATTGTGTTGACTTAATGAGAGTAATTCCGCTGCATTGCTGACAACGGGATATCATTTTTCAGGATCAGGAGTTGGTGAGTCACAGTTTGGAATCAAAAATTCAAGCTGTTTGGGACGAACAGCCGCAAGTAATCGAATACAGTCTGCGAAATCCATTGCTCTTCGGTGACTTCAGAAATGCTTGCAACGAGAACGAACCGCGATTTTACGAGGATTTGCTCGACTACGAAGCTGTCTACAGTCTCTTCTTGGAGGTTCGTACAATGTTTGTCCCAAAAAAACGAGAAGAAGAGTACAATTTTTGCTCTCTCTACTTTATTTCCAATTTTTTATTCGAAAATTGACAAAGTCACGTCGTTCCGTAGATTTTCGAAGAGTACAACGAGAGAAGTACAAAAATCAATATGGTCCTTTTTAACGACGCTCTGGAGCATCTAACCCGAGTTCATCGTGCCTTACGAATGAATCGCGGTCACGTTCTCGTGGTCGGTATCGGTGGCAGTGGAAAACAGAGCGTAATAAGACTCGCCGCATTTGCCGCCGACTGTGATACCTTCGAGATCTCCCTGAGTCGCGGTTACAACGAGAATAGCTTTCGCGAAGATATGAAAAGATTGTACAACATGGTCGGCGTTGAGAACAAAAAAATAGTATTTCTCTTCACAGCCGCGCACATTGCCGACGAGAGCTTTCTAGAGCTCGTTAACAATATGCTGATGACCGGTGTCGTTCCGTCTTTGTTTACCGATGACGAGAAAGAAGCGATCGTCAGCGCGTGTCGAAACGTCGCCAAAGAGGCCGGATACGGCGTCACTAAGTTAGTCAAAATTGATTGGATCAATAATTTAATGAATGACTGATGATGATGATTTGATTTAATTATTTAATGCTTTAACGAATGATTTGATGATTTAATGATTTTTTTTATATGGAAAAAAATTCAAACCAAAGACAAAAATCTGAAAAAATTCATAGGTATTCAGAAAAATAAAGTAATCATTTTCATAAAAAAAAAAAAGTTGAGTTACCGTAAATTTGTTTTAACAAATAAAATTGTAAATTTGTAGATTTGTTTGTTGTTTCTTGTTGTTTTGTTTGTTTAATTTGTTTTTGTTTTAAATTTGTTGTTTTGTTAACAATTTTTTTTTTCATCAATTTGTTAATAACATTTTGCAATTATTATTATGCAAAATTAATCTTTTCAGTACCTTTAATATGCATGAATTTTTTCAGATTTTTATACTATCGAGAAGTGTTTGCAATTCCCTCTCCATTTCGTCGAATTTAGGCGAAATGAACACCAAGCGCTCCAACCTCCTTAACGATATTTTTCTTTTATCTTTTGGCCTTTAATACACACATACACAGTGATTTTTATGTTTTTAATTGCAGAGAAAGCGTTTGGTCCTATTTCGCTAAAGTCAGTGTCTCCAATCTGCGAATTGCGCTGTCGATGAGCCCAGCGGGAGAAACTTTACGCGCGCGATGTCGAAGCTATCCGGGACTTGTAAACAGTACGACTATCGACTGGATGTTCCAATGGCCAGAACAGGCGCTTTTGGCTGTCGCCAATGTCGTCCTGAGAGACGTGAGTCGAGATCCCGTCGTTACTTTACTGTCGATAAATAAATCTATGATTTGTGCAATAATGCAACTTGTACCGCGATGTACAATATCGCGGCAGAATCCCAATATACCGGAAGAAAATCGAGAAGCGATCGTCAATCACGTTGTTCACGTCCACGTATCGATCGGCCACTACACATCCGATTTCCTTGCCAAATTAAGACGCTATAACTACGTGACACCAAAGCACTATCTCGACTTTATAAACACTTATCTGAGTCTGTTGATCGAGAAGAAGGAATACATACAATCGCAATGCGAACGTTTAGCCGGAGGTAAAATAATCCGACCAAAGAGCCTAATTAATAGATTAAATAAATCGAAATTCTTTATTGTAAATATATTCATACGCAGGATTGAAGAAGATAGAAGAAGCTTCCGTAACTCTGGAGGAATTGAACTCAATTTTGGCAGTTCAGAGAGTCAAAGTAGCCGAGCAGACGAAAAATTGCGAACAACTGTTGGCATCGATTGGCGAGAGTACCGATGTGGCGATGGTGAAAAAAGAACTCGGCGAACAGAAGAGGCAAGAGATCGAGGAGCAGAATAAAATAATAGCGAAAGAATCGACGGAAGCGAAGGAAGCTTTGGCCGAAGCTCAACCTGCTCTCAATGCCGCGAGGATCGCCCTGGGAGAACTCGAAAAAGGCGATATTACGGAAATAAGGTTCGATCGATGACAACTGTATTCTCATATGAATTGACCGCTGTTGATATGAAATAGTACATTATGCTACAAAGGAGGAAAGTGCGTGATTTTCATCTAGTGTGAATTTCAATAAAAAAATGTTCAAAAAAAATTTCAAAAAAAATTTTTCACTAAATTTTAAAAAATACCAAAAAAAAAATTAATTAATTAATTATTTATTTATTTAATTTTATTAGCGGCTTCTTTTACTTTTACTCCCGCTGGTTAAGAATAGCTAACTTTAGACCCGCGTTGCAGGCATGAAATATGGTATTTTTAGCGCAGTCGGGAAAAAACATCGTTATCGAGGCACTTAAATGAAAATGTCCTCAAAAAACGTTATGGGCTTCTAGAAAAAAACGTTAACAAATTTACAATGTTCCGAAACGTGTTACGAAAAATGTGAAAAAAAAAAAAAAAATGCAAATTGTTCTGAAACAGCGCAGCGCAGCGCGGTAGACTCGCTACTTTTTATAGACTGTATTATTTTTCCATAGATCATTTGCAACTCCGCCGGAACCGGTGCAAACAGTATGCGAAGGTGTAGCGATAATTCGTGGCTTGAAAGAGATCTCATGGAAGAGCGCAAAAGGGATGATGAGCGATCCAAGTTTCTTGCGAACTCTGCAAGAAATGGATTGCGATCAGATAACGCTGAAGCAGCAGCAGATGGTTAAAGCACATTTGAAAAAATCCAATAAATTAGAACAGATGAAGACTATAAGCAGAGCCGGCTACGGTCTGTACAAATTTCTTCTCGCTGTGTTGGATTACTGTTCCGTTTTCAGAGAGGTAAATATTGTCGCGCGAAGGTCATCGTACACAGATCTGTAAATTCGAACGATTTAACGATTATTTGGCTTCTTAGGTAAAACCGAAAATGGACAGAGTTCAAGAACTCGAAGCTACAGCCGAACGAGCGCGACGAGCTCTGGAAAAGGAAGAGAAAGAGTTAAGCAGAATAGAGAAAGAGTTGGAAGGGTTAAACGCGAAATACGATACGGCGATGAGCGATCGTCAGAGACTGCAGGAGGAAACTGATCTTCTGCAAAGACGTTTGATCGCCGCTGACAAACTCATCGGTGGACTATCGTCCGAGAACACACGATGGCAAAAAGAATTGGAGAATCTTGAAGACGAGATGCAGAAGATAATTGGCAATTGTTTACTATCAGCTGGATTTTTATCGTACAACGGACCTTTCTCGTACGAATTTAGAAACGAAATGGTTTATAGCAACTGGCAAAGCAGCATTTTGGAGAAAAATATTCCGCTATCGCAACCGTACAGAATAGAACATCAATTGACCAACGATGTGGAAATAAGCGGGTACGGTAACTGGAAATATCGAAAAAATGCAAGCAAAGTCATTTTTTTTTAAAGAAAAAAATGAATTTCAGATGGAACTCTGAAGGTCTGCCTCCCGATGAACTATCGGTCCAAAATGGCATTCTTACGATGCGCGCCTCGAGATTTCCGCTCTGCATCGATCCCCAACAACAGGCATTGAATTGGATTAAAAAACGCGAGCAGAAGAATAATCTGAGAATCATAACGTTCAATGATTCGGATTTTATGAAACAAGTGGAAATGGCTATAAAGTATGGATTTCCAATTATTTTTGAAGACGTTGACTACATAGATCCTGTGCTGGACAACGTTCTGACGAAGAATGTGCAAAGTAATTTGTCATTACCGCTTTAATGTCGTTGCAATTGGATTATTCAATTCCGTAAAATTTGAATAATTGTCGTTTTGCAGACGCGGCGGGACGAAGCTTCGTTGTTCTTGGGGACAAGGAAGTCGATTACGATCCAAGATTCCGAATGTATCTCACAACGAAGCTCTCCAATCCAAAATTCAATCCCGCAGTCTATGCAAAAGCAACGGTTATCAATTATATGGTTACGACTACCGTGAGTAACTCTAAAAACATTGTTACTATTTAATTCCGGTATCGAAATGTATAATAATCGTACGAATATGCATCGCAGGGGTTGGAAGATCAGTTACTGTCCGTTGTCGTGAGAACGGAAAGACCCGACGTCGAGGAACAGCGTGAAAATTTGATCGCCGAAACGAGCGAAAATAAAAAATTGTTGCAACAATTGGAAGACAGTTTGCTTCGAGAAATAGCGACTAATCAGGGCAACATGTTGGACAATATCGATCTCATTGAAACTCTCGACAACACTAAATCGAGCGCAAGCGAGGTGATGACGAAGATATATCTGGCTGACGTAACGGCTGTGGATATAAACAAACTTCGAGACGGCTATCGTCCGGCCGCTAAAAGAGGAGCAATTCTATTCTTCGTTCTCGCCGACATGGCGACTGTTAACTCAATGTATCAATATTCTCTGATAAGTTACTTGGAAGTTTTCGTTTACTCTTTGAAGAAAGCGCTACCCGATCCTACCCTCGTAAAACGTTTGAGAAACATCATTAATATGCTCACGAGAAACGTTTACGAATACGGATGCACCGGAATCTTCGAGAAGCACAAACTTCTCTATTCTTTTCAAATTTGCACGAGAATTGAGCAGAGTATCGAGACGGTTAGCCAAGCGGAACTTGATTTCTTTATCAAGGGTAACGTTACTCTGGAAAAGTCGTCTATTGCTAATCCTACGAGATGGCTTACTAGCAACGGATGGGACGATGTTCTTAAATTAACATCCGACTTCCCTCGACACTTTTCGGAACTCGCCGAAGAGCTTCAGCAGCGAGCGGATGAATGGAAAACGGTATAATTATTATAAATCACATTTGTCTCGATTTTAACCAATTTTTATTGGTAATAGAATGACCATTACTTTTCAACGATTGAATTGCAGTGGTACGACTTGGATAATCCGGAGTCCGAGGAATTTCCATGCGGCTATTCGGACAAATTGCGACCGTTTGAAAAACTCATGTTGATACGATGTTTTCGAGTGGACCGAGTCTATCGCGGAGTTATTAACTACATCAGTACGATAATGGGCGAGCAGTTCATCACACCACCGAATGTTAGTTTCGACATGATCTTCGAACAGAGCACTCCGACGATGCCTGTAGTTTTTATTCTCAGTCCCGGTTCCGATCCGACTTCCGAACTCATGAAACTCGCCGATCGATACGACTGCGGGGGCGGCAAATTTCGTTACTTGTCGCTTGGACAAGGGCAAGAAAAGGTTTGTTACCAGTTATTTTTCTTTTTACTATGCGAAATGTAACTTATAATAGTACATTATGCTACAAGGGAGGAAAGTGCGTAATTTTCACCGAGTGTGAGGTTTGCTGGCCCGAGCGCAGCGAGGGCAGCACTCACACGAGGTGAAAATCCGATCCTCCCGTGTGGCACACGATACTTTTTTTCGGACTGTGCTAAAAATCGCACCATATTTTTATGCCTGCGACAGAAATGACCGATAAGAGAAACCAGGGCCGCGATTCAGGAGCGGTCGATTGATGCGTGTTTTTTATTTATCAATAAATAAGTTTTAAAAAAACATTAAAATAAAAATAAAAAATTAATTAATTAATTAATTATTTATTTAATTTTATTCGCGGCTTCTTTTACTTTTACTCCCGCTGGTCAAGAATAGCTAACTTTAGACCCGCGATGCAGGCATGAAATATAATCTTTTTAGCGTAGTCGGGAAAAAAGTAATTATTTATTCGTCTCTCCGTTTTTCCTACAGACTGCGATCGAACTTCTCGCAAACGCGGGAGCGCGAGGTCAATGGCTGATGCTTCAAAATTGTCATTTACTGCTCGGGTTTACGAGGGAACTTGAAAAAAGATTGGAATCCATGGGAAAACCTCATCCAGATTTTCGGTTATGGCTCACGACTGATCCGACAAAGAATTTCCCTATTGGCATACTGCAGCAATCGCTAAAAGGTCGCCAATCGCTAATTGTACCTACGATCTGATTCACAATTTTAATGACTCTTCTTTATTAATATTTGTAGTCGTTACTGAACCACCGAACGGTTTGAAGCTCAATTTAAGAAACACGTATTTCAAAATGAGTCCACAAACTTTGGATTCGTGCGAACATCCGATTTACAAACACCTCATTTACGTTCTCGCCTTCTATCACGCCGTCGTTCAGGTAGTTTTTTCATGAAAAACTCTGTAAATAATTTTTTCTCGATAGCAAGAAATTCAATTAAACGATATTTACGTCCGAAGGAACGGCGCAAATACGGCAAAATCGGATGGAACATAAGTTACGACTTCAACGAATCGGATTTTAACGTTTGCACGACGATATTGGATACTTATTTGACAAAATCGATGGCAACCAAAGAGACCACCAGAATCCCTTGGAATAGTCTAAAATATCTCATTGGTGAGGTAAGTCGTCGCATGAAATCAATGAATAACAGATACGTTACCCCGATGATAAAAATTTCAGGTGATGTACGGCGGGCGAGTGATCGACAATTACGATCGTCGAATCTCCAAAATCTATATGGACGAGTATTTCGGCGATTTTCTATTCGATTCCTTCCAACCTTTCCACTTCTATCGCGACGATAGCGTTGATTACGTGATACCGCCTCTGGGAGATCGGGAAGCTTACATCGACTTTGTCGAGGAACTTCCGCTCGTTAATTCGCCGGAAATATTTGGACTTCATCCGAATGCTGAGATCGGCTACTTCACTGAAACGACGAAGGAGATGTGGTCGAATCTCATTGAATTACAGCCGCAAACGGGTACCAATTAGATTCAAAATTAATCAAATTTTTTTTTCATTTTTTTTTTTTTTTTTTGTAAATTTATATATGTTTTTTTGTATTCAGCTGGCTTAGTTGAACTCCGTACGTATAGTAGAATAATCATACGCGAAGCTCCCGAAGCACCGAAAAACAGAAATATCATTGACAAATGTAATTAATTATTTACACCTTAATAAAAAAAATCACATCGACAGCTGTCAGCAGTACGGGAATCAGCAGAGACGAATTTATCGAAAACGTTGCATCGGAGATCCTGACGAAAATTCCACCGGAATACGATATGATAAAAGTCAAACGAAACTTTGGCTTAGGAGTGACTCCGTCGGCTGTTGTATTGTTCCAAGAGTTGGAGAGATTCAACAAGTTGATCAGAAGAATCGCAACGACTTTGACGCAACTGAGAAAAGTAAAGATATTATTTTTATTTTATTTCGTAAACTTCTGATAATCGTGAAGAAATGACAAACTAACATTTGCGTAATAGGCGATAGCTGGAGAAATCGGAATGGACGCGACACTTGACAGCGTATCGAGTGCTCTTTACAACGGCAGTTTACCCAAAGAATGGGCGGCTCTGGCGCCAGCAACGAGGAAGAATCTTGCCGGCTGGATGGATCATTTTGAGAAGAGGATAGCGCAATACACAAATTGGGTAATTTTTAATCCAATTAAGGTAGTCATGTCGCTTCGCGTTCATTTCCGGATAAATTCGAGAAAAATGAGAGAAAATTGCAAATACTTCTCGATGGTATAAAATTCTGAAAAAATGCATGAATATTACAGGTACTGAAAAGATTCATTTTGCATAATAATAATTCCAAAATGTTATTAACAAATTGATGAAAAAATAAATCGGTCAACAAATTTTCCGGGAACCCAACTTTTTTTATTTGCGAAAATGATTCGTTCATTTTTCTGAATACGTATGAATTTTTTCAGATTTTTCCATTTGCTTTGAATTTTTTCTTTTTTTATATGGAAAAAATGTGTGAAAAAACACATACGAGACACACGAACACATACGTTTTGATACGATCAAAATTTCAGTACTTCGTGTTACAGTAAAAATCTGAAAAAAATCAACCGTATTAAACATATCAAGAACACTGATTTTGCATAACTATAATGTCAAAAAGTTATTAACAAATAAGTAAATAAATCAATTGTCCAAGAACTAGCCAGAGGAAGTTTTTTTTTTCTCATTTAAAATAAATGTATACATTTTTTAGAAATCATATGCATTTTTTGCAAATTTTCTTATATTTTTGAATTTTTTGTTTTTCGAAATTTTGAAAAATTAATATAAAGACCCGAATTTTGGATATGCAACAACATTCCACATGACACTCGCAAAGTTTCGGGGTGATTGTACAAAAAATTACGTAACAATAGCATTTAAAAAAATTTAAAAACGGAATTTTCAAAAATACAAGAAAATTCTGAAAATATTCATATAGTTTTTAAAAAATTAACAGATTCATTTGAAATGAGAAAAAAAAAAGTTTCACTGGATATTTTTTAGATGATTAATTTTTTTATTTATTTATTTGTTAATAACATTTTGACATTGTTATTATTCAAAAACATAGTCCGTCGTGTCTTCAAGACAACTGATTTTTTTCAAATTTTTATACTATTGTTAAGTGTTTGAAATTCTCGCGAAATCTCATTTTTGGTTGGGAAGGTACGGGTGAAGCATCCGTAAGCATGAAATGTGAATAAAATGTTTTTGCTTTCATTGCTTGAATTTTTATTCTCCAAGGCTGGATGCAACGAGCCGGTTGTGATATGGCTGTCCGGTCTTCATATACCGGAAACTTATCTCGCCGCTTTGGTACAAATGGCGTGTCGAAAAAATAGTTGGCCACTGGATAAATCTCTGATTTATACTGCGGTTTCGAAATTTGCCAAAGCTGATGAAGTCGAGGAGAGACCCGATCAGGTATCCAAAAATATACATTAAAAATGCCAATATTAATATTTATGATTTACCGATACTATTATCTTTTCTTTTCTTTCTTTTTCTCAGGGTTGTTACGTTCAAGGATTGTACTTGGAGGGGGCGAGATGGGACACGGAGAATCATTGCTTAAAGAGATCTTATCCGAAAGTATTGATAGAAGAATTACCGATCGTAACCGTTATACCCATTGAAGCTCACCGATTAAAACTTCAGGTATCATCGAGCGACTTTTAATTCATTAATTTAATTAATTTAATTTAATTGACGACTTTACAACGTTTGTTTTTCTTTTCAATTAATTTAACGATTAATAACGTGTTTTTTTTTACCGACAAAGACGACATCACGACGATATACGTAACGATTAACGATTTAATAACTTTTCTTTTTCTCTTCAAATAGTTTAACGATTAATAATCTAATAACATTTGTTTTTCTTTTCAATTAATTTTTCAGAATACTCTAAAAACACCGGTATACACGACATCGAATCGCCGAAACGCAATGGGAATCGGTTTGGTTTTCGAAGCCGATCTCGGAACTACCGAACACATATCTCTGTGGGTCTTGCAAGGAGTCTGTCTTGTGCTGAACACAGATTAATTTATTACAATATAATTATTTTGCGAATTATCGAAATACATGAAAAAAATTTTTTAAATAATAATTTACAAGTCGCGTTATTTTCGAAAGGCGTGATTTTCGACAATCAAAAACTATCCGTCTTAATCTGTGGTAAGCAAAGATTGTAAAAAGAACTATCGACAAAGTCATTCATATTTTGCCATCTGATCCAAGAATCATCTTGCAATTGCGTAGCGCTTTTGGCGCGTCCTACGAAGTGTGGATCGACGATGAGAAGATACGCGTTATCTTTCTCAACGTGAATCCCAATGATACCTTTGCTGGAACAATCCTTGTCCCCGCCCATCATTATCGGAGAAGTAGACGCGACAAAATGCTCCTTAATCCGTTGCGTATGTTCCGACAAATTTTTGCCTCGAGGAACATGAATTATTTTGCTTCGGATGTCGTAGCGCTGATCCACTACAAGGCAAACCTTCCGTCGAGGAAAAATTTGGATAAAAAAATCAAGTCGAGCTTTTTGACTATTTTTTAATGTTGTTACCTCAAAGCTGCCGATCCATGATCTGGAACCTGCGAAAGTTGCTTCTTTGTCCTCGAGATCTACCAATATTTTCTGGATTTCCGGAAGACTCGGGACCTCTGCCGCATCCGCGCCATTTTTAGCTTTAATCCACGAACAAATGGTTTGCAATGTACGATAGCCGCATCCCCAACCCTGCGAAACGAACGCGCGATTAATTACGTACGAATAACGTGTGAAACATCGTTATTTGTACGAAGGTAATTTTTATCGTGGATATATTTACTCGGTCATCGAATCCATCGCAAACGTAATGCCAATATTCGTAATCGCCTTGAACGAGCGTAGTTTCGCCGATTCCAGGATTGGGAAGCCCTTCGTGAACGTTGCGCAGCAAATTCATAGAATAATTACGTTCGCCGTCACGTGACATGTTGTTTTTATCGATCGATTAGCGACTAATATGCATATTAATTGACCATAAACCTGATAATCGTTATCGAGCAGTGTTGATAAACATGTTTTAAGAAAAATCTAAATACACGAGCACGTCGAACGAAAAGACACGTGAAGACACGTTGTAAACGACAACAAAAAAAATGGCGTTCCCGCCGCTCCACGGCCATCTTGCGCCTGGACCACTCAATTATATTATATACTGGGTCGGTGAAAACGATTCAGTAGTTTCGACGCGAAAACAAACGTACTACGATGCGTCGATGCAATAATGGCTCGTGCAATCGAGCTCACTGCCCACATATCTTCTCATTCTAAAATTGTGCTCAAAGTGATTCGAAAACAATTGTCGTAGATGGTAGATTAAAATAACCTACCGTATAATACGTAAACATTAATCGGGTGTCGATAGTTACTATCTCGTCGCGAGTTGTGCAAACTCGGTGTAGTCTGCTAGGAAGGTGAACTCACGGGAGTAACACAACGGGGGAAAAAAAGTCGGGAATGCAGTCTCGCGGACTGCGCGTTGGATTTCTAATAATCGCTGTCAAATATACTGTGCTGAGTTACTTCGTTTGGCGTTTTATAAACAGAAACGTTACGGATTCACGTACAACGACCGACGTTTGATTATCGACGTGCGTCCGAAAAATTTGTTTTTTTTTTTCGCATTTGGATATAAACGTCGAGATTTATCGAGAAGCTGGAGAATAATCACCGAATTGCGTCACAAAAACCAGTGGAAAGGTTTATAAAGTAGAAGGCATTTTCACCGAGGCGATTTCTATATCCTCGGTAAGAAATGAACCCGATGCCTCGCATTCCGTAAGTCAATTAACTCGGACTATTATATTATCTAATTAGGGTAAATCGGTTACTAAGGCTATGTTTCTTTGCTACCTGACGTTTCGCGAGATTGACAGGTGCACAATAGACTTGCGATAGACTCATTGAAATTTTTTTTTGTCTCCTATCTTCTTACCGATTCGACTATTATCCAGTTGCATCTCTTCGACGATTTCGCTTCATCGCTTTTTTACTCTGACACGTATTTTTCTTCACAATTAACATCGAGTATAAAGATTTTTTGATGTTAATGAAGGTTATGTTATTATCAAGGTTACGCGTGATTCATTCATGAACTTTGAGCTCCGAGAACAACGACAAAAAACTTTCTCAATAATAATATTGTTGTTCTGGTTGCCGCAATAGCGACAATTGACAAAAACAAAGACGATCTGTCGGATAAACAATGATAATTACATCGCGATTTTTTTTCTTTACTAAAATTAACAAAGAAAAAAATTGTCACAGTGAGGCTTGATAAAATGGTACGCGGATAAGTGGAACACAGATATACTTATCGTAAACAATGTATGGAGACGGAGACCTGAAGGCGGTGTCGGAAGGTTGGCCCAAGACGCTGGATTTGAGTACCACAGACGATCCTAACATTAGTTCCGCTATGGAGGACGATGAGCATTTTTGCAAACTTGTATTGTACAAAGAAATTCAAGATTCAAGGTAAGCCATCAAAATAATAATAATAATAATAATTTAAAAAAAAATGTTTCATATATAATAATAATAATAATATTAAAATATTTTATTCAAAAAAAAAAAATAAAAATAAATGTTTCATATATATAGAATATCAATTGTTGTTATAAAGTACCTATTTTTTATGATTTTTTTTTTTTTCAGAGTTCGAATTTGGGATGTGGTGATACTGATACCAAATCTGCTGTTTGTCCTGTTTATCGCAGTGAGATTCAACCGCGCGAGACTCAAATTAAGGGCTACAAGTAGTCCAATTTATTTAGCATTTTATGGATTCGTCGTATGTAACGTTATCATATCGGTGGTGCGATGCATAGTTTCTATGTCGGTTAACGCAGCAGCATCGGTGGGAGGTACAGTCGACAAGGTGCTGTGGGTCACAGTGAGATTTTTTCTGCTCGCGACGGAGATGAGCGTTGTGACGTTCTGTTTAGCATTTGGTGAGCATAATTTTTTTTTTTTTTTTTCAAATCAATATCACGATTTTTCTGTAAAAAAAAATAACTTTTTGTAAATGTGCAAATGAAAAAAAAAATTCATGAATCAACTATTATTTTTCAATGACTACAAATTTTTTAAAGTTTCTCTTCTTTTTTCAATAAAAATATCGCTTTGATGAATTTCAGGACATTTGGACAGCCGGTCGAGTATTCACAGAGTTTTGACGGTAACGGCATTCATAGCACTCGTATTTACAATAATTCAAGGTACGCTGGAGTTAGTTTTACCGGACGACACATTCCACATCCCTAGTAAGGAGTTTTACTTGTTTGGACACGGCGGTATGATGTTCTGGTTTATCAGCAGTATTGTATTCACTTTGGTGAGTAGACGACGAAAAAAAAAAAAAAAAAGAACGGTACATAAGTTTATCTCTGATATAAAAGTAATAACGTCAAATTTTATTTCCGTTTTTTGCAGCTGTACAGCTGCATATTGATCCTTCCATGGACAAGATTGCGAGATCGATTGATCCTCCCGAGTAAGTTACTTTTATGTAAAGAAAATGAAAACCCCTTAATCAATGCTTTCTTCGCGTATAATAAAAAAATTAAAGACTCGAAAACGATTTTTTTACGAAAAAAAAAAAAAAAAAAAAAAAAAAAAGTTTCTTCCATAAAGAATCCAATAAAAATAAATAAATAACGTTGTTTCAGATCGTAAAGGTTTTTACGTTTACGCGGGTGCCCTGGCGATTCTGAATCTCGTACAATCCATAGGAGCGGGTCTATTGAATTACACACAGAATCCTGCGGGTTTATGCGTCGTGGATCTCACTGCCGCGGTTTACCTGACACTATTCACACCACTGGTCTATCGTACATTCTTATCGGGAGTTTTCGGGTAAAATTTCTTCTCTCCAACATATTAATAATCGGATTCTTAAAATTAACGTGAATACTTCTCGTTTACGTACAGAATATCGCAGCCCGCGATAAGTTTTTCCTACAAGGCACAGGTGGACGACGCGATGGACGAAGACACGGTATCGTTGCCGCATCAGCAGAGTTTCTCATCGCTAAAGACCGACAGCGATTACATCTATCAGGTCCATACTCCGTCTATTCACATGCCTCTGTACGAATCTCTCGCCCCTCAGCCGTCCGCTTCGAATCAAAGAACTTCCTTCTATTCCCTCGCATCCCGAAGGGATCCAAAGACCGCGAGTACGAGTCGCTCGAGTTCACAATTGACCCTTTACGGCACGTCTCCCGATGCCAGAACTTTACTAAATCTCCGTCGTAACACTCAAAAGAGTACTCCGAATCTCGGAAAAAATCTAACATCCGCAACGGAGAATTTTGTCGACGGGCAAAAAAGTACTCCCGATTTGAGTTTCGATAGACCCGGTTGGGATAACGAAAATTCATCGACGGGTAAATATTCGACCGGTGACGTGACTTCCGCGAGTATCACGAATTTAATTCTATCACCGAGTACCGCGAGTAATTTTATCTACAAACCCGACGACAACGATAGCAACGCGAATCTTTTCTCCGAATCCGGAAAAAATAGCGAGAGAAATATTTCGCACATTAACGATCCCTCGACTTCCGGTCAATCGGTCCTCTCGAAAGTTATCGATCGATCGGAAATCGAACGCGTTCCGTCGCCTCTCGAGAGTAGTTTGGAAATAATTCTTAACAGCGACACTCGCGAGGATAGTAACATTCGTCGAGTTTCGATTCCCGAACGCGATACGAGTATCAAAAATTTTATCGAATTATCTTCGCCGCAGTGCGGCTACGGGGATAATCGAGGAGACGCGAGTCCCGCGGTCAGCGTCGAGACGACTATTGGATCGGCACATTCTTCGCACGATAATCCACGATTTTCACGCGAAACCGAACACTCAACGAAACCCACAGAATCAGGCGGTCTCGGTGATTACTTGCAATCTCTGAAATCACCGATATATCAAAGTCCAACGAGGAATCGTCCAACCGGAAGTGTCAGTGATCCTCAAGTCCCACGTTCCCCCAAGTAACTGAATCGAGCTTCAATTTTATTGTAAATATTATATATATTCGACGGAAAAATCGGTGCTCTGTCCGAGGAATCACGACTTTTTTTTTTCTTTTTTTTTCTTTTTTTATTGTAAATATTAACAATTTTAATCGAAAATCACGATTCCATTGAGCTTTATTAATTTAAACTGTTCGAAAGATTATCGAAAAAATATTTTTTATCTTATTCGTACTATTTTAGTATTATGAGTTTAACGAGAGGAAAAAAATTATTACTAAAAAAAAATAGAGCGATGCATTCGTCTGGCAGCGCACGCGGCGTCGATAAATTATGGAAATTGAAACGACTAAAAAATATTTACGTTATGGTAACTCACGAGCTTTAGTTCTTTAATTGTATATATTAGCATGCCTAGTGGCTCTTGTTTATTAAACATGTGGTTGTAGCGATCGCACATTGTTTTATTTATTTACACATTTGGTTTGGCATTTCGTTTAACGACTAACAGCCTGAAATACTTTTTCGAACTCTTCAGTGAAGACGTGTTGATTAAGGATACTTAACCCGTAACTTCCCAATCAAAAATACGATTTCGCGAGAATTTCAAACACTTATCAGTAGTATAAAAATCTGAATAAAAATCAGTCCTCTTGAAGACATCAAAGACTATGATTTTGAATAATAACAAATCATTTAAAAAATAGCCAGTGAAATTTTTTTTTTCTTATTTCAAATCAATCTGTTGATTTTTTTAGAAACTATTTGATTTTTTTCCGAATTTTCTTGTATTTTTGAAAATTCTGTTTTAACATTTTTTAAAATGCTATTGTTGCGTAAATTTTTTGTACAATCATCCCGAAACTTCACGAGTGCGTTGTGGAATGTTGTTGCAAAAACATATCCAAAATTCGGGCCTTTATATACATTTTTCAAAATTTCGAAAATTTTTTTTTTTTAAATATAACAAAATTTTCAAAAAATTCATATGGTTTCTAAAAAATGTATAAATTTATTTTAAATGAAAAAAAAAAAACTTTCACTGGCTCTTGAACAATTTATTTATTCACGTTAATCACTTTTTGACATTATAATTATGCAAAATCAGTGTTCTTGATATGTTTAATACGATTGATTTTTTTCAGATTTTTACTGTGACGAAGTACTGAAATTTTTATCGTATTAAACTTTTGGTTGGGATTACGGGTGATACATCCTTAACGGTGGAAAAAAAAAAAAAAAAAAAAAACCCGTTGATCGGAAGACAGACACTAATATTTTTGTTACGATTCACTTTGCTTCCTCAGCGTAGATTCTTATCTATTATGTTCCCTATTTGGTATTTGCGCGATCGCGTTTATCATACGCTATAAACGATGTTTTGCACATTTATTTGCACCCCTGCGACGTCGCCGTCGTTGCTTCTTCGGCCGTTCGGCATTGAAAAATCGATTCGAGAGAAAAAAAAAAGAAACGAGTTGTTCGCGAGCTTCGTAAATCTGTAGCACCAAAAATATATATTATGTGTAAAACTTGTCAGTACGATTATCATCACGGTGTTTGGCGGATGTATAACGTGGTACAACAGACACTAAACAGCCGAAATGAAAGCGCTTTTTTTTTTAAAAGCTTTAAATAGGAAAAGGAAACATTTCTTCTTTCTAGAGATGAAATCTCCGTTGGAGAATCCAAAGCGGAATGATGTTTTGTTTTGCAGAATCACAGTGTCTATGACTCAACACAATTCGACACCAATGCGACACCGGTCAACCCGCTTTACGCGGCTTCTCTCCAGAGTCCAGATAGCATTACTGGTTACAGTATAGACAGTCAAGATGCGCACATCCAGCCGAATGGCTATCAGCAATGAAAAGGTTATTTTTTTTTTTACGTGAAAAACGAAACAGACAAAAAAACCACAAGTCAATGTTCCGAAAGGAGTTGTAACTCCCGAAGAGACGAGAGAAAAAAAAACAGAGCTTTACGACACTCGCGAACAGCGAGTTATACGTGAATATTGTATTATTGGAGAGGAGAGGGGAAAAAAAAAAAAGAAAAAATCATTGATTTTTTTTTCATTCCCGCAAATCGAACAATTTCTAGTCGCTGTTTATATGATTGTGGCTTTGATTATAATGAATTACACGAGCAAATAGTATAGTGCAACTCGTGAGAGAAAAAAACAAAAACTGAGTTTATATTTATGATTAATGATTAACGAGTATGAAGCGCCTTGAGGGCTGTGTGTTTTTCGGGGGAAATGGAAAGGCGTCGATTAAATTTATTTCCGAATTCTTACATCGCTCATTGCTCCGGAGCACTTCTATCTTTACGATGCAAAAAAATACGTTTTTTTTTTTTTTTTTCCTTCTATGACGCATCACCCCGAAAGCGCTTATAATTTTTCCGTCCTTCGTGAATGCGCGTCGATTCCTATGGAAAGTTCGATTGAGTCAATTGAATGTTCGAACCGTACGACGAATCGACGATAAATTTAATCGGTCCATCGGTTCATCCCTCGCTATTTTCCTACTTTTGCATCGAACCTAAGAGTATCGGCTCGTTACACTCTTGCGGACAATAGAAGAGGTTTCGATCGAATAACGATAATTTCGATGATAAACATAATTAGTCTTAACAATGAATCTCTGGTAAAGTGAAACTATTAAGGAAACAAAGAAAGAAAAAAAAAAAAAAAGAAATAACATTAAAATGAGAAAAAGAAGAAAACTCCATCCAACGGTGTATATAATGAAACAGTAACTGTGTAATCCGCTGTAAAGTTATGTTAATTAATATGTTATATCTATGCTATGTATCGATATTGTATTACGTGCATAATTTATCATAAAAATGTAATTAACGGGCCTTGAAGATTGAAACGACGTGAGCAACGATGACGAGAATAAGAAGAAATGTGATACAACGAGAGAAGATTATAACGAACGGCTCGAAATGAAATTTCATACTCAATAAAACTGTAAGTCTTAATTAGAATGAATCGACGAGGAACAATTAATCTCAAAGAAAGTTGGTGCCTCGATCGATCGACAGATGTGAACGAGAAAGTGCGAAAGTTTGTTTCGCGTGAATGACGAAATATTTTGCAATTATGAAGAAACTATAAATGTACGCAAACAGGAATACAAAATTTAATTTTTTTTTTCTCTTTAATTTTTTTCGTGATACTTAATCGATAAATCGAAACGAATAAACATTAGCAACATTACATACATATATATATATATATATATGAATTGTATACCTGCGTCTTTGATAGGATCTTCCAATTTGAATATTGTAAATACATCGGTTTTTTCATATGAAAACAAAGTTAGTATACGACGAATTCTCCTGTCAATAATCACCGAAACACGAGTCACAAGTATCTCAATAAAGACTCTCTGGTTAAACGTTGAAACATATTTGACACGAAAAAAAAAAAAAAAAATCGGTAATATGTGTCTTCGGTGAAACGCGAATTTTTGTAATTATAGAGTGCGAGTGTCGATAGCAATAAAAAAAAAACAAATGAAAACACATAGGCATATTAATACTATGACTCTTAGTGGAACTGAAAATAAAAGTAACAAAAGTTTAAGTCGTAAGAAGAACGTTTTGCTTTGTAGAATCGCAATGTCCTCATTTTTGGTCCCAACTATGCATCGTTATGGAGTTCAACATTTTTCGGCTTAAATTTCCAATTAATTTTGTGCGAAAAAAAAAAAAATTACGTATAATTGATCGTTAAAAAAGAGAGACGAGTGATTATTGAATTATTGGAAAATAGAAAATTGTTAATTTGCGACTAAGTCTGCCAATGCTATCGTTCGAATTTCTTATGAAAACATGAACGTCTCATCGTCTCCCGAATAACCCGAGGAGTATGACGTCGATTACCCTGAATTCTTGGATGCGATTTTATCGGCTATAAAAACAAAAAGAAAAAGAAATACCGGAACGTTCGGACATCACGAATGAATTGAGACGGCACGATCCTCGAACCATTCATTACGCACGAGAGGAAAACGAGATAATGACCACTTGTTTCGTTAGCAACGTGGCGCGTCTGCCTCCATCTGCATTACAATCACTTTTTGCACATTTTTTTTTATTCTTCTCATTGTAAACGCTCTCCGATCGCGAAAACAAGAGTCTATTTTTCAAAGCGTCAGGTCGAACGAGAAAAACAAAAAAAGTTTCGTTACTATGAAAAATTTCTTTCTTTTAATTCCGTATACCGCGGTACAACGCCACGACGTTGTCGTGTCGCGTAACAAATTCGATAGAATTCTACGAATAATTTACAAAATGAAAAATATACACATCAGTTATAATTATCTCGTGCTATTCGCGAAAAATTCTATTAATATAGATATTTTTATTTATATTTTCGACGATGGTAGACGATGAAAATTCCACGTTTGTCTCACCGTCGGGTCATCGGTGACCAGACTTTCGAGAATCTTTGCTTCTGAAACATTGAAAAAATATATACTTCGTTAGAAGTTCGTAGGATTGTGTGGAAGGATAAGAAAAATTGTAGACCCGTACGACCAGTTCTTAGATATTCGCGAAGCGGAGGTTCGATTACCGACACCGGTATAGACATGTTGAGACGTGGATATAGTTTGCTCTTCGTCGTCGATATTGCGTTGCAAACAACCATTCCTAACATCTCGCCGGTGGACCATCGGACTATTGGACCACCGCTCGATCCGCTTTGAATGCAACAAGTTGTCTGCAGCATGCATCCCGTTGTTCCGGATACGTTGCCACGTGTTATCGTAGGAAAGCGCGAAGAAAAAAATGGAAATCCCGCACTTCCAACCGCTTCACCTGAACAGGTGTACGAGCCGTGTATTTAAAAACCATTGACTTCATAACTTTCGAAAACGACATTTTTCTCAACATTTTTTTATCAAAGTTTCGGTCGGATAGATTAGAATTAGAATAAAAATTCTGCAATAATAGAAAAAAAATACAATTGAAATTCGCGCATCGCTTCCACTTTTTCTGTTTTATCATCGTTTACAAAGCTTCGATCTTGAACGACGAAGTAAACGAAATGAAGCAAAGATACGCAAATTAAATTTGCATCTTTTTTCTTTTTAGTACAATACCAAAAGGGATTGAAAAAATCTAAATATCGTCTATCATTTTTATTCTCCTATTTCAATATTTTATTTATTATCAATATTTATTAAGTAATTGTAAGAGAATTATTTTTTTTGAAAAATAAATTAAATGTTTAAGATTTTTTTTTTAATAAACGTAACAGAATAGTTTTGTTTTTGGAAGATCGTTATTTGGTAGCCGTATTGAACTGAAATTGATCGATCTATTCTGTTACCTCGCATAACCGGTCCATTGTCGGCGATCGTGATGGATCTTAGCGTGGATTCTATTTCCCGTGGATCGACCCTCAGCACCGCGACATCGTACGGTTTGCCTTTTGCCGTTCGATAAACCAATTTCGCCCACGTAGAAGACGACCCTGAAGATTGTGAATCGTCGTCCCGACGAAGGACGACCTTGATGCGGCTCTCCGGCGCCTGAAACACACACGAGCAGTGAACGCACTTATTATCCAAACGATACTCTTGAACGCGTTACTTCAGACTCTGCGCATAGATTCTATTTTTAGATCCCCGATCACAGTCGATACACGGAGAGAAGGATCTGATAAAATTTACTGATACTATATCTAGTAAAAAACATCGTAAATTTCTGGTAGTGCGAAGTCAATGATGCCACCTGTTGAAAATTACGAGAACTATGAGAATTTTTACCATACATTATGGTAAAAATTTTCATGATATCGAGTATTTTCGTCATAGGTGGCGAATATTGTCGACTTTTACCAGATGACATAATCATTTCTAGTGGATCCTTCTACCCGTGTAGATATTAAATTGTTACTATAATCTTTTCCACTCGATATATACGTGTATTATTCTCACCTTGTGCACAACGTGCGAACACGTGATTATCGTACCAGTTTTCACGTCCAATATTATTCCGGTTCCCCAACCCGATCCGCATCTCACGAGCACCAAACTTTTATCCAACAAATCTAAAAAAAAAAAAAAATCAACCGAAAGTCGTACCAAACCAATGTGACGAACGTTCGAAACAAAAAAAATGAATTACATCAACGAGAAATTGTTTTTTTTTTTTTATTTCGAAAAAACATGTAAATAAGGAATGAAAATAAAATTCAAGCGTCGATTGTCTCAAGATGTGATACCGATGTGGTAATGTTTCATCGATGAATTCGAAGGGTAGTCGCAATAACGAGACAGTTGAAGATGATATACAACTTGGCGAAGAATCGATATTTCGCGATGAATCGAAACGTCCGGCGGAAATTTACATTGAGGAAGTAATGCAAGTTACCGGCTATCCTCGTACCGGGTCCCTTAACGATCTGCCGGTTGATACTCGAGAAGGACAAGCATTCCTCGTTGCCGAAGAGTAACCTTCGTAAACAAGGAAGGAGACAAGCCGCGAAGGTGTAATCCACCCACTCGCCGCGGCACCAACTCAACGGGGCAATCACCATACCGCATATACTTCTTCTCGTGCCGCTAATAATAAACAAAAAAAGAAAAATGAATAAATACATATATACGAAGCCTATGATAACAATTATTATCCGGCATTGACTTCCTTCCAATTTCGTTAATTTCTTGAAAAACAGAGTTCTTCGAAGTCCGGAAACTATGCGTTACTGTATCCTAAAAATAATTTTATTTTTTTTTTTTTTTCGATCGACTTAGATGAATTATTTGCTTAACTCACTCTTGTGCGGTGACGTAAACCGGCGCCCCTTCGGATCCGGGAACTGCATTGGCATCCGTTAGCATGACACATCCGGCTTCACCCAAAACATTGCTCACAACACCGCGAGAGATCGAATCTAGAAATACGGGATTTCCAAAAGGCGTCGATGACACCTCGACGAGGGCTGCCCGCGACGGAATTCCCATAGACGACGAGGAACCATTGACCAATTGAGTCAGAGCTCTCCGAGCCCTCGAAACAGCGCTGTCATTCGCGAACGTTTCCGTCAACGATTTATTCTTCAGAGATATCATCAGAAATATTGATAGTAAGGAACTGTCGATGTTTCGCGTTTTATCGAAACTCCAGTTGTACATTAGCTCTCGAAAGGTATTCTCGAGCAAAGGACATTTCCAGGCTATCGCGACGATACCTTCGATTTCTTCGAGATTCGATTTTTCCAGCATTGTCGAGTTGTCGTCGGACCGTTGATTCTTTACGGAGGATATATACCTGAATAATTTTTTCGTGATTTTTCATCGACAACATTTCAGTACGATAAGGAATTTGCTTTGCAATAATAGAAAAATTATGAAATGATCTTTATTTCGCGAATTTCCTTTTTTTCAGACGCGTATATTTCACCTTCAGGCTGCGTAAATGAGATTTTTCATTAAGTGAATTCCTTTAGACGAAAATATCGCTCATCATCGATTATATTTTCTCAGACTTCCCATATGAAATAATGAAATATATAAAGTATATGAGATATATGAAATATATGAAATATATGAAATTCGACGATTTTATATAATTAATATATTATTCATACGATTTGGTGATTTGTTATCAGAAATATATTTTTAAGTACGTATATCCGTAATATACTTCTTTATTTCTTTATATATCATATGAATCATAAACATATTCAATATATTTTCGTCGAAAAATATTACGGATAAATAGGTGCAATAATGATGTTAAAATAAAAAATGATTTATCGGTTAAATTGTTTAAAAAGATTACTCTCGCCATTATCAGTTATCAAACCTTAATTCCTGTAGAAAAACTCGAAGTTTCAAATCCTCTTCAGCATCTTCGGGAAAACTCTTCATTTCTCCTGTTTTCAGTTTCGCGAAGAATTCACGTAGCTTCGCGTTGCTCGTTATCCGGGCATTCAACAGGCTGCCGTGCGAAATGACCCAATCGTCGGTGATGAGAATTCCCGAAGCCCCGCATCCTTCGGTACCGAAACCCCTCGCGTACGTCAGCGCCACGCTTCTCACAGTTTCATTCATCGTTTAGTTTTGCGGCGAATATCTATAAATACATCGATTCGAAAGCGATAAGCAAACGATTGGTCAGAAATAGTATATTCACGATGCGTCGTAACGTTAATGATAATAATGGATAAAATAAAATGTTCGATGACAATATGACGCGAGACATACGATAGTGTTACGACCTCTTTAATAGAGAACAATATCGATTCCATCAGAGAAATGGATATTTAATATATTCCGTCCTCTCCTTGGATGCTTCGACCGTCTGGAATAGTCAGCAGCGGCGGTATATTGATAGAGACACTCGTTGAAACGGGAACAAGGCAGACGATCTAATCTAATACCGCGTGCTTCTGTAATGCAATTGCCACTATAGATATTTAGCTGGGAGTGGTTATTCGTGACAGAGTTGATCCAATTGATCGTTTTCATTTGAGCAACGAATATTCGATAAACTACGCGTCGATAGGTCTATCGTGAAATTTTCACAGGTTTTCATATCGATCTCTTTTGTTCTTTTGATTTATAAGATCAATGGCATTATCGTATCTGAACATTGATAACGTTAATCATCGCTACGAGTATTGCTTTGTATTAATTTTTACACTCGAATCATTTCGCAGCTGTAATTGTACGCTGTCTTAATTGACAAGAGTTAATAGTTACTACAAACGATTTAGTTTCGAGTCCGAGTGTTATTGGCTCGTGCCGACGACGATCTCGCGCGATCGCGTCGATCCACAGCCGCTCTTGTTTCATAAGACTTCTTCAATGTGTTATAGTTTCTCTTCACAGTGTCAGAATGAACGATTGCCTCGTACCATACAGATTCCACGCGATGGAATATCCACGAAGATCTTTCCGAGAATTCAAGAGGCTCGAGAGGAGACATGATATGTTACTACGTAATCGTGAGTCACGACTGACGTAAATCGTACATCACGCTTGCCGATCGAGTACATCGAAAACCGGAGCAAAGTGCAAAGGAGCAAAGGAACAACGTAGAATGACTTGCGAGTTACATATGAGAGTTCAACTCGCGTATTGCATTCGTCACTGGTAGCTACAAAACATCGACGCGAATAAATCCTATATCGAGCTTTCAAAAAAAAAAAAAAAAAAAAAAAAAAACACAAACTCGAGACGAATTTGAACGGTATTTCCACTGAGACTGCGAAATCGGTATAACTATTGATGCTTCTATCCAAAAAGTTTTGGATAGAAGCATCAATAGTTAAAAATAACAGCAAGAATTTAATGAAAGAAAGGCACAAAAAGGCTCTTAATGTGATAAATAATAAATAAATAATGAAATGAATGGATTCTCGTTTACAGGAAAATAATGATATCAACGAATTTTCTTTGCCATTTTTGCAAACTGATATTTTGAGTTCCGATAGAGAAAGCTATGATTTTGTAGAAATTTTTTTTTTGTTTCGAGATTTTCATGTCAACGTGTTCAGAATGGTCCAAAACATCGAAAAAATACATTTAGAAAAATGTCCGGCGTGCTATTGGATTCGGCCGAAATTGCCAAAGCGTTTCGATAATTACGAACATTTGAATATTTCTAGTTTATCAAAAAACTACTTGGCGCTGCTGCTATTTTTGCACATCATTAGCAATCGCGCTGAAACTTTGCACACGCGTCGAGTGACTATTGGGGCTGTTAGGTTTTACATTTTGCGCAGATCCGTAAAAAGTTTCAAAAGTTACGAATATTTTCAGTTATGATATCGATGAAATTTTTATTTTTATTTGATAAGTCCGCACTTGGCGATAACTTTATCAAATATTTTTAGTCTCTATAATTTTACAAATACAAAAAAAACTGAAAATTGCAATTTTTCCATTGTCTCCTTATTAATTTCTTTTACTCGCAAAGTTTCCTCCATGAGAAAGCCGAAGGATTACAAAAAATCACAGTAGAAGCTTTGCGAGTAAAAAAAATAAGCAATGTGGACATTTACGATTTTAAGGTTTTTTTTTTATTACAAGGATCGTCAAAGTTTGACAATCAATGTTTATTTGCTATGTGCATAAATTACGTACGCGCGCCACATTCCCGTCGAATATACATCGAAATCGTCATTAAAGCGCCATACGATCGATTTTTCCTACGTTTCGATGTAAAACTTTGCTTACTCAACCCTTCCGCGAGTTATCGTCACTCCCGATATATCGAAAACACGCTTTCATTCGCGGTATAAAAAAATATATGCATAAACGAATTTTACGATCGGCAAGTGGAAGTAAAAGAAAAAAAAGAGCTCCGATCGCTAATTAAATAATTGTCGCAACTAAGTAGTAAAACTTTGCGGATGCTGGTGAAGCGATGCAAGGACAAGTTGAGTGCAGGCAAGCGAAGGACTTTTTTTTTCCTCATGCACTCGTTCCGTTGTTATACGTAGATCCACTGTGCGATACTAGGAAGTCTTCATGTGTCGTTATACACGCTCTTAACAAAGTGAAACTCGCTAATTTAATGTATAGAAAAATGTAATTACCGTCCATCCGAGTATAGACGACGCGGACCAAAGTACAAGAAATAATGATTCTTTTTTTGTTCCCTTTCTTTTCTTCGCTGACGTCAGTCGCAGGTCGTGTAGACGTTCCGGTTATTTGCCGGTGGAATTAATAAGTTTTCGTCGAACCGAAATTCTTATTTTCCGCGTACTTCGGAGACCGTAGGTTATCCAGGAAATGATAGTAATTTTAATTTGTAAGTTATTCAACCGAGTCTAATCATAAAGATAGCGGGTAGCGGGGAGAGAAACCTTGCGCGTCTGCATCTTCGTCGCGTCGTACGACGCTCGTCACCCACTTAATTTCGCGTCTCGGCTTCGTATTTCTTTCTTTTTTTTTTTCGCGTTTTCTCGACATTTTTTTTCTTTTTGCACACACGTGTCTCGCGAAGCGTCTGGAGGCTGCTAGCGAATCTTCTAAAAATAGCCGTGATTCGGGAGTGGAGCACACGGATGTTAAAGCGGCGTGGAGAAATTACGCTCGGGGGATAATTAGAGGGCTGGAACAGGGCGGGGGAGAATGACTGCCACTCGTCAATGATTGATCGCCCTTGATGCCAGCGATAGGCGTATTACTTTACAAGAAAAAAAAAAGAAAAACACAACGCTCGGCATATTGAACGAGTTGATGATGATTACTATCGGCGAGTAATCAAATGACCGGACGAGATTTCGGAGGTCTGCCCATACGTGTGCATCTCGCTGCGGTTGTCGGCTGGTAAACGAAGTCCTATCGCGGGCACGAACTGGCCGACCGTGATCGAAGGATCTTCTTACGAGCAACACAAACGTAGTCGTAAACCCAAACCCTTATTATTATTTATTATTTATTATTTATTATTTATTATTTATTATTTATTATTTATTATTTATTATTTATTATTTATTATTTATTATTTATTATTTATTATTTATTATTTATTATTTATTATTTATTATTTATTATTTATTATTTATTATTTATTATTTATTATTTATTATTTATTATTTATTATTTATTATTTATTATTTATTATTTATTATTTATTATTTATTATTTATTATTTATTATTTATTATTTATTATTTATTATTTATTATTTATTATTTATTATTTATTATTTATTATTTATTATTTATTATTTATTATTTATTATTTATTATTTATTATTTATTATTTATTATTTATTATTTATTATTTATTATTTATTATTTATTATTTATTATTTATTATTTATTATTTATTATTTATTATTTATTATTTATTATTTATTATTTATTATTTATTATTTATTATTTATTATTTATTATTTATTTAGAGACTGTAGAGTGTGAATGATTCGAGATTTATCTCCAGAAATAATTATCATCAATACTGATTGCTTATTTTCATAGTAAAAAAAAAAAACCGCGATTCTTTTCAAAAGTTTAGCATTCAAACTATCGTGGAAAATTGCGTTCTCATCTTTCGTCGAAATTGTATACCGCGCATCTACATAACGAGGCCCGATGCATTAAATGCGATTACTGGCAAGAACGATGCAGATTTTTCGCGAGAAGACTACTTTCATAGATAAATATACAGAATAGTAAAAAAAAACGAAAAAAAAAAGATGCAGGTGTAGGACTAGTTTTTGCTCGGTTATACGTGCCTAAGTTGGAGCAGTGGGAACGCGAGACGGCAGACCGCTTGGCACCTATCGCCCGGCGATATAGTCAGATAAGAAGGCACTCCGTTGCATGGCGTACAAGTAAAACATATCTGTCCTCTTCTGCTTGCCAAGCAACTCGCCACTTCTCCCTTGTAACTTCGCACGTAACGCTCCGGCCTCTCTTTTCTTCTCTCTGTCTCTCCGTTCTTCATCTCTTGACTCCGGCTAAACCGGCAAGTAGTAACGCCTCTTTTCCCTGAACGAGCGAATGTAACTCTGGGCACCGCTCCCAACCGCTCAGCTCTCACGGTATCTTTCTTCGTGCATTTACCTACATACGCTCTCGATATAATATGCGGCACTTGTATCACCGAAGGATGTCGGAGCGAGAGACTAGTTATTAGATAAGATCACGTAGTTCTTTATTTTATTATTATTTTTTTTACGCGTTTAGACAACATTTTTCATATCCACCTTCGAGGAAACGGCTCGACTGTATTATAGAGCAAAATTTGATGATAGGGCCATGGAATTTTTTCGCGATTGTTATACGGCAAAGGCAACACGATGCTTCAATCATAAAGTACCTCGATGAGCGATACTATTTTTATTTTTATTGCAAATAATGTCGACATCGCCATGAATTATAAAAATTGTAATTCTGACAAGTAGACCGCTTGTTTCATCGAAATATTCTAAAATAATAAGATATCACGAAACGACAAGCTCCGGAAAGCCCATTGCTGTTGCGGCAAGTAGTAAAAGACGGTTTTGGTCAGACTTACACCGTTCCGTCAGTTCGGATCCATTGGTGTATTCAATTTTCAGCAAAGAAGAAAAAAAAATCGGTTGAATCGACTAAATCGGTAATTGCCGGCTGACGAAATGCGTATTCAGTTGATTTAACGAAGTAACATAGTAAGGATAGAAATAGTTACGTTAACTAACAGTTAGTGCGATCGACTGAGGTATTTATTTTGATAAACGAAATACGATCGAAAACGATGATTTGACGAAATGTATATCGCTGTTACCGCGAAGATCAGATAAACGATTTTTTTTTTACCGATCTTATCGATCGTTGTCGGATCGCTTGTTTCGGCGACTTGTTCATCGTCGCGAATAGGCCATTCGGTATCTCTTCCCGTTGAACTATAATCGCCAACACCGCACGGAAAAGACGGAAGGGCACTTCCGCTCGGCTTGCTGTGCTCACACTGGTATCGAATTGCGCTACGTTAACCCCTTCTAACGCACGGTGGATAAAAATATAGCGAGGATACGCGGAGGGTATCTTTGAGTTACTATCGATACAGCGGGTGCATTATCGTATCGCAAAAGCCGGTCGGCAAAAGTTACAATGAGACATTCGCGCAGGTGGCAAGCGACGTAGGTGAGGCCGCGGAGTTGTCGCTTATCTTACCGAGAAATCACGAAACCACCGCGACGCCACAGCATCTTAACGAACGACGAGAGACAAAAGGAAGAGCGCGAGGTTGACGCGCGAAAAAAAACTTGGCGAAGTCGACGAGTATATATGTCCTTCGACGTTCTTGTAAGTTGAACATATTAGAATGATCGTGTTCTACGGAAACGCCTTTTCGAAAAAAGAAAATATGATTTCATGGAAAATATTATTGAGATTTTGTTTCATTAAAAAAAAATTATGTACATAAAAAAAAAAATTTTTTCGGTTTGCATAAAATGTTTAGAGATGGCGGACTTATAAAAAAAATTGCATTCGAATTAAAAAACAAGAATTTTGCACCCCAGTAATTAAGAAATGTAACAACGTTAGTAACGCTTTCGCGAAGCTTCGATACACTGCAAATAATAATGGTAAATAATGCTTGGAAATTTGTCAAGCATTGTACATTAATCGGAAATTAAAATATCGCAGTCTGTACATTTACGAAAAATAATAATAATAATAATTTTTAATTACAAAATAAAAAATTAAAAAAAAAAAAAATTTATAAATTTAAATTTTTTATTTAAAATTTTTTTTTTATAATAATAATAATAATAAATGTTTGTCGTTATATTGTAAAAAGTTTAAAATTCCAATACACATTTGTTTGAAATTTGTCGCGAGCCGCGAGATTATTACAAAAAATTACCGAAAAATGCTCAGTCGCTAACGCCAATAGTTCGATTGGCGATTTCGGGACAAATATATTTATATATATACGTAATGTCGAATAGAACATCTTCAACGAAGGCGCGCAGAGGTATACAAACTCAAGCGCTGGACTAGACAGCGTGGCATCGGCGAGCCTCTCGGTGAGCAAAACCGGGTACTTTTATTCGTTTGGAACGTACAAAAGGAAAGTTTCTCGATCGTGGTAACTACGTGAGCAACCAAACGAGCCAACTTCGGTTGGGTGTGTGCGGGCGGGCGTTGTGTATAACGTGAATTACGAATTCACGACGATACGCTCGATGCGCGTGTACGCGCATACGGTATTTTACGTAAATACACTCGTTGCCATTTAGACTAAAATGCCTCGTAGTTGACTAGACTACACCGCGAGTTCGACTATCCTAGCGAGATAGCTGTATCTTGCAAAACTTTGTCTCGACTAACCAGCGTTTATCGAGTAAAAAAAAAAAAAAAAATCACGCGAGCAACGTAAATGCAACATTGAACGTTTACTTACATCGAAGCGGAATATAATTACTTGTAATTATTACGATCAATATAATTTCTCAAGTGTAGAGCAAGGATGTTGCTTCGCGTTCGTCGCGAACTCCGGTGCCTTAGTGAAAACGCGTTAGGCGTTAAGTTTTATTTTCTTTCTCCAATCGAATCTCTACGGCATATCGCGTGACTTTAATAACAACGGTATATTTCATGCGATTTTTTAACAGTAAAAACGCCCTTTTAATTTTAGTCAGGCGATATATCGATTGCCAAGAAACAGAAGGTCATTTTCACACATAGTCACATATATTTAGTTTCGTAAGATAAAAAAGAAAATGCAACATGCCTTGTTTAGTAAAATAAAAATAGCGTCAATAAAATTCATTGTGAGTGTTACAATGAAAGTGATTTATAATTTTTCATTTTAATACCTTCAGTTAAATTGAATAAAACGTTAAGGAAGGTGTATCGTTGCGTATTACCAAAGCATGCGATTCACGTGAAATTCAGAGCGAATTTCGAATACTTCGCATTTTAATAAAAATCTGAAAAAAATCAACCATACAGAAGGTGCTAAGAAGATTAATTTTCCACTATAATAATTCCAAAAAGGTATCAAATTTTTTTTTTTTATATCATTGTTTAACGAATTATCCGGTAATATAACTTTTTTTTTAGAATTTTTTGAGAACTTTTCCTAATTTTCGAAAAAAACAATTTTTTGATTTTTTTTTGGATGACAAATCGCGAATTTTCGAAAATTAGAAAAAAATCTCAAAAAAATCATAAGTATTGAAAAAAATTTGCAAATAAATTTCGGCTAAAGAAAAAGTTAGGTTACCGGGTAATTTTTCAAACAATAATATTTTTTAATAATTCGTTAATAGCTTTTTGAATTATTATTATGGAAAATTAATCTTCTTAGGACCTTCTGTATGGTTGATTTTTTTCAGATTTTTATTAAAATGCGAAGTATTCGAAATTCGCTCTGAATTTCACGTGAATCTCACTCTTTGATAATACGCAGCGATACACCCGCCTTAATAAAAGTAGCTACGCGGTACGGTTTTTTTTGCTAATCAAATCTCATGTCTCGAGTACATAAGAGTGCCGTGCAGCATAATCGTACGGCGGATGTTTGTGCATTTAATGGAGCTGAACGTTCGCCCCCTTCCAGTGGTAGTGGTGAGATATATATATAACACAATAAGTATATTCAACGAGGGAAAGAGTCCGAGAGGCCAGAGTGTTCCGCGGCTCCGATTTGCTGGATCGGTTCGTTCGTTCGTTCGTTCGCTCCTTCGCTCCTTCGCGGCTCGCCTAGACAGCGTGGCAGCGAGAGCGAGTCTCGCTTATCGGTGTTAGTATCTCTCATCGCTTAGGGTTTGCGTGTGCGAGATACATATTCAACGTTAGTATAAGAGCGGTAGTCCGTTCGCGTACCGTTCAAAGGCGTAAACGCGCGTACCCACACGACAGTTCTTGAATGCACGATTCTCGGGCGGTATACGGCGCATGTTCGTGGATATACGCGCGCGGCAACCTCTGCATACAATAACACGATATGTTTCAAACCCCGTATCCAATGCTCTCCCGTATTACACGAGGAAAATCTTTGCGCGATTTCACATTTATTAATAAATTATAGTTTACGAATAGAATATAATGGAATATACAGACGAAGTCGTCGAGACACTATTTACACACTTTATCGGAAATGAAAGTTTAAAGTTTTAAGGAGCTGCGGCCTTATCTAACTACGTAAATCGAGTCAAACACGAGTTTTTTTTTCAGCTCTAAATTTAAATACATAACTTAAAAAAAGCATCTCGATAAATCGAGTGAAAGATCATTTTTTTGTGGCGTTCAACTTTCACTAGTAATCTGTTTAGCAAAGAGATGTTCGATTATCGTTTAACATTTTTTAAAGTTTTGTTAAAGTGAAAGATAATTTTAAATTGATAAATAGAAAAAAATAATAAAATATATTATTATATATTATATCATAATAATACTAAATAATATAATATCATATTACTATGTATTATATGGTTAAGGTTAAGTTACGCAGGGAGAGTAGTTGCGAACAAACCCAGCTTCAGGCTTATGCGACTCGCATAAGGCGTAGTGGGGATAGTGAAGATGAAATCTAAACCAAAATCTAAATCTGCAATCTATATATATAAATGTAAGTGTAAGTGTAAGTATGAAACGTATGTACCCTAAACCCTAAACCCTAAAACGTATGTATGTCTGTATGTACAGACCCCCCCTCAGAATCAAAAGGGCGTATGTACTCAGAGCCTCAGCATCAGAAAGGCTAACTTCACATTGTTGCTAACTTCCGACCATTGCTAACTTCGCACTGTTGCTACCTTCAGACCATTGCTTACTTTGCACTGTTGCTACCTTCAGACCGTTGCTAACTTCAGACAGTTGCTAACTTCAGACCATTGTTAACTTCGTATCGCTGTTTACTTGACGTCAACATAGCAACGGTTTACATAGCAACCGTTGAACAGGACCAGGGAGGTGTGGATAAAATTGCGGCGGTGATATTTTGCAGGTTTCTGTCAGACAGCCGCTCGCGCGAGCCCTGCGAGCCCCGAGGATGTATATCTCTCTATATTATAAAAAGATCTCGGCGGCCTTATCTCCCTATATTATAAGAATATCTCGCCGCCGCCGTGTTCAAGAATCGAGAAGTGGCAAACTTACACTATTGCCAACTTCAGACTATTGCTAACTTCACTCTGTTGCTAACTTCACACTGTTGCTAACTTCAGACTGCTGCTACCTTCAAACCGTTATTAACTTCGCATCGCTGCTTACTTCACGTCGCCATAGCAGTGGTTTCCATAGTACCGGGCGGTCGCCATAGCAGCGGTTGCTATGGAAACTGTCGCCATAGTAACCGTTATCATAGCAATCGTTGCCATAGCAACGGTTGTCATAGCAATGGTTTCCATAGCAATCGTCGCCATGGCAAAACATACTAAGAATATTTCGGGCTGAGGGGCCGCTCTAAGGCAGGGAAAAAATATTTCAAGTCCTTCTGATGAAACTAAAAAACCAACTCTCTCAAGGGAAGGGATCCCCTTAGAGGGAAAGGAGAGGAGGGGATGGGGGAAGGGAAGGGGAAGGGTCCCCTCAGAGGGGGCAATAGAATTCTTTCCATTTAGGGAGACTTAGTTTTTTTATTTTTTTAGAGAAACTTAGAATATACTTTCGCATCCCACGGCGGTGAGACCTTTTTAAAATATAAACACCGTTGTCTATGAAACAATCGAACAGCGAACGCGCGGAGCGCATGAGCCCGGCGAACCTCTAGTCAAATGATAAATAAGTAAGGGTAACATTCATATGTAAATCCATATATCTCATGACACCAGTTCATCCTTCAATAAATATCAATATCTATGTACAGTATTTATAAATAATATATAATATTTAAATAAACAATTTTAAAAAATATATATAAATGGCCAATTTTTGATAATTTTTCATCGAGTCATTTACATCGCACAAAACTGCCTCCGAAGTCACATGTGATATTTGAATGCACGAGGGTCATTATAAAATATGCATGTTGATCATTCGTCTCGGGTCCGAATCCGAGAGTGAAATTAATCGCGGTGTAGTGTTATACGCACGAGAGTAATTATGTATATCAATGAGGAAGTAAGATTAAGATTGTGCTACATCCGTCCATTCCGATAAATCATTTGTATACCTATAGTGTACAATTCATTCGAGATACCTACACCGCCCGTACATATCGCGTTTTAATCGCGTGAGGTCACGGCTTCTCTCGGTGACCGTGAGAAACGATGCACCGGGACAAAGTCCTCCATCGTTGTCGGCCGAAATTTCGTTATGCTATCAGCTATCGCAATTTATTGAATAAATATGAACAGATTACAAAAAAAAAATATGAAATAAAAAACAACAAAAAAAATGTAATGAAAAATAAAATTAAAAAAATATTGTTAAAAGACAATGCGACGAGTGGCGTCCTACGATTTACAGGTAATACCGGATATAAATAATAAAGCGCGTATTTTCGCAGTCCAATCATACGATATACGCCTAAATCGTAATTAGTCACGCGATGTATCGTTAAATGTGAAAGGGGCGTATAAGAGGAACGAGCGACGAGTGTGTTAGTAAAGAGAGGTCATTTTGCATTCCATTCACATTATAACGAATTGTTCGCCGCGGACAGAAACCCGGTTTCACCAGGCGAACGTCCAACAACTCGCGGCGCTCTTACGTTTCTCTCTCTCTCTCTCTCTCTCTCTCTCTCTTTCTCTCTTGCATTCAATGTTTCCAAAGTAGGCCTTTCGGCTGTCTCTTGCACGGTACCGCACATACTCGTCGCGATATACGTCAATCTAGACCCAAGACGTTTACCGCTGTAAATTTCATTGCGCGAGGGCCTCAACGCTTTACCGAGAAGAACGCGAACGGGACAAATATTGGCTGCATTTTTGCTGCATTCCGTTTCATTCGATGAACTGCTAATAACTGAATAAGTAAACGTGGAACGATGCACACGGGAGACTCGACAAGAATGCAAAAGATATTTCTTCTTTCCACTCAATTAATTAATTTAATTACCAATTATCATGGAATCTTTTCATCACATCGGAAGGTTTCAGTTTTTTTTTTTTTTTTCACAGCAAAAAAGACGATTTATCGATGGAATGATGATTAACGCATATGGATGTTGTTACAATTTGGTTTGTTGTATAAAAAAATGATAACAAGTACCGAAAACTCTCAGGCATAGAGTATTACGTTTTTTTTTCTACGTTGTATTCAATGAAATCCAATGAAATTAACAGCGGCTGGCCAGCGTATGCTGAAAATATCCTTATCGTTTCCACGAGTTTTCTCTCATACAGCTCGGCGATTATGCCACGCGCGGGTCATTCAATGTCCCCGCCACGTGCACCCCGAAATTGCTTTAAGCCCCTAATGTGATATATACTATATAAACTTATATACTAGAGATGCCCCGCGCTCGCGGTTCTTCCGTCGACATTATAAAAATTCGCCATCGCCGTCGCAGCTTACAGAACTAAGTGTCTCTAAAAGGGACTTGGAATATTTGGGTCCGAGGAGCCGCTCAAGGGGAGAGGAAAAGTTCATCTAAAGGGGCCTTAACCCCTTTCGAAATTATCCCGTCGAAATCGAAACTCGGAAGGGTATTGAATAATCCCGTTCACCACGAAGCTCATTGACCGGGCGGGGGCGCGTATTCCTCGTTCTTTCATCATCGTTGAATTACCCTCAAATAAAATGAGAGATGAAGAAGAAATATAGCGACAAAATACTAACGCGACGGTGGAAAAACGCGTACGAGACAACCAGAGTCGTCGCCTCGTTGAAATTGGCGCGTGATCCGTTCCACTCGGCCTTTTTCACCCGGATGCTGTATGTTTGAATAGTCCGGTTGCGTATATCCCCCACCGCGTACTCGGGGCGTCCTTGATCATTGGCTTCTCGAAGGGGGAAAAATACATCGTTCCTCCCCTCCTCTCGCTCTCATTACCAAGATTACAGAGAGTCTATTTATGTGGGCTTTCGTGTCCACGAGTTCTCGCACTGACGATGAAGAACGTTACAATTAGGTCGTTGCCGCGGCCGCCTCGCGGGGATGAATTGACGCGGGAAGGTGACCGCGGAAAACGTCGCCACGGCGGGGAAAAAAAACAGAAATGGGGATGATATACCCCATCGGGCGGACAGACGCACGCGGTTCAGATCATAAGACGTATGTTATAACTATACCCTATCGTGAGTGAGCGAACGGGAGAAAACGCCGAGAGGGACAAACCCGAGGGTTGCTTCAGCCTCCCTTCTTCCTTTTTTTTCTTTCCTTCGATCATCCCCCCGCCTAACCACCTACCCGCGCTTCTTCAAGACACTTGGACACCCGTCGTGAGCTATGCGGTCCGGGGCTCGCGCTACTATATATTAGAGACGCGAACTCCTGTATCCTCCATCAGAACCCCAACAGGAGTCGTAGGACGTGTATCAAACGCGAGGTTTTTGTTTCCATCGTTTATCCATCCCGTATCTCAGTGCTTCGACTAGCGCCGAAAGACAACAAGGTGAGTGTACCAAAAACACCTGGGATACTTGTAACACTGTGACGTAGTGATAGTCAAGACGACATTTTTGAGAACATATGTTCGATCCGAGTTATGCAAGTGAAGCTAATTATTTTCGATAACCTTAATATAAAGTTGAAATGAAGATTGCCGGAAAATTACGAAAAAAAAAAGTTGAAAATTAGGTTGCCGGAAAATAATATTTAAAAAAATGTCCAAAAGCTACACTAAGGCCGTGTTGATTCAGCTATTTGGAAGAGTTGATGAATAGTTACTTATTTTTAATGAAAATTAAAAAGCAAATATTTCGTTCACATTTTACACTGTATCGAGAACAATTGTTAGTTAAGGCAGCAAGAAATTTTGCTGCAATAGCAATTTTTTTTTTTTGGACGCACAGCACAATCTTTGGCTCTTCCAACTAATTATTTTCCCATTGTGTTTGCAATAACACAACAATGAAAATAATTAAGGGTGAAATCGATTGAGTGAAAAAAAAATGAATCGGTTCGTGAACAGCCATTGAATTTTCGTCGCGAAACATTAAATGGGAACTTTTCGTTATTCTGGAACGTTCAGTCGCGAGTTGTGGATGTATGTTCGTCGAGGAAAGAGAAACGCGCAACGCGAATGACGTTTCCAATGTTTGATACTTGTGGCAGTGGCCGATCGTGAATCGGAATCGCGCGTCATACGAGGAGTGCGAGAGTACATAGGGAGGTTTGCGCGGGGGGCGCGCGAACGAGCGTGGTTATGCGTCCAGCTGTCTGCTCGAACCGTCGGCCGACTAATTATCTCTTAATTCGACTCAATTGCTTCTTGGCACGAGCACGCGGATGATATCACAAACTTAAGCCCGTGCCGCGAAGCTATGCGTGGATGCTCTTCGCTTCTACTAGTAGAACGCAAACCCGTAGTCTCTTCATTAATTCTTTGTACTAAACGAATCGCGCTAAGTCTCTCTCTCTCTCTCTCTCTCTCTCTCTCTCTCTCTTTCTCTCTCTTCTTTTTCATCTTTATCGGGGTTATGCCGCGACTATTGTAGACACACGACAGTGCCCCACGACGATTCAGTTATGATTTCAACTAACGATCACCCTCTCGGCCAACTGATTTCTTATTTACATTTGCAAACCTCCCACAAACATATTTGGAGATAAAAAAAAAATCCAAAGTCGAAAAAAAATCATTTGAAATCTATTTTCATAAAATTTAATGCGTTTAAT
Source organism: Cryptus armator (assembly GCA_963971235.1). Classification (NCBI taxonomy): domain Eukaryota; kingdom Metazoa; phylum Arthropoda; class Insecta; order Hymenoptera; family Ichneumonidae; genus Cryptus; species Cryptus armator. The sequence goes on from OZ020235.1 coordinate 5,810,141, forward strand.
CACAGATTCGTAATCTGCGGCTAAAAATAAACGAAATAATGCGTCACGGAATTTTTATTTACGATACACTGCTATCTTATCCTTGTGAATTCGTGTAAATGTTTAAAAAATGCTTAGACAAATCTGTCGGCAAAAATATGAATTTCAAAAGCTATTTTTATATCTGTTCTTTACATTTTTTATTTCTGTTGCGTGACTGATCGCAGATTTGTAATCGATAGTTAAAAAAAACACGTGATAAGATCGCAAACAATAATTAATATTCATAATGAACTTTCGTTTCATTCTTATCAAATCGTCTAAACATTACAAAATATTTGACTCAACTTTTACGTGAAAAAAAAAATGAAATTTTAAGAATATTTTTTATAATTTAATAGAATAATAATAATAATAATAATAAAATAATTAGATTATTATTTTTATTATTAAATTAACGGAAAAATATACACGAGACAATAAGGTGTCAAAGAATAAAAGTCATTGGGTATTTTCCAGGCAACTTAATAGGAAAACAAATTTGTAGGGAAGGAATGAGCCTTTCGATCAGTCTGTAGCCTTGTATATCGTATCGATAGGGTAGCGAATGAAAGCATTTCAATCGAAAATAATTGGTATATAGTTGAATGTAACAGCGTATAGCATAGTCTTCGCTGTATTCTCCGTCTGGTTTGCTCCCTCAACAGATCTCAATGACGGGCTTTCGCCGCGGTGTAATTAATGTCGATGCGTGGAAAAATGCTTCTCGGGCGATAAATTACTTAAGTTCAATCAGCCGACATCGGCATAACTGAGGTTGATGAAACTGCACGCGCGCGCCCGCGAGAGAGAGTAGCATCGGCTAATGTCACAAGTCCCGTATACAAGTTACTCCAATCTTCTTTGACGCGAGTGCACAAGATACCGACATTACTCACGGGTAAGATAGCGATTTTGCATCGCGAACGTAAATTTAGTCGGGTAACGAGCGTCGATTCTTTCTTCAACTCTCTGCAACGAGAGGACAAAGAAAGCGTGTGCGGCTCGGAGAATTTGCGACCCTCTCCCTTCCCCTACCGGTGTTGTATCATCCCCCTGCGATTGTTCGAGATCTTTTCGTGAAAAGTGAATCGGTTGGACTTTTCCTAAATGAAAAGCAGCTGAAACTGGTTCGACTGTGGATGCAACTGATGAGGGAGGTAAATGGAGATACGCGGCACCCGGCAACGACTGCTAACGACAGTTTACGACTATTATACACGTGACGAAAGCTTGACGGGTTGCCTGTCTAGAATTTCTGATGGACAATCTCCATTAGTTACCTCTCTCGTGGGTAACCGCGCAATCTATTCGTCCTCGAAGTCGCATTGCCTCGCTGTCGGATTCGCATCTTGGAAGCAACGCCAAGGCGCGTCTTCGAATCTTTCGTCGAGGCAAATCGGAGCTTTCTGATATCCAACCCTTCGTCAATCGAGTACACAATTTCAACTAATATCGGATAATTGTGGATCGTTTGCGAAACGAAATTTTTAAGATTTTTTTTTTTTTTTTTTTTTTTTTCACTCGACGGACGAAGCAACTACGTGCTTTTTGTTCAGCGAGATTTGATGATCAATTTTCTGGCAGCGCAGTACCGGGCAGCGTGCGTGCTAAACGTGTCCTGAGTCCTGACTCGTTGCTCGCAAAAGCGGTTCACACCGCTCCTACGACGATTAACCAACACAGCCGCGAAATCGTCACTAGTTACATATATAGCACAACCCGGTGATTCAGAGTGAATTAAGGCATTTGGCTTCATCAGCAATACGTGTATGTATAGGTAATATATGAACGTGTCGTCAAGTTATTTGTTGCAGAAACAAAAAAAAAAAACACAAAATTCTTGCCGAAATATTAGATATCGTAGAGCGTTTGTTAAGAATTTTTTTAACATTCGATCGCATAGCTTAAAAAAAATGTTTGAGTTATTATTTTTTTTCGCTATCATTGCCGATCATATTACCGCGGGGTGAATACTTGGAGAAAAATCCAAAAGACGCGTTAATAAAATTGTACAAATAGCATTGTTGCGATATATATTTGTCACATCGTGAAATTGCTGTGACTGAGTGAGTATTTCTAAATGCGTCATTCACGCACTTGCGACATTGTAACTATATGTAGAATATGTGTACGAAACGCGACGAAAGGTCAGAGATGTATCAGTGACCGGGCAGCGGTGTTATCGCGACAGGATCTTGACCGCACCGATCTGGTTGGTAAACGAGGAAATACCGTCGGTCGCTATATAGCTTAGCGTTGTTCGAGGAAAAGACTCGTTAGGAAAACAATTAGCGAAAGTCGCGCGTGCCCTCCTTACTATAGCTCCTTCCTTCCTTTTTACGACGGAAGTACAGATATATTAATGTCGTACGGGTTGTCGGGACTAACCTAACGCGATGTCATTCAATAAATAAGTATCAACAACGCAATTTCAAGTTATGTTCTCACCGAACTTTGACTTTTTTTTCTCAAAGGATTAATTATGATCATCGCCGCGGCAGTAGAACAATCCCGAGAATTCGTTACGGAACAGACCGAAGGCGAGCTACTTTCCGTTCTCAGGGAGGCTGCACGGCGATGTTATTTATAGCCACCTCGACTATAAGAGCGCAAAAGGAAATTAACTCTCGGAGAATCTTTGCGTATGTACTTATGTACCCGGTGCACACGCGCACCCATTTACAAACCGCCGTTTTGAGACACTGCCGAGCTATAGAACCAACGGGAATATACTTTGCTATACTTTCTCTTGTTTTTTTTTTTTTTTTTTTTTCGATAAAAAAAAATACATTTACGTTTTGCAAATAGATTTTTCTTTTCTACCGGTGAGTTTCGTCAATGTCGATTAATAAATAATAAAAACAGGCGATAAATCCGAGAAGACCGTCGCGCGTTGCAAACGACGGAATTGTTTCGTGGTTTTGATTACCGACAATGAGGATCGAAATACAATAATCACTTTATTAATCGTGATAAATATTGAATGAAAAATATGAAAGACAGTGTCAATTAGCGATGTCAAACCGCCGCTACTGTGTTGGAATTCAATGACGGCGAAGACTCTTTGAATTTTATTGAGTTCCTTAACATCGAGATTGTTCATCGCTTTCATTCGGTCCCCGCGATTGTACATAAGTATCGAAAGCGCAAAACCCTACTGTCGCTTAACCTTTCTCGTGATATACGATTTTAAGAGTACGTTATTGATGCTGCCTCGGTTCACGGTTCAGATTCCGGCATCGCGAGAGAGCCTCCCAATGAAGAATCAGCAACACAATTGTGTGCATAATCACGTTCTGCTTTGATACTCGAATAGTAACAGCCTCGCGAGTCACGCTTGAGGCCGTTGCAATTCGATACGAATATAGCCTTCGCCTGATATTAACTATTTACTCAAATGTAACAACGTTACGCGATGTAATAGAACTTACTAAATTCACAATAACCGGTTCGCGATTTGAAAATAATGTTATACTTTTTTTATTTTACGATATATGTGAAAATGATGCTTCTCGCATGAATTTCCCGATCAACGACGATTTTATCGACGATTTAAATCGAGTCAACGAGGGTTAATAAAAAAAACAAAAAAAATTTATTAAAAATCGTTGTTCTCTTATTCTATCGTAAAAATTTGCCAGCTTCGCATTCTCGTGAAGCAATGCAATAATTTCGGATTTCACGTAAAGATACGCGGTTACAGTCTATCGACTATAGATGAGGCGCGGCGAATACGACAATCTATCGAGTTCTCGAACGCATACAGTTCCAAATTCTCGTCATCGAGATAAGCCGACGATGGTTCGCTCGTGTTCGGCACTCGGGTTTAGTAGTAGTAGTATCAACGAGAGACGAACCTATGCCCGGCGGTTCTGCCACCGCTGTTAACCGTGTTAAGTGACTCTACGGTACAAGTACACGAGCGCACACCGATTACTCTCCTCGTGTGTGTCTCCTCTCTACATACAGATGCATAAAACGCATACACGTAACTCGTCAACGGAGAGTACTCCAACCGAGTCGACGGGGCCCTACGACACAAAGCCTCCTCCTCTATCTATCCCTCTATCTTTCTCTCCGTACGAAGAGGCAAACGATACCATTGCGTCTGCAGCTACGAGTTACCATCGACAGTCTCCTGACGCGTTGCGTGACGTTCAAACTTTAACCTGTTGGTTTACTCCTCGGTGTGCAAAACTCCTCGTGTTGCATCTCGCTAGTGCTTTGAATAAAAGCCTTCGATCAATTTATATTTTTTTCTTTACTATTCGTTTTATTTCGTCGATCGGTTGCGAGTCATTGAGTCGATGAACAATAGCTCTTGGCTGGAATACTTCCGGTCGATATAAGATTGAATACATGTATATACCGATCGTTCAGTGTCAGCCAAAGATTCTCAGACGGAAATCTCGATGCGATAAAAATCTCCGGAGGTCTAACCTCGAGTTGTGACTTTGTGGAAACAAGAAAAGAGCAAACCCCCCAGTGTGGTGGAGGGTGGGAGAAAGCCGGGGAACAGAAAGTCTCACGGAGTGGGGAGTAAAACGTCTCGATAATCCGAGAACTCTCTCGCAACAGCGTGGCTAAAAAAAAGGATTAAAATTTGTTTTGTCGTTTTTTTGTGTTCTTTTTTAATGGTAATTGATTGAAATTGAAACAAAAAAAAAAATATTGCAATTTTGATTTTTCGAAAAAAAAAAAAAGTTCGATTATTGGCCCGATATTGGGTGTGTTTATTCGCAACGCGAGGAATATTCGACGTTCCGGTTGGTGGCAAAGCGAAGCCGGGGCGTTGCGTTCGCCAACCGAACGGATATCACAGCGTGAGAAAATCGACTGACGGCTCACGGTGGCACTGTCGACTGGCACGGATACAGACATTAAAGTCATCAGCGTTGTACGATAGTGGTAGAGAGTCCCCGATACCAAAGTTCTTCGGGGGCTTGTGCGAGTAACGTATACGAGAGCACGAGAGCAGCGGGACGCTCGCCAGACAGACCCACCGCAGTACCGCACGATTCGTGCACAACCGCCCGCGCCTCCGCTACACTTCGTAACATTAAAGTGTGATATACATAGGACCCGGTATACACATATATTTATTCATAATTCTTCGTTTGGCTGCCTCCACACAAGTAAAGGACTATCATCCTTGAAAAAGAAGCGTTAAAAAAAAACTCCGCATTTTTTTTCTCGAAGAAAAAGTATTCGATATTTTCCATAAATCGTAATTTGGGTGCTCGACAAATCGATAGGACTACCACTGTCCTTAAAAAAAAAAAAAAAAAAAAAAAAAAAAAAAAAACTCATCAAAATTTTCATTTTTTTTTTTATAAATAAAGGTATAAAAATAAATTCAACGAAATAATGATCGATTGATCGTGAATTTAACGATACGCGCGATGGATCCGATCGCAAAGGGTCGAGACAAGTTTATGATTTGCTGCTACGTGGTACACGAGAGTGAAATCGGCTGAACGAGTTTGTGTCGGCCGACACTCCTCCTTCGCTCTCCTTGCCGTTTCTCTCTGCGTTCGCCCGCGTTCCGAGCAATACCGCGGCTCTCTCACGAGTGCGCGAATCTTCGGCGACCAGCATTCTACCACCTCGGCTGCGGTGCTAGGAAAAGTGAAAGAAGAGGAAGGAGCGCGCAGTAAAGCTTCTGGCGCAGTGAGCAGCAGCACTACTGTGAAACGCAGGGGGCTGTCTAACACGAGATCGTGGAGAAACAGAAGTAGTGAGAACGTGGGAACTGAATTCAAAACGTTTATTCTTTTCCCCTCCTCGCTCCCCGTTCACCATCCGTGAAACTCCAAAATAAACGGAGATACTACAAACATTATTACACCCGCAGTGTTTGTGCCGCGCGCCTCCCCGCGTTGTACCAATATATATGATGTGTTATCGCTACTATAAACACTGTATCTCCTCGGTAGGTCTCGTTTCTCGCTCGATAAAAACGCCAACGATCGGCAATCGTAAGGTGAGCATAAATTTACGATAAAAGAGATTGTTACAATTACGATTACACGCACACTGGCATGCTGCTCGATTGATATATTATCGATCTAATGATAAACTCAATTAATTGCATAAAGAATCAATCACATTTGTCCGACCAGAAAATTATGGTTCCGACAACCGCGATTGTTATATCTATGAAACAATATTCAATTTTAACGAAATCCTACAAAAAATAAAAATGATTCATTATATTGATAATTATTTTTCTTTATGATTTTTTTTTTTTTTTTCGGAAGACATCCATTTTTTATATTATCAGATATCAATTTTGAGTAAATTATGTAAAAATTATACAAAACTAATTTTCACCGATTTATTTTCGTGGCGTTTTATATTGCAAGACTTTCATTGACGGAGAAACAGTTGTTGATTACAAATGAGGATAAATTCCGATCTAAATATAAAAGGATAAAGCGATAAGGAGATAAGTTTTATAACACCGTGTCATGCGGGCTATAAATAAGCAGCGAGAATATACGTAATGCCAGTTTGGTGACGAGATTCGTTATACGAAAAGAAAAGGGAAGGGAGGGGGTAAGTTTTACTATGCGTCGTGTTGCGTGAGCGCCAAAGGTGTAAGTTTATGACGAGGTGATGCACTTGCGGTCTATCGCGGGCACGTGGTTCCAATCGACGCTCGAAATTGGAGTCGACTTAGATACGTTTATTACCGAAGCGTTGTGTCACGCGATGTGTGTTGCAGAGGAGGAGCGTGAAACTAACGGCGCGTAATCGAAGATAGGGCTGTTAGGTAATTGATGTCTCGATGCTTTTGTTATAGCAAAACGATATCTCGTGACTATCGTGAGTCATTCCGGTACCTTTACTCCCGAGACGAAAAACGTTATCGCACATTCAAGAGGAAAAAAAAAAAAAAGACTTCTTATACACCTGACATCGAAAAAAAATCTCAAAAACATTGTCATAAAAATATTACCGTAAAAAAAAGTGAATAGAATTTTGAAAAAAAAAAAAAACAGAAAAAATTGTCAAAGAGATGCATACATTTTGTAATGATATCATACATTGGTTAATGTTTTATTCAGTTTAAATAATGCATTTGATTTCCACTTCAGTAATGACTAATCTTCCGTCTTCTCGAGTCGATAAGGGTTAAGAAAAAAAAATCCGAGAAATGGGCAGAAAAAAAGAAAAAAAATTCCGTTTACATCGCGCAATTACTTTGATCGAATGAATTGCAGTGCAAATGTATGCACGGAACGGAATAAAACGGCATCCGTTCGACAAAACAAATTAGATGACACCGTTGGCGGTAATCGTCGTCTCACGTATTTTGTATTAACTCTTAAAATGCTCATCCGTTGTGTCATCTAATGTAAGTACAATGTTCGCATTTTCAACGAGCGTAGACTACTCTACGAAAACAACTTTTCTGGATTCCTCGACGATCGCGTGATCGTAATAAACGGAAGGGATTGATATTGATCGCGATTTTTCCGCAAAATCGTTAGTGATTTATTTTCAAAATATTGCGCACGGAGAAAAATTGCCATTTCGAGAGCTCGAAGCTTCTCGATTCTCGACGAAACTCGCGCGTTTTCCTCGAAGTCTATACATCTGGCTGCGAATCTCTTGCGTCACTGGCAACGTGCGGCAATGATTCTTCAATGATAAAACTCTCGTTAATAACTAGAACGCCTTTTGCCCACGAAATTTTCCGAGAAAATCGAACTGTTGCCGTAAACTGATAAAGAAAAAGTGCTCTTTCGATGGAATGCGCGATTGTGAGCGACGAACTAAATATCCAATGACTAGAAAAGAATACTCGTTTCATCAAATGAACTTTTAAGTTTGCATTGAGTATTCATCTATTTAACAGGGCGATTATTTCGTTTACATACCCCACGCGGTATACTGAGGGAAAAAAGCGATTGAATCGACTGAATGGGCGCTTGCGGATCGCGAAACAAATATTCGATTGATTAAACGGAATAATAGTCATAGTAAGGAAAGAAATAGTCATTTTAACTGACAGTTAGTAAGATTAATCAAGTATTTCTTTTAATAAATAAAATATTTGTTTCGCCATCGGCAAGTGTCGATTTATTCAATCGAACCGATTTTTTTTCGGTTTACGCGATGTATAAACATAGTATACATAATCTGTATACTATGTATCTATCTATAAATACGTACAATCCGTCTATGAAGTATATATCCACCATTATATATTCAATATATACGCCCAATTCTATACTTTAAATTGTATATTAGAGTCTATAGATAACTTCACCGCTCGGATAATAACACGTTGAATCGATTCCAGCAATTTTATTCACTTCAGTTTAACACAAAAACATCGATCGAAATCCGTGCGTATTAATTTTTACATAATTTGTGCGAAAAGTCAAATGATTATTAGACATATTAGATGATAAAAAAAATCATAATAATGATTTCAAAGATTTATTAACCGCGACGCGATCTCTGTCACAATGTTCGAATTTCATTCGTGAAAGTAATTGCCAAGTAATTCCGATTCTTCCGGCAAAACGCACGCAAGCATAATGAATGGAAAGATTGATTTCTATCGGCATTCCCGAGAAAACGGGTCCACCGTTAGATCGTACGATGCCGCGCGACCAGCAGGTTCCGCGCTCGATCTACGCTCGTGATTCTTCAGAAACGGGGGGCGGGAGGGGTGGAGAGGGAGGGGGGGGGGGGGGGGGGAATCGCAAAAAAAGGCATACTGGGAGATCTCGGAAAGCGCGGGAAAGATCGGATCAGGTGCTTACGCGAGGGGTGGGAGATGGAGGCAGAGTTCGGAGGCAGAGACTTACCGCGAGGCGCGGAAGGACGCTCGATGGAATTGGCCGCGATTACTCGTGCTGAGCAACGGCTACGAGAGAAGGTAAATTACCGAGTTCTCGCACAACGGTATATAGTAGTTGGCAGGTTGAGCATAGCGCTCAATGCGGTCTTCTCTCTTTCCATTCTTTGCCTTGGGGGGAGGAGGAGGAGGCAAAAAAATCGTAAACGCGTGATCATTTAATGAAAAATCTATTCGCGACTTCGCTTCTAACTTTTCCCCGATCATTTATCCGTGGTTAAGACTCAACGTGGCTCGTGTCAAAGCTATTAAACAATTATTTTCTTATTCTTGGCATCTCCGAACGAATAATTGATCGATTTTTCTCGATCGACTCGCGCTCAATCGTTGCGCGATATCGAGGCAAAAGACCGGAAAAATTGAATCATCTTTAGAAACTCCTTGAGGCGCGCAATTATATTTATTGATATATAATCGCTACATGACACGCTATTAAAAAACATGTCGAACTATAGGAGATAAATCCTTCTGTTACTCAGCAGGTGACAGCGTTAAAACTTGACACAAATTGGGCACTGCCTACCGATCCCTTCACTCTTTCCCGACCTCGTTCGCGGAAATTATGCAATCGCTCGCGATCGAGGTGAAAATATTTATCGAGGGGAAAAAAAAAGGTAAAAGTTGCGCTCGATTCGGAGAGGTATAATGTACAGATGTAATATAATGTCGATCGAATAAAAAAAAATTGAAACAGCGGAAACAGGTGTAGGCAGAGGAAGAGTCGCGAGAGCGAAGGGGCACGACGAGCTCGTAAAAAAAAAACTTCCGCGAGACAAGATCAGAGTGAGAACTCGATGACGGAAACGGCAGACGGAAACCTTGGATTATAATTATTAAGAGTCCGCGTAACGAGAAGAGTTAAATGCACTTCGCGGCGATGTAACCGGCGTGTGCGCCCGAGTGACACGCGCAATCGCTTAAGTATCTCTCTTACGGGAAAACGATGAGTGTGCAATATCCCATTGACTCGCGCGTAAATTTCCATGGAACGTTTCGCGATTGGATATACGTGAAACAAGAGAGCTTCGTCATTAGGTTAAACCTGCAGACAATTCATCAGGAATGTCATCGAGGGAAAATGTATTCGTTATTCATTCAAATCTCGAGATCCGGGAAAAGTGTGATTTCGATCTAAATAATCATTGTGCAAATTGCAAATTCTCATTGAATGTATTTTTTGGTTAAAAGTATTAGGCGGTTGTTCCGCTAAGAGAATAAAACAATTATTAAATTTCATCGAGAGCATTTTTTGTTTTTTTTTTTTTGCGAATTTGATTATTTTGGACCCAAAAGAGTTTATTTTTCATTGAATTAACGATTTTGCGATTTTTTCTTCGAGAGAACAACAATTACCTACAGATTCTCATCGCAGGGATTATTGTATTCATACATTTGGAATTCTTGTTGAAAATTATTGAAAGCAAAGTTAAAAAAATAGTTCCGACGCAAATCAAGAGTAGAAAGGGAAATCTTTTTTTGGCTCCGATACAACATTGCCACCCGCGGAAAAAACGCAAATGTAGAAGCGGCGGAAAAAAAAAAAGTAAAAAGAGCAGCGAGCGCGCGGTAGCGCTACGCGAGACTTTTAATTATGTTGGCTGCGCAACCGGCGCGCAGCGAAGGGCGCTTTGTGTGCATTGCGCTCTCCGGTGTCGTTCCCAACAAGTATTATAAGGATATATAGCGTAGCGAGCGCGTGCAGAAACGCGGTGAAGGCACGACTTGGATTCCGCCTATACTCGGTAGAGGTTGATGCAACGAAAAGACTCCATTGCACGACGAATAAAACGAGCGATTATATGTGGAGCGCCGCCACCAGTTTGTATATAGCCTCGGGGCGCCTCTCGCCGCGTAGCTAATACCCGAAAGTCAGAGAGGGTTCTCCCCGAGAGATACGGATTTACGTCAGCCAAATTCTTAGACTGTATAAGAACGAATGCCACTCATAACATTCACTCGTGAATGGAACACCAGAGAAAAAAAAAACGAAAAAACCCAAACGATGAAAAGAAATATTAGAAGCGATCTTCGATAGCGGGAAGCGGCGAAATTGTTCATAAAGTTCCGAATCGTATAAAATTTTCGACAAAGTTTCCGAATCTGAGGAAAGAAAGTAGAAAAAGCCGTAGGAACAGCCCGTATCGCGAGAAAAAGGGAGCATATAAGTGGGCAGCATCGAGAGGAAGACGAAGAAGTAGAGGAATACGAAAGGATGGAGGATAAAAAGAATACGAAGAAAAAGAGAAGAAGGAGGATGAGGAGACGGGGAAGGAGGGGGAAGTAGAGAGACAGAGAAGACGAGAGGGTAGTGCGGTGTATGGGGGGCAAAAAAGGAGGCACGACGATCGGGAATAACACGCGGGGGGTCTTTGCCGGCGATAGGGGGGTAGTGGGGGGAACACTGGCAGGAGCCGCGAGATCCGATTGGTTCGCGCCTCGGCCATATTATAAGCGACTGCAGTCCGCGCTAGTTAATGTTAGCCTGAACCACCAAGAGAGTCGCATCTCTCGTTCCGTAAACTCGTAGCGATTTTTCCATAGTACTGTAAAATCGCGATACATCACAACTGCAATACAACAGCAAACGAGCTTCGTGACTTCGGTAGCTTCGTTAAAAAGAACATTATTTTTATATATTTTTCTCTTCACAATTGCAACAATCGAAGAATAAACACGCGCGCGCCAAAACGCGATTTGTACGATACTTTGTCGAGCTCTGCCACCTCCCCTCCCCCGCAAGTGTCGATAGCTCATTCGTCAGAACCGACCGCGCAATTTTAAATCGCGAGTTTGAAACAAAAAAAATTATAAAATAAAAAGTCTTTCGAGATTAGTGTCAGTGAACCTGTCTGTTGATTCAAAGTGCTACAATCTTAACCTTCGATATCTCGAATCGCATCGAACGCGGATATTATATTTGAAAAAATTTTAGAAACAGTTTTATTTTTTTTTTAAAACGCACTCGAGACACACAGTTTTGAAATGCGTGGAACGAGCGGAGAAACACATGTAAGTCGATGGATCAATATCACCAATTTTTATTTTTTTCATTTTAAGGATTCTAATATAATAACAATAATTTATGAATCATTAACACTGTAGATTCGAATGTAAAAAAAAATGTCGAAAAAATTTCTTTTTTTTTTTTTTTCAACACAATTTACAAGGTTCCGAATGAAAGGTTAAAAAAAAGTTTATCGTCGATATTTCTCGAATGAATTTTCTGCGTTTTCAATACTTCGTAAGATAACTATCGCCGCGAATAATAATCTCGTTCGGATGTGTAAGGTAAGGTTGTTGAAATAGGATATCTCTTTGCGATGTATAGAAAAAAAAAAAAAAAAGAAGAAAAAAATCGAGGCGAAGGATACCTTATTCGACGTGTTATACATGCGTGTGGCATATACGATCGGCCCGCGCGGCGTTTGCCTCCGCGTTAACCAGTATGTATGTATGTATCGTTGCAAGGTGATTCTCGATTCGAGCGTTGCGGATCGCCGGGAACCGCGAAGCGAGAGATAAAATCACCGCGTCGAATAAGTCACAGGTGGGCATCGATGCATATGTGCGTTTGTTCGATGTCTATACATCATCATGCTGTACAAAACAGGTGTCTCAACCGGTGCATGCGCCGCATGTCCGACTGGCAAAGATAGAGCGTTAGCCGGGGGACGTCGCGATTGCAATAGCACACTCGGCAATAAAGTTTTTTTTTTCTCCCTATTTATAGACTCGATATACAATAAACTTTGGCAAATAGATTAAAATTGAAGAAGGTAAAGAAAAAAATTGATAAGAGAGCATTTTTGACTGTTGGAAAGGATTGTAAAAGCTGAGTCACGGAGATCTAGTATAAGACGCGTAGACCGAGACGAGAGCGGTAGATCGACGAAGCGAGGGTGAGGGGCTCGCGTAGCCACCTGTGGCTACGGGCATCAAAGTCAGTCACCGAGTCGAGAACCGGGACGGTCCCGAGACCCTCCAGCTATAGGAGACGCAACTCAAGTCGTAACTTTCGAGCGATAAATGTATTATTCATTCAAAAATTATATTAATTTCCGACGACGTCGCGTTTTTTCCACCTAAGTTTCAATTCGGTAGTTGGCAAAACTAAAACGATTATCGTTGTTGATTTTGTCTCGAAAGTTACGTTAAAGTTGAGGTAAACTAGTTACGTTTGCAAATTAAACCGGTAATTGTGGTGTTTTAGATATCGCGTGATTTCTAACGACTTTTTGTATTATTGGCGAAGTTGCGATTCGTCGAGAAACAAAATAGTTTCAAGTGCAGAACCACGTGTTTCTCGGACTGCAGTACGAGAGCCAAGGAAAGTAACGCAAATCGAAAGCAACTAGACCCACCGGGGACCGTTCTTTTCGTCTTTCACGTCTCCCCCGCGTGCTACGTAACGTCGATCTATTTTTGGAAACAATCAATTAACTTTCAAGGGGGAGGGGAAGAAACCACGGTTGTCCTCGAATCCCGTTCGGCGAAGACTTCGTTGCTTCGCGTTGGTTATTTTTAAATTGACCGCACGCGGGCGGTCGGCTTCCTTTAGTTCTTTCGCGTCTTCGCACACTTCCCCTCGTCGCGAGCCCCTTCTTCTTCTTCGCTTCGTTTATCACGATATACTTCTGCGCCAAAATCTTGTCACTTTACTTTTCGGAGTCGAGAACCTTCGACTTCCGTTTTTTTTTTTTTTTTTTTCGTTCTCCTTACTTTTTTTAAGTCGAAACTCATTTTTGTTTCTTTGATGCTCGACATTCGTCAACTCGCGAAGACGTCAACGTCATCTCAACTATTTAAAATTTTCCGCGAAAAACTGTCAATCATCCTATTCGCGGAGAAAAATCACGCGATCCGATTCATCGACGAAAAATTTATACCGGACTTGCGGCACGTTTCGTTACATTCTATTTTGTCGACATATTATATATTTACGTACTTGCGTGCGTAACAGTTACCCGTCGGAATAATTTATTTGAGGGAGGAGGCACGAGCGAGGTATGGACGGGAAGTGAGCAAAGGCCAAAGACGCGCGTGCCAATCAACTTTTGCTCTGTCAACGTCATACATCGAGACAATTATAGACTGTCGATTGTGCGCCTCTTAACCTTCTCCAAACCTCCCGGCCATCGTGCTTTCGTGATTGAAATTTCATTATTTTCTACCTCGTTGCATCACACTATCTCTTGTTTTTTTTTTTTTTTTTTTTTTTTTCGCGTCGATAAATCTCAATTCATATTTTTATCAGTGCATTAATTCAGTCCGAAGATCGAGTTGTAAGAGCCAAAAATAATGTAATCGTGTAAAAAAAAAACTGTTATTTTTTCTTAATGAATCTCGCAACTCTTTCGTATAAATCGCATTAATGAAGGTTAACTTTATACATAGATACGATTCTTGTAATAAAATTATCGAAGTACCTGGCGCAGGAGATTGTCGACGCGAGGATAAATAACATACGAGACTAATTATAGACGAGATGCACAGGTTCAATGCTACTAGTTTTATTTTTGGCAACTTCGTCGACGAGGTATCGTCGTCTCTTCGGGTCTCGTGGAGCGACGCATTCGCGGATACATAGTAATCGTCTCGCGAGTAAAATAAATTGAGTGGACCGACCGCGTACGAGGTTCCTCTCGGGGTTAAACGAGAGCAGTTCCCGAGAAACGAAAGCGCTAACGAGCCGCCGTTGGCCGCGGCATCGTGTGAAAGAGTCGTCCAAGACATCGAAGAAGGACCGGCCGAGTTCGCAACTCCCAATGTCCCAATGGACGGAAGTGAAACGGCTACGCGGCTAACACGCTGATCGGCTAACTAATTTCGCCACTCCGAGCGCACCGATCCCTAACGTAGTTTCCATTCACGAAAAATATAAAATAACTCACGTCCGGCATCGTATTTCGTATTTATAGAGAAAGTGAGAGTATCGCCGTGTGACGAAAAATTTCGTCGGAACCGAATAAATACGTCAAAGGCAAACGAAGAAATGAATCGCCGAGCGATGTGTCAACAAACCCGAACTGTTGACCTCTCGCGTTAACCATCATCGCCGAATGTAAACCAAGCGGCGCGCGTGTTTTCATTCTGATTTCAAAAAAGTATACTGGTTACGAAAAAAACAAACAAAAAAAAAATCTCAAAATCTAAAAATAGAATATAGTTCGCGGAACAGTTAAGACGGAGACACGAGACAACCACTGGCTACGAGCGTTGATCAATGGGAGTGTAAACGCAACATGCGTCCGAACGAACCGCGCTGTTAAGTATATACGCTAGAGAAACTATGTGCCAACTTGACCTTTGACGGATCTTGAAAACCAGTCGCGTCAATTACTCACGAAACACGAATTTCACGGCTCTCCAAATAGCCAACTTAAAAAATAATAATGTCAAAACTCCAAAAGACATCTCGTTGCACAATAAAAACGACATTTTTTGCACCGATATAAAAAGAAAAAAAAAAAAAAATGAGATACATAAAAATTAATTTCGCCGGTGAGCCATTTCCGCGGAGTATCGCACGACTCCCTCGTAGCTATGTACACGCAATTACAACTATCCGCGGGTGATATATATGTGTATAAATACATATATATTACGTAATTAATACGACAAGTAGCGATAGCAGGCGTGTGACTTTACGATCCTCGTTAATAACTCGACGATAGCTTTTAATGAATTCTGCGTAACGTATATAAATACAAACGCACATAAGCGCATCTATATAAATATAATAAATAAGCAAAGACGATGTACCGGCTGCGTCGCGAAAGGCGGTAACGCGAGTGTATACGCGGCGATCGTAGAAGACGTTTCGTATTGCGCAAATGTTTTATCCGCAAGTAGTTTAAACTCGTATGTACGAAAGTTACATACCTATAATACTACATACGGTGAAAGAAACGAGTTAAAACGACGAGATAGGTAGGAAGAGTGCGGAAAGGGGAGGGGAAAGGGAGGAGGGTAAAGGGGGATAAGAGAGAAGGAACCTCGGATCGTGAGAGCTGCAAAAGACGGGGAAAGGCTACGGTTTCTCGTAATGCTTAACGTGTACGCGGACGCCAAGCTGTCTGCCGGAACACGGATCCCCACTACTTGGCATCGAGCGCCGTCGCGGCTGCTACGAAGCGCAAGGGAAGGGAGTCCAGCAGTGGGCAGCCACTGTGCCCAGAGAACCAGATAGGCTCTCCTCCGTACGGAGGAGCGCTCTTCTCAATTCCTCTGTGCCATCTCGCTTGCGCGCTCGGGTAAAGCGCATATTGCCATCCCGTCTTTACTCCGATTTATCTGTGTGCGCTAAGCCGACAACCGGCACTGAAGAACATCCCGAGCGAACAGAGAAGCCTCTGTCCTACATACATACTGTACAACGTATGAGAATGTCTTACACATATCGATATATATATATATGTATATATTACACACATATATATATATAATGATGTTGCGTACTGGGTGTTGGAGATTTACAGCCGGAGCAACTCGGATCGTGTAAATAAATCGTTTCTTCTTCTGATCTCGTTTTTCTTCGTTTATTTATTTTTCTTTATTCTGATTTCCCGCTCGGTAACGAATGAGAAAGAGGACTTGATGGAAAAACAGAGGAAGCTCTGTTGGGTTTGATCGTGTTGAATGCGCTTCCTCGGGGGCACAGAGAGATGCGCGAGAGCGCCGACGACGGCTTCGCACGGCTCTCGTTGCTTCCCGGGGACCACTCTCGGAGTTTCTCCTCGGTGGGCTGATCTCTTGCTGCCGCATGCTGCTCGCTGTACTCTGGCGTGCCTCGCGAAGCGACACGACCTCGTCAACGTTGTTTCGGTCTCAGTGTTGCAATATCCAACGGGGCTCTCCCCGTTCGCACAGGACACCGGGCAACGAGGCAGCCAGCAACACCAACAGCCGCAGCTCGAGGGTTCGTTGACACCGCGAACTGAGTACGAGCGTTCCAACCCATCGATGTCGCACGATACTACATAGTTATGCACGATATTTTTACATATATCTGCGTATATGTATGTAGTTTGTTTCTCAAGAATATATATTTTCGTCTCTCTTTGACGGACTTTTTTCCGTCGTATATAATTTTCAAAGATTCGTTAATAGCTGAAACGACCTTTTCTCGGTCAATGCTCGGGGAAAGGCTCGCCGCATATGCGTGAGGGACGGCTACTGCGGGGGATAGTTTTTTTTTCCGCTACGCGAAACATACGAGAACGTTGGGAATGGAAGGTCGTCGGAGGGTTCGAAAAATGTGTCCTTCAGGGTGATTATAGTATAGGGATTAATGAATCGAGACGGTCATTGACGCTAATTGAATGAAATTGCGATAAAATTCTTCGACAATTTGTGATTCTCGCATTGAAAACTTACGTTCTCGTAGCATAAGTCGTTTTTTTTATATTTTTTTTCTAATAGTTTCTAACAGTAGGTAAAGCCATTTTTTTTTTGTAAAGCGTCGTTATCCCAACTAATAATGTTTTTTCAGTGTAAATCGAATTTTATTTGATATTTTAATTGATTCTATGGAGTGACAAGAATGTCCTCTCGATAACTCGTAAGAGGAAGAATCGCGTATTTTCCCAGACGCGAGGATTCACGCGTTGTAAAAAGCATCGATACTTGAAAAGAAACATTGAAACACGTGATTTCTCGGATACACGTAGTCCATTGTACTATGTAGAATAGCCGGTAGATGCAAGTTGTGAAGAAAAGGGGGCGAGTTCGGTGGATGCCAAGAGAGCACATCTATGCTCCTTGAGCGTCGCCCCGCGGGCACACCTGTTGAACATTCCTTCACGGATTCAAGCACCTCATTTCTCTCTCTATCTCAATCTTTCTTTCTCTATCCATCGTACCTCTCTCCCAGCTCGCCAGCAAGTACGTGGCTGACATACGCGAGTAAATCGCATTGCCTGAGTAAAATTCATCGTGTTCCCTCGCATAGTACATCCACCTAACTTGGCTATCTTCGATTTTTCAGAGCAAAGTTCACATTCTTTTTATTACAATGTAAACAAAAGAAAGAACAAAGTTTAGTCCTAAAAAAAAAAGAAATACTGATCTTGATTTTTTTCTAATAATTCATTCGACTAATAGTCATTCGATTTGCCCGTTAGACAATAATCTGCGTATAACATCGCGCACGCGGCGTGGAAAATGCGACTATAATCGGTAGTAACGAATCATGCGAGCAAATCATTCCTGCGAGAGGTGTCCCGAAGCAAGGTGAGGATCGGTGGCTGTGTCGGTGAAACGCGCAGCTTTACGCTAAAAAGAAAAAAAAAAAAAGAAAAAAAGCGGCGCGGCGCGGTCGATCGAAGGTAGAGAAGGTACGATCGTTCTCCTGTCTCTCCGTGAATTACTTGGCAAGCTGTAAACTTCTCTCTATCTCTCCGGGCGCTCGAAGAATTTGCTAATAGAATTTTCTACGTAGTTCTTTATTCGCATGCGCCTCGTACAGAATCTGCGTCTTGAGACTTACATTCGCTCGTTCGTTACTCTTTGGCTAAAGCGCTCTCGGGTCTGTGTAGGTATGTCTCTCGAGAGGGGACTGTGTGTAGTCCCACGCGGCCTTTATTTCATCCTCTCGGTATATAGTTGCATTCCATCGCGAGTGATAGACGGACACACGCGTACCAAGAAGTAATGCGCGACGAGACATTTGAAGAGAAAAAAAAATGATAAAAAAAAAAATTGACGACGTCGCCGCGAGAGAAGCCGCGTCTCAAGTCCGGCTGATTCTACTGGCTGGCGTACGCCACTCGATTGGAATCGTTTAGCATTTAATAACGCCAAGTCCGCATAGGTTAATAGGACCGTTCTTATATAATTATCATCACCATTGACGTCATTGACTTGTCTCTATTTGCGTTTTTATTTTATTTTTTCACGTTCACCTCGACATTACACGAGTATTAAGTTCCTCGTCATCGTGTCTTTTTATTTCTCGCAATCTATTTTTAATTCGAAATCGCGTGAATTTTTTTTCTACCCTATTTAAAATCCATTATGAATCGACGATTAGTTTCTTTTCTATTGTTTTATGGAGCGCAACTATTTTTTTGGTATGGAAATCGCGAAAAAAAAAAGTCAATTGAATTGAATTTTTTCCGCACGCATGAAATTCGACATAATTGACTGTTAATTTTGTGCGTTTAGAATTTCAATTTCCGAGTAATTCTTATTCGATCTAAAAAATCGTAAAAAAAACTCATTGGGCAGATTTTTTTTTTTTTTTTTTTCATTTACTCGAAGCTCAGCGTAAATCACTTCCAGATTTTTAATCTCTGTAAACCGCTTCTAATTCGCGTGAGACTATCTTGCGCGGCAAGGATAAATAAATTATATATTTTCTCTCTCGCAGTCGGGAAGAAACATCTCGGCGTATACTGTAAAGTGTACGAGTCCTCTCCGTTGTACGGTGCACCTGGGTGGCGATGTGCCCTCGTGTATTAAATTATCCTCGTGTTGATCTTGGAAGGATCGTTAGTTTTGCACGCGCGGCGATATCCCGATCGAGGACGCGCCGTGGCGGTTTCGCGCCCGCAGCATCCAGGCATCGTCGTCCGTTCAACTCGATTCCTCGTTCTTTCGTCTACTTCTCTCTCCGACAAAATCCCTACATTGACGCTACGGCTAATTCGTCGCGTCTTCTCAAGCTTCTCGTTGATATACAAACACACATTTCAATATTTAACATCCAACTAAAAGAATCGGTAAAACGTTTTTTTAATCGCCTCGTATCCATGATTAGTTTCCAATGACTGCCAAACAAAAAAAAACATCGAGAAAATATTTCTATCGCGTGTATTCACAGTTTCGATAAACGACCACACACGGTACACGTAAAACGCGATGATTGATAATTCTCGTTAACAAAATCGTCATATAGCCGAGTTTGCTCTGCCACTCGAGGAGCCATTAGCATACACGACGAGACCCCTCTCCGGTGTGCGTGTATCGATATCCCACGTGAATAGTGATATACCTAATTCCCTTCCCCCTCTGTAGTATCCCATGACTAACGAATCCATGCCATTTATTATTGTCCCCGCGTGGGACGAAAATAGAAGTCGACTCGTACAAGTTTGTCATACAGTACAAAAATAGCTTCCCTCATCGGGTATATACGCCTATAACTCTCTACCTGTATCTACCGACCTAACTATAGAGTATAAAACTGTGGAACACACGTCAAGGTAGAAAGGGAAGCGATCGAGACTGACTGAATAATTCGCGAACATGAAACGAAGGACGTGTGCGACGCGGCGGCAACGAGTGAGGGGAGGTTATACCTCATTTCTCTTTTATGCTCTTGATCCGCTGCCGCGGGACGAAAAGTAAAACGACGAAGTCGAGTTTTACCTGTTGCGAGGGCAGCGGCGACCGCCGCCGCCGCCGCCGCGATGGGGAGAAGCGTGCGTGTGTATGCGCCCGGAGAAAAGATGAGAAGGGTTACCTGTGCGAACGTCAAAGATTCTCGCCGACGAGGAAGCCGTGGATGGGGAAGGCCGGGAGCCCCCGAGGCAAGTGCAGTACAGCCTCGTTGGTCCGCTGATTTACGGCCGTCTTCTTTTTGGGGAAAGAGCGAACAAGAAGAAGAATAAGGAAAAGAGTTTGAGAGAGTGAGAAGGCGGCTTCGTACGGTATATGGGATGTATCGCGTATCAAATGGCATGTGGTTATATCGTAGTGTGTGAGACGAGCCACGGCGGCCGAGAGCCTAATTAGAGGGCCATCCCCAACCCCCCAGGGGGCTCACGAGAAGAGACGAGAGGGACAGCGCGAAAGCACGATCTGTACGGCTCTCAGTGCACGGCATTACCCACCGGAGCCACTTGTTTCTTTCTTCTTTTTCTGTTTTTCTGTATATATGTATATATGTATATGCATATGTATATGTATGTTATGAACATATAGTGGAGAACCACCAACGCCGGTAGAGAGCTCGTCCAGCAACTCCTTCTCACGATTGAGTCATCCGGCGAAGCACACCGCCAGGACCACCTGGCGAGGAAGAGCCGACGATCTATCTAACGATACCACATCACCCTTGCCGCGCCCCGCCTACCTATCTCGTTCTTCTTTCCGCTTCTTCTCATTCTTTTTCCTTTTTTTTTTTGTGTTTTTTTTTTTTTTTTTTTTTTCGGCTTTCCTCGATACTCTTCTTCTTATTCTTCTTACTACTTTACTTCCATCTGACGATAACGAGATTGCTGTGAACGAGCTTCGAGCGGATAAAAGATTTAGGCGTCCATGTGAGAGTTTGAGGAGTCGGAGGTTAAGGGTGAGACGAGAATTATTCGGGTCATCTATTGACGAATTGGAGACACAATACGCGTGGACGGGGTGCTTTTTTTTTTCACTTTTGGGATTATATTTGTACGATACGCGGACTATAAGGCTCAGGGAGTAGGACAGGCGTTATTATCGAGTACTTTATGAATTAAATTAATATGGCGCGATCCCAAGTGTATAAATTATCTCAATTTTGAGCTTTGAATGAATCGATGAAAATTGGGACTATGAGGATTCAATTTAATCATATGGTTCGTATTCACCAATTGTACCCTGTTTTGAAATTATCTTATGGTTCGAATTTTTTTTTTTTTTTTTCACGAATATACATATTCTTGGTGATTCCGTGTTTTTAAAATAACAAAAATAGTCAAAACATTAAATTAAATTTTCTTATGACATACGAATACTCTTGATTACTCGTGACAATATAAGAATCCTTGTTACAGTAATGACAAGTGTCGTGAGTAAGCAAGGAGAGTAGCGAGGGAGAAGGGCAAAACGCACACGAACAGAAGGCTCACGAACACACGCGGCGATCCAGAGCGTGTGGTGTTTTTACTATAGGATATTTGCAGATTGCACACCTGTGCGTAGCCGCGAGCCGAGGAAAGACCTCACCTGTCGACCAACCGGTCCCCATTGACTTTTTCTTTATTCAACAACCCGCCTCCCTCTCTTCGCTCCTCCCGCAACCGGCGCGGTACCGACCGACTCTCCTCACCGTCTCATTCTCTGATCTCTCGGAGTAGGAACGACGACAACTTTGAAGCTCCGGTGTACACGTATATAATATAGTTAGTATACCTGCACGCTTCGGACTCCTTTCTCCTCTCGAGCACGAGATACACGGAGTCGATAAGAGACGACGAACCACCACTATATTTCACGTTCATAAACGTCCCGCAATGTATATAACCACCATATATTTTCAATCTTTCTCACGTTTATCCTTCAAGCTAAATATAGAATGGTTTGTACTACTATTGTCAGAGTCACAGAGCTGCTCGCGGTACTTTTCGTTTTTTTTATTTTTTTTTTTATTAAATCAGCTGTTACAAACAATTCAGAAGATAAGCTTAACTCGTGAATAAAATTAGCATTGTATTACTTATTTGGTGTAAACAAAAAAAACAGCGATGTATTTGAGAAAATCAAAATCATCGAGTATTTTGCGCTATTGAACTCGATTATCAAATCTAAAGCTTTCATTTTAATATGAACGAAACTACGATCGTTTAAAAAGTTCGATTATTACGATTAGTAATTTTGTAATGAATTAGTGTAAAAAAAAAACGAAAAACTTCAAAAAATTCTCATATTTTTCGGCAAATGTGCGAAGATGCAATTTTTTCGTTAATGATTTTTTTTTTTTCGAATTCCACGAAAAAAAAAAAAAATACTTTACCAAGTTGAAATTTAACTAAGAAAAAAAAAAAAAACCGCAAATACGAAGCGTACAAGAGCACACGTCTCTCGAGAAAACACGAGCGTTAACCTTTTCACGATAATTGGTCGGGTACACGAGATTGGCGAAGCAATTATCCTCGTTCGAAAAAAAAAAGAAAAAAAAAGCCGCATGGATCGTAAGACGTTACACGCACCTCGAGAATCCTTTTCGATTCGGTTGGACACGCGCGCGCCCGTCATCCCCCGTTTGCTGCGAGAGATCCGCGCCGCAATTTTTAATTCCGCGCGTGGTACACGCCGATGTTCGGCCGATTTCTGAGAAAGTTCTCGACGACGCCCCGCGATGTTGAACGGGCACGTCCGGAGTGGCCACTCGAGATAAAGAGCAAATAAAGTATATACGAAAGTAGAAGTATGAGAAAAGGATCTCCAAGGTGGCACACGATTGCGAGATCGGCAAAGAGATCGGACAAGAATCCTCATTTGTTGTGTACGGATTCGCGTATATATCTATATCTACGTGCTCATCCGATCGAGTCTCGAAAAGTGGACGAAATTTTAACGATCCCGAGCACTCAGGGCAAATTATCGCCCCTCGAGCCAATTATATACGAAGGCGGCGTCGACGTGCACGAGTATATCGTTATACGGAGTGAAACTAACGCACAAGGGAGATAGAGAGAGAGAGATATCGAGATGATGAAGTCGGTCGGAGGCCCTTCTCTGATTCTCTCAAAGAAACTGAAGCCGACTCAGCCCGGAGGGGCCGTTCAGCGTCGGTGGGGTCTCTCGCGTCTTCGCGAGTGCGGACCCCCCGATATTCGCGCTCTTTCTCTCGTACGTACAACCCTCGGGGGCTTCGGTCTCTCCATCGTACGAGCCTCTTTACCTCTCACCGAACGAGCGAAGAGCAACACAGCATCCGCTCCTCTTCAACGAACTCACGAGAAGAGAGGAGAGTTCGAGAGAGTTCGAGAGAGTTCGAGAGAGAGAGAGCCGAGCCGTGTGTGTGCCTTCGGCTCTTTCGCGATAGCGTTGCAAAAAAATTCTGAGAATCGGTCCACCGGCTAAAAATAAGATCCCACCCGGGAGTGCGGCGGGGCCCCGCGCGATTATGTGCTGCTGCAGCCGAAAAAATAAAAGGTACGAGAAACCGGCCGGTGGACGCGGCGCGCGGCGGAAAGAACTGAAGAACGATACGTGTTCGCTTCTCCTCTCCTCTGGCTATGCTATATGCTCTCCGACTCACTCGCTGCCGTGAGGATGCGAGCTATGGACGGAAGCGAGCATTGCATCTCGGACTGTGAGGTGAGAGAGAACGAGACGGCAATATAGTTAGTATAGAAGAGAGACGAAACGAGCTAAAGGTAGAAAAGAATGAGAAGGATGAAAGGAGAGGCTCCTGGGATCTCTCGCCAGTGGTTAATGAAGTTGTCGGTTGAGGACGTTTACAGCTGTGGGGGACCTACCTGCGTGTGGTCCATTCACCGCGGCAGCAGGTTGCAACGCTATGCTATGTGCAACGCTGAAAGACTGGTTAGAAGGCTCTGTCTTGTTGCTTTACATCTCTACGAGGCTTAACCGCACTGTCTTATAGACCCGTTCGAATCTTTCTCTCGTTATCGTAAATATCCTTTTTAGAATTTCACCGAAACTAACATTATTCATTTTTTTTTTAGTTAATTCATTTGGTTTACAAGTTTTCCCACGAATATTCGGGTTTATTTGTACTCTTTTCTTCATTCGGGCGACACGATTGTTTCAGTTACTTTTTATTTATTCTTTTTTTTTTTTAATTTTTTTCCAGATGATGCATCGGCAGCAGAAACAGTCCTCGACATTCCTGAGGTCGTTAAGCAGCAGCAACAACAGTAGCAGCTTGTCGAACGATTACTCATCGACGTTGTCGATCGTAGCGAGACGATGCTCGTCGAATCGAACGCGCACCTCGACAGCGTCGTCGTCCTCGTGGACGGCTTCACCGTTGTCAAAATGCTCGTCAACGGCCAATTCGTCATCTTCGTGTCCGGTACTTCTGTCCGTTCTCGCATGGTCCGTAACGCTTCTACTGATCTCCTCGTGTCTCGGCATCGCCGATGCTGGCGTACTAATGGGACATCCATTGGGCAAAAGATCGTTCATGCAACTCCAGTGTAAGGGAATCTACGACAAGAGCATCTTTGCCCGACTCGATCGCATCTGCGAGGATTGCTACAATCTATTCCGCGAACCCCAACTTCACACGCTCTGCAGGTATTATCATTTTTCTTTTTTTTTTTAAGCACTTATATTCTCAAATTTTACATAGAAGCATCGAATTTTATGATCGACTTAAATTTCGTTAAAAGAAAATCATAATTTCAATGTTATATTACGAGATGGAAAATTCGCTGCAAAATTCAATTGTTATTGCTGAAATTTTACGTTTTTTTTTTTCTTTTTTAATACTTCATAAATAACACTATTATATGAAATTCGCATACTTACTTTTGCAGCGAATTAACTATGATAATAACGATTTTCATATAACGACGATTTTAATTCGATAAACTCGGATAACAGACGCGTAAAGTGTGAAGAAACATCAAACTTGTTTCCACGATTTACTCACAACCGGTGTAAACTAACAGAACTGTGTCTTGAATACATTTTCTACAGATCATAAACTTGCAATGAAATCTTTGTGGCTAAGATATCGCGTGTCAACTGCTATTACAAATGAGATCGTAGTTCTAGACGGTTACAAGCGGCTCTACAAAACTTCGCGTATTAGTCAATTAATATCGTAATTAATTTAACATCGAGTTATTATTTCAATTTGCATAACTACGTCTATAAAGATCTTCGACTTTACAAGAATCGTTCATTTAAATTGCAAAATCACAACGATGTATCTTTTCTTTACGCTATCCGAAGTTGATATTAAAAAAAAAAATGTAAAATCGGACTTTTCGCATGGATTTTCGATTTACGATCATTGATCGGGAAAAATGAAAAAAAAAAAAAAAGAAATTGAAGAACTTCGGCAGCGTTTTAATCCGATTATATACAGTGCACCATACACTGCGTGAAGTACGTTTCCGTGTATGTGTACACGCGCGCGCGCGCGCGCGCTGCCGAGAGCGCGTAGGGTTTGTTGGTGCAGCAGCACGTCGGCACGCGTATCGAAACGAAATGAGATTTCTCTTCTATTTATAGCCTCACGGGAGGGAATGCCAGCGTACATCCGTTATTACCTGGTCTGTGTGTTGGGCACTCCGCGAACTGTGCGTTTCTCATGTGCGCTTAACGCCGGAGAAGCCGAGTTACAAGTTACACGGAACGTATCGATGGGGTATCGGGGCAGTAAGACATATATGGGAATATATGGGCGGTGCACCTTTGGCGCGTACCGGTTCCTAGAATTTTACCTATTTGTAATTCAAGTTACTGACCGATGGGCATTCGATGTATGCGTGAACGCGTACTCCGCGTTGCGCACCTGCGTGCCGTACACACGCCCCGATGGCCCTGGATATCTCCTCCGATATCCAACAAAGCCTTCCCCCCCCCCCCTTACCGAAACGTCTCCCGATCGATTTATATTGGAAATGCTACTTTTATTTTTATAACGTTTAACAGATTCGATGTGTTTTTTTTTTTTTTTTTTCTTCAACAATTGCAGAAAGAACTGCTTCACGTCGGACTACTTCAAGGGATGCCTCGACGTACTTTTACTGCAGGACGAGATGGCGCAGATCCAAAAATGGATCAAACAACTCCACGGAGCTGATCCTGGGGTTTAGGTTAGCTTTTTATTTTTCGTTTATGATTTCTCCCACACTTTTTTATATTTTATTTAACAACCAATTAACGCGTTTTCCTTCGTTTCCCAATACTCCCGATTTCATTATCAGTTTCATCCAAATTTATACGTTTATTTCGTTTATTCGACGAGCATTCTCTTTACGAATACCTCGACAACGAGCTTCGCGTCAGTAGATACCATTTAGGTAATTCATTGTATCATCAAAAAAAAAAAAAACAAATCACGCTATGTGTGTTTTTTACGATGCTCCATCGACGAAACTTCTGAATTTTTATTCCCACTTTTTTCGTTTTTTTTTGGGAATTTTTTTTTTTTTTCGTATTCACGAAATATTTTTTTTTTCGTGAATACATATTTTTGCGCGGAAGTCTCTGCGTACGAATGAATGAATTAACCAACGGTGCGAATGAGAAAAAATGATTTTTCAGGAGTGGAGCCCGAGCAAGTTCGAGCCGACAGCGAAAATTTTCGCTTTTTTTGAAACGCGTAATAATTTTTTTTCGCCGAACTTGCAACGCGAAAGTGTCCATCGCTCATGTGTCCCGTCCGAATACTAACAAATCGCACTAATTGTGTCTCTATTTTCGTAAAAATGCACTTTTGACTAATCTATTGTGGTTTTTCTTCTTTTTTCCGAAAAAAAAAAAAAAAAAAAAAAAAAAAAAAAAAAAAAAATAGGCAAGAATGCTTCAGCACTAAATACTTCACGAGCTGCATCGAAGCACTGCTGCTTGAGGACGAGAAAGAAAAGTTCCATGAGATGGCGGAGTTCCTTGGCCGCAAGAAGTAAATGGAAGATACTTATGAAACAAACAACGTCGACGCGAGACGGTAGACGATCTCTCTGGTGGATTGTGGGTGCTTTTGGGACAAAGGCGAGGATATTCGAGATGTGCAACAACGGTGACGAAGAAAAAAAAAAAAGAAATACGAAAAGCCGACGCGAAGAAGAAGAACGAAATGGAAGAAATCTGCTTATTCGGTGGATTGTTCTTTTGGCGAAGGGGGGGAGGGACAGCGCACTCGCAAACACAGCAAGGGATCTCGAACGTCGTCGCGTTCGGCGGCTTAAGCGGAACGGTACCGAGGGCCATACATCCCATTACGAATTCTAGTCGACATAATATATCTACGCGCCGTTATCGCGTGTATCTATGAATAAAACAATTCAAAGTACACACTAAACAATCACACGGGCAAACAAACATTTTTCATAAATACCTGCAAAATATTGAAAACTAATCGAAAGATATAGAAAATTAAAATACACATAAACAAACAACACGGATATGCGCCGAAGACAGTTAAAACATAGTGTACACAATTAAAAACGAAAAAGAAAAAACGAAAAAAAAAAAAAGAAGACAGGAATAAAAGAAATCGAGCGTCAGATTGAAAGTTAGAGAGAACGATAACAAGAAGCCCGATATAAGCATAACATTGAACGAATGCAGTAGAATTATGTGCGTATGTGCGTGACGCATAATATGATTTTCACATTAATGCTATTGATTTATTATTAGTTATCATCATTGTAATTAAAGAGAAACAAAACAAAAAAAAATGTTTTATCGATACGATTACGAAAAATCGTTGCTCGTGATCGAGCGAAAAAAAAAAAAAAACTATATATATCTTTGGCACGAAATAGCGCTACCTTGAGATGCAACATCGAATATTGACGATATGACAAGAGACCGGAGTGTCTTCGTTGTATAAAAAAAAAAAAAAATGAAACAAAAAACATAGCTTCACACGGAACAATCGAGAGTATTACGATTACGCGTATTATTAATAATATTATTAACATTAACGACTATCATTAATATATATTAAATGTTGTTATTATTGTATAAAACAATAATGCAGCCGGACAAGGATAAGATGAGAAACGAGAAAAAAAAAAAAAATGAAAAAAAAAAAAGAAAAGAAGAGATAAGAAAAGCGCATCTTCGAAGGAGAGCGTTTTATTTACGTTTTAGTATTTATTTATTCTTTCGCGTCCTTAAAGTTGAAAAACGGATTTGCTGCGAACCGGCCCCGTGATGTAACGGTGGTCGGGGAGAGAGAAATTCGTTTTGCGCAACGAGGACATTTATCGGAAACATTCCAAAATCAGTATTTATATAGTCGATCGACGTAGCCGTTTTTAACAAGCGGCTCAGCTTTGTATTACAACGATTGTGTTGGCATATTAATTATTATATATGTGTCTGGACCGATTCGAACTCTAATGTTTTTACTCATAACCTTTACCTCCAATTCCTCTGCGCAACCGCGCTGCGCGCATAAGATGCGCATGAGATCGATCGCTATTACTGGACTTTCAAAGAGAACAGATGTGTGACATTTCGTGATCGGGATAATTAACGTTTCTTATTATTAATAATAATAATATCCGCCGCAAAACCAAATACACGCGTTATTCATTTTCTCGGTCGTTACGTTATTATTTGAGTTTCGAACGAAAAATTTTATCTGTCAAGGATTATCGGGAATATTGCGCTTTTTAATCGATTTCATGTCGTGTAAAACCGTCGGGGCTATAATTCCAATTAACGATCGTTTTTCTTCGACGATCGATAGACCGCAATCCATAAGCACTGATAATAAACGCCATTGACTTGGCCTATGAACTATTTTTTATTTACCATAATTATTATTGCTTTGATCCGCCGTGGAAGCAGCGATAAGAAACGTGAATTGGATAATCGACTTTCCAGAGAGACGCGGTTATTCGAAGCCTAATTTCTTTATTGTTTTTTTTTGTTCACTGTTTTTTTTTTATCTTAATTTTAATCTTTGCAAAGGGTATCGTCGGATAAGACGAAAGAGTTTGATAGTTTGAGTTATATATACGATATAACATACAAAGATGAAAAGGCGTTTCTCGAATCCTAATAAATGATCAATGAATTATCATTATCAATCGTGCGTTGAATTATGTTATATGAAACGCATATAATATAATTGTTCATAGGCATATATAGATGCATATGCAAGTATACATCTATCGCATATGTATGTTTTTGTAATCGTGTATATATGCCTATATGTGTGTTGAAATGGATATATAAGTTATTTTTCGTGTTTTGTGTGAATAAACCGATACATGCATCAATTGCGTGTGTGCATTTATTATTTTTTTTTTCGAGATAACCAGTATTTTGTAGAGAGTACCCGATCGTTACTTGCGTTTTCTTTGGCAATTTTTTCGCTTGCCGATAGGCTGGCAAAGTCGGGAGTTATCAAGCGAGTTCGGCGAACGTTTTTATTAAATTGGACCGATTTCACAACGAAAATCATTTGAATTGGTGACGAGGTTATTTTTACAATGCGCGTTATCGAAACGTCAAAATTACATGTTTTTTTCGATGTTAAGAGAGGTTATTGCAGGGGAATTTACTTACCACGTTGAATTTTGTGTCTCGTCACAGCGCGCGTCTCGATGTTCACCGACTGATGTTTCTTCAGGTTCCTAAGTCACGGGGTTATCGCTTCAGGTTTTCTCGCAACAATGAGACTTGTTATTGTTGGTTACGCGCGAGATTTCGGTGCGCGCATGACAACCATTTTAGCGAGGTTCACGAATCGCGATTTCAATCACTTCTTAAGACGAACACTTTCACTTTTTACTTTTGTTTGTCGTGACACACGAGTCTAGAAAACGTAACAAAAACCGATGAAAATTCTTTAAACAATTTATGTGTGCGACAGCTCAACAGCTGACCGTTAATGATTGCGGTGTCGCGAGATCGATCTTTGGTCATTCAGTATCGCCATCTGCAACTTACGATACCGAGGTTCTGATTGGACAGCGTTGCTTTTTGAAACGAACGCTTATTTATTCGCCTTGGTTAGGTGGACAACAAAAACTAATTAAATATTTGTAACGTAAATTCAGTTGATATGGAAGTGTAGAGTTATCATTTTTACGAATTCACAATTAAACGCAAATGACGGTGTTTCCAACAATACCTATTACATATTTATATTGTTAAAACTGCTTTAATACCGTCAACAAAGAATAATGTGTGACTATTCGCGGCTACTGTTAAACCGGAAGTTGGAGATCCTCGTCGATCGATAAATAGTTTCAATAATCCTAATGTAAAGCATGTAAATCTTTTAATTGCGCCTTTAATTCTTTCGGAAAGTGGAGAAAAACTGAAAAAATCAAATTGCTGGAAAAATTGCAATGTTATAGTGGTATGAATAACTCGTTTTTTAATTATTTCAGTTGATAATTGAAAGTTAAAAGTTCGTAAAATGTATTGTTAACTCCCAAAAAAACCACAACTTCTTTAGTATTTCCGTCCTCTGTGTTACATTTTTTTCTTCAATTTTTTCAAAATTTTTAAAACAACTTTCCGCCGGTTGTCGTATTATCCTCCTCACTGTTTTTATTCCGAAGCTTTTTACTTTTGTTTCAATAATTTCGTTTTTCATAAATCCAACGAATCCGAAGGACGTCGACGAGTAACGAGTAACACCGCTGTCGCGATCCTTTGCGTTCTAAATTACTTGATCCGGAAATGAAGCTTCATTGCTGACAAATCGAAAGTTGCAAATTCCGTCTAAAAAAATCGGAACTTTCCGATTGCTTTTGATCGAAAAAGACAAATCCACAGTGTCGCATACCCACAGGAGTAGGAACGTTTATCGAATGAACACTTTAAGTATCATGATATTTTCATTGCTTTTTTTATTCACAAAACTCTTTACGTGTAACAGGATTGGAAACAAGCATTGTATGACACGATAATGATTTAATGAATAATGAAATCGTGTGCGTCGATGTCAAAAATAAAGATACGGCTTTGACGAATATCCTTTATTGTTAAGTACCGTATATTGGCACCGAACCAAATTTAGTAAATCAACAAGAAGACTCGACGTCATCGATCGATAAAACTTCGTTACTAAAAAAAAAAAAACTTTGCACTTATAATTTTTTGAAGATTAGAAAGGAGCGAGAGAGCTTATAACGGAGAAGTTCGGCCGCAGCGGGCATTGTTCGTTTTCTTGGTTTTTTTTTTTTTTTTTTTTTTTTCGTTTTGCTAAAAAATTAAGTGCTCACAAATAAAGTATCGCCAAGTTCTTAAAACATTACACGTCGTTACTAAAGAAGCGCTTCGAATGTACAGATTTATATCGCGGAACACACAATTGCCGTTGACGATAAATGTATCGTACGGTCTTTCGATAAACATCATCGAGAGATCTGAGAAGTGTCTCTCGTCAATGCTGCCTAATTATATCATATATACGTAAACATATTATATTAGACCTTTACAAAAAGCAGGAATTCTTAGCTTATCTCGCAGCAAAATCGCTAAACGAGACTACTTACAACTAAGTATATTAAAACGTGTTTTTTTTTCTTTTTCATCTCTTGTTTCATCAATATAATTTGTACTTTCTTGTCGGTATCCTTACGCATAGTATTATTAGTTAGAATTTACTTCGCTTTGGGTAACTTGTGTTTTTTTTTTTTTTTTCAATTTTTTTTTTTTTTTTTTTTTTTTTAATTCGACCAATCGGTCATCAATTCAGAACAGCATTCATTCGATTGATTTCGCGAGCCGCTCGAAACATTTTTTTTTTTTTCATGAAAAATACTCTAGGGCATTGATGTATTACGTTCTGTGATCCGAATCACAAGACTTTTTCTACTTCGCTGCCGCTGCTACAACTGCGGCGTGTGCAAATAAAAACAAAAAAAAATGTTGCGTTTTTTTTTTTTTTTGGTGATGATATATATATAGATCTATTGTTTTGCCAACCTGCGGAGGAATTCCCTTTGTTATTCCTTGACTATGATTCAAGTTGACAAGTGAATACTTTTTCCTTTTTTTTTTACATTGTAAACGATTGCGCTATTATTCACAGTTAAATATTGTTGAAGGCACATTTTTGTTGTATCCGCACTAAGGAATCTTATTACTCGTTCTGACTATTCTAATTCAGCGATGAAAGGGACGTCTGATTGACATTGTGATTTGTTTGTTGTTCAATTCCTTTTGTTTAGTTTTTGTTTGTTTTTATTTTTCAAACGGGCGTACCGTGAACTCGGAATCTGTATAGACAAGTGTACTCCAGCTGTCCGTGATTACTGTCTATTCTTAGCTCCACGTATTCGTACGGTATCGTGATGTCGTTGTTCTGGAGAAATATAAATAAAAAATAATTTAAAAAATCATTAATCGTTGAAAATTTGAAATGACAAATTATCAAATTTTCTATACATTACGCTAAACTCACCTGAACAGGAAAGTACTGAAGGCTTTCCTCGGAATCCTGAAACTCGTAGTCTCCAAACATAACTGGTTCCGAGTCGCTCTCGTCCTTCAATCCCTGCAAAAAAAATTATCGATAAAAAACATAAAATACAATTACGACAGCGAAGCTATGTAGTCGTTTTGAAAAAACGCGTTTATTACCCAAACATTGAACTTTCGTGGGGCACTTCGCATTTCTCTGTTCGGTAAGAGTGATCTCGGCACATGTTCCACAGTGAAACCGGTGACTTTAATGAAACTTCGTAACTTGACGAGGAGATAACCGGGAAAATCTTGAAAAGCCCAGCAAGCTCCGGGCTGCAATGAGTTTCCTTGAATGACGGTTCGCGGATTGTTGCTTTCGTAGAAAAGGGTGAATCCCAAAAGTTTGAATGCTCGTGTATTCACGTTGTAGCGTTGGGTACATCTCGTGCTGATCACTTGTCCGCCTGTGAACAATTATCAAAGCGTAACATGAAAAAAGCTATTGGAGCTTCACGATTTTCACACGTTGAATGTCACCAATGTGACGAGAAAAACGAAAAATCTCGTTACCTGCGGATTCCAGAGCGTAATCGACTCTTCCGGTTTTATCGGCATCGTAGATCTTCAGAACTTCATTAACGATTCTCCGCATATCATTATCCGACAGTGAAGTACCTTCCGTACAAATATTCTCACTATTTCCGCCGGAAGGTGCTGCACCGCTGACAATTTTATTCGCCTCTTTACTCTCATCAGCGGCAATCAGACTCTCTGCGATTCTGCTGAGTTTTTCTTTAGAAACTCCGGAACCAAAGTACCCTGCGACCACTCGTTCGACTTGTTTCTCCATATCTTCGTCACTCGACAATATCGCATTAGTGTCGCAACAACTTTTCAACTGTGAGTACAAGTTACGCAGAGTTTGAAATTCCAATTTTATGGCGTTAATCTCGCTGATCGTCTCTGTGTTCTGAATTTCAACATTTTTCTCGATTTTGTGCAATTTATCGTTGTAATGCTCCCAAACATTTTTGTCTTTGTTTCGAAGCTCATCTACGCTTTGCGTTATATTTGTCAAGTGCTCCTAGAAAAACACAATGGAAAGCGATGTTTTTTTTTTTTTTTTTTCGTTCAAACGGTTTGTAAGAAGAAAATGAAGTTTGGCTTACGATACTCACCACTTTGCTTGTCTCCGATGCTTCCAGCTTCTCCACCCTCTCTACCAGTTGCTCCATAAATCTTTTTGCTTCTTCCTCGCTTATGGGATTAACTCCTCCGGCTCTTTGCTGATTTTCGTCAAACGAAGAGTAACGCAGTTTGTGAAAAGCATCATTATGGGTCATTGATATGTGATCTTCATCCGCCGTTTGTGCCATCGGTGCCAAGAGTGATACAGCATCCCGCGCGCAAGAGAGAAACCAAAACCCTGCAATGCATTCCGGACACTGAGTAACGGGACGAGATATATAATAACACACTTTTTAAATTCCTTCTCCTGTTACCGTTGGCTGAACGCTGATCTGACCTTTTATAACGAGGAAACAGATTCAACAAAACAATAAAAAAAAGACTTTTTGTTTCAAGAGATCACATCAGTGTGCCGCCAAAAGATATACCAATATATTATAGTGACCTATTACGGTAACTGAGAGAAGGATAGACGAAGGAACTCACCGTTCAGATGACTTCGCAATCATTGCCCAATCTCCCAGAAGCTCAAACCCCTCCGATTTTTTTTTTCTTCAGTTAAGTTTACCTCCCTCTATCCTTCTCCCGTTTAATCATTTTACTTTTCTTCGACAATTTTTTCATTCTCCGTGCAACGACTCTATTTTGCATTATTCGACGATCGATCACCGTTTAGCATGAACGTGTTTTTGGATATTTTTTTTTTGTTTTTTTTACGAAATCGGCAATTGTGTACGAAAATTATTTAAATCGCAATTTCTTTTCGTCATTTAACATCGATATGTTTGATAACGCGTATTTCTTCGTGTTGACTATGTGATAATGGTGATGAATTTCGCTTGCGAAGCTTTGACACATATTTTATTTTAATCGCCCGATAATAAAAGACATCGTTTTTGTTATACAATAAATTTATGGCGCGAATTTGCAAGTATTCAAAACCCGCTATGGTATCTCGTTCCACGTATTATCTATGTTATCTTAAAGTTATAACTCTACGCAAACAAAACAAACGTTAATACAAAATATTTCAAATGTTTTGGTAACATTAGTATTATTAGTAAAAAAAAAAAAAAAAAAAACAAAACAGAAAAACAAGATGAGTCTGCGGCTCGTATGAAAAAAGTAGCAAAACAAATGGGCTTCTCGTTGCAGCCTGGTAACTATCAAAATAAGAGTTATTTATACAGAAATTCTGTATCTAAGATAAAATGCAATTTTCCTCTGACGAATATTAATCATCGTTTAGAGAAAAATTCATTCGAGTCGATTATGCGTTTCGCTATGAATGTCAATGAAAATGCTTATCGATGAAGCAAACGAAAGAAAAAAAAAATGCAAACCATGAGTCACGCGATGGGGTTAATAAAAATCAGCAAAAAAAAGCTCTTAACAGTAGTTAATCGTCCGATGGACGTTAATTATTAATTTTTTTTTTTTTTTTTTTCTTTCTTTTTCGAATCATCACCACGTCACATTCCACCCGATATCTTTGATCCAAGGAACAGACACGTTCATACTCGGCAACGAGGGTAATGAAAGATTTTGTATATTCGTTATGTATTTCGCGACGAAGCCGTAATCAAAGAACGTTAGATTGGTCACATCGTTATAGATGCGAAAAGTAGTCTCAGTGAAAGCGTTCTGAACTTTCTGAAGATTTTCCGTAGAGGATAACGAATGCTTTTGCGCGATGTAAGCTCCTGAAACAAAAAGAAGACGATCGCCAGGCTAGGATTCAGGGATGTCTTGTTTGTTTGCTTTTTTTTCCCCAAGTAAATTGTTCTCTCAATTTGTCTCACGGAAGGAGATTATCCGAGCATCAAAATTTCTCGAAGGTCGCACCGGTGAACAGCAATCCGAAAGGCCTCTAACGCATTGTTTTCTTTTCTTTTTTTCTTTTTTTTTTTTATTTTTTCCAACAACGAATAGCAGTTTCCTAAAAAGTTTTCAGTGACTTACCGCCCAGAAGAAGAGGTGGCAAAAGAATCAGCCAGATAAGCTTCGAACGCCGTCCTTTAAGCTGTTCTCTGGCACTCGAGGCTCGACTCAGCAGCCAAGTATCCAAGAGAAGTATCCTCACCAACATCAGGTAGATATACTGCATTACGCGCTCAATCGACACCCATGTCTTCTTCCATCTTGATTCTGCGTACCATCGACACTCTCGATTTATTAACATTTTCCATTTGATGTTTTTAAAGCGTTGAAATGAATCTCAACTCGCCTCGATAACGATGATACTCGTGACTAGCCGAGAAGTTTCTTCTCCGAAGTATCCTAACGTTGAAGAATTCCCATCCGTTCGAAAACCACAAAACAAAGGTTTGTCGAATCACGTCGAGCCATTCTCTGACTCTCCATTTGTGCTCCCGACTCGTGTATCTCAACGACACGGCTTCGTCGAGTTCTGTATCCGAATCCACCTGCGATAGACTTCCAAAACTGTAAAGTAAAAATAAAAATAAACGCCAATCGACCAAAGTAAAAGAAAAAAAAGTTTTGTGGCCTACCGATCGCGCCTCGCGGCGTTTCCGTAAATGAATTCTCGCCGACTGTTGTACTGTTCAATGTGTGTTTTTTTTATAATCATCGAACGTCCCACCGACTCTTCTTTCGAGATTCGCGCAAGTCGTCGACACGCGTTCACCTCGTTCTATAAAAAAAAAAAAAAATCGAATGCAACGATAAACGGACAATTTAATAATAACGTGCATTTTCTCAATACCCGAAACTCACTAATCGATTTTGTTCAATGGTTTCTCTAGCCTCTCCGTCGAAAGAATCGCTTTCGCGTGTTCCACGCGAGCATTGGCTCAAGTTTTGTTGACTCAACGAATTGAGACTTCCAGTCGTGCTGTTGCCGTCCGAGTGTATCGACGGCCGCGACATGTTTGGCATCGCCAACACACCCGGCGCGATCTCGTAACGGCACTGTGACTTTTGCGAATACGTGTAGTCGGTCTTCGGAAATACGCTGGAAAATAAGTTGTTTTTTTTTTTTACTTACGCGTTAATTATGATTGTTAATTTTATCGAAACAAATTTCACGCTTTTCTTTGAAATCGTTTACTCCGCGACGCGGACGGTTTACGACTAATTTCGTGTCTCGACTATCGGCACCTCAGAGGACAAAGTAAGAATTCTTTGACCCTTTTGTTTACAAACAATACGAATTCTAATGTATATATATATATGTATTTTGCTCGATTCCCGGGTTATTTAGTGTTTATCACACAGCAGCGCTGTACTCACTTCCACCAATCGCCCGCCTGTTTGTATATTTCATATGCGGAACCCGGTCTGCTTGGTGGGTCCTCCTTGTCCCCTTCTTCCGACGAATAATCACTCGTAATCATTCGTTTTGGCGTCAAACTTTTCCGTTTATTTTCAATCTTTATTTCCGACGAATCTTCCTTCGTCTCCGTCTGTCCGTTTGAAAATATTTGTCTCTTAACTCTCTGACGTTCTGAACGCCTCTCCGCTTTTCTCGATGCGTTTGACGTTGTACTTTCGGAACGTCGATTTTGATCGATAGGCGCAGCTTCGACTTTTGGCGCTTCTTTTTGCTCGACTATTACCTCCATACTTTTGTCCCTTTGCTTTCCTGTGCTGCCGGGTCTGCAAAAAAAAAAAAAAGCAAAAAAAAAAAAATTCATTTACATTTTAGAAAATGTTAAAAACATACAAATTTATATTATCGCAGTATAAAAAAGCATGTTTATGGTAATTAACGAATTGTAGAAAAATAACATTTTATTGTTAAAATTTTTTTTTTTTTTTTTTCGTTTTTACGTACAAAGATCTGGTGCCGGAGCGTCTGCTGCTCGTTACTTCTCCAGGTGTGTGAGATCTCTCGCGACTTTTGCTTCTGAGATCGTAATGATGTTCGGCAGTTTCTCCGTCGTTCGGCGATTGATTCGACACCATAGGTGTGCGAGATCTCGATCTGCTTCTGCTCCGGAGCTCATAATGATGTTGTTCTCCTTCCATGTTTTCTGATTTAAACAGAATATATTGGTTTACACATGAGGCAAACACTCGATGAATTATCTAATAACCGCGATTATTTATCGCGATGTTTTTTTCGCATATATGTAAATGATATCGGTTTTTCAAGGGCAAAAAACGTGTTGTAGTTCGCGTATCTCCTGTCTTATTAATAATCGAGACACTTTCTCAACGTGTACCGAATCGCGAGTGAGTACGAGATCACACACTAGTCAAGAACATCTAAAAATAAGATCGCCTCCCCAAACGAACTTCTTTCCATAGGCCGTCCGTTCCCGCTGCATTGACCTCCGCGTTATACACAGTATACGGAGAACGTTAAAAATTTACTAGAGACCCATGCGGTTTTTTTAATTCGAACGTCGTCCCCCCCGCCACCACACGCTGAGAAAGCCGACAGAAAAATGTTTTTTAAAAGCCTACATGTCCTCTCGCTATTTACGCAACGGATTTACGTGACTTCATCGTTTTCCCCACTCGCGAGAATTTGATTTCGCACGGGCGTCTCGCATATGCTAATTTTTTTTTTTTTTCCGTAACCGTCTCTCAAGCCGCACTCGACGCAATCCAGTTATCGTCTTATCTCGTCACGCTGTATAAAACTCAACACGACGATAAACCTACATCTGTTCAGCGAACGTACTTATAATGTATGTGTGAAAAAAAAAAACGTTCCGTTGAAACACACGACGACGATTATGCCACGGCCGGGTAAACGGCACAGATGCAGTGCAATTTGCACGTATGTATCTCTATCATGGAACGACACACTATAAATAGATGACAAACTTACCGTAGTTATACGAATTCGCGGAAGATGCGTTTTCGACACACCGAACTCGC
Source organism: Cryptus armator (assembly GCA_963971235.1). Classification (NCBI taxonomy): domain Eukaryota; kingdom Metazoa; phylum Arthropoda; class Insecta; order Hymenoptera; family Ichneumonidae; genus Cryptus; species Cryptus armator. The sequence goes on from OZ020235.1 coordinate 5,848,866, forward strand.
CAATTATTCTTTCACACAATTGTTATCGCGCGTCCGTTTAACCACTTTCATACGATATATTGCATGCAATTCTTTCTTTTTATTCGTTGCTTTGTCAACAACATATATGACACGCGCACACGAGTTTATCGAGTTAACAACACTCTCGAACGTCTCTCGACCCAACAATCGTCGGAGAACTCATAACGCTAAGCAAGCGGGCGCTTCGCTACGCAATTGCCACACTGACGCACTTCCTCTATAAAAGCGTTCTACACAGTATTGCCTTACTGTTGCTCGAAGTTAACGGAGATATTGCCGTATGGCTGCTACTCTCACGGGACTTGAATAATAATATTACGTCTGCGTAGATTTTACCGTTCGAAAAGGGTTGAGAGACACTCGCGCACACGACTAACTGACCAACAGTAGGAAAATCGTTGTCTTGCATCGAGGCGAATCTTTTTTTTTGCAGCTGCACAAGTGGCGTCTCGTCGGTTTGATAATGAACTAAAAAAACTATAACTATCGTTATTGCTCGGTGTCTGGCTGCTCACGTTGCAGAACGTGCAGAGGTGAGCTGGCAAAGCCGCCACGATCCACGATACCCCACGCGCCCCACGCCGCCGTTTTCCGGAGAGCATTGAAAGCGCCCACGAAAAACTTGCGAGAGATCCCGTCCGTAGTCGTGTAGATTATTTCAAGATGGAAGCTACGGACGATTATGTTGTCTTGCAAGCCGCGGAAAATTTGACGGAAAATGTCAATTCAACGACGAGCAGAATCCCTGCGACACCAGAAGGAATGGCAGTGGCTTATGCCAGTCTCATTGTAATGGCTGTTGTGCCGATATTTTTCGGCAGTTACCGGTCAGTTAAGCACCATAAGGAACAGCAGGTTAGACATGTGTTTTGACATTCGTTTTCCTCCACGTATGTCTCTTTAATTTCGCTCGACATGCGATATCATAAAAATGATTTTTCCCCAGAATTCTGTTCCTCTCTTTCTTTTTTGCAATAACATTTATTATGGTTCTGAAAAACGCATTCGTCACTTTTTTTGGAGTTATATGCTTCAAATACTTTAGTTACACTTTGCTTTTGTTTAACATAAAAAAAAATAATATTTTTATCGTTTAATATACGATGTGTCATTGTTTTATTGTTTATATATAAATAAAATTTGTATGTTTCGCATCACAGAAATACTTTGAGGCAAGCGGCGAAAAACCGGAGACAATGTCTCACAAGGAGGCTGCCATGTTTCCCATTATTTCCAGCGCAGCTCTCTTTGGTCTGTACATCTTCTTTCAGGTAAGTTTCGTCCGATTTATGCACTTTCTGTTGTTTTTTCAGAGTTGTTGATTGGTTCGTTTGATTTTACAGGTTTTCTCCAAAGAGTATGTAAATCTTTTACTGACCGGCTACTTCTTTTGGCTCGGAGTTGTAGCGCTGTGTCATCTCACCAGGTAACAAAGAGATTCCATTCCAAAAAAAAAAATCCAAAAAAAAATGGAAAGAAAAAAAAAACCAAAAAAAATAGAAAAAAAAACGAAAATATGGAACTATAACTCGTGTATTTGGCTCCATTTCAGTCCACTTCTCTCTTCTCTGGTACCAGCAGCAATTCCGAAAACTAAATATCGCATTCGTTTTACCGAAGGCGATGACGACAAATCCGAAGACATAGTTAATTACAAATTCAATTTGCACGACATTGTCTGCTTTGGATGCTGTACCATCGTTGGAATTTGGTATCTTATGGAAAAAGTGAGTGAATCACCTTTTTAAGCCGTTCACCGCTTTCACCGTTATGTCGCTTCGCGTTAATTTCGCATAAATTCGAGAAAAATGAGAGAAAATTGCAAATACTTTGAATTTTGTGTTTTTTCACACATTTTTTCCATGAAAAAATAAAAAATTTCAAAGTAAAATGAAAAATCGGAAAAAATTCATACGTATTCAGAAAAATGAACGAATCATTTTCGTAAAAAAAAAAGTTGGATTCCCGGGAAATTTGTTGATCAATGGAATTTTTTCATCAATTTGTTAATAACATTTTGGAATTATTATTATGCAAAATTAATCTTTTCAGTACCTTTAATATGCAGATTTGTATACCATCGAGAAGTATTTGCAATTTTCTCTTATTTTTCTCGAGCTTATGCGAAATAAATGCGAAGCGGCATAACTACCATAATTCCATCATAGATAACTTGTTCATCGAACTTTGTTAACACAGTAAAATATACTTTCAGCATTGGATTGCCAACAATCTATTCGGCATCGCTTTTGCGATCAACGCCGTTGAATTACTTCATCTAAACAATATTGTTACCGGATGCATATTGCTGTGCGGCCTTTTCGTTTACGATATTTTTTGGGTTTTCGGAACCAACGTTATGGTGACAGTAGCCCGATCGTTCGAGGCTCCGATCAAACTAGTCTTTCCTCAGGATCTGTTGGAAAAAGGCTTCTCGGCGCACAATTACGCAATGCTGGGTCTCGGCGATATCGTAGTGCCGGGAATTTTCATCGCTTTGTTACTCAGGTTTGATCACAGTTTGGGAAGAAAGTCAAATACGTACTTTTACTCGACGTTCTTCGCTTACTTTATCGGACTCCTCGCGACGATGTTCATCGTACATATGTTCGAACACGCGCAACCCGCTCTTCTCTACTTGGTACCGGCGTGTCTGGGAACTCCTCTTTTAGTTGCTCTCGTCAAAGGCGATATCAAGAGGCTTTTCTCGTGAGTTCTTTTTTTTTTTTTTTTCACTTTTTCACGAATTTCATTATTATTTTCGTTTTTTATTTACGACAATTTGTTTTTTTTGTATTGCAGGTACGAAGATCATCCATCGAAATCCGAAGATGCAGCCGCACAGACACAAGTAGATTCGAAGAAAGAGAAATAAATTCTAGAAGAAATTTTAGCGGGAGATGTAAAAAAAAAAGAAAAGAAAAACGATAAGGGGGCGAAAAAATGATGTCGTGAGATTAGAAAGATATATAGCAGTCTCACGATGGACACTCGTACAATGCGGAATTTGGGCGATCCGCGAGTGCCAATTATTCTACCTTACGGTATCGAATACCGATACTAATAACGCAACAATAGCCAAGACAGAGAAAGCACCGACCTTCAATTAATGTTGTATATCTATCTCATAAACGTCCGGGTACTTCTTTATTTGTAATGTAGAAGATAGACATTCAGTATCATGTTCCCCTCCAACTTACTTCGTATTTTTAGGATTTCTTTTCTTTTTTCTCGCGTTATCTATCATAAACAATAATTTTGTATAATTTATGAAGAAACATATAGATGCCCGACGCGATCGCGTTACGTTTGTCGAAGAATCTGCTATATACAATATCCGAAGAAAAATTGAGACTTATTTAAATACAAAAGTCATTCCAGCTGTGACGAGGATTAGCAAATTGCTCATCAATTATCGGACGTATGAATTTTCATAGGTTTTTTTTTCGCTCATTATACTTCCTCACCAAATTGTATTTGTTTACGAATTTTGAAAAGTTTGTACAATTTATTAACTCCTTCGCTCCGGCATTACCGCACTTCAGACGAAACTTTCTTCCATCCCATAAAAAAAAGCGCAAAAAAAACATTTGTACGACTATATGAAAAATGATAAGAGGTAAACAATAATTGGAAACATAGTAATCTATGCGGGATTCTCCAAATTTGGAGTGACGACGTAATTATCAAGATAAAATATAATTTTTTTCAGTCTTTCAAAGCCGCGAGCGATTGGTTGTAATTAAAAAAAAAGTCCTGTCGCCCCACCGGGGAGTAAATTGATTTGAACGCACAAAAGCAAATCAATGGGTCTCTTTAGATAAGCTTTTTATCAGTTAAGAAATGAGCTTTTCATCATTGTAATTGTTCTCTCATTACTACGAATTAAATTCGAATTGTATGAAAAAAAAAAAAAAAAATCAGTGACTACGAAAATATTGACTTGTCTCCTACATTTTCATTGATAAATAAAATTTTTTTAGAAGTAAAGCATTTGTCGCTAATCAATGAGTCGCCAAGTGTGGAGAGAAAAATATCGTCCGGATTTTCATCGCTATTTTGCTGTTTGATGAGAAAAAAAATAATAATGCTCTTCCAGTTCTTACAATTGAAACTTTTATTCAAAATTTATCCTTAAATCCATATATCTCAAACTTATACATTTACAAGCGTAAGAATTCTTTCTTTTCACCGGTAAATTTATGCCTTTGCAGCATCCTCCACTGCCAAGTTTTGCGCCGTTATAGGCGCCAATTCGGTGATTCCGTCTTTTGATACTTTTTGAACTTTGAAGTTTGGAAGATTAACAATGAGACGTTTATGAATTTCGCGGACGCACTTCTTCATAAGGATGTAGGCTTCCGCTTCGCTCATATCTGAAACAGTTATAAACATTAGACTTTGGTGTACGCAAATCAAATTAAATTTTTTTTTTTTATTTATTATTTTTATTATTTTGTTTATTTTTTTTTACAAATAACTACTATTACAAAAGTAGAGATTACAAATTTTGCGACAAAGAATTGATATGTAAAAAAAAAAATTAAATTGAAGCGCATTGAGAAAAATTCTTACTTGGGTTGTGATATCTGTCCATAATAGTGAGCGAGAAGAAGCCTCCATAACCGTGCGCAGCGTAAGGAACTTTGACGCACGACGCCATGTAATCTATGAAGAACAATTGAGGTCCCGTTTCCTCGTCGTAACCGGCCATCAAAATGTTGACAAAGTACGGAGTCCTTGTGCGCAGATAATCGGCTAAATTTCTTCTGGTGAAACTGGCCGCCGCTTTGGGGGACAATTCATAGCCATTGCGCATTTTGTAAAGTTGTATGTTCTTCGCTATGTACTCGGAGAATTGAGTCGTATCGCCGGATTCGCCGGACACAGCCATCACGAGTTTATCCGAAATTTTGTGGATCTTTTGCTCGTCTATAAAAAAAAAATGTCGCGTAATGTACTTTTTGTTTTTCTTTCGTAATTGTGCTCGCAAAGTATCGAGAATACGAAAAGAACAATCGGCTTTTCGGTAATTAATGATAACTCACCGGTTTTCATCACCATTATCGACTGTGCGTTCGTCATATCGGCTGCAACGAGCACGAAATCTTTGAACTGTATACCGATTAAACATTCCATCTTTGCGGTATTTTTTTTCGTTTAACGCTTCTCTTTACGAATAACCAAGAGCAATAACTAACCCTCTTGTTTCCGCGAACGCTTGGATAGAATGAAAACCGCCTGTCATTACAGGCCGCGGCGAAAGTTAGAACTAAAGCTGAATTTTCAGACGAGCGACGAGCGACGACGACAAAAAGGACTAATAGTGCCGTGGGATGGGAAAACTTCTTTGCGAAAAAAAAAATAACGTGATCTACCTATCTTTTATCATCATCATCTTTCTCTGTCGAGTACGAAATTTTCTCTCATAGCGCTTCCGAGAGAGGATTGCGCAAACGTATTTAAAGATGGCTGCATCACCGAATAGCTCCGTGTTGCACATCGGCGGTTGAAACCGGGTCCCGCGATAATCTTCGTACGCTCGAGGTGAGTAACGATTTGATATACGAATTGCAGTATTACGATAATCGAAATCTCGTCTACGAAACAGATTTATCAAATTTATTAGTCGTCAAAGTTAATGGCGTTTCCCATAATCGTTTTTCGTAAACTAACCTCGCGATATCGTAATATCGTATGATGTATATATGATATCTGATGAAATTTATTATGCATTATACCAGAATTTGAAAATATTAAATGAGTATAAGTCAAAGTTTTTCTTTTAGTATTACAAAGGTAGCGTAGAGAAGAATATTTTATCGGATGCCAGTTACAAATTTTACAAATTTTCCAGCGCTAAACGATCGATGCGTTTCGATATAACGTTGAACCGACGATGAATGCGCACGACGGTAAATGTAACATAATAATTTCAGGTATTCGCGTCATGGAAGAGGAACGCATGCCAAAGGTCAATCTAAGCAAAGATTCGCTTCGCTTGACACTGTCGGATATTCATCACATGAAACAAGTCGAAGAGGAGAATCTTAAAAGAGTAACAAAATTGAAAAAATTGCGTTATCGCAGTCGCGTAATCGGCGGCTTGCTAACAGCCGCGGCAGTGGGTATTTACAGCTACACAATCCTCGCGATAAAACAAGAAAAATTTTTGGATGATTTTGACGAACCGGAAAAAATCTCCGACCCGCAATAGCCGTTATTTTTTATTATTATTATATATCCGCTGTTGAAGTATTTGATAAATGAGATGAATCGGAAAGTAAGCGAATAAATTTTTACCGCGATTACCAGTAGATAGTAATTGTTTTGTTCTCGCATCATAATAATAATAACCGAGAGATAAAATCCGCGATGTCCGCGTCACCAATGAGATTGCCGCCGCTGCCGACGATTCGCGATCTCGTGAAGCTCTACAGACTCCAAGCGAAAAAGCAATTGTCTCAGAATTTCCTTATGGACGAACGTTTGACGGATAAGATTATCAAACAAGCGGGAAGACTCGGAGGAAGCCAAGTGATTGAAGTCGGACCGGGTCCGGGAGGTTTGACGCGTTCGATAATTCGGCGACTTCCCAAGAGACTTATAGTTGTCGAGAAGGACAAGAGATTCGCGCCGACTCTCGATATGTTGTCGGAGGCGTTTGCGACCGTTGACGGAAAAATGGATATAATATACGACGATATAATGCGCACGAATTTTAGCCATCTGATTGGCGAAGAGGAGAAAACCGAGTGGGACAATCGTTGCCCTAACATCACCATAATCGGCAATTTACCGTTCAGCGTATCGACCCACTTGATCATTCGATGGCTCCAAGCAATTTCGGAACGCAGCGGTCCGTGGGCGTTCGGCAGAACGCGAATGGTACTGACCTTTCAGAAAGAAGTGGCGGAAAGGCTGGTAGCACCGTCGAGGAACGAGCAGAGATGCCGATTATCCACTATGGCACAAGCGTGGACCAAGCCGCGATTGCGTTTTCTCATACCGGGTACGGCTTTCGTACCAAAGCCCAAAGTCGACGTCGGAGTCGTTTCTTTCGAGCCGCTCGTCACTCCTCGCACCGATCACAAATTTTCCTTCTTCGAGAAAGTGAATCGTCACGTTTTCTGCTTTCCACGAAAATACACCATCAAATGCGTCACGTAAATTTCCAACGACTCATTTCCTAATCCAAAGCTATCGCACGTTCGTTAATAATAATAAAATAATAATAATCGTTGAATTCTTTTTTTCAGGACTCTTTTTCCACCGGAATATCAGGACGAGTTACCGTTAATGATGTTTAAATTGTCGGATCTCGATCCGCATATACGACCCTTCGAACTGGAAGTCGAGGATATTCATCGGTTGTGTTCCGCTTACAAATATTTAGTCGAGAAGCATCCGGATATTCGGGACTACGATTACAGAGCCTCGAGAAAAATACTGAGCAGGAGAAGGTGGACGCGTAGCGTGCAAGTCGACTATTGCGACGAGGATGAGGATATTCCGGATCTCGATGGAGATGAACCGTACGACGCGAATCGTTCCACGGCGCTTTCCTGATAATCGCTCGTATGAATAAACAATGTAAATCACAACTTGTACATATTACCGGTTCTCACATTTATTTCATCGCCAGAGCGTCTGCGTTACATCGACGTTTTCCACACGAATCGCTCGTTCTTCTTCATTGTTTACGGAGGCATTCATTCGTGAGTTGCGCGTGTAATTATTTACAGTGACTTAAACACTTAAATAAAACAAATATATAGTACAATATACATAATCTGCTCCGGATTTCATTTTGCTACGGGTGTCAGCGGTTTTATGCTTCCGGATTAAAAAAAAAAACTGTTAAACGAAACAGTTGCGGAATAAAGATTTTTTTTTTTTTTTTTCGTTATCCGTTAACAATCGCACGATTAATTTAAAAAAAATAATAATTAAACGTGCGAAAGCCGTAACTGACTATGAGAATGCAGTGAAAATTTAAAACCCGTAATTTTTCCCCCGTTACCAAAGGAGCCTTTTCTCTACACGGAGGAGCGAAGGATCTACTAGAAATTACTATGTCATCTGATAAAATTCGACGGTGAAATCCTGTGGTGAAAATTCGCATAGTTCTTGTAATTTTCAACACGTCGCGTCATTGATTCCGCAATACTAGAAATTTACGATATTTTTTACTAGATATATGGTAAATTGGATCAGATCCTTCTCTCCGTCTACAAACGACAAACGTTACTGAATTCTTTCGTAGAACGAATAGTGAAAAAACAAAACAAAAAAAAAATATGAGAAAAATAAAAGATTAAAGAAACCCAATACACCGGTCGATATCACAGCTACTCATTTTTTCGAGGAAAAAAAAAAAGATTAATAGTTTACTTTTAAATAGTTTTAAATCCTAAGCAATATATTATGCGTGGGAATGTGCGCGTAGTCGTATATACTCGGCAAATGTTTTGTTTTGTTTTGTTTTTTTTTCTTTTTTCCAAGTCATACTGTACGATCGTATTTATAATATGCATATTGTTAATACGCTGTAAGCATTATCCGTTTTTTTTACAGTCACGTAGGAAACAAAAGTTTCTGCAACGCACTATAATCGAACGCAAGAAATACCGAATTGATTTTTCTTCATTCTTCGGCTTTCCTTTTTTTTCTTTTTTTTTTTTTTTCCGTCGACTCGAGTGTATCTTCGACGCGATCGCGCGCGTTCAAAGTTCTTCGAGGAATTGCGAGAGGAAGAATGGCTTCAAGGCGGTGAGCAATCTCTTCTTCTCTCGCGAGTATTTTTTTTTTTTTTTTTTTTCTTCAACTTTTCTGTTACCCATTTTCGGTAAAGCGTTATTTGGTTACGAGTGTCGAATTCGACAGCGACCCTGTCTATCCGATCGTTGAAAATCGGGCTTTTCTCTATATTTATTAATATTGCGAAGGAGAGAAGTCCTTCAACTTCTCGCTACTCCGCAAATCATTATGTTAGGAAGCGCGCCGCGACGTCGACGCCAAGCGCCGAGCGATTGCGCGTGAGCCTGGAGCGTTCTGCACCATCTCTTGGTCCGTGCGCCGTCTTCCGCCTAAAATGAACGACAAAAAATATGCAAATTATCGAAAAATAAAAAAATAAAAATTAGTTTACATCAAATCCGCGAGAATTGTCGTTCGAACGAAAGAAAAAAAAATAACTTACTTTGAAAATGAATGTCTCTTTGGAAGAGAGCTCTTGAATTTCAAAATAATCCTCGAGATCCGTCTCACAGCATACTATGCACTTATCCAAGTACAACGGTTCCTACAAACAATTGAAATATCGATGATTAATTGAGTCCCAAACTCTGCAGACTTCTCGATTGTACTTTCCAATATTACGCGACACTAAAAAAAAAGAAAAGCTATTGAAAACCTACGCGCAAGAGAGAGTATCGACCGATTTTCTCTTTGACCAGAAGAAGCGTTGCCTCCTTTATGCCGATTTGCCTCGGGAAGAGGGAGTCGTCGTTCGAATCCAGGAACTCGGTGCTCGGCTGTTATTTTTTTTTTAAATTGCATACATTATAAGACGTTTGGGATTTAAAGAAAAAAAAATAGGATTCATAATTTATACGAATATATATTTTTACGCAAAGATATCATTTATATAGAGGCAAATTAAAAAGTGAAAATTTAATTTCGTTTAATACTGATAATAATAATAATGATTAAAGGAGACACTCGCCTTTCCATTAGTAACGAGCATTGCAGTGACCGGTGCGAGTTTGACGGTCCTCCCACGTCTCCAATTATTGTCAGTCGGTTGAGCGACCAGAAGTCGTCCTTCGAGTACGAAGCGCGCTTCCTCGTGGGCCCATTCGAGAACTTCGACTGCCATCTAATTAAATTTTGAAAAATAAATAAAAAAGAAAAGAAAAAAAAAACATAATACATTCGCACAAACGGCTCCATATTTCGTTTCTTGTAATAAGCCGTTTTACGTGCGTCACGAACTCGGAGGACACTCACCTTTCGCAACTTAATGTTTACCATGTCCTGTTCACCGTTCGGCCTCCTGCCGTTCTGTATAATGGAAATTCGACGCCAGAGTTTCGTCGACGTGACGTCCTTCGCTTCCTGTTCGTTAATTAACAATATTTAATTACTTTTTTTTTTCGATTTATCAAAGAAGAAAAACGTATTTCAATGTTGGAAAAATGTTGTGTACTAACGGCATTCATGTGTTCGAGATGCAATTCGATGTTTGCCTGCGCCTGTTCGAGTCTTTTTCTCGCTTCCCGAACGTCCGATCTCACTGTCGGCGTCGCTTTCAAAAGTCTCGCCAATAGAAGCGGATATTTCGTGACTCTCTGCACGGGTACCATAAGAAACGAATTCAGATTCATTCGTCTCAGTACAGTGTTCTCCATTTGCGATACTTTGAGAAATATTCTCAACAATTCTTTCTCCTTCTCGAGATTCTGAAGAAGGAGACTCGAACCTCCCTGACGCGTGCAGTAACTCTCGAAAGCGTGGAGCATTCTCTCGGATTCGAGAAATATCTTTCCAACGTCCACCGTTACCAGGTCCTCGTCGCCCGACACCTGTTGTCACGTATATACATATTTAACGACGCGATTAATAAGTTAATTATCGATTTTATCGCGATTCTCGCGGTTCAATCGTACGCATTACCTGACTAAACTCCACGGCATCTTTAAGCTTCTCCGCGAGTACGAGATTGTGTTCGAGTAGTTCTTCCACATTGAGAAAAATCGCCGATAGCTGTTCCTGCGTCAATAGTCCGGCGCGCAGCATCGGTCGATGAAATTCTTCCAAAATAATTTGCAAATCTCTGCCGTATTTCTGTTCCGTCTCGACGATCTCGGTTATTATTTCTTTGCGCTCAGCACGTTTTTTCGAACACTTCCGGCATACGAAAGGCGCGTAAACGACACCGCTGCAACGAACAAAAAGTTAAGATTAACGAACGCTAATTGCCGTCGGGTGACAAGAAATTCATCGTGAAGAATGAGTTTTTCTTTTTTTTTTTCAACGAACGCAAGTACTTTCCCTGTAACCAGTTTCTTATCGTTCAAATCGGGTAAATAGTCGTCGCAAGTTGTCGTAATTAATAATAAATAAGAGAAAAGCCTTTGGATAGGTTGTTCGTTTGGAACGAGTTCGGGAAATCGATGGAATCTTTTTTTTTTTTTTACCAACCACGGAAGATTTCTCATTCCTGCGCGAAGCATTAGGACTCTCTAGAGTCACTATCGCGCGAATAAAATATACAAAGCGCGAACATTTCTAGGATCGTCGTTATTGCGGATTCGTGAATTACGAGATCTTGAACACGCGCCACCGAAGAAAGATATACTATCCATGTATATCGTGTGCGGAGACGCCAAAACTTTCTCCTACTATCGATTCTGTTTGCCGCAAAGAGCGAAAGTCCGACTGTCCGTTATCGAACGAGAGCGACTTGGTTTCTGGTGAGTTGAAAAATTAACGAGCCGAGACACGCGCGACGCGCTTTCCACGTACCCCTTCGACAGAGAGACCGCGTTCACAGGACAAAACAAATGCACAATAGACGAAAGAATGGCGACTTCTTCGAAATAACTTGTGGAAAAATTGACGAATTAATTTAATGCGCGAAAAAAAAAAAAAAAAAAAATATCGATACGAATTAAAAGTTGTCCGACGGTTATAAGCGTGGAATCGAATTTGCATAGCGATCGTCGCGGATCGGCGGTCGGTTCTCGTTCCTTTCACGTTCTAATCGGTTGCATCGCGGGTTAACCACGCACCTTCCATGAAAGTTTAAGCCCCGCAAAACGCTGTGTGCGCAAGAGATCCGAAGCCCGTATCGATTCGCTTCATCGACGATCCGTAACGATAGAGCGAAAAAAAAAATGTGATGTTTGGACGACAAAACCGTTCGAAATCAATTCGGCGCGAGTATAAAAAAAGAAAAAACGAAGTCACTGTTGAATAGATAATTAAGTTTTGAGGCCGAAAAAAATACTTCTTTTTCATTTATCTGCTATACAAATCAAATGATATACGAAAATGAAATGTCTATCTTTTCTTCTCCGTCACGATTATAGGTGTTCGATTATTTTATTTCTTCACAGGTAGACGTGAAAATTTTCTCAGTTATTTTCCATAAATTTACCAAGTTTCTCGATAAAAAAAGATCATTTAAGTTTGGTGTTTACGAGCGACGAATATAGCCGGCAAGTGGACGCGAGTCGCTTGTTTCATATATCTCGTATTTCAGCAGAACCGTTGCCGCGATTAACTATTAAACATATCCCAAAGCATTCACCGCGTCAACGTTCGAAGCTGTAGTTATAATCTTAACTGCACGTTCTCAGCGCCACGTTGCGCAACACCATCTTCGTCGTTCACTTGCCGCTGAGATATATCTCAAAGCCAAAGTGTGTCAGCGATTATTCCACTTTACATTAGAAAATCGTTGTATATCACACGCGCACGCGTCTTACGACGAACCTAATAGAAGTGACGCTAATAAATCGGCAAGATATGCGACTCGGTATGTCTCGTCTATCGCATGTCGCACGAGAAAATTTTATCGAGTCCCGTTCCGCTTTTCATATCGCCAAATACATCGCCGTCGAATATCCGTCGTAGCAAATAGTTTTTTTTCTTTTACCTGTCCGTTATGAGAGGTTCCAATCTCTGCTCGCAATCCTCGCAGAGTTTCGTGTCACCGGAAATTACTTGTGGAATTTCGCCGAGTAGACTTCCCGGACCCGAGGAGGCGTTTCCGGTTCTCCAGCGTCGCGGTATACCTCGGCTGCTGCTCGCTTGGCTACTCTCCGAACCAACTCCGCTGTCCGTTCGCTCTATGTCGACCGTACGGCTCTGTGAAAAAATCAATGATAAATTTTATCTCCTATCTGCACTTCTCGACTAACCACTTTTGACGCGATTGCAGCTTCGACAAAAATTGACTTTTACAGTTGATTGGCAAAAGAAAAGCAATCGATTTGTAGTGAAAATGAAAAATCGACTTTCTACGATTGTTGAAGAAAAAAGCAGCAATTAGTTTGCGAAATAGAGAAACTATTGAACGGAAAAAATTACCTTCAAGGCTTCCGGTGAACTGGTCAAAATAATATTGCACTCCTCGCTGCTGTCGGAAACGTTCGAGATCTGTGAGCTTTTGGAGCTCAAATCGCCAATGCTAGTTTCCTTCTGTTCGTACAGCGCCTCCAAATCGCCTTCGGTATCTTCTTCGTCCTCCTCGTCGTCCTCCTCGACCTCGTCTTCCTCGACGGTGACGACACGGTCTTTGGTGTCCATCAAAAAGTTGAGCAATTCAAATTTACTCGTAAGATTACCATCGCCGTTGGGTGAAACTTTTTTGAAAAATTCTTCGGGACTCTTCGAAAGATAGGATTCGCCGTTCAATTCGTCGCTCTTGAAGTCGTTGCTCTTCTTGAATATATCGTCGGACAGATAAGATCTGAGGAATTGTCCTGCGTTGACTTTCTTGTAATAAGCTTCTTTGTACTCGTCGGCGAAGTATATACGATCTTTGATGTAATCCTCGGTCGGCGGAGGACTGAGAGGAAGAGGTGGCGGTTCGTCCGGTATTTCTTCGTAAATCGGCTCCTTGATGACCTCGTAAGGATTCTCTTCGAGAAATAGATTCGTCGATACAAAATCGGTATCGGAATTCAAACTCGGCGATCGGGAATACGATGCCTCGGGTTCTATCGTCGATTCGGAACTCTCGTACTCTTTGCTCTTTAGCAAACTTTGCTTGAGAATCCTGAGTATAGCTTCGCCGCTGCTCTCGTCCAATATCTCACCATTTTCACGAGCTTTTCTCAACGAGTCCTCGAGAAGCTTCGATATCAATGCCTCTTTCGACAGAGTTGACCATCGGGATGTTCCTTCGAGATCGCGGAAGCGTGATTTTTGTTCGTTCTTAACGAAAGCCGAACGATCCTCGTCAACGGATGATAACTTTATATTTCCAGAATCTTGAGCGCTTCGTCTTTTGTCTCTCAATCCGGAAGTTCTTTCCTGAACTTCCAAAGTTCTATCCTCAAAGGCCGAAGGCGTCGTATCATCGTTTTTTCTCACAATTCTTTCATCGTCCCTCGCGGCTTCTCTGCCGAAAGAACACATCGGTTTGTCATCCCTCGCTGTGGATTCCAAAACTATGTTGGATTTATAATTCTCGAGAATAACGAGAGTTCGATTCTCCGATGAGCTCTGAATCTTAGGTGGACTGGCGGAATTAACGGAGATAACTGTCGGATTGCACACGCTATCCTCGCCGCCAACGCTGATGGTAACTTTGTTATCATTGCCGGTCGATTCGCCAGCTGAATTCTGATCGCCGTTTATCAGTATCGACGTTCGACGAGCTCCTCTCGGTACCTCATTTCCGCCTATCTGAAGACGATGAACCAGCGGCGATGCGCGCGGACTCACCGTTATCTTGCAAACGTTTGTTTCCGGTCTTGTCGTGACGATTTCGACCCTGGAAGCACTTCCGACCGAGGAACTTCGATGATTCCAGAGATTGAAGGAACCCGTGACTTCCTGAGAACTTCGGCGAGACGCTTCGAGAGTTCCGGAATGATTCTCGCTCGGATTTTGCATCTCGAAGGGGCCGGGATCGCTGGAACGTTCCCGGCTAAGATGTTTCGGTTTTCCGGGCGGTGGTGACCAACTCGTCGGTCTCATGCGACGAAAATTTTCTTGATTCTTCGAATTTTCGTGTCTTCTCGTTGGAGGAGGTTCGGCTTCTTTCTCGATAAGTTCGGTTGTCCGGGGCGGACTGTCCTTTATCGATTCGCTTGCTTTTTCATCCGTAACTTCGGATTGCTCGATCTTAACTTCCGGTAACGCTGGATCATTCGATAACGAAAATTCTATGGAATTTTCGATGGAATTTTCCTCGATTGTATCTTTGGCTCTTCGCCGAAGACTGAGACGCATCGTGTCCAAGTAATGCACACTTCCGGCTGACAATTCGGGCTTTATGGACGTACGATCGCTTTGACTGCGCGATAGGCATGATCGTCGACTATTGTCTGTGGGTACAAAATGATTTTTTGATTATAGAGCGGAGAACAGATTTAATGAAGTCTCGAGAGTAAGAGGGAACGGGAGAGGTGAGAGAGCTACCGAATTGGAATGAATTTATACGACGACGATGAGGTCGGAGGAAGCGAGAGAGCGAACACGGTATATACCCAGTCTCGACCCGATTCTCCGAGTGAAATCGTGACTTCGTGACGATGTTCGATCGCCCGAGCGGCACACCAGAGAGCTCTCTATGCGACAACAACATTGTCGTTTCCGTGACGAAATCGTATAAATTGGTAATTTTCGAATAATTAGGGGGACGACAAGCCAATTACCGGAGAGAAGTAAGATCGGCTCCAGTGCGACGAGGTTGAATACAAAACCCGTAGAACAATTATTTCTACTATAATAATATTATATATTTTTCAGTAATATTTTCAAGTCAATTAATTAAAATAATCGGGTTGAAATACGCGGAAAAATGCACATGTAAATAAAAGAAATATTAATAAAAATTGTCGAATGTTTCTATCGATCTTTTGCATATTTAATACAAATTTCGTAATTCACTTATCGAGCCATTAATGGGCGGATAGAGTTACGCCAGCGTGCTTTAGAGGGTCAACGGGTTAAAAATTGACGTTAGGAATTTCGAAGCCGATTGCACATCGTGGAATCTTCGGACGTGAGGGTCGAGTGAATCTCACAGATTTTCCATCTCACGCTTCGGGAACGCGAATGCGAGGAGAAGAAACGAAGCGCGCGTCCCGGGACTCAGCTGCAGCCAAAGAACCGGAAGGGAAACCGCAGATTCGAGTAGCATGACCGCCGGTTGAACACGCTGCCGAAGCTCTACTGTACAGTATATACATGCCGAACGAGAGAGTCTGACGGCATTAGGACAACCCGGAAGCTCCGGTTTCTAAAAGTATCATGATACCCGAGGAGCGACAAGCTATTCGCTCGAGCATTTCGGTCGGTTCGACTTAGTTGACCCGCGCAATTAAATTGCCATTAGACATTCCTCTTGTGCCTTTGCCCCAATTTAATGTAATTCTAATAGTCCCCTTTCACATATTCCGCGAATAAACGTTTGTTTTTACCTAAACGTTAAAAACAACGTTTTTGCTTCCTCGTAAAGGAATGCTTTGTTTTCGTGAAAACATCTTTCTTTTTTTTTTCGAGATTTTCATGCTAACATCTTCACAATGTTCCAAAACATTCAAAAATCACGTTTAGAAAAAAATTCCAGTGTGTGTGTCAAAAAAAACGAATGTCAGGTTCTAAATTTCGTCCAAATCGCTAAGGTGATTAAAAAGTTATGAACATTTTCGTTTTTGACATTAATGAAACTTTGATTTGAATTTTGATGAACCGTTATTAACTCGACAAACCAACGTTTGATGAGAAATTGGTCCAATATTTTTAATTTTTATAATTTTAGACATACAAAAAAAAACCTTAAAATTGTGAATTTTCTCATTGCTTTCTGTATTCGGAAGCCAAAAATTACGAAAGATGCTTCTCATAGCGGAAGCTTTGTGAGTGAAAAAAATTAATGAGAAAACAATGTGATAATTGACAAATTTTGGCGTTTTTAATAAACTTTTGAGACATAGTATTGAAAAATTAAAATGTGAATATTTTGTTTGCAAATTACGAAATTTATGAAATTTCGCAAATGGTATCATTGGTACATAAATATTCAACACGAGCGTTGAAATGTCTAATGGTAGATTTTATTTTTCATGACTATATTTTCATGAGGTATTAGTCGATTTTTATTTTTTTTTGAGGACAATAAACCGTGAAAGTGAACGGTAAATCACGTCCAGCGCATCTAATAATAACGGCTCCCAAAAAATCTTCGAGTTACATATCTAACGGTCAACATTTCTCGTACGCCTTCCTGACCTTTTAGCGTGTCGATTTAACGACCGCGAGCGTAATCCTCGCTCCACTTACATCGGGGCAGCTAATACTCGATGTACACTCTCTCGCTCTCGAGTAGAGTCTTCCTGAATGCTTATTACAGTTTCTCTCTATCTCTTACACACACATACATATGCAGATCTCGACGAGAAGATTCGTAGCGATGATTTCGTGTGTTTGCGCGGGAGTAGTCGCTGGAGATCGGTGAAAGTGGTGCTCCGACTTCTGTTGGCTCGGAATCGTTGCAAGTGGCAACGAGACCGAGCGAACGAACGAACGTTCGAAAGAACGAACGGCCAAATGCATATATATATATATATACCAAGAACACACCAAGAAAGCCTCGGGTGCCGTTGAGGAATTTCTCAAGCTGCGTGGAAAACCAACGCTCTCTCGGTATACTATAAGTTTTTCCATGCGATCTCGAGCGGCCCGAGTTCTTCGTCTCTCGACTCGCTCCACTTTGCCGAACGTGTAGATTCGACGTGCGCGTGATCTCGCGGTGCCTGGAATTTCTGGAACGCCCGCGAGGCGCGAGCAGGACAGCGCGAGAGCCCCGCGGTAAATCGATTGCGTAAAACTCTCAACTGCAACAAAGTCTCTTCGAAGCTTGTATACTCTCATGTATACGAACGCGGGAAGCTTCTCGCACGCCAATGATACGCGTGCACCAGAGGGTCCTGTGTACTGCAATGCGATCGAGATAACTTTAATCTTCGATACTTCCGACGGAAAAAACGATCCGAGAGGCATCCTGGCGACGATCGAGAGGCAAGCGAAAGGGAATATCGAGGCCCTACATATAATATCGCCTGAAGGCTCACACGTTCCGAGAAAGTAATAGGTACGAAGCACGAGAGGCCTTAAGTTGGATAACCTAAATGAGATACTTTTGTACGAAATATAATAAAGTCATCGATAACATAGCTTCGAGATACGTTAGTTATAAACTCTCGCGTATCTCGGGGCTCGTGTAGTGCCGATTTTTTTTTTATTTTTTGATGAAAACTATTCTTCGCTACTACGCGAAGAGAATCGCCTCCGAGTGCAAAAAACGAATCGAAAATGAAATCGAATCCGACAAGAAATCTTGTCGATGTCGAGTTATACCGGCGCTCCGAGAAATTATCTGGAATTAATCGATGGTCGAGAGGGAATCGCTGGACCGAAGGATTTTCAATAAAATTGTCGTTTTTGCCATGAAATTGTTCCTCGAAGTTTCGAATTGAATTCTTACTCACAAATCCGAGCGTTCATTTCTCAATTTGATATACTCTATTATATTTACGATTAAACAAAAATGCATTTGCACGAGCCAATTTATTTTCCAATCGATGAGATTCTTATTTAGACGCTTCGTCAATGTTTTTTTTTTTTCTTTATTTCTTCTTCAAAACACGTGTGTCGATTTTCTATGGTTGAACTCCTCGAAAAGTTCATTCTCTTTCGTCTTCCTCGTTCATTCGCGTTAATTATGAGAAGGTTCGTCGCTCCTCGGCCGTTAATACGCGTTATGCAAAGGAGCGTATCGAAGTGCATTGCGCTACATTAGCCGCAAGATCGACGAGCGAGAGAGATATTTAAACCCTTGGGCTCCTCTTCGTCGAACGGATTCGTAATTTATCTTCGGTTATAGATAGACCGCGAAGATAGAAAAAAAAAAATCGCGTGCGATGAACAGAACCACGTGTTGCTGCTGCCGTTGCTCCAAGTACGAGAACTTGGCGCGACGTGCAGTGTTGGTGGCTGTACGCGGACGTTCATACGCCCAGACTTAATAACTCTCCCGTTGAGTACGGGAATCCATGTAGTAGGGGTACATACGGAAAGACTAGCATCAACTCGGGTCGTGTACCCCACGCAGCCACAGTGCCCAGGCACGCTACAGGTATCAAAGTAATATAGTACTACGTATACTTATATCGTACAGTAAAAACTTCCAATCCTACCGCAAGACTCTCAAATGGTTCGTCATTTCCACGAACTTTTTAATTTTCCACAGTCTCATTCTTTGCATTAATGATATATAAAAAAAAAATCAGACTACCATCCGCTTCGAAAATTCACGAAGTAAATTGAGTCTAATCACTGTTATCGAATAGATGATATTACCGATACCAAACGGTACTAATTACTTGAGATTAATTAATAATAAGATTCCAACGATCCGTTGATTGTAATTTGTTGAATACTCGATAAATTGATTGGATTAAGAATCAATTTTATAAACGATTATAAATTATGTTAACGATCAATTTTTTTTTGAGATTTGTGAAAATTCGTACATCAAGGTGAGGACTGTTGAGAGATTTTACTGTATGCAACTACTACGCAGTCACCGATGGCCGTTCGCCCACGAGCTTTGTCGTCGTTGTCGTCGTCTTCGTGCCGGACGCTCGGTTATCTAACTCTCGTTTTTCCGTCATCCATGTTAGGGCCCCGGAGGCCCTTGAGGGACGGAGAAAGAAACAATAAAAACTGTATAAAAAATAAAGAAAAAGTGCGGCGTTTCCCCAACCGGAAACACGATCGCCGGAAGTCGCAGCACTCACGAGCATCGTTTTTCTTTCGCTCATCATCTCATTCGTTCCCAAGTTCGTTCACATTTGCCACTCGTATCCCCGACGAGAGGGAGAGACTGATAAATCGGCATATAAGTATATACGGGTATAAACTGATCGGTTACGCTGTATGAGAGATGAAATTAAGTTGGATCACGAATAGACCGAAGGCGGAGAGACGGAGAGAGAGGGAGAGTTACGCGAACGACATCCTGTTTTACGACTGACGAACATTCGTGCGCCGGAAGTCATTCGCTATTCTCTTTTCATGTGTACGCAGCCCGCATTAGATTAGAGATCCGAATGTGGAGAAGATATACATATATATGTATCTATACACCTTTGTATCTCTTTGCTGCTGGTGCAATCTTCCTGAAACATTCACGAGCGTCCAATGG
Organism: Cryptus armator; assembly: GCA_963971235.1. NCBI lineage: Eukaryota > Metazoa > Arthropoda > Insecta > Hymenoptera > Ichneumonidae > Cryptus > Cryptus armator. The sequence goes on from OZ020235.1 coordinate 5,868,838, forward strand.
ACCGAGATATGTTCGAAAGAAGGTACCATCGGAGAAGTACGAAATGCAAGAAACCGTGTAGTAAATGAGAGCGGCATCGCTCATTCGTGCAAAATATACTGAACGACGCATATATTATATCCACTCCTTTTACTCTCTGTTCTTCCAAATGAAATTGGGAGAGAATAACTAAAGAGATGGGACATCAATCTGCGCATAGATAAGGTGTAACGGTATTTGCTGTATTTGAAAATATTGCCGAAAGATATGTATGGAAATTCAACAGAACTGTAAAGAGATCTAAAAGTTACGAGCCGAAAGTTAAGTTATCCGAATAAGTCAGACATTTTTTTTCCAAGACGTAGAGTTATTATAGATAAAATATATGTTGAGGATAAGCTGGCAATCTGAAAGGCCGAAAGGCCATGCAAAGGAAATAAACTGTTATCTATCTACAATCTTTTCTTCCTCCATATATCGGACGCTACGAAGTGCTCGTAATACTTTCGCTGTACGAAACCGTGAGTTGCAATATAGGTATATCGATGGCCGGTATAACGAAGCGATCGCAACGAATATCAACTATAGCTATATAGCCATTGTCAACGATCGATTCGTACCTTTCTATTCTATTCTATTAACGATCTATTAACGATCGCGAAACTTGTTCGGTGTTCAATTTTACTTTCCGTCGAACGAGTATGTCGAGAGGTGCCGAAACTTCGTAACATCATGTCGCGTTGTTTAATTTCTCTTTAATTAATTTTGTAATTATAATTTTTTTCGTCTTATCTTTGCATCTTTAAATTTTGTAAATTTTCGTCGTGTTAATTTATTAGTAATCTCGTTTCATCGTTTATTTATGTAATTAACCAATCAAAGTCTCGTGTTTTTTGTTTCACTAATATTTGTTTCAATGTAAAAGGAGAAAATCGTAAAATAAAGCAAATTACATTTTTTTTTCTACAAGTATCTGAAAATTCGAATTTGGACGGTGAAAATATTTATATCAGGTTTTTTCATCTAAATGGAATGCTTATAACGATGAAAAAATCGCGGTATAAATATAAAGAAATCTTTGCGAATAAAGGTTTACCGAATAGTTCACTTACAGATGATTGTACCGTTTTTTTGTTTCGCACAATAGCATTGAATGAGACTAACCGCTTCGGAATTGAAGGATTGCAACAATGTGAGGCGTTAGGTAGGTGGCTTATAGACAGTCTGACCGTTCTTGACCTTATCTACTCGACGGCGACGTGCGGTCGCGTGGTCTGTCTCTACTGGTTGGACCTCTGATCACCGTAGCCAACGGAGTTACGGGTGTACTATACCCGATACTTTTTATATTCATGCACAGTGAAAGACCGTGTGTGAATCGTGAGTGGTATCGGGGGCTTAGCGAGGCTCACGCATGCATTTTGCCCGGAGGACACGGCTCACGGTCGTCAGGATCCGCTAACCTTTCTCTCCTTTTTCTCTCCCTATCCCCCTAATGACGTTAGTCTCCTTTCCGAAGAGCGAGACATTCTTAGAGACAACGAAGCCTCTTCTCGCGATATTTATTAGACTGAACTTTAAATTATTCTTTTTTCCTCTCATTAATTTTTTCAAATGTATATCTTCAAAAGTTTAGAGTACTTAATAATTAAAGGATATTTTGCTAAATTTCAGTGCAGAATGAAAAATAAATTATTTTTTGTTTTTGCAACGGTGAATCCCGATTAATTTTTATGACTCGAACTAATCGATTAAACGCATTCTCCTGTCGGGAGAACGAGAGAAATAAGATATACGATAGTCTCGGCAATCCGTAGCAAAGACCGTTAGTAGCAACAGCAAAAGCGCAAAGCCACACACGCTCTCGCGCGCGCGCGCGCGCGCGTTTTACATTCAAGTGAGTTGCACCGCCGCCTGAGAGGGCTGCCTGTTATCCTTGCTGGTAATCCACGCTATGTGCATTTTTTTCACGAGTTCAAGGATATATTCTTGCCGCGCGATAACTCGTGTCAGCGCGTTAACGGTCCATTAAACCGACGCGCGCGCGTGTACCACACGGTTTTATAATATATCTGTATATATGCCTGTGACGGAGGAGGAATATAGCATTAGCTACGAAGCGAGATTATCGCAGACGGGTAGCGTCGCGAATATCCCCGGTACCGCGACGACCTCGTACACGACAGACAAGTCGCATCGTTAAATCGGAAACGAGTCAATAATATCTGTTTCTCTACAGTCGCGAAATTTCCGGGATCAAGACGGGAGGCGAAGGTAAAATTATACGACGAAAAAAACATCGCGACATACCATACGACAAAATATATTCGGAATAATCGTGAAATTTGTCGCAATAACCCTTTAGCCCTTCCGATTCAGAGATCGTTGCATATTTAAAAAATTTGTTTACATCATTTTCGAGAGATGCTTTCGATAGGCTGTACCAGAAACGAAATAACAGCCAATCGGCAGCAACTGTTATATTTTAAAACTGTGCGTCGATATTGATTTATTATTTTACGTAAAGAATAATCGCGAAGACTTACCTTCAGATTTAAGAATGAGTTCTTTGTCTTCGAGAGCAATTTCCGGTAATCGATCCTCGAGTTCTTCGATTTCGATCTCGAGTTCCGTCTCGTCTTCGGGTCTAATGGTTTCCAATGAAGTTTCGCTGCCGCTTACTCGGGTTTTGCTATCGGCGTTATCGTCACTGGCGATACTTCTCGCATTGCTTTTCACCGATGAAGACGATTGATCCGCGGATATTTCCGTGAGAGTGGAATCCGACAACGATCTCGTTTCCTCCACCGTCGTATCCGTTACGCTTTTGTTCTCCTTTTTGCTGGAATTTCTCGCTGGAACTTCGGGTCTCCGCGTTGTCGCGAAGTGTTCGATTTTCATTTTCTCGACAATCGGGGTGCTCTTGACTTCCGGTACGATTTTTGGCTCGTGAACACGCGACGATCTCTTCGGATCTCGAATATTCGGAATCGTTATGAATTTCGGTCTTTCGGGTATATGCTCCTCGGGAATAATCGGCTCTTCGATGTTGTCACTGACGTTCTCTTTGCACGCGTTGACCGAAGTTCTGCTCGTTCGACGACTCGTCATCGTGTGTTCGGGAGGTTTTTCAGGCGCGAATATGACATTGTTTACGTTGAATAAAACGTTCTTTCGCTTGCCGTCGGCTTTGCCTCTCTTCAGTATACTCTTCAGAGTTGTTCGCGTCTCCTTGACCCGTCGCGGTGGCCTCTTCGGCGATATCTTCGGTATTGGAATTCTCGTGACCGGTGCGCCGGTTTCTTCCTCGTCGGATATTTCACGAGGTTCGTTGAAAACGCGGATTCTCTGTCCTCCTATCGCCGCTACCGCGCTTCTGTTGGGTACTCTCTCGATTGATTTCACCTTCGAAGGATCGAACAGACTTGACGACGGAACCTCTTCGAGTTCGAGAGCGTTGTCCGAAAGATCGTCGCTTAAATCATCCTCGTCTCTCATCTGTTTCTTTACCAATAGATAAGGATTCACGTCGCATTCAAGAATACTTTTTCTCGAATCGTTGGTAGCGTTTCCCGCGGCGTTCGAGGTTCCGGAATCCTTCCAATCATCGTCGGCCTTCCTGCGGGAAGTTTCCGGCGCTCGCGCTGATGAATTCGCATCTTGCCAGTTGCGCGGCTTTTTCGCGACTCTGACAACGCGACCGGGAGCATTTCGCTGCTCCTCCTGCGATGTTTCCTCGAGCCAATCGTCCGTCGATGTTACGGAAAAGTTTGGACGCGATTTTCTTGAATTTTCGTCGAAATGCGACGAGTCCGTGTCGAACCACTCGGTTCTCGATACGGCAGCCTCCGCAGAAGTCGTTTTCCGATCTTTGTTGCTTCTCGCTACGCTCTGACTTCGGGAATCTCGCTGATTTGATTGACGATGAGGCGATATGCTTCGGGCACGAGAACGCGGCTCGACGAGGCGGCTCCGTCGCATAACATCGTACGGGTCGTCGACCGATGATCTCAGGACACCTGGGCGAAGAAGTGAAAAAACGATATTGGAAGGAAACGCGAGAAAAAAAACATTGTAATCTGAAAAAAAAAATACTGGCATTTTTTTTTTTTTTTTCAAATTACAATGAAATTGAATCTTATTTATTTATTTTTTTGCATTTAGAGCAAAAAAAAACGAGTTACAGAAAAAATTGTAATTTTTGCAAAAGTTTTGCAATTATTTTTTCGTGTTGTTGGAAATTAAACGACTGAAACTTACGTTTCAATTAATGCCGCCGTTGATGGCGTTAAGACTAAGATTAATGACCGCTGAACGGTATTGAACAATGAGATACAATATAGCGGAAATGCTCGGAAATTATTCGTTTGAACGATCTTTACTGCTGAATTGACGGTTATATCGGACCTGTCGACCAGTTGGAATGATTTTAATGGCTCGCTTACCTGCCAAACTCGGGCGATTCCTCGAGGAAGTCGGTGTTATTCGACAAGTGCCGCCGAGTGGTACACCGGCAAGTCGATGACCACCGCACTTCCGACAGTTGCCCAGCTTCCTCGTCGTACCGGTGAGAAACTCCGGACAGGAACATACTATGAGTACCGGGGCACCAGGTGGCGGCGGTGGTGTCAGAAAAGCTCGCGGATCGTGAATTCCACGGGACGATCGGACCGTTCCGTACAGCCATGGATCGCCGTAAAGCATTTGACGCGACAGAGCACTGCCGCCACTTATAGTGCCCCAACCCTTCGTCTGATCATCGGATCCTTGACTCTGACGAGATAAACCCAATCTTACGCTCCATGATTTTTTACCTTTGCTTAGCGTGTCGTAGTTCTGAAAATAAATAAAAAGACACCGAAAGGATTAATACCAAATTACGTATGTATATGTTTGCGCGATATAGGGTCGCAAATTATAAAATTCAAATCGAAATAAAAGACGCAGAAAAGACGCAGACGCAGAGTTTGCAGGATTTAAGGAAGTATTCCGCGACTATGCCAACCAAAAGTATACTCGTGTGTCGATCTTTTAAAGATCAATCATTTTATCGATACAACATAGAAAGATTGATAAGGCATATATTTACATGATACTAATGAAAAATATAAGAAACATAATTTACCGTCGTAAAACTTTTTGTATTCGTTACTTTTGTCATGCGGGAGAGACGAAACGTTTTGCAAAAATGATCCGTTCTATTCGCCCGGAGATCACTCGTTGTTCCCTTCGCGCGATTACTTGGTTTTGCGTATGTCAAAGATTAAAAACTAACGGATTGCCGTGACGTCTGAATAAATAATGTGTACCACAAGTTTGAAGACATTAAAAAAAAATCCTGCGAACGTACTATTTTAATCGAAATTTCATAATGATTCATCGAAGCGTATAAAAAGTACGAATGCGATTCACGGCTCAGTATACAATACGAAAGCACGATTCGATTAAATTCTAAACCTGGATAAACGTTATCTATTGCTTCTACAAAGCGCAAAACTTTCTTTCCATAAATTACGAAACCGGCGGGGAATTCGAACAAAGGAGGTCGAAATACATCGGCGCAAAGGTAAGAGTGACGAGAGTCAAAGATGGCGAATTAAAAAATGAACAGAAAGAAGTAGAACAAGCAGTCGGGTGAGAACACGAGGCGAAGAAGAGAAGAGGCTAAAGAGGATCCAAGTACCAAAGATCGAGGCGCGGTAAGTGCTGTTGTTGCTCTGCCGGATGAATAAACTGCGGGGAAAGTGAAGGAGAGTATATCGCGCGGGAGCGGGACAGGCGATGGCGATGGAATCGATTGGACCCACCGAGAACCCTCGTTTGTACGAAACGCATTTAAATTCGTTTCCCCGGTGAAATCGCTGCACTCTCGTTGTCGGCCAATCGAATCATGGCGCATAGCCTTCGAGCGAAGGCGAGTCGTGGTTGCTCGCTGCCGGTGCAACAACGTGAACTCGGCGTGAACACGGAACGGAAAACCAGGAAACCGGCTCCGGGGGCTCTCTCTCGTTTCTCGCTCGATTATTATAAAAGTTTATCTCCTATTCTCGTTTCTACTCCATCACTGGCTATAACTCACTGCGCCTTTAACTCTCAACGCTAACGTGGCTTGTTATCGCAACCATTTCGTGTTCTTCTTTTTAATGAAAATTCTAACAACTTGGATAATACCTTTTTTTTTTAATTCGGAGTTTGAGACTCTGTGAGATCCGAGCGAAAACTGAGAAACTCTAACGAGTTTTACAACATCTTCTTGCGCGTGTTTAGGCTCAGTGTTGATTCGCAAGGTGGGAGAAGCGAAGAATGAGAGAAAGATAATTCGTGTGTGCCGAGCATGGAGGTCACGATTAATCTTAGATCTGCCGGTTGAACGTGTCGACGTTGCCCGCTGCAATTCTTTTCTCTTTCCATTAATTCGATTACGAAAATTCTATGAACAGCTACGCGAGCACAGATCGTATCGATGAAAAAACTCGGTAGAATCAGTGACCGAATAAATTTTGAAAAAAAAAAACGAAAAAACAGCTCGAAGCTCCGAAATATTTTCTCCAATTTTGGACTTTGGATTAAAATGAATTTTCGTACGAAGCGAAGCCGTGCGAAACATAAAAAGTTGAACCTATGAGACAAAGATCCAATTCCTATTCGTATATTGCGTGTTTCGTCTCAAATTAGCTTGCAAAACTCTGTCATTGCCACAAATTAACGGATCCTCAACATCTGCGTTCCGTGCATTACGTGCGCGCAGGTGCGAGGTGACTTCAACGGTTTTTTTGAGATGGAAAACAGACACCTGGCACCGATGAGTTCGAGTAGTACGGTAGAATGCGACTCGCGAAGAAGCGGCAAAAACTTTCCGATCGTAAGAGTTTCGCGAGAGATCTATATGGTCGCGAGGTAAAAGTCACTAGAGGGTCAAGCGGATATGCGATAATCCGTTGAAGTTATCTGATATCTGGTCGATTCGGATGTTGATTACGGGTCATAAAAACGAATGAAAAAAATGCAAGCCAAGCCTCGGTGCGGTACGGGGGTAACGAGTGGAAGTAAAATAAAACAAAGTTTGGAAAAATGGGACAAGCCGATGCCGGAGGGCAAGATCGATACTTACTCACTTTCTCGAGCGATCGCCGTAAAAATCTTGTCTTTCAAAGAACCGAGAGCACGAATCCCACCGCTCGGTTGCAGCCAACTTTTGTGAGAGCGTCGGGCTGCTGTGTTGCGTATAAAACGCAAACAAGTATCCGCGAATCGAGGAGCGGAAAGTGCAGGTGATCTCGATGGGTACTTATTATAGACTACCATAGTATTTATTATACAGCAGTAAATACGAGAGTGTTCGCGAAGAGAGTCACGGTAGAGCCTCTTCTCTTCTAATCCGGAAATCGAGCCTATCGAGTGCAACGATCCCAATAATATCTCGAGAGCGAAGGACTCTCTCACGCGTTATAGACGAAGTCGAGAGGTGCTAATCGCGAGACCGGAAGTGCGGAGAGACCGCCCATTGTCCCCAGAGCGTTATACTCCCCTTGTTCCAACGGGTGGGATGGCGTGGCGCTAATTCGCTTCTGCGAAATGCATATCCGTCGCATCAAAAGGCTTCAAACGCATGCGGGTATATTACGCCAAGGTGCATTCAATGCGGTTCGATGACGATTTGCCGATAAACGGTTACAACGACACCGCATTAAAAAAACAAACGTACGAAAGGAATGCTTGCGGTAAAAAAACGAACAACAGCGAGTGTTATAGCACCATTTTCATCAATTTAAGGACCTAATTATTGTCCGTCTTTATGGAAGGTTCTGTAAAAAATTATTCTTCGGTCTCATTACGGTTTTTTAGGACTTAAATACAATTCGGTCTTAAAATGAGAAAAAAGTTTACAAAACAGGAAAAAAAAAACAAACGCACAACAAAAAGAAAAAAAAAACTTTTAAAAAATGAACAAATTGCGAGTTATAGATAGCCTCGTTTTTTTAAATTTTAGAACCTATTTATATCTTTTCTTCGTGAAAAGTTCTGTAAAAAATTGATCGTTGATCTATCACAGTTTTTTTACCATTAAAAATGGAATTTTCTCATAAAAAAAATATTGTTATAAAACAGCAGCATTAAGATTTATGCCGTATCTGGTATCGATAATTGATTTTAATTACTCCAATCGAATACTATGTAATATCTACTTCGAAAATAATGGATCAAAACACTTTCGGATAATTATAGATATAGAAAAAAATAAGACTAAGTAGCTTCCGGTCTGTTGCGAAAATTTAGTCGCGCGATACAGAAGCAGCGATAGCGGATTCTTCGGTGTTGTTTCGCGTATCTTTCTGCCACTCGGTTCGCAGCACGCAATTGTTGATGCCGGTACGTATGTATACATACGAAAGATATGTACGAACGTGCGCATCACCCGAGGTCATCTTTATCCAGGCCTTGGTCAGCGGGGAAAGTGGATTCTCCGGGTCGGCTAATTAATACTCGCGCCTGTACCGCGGTATTACGATGATATATACATAAATATGTGTGCGCACACAATATTGTTAAAAGTGCAGTGTAACTACGGCTGTTTCCGAACCTCGATTTTCGCGATTCGCGTTTCCTTCGCGGATCGAAGCGGGGATCGAGGATCGAGGATCTACTAATCATTCTTACAGTGGCTTTTACACAGTCTCAGTGGAATATTCTACTTTGCCTTTACCCCTTCGTCTCAATCATCGCGAATCACCCGAGGCTATGATCTACTCTGCCGTGCAGCATTCTCAGTTCAAACAAGCGAGCGGCGAGAGCAGCGGTATCGTACATTTTGCGCTCACTTATGAATACAAGCAAGTAGGAGGGAGATAGGGATATATCAACGCCGGATCCGTGGCCAGTCGACTCGCTGATTACGCGGAACGTATTAAAATCTCGTAACGGCCGACGTTATGACTTTGCCCACCGGCTCCGCAAACCGCGCGCTCCAAAGCTCGATTTGCTTTTCCTTGTGTATTATTCGCATTATATCTTTCACGACGCTATGACTCTCGTGGCATCAGCGAGTTCGCGGTTCTGGACGTAGGTACAGGTCGTTATTGTAACATCCAAAAGGCTCTTCGTCGCGAGCATTTAGCTTCCGGGTTTGAGAACTTGAATTATCCCATCGGGGAAAAAGGTTAACTATTGTATTCCTTACTGTTCCGTGTATACTTGTTATGAAGATATTTTTGAGATTTTTCAAATTTAAATGAAATTATAGAAAAAAGACACTTCTTTATTATCGGAAAATTTGCAAAAGTTATAACGTAAACAAACATTTAAAAAAAAAATTCAATTTTCATCGAAATCCGAATTTTCGGAAAGCTCCACGAAAAATTCGCCGGTTCCAAACATTATTCATATTACAGATGACTTATAATTTAATTTTGAGAAAAATATCTTTTTAATTTCGCAAATTAGATTCGAGTGGCCTGATATTAAAATCTCGAAGATAATTTTTTTGTTTTTTCCGAAAATAAAGCTTTCTCTCCGAGAACCAAAAAGCAATTCTCTCAAAGACTGATAGTATATTTTGACGCTTTTATAGATTTTCTTCGAACTCTCATATTTCCAAAAATTCAAGATTAATTTTTTATAAACAAAATTCTTTAATATTGAAATTAATGCTCACAGTTTCTCTTTACACTACAAGGTATCGGATTTATCGTTATCGTCGAAAAAAAAAAAGAAAATACAGTGAGGGAACTCACATTAGCTCAATCCCCTTTTACATTACGATAAATAAGATTGAGAACTGCGGTACGAGTTCCTCGTCGATCGGAGCGTGTAGACGATGCGTTTATTTTCTATACCAAGATAGTTCGTGTATCATGTTATCGTGCACAATCTCATTCTATTATCGGGCTCGCGAAGCTTCTCGTACAAACCTCCTCGTGGCTCAAGGGTCACGGTGGATGCACCGCGAGGAGTTGGGCTATATAGTCGAGGCTCGCGAGTAGTTTGCAGTCTACGCGTTGCACAACAGCAGTATAACGCTGATGCGATGCAGCAGTAGAAACGGCAACGGCAGCGGGAGCATAACGTAACGTAAGGTGAAACTACTCTGGAGTTCGGTGCGTGTAGCCCTCCTTCCCGCGCGCAAGTATACTCTTCGAGTCCTATGCATCGCGATGCACCCTGAGAGTCCGGCGCTCGATTACCGGCATAAGCTGAAGCTCGTAGTATACCACTTGCTCCAGGGCTATCATCTCTTCGTACCACAAGTATAGACTTCGACTATGTTCACCCAGCGTGTACCGTGCGGTATAAACTCTTGGGACTACTACTACCATTAGGAAAGATCTCGGGTACACGGACACTGGAACACGTTAGCAGTAAAGAAGAAATACTGGTGGTAGAGTCGAATGTAATATAATGGTACAGAGCAGCAAGGGAACAAGAGGAAATATGAAAGAAGTAGCGCAAACATCGCGGTGGATATAACATTACTGTAGAATTTTATGTTTCATGGAAATAACGGAAATATTTCACTGTGCCGCTGAAGTTTATGTGAAATGTTTCACTTCCGGTATCCGGCGTCTCGGAGAATTTTCAAAATAATAAGATAGTACAAAAAAAATTGTATTTTTTAAACTATTTTTAGAAAAATCGAAAACTATTGCTGCTAAAACTTTTTTTTTCGAAAGCTCAACTTTTTGCTTAGTAAATTTTTTTCATAAGAGAGATAACAGTAAATTTGATTATACCTCCGTAGAGAAAATTAAATTATCAAAAAACAATTAAATAAAATTTTGTTTTTGATAGATTGCCATATTGATATCCGGTATCTCGAAATCTCGAATATAATAAGAATACACAAAATAATAATTGTTTTTTTTTTTATATTTTTAGAAAAGTCGAAAACTATCGCTGCCAAAATTTAGTAGCTGATTTTTTTTTATAAGACCTTTATAAGAACTATAAAGGTTAATAACATTTTTTCTTTGTAGAACTAATCCTTGTGAAATTATGAAAAAAAATCAGTAAAATTTAAACTTTTATAGATGGCCGCATTGAATGTATCTTGACATTGACATTAAAAAATGAGAATGTTTTTTCAATCCGTGGAAGAGTATTGATAAAAATCGCGCTTGACGAGTATATGTCTACAGGTCTCCGAAGATCAGCAAAAATAGTTTATTATGCTACAAGGGAGGGAAGTGGAGGGATTTTCACGCAGTGTGAAGCACCCCTCCCCCCCCCCCCCCCCCCGCCCCCCAGTAGCATACGCTTTTTTTTGTTTCCCGACGGGACGAAAAATACTACATTTCTGCTCGATGTATAGCACTTTTCTTCCCGCTACTGTTCTCTTCCTCCCGCTGCAGCGCACTTTTCTTCGCGCGGGTCAAGAATCGGCAACTGTCCACCCGCGTAGCAAGCATGGAATATGGTAATTTTAGCGTAGTCAGGAAAAAAGTATCCTTTTATCAATGATTATTTACAAGTCGTTCGAACTCGAAGACAGAACGATTGAATAAAATTTTGTGACCGGTAGTCAATTAATTTCTAACGCCTGTCTAGCAATTTGCCAACACTTCCTCCTGCCGAGGAGATCCAGTCTCATTGGCTATTCCAGCTAAAAGCAATGAGTCTGCCCGGTGGTTCTGGCTACCGGGTTAGAAGTCTCGCTGTTACCACTGAGCAGCTTCGTATTAGTTGCTCCGATGTCATAACCGCATCAACTGGTTTTACCTCTAAAATAGCAACGGAATGGCTTATTAACCATGTATATAGTACAACCGTGTGGTGTAAGAAGTCGACTGGTGTCCAACAGCGGCAAAAGTAATGCCTCGCCGAGTCTAACGCACGTATTTTAAACAGGAGGCCGCGTCTTTTTCATGATCTACAGATCTCGCGGTGGTATAACGTTCTCGAGGGAGAGAGTGACGGTGGGGAGGGCAACAAAACGAACGAGTAACGTTAAACTCTCTCGTCCTTCGCGAATCGTTTCGGTTTCAGGGTTTTCAAGTAAAACTGGTTTAACCCGACAATACGAGTCGTCAGCAGTCACTGCTGCTCGTACATACGTTTATAAACATGCCGTGTGTCCCGAGGCGTTTATTACGACTACGACGACAAGAAATAAGGCACAACCGGCCAACTATATTACACTTGCCTCTAAAACGTTCCTTTTTTTTTTTTTTTTTTTTTTTTTACACATTCGAACAACTTTCGTTTTCAACTGAAACCCTCCGATATATAATAACCAACGTCGTAAAAGCATGGAAACAATGTCGAGGAAAAAAAACATCGAGACTGACACGACTTCCAAAGGCTATTAGGAATTCTATTCTCCGCACTTCTTGTCGAATAAATGAAAAAAAAAAAAAAATCTTCGAGTAACTTCGCGAATGTGAATGAGTGCAGGAAATATGCCGAATAGAATTTTATTGGGAAACGCGGAGGAGGCAAATGCGTTAAAAAAAGTGATGTAAAGATTTGCCCGGATAAGTAAAAGTATATGCCGTCTGTTGAACGCTGCCGTTCATGCAAATGTTATGTAAGACACTGACGGCGATGGTTCGTGCCAATTAATTGCTGTAGATAATCGCATTCGCATAACGAGCCTAGGCACGCTTTCACACGAAAATATAGAGACCCAGAGGCTATATCCAAAAGTTCAATTACACTTTAGGTAATTCAACATGTAGAGGTAAAAATTTGAAATTAAAGTCCTTCCAACGAGAAAATTTCGTGCTAAAGTTTGAAAGAAGAGGCCTTAAAGAATCTTGCGATTTCCTTTTTAGCAAATAAATTTAAAAAAATCGGACTGAAGTCGCAATTATAGCTTCTGACGTAGAGAGCGAAAGCCTGACGCTTGGTATACGCGTAAAACCACTCGAGATCGGCTCGTAAGTTCAATATAAATGTCTGTATAGTTAACCAATCGCAATATTGATTTCCTATCGCGTCCGCGCGATCGATTAGATAACGGTTCGTTTAATTGGATAAAAGTTTAACCGAAGGCCACGATCGCGAGAGATCCACGGAAGTTATGCGATCTTTCATCTCGCTGTATGATTGCATATATGATATTCTATCCGAGAGAGGCGCATGTTTCCACGTACAAGCCGTTTACGTATTATTTTTCCTCCCATAAAATTTCTTTGTCGTTTTTTTTTTTTTTTTTTTCGGAATACTCGCAAAACACGAAAGAAATATATCTTACCTTTCCTGATGTCGGTGATGCCGAGGTCTGTTGCAATCCCGATTGAAGATGATACCTCTTAGGTGTGAGCATCGCTGGTGGCGCACCGAGACTACCCGGGGCGACAGCGACGCTCGTCATTGTCATTTCCGGCTCCGCCGGAGCTTCCTCTCACCGTCCACTCGACTGTTCTGCTACTTTGCGAAAAATCTTCACCGCTTCTATTCTCGCTTATCTTCACGGCGTTGGGTTTCTTCCAGGATCTCATCCTCGTCGCAGCTTCTGCAATAGACACGAAATAAATAAGATAATTACGATAGATCATAGACGCGGATCGATTGCAACGAACCGGAAGTTTCTGTCAAAATATAGTATCGGATTTGCCGACGGCGCAGCCACACAGAAATCCTTCTTACGACGCTTATTGCGTAAAAGCGAAACGATCATTCGCGTTACATCACGTTCCACAATGGCCCACTGGCGTGACGCAATAATTTTTTATCCCCCTCCCCTCCCCGCGAGAGAGTAGAGTGCGGGCGGGAGATCAACGAATTTCGCAAGAAACTTCTTTCGTCTCTCCGTCGGCGGACTCACCGGGCGTAATAATACCAAATCCTTCGAGCGACACGAGGGGGGAAGTCTATAGAAAGTTGCGTGATCGTCGACGTGCTGACCTCGCGCACTTTTACCTTTTGATAAATACTTACAACGTAAAGAAACATTTTAAGTTTTTCGATGAATCGTCGAAAGGGATGCTGGGAAGGTGTGACGTTAATTTTTACCAATTGACAAACAAAATCTCATTTTTACAGCATTGTTTATCTATAATTTTTTGGAAGCTATATTTCGAACTGTAAAATGAACAGACTGGAGAAATAAAGATGTAGCCAGTGAGGCCTTCGGAAAGCCTCCCCGCGTCGAGATTTCTACTTCTCGTTTGACTCCGCTTTATTCCAAGATCCTTTGTACATGCCGTGCCGACCCTTCTTTCGCTCGACCTTCCTTCCTTTCCGGATAGCCTCCGCGACCTACGTGATATGTTCGACTACGTTGGAGATCCTCCGTTCAATCCACGTGTTCCCAAATCACATTCTTCTTCTAACCTCGACAACCTTCCTACAGCCTACCTGATGCATGCACGCACTTCTAGATCCTCCAGACCCTCTATTGACACCTCTAGAGCTATATTCTTCTTTTACTCCGCGAGACCCTCAAGAATTTAGGATTTTTAAAGTCATGTCGCTTGGCGTTCATTTCGCATAAGTTCGAGAAAAATGAGAGAATATGATCTATCATATTCTCATCGTAACGGTACGGTATATCTCATAAATGAGATATATATATGAGAGATATAGATATATATTCGAAAATACTTTCCGATGGTATAAAAATCTGAAAAAATGCATGCATATTAAAGGTACTGAAAAGATTAATTTTGCATAATAATAATTCCAAAATGTTATTAACAAATTGATGAAAAAATGAAGTGGTCAACAAATTTCCCGGGAACCCAACTTTTTTTTCTTATGAAAATGATTCGTTAATTTTTCTGAATACGTATGAATTTCTTCAGATTTTTCAATTTATTTTGATTTTTTTTTTGATATGGACAAAATGTGTGAAAAAACATAAAATTCAAAGTAAATTGAAAAATCTGAAAAAATTCATACGTATTCAGAAAAATTAACGAATCTTCTTCATTAAAAAAGAAGTTGAGTTCCCGGGAAATTTGTTGACCAATTAATTTTTTCATCAATTTGTTAATAACATTTTGGAATTATTATTATGCAAAATTAATCTGTTCAGTACCTTTAATATGCATGCATTTTTTCAGATTTATATACTATGGAGAAGTATTTGCAATTTTCTCTCATTTTTCTCGAACTTATGCGAAATGAACGCGAAGCGACATAACTGCCTTAATATCTCGTCAAAAGCGTGATTTTCTTCGACAATTAACAATATACTGATTGACTTGAACATTACATTTTTAGGTACCTCTCAATATATAACCTAAAAAATGGGAAGTTTACCTCTTCTTAGTGCTTTTTTCGTGTTCATCGCTCTCAGATCTCGGAAAAAAAAGTCCTGCAATTCCTCCAATTAATAATAAAATTTTAATGTTTTATCAAATTTATCAATATTATTAATGTAATAATGAATTAACATTAAAATAATAAAATTTTAATGTGTTCTTAGTTTATAGTGCCATTTTCTTTGGTCGTTCTTCTTACGAAATGACACAATAAACCATGACAACCTTAACATATCTGAAGAGGACCTCGATTAGGGCCGAAGCGGAAAAAAAACTTCAACGACGGTCTTTCATTGCCAAAGCTCCCTGAGCCATAACACGGTACACGGGCAAAGCCGGAATTACAACGAGGAACGAACTACTTCGGTGATACACCCGATGCTACTATTGTGGGATTAGCAGCAGAGAGAAACCCATAAGGTCTCGTGTTGTAGTGGTTAGTGTTAGGGGTTAGGTGATTAGGTAGTTCGCGCGGTTAGGCATATGTCGCAAGTTCGAATTCCGACGAAGTTACTTTCGGGATGCGTGATTCTTAGCTTGAGTATTTGCAATTCGATTTTCTTCTGTTTTACATACAGTTCAAGCTCCGTATTCTTAACTCGATGGGACCGGACCCGTTCCCTTTTCTGCATTTTCCCTATCGTCCCTACTCCCGGTCAGTTGCTGCGAATAGGGATAACGAGGGGTATACGCGTCCGTAGGTACGAAGCCACCTGGTACCTGATGCGCGTGCGCAGTTTACATTTTACGAAATAGGCTTCGCTTGGAGTGGGGCAAACGGACTTAGGGGAAATACAGTTAAGGGAACTCGTTGTCATGGTAACGAGTTAAAATAAAGGATAAGGGGAGTTAAGAATACGGAGCTTGGACTGTATATAATAACGTTTTTTTAAATGTGATTTTATTAGAATCGTGTCGTTAATACATACTGTTAAATCATTTAATTAACTTTTTTTTACTATTAAAAATGCAATTGTCGTTGCGAGATCTATGTTAAGCGATTAAACGGAGGCTCTGGAGGATACTGCCGTCATACAATTTTCTTTCCGAGAATACTCGCGTGGGTTAAAGAGGAGAAGGTCGGGAGGTTGCTTGAAAATTTCGCCTCGGGTCGACCTCTACCGGAAGTCAAGGGCGCTAGTAGAAATGAAGACCAATGCAGGTTACCGGGTTTATCAGAGTCATCGTAGTACACATCGTGTAGTCCTCACAGCTGTATGATAACTAAATATCTCAATCACGCATCACGTCTTCGTCTACAACGCGTGTAACGCCATGAACGGGGTCGGGACTCGATTACACGTATGTCCAGTGATCGTCGCGCGCGTACGTGCAAGTCATCGATTATTAACAGGATACTTAATTGCCTTCGTTGCCGGATGTTATTGCCATCAGCGATCAATACTTCCATAGAACATTCTAATGATCTATAGATCATTAGAATAGAATGTATATAGATAACCTACCAGAAATTTATACCGTGAAACCGACAACTAGCTATATTAATTGTCGTACGATCTAATGCCATATAGAGTATTTCCCTGTGTCACTAACGGCGATCGAACCATAAGTAAAATCGGCTTGACTTTCTCTCCGTATTATTTTCACGTTCGCCTTTGCGTAGAATCGAAGGGAATCCAACTGTAGAGATGGAAATCAGTGTGGAGTAATATATATGTATACATGTGTATATGTACTGTAGAATAGTATAGACGATGCTATGGTGTAAAAACAACGACGCTTTCCCGAGAGGAGTGTAAACCTCTCGCCATGCGTCGGCGGCGTCGACGTCTCGTAAATCTTTCACTGTGTTTGAAACATTCACGTACTATATAGGCAACGAGTAAGGAGGAGGTTTATAAGTACACAGCTAAGCGCTTCTCCGCTGCTCAGCTATGACTGATGATCTCCACTCGTGCTTTCTTCACCCCGAATGGTAATGTTAACTTATTGGTATAAGGACTACAGGCACGATTATTCGCCGAGCCACAGACTCGCCTACGAGCACCAAAGTTATATGATGGAGTATAAGAAGCGTTACATTCTTTCTGCAATCCGTGACGGCGACGACGAGGAGGAGACGCTGGCATTATATGATCCACTGATGAGGATCGAGATTCTAGAGATTCCACGAGGCGGCGGTATTACAAGCCAATTGGCAGGGAGCGCTGTCAGCAACTATGTGTGTACAGGACTCGCGGAGATGATGCAGCCACGAGGCATCTGCATTTTCTATACGACAATCTATCGACTCGTTCGCGCGTATCTTATTTATCTTGCTTACCTTCTTCTCGAACATCCACTACAGAGTGTGTTGTTCTCCGCCCCGAGTCAATAACCGCGGAATGCCGCGGGGTATACACGTTTCGAACATCCTTTTCGCATTCTTGAGTCTCAGCTTTGCTCTTGTTTTGTTTTGTTTTTGGTTTTTTTTTAATACATTCTCTCAAGATGTTTTAATTTAGATGGGTCCAACTCGGATCTTTATCCGGACGAGGGGGAGGCGTTATCCGCTCCGGGAGCGTTAAAACTCGTTTTACGAAATTCGAGAGGGGTCGGTAATCTTTTAGCGGGAGTTTAACAGTTCTCGACGAACTCTCGGGGATTGGATCGAGAAGAAGAAGAAAAAAAAAACTCTCATTCGGGCTTTTTAAATTCGCGTGTTTTTCTTTAGATTCGTTTACTCGGATTCGCAAAGTATTTACCGATCGTAGATATGAGATTTTTTGCTCGTTATATTAGGATCAAACTTAGCAGTCTTGAGGGATTTTTTTTTTTATATAATAATTGATCAAGAATATCCGGTTTTTAATGACATAACGTATCAATGAGATTTTTAGCAATTCCGCGGGTGGGCGGTCTCTCTAACTCTCGTTGCATAACTAGTAGGCGAGTTCGAAAGGAGAATCATCGCGTATTGCCACTCGCAACTGAGCCTATAATATAGGATGGTTACGCTAGTGTAGGTTTTGCGAGAGGAAGAGCAGCTTACTCCCGGGGATAAAACCCGTTCTCCAAGTGTTCGCCGGGGCACAAAGATGGCCGTGGTTTATGTCGGGCGTCGTCAACAGCATCTTCGAGAACCTCTCTCGCGAACAAGAGTTCTACCTCGGAGGTTCTCTCATGTCCGACTCACATTTCCACTCTCGTTCCCGACGTGAAATCCTGCTCCTCTCTCCTATACGCTTTTCGGTTTGCTTCGCAATGTCGGACGTAAAAAAAAAATAAAAAAAAAAATTCAACGGGTAAAATTTAAGAAGGTACCAAAAAATGATCCGAAGAAGAACAAGAACTGTGGTAAAATTTCGGTAAACCGCGGAGGATCGGTAAAACATATACATAAAATCGTACGCGAGTCCGAGAGCTCCGAGAATCATGAAAACTAGTTTCAACGTCGAGTCGCGCGAGACGCGCGCGAGCAGCGTGATGTAGCGAGAGAAAAAAAAACTAGATACGACGAGTGGTAAGGTAACGCGCACGCGGCTCTATCGTGTGCTCTCTTGGATTCTCGTAGCAAGAAAGCTCTTATTACCCAAGAAGGTGCTCTCCCGTCGACCGCGAGTACTACGGAGTATTCTCGTGGCCTCTCATGTTGTATCTTAGGCGGTTGCGTTCGCCGTGTCCCGCGAACATGAGATTATCACTGCGGTGAAGACGACACGGAATTGTCGATGCTTCACCGCGATGGCCTTTTCGGTAACGCGGATTCTTAACGGTTCATCACATTGCCGCAAAGATATAAATAATCTACGGCGTTTATTATGGGAAATCTCGCAACGGCTCGGGCGACGTCAGGTAAAACGCAAAAAAAAAAAAAAAAAACACGTTGCAAAATGGACCTAACTTCAGTAAACAGTGTAACAATTTAAAAAAATAATTATAAAAATCAAGAGAGCGCATACAAATTTTTTGTAGTTGAGATTTTATTCACATTATCCTTGAGATTAAGTACAGTTGAGTAACGGAACCAGCATTTTTCTTTTTCGCTATCGAAAAAAAAAGTCGTACATGCTGGAGCTGCAGTTTTGACGACGTCGAGTCGGATCACTGGTTGATCAGCCTTCTGGAATTTCTCATAGTCATTGTCGTCAAAACAATAGGAGAAGGCTGATAGTGTAAGCCGCGTGTTTATGTGAACGCGCGCACCGTATGGATATGGATGGTTCGCATATACAAGAGAGATGTTTCAAGATTGCCGGAAGTGTCGAGACGAATGAATCGCTGGCAAAGAAGCCGCTCAGGTGGATGCTGTTGCTGGTTCGCGATGTTGAATATGGCAGAGAGGAATGAGAGAGGATGAAGTGTCCGACAATGTAGGCCTGTGACACACCTCGAGAATTCGTGTGCAGCGAGCAAACGGATGAGAGAGAAAAAGAAATAACATAAATACCAATACGCTCGATTGCATACTGTTGCATACTACTCCGAGTACTGTTAGCTCTTGTCGGTACCGATGCTATTGCCCGAAGCATTGTCATGCACGATCGGTACGCGTTCTCCTCGCTGTACGTCGTCGAAGCTCTTATTTTTTTCGAAAGCTCCCGTCGCGCATTCCAAGTAGTCTCTCTCTTTCCCTCTCTCTCTGCGGAACGAGAGTCCGAGACAGCCGCACGCATGAGAAGACACTCCCGTGTAAACGCTACAGTATGTATGCACCCGTTTACATATATATATATATAATGGTACACTGCAGCTAGGAAATGTATGTATGGAGCAGATATTGCACGCAATACACGTTGATATGGAGATTGGAAAGAGCGCACGACTGACTATTAACCCATCGCGCCTTCGAACATATTAATAAGACTCCGAAACGATTTGTCTTCAAAGCAAAATTGAATTTCGCCATTCAAAATTAATCAATGGAGAGCTATTAACATGGTGTCCACTTTATTCGGAAAAAAAAAAAATTCCGTAACAATGTGATATATTGTTTTTGAATAAATTATATTTGAGGATTTGAAAAAAACAAAAACACATGAGATTATAATTAACAATAACAATAATAATAATAATATATTTATTATTATTTTTTAATTTTTTTTCGAACGGTCTGATGCGAGTTTGTGTAAAGTAGGGATGCCATTTCTTCGAAAAGCAATCAACGCGTTCTCCAATTTTTCACATTTAATGAGAAACGCGATGTTCGATAAGAGAAAAAATTGCGATAATAAATATTTGTAACGTCGAACAACGAATATCGGAGATAAGATCGATGATAGAATGTTTATTGATTACTGCAAGTCGCTCACAAGGTGGATTCGATACACCGTTAAGGATGCCCTGCCTCAAGGACGTAATTCTTGCGGCGCCATCGTCAAGGCCGAGGATATCCCAACACGATAACGAGACATATACCCGTGGAGAAGCGAGGGCGAGAGCCCGTCGTCCCCGCGCGCGTGTATACTACGGCTTACACTGTATATACGCGTGTTCCAGTTCTCACGGGGAGGAACTCGCCGGTTCTGCCCGCATCTTTTACGTCTCTCCACTATGCGAGAGAATAATAATCGATCTCCGGGTTTTGCGTTTGAAGTTTCACTTAACTTCGGCGCCATACCTGGCGCCCCAGCGGTGCGGATATCACGCACCGCGTGCGTAACCAATGCAGCTTTTTCTTTTCGTCGAAACTCGAGTCTCGCTTGGTGTCTTGTAAAAATTAATTCGCGCGAATTTTTACGACATACGAACGAAAAATCATTACATTTATCGTATCCAATTAACGCGTACGAGATGATGTTTTTTTTTTTTACATTCCATGCCATTAAAGAAAACCTCAATTTGACCGATCATTTTTATTTTCTCCTTCGCTAAAGTGTCAGATGATAAGCTGCCGTCTTGAATTCACAGATGCGATAATCACGAGGATGTGCGAAGTCCCGAGACGCTAATGCGAAACCTCTAATGAATAAAGGCTCTAATTGACGGTGTAGCATACAGCTCGGGGAAGAAGAAGTTAAGAAGATGATGATGACTGACGCAGAGGCTGAGGCCGATAGTTTCTCGAGGCCTCGTGACAGGCAAGCTGTCCCACGAACGCGTCGATGCGAGAGGGAACAAGATCTCAATACGTAGGATAGGATGACCACATAACGGTACTTCGACGAGAAACGGTTATCGCGCTTGCTCGGCGCTCGAATGTAAGCAGAAGCGAGAGAGCATAACAGAAAAAAAATAAATGAGAACGAGAGGGATAGGTGGCGATAGCCCGGGCGAAGAAATAGAGTCGTTTGATCGCGTCAAACGCAGTCGAAAGCTTGTAACGGGCCATCGAGAACATCGCTGGATATGCATATGAGATACGGGAACGAAGAAAAGACCGACAATTAAACGCAAAACGGAAACTCCGAAGATCGAAGGAAACATCGCAAGCGAAGCATGAATTTACCGACAATCGGAATGCGCTTCTCAGATTAAGCACCGCTTGTCACGTGACAGGAATTGTTGGAAACAAAACAAACACGATTGTAAAAAAAGTGCCAATAGATTCTTCAACTTCTGTCGATCATAATAAAGAATTAATAAATTATCTTTCAATAATAATAATTTTTCGTTGCTAACCCTTTAATTCAAATCAATTTAATGATATTAAATAATCATGTAACTTTTTTTTTTACATAATAACGTAACCTTAACTGAGCCACAGAAGCTAATTTACCTCGTGTGTGGATTCCATGTTGCATGATTTTACACTTTTTCGAAATAATAGACTTCCATAGCAATCTATAAAAAAAATGTCCACTTGGACTTTGTAATTTATTCAAAAAACGAAATTAATTTTTTTTTAATTCTTATGACAATCATATATATTTCTATAAACATTATTCTTATTTTGGTATGATTAGCACGGGAATAGCGTAGAGCGTAGTGCGGAAGAAAGACCGGAAATTGAAGAAATCTTTAGAGGATGATAAAAGTGAAAAAAGTACGGAGAATATGCGGACGTCGAGTCGTAGAGGACGGCGTAATGCCGTCTTGTCGCGTTAACAGTTCGACCCACTTACTGGCTGTTTCTATCTGGTACCCGATCACTTTCATAGCCAGTAGGAGACCTCGAGTAGAGCGTCCAGTGCGTTACAGTCGCGCCTATTGGTCTTGGGATCCTAGGTCAGTGTAATAGACTCCGCAGCCCTCCGAATCTACTTCGACATCTCTTTTCACTTCCATTCCTGTCTCTGCTCCCCTCACTTCCCTTCTTTCCCCTCGGTGATCATCGATCTATTTAATCGCGGCAACCTTGCGCCGACGTTCGAAATTCCCAACGATTTATCACTTCGATATGAATCACCTTGCGCGCACTGTGTACGCACGAGAGCAACTCACGCGGACAATTTATATGCTCTCGTCCGCAAACGTAGCGGGATCCGAATCGATGGAGACCCACTTCGATTTCAAGCCTCCCAACCTTCCGTACTGCAGTACGAATTCTCTATAGATCCTTCTTTCGTTGCGCTATTCTCCTGGTTACCGCTGTTGGAAAGCTGAACGTCGTACCGACGGATCTTTGCGCGAAGGATCAACCGGGTGTGACTCTCACGCAAGGATCTTTCTCGATAAGATTCTCAGACACACTCTCGCATTCATTCCAAAACGCTCATCCGAACACACACCCTGTACATGTATTTGTGTTCGCTACATTGGAGAATAAACAGAAGTGATTTCGCAATTTTGCAACCCAAGCTTCGAATACATAGGAGAAATAAATAAAAAAAAAACACGACGAAACAATCAAAGATGCCGAAACAATCGCCGGTGCGATAACCCCGATACGCTTTGTGTCAGTGGAAGAAGCTCAGAAATCTAAGGATATATATCCCCCACCCCTCCCGACGACGCAGTAACATTTCAACAATTATTCGCCTCGCGAGACACCGTTAATCGCGATACTGTGATGAGATATTTGGAAATATCTCGATTCAGCAAACACCGGAAGTCGATTGGTTCTCTCACGTTCTCGGCGTTGCATGTGGCACAACTTCGATATTATCGTGGGGTACATATCGTTTTTTCCTATCTAGCGTTCGAGACACCAACTGTATTTTATATGCTTTCCTTTCCCCGGGTGGTTTCTGGTGCGTGCTGCCGAGTGGCGAGCCAAAGAGCTCACTGGGAGGAAGTGAACGAACGATCGAAGCATTTCCTGACAATCTCCTCGTGAAACCGGCACATGGACCCTAACCGGAGGAGGGCAAAAAATAATAAAAAAAAAAAAGAAAAGGCGCAGAGCAGAACCGATTCTAGGATAGCGTTAATAATTTTCTGTTATATCCTAACTCGATATGCATGCAACATGGTATGCAAGCAAACCAACCGCCCACAATGTAGGTAGACGGCTTTTCTCTAGCATCATGAAAGTAGCCTCACCCGAGGCACGCGCAGTCGTGCATTAAGACACGAGAAAAGTACGTAAGACCTCCGTAGCATCAACGGGTGTTAACGCATATATAAACATTAATCGTTTATAAGCTCGGAATCTCTCGTTTTCTTTCTAACTGGGATTGAGTGTATATTATAACTTAATGCAGTTTCTGCGTTTGACCGTCGTCGGGGATGCCGGGAGGCCCGATGGAAACGATTTATGGCGTGAAATAATTGACCGTCTCTTTTCTCTCTACCCGAACGCGTTCGATTACTGCAGCGTGAGCCAGATAAACGCGTCGTATAACGATCTTCCGTTGGCATCGAGAGTTGCTCTCAGTGCTTGACTACTGCCAGAGCGAAAGTTTCCACCGAGAGAGGAGCGAGGTGAGCTCGCAGCGCGAGAGGAAATTTTTCTTCGATGGAAGCTACTGCTCTCGGTGCCACTCTCTTGACTCGCTTAATCTTTATTCGTTAAATCTCGAAGAAAAAAAAAAGAAAAAAAATACGATATCGGCGCTTGGGTTACAATGAATCAGGCGAAAGATTAGTTTCGCAGCTGCTCGAGTGTTAATTGGCTTCATAAAATATAATTTATAGGTAATGATGAATTAACAGATGCATTTGAATTGTGATTTTTACCTTCGAGATGATTTCTCTTTAATCTTTTAGGGCTCGAAACAGTTATCAGATTGGTCAATTAAACAAGAATTAGAGCGGTATGTGTGCGATGTATCAGATAATTAGTAGAAGAAAAAGAGCGATTGTTCGATTGAACTAATTTTTATAGACGTTGGATAGTAAAAACTTTAAATCATCGGCGCGCACTCGCGGCATTCGTAAGCTTTGAAAAATATTTTAAAAACATTGCTCGCGTTTCGTTTATTAATCTCCGAGTGTCGGATTGCTCGCGTTGAGCGGAATAATATTTGGCTTTTCGAACGAACCGCGAGAGTCGGATTTCAGAGCTGAAAGACTAGCGGAAAAAGGAGATGCCTTGTGAAAAAGTTGCGAGTAGATGTGGCGCTGCTGGTCAGACTCGACGGAAGAATCAAATGTTTTTTTTAGTCTTGTCGGTTTTCGCAAGGGGTCTACCCGGAGCGAAGCTCCATTACTGCGAGCGTTCACAGAAACGCAACAGTGGACAGTCGGTAAACCGGGATCTCGAGTGACCGGGATTCGCTGAAACTGCGACGCGCCAGAGCTCAACAAGACGGACGACGAATTTCGTAACGGGCTCGACATAACTCCTCTGTCGACGCGCGTTTTTTTTCCCGCAGTTGCTTCCATAACGCAATGTGTCGCAAAAGCACCGTTTCGTAAGGTAACGACTAAATATTTTTTTGTACATTTTACTATGCAAAAAGAAGAGAAGCCTCTTCAGCGTAGTTTCATCAAATTGCAAGATTTTTTCATCTCAGCAATAGTTAAATATAAATTATATGTACGATTGCTATATATAATAAATAATCATATACACAGAAAATAAATCAATATAAATTGACGTCCATTCATTTTGAAACCCATTAAAACGACACTTATTTTTTTAGCGGTTTGAAGGACAATATCAAAAAAATGGCTCAACCAAGTCATCGAAGAATTTATCCAAATTTTTTGTTGTCACGATATAAATATATTGTTTTCCGTTTCGAAAATGTGTTCACTTAACGGAACTAATCAATGGAACGCCGTAGAATGCGAGTCTTTCACATGTCCTTAAAAGTAGTGACGTGGCAGTGAGAGTTTCGATCGCGTATGCTTTTGTCGCGACGATCCATACCGAAAAAGAAAATAATCTTTTCGTTCTTCTTCTCGTCGCGTTAGAAATCGTACGTACGCGCGCGAAACAAAAGTCACGGGGTTGGCAAAGGAAAGTTACATAACGGTACATTCTCGCGGTCGAATAGATTCTAGCGATCGCGGTGTATAATTAATGTTCGGTTATTCACAGAGGACATAGAGAGTCTATGATTTATTTAATCCTTTTACATAACCGTACGTTGCATGAAATATGCGCGATAATTTTTTTATTTTTCAACGTCGAACACTCCTCGGCATACCAAACTGCGGTTGTTTTTTTTTTTTTCTTTTTTTTTCGCGGGATACATCGAGAGGGGAAGTAGCGCAGCCTCGATTTCATTTCAGGTGGACCAAGGCGACTCTCCGTATCGGTTGGATCGGAGATTCGACCTCGCTGTACGCCCACGAACCTTCTCTCGCGAAACTTCAATTACAGAGCCCCCCAATCGGTAATTCCGTATGGGTACCAAAGTAATGTTATTACTTACTATGAGCAGCACAAATTAGCGGAGCAATTTAACTGGGGATAGAAACGTTCCGCTCGGTCTACTGCGAAGCCTCGTAGGCATTTACAGTATTATATATTATAGATATATATATATGTGATCAGCCGCACGGACAAAACCGCATTTCAAGTAAATATATATACGAGTTCATGCACACGTTCGAGGGAATGCGTGCGACCAACGAGAGCTCAACCGCGTGTAATATCCCAGAGGATACGTACGGAGAAGCGATCTTGTATAGGTATACGCGTCACGTACAAGTCGGGCTACTCTCGATCCTTCACAGTTTGCTTTAATAGTTTTACTCGTCGTCGAACGAGCTACCGTTCACGCTCCGTTTGCTATGGGTCAACCGCGATAGAGTTAAACCTATACGATATACGCAATGATCTTCCTACGGAGAAGACGCTCTTTCTGTTCCGGGGTGATGTCTTCCTCATACCAATCAAATTGCCAAGTCTCACGCTGTTTCGTCAATAATTTTCCCTTTAATTGATTTTTACTTTTTCCACTATCACGGCAGCTTAAGATATGGATAAGGTAACGTCTAAACGTCAAGACATGGAGCTACCAGCCTTTTGATGAGATCATTGATAGCAGACGAGATCATTTGCATACGAAGTAGACAAACAGATTTATGGAATCGGTTAAATGTGAAGTGAGAACTATTTTAAAACTATATTCCTATGAAGATATTTGTTTTTTTACTGATTTTATCTCGTCAAGTTAACATGACTCGAACGGTTTATAGTAGAGGTAAAAAACAGAATGGACGATTGATTTTACGAGTGGAATTTTTTTTTAACTAAACGTATATTTTTAACGAAACATTGTTTTTTCTCTGTTGATCAAGAAAGTACAATATGAAAATGCTCTATAATTTTTGTTTCTTTTGAAAATAACAGTGCGAACGTCAAGTAGCGCATAAGCGCATTTTCCATGAAAAACTTTCGTCGAGCCGAGAATATAATTTCTCGTGAGTCACGACCTTTGGACCGCGAGCGATCGTGTGTGTTTTCATTTGGCACGGACTCGACTGGCTCTCGTTCGATGCTCTGTACTTTTGTATACACACCATGTGAAGAAAAGTTGGCCAGCGCAATTAAGTGCGTTTCGCGGTGCTGGAAAGCGCGCTCACGCGCGACTCTTCGGCACACAACCTATACATACGGAATATCTAGATGTATACGGCATAGCCGCTGTATAGTTAAACACAGTAGTGGTAACAGCAACAGAATACTTTTTTTATACAAGTAGTAACGGACGTCAATTGTCGTCATTGTCAAGAAGACTTTGAAATCTCGTATCAACAAATTGTTTACAGAAAAATAAAAAAATAAAATCCATTTTGCACGTCGAAAAAAAAAAAACCATTTGCTAAAAAATAGACCAATTAAGAATCGATAAATTTTGATACAAAGAATAAAGTTTGCAGAGAACGAAAAAAAAAAAAAAAAAGGCGATCGCTTTTTAGTATTTTTTTTAATCAAATTCACCAAAAATTAAACAACCGAAGTAGAAAAACATGCGATACGTATTGACTATCGAAATATTAATTTTCCTTTCCGTTACGTTGTATCCACCGGAAGCTTCGCCATTTTGAAAGGATCATATCCCATGCTGTATGCCTCGCACACCGCATTGAGCAACGTTCTTTGTCGAAGCCGCGTGTACGCTTGCGAATAGCTTCGGTAATTAAATTGATCATTGAACGTAACGCTTTTATAACGAAGTAATATGGCTGTTGCTCGAGTTGGCGCGATTTTTCTGAAATAACGCTAAAGTCCAGTAGCCGCAACAGGCGATGTTGCGAACAGTATGGCGGTCTCACTCGACCGAGCCAACTTTCCTCATGGTGCTTTTACTATATTTCTATAATGAATGGTATAGTCATGACTTCCCATACCTCCTTCGCGATCTTTCAGAATCGATCCGCCACCTACTCTTTACCGATCAGAAGCATGAGCAGCGAGAAAATACAATGAACGCGTTGGGATCACGTACCGCT
Source organism: Cryptus armator (assembly GCA_963971235.1). Taxonomy (NCBI): domain Eukaryota; kingdom Metazoa; phylum Arthropoda; class Insecta; order Hymenoptera; family Ichneumonidae; genus Cryptus; species Cryptus armator. Next base: position 5,896,692 of record OZ020235.1, read on the forward strand.
GCTGCTTCATTAGCTCGGGATAAAAAGGCGGAGGGAGCATAGAGATCCGAACCAACAGACCGAATTCGCGGGTATCTTACGCCAACTGTTGCAAAATTCACTTCCTGTCTGATAATTACAAGAGTCCAAGGTACGTAGGTTCACGTTAAAGTTACAAGTTAATATACCTATATAGGCTTTGTTCTGTTCGCGGTTGACCAATGAGGCTAATTATTCATACTCGATTCGCCGTGAGTATCGGATTTCGCGGAACGGCGTAGACGCGGCTGCAATACAGAACGAGGGAAGTAATGACACGGAAAAGTTGTGGTAACGGTAGTGATCCCGGTAGAATTAATCGATAGTAGCACCGCCAAGCGGCAACAGCAGCTTTAGCAGCTGTGTACAGAAGCTGCGAAATGTGTGTGTCTCTTTTCTCCCGGGTGGCGATACATATACCTCCGGGAAGGAGATGCTTATAGCTGACTGGATGCGCACGGCAACAGAGTGCGAAGCCTTGCCGGCAAACCAAAGGTCGACATTCTCTTCTTCGATAGCGAGAATTCGAACCGGTCGCGAGAACGAAGGATCGAGGTATTTTTCCCCAAGTTTTTGTGTAAGACAAGGCGGACGGTTGACGATGATGGCGCGTACGCGCGTGTCCCGCCCCGGTGACCAGTCGCGATCGGCAAACGGTTCGCCGTCCCGACGACCGTCGGGCCAACGGGGTCAGTCCACCTCTCACTGCTACTATGGATATACTCGCTACGCTTCTCGCCATTGTAACCGGAGAACAGATCGGTTCGACCTATCGATTCTCCCACTCGCAAGCATTCTCTAACATTCTCAACTCGATGCGAACCTTTAACGATCCTTAACAGTTTCTAGGATACCCGCGGTCTTCCAGAGCATTGGTCTTGCCATTTAGTGCGTTATGGTAACTTCGAGGAATTTACGAAACGAGGCAAATGTTACTGCAAGATAATGACCTGTGAAATCAGTTTTTTTTCTATACTTAAAAAAAACGTTGAGACGCAATTCCGCGACTATGCAAGTAGATTTTTTCAGCAGAAACGTTATGACAAAATTTCGAGACTCTGCCTTATGAGGCTTTCTGCTTTATCAATTAACATTATAAATTACGGTATAACGGAGTGTGTCTCAATGATACTCATACGATCGTTAAAGTTCTGCTGTTGCCATTTAATAGTATTTCGCCTCGAGCAATACGCTTGACTGTACGCGGCACTGAGTAAATGTTACCGTAAAGTAAAAGGCCTGCAAACTGTGTATAATGTGGATATAATATTATTTTTTTCTATTGAAAAAAAGATCACCGGTTTCTCTGTGTTGTAAGGTGAACCAGTAATTTTCGGATAATTTAATCGCACGTATGACAAAATTCAAAGACCGTGTATTATAAATTTGGAGTACAAATTGATTCAATGACTGTGGCAAGAGTCTCGCATGAGGAATATCGTTCGCGAGAATACAACAAAACGCCGTGGAGAAAATGAGAGCGGCTCGTATAGTCATTAATTTTGAAGTAACGAGACAGAACGTTCAACGAAGCGTGTAATTCGTACAAAGGACTCTTGAGCACCTTTGCGTCAAGCGATTGACGCTCACCTGCTTTCCCGCAACCTCCACAACAATGCAACTTGGACGAGCTACGAACATTTTTTTTTTTTTTCTTCTTTTTTTCAATTCATCAGCAATATACATCTGAGACACTTAATTAATACGTATACAAGCGCAAACAAGGCGTTACATTCAAGGCATTACACGGCAGCAATGGCTCGTTCGAAGCTTCGATGTCGCATGCTTAAGGAGGCAAATAGCGCTCGCTCGCGCCTTTCTTGTTGCGATTCAACGCATGCAGAGACGAAGACGACAACGTCTACCCGTTAGTTCTCAATCGTAAGACTCTCGCGCGGGTCTTAACGCTTGTAATGCGTATATATACACACACCCAACTTGCCCTCGAGGAATTCCGGAACGAATGTTAAAAGATATACGAGAAAAGAGAGAAAAAAGAAAGAAGGAGTAGCATCGAATCTCTCGGTCAGTGCTTCACAAACAGGCTGAGAATCTCTGCTGACTCGGGCGTTACGACACGAGAAGAGCTCTGCAGTAGCTTGCCTGCTGCTGCTGTTGGCCCCAAAAGTATGTCAATAGGAGAGCAAACGTCCGAACGTCCTGGCCAGCGTGCGGCGGCTCGGGCCCCATCGCTCACCAACGAGGTTGGCCGTTAACCAGCACTTGCTGAGATAAATTCGAAACTGGGACGAGCCAAGTCAACTAATAAGTCTGAACCGGAGTTATAGATTTTCAATCATCGTGCATGCAATTTACCAACACAAAAACCTTCGGTTAATAACCCTGGAGCTTCGACCTTTTTCCCCGATGACTCAAACGCACCGCAAAAATAGCCTCGGAGCGAAAAAAAAAAAATCTCGGATTCAATAGCGTTCCGATGTGCAAGCTGCACATTGCTTTATCAGTCGCAATCCTTCCTAATCTTTATTTTCCTTTTTTTTTTTCATTCCATTTACGGCGAGTGAGAATAGTTTTTGCAAAAAGCAAAAAAAAAAAAAAATGGAAGGCAAAACAAAACCAGTCCTATAAAAACGAGAACAAGAATCCTTGAATACGAAATCCGGCTGTTGGTCTCCGGAGAATGACGTCAATAAGTGGTCCAACCAAAGTGGTGAATATTGTCGATTTATTTTTATTTTTATTTACTCATCGAGATTCCCGGAGGTATAATCGCGAGTTTCACGCGAGTTTCGTGGCCGAGAAAGAAACGTTGCATGCTCACGCGCACTGCTCGCGGGGGCCTCTTAGCGAAGACGCACGTAAGTAGGTATAGCATCGAAGCGAACAGCCGTGAGGCATCGGGCAACGTTGAAGAACCGAGGGGCTTTTATCATGTCGGTCATGCGTCGACGTACGTAAGGCATGACTTGTTCGAACGCCATTCGAACAAGTGACCTTAACAGTAAGGGATGACGCTTATGCTCGACGTCGGCTTCGAAAACGCTTTGCCTATTATTACGCTATGCCACGACTACGGGTATTATATTATTTCCTCGGAGAGTTACTTTTTCCGACTACCGACGATGGGGGTTCGGAGTCTCTTGTGTGAAGCCTGTGGAAAAGGTTACTGGGTTTCGCGTTGTGTAATTCTCGCGCCATAGTCACATCGCGCAAGTAACACACAAGTGTCGGTATACGATACTTCGGTAATAACACTCACGGGGTCATTGTTATATTATCCGAAGTCGAACTCTTGGTCTCTAATGCCGCTAAATATCGAGACTGTGGCAGAGGCAGTTGTACGGAGCTACCAACCTAACTGCTCGATAAAAACGACACTGTGTCAAATAGCAACGAGAGGGAGTAACAATGAGATACAGTTGAAAAAAAAGTGTTTGGTTCTTATTGCGATAATAAAAACCACGTAATTAAAAGTTCTAAACCTGTGACTTCTCGCTGTAAGAACCAAATAATAACAGCAATTCGTCTATTAAACATGCATTGAAAGAAAAATGATCAAAAAGCCTACAGTTATATCCTTTTTTTTTAAACTGCTGATTAAACAGTAATTTTATTCTCCGTGGCGTGAGTTGTCTTCTCTATTTCTTTGGTTTCTCCGAGGCTCTAGAGAGCACCTAGTGAAGCTATATTTCCCGCGATGGGTTAAGAATGCAACAACAAAGTTTCCGAAGTCCGAAGACTCCTTCTCTGTTATTCTCTGTTGGTCGAGTTTCTCCTCATCGCACCGATCGTTTTGCTCGTTTCCCGGAATCCACGACGCTTCCTGCAGTAAGGTCGATGCAACGCGCAGTCGAGAATACCGAGGCCCTCCCCACTTATTTTTCTTATTCGGTTTCTCGCGTGTATACTACAGTTGCAAATGCATAGGAGCGCTGCACAGTCCGCCACTGGGAATACGACAAGCCGAGCAATGCAGATGCTTCGATCGACGAGAGACGGAGGCTAGAAGACTTGCGCCAGACCACAGGACTCTTTCGTATATATATATACGCCACCGAGCGAAGAGAATATTCGATTATGTCACTGCCGGGAGTTTTCATTACGTCGTGAACGCTCGCTGACTCTCGCAGTCGTTTAGCCACCAACAGATTGCTGAGAACTCGCCAACTCGATTAACTTGTATACCTTCCTTATTATTTCCCATACTGTAGATAAATACATATATATGTACAAATATATATATATATATATAAAATGGTTGAATACACATTTTCTACTGGCGCTATTACCCGCAACAGCCGCGGGAATCATCAGTGTTATTTCTTGCTACATTGACTTGCGAAGTTTCTGTCTCGGATTCTCTCGGAGTCTCTCATAGAATTTTAGATAAAAGAATAAGTATATCTCACAGTCTTGGTGTCAAAGACCGCGTTGAAAGGATGAGTGAGAGAAAATGTAATGTTACCGGTCTCGGAGAGGCGTAGAAGCTCGTGGGTTCCGAATATAACGAAGGGACAGACAAGTCTTAGGGCGAACGCGTGATCGGCCTACGAAACAGGCTGCAATCGAAGGGGCGACCCCGGACTCTAAAGTCTCGCATATGCTGCCGCCTTATTCTCCATTATTTTCGTGTTTTTTTTTTTTTTTTTTTTTTTTTCATTTTTCGTTTTTGTATTTTTGTTTTTTTTTTTCATTGCCCGAAGCGAAGGGAGAGACCGACACTTGTTCGAACGCGCTTTGATTATTCGCCTTTTGATGCTACGATCTCTTCGTATACAAGCGCACAGAGAGGAGAGGAGCGCGGAGACCCTCGAGGGGCTTTGGCAAAACCCGTTTCACACCGGCACTTTGCCACGTGAACAAACCTCGAGGGGAAATACACTCGTCTTGAGAGCGTAGTCTGCCGAAAATATGGTCCTCCTTTACAGTAAAGCAGACAGCGGTAATAATGACGAAGCGTGCTGAGCCTCGCCCCACGCGAATACCTTCTGACCCCGCAATTATGGTCGTTTCTTGCGCGATCCTCGAGTCACGTCTCTCTCGTTCGCTGCTTCTCTTGTGCCGAATTAAAAAGGACTGTTCTCTGTCATTACGCAATTGTTATTGATTATTTTTCAAATTTATTTCCGTTCTCCAAAATCCAGTGAAATTTGGCTTGGAGAACATGTGTTACTTAAGTCCGTAAAGAATTTTTTTTTTTTTTCATTCTTTATTAATTATGTATGTACATTAACTGTTGGCGCTGCTCTTCGGACCTTTAAATATCGATACAAAAATAATCTCATGCTAAAATAAATTACTTTTGGCAGAATCTGCATGTATTAGTTTTCCTCGGAAGGTTCGAAATAAACACATCAGTGTTTGTTCGATAGATGAGACAGAAATGGGTGATAAGCGTCGATATCATTGTACATAAGAGTTAACGATGTCCAAATTTAATTTTTCGAATGCTCGGGCCTTTTTGTCCTTAAAATTTACGAATACGCGTTTGAAAGTTCGATCCCATTGTCGACAGAATATCCACCGATTATAAAATGTAGGTGACTTCCGGCCCGCAAGCGAATTCTTGTTGACGTCGCACTATTTTTTTTTTTTTTCTTCTTTTTATATAATTTTCGACACACTCTCGCCGATCTTCACGCACGGCCGAGCGTTAAATTATATTTAATTCGTTGCGATCCTTCTTCCGCGCTCTCTCGATCCTTGTCTTTTTTTCACTCCTTTCACCCTGAGGTCGCGCCGAGCTCGACGCTTCGCAACGTAGGAAGGAAGCTTCTCGCATGGTTGTGATAGTGGGCGGCGGCGCACTCGTTTGACGATTCGAATCAACTCTGTTTACTTTCTACGAGAAAACAATCGGCGGCGTTGAATCGCGAGGGGTATAAGCGGTATATACGAGGGAAGTTGCGTGAAGGCTCCGTTGCTTTCACGATTGTCTCAGGTAGACCCGTGAACCGAACTCGCACTCGGTCGCCGCGATGCTCTTCGTGTCCCCTTCCCCTCCCCCTGAGCGTTGTTTCCAGCCGCGCGGTTCTCATGCTCCTGACTTTTTAAATCCGGTGCAAGCCATGGCCAACGTTCACGAGCAACACGGTGTAAATTAATACTTTAACGGAATCAGAAAATAAGAACAACGAGAATGGAGAAGGCGAAGAAATGGAAAGCTCGCGAGAGAAGATTCTTTTCATAGATTATTACGAGAATTAAACGGGATCGAAAGGAGTTACACGGAAGAGCTCGAAACTTGTTCGCAGACAGAACCGGAAATTATCCAGACATAATATTCTTTCTAACGCGCGTGAAACACGACAACATCGTACATCGGTTTTTTGAAAATAAAACAAAACAAATTGAATTTTTTTTTTCAATCTCTCTAATTCAATTTATTCACTACCAACGTTTCCAACGCCTCGAAAATTCACCTAAATGATTGCCCAATTGGCCGTCCGTCTGACATCGCGAAATCGACGGGGTTCGCGTGTTCTTCGACGCTTCGGGGCGAAAGTCGTGTCGTTCCGTGCCGCTCGGAACCACAGAATTACCCATTTCACCAACTTTTGCGAATACACTTCCAGATCCTTCGAAATTCACCGTTCGGTCTCAGAATTAAGAAAGAAAAAAAAAATCCTCCGCAACACGAAAAACAAAAAAAAAACGAAAAAAAAAAAAAAAAAAACCAAAGTGAAGGAACAAACGAGAGTTGCAAGATGCCGGGAGAATGTATTTTCGTCGATGAAAGCAATTTCTCGCGCGTTGTGTCTCATCGTCGTCATTGCATGGGCGAGCAAAAGACCTCTCGCGCGGGGAGAGAAGAGGAAAAGTGAAATGTAACAATTACACCGGGGTTGTCGCTTGAACGCCACTGTTATTATCTTTCGCGTCTTTTCTCGAGTCTCTTTCTCTCTTTCTTATCGTCGTTGGTTTTTTTTTTTTTTTTCGTCGACGGGAAGAGCCACACGCCTCCAGGCGAGTTTCCACATTCTCGAGGTGGTGCGACTCGCGCACGAACTCGTCATCATCCAGCTGCAGTTGCATCAATTTAATGTCTAAAAATAAAGGATATCTCGTCCTTCTCGCTTATCCTCCGCATTACCCGTGCTTATTATTATTATTTATATCATTATTATTGTCGTTGTTATTATTATTACTGTAGAATATTTATTTATTATCGGCCGCAGCAAACCACACGAGGAAGGCGATATCTTTGCGGATATAATAGAACATATATTTATCTTCGCACGAAAGTAATCGTCCGGAAAATAAAATTAAATCGAAGAAATGCAGAGACGCCCGCGGTTGGACGCTCGGGTGAAACTTGCCACGCGCTCTCGATCGCTCCTCGACACTTTATCGCATTTCGTATAACTTCATATCGGCCGCAGAGGCTCTTTCGTCTTAGACACGATATCCTGGTTTCACGCAATTTCTTCTACGAACATTTTTTTTTTTTTTTTTACTAATACCTCATCTCGTTTCGCGGTTTCACAAGCGAGTCGGATCCAAGGAAATCGTGCAATGACGTAACTCTACCGTGGTCTCCGCTACCCGGGGATTGAATGACCTGCGGACGCTTTCTTTATTTTAAAAAATTTTTTTTCAATAATCATACGCATCTTTGACCACCAAGTTTTTCCAACGGTTGTCACCTTCGAAGGATAGCCTCGTATCGCGAATATGATACAAAAAGTCTGCGATTGACTGATTGTGTAACACGAGAGAAGAATAACCCGTTTTAGTCTTAGGGCGTTAATAGTCAGCGCGATACATTAACGAGACGAGCGACAACAGTTCGCCAGGACTTCGCTGTGAGGATATTAATCGATGCGCCGTGCATCCGTCTGGGATGCTTGAAGTCTCTCGTCATTTATTTATGGCATCGAGTTAAATCATCCGATCGAATATTCAATCTTATAACCGCCTTAGCAACATATTGATCGTTGACATCAGAACGTTGAGCGCGCCGCGTCTCCACGCTGGCCGACTTCGTAAGAAGATCGATTTATCATTCACTGCATATCGAGATTATTATTACCTGGCAAATAATCGTGACCTTTTCAATATTTCATATCGTATTAAATCATTCCTCGGATCGTCTATGCTAACTATATCGCGTCAGGGAGTGTAATAATCGGCCAAAGAGTAATTTGTATTCTAATTCGTACAACGAAGCAGATGCGTCTCGGATAAAGAACACGTTAGGCGATGAATTTTAAAAACTTCCGTGACTTATTACTGATGAGTAATTTTAGATTTTTTCAAATGTTTTTGTTTTTTTTTTCACGAAGAAAATGAAAAAAAAATTGAAGTTTAGATGGCCGAAGAAGGATATTGCTGAACGCGTAGGGTGTAATACAAAGCGATTGAGGTGTGTATACAGAGCAACAGAGTTCCGGTGGCGAAGGACGTGAGACGCTCGTGGACGCCCACCCTTCACCAAGTTTCTCGATAGAACGGCGCCTCAGACATTTCACATTCTAATCCCAGCTGCTCTCTCACGAGAAGTACATACATATTGTATATCTATATATATATATCGTAGGTAGTAATAATCGACTCCTATCGGGATAGATATCTTTAACGTCTATCGAGAGTCCCGAAGGATCGTACGCTCGACTGAAATGAAATCCAGCTACAGGATCGTCCAGTGGAACACACCCCGGGATCGCGATGTACCACTCTACTCTCGGACTTGTAACACCGGACAATTAATTTAATTGCGTTAATTACGCTTTCCTATGTAGTAACAAGCGAGAAGAACGGCGGGCGAGCATGCGATTATAAACTTCTTCGTTGTTTTTCTTGTCATCGAGTTTTTGCATCGAAACCCGTGTCGGCACGCTCCTTGTCCGGCTTCAACAGTCTCGAGCGGTAATACTCCTTGTAATCGAACGAAGCTGATCCTCTCGAGACCTTTTAATTGCGTTTTTTGCACGAGTTACCGACGAAAAAAACAACAATGTATCGCTTCGGATAAAAAAAAATACTACGGCGGATCGAACTCTCTCCGATGTTTTTGAAGCATGAAATGAATTCAATGGATTCTCTCGAAGAAAAAAAAAATATACGGAATGATATTTAGCACTCCATTTAACGATGTAAAAATAATGTTTTAGACTTTTTAAATGTACCGGTTAAAGAAACTCTTTCACTGGTTGTTAATCACTTTTATGAACGCAACTTGTAACTCGAAAACGTTACGTTCGCGAAGGAGTCTGTTTAATCGACGTTATAATTGTTACATTACAAAAAAATGTCTTTGTTTGGCAAAAAAAAAACGACAAAATTGATCGTATCAAATTATTTTCGAAGTTAAAATAAACGTAATAAAGTCAATTGGCCTTAGTAAGCGAGAGGTAAGTGTTTTTTTTTCGTCGTATTTCGTTGGTCAATTTCTATAAAAAGCGTGTTTTTGCTATGTTTTTAAATGCACCTTTCAAGGAATCCTGTAATTACATCGACGAACGCATTAGAGAGGTCGAAAGGGAACAGCGTTGCTGGAGTAATATCTCTGAGATGCTTTACATGTAATTTCTTTTAAATGGACAAGAAGCGCGCCTGTATGAGTATTTGATTGTTTTTTTTTAGGCATTTCGGTCACTACATTACGTAGTTGCGAGTGCCCCTTGGCAATTTCTTCGGAGTGTTTCAAAGTCGAATCTCGCGGCTCGAGGTCGGGATTAATTATCATATCGGGTTAAGGTCGTCTCGGCAACACACTTAACGAATATAAAATGTAGATCTTTCACTTCGTGGGATCGACACTTGTGCTATACAGATGTACATAGTATAGTATATGTATTTGTATCTATGTAGATCCGATAACAGTACATGCAGCGTGCAAATTTCCATAGCACGACTGCGCGCCACTACAATTTGTAATCGAATTTTTCGCTCTATCGATTAAATCGGAAACTCAACGGCGGAGGTGTACGTCGAGCGCGTTCCGTTCCAATAAACCATCTGACCAGGTGAACCGATATAATAATGGAGAGCGCAAAGCCAGGGGACGATTCTCGGGCAGCGAATCGTTTCACGAGCGAGAAAACTAAGCCCCCGCGTTGGCAATAGATTCGCGAGAGATAAGCTAAACTCCGGTACAGTTATTGGCTTTTGCATCTCTTTATCTGTGTATTTAAGATCTTTTTCTTCTTCTCAATGCCAATAACTGTGCAAACGGACTTTTATCATTGTACCGTTTAGCCTATATATCTTTTCGAAATATACGCCATCGGTGTGTCGAACGATCACGATTATTCGTTATTTTCTCGCGCGCGCCACTTCATCCATGTCATTTTCGATCGTACGATACCGATAATCTTGCGCGGGTTCGTTACGCTTCGACAAATTATTCTTATTCTCGGGACGAACCACCGATCTATCAGTGTTTCGTCGCGACCCACTTGTTACCGAGACGATTCCGTTTTTCCAGGCATTATCGTCAGGTGAACAACGACAGATTGACGAAAAAAAAAAATCACGAGAGAGACTTTTGTTCGAGAGCCATTTCAATTCAGCTTGGATGAACGACCCCGACAAGAATTATTCGAGTCACGAATCGTTTCTCTGTTTCTTGTTCAACTCTCATCTCTCCCACGAAGTTACCACACGTAATGCCTGGACTATTCATGCGATGGATTGTACCCGTGTGTGCGCGCGTGTTTCTGTATATAAGCTTCGAAAGAATTCACATTTCTTTTCATGCGATGTGAAAAAAGAAATATATATATATTATGCTGAAGCACACGGGAGCGGTCCTTTTCAAAGGTCCTCGGCCTCGAAATACGCTTGTGGAATTTTTTATTTCACGGAGATGAAACATTTCGGTCCAAAAACCGACTGATAATACTTCAAACCTCAGCGCACACCCAACGTTTAGTGCCACATGTATCGTGTATATTACGTGCATTTTGAAACAATTATTTAAGGATATCCTTACCAGAATTGCGAGGGAGGCACGGGAGAGGGGCTCCGCTGAACGCGGTAGTCGATGTGCGAGAGAGAAAGGTGATGCAAAGCAAGCGTGCTAGAAAGAGATAGACGCTGCGTTTTCTTGGCGATAGTTGAAAACTAAATGGTGAACATCTTTTAAATTTGGACACAATCTGTTTTGAAGTATCCTCTAAACGCGGTTAGATTTTTTTTTTTCAATCGAACAGAAATTGGCGGAGAAAGGCGCTGCATTGTATCGTTTTTTAGGTTAGTTCGTATTCTTCCCATGTTAAAGTCGTAACTTTGAAATCACGTTGTAAAAAAACTAGACGGCCAAAAAATCTTTTTAAAATTCCAATAAATCAAGTGTGTTCTTGTCTTTAGACCACATAAGTGTTAACAAAATCGAACAGAAACGGTTTTTGGTAAGGATATCCTTAAATACCTATTTGTATATTTCTCTATATTACAATTATATCTCGCCACCGATGCCGCCGTGTTCAAGAATACGGGGGAGGCTGAAATATTCAAAGTCCCTTTACAGGGCACTTTCTAAGTAAAAATACAAAAAAAATATAACAAAATAGTGGCGAAGAACAGTGTCTTTTAAAACAATGCACGCGTGCGTAACACAAAAAAAAAACAAAGTAATAATTACAAGTCCTTTTAAAACACTGGAGCGGTGAGACCTAAGGGGCCGAAGGGGGATTTCGGGGGTATTGACGTTCCCAATAACTATTAGTTGCGGCGGCGATGAGGCATTTTTATAACGTCGATAAAAGGAACGCGAGCGCGCGATCTCGGGGTATCTCTAGTATTTCTTATATTTTCTTATAGTTTCGTAAAAAAATTATGCGAATTACAAAATGCCTCGAGTAACGAAAGATGTAAAAATCGACGGAAAGATCGCCTTACATAAAAATGCTAACATAATATAAAGTAAGCGTTAAGAAGCGCCAGTCTCTTCGTAAATCAATCACTGACGAAATCGGTAATATTTGATCATCGAATTTCACCGATAATTGGTATCGTCGCGCTCTTAAAAAATTGATGTGTAACGTTTTATGTCGAAAAAAAAATATATCGAATTGCGAGATTTTATATCGAAATGCGATTTGACGCGCACCGCGCGCCCGTAGCCTCCTAGTAGCAGTTAAAAAATAGTCAGTAGGTAAAATGACGCGCAAAAGGATAGACGTCGGGAGCCACCAAGTTTGCTTTTGGGGTGTATCTGAATCATTGCCATTCCCCCCGTAAAAGAGTGGCCTTGGCACGCCATATAATTATTTCGAGTCGTGATGCGCAGAAATTAGATTTTACCCGGACCGTTAGGCTCGACGAAGGCGCGAGCCTACACGGTGGAAGCATCGGCTGCTTCTCTAATGGCTCCCAGTGCTCGGGCTCTCATAATGCGCCATGCCGAGGAAAGGCGGCCACCTGTTCGCTCCTCTGCTGTTTTCTGCTCGCGCTACGATCGCCACCGCTTGCCGGACTGTCCGGTAGCCTGTTTCTACTGCTAAACCTGCTCTTCTCTCCCTACTGTATAGACCGCGGTCTCTAGCGTATAGGTATATATGCAAAGAGGAGACGTGAGAGACCACACCAGCAAACATCAGCAACATCAAGCAGTGAACCGCACGTTCTCCTCGTACCCAACGAAGACGAATCGTTTCCATGGAAATCGTAAAAGGATCAAACGATTCCGAGAGAACGGACGGTGATCTCTTGGCTGCTCGATCTTTCGGAGTTCCGAGCTCCACGTTACTCGATCATCCGTGAAACAATGCCACGGTACCATTCTCGTGCAAAACACTGGAATTGAAAGTCGCTGAACCGACGAAAACTCTTCTCTCTCGAAAGAGTATACTACTAAGAGAGATTTTAAAAAAAGGGCTCAACGGCCCGTTTTAAAAAATCGTTACTAAAGTGGAAAATGCCGATTGTGAAATCAAATCCTATCGTTGATTCGATCATTTTTTTTATGTAAGCAAAGAGAACTGTTTAGATGGAAATTGTTTCGTGACGATCGAGAGGTGCGAGAGTTTCTCGTGGACGATCCGGTTTCGTTTGCGTTTCTCAATTGGCGTGGGCCGCGCTATACGGCTATTGCGCCAATATAGGACGCCAAGCAAATACCCTACCGGCGCCGTGCAGCATAATAGACGTTCGCCGAAAGAGGAACAAAAAAAAAGAAAAATAAAGAGCAAAATAAAAAAAACAAGCGCCTTTCGCGATCCCTGAGTGTGATGTCTTGGTAAGAGAGGATAACGAGGGAGAATTATTATACATATATCGCGTGGGCTTTTCGTCGCGGCAACGAAAGGCCCGAGCAGAGCCGAGGAATTGCAGGATCGGTAACGGTTCGCTCGCGAGAGAGCTCCGGGCCGCGCGAGGCACAACCAACTCGCGCGCGAGAGTTTTCGCAATCACGAGACCCTCTTGCTAGTAGACCGCGTCGAAGAAAAAAAAAAAAAAAAAAAAACAGAAATATTAAACTCGCGCACCGAAGTTAACGCATTAATAATTCATATTTCCACATCGAATGCTTATCTTTTTCATAAATATGTTTTTTTTTTCTACAAAGTATGAAAATATAAGAAAAAACGATATTTTCTTTTCTTGCTTACCAACAACAATGCTCTCCTCTCTAATCCATCCAAATTCGTATCCACTCCAGTTGCACAAAAAATTATTCTCACACAACAGTTCAGCGGGGCTTGTTTTTCACGTTTAGTTGAAAAAAAAAAATAAAAAATGCCCCGCGAAGATTTACATTTAGAATTAAAAAAAAAAAACAAAAACAAACGACACAGAATTTGGCACAGTTTTCGAGGGGCGGGAGGGGTCGATCGGTAGACAAAAAACGATCCGATTCACAGATTGCACACGTGTAACAACACTTTTGTCTGGTGGCCACAAACGGCGATTTTTTTTCTCGCGATTAATATATCGATTTTCTTTTTCTTTCTTTGTTTTTTTTTTTTTTTTTTTTTCGATCGAATTCGAATTAGATTGACAAGTTCGTAACGTTTATCGCGAGAAATGCAGGTTGACGCGCGTAATCCAGGGTCGAAGGACCCGCGAGAACCATCCGGGTCGAGCGCCAGCGACGAAGTGAGAGGCTAGCGGCACTCTCATGAGTGAACCAGTGACGTCACTCGCCAGAACGCCGTATTCCACACGGAGCTCTCTTGGGACACCTCTCTTTTTACCATTCCACAAAACGGAGAAGAGGAACGCGCGCGCGCGCGCTTCTCGCTCGCGAGAAAGGTCCCACTCCTTTTTGCCTATATGCTATACAGCCCCAGCCACGGATACCAACAAATTTCTTACCCCCACTCTTACCATCTCAATGAAATTTACAACTACTTTAACGTGCCCGACTGTCGTCCACGAAGACGTACCCTACTCTCACAACCGACACTGCACAACAACTGCTCGAAATACCTTGGACCGAATATCGACTTTTACTGATCGCGATCTAAAAAAAAAAAAAAAAATTTAAATGCTTTACCGGGTCTACTTCCAGACGTTGCACGGAATTTTTATAGCGTCACGCCGAGATGTTTGCGATTTGACTCGAAAACATTTGCAAAATGGATATTTTTGTCCGGTTCAGGCGACTCTGGTTAATTATTAAAAAAAAAAAAAAGAAAATAGGTAATAAAAAGAGGTATTTTCGGGCGCAGTTGTGATTCGTCGTGATGCCACTGGGATACTTACGAATGTACCAGGGCCTCGAAAAATTGACGAAATCATTGTTCGTAAGTGAATTCCGATATCATCGCGAACCGAACGCAAAATGTCGGCTGAAGCTTCCATGATGCATTTTTCCGGACTTAAGGAGAATTTGTAACAGTGGGTAACGGTCCATCGTCAAGTTTATTGCCGAGTATTCTTTACGAGTATTGTTTACGATAGACATTATTACCTTTCGCGATAAAATCTCCGAAAGCAAAGACGCGTTATCGTCATCTGTGCTACGCGATCTTATGCATCTACACTGTCCGGTGCGTACCTCGTCGTCATCTCATTCGTGACATACGCTAATTGCCAGTGCAAAGTGGCGGAAGAAGAAAAGTGGAACCGCAAAGTCGAACGCAAAGTCGGGTGAGCTACCTGCGTGTGTATACAGTTGTTCGAGTCTTCGAGACTTTGGCAGAGAAGAAAGGGTCACGAACTTTTGTCAAAAACGGGGTCATTCGACTTCCTGGATCTCGGAGCTCAATTATTCGACTGTATTTTATTTTACTCTTTGCCATCATCTTCGCATAAAACGGCAGTTAAAGATCGCGTGTGCGACAAATAAACGTTTGCGGAACTTTTATAATGCTCTATAATGCGAAGCGTGAATCATACGTGATCCCGAATGAATTTTCATTGCGTACGCGTTGAGCACCCGTTGCATTAAGTGACGTATGGTGCCTTCCCTCTCGCGTTGTTGTCTCTTGTACTTATAATACGCGAGAGCGCACCTTCATTCGTGCCGTATATATATATGTGTACATATAGATATAACCAACCAGAGAGGCACAAAGCGCGGAGGAACGAAACACTTTCACGCGGAGGCCGCGCCAGTAAATATCATGGCCATAGTATTTTCTATTCGCGCACCTTCACGCTCGATTCTCATCATTTTCGTCGGCTTACCTCGAGCCACGAATTCGACAATTTTTTTTTTTTTTTTTTTTTTTTTTCACCTATCCATAGATATGCGACCGACTCATCGA
The DNA here is from genome assembly GCA_963971235.1 of Cryptus armator. NCBI lineage: Eukaryota > Metazoa > Arthropoda > Insecta > Hymenoptera > Ichneumonidae > Cryptus > Cryptus armator. Next base: position 5,912,330 of record OZ020235.1, read on the forward strand.
AACGTCTACCAGCGCAATTTTTTTTAATATTAGCAGAATAAACTTTGTCGAACGATTGGTTACATTTTTATATATTATGTTATTATATTATTATTTATTATTTTTTCAATATATTTCTGTATATACGATATATATGCTGTTGAAGACAAACAAAAACTCGAAAGCAGTGGATATAGGTGCACTCTGTAGCAACTTGTTGATACAAGAGTTTATCGTGTTATAGTGAAAATTGTTGCATTCCACAGCGAACGAAGAGCGGAATGATGCTCCCTCGTTTGAAACTTTGTTCTTTCCTCCTTCCCCGTTGGATACCCTCGTTTCAGGTTATTGTGTACAAGGGAAGAGGATATAAAAGACGAGACGATAGAACGAATGCAGTCAAAACGGGCGAAAGATGAATGAGGACAGAGAATAAAGACATTTCCATAGCGAGCAAACAAACGGCATAAGAGTCGCGCGTGTGCTCTGAATAAATAGCCAGCAAGCGGAGTAACGCGAGAGAGTGAGACGTTGCAATAAAAAAAAAAAAAATATCGTGAGCGGGTTCCGAGCCTCTATTCCAAGCATATATATCTACGAGAAGCGACCAACGTAATTCGAGTACATCCTGCACGCTCGCGAGGCACAGAGAAACACAACGTTATGCCTGTTATACACCGGTATAGACGAAAGGAATATTACGACAACGAGAAGGGTACATACGTGACACTCGAGGAGCGTGGTCACTCGATGGCCGCTCTAGCAAACCGGGAACGATGCGGTACACTTGCCTCGGACATAATTCAACCCGAGAGAATCTGACGAAAAGTCGTGTATTCGAGCTGTTCTTACGTAATGCTAGACACGATCATGTATATACTTATGTATATGCGGAGATCTCGTTTCTCTCGATTCTCTATGCTATCCCGAGAATGCCACTTCACTGGCTACATGCATGACGACAAAATTCGCAATGAAGTCGATTCGAATTGAAAAAAATAATAATAACGGCAAGTGTGGATTGATAACGGTGGATTAATATCAATTTTCAAACCTGTCGTGTATCGTCATATAAAATATAGTGGAACGTCCCGTATTTGACGAGAGCCCTGCCTCTGCCTACTGGTTACCTGCCTACTGCCTTGCAAGGGCGGTGGGGAGAGGGAAACTGCTGGCTAAGCGATTTGCTCGCCACCGTCGTTTCGTGCACGTGATCGGTCACTTCCGTATTTGACGATGTCTCCCAATGCGTTAAATACGAAAAGTTCGACTGTATATCTCAAAAATAAGCTTTTTTATTTGAAATGATTTGATAAACAATGAAAACAGATCGATAGAATAATTTATTTATAGAATGCATCTGTTAGTAATTTTTAAGTTGCCATTTTATTTTAACTGTAGACGTCGTAGTCCCTTGCGAGTTTCAACGAAATTATGTGTTTTAAGGAATGTATGCGTAAAAATGAATGAAGTGATACGAATTGTCAGTTCGTTCCTTCATCTTACGCAACATTAGTTAATATATTGAAATATTTCGGCCCGTGACAATTCTGTATAAATTTACGAGTGATTGCATGGTACGCGTCGAAGCGGAAGTCTCTTTCCCTTTCGTGTTAAAAGACTCCGAAGAATCGTCAGACTCGAGGACGGCAAGAAGCGAAGAAAGTTTCAACGAACATCGAAGAACCGTCGGGAATGGGTAGCAAAGGCCCCGTAGTTGGTTAGAATAAAACAGCTGTTAATCTACATAGATATTGCATGCATGCACGCGTTAAGAATTTCCTGAAATTAAGGAAGTGCAAAGGAAGTCGGTCGAGAACGCAGTAGCAAGATATCGTCGAGTTGCCGCGCGAGGTTTCCTTCCTTCGCTGCTGGGATAAACACAAACGCGCACACCCACACGCGGACACACACGAGAAGAGGAAAAGTTCGCGAGGGCGGAAGAGAGCGAGTGAGAAATAGAGAGGAAAAGGTCGCCGTCTTTCGTAGGCAAGTCGTTGCCTCGATGTGAGCTTTACTCTCGGATATGAGACACGCACGAGAGGCGAAAGAACAACGACGAGAATATAGCGAGTTTATACGCAATACCGAAGTGCAAGAGAAGCCCCTGATCTTGAGTGGTGAGCAAGCGTTCGCAAACTCGTGGGAGTTCTTCACATAGTTAGCGCGTCTCGGAAGAATGCTGGTTTCAGAACCAAGCGATTCAACGCCGCCAAGCTTACGTCTGCTCGCAACGATAGGAAGGAAAAAGAGGGGGAGGAAGAGAAAGAGGAAGAGCGAGAAAGAGAGAGAGAGAGAGAGAGAGCGGGTAAAAATGCATAGCGACATAATTAATGATTTCTCCGAGCAATTAGAGTTTTCACTGCTGGTCTTGACTCTCGTCTAATTCTTAGTTTAAGGCCTCATCTCCTCCGGTATCTTTGCATAACGGCGAATTTGAAGCCTTACTGAAACGTTGGCAATGGCGCGTATTGCGCGTACTTTGACCGCGTTGCCTTTATATTGAGAATTCCACGCTGGGGGCTCTCGTGAAAATTAGCATAAATATATTTCCTGGGACCGGTGTAGATGATGCGATAGAAATTGTTTTAAAAAAGAATAGAGATAACAAAAAACCATTTAATTTATTGTATTCGATTTTATAATTTAACCAATTGTTTCATCCCGCGTAATTGCGACCAATTAACTTCCATTATACTCACAAAATAATTGGAGAATTTATTGTAATCCCAGAAAATGCATCGTATATGCAGAGAGGTCGTCGTCAGCTATGATGCAAAATACGAGAAAAGGTGTTCATGGATTCGCTCGATCGCGAACAAACTATACCTACAGGCATTCTCGAAGCATTGAACGGATTATAATGCAACTTCTGGATTGAGGAATAGAGAACAGTCTCTATGCTATGTTTATCGTATGATTCAGCATCGAGTTTTAACGTCGTCGTTCGTAGGCTGAACTACTCGTCGATTTCTACCTCGTGAGTTAACCTGCCCGTCCCAAAGTAGCAATGAAGCTAAACTTGCCTTCGATCCGAACAAATTTTTCAACAATCTTCGTAACAAATAAATGGATAAGTACTTTTACGTTTTTTATCCAATTGGAATCGTTCAACAAAAATGACCGTTAGCAATTTTATGGAATCATTTTATCATATTTGCATGAACGATTAAAAAATTTAAGGAAATGGCTATTTGGTTACGGTCGATTGATATCGCTGTAGAAGCGATAAGATGTTTGCCGAAGAACTCGGAGCAAAAAAATCGTCTGGAACGCTGTTCTTGAGTATTTATCCCGAAGATCGAGGTGTCTTCGACGAGAATGAGAAGTGCATCGAGTGCGGCTTATGTAAACCTAATGAGACGTTCGATGGGGAGGCCGGGCTCAACGACCTACGAATGCATACGCGGTAGATATTACCTATCCACTTCGCGGATGATATAAGAAGAGGTCTAGGCGCAGCAAGCGGCAGCGGCGTCGTCGTGGTCGCCTCCGGCCGGTAGGCTCACGTTTTTCCGCAGGTCGACTCTCTGATCCACATTATAAAATAAAGGTGGGTGAAGCGACTTAACGGTATCCCGACGTCGGCCACCACCTACGAACCGGGCTCTCGAGGGGAACACTAACATTTTCATATATGGTCGTTACCAAAGGCGTTGTTGTTGTGCACGTCGGAGAAATGAGTGGTTACCACTATAGTCCGTACGCGATTCTGCGCGCGCCTTCTCGATCCGAGAACAACCAAACGGCCAAACCCCATTGTGGGAAAAAAAACTTGTGTAATTGAGACGAGATACGAGAATTACGGGAATTCATTGTGAGAACTACCGATCGATTGTTGATAATCACGCGCTTTAATCGTGAACGACGGAAAAGTAGCTTTACCGGTCGTTATTAATATGTTATTAATTCGTAATTAATAACGCAATGAACTCGATTGTTTCATGTACTAATAAAACTATTGGAACATTAATGTCTCGGTAATAAATTTATATAGCAAAAGAACGTAAAATTAATTGTTTTCTCAATTTCCACGAATGTAGCTTCCGATAAAATCGTTTTGATGACAACGAATGAATTGCCTTTCCGGAAGTAATTATAGTTGAAATCATGTTGAAAATAATTATCAGTGCCGATTTATGAAATTCAATCGCATCTACACGATGAGAAAAATATGGGATTAATCTTTATATATAGTTATGTGGCAATTTAACTCTATTCTGGCATTTTGACAATTTCTTTCACACTTTTTTACGATTTTTCTATACTCGTAGCAAAGTTCGATTAAAAATCTATCGTATATAGCCATAAGTACGGGAAAAATCGCAACAATTTCGGAATATACCGAAAATACCGAAAATATTGCTCACCGTGTAAGATATAGAAATCTGATTGTTAAAAATGGATATATTTTGGAGTAAATTAGCGACACTTTTATAGATTACGGTGGAGAATTATTTAGAATAGAGCAAATTCTTCGAGATTCTGAGATTCGTATTTCGTACGTATTAGAGTCGAGAGTCGAGAATCGAGAATGTCCTGAGTACAGTTTACGTCTCGTGGAGGGAATAGCACGTGATATCCCGGGTGTACTTTCTATCCGTAACACCGATGCGATACAATTTCACTTGTTGTTCGTTGCTCGGTGTCGAGGGGCCAAACCCCGCCCGTCGTCGAGAGACCCAAAGGCCCCTAAGGCCCCTTCTCTCTTTGCTGTCTCTCTTTAAACTCTTTCTTTCTCTCGGTCTATCTGCTCCCGTAAAGGAAGAGCCCAAGTGAATTTTGTTCCGGGTTTGCGACACTGTAAAACGATGCTGGTCACGCGATTCACGCGATCTCCTTAATAATTAAGCAGAAGAGGAACGAATATCGAGGAGTTGCCTGGAGGAACGGAAACTTCCTGAGATCGATGAAAAATCCAAGTTAATCGGACTTGATGCTGGTCGTGTCTTTGATAACTTTTCTGCATGGAATTTTTTGTATTTCTTTTTTTTTTTTATAGATACGAAAACCACATGATCTCAAAAAATATATAGAATTTCATATTCATTGCAGGTGTCTAAAAGTGTGTTGAACTAAATTACTTTCTGATTTTCTATTAACGTTAAAAAGAATAGCGGTCGATACTCATAACTGTTTTATCGACAACAGTTAGTGAGTTCACAAAATTATATTGTAATTTCACGGGGCGATATATTTTCGTCATAAGAATTATTTTGATACAACGTTAGAATTTTATTTTCAAGTGGTAATTTCATTGGAAAATAAATGTATGAATCTGTGATAACATATCGACGGAGGACAATGAAGGAGACTTACCGGCAGTTGATTGTATAGAGAAAATTGAGTTAAAGCGGTCGATTACCGGCATCCAGCAATGTACCCCATGGTTCACGATCTCTTTTATAGTCGGCGTTGATTCCGTGGACACGAATGCCAGCGACATCTCGTGGCTGCGCAATGAAAGTGCTTTTGCTCGGCACGAAAAATTATCGCAAAGTCGATGGAGCCACCAGGACGACGGACAGATGGAAAAGCGCCCGACAGGTGCAGAGACCTGCAGCTTTTTAGAAATGTCTCCTAGCCGCTGCCCTGAACTCTTCTCGGCTCGTAGTGACTAAATTTAACTACCTTCCATCTCTCTTTTCTGCCCTCCATTTACGTAACTGACCTCGTCACGAGCCCTTAACACTTTTCGAAGCGCAATTTCCAGCTTTTCAAGCGTACAGTTGTAAAAAACTAAATACAATTTTTCAATTACTTTTAAAAGATTACGATAGCAATTTATCTTGCTGCTTATCATTTAAAGATTTTTTTATTCGAATATCCAATTTATGCTACAATGAGAAAATGAAGACGAACCTTATTTACGAAACTTCGCAGTCAAATAAATTTTCTTTTTGGTCTCACTGATAAAATAACTTTTCAAATAGCGTTGTAAAAAATTGCTTGTGATAAATTATACGGTGTGATAAAATAGATACTAACTTATCAAGAGAAATCGTTGTAAAAATGCATAAAAAAGTAATCATCTCCATCAGCCTTGTATTATAACTGGAAAAATATTGGATTAAGAAAGCATATTTTCTCAACCAATTTTAGATGAAAAATTAGCATAGCTCCGACTCGAAATTAATCGAGTAGCAAATTCTGTAAAGCGCTGAGCTCGCGATGCACGAACAGGGTAGGTTCGTACGATAGACGAGCTGCAATAAAAAAAAAAAAAAAAAAAAAAAAAAAACATGAAAATAAAGCGCCTCTATATCTCAAGTGGCAACTCTAGCGTTCATCTCAATTTTTCACGCGTAACAAGATAGGATAAAAATCGTTGGAGAGTACGGAGGATGGGTGAAATGTTCCAGACGAGACTCTTTCGTCTCTCCCTCGCCCGTTTCACGTCTTTCCAAAGTTTTATCATATATGGCGATGGATTCTCTCGGAGTTTCTCGTACGATGCAGGAGGATGCTTGCTAGCCTCGGGAAAATCGAATACCAATGCCCAACGTCGCCCCCAAGCGATTCCACGAGAGATGCCCACCCACGAGCTAAAGCGAACGATCGGTGGTCTCTCGGATCGCGCACACGGTATATACGCCTCGTCGTTGTCTCCTCGGCGCGCGTTGCAGCAAAACGCGAGGAGACTCGACCGAGTGGAAAAAAAGAATCGACGAAGGATGCTCCTTGGCAAGAGTTGCGATAGCGTATGCGCACCGAGGAAGAAAAATCGAAGAAAATTTTTCAACCAGCCTCCGGCATGGGAGATGAGAACGCCCCGAGCGTATTGCGTGCGCGCGAGTTAATCCAAACGATAATTTAATATGCATGAGCGAAAAAAAAAAAAAGAAAAAAAAAAAAACAAATTCTGATCGCTAAGAATATATTCACGCATCCTGTAATGCACTCATAAATAACGCACCGATCTACGAGATACATATTATTATTATCATCATCATTATTGTTATTCAGACGAGTTTTCTTATCGACGTCTTTATGCATTGTTGACTGGCAGAGAGAAATGGAAAAAAAAAAAGGGCGATTCGATGCACCGAGTGGCGTGATTGTATCCACGCGCAATTACTTTACCGTTGCGTGTCTTGACGGCGATGTCTATACGGAGGTAAGGCCACTCTTCCCTTCGCGTAATAATGCTACACTGTGGGAAAGATCCCAGATTGTTCCAGAGTCGCGGACTCTGCAGCTCCGGAAGGCTTATACGACTTCTTTTGGATTATACTTTTCGCACCGTTGTTCCACATTGTTTGAGAAAATTTAGTTCGGACTGTATGAAGATAGGAAAAAGTTCATTCCAACGAAAAGTTTTAAATAGACGTTGACGACAACTTGTAGATATTTAAAAAGCACGGTGTTTTGAAAGAAAAAAGAAAGATTTATGTTGTCCATAGCAGACTTTGAAACTTCGAATGCACTGGCATATCTGTAAGACTTCGTTAAAGTACTGTACCCTTTAGATAACACGATGATTTTCTGTTACTAAATCTACGCGACATCGTTAGACGGTTAATACATACTGTTAAGAATTTATTTATAATCTCTTTTTTTTATTACTAATTCAGAGAACATTTTTTCAAGTGCCTTTTATGAAAATACCTTTTTTGATTTCACTTCGGAAAAGTGTTGTATGCAACATAGTGTTTCAATGTGCTAAATAATCGGAGCAGAAGCGTTATCGCATTTGATACATCACTTGTCCCTTGGTTCTCATAAATTCGGTGAATAAAAACCAGAGTGGTATATTTAATATGCTTATACACAGAAAATACGCCCTTCCGATTTCAGTCACGCTATATAGAATTTTCGAAATGGCCTGAGCCCCGAGCAGCAATCCCTCCACTCGCGCTATACCTTTATCCTGTTGGTATACATGCGGTAGATTTCCTTTTTTACTTTTCCCGTTTCCATTCCAAACGCCTGCACATTTTATTCTTGCACCGCGAACAAACCCTCGCAAACTCTCGTAGCTACGGAATTAAATGCCAGGAACATTGCGGGACCTATGAATATTCAGGTCATACTCGCGCACTCTCGGGTCTCGTGTCGAGAGATGTACTCTGATTTTTATGATTGAAAAAAGACGAAGAAAAAAAAAAGAAATTAAAAATATCAACGGCAAACCGTAGCATAGTTCTATACTATACGGAACACGTTGGGGCTGAAATTTGGCATGAAAAGTGAATGAAAACTAGCGGCGCAGAATTCGCTGGTTAATCAAACCTTTGTATTCTCTGCAATGTTGAAACTTCACACTTTTTTTTTCTTTTTTTCATTGGCCTACACGATCGATACGACGAGGTGTGAGAAACATTGGTCAGAATTGTCCAATCCTATATACTTCCTCTCTCTTCGCAGTTGTCCGTCTAGTTAATCGAATTTGACACGGTAGGGTCCTCACGGCTTGACGCGGCCCCCAGCTTCAAATTGAATTAGCCGACGAATCTCTCAGTTGTTTTGAAGGGTGCCAGTCAATTCCACGCTCGCGCGAGCATCGCGCCGAGCCTCGCCTTCGCGTCACAGAACCCTTCGAATTCGAATGCCGCAGCTTCCTTCTGCTTCTCTAGCATAAATTATATCGAGAGAACCGCGGTGATTCTGCAGACGCGAGAAATGGAATCAGCATATCACCGTCGTGAGCTAACGGCGAACGTGTCGCAAGAAGTTTCGTATGGGTTTCCCTTCTGGTTATAGGTCTCGCGTGGCTAAAAACAAGTTTTCGAGAGTCGAACCAATTTAAAATTTCAAATCTTTCAAACCTTCACATATTTTTGACTCTACGGTACAAAAAAGCCTGCTGACCCTTTTTTTCAGAAATAAATAGTATATTATGCTACAAGGTAGGGAAGTGCGTGTTTTTCGCTGAGGGTGAAGTCTGCTGCCCGAGCGAAGCGAGGGCTGAAATCACACGAGGTGAAAAACTGTTCCCTCCCGCTACAGCATGCTATACTTTTTTCTCGACTACGTTTAAAAATTACCATATTTTAATGCCTGCCACGTTAGCCGGAAAGAAAAGTACTTTTCGTCCTGCTTTTGAACTTTTCATCCCCCAAACGCGGGACAAAAAGTACTTTTTGCAACTCGTGCATGGAAAGCGGCGCATTTCATAGCCGTTTTGCAGTACGTAAATGGCTCTTTGCGTAACACTATCGTAAATAAGGTTAGCGCGTGCGCATTGTCTTACTTTTTGTCCCTAGGGTAAAAAAGTGCATTTTTCTGCCCTTGGGATGAAAAATGATAACCTCACTTTTCATTGTGTGTCCCGCAAAACTGTTATAAAACGCGCCGGTTTCCCTGCACTCGTTACAAAAACTATAGTGTGCAACTCGAGCCGAATTGGCAATTGTAACTCGTGTGATTCATATCTCACACTCGTTGCAATCACCAACTTTCGGTCCTTGTTGCACAATGTACTATTTCGTCCCGCTGCGTTGCTTTTCGTTCCGATGTGTTACTTTTCTTCCTGCTGGTCAGGAATCGCCAACTTCCCACCCGCGCTACAGGCATGTAATATGGTCTTTTTAGCGTAGTCGGGAAAAATAGTTATTTTCGTGTCTAGAGCGAGGAAAAAAGGTCGATCTTTACGAGTGCGAGAGAGACCGATTTTTCTCGCATGCGACGCGAACCCGATTTCTGCTGTTTTTTCCACACTAGTGCAGGAAATTGCACATTCCCGCACACTGTGCGGGAAAACGGTCGGAAAATAATTTTTTTTCATCCATCGAGGAGCCTCTGTAATTCATATTTGCCGAAGAATTAATTACGTTAAGTATGAACATTGTTCGTAATTAATGTTTTTCTCTGACATGAACGAAAGCATTTTTTTCTTCCACATTTTTTCATTATTCGAGGCAATTTCGACGTTGAATACGCGTGAAGGCTTTCACAATATAATGTTACCCATTCGCACGTCCTGCTTCGCGAAAAAAAAAAAAAAAACAACACTTTGTTACTTCAACATGGTAGCAATTAATCTCGCTAATAGAAAATTAACAACTTCTCTCCAAAGTGATTTTTTTATCACGTGACATTTTTTTTTCAATCCTTTATATGGCGCGGCAGTTAAATATGAGAAAACGAAAGAGTCCGCCTCCGCTAATTAGTCGAGAAAATTTGTAGCGTGGGCAATAAATGCGAAGGGTATATTGGCGAAGCCGAGAGAGATCGATGGTCCGCAAAGTTTTCGATGTACACTTCGACCTGATACGGAGGCAATATAAATTCACCGACTGTCGTATTATATTTATTAATTCATTATACCGACCTGCGCGAAAGGGGAGAGCAGCCAAAGCAGCGTCCCCGAGGATATACTCGTGTCCGGATGTTGTATTAAATATTCGCGTACCTCTCGCGGGTTAATAATGCCGAGAGAGCTCCGTGTGTGAGTAACAAAATTCTGCGAAACGTAGAGAGTACAGAGCACCCCCGGTTGGCAAACTGTCGTAAAACGCAACTCTAACGAATCAGTCTCTGACTCTGTGAGTGTCCGGTGAGTGTTGCTCTACTGGTGTATAAGAGAAACTGTATAGCGTTCGTGTTTCCATTTCCCGTAACCCGTTCGCTTTCCTTGGTTTCTCCCCGTGACACACGAAACTGGTCCTCGGTCCCCAGTGTGCCCTATGGCTCTCCGGTACATTTGTGCAGTATATATACGAAAACTGTGCGAATATTACGGCGAACTGGGAATGGAGAAAACGATCCAACGAGTGTGCCGAACGAGAAGCAAGAGAGGCGCTAGAATCACGAAGGAATTTCGAAGCTGTTGCGGGCCTCTCTATCTCCATCTATATTTTCGCTCTTTCTCTATGCTCGCTGTTTGTACCGGGGACCAGAAAGCCTCGGATGCTGGACCGTGTATGCCTTCGGGGCAGCCGTTCGCATTATTCAAATAAATGGTTACTGCGCGTCTCGGGGATCGCGCGCCGGTACTCCGAGGATTGCGTCACACACGATAGTGTATATCTACGGTCCATACGGACGGGGCGGGTGGAGGACGGTCTCTCAAACTATGCACAAGGCACGTATACAATTTTCACGTAACTCCGTTTAAACTTGTTACGCAATCGAAATTCCACCAAAAAATTCCTCGACTGTATCGCGCTCGTACCTACGTTTTCTGCTGCGCGATCAGTTGGGATAAATCTCTAACGTATCGCACAGTATCGATGCACCTTTGTGAAACTCGGATCAATTTGATTTTATTCACTTTTACGATATGCGGCGATACGATGGAATACGAGATGCCAGATAACGCGCTGATCAGCCCCCCGATTACTCCTATTGAAATGTGATACGTGTTAGTGGTGCTGTATTGCGGTGCTACAGTCGATAGGAGGTACTCGCCGCAGCATTCATCTGTGGATCTCCCCGGACGCTGGTGGGAGGGCCCCGCGAGCCTCATCGACCCGGTGAGTTATACGAAATGCTTCCAACGACCTCACGCTATGGTTAATTGTTTCGGTAAAGTCGTTAAATTCGAGATCTCAGCTGTTGGGGGTAATGGTTATTCATTCGTACATAGAAATTGTAATTTATGAGAGGAAGAAGAATTATAGATACAGTAAACATTTGATAGGTCGGACGACAAATTATTTCAAGTGTGAGCAAAAATAACTCACAATGAAACATACCACTGATGGTAAAACATTTTTTTGTTTTACAGTGGCAATCGTAATTTTTCGTTTTATGAATGCAAAAGATATAGTTTTGTCAGACGTATCGTTGCTGTCGACGCCAATCGTTATTTGTACATAGCGATTCAGTTTATGAGAAAACAATGTAATTAAAGGGGGTAAACATTTCATACCGAACTACAAATAACTCCAAGTTGAAACAAAAATTGCAATTTTTTTTTTTAATTCAATATTTCGAATTTACATGTGAATATATCACTAATAAATGAGTACAATGATACATGTGATATTTGATTGTTGAAATGCACTGATTATCTTAATTATTCAGTTAAAATTCCGTGCCGAGAACATACAGAAACGAGTGGCCGGGTGTAACTGCAGCTTCGTACTTTTTGAATAACGGACGCGTCGGGGGCTTGAATGCTTGAATACTTGACGCCGCGCTTGCTGGGTAATGCTGGCACGAGAGATGGCTTGTTGCTGTTGGTGTACACACGAGTGTTTTCCTCTTTCTCTCTCTCGAGCTGTCATCCGCAGACGTGCGAGACGGTACCTCCGCGAAACGCCCAACCTCCGCGCGATGATACCACCAGAGGAATTGTCTGCTCTTCGTCAGCACACGAACGAATGAACCGACGAATATTACAAGCGAAAAATAATAATTTATTCCGAACGCGGGACGAAATCACACCGCCACGTCGGCAACTCATTTTCCATGATTTATTCACGCATGCAGTAAAATCGCCATTATTTTTCGGTTCATTTGTAATAAATGACAATTTTTTTTCAATTTATACGCAAAAGCAACGTTGTATATCTAATGTAAAGGGTTAAGCAGTCTATAATAATGTGCTAAAAAAAAAGCTTTCTTTTGTAAAAATGTCATCGGCATAAAAATGGCGCGTCACCACCGAATTAAATTCCATATTTACCGGCGAAAGAATAACTATTACTACGATGTTAAGAAACCAGCCTCAACGGCCCCACAACGACCCCTTTAACGACTACTCACAACGCAGCCAGTAATTTGAGTGTATAATGCCGTGAGGAAAAAAGATTTTTCCGCACAAAAGAAGAAAGATCGATAAAAGTCGACGATATCATAACAACGATATACAGGTTGACACAAACCACACGCCGTGAGGCAAAAATTTAAATGCCAAATGACACGCGTCAGTAAAAATGTCAAAAACATTTTTTTAAATAGTATTATATATAAGATAAAATAATAAAGTTCGAAAAAAAAGACACTTTTACAATAAACATTTCAAGATTACACTGAAATATTTTAATAATGTCTTAAAATAAAAATTAATTCTCTGACCGTTTTCCCGCACTAGTGCGGGTAAGTGCACTTTCCTGCACGCCGTGTGGGAAAACTGTCAGAAATAACTATTTTGCGCTGTCTGCGCGAAAAATTCGTCACGTTTTTCCGCACTCGTGCTTAAAAAGTTTTCTTTCTGCGGACAGGTCAGTGAGGTTAGGACACTCAGAGTCGAATTTGTCACGCAGTCAGCACAAAAAATTGTGTGTGTTGCACCCCTGTCATCTGGCGCACTCGCTTTCGTCTCGTGTGTCCTTTCAGACTTGTGCAGAGTTGCCTAATTTTTGCGCCTTTACCATACAAATAACGATTTTTTTCATGACAAATATAAAATCGGTTTGTCCGTATAATTTATAGTTATGAATTTTCATTGTGTAGCGTGAATTGCAAATGAAAAAAAAAAACACTTCGTAACAACACAATAATAACGTGAATACAAACTATCAATTCTCATCGACGACAAGTTTTCATCGCTTACCTAATAATACTAGATAACCCGGGCAATCTAATATAATCCTTAATAAAAACGTGAGCCGAGTTATGCTCCGCTCTCGAGCGTGTGAAGGGGAGCGGGGAAATCCCGTGCAAGAATCCCGTTCTCCAGGCGATAATAGTCGCGGTATTCCCGCAGGTTGGTACCTCGCCAGAGGCCATATACCTCGCCCCGAATCACCCTCTTTTATCCATACATTTCTCTATAACTATCCGCCCTCCTCTCTCCACTCTCTTTCGTCTCTCGACACACCGACACGTCGGGCGTTCTGAAATTTCGTGCCACTAAGTTGGACGAGAATATTGCCGGGTTACGGTAGGTATAGAAAGGCGTATTTCATACGCGTAAAAAGGTATCTGCGAGAGTCATAAAACTCAGGGTTTTTCCCGTCTGCGACTAGGAGACATTGCCGAATGACAGCAGTACCCACGGCATAAATCTACGTGCATCGTATCGCGAAATAGAAACGGAAAGAGATCCATGCGAAAGCGTGAAAGCGGTGCAACCATCGTTCAAGCTTTGAGGGCGAAATTTTAAGGGTTTTCCGGTTCGTATAGTGGCCAAGTGAAGTATCGTCTCAACACGGTGAAAACAATACGTTAGCCTCCTACTTCGATAAAAAGTTTCGTACAAAGTTTTACTTCGACGATAAAGCGGTAAGGAGGGAAAATAATAATAAAGAAAATATGTTTAAAACAGCTGGACGGCTTTTATATTCACTCTACCGTGTCAGTAAAGTTACTTGAAAACTGTTCGTATAACTGAGTGTATAGCATGGTGTAAACTGTTGGATAGACCGGGGTCCCTTTATCCGCGAACGACTGTCTCTACTGTAGTACGGTATAATCCAACGGTAGATGCGCTTTTCCGGAAACAATAGAGGACTGTTACACGGACGAAGTCGGAACTTGAATTGTAAGGGAAACGAGCTTCGAGAATATGAAGTTATACGAACGGTACGCAAGCGAGAAGCTTCGCTTCTCTTCCGTTGGGCATACAAACTTTCTCCGTTGTCCGGCTCTCTTAGAGTCTGGCAACTCCGATGTTAGGTCGTTTGTGTGCGGCTAGCTGCCAGAAGGTGTCACCTTGCTTCTCTACGACGAGGAGACAGAGGTGTACCGAAGCATAAACGCTTCGACCTTTAAAGCTAAGAATACGAGATATCTTGTCGCGTCCGGAGTTTGCCAATTATCGATCTTTGAACCGATCAAATATCAACAAAAAGTAGCAACAAACATTTGTAACAAAAAACTGTTCGTAAATATTCCCATCGTTCCACATGGAAAAAAAGTATATAAAAAATATATCTATAATATAATAGTCTATATATATGTATAATAAATTAATGAATAATAACATAATAATTTTAGTGAATATAAATGGAAATTTTATTAAAATTACAAAATGTAGTAATTAAGTTTATTGTAAATGAAATACATATAATAATAAAATCGAATAACGATTTATATGATTAATATATTAGTCATAAAATCGCCGAATTTAATATTTTTTTACTATATTTGATTTCCATGGATGGCTGATATTGGCTAAAAGCATCTCACACTGTTTATTATCTACAAAAATATCGTTAATACTTCGCGCGAAGTAAATAAGTTATTTTTTTATACGGTTTTTTTTTTTTTCTCATATTTATCCCTTTAACGCTGTTGATCAACTACAGCGACATTGCGAAGAGCTTCCCCGTGCTCCTGGGCCACTTACGGATACTGCTACTATACTGAGAGGCTTCTGCTGTTCGCAATAATAAAGTTTGCCCCGTAACCGGGGAGGGATGCACATGGATAACCCGAGGTGTCGCGTTACTCGACTCGGCACACGTCTTCCGGTACTCGTGTGAGTCGGCTGTACCTAATACTCTTCTTCTTCATCTCGCTTCCGTGCACCCGGTAACGGATAGAGCAGCTGGTAAACTCGATTACCGAGAGCGCACACAAGGCGGCGCGGGGGAGGTTAAGACGGAAGCGTAACATCGAGCGATTGAGTCGTCGGAATGTCGAGAACGAACGACAATACTCATTGTTCTGAAACGATACATTGAAAAATGCTCGTTAAAAAAATTAATGACGCGACAAACGAAGATCATTGCTGATATACTGCAAAAATGAAAATAAACGAGTTCGCGATATGCAGAATGGAAAGATATAAAGTAAATGTTGTTGCCTCCGGCGTGACGATGGTTTTGAAATGAGGGCAGAGTATCGTTAGCGAACGCGGATCGACTGTGGGTGACCTACAGGAGGATAGCAAATTTTTTTTTTTCGTGTACCTCTTTATCGATCTATATCTTTTTTTTTTATCATCCTTCAATGCCGATGATCACTCGCTCGCGTTCCGCTTTTACTCGCTCGACGAGATGGATCTCACCGAGTGATTTCTAATTATTGGCAATCCCCTCCGCGTTCTTCTCAATTATCGAACATCGAACGCGAATGCCTACTGGCGCGGGGTCACGCTTCGCGTCTCACGACGTTTCCATCCCATTGTTATTTGCCGGATATGGGTTGCGTCAGCTTTTTCTTTTCTTCGGATGGATAAAATGCGAACTGAGTACTTTTCCATATCGGTGAGTTGCGTTCCCCGATTTATCAATCAATCAATCAATCAATCACGGAACAAAAGCTTCGAGGCAGTCGAACGATATTCCAGAGACCGTATGTCAATAGTCACGATGACTATCGGTGAATAGTGATAAGTTTAGGGGTCATAGAAACATTTTTATACAATTAGGTCGAAGCTTCGGCCGCAAACTGAACGGCATAAAATGATTACCATAGCTATTTACTGATTATTCAATGGGGAAAATCATCCAAAGTCTTCAAAGACGAACTCCAAACAGCGGGTTCTTTTTAATCAATTTGTATTTGTCGACATTTTTATAATCTCGAAAAAAATTGAGATATCGGGAGCTCACCGTTTTATCGTGAAGGTTGCATCCTCCATATCCGCTTTCTTCTTTCCGCTCACCGATTTAATTTCACTTCGCTTTTTCCACACCGAAGCGAACGGGTTGGGGGGAGGGCGGGTTTGACCTCTTGTACAGTGAGCGACCAATTTAAATGATACCGGGAAAGCAATTTCGCGGTCGCGCAGGACGAATTCCGAGAGCCGGCGGGGATCGGCTCTCGCGGTTTCGCGAGAGCGAAAGCAATTCAGAAGTCCGAGAGACAAAAGTACGTCCCCGCCAAATGGAATGACCAAAAAACGTCGAGCAGAGCAAAAAAAAAAGGTACCCGAAGGGTAAAGGACGATGAAAGAGAGAATGAAAAAAAAAAAAAAGATTAAACTGGGCGAATCGCGTGTGAGTAATGCTCCCAGAGTTTTTTCACGTAAAGCGAAAAAAATTTAACTTCGAGGGTCTCTACGCGAGATGTTTCAGAGTACTCGAAAAATCTCAAGGGTTCCGAGTTAATTAAACAAAACCCATAAGAATCGTTTGAACGACTATCAGCTTCGTTGCTTTCGACGAGTTCTTCGGTCCTCGGTTTTTCGTGGAGTGTATTAATTTTTTTTTTTTTTTTTCCTAAAGCCAAAGCTCCGTTCCTCTCATTCCCAATAGAATCATTTTCCTTTTATCTTCCGTTACATTCATGGTAAAAAAAAAGAAGAATAAACCTCTCGTAAATCGTTCTCTAACAAAATCTATTCATCATCGAAATGGGGAGGGGGGAGAAGATACGGAATTATTATCCATCCTCGGAACACTGTGTTTCCCCGAGTTCAGGATTGCAAGCGGCTTTTTATGGACGGTAGCGTTTGAGGTCGTTAAATAAAATTGGTCGATTTCGTTTTAGGATCGTCGTCAAGCGCACCTCTTTTCCCTTTGCCCGTAGGGTGGGTCACCCGGGAGAAAAAAAAACAAAAAATAAAAAATTCCACACAAAATCGTACGCTCTCCCCTTTTATCGTGACGGCAGAGGCTATCGGGTAACACGCCGCTCGACGTTCCGAGCGAAAGCAAATTATGGTTGGACGGAAGGAACACCATAAGCACGACACGCTTCCGTGACTATGTAGTGTAGCGAAGTCTTCCTTGTATATTATAATACTGCTATATATACTACTATTAGCGTGGAATAGCTATGCGCACGGATAGTTTGATACCCGGAAGTGTGTAACGGGTGTCCTCGAGGAAAATGACCGGAGCCGTTCTTTTCAAACTGAAACAACAGCTACAGCTTAGGTTTACCGTGCGCGCTACTACCCTAATATGTGTACAATTTTCTTCTCCAATTTCAACGAAACTGCGAATACAACGCTGGATTATACGGTAACGGTGATTAAGAAGGTTACGAACGAAATTTTATGATGACTCAGGTCAACATATTCGGGACAATCGTCGTGATTTTTCTATGCATTTTCACGGGTCTAATTTAACGTCAAAGCTCATTTGACCTGTGATTCACGACAATAAACGATCCCTGGAAATTGGCTATCGTGCGAATACGTAGGTAGAAAACTTTTCGAGAGATTTATTCTTATATGACGAAACGATGCGGGCTAATTGCAGCGAAGGGTCCAATTTTAATGGCTGTATGTATACAAAATTTAATCTATTGGCCGATGGATTTTCCTTGAATTAGAAACGCGAACTACGCGACTCCAAAAATCGTCTCCTTAATATTACAGTTAAATAAAATAAATATAAGCAAAAGTGAATTGAAAAATTGAATTCTATTATCAATATCGTTCGCAAGATCGGTTGTGGCGGACGTCGATATTTTCACGATTGATTGCACCGCGAGTTATATGGGTCGACCGTTATGCGGCAACGGTGAAAAAATGTATACGCGAAAAATTGGAGTAAAACTACTATTTGTACGATGGTTATATGGATTTATGCCGTTCGTCATTCCTGGCGTACGGTACAGTACACGTTTTCTTCCGGACTCGTCTCTCGACGGTCATACCTCACTGATTGTGCTTATTACTGCCGCACTTCCTCGAATATTATTCGCGAAAGACCGAGAGAAAGATAAAATAGAAAGAGACGGAGATCCGCGAGGCAGAGGCGACGCCGAATCGGACAGAGTCAGAGTGTCGAAGGAGGAGACCCCGGTGCATCGGTTAAGACGAACGAGAAGCGTCACGCTTCTCCTCGAAGAGAACGATTCCCCATCCTGTTTCTACCACTCTTGCCAATCTTTAACGAAAAATTTCGTATTCCCTCAATTTACATAACCACCTGACTTCGTCTCGATGGTTCCTTCGCTTCTCTCTCACTATATTCGTACCGCAAAATCACAATTCTCTTTTTTTTCGATTTTTTTTTCCCCGCGTAACCCTTATTCAAACCTTTTACAGCAAAATTACATTTCGTAGCCTGTACCGTGAAACTTTTAGTTAGTTCTAGCGGTAAAACCACTTTATATTGACGCATGTGAAACAGGCTTTTACATTACGGTTACTTTGTACCGTGTACTCTAAAGACCGCGAAGTAAAAGACTGTAATTAGCGAACAGTAAATTATTTTTTTCTAGGGGTAAGAAAAAAAAATCGACATCTCGCACCGTGCAATTAAATCCTCTATTGGTTAGAACTGTTCAAAGCTGAACTCGTAAAATGGAAATAAAGTCATTTATTGTTGAAAAAAAAAAAAAAAAAAAAAAAACCGATTGCCAATTTTTTTACGTGATCTCTAAAGCATTAATAAGGGTTAATTATCTTTTTGTCATTTTATATTCGACGTCGGAGTTTCGCGGAAAAATAGATTTTCGCTTTAAGGTAATTATGTCGCTTCGCGCTTATTTCACATAAGTTCGAGAAAAATGAGAGAAAATTGCAACTACTTCTCGGTGGTATAAAAATCTGATAAAATGCATGCATATTAAAAGTACTGAAAATATTAATTTCGTATAGTAATAATCCCAAAAGTTTATTAACAAATTGGTAAAAAAATTAATTGATTAACAAATCTACCGGAAACCCACCTTTTTTTTTAATGAAAATGATTCGTTCATTTATCTGAATACGTATGAATTTTTTCAAATGTTTCAATTTACTTTGAATTTTGTGTTTTTTCACACATTTTTTCCATATAAAAAAAAATTCAAAGTAAATTGAAAAATCTAAAAAAAAATTCATTCGCGTATTCAGAGAAATGAACGGATCATTTTCATAAAAAAAAAGAGTTGGGTTCCCGGGAAATTTAATGACCAATTAATTTTTTTCACCAATTTGTTAACAACATTTTGGAATTATTATTATAGAAAATTAATCTTTTCAGTACCTTCGGAACTCCTCGAACTTATGTGGAATGAGGGCGAAGCGACATAACTACCTTAACGAGCGTGTAGTCTAATGATATTTTGGGAAAAACGTAAGGTCCGAACTTTTACAGTTTTAATAGAGTTGCATCGCGTCTGGTTTGGCTAACTGAGCGCTTTAGACGCGATGCTATCAGTCTCCGGTGCACTGTATACTTTTCTCACTCGGCGATGGAGAGTCTCTCGCGCCCACTGTTTTGCATAAAACGCATTGTATAATCCTGTCGGCGTCGAGGACAATGGAATCTCGAGCGGGATGACGGGCCCCTGAAGCACGAGTTTTACCCTCGCATAATTAATGGGAAGCATGAATATACACACCGGAGTATCATGGTGGCTCCTCTTAGGCGAGAAGGCGCGTGCGAGAGCCGCGAAAACTCGGTCTCCATATACTAGTCTCGCCTCACAATGCATACATACCGATCCTCGCGACTCTGAACTGTAACCCTGCCAGGTAAACCCGCTATTTTAACCCACGCAACAAACTACTCGCCTATGTATCTTTATCATTCTTCTTGGACCTTTCTAATATTATTTCTGCTCCGTCGTATTTCATGCAAACATATTTATCCCTATTTCGACACTTGTCTGCGGCTCTTGCTGTACGGAATTTTTTTCTGACCGAAAATGAAAACCATTATAGTAAATTCTGCGTTATGCGAAAAAGAGTTTCACACTTGAATATATAAGAATTAAATATACGCAACAAATATATTAGGAATTTATGATATTCGGCGTTTTGGTGAAATTAATATATTAATCATATAAATCAGCTACATATTCGTTACAATATATTTTCAGGTTAAACTTTTTTTTTTCTTTTTTGAAATTTCGTTTCAGCGATAAAGAAACAATCGAGTAATTTTTCGTCTTTTGTTATCGAACGACAATAAAATTGAATAGAACGGAAAGTGGAGTCGAAACTTTGGTCGAAATTTCACAGTATCGCAATTGCCAATCTGTTAGTCGAATAGTGATCTTTTTTTATTTTTTCAAAAAAATATCCATTTTCGAAGCCTACGTATAAAGATAGACCGTCAGGGCGTATATATCTGTTCGCCATGGATTCTACCAACGGTCAAAGCCTGTTGCTCGCGCGATTGACTTTTTTTCACCAATGTTGTTGTTTTTTTTTTTTTTTTTTTTTTTCGACAATCGAATACCAATACCGCGATAGCGCAATTTCGAACGAATACGCGTTCCCGAGAACGTTCGAATCGATGTAATAACACGTACGCCTCTCGAGGGAGTATATACCGCACATATCGCGGGTAAAATTCCTCGGTTACTCTTGCCCCCGACTGTACCATTCTCCGGGGCAACACACACACACGAAAATAATCACAATAATACCGGCAATTTTCGGTAAGGTAAAGAAAAAAAAAAAAAAAAAAAAAATTAAATCATTTGCAGTCACGAAAAGAGTTCCTTTGGCGACGTCGTCAACGTGGAAAGAAGAACGGAGAGGGCGACGCCCGTTGCCACGAAAGAGAAAAAAAAAAAAGGAAAAAAAATTAAATAAAAAAAATCTACCAAAAGGTGATATAAAGGCGAGAGGCTCGTTCTCCGTAAAGTCGTCGCTCGTCCTTTATTCATCTGCAAATAATATGCTTCGCGAAACTCGGCGCTTGTGTATATCTAAGCGAGACGAGAGTTCGCGACAGGATTAATAAAAACAAGACGCGTCGGTCGGAGAAGATGAAGAAAAATATCGAGAAGGGAACGAATATCGAGAGGAATGAGACACCCAAATATCGAGTATCGTTACGAAACGCTGTTTCGACGACGTCCTCCACAGACTAAGTTCTCACAAATCTTCGGTGTCTCTACGCCGGACGCCACGTATCATTCACGATCAATTATTTCGATGAATTTATTGTTGCGAAATTAACGTAAGAATGACGAAGCGGTCGTTCCGCAAAGCAAAATTCAAAGTTCGCGAGTCACGGGAGATCGAGTAAATTAAAATACCAGTTTGACGTTCGAGAGAACGGTCTCTTCTTGCGACTGTGGATAATTCAAATATTTCTATTTTTCTTAGCGACGCCTACGGGATTCTGAGACGCGGACGACCGCCGGAGGAACTTATACAATGAGATAAAGAATAGTGGGAAAAAAAAGAAAAATTCAAATGAAAAGAAACGAAGCCGAGTGAATGAACAAATACTACGCGTGTTGAGAAACTGTCGTGTGTGCGTACGCGCGAGAGCTCCTCGTCGACGCGGTCTAGTCTCGGATTCCCATTCAGACGCGTCTCATAGTCTCGTTTGAACGCAGCTAAAGCGAGTAAAGGATGTTGGGAGCGTCTCCCTCTTCTTGCTGCGTATTAACATTCCGGACAGAGAGCCGCGTCCTCATCTAGTCAATTGAGTAGAATACCGAACTCCGCGCAGTAATGTTGAACGGTAATACTACCAGTTTCCGTGCTACTAAACGCATTCCCGAGAGACTCGACAAAGTTGTAAAAAACAACTTGACGCGAAATTTTTCGTTGATGTATATTTTTTTTTCAAGTTCATTGATCGATAAAAAAACTGCAGACATTGAAAAGATAATAAAAAATATCGTATACTCCGAAAATAAATAAATATTTGTCAAATTAATGTTGCCTTCGGAGAAACCGGTTTTAGGCGCCTGAAACTATACAATTTTAACGACGCTATCTAACGTTGTACGTAATTAAGGAGGGTGTATCGTTGTGTATTACCAATTAAAAATAAAAAAACATTTTTTCGCAAAAAATGTAAAAAATGTCGCCAAGTAGTTTAAATAGTTTTTAAATAGTTTTGTGAAAACCAAAAACTCGAATAAAAATAAAAAATCATATGAGCCAAGTGAAAATAAAAAAAAAAAACTTGGCGAGTCTTTAGAATACAAATAAATGTAGTTGCATCGAAAGAAAGGACGAGCAAAGTTTTTTTTTTACGTTTTTTACGTTTTTTGGTTTAAGTTTTTTACTTGGCGACATTTTTTACATTTTTTGCAAAAAAATGTTTTTTTATTTCCGTATTCTTTTTTTTATGTATTATTTTATTATTATTTATTTTAAAAAAATGTTTTATTACTTGATAACGTTAAGAATCCGCATGACATGATTTTTCTTGTATCACACGCACAATATTCATCAATTAAAATTACCTCTCGCCCGCCCAAAATCTCTGAAGAATAATTTTTATAATGAAAGTGAGGATTTTTCGGGCGATATCGCAATATCTCATCATTTCGCGCACCGATCGGGCTGATTCCAGGCGCATTTTAAAGCTTGTATTCGATTTATATGGTGAAAGTATCTTCAGAATTTAGATCCGATGTCTCGTTTCCGAGAACAAAACTGTCAAACTTTAGGGGACACGATATTGGCGTATAAGGACACGGTAGCGCACTTTTTCTTTAAACTACTTGGCGTTGAGACGCTGCCGCGTCTCTTGATGAGTGCGATTCACGTGGAATTCAGATAGAATTTCGACAACTTTCGAATGCAATAAAAATCTGAAAAAAATCAACTATACGGAAGGTGCTAAGAAGACGATTTATTTTCCATAATAACAATTCCAAAAAGTTATCAACAAATTAGTTAAAACAATCATTGTTTAACGAATTATCCGGTAATCTAACTTTTTCTTTAACCGAAATTTATGCGATACTTTTTTTTATTACTTATGAATTTCATGAGAATTTTTTCTTATTTTCGAAAAAAAAATTATCAATTTATTAATTTTTTTTTATAGATGAAAAATCACGAATTTTCGAAAATTGGAAAAAATCCTCAAACAAATCATAAGTATTAAAAAAAATTAACAAATAAAATTCGGCTAAAGAAACAGTTAGGTAACCGAGTAATTTGTTAAACAATAATTTTTTTTTACTAATTTGTTGATAACTTTTTTTTAATTATTATTATGGAAAATTAATTTTCTTAGCACCTTTTTTTTCAGATTTTTATTAAATTGGGAAGTATTCGAAATTCGCTCCGAATTTAACATGAATCTCACTCTTTGGTAATACGCAGCGATAAACCCTCCTTAATTATTTTTTTATCATAATAAATAATGCGAGGTTCAGAGATAAGAAAAAAAATGTACATCATACTTAGTTTCGCTCTCTCGCGGATATCGGTCACCGGACACGAATCGCAATAATAAAAAAAAAAGCTTCTCCTGCTTCGCAAAGAAGCATTATTACGACCGGACGCACGGTATCCTTGAGGTTCGAGTTAATCATGGAATTAACAGGAAATTGTTTGCCCTCATTAACGCGTTCGGGCGTTTCCTCGCGTCGCAGAGATCGCGTCGATGCTTCGCGTTCATCCGTTTCGTTTTAGCAATACGTGTCCTATGTTACACACGGAATATAAGTACAGTCCAAGCTCCGTATTCTTAACTCGACAGGACCGGACCCGTTCCCTTTTCTGTATTTCCCCTATCGTCCCTACTCCCGGTCAGTTGCTGCGAATAGGGGTAACGAGGGGTATACGCATCCGTAGGTACGAAGCCACCTTGTAATTGCTGCGCATGCGCAGTTTATATTTTACGAAACAAGGTCTGCTAGGAGTAGGGAAAACGGACTCGGGGGAAATACAGTTAAGGGAACTCGTTGTTATGATAACGAGTTAAAATAAAGCATCGGTTAAGTTAAAGGGAGTTAAGAGTACGGAGCTTGGACTGTATGCCAGGTATACCAATGTGTACCGGTGTACATCGCTGCACATAAGTACTCACGTCCGTTACCTCGGCGAACCTACAGGATTCATTATCATAGCTGTTAGATGCATATCATCGTATTAAAATATATGTACACTCATGCGTGATGTACTATATACTGTAGTATGTACTATATACAACGATATAAATCATACAGTGATTGTCCATTTACAACACTGCCAATTGCTAGTCATTGACACATATACCTATCCTTTTCCATCCGGTATCCTTTATCGGCTCTATTCGATCGTATAATTTTATCTCCTGCTCTCTAACCTAATCTCCAAGTTAGTCTCGATAATTTTAAACGGAAAATGTCCATTACGAACTGCTACCAATTATCCAAACTGGCGAGTTAGCAAACACCAGTTGTGCGTTGATTGAACGTATGAGATAAACGACGAGGGGTGAATTTTCGGAGGTTCAATATATATTTATATATACTAGAGATTCCCCGGGATCGCGCGCTCGCGATCCTTTTATCGACATTAGAAAAGGCCTAATCGCCGCCGCAACTAATAGTTATTGGGAACGTCAATACCCTCAAAATCCCCCTTAGACCCCTTAAGTCTCACTGCTTCAGTGTCTTAAAAGGACTTGTAATTTTTTATTGGTGTTGTTTTTTTGTGTTACGCGCACGTACATTGTTTTAGAAGACGCTGTTCTTCGCCACTATTTTGCTATATATATATTTTTTTTTTCATTTTTACTTAGAAAGTCCCCTGTAAAAGGACTTGGAATATTTCGAGCCGATAATCGGGGTCATCCGAGGGGTGAGAAGAATATTCTAAGTCTCTCTAAGGGGGACTTAGACTCCCCCTTAGTGGCAAGGCAAGGGGAGAGAAAAATATTCTAAGTCCCACTAAGGGGGAGTCCCCCTTAAAGGGATATTTTTCTAAGACCCCTAAGAATAATATATGGTATGGGGGGGGGGGGGGGGTATATGAGACCCCTTCGAATGATATTCTAAGTCCCTCTAAGGGGGACATAGAACAGTCCCCCCCCCTTAGCGACTAAGGAATAGTCCTTAGTATTTCTGGGGGGGTCAAAGGGGTAAGGTCCAAGGGGTGAGAAAAATATTCTAAATCCCACTAAAGAAAATGAAAAACCTACGTTTTTCCCCCTCCCCTCCCCTTCCTTCTCCCCTCCTCCCTTTCCCTTCTAAGCGGATCCCTTCCCTTTAGAGAGACTTAGTTTTTTTTACTTAGTCCCCCTTACAGGAACTTAGAATATTTTTGTCCCCCCCCCCTTTCGATTCTTGTACATGGCGGCGGCGGCGAAATCTTTTTATATATATAGAGAGACATTTATCAAGGATATCAGGAACGGAAGCAGTTTATTTGAAGATCTCGAGGCGTTCGGACGTACATATAATACGATAAAGCGGAGCATATCTCATATCGGCATTATTTCATTCAACGCTCTCTCGCATACAGGCGTCTATATACAACGGGCCAAGGAGTGATGCATATCGTGAAATTAAATATGAACCGCGCCTATCTTGCATTCTTCTCGCTATTTCTCGCTCGGCTTCATATAGCGATCACGATGCGAGAGCACAAGAGAGATAATAATAAAGGCAACGCGCCGTGAAGCGAAAGGAGATCAAGAGCGAGCGTTGCTCTTTTTTTCTCTGTCTTTCCTTCGGGAGACACACGGGGGACACCCACCTCGATTCAATCACCGGTAGAACACTACTCGGCTTCGAGACTTCGACCGTTCCGTAGTGACGATCGAGAAAATTTCACGGTGCGCGCGAGAGAAAGGGGAAGTTTGAACGCTTGTGCCTACACCGAGGGCCCCCGCCATGAGAAAATAGAGTCATTTAGATAACAGTCTTTCCTCTCATCGTACTCCCCTACTCCCCTCGAGGGCCCGCAACGCCCGAGCGTGCGTATCTCTATACGTGTATTATGAAGTTTCGGATCTCTTTGGACCTTCTTCGCTTTTTTTTTTCTTACGCTCGCTATATATAATTCACGCGGCCCGTGCCATTATTCTTCGGGAAGAAAAGAAAAAAAATTAAATAAAAAGCCTCGAGCCCGGAATCCCCCGAAAATTTTTTACCATCCCAGCGTTTCTTTTTATCTCGGTAACGAGCGATGGTTTGCGGTTTATAAATTTTCCATATACATTTTTGTGTGTTCAGGCATTCTTCGACTTTTCGAGCAAAAGAATCATGTATACATAGGATCACAGTTAAAATCACGATAATACGTAAAAATGGTAAAAAAAAAAAAAAAATGGTAAAAAAAAATCTCGAAATACGACTATCTATCGTCCGAAGAATTGATAAAGATTTTGCAATATATCGTTGAAACGTTTAAAAGATACGAATCTTTTACTGTGAAGAACACACATAACCCCTCCGCAGTGCTTCGAAGAGTAGAAAATCGTATCTTGTACGGTGAAAGTGGCGATCTTTCTCCGGCAATACACCGCTCCAATGTTATTTTCTATCCAACGAAACAATAAATACCGGGATCGAACCTCCTTAATTACAAAATGATCATTCACAGCGAATAATACTTCTCCCTTATACTTTATAGTTGCAACGTGCGTCGAAAGCCGCGCGGCGTGCATGCCGGAGCGGCACAAGATAGCCGGCTCAATCGTACGTTAAACTATAGTGCGGTACAACGTATATGCGCTGCCCCCTCCCTCTGCCCACCTCGAAGAAACTCAATCTCCGTCTTTGTTCCGCTCTCGCGCCGAGTGAATTTATCTCGTATAAACCCTACTCTATCCTCGTTCGCCCGCGAGCGTCTTATATACCGAGCGAAAGACTCATTCTCTCCCTTTTCCGCGCGCGCGTTCTCGTACTTGAAGCGAAAGAGTTCGTTCAGAGAGCGCACGGAAGAACGCTATAGTACTCAATACTACATACTACAACGTTACCTTCCTCTTCATCCTCCTCTCGGGCACTCGTCTTTTCTCGTTCCCTCGCGCTCGTACCCTCCTTCGCCTTTTCTCCCGCTTCTTTGCATTCTTAAGTTTCCACGCTCGTGTTCCTCCGTCTCTTTCCTTCTCACGAGCTCCCCGTATCTTTTAACCTCCAACACTGCGAGTCCCCCTCGAAGCGCGCACGAAGCCTAACTCTTTATATCACTCTTTCCCGCTCACTCCACCGGCAGCGACATTGTTTTCTTCCTTTGCCGTTGGGCTCTACACGCTGCTCGCTACCTTTCCCCCATCCCCACTCTTCGACTCTAAGCGTTTCGTCGGTTAGCTCTCGCAGGTAACGTGCCAACCGCCAGGCAATGGCGCCTTACCTGTGCACCTGGAAGCCGGGCAAACAACGTTCGCCAGGTGCTACTCAAATCCCATTGGTCATTCGCGTCAAACTAACCTTACCATTGGTCAAAGGATCCGCGCTCGAACGGCAACGAGACTTTAATCTCGTTTACCGTAGGCACGCTGTTGGTGTGCTCAGTTTAACTTACCTCAGCCGTACGGACGGCCACTGCCAGGCAGCGGCAACGGGCAGCGACGCACCGCGCGCGGGGCAGACATTTTGTGTGCTGTGTGTGTGTGTTTTTTTTTTTTTTCGACCTATTCTATACAACAAAAAAGTCGCTACGACTGCACAACACGAGACAACGACAATCGATGCGCTGTAGTTTATCATTGTTTTTTTTTTATCACTTCCGGTTAAACGTGTCGCGTGGATTGTAAATACTTCGCGCACTCGACTCCGGTCTACCATCCGCTGTTAACTTGGGCTGTAACGACGAGTAAGATCGGGGTTTATTCGTCACGCTTACTCTACGCACGTTGCTCAAGGATAGCGAGAGGAGGCGTACAGCCAAACGAGATATTTCAAGGGAAACCGAAGAATTTTATCGCGAAAAAGTTTGTGCGACCGAAGAAAGAGATCCATATGTATATATATATATATCTGTCTGTCGGCCGAAGAGATCAAGCAAGCGTCTTTCGTCGAGACTTTAGCGATTCACCGCTTCTCCGTTTCTGTGTCTCGATCGAGAGAAAAAATCACGAGAATTTGCGGGAGTGTTGGAAGATCGCGCGTGCGCTCGGTTCCCGCTGTTATTCGTTATTCTTCTAACGATTGTTTATTTACGAGGAAAATAGTACGAGAGAGATAATCGATAAGGAAAACGTGTGAAGTTCCGAAGTTGAAAGTGCCGATCGAGATCGGCGATCTTGAGGAAAATTCTGCCGAAATTAATAAGAGAAGCGAATATCTTTCGAGTTTATCCCGTAGCCGTTATTTCAAGGTTAATCGACAAAGTTTGCGTATGACGGCGCAGCTCGACAGGTTTATTTTTATTCAATTTTCGAATTAATATAAACCCGGAAATAACGAAGTGAAGAGAAAAAAAATAGCGGAAGTGATCGCGTAAGAAATATTTTGTGAGTGCTGCGAATATTGTGTGCTAAAGTGTAATACATCGATCGTTAAAAAAAAAAAGTTGAGGTTATAAAAATAAAAGGAGGTACAGTGATTGGGGGATTGATAGGCGAGGTGTGAAAGGGATAAAAGAGAGGAAGTGGTCATTCGCGAAATCTGGATTACGCGGGCGAGTCGAGGATTGTCAAGATTCCGCCGGTTATACATAAAAAAGGTGCGTTTTAATATTATTTTTTTCTTTCCATCATTTCGTTTTGTCCGAAGCATGAAAGAGTTTAGCGTCGAAGCGTAAAACGTCATAGTTGACAAATTGTCTTCGATGTAATGCAAAGTCGAGACGCTATTATATTCCGAGCGTGAGACTCAAAGTTGTAACGGCGGGTGGTGCGACATACTCTAACGGAGACATCATTAGTGCGAGTCGAGTCGCCGGCTATCGAGAAACACGACTGCGAAGATGGGGGAAATTCGTTAGAGTGCAGTCGAGACGTAAAACGATCGTTATATAGATGAAATTATCCCATCCGATACGATTATATACGAAATTTAATTAGACGATGAGAATACGTAGAAAATCGTAGGAGAATTTGAATTCGATCGATTCGCGATCACCTGTAAGCTAAAGATCAAAAATTCTATTTTAAAAAAGTCTCGCGACGAGAGTAAAAAAAAATGGCGATAATATTCGCGATTTAATAAACGAAAATTTGATAACTCGAATCACCATTAAAAAAAAATGTCATTGCCGAATTTTGGAACGGCACTCGTGTTAAATTTTATTTGCAACATGCTTCGATAATTAGTTATTATATAATGACATTTTTTTTTCGGTCACTCGAGCGCTTAATCTCCTCTTTAATTATAATCGGTCTCGTTAGACACGCTCCGGTGGTTGGAATTAATATTTTGGAATTTTCCCGTGCAGCGTATGCGCAACTGTTACATTCACGTGGTATATTTTCGTCGTAACGATGTGAGGAGAGGAGCGATTTGTGGCTGTGTGCGGCCGTGAAAAGCACCTGCCGCTCTATATATACACGAAATTGAAAAATGCGCTATCCGCACTGTTATTACATTATATTGTAATCAGAATTCAGCAATTTTTCAAACCGAAATCACTACGAGAACCAAAATGACGGATAAACCAGTGTCCGGAATAATTATTTAACCATAAATCCTATTATTCCCGATTGGTATAATCCGTGATTTGCATTATTCATGAATCTAAACGTAAAACGTATATATAATAGTTCTCGTCATCGGGTCTTCGAAACGTTTATACGAATAGCACGTTGTACAGGAACTGTATAAATCGACTTTATAACTTATCGTTCAGTCGATTTCAATGGCCACAATGACACGAATAACAAATAAGATGAGGTAACGCCAAATTCCGATTGTAAATAAACGTTTAAGTAGCGGTCCTCGCGAAAATAACTTCCGATTGTAATGCCATTTCTCGAAAGAAAAAACTGATCTTATAGAAAAAAAATGGTTAATAAAGACTTGTAGTTTTCGCGAAGAATTGATAATGAGAAGCAACAAAGTGGTGTTTCTTGTCGATGACCGGTAAAGGAATAAAACTTGTCGATCGACGAATGTGGAGAAACGGGCGGGAATTTTCGCGGCGTCTCGGACCGCGCGAATGTTCGCGATGAAGCGGAGAACGTGGACGACGAAGAAGAAGAAGACGACGAAGAAGCAGCAGCAGAAAAGTTGAGGCGGCGTTCTCGCGAGTCGCCGATGCGACCTCGAGGCATGAGTTCTCCTCGGTGGATCGCGTAACCTTGAAACTCTCGCGCGCTCGATGCTCCTGCTGCGGGCCTCTCGACGCCTCTCTCGGCGCGTCCACGTCCGCGCGACGGGCCGCAGCATCCACGGCGACGGAGACGCCGGGCAGTGCTTTAAAAACACTGGAGGGCCCGGCGCACGATACGTGGAATGCGTGCCGGCGGCGTGGGGCAACAGCGGGAACGCGGCTAGTCTCTGCTCTCTGTACCACCGCACCGTCGCCGCCTCTCCCTCGGATATTCTCATCGTCTCACTCCTTTTCTCCCCCCCCCCCCCGTCTTTCTCTTTCACATACTATCAGCAGCGGCAACAGTTCGACGAGATTTCAATTAAAACAAACGCTTCGCTTGCCAACCAAAGATTTAACTTTCAAATCTTTCGATTTTATCTCACAATCGTAATTCTGTTTATTTTACTTGAGCTCATTGCTAGCTGTGGATCGGGATCTACGATCTATTTTACGCAGATTGCCGGACAGTGACTTTTGTTTTTTTTTTTTAACTCTCGGATCGTCTTTTACGAAAATTTTGAACCTTTCAACATGGCGCTGTTGAGTATTTTTTGAAGTTTCGTCTGACTTTTCTTGTTGTTCATTTATTTATTCTTTCTTGCCGTAGATCTTCGTTGTACCACCACTTCGGTTCGCCTTTCAAAAATTCAACGCTTGCGGTACTTTTTTTACCGTTTTTTAAAAAGTTTTTTTTCTATTCTGCGAAAATGAAATTTGATTGTTCTAATCAGTTAATTAAATACACACTATTTTTTTAAATTGAACATTATTAAGCTATTTTTCTTCCGCGAACATTTTTAGGTTGACGCGTATTTTCGAAAAATCGATTTTTTTTTTACACTGCTTTCTTTAACGATATTTACTTCATTAACGTGTAGAAAAAATGTTCTATCGTTTTCTACACGCTGTATACGAGAAAAAAAAAAAACGATAATTACATAACCTCAAAGCCCGTATTTGTCAATGGGTACTTCAATTAAACAAATATGTATGTGGAACGCGGGAACTTTACTACGCCAGCGGCATTGTTAAACCGGAAGTTCGATGGATTCTTCAAATTCACTCGATCGAAACGAAATTTCTAGTTTTGTTTGTTGTATTATACCGCGAGAGAGACAGAGAGAGAAAAATCTCCGTCCCCGCAACTGGTTAGAGAAGACCATGGGAATCAGAGAAACCGTACGTTTAACTGCGTACAATAACGACGCTTTTCCGTTCCGAATCGCGTACGCGCCAGTAACGCGACGCGATAAAATTTCCCAGCATCCGGTGTCGCCCAGCATCGAGAGAAAATTGCACCGATTAACCGTGCTGATTCGAGGACACTAGAGTTTTCTTCACACTGCCGTTTATAGTAATGCTTCACTCCGCAGCGTACCCGCTGCCAATAAATCGCGAATCGTTGTCGATAGTAAATCGTAAATTCCGCGAATTAAAATCCGTTCCATCAGAATTTGAATGCACAACGAAATTGCGTAATAGAAGTCGAAAATAATCCTCGAAGCCGAATGAAAAATTGAGAAAAAAAAAAAAATAATAATAAATTGCTGAATATCGAGCCAAAGTCGTGGTGTAATACCCACTGTAGAGCTCTTAAAATTTCTTTCTTGTCACGCCACGTGCGCCAAGTTTTGCTATTCACGTACAAACTACATTTTCGTTCTTGGAACGTATCTCGCATTTATAAAAGGGCAAAACCGACCGAATAGAATTTTCTTTCCGCGAACCCGGTGGTCCCGCAGGATAATTTAATTAGTTCGAATATCATTTTAAAAGAGGTAGAGAAAGAGCCGACGACGGTGGAGAATGAAGAAGGAAAGGAAAGAAAAAAAAAAAAAAAAAAAAAGAGTGAAACGAGTACAGAGAAATGTGCTACGGTGGGGCAACGTGACGAGAATTCCACGTACGAGATATCTCGTTTCGATCGTGTGCTCACGACTCTTCTCGCACGAGTCGAATCGAATTTCATTCTACTTGAAAATCGACGAGCTTTCGCCCGCGTCGACACATTCGAGAATAAAAACGAAATTTGTCGAAAAAAAAAAAAAAGGTTCCTCAATGTATATCTCTTTGTTTTTTCATCCGCTTTCCGTATTCTCAAATAAATACTTTCCTACATTCGTTTTTTTTTTTTTAGATAAAAAGTAACGATTTTCATCCTCATTCCCTTAACGCGGAGTGCTATTCCCAAAGTCGATAAAAAAAAAATGAATATTGCGAGACATTGATGAAAATGATTAAATAACCTTTATAAGATATCCACGGTTAATGAGACGAAAGTAAATTTCCATTTAAGCTTCCCGAAGTATGAGACCAGACTGACCCGAGATTTTCATTCTTCGTCGTTCATAATTAATGAATAATTAAATAGAGCCGCTGGAAGTGGTTTGAAGTTTGAGACTCTTGGGGGGGTTAGCTTCGCGAGCAAAAGTTCGATGTTCCGATTAGCAAAAGTTGGTAACCGTCTAACTCCCTTCACCGTTGCATTTTCGTTTAATTCAATTTTTATACATATATATATATATATATTTTTTTTTTTTACATTTCTATCGATATTGTACATAGCGGATCCTTTATCAGTTCATATCCGTTATAGAGAGTCAGTTCGTTGGCGAGCGTTGGTAGGACAAGCCGCAGACTAGATGCACCGGCATGGCATAGCGGTGACTAATTAAGGTGCCGTGAAACGCGGGTCCATCGAGTATCCCAGCCACGAATTAACCGCGAACGTTAACGAACTCGCTACCGCGTTCGGGTCCACGCGCGCGCGCGCTCCCGTCCGGTATCTCGCGAAACCGAGAGGTCGACGGGAGTGAGCGGGTGACCAGAGGGGGCCGATTTTGCTCTCGTCGCCACATCCATTGACAACGGATAATAGAGTTGGTGGATAGAAAGAGGCGGAAAGTGTATATCATAGTTAGATGAAGAGATAAAGCCAATTCGCATACGGCGCGTCGGAGTCACGGGTACGTCAATAATTATATCGCAACAATAATTGCTCGGCACGTACGATCGTCAATGGCTCTCATCCTACTATTCTCCGGAGCGAGTACAACGGGGTACATACGTTCGATTCCAGTCGGCGGGTCGCCGGCACGACCTAATAACTATATACCATTATGTTTCGAAACGACGCCCTCCACCATCACGATAATAATTCACCCCTCGTTTCGACTAAACGCTTCGACCAATTTCCCCGAATATGAAATTCGTTAATATCAATTTTTGCAAAACGAAGAGCGATAAAACAATTTATTAATGATTGTATGGAAAATTTATAATGATTAGACGCGAAATAAAATTATCTATAATATTGAATTCATTTTTACCAAAATAAATTTCGCAATAAATTTACCAAAATAATAATAGTGATTTTTATTTTTAATTATAGTTTATTTTTGATTTTTTCAAGTTTTCATTTTGACGGATATACATTAAATAAATGTATAGATGAGTATTTATTTATTTTTTGTTATTTATAACATTTTTTTTTTTTAGGAATGAACGCTTCAGCTGTAAATTAATTCTTTATCGCATTCCAGAGTGGGGAATTCATTTTATTTCAATAAGATATTCCGCATATTTAATTTTCACATTTATTTGATAGAATCGGGTAGATGCACCGTTAATAGCCACAGTACCGTTGGTAGCCATTTTTATTATACTACTCTTCGAATTATTGTTTTTTCAAAACCACATGTCAATTTTCATACCGAATGATCTACTCGAATTTTTTTTAAGTTTGATTATATTGTTTTATTGCTTCGAATATGGCGCCACAATCGGTCTTAACTGACCAAAAACGGAAGAAAAAAAAAAAATGGAAAAAATTGTCTAATTTTAATCGATAGTCAATTTCGATCGCATATCGACAGTCGTCTAAAATTAACGCACATTTTTGTTTTATTTTCCACAGGCGGATCAACGGAAAGAGATGGCATGAGGGAGGGCTCCGGCAACGTTGCCGAGGTGGTGAGTCAGATTATCCCAAATTTATCTTAACGGTCTATTCCACAGCATATTCGCCAATGTCTGCGTACCTAATAGCGTTAGATACATATCTCGAATGTTCGTCTCATCATCGACGCCTGTGGCGCGTACAATCCCGAGCACATTACCTTATCGTTCTCCAACACCTTGCTAACACATGTCCCCCAAGCGGTACGTAGGTACTCTCCGCTGAAGTGATATAACGATACGAACCTATTGATAAGCAAACACTCGAAATACTCCGTTATATCGGCAAACGATAACACACGAATCATAATCTCTACAATAATAAACATCGAAAAAAAATAATAAATAAACTCGTTTTTTTTTCTTCATCGTTAACTCGAGAGTTCGACGAACCCTCGATGTCCCTCGATTACGATATCAAACGTTTTCCGCCCGATGTCTCGTTTCTCTTATCTTCCATTAACATCTTCAACGACGAATATAAAGACCGTCTTTCACAAAAATGATGATACACCGTCTGAAAAGCGTATAAATGTAAAGAGAGAATGATGCTGCGAGAGATTCGTACAATAAGTGCTCGTGTCACAAGTGGCGGAACAGAGAAGTAGTTGAAGAAAAAAAAAAAAAAAAGAAGAAAAACGCCAGAAAGAGATCTACAGCCCGAAGGAAAGCCTCGTTTGCCATTCTACTGCAGCCGGAGATCTACTTGCGCTCTCTTCTTTATAGTAACTTACGTTTCGTTCCGCTTTTTCTCTTCTTCGAGACGGCGAGAAGGTATAGCTTTCGCCAATTGCATCTTCCACTCGACGTATTTCATTTCCGGAAGTGAGAAAAGTCTCGAGTGGAATAGAAAATAAAAAAAAAACGTCGTGAATGCCGACCTTCGTTGTTTCTGCTTCGAACGTTTATCGACGAAAGTTGCTGAAAGCTTTTGTGTTACGCATTGAATTAAAACGGAGCAAAGTCTCCCGAGTCTGTGAGACCATATTTCTCGTACTTATAGTCGATGCGCATACGTATCGTATAACCTATTCGCGTGTAGACACGCGGTTCATACACAGGCGGGAACTCTCGCTCGCTTCGTGAAGTGGGTACGCAAAGTATTTTCGAAAGCCTCCGGGGCCGCGAGAGACCGTAGTCTTCGTCGTCGTCGTCGTCGTCGTCGGGTCGCCCGCGAGATCTGCGAAGTAGGCTACCGGGTTAATACTTGGCCTGTAGGCTCCTTCTCACTTCTCTACCGTTCTCGCTATAATCTACGCTATGTACGAACTATACTATAGCGCGTGTATCAGCCGTGGAGTTCACGCGAGAAATTGGTGAGTGGGAGAAAGCAAAGAGGGAACGGCCGATGTGGAATTTCAGAACTACTGGCCGATAACGCCGCGATACTACGGAAGAGATTATTTTTTTTCAAATTCTTGCTTCACAGCAGAGCAGCTAGAAATCAATGACAAAACGACCAGTTACCGCTGTCTTCGTAGAATTTATCATCTTTTTTTTTTTTTTCAACGATTTTTATAAAGGCTGCGGAAGTTTAGTCTGATAAAATTGCAATTGAAAATAATGGTGTTTCGTCATCATTTAGCGTCGAATCAGATTTAATAGAATTTTTTAATATTGAAGAAATTACGCCGGGAGGAAAAATGAGCCTTAAATATCTATTTCCCGTTGATATATAGTGTAAAAGTTGTAAAGGATTTCGATATAATATGAACGGATTCACACGTTCGGCAACTTTCCTTGAACTCGAGCTGAAAGCTCTCCTATATATCACTAGTTATAGGCAGAACTAGTGGTGTTAGATACATACTATACATCGGTGTAGTGTGATCCGGACCGTTAGCCTGCCTCCCGCGACGCCGATCAACTTCCGCTAGAAGTTCCACTCCGCCACACAGCCGCATCCAGCGCGTGTAGTTTGCCGCTACGGAGACCGGAAGCCATCGGGGGGTTTCGCGGTCGATAGTAGCACGTGAAGCTTATATATCTATGCTACAAGTATACACTGCACTGTATTGTACCTCTGCCGTGCAGTGACACCCACCGGCTTTCCTTTCATTCTACCCGATAATACGGAAGAGTCCGGGTGATCCGAACGGTATACCGTAATATCCCTCTCTCGATGATTTTTCTATGATAGGCTATCATATTTTCCCATACTATTCATCATACATCGAGCTCTTCACCGGTAACCCTCGTCTTATCGATATTTTTTTCTACCCTCGAACGCTTCCTCGTGAGATGAGAACATTTTCAAGGCGATGACAAAAGCGTTAGATCGTAATTCGGAAAACCGACCGTCGGCTTTAAGCCCAAAAAAAACGGGAAAAATCATATTTTTCGTATTTTCGACAGTGAGGATTTTCTTTCGTTGTTCGCGCTTCTTTCGCACAGTCTGGTAATTTCCGGTTGAGAATAGCGTGTTTGGTGTACGCAAGGGGAGGTTTGAAAGAAAAAAAAAACAATAAAAAGAAAAAAAAAATTCGTTGAGTGGAGTCTCGAGAGTTCCGTGTGAACTAGACGCGGTATACAGATAAGCAAATACGTTTTTAATGATACGCCTTCACCCGCTCTTTACCCCCGGGTCTTCCTCACTCTATTTCCTTTTCACCCGCGAGAGCTTTTCCTTCGGACTCGATAACACCTTGCGCCCGTGACTACGATACGATAACCCTGAACTTCCGTTTTCGTTCTTCATTTTTTTCTTTTATTCATGCCGCGAAAAAAAAAAAGAATCTCCTTCGAAGTTTCTAGTTTGCGAACTCATCGTCGAGCGTTCGATTTATTCTTCGTACGCGGGTTGAAGATGAGAGAACAAAAAAAAAAGGGGAATGCGAAGGGGGCGAAGGAAAAATTGGAAACCGTTCGATGGAGCCTCGTACCGTGAGCTTCCGGTATGGAGGCTCAAATTTTTCTTCTACCTTGCGACATTGCGGAATAGAAAAAGGAGTAAAGTTCGTGGGTGCGATGGAGAGGAAGCGGGGAACCGGGTGAACTATCAGCTTGCGAGCTCCGAGTGTGTGAAAGTTCCGAAGCTTCAGGGAGAACATCTCGCGAGAGAGATACGAATTTCCTGATGGAAAGGCATCGAAGGTGGCCCCGCGGCTCTCTTCCACTTACGTCGACGAATCTACTGTTTGAGTTCCGGGGACGCGGAAGCTATAGAGAAAGAGTGAGCGATCCCCGCGGCACCGGGTTTGGATCTGCGGATCCAGATATGCATACAGAGAGAAGCATCCCGGTCGATGCTGTTGAGGCTCTCTAACGGGTGGCAACGAATTCGATTCAAATTGCTCTGCAACTTCAATAACGACAACAATAAATTCTACTCTTTCAAGCCTCCCAAAGGTAAAACTGACATTTTTACAACCCTCCGCACTGTCGAATCAATCCATTTATCCTTTCGTTATTTCCAAATTCTACCGGCCATCGATTTACGCGTTTTACTAACGGTAAAAAATCGGTTCGGTTGTTCGAAACTCGAATCTTTTAATCGTAGTATTCCCAATAATGTAGAAAAAAAAAAAAAAAAAATCAAATAAAATGTAATAATCGTTTAATTGTTTTTGCAAGAAAAAACGTGTGATTCGGAATCGAAGGACAATAAGGTTTTTTGACCCCGGAAATTGAATGCTATTGGGTTATCTGATATTTGAATCAGCAATACATATTGATTAGTCAGAGGATCGTTGTGTTATTTCATCGTTGGTATGAACTCCGCGAACTTCGGTTGTAACAATGCCATTATTTTTCCGCGAGCGAAAAAAAATAAAGGATTTGAGATTGTGGAGCGTGGAATAGAGCTACGAACGTTTCATTCGTGCTGGTCGTGTCCCTCCTGGTCCTACGGCGTAATGGAGGACTCTGTTCTGGATCATTATCGGTGCGCAAGCCGAACGTTCGGTATCCCTTCGATGCTGCTGGTACGACTACTATATACTATAGGCCATCGGCACAGGGTAAAGCTCTCGGTTCTCTCCTCTGTGTCTCTGTTCTCCGTTCAAACCCGCGCAATCCTCTCCCAGCCTCCGAGGTTCTGGGGGCTGAGATATCCTCTTCTCTACTGCTCGCGCGGTCACCGTAGCGCGATCAGAGACTCGTGTAACATGGTACGTGTATACACAGCACAGAGCTTCAGACTCCTCTCTACCCATCCACATCCAGAGAGAGACATATAGAGAAGCAATAGCAATAGCACAGCAATACTCAGCCGCATACGGTACGAGAGATTCTCGCTTCGAAAGACGGAACATCCACGGTAGTTTGTTGCCTGGAAAATCCACTGGGTGACTCTGTTCGAAATCGTTACCGGCTTCAATCGCAGTGAATTTTTGTATGTGAAATGTAAAATGTAAATGTAAAAGTAAACATCGAATTCTGAAAAAAAAATCGATTAGCGATGAACAAATACGGTTTTTTTTTTTTTCATGGATTGTGGCAATGCAAATCGAATTCTGAAAAAAAAAAGAAAAAAATCGATTAGCGATGTACAGTTTTTACAAGTACAGTTTTTTCTTTTCTATCGTAGATCGTGGCAATGTGAGTCGATGCGCAAGTGCAATTTTTTTTTCTCGTTGTAATCGTAGTACTCGATCCATCCGTAGTCGTCCATCTCTTGTGTCATCGACACTCGGTTTGTCGAGGTTTTTTTTTTTTTTTTTTTTGTCATCCAACTCAGGGATTTCTTCGTTTTTTTTACGCGCATCCCTTCATCAATGCCTTCGTTGTATTGCCGAGGGCCTTCATATAACAGGAGAACTCGAGGATCATTGCACACAGCAGGCTTAGTCGCTCCCTTGAAAAAAAAGTTGAAGTCTGGATCTCGTAGCGGAGCAGTTTAAAGGTTGACGGTCCGCGTTGATCGCAGCAGTGACGATCTCCAGACCTGACCTGCCTACTTCTCGTCTCATTCTTTTTTTTCTGCGTCGGGTCTGTTCTCGAGGCAGTGACACAGGCTTGGTAACGTTTGCCTTTTCTTCCCGTGCGGCTCGCTATGGTCTGACGTATACCTTGGAAAAATGCCGCTTCGTGTAATCTCGAACCATTTATCCAACGAACGCGATAGACCTCGGGGTACTTTGTCGGGAGCGGTCTCTTGATGGTTCTCCAGTTCTTCTGGTCCGTCTACGAAACTACTTCGAAAGAACTAACCGACGTTTTTTTTTTCTTTTTCTTTTTTCCTTTTCGTAACTAACCTATCCTATC
This sequence comes from Cryptus armator, assembly GCA_963971235.1. Classification (NCBI taxonomy): domain Eukaryota; kingdom Metazoa; phylum Arthropoda; class Insecta; order Hymenoptera; family Ichneumonidae; genus Cryptus; species Cryptus armator. The sequence continues at coordinate 5,952,087 of OZ020235.1, forward strand.
TTATGCAATAAAAGTTATCCAGAATTTTTCGTCCTTAACTGGACAATCCCCGGAGTCTCTCGATGCATATTTCGATTTTTTTGAGATTACGTCAAGAATTCCCGGAAAAAAATCTTTTGTAATGACATTTATAAAAAAAGACCCAATAGTTATTTTTTTTTTAAATAAAAAATAAATGAACTTTTTTTTTTTTTATTTATACTTTGCCGAATAAAAATTCGTAAACTCGCAAGGATTTAGAGACGAAGAGCCGCAGGATTACTTTGTAGGGTTCAGAGACACTTTGAGTAGCGCGTTTAATATAATTCAGAATGTAATTCTCTATTTTTAATCATTATTCGTGCCATTTAAGGGGGTCAGAAGCTTAGGCACTTAAACCGCATCGTATAATATCGTCTACGCGGTACTATTAGTCCCATATACAGTGCGATACGTTGTATTAGACTACGTACAGAGCCGCGGCATATCGCGACCGTGAATACCGGGGTTCGGAGCTTTCGTGTATCGCGGCTATCCTCGTCCCTCGTGTGCGATTCCAGACTCGCAATGTTCTCGTTCAACGGTCTCGTAGAGTCTGTGCTCTCCGCGCGGTAACACTCGTGTCACGTTCTATAACGCTTCCAGTACCACCGTTGCCGGTATAATACTTCGGTGGGACTGCCGCCGATACTCGGTTGAGATTAAGTACAAGGAAACCGTGGCGAGGATAGACACTGTGCGGTCGCGGTCCACAGTGGTTATTGCGAGACAGCGAGTTGGGATCCCTTATAGTATATACAGTTTCTGCTCTCCGCGAACGTCGAGAAATGGATATAAATTATTTTGCACCATAGAGAGAACGATTGCAGTATAATAGTTTAAATATCATTTATTGCAAAGGTTCACCGGTACGCGATCGATTTACATTGTACCCGTATGGCTTTGCGTTTCGCCAATACCCGACAGTGAAAGCGAGCAAAGGTTCGAACTGTAGGCAATCCCGTTATTTAAAACAACAGCCGTCAAGCGCCTCTTGTCCGTTGTTTCCATATTGTCAGTATAGGTATCCAAACACCGTATTGGGTTTATCCTCTTTCGAATGACCACCAACGATTGTTTCGCTCTTCGGGATCACTACCTCTTTACACTCAAATGCGTATAGAACAGCGAGAAATTGAATGAACGAAAGAGACTATAGACGATTCGCTGCCGGCTCGTCGAGCGAACAAACTATTCCGCATGGGTTTTATGCGTGCCGAGGCCCCGATAACTCTGTAACGCGTTCTCGCAGCTCGATTATAACTACTCTCGAGTTCTCGTATCAGTTCAACGGCAATGCACACGCGCATTTCACGTACGGCTCACGGGCTACGGATCTCGATTATGTATGCGCGCAGCTTGATAAATCAACCAGCAGTGGTGCACTTGCATGGAGACCGGAGATTCAATAGAAACCCAAAGGTGCAAAATATAATGCGCTTAAATCCAATATAAATCCGTTCGTTTTTAGTTTTTTTTCTTCATAACACATGGAACGTCGGCATTGTATACTGTATTAAAACAAGAATTGTATAAACCTTTAGAAATTAAAAATAATTAGTGATAATTATTAATCCTCTAATAATATCAAATCCTACATTTTATATCTCAATTACGACTGGAAATGGCAAAATATAATATTTTTTAATTTATTTTGTATCGTGATTTTTAGTACAGAATATCGATTATCAATTCAATTGATAAACAAAAATTCAAATCAAATTTTAAAATAATAATAATAATAATAAATAAATAAATGATTTAATTTGATTTGATTTTATCAAATTAAATCAATTTAATTCGACGAAATACTGATAATTATTTCTTCGTTAACGACAAAAATATTTGACTCTATAATTTCTTCACCGCAAAAAAAAAAAAAAAAAAATAAGATTGACGATTCGTTTGGGCAGTTTTGCTAGTAACGCTCGTACAATCGGCGCTTACAGATCAACAGTGAGAGGTCTGTATGGCTGGACGAGGGGGCGTATACGGCCGATGGTACGGTAACGACGACTGCGTGTTACCCATCAGTTCATCATATCGTCGGCTCACAGTATAGCCGGATGATATATATCGGGCAAAACATACTCGATCATTATTCCCGCATTACGTCGATGTATGTTTGCACACGTATGAGAGTTTATTGAAACTTGTGCGTAAAGTTAGCGCGGCGTATACACACCGTGGAAAATGAAGCGACGTCCGGCCGGCAGTGCATATACGGACGTCTAAATATAAAGTCTCTTTCTCGCTGTTCCTCGCGGTTTCATCTCTTCCAACTCTACCCCCGTACGCAGTTTGGCTCTTGTTGTGTGCGAACCCAGGGCACCGCCCGAATCTCGCTGCCCGGTGGCCGCAGGCACCTAGTGGTCGCTAAACCACGACCGACAGGATCCAACGTACGCGCGCGGACCCCTGAATCGTGTCAGTTTTCGTGCATTATTCACGTGCGCGCATATTAAACCGGTCGTTCTTTCAGCGAACCCTTTTAGCGACGGAAACAATAATAATAATAGAGCCGATAAAAAATTTAATATTCACCTGACGTCGTGTTCGCGTTAGAAGTTTGTGTAAATATTCTTTTAAAAAAATTAATATATGTATATATAAAATTTTAGGTTATGAATCGTGAAGTTTAGCGAAGTTTGATTTAATCGATATAAAAAAATTGGACGATTAATATAAAAAGCTTTCGCGGACACTGTGATCGTGCGTAACTAATAATATTGCAAACGTGCGCTGTGGAAAAAATCGCGAGTAATTGATTGGAAATTGTTTCGAATAATTTGTTTTTCTATCGTTGCGAAATACAATCGCCGGTAATCGAAGTGATGCCATACACTCGCGCACGACCTCCGGTTCTTACGTTCCTTGGTGGCATCGCTGCGGACGAGAATAGATCGATGTTTTTATTTCCTTTTTTCCATCTATTTCGATTACCGAGGTCGTTGCTTGCGCGACCGCGATCACGGCCAACGAAAGACGACACTCTCGATCTGTTATAACAACTGCCGTGCGGCGAAGCTCTCCAGAGTTCTTTCTATTTCTTTGTTTCGCGAAGGGTCCGAGAGCACTACGAGAACTTGTCGTGGAAAGGATAACAATACGAAGTAATCATCGGGTTTAATCGTCACGGTGTTAACTGTCGATCGGTGTACGAAGGCTTATCGAATTTCGATCAACGACGAGTTCCGAATACGACGTCGCCGGTCGGTCGTTGAATAGCAGCGTTTCGGACGATAACGTTTGTGAATAATTCGCAATACGGCATCGACTGCGTTGACTATCAAACCGCGATATTTCCATTGAATCGCGAACGATCGAATGCCAATTCATATACGCACTGCGGATCTCGTTCGGAGCCCAATACAGACCGGAAGTTATTCGCGTGTCAATATGCCATCTCGTGCGTGAACAATTTATATCTTTTTTTTTCACGATAATATACGCAATATTTTAGAAAATAATGAAAAAAAAAAAAATCGTTTTCGTGTGAATTTTCATCGTATATTAATACGAAATTCGTAACAGAGAAGTTCTCATTTCAAATTATGATTTAATTATGATTATGATTTTTAAAAATTATTATTGGTTTTTATGAAAAAACGTAGTTAAAAGTTGAAATCAAAAATGAAAAAAAAAATTAAATTGGAATTTTGAAGATTCCAATTTCATTTTTTTTTTTTCATTTTTAATTTCAATTTTTAAATCGAAAACGATTCGATTCGATTCTTTCGATTTTTCGAAACGAATTTTTTTTTTTTTTTTCGATTTTTTATTTTTCAAATAGAATTTCGTGATTATTCTTTAAGGAAAGCTGCGGGGAGGAAAATAATTCGATAACGATGACGACTATGCTATAACGTATATAGTCTTAGTTACGTAATACGAGAAGTGACGAGATAATTAATGACTGGAATTTTTCAAGGTTTAAGTACGTAATTGAGGCGGCAAGGTAGCTCTCGATGCTTTGGGAATATCACGAGAAACCGGAGGATCAGGTGAATCTCCTCATTGTTCGTACGCGATCCTTAGTCGCGTCCTTTCTTTTTGCTGCTTCTGAGGAGAACTCCGCTATCGTCGCGTTATTCTCCCCTCTCGCGACTGTCGTTTGCCTGCACAATATCTCGTTACGTCTGAGAGTAACCGAGCATTAATTACTCACAACGTACAACGCATCGCTCGGCTTTTCCGCGATAATCTCACGGAGACGTTCGAATTAACGAGCAACACGAACCACCGCCGGTACGCCGCGAATTCTCGAAAATTCGAGTTTCACGACTCTCCGCGAACGCGACACCGCGCAAGCGGACAACCTATAAATTTTATCACCAATAAGCAAAATTCATAATAATTCAAAGCCACGAGAGCTCCGAACAGGAAAAATGTTTCCGTTCGCTGTACGAGATGCAACGAAATTCGGATTTTCCGTTGCGAAAACGCGAAGATTTCTTGTCTCCTTTTTCTGATTTACCAATATCGGAAACTGCCTCTCCGGCTTGAATGTACATATATATGTTTTTTTCTGATTTACCACCGGTCCATTTTTCTTATCGAATCTCCGCGAATCGCGAGAGATTTGTGCTCACGCTTGACCGGTCACCCCACTTTCGGTAATGCTGCTCCTGTGACATAAATCAGAGACGCACATCATCGAGTTATATATACACCCGCAGTGATAGCGAGGGAACGTATATCTACAATGTCAGTGAGGGTTGAACAAAAGACAGCAAATTCGATCGAAAAGACGCGTCGGTCAATCAATAGATATTCTATATGACTATATATGAATCCCTCGATAGTCATAAAAATGATACTTGAATACGCAAGTTGAATATAATAAAAATAAAAAGCTGATAATGAAATTTTACATTTGGCATATAATAATTGTTCGGTAGAAAATACATTCTACTTATGAAATGAAAATGAATATTTCAATAACGAAATGGAAAAGTTGTCATAAACGTTGCGGCACAGCAATGAGAGATACTCCGATGGTAACAACTCGCCTTCCATATGATCTCCGAAATGGTTGCTCTGACGACCAAAAGGAAATTAGGTTTTCATACGTCTATTTAGTGACTACAAAAACCTAATTTGCTTTTCGTCATCAGAGCAACCATTTCGGAGAAAATAGGGAAGGCGATTTGTTACCGACCGAGTCTGTACCACACTGATTGATTGAATAAAAAAAATAAAAGCTTAGACATGAAATATAGTAGGAAATACAGTTCCGTTACAGTGAGGTCGTCGTAGGTAACGTCGAGGTGATCGCGGCAAAATCCGGTACAGAGGAGCAGTTTCGAGTGCAGATTCTCTATCGACACTCCGCTTGTATATATACACCAAAGTCCGCATCTGTGAGAGCAGTTAACTCGAGTGTCGATGGGCCTCTTCTCGCCTCAATGAGACGCGTCGGTTCGGTCAGAGGCAATGAGCAATATACAGCCAATGTGTATAATGTAGCGATATATATACATATAGCAGACAGTCGAGAATCGTGAAACACACGAACAGAGCGCTCGGATGGAGCGTAGATGAGAGCGCGGAGCTAAGTGCAAACGCGTGTAGTAATAGTCGCACAAGCCGATCGCAAAGGATTTTCCCTCGCTACGCGCTGTGCACTTCGATCCTTTTCTCATCGTTGCCTTCGCTAATCCTCCCGCGCGTTCTCGAACACCGACGAAACTCGTCGTTCCCTTTGGATCGCGTCGAGCTCTCGTTCGACGGTGATTCCGACAAGCCATTCCTCGGTAAATCAGTTTGGCTACTACGAGGCTCTCGAGCCTCGAAAGCCTCGGCTGTAACTATTGCCGCATATGCAACGCGCACCGGCAAACATAGATATAGAGATACAGGTATATAGAAGGTGCAACCACCGCGGGGAGATCAGCCAGTCGGCAACGGCGAGTGAGGAACTCGACGCGGGGGTTCGCAATTACGTGGCAGTCTCGACCTTTGACCTGCCCCCGCGCGCGCACTCTCGAGATCCTACGTGCCACGATTCCTCTCGCAGAGACGACCCCCCTGTCGCAGCTTTGTGTGTTGTGTGTATGTGTGTGTGTGTGTGTGTGTAGCCGCCTCCTCCTAATACCGTGCCATTCTGAATTCCGAATTCTGGATTCTCAGGAACCGAGGGAATTATGCGACATGACGGAGAGACAGAGAGTGATATTATTGATCGATAGACCCGATGGGACAAGGCAACCGGCTACGATCGAGAGTTAGTCACGAGCTTCGGGGAATTTCTATTACAATTCGCGGTTGAAATTCTCATCGGTAACCGAATCAGTCGACACAGTTGCAACCGTTTCGAATATATCCCTACCGAAGAATCGAAATTGATGATCAATTATCCCTCTATCGATAGAATCAATCGTTTAAGGCTTTTGTCGCCAATTTACAATATTTGAATCAAACCATTTGCTTTTTTTAGCCTTCCATCAGTACACTGGCAATTAGTCTACGCTGACATTTTGAAAAATTTTCTACAAGTTTTCATTTTAAATATTGTTACATTTATTATTAAATATTTGATTTAACCAACTTTTAGGTTATTTACCGTAAACGGTGAAAATTATTTCGGTACAAACATTTTTTTTTTTTTTTCAAGTTGAGAATACTTCGAAAAGTTTTTTCACGCAAACGTCAAATTCCCAGTGTGCCGGATGGGAGATCTAAAAAATATGTGGGCGGACGGAGGGTTGAGTAGAAAAAAAAATTAAACAATTATTTTTGTAGAAGTATGACATTTTTTTTTTTTTAAGTACGTGAAAGATTATGCGGGATTAAGATGGAAAGTTAGTGCTGAAAAAAAAAAATTGAATCGAATACCGAAATAATATCGAAAGAAATGGATTGTACGGTTTGCGTAACGGCGAGTGACCTCAAGAGATTGTCGACGATCACGGAGTACTCGGAGCCGAGCAGCGGTATGAGCAGCAAGGATCGGGACGATCGAGCGGTCGATGATAAAACGGATAAAAGTGCAAAATTGGCACGAAGAATAAGCGTCGATCGTACCGTCGGGATAACGCGGAGCGATTCTATCGGAGACGTTGGATTGGATAACTTGGGACTACCTGAGAACTCGGAGGACGAAAAGAACGTTCGATATTTTCTCGTCGACGATTCCCCAATGGCTAAGTTCAGTCGAAGCGTCAAATGGGCTTACAAAAAAGTGAGTAAGACCGATAAAATTAACAATTGATATCGACTTTTTCGTTTTTTTTTATTACAAAGTTTATTTATCCCGTTGGTTTTTCTGCAATTTACCGCGAGGATACGCGGCGAATTGTGCGAAAGAAGTAATTACAATGGCGTAAGAATTGACAAAGCCTCATAAGTAATTATCGGTTCAAGAGAGATAAAGAAAATTTAAAGCCTTTAATTTTTCTCTTATATTCTCCGACGCAATTAACCCAGTTTCGTGGAAAACGGCAATGCTACGCGACGAGAAAGAGAACCAAAGACGAAGTAGCAAAGGTATATAAAACTGTAGAGAGAACCGCCGTTTCCTATTCGTTATTCAAATTGCCAATGGCGAAACCAAGCTGCATTTCTTGGCTTTGAATTTGACCGACCAACTGGCTGACTATACATATATACGTATACGATGCGGGAGTAACAGAAAATAATTTTTTTTTATCTGTATTATAATACTATCGCAGGTGAGGCATGTCGCAGCAGGAGAATTTGCACCTCAAAGTTTTTCCTACCCGACTATCGAGTCCGAGTTTCTGTATTTCACCGTAAAAAAAAAAGAAAAAAAAACCTCTCGTTTCCGATTAAATATTCATAAATCCATATTTATCGTTCGTTGAAACACGAGAGGAGTGAATTCCACGTTGGAATTAATATTATTTTTTCATTTCGCTTTGTTCCGTCCAACATGCGATATTAAATTCACGATGCCGCAACGAATTTTCGTTTCCTCAACGCCTCGCAATTGGGAAAGGAGTGGCAATTCTTTTGTTTACTAAAAAAAAAAAATACAGTTATCATTATTTTTTTAAATAGTCCGATATGACGAAGCAATATATATTCTCCGGAATTTTTTTTTCTATGTTATTTCTGTGAATAAGGTTTTTTTTTGTTATCGAAAAACTTTTCCACTCGTCGACATATCGACAAGTTCGCTATTTGCCGTATGAGAGCGCGAGAAATGCGATTCAAGCTGTCGGCGGTAGAAACGCCGTGGACTTCCGGTATATCTTCTTCTGCTTCGTCTAACTGGAATCGAGTGCAGAAACGTCGATGCAATTGTACCGGGTATAGACGATAAGTACGCAGCGACGAGTGGCAAGAATGAGACGTCGGTTCTTGCAGCGTTCTCGAGAGAAGAGAAGCATCTGCCGCGTGTCTCTTGAGAATCCGGTCCGGTTATCATTCTGCTTCGTGCAGAAGAATCCCAACATCACTTCCGCGTCTGGTTTTTATTTATTTATTTTTCTATCTATTCGTCTGCTTGATCTGTCAGCGTCTTTTCTCGTGTATCTCTCGTGTTGTATGCAATCGGTAGTAACATTCTACCGATTGCATACAACGAGTCAAGTACGAGTCAAGTACCTTTTGATATCCGAAGAGTGACGAAAGGGATGATAATATCAATAATATTTCTTCATATAGTTTGACGAATATCTTAAACTTTTCCCCGGTGCATTTTAATTTCAATATAGTAAGCAAACCTTGGTGTAGTGGAGGCGAAGGTACGATATAGCTGAGAGTAGAAACCGCGTCGAGAGTCACTCGGGTGAACCTAGAAACTGACTCCGGTCCCTCTCTCTGTCGCTCGGCCGCTCATCTCGAGACACTAGAAACGCTTAAGTGCGTCTTCTGTGAGAGACGAGAGAGGCAAGAGCCCAGAACGAGATATGACCTATTTTCGCATTGTGGTGACTGGCAAGCTTACGGCTCAAGAAACGATCCTCGTTCTTCTGGGTTCTCTTTTCACTTGTATATGTACCTATAACGGTAGGGCGGGGCGTCTATGTATACAACGGCTAATGGTACCGCGGTGACTCTTCGCTCTCGCGGAAAGAGCTGAATTTAGCCAGCGGCCGAAACGGAGCGGTAAACCGGACAATGAAAGCATTTTGTATATTTTTGTGAATATCTTCTCTAAACACCTTTTTTTTATTCACCTTCCACACCCTCAAAAGTCTTCCCGTATAGACTTCCCTAACAGTGACAAGAGGGCCAATGCTTGGTCAAGTAATGGCTTCCATGTGCTGACGTGCCATCATTGGTAAACCATGGGCCATTGCTGGCTACCAGCATTGGCCAGCGATTTCTGCCTATTGAAACTTACCGGCAATTCGCCAAGACCGGGCCAATGCAGGCTGCCAACTGTGATTAGCGGTCGGTGTCTAATAACGGCTACCATCAGTTCGCTATGACTGAACCATAGCTGGCTGCCAACGGCGTTCCTTTCCTGGACAGCATCGGTAGTCAGTACTGAGCCGACGTACAGCTGCCAATGCTGGGCCACCACAGTCATCATCCGGCGTTTATTCCAGTAATGGCCCACTACTGGTTGCCAGTGCCACGCCGTTACTGGGAGCCTGGCCGCCAAGACTCGCCCAGTGCTGGACCGATTGTACCACCCTATAAGGGTTGCTTCCTCCTTTTATCAATGTCGAGAGGTCCCGCACAAAGGGTCTACTTGTGAGAGGTACACTGAGATACACTTCGCGTCGCTAGAAACTCGATACATTCATGTATATGTATAGTGCGACAAGGTTTTTGTGCCTCGGATGGTTCGCGCCCCCGCATCGCTTCGCATGGATCACAGCATTCCTTTTATTCCTATGTTTCTTTTGCAATAATAAAGGTATTTAATTAAAAGATCATACATATTTGTATCGGCGTCAACATTTTTTTGATGTACAGCTAAAACTTATTGGTCCATAAAAATTCCATTAGCAATAGCATAACATTTTTCCTATCAATAGCTAAAAATGATCATTTAGCGGGCCGCACACCCTTATCGCTGAAGATGTAAATCACGAGAATCGGTCAACTTACGAGAGACTCTGCTGTATAAAGATGTAAAGGAATCTACTCGAGAGGCATATTGCGGTTTCTGCTAGCCGCAGAATCTCTCTCGGAGGCTCTCGGATGGTTGAAGACCGTATGCTCCCGATGTAGAGATACGTGCGCTCGTAAATGCGAGCAAAACTATAAAGCGTCTTTATCGCCTAGAAAGCGTTCAATCGTCAAATATCGACGCGCAGGCTTCTCGGAAACTTTTCGAACATTCCAGATGCCCGGCTCCGTCGAGAAACCGTGCGAAACATTCTAGTCACTTTCTTATTGAAAATTTCTGTACTCCGAGTGCTCCCCGAAGCTCACTGCAGTCGCGGCTGCGTCGATCGCGAGTCGCCTATATCGAAAATAAACGCTCGACTGCGCCGATCTGCGGAATAAAATTGCTCGCATCAATATGTATTCGTTATTTGTTGTTTTCTGTTGGAAATTTAATAAAAGCCCGTCGAAGCAGCGCAAAATGCGTCTGCAGCTGTCGAAGAAACAAAAAATTACACTCGCGCAAGAGTGAGGACGAGGGACATTCCACTGCGGCAAGCCGCAACGATTGTTCGAGCGGGAAAAGGCATACTAGCGGTCGATATTCGATACTTGCGGACGCACACGTTCGACCAAGGAATCTTGAAAGTCGAAGCAATCGGTTGCAAGGTCGGTCGGTGTAACGAGCGAATCATGAATCTGATTCTTCATCGTCTCGTTTTATCTTTTATGCCACTCGGTGTGAGAAGTCGCATTTCTCGCACTCGTGAAATACATTATTTTTTATCTATCTCTTAACCTTTTTCTTATTTTTTTATTATACTCAATTTTTTCATTGAGTCGTCAGTTCGAATTTCCGTGGGAGTTTGAGTCGCAAATAGATCGCATCGATTAATGAAATTGATTTATTCTCGATTAGCGAGTCAGCGGCAACTTTGCGAAAGTATATATACGGTAATGGCGAGGATCACGAGAGAGGGAGAGAGATCTTGTACGGTGCTTCGACTGAAAGTTTTTTTTTTTATCGAAGCAGAACTAGCCAGGGCTCTCGAGTCAATCCCGCGATTAAATCGCTCTTTTTCGAGAGAGAGAGAGAGAGAGCGAGAGAGAGAGAGAGAGAGAGAGAGGAAAATCCTTCTCCGCTCGGCCCAATGTCTTCGAGGGTAAACGCGCGCAGATGCCCCCGCCCCCACCCCGGGCTACTTGGGGGGGCTCTCGACTTAATCCCAGTTTTAGTGAAATATAACACTTCTTTTCATTGAAGAGCCGGAGCGATGCTGCGGGTGAAATTTTTCTCTCGCTCTCTCGTTAAGCCGAAACGAGACTTCCTTTTACTTCATCGTCAAGGCCTACTCTCCTGCATTATGCTCGCTTGCCAATCTCCAAGAATCTCCGGTACTCTTATCTCGAACTCCCCTTCAATCTCTTCTCATAAAAAAGGATTAAAGTAATTTTTTTTGTTTCCGTTACGACCACGAAGAAGCCGAGCTTTGATCGGAATTTTTTAATTTTCGCGTAACACGAGGGTCGTTGCGGTAATGACTTTACTTTTGCTTGAAAAAAGCAATTAAATTATTTTGCCTTACGATTTATTTTTCTAGCGAACGAATTTTTCTGTACGATAAGTTTCGGCAATGGTTGATCGATTTACAGTTTTTTTTTCGGGTTTGATTCTCGAAACTACTGGCGTTGCTTACCCCCGGAATAAATTTCTTTTTCCCTTCGACGCAGCTCGGGGACTCACGACCGACACGTGTTTAAGATGGCGCGACTCTGCCCGATCGCACAATCCTGCAGCGGGTAGCTTACATCCACAATTTCAGTTGGCCATGCGGCCAACGGCCCTCCCTCGATACCACTTGTTAAACCTCTACCCGGCAAAACTTAAGAGGGAATAAATTTGCAAGTTAAATTGCCCCTCGGGCAATAGGTATACGTCGAATACAGCGAGAAACACGAGAAAAGAGAGGCCGATAAGAGGAGGACACAGTACCACGGGGCAGCTCTGCGACAGAGCAAAGGGAAAATCTTCTTCGAACGAGAAAAGATGCTTCGTGAATACAAGAGAAAGAAGAAGTTATCAAACTTGCGTGAAGGTATCCAAAGAGGAAAAAGGGGGGTAAAAGAGGATCGACGGAAGATAACAAAAAAAAAAAAAAACTTTGCAATGAGCGCACCGCGTCGCTTTTCGTTGTCCGGCGTGCGACACTTCGAGACTTCGATACAATATATATGTCTCAGCTTTTCCGGTCGAAATTGCAAATTTAAAATCTCTTTTCTTCGCACATATACGTGACGTCATTATTCGCTACTAATAAACCCCGCGTACTCAGAGAATATTTAAGAGGGCTTTAGAACTTTGGAGAATCGAATTTACAGAGCTTCAGCTTTTGCTTTTAGAAAGTTCGCGGAAGGAAAAAAAAAATAATCTGCTAGAGGGAGGGGGGAGGGGGGGGGGGGGACGGGGAAACAAGGTAATATACATGAGCGAAGAAACTCGCTCGCTTTAACGAATATATCGTTGGGTAATCTTGTCTGCCCTGACGAGAGGACACGAGACGAGACGTCGTGAACGGCCTTCGACGTCTCTCGTCGCAAGCTCCTTTGATCTTTCGCAGCATCGCCGAGAGATGAAGAGAGAGTGAGAGACGAAGACTCGAAGACATTCTCCTTCGAGAGTGAAGTGCGCTTTATGAGACAGGATATAGCTCCAGCTTGGCGCACAGTGAAGATGCGGAGAGTAAAAGGGTACTTGTGTACTATATACATTGAAAACTCTCGACCTATACGATATAGTACAAGTACCAGTTATCTACCTACTTCGTGCAGTTATGCATAGAATCTTCTCTCTTACTAAACTTTAATACAATTTCTTACCTCGCTGCGACTTCGAGAGTGCATAAATTTCTCTGCACCTCGTGTAACAGTCTTTAAAAGAGATTTTTTCCTTTAGTTCGCGATAGTATTTATCTCTTTTTTTCTGTAAAGTGCTCTCTTTAAATTCGTATTCTTCATTTTGAGATTTAGCCAAATATTTCAAGAACCATATCTCTCGAGCGCTTCAATAACACATTGGCAAATTCGCGCAAAATGCTGTCAACTTCTGCAAAGTATTTTTCCCCAATTTTTCATCAAAACTTGAGTTGCCGCTTGAAAAGGGTTAAATCCCATCTAAAAAAAGGGGTGGAAAACCGATCGATCTAAATTTCCGCTTTTGTTTTCTATCTCCACCGTTTTTTATCCCCGGCATTGTGCCACAGGCTTAAAAGATTGTTCCCCTGCCTCGTGGTATCGGCGAGAGGACAGTTGTTCACCGGAGGCTGTACAACGGCGGCAGTCGCGACAGGACAAATGTTACCCGGGCGTTGATATACGAGCGTTCCCTTCGTGAAGGAATGGCATCGTCTCGACGTAGAACCAGCTGATGATGGTCTAGGCTACTCTCTTTGCTTGTATCATACCTCACACAGACTCCTCTCTCTCTCTCTCTCCCTCTCTTTGCCTTCCTCTCTCGTGTTCTCCACGCTCCAAGCCGCGAGCCACAGTGTACACCGTGTACTCTGCGGCCCCGGAGAATCACTTGTCTGTGTATATTCTCTGAGGCTGACCGACGTTGACTCTCTCTCGAAATGTTGGAGAAGGAAAGACGAGAACTGTCGGAGGGATTCCAGCCACTGGCTTGCTCGCTGAGCCAGTCGCGGCTAGCGCGAGGCTAACGGTCGAGGGACCAGTCGAGCTCGAGCAGTCAATCTCTCTCTTTCTCTCTCTCGTTCTCCCTCTCTCTCTATTCGAGAATTCCAGCAGGGAGACCCCGAGAGAGCGAGGCTTCGTTTCCCTCGGTGTTCTCGATCGTCGAGCATCATCATCCCTGACCCATCGCAATTCGAGGCCTTTCATTCTACTTCCTTCCTCACGGATTCACTTCGCGCTCTATCCTTTTCAATGGGTATAACATAACGAGAGAATGAGAAGAGGAAGAAACTCCCCTCCGTCCAACGGAGAAACGATTAATATCGTTGATCGACCGTTAGTTCGAGGACCATCCTCTATGGACTTAGCGCCGTTACACGCCGGATATGTCCCACGGTCGCATACGGTATGAACAACGATGCGGAATGCTGTAACCCTCTCGAGTGTACCGGTGTTACGTTTCCACTCACAGTCGAATATCATAAGCCAGTTAAAGCCACTACTACCACGTTATGTCGGCCCCATACGTTCTTTGCTGCAAATACGGGACTCTCTCCTTCGGTAACGTCCGTACAAACGTGTTATCCATTGTACCGCGCGAACCTTCCGTTTGGTTTACACGCAAAAGGAAAAAAAAAAGGTTTTTCTAACTTCGCTGGAAGCACCAAGCATGCCGACTTATTGCCTCCATACAATTGAAGTTCCATTGTATCGCTTGCAAAGGGCACACGGGACTTCGCAGTAAAGCAAGTACCTAATTGTTCACCGACGATTGTAGCGTAAGCCATTGAAATTCCGGCGGAATGAAAGACATAAGAAACTCCAGTACCGTTGCCAATTGTTTTAACGGGACGACAGGACGACGAAGGTTGGGGAGGAAACTCTTGGATAAAGTCACGAAGGAGAGTCTAGAAAGAGGGCTGATTAAGAGCTTTCGCGCTATCAAAGGTTGGATGGAAGAGAAGAAGTGCCTCATGGATTCGACGATATGAAATTTATTCCAGACGCGTTTTCGACCCTATACTAGAAATCCTTACGAGTATAGCGCTTGGGGTCCTTTCGTGTACGAGACGGTTGGAAAAGATGAAAGACATCGAAGCTTTAATCGAAGAGAGGACAAAAGAGCCCATTGGGGGGAGGTTCGGTCTCTGTGGAGTCAGTTGGAATAAAAGAACTGATAAAAGTTGGATGATGGCGAATGGAAGTGGAAGGATTGGAAATGGGAAGTCTCGCAATAGCTACTGCCCACGTTCCCTTGGGGGAAGGGTTTGAAGCCCCGTATTGGCCAGAAGTTGTAACGCTCTCTCGGACAATACGTTTCAGATTTGATCAACTCTTCCGTCCGTAAAAACCCCCGTGGAAAGGTTCTTGACCTTTTGCTCTTTATAAGTTATATTGCGTAGACACGAGAAAATAGATGACAGGATCGAATGAATAGTAGGTTTACGGAAGAAATATGATGTATGAAAATGGTGGAAAAAAGTAATTGTTGCTTCATACGGGTTGGCTATAGCGTGAAAAATTGATTGGGAAGTAATGACCGTTTGATACAATTTTTTTTTCATTCTTTGCGTTAATTATTTATTTTTTTTAACAATTTTATCGTATCCCATATTATCTCGCTTCTGATTCGTATTCGATGTTCCCATTTCGCCCCGGACTCCCGTATTTAGAATTCTAAATGAAGAAATAAAGCGAATTTTCCGAGTTATGCGAAGCGACAAGCGACGAACAGTGTCGGAACGGAAATTCCAAGATGATTGGCAATTTGTAGCGTTTTCGTTAAAATCGATCGACGACGAATGACTGTAGTTCGGTGCGATGCTGAATAGAAACGTTTAGTCGCGGGTATTGTCTCAATCTCATGTACTTGCCGTTTCGGCGAGAAGAGGTTGACTGTATCGAGAACAATGCGCGATTGGTTTGGCGGTCTTTCGAGGCGAGAGGCAGAGAGCATGATTCAGCGGAAAACGCTTCCGGTCACTTTCGCAAGAGGAAGCTTAAAGTTTTACCTTTGTCGGAAACAACAACAACTTTCATTATTTCCCTCGATAGTTTCTGCGCTGTTGTTATTCGGAGGTCATGTAATTACCACGAATTACCGTGCAATTTGTGCTGATAGAGAAAAGATCAAATTTATCGCATGAAGGCGCAACAGCGGCGCGAGATAATCCGTATGTAAACGTTGGATCGAAAGTAAAGATTCTGTACAAAGTTTTCTCTCCACGCAGCAAGAAAAAAAAATACCATTCAGCTCTCGGAGAGTCGAGATATCGACTCTTCCAATAGCGCCAGGTGTGTTTGTTCGTAATTGTCTTTTGCCAAACTCCGTTGGGATGAGCGTATCGTAGAGTTTACGAGGTAAATACCACAGCCTCGGGAAACGATAACGCCCTTCCGTTCGGCAGAATGAACGAAACGAAGAAAACGCGGGATAAAGAAAGGATTCTGAAATAATTGAAGGCCTAGAAAGATCGAAAAAAAATAAGGAAACCCTGAACGAAGTAATAAGATATTTGTCTTTCAGCTCCTTCTTCCTTTCACCATCTGACTAATGACCTCACGCCTCGGTTAATTAGGTTCGAATGTCGAGTTAACTTATAGCTTTGACCTTAGAACGAGGATCGTCTTTTTTCGTTTTGTTCTTTGCAGTCGCGTAGATTAAACCGTACCATTTGCCCTTTTCGTATTGATACTTTCTTATTCCAATTGACGAAAATAGGTGCCGATAGCGGTGGAATGAATGTTTGTCGCTTTAAGTGATCGAAGACTTCAGTTGTGATAAGTAGAAGCGTGGGAAGCAGACGTGGGAGTGACGACGTCGAAGTGATAAAAAAATACCTAAAGGCATTCTTCGTTGAGATATACCTGCTGAGCTTTTTAGCCAGCGGCTGTTTCCTGTCCCGAAGAAAAGAGGCCTATATTCGTACTTCGAGTCTTTTTCTGTTTTTTTTTTGTTGTTACTTCCCTTCGTCTTATTTTGCCGTTGGCTATCGTAGTCCTTTTTCTTGAATATAAGTCAGCAAGTTAACCCGGAGATTTCTCGGAGGAAGAAGGACCGTGGGTCTGGCTCTGGCTTATCCAGCCTCCGGCCTGCAGGGCGACATCCGCATGTAGCATGCATACGGAAGAGAGGGGTACGGGAGTGTGAAAGAACGCTATATACACGTACGTTATATAACGACGTGGATTAAGGAGGTCGTTAGGGTTAATCGTTGAGGTTGTGTGCGCTTTTCCCCCGCGAGCTGAGCAAAGTTTTCTCACGAGAGCTGTTCGAGAGTCGATCGAGAGTCGGTCCCGGGCTCTCTGCAGAACGAAGTTAAAGCTCCGGTTGAGAGAAGTACGCGCACAAGGGGCATAACGAAAAGAAAAAAAAAAAAAACAGAGCATCGCGCACAACGATCTTGAAGTCCTCTCGTGCACTTAAACGTGATTTAAAACAGGCCAATCGTTTCGGCCGAGTTGCGTGATACGCGAATTGGTTGCGTCAACTCTTTGCCTCTTTTCACGGTATCGCCTCAATATCGATTTCATCGACGTGTTTTGCGGTGCACGCACAAAATTTGTTAGGGCATCAGGTTCAACGCGGAAAAGGGGGATGTGAGATAGCAGTATGCTAGAACCTATAGCTGTCTCCGGATAAAATTTATGTACATCGGACCGGACATCTCGCGTCGCTCGGCCGCGGTAACGATGCCAGACTATCCCATTCGTTTTCATCTGGAGGATTACACGTATACGAGTCTCCTGTTGCTCCATGCGATCCTCTAGTTCAGGATATTCGGCACGTTTGTTCTCCCACCTATATATACGCCGCAGCTTCTACGGCTTGACGCTTATCTTCGCCCCAAAACAAATGAAAGCTCCTGAAACCCCGTTGAAACGACGGAGGGAGAAAAGACAGTGAGACTCGAGATCTATACGGTGATATTCGGCTAGAGATCATTGAATCTATCCGAAACCTTGTGGACCTCTCGTCGACTCTTTAGGACTCTCGAGCGACTTCCACTGTACTATGGATGGGTTTTTTTTTAGTTTTATTTTTTGTTTTGTTTCCCTCGCCATTGTGTCGAAGTCGAAAACAAACGACGAGGACTTTTCCCTCGTGGGAAAATAGAACGTCTTCGAGACGCGATAACTCCCTCGAATGGTTCCAACTCCACGAGTCCCCGTTGGCCTATGTTACCGTCACAGATTTCCTCTTACCTTCTATATTCCACCCTTCGATCGTCTTCTTTGGCAAAAGATGATGATGAGAATACCGCACGAACGAACGCGATTTTATGAAATATCGTTGGTTTGATTTTTTTTTTCGCCATCCATCGATGTGCGAGATTCGTTATGAATGATGGACCAGTCGTGCGATACGAAAATCACCGACTTTCTCACGTTTAACGTTTATAGGAGCCTTGAGCCAAATCGAGTTTGATCTTTATGCTCGGTCGCGAGAGAGCACACGACGTTAAGGAATGAGGAGAAAAAAAAATCCCCTGGAGAATTTTATCGCGATTTCACCGAAGCACGCTATAAACGAAAGGGCTTTGACTCCAAACGTTTTTTTCTCCTAATACCGCGGTCATTTTAGATGTCCGATACTGTAGATGATAGATCGCAACGTCGACCATGCGCAAAAGTAGATAGAATCGCCCTCGTAATTTGTTGTTAATTTTTTTTTTTTTTTTCGATTTATTTGTATTATTTTATTTTTCCACGGAAAAAACGTGGCGTAGTACTGTAATTAGAGAAATTGAGGGAGTAAGAGTTGATTAACGACTTTGCGAATTAGCTTGGTACCGGCGGTTGAAGGAATTGCGATGTTGTTTTGTTGGAATAGAACGAAAGATCGCGTGTCAGAACAGACGGTTCGTACGGTCGAACAAGGCTTTTAAATAGGCTGCGTTCGTTTCTATGCCTGGCTGGTACGGGCTATAGTAACGCGTACGAATCTCCACTCACAAACGTCGCCTTATGGTGGTACTACCAGGGTTCCCGTCTGCTTCTAGTTGTTGCATGTTGCTGCTTGTATAGTTTATTCTTCGGGTTATAGAGTTTCTAAGCATAGACTGTACAGTTAATGTATACATAAGATGTAGACACGGGGTGGATTGGCGAGCGGTGCACGGCCTCGCGCGACCCCTCGGCGTACCAACACGGCTTCCGGTTGCGTGTTGTTGCTGTCATGTTTCCACGGCAACGGCCGTTGTTCAATAAATACTAAATTATGAGTGAACTCTCGTCTCTCCCACTCTCTCGTCTAAACGACCAATGCATCCCCCCCCCTCTCCCCGTGACGTGTGCTTTTACTTCTACTTCGAGCGACATAGCAATGCTCAACCAACTGTGTAACGTCTGTGATCGCTGATGGCTTATGTAACGTAGGGCGCGGGTCGAAGTCAAGTGGATTTTGACAGACGAGGGAATAAAAGATGAAGAATAAATTTGAATTTCCGTCACTCCAGGGTTGCGAAGTTGCGAAAAGTCGAGTTGAGAAAAATATATTTCAAATGTTTCTCACTTGGCGGTGAAATGCTTTTATGAAAAGTTTCTTGAAGGAAGGAAACAGGAGAAAATGTTTATTGTGGCTTGAAATCAATTTTTACTTTTAAATTTCTTACATGTTTTCCGGTGACGGTCTTGTTGAGTTCGATTATTTATAAAAAGGCAAATATATTAAGAAATAATGCAATTCTTTTTTCAAACAATAGTCTTTTTTTTAAATAATTCTTTCCGCAATATAGCTACGAATTACTTTAAGGATATCCTTACCAGAATTGCGAGGGGGGCACGGGAGAGGGGCTCCACTGAACGCGGTAGTCGATGTGCGACAGAGAAAGGTGATACAAAGCAAGCGTGTTAGAAAGAGATAGACGCTGCGTTTTCTTGACGGTAGTTGAAAGCTAAATGGTGAACATCTTTTAAATTTGGACACAATCTATTTTGAAGTATCTTCTAGACGCGGTTAGTTTTTTTTTTTCAACCGAACAGAAATTGTCGGCGAAAAGCGTTGCATTGTATCGTTTTTTAGGTTATTTCGTATCCTTCCCATGTTAAAGTACGTAACCTTGAAATCACGTTGCAAAAAAACTAGACAGTCAAAAAATCTTTTTAAAATTCCAATAAATCAAGCGTGTTCTTTTCTTTAGACCACATAAGTGTTAACAAAATTGAACAGAAACGGTATTTGGTAAGGATCTCCTTAACGTTTGAAAGTATCCGCTTTCGGCATCCCAGCCTGACGATGTTAACCCTGTATTGTTAACAATCGAGTTTAATGTCCTTTTAATATACGATCGAATTTTTGCTCACTTTCGCTTTCCCCGAAAGCCAAAGATTTTTCGAAGAAAATGTTCGTAATAATCGGGTGCTATATATCTCGCGAGCAAGTATGATTGTGATAGAATTTTTTGGGCTATGTAACAGATACTACAACCGCACTGATTTTCCCCCGCCAGTGAAACATCCTTAAAATTTCATTTTCTCCGCGTGGTGCGTTCCACGCGTCGTAGGCGAATTTAATAAAACTCTCGGAAGGAAACTGGGGAGGGACAGGAAAAGACCCTTCGAAGGTCTTGGCTACAGGCCACGAGAGCGGGGGCTCGATCGTGGAGGAAGTCAAGATTCAGGGAGTTTTGCAAATGGGACCTCTCCGAGAGCCGCTACTTTCTTCTTTTTTTTTTCCTCCACCGAAGAATATCAGAGAGATCACGATGAAACAGCTTGGAGGTTCGCGGCTGGAAGATAAAATCCATGAAGCTTCGGGGATCGGGGGTCGCGCGTCCAAGGAGGACCAGAATTTATTGCGTCTGGTAGAAGTGGAATAGGATATACTCCATTCGTGGTAAAGGAAAATAGATGAAAAAGAAACGTGACGACGGTGTACAAACCTAATATCTATGAGGATAGAGAGGTGTTCTTGTAACTTCATGGAATATCACCCAATGAAAATTCCAGGCTTTCCTTTCTCTTATCATCAGCATCAATTTATTGCTTTTTTTCCGCAACTTTTCTTCTTATAATTATCAATGATTAACAGTCACTCGGGGAAAGAAAAAGCAAGTAGGCGTGTCTCTCCCTCGTCGAGTTGATGCCAAATACGATGGGAAAGTGGCAGCGAATCGAGACGCGAAAGTAATTCACCGGTAGTAATGCACATACCGAGGCGAAGCGAGGTTTATAGTAGAAGAGAGATGGTAAGAGAACTCGGCTCGTTACGTTTATGGACTCGAGACCGTCGAGCCGTCGCGACATCTCACATCATTCCTTTCCCCTTTTTGTTGGACTCCCTCTTAGCTCCTTCGATTCTTCGTTTCCACTCATCGACCTCGAAAGATTCGCTGTCTGAAAGATTTTTTTTCTATTCGAATTCATCGAACAATGCCAACGGACTTGTGAGGTCAAAGGTTTCATTTCCTTTCATAGATGAGGGTAGAAAAACCTCAGACTCAACGTTCTCGCAATGCTTCGAGCGTTGAATCGCAAAAGAAGCGGCGGATCAAACTCTTGTACACTTGGAACTATACCTAACTTCTAACTTCGAAGCCTTCCTTCGAGTTCCTCTGGTATTTGTTTGCTTGTCATTAGGATACATTGAAAAGCGAACGCAGGTAGAAACAAGCTGAAAGAACGCGAGCACCGGCGCCCACTGGAATGAAAGACACTCTCGTGTAGGCGTGTATATTCGCGAGGAAGCAACGACGGCGTAGCAGCAATTAAGGAGAAGCCACACGAGTCTTAATTAACGACTCCTCTGCGGATTCTACGTGCCGTAATATAGCGACGAGCTATAGAGAGTCATATAGGGAACCTGACCGTCTACAGATTACGTACGATAGATCGAACGATGCTCTTCTTTTTTTACTCTTCGATCGATTGACCCCTCCCCCCTCTCCGGGGGATGATTTGCAGTAATGGTAGACCAATAATCTGGTCGTGAATGAGCCCTCGAAACGGAGAATAAGAAGTCAAAAGTTGATCAGGTGCGGCAGATCCGAGACTTTACTCGAGTTGCATTAAGAATCGAGCGAAAGAAGACCCTCATGGGTCTCGTCGAGTAATCTCCAACGTCGCCGAACGAGTGCTACGAGGGAGAAGAGGTAGTCGGCTGTAAGAAAGAAGTATAAACGACCTCTTTTCCATTGAATAACTACTATTTCACGTGACTGAAATCGGAATGGCGTATTTCATACGTCGACATAAAGAAAATACGCCCTTCTGATTACAGTCATGAGATTTTGTGCCCAAAGTCTCGAATATACAGTGCGCAACTTTACTGTCTTTTCGACATGCTGCGCATACTCGGAAAAAAAAGCATTACGAACAATTCTTAGGGATGATTAATCTATTTTGAACTTTTCATTCTTGTCGTATTCTACTTTTTCTGGACTCTTCCGGTCGTTACTTCGCGTCTTTCGCTTGAATGAAAACTCCCTTGTACGGGTCAACAAGGGGAAAATGGGTTATATTGTCGCGATGCTTTTGAAACATTTTTCAACTGGCATAGGTGTCAGCATCGTTTCCAAAAGCTTCGAAAACTTTCACCCCTTTTGCTTCTAACCGATCGCTCTGTGTGTTAACTCTGTGCCTCGTCGGAGACGCGGAAAGGACGGCGACTCGAAAGTTGTAAAAGGCTCCGGGCTTTGGTTACTCGTCAGGGCTTCGTTAGGCGACAAACATTTGAGGAACGTAATGGCCGACGATAGTTCTGACGAGTGGAGAGCTCGTAGCGTTTCGGCAAATGGTCCGGTCCGGGCATTTGTTTAGCGCGAAATCCGAGTGCTCAATTTAGTTTAAAATTTTATGAACAAATTTATACCGTTTGCAGGCAGAAAGAAGCGTAACAGAGTCGTGACTTTGAGAGTAATTGCTACGAGTGTACATAGAAACGTCTGAGGTACGTTGCTGCAGCTCGTTTCTCTTAACTGCAATAAGTGTTTTTGCTGAAAGAAAAAGAAGGCGGAAAGACGAACAGATGTGCGTTGCCTACCGTTTCCATTTCACGAGAGTACCTACTCTCTTGTTTTTTTTTTACTTTCGAATGAATTTTATATCGTTTTGTAAATTAAAATCCACCTAAGACGATTGCAAAGTTTATTTCATGATTATGTCTGACGTGTAATGATATTTCTTTATTTTTTCGCATCGATCTTTAGGCTTCGAAAGTGCCGATAATAATAATGTAATTAATTCACGGCTGATTTTGATTGATCCTTGGAAAAAACAAGTCTACTTTAAGTGTTATTTTAAGTGTTCGGTAATTGTAAATTGTAGCATTTCGATCGAAGCGTTTTCATGTCGAATTAAACATTTTTTATGGAAATGTTTTTTAAATTCAATTACGAGCTCTGTGATCTCATGTATAATTTCAAGAATAGTTCTTTACTCGTAGATTACTAAAAATTCGGATAATCGATGTAAAGCCGGAAATAAATAATAATAATAATCATTTGAGTGGAGTTGAAGTAAATTTTATGCCGTCGATATACGGGTAGCTCCGCCGTCACGTCGGTAACATAACGAGTCACCGTATCAAGAACCGCATAACTATAGCGGAACGAAGCAGTGACACCTTTCTATCCGTTCTACAATGGTCCTGAGCAGCATAAGAGCGGGCGAATCCCGACTCGCGTTTGAACCCTTCACACACACATCGCCCTCGGAATGATACCGAGAACAACCGGCTGAGCAGGCGCGGCAAACCGCCGCTTTGCTTAACGCGCGGGGGAGTATAACTCGGCAATACTCGGGTTTCGTGTTCGGAACAATTCGTGAAGCACGAGACACTCTCGAGAACCGAGCGGCGAGCGTGCAGTTCGTACGGGACCGCGAACACGTTCGCGCGCGCGAAAGATATCGTTGCAACCGACACCGAATGCACCTGACGTTGCGATCATACGAAGTCGCGAATATTTTTCATTTGCACGAAAAAAACAATTTCATTTAACGTGTGATATCTTCGGGTATAATTGCTATTTATCGTATCAATGCCCTGTTTTACTCTCCTACAATTAAAGTTCAAACTCGTAGATTTCGTTAGATACAATCGAGAGGCACGACGTTAAACATTTTTCACAGTAGCTTCCACCCCTAAAGCATCGAATTTTTCGAGCTCCGATATCACCGGGCATTTCTCAAAACTTTTATCGCACTGCAATTCGGATGAAACGACGAAAGTTTGTTACTCGTGAAAACTGCAGTTTATCCGAGTGTTGCAACCGGAAATTGGAGCAGGGAGTTGGGCTCGAAAAGGAGGAACAGGAGAAATCACGACGGACGTTCAATCAGGGTTAACGATGAGTTACGTTAAAAACGACGATAACGAATGAAAGCTCGCAAAGTAAAGGATATAACGAAATTGGAATGAACTTTAGGGGTTAAACTTTGCGCCATTTGTCGCGAATTAATCTGTTTTATCTATTTGAAAGTGTTCGATAACAAATCGATCGATCAAATCTATGTAGGATTCAACGAGGGGCTGTTTAGTCTGCAATTTGATTAAAAAGTTAAGTGGATAGATGGAGTGAATTGCCATGAGGGAGCGATGATGGAACGCAAAGGGGTTGTCGTACCGTCTCGGTGGTAAGAGCCACGCCGTTACTTATAGCTTAAGCCTTCGGTTCAGCCGTTAGCGCGTTGTTTGTTTGTAGTAGAAACACGCGCGCACGAGCCAAACATGACTCTAACCCTCGATTACCACTTTCACTACCTCACCTACTGTGTTTTCCCTCTAAACTATTCACGACACCAAATTATCTTCCTATTCGACGTCTAATCGATTTCGAACTTCCGGTCCGCGCGCCAATTCTATCTTCGAATTGAGCGAAGAATGGAAACTCGATAGTTGTCGATAGAATAAATAAACTGGAAGTCATTATCGTGCTGTGATTCGTATCTCTCGTTGCAATTACGCCAATTGTTTTCCTCCTGTCGCTGAAAAGTCAATAATTAATCATTGAAATGATGATAATTAGTAAAAAATTAAATTACTAATACAATATACCAAGCAATATTCAAATTCAAGATATTCCTTGCATTTTTCAACATACATATTTTCGTCATTAAATTTTTATTTATCGTAAATGTACCAAAAATGATAAAAATACACATTAATAAATCAAAATTGAATTATAAAAGTACGTTACTTCTAAAATACAAAGAATATAAATGACATTTTTATATATTATTTTTTCATGAATCATCGCTGTAAACATGCAAATACAAAATTATTACGATAATTCTCACGGTTACCGGATACTAACCAAAAATTAAAAAATCAAAAACCACCAAAAACCAAATACAAAAAAGCTGTCTGAATTCAGAATATTTTTTTAATTCAATACTTAACTCTCTCATTCTCCTGATGAATCGAATGATCGTTGATTGTTACAAACGCATTGGTGAAACTTTCATTCCATTACGCGTCGATTTTAAAATAAATTTGGATGACCCATCGATGTTCCATTGAGAATGGTCGATGAGCTTTCCAAGCTTTTAGTCTGATTATAAACCGGTCAGTCGAAGCGCGTGCAACTCTACTCGTAAAGCCATAAAATAAAATTCTCTCTCGTACCGAGGTTCGGATGTTTTTCCAAACACTGACGCGAGTGCTCGAGGGCCCGGAGGTTAAGAGCATATTATCAATAGCGCGTGTTTAATCGACGAAAGCCACCTCGCTAGTTTGGATAGTGCCGCAGCTGAACAGAACTCCATTTCCGTGTACGAATCCCGTACCG
Organism: Cryptus armator; assembly: GCA_963971235.1. Classification (NCBI taxonomy): domain Eukaryota; kingdom Metazoa; phylum Arthropoda; class Insecta; order Hymenoptera; family Ichneumonidae; genus Cryptus; species Cryptus armator. The sequence continues at coordinate 5,977,553 of OZ020235.1, forward strand.
TATAGGAGATTTGCGGTTCAAGCTTCGAGGATTTTTCTCGGTTTTCTCGCACTCTCGGTTCGCCTAACTGGCGTTGTTAAGCCGCGCGCATACACCACGACAAACTAAACTGTAAATTGACGGGCGAACGGAGAATCGTGTGGATGGAAAACAAAAACCGGAAGGTTACCCTTTCCGAAATGGATGTATAACGTTGGGAAGAGTTAACGCTTCGAGAATGGTCGGCAACGCGCCAGCCAGTCGGCATCCAGATTTATCGGCTTATACGGCTTTATAAGCCGCATTCGCGACCGTAAACCTGGTTTAAGCGCGATATAAACCTGTTGATTTTATATTCCAATGTCTATTGCCCCTCGTGTTCGGGGAGGAGAACGAGGGCGAACGAGCAAGATGAATACCAGATCGTCTGTAATATTTGAACAAGCGACATAGTCGATATCTCAGTAGATTGAACGTATTCGATTAAAAAAAAACGAAAAACAGTTATTCGTGTTCCTTTAACCCTTTGAATATCGCCGCTGTCCTGTATAATTCACGGATACGCGAATAACCCAAAGGGTATACAATAGTTCATTAACGCGGTACATTTTGGCTAATACTCGTTAGTATTTTCCGGCGTCCCTGGCGAATCTTACATCGCAGAAAAAAAACGTGAAGCTCAAAGCTTCAAAGGACAAATTACCGTATATAAGAAAAAAAATGCAACTTTTGAAGCTTCAACGGGCCAATTACGGTATCGCTTACGCTGTCCGTAAGAAAAAAAAAAGTTTTAATTTTAAGCCGTGATGAAAGCAGCTGAAATGTCTTTCGACATAGTTTCGCGTGCGAGCAGTGTACGAGAAGTTGAAAGACAAAACCAAAAAAAAAATAAAGAGAATAATCGGAGATGAAGCAAAGAGAGAATAAAGCGAAGCGAGTTGTGCTGTGTGCATAAAAAATGAAAGAATGAAAGAGAAAGAGATAAGAAAAAAAGGGGTGAAGCAGTCGCGCAAGGAAGGAAGGAAGGAAGGAACCGTAGTTGCAGGATATCCGATTACGAAAGGTCCCGAGGTCGGGGATTCCCCGGGGAGCGATGAAATTTTTAATTAAGCGATAATTGGGAGGCGCGCACCCGATGTCTCGTTCGGCTTCGCGAATACGCGCGGTACTTCTCGTCGAGCACCGGCATTACCTCTTCCCCTCGTGGTTATAATAAGAGAAAGTAGACAAAAAGAAAGTATAAAATTGTAACTATCGATTACTTCGTTCTCGCTACTCGAGGCACTTTCTATAGACAATTTATTTCCGGGATAACGTTACCGAAAGGTCAGTCATATTTGCCTTCGTTCATAGGTAAGTTTGTACAGAATAATTGGAAATGAAAGAAAAAAAAAAAAAAAAAAAAACCAATTTCGACTCGCGAACGATCGATGTAGATATCACATTCGTTCAACCCTTTCTCGGTCACGGGGAAGCGAGCTATTTTTTCATTTATAATTATCGAATTTCGCCCGAAAAAAAAATCTGTTTATTAATGCATAGAATACCTAAATAAATTTTCTTTGCGAAAAATAGCCGATAATAGAACCTCTTTTTTTATTCTCTGTTCGTTAAAGGGTTAACATGGCCAGTGCCAGGTATAACTTTGTGATAAATTAACCTTGCAGTCGACATGGATGCACGCAAAGTTTTGACCGGACGACAACTTGTTCGTTTTCTTTCGGTTCTTCTACTTCTTCCAATACGACTTTTCTCCGGCTATTGCATCCCCCCGTAGGATAATTTGATCGGATGACTTCCGTTTCGAATTCTATTTGTCCATCGAATTGACCTATGACCATAGTATGCCCACTTTGAAAGAACACCGAAAGAACAAACTACATTTCCATTCAGCCGGAGTAGCGTTGTTCCCCCCTCAACGTCAAACTCTCGTTTACCCACTTCCCATCGGAGAATTCGTCGTTTACGTGCTCCAATAGCTGTAACGCACAGCGTGAGTTTGGGAAATGGTAATCCGTGAGAGATGCAACACACACAACAAGCTCACGATCCGTAGAGAGAACGGCGCACCGCTCTCGGGACAAATCGTGAACGCTGAGCGAGGCGAGAAAAGCTGCTCTTTGCATACTAAATTGGCCCTCACCGTCTGTCAGACGCGTTTTCGTCCTCCATCCAACAAGCATATTTCGGTATTACTGTTACCGTGTTGCTTCTGCTGCTGTGATATTCCTCGGCCGGCAAATCGGTACGCTTCACAGATTTCATACAGTAGACACCCCCCATCTATCCCCGGCGTATCAGCATTAGCTTTGTGTCGTACAGCGTTAACCAATTTCCATAAATCGTCGATGACTTCCGGTTGCGAGAACCATGAACGCAACGTCGAGTTTGCTTCGATGCGTTACCCGCACGCGGGATGTGTTAACGCTCGAAACTCATCCCGGTTCGAGCAATTTGCGCCTGTCGGGTGAACCCTCTCTCGGCAAAAGTTACGAGTATTCTCGGACAATATACCCTCGTCGCTTGCCACCCCACCGTTTCTACTTTCAAAGTCTAATTAACGATCAAACTGTCGCGAACCGTCAGTCTACCGGTACAACTGAAACTCTCGGATATTTTCGGGCATAGATTGAACTTATAGCGTTCAGATTCGGCCCTCCATTTCTTTCAAAGGCTTTTCACTAGAGGTAGAATTTTAGAAAGGTTGAGTATTCCAAGTATTAATAAATCATCTGAAAAATCCAAAGAAAAAAATAGGTTCATTAAAAAATTTATTGTAATATTAGAAAATGTGAAACTACTCGACAAAAAATTATCAATATGAATCATAGCTTCTCACGAAATATTAATTTAAAAAAATTAATTTATGATATATACCCTCTGATTGATTTATATACATTGTTTACAGGAAGATTTACCCACAAAATGTTTCATTAATCATATTTGTTATGTCACAATTTAATAATACGCGAGAGAAAAAAAATCAATTTTTTCCCTCCCCCAGCGAGCGTTGAAGGGTTAAACCTCGTTTAACTCGATATCTGTCGATAGTGATAAAGCGTCGAGATACAAAAAAAAAAAAAACGTGACACTTTCGGTAACGATGGTTCGGAGATAAATGAGAGCGAGCCGGTATCTCATTAATCCATCGTTCGAGCAGTTTTATTCGGTTCTGTACCTCTGATTTCAATAGGATAATCGCTAATTTCATCGACAAAGCTCGGTTCGGTTCGCGAAGATCTGGCAATTAGTGGCGAAAGAGCGATTGCCGCTAATCTTCGCATCTAAATCCTCAATCGACGATAAACCCAGCTAAATTCGCAACTCCCAACGGAGCAAGCCGACCGGGAGTCTCTCGACGTTAATTGATCGAGTCGATTAACTCGAGACATACATTGAACGTGTCCACGACAATCCAACCAGATTTATCTCACGCGACTTAATAGATCAAAATATCTCATTAAACAACCTTCAAAACAAAAAAAGAAGTTTTTTCCCGACTACGCTAAAATGATCATATTCCATGGCTGCAACGGGGGTGGAAAGTTTCCAATTTTTTACCAGAGGGAAAAAAAATTAATTTCCGGGCAAAAATTAGAAACAAATCGCGTTTTTCTACTAACGTTGCAGGCATAAAAATATGGTCAATTTTAGCATAGTCGTAAAAAAAAAATAGTATATGCCACTCAAGAGGAAGTGCCTTTTCACCTCGTGTGAATCAAACTTCGCACTTGGTGAAAAGACGCACTTTCCTCCCTCGTAGCATAATATACTATTTCGCTGCACTACTGTACTGAAAGGGTTAATCAATAAGAACAAACGAGTCGAACAATCTGCCCAGTCAACGCCGTACAATTTCTCACGATAGAAGATCAAATTTCCTTTTTTCTTTCCATTCTCGGCTGTACGAGCTCTCGTGGCACCTCAATTTCTCAGTTTCGCGTTGCCGTGTGAGGCGATCGCTATCGATCATGATCAACTCGACGGCGGCACCGCACCATTCCGTCCGTGTTTCTCGCACTTCGCCTGAGAGTGAAACAAAAGTTATATACGCTTGCCACGCTGCTACGAAGAGCGAAAAGAATCGAAACTAGTTCTTTCAAATAAAAGAAAAACCAAAAGAAAATCGAAACGTTTCTCGACGCGCAAATACGTTGTTCTTCAGCGGCTAACGCCCATCAAGCTTTTCTGGCTCCGTGTGTTTCATAGTCGGAGGGGGGATGCAGATGGACGAGAGTTCGGTGTAACAAATTTGCATTTCTCCTCTCGTCGCAATTTCATTTATCGAGGCAGATCCATGCCGGCAGATGAGACACGAGATAAATTGAGAGTGAGATCCATCTCGATCCGTTAGCAACCTCGTTATGTAGGTCTCTCCTCGCAATTTCATTTATCGAATGCTCGCTCCCGTCCAGATGAGTCTTCTCGTCTTTCAATCTTCATCTCGTTTCGCACTCGTTTGTTGTCCCCCAGGTGGATCTCGGATGTAACCGAGATTCTCACTGAGGCTCTCTCGTTTCGCTACTTCGAATTTTTATCATTATCCAACTTTCACAGTTGATTTTTTTTTTTTTTTTTTTTTTCGTATACACCTGAGACTCAAGATAGAATAAAATTCCGTGGTTCGTTTCCCTCGTAGGGAGTAAAAAAAAAGATGCGTTTTCAGAGCCGAGAGAAAACTTTACCTCGGAAACCTATAGAGTCATAGTTATTCGCATTTTCCCACTGCACTTCCCCCACAGCGTCAACGTCGCCGAGCCGCGGTAGGATCTCGAAAAGTGTGTTTCGCCGGTGCGCTGGTTTTCGGGATGTCGTCGTTGAAGTGTCGCATCAGCATTCATGCAATACCAGACCGTAGAGAACCACGGGTTTTTCTCGTGTGTATTATGCGAACCGTACTAAAACTACGAGGTAGAAACACAGCCGAACGTTCGCTCTGCTCGCGGTCCTCGCGGGCAACGAGAAGAAAAACAAATGCGATAAACCACGGAACGATGGTTACATTTTCACGATGTGTCGACCTTCGTCGCATGTTATACAATTTCGCCTCCTAGTCGGCGTCGACATTGTTCGAGTCATCTATATAGAACTAATACCAGAAACAACCCAAGCGACGAAATAGAACGTTGGTATAACCCGGACACGACGTTATAACTCTCGGTCCGGTTGTACATGACGTTGCGACAAGCTACTCGATAAAATTAAGGGGTATTTTATTGAAAAATTCTAAATGCCGTAAAAAAAAAAAATTCATTCGTACAATTATTTGTGATCCAATTAAATTCGTGATCAGATTTTTTTTGCCTCTTTAAAGCACAGGAGTCAATAGCTACTTAGCCCTTACTGCAAAGAGGTAAAAACTGTAAAATTTTATTTGAAAAAAAAAAAAAAAACGAAAAAAAACAAAAAAAAAGATTTCTCGTTGAGTTCTTCTTAAGATACGGTATCTTAATGAGAAAGTGAAAATACAGGAATTTTGTGATTCAAGGAATTCATTGCGACAATTAGACGGTATGAATTGTTGTGAATGTATACAGAAATTAACTGGATAGAATTAGTGAAGTGACCGAGTGCGACTACTGTTGATCTTCCTACTCTCCGATTAGAAATGCACACATCCCTTAACGTGATAGACCGCGTGAAGACCATCTACGGTGTTCGTTCCAGTCCTCCCTAGTCAACTGATGAATTACGCAAATACGCAAGCGGTTACGCCCGTCGACGGACCGCACGTGCATGTACACGAGAATCCCAAGGGACGTCAAACATTCGAAGTTGTATAACATCGCCTTTCGCAGGAGAGAAAAAGAAACGTCAAATTGACTAACTAACTTCTATTACCTTCGTGGAAAGCGTAAATATACGGCAAATTGTGTAACTCATCGCGATGTGGATTGCCATTTCGAGAGGTGCGAAACAACGCCACCGAGAAAGGATAGGAAAGTCTATCCGTCGTATATAATTATTTCGCACGCAGGACACGATAGGCATGAATATTCTCAAGCCGCAGATTTAATTTTCCGAATTAACGCTCGAGTAGCTGCGAGACATCGCGAAACAACGTCGGCGAAGAACGCGAAGAAAGACGAGGGAAACGGTTTTAGGTTACTTCTCTTCGACGAAGCACTCCCGGCGGTTTTCTTTCCTTTCGGGGATGAGGCTTCACGAGAGCCAATCCCTTTACGCCTCGTCACGTACCCGCCAGAGAATTATTCCTCCTCATCTCATTATTCCCCTATACCCTTAGTTCACCCTTCGTACCTACTGTCTCAGCATTCCCACGGCATTCACAGCACACAGTTTCTTCATTCTATATCTTTAGAGACTCTCTAAATTCCAAGTGCGAATCTTCGAATGGCAAATTTCATCCCTTCGCCCGGCTCCGAAACGTTCGAAGATCTGTGACCCTTTTCGGCAGTGCGCGACTTATTTTCGAGTATTAAGAAAACAATTTTCACCATTTCGAACACAAATTTGTATGCGTATGCCGGAATAAATATCGAACGCTTGCGGAGTTTTTTAAATATCCAAGCGAAATGTCTAATGCCCTTATGAGTTAAACGCCATTGTTAAAAATATCAAGTTGTTACTATAAATAACGAAAAATTGCAAATCTTTGTTTCCAATCGATCGTTAAAGTAGTCAACGTCCTTTGTCACAGGTAAATCTGTTTCTACAGCTTCGTTAACGTGTCCCATTTCGAAGACGATTGAACTCAACACTTGTATCGGATCCTCGGATGATTAATACATCTCTGAAAGGTTTATATCAATTTTCTGACAACTTTTACGAGATACAGCGGCTTTTTACTTTGAAAGGTTGATGGAGACGCCGAATTAAACGGTTGAATTCGCAAAAAAAAGGTACATGTGACATACCGATAATCGTTTGTACGTGACGTACACTTGAGTTTCTCGTCAATACGTGATGTGCGATGAATGCATCCGGAAACAAAACGTCCGTTTCATGAGATATTCAATGGACTCGCGTGTACATTCTGTGAAAGCCTTTGCCCGAACGAGGCCACACGTAGACACGTTTGAAATCGACTGTTCCACTTTAAACTCATTACCCATTAAAACTATCGACAGCCAGCCGGCCTGTTTCCCCCGGTTGGTGTATCGTTCCGTGATCATCGAATTTTAACACGTCTCCGCCTCTCTCGTGTTTTCAAAGCTTTCCGTGCCGAATACGTCCCGAGAGAATGCATTTTGTATCTATCGGGAAACATGTCGCTCCCCTCGACGTTTCTCTTGTTGATTCGAGCATAGGACGCACACATTCATCGAACACAATCGCCGCAATCCGTTCTGTTGAAAACCGGAATCGGAATAGACGAGAGAGTGAGAATCAGGGTGGTGGGTGCATCGAGAGTGATAATTTATGAATTTATGAATTTATGAACGCGGTGACCGATGCTCTCCCTCCTGTGTGTCGCGACCTTTCTATACCATTCGATACCGTTTTCCCCTGTCCCAGGAGCAAGCGGTGTCAGGGCTGCCACCCCACCAAAAGAGAGATTGATTGACACTTTGGCATCGATCGTTTTACCACTGGCAATAACGCTCACTCGCATCGCGTATCGCGTATAATGGTGTAAAAAATATAATAGACAGCTTCGTGCAATTGATATCGCGGTATATACATCGACATATTTATATATATGGGTATATAAAAGAAGCACAGGCCAGAGAGCGTGGGATAAATTTATCGAGACTGCAAAACAAATCACGAGTATAAGAGTCCTCCACGGTTGCACGGACGAACTCGATGTTGCGGAGAGATGAGACTCGAAAGAGTTGCATCAGAGGCGGATGAAAATGACGCTCTATCCTTCCGGGTGGCCGCTGACCAGGATAGTACGGAAGAGCTCAATTGCGAAGAAGTATATACGAGTACAGTAAACAGAACTGGAAAACGAGTAGATTCGCCATGCGGCTTGAGACCTCTTTCGATGCGGCTGCTGGTGGGGAGTTCGCTGATGGAAGACATCACGAACGACACGATGAGGACACCGTTAGCGCATGAACTCGCTTTTTTTTACTCTCGATACTGTCTCTTGCCGTGTGTGTGTGTGTTTGTTCGTCAGGTTTTTCAACGCCGAATCTCAAATCCAATCACGGAAATCTATTTGCAATTAATTGAAATAATAAAAGACGATAGTAAAACGAATATTTGTGACGCATTTTTTAAATAAATTTCTCATTAGTTGTTCCGATTTTTACATTGTTAAAAAAAAAAGCTGTTATCGGAAATTTGGTTCATCATTCTACGATATTTTTTCTCTCTCGGTGCGTTGAGGTTTTTTTTTTTTTTTTTTCTTGTTCCCTTGTGATCAAACGAAAAAGAAGAATTCTTTCGGTTTCCGGGTGCCAGTTGTCGAAAGAGTTTTTTTTAGGCAATGTCTACGTGTAGAATAGATAAAGGTATATGCATTATAGTACGTCGAGATAACAAAAACGCAGGTGGTCCGTGGCCCCGGGGTATCCTCGGTCCGTTTTGCATTTGGGTCGTCAATTGAGAGGGAGTGCTTTTGTGGTATGTTCGCCAACAGGCATCACTACGCTACGTATATTCCACCGATTTCAAATTACTTTCGCTTGACCGCAGAGAGAGAGAGAAAAAAAAATCCGCGCATAGTATATTCGTCTCTGTGCGCGGTTCATCCGTTTCCAATGCAGAGAACTGCACTGTTCATCGTTTCAGTCGTTTCGCATCCGCACCTCTTTTTTATTTTTCCACCTTTTTCTCTTCCGAAACTCCAAATTTCACGGAACTTTTTTGTTTTCCACACTCAATTCTACATTCGTTCACCATGTACGAGAGATCAATCCGTTCGATCCAATTTCTGAACACTCAATTACATCCTAACTGCGAGACTGGAGGTGAAAAACAGAAATAAAACACATCAAGGATGACAAGCGCATGAGCAGCTCTTGTACCTAATCAAAAAATAATGAAAAAAAAAGTTGTATAACGATGCCGAGCTGTCCGAGTGAAGGCTGTCAATAGCCGAAGGAAAGTTTTAATCACGTCCGATAACGAGCGATCGCGAATTTTCCGCGTACCGTAATAATCTGCGTTCATTATAATAGCGCCGAGAGATGAGGAACATTGAATAAAAAAAAATAAAAAAAAATATTGTAATCAATTTCAAACAAACTACAAGTTCGACGTGCGAAATAATCGAGCAACAGCTCCCGATGCACCTTAATTTTCTATACGTAATAACTGACCGCCCGTTTACATGTAACCGACCCTTAATGAAATGAAACTATCCGATATATATACTTTGTTTGAGTTTTGTTTATCAAAGACAAACGCTCCTCCATCTATCGCCTTTAAGACCGGGAAGTTGCTAAAAGTCGGTAGCAAGTAGTACGCAACTATCGAATAGGCCGCGGTGAGAGTTTGCCAACTGGAATAGGCACTCCGTTAGTTCAGCAAACGGTTGTACAACCGGTGAAACAAACAAACGAACAAACGATACGCGTGTTCGTAGGCGCATCGCAACTTCAGTTTTCTCGTGAAAAACAAAATGGTTCCGCAAATAGAAAAAAAAAAAAGAATAATAATAATAATAATAATAAGAGCTATTTGTTCTCGCGGGTTACCCGATTCACAGACCGAGCGACCATTCTCGTCTCTTCTATACGCCTCGCTTTATTATTTTTCCCTCGTGTTCCATAAAGAGCTCCTGGGTGTTGTGGCACCTCAACGGATTATGTGTGCACGTGTGTGTGTGTGTGTGTATACGCGGGTTCGTCGCTTCGCCGTTGCAACTCGTTTGTTTCAACTCTCTCACACGCGACGAAGAACTCACCCGCTCCGGAGAACCGAGCGAATAATATGAGAGCTATCCGTATAACCGGCAAATGTGCACACATTTCTTTGTCCGCTTTCATTCATACGCTTCTCGCTCGCCGGAGTCTCTTATATTTCTTCTCTTCGCATCATTTCCTCGGTGCAACGAGTACATCTAACTTGGCACTGTGGGCGACGAAGATTTTTCTTTCTCTTTGTCGACTGTAGCGAAACGGATGTTCGTTGCAATGTTTTTACTTCATTTCGTTTGAATACCAGCAGCGTGGTTTTCCTCTTCGAATGAATCCTGATATTCGTTAACGTTTTTGCCATTTTTAAGCAAATACCAATTTATTCATTCAACGATGTTGTCAGTCTTGAGATTAGTACGTCAAAATTCAAGTATTCATTTCATAATATGACAATAACCCTTTGAAATATATATTTCCACATAAGTTATGAATAATTCTTATGCTACACGAAAAAATTAAATATTGTGTGGGTACAATAAAAAAAAAAAAAAATTCACAACAATTGTCGAGCATTTTTTGCGCGGAGCGTTATAAACTCCGATGAAACTGCCGGGAAAAATGTCTACTCGGATTTCAATCTAAAATAAGGCTTTACAATTTTTATGAGCAATTTTTGTTCGACGTATCAATAAACATGAGAATTTTACGATTTATGTTATCGTACGCATTCCTGTCGGACATTGTTTTGCATGTGGAAATCCGCGATGCGCCGTACCGTTTCTTTTGTATTGCGCTATTCGGAGTCCAATCGATACAATCGTACTGCGGTGTATCGTCAAGCAGAACAACTTTACTATCATTCGGAATTCCGAACGAGTGTACAATACAACGAGCGTTTCTTCGCGAATTTGTATGTATGTACGTACACAGCAATGCCATGTCCGCTTGGATTCGCTTGCATTACGAATGTTCGATGGAGCCAACATTTCTCGTATAATCAGCTGATGGTTCCCGATACCCTGCGGCATTGCATTTCATTCACAGCTATTGATAGATTCCAACGTTTACAAACTGCTAAATGTACCGCAGTAATCATCATCATCGGTAATGGCAAGTGTGTATTAGTATGAGAGCTTATTGGGTGGGAAACGCTCCGATTTATTAGCCTTCGTTGATTAGTACCCGATTTCGCGTTCCAATGAAAACTGTGTTTAACGTTGTCACTCAATCGAGCTTCTCGATTGGCTAAAAAAATAAAAAATAAACACGTAACGAAGATACCTCGAACTAACTCTAAACTTTTTTCTTTTCTTGTTTTTGTATACATTCGAAGATCTTTCGCGTTGGAACGGGAAAATTTATCGCAACCCGCGGTCGAATAAAAGTTTTTACAGCCCGAAGAATCGTTAAGAAAGTGACATTATATAGCTCGCGGTGTGCTTTGTGAACGGAGAAAGCAGTAAAATCAACAGGTCCTGTGTGTGTATATGAATCGTAAAAAAAAAGGCTCGAGCCAAGTTTTCCTCGCGAGCCGTCAGCCCTCGAGATACTGCGAGGCAGCAACAGGACGCGTGGTGAAGCGCAAGCGCGATCTTGCGAAAGTAAAAAATTCGTAACAACGGACATAACCGAAACTGCATAGATAAAATAAGCAGCGATAGGCAAAGCAAAGGAGGAACAAAGTGTATTTTCATCGAGGGAGAAAAATTTTGCAGTAGCAACGGGACTCGAGGCGCCGGGATTCCGACCCACGGGCGGTTATTCCCTAAATTCCGATAGTCTCGTCGGTGTTCACACAAATGTGAGAAAACGCTCCGAAACGACAGCGACGACGACGACAAAATTTTCGTCATCATCGTCGTCGTCGTCGTCGGTATCGTCGAAGACAAAAAATAACCGTGAAAATAATAAAATGCTCGCGTGCGTATATCCGCCGGAGAGCTTCAAAAGCGAAAATCCGGTTACGGCGAAGGTACGACATGGAAAATCGGGAAACCGTAGAAAAACGAAATTGCTCGGGGTGAAGGAGAGTCAACCGGTAGCGGTGACGAACAACGGTAGCAGCGTCTCCAACCGAAGACTCCTCGACTCGACTGCTTCTGCTTCTACAACTACAGCTACAACTACTGCGACAAACTCTGCATCGAACAATGAGGTAGGTTGTGGCCTCTTGTACCTCTTTTGTTTTGAGGGGCCATGCTGCAGCACGAGACACGAGCTACGAGAACAACCGCCCGGAGCGGAAAAGCTCGATGTATTTTTATTTCGTAGCTTTCTTCCATTTACGACGAGTACCATCCCAACGCGATAGAAAACAAGGGGACACGGAAGGATGTACTGCAACTGATATAAAAATAATAATAAATAAAAATAAAATGATATCCATTACTCTTTAAAGCTGCAACGCGGAAAATAAGTATTGCAAGTTAAACACAATTTTGCGCCACGAGATAAGTTGCAACATGGGAGAAGGGGCTTTCAGAAATATTACAGCAGAATTTAAGAGGAAAGCATCAACTTCCGGTACTCATTTTTTCAACTAAAATTGGTCCAGCTTCCCTTCCATGTCATTTATATAACTAAAGGGTTCTCGAACTTCCGGAACGCAACATTTTTTTCAACCAAAAGGTACTTTACAGTTTGTTACATGTTATTTTTTAATAAAAAAAAAAAAAGCTTCGACTTTCATTTCGTATAACTTTTTAATAAGCGCCGCTTCTACTTGCTTTGAATATAATTCGTGTAATTATATCAAATTCAAAATTGATAGAATGACGCAAGACGATCTTCAATTTACGATCGCAATGGTTACCGATTAACCAATCTTTTTTTCGTTGGTTAATGGGAAAACAGTTTGAACTTAGATTCCCCGCTGGTATATCATCTCTTTCGAGAGACGAGACCGCGGCCCTGGAGATCAGGGACATTTTTTATCGCATGAACCCCGGAGGGTAATTATCTAAAAAAAAACATTCCCGGAAGATCTTCTCGGCAATCTGCTTTTCTCTGCATGATACATGTATATAGTATATATTTGTTTTTATTTGTTCCCGATACGTGAAATCCTTAGGGAGCCCCGATTTATCGTCGCTTCGTAGCATTTTCCTTGGCTCTCGAGCTTTTCGGTGGCTACGCGTATTCCTACGCCCGCGTCATCATACGAGAGACACTTTCATTTCCCGTATACGCAGTAGAAAGAGAGTCGAGCCATATGGGTGTCGTGGCTCCTCTATAAACATCAGACAGGTTAACAAATATACTACCAATGAAAGCAGTGGCGGCGACAGAGGAGAACGGGGGAGTGCTGCGATGCTGATATTGGGAAAGTATACAGCATCGAGTATATGCCGATGATATAGAAAAATCCCCCTAGGGAACTGCTCGGAGATTTCACGAGTGTGGATGGGTTGATACGCCGCAAATCTTACGTATATTTCGTGCCGAACGACGAACCAAACTATAGTAAATCAATCTCGAATCTTTGAAGAAGCATAAAAAAAAACAAAAAAAAATCGAGCAAAAAATCACACAAAAAAATAATTTTATCCCGCGAAAATACAGATTTTCCAGGAAACATGTATATAAATGAACAAACAAATAAATTTTTTTTTTTTAAATGTCCATTAAAAGTTCAATATCACACGCGCGCAGCAGCCCCGGTAACGAGATCGTGTCACAAGTCGCCTATAAAACGGGAAAAGGTATGTTGAAGCCTCAAGTAGTTAAAATTTTGTTCGATGCAAAGCGCGAGATTCAATCCCCATATTTCGTCGCGGTTTGTCAAAGCTTTTGCAGAAATTTCGTATGCGTTTGCAAAGCCAACATGTATTACGAAAATCGCGAGGGTGCAATCAAGATTCACCGACGGTAAAATTAATCAAGGATTCCGAGTGGAACGAACGTTGATGCAGAGAGAGTCGAGAAAGAGAGAGACAGATAGAAATTGATAGTTAGAGAGGAGTGAGGGGGGGGGGGGGGGGGTGACGTTGAGATATAGGTGAATTTGAGAAGTATTTACATGACGTCAAATAAATTTCGTCGTGGCTCCGGCAACCCTTTCTGTTCCGCTAGGAATGAACGTCACGACGCCTCCTTGTATACACGCGTTTCTGTATGTGCAGAGAAAGTGAGGAGAAATATCTTCCACTGTGCAAGGCAATTCGGATACACACGTCAGAGGGCTTTTCTCTGACTCTTGTACACGGGAATGTAGTGGTAACCCGTCGCTTCGTCTCTCCGCGACCGCGAGAAACTGAAAGAGAACGCGCTACTGGCGGTACCGCAACTCGAGGCTCCCTCCTCGAGAAAATGCTTACCCGCCCTCGTGCCGAAAGACGACGCCAACTAATTTTCCTCCGAAATTTACTTCCAGACTCGCGAGAGGGTCGGCGCTCACACAGCATCCCCCTCTGCTCCACGAGACTTTCACTCTCGTCTCTGTCTGTTTCATCGCGCTCACCGTCTGTACCGTGATCTCTTTGCTCTCTTCCGACGCAGCGCGAGTCGATAGAAAAGTTCGCTCCCATCCTCTCTTCGTCTTCTTCTTCGCCTCGTATTTCTTCCTGTTGCCCCAAGCGGCACACGGAATTTACAACCCTCGAGAGTCTGCCAGACATGCACTATACACATCTAGCAACTCACTTTTCCATATACGTTTCTCGTTTCCTTTGAACTCAGAGCGAAACCATATGTATATTTAGAACTCTATCCGCAGATACGCCAATTCCCTCCCTGGAAAAGCTCCTTTGAAGCTGTTAAATGCTTTTCCTTATGAAAAATAATGTTCTCCGAAAAGTCGAGAGAGAGAGGCCCGGGCGGTACCTGGGTACCGGTGCCGCCGTAATTTTGTTGGAATGTAATGAAAAAAATTATGATTAAATGAGGTTCATTCCCCGGAGACTGGTGAGTAAAAAAAAAACATTTCCATATAAAAATAACAATTTCCTCGCAAAATTTCCAGAAATTCGTGATATTTTCTTCGACGAATTTGACGAACGAAAAGTGTTGATTATTTATGCATTGTATATATAATTCTCGTTCAAAAGATCTTTCTTGGCAATGTTGGCTGTGCTAACTTCTAGCAAGTCGTCAAGGACTTATTCTTAAAGCGTGAATTAAACATTCCGTTAAACTCTCTCGCTAGACTTGCTGACTCAGGTGCGCAAAGATGAGGCACAAGGGAACTAAGTACCAAAGTAACTGGATGCGCTGTAGAGAGACGGCGCTACGAGTGATGCACCGTGATGCAAAAAGCGGCAGCGTCGACGGATTCTCGACATCGGCTCTCCTCGCACTATCCTCACCGTTTGTACTCCGTTATATATATATACATATAATATCCTGTGTTGCGAAATACACTGTTCCCTCGTCTCCCTAATTTCGCTTGTACGCTTCATCTCTTCAAATCTTAGCTACTGTGCTTAAAACGTCGGGCGAGGAAATTCCTAATTTCCCAAGGTATATTATCAAGAAAGGAACGGGAGAGGGTAGCGGAATGTTGAGAAGGAAAGAGGGGTGAGAGCCGACCGTGCTATTAACATTAATAAGGCCAGTAAAGGGAACACGAATTCCCTGCGGCGTGTCGCCCTCCTCCGCGAAACGTGACATTTCGCATCTCGACACCCCACCGTCACGCTGTACCAGTGAGACTCAATGATGCAGCTTATACACAGCTTTTTGCTTCTGTTACCACCAACGAGTAATCGACGAAACGAGATGGACTTTTATGAAAAATTATTTCCTCCCCTACATAAAATTTACACCATTGTTTTCTTCATCGTCGTAGGCTTTGGTGGTAAATCGTCGATTCCGTCGATTTACAAATAATGCCGTCGAAAGAGACATTTAACATTATATATCCTAATTTACCGAGAAAAAATAGTAAATAGTAACATAATAATAATAATATATAACAATAACAAAAACGTTAATAGTTACATAACAATAATAATTTATAACAATTAAATTTTTTATTTTAACTTATTCAATTTTTTTTTTTTCGTTATTTTATTTTTATATGTTACTATTTTCATTTTAGAAAATTTGTCATCCGATTTACGTGTGTTATAATATTCGTCGCAAGCGTTGCGGCTTCTATTGTTTATCCGTATGGACTTTCTTTCGAAACTTTCAATCAACTTTGGAGGACTACGTTTTACCTTGATGCGAGTCAGCTTCACTCGAACATATAACAAGTCATACGTCGGTAGAAACATATAAATCCTTGTCCGCGAGAGCGAGCAAGTGTGTCAGTGTTTCAAGAGTAGATAGAAGCTTGAATCGTCTCGTTGTCACGATGCCCGTCACTCGATGCGGCATCGCACGTTGAGCCGCACGCGCGTTCTCGATAATGTCCGCGACAGAATTCATTTCCTGCTTGCATACTCCGAGTTCTCATTGGTGAGCTCGATGCTGGCGTAACACAAGTTTACTTCTGTCAGAGAGTGTGAAGGGAGAAAAGCTCCTGAACCCGGTCAAGATAACGCGCTTCAACGAATCGCTTTTGCCACTCGGCAGCTCGTTGCCGACAACCAGACTAAAGAGATCCAGTTCTACTCTTCCATGTGTGTCAGACGAACTTGTTCCGCACGCTCGTTGCACACCAAAGTCCGTATATATGTGGGAGGAGAACACTCTATGCAGATGGAAAGCTCAACTTCGATCGGTGGAAAAGCATCCATAGAGATGCGTTAACGTTTCCAAGAACATCCTTCGCCTCGCAATCTTCGCCTTTACCCGCGCAGATATTTCCATTCGCGGAAATTGTCTGCACCGAGAGAGAATCGACAGGATGAAAAAGATTTCGCTTCTCGTTTATCTCGAATCAGAATGTGCATCGAATCGTCAAAAGTACCAATCGGATTCAACGTATGCGGCGTAAAATGTATATATTGTTCGCACAATTGTGCACCCCTTCCAGGCATTTCTTTCTCATCGATTGCATATCGAACTTGGAGCTCTCATCGCTTCGAATGCGTACGGAATTTGTCCCCTCGTCAGAGAGACATTGAACGACGGAAGAGACTCCCTCGTTATCCAACGAATTCGAATGAAATAACGCTACGGGGCTACCGTAGTATAAATAATTTCACAGTGGCGGAGGGAACGGATGAAAAAAAAATAGAGAAAAAGGTTCGATAAAGTTTCTCCGAGCGGGAGTTTCAGCCTGAGGGCGTAGCTGAGCGAGCTTAACATTCGGTGACTCTCTCTCGGACAATCTGCAGGCCAATTTTCCACGAGTTCAAGCCCCTCCGGCTACCGGTAGTTTTACTCACTGCATTCGCCTCTCTTTGTCCGGAGAATCGTAGATCGTGAATAATGATTCTCAACGCGAAGAAAAAAAAAAAAAAAAATACACAAAAAAACGAAACGTTAGCACGAGAGAACGAGCAACTCGACGTCTGAAGCGCGTTAGGGGTTCGTTGGTTTGTACAAACGGAGAACGACAAAAATATATCAGCAGGTGGTTGCACGCGGCTCCGTTAAATCAGAGGTTGACAACCCCTGATCCCAGGATTATTCCTCGGGGCTGCGCACACACGAAGCGAGGTACCAACTGGAAGGCAGGACAAAAAGAGACGGTCCAAAAGGGGTGAGAGGCTGCAGGGCAAAAGTCGCCCCGAGCCGATAACGCGATTCCGTCGCTTCTATCCACTCGCAATTCCACTGTCCCAACCTCTCGGGTCTTTGGATTTTCCCTTGTTTTACCCAATACAACGTCACGCAAACTTCTATTTTCGTGTAAATCCGCATTCTGGTTTTTTACGCTCACTCTTTTCGTCTCTGTACGCTTCAAAGGAACGTACGTGAGTATCTTGGCTTATCGACAAAATAGTCCGGACAAAAATCCACGGAATTTGCCTTTGTTTTTGCTCCACTTTAATCTTTATTGTTGTCAACTTTTCAGGGATATTCTATACCTTTCGTATTTTCGTATATATATTCGCGAAAGATACTGTTAAGAAATAGATGGACCGATCGGCAGGGTATCGATAGAACAATCGTATGTAAGCGGTTTGTTTTAACGCGAAAAACAATGAAATATGAAGAATTCAAGTACGGAATGGACAAATAGCTTTGAATTCCGTCACCATTGTTAAAGTTCTAATTTGAAGTACAAAAAACACGATAGGTTTTCCTTCGCTTTCGCTTTATAACAAAATTCAGAAACGAAACCCGTGTTCCAATGGATAGCGATAGAGAGGATTGTTGAGAGCGAACTGTAATGAAAGAGTAGGAAGCGATGGAAGTAGAAAGACATAAAGTCCAAACATTGAGAGGAACGAGAAGCGGGGATTGAATGAAAAACCTGGGGACAGAAAATAGTCGGGAAAAGGTGGATATGTCGAGATCACGCAGGCAGAGATATAGACGAGGGAAGCTCTCACAGTAAGAGGAAGGAAAGCGAAGCGGAAAGAACGGATTGCAATAGTTTCGCGAAAGCTCGATGTTCTGTTAACCGTAGAGCTGGAGGAAGCGACCTCGGGTTATTGGATTCGGTGCTGTTACTCTCTGGCGATACTCACCGCTGTACCGATTCCGCTGTGTTGAGGAAATGGATTCCATTGCTGTAGTTGCAGAATGATCCGGTCTGAACCATAAGCGAGATCTGCCGGACCCGCGTGCCTTTGTCAGCATAGAACTCTGATAAAGGTGCCTCGTTTATCAGCGTCCGTCCTCGTATTTCCCTTCAGTATCCACTATAGCCGCTCGCAATACCGATCCTGAAACCGCAAATGGGCGAAATATCAAAGTTACACATACAACGTACGTAAATCGCGGTTTCATTTCGTAAATATCTATTTTATTTCTTCGTAAATTGATCCTTTAAGATCATATCTTTGCATTCCATATTCCAATGTTAATACTTTAATTTCGAGATAAACTTACTTATGAGAAAAATATTTCAAAAATTTATCTCGAGCTTTTATATTTCGCTGTTCATGCGGTGAAGCAATTTTTTCACCGAACCGTATAAAATGTTCATAAAATCATTTTTATCAGCTTCGAACACCAACCATATTTTTTTCTGGTCAAGAAACGAGTGACTGACAGGTTGTTATCGGCGATGAGTAATGTGTACGCGCAATATACAGTACAATTTATCGAGGTATCGACCTTGAGGGTGGCGCACCCCTTATCGACTATCTTTTTTTCTCTCCTACCATTTCCTTTTTTTTTTTCGTTGGTCTATCAAAATCGTGCTCCTCGATCTCAGTGTTCTCAAAACACATGACAATGCCACACCTATTAATTTCCGTCGAACTATACGTGCGCTTAATTACTCTTGGAAATAATAACGATACGGGCTATTAACCAAGAGTCGCGAGAAAGATACGTGACTTCCCTCGTACGGGTGTAGTGTACCTTTTGTCACCGTGCCGAGATACGGCCTTTCCTTGGATTACTATGAGCTTATCTTCCATATATTTCAGAGAACCCACTGTCGTCTCTATATACTATTATCTTCCGATCTTCCGTGTGATATCGAGCGAGTTACACGCCTTCCTTCGCACATTGTCTCATCCGTTTTTCTCTTCGTTCTATGTAACGCATTTATTTGTTTTTCTTTTTTTTTTTTTTTTTTTTTTCTTACCTAATTCGAGCGCATGTAATAGCTTATCCAGTGTGCGAGAAAGCGTTGCCATATGAGTTAATTACGAAGGTATATACCGCCCGTTGGCTTCGGAATTCCGAGGGTCTAACCTCTCCTTCTTCTCACATGTAGCTTCATGCTCGGTGGTTTCTCTCGACCCCCGATGCAACAAACTTATTACGAGGTCACGCGAAAAGAAGAAGAAAAAAAATGAAAGGTTTTCGTGCTGATGCCTGTTGGGCCAGTCTCGCAGCAGTCACGCCAGGTACTCCGGAGTATCTACTTACCCTCCATATACATTCTTCACTTCGACACACGCTGTGTGCGTTACTTTGATAAAGGTTCTGTGCTTTAGCGCCGCGGTCAGGATTCGATGTCTGAGACCTAATTAAAATTTAAATCGTCATTCATTACACGAGTTTATTCGAGAAACACCACGCGCACGTACCGGGAGTTACCGCTCGTCCAGGCAGACCGCGAAGTCAATTTATCACCGCAAACGCTATCCCTTTCGGTCGCTCGCTCTCTTTCTCCCTCTCTACGTACGCTACCCTCTCTCACCGGTACCGCCACAGTCAAAAAGGGGTGTGGTTCTCCACGTGCAGAAGCGTACAGTGTGACTCACAAGTCCGGGATTGACGTAGAACACCGTCCTGAATATCCTTGAGATAAGCTAAAAAATATTGATTTAACAACATTATATTTTATTTTTGGCTCTCGCGGTGAACAATTTTTTTACCCTCGGAAATGTAGAAATGGACCAAGGCTGCGGTGAAAATTTAAAAATAAATTGGAGCTTCGCGAGTATAAAGTAGACGTAATAAATTAGTAAATTTTTGGCAACAAAAAAAATCATGTTTGTTAGTTCTCTTCTAATGAAATTCTAGGGGTATGTAAATTTAGATTATTTTTTTATAATCGAATTTGAATGAAATTTTACATTGACCACCGTGTATGCTGCGTCACGTACTCACTCGTACCACGGAAGCAGTTGGAATTACCTTTTAAGGGTGCAGCGACATCCCGGGATACTCGCTTCCTCTCTATTCTCTCTATTTCTCGTCTCTCCAGTTTAATGGATTGCTCAACTTTCTCTCTTAATCCCTCGTAACACGAATACTCCAATCTTCGCTAATTATTCCCCTTGTGTTAATCAATTCCACGTCTAACAACGGCGACCATCCTTTACATCTCCAATTTGTCTCACCAATGAAGCGATTTGTCTGATCTTATCGAAAAATAAAAAACTGTCTATACTCGAAGCCAAAGATCGTCGAGTCGGAAAACCAACCAAAAACCAACCAAAACCAATATCCATAACCAACGTCCCGATTTGATTTCGAGTACAAAATCCAATTCAATAAGTGATCATCGTGCAAAAAAAACATGCGCCACATTTTTTTCGTGTCACGAATTCCCCTTCGTCAGTAAAAAAAATTGTACGAATTTAAAAATACCGAAAATCAATCTTTTTCGCCGAATTGTCGGATATGAAATTTTTTACACTCGTCGATGTCGAGACTATGTCCGATTCTTTTTCCGCTGACAACGAATCTGCCACTCATTTTATTTTCAGTTTAATGTTTAATACAAGAGTCCGACCGAGCGCCGAATAAAAGTGGTATCTGTTTGTCGATTAATGTTCTCTAAACGTTCCGCGGAGCTCGTCAAGCGTGATCTATGAAATGCGTTCTAATTTAAACAAATTTCACGTGAATTGTGCAAATCTTATTTCCAAAGGTAGAGTGAGTTCTCATTTTATAGAAAGTTGAACATATAAATTTTTTTTTTTTTTGCCGTCGAGTCTCCTGGGTTCTTATAATGCGTCGTCGAATTAATTTCGTCCCGCCGTCGTGTGTACGTTAACACATCGCAAACGCTATGCATGCAAATATATCCGAGAAAATATACGATTTTGTAGAGAAAACTACGAGTTTGGTTTACCGTGAGTGATGGAAGATCTAATCAAAATTTGAATAGTTCATTCCGTTCGCGTTGCAAAAGTTTCAACAAGGCGATGTGGCATGTTGAAAGCATCGCGGAACTGGCTGTATACAAGAGTCGTGCAATACACGAGAGTACGTTGCGTCGACACCGATGTTAAGTTAGAAAAGTCACGAGAGCAAAGTTGATTTATTTTCAGACAATGTTACAATCTTCTCCCGTGTATTCTCACGCTTTCAGCTTCGGACTGATGCGGACCACCGACAGAGTCCGCAGCGATACCGCGCGGACGGTGTGAGGTTTGCACGTTGAAGAGGGTTGAATGTTAAAAGATAGCGAATCACGAAATTCTCGGCTTGCAGCTGACTCGACGGTACGTTAATACGCGACTAAAAAATTATCTCGGTTATGAGAAGCTCAGGGGTCAGATGCACCGGGAGAAACATCGCTTTTGTTGGACAAGAGCCAAATTTTCACCCGCGGATAACTGAAAATTTGTGTGTTTTTTTTTAAATCTCTTTTCATCTCACTGCCGACTTCGTCATCCCTCTTAGTAAGATTCCATAGACACTTTCACGGCTGCTTCCTATCTTCCTTTCATCCCCATGTCGGCGAACCGGTTAAAAAGAAAAAATAAAAGAAAATCCCGGAGGTTTTGTAAAAGCCGATACGTGTGCATCACGTCAGTGCCTACATTCCTCGAGATGGCAGACCGAAAAATTATCTTGCACCGGGAAAGAGCTTCGACCATGGAAACTCTATACCTCGGGAGTTCGTGAAGATGTCAGAACCCGAATTTTCGATAATCCTCACCCTCTCGTCCCGAACACCCGACTCACGTATCTCAATGCCAGTTCGAAATTCCAGTTCGATTCGTACAAAGTCCCTCGGCTCTTTTCACAACTCCGGGTATCGATAGATGGTCTACTATATCGAGGACTCGCAGATATGCCTCCGCGTAAGCCTTCGAAAGATGTGCGGCTTTAACGTCCAAGGAAATTCCTCGTTGAATTTTCACGGTGACTATACTCGCGCCAAAAGTCATTTCAACTTCCGTACCGCATATTGATCCTTAAAGCTGATGCTATTACGTTAGAAACATATTTATTCGCGTCGAAAATTAACCCTCGCAAGCGAAACCATTCGGTTATAAAATGGTGTCTGACCACTTGTGTTGTAAACTAAACGACAAAACAAGCGTTTAGTAGCCATGGTAATGGAACCACAAATTATAATCCTTGATAAATCGATGTTTTATCGGTTTTTATCAACTTTTGGTAATTCATGCATTTTTTACATTGAAAATTCCATTTATAAGAAATACTTTAAATTGTGTGCTTTTTCATTGTTACAGTTACCAGTGGGCGGCGGTGGGGCCGTGCTGGTGCTCAGCGAACTTGAGAGCATGGCAGCGCGGCAGCAGCGGGAAATAGCCCAGCAAAGGCGTCTCCTGGAGCAACGGGAAGCCCGCCTCGCCGTGCTTCGGGGAACACAGGTAGGTCAACCATTGTATATGCAACTGTTCTCTAAACCCGGTTTCTCCATTTCGGACAAACAAAACAGACAGTTATATTACCCCGCATACACTACACAACACTGATATGAACGTATGGGTAGTTAGAAACGGACGGTGGTCACATTCTCTTCGCGGCAATAGCTTTTAGCAACTGAACGATGGCGATTTACCAGCATTTACTCGGAATGGAAATAGTATCCTTAATGACATGGAAATTGGTAGTGATGCTTCAAATGGCCGTTTTTCTCGATACCAAAATGGATGATACTATTTAACTGATCTAATTTTTCTATTTCATTTTTTTTTTTTTCATTCATTTCTTTTGTTATAATAAATGTCTGCACAATGCGAACCACTGGTTGGCTTCACGCAGCAGAGAATGAAATAGTTCGAAGCTTTGACTCGTCGACAACCGGCGGAACGCGAGCTCAACGCGTGTGCAAAGACTCCCGAGAAAGGAAATTGTGTTCCTGCCGCACTGGAAATTGCTCTCACCGTCGAAGCTTTGGTTTCCCTATTCCTTCGAGCGAACGAGAGACCCTCGCCTCTCCGTGCCTCTTTCCCAAACTATACTTGAAGTTTCGCTCTCTCTATCCGACTGTCTGTACCACTGCGACAGATCCACGTCGGGTTTACTTCCGGTCGACGACACCGCGAAGGATATCCTCCGGAGTGTTTCAGTGTTACTCACCCTTTTGCTCACGGAGCAACGAGATCCTTCTCGTTCGCCAAATGCACATCCGGTAAACCGGACGCGCGGTCGAGCGGAAAAATGATAATAAAAATCCTGTCCTCTCCTTGCCGTATTGCTGACTTCCTACCGGTCAACTAAAATCAAACCGAAGGAACATGACAATTCGGAGCGAAGAAAAGATATTGGTAGGATCAATGCAGACATCTTTGTTTTTTTGTCTCGACGCTTCCACTTTTCTCACATTCGTCATTCCCTTTTTCCTCCGTCTCCTGTCTATCAACGTCAATCAAAAATCTGTCGCTTTTCAAAAAATGTGATATGAAATTTTACGATCGATAATGCGACGAATTCCTCCTTAAAATGTTTGTAATAAAAATTAAGGCAATTGTTAGAAACTGCTCACGTTCGGATAAATATACATTCGGCATTGTTGACCAATCATTGCCTTCGTAAAAAAAAGAAGAAAAAAAAATGGCGCTATAGTTCTGAAGGGTATCGTTTCACTGACCGTTCAAAGAGAATTTTCTTTGCACACTTTCGCATTATAGTT
The DNA here is from genome assembly GCA_963971235.1 of Cryptus armator. Classification (NCBI taxonomy): domain Eukaryota; kingdom Metazoa; phylum Arthropoda; class Insecta; order Hymenoptera; family Ichneumonidae; genus Cryptus; species Cryptus armator. Next base: position 6,001,607 of record OZ020235.1, read on the forward strand.
AAAACCAAAAAAAAGTCTCCCTACGTAAGGGGGTTAATAAATTATAATAAAAAAAATGGTGAAAATCAACCGGAACCCTCCTTTCACTGTTTTCAGCCATCCATAACTTTACGAAAATTAAATTCGACTAAAATATAGGTGGATAAATAATTTATGAAACTTCGAACGTTTATATGTTTCATTAGAAGCGAAAGAATTAACGCGAATTTGAAAAAAGAGACGGTTAACAAAAGTCACGTTTATCGTTGTCACATTGCCGTCGTAAACGATTAACGACAATCGGAGCCGCAATTCTGGAAAAATGTTGTACAGAAAATATACCGCAGTAGCATTCGCCTTTGCCCTCCTACAACCCGATTGTGTTCACTTCTCATTCGGTTCTCTTTTTTTTTCCTCCTCCCGGCTTTTCCTTTTCCTTTTTGCGTCACGCGTGACCGCGGAGGTCTCAAGTACGGTTTATTGTACTCTGTACGTCTGTTGGTGGAGTTTGCGAGCAAAGAGGTGAGCGAAAAAAAAAAAAAAAAAAAAAACGAGAGTGAAGTAGCGAGAGGGTGAGAGAGAGAGAGAGCAAGCGAACTCGACCCAGTTTGCAGTTTCTATTACGACAATGGGTCATTAGTCGAGTGGGCGATTATCGTGTCTCGTTACGTCTGCCTCTATACATATATGTATAGAGATATTTAGACACGCTTCTCTAATGCCGTACAGAAACGAAGCTCGCGTGTACGTGCTTCGCAAAGTTTAACACAAGCCGACCAACATCCGTATAGATATTACATGTATTTTCCGTTGTACGTGCGTTACTTCGAACGTTGCCGACGAAGCATGCTTCTCTCTCTCTGTGTACGAGAGACCGAGAGGCGATATTAACCGACGCCTCGAGAATTCTCGGGTCTCCGCGGCGCGCGTTCCAGAAGCGTTAATACGTTGCGTACGAGAGGAAACCGGCATAACTATTCCCCACCGTGTCTTTAGTACTACAGTAATTTCGAACGAGCAGCAGTTTCGTAACGCACGCGACCACACTTTTACCTCCGGTACTACAACGCCAAACTCGTACTTATCGCGAGCTTCAAACAACAATAACATACTTTTGGCTCTTTAGTTAACATTCGAGCGGCGAGCGGACCTCGCACACTCGATTTTTTTTTTTTTTTTTTTTTTTTTTTTTTTTAAGTCAATTTATCGCTCGAGCTTAAGTGTATCGAGGAAACCTATTGTGCATTATCGAGTTTGCCGGAGGTTTATATCGCCACGTAGATATAGCGAAAGAACATGCTACCCTGTAGTCGGGATCGAGACGTGAGTACCACCATCCAGGGAACTTATCTCGAGTACTTAAACCTTGATACATCGAGTTCTCCCTTCTCCCCCGTGGAGCTAAGAAAGAGATGGCGCGAGAATGAAGTATCTCCGGTTCTCAAGTGTATGCTCTCTCGACGCCTCGAGACAACGAAGGCTACTCTCGTAGCCAGAAGCTTGGAAATACTTTTCCTCTTGCTAATTATACTGTAATTATTTTTCATCGCTCTCTTTCCCGCTATCCCTTCTCGTATATGAATATAATAATGATACTAATAAGGAAGCTAATAAGGAAAGGAAAGGGAAAGGCTGTGTCGGTAATTAAACTCATTTGATAGGCCACTTATCGGTAATTAGAATATCTTAATGTGCGCACTTCTTCCCTACTGTGTAGTGGATGAGGGCCGGTGTAATATAATGAATACATTCAGAACTCGTGGAGAGATTTACAGTTTCTATGGATTTTTATTAATATTATTATTGGTATCAAGTACCAAGGATATAAATTTGGTGTTTCGAGTTTCGTAGGATATGCATTGAGAGAAAAAATTGTACAAATTCGTAGTTTAAGGGAGTTCGAGTGCGAGGTGTTCATTTTGCATAAGTTCGACGAAAATGAGAGAGAATTTTAAACACTTCTCGATGGTATACAAATCTGAAAAAATTCATGCATATTACAGGTACTGGGAAGATTAATTTTACAAATGAATAATTCCAAAATGTTAATAACAAATTGATGAAAAAAAAAATTGTTCAGCAAATTTCCCGGCAATCCAACTTTTTTTTTAATGACAATGATTCGTTTATTTTTCAGAATACGTATGCATTGTTTCAGATTTTTCTGAAGATTTTGAATTTTTTTTTTTATAGGAGTTATGTGTGGAAACACACAAAAATTCAAAGTCTTTAAAAAAATCTTTAAAAATTCATACATATTCAGAAAAATGAACGAATCATTTTCATAAAAAAAAAATTGGGTTACCGGGAAATTTTTTCAATTGTTTTTTTCATCAATTTGTTATTAATATTTTGGAATTATTATTATGTGAAATTAATCTTTCCAGTACCTGTAATATGCATGCATTTTTTCAGATTTTTATACCATCGAGGAGTGTTTGCAATTCTCTCTCACTTTCGTCGAACTTATGCGAAATGAACACCTCGCGCTCGGACTACCTTAATTGCGCGCTAGTTTTTTTACTTTCTCATCCATACGAAGTATGAAAAAGACAAAGTATTGTAATCGCGAGAAAAAATAACGCCAAATTTAGGGACTAAATAACTCTCTTCAACATGATAAAATGAAAAAAAAAAATCTTTTCTCACTTTTGTTCTCATAATTGTAGCCCAATCTATCATATTTCATGATCCGAATAGTTTTTTTTTGCTTAAAAGTAGTTCAAAAAAGGGATTTTCCACAGATGTCTGTCCGTCTGTACGTACGTATCAAATTTTATGGCGTAGACACAATAACTTTCCGCAGACATTTTCTATCGCTATGAAACTTTGAACATAAATTCTATATGCGGAGTATGAGTTTGGTATTGAAATTCAGAGTTTTTCCTCCGCATTTACTAGTTATTTCCCAGCGATGTGCAAAATTAAAAATTAAAAAAATGTTACAATGCCAAAACTTATCAAGAAATAACTAGTAAATGTGGAGGAAAAACTCTGAATTTCAATACCAAACTCATACCGCACATGTAGAAGATATGTTGAAAGTTTCACAGCGATAGAAAATGTTTACATAAAGTTATTGTGTCTACGCCAGAAAATAGTTTATCTGTCTGTACATATATATCAAATTTTCTGGTGTAAACACATTAACTTTGTACAGACATTAATAAAAACTATGAAACTTAGTACACATGTTCAACATATACAATCTGAGTTTGGTATTGAAAATCAGATTTTTTTGAAACGTGAAATAAAAAGTTTTTGAGGTTATACAGACATACACACTTTTTATCACATACACCATGTTTCATTGCAATAAAAATCATCCTTGCAATAAAAAATCGAATTGTGAACTAAAAATGTGCACACTACATTTCTCAATAACATTAATAAAGAAAAATAAAAATTACGGAAAAACATCGCGAACTGTCAAATTTTTGCTATAGAGGTAACGGCTATAGGTCAATCTTGAACCGCGAGAGGCGTGATCGACGCCAAAAGTTCGACTCGCCATCTATGGTGGCAAAATTTCAGCGGCAAACGCTGACTGTAAGCGATCAACAAAATTTTAACAAAATTTAAGTTACAATTATGAGGACAAAAATAGATGGGTTCGAAAACTAAACTCCTCCACTAAAAACATAAATATCAACACAATACAAACTTCACGCCATCAACAACTCGGATGAGAAAGTCACGAGTTGCTAAACGCCAGTAGCAACTGCTTCGTGTTCAATTTTTTTTAGTTGTAGCAACTGCAGCAATTGTTAATGTACGATAGCACTGTATAAATAAGTTACAGCAATTAAATGTTTTGTTTTGTAAACAATAAGGATAGCATTCTTTATCACACTGAGGGAAAGAAATACCGTCGAAAAGGCTCGTAATTAAGTCCTATGCGCTTATAAGCAAATGCTTTACTCATTACACTAATTTTTCCATTGCGAACTGTAACGACCCGATATAACGTTCATCCGAAGTGCATTAATAGCAAAATATTGACAAAAGCAACTGAGAACAGTTAGTAAAACGAATGGAAAGTCACTGTTACAACAAAAAAGGTGCCTTTACCAGAAAAAAATAATTAGCGCCGTATTTAATTATTGCATCCACAGCTAAAGTAACTATGAAATTTTGTTCTGTCAACTATAATTTAGTTACGATAATTATGTACCTAACAGATTAATGTAACTATAAAAATAATTACATAGACTAATAACTTTTAGTTATCCTGTAATAGTCGCCAGTTATATTACATTTTTTCTGAGTGATCCACGAATTGCAAGACTGCAACATAAGTATAAAAAGATTTACGAAACTGATTTTCTCGTATCGGATTTTCCGAGTTCGGGATTTAAAGTTCGGAGTAAAAAAGTAACGAAGTAAAACGGAAGGGATGAAACTCCTTCGGGATCTTCGTACGGCGATCCGAATACAGCTCTGAGTAATAACGTTTCCTGAGTCGGTGACCCGGTCTTGCAGACACATTAAGCGCAGTATCAGAGTTGATAAGATTTTAGGACGGTAGTTTAAACCCATTCCTGTAATTCAGACTCGCAAGAGGCATTACGCTATAATCTAACCGTCGTAAACTACTCGAAACATTTCTTTCAACCGTTCAACTTATAGCGCTTGGATAGTCGAAATGTCGATCGAAACGATACATTGTTTTTACGTATTGAAAATACGTAAACAAAAGTTAATAAACAAAATAATGTAATAAATAAATAAACAAATAAGTTTCAAGAGCTAAAAAAAATGAATTTCTAGAGAAAAAAGTCTGATGACGGAAAATAAAAAATATACCAAATGGGGTTTTTCGTAAGGTAAAAAGATGTTTTTAGAACTCGAAACAAAGAAAAGTCATATTGACAGTATCGATACAAGTTAGAATGTCATAAATAGTCTGCAAGGCCTGTGAACGACAGTAAATTTTTTCGAGTTTTCAACATTTCTCACGAAGATCTTCTATCCTACCGGCACACTTCTATGACTGCAGCGCACCGATGGATATCGATCCGTCTGCAATTCCCTCTCGTAGTTATACGTCTGCTTTCTAGCTATTCACTACTCTACAATATTCTACCACTAGTTCGCTCTACATATCTCGCAGTCAGGTTCGTCTACATTTTCCACTTGGCATCGAGCATAAGCGTGACGAGTTCGGTGAAGAAATCCTTCTCGGTCTGTATACGATAGAACGGTGGGATAGAGTTGCCGTTGCGACGTGAACGCGCGCGCTAGTGGGTCTTCGTAATCCTCTGTGCTGGCGGATTTCGACGACTCTGGAGACACTCTCAGGTCGATACACTCCAAGGGATATCAGAAGAGCTAACACAGAGCTAACATAAAACGCAATTTCCTCGTACATACTAACCCTTGCAATTCAGCCCCACAAAAGCGACTGATCAAATTGACGAACTCGACTTCCACTCATAAAGAGTTACAAATGAATGAAATAAACTCATCTCGTCTTCGATTTCGTCTTTGATTTCCCATATTGTGCGTTACCTCATGTGCTTCTTTCGACCATTTTTTTTCTGTTCTTCACACAGGAACCGGCACAGCAGGACAGACTCGCCAGGCTGAGACATCGGCTTGATCAGCAACAGAGTAAACTCAATCGATTGCGACTACTGAGATCGCAGACGGATCAATCGAGAGCCAACAATGCAACTCTGAGTAAGTCCATCCAATATAATTATGGACACACATAGCGTATATAGATTCTATCCAATCGACGTAATCACTAGTGACTCACGATACCTCCCTCTCTCCCCCTTCGAGACGCTCGCAGACGAGACACTCTTCCCTTTGACAGTCCGGAAATTGAATATCCTGCGGTATCGCCATCAAGACAGCACAGCATACCTTTGGCGAGCTGTTCAGTCATCTATGCATATATACATTACGGGATCGATTAATGTTATATTCTAATTACTTTCTCTTAAAGGTAAATTATAATCTTACCTCGTGTCGCAAACAAAAATGCTAAACACTGTATTTATTTACGTGTTTTCACCATTCAATTTTTTTTTAATGCTCACGTACGTTAAAAATTAAATGAAAGCTATTCAATTCGCACGCGAATGGCGCAAAAAATTAGCATTCTTGGATAACGTATTAAAGGAGCAATTCTGATTAAAATAAATCAATTTCTTTTGTTTGTTTGTTTGTTTTGTTTAATTTGTTTTTACTTAAAATTTGAAGCTTTGCGAAAACAAAAATATTTTTCTGATACTCGAATGCAAATTGATTAATTAATATCCAATATTAATATAATAAGTGTTATCTTTGAAGCTCCGGAAACGTCATATCCGGTCATATCGCTGTCCCTGTAATTTAACCGGATCTCAATTTTAATGAGATATTACATAAATCCGTATAAAATCTGCGATAATTGTACTCTATTTGCTTGAAACCAAATAACGCTTATATATAAATACTCTGCGCATGCGATCGTTGCGAGACGAACGTTTGCCAAGTCACTATTTCCCTTTGACACTCTCCGGAAGCTCGATATCCTGTGGTATCGTGATCGCGCGAAGCACGAGAATACTTTTATACTATATAGTATATCCACAACACATCGAAGATACAAGAGTATCGGATGGAATCTCGAGAGGAAGGAAAAGCTGCACGGTTTTCGCTCTCCGCGGCTCGTCGGCTATATATATTTCTTGAGACTCGATTCCGATATCCCGCGAAATCCGTACATCTGATGTGTGGAGAACGAATTTATCGAGGGGCTTTACATTTCCTTCGATCGAGAATATTTCCGTCGTTTCTTTTTCTTATACGTAAAGCAGTGAGAATTGGGTCCGGAGAATGCCTACTTCTTTCACGAGTTTTCATATAAAATGCCGCGACCGAAGTTTTCCACAAATAGTTTCCGCCGTCGGTTTTGCGTAGGAGTTGATCGACGTACGAATAAATCGCCAAAAATACGTTTCGATTTTTCCGGTTTTCTTTTTTTCTTTCATTCGGATTCTTGGCAGTTGGTATATACAATGGTTCCTTCGTAATAGTCGCGAAAACAATGAAGTCTGTTTCTTCCTTGCCTTCTCATCGTTATGTACTCCCAGCTGCGCTTGAATCAATAGCCTCGAATCATAGCCGTCGAATTCCTGATTGCCGATTAGATTTGCCGGCAAATATTTGTCCCCGTAGGGCCAAATGACGGACAAACTGGATAGAATAGCGGTTAAGGATAGCATATAAGGAAAGCCGAGCTTCCGAAAGCGTAGAGAACACAACCAAACTGACTCTTGCTTACGTCTCTTTCGCTATCGGAAAATCGGTGGAGTTGTCGCTGCTGAAACAGTGAGACTACGGGGAGTGGATTAGTACAACGAGGGCTATAGAATTCCAGTAGAGAATTGCGAGGATAGCCAGAACGGGAATAATAGCCGTGACGAAGGAAGAGAGTAAACTCTGACGAGGCCGACGAGAGCAGATCTGCTGCATCCTATGAAAGGTACACCACGAAACGGAGAAGAGGATATAGACGAGAGAGTTGTTGAGATTCAGGGAATAGAGGATAGAAATGGATATATCTAATACCGCACCAGGAGCTATGCACACTATCTGCACTGGTAATACCGCCGACTCTTCTCTATACCAATCTTGTCTCTGCGCAGAGTTACGTGAGATAGCGAGTACGAGATTGTCAGACAAACGCATACGCGGTAGCTGACGATACACCGGAATGGGGGCGAATAGCATATTAAATCTTATGCAAATTCTATTCAATGTCCCAGATGTTCACGCGAGCGTAGACACGCGCGTGTGTTTGCGACGAGCACGCGAACAACATGTTGTACACGAAGCAATGAGTTCTCATCATTTCAGTTCTATCATCTTGTCGCCGAGATGCTTGTTTCGTGATATCGCATATAATGATAGACGAAGCTTCTCCGATGCGTCTCACGCCAGTGAGACGCCTTTAACAAGAGTTCCTTTACTTGAGTTGCACACAATAGACAGTAAAGAAGATACATCTATAAGTCTGTAAATTCGAAGTTACGTGATTCTCTCTTCGTTAATGCTGAACTGTAACGAATTATAATTTCTTGAATGTCGCTCCGGAGCCTCGAACTCCGCTGGATAAACGAAGAGATGTCGGAGCGATAAGAACGGCGTCTGGGGATAGGAGGAGATTCGAAAAATAAAGTTGGCAATGAACCTAACCGGAGATGCACCGATGCAAGTTGATAGTGTATGAACGTAAGCGTGTGTACACAAGAAACGAGACGATGAACGCGGCGTGGAGGCGGAGGAAACAGGCGAAGGATAAGAAAGAACAGAGGAAAGCGCCACGGAAGAATAGCCTCCGGGATGAAAAAGAGTGGGGGATGAGTAAGTGAGGAAAATTATCCGGGAAGTGGGCATTCGCGAAATTGAGGCTCGTTACCTCACACACTTTCTCGTTCACTTCCACGCTTGCGCTATCTGTTGGGACGTGTAAAGAGTAGTTTCTTGCTATTAGGAGTTATGATGTAGTCATTGGCATCGTAAGAATCATTGGCAGCTTTGTAGTGAGAGTCTCGCAGTATCGTTTCTTTTTTTTTCTACATAAAAAACGCTATTGCGTCGTTTGGTTCACTGAATAGTATATCTTGTTTATTTCTCAATTTTTTACTTTTCGATGATATTGAGCACAAAACCCAAATTTCTTCGATTTCTGAAATGGTGATTTATTGAAATTTTAGACATGTTGACAAAAATCAACATGTTCGGATCAATATTGTACGATATCATCGCGAAAATAGAACTTATATGTTGCCACCGTGTTACAGTGACAATAATATTTTCGTACTCTGAGGGCGTATGACCCCTCAATAGCCACCGCAGCAATTCGTTCAAAGCCTCCATTATACGGGTTTTTTCCCTTTCTGTCATATTTTTGTTGCGCTTTTTACTTCTCGTTAAAGTAGAGAAAAAAAAACCCGCTTTTGGTGAGTTTGTCTTTCGAATTAATGACAAATTAAAAAATAACAATCACTATCGTTATATATTGATAATTTATTGAAAATTTAGAGATGCTGACAAACAATCAGTATTTCTCGATTGACATTGTACGATGTTATCCCGAACATAAGACCTATATGGTGGCAATATGTTAAAATGACTGTATCGACGATACTTCCGTACTCCGCGGGCGTATGAACTTCAATAGCCACCGCGGCGGCTCGTTCAAAACTCCCATTACACAACTCTTTTCCCTTTCTTTCGTTTTCCTAACGGCGAGATTACTTCTCTCCGTCTGCTATTTTAGCCTCTTACTCTTCTTCTTTCCTCATATCCTTGACCGTCTCTCGAGTCTGCGTTATCGGGATACTCGCGCGGCCACTTTGGCTCTAATGTGATAGTACAGGGGTGCGGCGTCGTAACGAGTTTTCCGGTCTGGCGTGTCGACCTCTCACTCTTTCACCCTCGTCTCTCGGCACGCGTCCAATTACCGACCTTAATCCACCGCTTAATGGAGAAAAACACGTCTACTCTTGATACAACTAAACACGCTTTTCGAAAGGGCGAGTTGAGAAAAAAGAAAAACCGCGAGCATTGCACAAACATTTTCGTACGTTTTACGACTGACCTCCTTCTGGATATTGCGAGGGTCAAAGGGGTTTTTTTAACGACTCGGTGCCCAAAATAAACGCACGGTTGCGTTTCATCTAATGATTACGCGATAAAAAAGAAAACGTATTGACAAAGAGTTTGGTAAACACAATAATAAGCGTCACCGACGCTGCGTTTCATCAATACGTCGTGACATCATAATATAATGTTTCATTTTTGGAAATTGTTGATCGTCAGACGCATTATTATAATGACGATGTAATTCATCGTCGTGTTTCCCACGTGCGTTATGACAGAATGTGTCAGAGTCGTGTTTTTGGCACGTAATTACCGAACCATACCGCGAGAGCCACTCTGTCGCGTTTATCTCGAAACAGCCGAGAGGAAAATACAGCGAAGAACGAATTTCCAGCGCATCCGATGCTTTGAACTTTTCGCTATTACGCTCCCGTCTCCCTCTGCCATATCAACGAGAAAATACCTCTTTGACGTAAACGGCCGATCAATTTATAAGTATCCTCCTCGTTGCAAGTTTATGAACTAAAGCAGACCATTGAATTTTCAAAATTTCATTGCCCCGTAGATATTAAATACGATGGTAGTGCTGTGAGGTTAAATATGAAGCTTCTCGGCCTGTTAACTATTTGAAGAGCTAAAAGGCTTGTAAATCTTTCTATTGGTCAAACCACAGCTTGAATTTAAAATTAACATAACTAAAATTAAAATTTGCCTTTTTTTCCATGTATACCAAACGTACGCGTTTTTTATTTATAATTTTAGTGAAAAGTTAAAACACCCGATTACTTATACTAAAAAAGCGTGAAATTATTTGACACTTTTTTTATTTTTCATACAATTTGATTTTTTATATAAAAAGTTGTTTTAACTAACTATCAGGTTTTCCAACTCATAATTTTTTTGTAGCGCGACGCGATGTATCATCGTATTTTTTTTTGTCTACCGAAATATATCCGGGTCCCTTGCATTTCGGGGGTTTGATGCATTCGAAAAACAAAATGTATATATCTGTATCACTTCTGTGTCACGCAGCATGCACTGAATTCCACGTTGATTGCATAATAAATCGAGGAATTTGCGCACGCGGAACCGAACATTTAGCATCAAATAACGATGATCATCGAATGATTATTTAGTCACGCGAAACACTCGGAGCAACGCGTTAGTTAACGCGCGACAACAAATCCGTTTACGCGAGAGAACCGTGTCGTTACAGAGCTCGAAGTTCGCATTAATTCTTCGCAAACGTAAATTCTCGTATTAGAATGGTTTTAACCCCATTTTGCATACTTGCCAGAGAACCGGCTATAGTTTGAATTTATAAAGCAACTGATACGGTAAAGTAAAACGGGCATTGGCTTTGGCGTTACAACGTTCGAACGTATATATCGCCAATGTGAACGATCGAGCGCACGCAATTGCGCTTTGATCATCGACTAATTGTCGAGGGATATTCCACTACCGTCATGAGATAGATTGGCTCGCTGAGCTAATAAAATCTGCTCGTCGATTCGTTAATTTGACTTTTTTTTCGCGGGTCCTCCACACGATATTCGATACACCTTTGATCCTTGTTTATCGAGCGATCTGTGTGTTAACGATTATCTGTTTTATTTGCTGTTATAACGACGCCTCCAATTACCGGAACGAATTTTATTCCTCGATTTCACTGTTATTGTAGTACTAAAGTCTTCTTTTTTTGTCTCTGAACGAGATTTGCCTAACGGGATGATCTCCTATTGAATGATATATCTATACGCTGCATTTCTCGTACTTCATGATTCGCGATAGTCGAGAACTCTCGAAGCTCGTCTATTCATTCCAATTGGAAAAGTTCAAGAGACGCGCTCGCAGCATATCCCGCTTTGTATCTTTAACTCAGCTTTATTCGAAATATGAATCTTTTTTTTTTTTTTTATCGCATTAATCCTTCACGTTTGCATTTAACGAGGACGTAAGAGTTTACTAGCCGGTAATTTACATACAGTAGAAACAATAACAGAATATAACCAAATCTTTTGATAAAATTATATGAAAGATATCCTCAAATGAGAGATACTTTGATAGCTTGGAAAAAATTCATCACAAGACAGCGAAGTGCTTGAATTAATCTTAGAACACCACACATATTTTTGGAACTCTTTAATATCCCACACATGGGTCTGGGAGATCCGCAATCACTTTATCGTAGCAAAACTTTGTCAAAAATCAATATTTCTAATTCCATCGTAGTGAAATCGAAACGCTAGTATGTAAAGAAGATGTCGTCTGTCGAGTCGCCATATCGTCACTTTTATCATCGTCGTTTTTACAAAAATCTTGATTTTTGTAAAACAGCTTCGGCGCCAGCAGATCTATGTGTCGTGTTCCAAGATTAATATCCAATTGATACAAGTAACGTTTTTAAGTCTCCAATTTCATAGTTGTTCATAAATCGTTCTTAAAAAAAAAAAAAAAAAAAAAAATCATAAATCGTTCCATTCGAATTGCCAAGTGTTTCGAGTTACTGTGAAATCCGAGAAAGTATGATCCGAGTCACAACGATCATGCGAGCCACTCGTTCGCTGCGACCGGAAGAGATTGAAGCGAAAAGAGTAGCGAAAAAAAAAAGAAAAAAAATCGTATGCACACCCTTCTGCAGAAAAGCACAGATATATTCATACGCCACGTATTAATGAATACGCTAGGATTAACGCCGGTACGTGTCTTCGTAATACGAAGTAGAGCCATCGCGTACAGGAATATCCTCGACGCGCCCTGGATTAATATAGAGACGAAGCAAAGCCGTGAGAGCCGCGAGGGTATCGCCCGTAGCATTTCCACTATGAAATATGCACGTGCTACTTTTAAACGTAGAGGAGCAGCTACGCTTCCATATTTTTCCGTTTTTTCAACTCTCTCTTTATACTCGTCCCTTTATACTTTATTTCCGTTTGTTTTCTTTTTTTTTTTTTTTTTTCAAAACTTGGCCACTATCTGGTCCGACCACCACAAAATATTTTTTTATTCTTTTTCTCTATGAAAGCGTATACGGTTATCTATCCAAATTCGAAAAATTTTTTACAGATACTTTTTTAAAATTTTTCTCGAAGCGTGAAAAAAAAAAAAAACACGCAGTTTCGAAGCTACAGTATGTTTTATTTTGGTAAAAAAGAAGCCCGATCTACGAAGTGTATTGAAAAGGGAACGACTGATATAAAACCCTTTTAATCCCGAAATTTTTCGTCGAAGAGTTATATATCCTGTGGCGCGCGGGGCATGTTTCATCGGGCTCGTGAATGATGTATATTTTGGTGCGGAGATAGGAACATAGCTCGCAAATCCTATCGATTCCCGATAATCCCATCGTTTTATCGTATATCAGTGATCCAGTCGTTGTACACGCTCGTTGCGAACGTATACAAGCCTTTATGAACGAACGTATAGTTTTGCCGTAGGAGAGCCTCGCAGGCTCGATTCTACAAAAGTGTATATATCTATCGCGGAGATAACTCCGGTTGTTCGCGTCCCGAAAGAGTTCACGGCCTCGGGACAATTTTATCCCGACGAAAAATTCGTTTCTCCGACGATAAACGCGTACACAGAGCGGCGAGAAAACTTCATTTTCACCAGGATAAAACGCTCGGGCTCCTCGGTAGGTGAGCATTACTCGCGCTCCTTGCATCGGTGGGTCGGGAGAAAGTGTAAAAAGCTTTCTTCGAACGTCGTCAACGGACTCTTCTTTTCCTCTCAAGGCTACTTCGCTTTTTATCTCTCCGGACTTTACCCGCGTTCATCCGCACTGCACGTTGCTTTATCGCGTTCAGGAAAGAAGAAAAAAATGCGGTGCACCGAAAGTACGCGGGCGATGCTTTTACTTCGGTGGTCATTGTGGATTGAAAGAACGGTGCCATTGGCTGGCATCTCGATTCTAGCATAGTATAGAAAATGACCTTCGAAATGCGGTAGAAAAAAAAAATTGACTGTCGAGTAATGTCTTGATTTTTTTAAATTACGTTCGTTGTTTAGAGACAGCAACGGCTAATACATTATTAGTTGGTAATTTTTAATCAGCGATAATTATGAGCGGAGATTTGAAAGGCCTTTCGTTACATTTTTCACGATTTCTCGATGAGTAGAAGAATTCAGCGAGTTTAGCAAGTTGAATTTTTTTTTTTTCAATTCAGTGTCCGCTGTTCCGCTGTTTTTGTCGTGTCTTAGTATTCGTTTTTCGGAGCATCACTTACAGAGCTCCGTTCGTCTTCACTCGGCACGTTGTAGACGACAGATTTGCTTCGCTACCGTTCGTTTTCTCCTGAAGCTATTAAATGCTCGCTGTTTACAAATGAGGATCCGCGAGACTGTGCGAAACTCACGAGTGAATGAAGATGAAAAATTGTTTGAACTACGAATTTCTCCGACTATCACGATTTCAATAGAATACTCTGTGATTTTTTTTTTTTTTTTTTTCGAGACAAAACGATAACAACCTTCTGTTTTCCTCGTTCGAAGAAATTGCTATCGAACCAGACACACTTCGTTTGACCGTCGCGGAAACAAAGACCACATCGAAATATCTACTCCAATCGAGTGAAACAGCCAGATTCTTCGATGTTGGGCCAAATGAAGCGTGAAAATGAAAGAAAATCCAAATGAAAACGGAAAAATACGAAGTACGCGAACGAATGGCAATGCTAACTCATTAATCTGAACTCTTCGGGCGACATAGACGCCAATTAAGATAACGTATCATGGTTCGTTCCGTTTTTTCCGTCGGCTCGTTTGTTCTGCCGAGCGAATTGGCGTGAAAAAAAAAAAAAAAACCGGAAAAAAACACAACGTATGTGTAACGGATGTCACGATCGAACACAACTAATCGCGATCGCGTTTAGAAGCACGTGTGACCAAACTCGCCGCTCTTTGCACTAATTGGAATCGGGAATGGTGAAAACGAAAGAGAGGAGATAGATCGACACGCGGATAGAATTCGCGAGATTGACGAGTCGACATATCTTTTTTTGCTCTCGTCCGGGTTGATGGATACAGCAGCAGCTTGACGACGTATACTTCGATACCGCGTGCATGCGGAATTATTTTACGAGCTATAAAGGAATTTATTTCTTCTTTAACGCGAAAAATCAAAATATCAAACTTGTGGATCTTCAAGTATGAGACAGGAATTTAAATGAATTTCATATCCAATTTTTTTCTTCTACGAAAGTCAAAGATGTTGGCATTTGAAAAAATCGTGCTGTAAAGGTGTTAATTGCGGTAAATTTAATATACGTTATCATACACGCCACGCCACTCAAAAAAAGGTTTCGTAGCGCAGTTAAATTTATCAATGCCGTTAGAACGAATGACTTTTGCTTCTGCAAAAACTTCGCGAGAGGTATTTTACCTGTTGAATTTAACTGTGCAGATCCGCCTTGAGGCAAACGAAGTCATTTTTTTTTAGTCCGAACGCGAGTAAATCCCCGCTTGAATGTAATTGTGTAATGTTATAACAATCGCCTTCGGTCAATTATATTCATTATAATCACAACAACGATGGCGTCAATTTATTATAAATTATCAATTTATCATAACCTCGCGGGCAACAAGCGCTGCTAATTAATTCTGTAACAGAGGCGCGCGTTAACCCGTTCTATGCAAAATGGAAACAGAGTCGAAGCGATGCGCGAGGAGAAATTGGCAGAACGGAATTCCCCTTCGGGCGTATACTCGGGCACCACTGGTTGGTTGAGTGCTCGGCTCTCCCGCGCCCTCGAATTTTCGATTGACCCTCGACCCCCGCCGGCGCGAAAGCGCGCACGTAGGTCCTCTCGCACCCACTAACGTCTGTTGTACCGTATTATGCAGCCCGTGCGATGTTCAACGAGACATCCTGCGTCGCGCACCTGTTCGCCGTTGTTCGGAACGGTTGGCGAGGCTTTGGGAAGGAAATTAACCAGACAGAACGACGATGCGAAGCGCAGTTCGCACGCACGATGCAATCGGTAAATCGCGCTACACTGTGGTTTTACACATCGCACCCGTAATTATTCTCAAGAGATACAGATAAATGCGCGAAACACAGGCCGGGTGAATAAGAGCTTCGAGGAACGGACGTCCTGCTCACGAAAACAAAAATTAAAAGCTAAAACAACTGGTCCGCTGAGAAACTAAAGACCTTCGACGTTGTCCAGAAATCCTAGAAATTTCCTTGTTTGTTTTTTTGTGCCGATAAAAATTCTGCAATGTTCTTTAAGTTTTGCGTTGATTTTCGAATTTTTTAACTTTTTTGTTTCCTTTAAACTCCGACTTTGTCATACTTTCTGTTTATACCGATCTTCCGTATATTTTTGAAAAATCTTTGACTGAATTTCGATCTTTAGCTGCTAGAACTGTGTTAGTCATTGGGTCAATTATATGATTCCTTTTAATGTCTAAAAAGAGAAATATAAATTGTTAATTCATAATTTCATATATTTTTAGTTTTCTCAAATGTCTCCGATTGTTCCGAAAATGTTCTGAAAAAGTCCTTGAATTTTTCGCGATTTTTTTACCGCGGAGCCTATGGGTTTACAGAAATACATCCACAAAAGAATTAAAGTCACGTATTTCACGTCATCCATGCCAATTTTCACGTAAAAAGTTTACGATTCGCGTGTCCGTCTAGCCGATAGTGCAGCGCACAACAACACGACGGCGATATCCGTTGAAATAAATTGTGGTTGCGTATAGTTGTAGTACGTGCGGAGCTAGAGATATCGCTGCTGTTGGTGCTCTTCGCCGTTCGTTTCATTTCTCGAGCTCTCTGTTATTCCGCAGGGACTGTGCAAAAGGGAACAATCGAATTATTCCCTTGGCAAGACCTCGGAGCTCGAGTCTGCATCGTCGTGGCTCGCCGAAACGTATCGGATTACGAACGAACTGGAAAGGAAAAAAAAGAAAAGGATGAAGAGCGCTTGGGGGATGAAGCGCATCTTGATGCTATGCGGCACAAGGTGCCATCCGATATTTTCTTTCGATCCATCCACCGACATTCGTAATGATTCCCGAGAACTCTCGAGACTTGGTTTGCTCCCTCGGCAAAATTCTTCCTTCTTTCGCTATATCCTCTGTGCCGAGTAATGCGAAGGAACGAAGCTTCGAAGCTTCGCTCGCACATTTTCCAGGCTCTTTCGAGAATAAGCGAGATATTATTGCACTGATATTGCAAGAGGCGGTATTACAAATCGAGTGTATGCCGAGAAACGTAGGAGAGGGGTAGAAAACTTATCAGAAGCGAATTGCATAAAACGTTCATTCGATATATTGGAGTGAGAAGGTTGAATCTTCGTAATACGGCGGTATAAGAAGAATATAAGAAAAAGAGAATAATAAGAAAAGAAAAAGATGAGGTACATGGGAAAACAATATCGCGACTCGAAGCCTTCCAACTGACTGAACAAGTAGAAGTATCATCGTTCTCTTATTCCGCTATATGTCGGATGAAGCAGCCATAGAAGCGTATAAAAGCCTTAGTTGTTTTCCCGCATAACAAGATTGCGCAGTTCTAAAAATGATAAATTGAAAACTGCAAATTCCAGATAGAGTTGCTTGCTCTTTTCTATTTCCAGTAGCAGATGGAATACAAATGTGTATCATTCGACGAATCCGCGCGCGTCTCCGACCGATTCTCGTCGC
Source organism: Cryptus armator (assembly GCA_963971235.1). Lineage (NCBI taxonomy): Eukaryota > Metazoa > Arthropoda > Insecta > Hymenoptera > Ichneumonidae > Cryptus > Cryptus armator. The sequence continues at coordinate 6,018,836 of OZ020235.1, forward strand.
GACGATATTATTTTTATGACTTATCGTAACATTTGCGAAGAATGAAGAACTTCGAAATTGCTCCGGCAGATCTTAATTCTTTTTTTTTTTTTTGCAAGCGCATCGTTTTTAGCGGGGAATCTCGCAGAGTTTCTTAATGGTAGAAAACTAATGGACATTTTTATTACAGCCTGTATCGAAATTTATTAAAGGCCATTTTCTTTTATGTCCAAATATAAAAAAAATGTCCCCTTAAAAAGAAAATGAAAAAGAAATACTAATACGATTGAAACACGATACAACCTTTTGAGCAATAAATATCAATGCTTTTGACATTCAATCATTTTTTTTTTACGTACGAAATGACGAATTAATGGACGCTAGACTTCTGGCATGTTTCGATCCTTTCCGATATATACAGCGTATGCCATTGACTATAGGTTACCAATCACTGCATCGTTTCGTGCTATGCTCGAATCTCTAGAAAGCTCGAGTGTGCGTCGTATTGCTTCGACGGGGGTCATTGTCGTTGTGGACAGGTCGTCGCGAGGGTGATCGAGAAAGCGCTGGACTAGCTGCTCCTCTGCACCCCTTCATCGCTTCTTCAGTCTTTTGCTCGATTTTCTTTTTTTTTTTTTTTCTTTTCGCCTGCCCCTCGCGAGCAACAATGCGATTCTCGTTTTGCTGCCGTCACCCTGTTGTCTCGCTTTCTCGTTCTCTCATTTCTCTCTTTACCTCGAATTTTCGCTCTGGCCTCTGGCAAAAACGTACGTATAAATGCAGCCAGCCGAATCACGCGCTGTCCGCGCCAGCTGCATTTTCCGTCGACACCTCTCTCGCGTTTACCGTTCGCTACCCTGTCCTGTATACATCACTTCGCCCCCTTTTGTTTTATTTTCTCTCGGCTTTGCATCATTGTTTCACCGCATCCCGATAGTACCATGGCTGCAGTTCATAGTTGTTGCCGGCTCCCTCGATTAACCCATCTTGTTAACCCCTTGCCACCCCTCCCCTCCCCTTAGGAGGGATATATCCATCAATGTTCGTATAAATTTCATATGAATCATTTCCAACAAATATTGGCCGTATACCATACTCGATGGAAAGTTCTGCTAGCTTACCAACAATTTTTAAGTGCAGTTTACTTAACAGATATCGAATATAAAAAAAAAAATTATTTTTAATGTATGTGTGAAATTTTTCAAAATTCGTGTAATTTAAAAGCGGTCCTCCAAATCAATGACTAATGTTAACAATATAATGTATACAATATTGAACCATCGGTTTTTTTTGCAAAACTATCGAAGCACTTTTTCTCTGCGAATTTACCCCTTCGCACGTTGAATGATCTGTGTTTTTTTTACCTATCGTTAACTTTTTTTAAATCGTTTTCTCTTCTCTTGATTTGCACCTCTTTTTCACTGTAGTGCATCGAAATGTTATTCTCGACACTGTTGTGTTGTTGTGCACCCTCGAGTCTCTACGTTTTGGTACGTACAGTTTATATTTAAAAATGACCATTTCTTTTGTTTTTGCCCACGAAGCTTTTTTATTTCACGACTCATGGCTGGAATCCCTTTTATGAATATTCAGATGCGCATGCGTGTTTATTCTTTCGATGTTCCATGAGAAAATTAAAGACGGAGCAGGGTTAAAAACGATTTCACAGCTTTTTTTCACAACTTCAGAGATGAGAGAACAAAAAAAAACATCTCACTCGGTCAGCGAAAAAAAGTAAGCTAATTCCGCGCTTCCACCCTCCGTTGAAGATTTCACATTTTCGAGGTTTATAATTTTGTTGTCGTTGCTCTGCCACCGTCAGCGATAGTAAGAGCTTCGAATATGAAACCGCGTGCGAAATTTCACGAGGGGAAAAAATAATGTTGATTAACATCTTCTACTCCTTCTTACATTTGCTATTGCGATTGTCGTCGAGGCGGGTGAAAAATTTTTTTATTGTTATAGTGCATCGTCTCCCGTCTGGCGTTAGTCGATTAATCGATTATGTATCTATTACCTATGTATCGAGACCGTATATATTGATTAAAGTTACACAATTATGAAAAGAACGATATTCCCATCAATGGGTTATAAAAAAGATGTATATATATTTTTTTTTATGGCGTTCGCGCTGACTTTCGTTATTCATTCTTGATTCCTACAATCCTTTGAATATTTATTTATTCCCCGAATATCAATGAAAAACTGAGCTATTCCCAGCCGCCGAAGCTTCCTCTCCCTCTCGAGGTTTACCTCTCGAGATTATAAAAGTTTTGAATGAGATGAAGCGGCTGAGAGAGAGCAGTTAACCCTCTGAGCGTCGTAGATGCGCTAGAATCACCACAGCTCCGTATATCCATATATACCATGGAAAAAAAAGGCGTGTGGAGGAAAGGAGGCGAGCTCTCTATCTATCCCATCCCCTGTGGATGCTCGATGAAATACCAGCAGACATGGTATTACCCAGACAGTGGGGAAAAGAGAGATATTAAAATCTTGAGCTATGGCTCTGCTCGTGCATCCCAATTTCTATGAATTCCTGATTTTACGATCCGTAGGAAATGCGCATCGAATGCACATCGGAGCTCTTTTACCATTCCACCAGTGTCCTTCGCTCTTCGCTCGCTATAACGGTCGACATTAAAGAGGGAAAAAAAAAAAACCAACATAAAAGCATTCAGTTGAATAATCGATCGTTGGATAAGATTTTTTCTACAAAAGTGCTTTAGATTTCTTATTTGCGTTTATTCATTTACATTAATAAAGTATGTCTATACGATTCTACCTTCGAATAAATCGTTTCACCTTATTTTTCGACGTTTTAATTACTCAATATTTCATAGAATATTTATTACATTCCTTCTCAGTAAACTGCAATTTTTCACTATTTTATAGTAACGATGTTATTTTTATTTCTGCGCAATTTTATCAGCACATACACGATAAACACGAAGTAGGTAAAGTTTAATGGCTTTCGTTGCATTGAACCCAAAAAAAAAGGCATCGATATACAACGACGATTATTACAGCGTATTAAATGAACATCAATCAAAAGATCGGAGAACAAAAATTTATGCAACTTTTTGTCCCCTCCGCTCGATAACATAGTGTTCCTTCGCGTTGTCCCTTTTCTCGCAAATACGAGCTCTCGTCTCTCGTTTCTTTGCAGAAGGTTTTACGATGCCATTAAAGTCGCGTACCGAGCGGAAAACGATGAAAGATCGTTAACCTAGGGTAGCTCTCGTTGAAGCTGCAGACACGCTGCTGCTGATGCTGCTGCAGTGCGAGATCATTTCTTCGAAGGGTCCAGACGACGCCGTGACGATCTTATATGTTTAGATATATATCTATATATATATCCATGGTCAGGCGTACTTTGCAATGAGATTACCAATACATAAGCGAGTCCACGAGTCGCAATAATGAACAAGAAGATCGTATAAACGGAATCAAGTCCTCACTCACTGCGACCGGTCGTGTTGAGAGATGCGACGAATCTATCTATACGACTCGCCCACACTGTTCTCTATACCAACTCGTTGCCATGTAACCAGTCTTTTGATTCCTTTGCTCTGTGATCCCCTCAACGCCATTCCAATAACTCGATCGAACAATTTTTTTTTTTCATCTCACGTATATCTCGTATATTCAATGAATTACTATCAATCGATTTCATACGTACATAACATTCTCTCTGCCGATCAGAAAAAAAAAAACATCAAGTTTCATCGATATTTCATTACCGTTCATTAATTCCCCGAAGCGGCTGGTAAAACAGAGCGTTAATTAAAATTTATATCATCGGTTTCATTATCTGATAATAATTGTCCGTATCTCTCGTTATTTTACGAGAGCACTTAAGTGTATACGAGAAACCTTGAGTTTCGAGAGTCATTAAAACAGTCGAGTTTTAAAGTGCATGATTCGTTTTAGATTTACTATTTTTATTTTATTTTTTTCGTTGCGGTATCGCGCGATAGCTGCGCGAAATAGTGCAGAGAGTGAGGTGCGATATGACCGCGAGATTCGCACTCGAGATCGTATAGCCCCGCTTTACTATGTTATACCCACAGGCATACGTATCAACTAAGTTTCGAAGCGCACCTTTGATCTTCATAATAACGCGAATAGAGTATTATAACCCGCGAGGACGATAACGAGAACGCACTTGGCCGATATACGAAGTTTTTATCGTCGACTCTTGGTGGCCGTTCTCGCGTCATGTGAAAGAGAAAAAGGTCGTAGCCCAGCGAGGTGCGATGCAACCTACCGAGTGGTCCGGCATTTCGCTCTCGTATGACCGCTAGAGTGAGAGAGTGGCCCATTCGCCGGTTTCTGGTCAAACACAATAGCGAAGTGCCCATAATATCGCAGCTTCAGCAATGTTACCGAAGCGCAGTGTCATCCGGTTTATGCGAGCGTAAAATGAGTTCGTTTTATACTGGATACACAATTCTCTGCGTCCACCCAATATTGCAGCCTCAGGACAGCCTTTCTTTTTATTTTTTTTTCACAACGACCACGTCGATGTTTTAGGGTTTATCGGCTATGGATTTTATCGTAGATTGGAAATTTATCCCACCCACTCGCTTGCTATACGTGGATTACGAATATTTTAATATTCATGCTTTTTTTTTTAACGAATTCCATTGCCGATGTTCCCGCGTCCGTTTTTACAATGGAAAATAACGAAAAAAAAAAGAATGATTAATTTAAAAAAACGCTTCGATCTATTGTGGATTACGGGTCTATAGAAAAAAATTCATAGCGAATTTTATAATACGAAAGATCGAAGCTCGGTCGATTAGGTACGGCATGATATATTCATTTTTCTCGTTCAAGCCGTCGCTATAGTTACACTCTTTTTCAAAGGGTTAGAAGACGTGATGCGGAGGTGGTTCGAGGTCGAGTATACTCCGTTAGAGATCTTTGAAGAGAGGATCGAGGATCCTTCTCGTCGCGTAGTCTATTGTCCTCTGCGCGGAACAGCGAACAGCCCTTTGTCTCCTCGTCTTGGTGGCTCCTATCATCTTCCTACTATACCCTTCTCCACCGCTAATACCGCGGAGTTTCATCAGTCGCGCCTCGCTATGAGCCTCTCGCTCTATACATACTCTGTTCTCTTGTTCTTTCAGCCTCCGATCTGGACTGCATAAGAGCGCTGTTCAATGAAAAGGAGAAGGAATTGTCGCTGGCAGTGGCGAAGGTCGAGGAGCTGACGCGACAGCTCGAGGAGCTCAGGGGACGTCACAACGGTGGTACTGCAGGTGGTACAGGCGGAAATGGACAAATGTCAGCCCCAGCGAGCGCTGAACTCGAGAAATTACGCCGTGAACTTATGGTAAATAAATTCGATTTTTTTTCCATTTTTTTATCCTTTTAAATAAATTTAAATTTTTTTCGATTTTTTTATCCTTTCAAATAAATTCGAATTTCTGTCGATTTTTTTATCCTTTTAAATAAATTCAAATTACTGCCGATTTCTTTAGTCTTTAAAATAAATCTAAATATCTGTCGATTTTTAAAATTCATTTCTTTCTTTCGTAACACGCAACGCATTACATTTGAAAGTAAACAGCTTGTAGCGATGTATCAAAAATAATAATTTGGCAAACAGTATATTTGGAATCGCGTCAAGATTAATGTCAGCATTCAACGAGTTCAATTTTAATTGCGAAATAAAATTATGGTGCGGAGTATTTTCTTTCTCCGTCGATCACGGATATATCTGTTAATGGAATTAGTTCGATTTCCCCGATGCGTCAGCCGTTCGTCTCCTCGTCGAGAGACTTTCTACGCTTTCTGCTATGGGATCTTAACCGCTATTTTTTTTTTTTGTTTTTCCTTCTTTTCTAATTCGATGAAGTTTTGTTCATCGAGTGACACCTCCGGTTGTGCATTGACTGACGCGTACAATCGCGATTCGTATTTTTCAGTATCGCAACAAGATGAACGAGCAGCAGAATCAAGTTGTGTCGCAGCAGAGGCTCGCGCTTGCACAGCGTCAAGCGGAGATGGCATCGATAGACGCGAGGATAGCTCAGCTACAGGGACGTCTTCAGCGAAAAAGAGCGCTGAATCAACGTCTCAGTCAACAGCTCGGCGCTGCGAATCGTCAAGGAGCGCAGCAGGGAGTACAGGAAGCTAAACACGATTTTAACAACGCTGTTAAACAACGACCAGCCGGAAATATCGCTGCCATCGAGCCGTACAGTCACATACCGAACGACAACGACTTCAATCTCAACAAAAATGACCCTAAGTATCAGACGCTACCGTACAACACCAAGTTTACCGTGAACTTCAAAGCCGCTGAGGACGACGTTAACAAGAACAAGATACAGCACAGTGCGAGCGCTTCGCAGATCGGGCAGAGATCGGCTTTTCAACAATTTGGACATCAAATCGCTCACAGCCAATCGCAGTCGCACATACAGGGTAAGGAAATGATTACTATTTTTATTACTATTTTAGCAGTCTGACATTAAAATTTTTTCAAAATAAAAATCCGATCGCGTAATTTACGTTGCGATGTATCACAGATGCAAATACTTACAGTCGTCGATTTATTTTCGATAATCGAATACGTACTTTGGAAAAATCGATTATCGGAGTGTTAATACATATAGTTTTATTTATTTATTTTTCCGAGTGTCCGGTTATGTGTCCATACATTCCATTGTGATAATTGAATAGATCGCAATGGCTGGAGTACTACTCGAATTAACGAGAATTCGAAGTTGGCGCATTCGATGAGTAATAACAGTCCGCGTGTATCGAATCGATTGCCGCCCTCTCAATATATCGTACATGAGTGCTCTTGGAAAAAAAGTGAATCGTTACACTGTTATGGTGAAAAGCGATAATGAGATTTCGATTCGAACGTGTAAAATGCATTATTTTCAATATTGTTCTCGCTGTAGTTAAAATTGCGAGATAAATATTTTACGCTATTAATTTTATATTTATTTTTTACACTGAAAAGAAAGAAAAAAAGGTTTATTAGGGTAGTTATGTCGCTTCGCAATCATTTCGCATAAGTTTGAGAAAAATGAGAGAAAATTGCAAATACTTCTCGATGATATAAAAATCTGAAAAAATGCATGCATATTAAAGGTACTGAAACGATTAATTTTGCATAATAATAATTCGAAAATGTTATTAACAAATTGATGAAAAAATTAATTGGCCAACAAATTTTCCGGGAACCTAACTTTTTTTTTTATGAAAATGATTCGCTCATTTTTCTGAATACCTATGAATTTTTTCATATTTTTCAATTTACTTTGAATTTTGTGTCTTTTCGCACATTTTTTTCATATAAAAAAGAAAAAATTCAAAATAAATTGAAAAATCTGAAAAAGTTTATACGTATTGAAAAAAATAAACGAATCATTTTCATAAAAAAAAAATTGGGTTCCCGGGAAATTTGATGACCAATTAACTTTTCATAATACATCTATATTTACACGACGACAATGTAATTGAATTTTATCGGTATATCAATGATGTTTCATCGTCGTCAAAGAAATATATCCATTTGATTAACGTGTTGATTTATCTTTTGTTTAAAAATCAGGTCAATCGCAGCTCCTCGGGATTGGACAACAACAGCAACAGCAGCAGCAGCAACAGCAACAAAACAGTCCTCAGGGTTACGTTCCGCAGCCCAGCAATCTTCTAACAGCTCACAGCGCGAGCAACAACAATAACAATAATAACAATCAGCAAGTGGGTGGAAACAGTCCGAGTGTCGGTCACAATGCGTTTATCCAAGAAGCACAAGCGGCGTCGCAGAATCTAAGGCTTCACGGTAATCATCCGCAATCTTCGCAGTCGCAACAGTTGCTGCATCCCGGTGTAACCCAGAAGCAGCAACAGCAGCAGCACAGTTCAACCAATTCGTCAAACTCGAGCCTCGCGAGTGGTCAATCTATTACCCAGGCGCACAATCATCGAAATTTGCAAACCCATCAGAAGCCGGTGTCGAGCGTCGCCCCGAGTTTCCCGGTTAAATCGCCAATATATCAAACCTCGTCGACGAAGATACATCCTGTTATGCCGCAAACTTTGAGTCTGATAGGTCGCGGTCACTCTGCCGGATCGCAAAATTACACGGGTGTAAACCCTCAAAATTCGCAGAGTCCGCAGGGTCAGCCACAGCAGCAGCAGCAGCAGCAGCAGCAGCAGCAGACTCTCGCGAACAGTCAAGAAGGAAATTATTCCTCGAGACAAAACTATCAGCATACCGCTCAACCAAGTGGACAATTTACTTCGTATCGCGTTCAAAATTCGCCGAATCTTCCACCGAGCGGAATAAGCCACACGGCTGCTCAGGGTAATGGAAATTTTCCGGGATATCCGACTCAGAGTTACAATCAAACGCAGCTGCCAAGTTCGACGAGCGGTGGTTCGGATTTGTCCCAAAACGATAGATCGAAGTTCGATGCATCGAAGAATCAGGAGAAATACGAACAGCAGCAGCATATGAGATACGATATACAACAAGCGAAGCACGACAATCAACAGGGAAAATACGAACAGTCGGCACAAGCAACGAAACCGTACGAACAACAATCGAGCAACAAACACGATCAGATAATAATTGGTAGTCAGCAACAGGGTAGCGGTAAATACGAGACATCGACGAAACACGAACAGCAGCAACAGCAACAATCGAAATACGAAGCGTCTCAGGGAAGACACGATTCGCATCATAATTCGAAATTCGATCAGACAACGCAGCAGCAGCAGCAGCAGCAGCAACAACAACAACAACAACAACAGCTGCCGGCGGTTCATCAGTTCAAACACGAGCAACACGAGCTGAGAGGCTCGACGAAATACGATCACAATACGCAGCAATTTAAACACGAGCAGTTGTCGAAGTACGAGGGTACGACGAATTTTCAACAACAATTCAAAGGGCAACAGGAACAGGCAAAGTACGAGACGGCGAGAGATAACAAGGTGGAGCATTCGTCGGGACAGGGGGCGAAGCACGATCACGGGGCAAAGTTCGAACCGCCGTCCAAGCTTTCCGAAAAGCCTTACGAGTTTGAGAGACTCAAAGCCGAGAACGACAGGAAGCCGATGAACTTTGGAGAGGGTAAGAGCGAAGACAAGACAAAACCAGCCCTACCGCCGAAGCCCAGCAAGCCAAATCCTCCGCCGAGACTGACGCATCACGAGAAAGCCGAAGTTAACGGACCCGACGCTTTACCAGACGCTAAACCACCGCCCATCACTCTCAGCTTGAGGTAAATCAACGTCTATATATTCTATGAATCATCTCTCTAAACTCTTTCCCAAATCTTGTCGACAATAAAGATTTATACATTTTGAAAATTTGCCATATGCCGCGAATAAAGCGAATTTCGGTTGTTTCATCGACAAAAATATATCGCTGTTGATGCCAAAAAAATACGCGTTAATCCGGCAAAACGATCGCACGTGAGAATTTCGTCTCACTTTTTGGCAAAATCGAGGCGCGAATACAATGACAATATGTAAACAATTTATTTTCGGCTATAATCACTCGATTGTTGTTGTAAACAAACTTTCACGCGCCGTAATATCGATTTTTCCGTGACTATTAATTTATTTCAAATTAGTTACTCTTTACATGATTCATAGAGAATTACGAATGTGTGCGCAATAATTACTGCGATTGATGCCAAAATTAAAGGATCGATTGATAAATTCGTATTGTTAACGATAAAAAAATGTCAATGTTAACAATAGTTATTCGTAAATTGATAGTGGAATCGAAAAGAACTTCGCCGCTATCCCGAGAATCCCGTTTCGTACGTAACGATTATTCAATCGGTGTCTCGCGTATCTATTTCGTCTTGTCGTCACTCCGTCTATCTTCGCTTCTCCCGATCAACGATCTCTCGTTAATTGCACAACGCCGTCGTGTTCCAATGACGAATAGTATTAAAGGTATCGATCAATGATCCGGGTAGTTAGATACAAAGATACGAAAACTCGTGTCAATCAACCTTGCGGTGTGACAAAACTATTATAACGAATGGTTTAATTATAAATGTTTAATTAGTACGCGATCGATTTGGCGAATGTGAATCGCAGCCTGTCTCCGAATAATAGATACCGAAATAGAATCTCTACGACTGTGCGAGAATCCTCGGTGAGACAACAGAGAGATTCGGCAGCGAGCGCACTTAGTAACCGCGAGGCTCCCGATTGATAGAGCCGCGAGAGACGCTTTCGTATCAGCATTTCTGCTTCGACGCCTTTTCCGACCCGCGCGCTGTTTTTTTCTTTCCTCGTATATATTGCACAATACGAAAACAAATAGGGTACACTTCCGGTACCGCATCTATCAACACTGTATTTCATACGGTCTCTCTAATGTACTCTGTCGACTCAGCTATCGACAGCCGCGTCCGAAGGCTTATATTACTGTTCCAGTGAGTCTCCATTGACATTTGCGATAATGTATCTTCTCCTATGTGTGTACGAAACGAAAGTGTGTTTACGGTAGTAATTTCAAAAGAAGACAAATGTTATTGCAATAATTAATGCAACATTTTTTCGCCTATTGTTTTCGTCGAGTGTTTCTTTTTATTTTGATTATCAATTTTTTTGTTTTGTTTCAAACGTTTCAGAGCGGAGAAGGAAGACGATATACCGCCAATTCCAACGTCGGAACCTCCGGAATCACCGATCGAGACACAAATTGTCAACAATCAGATCATAAAAGCGCGTCGGTTGACCCTAAAGAAGGCTCCGCTCTCCGAACAACCGAGACTCCGTTACGACAAACCCAACGTTAGAGTCTCGATAAATCGCCGAATCGAGATGCCACCGGCATTTCTCTTTCCGGAAACGGAAATTCCCGCGGATCTTATGCAAACTGAACAAATTCAACAGCAGCAACAACAACAACAATCGGTACCGGATGTTACCGACAATTGTAAGAAACCACTGCCCAACAGTCTCGGAATCAGCGACGAAGTTATAAGTAACGATAAATTAGAAGATTCGGATATAGTCGACGCTCTGAATGTCATCAACATCGAGGATAAGCTGAAAATCAACAAAACGGAAATAGACAGAAGAAACGACGGAGACAACGACTGCAAGACAACAGACGTTATCAGAAGGAAGAAAGGTAATTTAAAATCCACGACGGGAAAGGCGAATCTTTCGAGACGAGTATCGTTCGATCCGTTGGCGCTTTTGCTTGACGCGAGCCTCGAGGGTGAACTCGAACTCGTGAAGAAGACTGCCAAGGAAGTTGCGAATCCGAGCTCTGCGAACGACGAGGGTATCACCGCGCTACACAATGCCATATGCGCCGGACATCTCGAGATTGTCAAGTTTCTCGTGGAGTTTGGATGCGATGTCAATGCTCAGGACAGCGATGGATGGTGAGTTTAAATAAACTTTAATAGATATCTATCTTTTTCCTCCGTGTATCTGAATCATGAGATCGTCTATTATACTAATATGTAGAGTTAAAAAAATCAATCATATATCGAACATTACTTACGAATTGTTTGAATCCAAAGGCAATATTTACACCATAGAAGACACGACAATACTGCGTTCGTTTTTGGAGCCGAAATAGACTTTGAAATCAACAATTGATTTGTTATTGTTGCATTAGACGTTTTTTTGCTTTACAAAAAGGCAATGCAGGCATTTTTTTCGGAATTACATTCAGTATTGCATCTTATTAAAGTCCTCTATAATTTTAATTTATTGTGTTTAATGTACGTAACGTTTATAGTAATTAATATGTATTATTGTAGGACCCCTCTTCACTGCGCCGCGAGTTGCAACAATCTCGCTATGGTGAGGTTTCTCGTGGAACACGGTGCCTGCATCTTCGCTACCACACTATCCGACCACGAGACCGCAGCTGAGAAATGCGAAGAGGACGAAGAGGGTTTCGACGGATGCTCCGAATATCTGTACAGTAAGTACACGCGAAGCCCTTTTATTTTCCTAACAAGACAACTATAGAGCATATTTTGTATCATTACTTTTTCTTGTTGGTGAATAATGAAACTCAAGCATATCGATCTCCTGGAGATACTTGAATTTTATAGTTTCCGACTGAATCTTCTTTCAACGCGCGCGCGCGTTATAGCGTACATTTTTTTTTTTTTTTCATCGGTAGCTTTGAATTGAACATTTTTCTTGGGGTAGAATAACGTTATGTTAAGAATGTATCACCCGTACATTCCCAATCAAAAGTTTAATACGATCAAAATTTCAGTACTTCGTGTTATAGTAAAAATCTGAAAATAAATCAACCGTATTAAACATAACAAGAACACTGATTTTGCATAATTATAATGTCAAAAAGTTATTAACAAATAAGTAAATAAATAAATTGTTCAAGAACTAGCCAGTGAAAGATTTTTTTTATCATTTAAAATAAATTTATACATTTTTTAGAACCCATATGAATTTTTTGAGAATTTTCTTATATTTTTGAAATTTCTTTTTCAAAATTTTGAAAAATGAATGTAAAGACCCGAATTTTGGATATGTTTTTGCAACAACATTGCACATCATACTCGTGAAGTTTCGGGGCAATTGTACAAAAATTTACGTAACAATAGCATTTAAAAGAATTTTCAAACGGGATTTCCAAAAATACAAGAAAATTCTGAAAAAATTCATATCGTTACTAAAACATCAACAGATTCATTTGAAATGAGAAAAAAAGTTTCACTGGCTATTTTTGAAATTATTTATTTATTTGTTAATAACATTTTGACATTCTTATTATTCAAAATCAGAGTCCTTCATGTTTTCAAGACGACTGATTTTTTTCAGATTTTTATACTATTGGTAAGTGTTTGAAATTCTCGCGAAATCTTATTTTTGGTTGGGATGGTACGGGTGAAGCATCCTTAAGGTAGTTATGTTGCTTCGCGTTCATTTCGCATAACTTTGAGAAAAATGAGAGAAAATGGCAAATACTTCTCGATGGTATAAAAATCTGAAAATATTCATTCATATTGAAGGTATTGAAAAGATTAATTTTGCATAATAATAATTCCAAAATGTTATTGACAAATTGATGGAAAAATGAATTGATCAACAAATTTCCCGGGAAACCAACTTTTATTTTTCATGAAAATCATTCGTTCATTTATCTGAATACGTATGAATTTTTTCAGATTTCTTAATTTACTTTGAATTTTTTTTTTTTTATATGGAAAAAATGTGTGAAAAAACAGAAAATTCAAAGTAAATGGAAAAATCGGCAAAAATTCATACGTATTTAGAAAAATTAACGAATCATTTTCATAAAAAAAAAAGTTGGGTTCCCGGGAAATTTTTTGACCAATTAATTTTTCCATCAATTTGTTAATAACATTTTGGAATTATAATTATGGAAAATTATTTGCAGTTTTCTCTAATTTTTCTCGAGTTTATGCGAAATGAACGCGAAGCGACATAATTACATTAAATTGATCATTGGTTGGTTATTATGATACTCACGATTATTGTGTTTAAACATTATCAGGCGTTCAAGAAAAATTGGGCATTATGAACAACGGACAAGTATACGCTGTCTTCGATTACGATGCTCAGCACAGCGACGAGTTGACCCTAAAAAACGGCGATTCGCTGGTTATCCTTCGGAAGGGCGACGACAATGAGAGAGAATGGTGGTGGAGTAAACTCGGACATCGAGAGGGTTACGTACCCCGAAATTTGTTGGGCGTAAGTTTTCCTTGTCGTAAATGGATCATTGTCCTTTGTTTTGTTTAAGAAAACGGTATTTATATCAATTTTTTCTTTTTTTTTCAGCTATACCCGAGAGTTCAACCGGCGAAAGCAGACTGAGGCCTCAAGAAAAAAAAGAAAAAAAAAAGATGAAAAAAAATCTGCAAGAGTTTCTCAATATCCGAAACATTTATCACCACAGTATTCAATTTGCAGCTTTATCTTATTAGGTATTTTTAATAGTGTATTGTAATGTTACAGATATTATATTATTTAATAATCGCGCGTAGTAATCCGTCGACGAAGCTATAAAAAAAAGAGCAGCCTACACTTTTTATATGTTATCTATTTTATCGAGCCTCGTGACTCGATGCGTGCTCCGTTCTCACGTTTCGAACTCGAAGTTTCCGTTTTCTTCTGTTTTTTGTTTTATTTTTATTTTGTTTTTTCATGGTTGCAATTGAACTCTCGTAACGGTGAACTTTTCGTTACTTGTAACTTCTTTTTTTTTTTTTTATGTTTTAATTAAGAAACGACAGAAACCTCACGTTTTTAAAGCGCGCGAATCTCTTCGTCAATAGGAAGAAAATACAGAAACATTTTACGCGTCTACTCAATCCTTCGTACACGTGTATTTGCTACAATGCTTTTTTTTAATACGATTTGCATAATCAATTTTGTGTATTTTAACGCGTTTTAATGTTTTGTACATCCATCGCGATCCGTGCAAATACAGGACACTTGTGAATTATATTATATTTGTTTCACCTAAATGTTTGTGTTTAGATGAAGTCAAATTATGTTGCCGAAGAAAACAAAAAGAAAAACAGACAAAAACTTGAGTCTCACGTTTTGTTAGTACGGAATTTTTTCTAATTTCGGACTTTCGGACTTTCGGATTCGGAAAATGTTCGTCGAAAACAGTATACTTGACGCTTGCCAATAGAAATATTACGTTATGCTCGGTAATGTTTTACTTTCTTATTTTTTAACATTAGTCAGTCGCGACACCGACGCATCCGAATTATTAAGAAAATATTGTTAAAGAAACAAAACAAAAGAATTACATTTTCTGTTGCAATGGGATGGCGATTGTTTGCGCGTTATTTAAGGGACTCGTTTATCCATCCCATCGTAATGGAGACACGGGTAAAATACAAACGTGGCAATACTATGTACGCGAGCGAAAAAATCTTTGTCCGTAACTGACAAAAAAAAAAATAAAAAATACACAATTTTACCGATTAATAAAAAAAAATGTGTGCCTTTGAAAATAATAATGACAAGATTATGTAAGATTGCACGATATATCACAAAGAATAAATTGTTTTTCATAAAAAAAAAAAAACATCGTCATCTTGTACTGATTTACCTTTCCTGGTATCCCTGTGTGAAAAGCGTATTTGGAACCATTAACCGGTAACATCATTTCAGGATGCTTCACCCGTACCTTCTCGCGAATTTTATTTCGCGAGAATTTCAAACTCTTACCAATAGTATAAAAATCTGATCGGAAAAAAATCAGTTGTCTTGAAGACACGAAGGACTATAATTTTGAATAATAATAATGTCAAACTGTTATTAACAAATAAATAAATAATTTAAAAAATAGCCAGTGAAACTTTTTTTTTTCCCATTTCAAATGAATTTGTTGATTTTTTCAGAATTTTCTTGTATTTTTGAAAATCCCGTTTTAAAATGTTTTTATTAAATGCTATTGTTACGTAAATTTTTGTACAATCATCCCGAAACTTCACGAGTGTGATGTGAAATGTTTTTGCAAAAACATATCCAAAATTCGGGCCTTTATATCAATTTTTCAAAATTTCGAAAAAAAATTTCAAAAACTTAAAAATTTCTTAAAAAATTCATATTGTTTCTAAAAAATGTATAAATTTATTTTAAATGAGAAAAAAAACTTTCACTGACTAGTTCTTGAACAATTTACGTACTTACTTATTTGTTAAAAAATTTTTGACATTATAATTATGCAAAATCCGTGTTCTTGATATATTTTATACGGTTAATTTTTTTCAGATTTTTATTGTAACACGAAGTACTGAAATTTTTATCGTATTAAACTTTTGTTTGGGAATCTACGGGTGGATACATCTTTAAGTTTGAAAACGTTTATTCGTAGAAAATTCAATAAGCGAAAGGTACAGTTTTTTTTTTTTTTTTTTTTTTTTTTTTTCAAGGCAACATGGCGTGAAAATACTTAGTCAATCAATGATATCATTAATAATTAAATAATGTAGGACAATGCAATCGTCGGTTAACAATAGGTAATTAAAAAAAAAGTTACAAGCAGATAATTAAAAGAACGCGCCCGCACCGGTACTAAATAACATTGTAATAAAGACACTGGTTGATGAATTCATTCGGTTAACGGATAAACTGGATGTAAAATCCGACAAAATAATCTTAGTCTCGACACTGATCCAGCGAGTCTGCGATGTGTTGTCACTTGCGGGAAGACAAACTTTTGATAATTATACGACCGCGGAAAGTGTCGTTTTCGAATTTTTTTTTTTTTTTTTTTTACAAAGTTTCAATACATTAATATCTAGAGAGATAGAAGTCATAGTCAAAGATCCGACTCCCCAACGTCCAACGTATTTATAAAATTCATCAGATAATATATATTAAATATATATGTATGCGATTGGTTTCGTAAACGTAATTTTGATGTTCGTCTAGGAATCGAAAGGATTCCCCTCCGTCGCCATACGGAGACTAATTTTCAAGTCCTCGCAGTCCTGCACCATTGTTTCGAGTCTGAATTTCAAAAAAATAACGTTTAGTATACCGATATAAATATGAAAAAAAAAAAATATATATATACAAATAATATAAAGTATGTGAATCGTTGTTCTCACTTTTTGGCGTAAACTTCGAGTGTTGAAGAGACAAAGTTTCCATTTCGCAGAGCCTGCTTGCAAAATTTTGACAATCCGCGGAAGCATTTTTTCGTTGTATTGTCGCGCCCCTGATTTTCCCATTCTGGTAGATCCTTCGTGATTGACCATGCGGCGAAAACGTACTGCATCGTTGCTGTCCAGTGCTGAGACTCCACCAATTTATTTCCCTGTTCCATGACGGTTCTCTGCGGAATACAATAAAAACATCTATTTTAGTAGAACCCGAGTTTTAGGCAGCAAAGTCGGTAACGCATATTGAAATTTAAAGCGATCATCCGCCAATATAGAAGGATTACGTGTAATTCACATAAATATAGTGATTTTTTCCGCTTGAAACTACTTTTTAACAACGTAACTTAGAATCGAGAATTAGAGACGAAGATGATTTTACGAGAGTTTTTGTCGAAAGAAAATTGGGCGGATAGAATACCTCGAAGGCATCCAGATGAACGTACGCCCGACTGTACGCGGATTCGTCGATGTTGGAAGAAACGAGACTCGCGTAAACGTTTTGTCTCAAAGCGCTTAAACGTTCTCGAAGGGGTTGGATATCGGCGATCGGCATTTTCTTCAATATAACATCCCGCAGTTTGTCGTCATTGGAGAGAACTCCGTCTTCCTGCATAGACACCAAATCCATGACGACTTTGACGAGTTGTTCCTGACTCAGGCCTCGCAGACCATTGATCAGAGTTCCGGCGAATTGTTTCTGACTGGAGGCGTTAACGTCGCCGAATTTTTGAATATCCTGTGCCTTTTTTTTCTTCTCTGGTGTTGTTAGCTGAGACTCTGCGTTATCACCGCCGAGAATAAGTCTCTTTCTCGGAGTGCTTCTCAGTACTATCGTAGACTTTGAAGGACTCTTGACCGGTGTACGATCTCTGGAACTCAAACTGTCGAAAAGAAAAACAAATCATTTTAATATCTGGAAAACGATAAAATTCATTGTAAGAAAATGAAAGAAAAAAAAAAAAAAAAATGTTTGAAAAACAATAAGATTCGTTAAAAGAAAAGGAAAGCAAGGAAATAAAAATCTTAGTGTCTGAAAAAAAAAAGAAAAACAAATCATTTTAATATCTGGAAAACGATAAAAATCATTGTAAAAAAAAGAAAAGAAAAAAAAAAAATGTTTGAAAAATAATACGATTCGTTAAAGGAAAAGAAAAGAAGGAAAAAAAAATCTTAGTGACCGAAAAAAAAAAAAAAAATCACCTGAACAGACTGTCCCTCTTGGCGTCTACGTCCGGCGACCAGACGATAGTTCTGCGTCTTCTTCCACGTTTTTGTATAACCAACTCATCGGGACTTGGCGCAGGGCTCCAGGCATCCATGCTATATCGACTGTTCATGATGTTATCCATGGCGCTGACTTCGACTAAAAGGGGATCGCCTGTGAAATAAAATTGACTCGATACATGTATTTACGATTTGACGAAAAAAGATGTTTTACTCACCGGGGGAAACAGTCGAAGCGGTCATGTCGGGAATGACGGCAAGCGCCTGACGCACCGATCTGCGGCGTCTCGTGTCTGGTCTGCGCAAAAAGTCTCTCGTAGGCGTGGCAGTCATCTGCAAAAAAAAAATTCGTTAAAAAAACGAAAAAATGCGGCTCCACATGACGCTACCTGTGTTAAACAGATCGAAACGAGATGTCGTTTTTTTTAAATCTCAACAAAGATAGGATATCTCCCAACGAAGATAGGAACAAAGTAGAAAAGAATGATTTCGTTAATTGTAGTGCACGCAAGACGATCGAAAAATGAAAATCATTGCGCGCGTTTGTGTGATGACAGAAAAAAACGCCTCATTGAGATGCCTGTTGCGTGTCGACGGGTACGCTTCTCGATATTCGTGATAACCTGAATGAAAATATGTTTCGTACCGTTGTTTTTTCGTAGTCGGAGATCGTTGCGTCTTCGCCGTACACAAAGGATCACGAATATTAGTTGAAAATGCTTGAAAATATTAATTCCCGCAAGTACGACACATCACAGAACATCACAGACACCAGTGAGAATGGCGGGAATCCGTTGGGACGTTTATCCGTTTTCGCGCGATTTTGTCGTGTTTACGAGTCCTCATTGGTCGCCAGTAAAATAAACACGTCGCGGTGTGAATCTGGTTGGACGAATGACAATAGTCCTGTAGCTCAGAGAAACGCAAGTTGCGCGTCTTGTTCGCGAAGATCGTTCGGGGTGTAGGTATTCCGAAATTCTTTTACAGTAACTGGAAGTACACTGCACTGGCATTCCGAAATCTTCCAGTCTCCCTATGCCTCCAATGCTTCTCATGAATAAGTTCAGTAAGCCGCCTGGACTGGCAGTAATTTCGGAATACACCGTCGAATTATAAATCCGTTATCCTCCCCTCCACTTCGCCATCATATCTCGTCAATTTCGAGAAAAAGGGTTATTATTATTCCGCGAATGGGCTCGCGTCCGGACGGTTAATTTCCCGGTAAGTTAACGAGGCGCGCGACACAAACCGACGACGTCCATTTTCATAAATCGAGTTATCGTTTCACACAAAGATTTTTCTGAACACACACAACCTAATTAGTTTCAGACGTACCGTCCGTGGCGGATGATGTGCCGTGGATTACGTTGCAATCGTAATTAATACAACATTGTTCGTCGACCTTTCACGCATTTAAGAGACGTAAGTAGACTCAGCAACAGTCTAATCGTTAACTATTTTAATGTTCGATAATCCGGCGACAAACTGAAACTAGTGAAATTCGTTCGGATTGACATTCTAAAGACCGTTTTCGGCGTAATTGTCGCGCTCGATCGTAGCGAGCGAAAAAAAACGAAATCAATAATTCACCGAGGCGTTCGGCGCGAATGCACTGTGCCTCTTCGACGTTAACTGCTCCGAGTTATTTTTTTTACGATCGTTTTTCCGAACGGATGATTAATAATACAAAAGAATTTCGTAATTTACAACTCGAACCTGTGTACGTTCACTTCAAAATGGCTATGCAGTCACATTTCTCTGAAGTTTCGTTCCAGTGTTGAGAGTCTGGCGTCTGTAACGTTTTTTTGTTTTCTTCCTATCCAACACTTTGATGTACTGTACATTGTTAATGTTTTATCGATGTGAACAAATTTGTTTATTGACGCGAGTTACATTCGTCGTTTATTATGCTGCAATGTTGTTTAATCGAAAGGCTTAGCAGAGCCTTGTATCCATACATTGATTATACATGAGGGTTATGTACAATTGATTTCTAAGATTTACAAACGTGTAGCCGATAAATCGATTTTTTTCCTCAACGGAAATGAATTCTTGTTTTTTTTTCCGGAGCAAACTGTATCCACAAAAAAAAGTTTTACAATTTACAATAGTTTTTGCGTAGATTCAAATAACGTCATGTAAAACCGTTTGTTTTATCAGTATACCATGAAAAGATCACATTTATTCTTTCATGTCGGAGAGATAAACATTTTCTTCCAATTTGAATATAAAAATCTGATCGTTACGCCTGAATCACAAACGGGGATACGATAATTTGACTCTGTACATAGTTTACGTACAATTTAGGCATAAGGAATGAAAACATTTTTACATTATCGCAAGAGCATAGCACTCGTTGGTTTTTGTGACCGACGAGAGATTCATCAATGTTGCGTATACAATATCCATAACACAAAAAGAAAAAAAAAGAAAAATCCCATTTCATAGTTAGTCCCGATTTGCAGATTGTAACAAAAGTTTTTTGTAAATATGTAATAGCGTCGAAATGGACAGCAGTCCTTAAAAATTCATCGACATGTCCTAAGCGAGCAAAAAAAAAAGAATGAAATTGCTTAGTTAGGCCAATGGAGGATTAGCGAAAGAAACGATACAAACAAAAAAAAAACATGCAAAATTGGAATCAATGGCAATTACCTACTGCATCAGTCGCAGCGCAGATGCCACAGCCACCGATTGGCTATGCTGCTCCGGGAGCAGATCCCATGGCCACCATGCAGGCATATATGCAGTACTATAATCAACCAGTAAGTACAAAGTCTCGTTGCTGCGGAGCAAAAATTTATCGCGTCAAAAGCCTGAATTATTTTACATTTCACGATTTGATCGTTTGAATTAAAAAAAAAAAAAAAAAATCGAGATATTTTCGATAATTGAGTCTAATCGTTTCTAAAAGACTCCGGTCGTCGCGAAAATAGAAATTAAAACGAAATTTGCACAAGTTTTTCAAGTGTTATCGAAAGAAGGATTTTTCACGCGATCCCGATGGCTTTTAGCAAATGATTCGATTGATCAGAATTCAATTATTGAGAAATCGAGATAGATTAGTGAGTCTAAAGATTGATAGAACGACGTTACTCAGGCACCAAGTGGATACACAGCGGAGCAATGGTCAGCCGCTCAGCAACAAAACTGGTCCCAGTGGCAGACGTGGCAGCAACAGTATCAGCAATGGCAAGCGCAGTACGGGGAAAAGGTACAACTGTTCCTCTGAGACCACTCATCTATCGATCAACGTATTAAGAAAAAGAAAAAAAATGCATCGAGTGAAAAAATTGACAAATTCGATCAGAAAGGTTTCGATTTAATTTCCAGTATCAAGAAACGATGAAGCAGATGTCTTCGCAGAGTTTGCCGAGCATTGCCCAGATACCTTCGTTGCCGATCGTGCAGCCTCCCCCGCTTCCCAAAGAAGACACGTCCACTAAGCCCCCTTTGCCACCCGAGAGTGGTTCGTACGGTTTCGCCGGCATGCCGCCGCCCCATCAGAACAATCTTCCGTTATTTCCTTCGAAACAAATCGGTAATCCACCGCTACCCCCTGGTCAGCCTCCCCTGTCCACCGAAAATTCAAATATCTCAAGTACCGACAACAATCTGAACGGCAAACGCGGCGCTAACTCTAACGTAAAAACCGGTAGTGCAAAAAAATTTAAAACTGACGACGAAGAGTTAACAGAAGCCGAAAAAACATTTGACGCTCGGTTCAAAAAATGGGAAGAACAGTTCAACACGTGGAAACAACAAAATGTCAATCACCCAGACAAGGTAAGTGCATTTGAAAACTATTGTACTCAATTAAAGTACAAAGTTAAAAAATAAAATTACATATGTAAACAGCGTATAATCGTTTAAAATAGAATATGCACATCAATGATTATTTTTTTCTTCTTATTTGCAGACGCAGTATAAGCAGTATGAAGCGGAATGGACAACGTGGAGAGAGAAACTTATCGAAAGACGAGAGCAAATGCGTCGAAAACGCGAGCAACAGAAGCAAGTTACCGCAAAGGCAGAAGCTGAGAAAAACAAATCATTGGCCGGTGACGACAAGATTTTAAATATTTTGTCGAGCACGGAAAATCAAGGATTGATAAATAATCTCTTGGGGATCGGAAAAACGTTAGGTTTGACGGGAAAAAACGAAGCTCCGGGGCCTCCACTGGGTCAGCCGCCATCATCAATGGTACCGCCTCATAGCGCTGAAACAGCGATACCAATGGGAGCGCCGACGATGACTCCGAATATGAATCAGGCAGCTTGGGCGGCGCAACAATGGGCTGCGCAATACAACGCCGGAATGAATATGGCAAATTACGCATCGGGTTTTCAACAGTCACAATCTTCTGTAGGCAACGCTCAACAAACGCCGATGCCGCTAATGAATTTTAATCAACCACCGACAAATTTCAACCAGCCTTTAGGAGGTTTCAATCAACCACCGCCGTTGATGCCGCCTGCCGGGATTCCGAATTTTGCGAACGTTCCTCCAAACTTATCCGCCGGTGGACCGAACCTTTCGCTACCGCCTCCTGGTTTCGGAGGTTCCAATACTCAACAACAATCCAATTCTGGACAGAATCAAGGTCACAGATCCGGACAAGGAAATATGCAAGATCAAAACTCTCGATCGTTCAGAAACGATGGAGATGGAAGACCGCCGTTGGGTCGAGATTCCATGGGTTCTGGAAACGATAGATTCGGTTTCGAGGGCAATCGTTTCGGTGGAGCTCCTCCCAATGACCGTTCAGGTATGAATCAGTCAGGTCAATTTGGCACCAACGAAAATTTTGGACGCGATGGACCCAACAAAGATTTTGGTTCTGGCAATCAATCATTCGGAAATGAAAGTATGAGGCGCGATGGGCCCGGCAGGGACTTCAGTCCCAGTGGTAGAAGAGGAAATGATTTCCGATCTAACGATCGTCTCGGTAATGATGGCGACCGTTTTCATGGACCCGGATTCGACAGAGATCAGGGAGGAGGTGACCGATTCGGACGCGATAACGATAGGCAAAAAGAATACGGAGATAATCGTCTTAACTCCGATCGTGATAACTTCAATTCGGATCGTCTTAATTCGAGCAGCGAGCGCTTTGGCTTGGGCAACGATCGTTTTAGTTCGGGCAACGATAGACTATTAGGTACGGGTAATGATCAATCGAGACAAGGTGGAAATCCATTTGGATCTTCCAATGATCGATTCGGTTCTGGTAACGATCAATTCGGATCTTCGTCGGGAGATCGCTTCGGTTCATCGAACGACAGATTTGGTCGTCTACCTTTAGATCGTTTTGAATCGCGAGACGGAAGTCGAGATTCATTTGGTTCGAATTCTCGGAGTTTCGGTAGAGGCAATCAGTTCGATCCTCCCGACACAATGGCGCCGGAGCTCAAGAAACTCATGGAAAAGCGTAAAGCCGCTATGGACGTATTCAAACCTTCAAACTTTGGAAGTTTTCTCGATACGGACCGGAATAACAGCGCTAGTACGTCACTTAGTGAAAGCTTTAGGAAGATAACCGGCGACTCGCCATTTTCTGCCAGAAACTTCGGTGATTTCGGTAACAAGGATAATTTCGGTGGAAGAGGGCCACCTCAAGGGATTGACTGTCGCTCGGTAGACGATGGGCGCAGTCCAGATTTTAAATTACGCGGGGCAGGGGACTTCAAGTCTCGAGGTCCTGGAGATTTCCGACCTCGAGGAGATTTCCCCGGACAGCGTGGGGGAGATTTCAGCCCGCGTGGATCGGATGCATCAGGGGGACCTCGAAGATTAGGAGATTTCTCGCCAAGAATGGGGAACGAGTTTGGACCACCCGATAATCGTATGAGAAATGAATTCGAACAATCTCCGAGAAACGAACGAGGCTTGCAACAGCGAGATAACTTTGAATCGGATAACCGCGTTACAAATTCAGAAAGTTCGGAACGAATGCTGAAGCCTCATCATACGGAGGAGAGAAAGGAAGTGGACGGAAACTTCGAGCCTCCCGGCGATTCTGGGCTCAGTCCAACGCAAGAAAATGTACCGCCTCTACAAATGCCGCCATGGATGACCGCGAATTTTGCCGACGATGACATAATCGAAACGCCCGTAAGCGAATTAGCAGAAACAGCTCCTCTTACTGACCCATCAAAGGAGAATCCTGAATGTCTCGAACTCGATGAATCCCACGACGAGCCGGAAAAAGTTGAAAAAAAATCAGATGCTTTGCCCTTCATGGGTGAGAATGATCCGAAGCCCGAGGATTTGAATATGGAACCTCCGCCAGATTTGCCAAATTTGGGACCTGTCATCAATGGTCCTCAGCTATCGTTCGAACAGAGGGGGAATATGGGTGGCAATTTTGGACCTCCACCATCAGACGATTTCAATCTTCGACCTCCCTTTGACGCTCCTTTTGCTCCGCGAGGAATGCAAATGGGGCCAAGAGGCCCAATGCCATTTGGTCCTCGAGGTACAAACGATTCTCGATTTCCGCCGTTCGGACCTAGAGGAATGGGTGTACCACCAGAAAGTATGGTACCACCTTCGATTTTTGGTCACCATGCTTCGAATATCAGACCATTCGGTCCTCGTGGCCCGCAAGACGATCGTTTCAATCCGCGAGGCCCACCTATCGGAATGTTTGGACCCCGAGGTCAATCTGATTTTAATGCTCAAGGCCCTTCTGATTTCGGTCCTCGAGGACCTGGTGATTTTGTAGCTCGAGATTTAAACGACGCTCCGTTTGGGCCACGTGGTTTCAACGATCGTTCATTCGGTCCGCGAGGACCACTCGACAGACCTTTCGAGCCTCGTGGCCAAAATGACACACTTTTCGGAGGTCGGCCAACGTTTTCATCAAATGCTTTCGCGCCACGAGGAAATTACGACGCTCCCAGACCAGCTATTCCATCACTAATGGCTTTCAAAGTCGATGGACCGTCACTAGCCGGCAATCCGGAGGATTTGCCTCCGGAGAACATTGAAGACTTTGAAGGAAATCAAGGACAGGATTTGCCACCGGCGTTCAGAGGAGGTGATCAAGATCAAAGGGCATTTGGAGGGGACGAACCCGAAGATAGAGAAAGAATGGATGGAGTGGATCTGGGTCCTCGAGGACAAGGGCCACCTGACTGGAGACAGTCCTTCATGAGAAATAAATTTGGCGATTCGGATCAACGTTCCCTACCTGGCGATCTTGCGGGGGCTCCTCCAATGGGACGTCCCTTGGAAATGGATAGAGCGATGCCTGCGCCCGGTGATCCAAGCAGAAGCAGACCTCCCTTCGCTTTGGAAGAAAGAATGCTAGATAAAGGAGGTCCAATTGTGAAGCCATTCGACGAATCTTCCGGAGGTTTCAGCGATAATAGCAGAACTGGCACCTCGAATTTCATGACGCGACGTACGGAAAAACGTCAAGGTCCTCGTGGTGGCCCGCCGAAAGACTTCTGTATAGAGAAACAATTCAACTACAATCACGGTGCCGGTGTTCCCGATGAGATAAGCACGGAGCACACGCCTGCCAAGGTGATAGATTATGCTCACGCTCCTCGTGTTATTGTTCATGATTACGTGACGCCTGCTCAGTGCTTCGACTATGGTCACGGCCACTTGAAACCCATTGTGGTCGATCACGAGATGTATCCGAAAAAAGATTTCAAGCACTGGGTCGAGAACGAGCAGAATTTGAAGGAGTACATGGATCGCATGAATGTTTATGAATTGGATCGAAGAGCGTTAAACCGTGGACATCTGGAACGTGATACAGGGCCTCCGGCACATCAAATCAGAGAACCTACCTGGATTCAGGAGGAGAAAAGATCCTACGAACGCGATCGACGAGCTGCCATGCATCGAAATGATAGAAACAGGAGAGATCGAGATACGGATGATTACCGCGAGAGAGACCGGGAAAATCGTGAACGTGGACGCATCGAGAGGGATCGAGAGTGGGAACGAAGCTCCAACAAACATCGTGAAGATCGATCTCAACAACGAAGAAGCAACAGCAAAGGTAAACCTTTGTCATTGCGGCTTAATATATGCATTTTATTTATTGTCGATCAATTGCGTGGTTTTCACGTGTAAACATGATCCCGTCGAAACAGTAATCAGAGAAGTGACTCCAATTATTGATCGAAATATTCAGCCAAATTTTCGGTAAATTTTTTTGGGATCAATAAGGTTTCGGATATAATTTGTGTATAATCGATTCTATGGATCACACTTCAGTATCGAATTTACATAAAATATATCCAAATTCTATTCTAAAATCTGTTTTACGCATGATTTTTCTTCCGAAGTGAAATTATAGGTTTATAATAAATTTCATATGAAAATTTGTTGCTTCGCGACAATTTGGAAAGCCTAATAAGACATCTTTTTTTTTTTACGTATGATGCCATTAATGATTTTCCTGCAAGCAGACAGGACACGTGAGAGATCCGAGAAAATAAGAAAGGAGTCGAACAAAGAAAATAGCAAAGACGATGAAAGGTAATCCAATGAGTCATAATGCCCACCTGACTATCCATAGGTCTTTTTCCTTGAAATCTTCGTACTTTCGCATCCGCATGTATCGCTTCTCAGTAAGCAATTTTCGAATAATGCGCGATGTGTCGTACGAAGCTTTCGAGAAACTGTTACCATGTTTGCTTAAAAAAAATCC
The DNA here is from genome assembly GCA_963971235.1 of Cryptus armator. Lineage (NCBI taxonomy): Eukaryota > Metazoa > Arthropoda > Insecta > Hymenoptera > Ichneumonidae > Cryptus > Cryptus armator. The sequence continues at coordinate 6,045,363 of OZ020235.1, forward strand.
ATAGAGAACGATGGTTTTTCAATGGGTTTTTTTAAGCATTAAAACAAAAGAGAATTAACACTCCACGAAAGAATGGATGCTTTGAATATTTGAATCTGTCGATTTTGTTAGATCTAAAGGAAATGTTAGCGGGCAGGAGAGCTCGGCGAAGAAACCATCTGAGACTACATCGCAGGACAAGAGGTACGCCACACATTTTAAATAAAAAATCGCCTAAAACAATTTTATTCCGTGACCAACACAAAACTTTGAGAATTTGCTTATCCAGCTACGTTAGTAACTCGATCTATTTCTATATATCCATTGATAAATCAATTTTACCACCCATGCGATTTACCGGAGAAATGTTGAAGTTCAGCAATGTTCCAATTGAAAATCCGTTTTCGATGTCATTGCCTGTGATTTTCTTTTTCTATATTTTTACCATCGTTAAGACTATTATCACGATAATTTTTTTTTACCCTGACTTCAGTTTTTCGATCACAATGACATTGAAGATTAGTTGCAGTTTTCACTTGACGCTATTGCTGCGCATTGCGCGCGAGTGCAGATATACGATTATTCGTGCCGCTGACGTTCATTGTCATTGTTTTTTTTAAACGAGATAAACAACAAACAAAAAAAGAAAAACAATTACCTCTGTGAAAAATAATTTTTTTGCGACTTGCTCGCTCCCGAATTCTTATTTCATACCGTGAAGAGGGTTCTTGCGTATTATACAATATACATTGTAGCGTGTGCGTATGCATGCGTGCGAATTATTGTGCGATTAACCGTGAAGAATCCGATACGCATTTACCAATTCGTCGTCGCTAACTATGGACTTAAATCGTATGCTTCATTTCTTACATTGGGCGTATACTCCGAATCTCGCGGAGATCGCTATTTCGTTTGAAAACAACTCAAACAATTGCTACTGTAAATAATGATTCAGTTGTTAAAATAACAACGATGAATCACAGAAACTGAATCATTTTAATATTCAGTTAGGGCTTTTATACAAAAAAAAAAGAAAACTCTTCACCTATTTACGAATCTTATCATCTATTCTTGTGGAAATTGACAATTGTTTCTGATATGCTGATCCGTGCAAACGAGGATACAATTGTACACTTAAAGTTGATCTGTTGTCGTTTATTTTGACTGTTTATTTTTCTTATTTGCGCCGAAAGTTTGACGATTTTTCTAGATAGAAAAAAAAGAAAAGAAACGATAGTAGAGTTTAGAATTTGAAAAAGCTTAACCACCTTTAATTTCATTGTATAGAAAAAGTAAAATACGATTATGCAATACAGCGAGTACACGTCGAAGCGGAACCGTCGAATAAGAGAGATCACTTTGTTGCAGCGAACAAGCGATAAAACATGAGGAGTCAGCTGCATCCCCAATGCCGATGGACCAATCGAAAACATTGGAAGCGCCGAAGAGTTTGGAACTCCCGAAGACCATGGAATTGCCGAAGACACCGAACTTTACGATGGTCGATGATTTACTGTCCTCTCCGGGCAGACAGAATAGACCACCTAAAATAGTTATTATTTTGAGAGGTCCACCAGGCAGTGGAAAATCATTTGTTGCGAAGCTTATCAAGGTAACAACTTTTTTTTATGGAATGGTGATATGAAATTTATAGAATAGAGATGTCGAGACATGACGATTTTTCGAAAGACTGTCGTTTTCTACGCGACGTCACCTCGGATTAATAACTGAGATTTTCAAACCGGAAGTAACGCCTCAACGAGTATTTGATATTTGCTTTTTATGCCGGAAAAAAAAAAAATAACTTCGTTTGTGGAGGAAAACTGAAATTTGTAATCTCCATAAAAAAATAGATCGAATATAAACTGTTGATGTGGGATCTTCTATTGTATCGCACATAAACCAGATGTGTAAATAGTTGAACGATTCACATGAGAACATAGAATTTCCGGTTTGCGGTACAAATGCAACGAGCATCATAAAGGTGTTCGCGGAAAGGACGACACAAAACTGTATACCGTAATAAATATAACAAAATAAACCGGCAACCGTTTGGATGTATTCAGAAAAAGTATAACAATTGTAAATGGTGTGATTAACTATTAACAATTTGACAATTAACGGTTACGTTTTGATTTAACTATTTTTTACGGTATTCGAAAGAAAGATGATTGGTGAGAAATCGGTGAGAAAATGTATCATTTATCGGTTATCTGAGATTAAAAAAAATTCATCCAGATGCGCTATCAATACAATCAGAATCTTGCTGTATCCGCTAAACGATCAGTGATTACTGATGAAGCTGATTTTTTTTTCAACTCTTCTTCATGTCCGCATTCTTTCTTACAGGACAAGGAAGTGGAACACGGCGGTTCTGCTCCAAGAATCTTGAGTATCGACGATTACTTCCTCACGGAGAAAGAGGTCGACGCTGAAGACGACAATGGGAAGAAAGTTACGACAAAAGTAAGCGGCCCGTTGCCATTAATTCTTCACCGTTACTTAAACTAAATACACATTGTGTACAAATTTCATTATTGTGTGCCCAGGAAATGGTATACGAGTACGAAGAGGCAATGGAACAGAGTTACATAACATCGCTGATAAAAGCTTTCAAGAAAAACATAACTGATGGTTTTTTCAATTTTATTATCCTCGATTCGATAAACGAGAAAATCTCAGACTACGAAGAAATGTGGAGTTTCGCAAAAACGAAAGGCTTTCGGGTGAGCAGAGTCCTTCGCAAGCATTATCGTACATTTCGTTGAATTCCGTTTAGACTTCGACATCGTAAAATATTGACTTTGCAGGTTTACGTTTGCGAGATGGAAATGGACACGCAGATATGTTTGAAGAGAAATATTCATAAGCGTTCGGAGGATGAGATCAATAGAATCGTTGACTATTTCGAGCCGACGCCGGGTTATCATCAGAAATTGGATGTCACGTCGTTGCTGCAGGAGGAGGCTATCGAAGAGGTATCTATTGAACACAGCGACTCTCAGCAAATTATTTTTACATTAAATAATTGATAATTTTTGCTTCTGTAGGTTCAAATGGAAGATAGTCAAGAGGTGCAGGAGTCCGAGACACCGGCGAACGACGATAGTCAAGACAGTCAGGAGGATCCTCCCGACGCAGGGGTAAGAAAAATTGTCCGCACGCTTCTTCCGTATCTGAAGGCAGATTGGCGCTTCGCGTTCATTTCGCATAAGTTCGAGAAAAAAGAGAGAAAATTGCAAATACTTCTCGGTGGTATAAAAATCTGAAAACATTTATGCATATTAAAGGTACTGAAAAGTTTAATTTTGCATAATAATAATTCCAAAATGTTATTAACAAATTGATGAATAAATTAATTGGTCAACAAATATCCCGGGAACCCAACTTTTTTTTTTTATGAAAGTGATCTGTTCATTTTTCTGAATACGTATGCATTTTTTCGGATTTCTTAAATTTACTTTTTTTTCAATTTGTTTTTTTTTTTATATTGAAAATATGTATGAAAAAACACAAAATCTAAAGTAAATTGAAAAATCTGAAAAAATTCATACGTATTCAGAGAAATGAACAAATCATTTTCATTAAAAAAAAAGTTGGGTTTCCGGGAAATTTGTTGATCAATTAATTTTTTCATCAATTTGTCAATAAAATGTTGGAATCATTATTATACATAATTAATATTTTCAGTATCTTTAATATGCATGCATTTTTTCAGATTTTTATACTATCGACAAGTATTTGCAATTTTCTTCTCACCTTTCTCGAATTTATGCGAAATGAACGCGAAGCGACATAACTACCTTAAGAGTTACAAATAATGCTTCAATTCATTGAAATATCTAGATTGTCAGTAAGTGGGAGCGAATGGAGGCAGAGGATAAGTTAGGTAAGTACCCACGCCGAAAGTAATGCATCGATCGGCGCGAAAAACATTACTGACGCTATATTTTTTTATTTATTTTTTTTCAGATCGTCTCGATGGATTGGCAAAGAAAAAGCACGAGAGTGCGCCTCACACAATGGAAGATTTTCTGCAAGTACCGGATTATTACAACATGGAGGATACATCTGGGAAGAAAAGGGTTTGTATATTTGACCATTCATCTTACTTCCTAATGTTACTCTTTCAAAACGTTCATAGAAAAGTGCGAAATTTTTTTTAAAAAACCTACAAGAAATATTTGTTTTGGAATTCAAGTCGTGATAGTCGTAATTATGTCACAATTCGATGGCTGTCGATGCATTCCAATGTAACTTTAATTAAAAAAAAAAAATAGCTTATTGTTTGTAAAAATTGATCGGTGAATAACTTTCCGTCGTAAGATCGATATGCTCGATATGATCGATTGTACGAATAATGTTCGCTATCTTTTTTATTTCTGAAGGTTCGATGGGCGGATCTGGAAGAGCGCAAAGAGCAGGAGAAGATGCGCGCAGTTGGTTTCGTCGTCGGACAAACGAATTGGGATCGGATGATGGACCCAACGAAGGGCGGAAGTGCTCTTACCAGAACCAAGTACATATGACCAATGTTTCTTCCTAGATACACCAGAAAAAGCTTTTCATAGAGCATGCGATCAATCGAGTGTCACCGAAAGCAAATATTTTTCGGTCAGTACCTGCGTTCATTAGCGACACAACGAGAAAAATTTATTCGCCCACTATATCAGGAGAGATGCGAATTTATTAATTGTCGTCGATGCAGCGACTATAGGTTCTGCAAATTCATTTCGTTCGTGTAGGAGATATCACGCGTTGTTTCTTCAACGGCAAATGAATTCTTTCGGAATCGTTTCTTTCCATAATCGTTAGTCATTGCTAGAGATTAGTGGACATTATTTCAGGCAATCGTTTATTTTTATTTTTTTTTATTAAGCTATCTAATCACAAGTTTAATACTGCGTCGCAGTTAATTGAATTATTTCTTTTTCTCACACGCATGATTTTATTAATTCGCCGCACGCAAGCAGTACCTCTTCACGTTTTTCACATCTCCTGTTGGCAAGCCGTGTTATAAATTGTCGTTTACGATTTTACATACGTATAATCGTTTCTATTGCAGGTTTTTTCCACTGTCCTAGTGAAAGTCACGTTAAGTAAAAACACAATAGTCAGTGAAAAAATCTTCTCGTGCGACATCGTTAGAACTGAAATAATAATATCAGCGCTCGAGACGCTGATAATCTTTAATAATCGAATAGAAGAAAATATTTCTGTCATTCGTTCGTTTACATACAAATCAAATATCTTTTTGTCTACGAGATTTACGGAACGAACTGTAATTATCATTATACATAAGACTATTAACATTTATTTCTTTTTTTTTTTTTTTTTTTTTTTTTCGTGTTTACGAAAACAAATACAATTCGAACAACGTTGACTTGTAACGCATTCGCCGTATGAATTGTTCCATCAAATTCAATGTTTGATAATAAAAAAAAAATCCACGATATACATTATTATTATGTGGTAATATGCGCAATTTTTTGTTTTTTTCATATTTTATGAAAAAAAGAAAAACGTCGACTCCTCTCCTAAGAAACGATATTCCAAGTGCTTCATTCGGGTCTTAAAAAATTCTGAATGCTTTCCTTTTTGCAAGTGTACTCCGGTGGACACCGACTCGTCATACCGTATTCGATTGCTTTTCTGAAGTCCGCAATCGTCTTTTCGTATCCTGTGTCCATTTGCGCGGATCTGAGGGCATAAATAGCATAAGGAAATCAGTACAGAGATATTCCTAATCAACGAATCATGTGCCAAATTTAAACTATAGTTGTTAAGCTGAAATATTTAGCATTTTTTTTCCATCTGTATCTATAAGAAGTTACGAACTGTGGCATGAGTTTCATTGTCTGAATGATCATTTCAACAGCACCGAGATACTCTTTCGCGGTACTGGGAACTTCGCAGGCTGCTCTGTAGAGACACGTGTCTCCGATCAGGTAGCCCAGAGCCAAAGCAACTTCACCCTCGGTGACGACGTTCTCTGCAACATTCCAATACATTAAATGCATAACGTGTTATTACAGATTTTCATTGAAGTAAAGCTTTTGTAATGAGCTAAAGGAGAAAATCACCTTCGTTTATTTCACGACCCTTGATCCCGTGATTTCCGAGATAACCGGCTCCGAAAACGACGGCTTTGAGTACCAGTAACAGAAGGAGGTTCGAGAGATTCAAGTTGAGTACCTGAGAGACGAGGCGAAGGAGAAACTCAAGCGAGTAAGATAGTGATTTGTTTTTTTTTTTTTTTTTTTAATGATTACAGTGAATCCTCTCAGTAGTCCGATTTCGCAGGCAATGAAATGAAAAAAGACTATCGAGAGGCTAATAATTGTGAGTGAAATTTTGAAAAAATTATCATTTACAACATACAGGAATAATCAACGCGTCTATTACGACTGTAAAACTGTTTAAATTTAATTGAATTTTCACCGAATTTTAGTTTGAATAATACAACAATATTTTGTGCGCGAATTGTCGATTAAGGATGAGGATTTTTGAAGTTTTGGGGCTCTTTTAGGCGGATAAAATACCTGACTGCTACTGGTTGACCGCTGAACGAGTTCCTTGGCGATTTCAGCGAGCATAGAGCCGGTGGCCCTTCTTCCGTCCCTTTCGTAACTAAAATTATCCGCGTTTCTCGCGACAACGGCGCAGGTAAGCACCCCAAGAAAAACTATAATTTGCCAGGAGTTCTTCATGTTTTTCTTTTCGTTATTTCAATTTTATACGCAGAAAACAAAGTGTAGTTGACGACAAGCGAACGGTAACTGTCGCGAGACTAGTTGTAACTTAGGTGCGAGAGCTCAATTTATAAGAACATTGCGTTCTCATCAATGCGTGAAGCGGACAAACCTCTGTCCATGTGCAACAGACGCTAAAGTCTCCTTTGCTTTTCTCTCCATTGTAACAAAGAACATCGCTGCGTAATGACTCGTATTAGGTACTTTCGCGTGTACCGAGACGCATCGTCAACTTACTCTACTAGTGTTCCAAACACTTTCCTTACGCTTTGACGGAAATAAAAGGTGAAAGTAATCGTTTGAACTTTTACTCGAATTACGAATATGTGGAGCGATAACCGCTAATTCGTGAATGTAATAATTTTTTTATGAAGAGTTTGTGTAGCAAGTAGACACGCGGGCGCGACGTTGACAATTAAAAATTATCGTATTGCTATCTTTTCATAACGAGCTTCACGGATGCATGGGTCGTTGATAAAAACTTTGAAATATTGCTAATTGAATTTTAAATGAGTGGTGTATGGAAGTTCTGCAAATTTTAATGCGGGAAAGGAAAAGTGTTAACTGTCTACGAAGAATTGTATTTTTTGGATTAACTTCTTGACGTGACGTTGACATGCGATTTATCAGTTTTGAAATTATCTTTTTTTTCTAACGCCTTTAAGATTAGAAATTAGAAAACGCAGCGCTTCCTTTCTGGTGACTTTACTTTACTTTATTCGATACCCGTGCGTTTCTTAATTCATCTTTTTATCATTCTATCACAACTGATTAGAAAGAGACAATGTATTGGTAATATTTATTAAAGGCGTCGAAGGGGCGTCGCGGCCAATGCAAGATAAAAAGAAAATCTCTCAACACTGTCCGTTCACATTTACTTAAAAACCGCGATAATATTTTACAAGGCATGTAGTATTTTTTCATTATATTTACTTCCTCGTAAAGGAAGCTGTGCAATGTTCTACTTTGCAATCGTTTTTATTCGGTAAGAGTATTTTTCGTTGATTTTTTTACAAGAAATTAATACAGTGGGACTTGTGTTTTCTTAACTTCGCTTTACTCAACCGCCCGCTTATTTCAACTCGTTATCATGGCAAGGATTTCGCTTAACTGAATTTCCCGTTCGTCCGTTCACCCCACTGCAAGCGCAAAATGTACATTCCGCATGCGCAGTCACGCCGTATCTACGGGCGCGTATACCTCTCGTTGCCCCTACTGGCAGCAACTGACCGAACGTAGGAACTGTAGGGGAAATACAGAATAGCGAAAGTGTCCGGTCCCGTCGAGTTAAGGATGATTCACCTGTTCCTTCCCAACCAAAAACGAGATTTCGCGGGAATTTCAAACACTTTCCAATAGTATAAAAATCTGAAAAAAATCAGTCGTCTTGAAGACATGAAGGATTATGATTTTGAATAATAACAATGTCAAAATGTTATTATCAAATAAATAAATCAATAAATAATTTAAAAAATAGACAGTGGAACTTTTTTTTCTCATTTCAAATGAATCTGTTGATTTTTTAGAAACTATATGCATTTTTTCAGAATTTTCTTGTATTTTTGAAAACCCCGTTTTAACATTTTTTGAAATGCTATTGTTACGTAAATATTTATACAATCACCTCGAAACTTTACGAGTGTGATGTGGAATGCTGTTGCAAAAACATATCCAAAATGCAGGTCTTTATATACATTTTTCAAAATTTCGAAAAAAAAATTTCAAAAATATAAGAAAATTCTCAAAAATTCGTATGGTTTCTAAAAAATTTATAAATTTATTGGAAGTGAGAAAAAAAAAACTTTCACTGGGGAATTCTAGAACAATTAATTTATTTACTTATTTGTTAATAAATTTTTGACATTATAATTATGGAAAATCAGACTTCTTGATATATTTAATGGCGTATAACTACTTGGTAGCGCTCGACCGATTTGCGGGTTCTTATACTTTTTACTGGTACTTGGCGTCGAGACGCTACCGCGTTTCTTGATACGGTTGATTTTTTTCAGATTTTTACTGTAACACGAAGTACTGAAATTTTGATCGTATTAAACTTTTGGTTGGAAATGTACGGGTGATACATCCTTAAGAAAACAGGGGTTATATTGTAGTATTTGGTAAAATTCCGCGTACAACGAATTTGAATGCAAAACTTTTTTTTTTTTTTACAAAAAAGCAAATGTTATGCCAAATAGTGAATTTTTTTTTTTTTTTTCTGAAAAAAATAAAAGAAGATCTAAATCAATATGAGTGAAGTGTCAGTATTACACATGTATTTTTTTTAATTGTAGAAAAATAAATAAAATCATATCCGCCATTGGCAGTGACAACAAAAATAACTAAATTGCAATACATAATAGACGTCCCAAAGATCAGTCAGTCTTACGACATTCAAGAGCACTGGGATGTTAATTAGAATTGCTAGTTATTTATTTTTGTTGTCATTCCCGTTGGCCGATTCGATTTCATTGATTTTTCTACAATTGGTTTATAAAAAAAAACGTGTGTAATAACTGTGCATAACTGCCATTTGATTCATATTGATTTACCTTTCTTTTTAAATTATTTTTTGCAGAAAAAAAAACAATTTTTGTAAGTTTTTAGAATAACTTTTACCTTTTTGAAAAAAAAAAGTTTTTGTTTGTGTTAGTTAAATTTTATTGATTTTTGAAAACCAGTAAATATTAAGTAAAGGTTGACTCTTGAGGTATTTACTACATGATAACAAATTTTTTGCTGATATTTTCAATAAACTGCAGCGATGATATAAGCACAATTGGCTTTTTACTACGGTAGGTAACGTAAAAAAAAAAGTTAAACGAAGTTAAGGCATAAAGATCGCGGAAAAACAAATTTTACACGTTGATCACATTTCATAGCATTGTTCACGTTCCGAAAAATTCGCGAAGACTATTTTTTACTTTATTTAGTCCCAAAAATTTTGCTTTGTTTTTTTATCAATCTATTGTTGCGATGTTTAACCACATTCGCTATTAACATTATTAAACGTTAACGTTCGCGAATAATGAAATAAAAAAATATTCCTGTCAAGTAATTCGGCAACTGATAATAGCAGTCGACAAATGAGTCGCATTAAGCGATTCGAATATGCGCTCTGCGATGAGTAACGCAGTGTAACAAGACATATTTATCACAAATCCACGGTCACGGTGTCGAGAACTCGGCTTTGGCTGAACCATTTCAATCGTAAGTAAGCGCAGTGGAAAGCTTGAGTGCGAATCATATTTTAAAAGTGCCATTAAAAATATTCTCCGATGTCGCATTACCGAGAAATCATCGATCAAAGATTTACTTCCGGCATATTGAAGTATAAGTGGAGGTGCGTTTTTTTAAGTACTTGGCGTTGAGGCGCTATCGCGCTTCTTGGTGTCGAGGCGCTACCGTGCATCTCGATAATATTCGGAAATATCCTACAGGAAATAAGGAATTTTTGTTATCCTATAGACAATGAGTAGTATTCACTAATTCTCAAAACAGTAATGTATATTATAATTAGAAGTGATACTAATCACTAGAAGTGATTATTTATTCCGTTGTTTCAGTAGTACTGTTCTTTAAGGATGGTCTCCGACAGCAGAGTTAAAACCAGCGATGTGATATATAAGTGTCTCATATAAATCTATAAGGTTGAATTGATACCACTGACCCACATCGATGCTATAGCTTCCGCAGAAGTGTCTCGTAGAAGCGTCGGTTGTGATGTGATCGTCATAGAATGTAATATGTAGCAAAGCCCCCCTCTCCTGGATGCGCGCGACCTAAAGTGGGGAGACAAATCCACTTGTTCGCAAATTGCTGGGTACTTATAGTCTGTAGACTCGGCATATCCCGATTGTCTCATTGTAACTACACAAAGTATACGCTTTATTCGTTGAGAGACTAAGTCTTTACACCACGATGATAGTTTTTTCTCGATATCTCGCAACCTCCATTCGTGTACTCATGGTTGCATATTAAACGAGAGTCTATAACTCGCTTTTCGCAAAGTATGGGTGCATAACTGATAGGCATTCGTAACCACAGTGCGCAGATAGGAATAAATGATTACATCCCTCACGTTCGGTAAACTGTAGAGACGATACATACAAGTACAAGGAAGCGGTGAATCATTGCATAATCAAGTTGCTTGAGTATAGAAGCGATCGGAAAAAGTTTCCGAGTTAACTTATTGATCAACTATTCTGGATATATACGTTTCTGTTAGGGTCAATGCGCTTAGCACCTCATACTCTTTTACTCTTCAGCAATAAAAGTACGTGTGTTCAAGAATATCCTGGTAGTGAATAAAGTATGAGTTCAGTAATCGTGAATTCTTGAATTATTCGCTATCTCCGGAATTATAGTTCACGTATACGAGCTGCGAAGCTGTCGTAAGGGTGGGGGCATGCGCGATCGAAGAGCATGCGCAGTATCAGTAACATTTTGGATCTACGAGGAGGCACATCGGGACGATTTTCTGCTTCAAACATATATGAATCGAATGATAGACTCTGAACGATGTACAGCATGCAAACGAATGATAGACTCTGAATAAAGTACACAAGACACGAACGAATGATATACTGGAAACGGATACTCGTTTCAACGGCAGTTTATGCTCAAGAAGGGCGTGTCGTTACGTTCCCAGTCAAAGTTAGATTCGGAGAGATTCGGTTTCGAATAATTCTCAATGGAATAAAAATCTTTCAAAAAATCAACTATATAGAAGATGTTAATTAATAATAATCATTTTGCATAATAATAATTCCAAAAAGTCATTAACAAATTAGTTTAAAAAAATTGATAAATCACATCCGGCATATGAATTTTTTTTAATTAGAAAGTTAGAAAAAATTCGAAAAAAATGTATACGTGTTCAGAAAAAATAAACGATCAATTTCTGGAAAAAAATTAAAAAGACGTTTGCTTGTCGGATGGTTCGCTAAGTAATTTTTTTTTACAGTTTGTTAATAACTTGTTGACATTATTATACAAAATTAATGCTCTTCTTGTAAATAGTTAATTTTTTTTTTTATTTTTCATTGATAAGTATTTAAAAATCTCTCTGAATCTCACTTTTGGCTGGGGGTGTAATAATACGCCATCCGTAAACAAATGAGCCGAGCAATCGACTTACAGGCTGTAAAAGATTTACACAATGGAAACGTATCTAATAATTTGTTCGTTTTTATTGTAACATCACTTCTGATTCGAAAATTTCGATTATTTAATCGGGATTGACGTGACAGTGATAATTAGGCAAAATGTTGATTTTTTTTCTGAACGCTGTAGATACCATTATTTTACGATATTTAAATTTCACCATATTTTTATGCCTGCAACGGCGTATCGGCTCGTCGGCTACTTTTCTTCCATAGGGACGAAAAGTAATACTTTTTTCACATCCCTGCACGGAAAGTTCGTACTTTCCTCCCCGATGAGCGGGGCGAAAGTGAGTACTTTATTCCCTTGGGAGATATCTTCGCCCAAGGGCGGAAAGTAACTCCCTAGGGAGGAAAGTGCCCACTTTCTCCCCTTTCATCAGCGAGCCAAGTACGAACTTACCATGCAGGTATGTGAAAAAATCGTATTTGCACCGCGGGCGGAGTTGGCATTCCAACTCGTGTGTTTGGTTCTGCCCTCGGTGGGCAAAGAAGCCCGGGGGGCCCTCGGGCCTTCGGACCCTCTTTTCCCACCGCTGGCATCCCCCTACGCACTCGTCATTAATGTCCAACTTTCCGCCCTTGGTGCAAAATATACTATTCCTCCCACTCGACTGCTTTTCCTCCTGCCGGTCAAGAATCGCTAACTTTCCACCCGCATTCTTGGCATGGAATATGGTCATTTTAGCGTAGTCCGGAAATAATATTTTCAGTAGAAAATCGGGATCCCGTCGCGTGCGAGGACAATCGGTCTCTCTCGCACTCGTGTGAAGCGCGCACTCGCCTTCGGCTCGTGCCTCACTTCACACTTGTCGAGATTGACCTTTTTTCCTCACTCTAGACACGAAAATAACTATCCTGACCGTTTTCTCGCACGGGGTGCGGGAAAAGCAGCAGAAAATCAGGTTCGCGTCGCGTGCGAGGAAAATCGGTCTCTCTCGCACACGCCTTCGGCTCGTGCTTCATTTCACACTCGTCGAGATCGACCTTTTTTCCTCGCTGTAGACACGTAAATAACTATTCTATGTAGTAAAATTTTCATTTAAAAAAAAAATACAAAATTGGGTATAAGTTTTGAATATAAAAATCAATACTGAGACTAACGCGACAGGTATGTGGAAGTTGGGCCGAGTTATCGTCACCACTTTTGCTGCGTTGTTTTAATCGTCTGAAAGGTACATCATACGCATATATAATCAAACTCTTTTAAAGATGAAAAGTCTTAATAACTTAATCTTAATAACTCTTTCATTCATTTATGGAAAATAATATTTGAAGATATAAATGTGAAGATTTGAATATGTGAATTCTCATCATCCCACATTATTGGTACGATCAATCGATCAATCTTTCCTTCACGGCCATTAACATTGAAAAATATCCCATAGAGTTTTTCATTATCTGCGGAAATTATGAGAATATCACTTGTTTAGACGTCCGATGATTAATGTGTAAGAAGATAAATACATACGCCATTGAAGAGCTTCAGATTAAAGGTGCAAAACTTTCCAGCGGTCAAGTAAAGCGGTATATTTGATCTGTGATGAACGAAAAGAAAACTCTTTGCTTCGCGAGGAGTCAAATTGTACCACGCAGAGTCGTAGAAATCGTCGGACACTTTAGTGCTCTAATATGGAGAAAAATATGAACAGTAACGCTTCCATTATCGCCCAAATGTGATATGTTGAATCTCCGCACTAACTTCAACCAATAGACGATCTCCAACCCAGCAATACATGAATAAATGTGTTACCGTATACATGGTATACATCACAGCACTTGTCACATCGACGATTGGAAACTTTGCATATTTTTTTTCATTCGTTATAGCCTGAAAGAGTTTAAATGCAATATTATTCTAGATTCATGCAAAATGGTATATTGTGCAACATCGGCCGAAAGTTGGCAATTGCCACGAGTGTGAGGTTTTCGGTCCGAGTTGCACACTATATTTTCTGACCGTTTTCCGGCACGGCGTGCGGGAAAAACAGGAGAAAATCGGGTTCGCGTTACGTGCGAGGAAAATCGGTCTCTCTCGCAGTCGTGTGAAGCGAGCACTCGCCTTCGGCTCATGCCTCACTTCACACTCGTGGAAATCGACCTTTTTTCCTCGCTCTAGACACGAAAATAACCATTTTTCCCGACTACGCTAAAATGACCATATTCCATGCCTGTAACGCGGGTGGAAAGAGGCTGATTCTTAACCAGCGGGCAGAAAAGTACTTTTCTTCCCTAGGGACGAAAGATACTTTTTTTAACTCATGTACGGAATGTCCCGCGTTCCGTGCCTCCAAAGCGTTCGCGAAGTAGCGTATTGTAGTAAGGTGTGAAATAATATTCTTGCGCATGCGCAGATCCTCAAATTCCTTCATTATTTCACGCATTCCTTTATTATTTCACACTTTTCCCCTCCTTTGACACTCGAACTAATTTTGAGGTTAGGTTGTCGCTCACGCTTTGCAGGCACGAATCACGGGACATACTGTTCATTCGTTAAAAAAAGAAGTATGTGGTACTTGTACAAAAAAGCGGACATCCCACGGCGGTTAGGAAACAAGCTGCGCTCGATTCGGCTCGTGCGCCGCGCCTAACCTTCGCGGAATAGCCGCTTTCCCATACTAGTATCACAATCTACTATTTTCTACTAACGTTGCAGGCATAAAAATATGGTCATTTTTTAACATAGCCGGAAAAAAAGTATAGTATGTTACTCGGGATGGAGTGCTTTTTCACCTCGTGTGATTTCAGCTCTTGCTTCGCTCGGGCAGCAACCTTCACACCCGGCGAAAAATACGCACTTCCCTCCCTTGTAGCATAATATACTATTTTGTAACGAGTGCAGGGAAAACCGACGCATTTCATGGCAGTTTTGCGGGAAGGCCAGTGAAATGTGAGGTTATCATTTTTCGTCCCAAGTGACTAAAGTAAGCTCCCAAGGGACGAAAGTAAAACAATCGCGAACTGCGCATGCTCGAATCTATATTTTCGCTACTGCCACGAAATCAGCTACTTTCGACCCGCAAAACGGCCATGAAATGCGCCGCTTTCCATGCACGTGATACAAACATTTATATTTTTGTAAAAAAAATCGCTCGTTGCGCTCGCCGCAACGCGATGAAACGCGTGGTTAACTTACCGAGAAAACCACATAGCCTTGGAAACAAAAAGTCACTGTGCAAGAAAGAATCTGAACGAGAAGTATCAAGCTGAATGTGTTTTTTATGACGGCAGCGAGCCTCATTGAAACAAAAACAGAAAACAATTATATGTATCGTTCGTCACTCGACGAAAAATTTTCTTCGACATTCTTACTGATTAAGCTTATCATGTCTGTTAACGATAGTGCCAAGTCTTCGCCAATATTTCTCAGGTTGATCCGTTTTCGTTTCAGTCACAAGGTTTTTCAGTGAACACCGAATAACACCGAGTTGACCGCACAAATGCAGTACCAACATTGAAACAAAAGAGTCCGATGCTGAATACGACGTCGTGGATATGAACGTTATAGCACATTGAGATATCCAAAGTGGTACAAATACTATCATACTCGTTGTGTCGAACGGATAGTACGATTCGAATGGAAGTCCGATTGTCAATCGGGGATCCATGTTAGAATCTTTCTTTAAATGAATCGTCGACCAGAGCTGAAACTTTCAAGTCGTGTCACGAAAAAAAAATGTTGTTCTACAATCGAATAACATTTATACTTTTTTTGCAATCGAAGTTTACCTTCCAAACATTATGATTAAAGTTCGCGACGACGGCGATGGTTAGTGATGAAATACTAATAAATCTGCTTATCTTAGCTATCTTCGTCATAATTTCGCGATCGAGTTCCGATCGTACGTTTAACCAGTCTTCAGCGATTGAAATAAGAATTTCACCCGTGGCTTTGGAATAAAAAAAAAACTTAATGAAATATGAACATAAAAGAAAATGAACCGAAATTCATACCGTAAAAGTTACGCCGGATTTTTACCTTTTCTGTGCAATTGTAGAGTTAGAATTTTTGCTATCGCTGTGGCAATTGGTATATTGATGGACAGACAATCGATATTGGAGTTCAAATCACCCCAGAGAATTGATAATCCAGCTGTTTGAGGCGCCCAAACGAATGCGAATATCAAAAACGCCCATAACCACCCCATTTTTTGAGCTATTGGTCCTTCACCCTCTGTTGGCCAGAGGCTCAGTAGCTTTTGATAATAAACGTTCCAACCGTAAGCGTACGCGAAGCCTAAAGATTATCGGTCACTTGAATAATGTCTTTATCATCGCAATCAAACGAACCTTTGTCATTTGCCATTGCAATGCTTACAATGTCGGTGGTCTTTTCGTCACTGATTTTTCTCCTCGCGCACAGAAAAAAAACTTCTTGCGTTTTCGCAATCATGCATGCTACGTCGTATAAACTATGCATGTTTCTCTATCCTAACTTCGACGACCTCTTATACATTTATCATGAGCCAAGTGAATATTCTGAACTTATACGTGATGGACTCGTAGAGCATTCATTGTATAGATATCGTGAACTCTGTGTCCTATCGGAACCGAGGAACGCAAAGTATAGCGATGAAACCGACCAGACACGAATAAACTATCGATACAATAACAGCGACTAGTGTGCGAGGAGTTGCACTTTGTCGTTTTTGATCATCTAAATAACTCAAGAATAATATTTTTATTTCGTCGTAAACATTTTTCTGCATTTTTTTCGTCAATCATTCAAAATCCAACGATCAGTGACAAATACTTTATTCATCATCGTTAGGTACAGTGAACGGTTAGGTAGAAAGTGCGCACTTCTCCATTACCGGAAAAAATAATCGTGGCGATATGTATGATAATGTTTGAAAATATCAGCTGATGCAGGATTATTTCTGACGAGATATGAAACAATACGATCATATCGTATTATTCAGACCATATCGTATTACTCTCAAATGTGATCATACATGATCATTTTTGAGAGTAATACGTGTAGGAAATTGTGAACGCTTTGTTAAAAGATTACGTTAAGTACCCTGAAAGGTAATTTATTTTTTTAAATAAATTTTATACGAGATTCTACATAACATCTGTGTCCTATACATATACTGTGGAAAGTCGTGTGGGATTCTAGTTTATCATTCACTATGTAGATTAGTGTTAAAATTAATCGATCAATCTCTCTTTCATCGCCATTAGCATTGAGAGATAACCCATTGATGTTTTCATTATCTGTTCGAGTTTTTAAAGCCCATTATGATTAATCTTACAACGATCTATGAACAAATACTCGTACTCACGGCGTTGAATAGCTGCAGATTGAAAATGCAGAATTTACCAGCGTTTAACTGTAATGGAATATTCGATCTGTGACAAACGAATAAGAAAGCTTTCGCTTCCTTGGGAGATAAATTGTACCATGCCGTTTCGTAGAAAGCATCGGAAATGCTGATGCTCTATGCAAAATAAAAAATTAAATTGCTATGTATCATTAAAAACTTTATGGTCGAAGTCGTACTTACTTCGACCAAAAGTCTGTCCCCTACGTAGCAATAGATGAAAAGATGCGTCACCGTAAAAATAGAATAGATCACACAGAATCCAATGTCGAAAATGGGAAGGTATGCACTGTTGTGATCCATGAGATTCTAAAAATTCTGCGTTCATTACAAAAACTTTATTGATTTTCGGCAATTGCGTTGTACTTACCGTGAACATTGCGTAGCCCTGGAAGCAAAAAGTCACTGAACAGACCACCATTTGAACGAGAAGTATCGAGCTGAATGTGTCGTTTATGGTTGTTACGAGGCTCGTTAAAAAATAAATAAAACCCGTTAGTACACATTTCTGTCTCGTCCTGATTACATGGACAAGTTCGTACAAAAATACAGTCCAAGCTCCGTATTCTTAACTCCGCTTAACTTAACCGATGCTTTATTTTAACTCGTTACCATGACAACGAGTTCCCTTAACTGCATTTCCCCTGAGTTCGTTTTCCCCACTCCAAGCAGAGCTTATTTCGTAAAATGTAAACTGCGCACGCGCAGCGGTTACAAAGTGGCTTCGCACCTATGGACGCGTATACCCCTCGTTACCCCTATTCGCAGCAACTGGGAGTAGGGACGATAGGGGAAATACAGAAAAGGGAACGGGTTCGGTCCCGTCGAGTTAAGAATACGGAACTTGGACTGTAGTACATTTTGCAATAAGGGTCGAAAGTTGGCTATTGCAACTCGTGTGATTGCAGCCCTCGCTTCGCTTGAGTCGCAAATCTCACACTCGTTGCACACTATACTTTTTGTAACGAGTGCAGGGAAACCAGCGCGTTTTATAGCAGTTTTGCAGGACGCACAGTGAAAAGTGAGGTTATAATCTTTCGTCCCAAGGGCAGAAAAGTTATCTAGCGGGCAGAAAAGTTAACTTTTTTACCCAAAGGACGAAAAGTTAGGGCAATGCGCATGCGCGAACCTTTTACTTACGATACTGCTACGCAAAGAGCGACTTTCGTCCTGCAAAACTGCTATGAAATGCGTCGCTTTCCATGCACGAGTTAAAAAAAACCATTGGTTGAATTCCAATTTAATCGTTTTTTTTGTCTTGTATTTTTATTGTAAAAAAAAAAAGAATAATTTAGTTCTTACTCGTTGAGCTGATCGTGCCGCAACACGATATCCGTGAGACTCGTCCAAAATGTTTCCGGCTCCTTCATCGTCGTCTCGTTGACAAGATTTTTCAAATAATAACGAATAATCCTGAGCTGACCGCATACATGGAGGATCATCATTGAAACTATTGAGTCGGGTCCGGAATACGATATCATCGATAATACCGTTGCAAAGAATTGACCGATCCAAAGTGGTATAAAAGTAATCAATTTTGTTGTGTCAAAGGGAAAATACGAGATTTGCAGCATGCCAAATGACAATCGGGGATCTATGTTCGAATGGTCGTTTCGCACCAGAATCCAGAGCTAAAGATTGTGCGTTACATTATTAAATCAATCGAGATTATGTCATCTCACGATTTTGCTTCCTCAAGAAGCTTTGTATTGGTGAACATTTTTTTTCCGAGATTTTCATGTAAACACTTTTAGAATATTCCAAAACGTCGAAAAATCACATTTAGAAAAAATATCCTTCGGTATGTATGTGTGCGCATCATTTGACCTCATAACTTGAGAACGGTTCGAGATGCCAAGCTAAAATTTATACCACATGTTGGGGGTTCAAGTCCCCTTGTTTGGTCTAATTTTTAGAAAAATCAATGCAGACGTTTAGTTTTCATGCCATTTTGAATTTTTTTAAATGTTTGTACCCGCTGTACACGGAGAGAAGGATCTGATACAATTTACGATATATCTCGTAAAAAATATCGTACATTTCTGGTAGTGCGGAGTGAATGACGCCACCTGTTGAAAATTACGAGAACTATGCGACTTTTTACCATAGCATATGGTACAAATCCCCATAAATGTAGTAAAAATTCCCATAATATCGAGTATTTTCATCATAGGTGGCGCCAACGTCGAATGTTACCAGATAACACGGTAATGTCTAGTAGATCCTTCTCTCCGTATAGCTGCCACATTTTTTGAGATATCGGGCTGAAATTTGGACCAAAGATAGGTTTTCATTAAACAAGGTCTGGGATTGAATCTGTCGTAAATCCACTGAGTTGTGCAAATTTTTTGGCACCTTGATTTTGTTGAAAAAACTTTTTTCTTTACACTAGCAGCACAGCACTGATCAAAAAAGGTACGTAAAAACTTACAATTAAAATAACTCTGATTACAAAAAAAATATTTTCTTCGACTAGCAGCATAACATGATAAAAAATTTACTTAAAAACTATCAATTAAAATAACTGATCATAAAACAAAGCTTCTTGAGGAAGCCAACAATTATGAACGTACTGTCCCACAATCTGCGCGGGGTAGACTGTGATAAATGAAAGAGAGGAAGCAATATGCCAATGTAATTAGCAGCTTTTTTATTTAGAATTACCTGAGAGATAACGTACTCGAAGAACATGATGTTGGTAAGAGACACTGATATTATAGAGATGAATCTGCTGATTCTGGCAGTTTCCAACATTATACTTTTCTCACTTTTTGCTTTTACGTCAATCCAATCGTCGCCCATTGTATCGAGAATTGAACCGATAACTTAGAAATCAAGAAGTAAATTTATGCATTGAAAGAACAATATTCTTCTAATGAAGTCTCTTTACCGTCTCTCTGATATTCAAGAACTATGAGTTTCGCTATCGCAACAGACACTCCCATGTTTGTAGATAGACAATCGATCATAGAGTTCAGATTGCTCCGAAGAAATTGGAAACTGGCCGCTTGAGGCATCCAGATGAAGATTAACATTAAAATTGCCCACGCCCACCCTTTTTGGCGCTCCAAAAATCCTTCGCCTTTCATCGAACAAATGCCCAATACGTTCCGATAATAAGAGTTCCATCCGAAAGCGTATGCGAAACCTGACAAACGGACAGCAAATGTATTTACTTCCTTCATCACCTCGACTCGTCTCGTCTCGTATTAACAACATCGCGTACCTTTTTTATCTGCCATCGAAAATTACTCTACCGTGGTTTTCTGGATACTAACCTATTTCCGTCAAAGAAAATCCACTCGAGCAAAAGCATTATTCGTTCTCGCAGCTATGCATGCCTCGTCGAATAAAATATTCATGCTTCGAACTGCACCACACGCTGATCTCTTATACATTCGTTATGAGCAAACTGTCGGTTAGTATATTCCAAACTTGGTTGTTATAAGCATATAGCATTAATAACAAATATCTGTCGGGACGTAGAAAACTAAACGCAGCGGTCAAACGATCATACATGAATAAACTCACAGGAGAAGATAACTGTCGACGAGGCAATGTCTTCCTGCAGTCGTACCATTTTGTGGGGTTTTGTCGTTTTTATGGACTCCGATAGTAAGGTTAGATTTTCACGTCAGAAGTGTTGTTTAATTTCTCGACAAAGATTCAGTATGTTACGACAAAAATAGAAAGTAAAAAAAAGTAAAAATGAAAGCAAACGAACGAGTAAGCGAGTTAAGTAAAAATGATTAGCTTCGCTATCGATATTCGCAGTGGTGCGTTTGATGAAGATCACTTCTCCAGTACCTTCAATGCTTTCATCGCAGACATTTTTACCGAAAGTTGCTTGGATATTCTAAACATGTTATGTTTTTTTTTTCATAATTCTATATACCACGTGACTATGTTCTAAACGGATGTTGTGCAAAATTGCATCGATATTTGATTTTTATCATTGACTAGGGACACCAATTTCAAAAACTAATCGATCAATCTCTCCTTCATAGCCATTAGCATCGAGAGATATCCCATTGAATTTTTAAGTATCTGTTTCGAGCGATAAACCAATATGATTAATCTCTGAATGGTCAATAGACAAATGTCGTACTTACGGCATTGAAAAGTTGCAAATTGAATGAGCAGAATTTACCAGCGTTTAATTGAAGTGGATTGTTCGATCTGTGACAAACGAATAGGAAAGATTTCGCTTGCTTCGGAGACAAATTGTACCATGCTGTCTCGTAGAAAGCATCGGAGATACTCGTACTCTATCGGCAACATAGAGAAACGACAGTGGCTTTTTACCAGTTTGACTTTACTATCGAAACTGCACTCACTTCGACCAAAAGCATATCTCCTACGTAGCAATAGATGAAAAGATGTATGACGGTAAATGTTCCATAAATCGCGCAGAAAATAATGTCGAAAATGGGAAGGTATTCGGCGTTACGATCCATCAGATTCTAAATTTGTTGTCTTAATGAAGAAATATTATTTCATCGCACTAATTGGAATCGTACTCACCGTGAACATTGCGTAACCCTGGAAGCAAAAAGTCACTGAACAGACCACCATCTGGACGAGAAGTATCGAGCTGAATGTGTCATTTATGATCGATACGAGGCTCGTTAAAAAATAAAACGCGTTAATACACGTTTCTATCTCGGTATGACTATGCGGTTAAAACCCAACAAAAAAAACTATTGGTTGAGATTTAATTCAATAGTTTTGTTTGTTTTTTTTTTTTTTTTTTTTTCTTTCAAAAAAGTCGATCTATTCTTACTCATTAAGCTTATCGTGCCTCATCACGATAACAGTAAGACGTCTCCAAAATTCTTCCGGCTCTCTCATTGTCGTCTCATTAACAAGATTTTTCAAATAATAACGAATAATCTTGAGCTGCCCGCAGACATGAAGGACCATCATTGAAACTATTGAGTCAGGTCCGGAATATGACATCATCGATAATATCGTTGTGAAAAATTGACCAACCCAAAGCGGCACGAAGGTAATAAATTTCGTTGTGTCAAAGGGAAAGTATGAGATTTGAAGCATTCCAAATGCCAATCGGGGATCTATGTTTGAACGATCGTTTTGCACCAGAATCCAGAGCTACAGATTGCGCGATCGATTATTGAATCACTTGATTATTGCGTTGAGCGCAGTTTGGACATTTTTCATCAGAATTACCTGAGAGACAACGTATTCGAGGAACATGATGTTGGTGAGAGACACTGATAATATAGAGATGAATCTACTGATTCTGGCGGTTTCCAACATTATGCTTTTCTCACTTTTTGATTTAACTCCAATCCAATCGTCGGCGATTGTATCGAGAATCGAACCGATTACTTGAACATCAAGCAGCGAAATTAGGCATTGAACGATGAATGTTCTTCCGAATAGGTCTCTTTTTACCGTTACGCTGATATTCAAGAACAATAAGTTTCGCTATCGAAACAGACGCTGCCATATTTGTGGATAGACAATCGATCATCGAGTTCAAGTTGCTTCGGAGAAATTGGAAAGTGGCTGCTTGAGGCAACCAGAGGAAGAGCAATATTAAAATTGCCCAAACCCAACCTTTTTGACGCGCTACCAGTCCTTCACCTTTTTTCGCACAAATGCCTAATACGTTCCGATAGTAAGAGTTCCATCCGAAGGCGTAGATAAAGCCTGAAGAACAGCTCGCTAGTTTATTCAATTTCTTTATCGTCTCGTATTAAACAACATCGCGTACCTGTGTTATCCTTCATCGAGAATTACTGTGTCGCGGTTTTCTAAACATTGACGTACCTTTGGTGCAGAAAATTCGCTTGCGCAAAAGTGTTCTTCGATATTGCAACCGCGCATGCCTCGCCGAATAAAATCGTCATGTTTCCAACTTCACTACTAACTGATTGCTCATAAATCCGTAATCCCTAGTCGCTCATAAATATCTCATGAGCCAACGGTTTCATCGTATACTCTGAACTTGGATAGCTATATACGTGGCATTAATATTGAATACGGCAAACTCCAATGTGCGCACGCGGTGACCATAAGAACCAGTGACGAATAAACTCTCACGGGCAATAAGCAAAAAATGCAATATCGACACGCGTGCCCAGGCGAAGCCGTTGCATTTGTCATTTGCTTACTCGTAAAAACTCGATGATAAGATTGCGCATCTACGTCGAAACGTTTAGTCAATGTTTGTGACAACGATTCAATATACAATGCGACAATGAGACAAAATGATGTTTAGCTTCACTATTGATATTGACAGTGTTGTGTAACTTAAGTAGTGTGCACCAGGATCGTTAAAAAAAACGCTTATTTTTTTAATTAAGTGGTTCATGGAGATAAAATTGTACTATTTTGTTACTCCAAGCAAAATGGAAAATTCCACTCAATATTTTTATTTCACCGTTGAAGAACTCCGGAGTAAAATTACAAAATTCATCAGCGGCTAATTGAAGTGTCGTGCGTTTTTATCAAAATCGCGAAAGATGGCGATACTGTATCAACGAGAAACACAGCTTAAAAAAATAGTATCTCGTGACGTATATGATGCCCTGGATGCAGCAGATTTCATTTAAATAAACGACTCACCTCATCAAAATCCTGAAATATTACGACAAAAAATATCGAACTTGGATTTGCGAAAAAAAATTGATCAAAATCTTCTAAAATCTTCTTCTTTTTTATTCTTCCTTTTTTATCTTAAGGATTCTGTTTTCTAGTGTAAAATTTTCAAGAAATCTTTTTACATGGTATTCCTCTCAAATTTTGACACGACATTATTCACACTATTCTTTATCTTGCTATGGAAGCTTGGTATGTTTTATTTAAATCTTCATATTTTAAAAAATAAAAAACCGTCGACAAAATGGCGAAATCCGATACTTTTTTTTCAAATGGCCGCCATTTTGTCAATGTTGTTTCAACAAAAAATCTTCCATAGCGCGATAGCGGCTTTCATACGGATTAATAATCCTTTTTTCAAATTTTGTTTAGACAATATTTACGGTTAAAGGAGTGTACATCGTCAGGAGACAATTTTTTTACAACCATTTTCAACCGCCCAAAAAAAACGGCAAAAAAGATTATAAAAAACGTTTAAAATTTTTTTTTCCCGACTACGCCGAAAAGACCCATATTTCTTGCCTGCAATGCGGGTGGAAAGTTGCCGATTCTTGACTAGCGGGACGAAAAGTACTTTTCGAGGAAAAAGGGAGGATAAGAGGAGGAGGAGGATAAAAGTATTCTCATTCTTACTCGTTAACTCTTCGTCCTATTTACGATAACGCCGAGTCTCTGCCAATAATTTAGAGGCTTCACCGTTGTCTCGGGCGCAAGATTTTTTAGATAATACTGAAGAACCCGAAGCTCACCGCATAGATGAAACAAAATCATTACGACCAAGGTGTCTAACGCACTGAAGCACTGAGCTATTCAAATTGACATAAAAGTAAACATATTCGTCGTGTCGAAGGGAAAGTATGATTCGAGAGGAAGTCCGGATACTATTTTTTAGATTTTTTAGGATCTTTATTTTTTAGATGCGTCACGGACCATATCTAAAAAAAAAGTTTATCGTTTCCCCAAAAAAATGTTCTTATCGGAACCATCACGATTTTCGCTCGATTCTAATTACCTGACAAATTAAATAACAAACATACGTCAAAATTGTAAGTGAGAATGATATTATAGAAATTGATCTGCTAATTCTAGCAGTTTCTAACATATTTTCGCGATCTTTTTGGTAATTGAATTTTTTAAAAATGTGTCTTGAAACGTTAAACGATTTTTCATATTTTTTTAACAAACTGACTGACACATTTTTATTTACCATTTCTTTGACATTGAAAGACCATCATTGAGTATTGTGCAGCCTATTGGTAAAATTGTAGAGAGACAATTGATATTCGAGTTCAGATCACCCCACGTGATTGACAAACCACCTCCTTGAGGTAACCAGATCCAGGTGAATATTACAAATGTCCATAACCAGTTTACTTGTCGAGCTATCGGCCATTCGCCTTCTTTTGGCTAGAGACCCAATGCTTCCGATAATAAATGTTGCAGCTGTAGGCGTAGTAAAAACCTGAAGAGAATCGGTTCCTTTATCAAATATCTTCGTATTGTCGCACCATTGTTATTTTCCATCGACGCTTACTCTACCGCGGTTCTTCGAACACTGATGTGCCTCTGATAGAACAAAAAAAAGGATTCGACTATTTCACAACGACGCATGCTTCGTTGGTTTCAATATTTACAATCGGTCTCATGAGTTATTCATGAAACCGATAGCCGCCTCGATATTGGAGGAATGAATAGTAAATTTCACTGAATTTGCCGCACTCCTTCATTGTATCCGGTGAGGTCAAGAATCGCAAATAAACTATGAGGAAACCTTCAATTCAATATCTATACCATAATTTTCATCGACGGCTTTTTCTTCAAATTCTGGAGAAAAACTACCGCCCCGCGGGTACTTAATCGCAGAACACCACACATTGGTCTGCTGGACCCGACTTGTGTCAAGAAAATGCATGTTTGCGTGTTTGAATTTATTTTTTAAGGACGTTTTCGAAAATGTGTAATTTTACGTAATTTTTAGTGTATTGATATTTCGCTTCCACAGACACATTTCTTATATGACATTTCGATTTCACCACAATCAAACTTGAAAACATCGATTTTTGATTCGATATTAAGTTCCTAAACAGATTCTTAACTAGTGCTTTATGCCACAAGTGGTTTTAACTAATAATACGAATAATACGGAAGGAAACATTAAACATTATAATTGGTAATCTCATTTTTTCGGTCAATCGATCAATCAGTCAATCTGTCTTTCATAGCCATCAGCATTGATAAATATCCCATCGAATTTTTCATTATCTGTTGATACGATGAATCGTGTTATCATTAATTCGATAATGATAAATTCGATAAATATTTATACGTACGGTATTGAAAAGCTGCAGGTTAAACGCGCAAAATTTACCAGCAGTTATCTCAAGTGGAATTTTCGATCGATGGCACACGAAAAGAAATGCTCTTGCCTCCTCAGGTGCCAAGTTATACCATTCGGTCTCATAAAAATCATCGGAGAGTGTGGTACTCTAAAAAAAAGAATAACAAAACATCGAAACACTGTTTTTCGTTAAACACAGTCTGTTTCCATTTACAGTCGGCACTCACTTCAACCAAAAGTCTGTCCCCTACCCAGCAGTAGATAAATAGATGGATTATCGTGAAACCGGTAAAGAGTACAGCAAACATGATATCGAGGACGGAAATTTGTGCATAGTTTCTATCAAGTATACTCTAAAAGTATTTCGATAAAAATTAAAAAAAAAGATCAATGATTAATATACAATAATAATATACAGTGAAACCTCTGCATTGGCCCCCTCTATATTAGTCCAACCTGTACAACAGTCCAAACAGAAACTCTATAATAGTCCGGAGGCTCTGCCCACCTGCTACACAAAAAAATTAATGCTTGCATCTGTATGCACGGCTATGCGCCGGCGCGGGATTCAAATTTATACCGTTATGCTACATACTTTGATGGTCAATCCGGGCTGTACGATTTTTTTTGTATAATCGAAATATCTATTCTTATACAATTCAATATATACTCCGGGCGTAAAAAAATAATAAAGAGTAAAGTTAAAAAAAATATCTAGGGACCCCTTTAATATCGTATGGCTCTGTGAGCTGACAGAGTCCGAACATGTAACGCCCGTGACAGATTATCACTCATTGGCTTCGGAGCGAAATCACAATTCAGCCCATGGGAACGGGGGGTTTCTTTTTGGAGGTTCAGAAACAGCGCTTGGACTAATGGAGAGGTTTTACTCTACACGGAGAGAAGGATCTACTAGAAATTACTATGTCATCTGGTAAAATTCGACGGTGGCGCCACCTATGACGAAAATACTCGATATTATGAGAATTTTTTTACCACATTTATGGGGATTTTTATCATATCGTTTGGTAAAAATTCGCATAGTTCTCGTAATTTTCAACAGGTGGCGTCATTGACTCCGCACTACCAGAAATTTACGATATTTTTTACTAGATATATGGTAAATTGTATCAGATCCTTCTCTCCGTGTACATAAATACCGATAAATACTATCGACAATATTAATATTGGTCGTCGATATTTTCGATTTTTTAACAGTATTTCGAAAGTCTACGAAATCGAATATCACCTACCAAAAAAACAACATAACCTTGAAAGCCAAAGGTTAACGTACATGCAAGCATCTGAACGAGAAGTATCGAGCTGAACGTATCCTTTATAACGAAAGCCAACCTCATTGAAAAAAATTGTTTCATTAAACGTTAACCTTACGATCGCACGCTTTCATTCGAATTCTTACTGATTAAGTTGCTCGTGTCTGATAACGATGGCACCAATTGATCGCCAATATTCCTGTGGTCCCTTCGTTGTCATCTTGGACCCAACATTCTTCAATGAATGACGAACAACCTGCAGTTGGCCGCATACATGAAGAACCATCATGCAAACTAGAGAATCCGGACCGGTATACGATGTCGCCGATATCAACGAACTCAAGCACTGTGCTATCCAAATTGGTACAAATCTATAGGTACTCGTTGTATCAAAAGGAAAGTACGATTCGAAGGGAAAACCAGTTGACAATTGTTCATTGATGTGAGGTTCATTTTTAATATGTATAATCGACCAGAGCTGAAATTTTTAACGAAACAATTTTTATTCATTAAGCAATTGTGACTCTCGTTTGCGTCACAGTTACCTGAGAAAGGGTATAATTGATGTTGACAACGACGGAAACGGAAAATGATAATATAGAAATAAATCTGCTAATTTTCGCGGTCTCCATCATGATATCGAGCTTTTTTTTCGATCGCACTGTTGACCAATCGGTGGAAATTGAAAAGAGAATGGAGCCGGTTGCTTCAGAAATTGAAAAGCTTTATTGTGTTTGACGAGATAAAGGATTAAAAAAAAATTCTCCGTCAAATTTTCAAACATTAACACTCGTTACCTTTTCTCTGATATTGAAGAGCTATAATCTTCATTACCGAGAGCCCTGTCGGTATGTTAACGGACAAACAATCGATATTCGAGTTAAGATCACCCCAAGCAATTATCAATCCGGCTGTTTGGGGTATCCAGATGAAGATGAATATTAAAAACGCCCAGAGCCATGCTATTTGGCGCTCTATCGGTCCTTCACCCTCTCGTGGCCAGAGACCAATCTTTTGATAGTAATAGTTCCAGCCGTAGGCGTAAGCGAAGCCTGAAGAACATTGTTCGCTAAATCAATGTCTTCAACTTGTAGCAGTGATAAATTGCACGCACCTTTATTATATGCCATCGAAGCTTACTCTACTGTGGTTTTTCCGTCACTGACGTGACGCCGACAGGAAGACCCTCTCGTTGCAATAGCAGCTCTTCGTATTCGTTACTACGCATGTCCTGTTGGATAAAACATGCAGAGCTTTCGTCTTTCCCTCTACGAAAATCCATCAAATACCTCGTGGTCCGGGCGATAGCTGGAAAACTATGCATAAACTTCCCTAATGGACCATACATTTTTAATAGTATGAGTTCCTTCGCTTTCTTTTTGTTCGCTGAGGTATATTGCATCGCGAACGTATAACTCATAAATACATCAACGCTTCGTTCGTGACAAGTTGCTACAAATTCAATAGCCTTTTTCCTACTGGAGTACATACTATGAACCAATACTGTAGCTAATTTGTTTCACAATTTGCGTAAAATTGGATAAAGGATAAATTAACAGGTCGCGTACGTGACGAGGTTCAATAGTATTGAATAAAAAAAATCAATGTCTTTGAGTATTAGACAGTTAATAGGTGTGTGTATCTGTTAATTACGATGTCTACAAGGCTATGTGATCAACTAAGGTATTGTACGGTCGATAGTTCGATCAACAAGGTCAGTGACCTCATTCTTTTCCGTTCGATAGTTTGATCGATAAATTCAGTGACTTGCTTGTTGTACATTCAATAGTTTGATCGACGAGGTCAGTGACCTTGTTGCTGTACATTCGATAGTTCAATCGACGCGGTCAGTAACGTCGTTACCGTATGTTCGATAGTTCGATCGACGAGATCAGTGACCTTGTTATCGTATGTGCGATAGTTCGATCGATAAGGTTAGTGACCTCTTTATTGTATATTCGATAGTTCGATCGACAAGGTCAGTGACCTCGTCATTGTACGTTCCATAGTTCGATCGATAAGGTCAGTGACCTCGTTATTGTACGTTCCATACTTCGATCGATAAGGTCAGTGATCTCGTTATTGTATATTCGATAGTTCGATTGAAACGGTCAGTGACCTCGTTATTATACGTTCGTTAGTTCGATCGACGAGGTCAGTGACCTTACTATGCGCATGAAGAGACTACGCAGAAGATATGATCCCCGTGTGACTTGTAGCTTGTAGTTTTCTATAATGCTTTATTCAACGATTGTACGAAGACATTTTTTCAACCAGAGATGATCGCGTCAAATGTATCTAATTCAATCAATCGATCAATCGCTCTTTCATGGCCATTAGCATTGAAAGATATCCCATCGAGTTTTTCAATATCTGTTTGGACACAAAGATCTCTTGATTTGTCACGGGAAAAACCAATTTTTTTGGTACTTACAGTGTTGAACAGCTGTAGATTGAATGCGCAAAATTTGCCAGCTTTTAGCTCGAGGGCAATGTTCGATCTGTGGCAAACGAAGAGAAAAGCTTTTGCTTCCTTCGCCGCTAAGTTGTACCACGGAGTCTCGTAGAAGTCATCTGCTATACTTGTACTCTATCGAATCCGGGCGATCCGGATTTACCAAAAGGTAAAGGAATTTCTCTTTTAATTCTTTAATTATTCGTTATTGGCCCTGAAGATAACTCACTTCAACGAGAAGTCTATCCCCTACATAGCAATGGATGAAGAGATGTATCAACGTATAAATGGCATAGAGAATAGAAAACGCGAGATCAAGAATCGGTAGAGATTCGTCGTTTCGATCCATTAGAGTCTGAAATTTTTTCGATCACAATCCAATTTTAACACGATTATTTCGCATGATTATGCGATCGTAAACTCACCGTGAACATGGCGTAGCCCTGGAAGCAAAAAGTCACGGAACATACAAGCATCTGAATCAAAAGTACCGTGCTGAATGTATCCCTTATGACGAATGCCAGCCTCGTTTTTGTATAAACAAAGCCCTTAATTAAAATACCCTTTATTAAAACTATATTGATCACCAATTTTTTTCTTCTTTTTTTCACTCTTACCGATTAAGCTCTTCGTGTCTCTTAACCGTAGCGCTGAGTATTCTCCAATATTTCTCAGGATCTCGCGTCGTTTTTTCGTCAACGAGATTTCTCAATGAATTACGAACGATCCTCAGTTGACCACATAAATGTAACACCATCATTGCAACAATGCAATCGGGTCCGGAATACGATGTCATTGCCAACAGTGTACCGAAAAATTGGCACAGCCAGATGGGTATGAAAACCTCGATATTCGTCGTGTCGAAAGGAAAATATGATACGTGAAGCAAACCGAACGACAATCGGGGATCGATATCGGTATTATTTTTTTTAACAAGTATCCACAGTTGCGACGCAATGTACTCGAAGAACATTATAAGCGTAAGCGACACCGATACGATTGAAATGTATCTACCGATTTTCGCCGTTTCCATCATCACCCGCGATTCTTCTTTCGTTTTACCTCCCGCCCAGTCGACGGCAATCGTAACGAGAATCGAACCGATAACTTGAAATAATTAATTAAAGAGGAACATTCGTGATCGATATAAAAAAATTGAAACTTTTCGAGAATTTTTGTTACCGCGTCTCTGATATTGAAGGGTTGAAATTTTTATAATCGCCATTGCCATCGACATATTCGTCGATAGACAATTGATTATCATATTCATATCGCCCCAAAGTATCGGCAAGCTTGCCGTTTGGGGAAGCCACAGAGATACAAATATCAAAAGAGCCCATAACCAAGCTTTTTGTCGATCTATCAAACCTTCACCCTCCTTTGAACAAATGCCTAATACCTTATCGTAAAAAACATTCCAACCGTAGGCGTACACGAAGTCTGAAGAAAAATCGGTCGCTCGTTTAATTTTCTTTCGTTCGTCTTCGGACGCGGAAAAAAAAATTACGTACCGTTTTTTCGTGTCATCGAAGCTCACTGTTCAATGGTTTTCCGGTCACTGATACGCGTCACGAGAAGAGGAAAAAATGAGCCACTCGCGCAATAGCTTTTTTTTTTTCTCGATTTCGTGACAGCGCATGCTTCATCGGTTTAGAAATATCAAGCCCTCCGCTCCCTATGAATCTCTTAAATTCCTTATGATTCTATAGACGTCCCAAACGCTTTCAACTCAAACTTTGCGAATATGGAAATAAGTGGAAATGATTCTGCGAACTGCTGCGCTGCGTCCGATGCGAAAATCTCCCCTCACTGACGGCCCCTGTTCGGACTGTTCGAACAAAGTTATCACGAAATTCTCTCGGACTTTTATTAACTTTTGTTATTGATCTTTCTACTGCTGGACTTACCCCCGTATAACTCGAGAATTTCCATCAATTGAAAGAGCTTCGAGAATAAAAAGTACACACTGCGAGTGCAGTGCAGGTGCAGTTTGCTGAACATTCTTTTTCGTCGATTTTTCGTGATTTAATCGAAACACTAATAGTCGAAAGAACTGACAATTAAGTTAAGAGTTTGTTATCATCTGTTTTTTGTTTTCAATTTTATTCTTCAGGTAACACATCTTATAGGTGCCAATCGGTAAAACATTGTTTTTTTTTAATCCTCCCCTCGCATACAAAATTCGAATCATTCTCTCAATCTTTCTTTCATCGCCATCAGCATTGAAAGATATCCCATTGAGCTTTTCATTATCTGTAGAAGGGAGAAAAAAAAACATGTGACTCGCGAAAGAAGCGCTGAGTAAAGTTCTATTTTACTCACACTGTTGAAAAGCTGCAGATCAAACGTGCAGAATTTGCCAGCTTTGACCTCAAGCGGAATTTTCGATCTGTGGCAAACGAAAAGGAAAGCTTTGGCTTCCTTGGGCGCCAAGTCGTACCATGCAGTCTCGTAGAAATCGTCCGCGAGACTTGTACTCTGAGAGAGCGAAATGAAAAAAATGATTCCAAGTAATAATAGCTTCTAAAATAATAGTAATAAAAACCGAATTTAAGGTAGTTATGTCGCTCTGCGTTCATTTCGCATAAGTTCGAGAAAAATGAGAAAAAATTGCAAATAGTTCTCGGTGGTATAAAAATCTGAAAAAATGCATGCATATTAAAGGTACTAAAAAGATTAATTTTGGATAATAATAATTGCAAAATGTTATGAACAAATTGATAAAAAAATTAACTAATCAACAAATTTCCCGGGAACCCAATTTTTTTTTTTCACGAAAATAATTCGTTAATTTTTCGAATACGTATGAATTTTTTCAGATTTTTATACCATCGAGAAGTATTTTCTTTCATTTTTCTCGAACTTATGCGAAATGAGCGCGAAGCGACATAACTACCTTAAGAAAAAAAAAATGTACAAAAAATTTTTTTTAATTTTATTTCATAAACTTTACTTTTGGAAAAAGCTACAGATCACTCACTTCGACGAGAAGTCTGTCTCCTACGTAGCAATAGATAAACAGATGTATGATAGTATAAATAGCGTAGAGAACAGCAAACGTCAGTTCAAGAAAGGGAAATGGCGTACCGTTTCGATCCACAAGAGTCTGAAAGTGAATCTCGATAGTAAAAATTGATTCGCAAATTATCGCGATATTACTCACGGTAAACATCGCATAGCACTGGAAGCAAAAAGTCACGGAACAGGCCAATATCTGTACGAGAAGGATCATACTGAATGTGTCTTTTATTTTGAATGCCAGCCTCGAAAAAAAAAAAGAATATATATAACAAATTTAATTATTAGCTTTTGCTTGACCCGTTTTTTTTTTTTTTCAAATTTCTCTTACTGATTCAGCTGCTCGTGTCTTTCAACGATGTCAGCAATTTTTCGCCAATATTTTTTCGGCTCTCGGATCGTTGTTTCGTTCACAAGACATTTTAAAGAATTACAAACGATCCTTAATTGGCCGCATAAATGAAGTACCATCATCGAAACGAGACAATCCGGTCCAGCGTACGATATCATACCCAAGAATGAACCGAAAAACTGACTGATCCATATCGGCACAAAGATCAGAAGCTTCGTTGTGTCGAAGGGGAAGTACGAGTTGTGAAGCAAACCGGAAGCCAATCGGGAATCTACGGTGGAACCGCTATTTTCCATCGAGATCCAGAGCTGAATTTTATTATAATATTACGGAAATTGGTTATCAATAACCTTACGATATTGCCGATTGGCTTTTTTTTTAAATTACCCGCGAAACGATGTAAGCGAAAAACATCATATTGGTAAGAGACACTGATACAATAGAAATGATTCTGCTGATTCTAGCAATTTCGAACATTATTTTGTATTCCTCTTTTGTCTCCACTCTCGTCCAGTCTTCGATAATTTTAACGAGAATGGAACCCGTGACTTAAAAATCATAAATCACATGTTATCTTCGACATGAAATGAGAGATCTTCGTTGAGCATATTTTGCTTTACTTTTTTTTGCACCTTTTCTATGACACTGAAGAACTATCATTTTCGCCATAGACACAGCAATAGGCATATTGGTGGAGAGACAATCGATACTTGAGTTCAGATCACCCCATATTATCGGCAAACTCGCTGCTCCGGGAAGCCAAATTGAAAGGAATATCAACAGGGTTAAGATCCAAGCTCTTTGTTGAGCGATCGGTCCTTCACCTTTCATTGAACAGATACCTAATATCTTCTGATAATAAGAGTTCCACCCGTAAGCATACGCAAAGCCTGAAGATCGTCAATCGTTTCTCAATTTATTATCGATGACTATTCGTGTTTCAAAAAAACAATAACGATAAAGAATGACATATGAAAATCGAACGATAACATTACGCACCGTCGGTAACTTCCATTGAGCCTCAGTCTGCGGTGGTTTACGGGCGACTGATATCCCTCCTGTGAAAAAAGTTCCTTGCGCACAATCGTAGAACGATGCGACGATCGCGCATGCCTGTTTATAAAATGCAAATAGTCGCTCCCGGCACTTGTGCGAAACTCGTGAAATTTGCATGCATCCGAAACGAGGGATCGCAAGTTTCGGATTTAAACTTTCTACGAGTTGTATGGAATATAGCGTTCCTGGAGCATTGACATCGTTCCGAGTGCAATGGACTTTGTATTATTCGAGACTGGATCCATGTCGGCATTAGTCTGTTTATAACTTTAATTCAAAGTCTATAAAGTCCCAGTAATCGACAATGTGTGCTTTGACTATAGTAAAATCTGTATTCAAAGCACACAATGGTAGATTACTGGTACTCTGTCGATAACTGGAATTACCTTATTGTATCTATGTAACACAACACCGCGGGTGAATTTTCTATTTGCCCGAAAATCATGTGCGCGAAATGGTGTTTATGACGAACTCTGCGCATGGACTCGAAATTATTTTATTAAAATAAACGTAACGATCAATGATGACATTCATGCTACAATACATCGAATTTGAGTTTCTTGAACAAGTAAAATTCGTATTAATCAATGTCTCATTCGGTCTTTCATCGCCAAGAGCATCGAAAGGTATCCCATCGATGTTTTCATTATCTGTTCGCAATTAAAAAAAAATGGATTATTCGTAATAAAAATGCACAAAAAAAGTATGCAACTTACTTTGATGAAGAGTTCAAGATTGAACGCGCAGAATTGACCGGCTTTAATTTCAAGCGGAGTTTTCGATCTCCGAGAAACGAAGAGAAAGTCTTTTGCTTGTTTGGGATTCAAATCGTACCACGCGGTTTTGTAGAAATCATCACCGAGACTGGTACTCTAAAAATTCGATTAATGTAACAACGATAAAAAAAAAAAAAAAAAAACTCACTTCAACGAGAAGTCTGTCGCCTACGTAGCAATAGACGAAGAGATGTATCAGTGTATAAAATGCCCATATCAGTGAAAATGTCATGTAAAGAACCGGAAAAGGTCCACCATCTCGATCAATTACATTCTGAAGAAATTTCGATTAAATAAAATCTGACGAGATATCGAGTTTTTTCTCACATTTATCATCGCATAGCATTGGAAACAAAAGGTCACTGAACAGGCCAACATCTGAATGAAAAGTATCGAGCCGAATGTGTCCTTTATTACGAATGCCAGCCTCATTATAAGAACAAAGAAAAAAACAAAAAAAAAGCGTTACAATACACGTTTCCTTCTTTGATTGTTTTTGTTTTCCAATCAAAAGAATCTTTTAGTCATCTCACCGATTAAGCTGTTCGTGTCGTTCAACGATTTCACTGATATTACGATGATATTTTATCGGATTATGAATCGTTTGTTCGTTCGCAATGTGCATCAGTGAATGACGAACGATCCTCAGCTGACCGCACAAATGTAGCACCAGCATCGAAAGAAAGCAGTCCGATCCGGCATACGATATCATAGACATGAATATGCCGATGAATTGACATAGCCAAAGGGACATGAATATCGTCTGATTCGTCGTGTCGAATGGAAAGTACGAAGACACAATGAAATTGGGCGCTACTCGGGGATCTAAGGTGGGATCGATTTCCTCAACGATCCAAATCTATACGGCACAATTCGATTTAATTGCAATGCACAGAAGACGATGCTGTCGATTTGGGACTTTGAATAGCATATATGTATACTATACCCGAGAGGCAATGAAAGCGATGAACATCATGTTGGTAAGGGTCACTGATAATATAGACATGAATCTACCGATTTTCGCGGTCTCTATCATTATGTTGTACGCGTCTTTCGTCGCCACACTCGACCAATCTTTCGCCATTGTCACGAGAATCGAACCGGTCACTTGAATATCACGGTACCAAGTTACTTTCGGCATTGTAAAGCATTTTTTTTTTTTTTCTCGAAGTTTTTACCTTTTCTATTGCACTGAAGAATCATAAGTTTTGCTATGGACACCGTAATAGGCATATTCGTCGAGAGGCATTCAATGCTCGAGTTTAAATTCCCCCATAGAAACGGTAAACTGGCTACTGGAGGAATCCATATTGATATGATCATCAAATATGACCAGATCCACGCCCTTTTTCGAGCTATCGACCCCTCACCATTCTTCGAACAGAAGCCTAAGATCATTTCGTAATACGAATTCCACCCGTAAGCATACGCGAACCCTGAAGAACGCACATTTTCTTATTTCGTTGTCTCATTGCATCTGAACGATAATCAAAAAATTGCTTTACGCACCTTTATTATCTCTCATTGATGCTTGCTGCCCGATGGTTTTTCAGTCACTATCATCCGTCCTGTGAAAAAGATTTCTCGGGCGCAATCGTGCGTCGATGTCGCGACCACGCATGCGCGGATACCAAATGCAAATCGCCGCGGTCTGCACTTACCGAAACTCCTCAAATTTTCATGAAATCGAACCCGGCGATCGCTAGTTTCCGAGTTTAAACTTTGTAAATGAGGTACAAAAATAGTATTCTTGGAGCATTGATATCGCCCGGAGTTCAATAAACTCTGTACAGGAGACTCGATCGTTATTGGTCTTTGCTTATTGCACGTCGTTCATTCAACGTTAAATTTTCACCAGTGCATCCAATTTTTTTTTTTTTTTTTAACAATACAATATGATTTATTGCTAATAATATATGTCAAGTGCTAATTGTTATTGTGTAACAAGTAATAAAAAATTAGTTCGGTTCGACATGTTTGAAGGAAATTCTTTCACTCGATCAATCGATCTTTCATCGCCAGTAGAACCGATAGGTAGCCCATCGATGTTTTCATTATCTAGAGGAAAAAATAGTAATTACAACAACACACAGTAAAATTAAACGATTCACTAAAAATGGAACTAAAGAGCCCTCAGTCTGAAAAGATAAACTTACTCCATTGAAAAGCTCCAAGGAGAACGAAGTAAATTTTCCTGCCGTTATCTCTAAAGGTATTCGCGATCGGTTAGTGACAAACATCAGAGCTCTGGCTTCCTTCGACGATAAACGATACCACTCACATTCGTATGCCGCGAAACTTACATTCGTGCTCTGCAAAGTTCATTTTAACGTTCGAACTATTCTTGTTTAGTGAACATGTCAAGAAATTCCAAGTAGAATAAGATTTTTCTTATAAAAATAAAGGATTTTTCTATGTGAAATTGTAACGAATTTTTTGCTGCGGAAATTTCGTTGTTCGATAGATGATTTTTTATTTTAATGGAAATGATAAATTGACCGTAGCGAAAACAATAATTCCATAAAGTTCACATGCTTGTAAATTTACTCACTTCAACGGAGAGTAAATCGCCGACGTAGCAATAAACGAACAAATGAATTATAGTGTAGAAACCGTGTATGATAAAAAAAACGACATGAAGCCACGGGAAGTCGCCGGTACCCATACATTCTATCAGAGTCTGAAAAATTTGTCTCAAAACAGAGAAAGAAAAATTGCTGATAACAATATTTAAAAAAAAGGTACGATTGAACGAACGGTGAACATCGCGAAGCCTTGAAAGCAAAATGTCACCGTGCAAACGAGCATCTGGACCAGGAGCATCGTGTTGAAAGTTTCTTCGACAGTTTCGGCGTAACTTAAAAAAAAAATTGTGCCAATTACATTGGCATATTGCTTCCTCTCTTTCGTTTTACACAGTGTACTAAGCTTTGTTCGGAGGAAAGTACGTTTTACACTTTTGGCTTCCTCAAGAAGTTTTTTTTCAAACCATAACCAACTTCTAAAAAAAAGGGGCAATTGAAGTAGTATCCTAAACCTTGTTCAATAAAAAAAAAAATACATTTGTACAAAATTTTAGTCCGATATCTCAAAAAAAGTCGCAGTTAGAGCGCCACGACCATTTTTTCAAAAAATTCAAAATGGCGTAAAAACTGAACCACTGTATAGATTTTTGCCCAAAATCAACCGGTCGTTGTTTTCAAACAGTCCAACTTTGTACCAAATTTTAGACCAATATCTCAAAAAATGTGGCAGTTAGAGCGCCACCACTACTTTTTCAAAAAATTCAAAATGCCGTAAGAACTAAACGACACACATGTCATTTTTCGACGTTTTGGAACATTCTGAACACGTTTACATGAAAATCTATTAAAAAAAAATGCACGAAAACAAAGCTTCTTGAGGAACCAAAAATGATCCAAATAACATAAAAAAAAAAAAATTATTTTTTTTGCAAAATTAGATAGAATTTTGAACCTGTTTAATTCTTCATGCTTTTTGACAATGGCAATCAGCTTATCCCAGTAAACATTGGGATTTTTTACGGTTTCGTCGTCCACCAGTCTGACGAGGCCGATTCGTATCGTGGTAAGTTGTCCGACGATGTGAAGGACGAGCATAGCAATAAAACTGTCCGGTCCCGAGTATGCGGTCATCGATAGCAAAGTACCAACGCATTGCCCGAGCCAAGTTGGTGCAAATCTCGACATGTCCTCAGTGTCGAAAGGAAAGTAGGATGAGTAAAGAAAACCGACATTCAAAACAGATTCATTGTGAGGCTGGCTTCGCTCGTACATTCCATAGAATGCCTGAAAATATGATAAAAAAAAATCAAATTCCCATAATTAATCTTTATACAAGTCTCGAAGTTAACGCGAAGAAAATGTTAACAACCCCCATGGAAACGTAGGCAACGAGCATGGAATTGGTAAGAGAAACGGAAAGCATTGAAATAGCTCTGGCAGTTTTTGCTATTTCTCTCATCGCTTCGCGCTCTTCCTTTGTCCTCGACGGGTTCCAGTCTTTGGCCATCAAGTCCAGAAGATCGTTGAGTACTTTATACACAAAACTCAAGGATTTCGTCAGAAAAGAAAAAAAAAGAATTTGTTTTTGAGTAAAACTCACCTTTCCGTCGTTGTGAAAAAAGGACAAGTTTCATCACCGATATTCCAACTGGTACGTTGGTGGAAAGACACTCGATCGTTGCATTTAGATTGCCCCAAAAGACTACGATACTTGCCGTCTGAGGTGCGTATATAACGAGAAAAACAAGGAGTACGTAAGCCCACGAACGATAACGCATTATTGGTCCCTCGTTCGGTTCCGGCCAAACGCCAATTATTCGAAGATTAAAACGGTTCCATCCGTAGGCCCATTTGAAATCTGTAACTTTGCTTTTATCTCAATTTTCTTTAATTTATAGTACGTTTTTTTTTTTTATAAAAAAAATGATGTCAATGAAAACGCTTCGTTTATACAACTTTTTTTGTCTTGAAATGTACCTTCATCTGATTCGATCGACGTCATTTCTATTGCCGTATCACCATGTACTGAGTACGTGTTCTCGCTCGTCGCCCGAATGTCTCGAGAATTTCTTCCGAAGCGATCGTCGTACGCATGATCGTCGTAAATAAATGCAATACTCATGGTTTTGAATAAAATATTGAATATGCAGGGCCCGCGTTCTCACGCTCGATTCTTTTCTTCTTCGCGGATATCAAAATTATAGGAGAAAACTTCGGTGAACCGATGTGGGGGGGGGGGGGGGCGGCGCACTGTGCATGCGAATAAAAAATCTTTTTCTGGATATCTTTATTCCCGAAAGTTCAGCGATTCTCTTTGTCCAATGTACTCCTTAATGTGGTGCAGTGATGAGTGAAACATATGAAAAATCTGATTTAATCGTTACCTCAATAAACAATTGCACTTATTCCTTACATTTGTGCGTCTAGATAAACTGTAAAAAAAAAAGAAAAAAAAATGTTGCGCCGCCGTACCACTTGTAATATGGTGCAACGTTTGAAATTACAAACCACTGATGCTATATCTAGTTAACAATTTCTATCATTTCTACAAAACATTATTTTTTCAATATGGATTAGTCGATCAGTCTATCTTTCATGGCCAGCAACACCGAGAGATATCCCATCGAAGTTTTCATTATCTGGGAAGAAAATGCATTAATTAACGTTGAGCCTACGGATTTCTGTAAATACAATTTTTTTTTTACGTAAAGTAACGCACAATTGATTAAAAAATATGCGGGTAAAACTGGAGAATAATTCTTATGATTCGTAGCTCGATACTCCAGTGAAAGTGGATTTGCAGAGTGATAAATTTCATAAAAAATTATTTCATAGTTATTAAAAAAATATATATTTTTAATATTATTATTATTATTATCGAAATTATTTCACAATTTTTCATAAAATGTTAACAATAAGTTCATAAGAGTGATCCACAAATAAAACATAAAAACAAAAAAAAAATATAAAAAATATTTTAAATAATAATAATAATAATTAATAAAAATAAAAAATTATTCTTCCGTAAGAATAGGATTATTCATAGATATCCCTCATATCGTCATATCCCTTGCTGACAAGCCGAATTCGCAATGCTGTTTTCTGAAAAAGGATTTATTTTATTCAACAATTTTTTATTTTTATTTTTTATTTATAAATTACATTTTTTATTAAAAAAATTAGTTGTATTATAAAACAAATTATTTCATTTAAATAAATTTAGTTGAATAAAATGAATCCCTTTTTCGTAGTGTAGACGTTCGCACAGATGTCTACGCGTGGATCTTGTATGAGTCTCGTGTGAAGTTTCCCCCGCCACATATCAAGTTCGCGTGTGCGCTTGCGCCGTACATTCGACAAAGTAGTGGGGGTGCAGCAACGATAGGCAAATTTATGCGACAAAGTATACCGTACTGGTACTTGGTCCCCGTGGCATAAAGCCGTTAGATGAAGAAGAAGAAAGTATGCCGTAGATTTACGGAAAGAATCGAGCAACGAACGAAAGCCTTATACAAATAATTTCATAGCAAAACAGATAAAAATTTGATACAGCGAAAATCTTTTTAAGCTAAATACAGCGCGTCATCCTCATTTCGCATAATTGCATAATTTCGAATTGCAAACACTTCTCGGTAGTATAAAAATCTGAAAAAATGCATGCATATTAAAGGTACGAAAAAGATTAATTTTGCATAATAATAATTGCAAAATGTTATTAACAAATTGATGAAAAAAAAAATTGTAGAAGAAATTTCTCGTAACTCAACTTTTTTTTTATGAAAATGATTCGCCCGTTTTTGTAAATATGTATGAATTTTTTCAGATTTTAATCTTCAATCTGAATTTTTTTTAACACACATTTTTTGCATATAAAAAAAATTCAAATTAAAGATTAAAATCTGAAAAAATTCATACATATTTTGAAAAATGAACGAATCCTTTTCATAAAAAAAAAAGTTGTGTTATCAGAAATTTGTTGAACAATTTTTTTTTTCATCGATTTGTTAATAACATTTTGCAATTATTATTATGCAAAATCCTCGAACTTATGCGAAATGAGCATCACGCGCTGTATCTACCTGAAGGCGTGTGTTCGTTGGTCTCCGCGAAAAGTGAGATTCCGAACGAATTTCGAACAATTCCCGATGGAATAAAAATTTGAAAAAAATCAATCATATCGAAGGTCCTAAGAAGGTTCATTTTGGATAATAATAACGCTAAAAAGTTATTAACAAATTAGTTTTAATCAAGTTTTGCTAAAGAAAAGTTGGGTTACCAGATGATTCGTTGAGAAAATTTTGTTAAAACTGATTTGTTAAACCTTTTTGCAATTATTATTATGCAAAATGAATGTTCATAGTACCATTTATATGGTTGATTTTA
The DNA here is from genome assembly GCA_963971235.1 of Cryptus armator. Classification (NCBI taxonomy): domain Eukaryota; kingdom Metazoa; phylum Arthropoda; class Insecta; order Hymenoptera; family Ichneumonidae; genus Cryptus; species Cryptus armator. The sequence goes on from OZ020235.1 coordinate 6,087,390, forward strand.
TTGAAATTTTTAACTCATCGGGAAGTCTTCGAAAATCCCTCCGCATCTTACTTTCGTCGGCTGGGAATGTAACGATACACCGTCCTGAATCAGTTGGTCGAATTAGAATAGATAATAAAATTAGCCCTCACCGCTGTGAATAATTCCAGTGAGAAGCTGCAGAATTTTCCGGCGGTTATTTGCAGCGGTGTTCTCGATCGGTGAGTGATAAACATGAGTGCCTTGATGTCGGGGGGTTGCATGAGGTACCAGAAGCTCTCATACGGTGAAAATCCAATGTCAGAACTCTGCACAGCCAAAAAAATTAAAATCCGATTGCTCGCGGTTAGAAGTTAATAATCTTCGCTGACCTCGACTATTAGTAAATCGCCGACCCAGCAATATACAAATAGATGCGAAATAGTGTAAATTGCGTGAAGAACAAAGAACGCCATTCCGAGATACGGAAACTCGTCACCGTCATGGTGATCCATCACTGTCTGGAAATGCAACACAAAAAAAAAAAATTCACTCGAAAATTAAGAATTAAAAAAATTTATCCGTTTTGTCGTTCTGGACGATAAATTCGAGAAACCCACCGTGAACATCGCGAAACCTTGGAAACAGAAGGTGATGGTGCACACGAGCATCTGAGCCAACAGCATCGAGTTGAAAGCTTCTTCGATCATCTCGTTACGTCTTCGGAATGTTTAGTTTTTTTTTTTTTTAATCATTAAATGACACATATTTTTGTTCCTCTGTAGATTTCTATATAGGTACTATTTTTCCAGATGCACAACTCGATTTTTTTGTTACCAATAATAATGACTTATTCAGTTATCGGATGGTAAAATTAAATAGTGCGCGTGTAAAGGAAATAACTTAAAAAGAAAGAATAACCGAACCTGTTGAGCTCCTCGTGTCTCTTGACGATATCTGAGAGTTTTTTTTGAAAGGCACGAGAATCGTTTACGCAGTCATCGTTGACAATATTCTTTAGCTTGAGTCTCACAACTGCTAGTTGTCCGCACAGATGAAGAACGAGCATTGCGACAAAAGCGTCGGGACCGGAGTAAGCGATCATTGAGAACCATGTACCGGCGTACTGGCCGAGCCACGTTGGTATAAAATACTTCATTTTTCTCGTGTCGTATGGGAAAACTGCCGAATACAAAAAACCGACCGAGAGACGTGGATCGATGTACGGATTATCCCAATTTTGAACTCCAATCCATATCTGAATATTATTAAAAAAAAATTATACGGAGTACCAATTTTTTTCATTTTTTTTTTAAATAACGAACCCCAGAAGCCGTATATGCGATAAGTAGACCACTGGTCACGGTAACTGAAAGCAGCGAAATGATTCTGCTGATCTTCGTTGGTTTCATCATAGTTTCTTCCTCTTCCTTCGTCCACGGCAATGCCCAATCCTTTTCCACCAACTCCAGCAGATCTTGCAGAACTTCGAACACGATATTTACGTAATTTTATTCCGTTTTAAGAAACGAAAATGTTAAATTTCGACACGCGATTTATTTAGTCTAAATTAATCACTCGAATCAATACAATTAATCATTTAGGAATGATCATTGGAACAGTGCATTTTTTTTTTCGAGAAACTACGCGTCGTCTACCTTTCCTCCGATATCGAAAGACTACGAGTTTCATGATCGATACACCGACCGGTACGTTGGTCGATAGACATTCTATGGTCGCGTTGAGATCACCCCAGAATACGGAGACGCTGGCGAATTGTGGTATCCATATGAGAATTAGTATCAAAAGTGAATAAAACCAGCCGCGACTTCTCATGAGAAAACTCTCGTTTGCTTCGGGCCAAATGCCGACAACGCCCATGTTGAAACGATTCCAACCGTATGCGTACGCGTATTCTAAGAAATTCATGCCGCGTTATCAAAATTTTAAAGTGAACATTTTTTTTGTTTTTTATTTTTTTTTTTTTAATAAAAAAGTGATCTGGCGGTGCCAAGAATCACCGGCGCCGTACTTGGATTGTCCTTCATCGATGCCAACGTAACGCAAGTTTCTCGATGACTGCTCTGTCGCGTCGTGATTTTTTTTCATTGAACCGAACAAAGGCCCTTGCGTGGAAAGACTACGCATGCCTGATATAAATAAAATGCCGAACAGGACTGATACAGCTTAAAATATTCATCCAGCGTGGCCACTCCCACGCAAAGTTTACCGATGCGTCGTGAGTTTGAAACTAAAAAACTCGCGCGCGAGTAATACCTGTCGGTGTCCCTTCGAAGTGGACGATCAAGCGATACTATTATTGTTTAAAAAAAGATTTGTACCTTTGAGGCGCGTAAAAAGTTTCGAAAATAAAAAAAAACACTCGCTGATAATACGCGGTCAGTGACCCGCGAGTTTTCCGGTCGCAGTATATGGATACGGATTTAAAAAAAGATTTTTTTTTTGTACCTCAATGCGTAGAGAAGTTGACAATATTGTGGCAATACGTGGCTGCAGGTGATACGTCGCCATAGTTAAAAAAAAAGATTCGGCGCCATGTCGGAACGGATGCATTGGACATTCTTTCTCCGACAGTCGTTCAGCGAGGATAGATCAGATTGGGAGTAATTAAAATCGGGATTTTCATAAATTTAATTGTATTTCATAAAAAGAACACTACACGTTAAGTCAGTCAGCAGTTAGATTGTTTCACGACATAAAGTTTATCGATAAATTTCACAGTTTTAACCGGAATAGTCGTCACTGTGTCAATTTTTCCTTCATCGTGAGTAACAACGAGAAATAACTCATCGATGTTTTTAATATCTAAAAACATGCCACTCGCCATTCGAGATTCTTTTGGTGTCATGAATAATCTAAAAAAAATTTGCTCACACTGCCGAAGAGTTTTAGCGACAAAGGAGCAAATTTTCCGGCCCATATTTGGAGCGGAACACTCGATCGGCAAATCACGAATTGCAGATCCTTCGCACTGTTGCTTGGTAAATCGTACCACTTACAAGAATACGACATCAGCCCGAGGGCCTCACTCTGCAATTAATTCAAAACAAATCATGTACGAGGTATTTAAGATAATTCTGTCGCTTTGTGTTCATTTCGCATCAGGTCGAGAAAAATTGCAAATACTTCTCGATGGTATAAAAATCTGCAAAAATTCATGCATGTTAAAGGTACTGAAAATATTAATTTTACATAATAATAATTCCAAAATGTTATTAACAAATTGATGACAAAATAAATTAGTCAACAAATTTCCCGGAAGCCCAACTTTTTTTTTTTATGAAAATGATTCGTTCATTTTTGTGAATACGTATTTTTTTCAGATTTTTCAATTTGCTTTGAATTTTTTTTTGTGTTATATAAATGTGTGAAAAAACATAAAAGTCAAAAGAAATTGAAAAATCTGAAAAAAATTATACGTATTCAGAAAAATAAACGAATCATTTTCATAAAAAAAAAGTTGGATTTCCGGCAAATTGGTTGACCAATTCATTTTTTCATCAATTTGTTAATAACATTTTGGAGTTATTATTAGGCAAAATTAATCTTTTCGGTACCTTAAATATGCATGCATTTTTTCAGATTTTTATACCATTGAGAAAGATTTGCAATTTTCTGTCATTTTCCTCGAACTTATGCGAAATGAACATCAAGTGACAGAACTACCTTATGTGGCCATATTTTCTACGTTAAGGAGCGTGTATAGTTACAGTTCCAGCTAAAAGTGATATTCCGAGTGAATTTTTAATATCTCTCGATGGGATAAATATCTGAAAAAAATTAACCATGTCGAAGGTCCTAAAAAGATTAATTTTGCGTAGTTTAAAAAAAAATTGTTTAACGAATCATGTAGTAACTTAACTTTCTTTATTGGCAGAAACTGATGCATTCATTTTTCCGAATATATATACATTTTTTTTCATTTTTTTCTAATTTTCTTTTTTTTTTATGGATGTAAAGTCACCAATTTCGGAAACGTTTTCGCAAACAGATTACGCATTGCACTAACGAAGTCCAGGTAGTCGGTTGATCATATTCACAATGAATTAAACGTTTTTGGAAAAACGGGATTGCAAAAAAATTAGAAAAAATTCTAAAAAAATGGATATGTATTCAGAAAAATTATCGAATCAATTTCTGATAAAAAAAAATCGTTTGTCGGATGGCTTGTTGAACAATTGCTTTCTAAGTTAATTACTTCGAGAATTTTGGAATTTCGGAAAATGGATGATCTTAGTACCTCTTAAATCATTGATTCTTTTCGGATATTTGTTCCATTGGAGTATTCGGAATTTTCCGCGAATGTGTCTTTTGGTTGTGAATGTGACGAGACACCCTTTTTACACGTAACAGAAACATTAACGTTTGAAATATACGTTTCATATTTTGGGCTAAAAACTCACTTCTTCTATGAGCATTTCACCGACGTAGCAGTAAACAAAAATGTGAGTGAAGATGGCATTGAGTATAATCAGATAATATGCCACAGGAATATATGGAAACTGTCCCGGTTTCCGTTCTATGACTGACTACAACATTATACATAATTTGAAAAAAAAATATCCTTATTAATGAGTCCTTATCGGCATGCGATATGCCGAGGTCGGTACGAAACGCCTGCATTAGTTTCTCCGAAAATATAAATATTTTTGACAAAAGTAAACTAGAATTTCATACGTCGGCCCACTGGTTAAGAAAACGTAATTTTCTTTTGTTCAAATGATCAATCCGCTCGGGGAAAATGGAGAAGGCGATTGGTTACCGTCCGACAGTTTTCGATTACTGTATCACATTCCTTACTTTTTTAAAAATAATACTCACTGTCATCAGATGGAAAAGCGGGTAGCAAAGTTGAATAGTGTGAACAAGTATCAAAAGAAGAAGTAACAAACTGATTGCATCTTTAATCAGTTCGCTTAATTTGATGAGCGCATGATGCCGTTTCAATATCACGCGAAGCTTTTCGCGAAAAGTATAAGTACTTTGAATAGTCGTATCGTCAATGAGATTGGCTATGGAATTACGAAGAATAGTGATCTGACCACAGAGATGAATAACCAGAGTTGCAATGAAACCATCAGTTCCTGCGTAAGAAAATGCTGCGCAGAGAAGACCGATGCACTGTCCACACCAAATGAATGCGAATCTCGATGGATTGCTGATATCGAAGGGACAATAACTTTGATAGAATAGCTGTCGGCCTAAATCCGTAGCGTTGTAGGCTTCGTGGTTCAAATATAACAGAAGCCAAGCCTGCAATTACGACGGGACTTCAAAAACGGATTTGTGACGGAATAAAAAAAAAAGATGGCGTATTAACATATAACTGAAAAGTAAGAATGTCATGCGTTCAACCTTACGATGCCATTAGTTCGCGAACCCAAACCCTTAAAATGAAACTAATATTTAAATCGTACGTTTCAAAAGGTCCGTCGAACATACCAATGAAAAAAGCACCACTTTCCGAACGTATCAATATCACTTTACTTAAGAAAAAATAACTGATTCAAAATTGTATAAAATGCTTAAAAAATGCAAAAAAATTGTGGTTCTCCACGAATTTGACGGGTATTGTTTAGAATTTTTGTTTGATGATAATGAACTGCATAAAAACCTTGAGAATCACGGATGACCACAGAAGGCACTGCATGAGAATGGTAACTCCTATCGAGATACTCCGGCCAAGTCGAGCATTTTTCACCATTGTCTTACGTTCGGTCGCCGATAGATTCCGCGTCCAGTCCTCGATCAAGAACGACAGACACTTCACTAAATCTTTAGGGAGCAATGTTTAGCTAATTCTAATGATGATTTTCTTTCCTTCTACAAATCGATTACGCTACCATCACGGTTGTACCAAACAATGACAATCTTCATGATGGCAGCAATGTATCCTACAACGATACTTATGATTTCGATCAGTTCACCGAGAGGAATAGTATAAGCAATCGTTGCCAAAACTTGAGGAACAATAACAATACTGATCACCCATACGCTCCACATTATTGGGGTGTATATCCTTAATAGATTCGCTTGACTTTCTTTCCACGTCTGATCGGGCCATAGGCCGAGCATTCGAAGATTAAATCGATTCCAGCTAAATGCAAATTCAGCATCAATCGTCTCCTTCGATTTCATTGTAAATGTATTGTCTCTTTATGTAAATTCTCAACGATGTATTGTGTTTGTCGTGAATTGAGAGACCCGATATCTCATCCATCCATGTACTGATCCCTACCTAACTATAATATTTTCGTCATCAAGTTCTACACTTGACTAACGCATGCGCTTTTTTACGCGTCGATCATTCTGTACGCAAGCGTCCACCAACTTCGGTCAAGCTAGTGGGATGGTAAAAGAAAAGTTTCGACTATAAGATGATTCGAATTTTGTTCACGTGTATTATTGATTATTCTATTACATTTAGTTTCCGGTACGAAAATATCATGGGGCGCAAAGAAGTGGGGAACCTTTCGAGAAGAATAAAAAAAAATGCAAATCATTATTCGCACGGTATTGAACATTAGAGTACGGTACATATACTTTGAGTTTACGGTTTACGATGAAAGCCTGACGTACAAAAGCATTTAAAAAATGTAATTCGCAATTGTAAAATACTTATTCATTCGAACAACTGTTTTATGCAATGAAACCACTGATAAGGTTCGATTGGCACGAGTCTCCAAACGGCAATAGGAGAGATTTCACGCGCGTCATTCTCACTGTGCCAAATGTTCCTTCATCGTCAACAACACGGAAAAATAGCTCATTGACGTTTTTAATATCTGAAAATATGGAATCCGAAATTTCGAGGATCTTTTACTTTTGTGAGTGATCGGGAAAGGAAATGCTTACACGGCCGAAGAGCTCCAACGAAAAAGGCGCGAATTTACCGGCCCATATTTGGAGCGGAACACTCGCTCGACACATCACCAATTGCAAATCCTTCGCACTGCTACTCGATAAATTGTACCATTTGCAAGAATACGACGCCAGCCCGAGGGCCTGACTCTGCAATCAATTCACAATGAATCAAACGCGAGGTAACTAATATAAAAAAAAGAAAATATTACGATATATTTCGTGATATTTTTATACGAAAAAAAAGAAAATATAACGATATATTTCGTAATTTTTTTTTTAATTTTAAAATATCACGATATATTTCGTAATTTTTTTTTTAATTTTAAAATATCACGATATATTTCGTGATATTTTTTTTTTATTTTAAAATATCACGAAATATATCGTGATATTTTCTTTTTATTTTAAAATATCACGATACATTTCGTGATATTTTTTTTTTTTTTGTAATATGTCCGATATATTTTCGTCGAAAAATATGTATTTGCGGATATATCGAAAAAAAAAAAAAAAATTGCAAAATTGTCAGATTAATATATTCATTATATAAAAATGCTGAATTGCATATATTTCTAAAATAATTTTTGCATCCAATTTTTTTTTTCAATTTTAATTGACAAAATTTAATTTCTGTAATTTGTCACTCGAGACATATCATTATTTGAAATACATACACATTTCGTAATTCGACTATCAAACTCACTTCTTGTATAAGCATCTCACCGACGTAGCAATAAACAAAAATGTTGGCGAAGATGAGATTAAGGAATGTCAATAAATAAAAAACTTCAACCAATGGAAATTCTTCCGATGTATGTTCCACCACCGTCTACAACACGATATATCATTAGAAAAAAAATTGATATGAACGCATTTTTATATACTCACTCCCACCAGACGAAAAAGCTGGCAACACAGTTGAAAGGTGTGATCGAGTATCAGAAGGAGTAGTAACAAACTGACTGTATCCTTAATCAATTTAGACATTTTTATGAGCGCATTGTGTCGTTTCAAGATTATTCGAAACTTTGCCAAAAATGTTTCGGAGCCTTGAAATGTCGCATCGTCTATTAAATTGGTGAAAGAATGACGAAGAATAGTGATCTGACCACACAGATGAATAATGAGCATTGTAACAAAACCGTCGGTTCCCGCGTATGTGAACGTCGCACAGAGAATTCCGATACATTGTCCGACCCAAATAAACGCGAAATTTGATGGATTGCTGAGATTGAATGGACAATAACTTGGGTAGAATAGTTTCTTCCCTAAGTCCGTTGCGTTATAAGCATCGAGATTCAAATGTAGCAAAGACCAAGCCTGCAATCACGAATAATTAATCGCGAATGAAATTCCCAAAAAATCGAACTATCGTATTTTAGAAACACATTGGGAGGGTTTAGGATTTTTTTTTTGTCATGGGCTGCAAGAACAACCTGGAGAAGCACGTATGACCAGACGGTGCAGTGGATGAGAATGGAGACTCCTATCGATATCTTTCGGCTGAGTGTAGCATTTTTCATCATCGTCTTTCGTTCACTCGCCGAAAGTTTCCGCGTCCAGTCTTTCGTCAAGAACGACAGACAGCGCGCGAAATCTTTTTTAGGATCAATTTATGCGCTGATTTTAATGCTTTTAATTTTTTCATTTATTTTTATTAATATATTACGATACCGTCATGATTATACCAAAGAATCACACTCTTCATGACGACAACAGAATATCCCGTTACTGCACTTATGGGTTCAATCAATTCACTCAGTGGAGCAGTGTACACAATTAGTGTCAATGCTTGAGGCAACACGACAAACATAAACACCCATATGCTCCATATCAGTGGACTGTATATCACTATTACATTAGCATGACTTTCTTTCCATGTTTGATTGGGCCAAAGCCCAATCATACGAAGATTGAATCGATTCCAGCCGAACGCAAATTCATCGCCAATGATTTTCTCCGATTTCATTGTGAATTTATTAACCTTTTTGTAAATCCTCGACGCCGTATTGGGTTTCTCGCGAATCGAAGAATCCGATATCTCGCCCATCTTTATACTGATCCCTACCTAACTTTAATAATGTCGGATTCAACTACTTCACTTGTCGAACGCATGCGCTTTTTTGTATAAATTGCAAAGGCGTTATACGCAGGCGTTCGCAATTGTTGTCAAACTAATGGGACGATAAAAAAAAAAGAAAAGTTTTGACTATAAGATGATTCGATTTTTGTTCTCGTGTATTATTGATTATTTCATTACATCCTAACTTCCTGTACAAAAATATCAAGTCGTTTCAAAAGGGTGGGGGGACGGGGGATTCTATCTCAATAGAACCCAAAAAAATTGAGATTCATTATACGAATGTTACTGAAGCATTACGAAATGTTACCTTCTGCTTTTTAACGATTACGATGAATGTCTTACGTCGTAATCATTTTTTTATACGCAATTACAGTATATTTCATCATTTTTTAACAGTTTTTGTACATTGAATCAATTCCGAAATTCGATCAGAGTTCGTTTAAAAAATAACGCAGGTTTGGCCGGAATTATCGTCACTCTGCCAATTGTTCCTTCATTGTCAGTAATACGGAAAAATAACTCATCGAGGTTTTTAATATCTGAAATCACATCGCACTCAAGTAGCCGGTCGTCGGCAGTAATGAGTGCCAAAATGCTCACATCGCCGAACAGTTGCAAGGAAAAAGGCACGAAATTTCCTGCCGTTATCTGCAGCGGAATTCTCGATCGGCACATCACGAATTTGAGATCATTGGCGTTTCTGCTCGACAAGCTGTACCATTTGCACGAATACGATGCAAAGCCGATAGCTTCGCTCTGCAATGAGCCGGAAAAAAAAAGTACCAGGTACGTAATTAATTACAGAAAAAATGGTACCAAAATGGACCACCTGTCCAGCGTTTGTAAAATAGATATTATCATTCTAAACACAGACACAGTTTTTATTTTAACCGTTTTCGTTTCGTAATTTATTCTATTATCTTGGCGAACTCACTTCCTCTATAAGCATGTCGCCCACGTAGCAATAAACAAAGAGATGAACAAATGTGGCGTTGAGAAACGACATATAAAAGAAAACCTGAAGAAATGGAAAGTGTCCCGGTTTACGTTCGGTCACTGCCTAGAAAACCATATATAACTTTAAAACAATTTTCCGACAAAAAAAATGCAATTAATACTCACCGCCATGAGGCGAAATAGTTGACAGCAAAGTTGAAGTGTGTAGGAGAGTATTAGAACGAGTAGCAAGAAGCTAACAGCGTCCTTGATAATTTTAGTTAATTTTATGAGTGTACGATGTCGTTTTATGAGTACTCGGAGCTTAGATCGGAAAAGTTCCGAACTTAGAGTCTCGTCGTCGTCGAGAAGATTCATTAATGCGTAACGAAGAATAGTTATTTGGCCGCAGAGATGAATAATTAGCATCGCAACAAAACCGTCAGTACCCGAGTAAGCAAAAGCCGCACAGAGAAGCCCGACGCATTGTCCGCTCCACACAATTGCGAAATTTGATCGAACGCTGAGATCGAAAGGGCAGTAACCTGGATAAAACAGTTGTTTGCCCAACTCGGTAGCATTTTGGCTATCGAGGTTCAAATATAACAAAGGCAACGCCTGCAATCACGAATAATCATTCGCGAATAATATTTCGAATAACATTTTTCTTTCACTTCCCAAACGTATCAAAGAGAACCGAAACCTGAACCGATTGATTTTTCACAATTTTATTCATTCATTTTCATTTTTTTTTATTCATTTTCAGTTCACCGTTTCTTTTTACAGTTTTTCTTTAAAAAAATGTACCGATTCTTGAGGAGACGAGAAACGGTACTCTAACGATTGTTCGGTTAGCTGGGATCCGCGAGAGTTTTTTTTTTATATACAAATTGTATAAACACCCTAAGAATCACGTAGGACCAAACGAGGCACTGGACGAAAATGGTAACTCCTATAGAAATGTTTTTGCCGAGTTTCGCATTTTTAATCATTGTCGCACGTTCCCCAACCGATAGCTTTCGCTTCCAGTCCTCAGTTAGAAAGGACAAGCACTTGGCTAGAACTATTGGCAGCAATCTTTATGCTATCGATAGCTCTTTTTAATCAATTACTGTACCTTCGCTATTGTGCCAAAGGACCATAATCCTCACTATCGCAGCAGTGTATCCCGCTACCGCACTAATTAGTTCGATCAGCTCACCGAGTACGAAGGTATAAGCAATTGGCGCTAAAGCTTGCGGAACCACAACGAAAGTAAACACCCATATACTCCACATTGGAGGACTGTATCTCATTATCAGATTTCGTTGACTTTTTTCGGAAATCTGATGGGGCCATAGACCGATCGGACGAAGATTAAATCTATTCCAACCAAAAGCCAACTCGGGACCCGATATCATTGTCAACTTCGCCGTCGACGCTTCAACCATTTTGTTAAATCTCAATGACGTATTTTGTTTCTCGCGCTCATCCATCATACTAATCCCCTCCCTAACGAAAAAAATTCTCCACTACAACTTCTCCTCGGCTTCACTTAACCTACGCATGCGTCACTTGTGGTACACGCAAGCGCTCACAAATGTTGTCAAACTAAAGAGACGATGGAAAAAAAAAGTTTTGATTATAAAATGATACCAATTTTGTTAACGTGTGTTATTGATTATTCCATCAAACCTAACCTCTCGTACGAAAATATCAAGGAAGCGCTACAGAGTGCGGGAATAGTTTCTACTATGTAGCAAAAAAAAAAAAACTTTCGTGCCATTATTCGAACGATACTGAACTCTGCGAAACGTCATCTTTGACGTTTAAAATTTCCGAACTTTACCTTTTTCACGCAATTGTAAACACTTTTTTATAAGCAATTGCGCACTATATTTCTTCACTTGACAAGTTCTTACACATCGGATCAACGACAAGATATAATCAGATTTGTCGTAAAACGACTACACACATTCGATTCGATGGATCTTCACGCTGCCAATTGTTCTCTCATCGTCAGCAATACGGAAAAATAACTCATCGATGTTTTCAATATCTGAAATCATATGTCACACGCGAGTTGCGTCTCTTCGAGTGTAATGAATGCAAAAATGCTTACACTGCCGAAAAGCTCCAGAGAATAGGGAGCAAATTTTCCTGCCCTTATTTGAAGCGGAATTCTCGCTCGACACATAACGAACTTCAGATCATAGGCGCTGCTTCTCGATAAATTGTACCATTTGGATGAATACGACGCCCACGCGAGAGCCTCGCTCTGCAATGGGACGGAGAGTAAAAAAAAACTGCGAGGTATGCCGAAATGTATCTGTTCTATTAATTTTACAAACTCACTTCCTGTATAAGCATATCACCAACGTAGCAATAAACGAAGAGGTGCATGAACGTGGAAATGAGAAATGACAAATTACAGAAAACTTGAAGTAATGGAAAGTGTCCGGGTTTGTGTTCCGTCACTGCCTACAAAACGATATACAATCGTTGGATAATTAAAAACATTTAAGAAATGTATGCAATTCGGTTTTTTTAATAGAATTAAGGATGCTTCACCCGTACCTTCCCCACCAAAAATGAGATTTCGGGAGAATTTCAAACACTTACCAATAGTATAAAAATCTGAAAAAAATCCGTCGTCTTGAAGACATCAAGGACTATGATTTTTAATAATAACAATGTCAAAATATTGTTAACAAATAAATAAATAAATAAATAATTTAAAAAATAGCCAGTGAAACTTTTTTTTTCTCGTTTCAAATGAATCTGTTGATTTTTTAGAAACGATACGAATTTTTTCAGAATTTTTTTGTATTTTTCAAAATCCGGTTTTTAGATTTTTTTAAATGTTATTGTTACGTAATTTTTTGTACAATCATCCCGAACCTTCACGAATGTGATGTGGAGTGTTGTTGCAAAAACATATCCAAAATTCAGGCCTTTATATTCATTTTTCGAAAATTTCGAAAGAAAAATCTCAAAAATATAAGAAAATTCTCAAAAAATTCATATAATTTCGAAAAAATGTATCAATTTATTTTAAATGAGAAAACAAAACTTTCACTGGCTAGTTCTTGAACAATTTATTTATTTACTTATTTGTTAATAACTTTTTGACATTATAATTGTGCAAAATCAGTGTTCTTGATATGTTTAATACGGTTGATTTTTTTTCAGATTTTTACTGCAACACGAAGTACTGAAATTTTGATCGTATTAAACTGTTGCTTGACAATGTACGGGTGACACATCCTTAATATATTAATAATAAAATGTGTTATATATTTATTGACAAATATCTGCACCAAAAATATATATATATAATATAAGAACAATATATCAAGAGGGGCGGTGGCACGTGCGCCACCGCGCATGGCCTCGACGCCGAGTACTGAAAAAACAAATTTTTTTTTATCGTATATTATATACTTTATATTATTATCATTGTTATTATTATATATAAAAAAATTGAAAATTCATCCATTATATAAAATTTTTCGACAAAAATATATTGAATATGATATATTTTGCGATATACTTATTTCCGTGTAGGAAATGCGATTGAAACTCACCGCCATTAGGCAAAAAAGTTGGCAGCATAGTTGAAGAGTGCCAATGAGTATGAGAATGAGGAGCAGGAAGCTAAGAGAATCCTTAATTGCTTTTGCTAAATTGATCAGTGTATGGTGTCGCTTCATGAGCACGCGAAGTTTAACCCGAAAATTTTCAGAGCTTATCAGAGAGGTGTCGTCATCAACGAGATTAATTAATGCGCAACGAAGAATAGTGAACTGAGCGCAAACATGAATGATTAGCATTGCAAAAAAGCCGTCAGCGCCTGCATAAGCGAAACCCACAAAGAGAAGGCCGACGCACTGTCCGCCCCAGACAATTCCGAAATTCGGTCGATTGCTGAGATCGAAAGGGCAGTAACCTGGATAGAACAGCTGTTTACCTAACTCTGTAGCGTTATAATCGTCGAGCTTCAGATATAATAAAGGCAAAGCCTGAAATAATACGAAAAATTATTCGCGAAATGTTCTCGGAATAAAAAAAAATTGAATTTTTTTACTTTTCGAAGGCATTGGAGAAGACAGTCTTTTAATAAGATCAATTATTTTTTTAATATAGCCACATGTACTTTTTGTTTTTTGTTGTTTTTTCAATTAACGATTTTCCGCATATTTTAGTATAATTAACCGAGTTTTCATGAACTAATTTTTTACATAATTGATAATTAATTGTATCAATTGTTCGGTCGACTCCAAATGCGCGAGGAATCTTTTATTTAAAAAATTGAAGTTTTATAAAAACCCTGAGTATCACGTAAGACCAAACGATGCACTGGACAAAGATCGTAACGCCAATAGAGATGTTTTTTCCGAGTTTCGCATTTTTCATTATCGTCTCCCGTTCTTCCGTCGAAAGCTGTCGCGACCAGTCGTCAGTCAGGAACGACAGGCAGTTCGCTAAAACTTTTCGGAGCAAACTTGGTGCTCCCGTTTGCATCCGCGATTTAATTTCAAATAATTACCATACCTTCGCTATTGTACCAAAGTACCATAATCCTCACAATTGCACCAACGCATCCGGCTGCGGCATTTATTAGTTCGATCAGTTCACGAAGTACGAAAGTATAAGCGATCGGAGCTAAAGCCGGAGGGACCACAACAAAGGTAAACACCCATAAGCTCCATATTGGCGGACCGCATCGCAGCATCAAATTTTGTTGATTCTTTTTGCTGGTCTGCTCGGGCCATAATCCAATCGGACGAAGATTAAATCTATTCCAACCGAAAGACAACTCGGGACCTAATATCATTGTCGACTTCGTCATCGATTCATTGCCGTTTTCGTAAACCCTCGTCGACTTATCTTCTGTGAGATACGTCGACGGTCCCGATACCTCGGCCATCTTTCTACTACCCCTCCCTAACTGTATATTCTCATGTTCAACACCCCACACTCGACTGACGCATGCTCTCTTTGATATTACAAAATTGCCCCCACATACACGCAAATCCATCCGCGCATCAACGAATCGTCGGGTGGTTGAAAAATAAAAGTTTTGACTATAAGATGATTTGATTTCTGTTAGCGTATTATCGATTATTTCATAAAACTTTGGTTTCTGTATTGAAAGATCGAGATAGACGAAGAGGAGCCATTCAATAGGAAAATTGCCATTCGTAGTTTTAGTTTTAAGCGAAATAGAACTCTGAAGCGCGAGACAATTTTCGAGAACAGCTAAAAATATTGTAAAAATTGATTTTTGTCTCTTCTTCAACTGCATCATACTTGTTTACTTCATTTATGTACATTGCATCAAGGATCGAGTTGATTCAACACGCATTGTGTTTAATAAATTTCATAGATACGACAGTGGGGCGATTCTTAATGTGCCGATTTTTCCTTCATCGTTAGCAATACGGAAAAATAGCTCATCGATGTTTTTAATATCTGAAATCATACAACACACCAGTTGCAACTCTTCGACTATGATGAGTGCATAAATGCTCACACTGCCGAAAAGTTGCAGGGAATAAGGGGCAAACTTGGCGGCCCTTATCTGAAGCGGGATTTTCGCTCGACACATAATGAACTTCATATCATTGGCGGTTCTGTTCGACAAATTATACCACTTGGAGGAATACGATGCCCATGCGAGAGCTTCGCTCTGCAATCAAACGACAATTGGAGAAAAAAAAGAACCCATCAGGTATTTAATAAATAATAGAACAATATAGCGGTAGCAGGAAGCACCTCTTGTATTAGCATGTCACCAACGTAGCAATAGACGAACAGATGCATAAACGTGGAACCGAGAAATGACATACTACAGAAAACTTGGAGTATCGGAAAGTTACCGGGTTCGTGTTCAGTTACTGCCTATAAAACAGTAAGAAATCTTCATATAATTTTCCGATTAAATCGTGCGATGGATACTCACTGCCATCAGAGAAAAAAGTTGGCAGCAAAGTTGAAGTGTGCCGATGAGTATCAAAGCGAACAGCAAGAAGCTAACCGCGTCGTTGACCAGTTTAGCTAAATTAATCAGCATGTGGTGTCGTTCCATGATCACGCGAAGCTTAACTCGAAATTTTTCAGAGCTTAACAGCGACGTATCGTCGTCAATGAGATTAATCAAAGCATAACGCAGAATCGTGATCTGAGCGCAGACATGAATAATCAGCATTGCAAAAAAACCATCGGTGCCTGCATAAGCAAAGCCCGCGCAGAGAAGTCCGACGCATTGGGCGCCCCAAATAAGGGCGAAATTCGTTCGGTTACTGAGATCAAAAGGACAGTAACCTGGATAGAAGAGCTGTTTGCCCAATTCCGTAGCGTTATAGTCATCGAGGTTTACATAGAATAATGGCAAAGCCTGAAATTACGAATAATCATTCGTTTAGAGTATTCGAAATAAGAACGGTACCAATTTTTTTCCAGGCGTATCGGAGAGAACTGAGTTTAACAGATTTTTTTGGAAATAGTAATTTGGATAAACTTTATTTAGTTTTATTCGATAGCTTTGCTTTATTAATTATTACTAATAAATTTTTTGTCCAAACGACAATAAATTTTTATCCAACAATAATTCAGTTACCTCTGAGTTCGCGAGAATTTTTTTGTTTATTTATTGAATTTTGTAACAACCCTTAGAACTACGGAAGACCAAACGATGCACTGAACGAAAATCGTAACCCCAATTGAGATTTTTTTGCCAAGCTTCGCGTTCTTTATTATCGTCTCACATTCTTTCGCTGAACGCTTACGAGACCAGTCGTCGGTCAGGAACGATAAACACTTCGCTAAAACTTTTGGGAGCAATCTTGGTGCTCCCGTTCGAATCACGATTTCATTTCTAAATAATTACTATACCTTCGCTATTGTACCAAAGTACCATAATTCTCACTATTGCACCAACGCATCCCGCTGCCGCATTGATAAGTTCGATCAACTCATGGAGTACGAACGTGTAAGCAATAGGAGCTAAAGCCGGAGGAACCACAATGAAAGTAAACACCCATAAACTCCATATTGGCGGACCGTATTTCATCATGAAATTTTGTTGATTTTTTTTTGAAGACTCTTCGGGCCAAAGCCCAATCGGACGAAGATTGAATCTATTCCAACCAAAAGCCAATTCAGGACCCAATATCATTGACGACTTCGTCATTGATTCAATGTCCTTTTCGAAAACCAGCGGCAACTTATTTCCCGAGAGATACATCGACGATTCTGATACATCGGCCATTTTCTTACTACCCCTTCCTAACTGTACATTTTCTTCTTTACCATTATACACTCGACTGACGCACGCGCCCTTTGACATTGGAAAATTACCCCCCCCCCCCCCCCCACCCACCCCTCGTACGCGAGTCCATTCGAACATCGTGGAATCGGAGAGTTGTTGAAAAATAAAAGTTTTTACTATAAGATGATTCGAACTCTGTTCACGTATTATTGATTACCCCATTAAACTTTGGCTTCCGTATCGAAAGATCGTAAGATCGGAAGAGGGGATGAGCGAAGATAGCATTTATCCAATAGAAAAAAAAAGTTACATTTCGTTATACTACTGCGTGAAACAGAACAAGAAAATATATACGAGCAAATAATGTCGAATACTGCTGTAGGAAATTGTAAAAGAATTATTACTGTTTTTTCTGCAATTGCGATATATTTATTCGTTTGATACATGTCTATACACATATTTTTTTTAATTAAAAATAGAGAAAATTCAGTTGTAATTGTGTTCAATTCATTTAGCTATTCTTAATTTGCCAATTTTTCTTTCATCGTTAATAGTACGGAAAAATAACTCAACGATGTTTTCAACGCCTGCAAAAAAAATACTAGTTAATCAGGATCGTTCTACCGTGAAGACTGTGGTGATTTAAAAAAATGCTCACGTTGCCGAAGAGCTCCAAGGAGAATGGTACAAATTTTCCCGCCCATATTTGCATAGGTGCTTCAGCTCGCTTCATAATCAACATTAAATCGTTGGCTTTTCTTCCAGACAAATTGTACCACTTGCAAGAATACGATGCCATTTCGAGTGACATGCTCTGCAATTTATTATTGGAAATAAATATATCAGGTGAGTATCTAATGCACAACAGATAAACGCGTGAAAGAATGTACGATTTGATTGAATTTGTTTTTCTCACAGTATCAAGAGACGCGGCAGCGTCTCGACGCCAAGTAGTTGAAAAAGATAAAAGTCCGCGCGAGGAGCTCGCGCGCGTCGAGCACTACCGTGTCCTTATACGCTAATATCGTGCTCCCAAAACTTTGATAGTTTTTTTCTCGGAAATGAGACACCGGATCGAAATTTTAAAGACACTTTCACGATATAAATCAAATATAAGCTTCAAAATGAGTCCAGAATTAAGCCGATCAGTGCGCGTTATTACGCGCACTGATCGGCTCTTTATTAAGAGATATCGCGATATCACCCGAAAAATCCACACTTTCACGATAAAAATAATTTTTTAGAGATTTTTCGGTTGAAAATATATCGCGTTTATTAGAAAAAAAAATCCCTAACATTACTTGGCGTCAAGACGGTTCTACATTTCTTGATCTTAACATTCGATTGCTTGAAAAACAAGTTATATGCACTAATGATTGATTTTTAAATGTTCACTTAAACTAACTTCATTTATAAGTATTTCACCAAGGAAGCAATACAATAAGAGATGAATGAACGTTGCACTGATAAGTGAAATGTTGAATAAAACCTGAATATATGCCAATTGTCCGGGTATACGTTCTGTAATTACCTACAATATAAAAGAAAGCCTTCGAAGATTTTTCTGACGATGAAGTGCGGTCAATATTACTCACTCCTATAAGACGAAAGAGTTGACAGCAAAGTTGTACGATGCAAGAAATTATCAGAATGAGAAGCATAAAGTAGATGCTGTCATCGATCATTGCACCAACTCTGATGAGCGCATGATGTCGTCTCACTATCGTCCGAAACTTTGCCCGAAAAACTTCATAGTTTATTGGCCTATCGTCGTCAATGAGATTGACAATGTTGTGACGGAGAACAGCTATCTGACCGCATAGATGAACAATCAGTGTTGCAAACAAACCGTCAGTGCCGGTGTTCGCGAGACCCCAACAAACAGATCCGACACACTGACCACATGTGATGAACGCCATATTCGATAGGTCGTTTATATCGAAAGGGAAATAACCCGGATAGAACAGGTGCTTCACGTTCGTAGCATTTTGAGCATTGAACACAAAATATAACAATGGCACAGTCTGAAATAAGGATTCGTGATCTGTAGACCAGAATTTTATATGTGGGATTTTTCTTCATGCTGCCTTTTCATGAAGAAAGCAATGATTTATGCATTTTTTTAAATGAAAATAGGTTAGAATGTTCCAAAACATTCAGAGATTGCTTGTTTGTATGTCTGTAAGGGTATATGAAAGACTTAAAAAATTCAAAACGCTTAATTTGAAAACATCGTGAGCTATGAAGCGGAAAATTATGGCACAATTTCTTGCACTAAATTTTGCGTTAAGCGATGTTTTAATAAATCAACGCGATTGTTACAGATTTTTTTTTCTAATTCTCGTCATTATTTACGAGTTTCTCCTATACTATTACGCCGGATGCTTTGTAAACGATATTGAACAATGAGAAACCGAGGTGCAGCTTCGCTTGCAGACATTTTTTTTTAATAATTTTTTTAAATTGTACTACAAAATAACCTTTATATTGACGTAGGATAACACGAGTGACTGCACAAAAATTGTATTTCCAATCGAAATCTTTCTGCCGAGTACGGCACTTTTTATCATCATCTCTCGTTCCTCCGTCGTAATCTTTCGCGTCCAGTCGTTGCACACGAACGCCACACACTGCGCTAAAACTTTTTGTCGCGAAAATTAAATGCTTACTCTATACGCAATTACTTTTTCGACGAAATTATTTATACCTTCGCCATTGAACCAAACAACCAAAAACTTGATCATTCCAAGAATGCTACTGCATACGGCATTGATGACTTCGATCAGATCGTTCGTGTCCAACGTGGGAATAATCAGTGCCAAAGTTTCGGGAGCCACGATAAAGGTAAAGAACACGAAACACCATAGCATTGATAGATATTTCGTTGTCAGACGATCGTCATCATTCTGATCGGGCCAAAGTCCAATTAAACGAAGATTAAGTATATTCCACCCAAAAGCGAACTCAGAATCGAGACCGAGAATAATCGGTGATTTTCTCATGGACTCGCTGTACTCTTTGTAAACTCGCGGCAATGTATCGTATTCGCATTTCAAAGTCAAAGCTCCCGATACCCCGGCCATTTCTCTATTATTGCCCCTTCCCGTTCGCGATTTCTACACTCGACTGACGCATGCTCTGTCGAATGTTTCAAAGTTATTACTTTGTAATCTATTTAAGTCCATAGGATAATGGAGAAAAAGCACCAAGAGTCATTGGAAAAATAAAAGTTTCGACGATAAAATGACTGAAACTCCGTTCGCTTACTATTGATTATCTCATTAAACTTGGGTTCCGATATGGGAGGATCAAGGGACGATATGAAGCGGCAACGTTGCTACTATAAAGTAAAAAAATAGCATCATTTTTTTCTTCTCCCGTTACGTGTAACGCTCTATCGTAAAACGCAACGGTATTAGACATAAAAAATGTTAATTTTTGTCGAGTCACTCGTGGATACAATTTGAAGAAAAGTGCTTAATTAATTTTTCGCAACATTCTTGGCCATTGCAAAGTGACTGCAGACCTGAAAAATTGCATCAATTGCATTGCCATTTTCGTCCCAGTAAACTGCCACGAAAAGCGTCACTTTTCATGCACGAGTTACGAAAAAATATATGCAATGATGATAGAATCAATGCAAACTGAAATTGCGTGGACGACGCGTACCGAGTGAGGATTGAAAATAAATGCGAACTGTTTCTTGTAGTAGTTGCACTGCAGTTAATTTTTTTTCTTCACTAACATTCAATTCATGACAAGATAAGTACAATTGGTATATAATTTTTTTCCGATTCATGTTACGAAATCGACGAACCCGACCTTTACTCTGGCGATCGCTTCTTCATTGTAAGCATAAAAAAAAAACCCATCGATCTTTTAAATCCCTGGAATAGCATAAATGACAACCCCGATTTTCCTTCATTGTCGTGAGTGTCCTAAAAAAGAAACTGCTTACGTTTCCGCAGAGCCTCAGGGACCATAATTGGAGTGGCGCACTCGCTCGGTACATCACAATCTTCAAGTCTTTTGCTTCTTTACCAGTCAAATTGTACCATTTGGACGAATAAGATGCCCATCCAAGGGCTTCGCTCTGTTATCAGTCGCGGAAAAATAAATCATCAGGCGGTGAATAACGCCAACCAAGAAACACCCAATTCCGAAACCGATTCTGATACATCGGCCATTTTTTTACTACCCCTTCCTAACTGTACATTTTCTTCTTTACCATTATACACTCGACTGACGCATGCGCCCTTTAACATTGGAAAATTACGCGAGTTCATTCGAACATCGTGGAATCGGAGGGTTGAAAAATAAAAGTTTTTACTATAAGATGATTCGAACTCTGTTCACGTATTATTGATTACCCCATTAAGCTTCGGTTTCCGTATCGAACGATCGTAAGATCGGAAGAGGCGATGAGCCAAGATAGCATTTATCCAATAGAAAAAAAAAAAAGTTACATTTCGTTATACTCTTGCGTGAAACAGAACAAGAAAATATATACGAGCAAATAATGTCGAATACTGCTGTAGGAAATTGTAAAAGAATTACTATTGTTTTTTCTCCAATTGCGATATATTTATTCGTTTGATACATGTCGATACATATATTTTTTTTATTAAAAATAGAGAAAATTCATCTGTAATAGTGTTCAATTCATTTAGCCATTCTTAATTTGCCAATTTTTCTTTCATCGTTATTAGTACGGAAAAATAACTCAACGATGTTTTCAACGCCTGCAAAAATAATACTACTTGTTAATCAGGATCGTTCTACCGTGAAGACTGTGGTGATTAAAAAAAATGCTCACGTTGCCGAAGAGCTGCAAGGAGAATGGTACAAATTTTCCCGCCCATATTTGCATAGGTGCTTCAGCTCGCTTCATAATCAACATTAAATCGTTGGCTTTTCTACCAGACAAATTGTACCACTTGCAAGAATACGATGCCATTTCGAGTGACATGCTCTGCAATTTATTATTGGAAATAAATATATTAGGTGAGTATCTAATACACAACAGATAAACGCGTGAACGAATGTACGATTTGATTGCCCCAGTCTTTCTCACAGTATCAAGAGACGCGACAGCGTCTCGACGTCAAGTAGTTTGAAAAGATAAAAGTCCGCGCGGGGAATTCGCGCGCCTCGAGCGCTACCGGCGCGCCCTTATACGCTAATATCGTGCCCCCCAAACTTTGATAGTTTTTTTTTCGGAAACGAGACACCGGAACGAAATTTTAAAGACACACATATAAATCGAATATAAGCTTCAAAATGAGTCCAGAATCAAGCCGATCGGTGCACGCAATAAAGATATATCACGATATTTCCCGAAAAATCCACACTTTCACGATAAAAATAATTTTCAAAGATTTTTCGGTTGTAAATATATCGCACTTATTAGAAAAAAAATTTCCTTATCATTACTTCGCATCAAGACGTTTCTACATTTTTTGATACTTTTAAAAGATATGCCGCTTTGTTACTTCGATCTCAACATTAGGTTGCTTTAAAACCAAGTTATATGCACTAATGATTGATAAATGTTCACTGAAACTTACTTCATTTATAAGTATTTCACCAAGGAAGCAGTACAATAAGAGATGAATGAACGTTGCACTGATAAGTAAAATATTGAATAAAACCTGAAGATATGCCAATTGTCCGGGTATACGTTCTGTAATTACCTACAATATAGAAAAAACCCTTCGAAGATTTTTCTGACGATGAAGTGCGGTCAATATTACTCACTCCTATAAGACGAAAGAGTTGACAGCAAAGTTGTACGATGCAAGAAATTATCAGAATTAGTAGCATAAAGTAAATGCTGTCATCGATCATTCCACCAACTCTGATGAGCGCATGATGTCGTTTCACTATAGTGCGAAACTTTGCCCGGAAAATTTCATAGTTTATAGGCCTATCGTTGTCAATGAGATTGACAATGTTATGACGAAGAACAGCTATCTGACCGCATAGATGAACAATCAGTGTTGCAATCAAACCGTCAGCGCCGGCGTTCGCGAGACCCCAACAAACAGATCCGAGACACTGACCACATGTAATGAATGCCATATTCGATAGGTCGTTTATATCGAAAGGGAAATACCCCGGATAGAATAGGTACTTCACGTTCGTAGCGTTTTGAGCATTGAACATAAAATATAAAAATGGCACAGTCTGAAATAAGGATTCGTGTACTGTAGACTAGAATTTTATTGGTGGGATTTTTCTTCATGAAGAAAACAATGATTTATGCATTTTTTTTTAATGAAAATAGGTTAGAATGTTGCAATACATGATGTAATCAACATTGAGAGATTGCCTGTTTGTACGTCTTTAAGGGTATATGAAAAACTTAAAAAATGAAAAACCCCATAACTTGAAAACATCGTGAGCTATGAAGCGGCAATTTATTGCAAAATTTCTTGCATTAAATTTTGCATTAAACGATATTTTAATAAATCAACGCGACTGTTACAGATTTTTTTTTTAGTACACGGCTGCAAATCGAGCCGTACGTTTTGTCATTTACGAGTTTCTTCTATACGTCTAATGCTTTGCACACGATATTGAACAATGAGAAACCGAAGTGCAGCTTCGCTTGCAGCCATTTTTTTTAAATAATTTTTTTTAATTGTACTACAAAACAACCTTTATATTGACGTAGGATAACACGAGTGACTGCACAAAAATTGTATTTCCAATCGAAATCTTTCTGCCGAGTACGGCATGTTTTATCATCATCTCTCGTTCCTCCGTCGTAATCTTTCGCGTCCAGTCGTTGCATGCGAAGGCCACACACTTTGCTAAAACTTTTTGACGCGAAAATGAAATGCTCACTCTGTACGCAATTACTTTTTCGACGAAATTATTTATACCTTCGCCATTGAACCAAACAACCAAAAACTTTATCATCGCAAGAATGCTACCGCAGGCGGCAATGGTAACTTCGATCAGATCGTTTGTGTCCAACGTGGGTATAGTCAGTGCCAAAGTTCCGGGAGCCATGATAAAGGTAAAGTACACGAAACACCATAGCATTGATCGATAGTTCATTGTCAGACGATTGTCACCATTCTGATCGGGCCAAAGTCCAATCAAACGAAGATTAAGTATATTCCATCCAAAAGCGAACTCAGAATCGAGACCGAGAATAATCGGTGATTTTCTCATGGATTCGCTGTACTCTTTGTAAACTCGCGGCAATGTATCGTATTCGCATTTCAAAGTCAAAGCTCCCGATACTCCGGCCATTTCTCTATTATTGCCCCTTCCCGTTCGCGATTTCTACACTCGACTGGCGCATGCTCTGTCGAATGTTTCAAAGTTATTACTTTGTAATCTATTTAAGTCCATAGGATAATGGAGAAAAAGTACAAAGAGTCATTGGAAAAATAAAAGTTTCGACGATAAAATGACTGAAACTCCGTTCGCTTACTATTGATTATCTCATTAAACTTGGGTTCCGATATGAGAGGATCAAGGGACGATATGAAGGGGCAACGTTGCTACTGTAAAGTAAAAAAATAGCATCATTTTTTCTTCTTCTGTTACGTGTAACGCTCTATTATAAATCGCAACGGTATTAGACATAAAAAATGTTAATTCTTGTCGAGTCACTCGTGAATACAATTTGAAGAAAAGTGCTGAATTAATTTTTCGCAACTTTCTTGGCCATTGCAAAGTGACTGCAGACCTGAAAAATTGCATCAATTGCATTGCCATTTTTGTCCCGCAAAATTGCCACGAAAAGCGTCACTTTTCATGCACGAGTTACGAAAAAATATATGCAATGATGATAGAATCAATGCAAAGTGAAATTGCGTGGACGACGCGTATTGAGTGAGGATTGAAAATAAATGCGAACTGTTTTTGTAGTAGTTGCACTGCAGATCATTTGTTTCCTTCACTGTACATTCAATTCATGACAAGATAAGTACAATTGGTATATAATTTTTTTCCGTTTCATGTTACGAAATTGGCGAACCCGATTTTTACTCTGACGATCGCTCCTTCATTACAAGCATCAAAGAAAAATAGCCCATCGATCTTTTAAGTCCCTGGAATAGTATAAATGACAACCCCGATTTTGCTTCATTATCGTGAGTGTCCTAAAAAAGAAACTACTTACGTTTCTGCAGAGCTCCAGGGACCATAATTGGAGTAGCGCACTCGCTCGGTACATCACAATCTTCAAGTCCTTCGCTTCTTTACCAGTCAAATTGTACGATTTCGATGAGTACGATGGCCATAAAAGGGCTTCGCTCTGTTATCAGTCGCGGATAATTAAATCATTAGGCGGTTAATAACGCCAATCAAGAAACACCCAATTCCGAAACAGATATTCTTTTTTTTTCACTCCAGAACTCCAGGATAACCCACGCGACTTGTATCGCAATTCCGTAAGAGACATTACACTGTTACTCATTATTCACATTATAACACTGTAGATCAGGAGTGCGAATTATCATTTGAAAGATAGGAAGAGTAGACTCTCTCGTGAACCGTGGTTTTTGTTCGGCAATGTAGTTATGTGAATATAAAGCACATATGATATGGGGATAGTTCTGTGACTGTTTTGAAACATTTTAGAATCTATTGTAAACAATTTATGTCACAATATTTAAAAAAAGAGGTGCGTATATTCGCGTGGTCTCATGAAAATTGAACGAAAAAACATCGTCATTAATTCTAGCTTCAGAATTAGGATTACGATTTTACTTTAGAAGGTTCGTAAGGCTTTTTGAGAACACTTTGGATTTTTAAAATTTTTTCCCGAAGGTTTGTAACGCTTTTTAAGAACATTTTGCATTTTTTTCACTTTATTCCCAGAAGCGTTTTGAGGACATTCTCATTTAAATGTCACCCTAAATACAGCGTGGTATAGCGTATTAATATATCCGAACACGTCAAGAGACGCGGTAGCGTCTCGACGCCAAGTAGTTAAAAAAACGGTAGCGCGTCGAGCGCTACCGTGTCCTTATACGCCAATATCATGCCCCCTAAAGTTTGACAGTTTTTTTCTCGGAAACGAGACATCGGGTCGAAATTCTATCCGCGTATGCGACCGCTGCGATCATAAGTGCGATGCATTGTCCGATCCATACGAATGCGAAATACAATGGATTACTGATATCAAACGGAAAACAGCCTGAATAAAATATATCCGCAGGTTTATACACATCCCGTTTCAAATAAAACAAATCCCAAACCCGCAATCACGAATACTTATTCACGAATGAAATTTCCAAAAAAGCACATCGTACGCAATCGAATTAATGTATAGTTTACATCCAAACACATTACTTGAATGTTGAGAACTTTTTTCAAATTAAAGTTCATCTTTATTTACCATTAAATTTTTTTTTTAATTTTATTAATTCCCTGGTAAACCTTAAGGATCACGTATGACCACAAGAGGCACTGCATAACAATGGTGACTTCTACCGAGATGTTTTTGCTAAATCTAGCATTTTGCATTATAGTCTCTCATTCTCTCATCGAAAGCGTTCGATTCCAGTCTTTCGTCAAGAACGACAGACACCACGCAATAACTTTTGGGAGCAATTTAAATTTTTTCGCTGCTTTCGTGTTGCTATTTGATATTAAATGAATTGCTATACTTTCCCCGTTGTTCCAAACAACGATCATTCGAATGACAGCAGCGGAAATTCCTGCTGCTGCGCTGATGAGATCGATTAGTTCACCAATCGCGAATTTGTAAGCCACCGACTCGAAAAATTGAGGAGCAATGATCATACATCCATATTCCCAAAACTGGTGGACTCTATCTGATTATTTAATTGCATTGTTTTATTGTTTCTCCTTCCAAGTCTCATCGGGTCATAGCCCGAGGAGACGAAGGTGGAATCAATTGCAGTCAAAGGCAAATTCCACGTCAGAAGCAAGAAACTTCGTCGATTTAATCGCCGATTCACTTTTCTACATATTGTCGACGACCCGTGGTGCGTAAAGTATCCCGATACCTCGACCATCCCACAGCTGCCCGTTATGCACTATAGTTTATCTTTTCAAACTTCTATACACCAGTAAGGTTTTTCCTTGCATTGTAAAGTTTGCAGTGTAAAATAGGCTTTGCCGCGCGAGGGTGACGAGGCTCGTTGAAAAAAGAAAGTTTAAACTGGAAGATAATTGGAACTCCCTTCTCCCATTATTGATTATCCCATTAAACCTATTATGTTACTATAACGAATGATCAAATGCCATCTCCCATTATTGATTATCCCATTAAACCTATTATGTTACTATAACGAATGATCAAATGCCATTTCCTGTATGGATCGGAAAAAAACATTATTTTACGCTGTAAAACTATTAGTAACCGTTCCTATGAGTGTGACGGGCGCTAGTCTCACAGGACAAGAGGGCCCGAAGTTTTTTGATCGCATGAGTAAATATTAAAAAAAATATTATTTTATTTATTTAATTTATTTTAGCATAAAAATGCGGCATTGGTCCTCTAACGATAAATAAAAAAGAACTGTCCGATTTTGTTTATTAGATTTCTTTATTAGAAAACTGTCTGTACATTATATTCGCGAAAAAAAAAATCCTTTAATAACTATTCACCATTCATTTTACCAAAGCAATGCAAATATCTTTCACTGGGCTGATCGCTCTTTCATCGTAAGTAACAAAGAGAAATAACCCATCGATGTTTTCAACACCTAGAATCACAGAAGTTGTCGTGTCGGAATAGTTTTACGGTAGTCCGAGCGCGAGGTATTCATTTCGCATAAGTTCGACGAAAATGAGAGAGAATTACATAATAATAATTCCAAAATGTTAATAACAAATTGATGGAAAAATTAATTGTTCAACTAATGTACCGGTAACCCAACTTTTTTTTTATGAAAATGATTAATTCATTTTTTTGAATACGTATAGATTTTTTCAGATTTTTCTGAAGATTTTGAATTTTTTTTTATAGGAATAATGTGTGGAAAAACACAAAAATTCAAAGTCTTTAGAAAATTTTGAAAAAATTCATACGCATTCAGAAAAATGAACGAATCATTTTGATAAAAAAAAAAAGAAAGTTGCCTTACCGGGAAATTTTTTCAATTTTTTTTTTCATCAATTTGTTATTAACATTTTGGATTTATTATTATGTAAAATTAATCTTTCCAGTACCTTTAATATGCATGCATTTTTTCAAATTTTTATACCATCATCGAGAAGTGTTTGCAATTCTCTCTCATTTTCGTCGAACTTATGCGAAATGAACACCTCGCGCTCTGACTACCTTAATGTCACGTCTGCTCTTTCAAAATGCTCACGTTCCCGAAGAGCTCCAGAGAAAACGGCACAAATTTTCCTGCGCATATTTGGAGCGGAGTTCTTGCGCGATGCATCACAAGAATCAGATCTTTTGCCCTTCTGTCTGACAAGTTGTACCATTCGCACGAATACGTTGCGATCCCGAGTGCCTCACTCTGCGATCAGTAGCAATTTAAACAAATCATGGTAATGCCGAACACGTAACATTGAAACTCCAAAAAACGAAAACGGCACAAACGGACAATTTTTGCCGATTGTGTCACTACGGTTTGTCGTTCTAATAACACGTGTGTTCAATATTTACAACTCACTTCTTGTATCAACATGTCACCAACATAGCAATAGCCTAAAAGATGAACGAGCATAACGCTGAGAAACGAAATGCAGAAAATAACTTTTACCAATGGAAATTGTCCGGATTCACGTTCCGTCACTGCCTACAATATAATGCAGTATTTGATGACAATTATCGCAGATTAATCACAAAAATGACACTAAAAAAATTTGTTGAAAATTTAATGCACTGGATGTACTACTGGAAGCTTTTATGCATAAACTCGTACATTCAATTTAATGAACAATTATGATGAAATGTTCATGTACTGTATATTAAAAACTGTAGAAATACCTACCTGACTTTTTATACATTACTTTAATTTCACTATAAAAGTACTTTGAATTCAATAATTTACTTTAATTTCACTGTAAAAGCGGATTAAATTTTCACCACTATTGTACAGTAAATGTAATGCACATTAATATTTATGCATAAAAACTTCCAGTATCAGTGCATCAAGATTACTTTTTTTTTACCGTGTATTTTATCAAAAGCGTGACATGATTTGATAAATGAGAAGGTTGCCGAAGATGTGAAAAAAACAACGGTAGAAATGACAAAGAGTACTGAAACACACCATCAAAAGACGAAAGAGTTGTAAGCCAAGTTGCAGCGTGTAAACTAATATCACTACGAGGAGCATCAAGTCAACAGTGCCGTTGATCACTGTAGCTAATTTGTTGAGAGTATTGTGTCGTTTCACTACAACCGCAAGCTTATCACGAAGAATTGCAGAGCTCACGGACGTATCGTGATCAATCAACATAACCAAAGCGCGGCGAAGAATAGTGATGTGGCCGCACAGATGAATAATCAGCACGGCTACGAAACTATCAGCACTTGAGTACGCGATCGTAGCACCGACGAAAACGATAAACTGTCCGCTCCACGCGAAAGCGAAATTCGATGGTTTCTTCAGATCAAAAGGAAAATAACTCGGTGCCAATAGCTGTTTGCCGAAATCTGTACCGTTGTGAGTATCGAAGTTCATGTAGTATAGCGGTACTGACTAAAGTTTCAATTCATTAAACGTTAAAAAAAATGTAATCAAATTTATAAAAACAAAAAAAAATAATGATAATAAAAAAAAATATATATAATAAATAAATATATATAATATATTATTATTATATAATTAATATTTTTAATTTACAAAAAATTAATCAAATTTAAAAAAAAAAAAATTATTTTTCTCATTGAGAAAATTGAATATTAACCACAATTTAATATAATCTTATTGCTGTGTTTATAGTTTTTTTCGACACCTATGCAATTCGCGACTTTTTGTTATTTTGCACAAGAAATTGTGTAAATGCGTTGCGTTTCTATTTTAAATCCCCTGACTTCCCAATTAATTTTTTTTTATTATATATATTAAATTTTTGAAAAAGAATTCTTATTTATTATTTAATGAGCTGCATAAAGACCTTAACAAACAAGCAGGGTCCCAAAAGGCCCATAGCGAGAATGGTAACTCCGACTGAAAGGCGTCTACTGAGTTTCGCAGTTTTCAGCATCAATTCTTGTTCCTCAACCGTATGCTTTTCCGTCCAGTATTCCATTATAATTAACAGACACTGCGCTAAAACTGTTCGTAATGTTCGATAAACGCTTTTCGTTCGTAATTATTATAAATTATTGTACCTTCGCCGTTGCACCAAAGCCCTACAATTCTCGCGATCACGCTGATGAATCCAACTGCATCGATAATTAGTTCGATGAATTCATCGAGTACTAAGTTGTAAATTACCGATGCCAAAACTTGGGGAATCGTGACAAAGCCGAGAACCCAAATAACCATTAACGGTGAGATATATCTCATTAATAGATTCGCTTGACTTTCCCGGCACGTCTGACCGGGCCACAGTCCGACGATACGGAGCATCAATCGATTCCAACCGAAAGCGAGTTCGCCATTAGGATCAGAAATCTTCACCAATCGTTTCGTTGCTTCGCTACCTTTTTTGTTAACCGACGATGCACTGTCTTTCTCGTTGCGCATCAAGAATTTCCGTACCGCGGCCATCTCTCGATAACTCCCCCTCTTTGCAATGTACATTGTTTCGTTCGACTTATAGACTCGACTGACGCATGCGCAGTCCTTTATAAAAAAAAATAAAATAAAAAAAATACTCTGCAACAAGCCGCATCATTTGTCGGAAAAAATAATAGTCTTGTCTATAAGATGATGCGAGTCTCGTCGTACAATCGATTATCCAGTTGAAACTATTAGTTTGCTACATTGTAAAAGCGAGAGACAACTCCCCCTCGTTCCCGTCGCCGTAAAGTAAAAAAAAAAAACGATTCTATGTGTTACCATAACGTGAAATGGGACTGTGCAATTCACACACACGTTATTGCGAGTTACGAAATTTTAAACTCGAATTAACAGTGAATATATATACAGTGTTAAGAAATATTTGCAATCATTTTTTTTTTTTTTTACGTGGAGCATGTATTACGCGCAAAAGTTTTTTCGTCAATCAACATTTGTGCGCTTTGCATGGATTCGTTGGGGCATATTGCTCGTTATTAAACGCGCACAATGCCATCGAATAAATAAATGATTTAATAACAAGACATTTAATTCATAAAGAGTTAATTACGGTCGAATGGTTATTTTTCCCGCATCATTTTATCGATTGTATAAGATTTAGTCGTCACTTTACTGATCGTCCTTTTACCGTGAGCAACAATGAAAAATAGCCCATCGATGTTCTCAGTACCTGGAATCGTACAAATTGCCAAGTACCATTTTTTTTTGTTAACCCGTCGTGAGTATCCTGGAAGAAACTGCTCACGTTACTGAAGAGTTCCAAGGAAAATGGTACAAATTTTCCCGCCCATATTTGAAGCGGAGCTCTTGCTCGGTGCATTACGAGCTCCAAATCCTTAGCTCTTCTCCCCGTCAAATTGTACCATTTGCACGAATAAGATGCCAACCCGAGCCCCTCGCTCTACCATCAGTTGTAAATAAAATCAATCCACAAAATAAAAAAAATAAACTAATAAATAATAATAAAAAATAATAAAAATAAATTGACAAAAAAAAAAAAAATTTTACAAAAATTGATAAACTTTCGACCGAAAAAGGATTATAATAATGAAATTGTATTAACAAAAAATCCTGAAATAACAATGAATTATTCTATAGTCAGACGATGTCTTTATCATTGTGTACAGAAATCTTACGACTATAAGATGCAAATAATGAAGTATTATTTCTTTCTTTTAAATTTTTTTTCCCCGACTACGCTAAAATTTCCATATTCCATGTCTGCAACGCGGGTGGAAAGTTTACCAATTTTTTATCAGAGAGGAAAAAAATAAATTTGCGGGCGAAAAAGTCAGTCTTGCGGGCAAAAAATTCAATTTTGTGGGCAAAACAGTAAATTTTGCGAGCGAAAAAATAAATTTGTGGCAAAAAAGTGATTTTCGCGGGAAGAAAAGAACTCCGAACGGGAAAAATCAGAAACAAATCGCTTTTTTCTACTAACGTTGCACGCATAAGAATATAATCATTTTTCAACGTAACCGGAAAAAAAGTATGATATGCTACTCGGGAGGGAGTGCTTTTTCACCTCGTGTAATTCGCAAACCTCGGTTCGCTTGGCAGCAAACCTCACACTCGGCGAAAAACATGTACTTCCATCCTTTGTAGCATAATGTACTATCGTTACACTGTTTTTTCAGACGGGAAAAGGACAATTTCGTGAAATGCTTTTATTTGTACCAATATTCAACGAATTTGAATACTCTATTGAAAAAGCCAACGCTCATTCGTCATGAAATCACTATGTGGAATTGTGAGGAATTACGAGAAAATACCGGGCAAAGAAATCTCTGAGAAACGCATAACTCGTCTTTTTACCGCAGCGGGCGGTAGGGAATTAAAAATAGAGGAGTTTCCAAGAAACACTTAAAAAAAAGGACACTTTGAACTTAAAAAAAAAAAAAATGTTTATTGTATCGTTCTGTCAAACTCACTTCTCGTATAAGCATATCACCAATGTAGCAATAAATGAATAGAGTAACGAACATGACGTTGAGGAAAGAAATATAGTATAAAACTTCTAAATACGGAAATTTCCCCGGTTCTCGTTCGACCACTGCCTACAAAATAATACGTAGTTTACAAAAATGATTTAACACCGACGCAACACCGTCAATACAAACAGTCAGTAGGCGAAAGAGTTGTAAGCCAAATTGAAGTGTATAAACGAGTGTCACAACGAGAAGCATTAAATCGATGGAATTCTTGATGACTGAAGATAATCCGATGACCCTGTGGTGTCGTTTAATGATTACCGCGAGTTTTACTCGAAGAATTTCGTATCTTAGATATGCTTTATCGTCAACGACATGAATCAAATCGTGACGAAGAATAGTTATCTGACCGCATAGATGAATAATCAACACCGCAACAAATCCGTCTACACCCGAGTATGCAAACGCCGAACAGATAAGAGTTATGCACTGTCCACTCCAGACGAATGCAAATTTCGATGGATTGCTAAGATCGAAAGGGCAATAGCCCGGACAGAATAGCTGCTTTCCTAAATCCGTAGCGTTCTCAACGTCGAGATTCAAATATAACAAGGACCAGGTCTGCAATCACGAAAGTTTCGTGAATTAAATTGAATTTCAATCGATTTGGTTATTTGAATATTCTTTGAAGCATTATAAAGAATTCAATTTTTTTTTTATTAACTGCATAAGAACCTTGAGGAAGACGTATGACCACACGAGACACTGCACAAGAATCGTGACACCTATCGCGATATTTCTGCCGAATTTAGCATTTTTCATCATTGTTTTACGTTCGCGTGGCAACAATTTTTGCTCCCAGTCTTCACTCAAGAATAATAGACACCGAACTAAAACTGTTTAGAGCATTTTTTGAGATTTTTTAGATTGACACGTTTTGCTCGTAATTATAAATCTCTTCGCTTTCCTTACTGCCGCTTCGGAACGGTGTAAATTATAACCAGTAGTTGTTCTTTTACGCCAATGTAAAAGTGTTCGTTTGATGCAGTGGCCGACTGTTTAAATTTTATTCCTTGGACTGCGGCTTCGGAACGCTCCGAAGCCGTAGAATGTTCCGAAGCCCCAGTAAAGAAAGCGAAAAGAAGTTTAATTATCGGTCACAATCTCACACCGCAAACGTAATCATAAATTATTGTACCATCGCCTTTAAACCAAAATGCTACGATTCTCGCGACCACACCAATGAATCCAACTATATCTATAATCAATTGGATGCGTTCGTCGAGTACGAAATTGTAGATTATCGAAGCGAAAACTTGCGGTATTGTGATCAATCCGAGAACCGAAATGGTTAATGTCGGTGAAAAGTATCTCATTATCACGTTAGCTTGACTTTTTTTACACGTCTGTTCGGGCCAAAGTCCGATTATTCGAAGGGTCAATCGAATGCAACCAAAAGCGTATTCAACGTTAGGATGAAAAATTTTCACCGATCGCCTCGTCAATTCACTATCGTTTTTATTAAACGTTGATGAAGGATATCGCTCATCGCGCATCGAGAATCCCCATACCGCGGCCATTGCTCTAATAAATCCCCCACTTTTAACTTTGTACCGTTTTGCACAACTCATAGACTCGAGGGACGCATGCGTATAAAAAAAACTGTATGCCTATTGATGCGCATAAAAACAATTGCCCTCCGACAATCTGCAACATTGTTGTCTATAAGATGATTTGAGTCTCGTTGGCATACTATTGATTATTCAATTATACCTATTAATTTGCTATATCGAAGAATCGAGACACGATAACGTTCGTTGCTCTCCACTTGGAACGAAAAAAAAAAAATTACCATGCCTTACCATAAAGTCCAGAAGTCCGTCATCATTCGCATGATTTTGCAAGTTACGAAGTGTAATACTCTCAAGTTGATTGTAATTGCAGTTTAAACATAAGAATAACGATAAATAATATACGATTTTGTTACAAATTTTTGCAATAATCGATAAATAAGAATTCTATCGTGCGGACTAAAATTCACATTTTTCGTATCAATCTGTTATTAGATACAAAAATATGAAGCACAAAAAATACCCACAATTCGGGACTAAAAAATCTTTCATAAATTTCGAATATTAATATTTTTCAAAATAATTCCTAAAAATTTAATTAAAAATACATTTTTAAGATAATAATTCAAAATGTAATTTTTGGAGTTCGAACTATGTATCTTTATTCAAAGAAGCTGCTATAGATTAAAAAATCTGTAACTAAACAACATTTTCGGTACGGTGATTATTTTCGATTCGTTTTACGAAATCGACAGGCGCCGCTGAATTACTGTAACGATTGTTCTTTCATCGTGAGCAACACGGAGAAATAGCTCACCGATGTTTTAAGTACCTGAAATAATGATGGTTTCGAATCGAGTTTTGTTTAAGTGTCGCGAGCGATGTGGCAAAATGCTCACGTTGCCGAAGAGCTCCAACGAAAAGGCCACAAATTTTCCTGCCGATATTTGGAGCGGAGCTCTCGCTCGGTACATCAATAACAGTAGATCCTTGGCGTCTCTGCCGGATAAATTGTACCATTTGCACGAATACGATGCTAACCCTAGTGCTTCGCTCTATCGTCAGTTGTAAAGAAATAAACCGATAATTACGTCATGTATAGTGCACATACGGAAGATCTTCGATAAACGGTAAAAAAAATTGTAATTTCACCAAACGTTTCTTGTTCACAAAGGTCCATAAACTTTCCCTTGGCAATTTTACGGAAATTATTATTTTTTTTTTTAAATTATTTAAGATATTTTTAAAATTATTTATTAATTATTCCAGTTACTTTTTTTATTATTAAAAAAATAACGATGATAACGACGATGACGATGGTATGATTTATAATTTATTTATTTTATTATTTTTAAAACGAATAAAAATGAATAGAAAAGTAACAACTTTTTTTGGTAAAATCAACATGGAAATTATGGACATATGTGAAGAACAAATGCTATGCATTTTTTACTATCTATTTTTTGTCAACGTTCGTTTGACTTGTGTGTGCAATTGCATTTAATGAATTTTTCAGAACTCACTTCTTGTATAAGCATATCACCGACGTAACAATAAAGAAAGAGATGAATTATGGTAACGTTGAGATAAGAAACGAAAAATAGAACTTGAAGAAATGGAAATTTTCCCGGTTTGCGTGACGTCACTGCCTATAAAAATGCACTATTCATCAAGTCGATGATTTTGCCGCTACACTGCCGTAGCCAATCACTAAGGATACACTGGATCTTTGGGGCGAAAAGTAAATGAAAAAATTGCACTTGTACCGCACGCAGACCTCGTGTACCCTTCCATTGATCATTAAGGCTCTTCAATACGTACAGTCATCATACCAAACAGCTGTAAGCCAAATTGAACCGTGTAAATGAGTATCAAAGCGAGTAGCATCAAGTTGATGGTATCCTCGATCACTGTTCCCAAACCAATAAGTGTCTTGTGTCGTTTCACTATGGTTGCAAGTTTATCCCGAAAAAATTCGCGCCCCAAAGACTTCTCATCGTCAAGTAGCGTCGACAAACTATGACGTAGTATTGCCATTTGGCCGCATAGATGAATAACCAGCATAGCAACGAAACAATCCGAAGCTGTGTAAGCGATCGTTGAACTGAAAGTCGCGAAAAGCTGTCCGATCCATGCAAACGCGAAGTTCGAGCGTTTGCTGAGATCGAATGGGAAGCACGCTGGATACAAAAGCTCCTTGCCTAACTCTGTAGCATTCGCGGCATCGAGCTCCAAGGAGAACAATGGCAAAATCTAAAATCACGAATTGTTCGTGAATAAAAAAAAATTATTAAAAAAAAAATTATATTTTTTTTTATAAAAAAAAAAAATAATAAAAAAAATAGATATATTATAATAATAATCATTATTATTATTATTTTTTTAAAAATAATAAAAAATTATAAGTTTTTTTTATCACTTAATTTCCCTAACGGATCTGCGAGTGCCAAATTTACATAATAAAATCGATGTAGTAAAGCCTCGAATTACAAATAAAAAAAAATCAGTCTAATTTTCTTTAACATCCCGAATGATTATAAAACAATTTAAACTAATTCAATCTAAATTTTGTTTAATATGTTAAAAAATTAATAACACCGTATCGATTTTGG
The DNA here is from genome assembly GCA_963971235.1 of Cryptus armator. Taxonomy (NCBI): domain Eukaryota; kingdom Metazoa; phylum Arthropoda; class Insecta; order Hymenoptera; family Ichneumonidae; genus Cryptus; species Cryptus armator. The sequence continues at coordinate 6,124,321 of OZ020235.1, forward strand.
GTTCGTTAAAACAATACATTTTAAAAGATGTAAATGATTATTAAAAAAAAAATATATACATTTTTCAGTCTCATTTTTATACTACGATTGATTTTTAATTTGTAACGAAAAAACATATAAATCAACAATTTGAGATCCGCTAAGTGTTTTTTCTTTTTCGGTAAATAATTTTGAATAATTTCCCCAGAAAACCTTAAGAGCAAAGTAGGACCACACAAGGCAGTGCATTAAAATGCTAAATCCTATAGATATGTTTCGACCGAATTTTGCATTTTTCATCATCAATTCTCGCTCCACCGACGAGAGTTTTCGCGTCCAATCGTCGGTCAGAAACGTAACACACCACGCTAGAACTTTAACGAGCAATTTTTACGGCCTTTTCTCTCTCCTGCATTTTTCTTGTTATCCTTTTTTTTATTTAATAAATAACTTTCTATACCATCACCGTTGTGCCAAAGAACGAGAATCTTGATAATCGCCCCGATGATTCCGACCACACCGGCGACAAGTTGTATCAATTCATCGAGAACGAATGAATATACCATAGGCGCCAAAACTTGAGGAGCAACGCTGAAGGCGAACACCCATAAGCCCCACATCGGCGAGCTGTATCTCGTTATTATATTAGCTTCACTCCCCTTGCAGGTCTGTTCGGGCCAAAGACCGATCAGCCGAAGATTAAATCGATTCCAACCAAAAGCAAATTTCACATCAGAAGCAAAGACTTTCACGGGTTGCTTCGGCGTTTTACTACAATTTTTTTTAACCGCTGATGAACTATTCCGGTCGTCGCGCAACGTCAATCCCCATATCGCGGCCATCTCTCTAATAACTCCCCCTCTTTCAACTGTATACTGTCTCTTTTAGTCTATAGACTCGACTGACGCATAGTCATGCCTCGTATAAAAAAAATAATCTCCTGTAAGAAGCACACTATAGATGGGAAGATAATAGTCCTGTCTATAAGATAATTCGAATCTCGTTGGGATACTATTGATTATACAATTAAAACTATTAGTTTGATAACTACGTCGAGCGTTCGAGAGACGGTTTCTCTCGGTTTGCCTTCGAAAAAAAAAAGCAATTTCATGTACGATTACTCGAAAGACGCAGTCACGATTCACCTCGTATTTCGCGCAATATAAAATTTTATATTCTCAACCTTATCACAAAATTGTTTCAATCGTAATACCGACGATTCACGATTAATACTATTAGTTTCGTATTAATTTGTACCGCATTTGGATTCGGATCGGACAGTACACCGAGAAAAATGATCAGTGAAAGCAGCGAGTATTTTGCTGTACTGGCGAATTTTTTTTTGCATTTGCAAGAAAATATTTACTTTATGAAGTAATTATTTTTTGTATATTAATCGGAAATACGAAAAAAATTGATCTTATTAAAACTTGATGTTTATAAGAAGAGTGTATCGTAATATTTCCAAGTGAACATGAGATTCAGAGAGAATTTCGAATACTTCCAACTGTGATAAACATCTGAAAACGTTAACTATTCCGTAGGTGTAAATAACATTAATTGTGCATAATAATTATTACAAAAAGTTATTGACAAATTAGTTTAAATAAAACTGTTTAACAAATCTTCCGGCAACCAAATTTTTTTTTAGCAGAAGTTGATTCGTTAATTTTTCTAAAGGCATATGGGTTTTTTTTACAACTTTTTCTAATTTTCAAAAAATCGGTTTTTTGAAAAAAATTTCCATCCGTACTTGCAAATCTGCTCAATAGATTAAAAAAAAAAGAAAAAAATATTTAGAATAATTCTGACAGAAAAATATGCATTTAAAAAAATGAATGGATCAATTTCTGCTACAAAAAAAAGTTTGGTTGCCGGACGATTTGTTAACAAATTTTTTTAAACTAATTTGTTAATGCACCCATGTTAAATTTTTATTTATGTGAAAAAAGAGTAACATTAAGAATAATATAGTTTCCGATGCGTTTTACAAATTGAACGTAAGTCGGAAAATCATTCCGCCGATTGTTCGTTCATCGTGAGCAAAACGAAAACATAACTCATCGATGTTTTGAACACCTGAAATAGTGAGATTTATAATCGACAGTTTGTTTTTAGTGTCGTGAGTGTCCCCCACGAAAAATGCTCACGTTGCCGAAGAGCTCCAGCGAAAAAGCCACAAATTTTCCTGTTGATAATCGCAGCTGAGCTCTGCGCGGTACATCAATACCAACAGATCTTTGGCTTCTTTGCCGGACAAATCGTACCATTTGCACGAATCCGATACTATCCCGATTACCTGACTCTATCGCGAATCGTAAATAAATAATAAAAAAAGTAATAACAATTTCAGAATTTTTACCCGGTATTTCGGCATCGAATTACTAAGGATCACCGAGTATTTGATATCAACAAATTTAATTGTATTTAATTAAAAAACCACAAATTCTTGGCGTTTAATACCACGAAAGGAAAGAAAAATAATAATAAAAATGAGGACCCAAAAAGTATAGTTTTTCGTTGTAAGATTTTCGCTCTTTTCCATTGTCCGCGATACAACGTAAACAGCGCGAGTTTCCGTATTATTCGCTTAGCACTTTTTTGCACTCATGTTACGATCAAAACACGCGTTAGTAACATAAAATTTGATTTACAGTTTCCTACACCGACACTTTTTTAAACGATTAACACGGAAACAAGATCGTTCGTGTTGTTGAGTCGCATTATTTTCCGATATTTTTTACGATAATTTTCGTTAAAATTATCGAACGTCTAAATATTAAAAACCCGATGTGCCCTTTCGGAGAAAGAATAAACTGTTCAATACGAACTGTCATCAGATCGAATAGTTGCAATCTGAATAAAACTGTTTGTGTTTTTTCACACATTTCTTCCATATAAAAAAAAAATGCAAAGCAAATTGAAAAATTTGAAAAAAATCATAAATATTCAAAAAAATGAACGAATCATTTTTATTAAAAAAAAAAAGTTGGGTTTCCGGGAAATTTGTTGACCAATTTATTTTTTTATTAATTTGTTAATAACATATAGGAATTATTATTATGCAAAATTAATCTTTTCAGTACCTTTAATATGCATGCATTTTTTCAGATTTTTATACCATCGAGAAGTATTTGCAATTTTCTCTCATTTTTCTCGAACTTATGCGAAATGAACGCGAAGCGACATAACCTTAAAATGTTTTTGGTATAGTTTTTTAATAAATAACTTCCCGTACCTTCACGTAGTTCCAAAGGACTAATCTTAACGATCGTACCGATAGTTCCAACCAAAGCAACGATCAGTTGTATCAATTCGTCCAAAACGAAGAAATCTACAAGTGCCGAAACTCGAGATGCGACGCAGAAGCTGAGTAACCATAACCTCCATATCGGAGATTTGTATCTCGTTATAGTACTGATTTGGCTCTGACGAGTCCTCTCGGGCCACAGACCGATCAATCGAAACGAAACGAAACGATTTCAGCCAAAAGCAAACTCAACATCGTTAAGAACAAAACTCACGGAATAATCTTTCGTTTCACTGCACTCCTTAGAAACACTGTCGATTCTTGTACGTTCGCCGTACAACGAGAGACCCGCTTCCTCGGTCATCCCTCCGTCGCTCGTGTCCCTTCGAGTCTATAAGCTCCTGTCGCTGACCTCCTACTTCTCGAACGAATGCTCTTTCTTACATTAAAAAATATACTCTGCGCAATACAGAGGTCATTCCTCGGATGGACGAACGGTAGGGTCGTTGAATGAAAAAAAAGAGAGTGCAGCTATAAGATGAACTCTGGACACACGCTACGGTACTGTTATCGATTATCCCATTAAAACAATTAAAACTTCATGCAGGATTTTAAAAAAGGACTCGGTTTCGACGAATTCGTAAAAGAAAAAAAAAGAATTGGTCATTTTATTTCTTATTGTTCGTACGTAAAAATGGTCTCCTCAAAAATCGCTCGATATTATACATTAAAACGTTATATACTCTCAAATCAAGTCGTCGACACACTGTATACGATCGTCCAAAATTTTCTCGAGATTAACGCTTGAATACTGTAAATGAAATAAATATTTGTAATAGTACTTATTAATAATAATAATATGATATTGCACGCGCGCAATATGGTATTTATGATATATAAATCTAATCGAATTTAAATTAAATTTTTTTTTTTTTTTTTTTTTCGTGAACGATTATTATAACGATCGATATTTACAGTTTGGCGTTACTTGATACGCTACGTCGTACAGAGTCTCAACGGTGAGAGGAATTTATCGGTGACGCATCTAAAATCCTTAAAGTGCGCGTATTTAATTGATTTTTTTCGTACTATTAAAAATGTAATATACGATCGTTGAGTCTCTGTACGAGAGTCTCGTATCTGGCTTGCCACGAGAGAAATATATTTCAATGGAATTGTTTTTTTTTTTTTTTTCATCTTCGCATATCTCGTTTAGTGGCTGTGACTGTGCGGTGCGTCGATTTATCAGAACCGCTTGTGTATCTCACGAGTCGGGGGTCTCTCTTACTGGGATTGTAGTATGACTCAGAAGAAGACGTTGCCGGGCCGCGCCTGAGGGCACAAGAAACTCGAACAATCGTGTCTCCTCACGGCCTCCATGACCTCCTCGAAGTGACTGGACACCTGCAATGCCGCTTCAGGCTGTATTCTGTAAGATAACAGAAGAAAAAGTAACAACAATATCGTCACAATCACGGTGGTCGACCAGCGATTGAGTGATCTTAGTGAGTTTAGAAAGCGTTGAAAGGGTGCCGCGAGAACACGACAACGGGAGGGGAAATTCTGGATTTTGCACGTGCGAAAGAGTTTTCGAGATTCAAGTTCCACCGGTCCGCGAAACAGCTAATTCTCCGATTAAACAAATTTATGCAATTTTTTCAGAAATTCATTGTTCAGTTTTCGATATGATACTAATATATTATGTGCAATTCTTATTAAATAAAAAAATATATATATCTCTATTTTGTTCATTCACCACTTTTACCGAGAAATTTCGTATTCACTTTGCAAATGGATTTTAATGAATTTTTTTCTAATGCATCATAGTGAACTTGAATTGCTGTTCAGAAAAACAAAACAGTCGTAAGCGCTATCAACTGGTGGCGTGTGCACAACGAGTAGGTCATCAAGAAGTTTTCTTAACGAGGCTAATTGCCCGGAGGGAAATTCAATACTCTTGCTTTGCTTCGCCAGTAGATAAAGCGATGAATGAACAGACAGCATTGGTAAAGAAAACTCTCGGCGTTCGTACAGTCGATGCTTCATCACTGAGTAATACAGCATCAACACTGCGTTCTCTGTTGTATCTTAATTTCATTCAAGAGTTTGCGTCTTTATTGCACGTTTTTTCGTTTGCTTATCGGATTTCATTCGCGTTTAATGCGCGCAGACACACGCGTACAGCACGGCGGTGTCTATAGAAATCGGAGGATTATGTGAAAGAGACGCCGACAGAGTATCACCGACGGCGGACACTGGGCGAGTGAAACTGTGCTAAGAGGTAAAAGTTGAATCAGTCAGTGGGACGTTAATGCGTACGGGCGAAAGCAGGGAGAAGAAAGTTATCCGTGTGTTGCACGGTTCCGCTTGGCCACCGCGTGAACGCGCTTCCCGTTGCAGTGGCCAATATAGACCTCTCTATAGATGGATAACGCGCATACTACGTTACAGTGGAATGCTATGCGTTCTTTGATCTTTGCAATGTGTAAAAAGGAGTAAAAAATAGATTCGGAAAGAAAAAAAATAGAACTGTATCTGCCCGACAAAAAATGAAAGGACTGCCAAAAGTGTTCCTTTTAATAACTTCAAAGAGTAAAATAATTATTTTCGTGTCTAGAGCGACAAAAAAAGGTCGATCTCGACGAGTGCGAGAGAGACCGATTTTCCTCGCACGCAACGCGAATCCGATTTTCTGCTGTTTTTCCCGCACTAGTGTGGGAAAATGCACTTTTCCGCACGCCGAGCGGGAAAACGGTCAGAATAGTTATTTTCGTGTCAAGAGCGAGGAAAAAAGGTTGACCTCGGCGAGTGCGAGAGAGACCGATTTTCCTCGCACGCGATGCGAACCCGAGTTTCTGCTGTTTTTCCCGCACTAGTGCGGGAAAATGCACTTTCCCGCACGCCATGCGGGTAAACGGTCAGAAATAAAATTAAACTCCAGAAACAATATTTGAGCTCTTGTCCTATTCTTATTAAAAGATTTTTGGGTGTAAAGAACGATTGAGAGACTTGAAAAATATGAATTCACCAGGTATTACTTACAGTCCGAGGAGCGCCTGCATTTTCTTCTCCATAAGTATCGAAGCGTCCTGTCCCCTCCGTATCATAGCGTCGCAAAATATCCTCTTGGCGCACGGTGTGTTTGTCCAATCATTGGCGATGTGCGCGGCTTCGGCAACTTCGACGTTTTCAAGATTCTGCAAAGCGTCGTCCAACTCTTGATCGCTGTCGGTACTTCGACGATTTCTCGTTCTCGACACTTCGGGAAATCTCGAGATTTCATGAGCAATAGTTTCTACTTGTAGGAGATCCTCGTCGCTTGCAGATTCGTCGGGATCGACGTTGTTCTCCGACACGGAATTTGAATGCAAAGTGTCCTCAATCACGAGAACAACATCGTCGTTGTTTTTCTTTGTGTTTCTCGTTGGCAGTAAAAATTCCGTGATGTCGAGTTTTCCCTTTGCTGGTACATCGATCTCCACGATCTCTGCCAACGAATCGGCGCCGGTTCTTCGAAGACGTTTGCTCCTCACGAGATTACGCATGTCCTCCGCTTTGAAGATATCCAAAAAATCAACCCCGCGTCTCCGTCTTCTTCGCGCTTCGACGTAATGGGTTTCATCGACGACAGGTTTGGTCTGTCGATTTTCGATTCTCTGGGAATCGTTTATTTCCTCCAAAACCATAAAAACACCGTCTTGGTCTTCTCGGGAGCGTAACTCGCCTCTCGCGGCAGCACCACCGTTGACCGTACCGTCTACCGAACTTTCTTGCGATTGATACAAGTTGGTTGGACTCACTTCGAAAGATCTCGATTGTCTCGGTGGGGATTGTGTCTCTTCTTTCCAACTTCCATCCGGCTGACGCTCGAAGGTGGAAGGATAGAGTGCGCCAAGGGCTCGCCGATTCTCCAGTTCATCGTCCTCGGCGTCGTTGTCGCCGTCCCTCGATCGTTTCAGCACATCAACGTCCAGATAACGACCAACAGCTACAGCACCGATTCCAAGCGCCGCACCGGAAGCCACTAAGCCGAGAGCAGGTATGAGGATCGACGAGCCCGTAGCAACGGTACCAATCTTATCCTGGGCCTCCTTACCTTTAGTGAGACCGAGATTCTGCGATATCTTTTGCGTTGCCTCCACCAGAGGATCGAAAACCGGCCTCGTTAGCTGCGACACTCTCTCGACACCGGTTGAAAATTGATTTCTCAGATTTTCCGATATCTTCACCCAGAATGGCTGATCGATCGGTTGCTTGAGACCATAGAAATGCTGATTGGGATAGTAATTCTTAAGGGTGTAAGAATCAACGACGTTCTTGTCGTTCAAAACGTATTTCTTCTTGTGCCTCTGTTCGGTAAAAGAGTTCTGATTGTCGGGAAAATTGTCTGGTCGTCTTTTTTCATTTTTAATTATTTTCGCCGGTTGAACACCCAATTCCGGATGAGCGTACTGAAGAACAGGAGCTCGCGCTCCTGGCTTCAATGCCAAAGGCGCGATCTTCTGACTCTCCGGTGTGTACATCTGAGAATTCGGATATAATTGTGTCGCGTCGGGATTAAGCATTCGTTTCTGTACGTTAGAACGATAGTTCTCGTTTCGGGTCTCATAGACTTCGGCATTCAGTGCTGAATTCTGATGACTCTTGGGATCCCATTCGAAATAGATGTTTCGATCGTCATTGAAGTTTCTTCCGTATCTGAAAATCAGAGGATTAAAGTATTTTTGATTTTGATTTTTTAAACTAAAAATCAAGAATCCATTTTTTATTACCGATTCAATCGATCGTTTCGTTGTTTGAAACAATTGAAAGGATAACAAAAAAGTATTTTGTAAATTTAAGTACCTGCGATTGACGTCCTTGAAGAACCTCTCGAATCTCTGTCTCTCCGCTGTATTGTCGGAGGAGTAAAAAGTCGTTGATGGTTCGAGAGTAACAGTGGTCGCGCCGTCGGGAATCAATTTGTTATTAATGACTCTGGCGTTTCTCCAAGTTTGGATTTTGTCCATTGGCTCGTCGGGAACACGGATACCGTGAATAATCGGAGTACCATCAGCGTCCATCGCCATTGGCGTTCTCTTGGGCAATGATTTAACGTTTATCTCCGATCGCACGGTAACTTCCGGTGGCACATTTTTTCCGCCACGATTTTTCGACAGATTAGCACCGATGTTCGTTCGCGTTAGTGGTCGCGCTTGATGAGGTATAAACGCGTACTGTATCGGCTGATTGCCGACTATTCTCGCGCGCATCAACCCGTCGTCATCGTAATTTCGCGTTTCACGATCTTGAAACTTTCTCGCGAAAAGCAAACCCTCGCGGCGATTTTGGGAACTCGAATATCCAGGATAATTCGTTCTGTCGTCGGTGTTCGCATTCGCGTCCGCCGGAAGGGGCTTCCAGTTCAAGTATTTCTCGGTTGTTGCTTCGATTATCTCGAGAGCTCTACCATCTTTGCTGAGGGGTGTCCAGTTGCCGTAATCGATTTTCCTGTCGTTGTTCGACGCTTGTTTTTCAGATTTCGGTATACGCATCTCGCTGTCGCTTCGATTTTTCGCGTTTCTCGCTACTTCCGGCTCTACGGGATTCGAACTTCGATTGGCATCTGAAACTCTCGTGCGAATTTCCTCGACCTGAGAAGATTCGGATCTTCGAATTTCGTCGGTTCGCTCTTGAGATTGAAGCTCCGGTATCTTCGCTAACGGGGACGATGAGTTCTCATTTTTATTGAGAAATCCGGCACTTTCGTTGATTTCTTTCGTAGCCTGAGCAGCCTGTTGATCCAATGTATTCTCACTCTTCTCGCGACGCTTAACTATAAGAGTCGCAACGTTACCTTCACTCGTGCGAACTTTTAACTCTTCCGTTTCGCCGGGAAGACTACGCGCGACTTTTAGCATAGTCCTCGCGTAACTCGGCTTTGGAATTTCTGCCGATGATGCCAAGTAACTTCCGGCAATGAGAATGATCCCGAGGACTATCTGAAAAAGATAATGATAAAGATTAATAAACGTTTCAACATCGGCGTGTAAAACTGTATTTCCGGCGGTTCTTCTTGCTATTCTTCGTAACGACGGGGAAACCGCGCGAAGGTGATCGAGGAGTTTTATGATAATTAGTCGAGACTCGAGCGCAAACGTGGACGGTTAATCAATCTGCATACTTTCATTCGACAATCTTATACATATTTATGAGTACAAACGCCGTATAGCTAAGTGTGCGAGGAACTTCAAGTGTTCCTACATATTCCTGTGTCTCTGTGTATATAGCGAGACGTTCGTAAATAGTTATGCATACGATGCGCTCCCGTCTGACCGCTGCCTGCATTTTCTACTCGGACAACTTCCCCGCCGAATTAGCCGCGGAAGAAGCCTTACGAGAAATAAGTAATGAGGGTATCGAAAATCGTTTTCGAAAGCTCCCAACTATCTATTATCGTTCATTAACTCTTTAACAGAACAGTGTATACGTAAAATATTTTCCATGTAAAAAACCGGACATTATTACCGAACAAATATTGAAAAAAAAAATTCGATGTAATGCCTCTAAGAATTTCGTACAAATACAGTAATATTTCGGTTGGAAAAATTATTTGAAAAATGTAATATTTCAAAGAAATCGGGAATATTAATGACGATATTGTTGGTGACATAATTGAACGTCGTCAACGTCGTTGACGTGTCTCATACTTAGATATTCGCGTAGAAGAAAAGTTGATGAAACGAACAGAACCGTCAATATTTATCCGTCATTATAATGATCGTATCCTGATTTCTCCGCAAATTTAAACCACCGTTCGCTATCGGTCATACATAATGGATTGCTGGCAATCGTTGAATCTCGTACGATTATTGCGGTAGTCGTTACGTCGTCGTTTACATCGAAATGCGCCACAGGGGGTAAAATATACGGTTGACTCATCCGACAGTTGTTCGGAGTGGCGAGTTTCTGCGTTGTCGATATACAACGAAAGATGCAATCTCATTCGGTCGTCTAAACGTTATATTCGACTAGAGAAATTTAATCGTTCACTGCAAAATTGCGACTCTCAGAGAGCGCTAAAGCTGTACAGCTTCTCGGCATTCTTAGTTGGGGCATTAGAGAAAATGGTTTTTGCGGTTGACTCTCCGGCCCGACAGCACCAGCTGCTGTCGGTTTACTTTCTATTATCGGTTAGGGATACCCGCGATTCATAGCAACAGCACCGACAACAGTCTCCTTAAACGATAAACGCGGTAACAGAATAACGTTCTTTTTTCTGACTCTTCTCTTATTCGCCGGTCCATAGCGTTAACCTGTGAAACAGGAATCGATCACTAGAAGAAAAAAAAATCTATCCATCAATCTTATCGGCCGTTCTAATTCTTAATTCGTTTTAGTTCAGTCTCATAGCCGCTACTCGCATCCTCCGGCAATTTCACTTTCTACGTCGTTTCTCGATAACTCGCGCGAGTTCCCCACGGCTTCGCGAACGATGTGTTGCCGAGCCGGCATGCGCCGTGTAAATCTTCTCTGCCCGCAGCAACTTTCACCGGCGAGTTCCTGCCTCGCATACTCGAGGATATACAATAATTTTATTCGTTATTTTTTTTTTTTTTTAGTTTATTTTTTAAATCAAATCCGTCGAAGAATTAAGAAGGAAGAGGAAGAGATAAGAGACGAATGAAAAAAAATACCGTTTCCCGTATGCATCGGAAACACGCGAAAAGATAGTCCACGGCGAGAATAATAGCATAGATTTTATGTGTACCATCGTGTCTACGGAAATATCGGGCATTACGTGCGATACGTACGGTATGCCCCTGAACCGTGTCACACACACGGAATTTCCGCTCTACATAATGCAACGCTCAGACATTAATTGCCCGGCAATTAAGCCGATCTACTTTTTTCTATTATACTATGCTATTGCTGAAACATTATTATATCGAACTCTATCGTCCGAAACGTCGTGGGAAGTGGAATAAAGCTAATCCCGCATTCATCAGCTTTAATCGAGTAGAAAAAATATGAAGCGTCGAGGCGTTTGCTACGTAACTACCGAAGCCTAATTAAAATACCAGTGAAAACAAAACACCAAATAGGGGCACATAACGCTCGTCCCGATCTAATTTTCACCGAGTTTTTTCTGTTGAAAATTAAGATAAAATCTATAATACCGACAAAAACTTGAATTGTTTTTTTTTTTTATAATATAAAACACTATTTTACAATACTTATTTTGGATTCCAATTCAAACAAAATCTGCCGAAAGAATTTTCATATACAAACAACTCTTCGATCTCTGTTCAGATAATGGAAACTATGACGAAGCGAAAAACACTAAAAATCGTTGAAAATTCGATAAAATTATTAAAAGAAAAAGAATGTACTAAAAAACTGATAAATGAAAAAATCTATAATTAAAATGTCGCTATCCATTAAATTGTTAATAAACAAATGGGACAAAATTATTCTTACCTGGAGCTTTGTCATGATGCCGATTTATCGAATTGTCGATCTTCCGTGTAACGACAACGAGGCGCGATTGCTTCGAACGATGATTCGATAATTATAGGCCGGTGTTTGCAGCCCGATGGGCCGATCTCTTCTTCTTCGTCGTCGTTTTTCCGCTTTTATAATTCGATGCTTCTCTTCTCAAGGAACCATTGCACGTTCCGTACTTTCGCGTATCAATTTGTATAATAATTTAAAACTATATAACTACAAAACCGTTGGAGACCGTTGAATATGATCACCGATCGAGGTGTACTCGGTGTCTGGTTATACGTTCGGTTTGCTTCAGCACCTGTTGACTCCCGGAATATCTTCACGAGACTGACGGCGGTTCACCGGCGACTCCTCATGTCGCTGCAGACTTCTCACTGACCCACTTCTTCTCTCTGCCTTCTGCCGGCGTGCTTACCGATGGACATATACACCCATAAGCGAGTCTACGCTATATCCACGGCTCGAGGCTTTTGGTATTCCACGTATATCTTCCCGCCACCCATGTCTACCCATACAAACTCCTTTCTTCTTCTCGTTCGTGTGAATGAACAATTCAACTGTCCGTTTACTCTCTCGCGCGCGAATCAATCGACCAAACAGCCGCTTCATTTTCTTAATTAAGACTAATCGTTACGAGTCTCACTTTGCCAACGGCTTGATTGAGTGTTAATCATCGTCTTCGCTTCGTTCTCCCAAAAAACAGAAAATAAACGAGTGAAAAAAGTTTAAGATAATAGGATATCGCAGCAGGAATAGGAATCGATTATTTTCTAACGAGACTTTGATGTCGCGAAAAACTCGAAGAATCGGATTATTCTCTGAATATCGCGTAACTAAACTCACGATTATTATCACGTCGTACTTGCATCGAATAATGACTGTTTAATAACGGTCGTTAAAGTGTGTATATGAGCTCTGATTGCTTCAATAATAATCATTCATTGGTAGCGCGTCGTTTCTTCTTTGAATCGCTCGCTTGGGGTCCGCGGACCACAAGTCATCGGCCCCTTTGGAGCCGATGTGTCTGACAAAATTTTGCCGGAGAAGGAGAGCAAGAAGAAAGTGAGAGACGGCGAAGAGGAGAGAAAGCGTTGTGGTATAAGTCTTACCTTCGGGTCGATGAAGAATCAGCGACCGTAAGACGAGAAGAAATATCGTATGGTTCAGCGAACGGAGAAAGATAGAAATGTTTAACGCGAAGAATACGGGAAATTCGCGTATCCTTTCGTCTGAAATCTTCACACGCTTACGAACTGCGAAATTTTTCGTATGTTTTTTTTTTACATATATATCTATATAACGCATTGTGTTGCAAATAATTTTCTGAAATTGCGATAAAAGAAGTGAAGTAGGAGACGCGAGAACTCTCTCGCCGCAACGATCTGGTTCACGATGGAAAGTGGCCGGCGTGCCGTGCCGATCCTAATTCTTCGCTGAGATCTCGTTCTTCCAAATCGAGATCGAGAATAGTCGAGGAGTCACGTTAGTCTCTACAGATGATTATTTTTTGTTGTCATGTTTTTGTGCGCTTATGCGATATACGCCTCGTATCGTCAAGGATCTTTGAATTTTACGGTCTTTTCGTTTTCAAGTTCACGAACGTGCGCCGAGTTTCAAGGGTGTCTCTTGATCGATACGCAGATCCACTGTCCACGGTTCCCGGTCGTCGCCGCCGAGAAGGGGGGGAGGGGGGAGGGGCACGAGAGACCGGCCCGACGACAGGACACACGGCTCAGGGTTCAGAGACCTTCACAGTGAAAGTCCAGTGGCGAGTAACCCGCAATGCGCGCATCCGTAACCTCGACATCCTCTTCCTTCTGATGCATACCTCAGATACAAGGCAACGTCGGCTCGTAGCGATAAAGGGGGATTATAGAACGAGAAAGTGAATATGGGTCATCTACGAATGTATGCTTATGCATCGCTATATTCATTTCATGAGTTTCCAGTTGCATTAGTTATAAAAATAATAATAATTTTTTAATAAAAAAATAACACATTACGCCAAACGAGATGAATTTTTTGGTTATTTATTGAATATAATTGATTTGTTAAATATAATATTTTGTGTATGCGTCATATAGTCGAATATTCATAAGTCGTACGAAAATATTATTATTTATTTGTAAATTATCTAAATATGTATTATTTTTAGTTGTAAATGAAGAAAAATATGTGAAATAAATTCTCAATTAATAACAGCAATTAGTAGTTATTATTAATTAATTGTTGAATTAATTTCAGTTTTAACATTTTTTTATGTGATTTGATTAAAAAAATCAAAATTTTTTTTATCAGTTGGGTAAATGTTATCAAAATTTAAATGATTGAGACCGACAAAAGACATCATTAAAATTCGTGTTTATAGCGACTTGTATTATCCAATGATCCGCATTGCCCGCGTGTCTCTCGCGTATGCGTACCTGTCGAGCGTGTCGTAAAAATTGTGATGCGTGAGACGATGAAACGCCGAGCACGTGCCCGACCTCGTCATATCGCGGCGTACGAACGATTCTTACTAAAAAAAAAAAAATGTCCGCAAGGCCCAGCAACAGCTGCGCGAGTTGGTTTCTCGCTAAGTTTCACACCCGTTGAATAGAAAAAGAAAGTCCGAAAGAAAAGTGTCAACGATGACGAGTATAGAAACAGGTAGTATATTCCCAAAGAACCTGCTATATACAGTTGCTATATTCGCGACACACCCCGACGACACTTATTACGTGTTGACGAGAGACGATGCCGGAGACTGTGAATTCCTCGCGACGCGATATTACTCTACTCCTCTGTTGTATCTCGTTAATAACGAGAGGCTTCTCGAAAACGACATGCCGATTCGCTTCACTGTTTCGTTGTGCTCTCATATTGGCACCCAACTCGACGGGCTTTCGTGATTCGCGCAAATCACTTTATGATTATTGTACGGCGCGCACGACGATCGTGCGAAATAATGGACATTCTCGAGTGGGCAATAGTAACGAGCGTTTTCTTTTTTTGGCGACGAAAAAAAAAAAAAAAAAAAAAAAAAAAAACTCGTTGAATTAGATCAGTGGGTGGAATTATGAGAACGCGATAATTACTCATCTAATCTTTCCGAGATCGCGCGATTGTATCATATTTTTTTCTCGCGTTTTCCGAAACTCTCGGGGGACAATCAGCGCAGCTGATATATCATTTTGCTCGTTAAATAACTTACAAAGTTTCCATCCCAAGGCTCTTTTCACTTTGTGTATATGCTTTAGAAAAAAATTGTAAATTTAACGTACCGGTACTCGAAGTTTTTATGCATAAACTGATAGATTAGATTTAATGTACAATAGTGATGAAAAATATATGTACTTTAACAGTGAAATTTAAGTGAATTATTGAGTTCCAAGTACTTTTTTTCCAGTCTATTTTTACTCTATATATTTTTTTCAGGTCGAGAATGATATTTGAAAAGAAACCGACAATTTTCTTCACTGCTCTCTCTCACCGAGAGTCACCGATTGTCTCATTGTGTCGCGGGGGTGTTATTAAATTAAAATATTGTCTTACATTTCATGGCTTACATTTCAACAACTACACGCAGTGAATTATTTGCTCCGTATGGTGAAATGGTCTCTGTACGAAGAGAGACGGCAGAAGAAAAACCCACGTACGTGCCATCGGCTTTGTCTCGACGGCCCTCAAGGTCTCTTTATATCCAATTCACTCGCCTCCGCGATTTCGTTCATTGTGCATCGCGAGTTACCGCGCAAACGTTACCTACGATACTCGTACTACTAAATAGTCGTTTTCCTTGACATATCGTGAAGGAAGAGAAGGTGATGTGATTGTCGAACCTACACGTTCGATCCCTGTCGCCATAGCGTCAAATCGAATAAGCAACGAAGCTATCAAAACAATCGCGACACTGCGAAGCGATGAAAAATTTATTTCGAAAACAAGACATTTTTTTTTTTTTTTTTTTTTTTTTTAATGCCATTCGTTTAACTGTGTAAAGAGAGCAAACAACGCGGGATTGTTCGCGTACCAATATATTTCAGGTTCTCGGATTAGAAACTGGAAAATTGGTGTCAATGGTACTCGTAAGCGCCTCGTTCGACCGGTGATCCCTCGATGCCTCCAGGTGCCTCTCGTTCAACCTTCCCGGGAATCGGTAACGATAAGAAAACGATTTAGTAGTCCACGCGGAATGACTTTTACGACTCGCGCCTTCCATACTCGCTGCGTGTGAAGTCTCACGGTCGAGAAAATAATAAAAGACGAAAAAAAAGAAAAAAATAACAATCGATAAAAACTCGTGATGGTATACGACGCGAAATCGTTCGGGAACGCGACGGAAAACGATTGGCAAATCGATGTACCGGAAAAGATTATGAGTTTTACGAAGCCGCGGTAATACATATACATTCGAGTGCCGATTAACCCGCCATGTCGGAAGCTCGTAATCCTCGACCTAACCGAGTGATCTCTCGCTTTACATTCCTGAAGAGAAAACACTGCCGGAGAGCAAAAAAAAACTTCGGAGTATCGGTAATCGAGAGAAGAACCCGAAATTTGAATTCACGATCTATTCAAACCCTCTGCAATGTTTTTTTTGTCGCGGTGTTTGGTAATTTGCTAATTGTTCGCGGGGCCTTAATATTTTTTAAAGGAACAATCGTATTATTATTATTATTAATGTTTGAAGAAAGATCGCACTTATCCCGTTTGCTTCAATATAAAAATCCGATATCACTTAATTTCTAAATCAATTTCTATGCGAATCGTACGTTTTGTTAATTAAGTTTGAGAAACGCATAAATCCGACATTTGGCAGCATGAATAATTTTTTAATTGTATTAAACTCGGTATAACGCATGTCAATCCGTTAGGCAAATTATCGCACACCTCCCTAATTTACGAACCTGTAATTATCCCCTCAATAGTCATAATACTGTTTAGAAACCCGATAGCTTCAGGCAGATTCAACATGCTAACGCATATCTTTTTTTTTCTGACCTTCAGGCTCAGTGACTAATTGGATAAAATGTGTGAAAGTTATGCGGGTCAAGCATACGGAATTCGATGTCTAATAAATAAAACTAAGAGGATAAGCGCACTTCGTGCAGCCAAAGATAGTTTGAAACTCGTTTATACGAGGAAAATCAATAAAAATAAAATTACAATCAAAAAGCCATAAATACTATCCAATGAACGATACGACTAAGAAAAAATTATGATTTTTGTGATTATTCACCAAAAAATTACCATTACTGTTATTACTAGAGGTTCGTACGGCTCGCGCGTTCGCGTTTCTTCTATTTGCATTATAAAAGTTCCTCATTGCCGGCGCAGTTAACAGTTATTAGGAATGTCAATACCCCCGAAATCCCTCTTACTTCGCCGCTAAAAATAAATTATTTTTAGTCGCAAACTTCGAGACCTAAAATATTTTGAGATATGTGGCCGCTAAAGGGAGGAATACATTTTTTGGGCAAAGTACGATATTTTACCGCCCCTCCCCCTCCCTTTCCACCCGCAAGCCTCGCGAAAGGGAGACCTTTAGGGGGACGGAATCCATGAATATTTTATTTATCCCCCCTCCCCGCCCCCCTTGGGAAGCCCTTCACTGAAAATATTGTAAAAAATATTTTGAGTCCTTTTAGGGGGACTTAGAATTCGAATCCCGAATTGGGGAGATTTTCGGCCGAAGGAGCCTCTGCAGAATTCACAAATGAAGAAAATGATAAATAACCTATTAAATAATCGGCGTGTTCTTGAAACAATACCAACTTTTGCTTGACTGACTGGAATGGCCTAATAGTTTGCTGGAAACGTGATCTCAATTAACAAAAATTTTAATTAATCGTTTTCGGTTCAGTCGTATTTTCTAGTTGATCAAAGACGTTTGTCACAATAATCCTATTCGCGACAACGATCAAAACCCGCACTACATGTGTCACTTGTTAACTACGAAGTAAAAAAAAAAAACGCGGCGAAAGCGGTAAAAACATCGACGCCAATAACGCACACGCCGTGTATTTTTTAGTATTCGTTCGATTTAAAAACGTTCATTTGCACCGGTGTATCATGCGCGCGTAGCCTGTCCGCGCGCGTAGGGACCGCGGTTCGTCGGAACCCGAAAAATCTAAAATAAACCGCGAATAACAGCCCTCTTACATAACCCGTTCGTTACTTATATCACGTCGAAAAAAAATGTTCGGAAACAATAAAATCACAATCCACGGTTAGAAGTACCGCGTGAGTCCAGTCACCCGGCGCTCGATAAATAGTACATATTTCGCGCGATCCCAATAGATTTTTGCAATTCCCAATGCTGCCTACACTCCCGTATGTTCCTGAAGACTCTACGAATGCTAAGCAGTCATTTTCGCTATGCCGACGAACTTCGCTGTAGTTTTTGAACCAAAATACGCGCATCTAATTTTTTTCGACCGCGAAAACGTATATAAACGTCACTGGCAACAGCGCAGATCTTTTTATTATTTATCAGCCACAAAATTCAAGGTCAGTGAGTAACGCATCAATAAATTAAATTCATATAACTGACATTATGTTTTCAATAAACGTTTTAATCAAATTCTCGTCTCGATAAAAGTTATTCACAATTAAGATACTCGAAAAGCGAGTCATCGCGACGTAACCTTCAAAATTTCGAGACGTCCGAAAAATAACAATAGGGGAGTGAATCTTAATGCCACAAATATCATGCAAACTTTCCGTTTTGGTATGTAATTATTATGAATTGCACCAGTTACGAGTGTTTACACTTGAGATCGAAGTGTATCAGAGAAACCGATGCATCATATCGACGGGGAAAAGGGTAATACAGCGGAGTTTTCTCCATAAGAATCACAGCGTCTAACCGGTTAAGCCGCTGGCAGGAGAGTCGGCAGCTAGTCGGCAGCTAGTAGTAAAAACCGTGTGTATCAGAGTCAGCAAAATTGCCATCGCGCCGATATAAGTGTCAACAACATTTTTTTGTCCCGTCGAAGTAGAACTTGAATACTTTTCCACCTAAAACTTTCCAACGTGTATCTCGTGGTTTCGCGTGTCGTCGTTGTTTAGGTACGGAGCAACGGAACATGCGCGCGTGCGAATCTCCACCTTCGCGTGGAACTTCTCGCATGCCGCGATATCTCGAGTGACCAGTCGTGTTGTCGATCGGTGAGGCACTCTCGCGAAGCTTGTCGCGATCGCGCGGAGCGGCCTCGCAGTATTATACTTGTGCATTCGCGTGTTCATCGTCCCGATAGCCAGCGAAACAAAACAGTTTCGCGTTAGGGAAACTTTATAGAAAATATAGGTCGAGACATCGGGAATTTCGCGACAACGATCTTCTTATACATATTATAAATTAACGAAATTCATTTTCATTTAAAAAATCTTAAATTAGACACGGATTCATGATATAACAATAGCGTAAAGTACCATTGAAACAATTTTAATACGCGAGTTACTATCATTTTTCGTTATTATTATTATTATTAACGTAATGATAGCTTTGTGACTCATAATTCGCTTGAATTTCATTTATGGTTCGGCAACGATTTTGTGGAGAGAAAATTCTTCCATTATTACTGTGATTTTATTGTTATTATTGTTATTATTATTTAAAAAAAAATGTTCTTATGCAATAACGCAGCGATTTGCAACGTCGTCGATGAAAGAATGTCTGAATGAACTTCGTTGATTTCCGGTACGATGATACGTGACTCGCCGGGTTAGAAGAATGAGAAGAAGAGTTAAAGGAGATGAGGCGAGCGAGAGAGTGAACGAAGCGAGAAGGAATTCCCTGCGGCATCTCTCTGGAGGCCCCGACCCCACCTCTGACCCACTTCCCTCTACTTTCACTTACTCTGTGTGTGAACCAACGTACCGACGACGAATCGATGAGACAGAGACAGAGAAAAGGAAGATATGAGAAAGAAACGAAGCTGAAGAGCATATCGAAGAGGTTACGCGCGAGACTCGTGGTCTACTCAATAATGTATACATTAAAAAAAAAAAAAGAAGGATTTCGCTTTTTTCGACTTCACTTTCTCACGAGGACCGTGCCGCTGCGCTCTCTCCCGATTAGTCACGAAAAATAAAAATTTATAGGAGACAAAGAATTTTTTTTTTTTTATTATTACCCATGTGGGGTTCTGCCGATGGTGAAAAATGGGCCACGAACGGCGCAACACTGGGTGCCGTGTCTTGAAATGTAACAACGGCACGAATCTGGCCGATATATACCGGGACGTTACTTTTCTCCGATATTGGGCCAACTGCTAGCGCCAAGACTGGCCCAGAGTTGTGCCGACTTCAGTCTTCGATAGTCATTCCTAATATTAGGAACGGTTAATTTGACTCGACCAACGCCGACGCAACCCCGGCGCAACGCCGACAGCCGTTTTCAGTATCGTAGTACTTCACGGGACTCGTGCAAATGTTAAAATGTCGAGTGCCGCGGCAAGAGTTGCCAAGCATCGGCAGTTGCGGAAAGAATACGAAGAAACAGTGCGCGTGAATAATCCGGTGAATAATTTGCGTAAAGCCGATCCGTGCGCCGTTATTGCGTGTTCTACCTCCGAAAGTGCAAGCGATATTTGTACGTCATGTGACCTCGATTTTAGAGACGATTCGTATCGATGTGACACTGACGCAGAGTCCGAAGTTTCGAGTATTGCAATTGCTAGATTGTCTTTGCAAGATTCGGATCGCGATGGTAGTGACGACGAAGGTTTTCGAGTTCAGGAACCAAAAACTACAGTTCCGAGCACTGGAGAAAGTGGAGAAGTATCTTTGTCAACAATCTCTTCGAAATTAAAAAATTGGGCATTGTGCGACAAATGGTTGTGACGTATATCCTGTATTCCATATTTTTTAAACTTTACATGTGATTACAGATGTGGTACGAGAAAAATATAAAAATTCCGACAAAGATATATTGTCGTTAACGAGCAAGTGGCTGTCGGGAGCTGGAGACCGAGATCGCGATAGAGTCTTGAGAACAGCCAATACGGTGGCTCAATGAGAAAAAAAAGAAAAAAAAGGAAAAGGATGCAGGACAACGATAGACATAAAACGCGATAATAAAGGGACACGAAACACAATTTTCACCGTCGTGGAAAAAACGAGTCATTGGCGATTGTGCCGATGAGGCGAGACGCCAAACGACGCGGATGGTTAGCAAGTAGCCAGTGCATTTAAGTCGAAACGTTCCGACTACAGGCTACAGAAAACTCGATAAAATTATTTAAAAAAAACAAAAAATCCGCTCGTGATAAACTTTGATAATCGACGAAATGGAGGATATTATCGCGAAATTAATCGCTGATCGTTTGTTTTTTCACACAACGAAAAAAAAAATATATATAATCATATAACAATGTAAACATATATGACATAATATAACATACATAACGATATAAAAATACAATGATAAAGACTTTTATTCATGCAATTTGAAAAATGTGATAAAGGTATGATTGAACGGAATATATGTTTAACGAGCAGTATTATATATGATAAGGCAAATAAAAAATAATTTATAAAATTTTCTTGTTTATTATTGTGATTATGATTTCGTGACAATAATTCCTGTTTTTCGGGCGTGCGATGCGTTCCGAAGCAAATAACCCGGGCTGAGCCAGTCGTGTGCCAATGCTGAACGGTATCGGCATGCCAGTACTGGCGTGGCATTGGGGCCGTAGATTGGGCCGTGCAACGTTTGTGGCGTCGGCGCAAGATTAACTGCCACTATCGGCTCAACGTTGGTATACGGAGTCGGGCCGTTGTTAACATCCCGGCTCCGTGCCATTGGTGTGTCAATATTGGCAATTAGTCTCGGTACAGGATCGAAGTCTTGGCAGCCAGGCTTGACCCAGTGTCGTGCCAGTAATAAAACCCCACATGGGTATTAACCATTTTATCTTTAACAATCAATGGAGGAACAGTCTTTTCGTTTCACTGCTGCGAAGATCTCGTGCAGACCGTGTTTCTTGGCTTCTTCGTCGGTCGATCTAAAGAATGAAATCATTGGCAATAGAAACGATAATTTTAATTGATATTATCGAAAGCAATTTTTTTTTTATTTTTTTTTTTTATTTGTATCAAATTTTATTTTACTTGGTCGTGAGATTCCATAGGATATGTTGCAGTAAATTAGATCGCGGCTCACTTCCACTGACGATCAATTCGCAGATCGATCTGTCTTCGCACGTATTTTGCTGCTGATTATACGTGTCGTCGACGAGTCTGCCGCGTTTGTGTTCGACCGGCAGGTCGACGACCCTCAGCTTCGACAGAACGATGTTGTTCGGTTGTCTGCATGAGTCAGAAATATAAACCACGTATCGATCATCGCCATATAAGAAAATCGAAATTACACGGTACTAAATCGTCTCGGATTAGTTTACTCACGTCGCGTTGTTTCCGATCTTAACGACGTTCGGCGTTAGAGTTGCGAGAAGCAAACCCAGAGGAAGAAACGTACCGATAAGATGAAGAATTTTTTTCCAAGGCGATATTCTGAATAATTTCGAACGCATAAAAAAAAATTACATCGTTACCAATTTCTCTCGGAATATTTGACAAAAATTCGAACTTATCGTAATAAAATTTTATTGGGACTTTGTAAACATATCAACGGCCAAATTTCATCCGAATAATAATTATAATACATTTTTTTTTAAATTCCATAAAGAAAAAAAGAAGCAAAAAATAAAACGGATGAATGTAAAAAAATAATGTTACTGTTAAAGGATCATTCTAGTGTGACGCGCCAAAAAATTGCTGATTTTCACGATTTTTTTTTCGATGCATAAAATGCGCTAATCAGTCTGCTTTTTTTATATAAAATCAAAGCACTCATGAAGAACAGAAAAAAAAATCTAAAACGTTTATTTTTACTTTTTTTACAATATTTTCGGGCGGTTGAAAATTACTTGCAAAAATATTGTCTCCTGACGGTGTACACTCCTCTAATCGTAAATATTGTCGAAAACAAAATTTGAAAAAAGGTTATTAATCAGTATAAAGCCCGCTATCGTGCTATGGAGGATTTTTTTTTCGATCATAATTGACAAAATGGCAGCGATATGAAAAAAAAAAACGTATCGAATTTAGCTTATTTTTGCAATTTTTTGTTAAAAAAATATGAAGATTAAAAAAAAAAAACTTCCATAGCAAAATAAAGAATAGTGTGAACAACGTTGTGTCAAAATTTGAGACCGATACCTTGAAAACTCTTCCTTTGAGAGTATAAACCGTGTACACAGAGTGTAAAAAGATTCTTGAAAATGTTACACCAGAATGATCCCTTAAGGTCCTATTTTTTAGCAAAATACGAAAAATCTCATTTTATTCCGCATATTACCTTCTCGCTTTGTTCGGATGAGTGGGAGGTCCTTCTTGAACGAAATGAAACTCGTTGTCTTGATGTCCCGAACCGGGATGATAAAATTGATAAGGAAACTGTCTCGTCCTCGTGTAAGCGGTTTCTCGATGTGAAGTAAGATACAGAACAGTTTCGGGTTTTCTCATATTATCCATATCCGTTTCCTGCGGTACGACCTGAAAGCTTTCCTGATGATGAATAAGATCGGGTTTATCGATAGCTTCGCCGCTCGCGGGCGTAACATAATCGTAATGTTGTATCTGTACGGGTACCGCTGGTACCGGTGCCGATGTCACGATCGCGACCTCACTGTGAAATTTTGAGGGTTTAACGTAAATCGTTTGGACATTATCCATTGGCGGCTCGTATTGCTGTACGTGCATATGTTCGTGAAGCGTTGATGGATATACGGGTCTTCCCAAGGTCATCGGTCTCGCAGTTACCTCTGCGTATTGCGAATGCGGATAAACGAAGGACACAAGAGCCTCGTGACCCGCCGGCATTTTCAACGGATAATTATAACCACTGCCATTATCATTATCGTTATTATTATTATTTCCGATATGTTGTTCGTTCTGTTGCTGTGCCGCGAAGTATTCATGGTGCGGATGCGGGATCTCGGCTGGTATCACAATGCCGTACCTACTGTCGGTCTCGAAGAACTTGACGCGATTCTTCTTCTTTCTTCCCTCGACCGTCGCCGTTTGCTCGGCCTCGTGAAAAGCCGAGGAAGTTGTCGGCGCGTGTGCTCCATCGGTATCCGAACTACCGATTCTCACGGAATTCTCAAACATCACGTGTTGCAATTTGTTGAATGGATTATTCGAAGATTTTCGCGTCACGTAGCTGTCGATCTCACCGAGATGTATACTCGGTCTAAACTCCGATGTTTTCGGTGTTGTGGAAACGAACGATACCGGACCTGGATAACGTATCATCGTCGTAGTATCATTCTCTTTGTGATTTTGAAGCTTTGTTGAATTTTCTTGATGATTATTACGATTCGCGCGTTTAAGAACAGTCGTTCTTTGGATTATTCTCGCTTTTATCGGCGTCACCGAAGTCTCAACCGTTTGCGATGCTTCCGGTACCACTGGTACCTCCGATACCTTCGCCACTTCCGTTTTCTCTATCGATTTCGTACTCGTAGAGTTTTCCGAGCAAAACACGAAGTTTCTAGCAATCGCCAGACACAACAGGAGTCTAATGAACGTTAAATCGGCAGCTAACATTATAGTTGATCGATAAATAACGATGAGAGATCGACAGCCATATGAATATAATGGAATACTGACGTTCCAGAGGCAAATAATGTTAAAGTACAAGAAAAAAAAAATGAGAGTGAGTCTCGTACGACGTTGTCAGCGTTGCATGAACTCGTCAACTAAACCGGAGCTTTGGGGGTATCGCATCTTTATTCGTCTTTACACAAAGAGTCGGTTATTGTGAATTGAAATTATTTTTAAAAAGCGTGAAAATTCGTAG
This sequence comes from Cryptus armator, assembly GCA_963971235.1. Lineage (NCBI taxonomy): Eukaryota > Metazoa > Arthropoda > Insecta > Hymenoptera > Ichneumonidae > Cryptus > Cryptus armator. The sequence continues at coordinate 6,148,893 of OZ020235.1, forward strand.
TGGTTGTTTCTTCTTTCTTCTCAGTCGACATCCTCTTCGTCATTGTCAACCTATTTGATGGTTGTGGGGATCGCGAGCCCTACTCTGACTAATCTTTTAATCGTCTCGCTCAGCTCCAGTTGTTCGGCCATTAAAGAAAGCCCACGAGGAGAACCCCGACGAAATAGGCACGCACCTTTCCACAGGCATTTAGTTCGGGCAGCAGGAGAGGTGTTCTAACCAACAATACGGGGGGCCGCGCGTACTTAACGCGATTCGCGATCTACTGTCCAACTTTGTGTCAACCATTATTACGATAAACGATCCCAGAAGTGGACTCTTTCCACAAGAAAAATATGTTTCTCATTGCGTTTGAAATAAACGTACAGTCATAGAGGAAATTTGCGCGATGATGAATAGAAAAATATAGGATAGGAATCGTGAACGTCATTCGATGAAGCGACAAGAAAGGAGGCGCGCAACCGGAAACCGGGTCATCTCTATGGCTCTATGCCTCTCTTGCTGTATATGCTTATTTCTACATCGGAGTTATAAACTCGCGAGCTATATACCGCTACGGTAGAAAGGAAAGAGCCGCTAAATTTCGCTAGAAAGTTTTTCCGTCTCGGATATGGCCCGTAATCGGCAGATTGGGATCTCTAACTTGTTTTCCTCGGATGACGAGTCGGTACTTCGGAGACAAATTATCAATTTCAAATTTAAAAAAAAAAAATTTTTTCGAAAAATTTTCTGTCGGAAAAATTGCATTTTTCAAAAATGGCCACCATTGTATGCGAGATAATTCGTCGTAGAATCCCTCGCGAGTCCCAAAGTAGATTGTCGAACAATGAAAGTAGCAATCGCGGAGTGCGCGAAGCACTTTTTGCGGTAATCACACCGCAACTGACCCGATTCTCTGTTCGAGTAGGCCAAGCAAACGCAACGAGGGATTGATGCACTGATGCGCGAGCGTAGCGCAACATTGTGTTTGGTATCACCACGAAGCCGAAAGGATCGTCGAGAAAATGAGTCAAAAAAAGAACTTCACTATATTGTATTCTTCAGTTGCCTCCGGTGTCTCACTCGCGAAGCATAATACTCGTAAAATATATTTTCACTTCCCGTCGCTGACTCGCCGCGTAACTTGTAAAATTAGAACTATTATTCCGCATCGAATCCCAAAGACTCGCGGAAACTGTGCCTCACGCGTTTCTCTTCAAAGTACAAAAAATCGAGCCGCGAAAGAGGAATGAAAAAAGCAACACCAACAACGAACGATGACACGGAAGCGTTTGCGATCTCAAGCGCTAAAGAATGTTGAGAAACCCAAGGAATATCGTAAGAAGAAGCACGACGAATAAACACGAGGGAAATAATGGAAAAATGGTTTCTCGGCCAGTAGGGAAACACGGAGCAAAAATTTACGAGACCGATCTCTATGAGACCCGTATATTAACCGTGTTCTCAATGAGCAGTCGTTAAGTTTTAACTCAGCGATCTATATTTTCGTTTACAGCGTACGAAAGTTAGTATGACTTTTCGCGAAACTCGCGGCAGGAAGTAGAAAATAAGGCTCTTCCGTAAACACCAATTGTTTTTGTCTCTTAGCGATTTTTCAAAACTCTCGAAGCAGAAATAGCAACTGCGTATATTAATAATAACAAAAGAATGGAGGACCCGAAAAAAATCGTGTCGACGAATACTGTACGCGTACCGAAAGTATTTCCGGGTCTTTAAAGAAATTTCACTTTCCGCTGGTTTGACCCATTGTCCCCTCGGTAAAGTAGAGAGACGAGGAGCCGACAGACTCGAAAGTCGAATAATTATAATGAAAGAAATTAGGAAAAAGAAAAGTTAAAATGATAGGGAAAACGGCGTTGCCACGGCGAACAGACACCGACGAGGAAGGTATAATTGAGTTTCTCGGTTCTCGTCTTCGTCGATCTTTTCGATATAACGATGTGCTTTATAAAGAAAGTTGTCGTGACCGGTGAACAGCTCGCAGCCGAGGCTCGTTGCTCGCGATTACCTCGCTATAAGATGAATGTACACTGGACTTGGTGAAGCTACTTTTTACTCCGGTATTATCATGACGCCACACGATGACCTACCTTAAAGGGGAGATCTCGCTATCAATTGCAAGTGGTCACGGCGGCGCCGGCCGCAACGACGAGATTTGCCTATTTTTTTTTTTTTTTCATCTTTATATACCTTAACCAAGCAAACCAGTTTCAGGTCGCGCTGTCGTTAAACGGTGAAAGTAGGATTTTGATAAAAGATAATATACACTGTTGCCCGCGAGTGGAGCCGTTTCATACTTCGCTTCTCGGTAATATACACACAGATATATAGAGAGATGTTAACGAGGGGGTGGATACCTTTCTCGCGTACTCGCTCTCGCTGGTTGCGATAGATAGAAAATAAATTTCTTCGACTCGACGGGAATTCAAAGGTGTGAGATTGTCCCGATGACCGTCGCAGAGATATCGTGCGATAATTAGACCGTGACGAAGTGCGACTCAGATTCGTCTTCGGTAAACAAATAAAAAAAATTTGTTCGCTTCTGAGAATTCGAGCGATCGAGATTCTGGGAATATCTTCGGGCAAAGGTGACGCTCCATTTTTTTTTTTTTCGTCACGGTTGGTCTATTCTTTTAATCGATTAATTGACCCTAATCAATCGAGTGAATTATAATTAAATGGTTAATTAATTTATAAAAAAATCATTAATACAATGAATTAATAAATAAATAATCTTTTCTTCTCATTGATCGATTTATAATTCTCAATAAAAATTGTTTGGAGCACATAGTGCTGAAATTTGACAAACAAAAGATCGAACGGCCGTCATACGATGACCTTTTCACGATGATGATCGTTCTCGTATTTATTTGTGGCACAGATGAAGATAAATAAAATTTTATTGCATCGCGAGGTACGAGAGTTCCTCTTCGATATGATTAAAAATAATTTAAAAAAAGGGGTATCGGTGAATGGCTCGAAGGAAGATAGGATCGAGAGAGTGAGTCGTCCCGGGAGTTTATATGCCTCGTCTTCTTACTCGTGTTCGCAACAAGCGAGTAGTGAAAGAGAGTAGGTGTACGTTCTCTTAGCCAAGACGGTGGAATAAGCTTCGGTAGAACCGCCAGTGGTAACAGACAAACGGCTAGTGGCTGGTAGCAAGCGGGACGGAAAATGTGGACCACTTTGGCAACGAAGTGGGGACGTGGATTAAAAGCAAACGAGGCCATAGACCGAGTACCAGAACTATCTCGAACCTTGACGAGTTAAGGTCATTGTTACTCTACACGGAAGATATACATTTGCGAGCAATACCCCGGTGGTGTTGGTCGCGAAATCGCGGAAATCTCGCGATTAAATTATAAATTTTTCACAACTTGTCTGGTCAAAACAAAAGTTTTTGTTTATGTGATAAATACGAGCGAAATCGAAAATCCGACAGTCAAAAACCAGGCGGACGGTTAGTGATTTTTTTTTGTATTGTGTGTGATTCGTAATTATGTGCAAATAATTCGATCGAGTGGAGTCGAAAAATATTTTACCCGTTCTTCTTTTATTTTTTACCTCTAAAATGAAATTATGGAGTCATTTTTCGTCAAATATGAAACGTATAACTTTATACAGTCGATTTAAAAAAAATTTATTCCAATGAGTAGATTTTTTTTGTGGTTTTTGCGCATTGGCTAAATTTGCAGTAGACATTGAAAGAACCAAAGATTTTCCCAACGAATTAAAAAGAACATCGCAGTGCAAACTTTTACGGTTGTTTTTTACCATTTTTCCAGATGATGAGGTCGTCACGAGGAGCTGTAATTCTTCTTCTACTGTTCGTTTTGATTCTCGAAGAATCAACAGCGGACACGAAATACTATGTGAAGATGAGAACAAATTCTACGGATCCGTTTAAAATAACAGGAGGTTTGAGAACGCTTCGTCAGGACGATAAGGAAGAAACGCGTGGTACCAACGTTGCACGGGCCGTTACCCAAGTCGGAAAAACCCGGTTAAACTTCCGCGTGGACGACGAGACGATGATCCGCGAAAGCCTGAAAGCGAATGAGGATCGTCGAAATTCATTCGTCGAAAGTTCGACCTTCGATCCGGATGTTTTAAACAAATTTCTCGACGAGTACGCGAACAAATTGAAGAGCAACGGTGACCAGACGGATGATAATCCATTTCGCGTTAAAAAACCCCAAGAGTTCAACAACGAAAGCACTACGCACGGGGGCGTGATTTCCAGTACCGAAAACGATCGGGAGGCGAGCAATGGAACGGAAAATGCTCTGAACTCGACTCTGGAATCAGTAGCCGTAAGTTTATTCCGCGCCAAGTGACAAATTTATCAATTTTACGAAATAAACATATCTAATTAATATTAAAATTGAAATTAAAAAAAAATTATGAATAAAATGATTTATCACTTTAAGCTTTCCGAAGAGTTTTTAACGAATATTCACGTGAATTTATTTAATTATTTTCTTTAGATGACCGCTCAGGAGCTAAACGACACTCTTAAAAGAAACAAATACTTCGGATCAAATGCGAATGATGAACGAAACGGCTGGATAACCCTCGACGCGATTCCCTGGTCGAAGAGTAAAATCTCAAAGTGGCAAGCGAGTTCGAGTTCCCAGCGTCCGTGGCCCGAAATGAAAATATGGAACAAGCCAAACGGTGAAAAACCGTGGGACCCGGATTATCCGTCGCGGCCCGCCTACGTTAATAACGAACCCTGGTGAATATCGTAGCTCCTTAAGGTTATAAGTTATAAGTTCGAGAAAAATGAGTGAAAATTGCAAATACTTCTCGATGGTATAAAATTCTGAAAAAAATTCATCCACATTAAAGGTTCTGAAAAGATTTATTTCGCATAATATTAATTCCAAAATGTAATTAACAAATTGATGAAAAAATTAATTGGTCAACAAATTTCCCGGGAACACAACTTTTTTTTTGTTATGAAAAGGATTCGTTCATTTTTCTGAATACGTAGAATTTTTTCAGATTTTTCAATTTACTTTGAATTTTTTTTTTTCGGAAAAAATGTGTGAAAAAACACAAAATTCAAAGTAAATTGAAAAATCTGAAAAAATTCATACGTATTCAGAAAAATAAACAAAACATTTTCATAAAAAAAAAAGTTGGATTTCCGGGAAATTTGTTGACCAATTAGTTTTTTCATCAATTTGTTAATAACATTTTGGAATTATTACTATGTAAAATTAATTATTTCAGTAACTTTAATATGCATGAATTTTTCCGATTTTTATACTATCAAGAAGTATTTGCAATTTTCTCACATTTTTCTCGAACTTATGCGGAACGAGCGCGAAGCGACATAACTACCTTAACGCATCGTTTCTTATATCGATCTTTCGATTACCGATGATAATTTTTCAGGAACAAGCCGGACTATCAATCGAACAGACCGGATTATCTATCGGACCGGCCTCACTTGAGGCCCTCGGCATCCACCAGACCGTCGGCATCGACTCGACCATCGTACTTTGCCGATCGTTTCGATAACAATCCAAATCAAGCGGAAAAATGGCCTCCCGAGAGGCCAACATCATCGTGGGATAAATTCCCAACTTCAGACGTCTATAGACCGAACGTCGACATCATAACGGACGACCGACCATCAAATTTTCCTAATACATGGAACAAATACTCACAGAACTCGAATACCAACAACAACAACAACAACAACAACAACAAGCCAACGTACCCGAACTACGACAACAATAGGGACAGATTTACGAGCAATGGCAACAGTCATAATAATAATTACAACGTGAACAAGTATAATCAGCAAGACGAGCCCCACGACTGGCACGATCATAAAAATAATTATCCGTCGAAAGACAAGTTTCCGAGTTTCGGTATTAGACCCGGTGGCGACGACATAGGTCAGGATCATTCGAATCGACCCCATCATCAATCGCACTATCCATACAGTTTGGAACATCCGCAGAGTCATCCGTCGAGCGGTGAGGGTCAGTGGGTTCTACTGTCGACGAATCGGGGTTATTCGAAATCTCGTCAGAGATCGATAAAGCTCGATGCCGTTAACGGTACAACGAGAATTCGTGCAAAGATTGATATGTCGAGACCGAAGCAAGGAATGACGAAGGACGACGACGATGGGACCGTTGCCGTGATGACCTCGAAACGCCAGGTTGGTCTACTGAATTAAGAAAAAAAAAAAAAAATAAAGAAACAAAAAAAAACCGACTCTTCGCGGAAAAAAAAAAGAAAACCCGGAAGACGATGTGGAAAATTTCTACGATCTTTCCGGGGGCGCGGGGCGGGACGCGAGCTGTTTTGTATCTTCTTTTGCGAGGCTACGCACACACACCCCGACTTCCCCTCTTCTACTACTTCACTCTACTTGAATACTTCTTCGATCGTCGAAGCTTCTTTGTCGGCAACGCTCTTGAATTAAATCTGCTCGTCCAGGTACGTTTGACCGTTCTACCGTCCGTTAACGGAACTAACACTACGACTTCGCACGGTGGATTGCTTGAAGTCGAGCGAACCTTCCAAACCGTCGAGCAGAGCCAACAGGAGTACGAAGCCAACAAGGTTGTTGCTAAACCTACGACGACTACGTTGAAGAGGAGACCCATCAGGAATACACTTGCCGGTAGACCATCGAATTCGGCTGTTCTCGCCGCTGTCGGCGCCGGTATGCTACCGGCAACTATGGCAATGATGATTCCCATGATGCTCGGGCGGAAGAAACGTTCGGTTAATTTCTCAAAACCGCACATACCGGTGCCGTACGAGTTCGATGAGGATACATTGAACTTTTATCTCGACTCGCAGAGACGGAGAAAAATAGTGACTCTAGAGGAACGACGATAATGAACGACAATCCCGAAATATTCCGCACATGTCTTCCGTAGAGTTAACATGGGATTCATCCGCACAGCGTCTCGATTATCTTATCTCCGTCAGTCAGGGCAGAAGCGATCCTACTTCCGGTTATTTCAACACTATCGCTATCTCTGTGGATTGTATTTATTTATTTATAATTTTTTTTTTTTACTATCGATACGTGAATTTATTTATTGTTTAATGTTACGAACGCGCCCACTCGTAAAACCTGCTGCTCATAGTTTTTAGGAGCCGAAACGTGTCAGACTGATTGTCCAGCCGTCGAAAAAAAAAAAAAAAAAAAAATTCTTTAGCTATAAGTAATCGAAACGAAAGGAGGATGCCATTTAATTGTTTAGCGAAAGAAAAAACAAAAAAGAAGCATCGTTTTTTGTCTATCGTTTCAAAGATTTATTTACATAATACACGTTACAGTATTGAAAATATTTAGGAATATATTTACTAATTTATTCGTAACTTATATACTTTACAATAAATTATACGATAAATTGATCATCACGTCAGCCCGATTGGGAAGAAAAAAAACATACATCACGTTTCAAGAGTGCAAACAACGATGATAAGAGTTTCTAAACTCGTCGCAGATTATTCGAAAACCCATTTGCAAAATTAATTTAACCCCTTTAGAGTAATCATTGAGTACGAATGAGTAAAACTTCCTTAAATATACGTATTATATCTATAGAGAGCGCCGAGTATTGAATCTTTCAAAATCTATCTTCGGAATGAATTTTTCGATATTCTCAAAGATTTTGAAAAATAATTCCCATATGGAATCCATCCGATCACTGGTCCAATTATATCGAAGAATGTTCGGATGCATTCGGGAAGCTTTATACAGTGGGACCTCTGTTTTCTTTACTTCGCTCTTAACTCAACAGCGCGCTTATTTGAAATCGTTACCATGGTAACGATTTCGTTTAACTGAATTTCCCCTATTGTCCGTTCACCTCACTGCAAGCGCTGAATTTTCATGGCGCAAAGTCACGCCGTGACTCTGTATCTACGGGTGTGTATACCCCTTATTACCCCTACTGGCAGCAACTGACCGAAAGTACACGGAGAGAAGGATCTGATACAATTTACCATATATCTAGTAAAAAATCTCGTAAATTTCTGGTAGTACGGAGTCAATGGCGCCACCTGTTGAAAATTACGAGAACTATGCATGGTATATGGTAAAAATCCCCATAAATGTGGTAAAAATTCTCATAATATCGAGTATTTTCGTCATAGATGGCGCCACCGTCGAATTTTACCAGATGACATAGTAATTTCTTGTAGATCCATCTCTCCGTGTAGAGATTGTAGGGGAAATACAGAATCGCGAAAGTGTCCGGTCCCGTCGGGTTAAGAAAACAGGGATTGTACTGTACGAGATACGAAAATAATACGTCATCATCATTATTATCATTGAATTGGCAATAATTGGTGCGTATGATCGTGAATTACTTTTTTTAAAAATACTATTCTTCGCCATTGACGCGTTTCTGTACATGACCGAGATACCTCGCGAACCCTTCGGTCGCGTGTTTAAGAATCGCTATTCCAAGTTTAAGCTTTACTTCGGCAATTTTTTTCACAAAATGAAACAAACCGTGTTGTTCCTCGGGTGGTGCTTGCGTGGTCATGTGATCAAACCATTCGGCGCTCGAGTCTTCGGGATCTTTGGAGAACGTCGTCGTGCCGAGAATCTCATCGATCGTGAGACTCTTAACCGTTGATGTTGAGGAGGTCGAAGCTGCGGTTGTCAAGGTGGACGTTGATGATATATCTGCTGCTTTCGTGGTATCATCAACTGCGGACTTTGTAGTACCTTCCGCAGTTACATTCTTCTTATCGCTCTCGGCGGCCTTCCCATCTGTCTCGTGCTTCTTATTCTCGTCATCCTTCTCCGAATGCATCTTTCCAGCATCTTTGCCATCGGTAGCGCCGCCGGGAATAACAGAGTCTATTATATCAAGAATTTCATTGCTGAGCGGTTCTTCCTTCTCGATTTCTTCCTCTTCCTTCTTTATCTCCGTCCGCGAAGGTATCATTTGGATCACTGATTCTCTCTTCTTTCGCGATCTCGGCGAATCGTTCTTCAACGATCTTGGACCGTGTTCTACCGCAACCGCAGCCGGTGTAATAACAATCTCTTCGTAATCCTCGTTCGCCTTCGTGGCCTCCGATTGAACGTACGACGGAGAATTATTGACCGGATTTTTCCCAAATTTGTCGAGTTGCGCTATTTCTCTCTCGTAATTTGTCTGACCTGTTATTGTCGTTGGAATTGTGCTTTTTGTGTCGTATCCGTACTCCTTCGGCACGTTGCCAACGACGAATCTGCTGTCGCCGTTGCCAGGATTTTTAGCCAGATAACCTGTTTGCTTCTGCCTCTCGTAATAATTCGGTGTGGTCGTTATATCCGGATACTTGAACTCGGTATTTCTGTACTTTGTGTCGTAATCCGTAGTGACCAGAGGTCTATAATTCGTCGCTGACGATGTTGGATATCGTGGATCTCCCTTTCTCGTTGTGCTCGTCGAATCCGTATAAGCGCCGTCGTAGTGTTGATATCTGTAGAAATTGCTCTCGTAATCTTTGATACCACCGTACTTGCCGTCGTTGTTCGTCATGCCTTGAAGAACTTTCGAGAACACTTCTTCCTCGTTTTGTCCGTAATTACCGCCGTACTCGTCGAGATTATATTTGTAATTCGGCTCGACAACGTAATTCCTTCGCGCAGCGACACCGCCGAACGGATAGAGGAAATAAGACGCGAGACCCAAACCCAATCCAACGAGAGACATCATACCGAAACTCGGCATTACTTCGCGACTCAGAAAATTGTATATCTGTGTACCAATTGGCTTTTGAAGCTGTTGCTTCTTCTTAGTGTTTTTCGTCTTTCCGGGACTCACTTTCGACTCCGGAACTATTTTTGATTCCTGAATCGAGTTGTCGGCTATACCTAATTCCGTCAAATTTTCCTCGAGTTCCATTGACGTGGAAAATGTCGTTGGGGCCAAAGTCGTCATTTCCAAAGCCTCAGCCGATGTTTCTCCCGAAGTTTCGACTGCCGTAGTTGCGGAAGTAGTTGCGGACGTAGCAGCGGATGTTGGAGCAGCAGTTGTGGTTTTACGCCTACGAACTTTGTTCTTCTTCCTCTTGTGAGGTCTCTTCGTGGTCGAGGATCTCGAAGCCGCTTCGGTGGTCGCTACGTCGATTTTCGTCAATTCGGGATTGAAATCGAATTTCAGATCGATTTTAGAATTATTCAGTATTGCCAAATCGGCAGGTGTGATAGCTTCCTTCTGGGTGACTGTGTTAGATTCTTCGATCTTCTCGATACGCAAAACAGGCTCGTTGACTTCGATAGATTGTATTTCGATCTTCGGAGGTTTCGCAGGTTTCTTCAACTGAACTTTGAGGACGTTGTTCGTCTTCGTACCCGAAGATGCTTGGGGCTTCGATTTAAAGGAATCTTCGACCAAATCGTCTTTGAAAGTATCATCTTTTATTTTAGTCTCTTCGCTCTTCGGCATCGATGCCGCCGTTGGCTGAGCCGACGTTGTCTTTGAATTTGAATCGGTAGCCAAAGACGTTTTGAGTTTAGTGACGAACATCGGCCTGTCGACGCTTTCGATTAGACTCTTCGGTGTCGTTATCATCTGAACCGGTCGGAAAGTGACTTTTTCGATTTTCGGGGTATTCGCATTTTTCTTCGTTTCCGCAACTGGCTTCAGCGTAGTCTTTCTCGCCGGTGTGGGTTTCGGCTTTGCCGACTGATTCGGCCGCGAGATTTTCGTCGTCATTGGCTTTAAAGTTACGTTCGTGGATCTTGGAGTGGTGATCTTCAATTTTGGAGTCGGACGACTCGAGGTTCCAGATTTTTTCGTCATGGGGATTGATTTTGGAGTTGTCGCCGTATCTTTGATCGTAGATGGAGTCATCGATGCTGTCTGAGTTGTTTTAATTTTTTCTGTCTTCATAGCCGTCTGCGTTGATTTAACCGGCTTTTCCGTAGTCGGCTGACGTACCATAAGCGTTGTTTTCTTTACAATCGGAGTCGTAACTTTCGTCAACGTCGTGATCCTCTCCATAGGAGTCGTGGACTTCGGAAAAGTCTTTTCCGCAGTGGTTTGCACGTCAGTCTTCAGGGTCGTCTCGTAACTTTGCTCGGGCATTGTAACTTTAGTTTCCAATCGAACCTGAACGTTAAGCTCTTTGTTGTCTTTATTGATGCTGCTATCTTGTTTCGCAGGTTTGCTAGTGGTGCTTGGAGGATTCAGGAGAATCCAAGTGGAGATTCCACCGGTTGTAGTCGGACGATTTTTGTGAGCGGTTATTACTCTCGTTGTGCTCGTCGCCAATTCTCTCTCCAATTCTTCCTCCGTCATTGCCATAGCTTGACCCGGATGACTCGATTCGAAATAACCGAATTTCGAATTAGAAGGCCTACCGAAACCCACCCCCATGGACTCGAGGGAACTTATCTCAGAATTTATTTCTTTCACCAATTCCATGTCGCTTTTCGTATTAACGTTAAAATTTTCTTGATTAACGCTCGCGGAAGGTTTAACATTGTTATTTTGCTTTCGTATCAGTAAAACGTTGGGCGCAAGTTCGCCATTGGCGATCTTCCGATTGTCCTTGTCATCGATCGATTCTTCGGGAGTCGAAACGTTGAGCAATTGGGTCGCTACCGTCCTCAGAGATTGATCCATGTATTGTAGATCTTTCAGCTTGCGCTGAGCGCTGGGAGGTTCATCCCTGCAATCAGAGACAATTTTATCAGGAGAATTCGTTTGATTTTTCGCCAATTACATAAAAATTTGTGTTTAAACACATTTTCTTTTGTACGCGGTCAGAACTAATTAAAATGGATACTCACCGAAATTGGTAACAAATTTCTGTTACGTTCTTATATATTTGGGTTTTACATTTCATTTGTGTTGCATTAAAATAATACAGTGATAACAACGCTACATCTAATAAATGAAAAGACTTGTCGTTTCTAACAATTTATTATCGTTACAATGAGAATGTCAGCGTTTAAGCTTACTAATGCCCTGAAATGTTGAAATTCATGGGATTAAATGAAAAAAAAAGAAAAAAAAAAAATTCTACATTATCTAATCGCTAAACCATTTCTACAGTCGAAGCTTCGTCTACAACCTTTTTTTTTCTTTTAATTCATCGCCTCTGTCGGTACAAAAAAATAAATAAGCTTACGCGCTAATCTTAGTAATATTCATACTGATTCGGGATTGTATCGGGAATCTTAGGTATAATTTGTTTATTTAACTATAAAATTAGAAGCTCGGATTTTGGCGTTATCTAAAAATGTTATGGTTTGGATGTACGGCCTGACGATCATTCATCTTTCGCGACAAGTTACGATATAGGATCCTCTATTCACGAAGAAGATACAAATAGCAATGATAAAGGGGGAAATACATAGAAATTTTTTCAAAATTTGATTTTTTTTCCACGAATCGATAGTTCAACATCTTAAGAATATTCTCTGAAAATTTTATAGCGATACGATGAATAATTTCGATGCTACGGCCGGAGAACTGAGTGAGCGCGCGCGGCGCGGAATTGGCTGCAGTCTACTGATAAACAATTATTATCGATTAAAAAAAATATATTTCATACCTTCTAATGTACAATAAAATACCCTAAAAGTTTCAAAACGATTGGTCGAGTAGTTTTGTTGGAAAAAAATCCCGTAATTTGTCGTCGTTTTCGACCATTTCTATGTATTTCCCCCCTTATCTCGCACACGAATTTGTACGGATGGCGTGAACAATTTTTATTTACTATATTTCCCTGTCTCCTCTAACTCATCTCTTTCTCTTCTTCCGTTTGCTCTTCCACTCGTGCCAATTTCTCCAGCCAATCGAATGGTTCACCACCTCGTCTAAACTCGGTGTAAATTTGATCGTAACTTTGTCGGCGGCTCGACCAAAATCAAGTACACCGGGAAGTGCCCATGGAAAGAGAACAGCTGCAATGCCAACAACGCCGGCAGCCATTGCGGCGAATGGCGCTGCCGCCAAGCTGAAGAGACCGTAATTCAGTGGATTCAGAAAGCTGAAGTAAGTAAAAACATTGCCCATCGATTCCATGAGACCGGAGGGACTGAGATCGAAATCATCATCGTCGTCGTCATTGACAGTAGCGAGAGCGGTGGTTTCAGACCCACCGATTCCACTTCCGCCTGTACCTGCACCAGCAGCCGGACCAGTTGAAAGACTCGGAAGTTGAGCAATAGGCGGAGATTCTACGGCAGATCCTCCAACGGCTTGACCCACCGAAGATGCAGAATCTGCTGCCAACACTTGAGCCGCTTGCGGTGTATTTTCACCAGCAGCTACAGGATCCCCTACACCTGGTAGAACTTCGGCCGCATCGGAAATTTCATTTTCCACAGCGTCAAAAGCGCTTTCCTGAGGATCACCGGTACTCACGTAAATCTCCGACTCTTGAAAAACTTCCGAAGTGGCAATGAAAGTATCGTCTTCATTCTCAACCGCTTGATTGTCCATTAGAACGTCTCTATCCGGATCACTGTCAACCTCTCCACTTTCCGAAGTGTAGTAACTCTCGGCTGTGTTATCCGTGTACGGATTTTGGGTATTAACGGGATTGTAATCTTCGTAAGAATTTCCAGGAGGAACTTCGGGAGAAGCTGCATTAACGTCTTTGTCCTGAAGACTATCATCCACCTCCGACGATCCGCCGGGTTTGAAGACATTTGTACTGAGTACTTGAGAATTTATCACGATATTCAGATCCGTACAGCCCTCTTTGCTCTCAATTGTGTTGTTTACACGAGTTATAGAATTTATCATAATCGTTGGACAATTCTTGTCCTGAAAAGGAGATACCGGTACTTTGTTCACCGAGGGTTTCTCAGAAGCGTTCGGCATGTCTTCGTTCATAAACATTATATGAACGTTCGGAGGAGTACCGTTTGCCGATGCATTAGTCTCTGATGAACCCGTGGGTTTTGCTACTTGGGGAACTTTCATCTCGCTGACGGTAACATTTGGCTTTTTTGATCCCGAATTCAAAATGTGAACGACTGTGTTCTGTGAAATTTCGGAAGTCGGTCTGAAGATGGTTGGTCTTCGCTGAGGGATCGGCTTTTTGTTGGCGAGATCGGTAAGCAAAGTTACGACGGAAGTTGGCAAAGTAATCGTCTCTGCGGGACGAGCGGCTTCGTTGGCCGGTGAATAAGGTTTGTTTAAGTGAATGGGTACATAATAATTTTCAGCGCTATTGGTAGGAGGATTGGGATTGTCGATATCGGTAGGCAAATACAAATTATCTGGACGTTGATTTTGATTATCGTGCTGCTGATAAAGATGATTCAATTGCTCGTAGGGCTTTTGCGATGTTTGATACTGATTAGGACTCTGTGATGGTCTGTGACTCTGAGTTACGACCGGATACTGACTTTGAGGCTCGTAATAGTTGTCCAAAGGTCTATAGTAAATGGGACTCTGAGAAGGTCTCTTATTATGCGGCGGAAAAGTACTTTGAGGCTCGTGATAGTTATCCAGCGAAAGATACTGATTTGGATTCTCATTGGGCCTTTGAGTGGGTGTAGGATAATTAATTTGGGGCTCTTGATAATTTACCAATGGCAGATATTGATTAGGGTTCTCGTTGGGTCTGTGATTCTCAGGTGGATGATTAGTCTGAAGCTCGTGATAATTTCCAAGGGAAAGATAGTGATTAGGATCCTCCGAAGGTCTGTTAGTGCTTTGTGAATCGTAATAGCTTCCCAAAGGCGTGACTGGTCGGTTAGGATTGTAAGGATAATTAGTATCGTAGCCGTTACCAACCGGTTCTTCGGACACAACATTGTGAGCCAAAAGACTGTTATTCTTTCCTGAAACTAATGGCGGTATCTGAAGCCACTGAATAATCTCCTGAACATTCGATTGCGCTAATGGGTCTCTATCGTAGATAGGACTCAAATCAAGAGACTCCGTACTGGCAATCGTTGGTATTTCGTGATGAGTCAACAATCCGTTATGATAATTTTGATGATTATTCGTTACCGAATCGATCAAATCCTTAATCGGCTTTTTCTTCATTGAACCGTCGTAAATCGGCGCGTCACCATAATTTAACGCGGCCGATTCCGTACCCTGTATACTCGCGGTATACTTGTCGTAATTGAATAGATCGTGATCGTCACTTATAGCCTCATTCGGCCAATTTTTCAACTCGTTTTTAGTATTATTTCGATCGGTTGTAATCGGCAGACCCAACGGCGGCATAGGATTCTCATAACTGACCGGTAAGTTTCCTGTCTTTATGACTACGCGATTCTTCGCCTTTATCGAACTTCGAGATAAATCTTTGTGTACAACGATCGTTGGTTCGGCAGAATCGTGATCGTCAGACCGTACATCCGGTTTATTTGATTCGTCGTCGGGAATCGTACGATATTCTTTTATCGATGATGAATGTAATTTTGAAAATCGATCGTTTTGACTTCGTCGCGAATTTAGAAGGATTTTAGACTTTGACTGATCGGTAACTGCGGAATCGTTAGCATCCGATCTTAATTTTGATTCAATTATTCTCGAAGCTTCCAAAACATGCCAATCGCTCGAGAGACCGAAATCCACGTCGGTTTTAAAACTATTCATTATACCCGGCGTAAAAGTAGCGCGATAATATAAATCGTTTAATTTTCTATTATTCTCCGTCCGGCCTCTGTACCTGCTATCGCTTTGGACGACCGAAGAGCTTCTCCGCTCTATCGGCCGCCACGACGAATCGTCATCCTTGCCACCGATCGACGCCTCTTCGACCGCCATTTCCGGACTCGCTGCAACGAGAAATTGATAGCTGTTATTCTCAGTTACAATACAATCCTATTTTATGAAGGAATTTATTATCGCGATCGTGTTATTATCAGCGTAATGGAAAATTGCAGAGAATCGATGTGGGGCATGTCGCAAGGTTGAGACACTCGGAGCCACTGATACGTAGCGGGTTATTATTTATTCCACAAGAAACTTTCACGTGGGGAAGAAGAACTGTGGTAAATTGATTGCCGAACAGGAGCTCTTGGATTCTCGGTTTGCGATGATACTTGCGACAGGACAACCGGTCATCAGGATGTTACTTTCCAGCGATGGAAACTCACAATTCTCTTTCACTATATTATTAATTCTCGCGATTGAAATACAACAGATAGCATTTAGAATCAAACGTTCATTGTTTTCCACTGACATTTTTTACTCGTTTAATCAAACACTTTTCTTTTCTTTGCCGATTTCTAAAGTCACAGGAGAGGCTACACGATTTTTTGTATTTTAAATATCTTATTAACTGATAAAATTTGTTATCTTTAGATTGTTTTTCTTAAATTATACGAATTTTTTCATGTTTTTTTAGTTCTTTAAACTTACCGATTTTCGAAGGCCTCGCATCGTTAGATCCTACTAGCAGCAGAACCGTGAGTAACGTAAACAACTTGAACCGCATTTTCACACTGAAACATAAGAAAAAAAAAAACAAATTGGTGAGCGAAAAGGAAGAGTATTATTCCTTTTCTCAAGGTAATCGTGAATTGCGCGGTATTTATGTCCGAGAATCGCATTAATTTTACGAACTCGTAAGTGAAGATATTCAAATACGGGTCAACAGATTTCGTTTTACTGCCGCAGCTCGCGATTGTATCCTTTAATCTAATGGTGCCACGAGAAACTGACGCGAACTCGCTGAACGAGTAAATAAAAATCGGGTTCATGGATCTTCAAGGCTTTGTTCTTAAATGAAACTATTTTGAAAACAAGGCTAAACTTTTCGGCTGGTTACGAACTATAATACGTGAGTTTCGGTGCTCGCATAACCATAAAGTTACGAAAGTTGACGATCTTTACGTAATTTCGCGATATTGAAAAAGTCGCGCATGAAAACGTTTCGAGAAGAATAATATTGTCACTGAAAGTGGACTTCAATCAAATGTAACGAGAAAGCAAAACCGACTGCACCTTAACCCTGATAAACGTTAAAAGGAAACGCGATATCTCGAGATCTCGACCGGAACTATGTAAAACCAGATAAATTACTGTCGATGTTTTAATTTTTTTTATTATAAAAAGACGATGAAAAAAATGTTTAATATGAGTCCCGAGCAGCCACCTCCTCGTGGTGGGACTCGGGAAATTAATGATATATTTCACGAGGTTTACTCTGAAATAACATTAATTTGCGAACGGCTGCACATCTTTATCGTTCATCAAAAAAATTCTCTGTTTTTCATTTTTTTTTCAAATATGTACCGAATATTTGCCGAAATATTTTCGACATCAGTAGCAGTCGAATAACTAATTTTATTTAACTCTTTTCTATATATAGAAAAGTATAGATATATTGAAATGACGCAAGTCTCGGGATCGACGCAGTAGAGGCAAAAGCAGCAACATGATACGAATCCTTTATCGCCGTTTTAACGGACCAAGGCTCGGTGGTGACGATGAAGAGCATCGTTCGTATTCGATTGTCGCACTCGACTCGATCGATTCTCGAGGTGACCGTTTCGATCGTTTATTTGCTTTCCGAATACGAATGAAAAATACTGTTCGCTGTGTCCTACTTGTTCTTCTCAAAATTTCAATTGATCGCTTCGATCAATTATTTATCAATTTATTTATTATTTTTTAATATTTTTTACGTAATAATCGAAGCGTAAGGGCATCACGAATTCCGGGAGTAACTATTTTTTTTACCGTTGCGGGGTTTTCCTGTTCACTTTCAAGAGAGTCCCCAGGCGCCGGTAACGGTACCACGGGTATCTCTCGTTACACCTCTTCGTCTCGTGCGTATAATGTATATATATATATGTATTTTTTTTTCTCTTTCTCGCGCCTTCGTTTTGGCATATGTCATTAAAACTCATCAACTAGTGGGTGTTGCTGGAATGCAGATAACTGTCGGGATCGTAAATACCACGAGTATTATCTACGAACATCGCGCAAGTTACCGTAACAGGATCTCTCGATCTAAGTAGATCCAAGATCCTCCTATACGATAAACTCAGACGTAAAAAATCTTATAACGATAACGATCGCGCGTTCTCAATCTTATTTTTTTCTTCAGCTCGTTACTTTTGTCTGAATTGTTATTCATTTCACGAGTCACATAAATTCTATGTATATGCGGACGTCGTAATATAAACAGCTTCTCGAATATTGTCGTCGACCTTCCATATACTTTTCTTTGTACGAAGAACGCGAGTCGGGAACGAAAAATGTCGCAGAGAAATGAGTCATCGATTAAAAAAAAAAAAAAATTTTAATTCTACAATTGACTATCGATCATTTGAGAAGAATTTCCGGTCTTCACGGAAATCATTGTGAACAATAATTTGTTAACCAATAAATAATAAAAAATAACAAAAAAATGGCAAATAATGAAAACAGTTCTATTGGCAATACTTCGCGGGCAATAAAACAAGATTTTCACAGGGCGTTTCCGGAACGCCGATCTCAGGCGGAACAGATGCTTCAAGGATCATAAATTCTTGAATTGCTAATACAACATTCACCGCCCACGTATCTATACATATTACATTATAAATTGTAGCGATACATGAGTTTAAAATGTCGGCGTAGACGCGCTATACCCGGCATTGAAATCACCAGGAATATATAAACTTATTTTTTATACACGCCAACCGAACTTTACGATAAAAATCATTTCACTTGCGGCATTTTATTACAATGTAAGTTAATTGCGCTCCATTTTCCTGCCTTCCGAGATAAATTCATCTTCACAAATCGACAAAAAGAAAACAGAAATTTTTCACAATCATTCGATCGTAAAATTAACTATTTCGTGACTTACCACTTAAAATAATCGCTCCAATTTTCCCCTTATCGCGTCATCCACTCACAAAACTAACACTCTCTATATATAAAAAAAACAATGAAAAATTTACCGGAAGCTAACCAGACGAATAATTAAAAAAAAATTAAAACGCGGCGAGATAAATAAAAAAAAAAAATTAACAACGATAACTTGGTAATTTTATTGTTGAAGATATTCGTGCGAAATACGAGAGATTTGTAAAAGCGTGTAGACCGAGTGTGCGCGACCGCGCGGAGACAATAGCGAAGTGCCCGTGTATCGCGTGTGTAAACCCGACTGTATGTAAAGTTTAGACGAAACCCGAAGCTTCGAGGTAAAGCAGAAGAGGACGATCTTTCGACTGCACGGCTGACTGAATGCCTGACTGTGCTTCGGGGCCTCCTATAGCTTTGTACGCACCACTCCACGAGGTCCGAGTTTCCGAACCCCGTTACTTGCCGCGAGAAGCAACAGGCGATGCCCGGCCACTCCAACAGTCCAACCCGATGACGATGGGCTGTTACTTGCGTGGTGCTGGCGCTCGAATGCTCCTACGAGGTACGGGTTGAATAACCTTCGTACGTATAGCGTATGCTAAGTGGCGGTTGTATCTATACCTGCGCCTGTGGGCCTTTACCTTGTCCGCGAGACCGGCTACGGAGTCTTCGGACTCGAGAAGTGGGTGAAAGATCGACAGAGACCAACAGATTCCGCGTTACTTCATCGGGAACGAGAGAGGTGTAGAAGAGGAAAAAAAAAGGACCACAATAGCGAGTTAAAAGCCTTTCCGAAGACCAAGTTGGGTCCTTGAACCAGTGTTCGAGATGTTGTCGTAGGATCATCATTCCAAGCAGCAAGCATACCTATACGCTGCCATGTCGATTCGGTCTGATGACGAATTTATTATGATTTGCGTACCGCGAAAGATTTACATGTTTCTCGGTATCGGGCAACCTACATTTTCAAGAGTAACTCTATTCTCATGTATTTTAGCAATTTATCAATTTTTTTTTGTACCGCGTAAATAAATAATTCATGAAAAAAAACCAATGAATTTTTTTTTTTTCATCGAGAAAAGAAATATAAAAATTGCATTGCAGTTTTAAGCCGTTAAGCTAGTTAAGGGAAGAGCTTAATACGATTAAATGCAGCGAAATGAAGCTGCAGAGTTTAAAGATTGGACAGGACGCGTGTTAGAAGACGCGACGAGAATGTAGCAGAAGGAGCGAAGGTGGACACCGGAGCATCGGCATCAGCAGCATTATCACCACAGGCAAAGATCGAGAGGGACGTACCGTTAGGAACTCGGCGCGTTATATACCTCGCTGGACATTAACGATCGGGAGATGGGGATCTTTGGTTAAAGCCGTTGGCTAGGGATGCAAAGTCTGTGATGTATCGTCTTTCGAATCCGAAGAGCACGCAGATGCGATAGAATTCTATGAAAATCGACTTAGTTATGTACGAAGATTTTCCTGTTAGCCGCATCGCCGTTCGGTACCGCGCACCTGCGGCTCATATCTTTCGCGCGATCGGTAACGATACAGACACTCGTAATATTCAGTAAAGAAAGTCAATAACAACGTTAATACGAACGAAACGCTCGCGGGTGGAATCACAAACGAGAATATTAAATTACCAACTTTCTTATATTATGCTGATGTATTTTTAACGCATTACTTCCGGTTAAACACGTGCAAAACTTCCCACAATAGTTCGCGGATTGAACGAAATTTTTTTTATTTTGTTTTATATATTATTGAACTTGAAACGTGATGAACTTTCCAGAAAATCGTTAAGAGATCGATGCATGGGAAACCAAAGCCCCAGTACTCGTTTGCGTGCAACAGTGGTACTTTGCGATCGTTTCCCAGATTTTCAAGATAAATTACCGGTGCCGCGAGATTTGCCGTTAACGTTATTTTGCTTTAGTAATGTTGAAAGATTGGGGTAACGCGGGTCAGTGAATATTGCGCATCCAGAGAAAGGATTTTCTCAATGAATTACTCTTATGCCGTAAAATATGAAAACGACATCACAGACAGATTTTTCTCTAAATGATAATCGGTATGGAAACGGGAAAATTTTTTTTTTACGTTAGGTACATTTATAGAAAAATCCCAATAAGTCATTACAAACCTTTCTGTGAAATGTCTACGAATAAAAAATTCATTCTAAAAAATTATAAAAACGAATTCAATAAATATCCTTATCGCTGCTACGCCTCAAAAGTTGAAAAAAAATAGAAAGCGCTTTATAGATCGAGTGACTCGTTCAATGTGTAAATTTATTAATAATGTTAATCTTCAATTAATAAAAAAGAAAGTATATTTATGGAAAAAAATAAAGGGATTCGACGTTTTGCGTGATCCGCGTAACCCTCGTATTTCTTGTGCCGAAACACCTCGAGCGCACAATAGCGTGAGTGTGCCAATCGATTCTCCGTAAAGCAACAGAATGAATTTCCGCGTAAACGATGCTCCAGAATTCCACTTGCTTTGGATCCCCGATCACTCTCTGCTTTTGCCGTTACTGTTAGATCGTCAAATGATTCTGTATATCGCTATATATATACAGAAGTGTAAGCGGAGCGCTACCGACGCGCGTCGATTTATCTCGGGACTATCGCAGGGTTGGGGACGCGCCGGACGTCGGGTAACAAGTTACTTTTTTTCAACGGTGGGGAGAATCTGGTTAGCCGCGCGTCATATTATACCCCAAATAGAAAAAATCTACGTCCACTGACTACACCGCATAATAGGTCTGCCAGCGGAGTCGAGTGCAACCAGACCGTCATAAAACTCATATAAAACATGAATGTGTATACAGGAGTATTCCTTCTTTTTATTCTCCTTTGCGTCGTCCTCGGCTTCCTCCCATCGGTCTCAGAATCGTGAGTTCGTGTTATGTGGGACATAGCGGAACTTCCTGTACTCTGCTTTGGTCTGAAGCTCTTACGTTATACATGACGCGTTATACCTTCACTGGTTACTGGTGACACAACAAGACAACCCATCATTCGCGCCAAGGGCCACTAAAGAACACTTGAGTCGTATCATTTTTTCTCATCCTTTTCAACAACGCCTTCGCGATTACTGAACGCGCCTTCGTTATTTCAACTTCATTAATGATGATTTTTTAATACCTTCTTTTTTCATATGTGATCAATGTTTTTAAAATCGTTTCGAAGTTTGAACTGACGAACCTTTTTTTTTTGACAATTTTTTTTTTTTTTCTTTTTTTCATTTTCTCAAACTTTAATGTGTGCAAATTTATTGAACAAATATAGAAATAAAATCTTTTAATTTTAAATTTAAATTAAATTTAGAATTTAAAAAAAAAATCAATTTAATTTAAATTTAGAATATTGTGTACAAATTTAATTTTCAAACTCGTAAAATTGACAAAATTAAATGACTTTGGAGCCGAAAAGTTCACCAAACTTTTAACACCATTACATCGAAACAACGTTTACAATATTGCCTGTTGAAATATCTCGAAAATGGTTTCACCGATTGTTTTCTAATTTTTACACGATGTCATTGCATACTTTTTCAATTGCGCCCCGTAGAATTCGTTTTTACTCGAGTATTTAAAAAAAATTATATCAAATAGGTAAAAAATGTACATAAAAAAACCGAACGGCAGATTTCAACTGTCGTAATTATGTAAAAAAAAGACAATCCTACGAGGCGCTATCCTCTGACGATATATTTACAGAATCCCTTTGTTTTCTTCATATATTTGTATGTAATTTCGAATAAAAAGAAATCCTGATGCTCTCATATCATTAGTTTTCGAGGAATAAAAAAAAATTGATTTTCACTGATTGACTGATTGATTGATTGATTGATTGGTTTTTTTTTTTTTTTTATTGATTTTTTTGATTGATTGATTGATTGGTTTTTTTTTTTCGTCTACTTGGTTATCTTAAACTAATTTGCCTACTAATTTAATTGAATGATAACATATCGATGTATTAAAACCAAGTGATTGCAATGATTTGTACGATATTGTAATAAAGTTTGCGGATCCTTTGTCCGCTGAAGGGTTATCATCGAGAATTACTTGCAAAGGGTGAACAGTACTATTACGCTAAGCTATAGGTGCACTTTTGCCTCCGCCTCCTCCGCGTCTATAACACTGGTTATGAATACTTATTCCTGTGATACAGATAGTCTATAACTTCGAGTAAAATACCTGCAATGATACTGAGGGATATAAACAATAATTTCACCGATAGCAAAACAGTTTACCGGCAACCCGTTGCGAATTATAAATACGTAAAGATGCGTGTCGAAGCGTCTTTTCTTCGTAGTCATTGCGGGATGTTTTAGCATCGCTTCGAGACACGCAAACTTATACAACTTGAGCCGATTGCTGTCTATACTTTCCTATAATGAGTTCGAGTAAAAGTGGTGTGTAAAGCAAATCACCGATGCGAACGACTGTCTCAACTTTTCATAACTTCGTGAGTATCCAAAGCTCCCGCATTAAAGTTTCTTATGCATTACGCGAAAGCGCGTATCGATTCAACGAAGAATTTAAAAGCTTCATCCGTCCGTCCGGCTTTTGTAAGTCTCCTTAACTCCGAACGCAGACCGAAAGTCGATAAAGTTTACGCGCAACAAGACACAGCCATATTTTTTATAATACATCGACGACAAAATAGTTCGCGATAAATCACAAGAATTTATGTACGGTTTACGCGCAAAAGTGTACATACAGCAGCTGGAAACTTATATCGCGGCTGCATAGCTTCGCCGTGAAGCGACGAACGAACTTTCAGCAACGATAAAAAAAAGAACAATCGCTTGCACACCAAATGTCTGAATGACTCGGTAGATTTTATCAAACTATTATATCCAGAAACGTCCTGAATCCTTGGCTAATTATCAGCCTCATTTTTTTTTTTTTTTTTTTTTTTTCTTTCTTTCTTTCTTTCTTTTCATTCTTCTCATCCGTTAGTCGCGAGGAGACCCGTTGCTCGACAATTATGCGAAATATTTAATGACACCGCGCGTGATTCCAAAGACTAACGAGAACGTTATGCGAAGGAGACGAATACAAAGTTAAACTGAGTTAAGAATAATTTATGGTAAGAAGAAGAATAATTTTTTTTTTTATGTTCCTCTACATCCTCCTTCCGAAGCAAAAGGAAGAAAAGTTTCAGCGACGAAATGAGTAATTGTGAGTAAATTCGTTTGAGTGATTTTTTTAACAAAAGGCTACGCGAAGCTTCCTCCGTTTCCGCTTCGTTTTTTTTTTTTTTTTGTTTCAAATGCTTAAACACACGCAGTGTGGCGTACTGTCGAAGTCTAATCGCGTTTTCGTCGTCACGGTAACGGTGTTTGCGTGCCGCAGGAAATATTCCCGTTGAAAAGACGACGAAGTAACGTCCTCTCGTATACGAGCGGCGGTAACACATCCGATTCTCCACGACACTCACTCGATATGTATAGTAATTATAGAGTACGCGTGGGATATATAGTAATATTAAGTTCGCAGCTAACCGGAAACATAATATTTTTCGACTATCGGTGCCGCAGTGAAGCTTATAATTTCGTCGCTTTATCATCTTTATTTTTTAGTTACACGGAGAGAAGAATCTACTAGAAATTACTATGTAATCTGGTAAAATTCGACGGTGGCGCCACCTATAACGAAAATACTCGATATTATGAGAATTTTTACCACATTTATGGGGATTTTTACCATATTTTATGGTAAACATTCGCACAGTTCTCGTAATTTTCAACAGGTGGCGTCATTGACTCCGCACTACCAGAAATTACTATGTCATCTGGTAAAATTCGACGGTGGCGTCACCTATGACGAAAATACTCGATATTATGAGAATTTTTACCAGATTTATGGGGATTTTTTCCATATTTTATGGTAAAAATTCGAATAGTTCTCGCAATTTTCAACAGGTGGCGTCATTGACTCCGTACTACCAGAAATTTACTATATTTTTTACTAAGTATATGGTAAATTTTATCAGATCATTATCTCCGTGAAGAGAGAAATGAAAATCTTAATAAAAACCGGTTATCGTTTTGAATTTGTCGAAATATCATTAATCCTTTACGCGATGATAAATCGTTAAAATTTATCGGCGCGAAGTAATGATACGTTATTACGATCTTTGGAGCAACGCATTCAAAGCGAAAAGAAGATATTGACTACGAACTATGTTTGTCGTGATTATACATCGAGCAGTAGCAAGAGGCAGAACCCGCGTCTATGGTCATCCTCGGCCGTTCAATCGAACGAGCTTTATGAATAAGTCAGCGCGAGGCGAATCCCGCTACGGACAACTGCAAAATAGCTTTTGCATGCCGGCAGTTGTTATGTTCGCGAATACTTGTTATGGTCTCCGAACTCGTGATCCGAACACATCCGCGCCTCTTTAAAGTTTTATCGGCGCAGCGAAGCCAAAACGTCGCTCCACATAGGATAATATCGTGTTATTATATGCTTTTTCTTGGGAAGATTTTTTTTTTTTTTTCGCGAAACCAAATGAAAAACATAATAGATTAGCGCGGCTCGGAACGCGAGAAGCGCGCCTACTGTAAAGTCCCATTATATTCTTCGGAAACGAACCGAAAAAAAAAAAAAAAAAAAAAATTCTAATGGGTTATCGTGACGGTAATCGGAGAGTTTCGGAGAAAAAACGCCGGAACTTTCGGTGTTCATGGCGAAATGAAGAAATCTTTCGCGGGTCGTAAAAATCGATGGGGAAATGGAACTTTCGAGATTATAATGCATCATCTTTGCTTGTATATGAATTTTTTTTTTTTTTTTTCGGAACATATGCGTGAGATGACTTTTACGAAACTGTATAGAGGATGATAAATCAACGACCATTGGACACTGTTTGATGAGGCGTGAAAGAAATTTTCTAGCGTGCGCCTCAGAAACCGCGGTATAGATCGCGTGCGCGTAACAGTGGCTTTGACATTCGCGAATGATGTTAAACTGTGCTGTCGCTACTATTCTCTACCGGCACGAGGCGAATGCGTTGAAAACTCGCAGCATCATTCTCATCGCGAAATTGCTGACACGCGGTAGCGGTCGAGTTCTCTCTCTCTCTCGCTGACTCGCGCTAATGCAGAGAAATTGCATTCTCTGTTTGTAAACAACCGATGCAAATATTTCGAAAACTTACGACTCTTCAATTTTCACGATTTCAATGTCAAATATTTTTCTTACTGATTCTTCAACAAAATTACGAAAAAAAAAAATGACCTTTTTTGTGGAAATGAAAAAGTAATGAAAAATAATATATTTTTCAAATTATCAAATATTTTCAATTGCAAGAAGAAAATTGACTTTTTTGTGGAAACAGAGAATTGATAAAAATGAATGTATTTTTTGTTTCTTTACCAAATATTATTCATTACGAAAAAAAACTTTTCTTTTTTTATAGGAATAAAAATCCGATATTGATGGATATTTTTTTGAAAAATTTGTCAACTGTTGTAAAAAAAAAAAAAATAATACGAATTTAAAAATCTGGGAAACCTGATTTCGCCGCGAATGAAGGGATTACGTTTGAATTGCAAAATTCCTATCGGACTCACCGGTGTTTCGCATCCGTGACGGACCGATGACCACAGTGAAGACGTTTATTCGCGGCTCAACGATCCCTGAAACGATCGCGGGATCTCCTCTGCTACCCTCGGATTCTTCTTCCTCTTCCAGATAAGGTAATCCATTGGTATCGATTCATCCACCGAATCTGCGTTCTTCGCAAAACGAAAAAAAAAAAAAAAAAAAATCGTCAGACGATTTCTCGGATAAAATGTATACCATTACTTTACCTATTTCGAGATTTCTATTATTTTTTTTTCGTATTCGAGTACAGCACGAAGGTTTTTCAACTGCATCCAAGAATCTTCGAGATCTTCGAAAAAATTAGTTCCACTCGTTAAGTAATCTCCGCCGCCGAATGAAAAACCCGTGACAAAGATTTCTTCACAGTCGGCAATTCGAAATATTCGACGCCGTCACTCGATCGTTGAATGTATCGCCTCGTCTCATTCGATTCTATTCGGAGCCCTTTTTTCGTCGGTTTAATCGCTTCTCCAAGAATTAAATGCGATCACTGAATCGTCTTTCTTCTCTTCCGCCGGTTTATTCCCTTGCGTTGCACCGTTACCGTCGTAACATCGAACAATGACTGTTAACGTCGCCCACGCGCCCTTTTATCTTTTCTTCGATCCCTCGATAAAATAATATCTTCAGTTCGTAAATAAAATTTTTCAAATATAATTCAATTATCAAAACACTTTTAATCCGTTTAGAGTTTTACAAGTTTTACGCTGATATACATCGAAGGATCTCTATCTCGCGGTATGTTTGGTAGATGTTTCCCTCGTCAAAGCCGACGAGGAAGTGTCGTACCCCGTGTAAGAAATCTCGATGTCTTTTATGTCAATGGGGCTTGAGAAGGTCGTAAAGTGGTGTAAGTTTTCGATGGGGTCTGAACGTGCAGATGTTGGAATTGTACTGAGGCTGGAAGCGAAGAACGCCCCCGATGTAGTCTCGAGAGGTAAGCTTTCCCATGCCTCGTCTCATCTCGCGCTCGCGTACCGATTTAATAGTGGGGGTTTAATCCCTTCTTTCGCACTGTTACCATATACACTACTAACCGTGTCCTTGGCATTGCGCGCTCGAAGCGGCAGCTTCTTTCTCCCCTACCATTTAACCGCGGGTGTCCGTGAAACCGTTTTCCCACGAGCGTATTTCTCGCGCTTTATGTATAACTCTATCTACTTATCTACCCGCATAGACATCGCGAAAGGTGTATATATATATACGCGCAGATATACGGAGGACTCGTTCGGGTTCGCGAGTTTCGCGAGACGTCCGCGTCCCCGGGAAGTAAGACTGTTGAACCAGAGCTCAAAGTGGAAACCCGTGTCACCTCGAAATTTCATTATACCGCAAGTAGAAATGGAAGAGTAGGTATGAGGAGAACGATGACGAAGAATAGTAATAAGACGACCGAGTCAAGCGCGGTTTGTTTCCCCATTTTCCTCCGCCCAACTCATTCGCGTGGCAACTCTCGTGAGATAACGCGAAAAAATTAAATGAGAATAAAAATTGCAAATTGTAGGGATACGCAATGATGATTATAGACTCGGATTTGAACAAAAAAAAAAAAAACAATTCCCGCGGTGCGCTCCAGTTAAAACGGCGGAAAAAAAGTACGAAACAAAAGATTGTTTGTTTAAAAAAAAAAAAAAAAAAAAAAAATTCGCAAAATGGAAATCGTGAGATTGTAGGATTACAAATGATTTTATTGTGCGACGATTATATGTCATACGGAGACCTGTATACCTTCGTTTTTAAGAGAATTCCCGCGGTACGGTTTAGTTTTAAAAGTCGTGATTCAGGGAAAAATAAATGGCCGCAAAATCAATTCTGCATTGTAACGAGTTTTTCACACAGGAAAGTAAGTAAAATCTTTTCGTGTTACAATTGCTCAATATTGTTGCGAGCGCTACGGTAATATTAAGCTGTCGTATGTGAGTAGCATTCGCGTAATGAAAACCTTGTTAATGGAACGTCGGAAAAATATTATGCACGAAGCGTGTAATAAATTTCAAACAAATGGGTGTTGAAATGTTAAAGAATTTTTTGCAATAAAACAAGAATTTGGTAATTTTAATTTAATTTCTTTATTTATTTACAAAAAATCTTTTATCGATGTACAGGTTAAGGTAATTTAATTTTTGATTAATTTTTATTTCCGAGAACACGAAACTTACTCTTATTTTTCACGGATTAAGTGAAATATTAAGGGGATACCCCAAGCGACAAAGATTATTTTTTACTGAATTTTACTGTCCCGTTTTTGTTATTTTTTTTCGCGACACTTTTAGAATCCGAATAATTTGCTTTTTGCCAAAACATCGAAAAGAATGTTCTTTTGTTTACTCAGCTACGAAAAAACTGCGCCGGATTGTAAAAAAAAAAAAATATATGTTTACTTCGCCGCGGGAATCTCCTTAACGATCGAGTTGTTCGGAGCGCAACGCGAAGGATTATATAGACACAGCAGTCGATGATGAATTAATACGCAAACATAATCCTATTAAATATTAATGAAACAGCTTTGTTTGCACTACCGTATATCTTAATGTTCATAAAGTTTCTTAGATGATTTTGATGTTGATATCATTTTTTTTTTATCGGGATGTTCGAAGTCGTAGCCATCGACGCGTTACGGAAAACACGAGGAAATTGTAACACGCAACGCATCGTGTCACAGTCGAACGCGCGCTCGACTTATACGCGTAAAAAGATTATGAGGTGAGCCCATCACGAGCGAAACGTACGCAGCGCGATGCTAATGTAAGTTCCACGTATGTACTGTATATAGGACTGCATAGCGTCTTCCATACATAGTTCGCGTATACAATAGTAAAGAACAGTGGGTCCCGCGTGGCGTAATAATTAGACGTAACAATTAGTGTTACGGTAAATTTGCACGTGCAGAAAAGCGTGCCGATCTTCAAGCGCCTGTAGGGAGAGCTCAACGGCCTACTATCGAGAGGACGACGCGGGACACGAAGACCTAAGCGCGCGCGCGCGCGCGCGCGAAACTCGCACAGTAGTGCCTATTGTAATTATTCGTCCCCGACAAGTCAAACGCGAGAATATAGAGAAAAGCGGTAAAAAAATAAAATAAAAGAAGAGACCAAAAGATCATCAGCGGCGACTACGTGAACGGACAGATTCATGGTCCGGTGATCGACAAAACGATCCTCAAGCTCTACGTATTTTTACCACGAACTTCCTGCTAAAACCGATTCTCATTACGAAAGCCCAGTTTACTTTTCCATACCGTGGAAAAAAAAAAAATCAATTCTCAGCAGATGAACGAGAGCTCGAATAATCAATTCAATTTCGATTTATCGAGTAATAAATTTTCGCCGCGCGTCGTTAAAATTAATACAGGCAATCGACAAATGGCGAGAAACGAACGAGGAGGCGCGCAACTGTTGCGCACGAGTACCAGTCGCCGCGCTAAACCGGTAGCAAATGTTGCAGCGATCTCGCGCTTTGATAAAATCCGAATAAAGTTAATGGTGCTCGGGGTACGAGGAAACTTGAATTTACGAGCCGGTTTACCGGCTGCTGATCGAGTTACGTGAATTTCAATGCCAAGTGCCCACGTGCTTTATCAATGTCATCGGGAATTATGGATTTGAGAAAAAAAGATTGATAAACGATCGATTTTCGTTTTTTTGCGATCGAATGTTTTAGATTCAGGGACTGTTCTTTCAGGAAACGAATGTTAACAAGATCGAGATGCAAAACGCCGTAAAATAACTTTTTCTTATGTTTTTTTTTTAAATCTCGGATTCCACACAGCCGATCGATCGTTCTCGTCGAAATGAACTTTAATCAATTACTTAATAATAAGAATTTAAAAAAGTTATCACATTTCCGAAATTCTTATTGCCATGTCGTGCAATTTACATATCAAATAATGAAATTTCATGCGCTACAAATGAAAGCATTTAAAAAACGAAAAGTAAGGTTAAAATGCAATTAGAAGAAAGCGGGAAAATGGCTCTACTCCTCCTTGTTTTAGAAAGTTAATTAATGGCATTTTTTTTTCGTTAATTTTTATACTTTATCAAGCTTCTTATTTACTCACCTTCATTATCTTCGTCCAAAGAGTGTCACGTGCCAATTTCATTTCCCGCACTTTATTATTGTTTTTACGGGCAGAGTCTAACCTGTCGTTTTCGCGTTCACGAATAAATCTTCGCACTTGCGTCCGATAAGACCCAACGATGCTTACTTACGGTATTTGTTTCAACTTCCCGGAATTCTACGTTAAATTATTGGCCAAAGGATGACGTTAATGAGAGGCAAACCGACACGACGAAGATCTTATTACACGGAGCCCGCTTTTTCGCTACAGACACCCGTCGACAAACCATACGAGGAATTCAGGAAATCCATTGTTAAACTCTTCAACTCGTCAGAATTTCGTGAATACGCGTTTCGCGGCTGATCCTTCACTCGTAGAATTTTTTTTGTGCTCTACTTTGTAGTTTTTCGACACGTCGGGCCGACGTATCCGGCGCCGCTCGACCGTTAATTGCTTTTACGCTGTCGATGCCCTTTGTCGCGATTGTGTTTCTTTCACACTCCGCGGCGTGTTCTGCTTTCATACGTAATGGCGCACTAAGCGGGTTCATGAATATTGAAAGAACCTCCCAAACGCGCGGCGTGTTCGACGCATCCGAACATGCCGCGGATAAGTGAAGATTTCGTTCGGATACGCATGTTGAGTTGTTTGTTTTTTTTTTGTAGTAAGGAAACGGGAAAAGGTAGGAGCGACTTGGATGCGAGAATAAACCTCCATATCGCTCGATAGATCGGGTATAAAAATAACAAAATTTCATGAAAATTTGCCTTAACTTGATTTATTTACACGCAAATATATTATATCACTGTTATCGTTTATATACCCCTCAAGATTTACACGTAACGACTACAATCTTTGCCTCTCTCGAACATAACTAATCGTTCGAACACACATGCGAGAATCGTCGTGTTTCGCGTTGTTTGCACGAAAAATTCAACGATCCTCGAAATAAATCATTCCGTGACGCTGCTTCAGTAAAGTCTTCAATTTTTTTTCAGCTTCACCGTGTTGTTCGTTTCTTTTGTAGATAAGATATATAAACCTTAATTAATATTAATTAAAAAAAAAAAAAAGTTCGCGCAACGCAATCGTCGCAAGCATACGACGTAATTGTTAATCCGCAATAATCGCGATTGCGCAATACGAAGCTCGTTTTTTCAAATATCTATTTATTTGACTGGCGACGGCGCTCTTCACTTTGGCAAGAAACTCCGGCTTTTTAAATGATTCATTTTCTTTTTCTTCGGCTAATACTGCGCGTAAATTCGCTTTGACGAATGATATATATGTTATTTTCTTTATTCGTTTTTAAAAAAAAATATCTTTTTTCGATCGAAATTCGACGTCCCGTCGTCCCGTTTTCAAAATCTTTGCATCAACGCGCACAGATAAATGTAGACGTAAAAAAATGATCTGTACTCGAAACGGGCATTCGCAACAGCGACAATTTTTTTTTGTTTATGTAGCCTCTTCGTGAAATATTCGTTTGTTTTTATAGCTTTTATATTCTCATTGTAAGAACAATGTAATCGGTATATATGCATAGATACATATTTATATTCTACTTTTATGCGACGAACGCCAGAGTCGAGTGCTGATTTTTCACGAAAGCAACAAAGGTTATGTCTCTTGTAAAAATCGATTGTATTAAAAAAAAAAAAAAACGTAAGACAGGAGCATAGAGAGGTATTACAAAAACTGCGACGCAGGATTAAATAATAATAATAATAATAATAATAAAAGGATGTGAGCAGATAAGTGAATTCGGTAAACAGACGAAAAGCGTTGACTGGTTTTTGTTTTTTTTTTCTTTCGTTTCTTGAGGCCGAATTCTGGCGCACAGGATCGCTTGAGGTGATTTAAAAAAATATCGTTTTCACCTTTTCCGAGTAGAATGGTATTGGGTACTCGGAGTTTCTCAACTGAAACGGTATTGAGAAGGAAAAGAAAAAAAAAAAAAAAAAAACGCGAAAAATTCCGTACGTTAAATTGGCACACGACAAAAGAAACTGAGCAATTCGAGGCTCCGACGGGAGAGAAGTAGAGAGCAGCAGAGCAGAGTGCACCGGTGTTAATCTTTCATCGTTTATATTTTTGCAAAAAAAACTTTATTTTTATTAACGAGTTTTAAGGATTTATGACCCATACATTCTCAACCAAAAGTTTAATACGATGAAAATTTCGGTACCTCGTGTTACAGTAAAAATCTGAAAAAAATCAATCGTGTTAAACATATCAAGAACATTGATTTTGCATAATTATAATGCCAAAAAGTTATTAACAAATAAGTAAATAAATAAATTCTTCAAAAAGTAGCAAGTAAGTCTTTTTTTCTCATTTAAAATAAATTTATACATTTTTTAGAAACCATATGAATTTTTTGAGAATTTTCTTATATTTTTGAAATTTTTTTTTCGAAATTTTGAAAAATTAATATAAAGGTCTGAATTTTGGATATGTTTTTGCAACAACATTCCACACCACACTCGTGAAGTTTCGGGATGATTGTACAAAAATTTACGTAACAATAGCATTTAAAAAAAAATGTAAAACGGGATTTTCAAAAATACAAGAAAATTCTGAAAAAATTCATATAGTTTTTAAAGAATCAACAGATTTATTTGAAATGAGAAAAAAAAAGTTTCACTGGCTATTTTTTAAATTATTGATCTATTTATTTATTTGTTAATAACATTTTAACATTGTTATTATTCAAAATCATAGTCCGTAATGCCCTCAAGACGACAGATTTTTTTTCAGATTTTTATACGATTGGTAAGTGTTTGAAATTCTCGCGAAAAAACGTTCCTCGCACTCGGCAATGCGTCAAATTTAATAAAAACAAATGCTACGAATTATAAAAAGGCGAAAAAATTAATTAAATTTCAAAGAAAAAAAAACGAATTTCTATACTATTTTCAAAAGACCAACAAAATTTCTGCTCTGTCGCGACACGCAAAATTATTATTACCGCTCATCATGAAAATCTTCTCTCACCTTCGAGACAAAGACGAATAAAGACAAATTTTCCAATCGCTTCGCACTATATGGCATTCGAGAATTGAGTAGAGTTAAAAAAAAAGAAACAGCAAAAAGTAATGAAGAGATATGAAAAAAAAAAAAGTCATAGGATTATAATATGAAAAGAACCAAAGTCTGCGATGAGCAGAAACTTGAAATATGTACAATCGATACTCGTGGTTCGCACCCGCAAACGACGACGATAAAAAGGGAAAAAACAAAAAAGAGAAAAGAATAAAAAATATTATATTAATAATAAGATAAAAAGTAAAGAAATGCGGAAGTGTCGATCGGTTAATATTTCCGTAATACGAGGGCCCATTGCGTGGCGCAAGCGACTCCGTTGTTTGGTCCTTTCGTCTGAACATTTATACTACAAGCGCGCATTTGGGAAAAAAAAATTAAAAATCGATAATAAAGTGACCGGATTTCAATGACAAAAGTTACGCGCTCGACACGAGTATCGCCTCGTTGATACGAAAGCTCTCATCATCTCTCCATTGCACGATAAAATTCTATCTATAGTAAAAATTATCAGTAATAGTAGTGTCTTTTCCTTAATGCGTTATATATCATGTGTTGTTGTTTTGTTTTTCTTTTTTGTGATTTTTTTTTTGTTTTTTGTGTATACGAATAATAACATATTTACGCTATTACCAATGGCTCGTCGTCCGAAAAACCGCGAATCACAGGACTGTCTTCCTCGTCTGCTGCGAACATTCAATTTTCATATTTACGATTAAGAATTGCGAAAGAATATCGTAGATAAGTACGGAAAAACAAAAAAAAAAAACGAAATTTCGTTGATAGTGCGACGAAACTTACCGAGACCGTCCGTAGTGCCCGGGAATGTTGCTTGGCCTCGTCTCGTATCGTAATGACTGTTTGCGAATTGCGTGAAACTGTTCGACAATCTTCTATGCCTCACGACGAAATATCCGAGACCGGCACCGAGAGTTATGATCAGCAGACATATCGGTATCGCGAGCGACACTATGTTGGATGTATCTATGACGACTGGCCACGCTGCACCTTCAAAAAAATTATACGGTTAAAATCAAATCGATACATTTGTTTTCATAATGTTTCTCGACTTAGTCCCAATCATCAAAACGGTATACTTTGTTTCATTGTTTGTGAACGAAGTTTAAAAAAAGAAAAAAAAGAATTATGCAAATTTAATTTCCACATCGATCAATGCATTTTTTCATTTTAGTTTTAACATCGTTTACAAAGCTTCTTTATGAAAAAGTCAGGTAACCAATTTTAAGTTTTTCATAGACAATTTGTAAACGACGTTAAGAAGAAACTGAAGATTCCAACGTTACGTCTGATGTATTTTTTCTATTGATTGTAAATCAATAATTTTTTTGATTCAAGATGTTGCATCGGAGGTAAAAAACGATTTTTTTTTTCTCAAAATTAAAAGACTCATATCTGGTAAAATGTAAATCCGTTGATCAATTTTTGGAAAATTAAATATCGATTATCCGATAGAAATAGTCTATTTGTGTAGAAACCGAAATCCGGATATCTTTTGTTTTCATCAAAGCTAAACTTCCTCTATGGAGAAGCAAACTGTTGGATAACTTACTGGTAGGACTCTGAATGCTGACGATTTCGCTACGCAAACTCTGGTATCCTTCATCGGTAACGAGACGCACGGCGAACGAGTATATGACGCTCGGTTTGAGATCCTTATAAATGTACGGCGGTTGGTCACATCTGAATATTTTGGCACTTGATTCGTTAATGGTGCGATCGCCCTCGTTGATCAGAACCTCGTAATGATATTTAGTGCTTCTCGATATACTGTCAGGCAAGCCGCGTTCCTGCCAATACAGTACGTAACTGTTTTCGTCGTGTATCACGGAGAGCTGATGAGGCGGTAGTATCGGCGGAGCGATGTAAATCACCGGTTGACTTCGTATCGCGTCCTCAACATCGGTAGCAATCGTTATACGATACTTTCCGCCGTATGCTACACCTTGGAAGGTGTGTTTTATTATCGTTTCGTTTGTCGGTGATAGCGTTACGGCCGATTCCTTGTTTAGCGTTAATTCGGTCACCGATATCTGAAAATGTATATTAAATTTCATTATAACATTAATCTATGCATTCATATGAATACTTTTAAAGTATTAACATCGAAATGTGGGTAATCAACAGTTCCACGGTATTTTGTAGTGAAAATAGCCACTAATTTTTTTTAGATTTTTCTTTTCTCTAAACTTTGCCAATTTTGTTCATTTCGCTCGAAAACATTGTCCAACTGAAGCTTACAAATAATTTTTCGGAAAAACGCGCGAAAAATGATGTTAGGAAATGTATTCGTATGTCGGTAACTTACCGTGTAATTGACCGGCTCCTCGATCATCGGACAACTGGCGCTCCACGAGACGATAATGGTATCAGGTTTGTCGGAAGGTGTGACTCTCAATCTCTTGGGCGGCGCTCTCTTGTCGTAATAAGTCGCAACGGACACTGGTCTAGTGATGGGTCCTGCGCCGTAAGGTCCTCGAACGCCAACGGTGAAGAGGTAAGTTTCGCAGGCTTCCAAATCCTTAACGGTAATAGATAAGTTCGACGTCGAGAGTTTCGGTTCTTTGAGAAGATCCTGGAAGTTGAGAGCGTAGTAAACGGCGTACTGCCATTTAATTTTTCTCGTGTTCTTCGGAGGATCCCAGTTGAGTTTAACGGTGGTACCGGGGAATTTGACCGATTTACCAGTCAAATTCGATACCTCAGGCAACGGTTGTCCCTTTGTAGTTCCGGTGACTCTTACAACTTTACCGATGTAAGTTTTCTTCACAGCGTTAACGTCGAACGTGTACTCCGTACCGGGAGCCAAACCTTTGACTTCGTATGTCGTTTCGAGAGTCGATTCCGTTTTCAAAATTGGATAAGCCTCCGGATAATGCGGACCTCGCGGCCATATGTGATAACCATCGACGTCCTTCAATTTCTGCCACGTAAGTGTAACCGAACTGTTGGTCGTGTCTAGAACTCGCAGTCCCTCGATATAGTCGATGTTCGCCGAGCCATCGAAAGTCAAAGTAGCGACGTTTGAGGACTGCGATTTGTGTTCGCGATTCTTCGCTATAACCCAAAAAGAATAATTTTTTCCGGCTTCGAACGGTATATGAACGACCATCGTTGTTTTTTGCAGCGTTATCTGCATCGGCGGTATCGGCGGTGTGACGAAAGCCTCGTATCCGGTAATAGGACCATTGGGTTTCAACGGTGGTCTCCAAGAAACTTCGACTCTCGTTCCGTTCTTCTGCACAGCAGTCACATTCCAAGGCTCCGATGGCACCCCTTCCCCGGTCTTGACAATCCAAGATTTGAACGGTGGAAATACGGTGCTTTGTCCCTTCAATTTAACGTATACCGTGAAATTATAAGCGGTATAAGGTTGCAGACCGTTGAACTGATACTCCGTATCCTCGATCCAATCTGTGGCGTTCGTCCACTTGGCGTTAGTTTCCGCGAGTGCGATAGACGGTAAAAATTCGAATGTTATATTGGTAGGTATCGGCATCCACCAGAAGAGGAAAAGGCTCGTCGCGTTTGTCGATCTCTCGTCCATTCCCATTACCATAACTTGATAGACGCGTGAATTATTTTTCTCACAGTTGCTCTCGTCGAAGCCGTCGAAACAATCCTGTTTACCATCGCAATACGATGACAACGCGAGACAACGTGTCTCGTCGCACGGGAAAAATCCAACGTAACACGAGGGCGTCGCTGCGGGACTGGGATGTTGATCGTTGTGACAACCGAGTTCGTCGCTTCTGTCCGGACAATCCTCGACGCCGTTGCAAATATTAGTCAACGGCATGCAGGAACCGTCCATTCGGCACATGAATTGATCCTCCCGGCAACCGCCGTGTTTTTTCTCGCAGTGCACCTCATCCTCTCCCATGCTGCAGTCCTCCGCACCGTCGCAAACCCAAGAATTATCGACGCATTTACCATCGTAACACTGGAACTGATGCGAGCGACAGAAGCGCTCCATTTCCGTGGTATTCGGTGGTTCCGAGGAACCGTCCGCGTGTCCGCAACCCATTTCGTCAGAGACATCGCCGCAGTCATCGACGCTGTCGCATTTCCACCAGTAAGGAACGCATTTTTTGTTGTTACACATGAACATCCAGTCGTTGCAGGAATTCGTCGGGAGCATCGGCGGCAACGGTGGCGGTAGGGTTGTCGTTGTGCAATTTGCCTCGTCGGATTCATCTTTGCAATCGGCGTCGCCGTCGCAAACCCAAGATCTGTAGATGCAACGATCCTTCGTACCGCAAGCGAACAAA
Source organism: Cryptus armator (assembly GCA_963971235.1). Classification (NCBI taxonomy): domain Eukaryota; kingdom Metazoa; phylum Arthropoda; class Insecta; order Hymenoptera; family Ichneumonidae; genus Cryptus; species Cryptus armator. Next base: position 6,186,678 of record OZ020235.1, read on the forward strand.
AAGTCCTCGCAAACCGCGGCGTTGCAATCTTTCTCGTCACTCTCGTCTTCGCAATCCTGTTCACCGTCGCATCTCCATGTTCTCGGTATACACATGTGATCGCGAACGCATGCTACTTCATCGGATTTGCAAGTACCCGGCTGGACGTTTGACGAGCAATTCTTCTCGTCGGAACCATCGCGACAATCGTCCTCACCGTCGCAGTGCCAACGATGCGAGATGCAACGACCGTTGGCGCATTTAAATTGCGAATCGGTGCAATTGGAATACGTGCAATTGAGTTCGTCCCGACCGTCCCGACAATCGCGATCGAGATCGCAGAGCCAATATTTCGGTATGCATTTGCCGTCGTCGCATTCAAAATTGTTGGGACTGCATGTGGCGCGATGACAGTGCAACTCGTCGGAATTGTCGCCGCAATCGTTGTCACCGTCGCATTTCCAAAATTCTGGTATGCAAATGTTGTTTTGACACGCGAATTGATTAGCGGCGCATGTAGTCGCGACTCTCGGACACGTAGAGTTATCGAAGGGTTTCACGTTTCCGGGACACATGCATTTTCCATCGGTCATTTCCATACCGTCCGGACAGAGGCATACGTACGTTTGATTCGGCGCACCGAGACATATGTGAGTACACGTTGAATTGGCGCAATTATTGGTTCCCGATTGGACGCTGTGAGCGAAAACTTTGAGATCCATGAGACCGGCGAGTTGTCCGAGTGCCGTTGTTATTCCAACTCCGTGATCCTTGTCCGCAACGAATATCATCGATTGCTTCCAATCGTCCCAATACATGTTATCCTTGAATACAGCGACGGCAAACGGATGCGAGACGCGCTCATCTTGACTGATTATCTTCTTGAAACGCTTGCCGTCGAAATCCGAGGATCCGATGTAATCCTCCCGCGCGTCGACCCAATAGATTCTCTCGGCTATGTGATCGATAGTTATGCCGTTCGGCCACTCGACGGTGCCTTTCGTGAAGAGACGCCTTACGTCGCTGCCGTCCAAATTTGCACGAGACACCGAAGCGTTACCCGGCGCCCAATCCGTCCAAAACATGTAACCGAACATCGGATGCACCGCGATACCACGAGGTTTTTGAAGATTATTAGGGCCGAGAATTGTTCTTCTCATTCTACCGCCGGTCGTCAAATCAGTGCGAATTATCTGAATGCGCATCTTTACGCCGTCGACGAAATAGAGAATCTTGGAAACCCAATCGTAAGCCATACCCTCGATTGAGGATAAATCCGTTTCGACGAGAATTTCCGGAAAGCTGTGACCGTCGCCGAAACACTGACGACCTATCGTGTCGTTCACGATATCCGCCCAATAGAGACATCGGTTCGTGAGATCGAATTCTATCGCTATAACATTCTTCAATCCGTGAACCGGCAGACGCTCGAGCTTCTGGTCGCGAAGATCTATACGGGATATGTGCTCACGCTGCGCCACGAGAAGAAACTCGGAGAAACCGTCCATCGGACAAGGTATCTGCAAAATTAAAGATTGTAATGTTTATTAATCAATAAATGGTTTTTTTTTTAAGAATACATTCTTTAATAGCGAACAGTTCGTTTTGAATTATACTTCGTGATGAAAGCAGAGGCAAGAATTCGAATTATTCTTAATTTTCCATAATTTGTAATGCGCTAAACTATATCATTAATAATTTAACAAGAAATAAACACATAAATATTGTGATTATAAAATTAATTAGAATTACGCTGATTAGTTTGTATTGCGTACCTCATCGGGTTCGAATTTCTTGGAAAATCCTCCTTCGCACTCGTCATCGGCTATCTTGCGGTATCCTTTAGTTCTGTTATAAAATTTGCCGGGAGGGCAAATCTCGGGAATAGCGTACGGATCGTATTTCATTAGACTCTTATCGCGTATGCAATGATACGGTGTTCCCGTGCGAACGAATCCAAAGTCGCATTGATAATCGTTGATGTCGCATACACACGTCTCAAGTTCCACCGACCTGTTGTAATTGACACCCGTGTAGCAGTTTGTCGTCGCGGCTCTTCTCTGATAGGTTTCCTTGCGTCCCAAGACGCACGCCATTACCGGTTGTTCGGTACTCGTGGGTGACCACATCTTGAAATCGTCGGGGGTACAGTCGCGATCGAAGACTTTCCGCATATCGACCTTTATTATCAGCCATCGATGCTGTCTCGGCATTGAGCCGAACATCGTGAATACCGTCGTATTTTCACCGGGTTCGGTCATTAGACCGTAAACGCGCAACATTTCGTCGTGAAATTTGTAAGTTTTCCATGTTTTTCCCTCATCCGTGGAATAAGTTAATTCCTGAGTTTCACCGCGCGACTTGAAGTACTTAACAGCCACGAGAACGCCACCGTGATCGCCCATGTTGAAGAAGTAAAAATCTTTCAGTACCATTTTCCACGTGAGACCCGCGTCCCGAGAAACGAACAAAGCCGGATGCGACTTGAAACTCTGACCTATTACTCCGGTCGCCATTATAATACCGGGCGCCGAATCTGAACTCATTATCGATACCGATCTCGTCACGGGATATAGCTGACTGAATTTCTGGCAGAGATGCAACGAACAATTGTCCGTGCAGTGAACCCAGAAACCATCGTGATTAACCGACGGCGCTTTTATTTTATTCCAAGTCACTCCGTGATCGTATGTTATCAAAGATCCAAGATGCTCCGGGCCGATGGATCCCGCTTTCGGAACAAATTTCACTTGAGAAGCTATGTAGATTCCTCGCATTCCTTCGACTTTATAGAGATCTGTGAACGCCTCGTCTGCCACATCACTGTAAAGAAAAAGAACATTTTTTTTTTCGTATTTATAGATTTGTATCGATGGCTCGGAGCCGTTTCGCCAAATATATCGTATCTGTAACTTTAATATCGTCTAAAAAACAGTCATTATTGAGATAACTTACTTTAACCAACTGTCCTTCCACGTCGTATTCGGAAAGAAAGTAAGAATTCCTTCGAGGGACAATGTAAATCTAACGGTCGACGGGCTGATCCCTTCCAAAACGTAAAGATTCACTTTAGTATCGCTGTGTGCCACAGCGACGAATACTCGATTATTCGCTACATCAACGATATGATAATCTCGACGATCCAACTCCGTGTTGAATTCCGCTTTAACGAAACTTCTGTTTTTGTAGGATACGTAGAGATCCAAATTCGGAGTTGTGCTATTGGAGGTCTAAAAAAAAAATAATTCCCTCAGATTATTCCGTTTTCGTAATCACTTTTTTTTTTTATGAAAAAACTTCAACGTTATTTTTTTTTTCTTTAGCGAAAAACTTCAACGATATTTTTTTTTTATCGAAACACCAACGATATTTTTTTTTCATTATCGAAAAATTTCAACGATATTTTTTTTTCTTTATCGAAAAACTTTAACGATCTTTTTTTTTCTTTATCGAAAAACTTTAACGATCTTTTTTTTTCTTTATCGAAAAACTTTAACGATCTTTTTTTTTTCGTTATCGAAAAACTTCAACGATATTTTTTTTTTTTTTTTTTTTCATTATTGATAAACTTCAACGATATTTTTTTTTTTCTTTATCGAAAAACTTTAACGATCTTTTTTTTTTCATTATCGAAAAACTTCAACGATATTTTTTTTTTCTTTATTGAAAAACTTCAACGATATTTTTTTTTTCTTTATCGAAAAACTTCAACGATATCTTACCGGATCGTGTTTCATCGTCGCGAACATCCAATCACCTCCGCGAATCTGAAAATCTTCGACATTCTCAATGATCATCTTGACTTCCCGTTCCCTCTCGCTACTCGTCAAATTCAATTCGAGAACTGTATTCTTTCCCGACGGTTCGGCGCGTTCGACGAGAAGAGTCTTTGGTTGTGAATTCGACCAGAAGAACGCTTTAACGTATTCGTGAATAACGCTCCACGTCTTTCCAAGATCTCGTGTCATCCATAGCTACCAAACAAAAGCCAAAGATTATTACGCACCATAATTTTCGTCCCGAAATAAAAAAAATTCAAAAAATTTCGTAAGATTTCACAAACCTGTCCTTTGGGATCAATTTTATCGAAAGCCAAAAAATGCATAGGATTATCCTCGTGAAAGGATATTTCGCTCGGATGAAAATTGAGCTTTTGCCTCGTGATGGTTTTTCCATTGTCGCTCGTGATGAATATAACTTTGTGTGTACTGTCGGCGAACACGCACTGCAAAAGACAATTACCGATAAATTACTTCCGCAGGATTGGCGAAACACCAACGTGTCGCATCGAAGCGTATATAACACATTCGTGACAAACACCGTTGCTGACTACAGTAGTTCTGAATTATCATGACTCAACAATAATAATAATAATAATAATAATACGTACGTAAGTGTTGAATTTTGGATGATTGTAGAATTTGTCGAGTTGCGCGTATTCCGGTGTTGGATTCTCGGATGTCGGCTCGTCGAGTTTGAATTGTTCATTTTTATTCTCAAAGGTATCGCCGTAATCGTAACTTATATAGACGGTACTGGGATTGACTTTCCGAGTAAATCGCAAATCTTGAACGCGGACAACCGGTGTACTGTCCCTCGCTAAGCATATTATAACGTTGGATTTCTCGCCGACCCAGTGGACCATCAACTGTTGATGCGTGTCGTTGAGAACGTTGACCTGCGAATGTTCGAGAGTGCGGAGCGAACCCCGCGTCAAAACGATCAATCTGACAATACTTTGCACGCACACGCGTATATATATAGTTAATGCAGTTTATAGAGAGACGGAGACGAATGGTTTGCTTTCATCGACAAGTTTGCGGTTTGCAGACTCGTGTGCGTAACGCGATTATTCATATTACACAATAGCTGAAAGTACATTATCGTCGGATGACTGGGTGTCTGTTACTCGACAATAATGAATCATCTATCGTGGATTCCAGCTGTGTGGGTCGTCCGAGCAATCGACTTAAAGAGATTTTCTTAGCAGCGAAGAATATAATAGGCGATTTAACTACTTCTATGACCTCTATATTAATTTAAAAAAAAAAATAACATTCCGCCGCGTAAAGTACGAAAAAAATAAACCGATTTTTTTTTAACGTAAAATAATTGTTTTTTTGTGAAAATTGGATTTTGGTGAAAAGTAAATGAGGTGAAGGTGAGAAAGGAAAAAAAAATAACGTTGTGTGTATCGGTCGAATTAGTACGCTTGACGCGGCACTTTTGCGTATCGGATCTCTGACGATCGCGCAACAAAGTACATTTATTTTTAGCGACAAAGGTAGAATGAGACGTTGCCGGACGAGACGCGATAATTTGTCATGACACGATAGATACGCATAGTGCTTTCCTTTGTTGCGTTTCATCGTTAGGTTCGCGAAATAAAGAAGAAAAAAGAAAAAAAAAAAAGAATTCTTATGCATGTGCTTTGCGCGACCGAAGAGCGCGACTCGTGATTTTCAAATGACTAATAACTGAACGTGCGACTCATCAGTCTCAGCAAATCTAATCGCTTCTGATATTATTACGCAACATTGTCGAACGCTATAGAAAATAACGGAGTAAAAAAAATGCAAATGAAACTAACAACGGGCGTTGTGCAGTGGTGAAGAGTAAAAAAAAGGGAATACAATGGATAAAAGTGAGGAAATAGATAGAGAGGGACAATTGAAACAATTGATCCATTGAGTCGATCGCCTCGCGTCCGGCCTTCAATCGTCTGGATGGCTTAGTCACGAAAAATTCGGTATTAACAGTCCAAACAAACAACAGATAAGAAATTTTTTTTTTTTTTAATGTTTCGATGTTTTATCGGTGTACGTTTAAACTTCGTTAGCTCGGTAGTTTGTCAGATAGGAAGACAGCTGTTGATACTGAATGAGTGTTCTTTCACTCGCCTCACTGCCGCACATAAAACGCCATTCAAAATTGACAATCAACACTCCTGAAAGCCGCTTGAAAATTTATCCAAGTGTCACGAACTTCCCGCGCTATTATGTAGCAATTACTATTGATAATTCTTCAGGCCTACAAAACCTCGAGGGACCAAGAAGAGGCTATAAAGGTACGCAGAAAATAATAGGAACTCTACGCGCAGTGTATACAAGTGAATTGTCGTGTTTCGGACGAGTAGACGAGTTAGAAAAACTTTTGAAAAATTACTTTTTTGTTTTTATCAAAATTTCAAATGCGATATTTTTTTTTGAAAAAAAAAATTCAAAAAAAATCTCAAAAATAAAAATATCGAATAAATTTTATTTTTTTTTAAATGGGATATTTTTTAAGCTAAAGATTTGTATTTCTTAACATTATGCACAAGAGACTCGAAAAAATACATCCGGCGAGAAATAAAAAGGACATCCATATAAAAATTGAAATGTGCGAACAATGATCCGAAACTCATTGGCAAAATCCAAAGAATTTGACGATTCGAAAAAATATAAGTTGTTGCGCAACGTTAACCATAAGTGGTTTTCAAGGTCACGCTAAGTGATTGTGAAAAACTAAACACATGTAAAAATCAGAACTATTGAAATATAATAGTTGAAACTATTTAAAATGCCGCGTTAAGCAAATATTATTATTGTAATATATATATCGAGTAAAATTTTCCCAGACGCCCTGATAACTAAAAACATAATGTGACGCAGCGTCTCAAAACACAGCCGGCGAATTCCCATGCCAACGCAAAGCCAAAAGTATGACACAGATAATGGAAATTCCTCCATTCGCATTACAGGATTCGCAGAATGGGAAGTGATTACAACGTTTCCAAATGTATGCAAAATTTATATCACGTAACGGCTGATTGGGCGAAAGTGACGTCAAAGGTCTTGTTATCGGAGCGTAATGAGTTTGACTGTTACTCTACAATTAGCCCCTCTAATTTCTCCAATGTACAGATGTCAATGAGTTTTTGCTCCGTGTTATCCAAAAATTTAAGGCCCTCACAATGTTATCGACTTACAGTATAATTAATGCAGGAAAAAAAAAAAAAAGTTTACTCTCTGATAACATGCAATTAATACGAGATAAACAACAAAGACGAACTCGCGAAGATTACTCATCGGTCACGGGCGCGATTTATTGTTTTTCATAATAATGAGAAAAAAAAAAAAACACGCGAAAAATACGAGAACTCGACAAGAATAATACGTCGAGACATTTGTAAAAATAGGGTAAAAAAACGAGAAGGGGGATGATGAATTTAGCGAGCACGAGTCGTCAATAACAAACCACCGAAAAAGAAATCCCTTGATACGCAGTACGTACAAAAATAAGCCGGAAGCGCGCTTCAACGATTGCGAAGTACATATTAATTAAGAGCGTTGTACGTCGTACGTGATTAGAATATATATCATGCAAACGCCACGAATTCATTTCCTCTTTGCTTGGCAATGTACGTGCTTTGAAAATAATAATAGCGAGGTTTTCGTGGGTACACTTTTTTTTCTTTTTTTTTTTCGTGGGGGCGGTGAAACGCAATAGCGTCGTACGTACGAGACAATGGTAATTTCTAGAAGTCCGTCGCGTCTATGTTCGAGAACTATCTGGTAGACGAGATGACGATATGAATTTTGCAATTAACTCGACTCACCTTCGTGGTAATATTTGGATTATTATCCTTGAATTCTGTTGGTGCATCTCTTCGTTTTCGAGAAAATGACGTTTCGTCATCGTCGCCACCGAAGTTTTCGTTGCTATCGATAACGAAGCTTCTTCCACCTTGCGTTTTAATCCGATCTTCGGCGATATGCAATGTTCTCGATTGATGACCGAATCTTTCACCGTTATTGTGACTTATAAATTGTAATATAATAAAAATAAGCGTCAAGTGATAGAAGGCCGATGTCACCCGCGCGGCCATCTTGTCTAGACTCCAGAAACACACCACCGACACACCAATGGTCAGTTCAGCATCTATTTGCGCGACGTACTACACTCGATGTGGAACAAACTCGCAATGCTCGCAACTATATTACGCCGCTTACGGGAGACGACAAGCGAAGTGAGACACACACCGAAAAATGTTCTGTTGCTGTCGCGACACTCATCCATTGCGCATGATCGACGTATCTCGCGCGCCTGAGAGAGTTCTATATTGGCTACCGTAATCGTATCGAGTGTTTGTTTCTCTTTTTTTCCTACTTTCGTTGAATAAACGGCAAACACGAACCATGCAACACATTCGACGCTACGTCGTATTGGTTGTTTCTACGTCTACGACTATTCCAGTGCGTCGAAAATCTGCCAATCAACGCTCTTCCTACACCATGACGATGCACCGCCTGTGTGCACTCCACTCGTCGTCAATTCCACGAACGACGAGCCCGATTCGAGATAAAAAAAACAATGTAAACTCTTTGTGCATCAATATTCCGGTTTTCTAACTAGCCGGTTTATTTTCTGTTCGAAACAGTAGACTGCCCGCGTATCGGGTTATATCTTATATCTCTGCGCGGACGGTGCCGGTATTCGTTTCACGATGTGATTAATACTATCGTTCTCGATACATTTTTTTCCTACGCATTAGTTTTAACTATTTTTTTAAATTGCTGTACAATGAAAAGTAATATACAAACAAATAAAATAATTACACAATTAGATGCGAGTTGCAGCTTTCTTTTTTTTTTTTTTTAATAATTACGAAATAAAATGTTAACTGTACTTATCGTTGATTCGGTGCACAGCCGTTGATAAATCCCGTTGCAGATAGGAACTACCGAAATAATGGCAAAAGGCGGTACGACGTTACCCCGGAGGAGTGACTAACCGCTTTTAATGAGGACCCCTAGATATAATAATAAAAGTATATTAGATAATGGGTTCCATTTCCTGATGGTCGGAGCGGCCCCTCTGCTCACCCTCATCAGAACCATTTAAACTTAGCTCTCCGGTCGAATCATGCTATAGTGGCTCCTCACACGCGCACTGATACAAATCTGATGCTATATCAGCGCGCTGCTCCCAAGCTTCGGCCAACTATCGTATTTTTTATCAATCGTTTGATTGCATTTTTTTTTTATCACAACAACGCAGTAGAAACTATTTTTTCATCGGCCCACGAAATATTTTAATGACGTTAGTGTACGTTGGTACAATGATGCTTTGTTTTGCAAGCAGAATTATATTCGCTACAGTTCGGTTCTAATAGATTGGAATAATTGCCAAACTTAAAGATATTATTTTTATATATATATTTTTTGTTTTTTTTTTTCTTTCTTCGGCTATAGCCACTGTGATGTTTTGCTTATCTATATATATACTTGATAAAGTTTTACTTTAATAATCGTTTTTTTTTCCAAGCAGTCGTTTCATTGAATAACTTGCATCGACGAAATCCAATTTCACAACGTATACAACTTTGAAAGTACTTCGATTTTTCATTTTTTTTTTTTTTTTTTTCGTTCAGTCACTAGTTTGACAATCATAACATTACCTTCGAACGTTTGTCAATAGGATATCGAACGACAGCAAGAATTCGGATTTTCGTTTTTTTTTTTTTTTTTTTTCGTTCGGATACATCAACGAAGCGAGCTGTTGGTTTCTGTAAAGCTATAAAACATTACAACGAGTATTCGCCAATCTCGAAATTTGCTTCACGGTATAGAGAGATAGAAACGTTTAAAATAGCTACATTCAAAGCTCGCCGATGATATAATCGTTCAGTGGAAAAGAGAATGATTAAAAAAACGGGAGTTTTTGATACGGGAGAAAATCGTTTTACGCCGAAATATTCTTGCATCGTATTCATTGTATCATTCATACACACACAACACGTTCTTTCGCAAAGTTGCACGTTAATATCTCATGAAAGAGTTTTTTTTTTTTTTTTTTTGCGGAGCGGGTGGATTGTGTTCGGGAAGGCCGTTTCAAAACGAAAAGACGCGAGCTATTAGTTTTACAATTATATATTATCTATAATAATTTTTTTTTGTTTTCTCGTCTCTTATAACTTATATCCTCTTTATTCTTCCTTTCTTACTTCTTTCTTCTTTTTTTTTTTATATATATATAAAAAAAACACAGAGCGATGACACGTAAAATTGTGATTTAATTTCTTGCGACTTGAATTCTTCCGGAACGGGGGAAACGGGACTTCTTTTTTTTTTGTTTTTTTTTTTTCGTCGATAACGACAACTCTTCGATGTCATACTACTCATTTCCCCCCTTTGGTTTTTCCGTTCCGAACTAATAAACTCGTGGATAAGTCGCGTTCGCTCGGGAAAAAAAAAAGAAATGAATTATACAGATTAAAATTGAGGGGAATATTTAGAAGCGGCAGCGTTTCGTGAAACAAAAAAATAATAATGAAAGTCAAAACAAAGCTTGAAATAGTTTCGAACGTTTTCGCCGAATCTTGTTTTGCGCCTTAATTGCGAATATTAAAATTTGTCTCTTATATCCTACGGACAACAGGATTGCGCTTGATAAATATATCGATAAAAAATAACAATCGAGAGATAGCTTCGTATGCCACGTGAGGTGACGGAAAAAAAAAAATTCAGCGTCAAGCTTATGACGACGGAATCCGTACGATCTCACGTATGTCGAAATAATTAAATAGTAAATCGCTTATCGTTTCGTAAATTTTTTTTTTTTTTTTTTCTGTTTTTTTATATACTTGGAATCGTATAGGAGGAAACTCTTGTTTTTTTTCTTTCTTTTTTAGTCGTTATTACAGCATTTCAATATGTGTGGTGTTTTTTTTTGTTTTGTTTTTTTTTTGTTTCAATATGACTTTTTTTCCCTTAGGGCATTTTTTTTGCATCTATAACATTCGTTAAAAGCTATTCAATATAATAAGTCATCCCAGGTGAGCGCCTTCCTTAAAATATATGGCAGTCATTGAAACGCAAACGGGTCTGTTTGCTTACGAGCAAAGAACGGGTGACAAAAGAAAAAAATGATAAAAAAGAATATTTAACGAAAGGGTGAAATTACAGAATCAACATATATCTCGCATTTCGTTGGCCGTAACATTTGTTTTTTTTTTTTTTTTTTTTCGTTTTCTTTTCATTTCGAATTGTGCGTTGCCATGAATTAAGAAGAATGTTTCTTGATTGAGATTGTTAAAAAAAAAAAAAAAAAACGAAGGAATAAAAAGAAGAAATCGAAAGATAATTAGGGTATCTATAAAATACAACCCTATCGACTATACATCATTTTTGTCAAGCGAGTCGAGAAAATTCAATGAAAAACAAAGGAAATAAAAAAGTAACTGTATGGCTCGCGGTAATAGGATTATCGAAACATAATACTTTACATGAAAAGCCTACATATATCGTTTTATCACGCACGATGCCATTGCACATGCATTTTTCTTGTTCGATTATAATTGCATATACCTTAGAACTCTTTTTTACTTTTTGTTTGTTCGTTTCCAAGACCGGCGATTTTTTTTCTTGTTTTTTGTTTTTTTTTTTTTTTTTCGGTTCAACAATTCCGATAGATATATTATTTACGAAGAATTTTTTTTTCGACAGAGAGAGATATTTCGAAAGTAAACGATGGTCGCGCTAACCTGGGACGGTTGAATGTTACAATCTCTTCTAGTCTTAGCGATTATTTTTCAGAATGTCCTGAAACTCGGCGAAAAGCCAAATTCGATCGGAATTTCGGAAGGCTACTCCCGTCGGTTGTTTGTTTCTTTATCATTCTTATTTTTTTTTTTTTTTTTTTTTTTTTCGTTCTTTCTTTCATATTTCGTTTATTCTCTCTCTCGTGTTATATCGTTGCGCGTCGATCACACAGCTTGGTCACGTAAATCGATCCTCTCATCACCGCACTCGAGGGCCCGAAAGTCTCGGATCAATTCTGGCTTTCGACTCACTTCGAGACACTACGGCCTGATCCTCTAATTTTTTTATTATTAGCGTTGCTTTAACCTTGTAGAGCGACGAAATAAACGCTTTCTTCTTTTCCTTTCTTCCGTTTTTTTGTTTTTCTCTTTATTCTGTAATCTTTATGGTTTTTCTCTCTGAAAATTGTCTTGTCACGCTGGCCAGCGTATCGACGTCGTAACTTCACAGCTCCAGTTTAGCTGAAAAATGAGAAAAAACAGGAGAACGTGTCCCGATTACTCAATGTATCAATATTTGCGACTTCACTGTTTTTCAAGTACCAAACTTCAACGTGTGTATGTTATATATTTCTTTCTTTTTTGATTTTGCTAGAATAACAATATAATATCGTTTCGGTATATAATACCTTTTGTTCTCTAAGGGAACAAACTGTTCAGTGGCAAACTAAGTGATCAATATCGTGTTCGAGAAGAAATGTGATGAGTGAGAATCCCTCTAGTGGATCCGTCCTATAATTTTACCACAAACTTTTGTGTGTAATATAAATTATTTATATTAAAAATAATAGTTAAGGTAGTTATGTCGCTTCGCGTTCATTTCGCATAAGTTTGAGAAAATGAGAGAAAATTGCGAATACTTCTCGATGGTATAAAAATCTGAAAAAATTCATACATATTAATAGTACTGAAAAAATTAATTTTGCATAATAATAATTCCAAAATGTTATTAACAAATTGATGAAAAAATTAATTTGTCGACAAATTTTCCGAGAATCCAACTTTTTTTTTTAATAAAAATGATTCGATCATTTTTCTGAATACGTATGAATTTTTTCACATTTTTCAATTTACTTTGAATTGTTTTTTTTATATGGAAAAAATGTGTGAAAAAACACAAAATTCAAAGTAAATCGAAAAATCTGAAAAAATTCATACGTATTCAGGAAAATGAACGAATCATTTTCATTAAAAAAAAAAGTTGAATTCTTGGGAAATTTGTTGACCAATTAATTTTTTCATCAATTTTTTGATAACTTTTTGGAATTATTATTATGCAAAATTAATCTTTTCAGTACCCTTTCAGAAGTATTTGTATTTTTCTCTCATTTTTCTCAAACTTATGCGAAATGAACGCGAAGCGACATAACAACTTTAATAACAATATGTGTCGAAGGGACATTATAATTTTCTCTAACAATATCGTGAACGATTTTTCTTTTTTTTTTTTCTTTTCTGTATTCATGCGAATATTAGGGGGATGACTTTTGGATATACGAAGCGTTAAGCATGACGTGAATAAATGATGACGATGGACTAAAAAGAAAATAACGGATCGAATAAGCGGTGACACAGAGAGATATTACATATATATATGTATATGTATATAGGCGGTGGTGTAAGCTAAACAACGATACACAATACTTTCTTCGATCAAACTACATAACGAATACGAACGATTAAACTGAACATAACGTTTCTATAGCGAAATTGTAAACGGAAACGTTATAGTGGAAAAAAAAAAATCCAAGCACCTAAAAAACAGTTTCGGCCGATCGCGACAAACGGCTCTGCTGCATTGCCGCTGCATGGCGTTGAATGGAAAAAAAAAATATGGAGATGAAAAAAAATATATATTAAGTACGCATTATAAAATTGTTTTCTTTTTCTTCTCGATAGGAAAATCGTAGTGTAAAAAAAGAAAACGTTAATGCCAGTAGACGCCGTGTCCATCTCAATTCTCCCAGTACTCGGAGAATAATCATTAATTTTTTTCTTTTTTTTTTACTTCATTCCGCATTCACAATTGGAAAAACATTCCTCTCGTATCCTCAATATAAACTAAGATTCACAATAAATTTTTATAAAAATTATAGTGACGAAAAAAAAAAAAAAAAATAGAAGAACAACGTAATAACTGAAATAAATGATAAAAATAAAGACGATAAAAGTGGGTTTGTATTATCGTTGATTATCGTGCATTAGTACGACGGTAACGAGTTAGATAGGTCTGCGACTCACCGCATCTAAATGTTGTTCCAATTGTGTACTGATTTTTTCTTACGTTCGATTGGCTTTCGCTTTCTACTTTTTGGCTTTTCTAAAAATATCATAAATGCAATATGATCGAATGCGGGTGCTTTGGCGGTTTTGTTTTTTTTTTGGCTCTAATATGGTTTATGAGAAAACTGCGCGACGGTGTCGAGACCTCATTGTTCATTCGTCAATATTATTATTTATTATCCACGGAAAAATGTATTAACAAAATACGTGACTTGTATACTTATTTTTTTTTTCTCGTGGCTTTTGTTCAACGAATATCGCAAAGGTTTCGCATCGATCGCTCACCGTCAATGATATCTACAATCGCTCGTGATCTTTATAAATGACGCATATGGTTTGAATGAGAGAGATAAATGGATTAATCGGTGCAACGTTACAACATTGATAAAAACACTCGTGAAGGTATTATTATTATTATTATTATTATATATATGTATATCGATGGATTAGTTGCAATGGTAATGCAAATGATGGGGAAGAAAAATCGCGGGGTTCGAAGTCAAACGTATTATGGTCCACGAGAACGTCTCGCAAGGTATTCTTTTCATTATCGAATTGTCGTTTTGTTTGTAAGGCTTAGATAACGGATATGTTACTCACTTTTTCTTGAGGGTGAAGAAACTGCGTCGTTTTGTTTCGGCTTGCGTCGGTGCGGGAAGGGTGTGCGCCCTCGATGAACCCGCTCCCGATGTTCCTTGCGCTGCTTGATTCAACGCCGTAACCCATTCTTGCATCTCTGCGTCGTCTTTAGCCTGAAACAAGAAGTCCGCTCCGCCTTGCGACCTTCGAAGGAAGAGCGAAAAAACGTTTATTAGAATGTAAAAAAGTAATCTTTCATCGAAAAAAGAAATAACGCTGTTAACAAAAATTGGAAGTTTTTACGCATAAACGAGTATTACGTTAAATTTAAGGATGTATCGCCAACACATTCTCAACCAAAAGTTTAATACGATCAAAATTTCAACATCAACCGTATTAAACATACGAAGAACACTGATTTTTCATAATTATAATGTCAAAAAGTTATTAACAAATAAGTGAATAAATAAATTATTCAAGAACTAGACAGTGAAAGTTTTTTTTTCTCATTTAAAATAAATTTATACATTTTTTAGAAACCATATGAATTTTTTGAAAATTCTTATATTTTTGAAACTTTTTTTTTTGAAATTTTGAAAAATGAATATAAAGGCCCGAATTTTGGATACGTTTTTGCGACAATATTTCACATCACACTCGTGAAGTTTCGGGGTGATTGTGCAAAAATGTACGCAACAATAGCATTTAAAAAAAAATTTAAACGGGTTTTTCAAAAATACAAGAAAATTCTGAAAAAATTTATATAGTTTCTAAAAAATCAACAGATTCATTTGAAATGAGAAAAAAAAGTTTCACTGGCTGTTTTTTTAATTATTTATTTGTTAATAACATTTTGACATTGTTATTATTCAAAATCATAGTTCTTGATGTCTGCCAGACGACTGATTTTTTTAGATTTTTATACTATTGGTAAGTGTTAGAAATTCTCGTGAATTCTCATTTTTGGTTGGGAAGGTACGGGTGAAGCATCCTTAATGCATAATGTCAATGAAAAATAAATATACTTCTGGACAGTGAAATTAAAGTAAATTATTGAATTTAAAGTATCTGTATAGTAAAATTAAAGTTAATTATTAAAAGTACAGTATTGACTACAGTTTTTGATAAACTGTACAATCATTTTCCATCAAATTGTACATTAAATTCAATTACCAATTTACAAATTAAAACTTTCAGCATCGGTACATTGATTTTTTAGCAAATTTTTTTACAGTGAATAAGAAGGTTTGAATTTTTTTTTTTTTTTTCATTCTCTGCGCGAATTTTTGTATCGAATATTGAACCGAAAATAAAATGAATGTCGAAAGCATGATCAATGGTGGCGGATAATAAAATAATTTTGTCGAAACAATTTTGCGAAATGTTGAGATTTTTTTCCCATTCCCTGCGCCAATTTTTATATCGAATACTGAGTCGGAGATAATATAAATATCGAATTCATGATCAGTTTTTTTTTTTTAACAGCCATACGGTTAAACGGGAACTGAAAGGACGTGCGCCCGTTAATTCGAAGCTCTCATCGGCAACGACGATTGAATCACTCAACGAGGAAGTGGCTGACAGTCGCGAGTGAGTAGACGTGCTGTATGCCAATTTTCAGCGGTGGAGAGTACACGTCAAGTTACTCTTCCGGCGCGGAAGTTGCCAAGAGTCGCGAGTACTTACATCGAACCAACCAAATAGTCCAAAGAAGAAGAAGAAAAAGAGGACTTACATCGACGTGTTTATTTCGACTCGACACAGCAGCGAATTGTAACCTCCGAATTTTTTTCTATTCATCAAATGCACTGTTTTTAGAAGCGGTAGATATGATTCTTTAACTTACTTGACTCGGAAGACGTGTTTCTTCTTAGTGTAATCGCTCGCAACGATGATAGTGGCGCCTCTCAAGTCAAGAGACGCTTCTCCTTTGTATGGTTGATCCGGAGCGGCTTTGTAAGACTTCTGATCCTTATATGCGACCAAATTCTGTCCGCGGACAACCATGTAAATCTTATCCCAAGATCTGTTGGATGCCTTCTTCGTCGTACTTTCCCATTCGTGTTTTCGCACCAAAGTGCCTTCGAATTCATCGTCACTCGGACTTCTTTGCTCTGCGAATGAATTAATACAAATGAAAATTTCCGATAGCGATGTATGTATTCTTATTTTTCATTACGCTACAGATCTATAGCGCTAAACTGCGATCAAATGATTCGTGATGCCTGTTTCCTGTTAATGTTAGTCAATGAATTAAGAAAAATCAATATATCAACATGCTGTTCCGGTTATTCACTATCTATAGGCAATTTGTTTAATAAATGCAAAAAAAGTGCTTCAGGATATTGTTTCTTCGCATCGCGATTATGTCGCCTTGGATGTCGTTACCTGAAAATATAACAATTGCAAAACAATATTCTTTCATCGTCGGCAAAACTCGTATCGAATGTTTGATATTTTCACGATGTTTACGAGAATTGTATTACGAATTCGCGCGGATGTTGTTTTTCTAGAGTTACCGTAAAGCGATTCATCAATTTCTTAGATTCAACGACTTACCACTGAAGCTATGTTCATCATCGCTCACACCGCTACGATCTAAACTCGGTGATTTGGCTGATTTTTTCCAACGGAAGCTCCGGAATGGCGATTTGCTGCGACTGCGTTCCTTACGTCTTAACGTACCGGACTCGGAGCCACTGCCGCCTTTGGGAGCTTATCATCGTACACACAACACACACATATGTTTTTGTCAATTACACTAAATTCTACTTACAACGGTGAAGATATTCATTTTATTCGCCTATCGGTTTCTCCACCGGAAATCCCAGAAGTGTTTTTGCTACCGCGTTATATGCACAATAAATAAATATGCTTCGTAAGAATCTTCAACATGCGCATGCGAGAAATCTACGCTGGGAACTAAGATCTCAAAAAGACTCGAACCGAAAATTTGAAAAAAAAAAAAAAAATCTAAACTACGCAATACTTCGGGAATTATAGTACAACAAATGAAGATATTTCATAGCTCGTTTGTTTGCGCAGACTGAGAGATCTTTAAAAAATTGACGACCCTATTTACACCTAAAAATGTTTCTAATAGAGACACGTAAAAAGACAAAAAACCATCGGAATCATGCAGCACAACGCAAGATATAAAACGATCGAGAATCGCAACATTGTACGTGATTGCAAGCAAGTTTTGCGCTAAAGACACGCAAACAAAAATTTTTGCGATTTTCACGGTTACGTTACTCTTAGAAACTGCGTGTTTCCCAATTTTTACGGAGATTTAAACGGTACGTGGATTTAAAAGTTAAGTGGATGTAAAAGTTACGTTACTCTTACAAACGGTGTCCCGATTCTTCGAATTTCCCAACTACAGCGGAAATCATTAGTCGATTTTATCTACTTTTGTAGGAAACGTTCTTCGTTTTTCCCAACTATAGCGGAACTCAATAGTTGATTGAAAATCAACTACTTTTTACGTGGCTACAGCGGAAATCCATAGTTGATTGATCAAATATTGATTTCCGCTATAGTTGGGAAAAACGAAAAATGTTTCCTACAAAAGTAGACAAAATCGACTAATGATTTCCGCTGTAGTTGGGAAATTCGAAAAATCAGCACGCAGTTTGTAAGAGTAACGTAACTTTTAAAACCACGTAAAAATTTGGAGACACGCAGTTTGTAAAAGTAACGTAACTTTTAAATCCACGTCACTTGTAATCCACGTAAATTTAAATCCACGTAACCTTTAAATCCATATAAATTTTAAATCCACGTAAAATTTGGAGATACGCAGTTTCTAAGAGTAACGTAACTTTTAAATCGACGGAAATTTTAAATCCACGTAAACGTTGCAGGTACGTAAAATGTTGCGTTTCTCAAGTGTTTTGTATCGTGCGTTCTGCTGCACGATTCCGATGGTTTTTTGTTTTTTTACGTGTTTCTATTAGAGACACTTTTAGGTGCGATTAGGCATTTCCTTTAAAAATTTGACGTTAAACGATAAATCGAAATTGTAAAAAAAAAAAAAAAAATGTTATAAGTAGAAAACGATTAATAATGTCGAAAAATAATGGCGCTTGCTGCGGACATGAGCAGAAACCAAAACCAGATAAAAACAATATTGTCTCGTCGTTGGAGGTACCCATGCCGATGCAACCCGCGCCACATTGGTCCGGAGTCGCGATAAAAGATGGGAAAATAGAGAATATTTCGTTGAACGATTATACCGGCAAATATCTCGTATTTTTATTTTATCCCTACGATTTTACGATCGTTTGTCCCACCGAACTCGTGCAATTTAACGATCGTTTGGATGAGTTCGAGGCTCTCGGTAAAATTAAAAGTTTTCCGATTTGTATTGATGCACATCCCGCAAATAAATTATTGACGATTCTCTGCCATTTATAGATTGCGAAATTGTAACGATATCTACCGATTCCGAATACACTCATCTCGCTTGGTCGACGACACCACGAAAACAGGGAGGCCTCGGCGAGATGCGTATACCAATGTTATCCGACAAAAGTCACAAGATATCGAAAAATTACGGTGTACTTGACGAAGATGAGGGAATCTCCTATCGCGCTTTGTTCGTTATCGATGATAAAAAAATTTTACGACACGTTACGATAAACGATATCGCGATACCGCGATCGGTCGACGAAGTTTTGCGAGTTATCGAGGTTTGCCGATTTGTGGATAAATACGGTAACATATGTCCCGTTGGTCCGAAACGAGAAAATCGAAGCATCGATTCGAATAATGGAAAATCTAAGGAATACTTCAGTCCAATTTGAATAAACACGAGTCTTTCGGCAAAACGTGAAATATCTTCATTTCAAAGGCGTGTAAACTTCTTGTTGTTTTTTTTTTTTTTTTTTTAACGATATTATGGATTTAACCCGTTCACTTACTTGTCGGAGTCGAAGGGAGAGAGGCTCGAGATATCGGGGTTGACGGTGTAACAGGTCGAGTCGCTTCTCCAGGGGAGGACAGTCGTGCGGGCTTCGGAACATGCACTACGCCACACCAATTACAAAATCATGCAAAATCATACATTTTCCATTTATTTCAAATTACGTTGGTGAACGAAAAAAAAAAAAAAAAAAAAAAAAATAACGTCACGACAAAAATACCGTCTTATTAATTGTATAACTATTAAGGAAGCTTCAGCGGGGTGCAGCGATGGGACAGCGTACAAGAGAGGGATCTGTATCTCCTCATCCCAAACGCCTTACGTCGTCACGTGTTATTCGATCTCTTACTTTTAATATCGCAAATACTAGACGATGAATCGTTTTGAAAATTCAACACTCATCCGTAAACGTTATCCAGTTTTTCATAAAGACGCTTTGGATACTCTAAAGCATCTGTTCTTTCATACATCTAATGTTGAATAACTGAACTTTAATGGTGAATATCTCAGAAACGGAACCGTCAATTTGAATATTTTTCAAAAATTTTGCACGAACTTAGATTTCGTGTTGTTTTTACAGGATATTTAAAATGATAACGTGATTCTTAAAATCGTGAAATCGCTGAAGTTTCCTTGAAACGAAATAGTCAACTAATGAGTTTAAATGGTATTTTCGTTCGAAACATTAGAATTTTTTTTTTTTTTTTCTTTTTTTTTCGAGAAATTGCTTAATTCGGGATAATATTTTATTGACGAATTGGGGGGCGCAATGAACAATGGATGAAGAATGAGGAAGAAATACAATCGCAGTAAAAGTAGCATAGAAAAGCGTAAAACGGTGATTATTTTAGTGTAACATAAGCGATAAGCAGAAAGTAATGTTTCTCCTTGCGTTCTAAAAATTCATGATATGTTTTTGAAAAATGATTATTGTTTTCGCTGCAAGATAATCGAGAAATATTACATCTCGTTATCGTTGAGTACACGGAGACAAGGATCTACTAGAAATTACTATGTTATCCGGTAAAATTCGACGGTGGCGCCACCTATGACGGAAATACTCGGTATTATGAGAATTTTTACCACAATTATGGGAATTTTTACCACATTTATGGGGATTTTTACCATATCCTGTGGTAAAAATTCGCATAATTCTCGTAATTTTCAACAGGTGGCGTCATTGACTCCGCAGTACCATAAATTTAAGATATCTTTTACTAGATATATGGTAAACCATATCAGATCCTTCTCTCCGTGTAGGTACGGTGGAGAGAAATGGAAATGCCTGCTTACCTTCATCTACAGAGAGAAAGAGTGCACTCTACACGGATTTGCTTCCGGATGAAGTGTGTGTTTTTAACTGATTAAGAGATGTGTGACACAGAATATTTTTAATTTTTCAGATAACAGAGATAAGCGTTACGTGTTGACTACAAACTAAGAATCGCATAGTCACAAAGAACGGTAGAGATTCCACGTGAAAACCTGCGAAAGTAATGTGTTCACAATGTTCTTTGTTTTCATTTTTTTTTTTCATACGGTTAACGAATGATATAATCGAGAAAGACCCCTGCGCCATCACCTGCTGAAAAAACGTTTTACAAAAGCGAAATAGCGTAAAACACTGCGTCGATATAGATATGTGCGGCTTTATATTTCTGCTACTGTGTTGCCCGGTGTTATATATTCGCTGAAAGTTTTGTTATTTCACAGACGAAAAAAAAAACAATCGACAGAAATGAGAAATAACATTAATTAATACGAGTGTTATTAAAATGTATCATCCAGCACCAGATAGAACGGCGAGCGAAACCTGCGTGAATATAGTGCGGCAGTAGAACGATCGTGATGTTAAAAAAAATAAAACAAATAGAAGAGAATGGCGTGTCCGGTGGTACAAGAAATAACCGTCAATAAAGAATTCTACGATTTTTCTTTATTTTTTTTTCGTTTTAAATTGTAAAATTTCTACCGAACACTCACCTTCCTTGGGTTTTTCTTGGGATTGCGGTGTTCGTGTAGAAGAAGCCTTGCGCAGTGCCACTGCGATTTGTGCAATCCGTGCCGCATTTTTTTTTGTTTTTGAAAGGGAATATACGGGATAATGTTTTTTTTTTTTCATCATCGGAATCGAGAGGAAAGAATTTTGATTGATTTTTTGGAGTGGAAAAAGAGTTTTTGGGGAAACGGTAGGGAGTGGCAAAAACAAACGTGCTGTTAGCAATTGTCATGCTTCACCATGAAACCACGTTTCGTAATATGAGAAAAGCTCTCGTCAAACTTCTAATTTATCATAAATACCAATTAGACAAATTTAATCAACCAAATTCTGCTAATTTCGAAAGTTTAAGATTCCAGCGATTCAAACGCGAATCGAATTTCAAGAAGAATATTTTCCATGTACTTCAATTCAGATACAACGTAATTTTGGTTGTTTTTTTTTTACTGTACTGTGCCGTTCTTTGACGTGCTTTTGAAAGGTTTTCACGGACACGCAAGGTATTGATTGCTCAGTAATTTAATTGAGTTTAATTCTTACCGTGAGAATCTTCTTCTCCGCGATCTCCGCTCGTTACCCCGTCGGCTTCGGCTCTGCAATAAGGAACAATACAATGAATTACTTATTTTAATTTATTCTAATGCATTTTCATTTTTTTTAATTCTTGCAATTAAAACACATCTTCGTTCTAAAATGTGTACTTTTCCATCTTGAAAATCCTATATCATTAGACACTAACGTTAATATTGATTTGTACCAAGAAAACCAGTAATTGTACCATTCGATTCGTCTATTTCTTCGGTTTACACTATTGATTTGTTTAATTTCTGCTTTTCCTTTTATTGCATATGATTTGTTTTTTTTTATACCGTTCGCTAGGTGGTTCGTCAGGACTGGTGACCGGTGTTGCTCTCGCCTGTCTCGCTGCCTCGGCAGCCGCAGCTTCTTCCTTCTTACGCCTCTCCTCTTCCTCTTGTTCCTGTTCTCGCCTCTTCAACTCCTTCAACTCGAACTGCAATCGACACAATTCGTATTCTCACTCACGAACTCTCATCGCGCCCTCGTAAATAACTTCTCACCCAACTTTTTTTATATAAGATATACATTGCATGCTTTCCAATGCTTCTACTAAGCCACTCTTCCCCTCTCATCGAAGCTTTTTTGTTACAAACACGTGCATCTGCACTTACCTTTCCACCGCCAACTCTCGAGGAGAGATTTTCTAAAGTGGGAATGGATGTGATAGGACTGAACGATGACGGATCGTCCGCTCGCGGGAATGCTAAATTCGTATAATCCGGAATGCCAGCGTTATCCGATTCGTCGGAACTCGGCAAGTCGTCTGTAAGCGCTTGTATCTGATTTTTCAGTCTCCTGATGTTAAAAATTGAATTTTCCAAATTTAAACTTCCTCTCGAATCAAACATGAGACCCGCCTCGTCGGACTTACGATTGATCTTTTCCCCGTGCGAGTTTTCGTGTTTTATAAAATCGCTAACCCATCGATATTTTTCGCTTTCGCCGGATTCATCGTCTCGCCGAACCATCGAATCGTTGGAGATCGTCTCGCGAATCGTCGAACTGTCGTAAGAATTTAATTCGTCGTCGTCTTTGTCCTCCTGAGGTTCGTAATTTTCGCAAGTTTTGAATAACGGATTTTCGATTGTACGCGCCTCGGCGCGGCTTCGCGCGCTTATCGTGTTTATTCGGCGTAAATTTTTCACGTCGTCGAAACCAATCGATTCCTCGTCGAAAACCGGTACATCGTCGAGAAGATTTTCTCGCGTCGGACTCGACGGATCGGCGCACGAGCCGCAAGAACTTCTCGCGTTCCAATCGGAGTTCCATAAAAAGGATCTGTGGCGTCCGGAGTTTGTTGATTCTGCGCGTGGCGAATCGGTATAATGAATTTTCGTTCCCGTTGACGTGTAGTCGCGACGATATTTTCTTCGCGGTTTGTAAAAACGATCGGAATCTAAAATTATGTGACGAACTACGCTTCCCTGAGGACGGATGTGTTTTATCGGAATTGTGATTGATAATTTTTTTGTGGAATTTGAAGGATATACGGGAATGAAAGAGATATTTTTTTCGAATTCCAGAACCGGCATTCCCAAGGTGAAGTCACTACCAAGCGCCTTCTCAGACTACGAAGATCGCAAACGTGTATAAGTCGCGACAGGTGCATGCAACACATTACAATGAATTAATACAACACAATTTACAAACCGCTAAGCATAAGGATTAACGTAGTTCTTGCGTTACCTTCAAGTCAATCGGGTGTTAACGTTTAAAGAAATCGTTTTACACGTTTTAAGATAGTTATGTTGCTTCGCATTCATTTCGCATAAGTTCGAGAAAAATAAGAGAAAATTGCAAATACTTCTCGATGGTATAAAAATCTGAAAAAATTCATACATATTAAAGTTACTGAAAAGGTAATTTTGCATAATAATAATTTCAAAATGTTATTAACAAATTGATGAAAAAATTAATTGGTCAACAAATTTCCCGGAAACCCAATTTTTTTTTAATGAAAATGGTTCGTTCATTTTTCTGAATACGTATGAATTTTTTCAGATTTTTCAATTTACTTTGAATTTTTTTTTTATATGGAAAAAAATGTGTCAAAAAACACAAAATTCAAAGTAAATTAAAAAATCTGAAAAAATTCATATGTATTCAGAAAAATGAACGCATTATTTTCATAAAATAAAAAAATTGGATTCCCGGGAAATTTGTTGACCAATTCATTTTTTCAATCATTTGTTAATAACATTTTGGAATTATTATTATGCAAAATTAATCTTTTCAGTACCTTTAATATGCATGAATTTTTTCAGATTTTTATACCATCGAGAAGGATTTGCAATTTTCTCTCATTTTTCTCGAACTTATACGAAATGAACGCGAAGCGACATAACTACCTTAAAGAAATTGTTTTATATTTAAAAAAAACATACAAAATTTGAGAAAAGCAATGTAAACGAAAAGATAGATTGACTCGACTGTACGGCAGTAACTACTTTAAGGAGATTCGGTTGAAAATTATCGTGAAGTCAAATGTAAAAGAACATTTCTCGATACTTAATTAACGACCCAATGGCTTATTTTTCATAATGACAAAAGTATTTTTTGCATACGATTAATGTAACAGAATCTCCTTAAACCAGAAAAAAATTATAATAACCATTGCCCAACGAAAAAAAAAACCAAAACTAGTCATACAAAACACAAACATTGATTATTTCTCAGTACCAAAGCCTTGTAAGTTCGTTCGCTTACCGTGGTGAGTCGTTCCAAGGCACTGAATCTCTCTTCTTGTGCAGCTGCCGATTTTTCGAATGCTTCGTGCTTTTTGATCAAATTCTCGACTTCGTCGATAGTGAGCTGTGAATAAATTACGATATTAAAAACACAATCTTTCTCACTGAGCTATCCAACGAAATGTTTAACTTACACCAAGTTCTTGGCTCAGAAGATATGGTTCTTGGGCTATAAGCCACGCCTCTGCGACCGCCGCGTCTCTGGCGAACTGATAGACTTCCAGAACTGCCAAGAATCATCATTAATCAATAACTTGTTCCAATAATCTCAGTTGATATTAATATAGTTTATTTACATTCCTATATTGTCGTAATACGAAATTACGTTTCAATCTCACGAAGAGAGAAAAAAGAAAAAAAACTTACTGAGTTGCAAATTTTCCCAACGTTCCTCCCATCGATGTAAAAGGGCGTTTCTGTGATCCGTGAGCGCCGACAATTTCTCTTTGATCTGCGAACTCGCGTAATGATTTCTCGACAGGAGATCCTTTCCGAGATTTATACATGCCAACAGATTGTCTTCTCTCGTATCGATTTCGGCCTTTAAGCTCTGATGATTGTTCATCAATAGCTCGACACCCGAAACATCGCGCGGTTTCTCCGAGGTGTTCATCTGTCGCACGACATCGTCCATCCAGATCATTAGAGTTCTAACCATATTGAAGAATCTGAATAGATCTCCGGTATCCTCGAGTTTAGCTTTTCTTCCTTCGCAAAGAGCCTGAAGATTGTTCCAAGCGGCGACAACTTCGGCCTCCCGATTGGTTATCTCGCTGGCTTTCTCACCCGCATAACTCGCCTGAAGTTTCGCCGATTCTTCTTGTATCTGCGTAACCTGATTCTGCAGCGTTGAAAGATCTTGTATGAAGTTACCGTGTTTGCGCTGTAACGCCGATACCGACCCGGCGTCGCGTCCAAGTTCGTCGGACATAGCGTTCTGTTTCTCCAAAATTCTTCCCAAAACGTCTTTGCAGTCGTGGAAAAATTTGTGTAATTCACGACTGGCGGCGAGCATCTGCGTGCGGGTTTCGATGAGCTCGAGAAGATCCTGCCATACTTCGTTCAAGCCGTCCTTCCATTCGGCAATCGTAGCGGCGTCGGAGTGTCCAGTAGCGATCAACGAATCGGCAATGCCGTTTACGGCTGCGACTCTCTCCGAGCCGATGGTTTCCGTATCTCTCGCAAATTCCTTGAATCTCTCCCACAGCAGAGTAACGTGATCGTAGTCTTGTCCAAGTTCTTGACTTCCGGCGACCAATTCTCTCTCGGCGATCCATTGTTCCAAATCGTCGACTTCGCGATTCAGCATGAAAAGCTGCAAAGCCTCATCCAGCTTGGCGCGTCTCTCACCAGCGAGATCTTTCAATCCGGCGTATAGTTTGTCGACTTGAGACTGTTTAACGGCAATTTGATCGGCCAAAGGATGTTGATCGTTTATCAATTGTCTCGAAGTTTCGCCGAGTTGGCGTATCGTATCGGCGTAATCTTCAACGGCGTTCTCCAACGATTCGTGTTTCTTCATCAAATTCTGAGCGGATATCTCGTCCTTTCCACGATCCTCGACCATCATGTAGAGCTCCTGTTCGCTCATCCACGACTCCGCTTCCGTTGAATCGAAGAAGTACTGCTGTGCCTTCTCGTTCTGCAGCAAATGCTTGTTTCTGTCGTCAACCGCGTCCTTCAGCTCGCGCCATTTCTCCGTTAATTCGGATATGAGTCTCGTAAATTCAGGAGTCGCCTCGTGTCCTTCGTCGATCAATTTTTGTCCGTTATTGCAAACGGAATTGATACGCGGCTCGTGATTATCGATTTCCGTGCTCAACGATTGATTTTTCTTCTTAAGCATATGCACGTTGAAGAGAGAATTTCCGTATTCGTTGCTCGTCGCCTGGGGCATCTTCTCGGCTATCCACAATTTCTCGTCCTCGACGTCCCGACGAAATTGAAAGGCTTCCTTCTTCTTCTCCAATTGACGCTGACGATCTACCAGTGGTTCCTTCAACTGAGCGAAACGCTGAGCGACCTTTTCCTTCTTGAATTGTATCTCTTCCATCTTGTCGTCGGGTGTCGTGCGTTGCAAGTGTTCGGCTTGTTTGTCGAGTTCGGTTACCTGACGGGCCTTCACCGCCATCTGTGTTTCGATCATTTGTTGCTTCTGCATGAGAATATTCACCGACGCGAGATCGGAACCGGTGTCGGTGCTCTCGATCTGTTTCTCGAGTTCGTTCATCCAGGAATCTATGTCGTCGCATGTCTGGTGTATGAGAACCTCGCGATTAGCGTCGAACAAACGTTCGCCCTTATCGTGGGTCGTTGTTTCCAATTCTTCGAACTGATCGGCCAATTCCAACACCTTTGGCGTTATTATTTCCGTCAATTCGGGTTTTTGCTGTATCAGCTCGTCGGCGGCTTGTTGCAACTGTTGAAGTCGATCTTTGTTGCTCGCTATCTCAGCTTCGAATGCTTGATGTCTCGTCCACTTGCTGTGAACCGTTTTCGCGCTTCTGTAAGTCTCGTCCTGAGCGGTGATATGTTTCTCCTGTACCCATTCGCCGAGTTCCTCGCAATCTTGCAAAAACATTTGCAACTGCAATTGGTCCTTCAATTTCTCCATCAATTGATTCGCCTTCTCGCGATTAATGTTTCTGCGTTCGCTTATGTTTTCGGCTTTCTTCTTTACTTTATCGGCGGCAAAGTGTCCCTCGTCGACGAGTCTTCCGGCGAATTGTACTGTCGAATTTATCTTCTCGTCGTTCGCGTCCATCGTTGTCATGAATGCCTCGTGACGCTTTATCAGATTCTCCGCCTGTTCGAAATTCGACGGTGTCTCGTCCTTCGCGAGAATGTGCTCTTGTTGCGACAAAAGAACTTCGGCTTGACGAGCGTCGCGATCGAATACTTGAAGATTCAATGAATTTGATAGTAAATTCTGTCTGTTTGCCCACATTTGATGCAACTCTTCCCAACCCATTTTCAAGGCGTTCAATCTCTCGCGGAGGAACATGTACTGCGTGTCGCCGTCGCCTGCTTCGCTGGTCAAACGCTCACCGTACTCCATCATCTTCTGATAATCGTCGGTGTAATTGTCGATCTCTTCCTTGATATTTTGATGCTGAGTCAATAATTTTTCAGCATCAGCGAGACTTGTCGGTGTATCCTCACTGGCGACATCGGTTTGGGTCTTCGTAAGCCACGCCTGGAAGTGATCGAGATCCCGCAAGAATCTGTGCAAATCACCGGCTTCCTCGAGTTTCGCATCGCGTTCCTTCAGCATGTGCGTCAATTGTTCCCAAATCATTTGTATCTGAGTTATTCTCTCGCGTATAAGAGCCGCTTCTTCAGGATGTTCCTGTTCGATCATCTGCGCTTCCTTCTCGAGAGCGTCGAGTTTCGCTTGTATAGCAGCCAAATCTCTCTCCATGCCGCTCAATCGTCGTTGCAGCGTCATTACACCGGTGAGATCCATCTCGAGGCTATCGGTCTGTTGAAGAATACGTTTCTTGTCTTCGATCCACGAAACGGTTTCGCGACACTCGATGTGGAACGTCTGAACGCCGTGAGCCGAATTAAGAGCCTCTCGCTTGCCTTCGGCTTTCTCGCGGAGCTCTGCCCACTTCTGATTGAGTTCGTTCTGTCGTGAGACGATCTCCTCGGAATTGGGATGTTCGACATGAAGAAGTTGACGCGCAAGCTGATTGACGACGGCGACGCGCGACGCGTTGGCGTTCATTTCTTTCTCGAAACCGTCGTAACGATGTTTCATTATCTCGACGTCCTCGATATCCTTCGCCGGTACCATTGTGTCCAGCATACGATTCTTCTCGCCTATCCATTGCTCGACGCCGTCGGACTCGCTGAAGAGTTTGTACAACGATAGAGCATCGAGAAGACGCTGTTTGCGCAATTTCGCTAGTTCGAGGAGTTCCTTGTAACGGGAATCAATGGAAGCCAATCGTTCCAATACTTCGGCAGACTTGGCGTCTTGTTCGCCGAGAAGTCCGGCCTGTTGATGCAATTGCTCGATCGTTGCCGCGTAATTCTTTAGCTCATCCGTTACGTCTTTGTGCTTCTTGAGGAGCGACTGAACGTTGGCCTCGTCGCGTCCAACGTCCTCCGAGGACACGAGACGCACGGTGTCCAACATCCATATATCGATGTCGTCCGCATCGGCGAACAATTGATGATAATCCACAGCTTCCTCGAGACGCTTGCGACGGAAGGCAGCGAGATCGAGAAGATGATTCCACATGCCGAGAATCTCTTGTAGTCTCTCTTGTATTCTATCGGAGCCGAAATGTTGCTGTCGGACGAGTTCGTCGCCAACAGCGGCGACGGACATGAGCTGAGGCTCGTGAGACTGTATCTCGTTCTCAAGAGCCTTGTGCTTCGACAGCAACAAATTAATCGTCGTCAAGTCGTGACCGATGTCTCCCGTGGATACTATCTGCTCCTTCTCCTTTATCCAATTCTCCTCGTCAGTCATATCCCAGTAGAATTGCCATAATTGACGAGACTCCTCGAGTCTCGCGCGTCTCTCGACGGCGAGACGTACGAGTTCGGAATACGCGTCTTCGAGTTGCTGAACGCGTTCGACGATTATCGTCGGATCGCACGGACGATAGCCTTCGCCTTGTTCCAAGAACTTTTGACTCTGCTGCACGACAGCCTTTACACGCTCACCGAGAACGTTTATGTCCGCCTCGACGAGGGAATGTTTCTGCAATAGATCCTCAACGCCCATAAGATGTTTGCCGTAATCGTCGGTCAACAGACGCATCTTTATCTCCTCCATGCTGTCGAGAATGTAGAGCATCTCTTGGAAGTTTTGTTGAAGTTGAAGCGAAAGTTCGAGTCTCATACGTCGGGCGCGCAACAATTCGAGAAGATAATTCCACAGGCGAAGAACATTGTCCTTGCGATCGTTTATCCTCTCGATGTCGTGATAACTCTCGGCCTCGAGCTCCTGCGATACCGCCATAACAGCCTGTACGCGCTCTTCGTACGCGAAAATATCGGTTTCAATAGCCTCGTGTTTCTTCGCCGCAGCTTCGACCGCCGCGAGATCAAAGCCGAAATTGTCCTGCGATACGAGTCGTTGATTCTCCGATAACCACGTTTCTCGCATACTCGCCTTTCTGTTGAATCTCGCTGCGAGTTGTTCCAATTTTTCTTGACGTATCAATTCTTCCCGAAGCGCCAATTCTCTCTCGTGTTCAGCTTTTTCCAATCTTTCCCACGCTTTGTTGATGTCCGATATCATTTTTCCCTCCTTCGGTGTGTAGGGCTTCTGATTGTTCGCTCGCATCTTCGACTGCAGCGTGAACAGTAATACCTCGAGATTACCTTTTTCCACGAATTTCGGAGGTTTTTCAATTGTTCGATAATTTGAGAATTGAGACAATTGCGACTGTACGCCGACGAGAGAATTAGCGAAACGACGATCTCCCAAAGCTTCGATTGTTCCCTCGATCCATCGCAAAAGATCGCTCGTCAGACTCTCGTACTCGTGTATCATACGATCGTTTTCCATCGCTATACCGACCACTTTACCGATTCTCTTTCCGTGAACCGTCTCCTGCTTCATCTTTGAGAAATAGTGATAATACGTTACTACGTAAGTTATTATAGATTTTTCGTCCGGATGATCGACGAATATATCCTCAGCGTCGAGAAGCTTCGTGAGACCGAGTTTATCCTCAGCGACGTTGAATGCATTGTTGAGATTGTAGATTGCATTTGATTTCGATAATTTATCGAAATGTATCAAATCCGGACGATGCTTGTGGATTATAGCGTTGAACGCGAGACCGTCGCGCCACGAAGTCGTGAAATTTCTCACATTAACGTTGTGATAACCGGCCGTTTTCATCTGACACCACAGCAACAGAGCGTCCTTTGCCGATTTAGTTTCTTGATTGTCCGTCTCTTCGATAGTAATGTCTTGAATTTGGAAACGTAGAATAATCGTCCATATCAATCCGAGACTCAGACGCGGATTACCATCAACGATGTCGTGCGATCCCATGTTTTCGAGATGAACGCGCTGTTCGCGTAAAAATTGCAATGCCTTGTCGACGTTCTCGAGACAATGTATACGCATCTTTCCCTTTGTCGGACGCGGCAAACGCTCACCCGACAGTATCTCCAACAGCTTTATCAGCATCTTGCCGTCCCGAAGATCGACGTAAAGATCCCCGATGCGGCAGGAGCAACGTACCAAATGAGAATTCACCCATTTTTGAAAAGTCTTCTTTTGCACGGATTCTCTTTCACCTTTGAAAAAAATAAAATAAATAAATAAAAGCTTCGGATTAATGAATCTTTCGAGAAACAGAAAAGATTCGTTGGAGATTCACCTCGAAGGTCCAAGACGACCTTATCGTAATAATCCTCCAAGGAATCGTGTATCGAAATTCTCTTAGTCATTATTTCTATTTATTCTTACGAATTCGTTAAAAGAAAAAATAAATATACACTCGTAAGCTATTTATTAATATTCGAGAGCGATTAGGAACACTTTGGTTTGTAAATTCTTGGAATATCGCGATTCAACGTGCCAAATTGCTGACTCTCCGTTTCGCACGAAAGAACTAAATGTACTCGAGCCGAATCGGCGAATTTGGCTCGCGGATGCACCCGTTGATTTATTCGTTTATTTTTTTTAATTTTTTTTTTAAAGTAAACTAAGCAATAAATTCGTCGAAACAAATCGACGGCAGCATGTGCTGCGCGTTCTCGTGCGATATTCGCGACTGGTAATCGAAAATTGTGAAGAGTGTTAAACAGCTAACATTGACTGATAGCTCTCAACTGGCGAGAGATAAGGCTATCGAAGGATGCGGTCACGAGTTTCCTCTCCTCTATCGTAGTAAAGTCGGTAAAAGTCTACAATTTTTTTTTTTTTTTTTTCTTTCGCTTTTTCAATTTTCTTCGAGGAAAAATTTGTGATTATGTTTATTATTGCTTTTGCCTGCGACTACCTACCGGCTAAAGCCTTTATGCGCGATCGTTCGAATAATCTGGAACTCGAATTTCCTCCATCGTATTCGTACTCGTCGACGATCTCTTGTTGTAGCGTCGGGTCCCAACCCGAGCGCACCACTGAGATGTCGGTCGTCATTTTACCAAACGGACCAACAGCTCACAATTTCTTTACCCTTGTAAAGGGCGCTCCTGCAACAGAAACGAAAATACAATGATTAGGAGGATTAGGCGATGCAATCGTATTTTTTCGAAATTTATTAAACCTTTTATACCAATCATATGTATAATATAAAATGTTTTTTTTTTTTCGTTTTTTTTTTACGCATTGCGCAGATTATCAATTTTTTAAAATTAATAAAAAAAGTTTTTTAAATTAAAAATACATTTTTTTAAATTAATAATAAAATTAATTAACTGTAAAAAAGCTAATCTCGTAAATAAACAGATAGAATAATAATCAATTCTTATACACAAAATTCGTCGACATATTTTTTTTCAAAATTAAGATTAAAAAAAAAAAAAAAAAAAAAATTCGAAAAAAAAAAGACCGGACATAGTTGTCTCGAATAATTGTTATAAACTCGTGAACCGAAGAGGCGTTGCCGCAGGTAAACGTGGAAACACCTCCGTCGTTACGCAACAGCATCAGCCAACGCATTATTTATTTCCTACTTGCATTATTCAATGAGTCCGCGTATCGGTGAGCGTGGCACGCACGGTATATTTATAGAGTTGGTATCACGCAAATAGAAAATGTAGCGGAAGAAAAAAAAAAAAAAAATTGCTTTCGGCAATTGTTGATGACGAAACGCCGTTTTAATAAACGCTTCTCCCGCTGTGCCTGTGTTACTTTAAACGAAAGGAAATTATTTTACGAGCCGATTACCTAAGTGTATACTACACTGCGAGTGCCGGTAGTCGCGAGCGGTAGTCGCGAGAGTGTACGTGGGTTTCAGCACCCGAAGAGCATCATCGCCTTGTGCGGGTTACGTCACTCGTATGATATCACGAACGAAAAATATATACAGACTCATGCCGATCGACGAGTGAACGAGCGCGTTACAGCCTTTTAAATTATGCGCCAAGCCGCTCGCTGGCGATTCGATGTTATAAGTTCGAAATGATCGAATATACCTGAAGCTTGAACTTTAGTATTTCTCCGACTATTGGAGATGAAAAAAAAAAAAGATCGCGAATACTTTGTATGTCTTCGTCGGAACATTTTTCATTTTAATCCGATATTCCGATACTTTGGACTAATGTACTCGAGTACTCCGAGAGCTCAAAGATGAGACAGTGAAACTCGTCGACCTCCGCCCACTTGTTCCGCAGTGTGAAGAAGAGAAATAAAAACGTCGCTCCCGGAGAACTTGTCGTGATGCATCGCGGGGCATTAAAAAAAAAAAAAAAAGAAAAAAAAAAGTACAGAGTTTCAAGGAAAACGACACACACACGCAAACCCGATGCAGTACTCGAGACAAGACGGCAAACGTTGGCCTAACGAGCGAAGCATTTCACTCGACGAAAATGGAGAGAAACGTTTTCAACTGCTCACGATATATAATTCCTAATGCGAACAACTATAGTAACTGAGACTCTGGTCGATCAGAGAATCTACTTTGCGACGTTATCGTGATCCGGCGAATCGCCGATCTGGAAATAAACACGACGCTTCGTTATCAGCGATCAGCGGAGTTATGAAAAGGAAAGTTATAAAAAATAAAAAAATAGATCGAAGAAAAAAGAGAGAATTCGAAAGATTGACGATGAATTACGGTGAAACTCGTGCGATTCTATAAAGTCTTCGATGTTTGCCGATCGTCAACTCTTCGTTCGATTCACCGATAGGCAAAGGAGAAAAAAGAACACACATGCGAGTTACGTGCGCGCGGAGTAAATCCCACACCCACGACGAAGCCTCGTTAACTTGCTAATCGACTCTATCAACAATCGGGCATCGATGTCACATCTTTTGATGCTCGCCGTTCAAACATTGCGTTGGGATAGTTAACATTCTATTTTAGTGCTCATGCAACGCGAGAAATATCAGAGTTCGTTTAATATTTGATTTATCGGAGCGGCGGAAAGATTATGCAAAACTACTTATCGATTTTACCGCAGAAGATTTTTTCCCGTTCGTTTTAGTAAAATCGTATAATAATATATGAGAAATATATTATTTATATATTTCGCAAAAAATATATGAAATTCGATGTTTTTATATAATTATATTGCAAAATCATAAAATCGTCACTGGTACCCATGGATCCTATACGAGTGATAAAAAAAAAATATATCTAACGAGTTTTCACGGAAAAGCGTCAAAGTAAAGAATCTCGTTTCCGGTTGCCGCTCGTTCGATTAAAAACGTATAAAATCTCGCGAAATGTATTAAAATTGTAAGAAAAAAAAAAAAAAAAATGTACGTATGTATATAACACGAAGATGGAATGAATGAACATTCCCGAGAGTCTGGCGACCACTTACGTTGAATTTGGAGCAATTACGCAAGTGGCGTCATATACTTAATGTTAGGAGAACGAGAGGGCAGCGGAAGGGGGCAAAAAGCATTAGAGAACACGCCGCGTCGGACATTGAAGCATCGTCGTCGTCGTCGAGCATTGGCCCACGAGGCGCGGTCGCGAGGAAGAAAAAGAAGCCGAAGAAGAAGGGAGGGGCGTTAGCAGAATATGAATCACGATGTGAATGACCATCCGTAATCGCGGAAGGTTCAAGTTTACCGAGCAATCGTCTCAGTTTCGCCGATCTGTGCGGAGAACACGAGAAGATACTCGTAGTCACCAGGGATCGTCAAGGATCTCGCGGTTTCGTGACAAACTATCGCATTGATAAAGGAACGAATGGAAATTATACCGAGCCAATCAAATGATCGATACGACGGAGTAACACGAGATCTCTACTCGACAAAAACCAAATAGAACCCAAACGCTCGCCTACGAGTAGCACTATTCTCAACGATAACGTCACGCCTGACGGCCGGTATCTACGGTTTTATTCACCGACCGCAAAGTGCGGTACGGAGAAACCGTTCGCTGTTAGTTATACGCCCGAGAGAGCCATAGTAATACTTACGAAATGCAAGTGTCCGGCTGGTGACAAGGCAACCTTTCAGCAGAGCAGAGTGAAACCCAAGGCAATAGACGCAGCAGAGGGGACAGAGGAAGTTTTTCTCATCGCGAACGTGGGAAAACAATGACCCTTTGTCGGCCCAAGTGGAATGAAGAGCAAAGAAGGGTTTTATCTAGAAAAATTTACTTCGCAACTGATAACACGTACGCATTTTTAATTAACGCAGCCCTTTGTTTACCCTTCCTGCTGCGAAAGCACATAGGCAGGAAGCAACCAAAGCAAAAATAGCAAAGTTCTATGTGTCGGCGGCGTGCGACAAAAAAATTCAACATAAATTGACAAATATATCTTTTTTTTTATATATCGCTAACAATTAATAAATAATTTTCTACAAAAAAAAAAAATAAACATTACGACGATGTCTGAAAATTGGAAAGATAGGGATCGGAGCGAAAAAATTGTATGCGATGTTTTAAATATGAAAAGTAACATGAAAAAAAAAAAAAAAAAAAAATTTCCACGAGAATAGGTACTTCGTAATTTTTTTTTTTTTTTTTTTTTCTTTAAAAAATGTTTTTTTTTTCGTTACCAAGAGATTAGGTACTTCGTAAATTAAAAAAAAAAATAATACTTTTTTTTGTAAATTTTTTTTTTTTTCTGTTACCAAGAGAATAGGTACTTTGTAAATTTCTGTTACGTCGTCAAAATAATAGAGAAGTCCGTGTTATATCGGAGGTTTGATCGGTGGAAAAGTGTAAGCGTGTTGTGGCAAAGGTAAGAAGAGCGTGAGACTCTTTCACGCACACAGGACAACTATTGATTTTCCGATGCAGTCAACGCGGCGCCGGTTTCATATCCACGAGGAGGTGGCGCGCGTCCACCTCACCGACGCCTACACCACTACTAAGTACGAACGCTTGTGTTCGACGAGAAACAAGTCCAGTGGCTACAACAAGCCGAGCAGCGAGGCGACGGAACTACGAGACGAATGTAAATTCGTCTAAATGACCGAAAAATAAATCCTTTGATACTACAAATCTGACTTTTGTTATTAAAAAATCAAAAATAACTATTCGGAAAGTCAAAATACTATCGAAACGCGTAAAAAAAAAAAATGCAAACTGTATAATTTCGACCAATGATTATAAATTAAAATATTAAATACAATTAAAAAAATGAATGTGATAACCAAATTTTTTAAATGTATATTTATATTTATAATTTTGAAAAATCGTATTTTAGTACAATGAGTACAAAAAAAAAATGGAAAAATTACCAAAATTTTAAGATAAAATTAACCGGAACTTGAAAACAATTGCAGAACTTTTAGGAACAACGGGTGAATCATTGTAAAAATTTGACGTTCTTTACGAAATAATATATAAGTTGAGATGAAAAAAACGCTTTTGACGATAAAGTTACTAAAAAAAGAATTTCGTCTCCACGTATATATCTTTCGGATTTTATTTCCACCCTCCCAATTTGGAGGAATCGTCTGTCTCCGTGAGGGTAAAAGGCTTCGAGCGATGAGAATCGATCGAAAGAATAACGAACTGGAAGAACTGCCGAAAACCGTCGGGTCGTCACACCCCTACCGTGGCGTCAATACCGTTGAAAGAGGAGAAGCGAAGTAACGGAAGAAGGTAAAAAAAAAAAAAAGAACTCGACAAACACCGCCGGATACGCGTCTCCCTGAGTTTCAGGTCGCACCGCGGCTAGAGGTCAATTCTTCGTGTCGTGTCGTGACCTTCTTTCACGGAACTTCGTAAAAGCCGTCGGCCATGTTGGCCTCGTAAATTAGCGTCACCGTAGCGATGATGGTCTTTTTTTTTTAGTCTCCTCTCGATCAACGCCTCCGCAACGAATCATTGTTTTCTTTCGCGCGTCTCGAAAAAAAAAAAAAAAAAAACTCTCGTAAAGTCGCGTCCGCGAGGTCACATCATAAGCGAAGTCTATTAATTGCGGATTACGATTGCTAATTAAATTTCAACTTTGGCCTTTTGGTTTTTCATTTTGCAAAAATAATCGATGTCAAGTTGAAGCAAAAACGTTGGAACGGCATAAAAAAAAAAAAGAAAAAATACTTCGCGTAATCTTCGCGAATGAACGCCTCGACAATTTCCGAATCAATTTCTCTCGAGAACGTGAAACTGATGAAGACCACCTACTGATGTACAATCAAACGAGAACGAGCGATCGAGGGAGAGAGACGAAAAAAAAATCGACGAGTCGAAAAGTCTGCTGCGAGTTAATCGCCGTAGTTTCGTCGTTAGTCCTCTACGCGTACGAGACTTTGACGGCGAATACGTCACGTCCGCATTTACGTTAATCTACAGCGACGATCAACGGCTCGTATAACACAACGAATTCGTCATTTACCTTACAGACAAAAAAAATCATCTCGATCCCCGAAATCATTTGTATTTTACTGCAATTTCAACTATATTCTCTAACTTGGCGTAAAAAAAAAAAAAAAAAAAAATTGAATTTTTTTTTCGTAACGAATTTCGTTGTTTCGAAAAACTTCGAAAATAACATTCTATTAATAACACGAATGTCATACGTCTGGAGATTCTGGAAGATTATCATTTTCTCGGTATTATCTCCGATAATTTCGTTTGAGTTACAGAGAGGGTACAGAGACTCGACAGAGAGAACTTATACGAGATCGGTACGTCGGAGAGACGGGGCGGAAAC
The DNA here is from genome assembly GCA_963971235.1 of Cryptus armator. Taxonomy (NCBI): domain Eukaryota; kingdom Metazoa; phylum Arthropoda; class Insecta; order Hymenoptera; family Ichneumonidae; genus Cryptus; species Cryptus armator. Next base: position 6,224,126 of record OZ020235.1, read on the forward strand.
TCCCTGATTGAAGTTGGCTGCCGGTGCAGAGGAGACGCGGAGAGGTAGAGAGATATATCGAGATACCGGTGTGCGTGAGCGAGCGAGCGATGAGCGTCGAATGTGGAACAGCGCAAAAAAAGGGTGCGTGGCGATGCGTGCCGCGATGATGATGTACGTTATCGCGGAAGGTGCGTCCGCTTCTCCTCAACCGTACCGTGAAAACCGGTACGTACGCGGATGTGCGTGAAGGAAAAAAAAAAAAAAAAGGAACAACAATATTAGAAATTTTAGAAAATTTCTTTCGAAGCAAAACAGTACGATATTTCGGATGACGAAGAGGCAAAAATCGCCACGAAGAGGGAAAAGAAAAAAAGTGAAGAGATTTGAAAAGAGGGGAAGAAAACTTCACGAAATTGTTGGAGGGCACAATTCGGGATACGTAGCGGCAGGCGGATGTACATGTGAACGCATACATTTATCGCCACCCTCCGCTCCGAAACTTCAAGTGGTAAGTTTCTAAATATAAATTACCGTTCGCGACTTCCCTCTTCCATGATAGAACGGGATATTCTTGGAACCGTACGTAGGCCCCTACGGCTATGAAAACTCTCTTCCCAGCATCGGGCACTACAATCAAGTGTTTCGTGCCTCGTACCTCGTGTACTACGAGTTCATTTGCAATTTGTTTTTTTTTTTTAAACGAGTAAAAAACATTGATGCGGACATCTTTTTTACGTATTTATGTTTAGTACTGATAATGAGAGCGAAATCGTTGGATTATATTTTTTAGCTGATTATAATGAATACATTTAATAACGAAATTTTTTAAAAAATGTATTAAAAAATCTTTTTATTCAATTAATAAATATGTAATAATAAATATAAGTCATTTTTTTTTTTTTTTTTGCAAAAACGAAGTCACATCGATGATTTATTTCGTATATATGTTCAAAACCCTTTATCTCAATTTTCGTCTAAACAAAGAATAATAATAATAACATTTTTATCGAAGTAAATAAATTTATTTTCATCGCGGCTTCGATAAACGACTTTTTTTTCATTATTTTAATAATAAAAAAATGATTGTTATAAATTTCTGTGACGTATCGAATCGCCGCGCGGCTTCTATTCGATATTTCATTTTAAGATATAATCTTTTGTCATAAACTCGCGTCATAAACCGTAAAATTTATAGCGTTTAAAGATCGTTGAAGTCGATAAGAATTTTTTTTTTTTCGTAAGAATGGAAAGAAACAAAAAGAATTATCAGAATTTATAGATATTCGTAGGAGAAACGAGAACCTCCGTGAAATAACTGCAGCAGCGCCAATAGCCAATAGCATTAGGCAGAGAGCCTCTCGAGAGCTCCGCGTTCAATGTTAAATCAAAGATTACATTGTGTATTCGATGGGCGCGTTTCGAGTTATCGGTACGGCGTTCGGTCTCTCGAATGAGAGTTCTCAGTTTATTGGTATCTCGATGCGGTATCTCTCTATCGCGCGGACGGTTTCATACACACACAGCGACGAAGGTATACATCGCGTTGTGTCTACGAGACATTGCCTGTGGTAAGAGGATCGACGATAATGGAAAGTCTGTATGCCGGCCAACAGTTAAATGCCATCACTGTTGAAACTCATCGCAACCGAAAATTCTGACGCTACTCATCGGTAATACGAGATACTACTACACGTATTTTCTTGGTACTCGTTAACGTAATTGCGTGGATAATAAAATTAAAATTAGAGGCGAAGGACTGCAAAGCTTAACGACTATACCAGCAGAAAGATGTGCATATTATATATATATATATATGCCTAAGCGAGAGTAGATGCGGATGAGTGTCGCGCTTCGAACGCGTCAACGTCAACGCACACCGGCACTGATATTTATTCGTTCAAATGCGACCCACATTTAAAAGCCCGTAACTCGAGAAGCAACGCTCGGAAATAATCCTCGTGTCATTCGAAACCGTGTGTTGTTACGTCGATTGTGTTTTTTTTTTTTTTTTTTTTTCCGAGACAATGCTGAGGTAGGAAACATTATTACGAAGGATAAACACTCGTATTAAGATTGAGCCATCATAACAATTTTCAATCGATCGTAAGCGAATCGTAATTACGTTGAAAAAAAAACGATCATTATTTTTAAATACGATTTTTTGATGGAATATATAATTGTTCAAAATTACGCGGTATCAAAATTTAATTTGTGAGGTTAGAGTAAAAAAAAAAAAATTATTTTTTTATTTCGAGAAAAGTGCAAGTTTCGATCGTGAGAGGAATGCGAACAATGTTGACACTTGCAACCGGAAGACGCCCCGTCTCGATATCCCCGATAATTTATTAATGAATTCTAATCGCGCGCGCGCGCGCAAATCCCACACCGTATTAAGTGCGCTGACTGACGTAACAGTAAACAGTATACGCCTTGAGTAAAAAAAAAAGATGGCTGTTTGATAATCCTTTCGCCATAGCATAGTAGGGCGGTAGTGCATAATATCGCCGTTATCTGTCACAACATTTGAAAATAAATTGCTTATACAGTGGTTTTTTTTTTATTGACAAACATCGAAACTTTTTGCGTCGACGTAATAGTAGATTTCTCTCTGATAGTACATTGTCAATCGTCCAGCTTCACCTTGGCGCAGATCCAGCCGAGTTTTTTCATTATGTATGAAACGTATATTAATAGCAGGTATAGTCGGCTATAGGTTCGTAGGTCGTGACTTATATCCCGTGAGCATTGATGCACGAAAAAGATCGATCGATTCAAAGGTGAAAAATCATCGTAAGCGACTACCGAGAATACACATTCGGCAGCTATCGTACTTATATATCCGAATCGAAAATATTTCTACTCGCGCGATCATTGATAATTATATCTCATGACACACATTTACCGTTAGCGTAAGTCAGTGCAGCCGAGAATCGTTCCGTGCGATAAATCGATGCGATAAAACGAGTTTTTTTTTTTTTTTTCTCTACATTGTTATGGATTAGGACAATGGTAAAACTTGAATAGGAGGGGAGTTCGAATTAGGTCACCGGCGGACAGGTTGTCTTGACAGCCCGATAGAATTGAACGTCAGGGGACTCTATCGGTCCAACGGAAATTACTTCATCTCATTGTCACGAAACACATTTGTTCATTTTCGTCGTGGAAACAAGTGGCACTATCGGATAAACGGTGTGATTCTTCGAGTATCCGACAACGTATCGTCGAGACAACGAGAGACATCGGCAAAGCGTCGAAACTACGCCCCGGCGAAACGAACGATAAAATACTAAAGCTGCCGAGAAGCTCGCGGGGCTGTAACGTCTCGTCGGACAGTCGACGTCTCGAGCGTCGTAGATTTACGTTATTATAAATGCATGACAAACTTTTAGCTCGTTTTTCATCAAGACGACTTCACTAACTAACGCGTAATCTCGTTAAGGCGCCGTTAAAACAACGAGTGCAACTACTTGCGTCGAAGCTCTTTCGAAAACGAGAAAATATACTCGATGCAAGGGAGTCGCAACGCCATTTTTAACATCGGCGGATCGTCTCTCACCTAGGGCCGCTACTCGCGAGCAAACGATGTGATAAACTCGGTAAACATATTTAATCAAATGAAAGTTTGACAATCGGTGCCACTTACCGAAACGTAAGAACACCCCGTATTCACCGTATTCACCAATTAACTCGCATATAAACTTTCACGCAATCCACGAAATAACGTTCCCACCGTAAGATCCACACTGAGTCCTTCCACACACTCGACCGGCGCGCAACTGACCGGAGACTCACGGCGTCCGACTACGCCCGATTAAAGTAGTACCCTTCCAAGGTTTGTGTGCGCGGCGCGACGGCGCTTTGCGCCTCATTCCCAGGTATTCGCCGCCACGAAATTTTAGTAAACAGCCATTTAAAAAAAAAACACACAAACATTAAATTATCCCGAAAAACTGCGTAACAAACATTAACGCGTATTAACGGATTCTTTTTAAATTCGTTATTCTTTTTTCGTTAAAAAAGTTTTGCAAATAATAATAACGAGTCAGCGACGATGTAGTCCCCGCTTTTTCATAATTTAAACAAACCTATTATTATTAATAGTTTCGAAAGAAATCGATTCGTGGTAATATCTATTTCATGCGCTTTTTTCTTTATACAGCTACAAATTTTTAAAATATTTTTATCTATAAATAAACGACGACGAGTCACCTCCACGAGCAGATGCTCTTTTTCGATGAATATGTAGAAACCTATATTGTTATCGAAAATTACGATAGGGTGATAGAGCATTTATATCGCAAGATAATGACCGCAATTCTGACCTCAGTCAACTTTTATCAGTCGTTATTATAAAGCGACCGGATGCTGCAAAGCCGCACGATTTTCACCCTGACATTAGAATACAGAATCTCCGACACGTTTTTTTTTGTTTTGTTTTGCAACTTTCCGATAAATCGATGATGAGTAATACGTGTCATCTGTGACACTAATGTTTATTAATGTTGACTGCGAAGACGAGACGCGAGATTGACGGTAAGAAAAATTAACGCGCAGGGGGCGCGACCGACGTTATCCGTTCCTGAAGTTTTCGTGTGTACATACCACCGGGGCGTAGTAATACAAGTTCGACTATGACATCATCAACCCCGTTTACACGTTTTCTGGACCGGGCACGCCCCATCCTTCAGCACAGTTTGTTATTCGCTGTCTTGCGCTGGACGTCCTCGTCTAGACGATATTAATGTTTGAAAACTCGAAAGACGATAAAATTTTCTTTAAATCATCTAAAAAATTGCCTCTTGGATAATTATTATTAACTCTCATATATACATGATATCCATATCGGAGCTAATGTTACATTAGGTCATTAGCTCATTATAATATTTATATATAGCGTATTTTTATTTTAATTCACATACTGCATATTGGCCTTTACGGTCGAAATCGAAAATCGGCAAAATCTCGTTATTCGATTTATCGTTGAAAAAAAAAATTATAATTGTCACTAAAAAATGTTATTACTAATAAATTTACGGAAAAAATTGAGAATATTCATTTCGACGATAATTAAAGATATTGCCGATTTTTCGATTGAAAAATATGTTTTTGGTACAAATTGCACGTCGCGTTTAGTCCGTTGATCGTCTAACTTTTACGCTCCTGACACGAGTAATGCACGATGTCACCGCTTGGATATCTGGCGAATGCGCTGCGAAAAACATCCCAAGAAAAAAATTAAAAAATCGGGAAAATTATTAATCGGTTTCACGAAGCGAATATCGAGGATTTCCGGTATATGCGACGATTGTTAATTACCTCTGATTGCCAAATCGCTTTTTGCAAACCGGACATATGTTGAATTCGGTCATAAGAACGCTTTGCGACTCGTAGTGCATTCTCTGCTCTTGAATCTGAAGATGTTCGGCGTGTAGCAAACCCTTCAGCACCTGAGTTCGCCGTCTTTCGTTTAATTGATTCTGTAAACTCGCTTCGAGAAAATGTCTTATCCGACCGATCGGTACACTGTCCGGTAAAACTTCCAGAGCTTTTATTGGATTTATATCGAAGGCGTATTCCTCGAGAAGCTCAAGTGCCGTTTCCAGATCCGGTTGAGCAGTTTTTTGCACTTCTGGATTGCAACCTGAAAGAAAAAAAGCAAAGAAAAATAATATACCGTTCTGTTGAAATGATAACACCGTTTTAAGGAGAGTGTATCGCTGCGTATTACCAAAAAATGAGATTCACGTTAAATTCGTAGCAAATTTCGAATTCTTCCCAATTTAATTAATAAAAAACTGAAAAAAATCAACTATACAAAAGGTGTTAAGAAAATTAATTTTCCATAATAATAATTCAAAAAGTTATTAACTAATTAGTAAAAAAAAAATGGTTTAATAAATTACCCGGTAATTTTTTAATACTTTTGATTCTTTTGCGAATTTTTTCTAATTTTCGAAAATTCGTGATTTTTCATTCACAAAAAATTAAAACAAATTTTTTTTTCGAAAATTAGAAAAAAATCTCAAAAAATTCATAAGTATTCAAAAAAATGATCGAATAAATTTCGGCTAAAGAAAAAGTGAGATTACCGAATAATTCGATAAACAATGATTTTTTTTCTAATTTGTTGATAACTTTTTGGAATTATTATTATCGAAAACTAACTTTCTTAGCACCTTCTGTATAATTGAGTTTTTTCAGATTTTTATTCCACTAAGAAGTTATCGAAATTCTCTGAATTTCACGTGAATCGCTCTCTTTGGTAATACGCAACGATACACCTTCCTTAATGAAAAGTAAGCAAATTTTTGTCTAACCAGCCATCAAAACAATTTCTGGTTTCAGCAATTGTTGAATGAGAGTTACGTAGACCTCATCGGAACCGTCTTGACTGCGTCCAGCGTCGGTATTCTTCTGAAATCTCGAGTAAACATTTTTGCAGTAATGTATCGCTCTGGGGACGTCGTTGAGGAGATTAACGTAAATCGATATTGCCTGATGGTGACGACCCAATCGTCCGAGAATAATGGCACGTTCTTCGAACAAACAGTCCGATGGAAATTGTACCAAAACCGTTTCTGGTGTATAGTGAACAGATTTTTCCAAGAACTGTTGCAACTTTTGTCTTATGTGTTCGGCGTTTTGTTTTTCCGCTGGCGTCGCTGTTGGGCTCATCGATGCTAAGCACTTTTCTTTGTACTGATGAACGAGAACATTGTGAAACAACGGATTCTCATCCGCCCAGACGCGGACAACGTATTCCAAATACGTTATCACTAAATCTTTGTGACAACGGAGAAGATAATCCAAAACTTTGGGCCGCGGTAATTGCTCGACTTCCTAAAAAAAAAAAAAAAAAAACAAAAAAAGATTTAGTCTGAAATTAAACGTTATATTTGTAGGAATAAAGCGTTAAATTTGTTCTATCGTTTCGAGTTATTCGAATGAAAGAAGATCGCTTCCAGTTACCTGAATATCTTCCATAAATATTCTCAAACCCCTATCAGGATCCTGTTCCAGTACCCATCCGGAGAATTTAAGTATCAAATCCATATGATCCTTTCCAAGATGCTGCAGATACTGAATTGTTCGCTCCGTTCCTTTTAAACTTGAGTCGCTCTTCTTAGACTGTTTTTCCAACAACTCCAGCGCCTTCTTATGCTGTCCTTTTGTTTGATACAGAATTATTAGCTCAGGATATTTCTGATGCATCATCAACGTTTTTTCAGCTTCCGCCAGATGACAGTGATTCAGACGTAGAAGCGGAGCTACCAATGCGTCGTTCGTCTGAAAATTTATTTGATTACAAATCCATTCAATTTTACATAATAATAATTCCAAAATGTTAATAACAAATTTATGGAAAAATTTATTGTTCAACTAATATCCCGGTAACCCAACTTTTTTTTAATAAAAATGATTAGTGCATTTTTCTAAATACGTATGAATTTTTTCAGATTTTTCTGAAGATTTCGTTTTTTTTTTTTTTATAGGAATAATGTGCGGAAAAACACAAAAATTCCGTCTTTAGAAAATTTTGAAAAAATTCATACGTATTCAGAAAAATGAACGAATCATTTTCATAAAAAAAAAAAAGTTGGGTTACCGGGAAATTTTTTCAATTTTTTTTTCATTAATTTGTTATTAACATTTTGGAATTATTATTATCTAAAATTAATATTTCCAGTACCTTTAATATGCATGAATTTTTTCAGATTTTTATACCATCGAGAAGTGTTTGCAATTCTCTCTCATTTTCAAGAAAAATCAATGATTTTTTTTTCTCAACTATACCTGCAGATAACATTTCAGGAGAGTCGTGTCGATTATCTTCAAAAGTTGTTCGGTAGCAACGGCCGTCATATTTTTCGTTCTGTCTTTATCTTTCGACTTGTCGTTTTTATCTTTATCCTTCGATTTGTCGTTTTTGTCTTTATCTTTTGAGTCGCCACTTCCCATCAAATTGTGTCGAACTTCAGTGAGAAAAGCTATAAGCGCGAGAAGACCATTTTCGAGATCGCGATCTTGAAGCTTCGGCGATGCGGTAACGGGTTCATTAATCTCGTTGGCGTTTGTCGGCTGCGATACTAAATCCGGAAAGAGTCTTATCACTTCATACGGATCGGTACCCAAAGTTTGAAACTGTTTCATCGCTTCCTGAAATTTTTTGTTCGCGAAGAGATAATGCGCGTACAGCGTTTGAATTTTACAGGTCTTCTTTGCCTTCTCTTCTTCCGTAGCGTCCGATAAACTCTGCGAAAAAAAAAAAAAAAACGAAAGAAGACATTGTTATCGCTATAATTCGTTATAAATTTGTGAAAGAAATTTAAGCGTCAAATATTCACCGTCAATTTTAACGCAAGTTGAAATTGATTTTGTTCCAAAAGCGTTCTAATCTGTTGTCCAACGTCAACCGCACTGATGCACCAAACTTGGCTCATCGAAGCTACGTACACTTTTCCCTGTTTGCTTCGGCAGATCAGACGCGCTTTGTTCAGCTCAGTTAGCGTCTGAATGTGCAAACATCCTTCCAACGTGTAAACTTCCAATGTGTCGTGAACGATTCCCAGAAGATACGGATCGTCCCAAGCTGCGCAAAGCAAAAGTAACACATCAGATTCGCCAATCTTCGATACAACAATGTTCGACTCTTTGAATCTTTGACGATCGGAAAGGAAACGCCGATTTTACCCGTTGCACTCGGAGAATCTGTCCATTTAACAGGATTGTGTTGTATCAATTCGCCCGACGTGTCCATTATAATAGACTGCGAATCCTTTCCAAGAGCAAACGAATTTTCCGATAATTTTGTTATACTCGGCTTTGGCGGCTTTCCCGTTGGAAATAACTCTTTCGTTTTGCCATCCAAGTTCAGTATAGTGTAAGACAAACCGTGAAAGCCTACTATCAGCGACTCGCCGCACCTGCAAACGAATTATGCATTTTATTCTTCAGAGATACACGGAACTGCAAATGAAACATCGTAAATTACTTAGAAAATTCGTTAAAAAAAAATACGAATGAAATTTTTTTTTTTCCATTTAAATTTTTTTTTTATTGTATAATTGAATCGTATTGTATATAATTGTAATTTTAGTTTCAAATTTTTTTTTTTTTTTTTCTTTTGAAGTTTTTTTATTTTATTTACCAGGCTAATTCCCGTGGCACTTCGGGCACCGAAAGCTCATTTCTCGTCTCGTCGCCCAAATCCATGAACTGATTTTTCTTCCAGTAGTAAAGCTGTAATTTCCTTTTGACGACAACGCATAATCGTACCCCTGTCAAACTTTCGGCTTTCTGTATATTTAACGCAAATAACGTTGCGCCTCGTGTCTTTGGCAATTGGCTAATTTGCTGAATGTTGAGAGAATTCAAATCGTGAACACATATTATGTCGTCTGAAAGAGAAAGAAGAGTATAAAGTTATCGGAGGATTTAAAGGGATTTTAATATTTTGGAGTCGATTTTATTTACCCGTCAAGAGAATAAGCAAATTGTAGTCGGGCACAACGTCAACCTGTACAATTCTTTTTTTGCTGAAACTTTTGCTGTAACGCAACAATTCAAGTTTGTGATGTTCGTCAGTTTTTGGTGGCACGTTGTACATCAACAAACGACCTTCGCGAGTGCCGATGAGCAAATTGTCGTCTGCATAAAAATTGAAACGAAATAATTAAATGTAAAGACGATGGAATTTGTTACGAGTAATTGGTCCAATCTGAGAAGATCGAATAAATGCCGTAGGGGGAGGTTATAATAAACACTGTACCGTAAGCTGTCATCGACTCTATCTGCACCGTCAAATTCAAGATCGGCGATGCGTCGTAAGCGTCGTGCATCTTGGAGGCTTTTCAGTTAAATCGAATAACTCAAAACCGGTAAAAATTATAAAGTAATTTCTTAATTAACAAACGTGTAATAAAAAAAAACAATGACTTTATAAAATCTCGTCTGCGATTGACAGATCGACTCCGAAATCGCGCGTACTGCGCATGCTCATCGCGTGTCTAGGCAAAAGCGCCATTGGTCGATCTACCGTCGCCCTACCTTCCGACGCCGTTTTCCGTAGTTATTCCTACGATTCCTACAATTGTTTTTCGCGAATGCATCGACTCTCTTTACCAAAGATTCCACGAATTTCTCAATAATTCATGAAAAGAAGGTTTTGAGGAAACGGTCCTAAGATTTATCGATATTTTTTCCGCCAGCTATGACAAAGACGATCCGCAAGATACTCGACTACAACACGAGTAGAATTTCGACAAAAAACTCGAAAACCTATGTTTCGATGTGTCCGGTGCATACCGAAAAATAAATTTCAATGAAATGCGGCGATAATGTACGGTATCAACTTTGAAACTGGCGATAAACTGAGAACAAACAATCAGAAAAGCAAATTTATCTCTTTTCACAATCTAATATAATCTTCAAAAACTATAACCTTCGTTGATCCATTTATCGAATTTTCGGCTTTTGCGTATTTGTTTGCGTCATTGTGATTCTTTAACGTAAAATTGTTGTTATTATAGAGACCGATTACTGATTACAATTAAAGGTGTATATATTTCTTTCTATCATCTATAATCGTTGATTTATCGCAAAAAAAATTCTGTCGACGGTGTGCGGTAATAAAAAACGAAAACGAAAGGGATGGTGCGTTATCTGCGGATCGGTAATATGGGAAAGAAAGCACAAGGGAAACCGGGAAGGGTGCGTTTGCTTCGAGAGCAGGGGACTGGTCGGCTGGTGCCCGTTGCCGCGTGAGGATCATTTAGGTTATGTCGAACCGGCTCTGAGATAACTTGCCGTTTTTTTTTTATTGTTCTTCGTTAACTATTTCGCGCGAACGAATAAACAACACAAAACAATCAGAAGCGGCGAACGAATAACAATTAATCGAATACTATCCCTTCGTTTTGTTTCGAACAAAATGGGTGACTTTCATTCGCCAATGCGCTGTATTTCTCCGAACGCGAGGTTAGTCGTCATTTTTATCATAACAATAAATATATAACAAAAATATGGACATTTTTAACTCAATCTTAGAATCCTCACGCCAAAACCGCAAGTTCAACAAACACTTGATCTTAGACAAACTCAAACTAAAGCAAGGAGCAGTATAACATGGTTTTTCATCAACGGCACGCTGCTCAGTGTCATTGTTTTCGATATGTAAGAAAAATCATCGATTCTTTGCTTCACTCAACATACGAAATTTTATTCGTATTTTTTTTTTTTTATAACTTTTTCTATCCATTTTCAGATTATACGGAGGCGTAGCTTACAAACCCTTTTTCTGGGTAGAATGGTGTTTGGCATTAATATTCGCTCTCAACGCTTTGTATCACATAGCAAGATACTCCATGGCAACGCTGAGCCTACAGCCGATAATACTGAGTCCAAGACAGAGACGTTTGCTGGGAGTAACCGAAGATGATCCTCTCTTTCAAAATGGAACTCCGTCTCCGCCGAAACCCGCCGATTCTACAACACCTATAACTTTGGCTTCCATGAATCTCAGCAGACGATCCAATACTCTCGGCTCACCGGGAATTAATGAAAGCAGTAAGCAATTTTTTTTAGCGAAAAAACAATAAAAAAAAAAAAATGTAAATAAAAAAAAAGATTAAAATTTAACCACCATAAAAAAAAAAAAAAAATAAAATAAATCACAAATCATAAATGATCATAAATCAAAAAAACAAAAAACAAAATCATAAATTTAATCATTTTTTTTTTTATTTAATTAAATTTTTTTTTTTATCCAAAAGAAGAAAAAAATGAAAAACATTTTTTTTTTTTTTTTTTTAATAAAAATTTTGTAAGAATTATTATTATTCAAAGAAATCTACACGGGTTCGAGTCCATTCTGCAAATACGGCGATTCACTGTCCCCGCGAAACCTGACGTTGAGTCCAAACAATCCGTTCAACAATCGTTCGTTGAATTCCTCGATGAACGGTAGTCTCACGGGAGAGGGACTGATACAGGACGAGGTGGAGTTACAGAATTATCTCAAAGAGATCGTCGATCGCGAACGAAAATCGACTCACTCCACGAACATCGATCAGCCCTCGAATCTCTTGAGTTCCTTCTGGTCGCATCCGGCTACGAGAAATCCCGGTGAAGTTTCTCCGATGTTGAGGAGATGCGCTTATCAGCTCGCGCCGACCGTTGGTAAGATATTCTCGACGCGTTAGCCTCCGATTTTGCCGCGAGAAACTCTTTGAATTCATAAAATTGTTGAAATTTAATTTAATTGAAGACAAAACAAAGTCAGCAAGTCCGGGAGCCGAGGAGGGAAATTCCCCGAGAGGATATTACGGCTCTCCCGATGTTTGGCGAAAGTATCGAATCGATTCTCACAAAATTAATCAATGGACGGCCAATCTTCGTATGGTAAAATAAAAAAAAAAAGACATCAACCGAGTTGCGGAAGATCGATCGGTAAAACTTGTGTCGATCAATAATTAAAACGATGCATTTTTTTTTTTTTTTTTTTTTTTTCAGTGGATTAGTAAAACAGTTGTGGAACGAGTAGCGACGGAGATCGACAACGTTTGCGCGGCGTTGACTCGCCACGGATTGAGCGATTCACAACCGGGTCTCGTGGGTTTGGAGAGATTGCGGAAACTCGCGCAATCGCCGTCTCTCGTACCCGGCGTTCCAACACTACCGACACTCGTGCCGTTTCTCGAACTGTCGAATAATCAGGACTACTTGGTTAAGCGGATAAAGGTACTCGCGAAAGGCGGATCGATGAGCGAATTTAAATGGAACAGCGGTGGATCGCACAACGGAAAAGCTTGGGACAGCACTTTGCCGACGGACACAGCGGTAAAAAAAAAATCTTTCATCGTTTCCTCGAGTTCTGTTAACTTTCAGAATTGTTTCGGCGATAAGAGAAAAAACTTTTCTTTTTTTTTTTCAGATTATAATGCATCTCGTATCGTCTTATATGGACACGCAACTCGAAGCACCGCTCGATCAACCCGATGCCAGAACTTTCACGTCTCGATACATGGCGAAAATAGGACACGAATTGCCGAGAAATAAAGGACCTATTATAGTTTGTCAATCGGCTAATCCGCCTCATTATTGTCTCGCGTTAACCGGTGACTCGTTGCCGACTGACTACGAAGAGATTCCAAGGGTGAGAAGCCGTCTCAGTTCTTTCGATAATGTTGAAAAATAATTTTTAAAAAATAGAAAAAAAAATAAAAAACTGCATTTATATATTTCAGGGGCGAAATAACATGTTCCATACACTTCTACTATTCCTGTACATTGTTAAGACACGAGATCACGGTATGCTCGGTCGAGTCAATCTTGGAATGTCCGGCGTCAACGTTCTTTGGGTGATCGACGGTTGAAATGATAACTTCGATATTCTCGTACAACTTCTGAAGTATTTATTTTTTTTTGTACGTAAAAATTGATGTGTGACTGATATTGTTGAATTATAAGTTTTGTAAAAAGGATTTGTATAAAAGCAACAAGAAACTAACTGCCATATCGAGTGTAAATTCACTTCGCCTTACGGCTCTATTTTTTTATTTGAAGAATGGGCTTTAATTCACTCGATGACTTTTTCTGGATTCTTTTTTTTAGGACGTGGCTATCGACAGCATGCCGTTACCTCGGCGCAATTGTATCGTATACAGTGTCACGGTATATCTTCTTCTTTTCGTAATGGTTATCGCCCTCTCTAGAGAGCATGTGCCACTTCTTTGTTTCGGGAGGAAGCTTTGTTTAGATGAAAAAAAAACCCGAGATTTCAGTAAAAATGTGTTCAGAATGTTCCAAAACGTCGGAAAATCATATCTAGAAAAAATGTGTGTGTGTGACAAAGTCAAAAAATGTAAACCTCTATAACTTGAGAACGTCTTTGGATATCAAGTTACAATTTACAGGTCATGTAGACGAGTGAATTCTCAATATTCGTTTCAATTTTTGTCAAAATCCTAACAGTCGTTAAGATTTTACGCGGTAATTTGTAAGAAATTTCTATTCGCACGATAACTCTTGCAATTTTTGAGATATCACGCTAAAAATTTATACACACATGGACTACTAGTATTTGTTGATCAGTATTAAATTTGGCGAGAATCGGTCGAACCGTGTAAATTTTATAAGATTTTGCATTTTTTCGGAAATGTCTGATGACACGATAACTTCTCCAATTTGTGAGCTATTGCGTTAAAAATTTCTACACAAATAGACTACGCCTATCCGATGAGTCTTACATAACTGAGTCTTACAAATTACATTCGAACAACGCTTCGTCGTTTAATTTTTAACGTCGATTACAAAGCTTCATCTATGAGGAAACCGAATATGATTATCTGACTTCTCATAGAGAAGCTTTGTAATTGACGTTAAAAACTAAACGAGGAAGCGATGTGCAAATTCAATTTGCATAATTTTTTATTATTATCACTGGGACGATTATGGTGGGAGGGAAAGTTCTAACCCTCCCTCCCATCGTAATCGGAATCGGTAGACATCGGGTGGGCCATTTTATATACACGATTTTTTAAAAACTTTTAGTTTGAATCTTGAGTAAACGATAAACAATATCGGAAAAATAACAATTTCATGTGAAAGGTGAAGTATTATATGAATAATTTTGTATGATTTGCAATATATTATTCCGCACCATGAATAGTAGAAAAGCGTTTCTTTCCGCGCGGTGCGTGCATTTCGCTGCTATACCTTCTTATTGAAGGAAAATGGTTCGATCGCTTTTCACTGAGGAATATAGTAAATACGATTTAAATAAACTTTATTATATACGAGTGAATGCAATTCGATAAGAACGAAACAACGAATGGTCTTCATGACAAGAAACAAACGCGAGTGACTTTCGTTCGTCTATTATTCCAACACTTGTCTTATACCAGAAATATCTTTGCACTTGAATCTTGAATGGACGGTAAACAGTAATGGAAAATAATACGTGCATGTGAAAGGTAATGTGTTTCTGAATAAGTTGATGTAATTTGCAATTCATTATTTTATTCTCCTGATCGGAGGGAGACGTTTCTTTACTCAAAGTACGCGTTTTCCTTTATAGTTTGCCACCGTCTCCTCATCCGGAGGTCGAGACACCTTATGACTCACGGCGCAGCGATACGTGTGTACTATACTATTTTTCATTACCGTTCGGCTGTACGGAAGTGATTTGTGACATTGGTTATTTGAGAACTTTACTTTGGGAAGATCGGCTAAATATTTCTCTAAATTATATATTATATCTTTAATTTTCAGCGCATTTACTATCGTTGATTCACATTGTATTGTAAAAAATTAATTACGGATTTCTGATCGATCGCTTCGCCTATTAAAATATTTGCGATATTTGTAAAAACCATATATGAATAACAAAGAATTGTTTCAGAATCATTGGCGAGAATGTTATTGTGACATATGGTGATAATTAATTAGATGATACGAGGAATAATCTGGCGCTCAATCCGGTCGTTTGTTTTCATTCGATCGTTTTGTCTAAGAAACAGCAATTTTAAATAATTAGACAAAACCCTAAAAAAATTCAGAAATTCAGCGAAAAACTGCGATTCTGCAGTTTTGAGGTACAAAGTCCACGCTACGCGCAGGGATCTTGTGATCGCTAAACTTTGCAGGGCATCGCGCGAGTGCAGTTGCGGTGTGAAGTAGTGCCCCAGGTGAGCTCAACGATGCGCTGTTGCTGAGAAGAGTTACGTCTCGTTTCGTTTCGAAAATTTTCCATCGGAAAAGTGAATAAAGCAAAGAAATGATAGATAAATAGAGAAAGAAATTAAAGAAAAAGAAACGATAGTTACGCCAGGACCTAACAGTCTATTGTTTGTGACGTGATTTTTTAAAATCAGTGTCACAAAAATCAGGGCAACCGTTATTTTCGAATCAATACCGATGTTTGCTGCTATAGTTATCGATTTACTGCCTCTCCCAACGACTTAAGATACCGTCCCGCTCTCGTTAAGCTGTCGATCGAGTTTTCTTGCAATTTAGTTATGTTATTTTTTTTTTGTAATTACAGTCCAAGCTCCGTATTCTTAACTCGACGGGACCAGACCCGTTCCCTTTTCTGTATTTCCCCTATCGTCCCTACTCCCGGTCAGTTGCTGCGAATAGGGGTAACGAGGGGTAGACGCGTCCGTAGGTACGACGCCACCTTGTACCTGCTGCGCGTGCGCAGTTTACATTTTAGGAAATAGGCTCCGCTTGGAGTGGGACAAACGGACTCAGGATACAGTTAAGGGAACTCTTTGTCATGGTAACGAGTTAAAATAAAGGATCGGTTAAGTTAAGGGGAGTTAAGAATATGAAGCTTGGACTGTAAAGGAACTCGTTGTCATGGTAACGAGTTAAAATAAACGATCTGTTAAGTTAAGGGGAGTTAAGAATACGGACCTTTGACTGTAATTCGGTTAAGATTCAGTCTCGTTTAGTTTTGGTCGAGGTTCTTGAATTTATTTATTGGAGTACAGTTCGAAATATTAAAGCCCGAGAGATCAGCCGAAGTTTCCCGCGAATACGTCAAAATCCGGTGCAATCCTGACACCCCGAAGAAAAGTGCAATGCCTTAAGAACAGAAAGCAGTACAGTTTTTAGACGAGGGTGGAACACCTCGCGCTGCGTTACGGTGGATGAGAGCCTTGTTTTTCACGCATTGACTTGTTACGTCGCAAATCGTGATTTTACGTGACGAGCCGCCTCATCTCGATCAATGAACTTAATCAATTTACGTGTTATCGAAGCGGCTACGATTCGCGGGTGCCTCGTTTTGAGCCTACCGCGAAAAATTGCTCGGGAAGAGACTAGAGTACGTTCGCGAAAGAAACACTATAGTACAGTATGATACAAGTGCGAAAAAACTTTTTCTGACGAGTGTGAGTTTGCAGTGAAATAAAGGATTGTTAGAAAACTCGAGAACAATCATGGGGAATTCGACGAGAAGTGAACAACGGATTGGCTTGTACAGCGGTATGTACCACACAGGGGTTTCTCGTTCAACACGCGTGACACAGAACGTTACGGAGATCTCAAGAGAGATTCCACGCAAAAGAAGGGTAATTACTATTGCAGCTATAATTGCCGGAAGGGCCACAATGATATTAGATAAGTACATCTCTGAAAAGATGGTTAATATCAACTCTATATGGAGGAAGGGTCACTAGGGTGAAGGAAACACAATATAAAATAAAATTGACTTACCGAAGAAAAATAAAGTATCCGGCGAACAAGAAAACGAAGAATTCGTAAGCGGTGTGGCTGGTCGGTGGTGGATCGCTGGTCGATGCTACCCTCGGCATGTCGAGAAAGTTGCCGAGCGGTTGAAGGATGTCGATGAAATTGATTTACAAAACACCCAACTATGTTTCGCAACAAAGGCTTCATTATTATCGGCTTCACTGAACCGATAATTCAAAAAGAATAGTTTTGCACAATTTCAAAGGAGTAAACAGAAACAAAGTCACTCTTCACACATAGTTTCGATCTCACAACTTGACTTGCACAATGAAATATTCCAAACTTGAAGATAATTTCGAAGTTTGAGAATAATTGCGGAATACAAATTTCGAAGTTCCGAGGAGCAAACGTACAGCGCAACGTTGTCGGTAAAAATCGAAGAATACTAATGAATCAGTGTGAGCCTCTGAAAAGGGCGTTAGTTATATAGCTTTGACTCGAGATAAAACACATACCTCAGTGGAAGGGGCAACGTTTTGGCCGAGGCGTGATTTCTCCGCCTACCTTGTTCTCTCTATTGGCTGTCAATTTTTAATAATTACTCTAATTAACCTATTTCCAATTGGATTTTGAGATTGTTAATTAACAAATTATTCTTTTTATCGATTTCTGAACGATCTCGAACTTGAATCACCTTTCTAAGTGGAATTTACTTAATCAATGAAAAATTTTCTCGATAAAGTATTAATCAATTAACAAAACTAAAAATATTATCAAAATTAATTGTATCGATGTTTTACGCTTAATCTTCATACTCATACGTGCATTCTCATTCGGGTTTTTACAATAAATATCGATCGATATCGATTTGACAGGTCGGTGCATTAATTGATTTTAAATTCGTTTAAAATTACGAAAATTAACAGAGCATTCTGATAGTTGATTTCATTTGTTTTTCGACGGATTTTAACATTGTATGGTTACTCAATTAACGTAATTAATTAATTTGTTAAGCCTTTCCATTTGTTAATTCTCAATTTAACAAACTTTGGGTTTAACTTTTGCGATAATATTAACATTTGGCTATTTCGAAACGTAAAAAGATAACTATCGTTGGTGGTTTATAATAACTATTAATTGTTCATTCTTCCTGTATGCATCTCTACTCTCCCTAAGAAACGATCTCCTGCTCATCGATTTTTATTGACTTTCTCCTATTGGCCAAGAAAAGTTCGGCTATCGATGCAGGGTGAGCCTTCCAAAGCGTTGAATGCATTGCACGGGTGGCCCACCCTTCCCCTACTCGCCTGGTACGATCACGTGCACCGAAACTGGCCCAAGACACATCTCTAGGAACGCTTCCCCCGGGCGTCTCCCCTCCCTAACGTCGCCTTACTCATGCTAACCGGATCGTATGCACATCTCTTTTACTCGACCGGCATATTGCCGCAGAGTTTCCTTCGTCACGGTAGAATAGCGTGCATGTATATTCTCTATTGTTCTTAACTCACAACGATTCCTTTCTTTTAAAAGGCGGCCAGGATAATAACAATGATTCTTTTTCTGAGTCAGGAAGGCTTTAGCTTTTCGTTGGTCCGAATGTTTATAAAACTTGTGAACTGGTCGTTAATATTTTTTGTCTACCGCGGCCAGTTCTCAGAATTTAATGTCGCGGGATAAATATGGTTTCCTGTTTTGCTTGTGCAGCGGGTTTTTTTTTTTTGGAACTCAATACTCAATGCCCAATGATCAACACTTCGCGGAAAAAATATAAAAATCTAAAACTAAGCTGTAAATATATCGAGATCTTTCTTATTAGAAACACGTTCTTGTATTCCTTTTTTTCAACGATATTCACTTGTGATATACAGAAAAGTATTACTCAAGTAATTTGTTTATGAAAAAATCCAGAAATTCAGGGTTGATAATCGAAAACGGGTTAATTTGCAAACATTACCCTTACTCTTAATAAAATTACGTAAAACATAAAATATTACGAACTTACACTGTGAATGATCTGATCCAATGTTCATATTCATGCGTGATTCTAATCTAATTCTCTAATATAACTAACTCGCGGACCATCGGGAATTTCTTCTTGTTCGCGGGGGTGGCTGTAAATGATTTTTTTTTGTTCCGACTCAAGATTTAGAGTTCCGCGTTTCGATCAATAGAAAATACGTCACATGTTACATGTGACGTATTTCCTCCTCCTATTTACGTTTACGCATAAAACTTTGTATCGACTCAATGAACCAGCAGCATATCGGGTATGTCAATCTATATTTCTTGGACCCTTCGCTGCAAGGGCAGCACGTATTAATTAAGAATCTATTTATAATATCGATTATCTTAATAGATAATTGTTTATATTCATTAAAATTGACGTTGTTCCCGCTTGCATACTTAGGATTACTTTCTATCCATAAAAAACACGGTGGATCGACCCGATTAATTCGCGACATATTGGGCATGTCGTGCTGTATTGCGCATGCTGTTTGCTGCAAGGGTAGCACATTGTTAAATGCTTGCAAGGCAAAATGAGTACATCTGGAAGGCTCGACAAACAAATACTGCATGCTGTGAAGAGCCGATTTGACGTTCTTTTATTTGCGTTCACCGATGCGGCGTTCACCGGTGCCTCTCCGGGAACGGGTATGGGACCGGAAGCTGGTGCCTCTTCGGGAATGGGTACGGGGGCGAAAGCCGGTGCCTCTTCGAGAACTGGTGCGCCGTTGGGAGCCGGCGCGTCATCTTCATCATCACTTATAATGATGATATTGCCATTACGGACTGGTGGCGGTTCCTCATCGTCGTCGTCACTTATAACGATTGATCTATCGGCGTTTTGTTCACGAGGTTGCTGTGGCACATGGACAACCGGTGCATTTCCGTAAACTAAAAAATGTTAATAAGTAGAAACGAATATGGATTGAAAACGATCGAGTAAAAATGTATAGATATATATATTGATTGACATTAAAAGTTTCATATTTCAATGTCAATGGGTTTCATTATTATATTCAATATCATTTACCTGCACTGTACACTGGCCCAATGGCAACTTGTTGCCGAAACGAGAGGACGGTTTGTAAAAACAGGTCCATGGTCATCCTACGATAATAATACATTCAAATATTTATTTTCGTTTTAATGAAGCTTATCTAATAGCAAACTCTTAACTGATTGAAAATCAAACGTTCGGAAACGAAACGCGCAAATCTGCGACTGAAAATAAAAAAAATTAAATTAAAAAAGATTTGCTTGTCTATCTGTTGAAGTCGCATACAATTCGAATTGAAAGAACGATGCGATAAGGGTGAATATTTATTCGGTGGTCAGTATTAAAGTAGAGGGTATTAAGCATTAAGGTAGAACGTATCTCAAAATGTATGTTATTCATTATTAATAATCTTCCGATTATGAAAAAAAGATAATTTGATTTATAATAATTGAAAATATTCCATTGGTTAGAGACATATAAAAAAAAATTGTTTCTATTTCCTTCATGTTATGGATTCCGTTTTTTAAATATATATACATATATGTATATATTTCATGATTTTTAGCTCATTGAAAAATTAGACAATCGTAACGAAATTTTACGGCTGGACATTATATGTCAAATATCGATAATTTTCGGTTCGTTGGTAAGTTTATTTTAGTTTGTCATAAAACTGACCTTCCAGAATTCAAGAGGTTCAGATAGTGTGCTGTATGCGCATTATCTTCGAGGTGATGTGTTGTTTCGTACGATGGGACGGTGTGTCGACCTACCCAATCGTTCTCAGCTTCGGCGATGAATCGAGTGAGTTCATCTGTTTGCCATATAAAGAATCATATTAATTCAAAGTAAACTATTAACTAAATGTTGAATTTGTAATGAAAACATTTTTTACTCAAAGCTTCGGTCCTCCGTTCGCACGGTATGAGTGGCATCCACAAGATATCTCGCGGCTCGGCCGAATTTACGTCGGTTGTCCATCGTTCAAAAATTGCCTAGGAAAGATAAATATTTTTATAAACTTTCGCTTGTATGAAAAAATGAGATTTTGTCTAACGGAAATCGTAAATTACTCTCGCCAAGTTTATTCGGAGTTTTGGCGAGGGACCGAGGAGAAATCGAAACACGGCTTCGTACACGGAAGAACACTAATTGCCGCAAAATATGTTTATTATTGGAACCGCCTGAAACATTTCAGTTTGCACATCGCAGGGAATATTTGTTGAAATTTCGAATACTTACCACGCCTTGACGTTGAATGTATATGACGACGAGCTGGCGAACTCTAAAACCGGGGACATTGATCTGCAAATTTATAAAACAATGTAAATAGTGAATGTATTTATGATAACGTTCGATTAAAAGGTCGGGGAGTCCCGGACTCGTCGCAACACGAACAAGTTGGAACACCCGCCGTAAACTTTTTATTATTCAGCTGTATAATATTTGTTTAATATTCGGTAGATTTTAGTATTCGATTATATATCATTTTAAAATATTTGTATTACTTATTAAAATTACTTAATAGATTTCTAGAACTGTATTTAGGCATGATAACAAATCTTCCACATTATCATGAAAAAATGATTTGTAAATGTTTTTACTCACGCTGACCATGCCGGATACATATATTTCCAAGATCCTACTTAATTGTTTCGGTATGGCCATTCCCGCAAAAATGACCGCAACGTGTCGATCGTTGGAGAGCACGATTCCGCAGAATAAAAGTTGGTTCGGTCGGTAGTTCGTAAGAAAGATATCCAACTGCCCGAGATGCATAGACGTTCTCTGCAACAATTGGAACCTTTTGTCTCTCCTTCGTCTCACCAATGACCGTAGACACACACCAAGGTTGACCCCAATGTATCTGTAACATTTACAAAAGAATGTCAAACTATATCGAATGTTATTTAAAAAAAAATTATTTGAAAATGCGTTACATTCAGCAATGCAGCTCGCATTATCACATGTTACATGTTACATTACTTATTACGTCCCGTCTCGCGAGTTCGAACAAAACATGTGTAACGTCGGTCCCTACTTTCGAATTACAGTCCAAGCTCCGTATTCTTAACTCCCCTTAACTCAACCGATCCTTTATTTTAACTCGTTACCATGACAACGAGTTCCCTTAACTGTATTTCCCCTGAGTCCGATTGCTCCACTCCAAGCGGAGCCTATTTCGTAAAATGTAAACTGCGCATGCGCAGCAGGTACATACAAGGTGGCTTCGTACCTTCGGACGCGTACACCCCTCGTTACCCCTATTCGCAACAACTGACCGGGAGTAGGGACGATAGGGGAAATACAGAGAAGGGAACGGGTCCGCTCCCGTCGAGTTAAGAATACGGAGCTTGGACTGTAAGACATTGGCCCTTTACATCAGGGACGAAGATCTCGCCTCACACTGCCGTAGATAGGGGATATTTTGGGAGGATGTTTGAGACCGGAGTCTCGTAACACAATAGTAGAGGATGCCGGAATAAAGTCGAAGAGTTGTCGTTGGATTAGTACTCATTATATATTTATTTATGGTCGGCGTTTGATTATGGTACAATCTTAGTATTACAATTACTTGTCACACTTTAGAGTTCTAGAGACTTATCCGCGCAGGGCTTTCGTAGTGAGCCTCAACGAAGAGAGAGTGTTGCTCGCTCTGTGGAGTTCCGTCGAAATAAGCCGTAGATGGTGATCGGAGAACAATTGAACAATTACTGATTTTTAACGAAAATCCGCACCCTTAATTTACTAGTTTTAATCCTATGCTTGTAGTATAAAGTTGGTAAAGCGGTGGGGTCAGTTTATTGAGAAAGCGAGCCTTATAAAATGTTCGATATAAATGTGTCTAGCGACTCTTGTGATGAAAATTAACAGACGCGGAAAGATTTGGAACGGGTGCATGCTTAGAAGTGCGTAAGAATATCGCCGCTAGTTTTTACAGAGATGCATAAAGTTTTCGGAGATATCTCTAGACTAGAGTATACCGCATAGAAGAGGTTGAGAGGGGTAGCTGGATGCGACGTGCTATGACAGCGTGCTCCTACGTGGTTAGACGCGCGCGACTAGTCCGGATAAGTTATAGGATAGTGGAGCACGTGCAGTGCGTGAAAGTAAAGGCGCGCGTAAGCGAGACACCGAATTCTTTTCTAGAGGAGATAGTTTTTATGTTCCTATCTTTCGTATTGAAGTAAATAGAAATAATCGGTTGATTCGACGAATTATGGCGAACACATGTTTATTAACCGAAGAGCGATCGAGCACTGAAAAAACAATACGCGAATAACAAAAAACAAGGGATGAACGTTGTCGGGAAGAAATTATCTGAAGATAACTTAGTTAATCATTAACAAAAGTGTGCTAATAAATATCGCGATGTTTTTTCAAAAGTCAATAGTTTCAACACTCACACTTTGACGTCTCGAAAAATTATTTATTTTACGTCTGATTTGTTAACGACTCGCAACATATACCTTTGATTCTGGAACGTATTTCTTGTAAGCGATTTCGTAAGAATATTAGCTTGCTGATCGTTCGTAGAGACGCACTCCAAAACAAACTGCTTCGCGGCATACATTTCTAGTATAGCATGATATCGGACATCAATATGCTTGCTTCTTTTGTGAAATTCCGGATTTCTTAACAACCGCAAAGCACTTTGATTGTAGATTTACAGAACTGCTTTTTGCGTTGTACACGTGAGGTCTCGAATCAGCCTCTTCATCCAAATTAAGTCCTTTACTGCCTCACTTGCCGCGACGTACTCCGATTCACATGTTGACAGTGCTACGGTGCGTTGTGAACGCCAAGAGATTGTTCATGGTCTAAGGTATTTAAGAATTCGCTTCACAGCATTCCAGTGTTCAGTCGTCGGTTTCTCAAGGTATTGACTTGCTTTATTAACTGCGTAAGTAATATCGGTCGATATTATATCGTCGATACCTGTCGATACGGGACGTTTGCGATTTCCTCAGCCCTCAATTCTGATGTCTTGCGCATCTCGTGATGCTTGTCGTCGGTAATAGCTACCGAATTCGTATTTCCCATTCTAAAACGTTCTAGAACTTTGTTTGTGTATGCTTCCTGATATAAAGATATCGCTCCTTTTGTTCTCTGTTCAAAATTGAACGTCCACCGATTGTCGATGATCTTCTGATCGCTCGACGGAGGAGTAAGAGTCCACGTATGATTCCACGTATCGAGCGATTTCATTTCTTCGTCCATTGCTTGTTTCCATAAGTGTGCACCATCGCAGTTTATAGCGTCTTCGTAAGTGAGTGGTTTATGAATTTCCACTGCTGCACTCGCAATTAACTGAGCGATCCTGTATCGAACAGGCGCCTTGATTTAATTTCTATTTCGTAGATTGTATCCTTCGTATTCTTCTTTTGCTGTGATAACGTTATTCGGCTCTTGTGCGCCGTCGATCTCGTCGTTCGCTTTTTCAAATGGTTCATCCTCTTCATCTAATTCGACTTCTTCCGCTCCGTCATCTTGTCATATGTTGATCGGTTCTACAGCGTCTCGTATCTCTGCATGATCTCTCAAAAGCTTTCCAGCTTTCGGTATCTCGAGAAGCGTCTAACGTTCGCGCTCGATTTCAATGTCATTATTACGTCGACCCGAAAATTTGGCATCCCTGCAGAATTGTAGTCGTTTCTGTTGCTGAAACCAAACACGATATCCCTTGGATTTTTCGTCGTATCCAACTAGTATACGCAATTTGACTTTTCGATCCCATTTGCGTCTTTTCTTCTTTGGTATATGCATGTACACTTCTTCCACAAAGATTCTCAAGCTGTTGATGTCAGGCTGTTTCCCAGGCCACAGTTCGTAGGGTGTTACTTACTCCCTTTACCGTGCTCGGTCCCGTCTTGTTCAACACATTTACTGCTGTCTTGGCAGCCTTTGCCCAGAGCTTCGTGCTTAATTTTCTCGCATGTGTCCTCGCTGCTTCGACTATGGGGTTACGACCAGACGAGTTCTCGCGAGTTCGTACAGAACATGTGTAACGTCGGTCTCTCTTTCGAGTCGAGGCGTTCGCCCTTTACAGCAGGGACGGAGACCTCGCCTTTACACTGCCGTAGATAGGAGATACGTTGGAAGGATGTTCGAGACCGGTAGTCTCGTTGCACAATTGTAGAGCATGCAGGAATATGTTACGTCCTACGTAACCTTTCTACATAGCAATTACCAGGAATCCGAAAATATAGAGCATAAGTATCTTTCTCGAGATAAGGCATTAGAGCCTCGCGTACAAGTCAGCCACGCGCTCTCATACGTCTATAACCCAAACGGCCGAGGCACGCGCCTATCTTCTCCGCCACATACTACCGAGAAGCAATACGTCAGATGGCCTTTGCGAGCTATAAGCCTTTCTATATCCGCGCTCCGTTATCAACACATAGGACACCGCCACTGAATTTTATTACGCCTATTAAAAAAACGTCGAGTCTATTTCTCTATATATTCGGTCATCTCATAATTTTTTAGCCAAAGCAACTAATCTTTTCGCCGAAACTCTTCCTATCGACAATTAATTAGACGAACGGAACTCATCGCGACTGTTACTTCAAATAAAGGGTCGCGAACTCAATAGCCCCACCACTACACAATATTTTTGCACTGTTAGTATCGGACTAAACTAGTATATAGGTCGAGCATCGTTACCAAAAATTAGTAGTTCTTCGATTATTCTCCGAGCATCATCATCCGTTTACCAGCGAAACTGCACAGAGCGAGCAAGGCTCTGCACCACGAGACTAACTACGAAAGCCCGATCGCGGCTAAGTCTCCGGTAAAATAAGTCCAATTAAGTGTTTGTAAACGGAAAATTGTATTGTCACGGAACATCGGAAATAAATCAAGTATTTAGTGAGTACAGCATAATAAGCCGTCTACGAATATTATTTCTGCATGCTCAACTATCGTGCTACGAGGCTATCGTCGCAACCATCCTCCTAGCGTAATCTCCTATCGACGGACAGTGTACGGCGAGGTCTCCGTCCCTGAGTAAAGTGCCAACGCCTTGACTCGAAAGAGAGACCGACGTTACGCATGTTCTGAACGAACTCACTTGAGCTCGTCGGGACGTAACAAATGAAATCGAAGAGTGGTCGTAGGTTTAGTACTCACTATGTATTTATTAAATGTCGGCTTTCGATGATTTTACAATCTTCCTATTACAATTACTTGCTTAGTTGTAGAGCTCTAGAGACTTAGCCGCGCGGAGCTTTCGTAGAGAGCTTCGTCGGACAGAGCCTTGCACGCTCTGCGGAGTTTCGTCGAAGTAACCGTAGATGATGATTGGAGAGTAACTGCACAACTACTGAATTGCTAACGAAAATTCTCGCTCTTATATACTAGTTTTAACCCTATGCTTCTAGTATAAAAATGGTAAAGCGGTGGGGTTACTGAGAAGCGAGTCTCGTAAAAATGTTTGAGATATATATTCGCTCAGTGACTCTTTTGGTAAAAATTAATAGTCAAGGGAAGAGCCGCAAAGAGTTCGCCTTGGGGTGCGTCGTGAGATGTTTGACATGTATATTCGTCTAGCGACTCTTTTGGTAAAAATTAAGAGTCAACGAAAGAGTTGCAACGGTTTTCGTTAGGGATGCTTAAAGATTTCGGGTGTCATCTCTTAAGAGAGAGCACTAATGTATAGAAGAGGCTGCGAGGGTCTAGCAACTCTTTCGGTAAAAAAACTAAAAGGCGAGCGAAGTGTGGCAGAGATCTTCGCTTCGCGACGCGTGTGAGGTTTGCCACTAGCTTTACAGAGATGCATAAAGTTTTCTAGTCTCATCCATAGGCGACGGCAATAATGTAGAGAATCTAGCGACTCTCATGGTAGGAAATTAATAGGCGAGGGAAGAGTTGTAGCGGTCTTCGCCTTGCGGTGCGTGTGAGGGTTGCCGTTAGTTTTTACAGAGATGCATTAAGTTCGGTAGCATCTCTAGGCGACGGCGATAATGTGTGGAAATGGCTGAGAGAGTTAGTTGTAGGCGACGCTCTATGGCGGCGTGCCGTTGTTACATCTCGCGTAACCTATTGCATAAAGGCAGTGCTTGAAGCCACGAACACGTAAAAACTTATTCCTTCGACGGCAGAATTTGGGGCTCGCTTATGCATGCCTCTGCTCACACGCACTGCGCGTGCTCTTATGCACTTGGTGCCCATAACTTAGTAGGCCTAGACGCGCGCGCCTAACCACTTGGCGGCACGCGGTTATAGAGCGTCGCCTACGACTAACTCTCTCAGCCTCTTCTACACATTATCACCCTCGCCTAGAGATGACACCAAACTTTATGCGTTTCTGTAAAAACTGGCGGCAACCCTCGCACGCACGGCAAGGCGAAGACGCTGCCACTCTTCCCTCGCCTATTAATTTCTTACCATAAGAGCCGTTAGATTCTCTACATTATCGCCGTCGCCTACGGTTGACACCCTAAAACTTTACGCATCTCTGTAAGAAGTAGCGACGGTCTTCTCACGCACCGCAAAGGCAAAAGCCAATGCAACCGCGACTAATAATTTTTACCAAGACAGTGCGCTCTAGCCTAGGAGTGTCATCTAACTTTATGCATCTCCGAAAAAGGGTTTAGCGGTGTTCTTCTTATGGATTTCTAAGTAAAAGCTACCCGAAATCTTTACGACCACCAATTTTTACCGAAAGAGTCGCTAGGCGAATATGCATCTCAAACATTTTTATGAGACTTACGCTCATTATTTCAACCCCTCCGCTCTACAATTTTTAACATTGGACACATAGGGTTAAACTAGTATAAAAAGGCGAGCATTTTCGGTAGCAACTCAGTCGTTCTGCAGTTACCATCCGACCATCATCTACGAGATTCCACTAAGCGTGCAAGGCTCTGCCCGACGAAGTACTCTACGAATCTACGAAAGGCCCTGTGCGGCCAAGTCTCTCTATAGAGCGCGCAAGCTCTGCCTGACGGAGCTCTACGATAGCCCTGCGCGGCTAAGTCAGCTCTGCCCGACGGAACTCTCTACGATAGCCCTGCGCGGCTAAGTCCACGGAGCTCTCGAGTTTACCAAGTACCATAACGCGAAGATTGTACCAACAACCGAACATCGAATTTAATAAAACAATAGTGAGTACTGAAACTATGACAACTCTTCGAATTATTCCTGCATGCTCTACAATTGTGCAACGAGACTATCAGTCTCAAATATCCTTCCAACGTATCTCCTATCTATGGCAGTGTAAAGGCGAGGTCTCCGTCCCTGAGTAAAGGGCTAACGCCTTGACTCGAAAGAGAGACCGACGTTACACATGTTCTGTACGAACTCGCAAGAGCTCGTCTGGACGTAACAAAGCCTCGATGTGAGATTTGTGAGTGTTCTATTTGCCGGAGTTGCCGACTCCCACGCACTCAGAAAGTGACCATAACTTGACGGTAATGTTATGAGAATCTTCGTCATTATCATCTTATCGGAAACTTTCTCACCCATGAATTCAAGTTTGTGTCCTATATCTTTTAGACTCGCTATATGGGATGCGATGCTGTCTGTAGAACCCATCGTCGCACTGTACCACAGTTGCTGCAGCATATGTATTCTGGCTTTAGACTTCAGTTCATATACACTGACTTTAACTAATTCCACATTTCAGCAGCACTCTTACAATTTATAATGTACAGAAGTGCCTGAGATCCCACGGACAGAAGATAAGCGGCACATCTTCTGTCCAAAACGATCTGCATTTATCCATTCCGCAGTTCATCTTTCGTACTCGGCTATCACTGCGGCGTTTGCGTTTTCCTCCCGCAACCGCTCGATTGTATCACCGTTAACAACGCTCCATGCTCCGCTTGCATTTAGGATGACGCGTGCCTGACCTCACAGTCAGACTCGTGCTTCGGCAACAAACGTTGGAGTCAAACCATGCCGGCGATCGTGGCGAAACTTCTAGATGGATCGCTGGATCCAAAAATAAATAAAAAATCATTATTTGTTCCGACTCTCTAAGCAGACTATCCATGCTGGAAAAACCAGCAATAAGCATTAATGAACACTCGATTACGTAAAAGTGTAAAAAAAAATTATTTTACTTACGTAACGAACAGTCTGACGTTCAGTTAATCAGGGTACCCGCTCATAAAGGGATTAAGAGCAACGAGGCGGCGGACTCGCTGGCAAAACGCGCGTTAACCGCCCCGATAATCTGAGATTTTAAACCCGACGTCTCTGACCAAGTCGCTGAACTCAATCTTCGATACAAGCGCCTTACTGAAGTCAAGTTTGACGAAAGGAGTCTAACTAAGAAGACTAACTACTTTAAAGAATTCTGGACGGAATCTAAACACCCTTGGTTTCAAGGCATGAATATCTGAAGGAAATCGATTACTCTAATCAATCGTAATTACTTACATCGCATAAAAAAAATGACTAACGCCTGTGATTGCGGGGAGGCTATCCAAGACTTCCCGCACATATTCGAATCTTGTCCCCGCTTTTTTGAGCCGAGAAGGCATATGAGGGAGGCCCTCAGTAGAGCAAAATTACCCCTCCCTTTTAACTTCAATCATCTACTGAAAAAGGCGGTCGTCATCGCGATCCTCGAAGACTTCGTAGAAAATGCGGAATTAAATCTCTAGCTTGACTTGTAAATTCGTCATTGATAAGTTCACTATAAAAAAAAAATATATACGAAATCTAAATCCCCTTTAACCCCCCCCCCCCCCCCCCCGCAATTCCCTTCTTCCCTCTCTATCCATCATGGCCGACGGAAGAAAAGAAAGTCCGCAGCGCGGCTCGGTGCAGCAGATCCCCCCGAACTGGGGACATCACGAGAAAACCACTAATTCGTGAGGTATTGGTGAGGCTATCGGTACCCCTACACGTGTTGTTGGGTTCTTCGCCTCGAAGCCACAGAGCGCTTTTATGTGTGAGCCCTATTACGTCCCAACGAGCTCAAGCGAGTTCGTTCAGAACATGCGTAACGTCGGTCTCTCTTTCGAGTCAAGGCGTTGGCCCTTTACTCAGGGACGGCGACCTCGCCGTACACTGCCCGTCGATAGGAGATTACCCTAGGACGATGATCGAGACGATAGCCTCGTAGCACGATGGTAGAGCATGCAGAAATAATATTCGATGACGGTTTATTATGCTGTACTCACTAAATACTTATTTATTTTTCGATGTTCGGTGAGAATACAATTTTCCGATTACAAACACTTGGTTGAACTTACTTTACTGGAGACTCAGCCGTGGTCGGGCTTTCGTAGTCAGTCTCGTTGTGCAGAGCCTTGTTCGCTCTGTGCAGTTTCGGTGGTAATCGGATGATGATACTCGGAGAATAATCGAATAACTACTGATTTTCGGTAAAAATGCTCGGGTTTAAATACTAGTTTTAGTCTTATACTAGTAGTGCAAAAATAGTGTGTGGTGGAGGGGCTAATGAGTTCGCGACCCTTTATTTGAAGTAACCGTCGCGATGAGTTCTGATGGTCTAATTAATTGTCGATAGGAAGAGTTTCGGTGAAGAGATTAGTTGCTTTTGGCTAAAAATTGTGAGATGACCGAATATATAGAGAAATAGACTCGACGTTTTAAATAGCCGTAATAAAATGCAGTGGCGATGTCCAATGTATTGATAAGGGAACGCGGAGTTAGGAAGCTTATAGCCCGCGAAGGCCGTCTGACGTATTGCTTCTCGGTAGTATGTTGCGGAGGAGATGGGCGCGTGCTTCGGCCGTTTGGCTTATAGACGTACGAGTGCACGCGGCTGACTTGTACGCGAGACTCTAATGCCTTAACTGGAGAGACATATTTAATGCTCTTAACTCTCGGATTCTGGGTAATTGCTATGCGAGGGCTACCGTAGAAAAGGTTACGTAGGACGTAACACTCAGTACTTCGAGGTGTTAGTGGGTCTCGCTTGTTGGAGTCTCACTGCCTCTTGTGGAGCATAACATCCCTTAGAAATCGTTAATACGTGCGCCAGCATTCTTGTGGTAGTGGTGAGTTTTCTCGGCGTCGTGTACCATGGTGTTGGTGCCACACGTTTTGTCTCGGCCTCGAGCCGTAGTTTCACGCTTTCGAACAAAACTGTCTTGTAAGGCTCGAATAACAAAATCCGGACCAAAATGTTGATTTTCCTCGACGTATCGGTTAAAAACAGGGTTGATGTATAGATTTCGCCATCAAAGTCGATTTCGAGAAATATAAAACAATTCTCGACTTATACGACTTTCTGATATTACGATATTCGTCCAGAACGTGATGTGATCCTTCTAATACGCCGTTTGATTGTGGGTGAAATGCGATGGTTTTTATTTTCTTAATTTTTAACAATTTTGAAATTTGTTTCATAAAATGGCTAAAAAAATCCGTGCCTTGGACGGTTAGTACGACTCGTGAAGAACCGAAATTGCAAATAAATCTCTTGACGAACGATTCGGCTATGGTTACGGCTTTGGCGTTCGGTAAAGTTACCGCGACCGAGGATTTTGTCAATTGGTCTTGTATTGTGAGTATTGTAACGCGGCAAAATTTCGGCCCGTTAATTCCAGCTCGCTCTAGATCTCACAGGCAATTTCTCAGGGCCTATTATTAATTTGAGAATTATTTTTTATTATTTTCGACAAAATTATTTCATGTATTCGCGCCTCGGGCGAGAGAGGACTATCGAGAGAATTCTCCGGGGGAAAAAACATCGATTGTCATCGGAAATCTTCGGCATCGCTACCGTCGGCTAGTCAACGTCGGCAGGCGTTCTCGTGCCGTACCGAAATAATCTTCGAGGAGCCTCTACCCCCGGAGCCTTATCGTTGTTTAGACGATTATTACATCGGAGGAAAAGAACAACGTTTTTACCAGAGTCGCCGCCTTCAAATTGCAGCTCTCGAGTTATCTCGAGTTGGCGAGGAAAAGATCATCGCATGGGTTCTCGAACGCGGGGACTGAGTACCGCGAAGACCATCGTATCTGTCTCGCTCTCGCGCGTCAATCAGCGCTACGACGTTGTGAGAAAGTTCGAGAAATATTCAAATTTCCGAAAAGGGCCGAGCGTCGCGAATATCCGAAATTGTCGCGATTAGGTAGGGGATAGGGGTGTCGCAAACGAGAGCGTGAGAGACACGTTACTCGGGGCACTTCCCGTTGAGATTTGGAGCGAGTCGGATCCTCTATCTTCGATCAATTATCTGCTACAGTGGAATAGAGGACACGCGAGCCGAACAACTGCTTCGCCGTCGATCGGAAATTGGGGTAATTTCGGTGAGCTTTCTCGTCCGAGGGACTTTATAAATTCGATAGAGTAATTTGTTAAATTATTAGTGTGTCGAGTATTTTTATCTTCCGCGTGTGTGCTACCGACGTGGAGTAAAAAAAAGTATATTTTTGTTGGCGTGTTCCGTATTCGATTGTTCCCGAGAGATCGTGGCCGTTGGCATCGTCGGTATTAGTTTTTTTGTTTGCGTGGACAGAACCGCGGCACGTGCCCTTTCTATTGTCGAGCGATCGTAATTCGCTGCCGCGACGCTTAGTAAATTTTTGAAGTTGTTTCTAAAATTTTATTTTCGGGCCTTGGGAATAAATTCTACGGGAAGTCGCCATTCCGTGTATCGTCGTTCGCGGGGTACTCTAGCGCGCGGGTGGATTACCGAGGAATGAGTGTGGAAAATAAGAAAGTTTTGAGAAAATTGACTAAGCGATCAGGATTTTTGTTACCGGTTGTATTTTATGAAGAATCGTCCACGCGTTACCGTTTTGGAGAATGTGAGTTGTTTTTGTAAAATTAATTTATTGTGTGTGCGATGAGCGAACGAATGTCAAAGGAGTACCGCGCGTTGCAACGAGAGTCTTCCCGCGACGCGAACATTTATTTGTAGTGTGTGCATATGTGAGAGTTCGAGTGTGAGATCGAGAGCGAGTTCTCGAGCGATGTGCGAAGGAAAATAGTGAAATTGTATTTTTGTGAATTTTGGATCACGGGACAGGGGGTTTCCTCCGAGAACTTCGGTTTCTCCCCCTTTAGAATTATTTTGATTAAATAAAAGTTTCTTTTTTTTTGGTTCCCGTATTCGTGTGTCGAGTCTGCGAATTATTTTTGTGCCGTTACCGACGTTTACCGAAACAACCTTGCAGTAATCAACCTTGGGGCAGTAATCAACCTTGTCAATTTTTCTCCGGCACGTACGCACGCCTGGCGCCCATCTCGAAAGGGAAAAATTAAAGGAGAATTTATTTGTGACTTTAGCCTGCCGAGGTTGTGGTTCTCGTGGGTACGTGATTTCTCAACTTGAGAATTTACAGTACAGTATATATTCGTTTTGTTTATGAATCTTTGGTAATGGTCCCACAATATTCATTGCAATTTTTTCGAAAGCAGTGGGAGGCGTGTCGGTGGTTATCATCGGTTGCTTTGTCATGACTCTTACCAACTTTTTATCTGGCAATTTAAACATCTTCTAATATAATCTTGTACGTCTTGTTTTAGATCTTTCCAGTAGTACTCGTGTCGAATGCGATTATATATCTTGCTCACGCCTCTGTTGCTGCCGACGGTTGAGCAGTGTTTCTCTTTTATTATTTCTTCCCGTTCTTCTTCCTTCGGTTCCTTGATAATCCCCAAACAAATTATAATCTTTATATCGGTTTCTTTGAATAATTGACGGATTTGTGTTACGATATTCTCCCAATGTACATTGCAAATAGCGTAAGACTTTGCTACACTAATCGTTGATAATTCAGTTCCTCGGCGAGGTCTCTGCAACTTTTGAAACTTTCGACAATGTTCTCGAGGATGAACGTTGGTCCGTTTCTCCTGAACAACACTTTTGCTTCGCGCAGTTTTACTTTCCTTAAATTCGGCATTTCCTCACGATCTACTA
Organism: Cryptus armator; assembly: GCA_963971235.1. Lineage (NCBI taxonomy): Eukaryota > Metazoa > Arthropoda > Insecta > Hymenoptera > Ichneumonidae > Cryptus > Cryptus armator. Next base: position 6,258,161 of record OZ020235.1, read on the forward strand.
GTGATTGCGCCCCCTTGTCCATGGGCAGCCCCCTAGTGTCTACAAAAAACATCATGCTATCGATACGACTGTAGAAGAGATCTCGAGACTGCTTGGTGGTTTTGGAATTCTCACGCCTCCGTCTGTCGTCAGGTAGATTGACTTCGGGCCTCTCGCATTCGTTGCGGCGTACACGGCGAAGGGTGGTTTCGTCGTCGGAATTCTCAAAGTCGCTGTAGACCAAAGGTTGGTGTACGCGTTTTTTCCGTACAGGATTGTCCCCAATATCGCTGCCTTCGTCCGAAGGTTCGGTGTCTTTATCCGGCGGTTCGGCCTCTGTGTACTCGAATTCTTCAGCCACCTGCGGAGGTGCATCGTCTTCGTATGTAGTACCGTAGCTCGTTCCGATAACAGATTCTTATTCGACCTGTCGGCTGCAGGTTCCTTTAAAGGATTCTTGGTCCTTTCTTTCGAGTGGAGAGCTTTTCTGTGAATATATTTTTTATGTCTTTTTGATGGTCCTGCTGAGGGGATTTTCCCATAACTCGTGTCGCAAAGGTTACCCTCGCGATCCTCGGGGTTGTAACCTTCCTGCGTTCCGCCGCTCGTCGAAGCTGCACAGATATCGTCGTGGGTTGGGAGTTCCCACGGTTCCTCATCGGTCGCTAACAATGCTTTATCAGGATCTATAGTCTCATCGGTATCCTCATGGCCTTGTGCAGCTAAAGCCAAATATTCGGTGATTTCTTCGTCGGTCAGTCCTCGTGCTGGTTGATGGCGCATCACTGAGTTAGTGCGGATCATAAATATGCCGTCGGGGTTGGTAGGTTCGCAGACAGGATTCCGGACGAGAGCGTCGGCGTTTACATTTGTTTTTCCTGCTTTATACACCATGTATTCTTATGATCAGTCATGATCGAGAATTTCCGTCCATATAAGTAAGGACGGTAATGAAGGATGCCGTATACTATCGCGAGAGCCTCTTTTTCATAAGTATCGTACCGTTCTTCAGCCTTGTTTAAAGCACGACAAACGTATGCGCACGGATGGTCACGATTAATTTCCCCTTGAGAGAGTATGCCATTGATGGCTATCCCGGAGGCATCCGTCGTTAGAATACAAGGCTTAGAAAAATCTAGCTAGCGTAATACCGGCGCCGTGCACAATTTTCCTTTCAAAATATCAAAAGCCTCCTGTTCAACTTTCAATAAATCGTCGATAGTAGCCTGTTAGCCCTAAAAACTGACAAATATTTTTGACATTCCTCGGCAGAGGGAATTCGCGACTTGCTTCGAGTTTCTTAAGATCGGGCATGACACCGTCGTTGCCAATGACATGTGCTAAATAAGCGACTTCCGTCTTTAAAAATTCGCAATTTATTAGGATGTAATTTCAAGGTTGCAGCTTCGAGTCGTTTCATTGATTCTCCGTAGATAATTTCATGCTCGTGTAATCCTCGCGAATAAATAATGATGTCATCTAAATATACAAATATTCCTTTTCCCAGCAGTCCACTTTGAGTGAGGCCCATAGTTCTGTAGAACGTGGGTGGGGCGTTTTGGAGTCCGAACGGCATTCAAACGAACGCGACATGGCCTCTCGGCGCCGTGAATGCGGTCTTATGTCGGTTCAGGGGACTGACTTCTATTTGATGAAATCTCGACGCTGAATCGAACACGGAAAAATACTTTGCGCCGCCTAATTGGTCCAGTATCTCTGTGATATTAGGGATGGGGTAAGCAACCGCGACTGTTTTTTCATTAAGGATCCGATAATTAAACACTACTCTCAATTTTTTATTTCCCTTGGAGTCGTTCTTTTTCGGTACTATCCACACGGGGCAATTGTAAGGGGAGGTTGAGGGTATTATCACTCCGTTTTGTTCCTTCAGATGTTCCTGGTCGGCTTTTTCTTTGTCGATTTCTTTATCCTTATTTTCGAATTTCTTCTTTGCTATGCCTTTTTGAGTCTCTGCCTTTAGATTTGCCTCTTCTAATTCCTTTATCGTTTCGTGGATAATAAAAAGGGTTTCATTTTCGTTGACTGTATCTACAGTGATTACCGACTTGTTACCCTAGGTGCTTCTTCGTTTGTTAACATACTCGTGTATTATTTGGTCGGCAATAGTGGTATTGGATCGAGTTGAGCGAGTGGGACGACACGGCGATTCACTCTTTTTATCGGAGTTATTAGAACTCATTTAGAATTTTCGAGAGAAAATGGAGGAGAATTATTACGTTATTATTGTATTTTTCTCTCGGTTTATTGCTTTCGTATTCTATTTTCTTGTGATTTGTCTCCTATGTCTGCGGGAGCGTGTTTGAATGAACGATATCTTGCATCGCATAATAATTTTTACCTTTTGGTGTCGGCTGGATACGAACAAGTAGCAATACTTTCTAATCAATCTTTTTAAAACGCTTAGAGCGGACTCGGCTAGTATGTAAAAATTATCTACGTTCCTGCTTTTTTCTTTCTTTTTTTTTATATTTGTTATTCGTTTATTATTGACTCTATTCAACTAATCGCGTGTAATAGCGATTATTGAAACCAGGTTCGGGGATACCCGCGGTCCCTGTTCTCTTTGACTTATGGGTTTCGTACTTTATTGTCTTACAATTTGTCTAGCATGATTGTGGGAGCGTAATGGGATGTTTAATGCCTTGCGAAACTTGAGGCTTTTTCCTTTTGGTATCGTCGAAATGTGAACAAATAGCAATAGTTTCTAATCAATCTTTTCCTAAATTTTAGAATGAAATTCTAATTCTTCTAATTCTGGAAGAATAATTCTAGTTAACTATCATATAGAGGTCGTATGAGTATTTTTCGTTTTTTTTTTTTCAAGTTCGATCAGCTAAATGGGTGTAACAATGATCATTAACGAACTCAAAGTTACTGAAACCAATTGTTGGGGATAGCAGAGGTTTCTGCTGGTTTTACTGGTGTGATTATCATTCGAATTCGCTCGATCTTAACAATTTGCGGTTTATTCCCACGTGGCTTGGTAAAAGTCTCTGTCGTGAGAGGGTTGCTCCAAATGTCACAGAATATCGCTTCGTTCTATGTCAGGTATAGAAAATCTATTTCTACCGATTTTTCAGTTAATTCTTTATAAGTCTCTGACGCTGTTTCGGTGAAGGTTTTTCCGCCAATATTCTCTACCTCGTTATTAACACCTTGATCTTCGCTTCCTTGTGTAATTAGTGCGCGAAGTAAATGCCGCCAGCCACCGGGTTTTGGCATAAGGATCGTAAAATGTTCTTCCTTTTTTTTTTTTTATCTTTTTCCTCTCATTTTTTTTGTACAGCAGTCAAGGAGGGGTTTGGGTCTTGGGATATCTGTGTCCAAGCGTGTGTGTGAAAGGGTTTTGTGTTACGTCATCAACTTGTTCGCCTGTGGATGTGTTTTAACAAATGATGGTTTATAAGTAGTTTGTGTGCATTAATGTACCTTCATCAACTTGTTCGCCTGTGGAAGCGTTTAAACAAATGATGGCTTATAACTAGTTTGTGTGTGTCAATGTACCTTCATCAACTTGTTCGCCTGTGGAAGCGTTTAAACAAATGATGGCTTATAACTAGTTTGTGTGCGTTAATGTACCTTCATCAACTTGTTCGCCTGTGGAAGCGTTTAACAAATGATGGCTTATAACTAGTTTGGGTGTGTTAATGTATCTTCATCAACTTGTTCGCCTATGGAAGCGTTTAAACAAATGATGGCTTATATGTAGGTTTGTGTGTGTGAGTGCGTACAAAGGTATACATCAACTTGTTCGCCTATGGAAGCGTTTAAACAAATGATGGCTTATATGTAGGTTTGTGTGTGTGAGTGCGTACAAAGGTATACATCAACTTGTTCGCCTGTTGAAGCGTTTAAACAAATGATGGCTTATATAACTAGGTTCTGTGTATTAATGTATCTTCATCAACTTATTCGCCTGTGGAAGCGTTCAAACAAATGATGGCTTGTGTGTATGGACGTATGCGGGGGAAAGGTTGTATAAGGATTCTTCAGTAGAGGAGCCTGTACTGAGTTTTATCGAATGATCTAAAGAAAAAGGAACAATGTACCTAGATATCCGTATTGTTTTTTTTTCCTTCACTTCTCCCCTTTTTTTTTCTTTTTCCGGCAAGCATTCTAATGATCTCGGACGAGCCCCCAAATTCTGTTACGTCCAAACTAGGGTTCTTTTTCTTCGGCTAGTTTATACTGTAACTGTTGCCTCCGCTGGACATCGCACGCGCCGGTTAGGAGGGTGTTTGGCCGACCTTTACCACACCTGGTGTCGATAGCGTGAACAACATTTGGTCCTTTTTAAAGCCTTAACCTTGCGAGAAATTGCTTGGGATGGAGCCCTTAAGAATGCTTGTCGTGTTTGTGTCTTAGGGTGTTAACTATGTAGTTACGATTCGAGTCCTCTTTGAGAAAGAGAGATAGAGAGGGAATCTTCGATGAGACTACGGGTACCTGCCATTCTTCGGATAAGGTTGCAACGCGAGGCACAGGTGAACGGAAATTCCGAGGGGACTTTACGAATCACTGGGTTTCAAGGAGCAAAATGAAATTATGCGCAATCAACAACTTGTAAAGATGTACTTACGGTGGTTGCTGTTGATCTATGGACGATCGTTGAAAAGGTAATTTTCCTCACGCTGGTTGTCTCCGTTGATTAATTAGGGGAAATAATAAAGAAAATGGTTTCGGGATTCGATCCCTTTACGATTTATCGGAACTTTGCAGTTTAAAAATTCGTAAATGGTCGAAAAATGTCTCGTAAATAAGTCAAAGTTGCGCTATGACTGAGCCGCAATATGGTCAGTATAACGTTCGGAAATCGGAGAGAATTATGTGTAAACACGGAGTCCACTTATTGGTCGGAAGTTGGGTCTCAATGTCTGTCCCGAGCCTTCAATTTCGGGGTTTTTATACTTTTTTTTCTTAACGATATGTGGTGGGGAAAAGGTGTTGCTATGGGAGTGTCTTTTTGTATATCTATTTCTCCTAAGATTTGGGTACACTCAGCGAGAAGATGAGGGAGGTAGCGAATCTTTCCTTTTGATTGGACCAGGAGTTTTAGACCCTTCTTCTAGTCAAACTCGAGCGTGTCGGGCCCACGCCGTGGGTGACGGAGTGGGATATCAATGAAAAGGGCGCGAAACAAATCACGTAGGCATCATTTCCCTCTTCTCGCTTTCTGTTTTCCAAGAATTCGTTTATAGCTTTCAGCGGCGTCCAGTGTCTCCGAGGCAGGGTGTTTCTCGGTAGAAAAAATTACACTTGCGACTATTTATAGAACGAATTTCATCAGATTCCTCTAACAAAGAAAACCGGTCTTCTAGATCGGAAATGCCTCTTCACTGTGAATTCTATGAGTTGATTTGCAGATATGCAGTTAGTGTAAAAGTATCGGTCTCTTAATTTGTAATTTCTAAGTAAACCTTTTGTAAACACACGAAAATGTTTATTTTAATTGTGATGATTTTTTAGTGCGTAGTTTTCCTTTGAATAGCTGTCGCTTGTCCTATTAATGAATAAATGTTTGTTTTTTTTGTTATCGATTTAATCGAGTATCGGATTCGGGAGAGCTCGGCATATCTCGGACACGCCAATAAAGCTTCGTTTAAGGTAGTTATCGCGCGGGATCGATTTTCTTAAGATATCGTTCAATTTTTGTGTCTTCATTATTTAATGCGTCTTCAATACACGTCTGAAGTTACAGCACGATTTACCACTCAGAACCAGAGAAAAAAATTTATTAAAAAAAGTCTTTATTCTCGGCATTCCCTATCAAACAACATGGTGGATAACATTTTCGATTACCGTAAACGTATCCTTCTTACCATTTTAAACGAACTTTTTTGAGGGTTAGACAAATGTCCAATCCTTACTTTCCCGAAATTTGGAAACAATCGACCACATACTTTGAAAAATTCAATTTTGCAATGATTAGTTAATTGCATTTTGAAATTATTATTATGCAAAATCGATAATTTCATCACCAATATGCTTGATTTTTTACAGATTTTCAGACCACTGAGAAGTTTTTGCAATTCCCTCTCATTTCTCTCAAACTTATGTGAAGTCAGACTGTTCGCGCGATAACTACCTTAAATAACAAATGCCACTTTGACCTTTCGTGGGAAATTTCTCGAGGTTTAATTATTTTACATGGTATATGTGTGAGGGTGTTGTGTTACTGTTCATGTTTTACGCTAAAAAGTGCATAGATTGCCTTCGACCTGAGGTTCGAAGGACCCTTTTTATTATTCGAAACTTTACGCGGCCTGTTTTGTCGAACGAGCTACCTCTCGGCCGTTGCCTGAGAGTCCGGCCCTCTTCTTGCATCTATGATTGTTTAACTCTTTCTACTGTTCTCCACTTATTACCTATGTGTATTTATTTATTATTGAAGGATAAACTGTAACGTGATTTTGAAGTCACGCACAACTTCGCCCTTTCTCCCTATCTACCGGGACCGCGAGAGCCGTTGGGGCGCCAGCCTATCTTTAATTACCGGCGGAATAGGCAAACCGCCAAAAATCCGAACGTAAACGTAACCCGCGAAATCGGAAACTAATCAGTCCCGGAGACAGAGAGGTCGGTTACGGTATACCCGATTCGCTCAGGGTGCTAAGTTGTGGAGAGAGGGTGTGGGGCGATGGCCCGAAGTCAATGGAAGGAATTTTAAATAAAGAAGTCGGGTTCTGGTGTACGTGTTCCACTATTGAATAAATTCATTCTAATACAGAGTTCCTACCTTTATACAAAATTATCATCGTTAGCGCGAGAGAGAGAGCTCGGACACAATCGGACGAGAACACTCGATCGGACACACCGAGATGGAGAAAGCGTAAGCGAACAACATGCGGCGTAGCGGGAGCGGGTAGCAAGGCACTCGAAAACGCAGGGATCGCTTATGAGGACGAGCAAACATCGGTATCACGTTGCGAAAGCTCTGGGTAAGCCGCTATAGTATCCCGGGAAAATTAGATCGATAACGCCAAGGGATATAAGACAAAATATCGAACTGGTAGCGCATGGGAAAAATCACCACCCGAAATATGTAATGCAATGGGAGAAATAACAATGCATCGGTAATGCACGTGAGCGGTAGCCAGGGAGCGCGCGAGAATGATAACGAGTCCCAAAGGCGAGAACACACGTGAATGGAAGCGAGAACGAGAGAGCGCACGAGAAATAGAGAGAGCAAGATGACGAGACAATTCGGTAATGCGCACGGATCTACGGAGACCCGTCGATAGTCGGTAGCATGGGGGAAAGAGAGAACGCAGCGCTAGGCTGAGGGAGAGAGAGAGCACCGTTTGGGTCGAGAGCACGGCGAGAACTCTACTCTTCCCGTAACGAGGAGCTCCTAATATTCGCGATATGCGGAAACTCGAAACTCCAAAGGGCCAATCAGATAACGATACGTCAATATGTGACAAAGGGAGGTGGTCACCCTAGGAATTTACCTATCCGCGGTGGCTATCGCGTGGGGGTACTCTCCGGGTTTCGGAAGGATCGAAGGGAAAACATATACGTAACTCGGGAACGGCAACCAATGTGCGAAAAGATAACAAGAAAATGCGATCGGTCAATCCACGCCGTTGGGTGATCGCAATCCCAGACGGATATGGCCTTCCAAATACAAACGGACCTCTAAAACATTTCTCCCCCTCCTTTACCACTTTTGGAGCGTCGATCCTACGATCGAGCCTTTGTACCTTCCCTCGCAAATTACCGTAAGGGGGAAATTTCGGTAAATACCGGGTGGCAAGTGAAATCTGCCTCTATCCACGGCAATTACCGGCCCCTAACCACAATAGAAATGTTTAATTTGCGTATTTTTCTACTATACTAAAAATTAACAAAGAAAATAAGCTTACGCAACTCTTAATTTTATCGATAACGAGAAAATAGCCTAAATTTATAAAGGTGGCCGATGATAGTGTCCTTTGGGGCGTAATTCTCGAAAATTACGTCACAAAACACAACCGCTGAACTGAACAAAATCTTGTCTACGAGTAATTTTCCTCATCATTTTGTTTACATAGTACGTTCTCAATTTTGTTGCTCTGTTTTCTGTTATTTTTACTTTAATTTTTCATTATCGAACGGCAATTATTATTCTTTAGTTTTTCCTTTCTGGTAATTAAGGGATTTCCGTTTTCCATTAGAAGATAATCCCGTGATCCTTCCTCTGAGATCACGATCGTGGCCCCCTTCTTTCTTCCTCTAAGCCGTAGAGTTTTGGTTCAACTATAACACCGTTTTGAGGGTGTTGTCTTTGTCGAGGATAATTTGTCGACCACTCCTAAGTGTCTAGGGCCCGAAGACTCTAATCGACTGACCGTAAGTTCCCCCTTCAAATGGTTTTTGCCCATGGTAAGGTAGATTTATTGATCTATGAATCTATGGGGCGGTAGTCAATATATGGTCATAATAGAGCTCTGTGGTGACCACTAGTAGGCCCCTGTTCTTTTAGTTTCTTTTTGGGGCTCCAGGGGAAAGCTCGGAAGAGGGCGTTGGAGACGCTCTTTTCCTGTCTCTGTCTGAGGCCCTGGGCCTGTTTTATCTAGGCTCGTCGGTGTCACCACGTTAAAGTAGGCCGCTGCCCTTGCTACGACTAGGTTAACTCGATTGCGATCTCGTAGTAGATAAAGAAACTCCCAGTAGTGAGGGGTTTAAACCGATTTCCCATTTCCTTTCTTTTTTCTAAGTTTCGAGGCTCAACTTTGAACGGGAGTCAATGGACAGACAAACAGAGCGGTACGCTGGACGTAACATCACTTTGACAAAATAGACTAAATATTTCTTTACATTATTGTATCTTTGATTTGAGGGTCGTTACGATCCTTGATTCAGTTTATATTGTATTGTAAGAAATTAATTACGGATTTTCGATCGATCGTTTCGTCTATTAAAAATACTTTAGTTATTTGTTAAAAGCATATCTCTATATACATAAAAAGATTTACATAAAAAGAAGACAAGAATAGAGGGGGGGGGGGGGGGGGCAAAAATATTCTGTCCCTCTAAAGGGGAATCGAGGGAGGCAGCCGCGGTGGTCGCCAACGAAGGAAAAAGCAAAAATATTCTCAAAAAGCAAAAAAGTCCCCAAGGAGGCCTCAGCTCGAAATATTCTAAGTTCCTGTAAAGGAGTGTTACGTCGCGAATCATGATTTTACGTAAGGAGCCGGCCTTATCTCGGTCAATGAACTGAATCAATTTACGCGTTATCGAAGCGGCTACAATTCGCGGGTGCCTCGTTTTGAGGCTAACCTCGCGGAGAATTGCTGGGGAAGAGGCTAGCGTACATTAAATTACATTAGAGTACATTAAAGAAACACTAAGTATTTATAGAGAACTAGAAGAATACTTCGGAAAATAGACGAGGAGTGAAGAATAGTTTGGCTTGTACATTGCTATATACCACAGGGGTTTCACGTTGAATACGGGTGACATAAAATGTTACAGAGATATCGAGAGAGACTCCACGTAAAAGAAGAGTAATTACAATGGCAACGATAATTTCCAGAAGGGCCATAATGATATGAGATGAGTACATCTTTAATTCGCAACTCTATATTCTATGTGGGGAAGAGTCAATGGGGTAAAGGAGACGCATAAAAGAAAGTAAAATTTAACTTACCGAAAAAAAAATAAGAAAGTATCAGGCGAACAGAAAAGTGTGGAAAGTGGTGAGCGGTGGTTGGTCGGTGGATCACTGGTCGATGCTACATTCGGCTTGACGATTAAGTTGCCGAGCGGTTGAAGACTTTTCGTTGAACAGAACAGCACACCAAATTCACAAATTAGGCTTTATTGTTATCGCCTGAACTGAAACGCACTCTCATCGCACCCGAGCTCGGGAGACCACTCGCGTTTCCCGACGCATTTTGCAATTTAGTTTCGTTTGCCAATCTCTTGGGACACTCTCTAATGAAATGACCCGGTGCTTGCAATAATGACATACAAAATTATCTGTTGCTTCTGCGTAAGATTTTTGCGGTGCTGATTGATTTTGATTAGGAGGCTGCGAGTTATTACTTCGATATGGGCATATATAGGCCCCGTGGCCGTTTTTCTTACAAATCTGGCAATTTATGGAGGGTTGCGGCCCGTACCTAAGACCCTGGGGCACTTGTGCGTCTCGTCCGCCGGCTGGCGCTTGCCCTGACCGCGGCAATTGAGAACAGCTCGCAGCTATGTGCCCTGTCTTCTTACACAACTGACATACGGCTGCGGATTGCCCTTGATTTTTCCTTTCTGGCGGAAAAATTTTATAGCATCGATCTGCAGTGTGCCCGCGTTTATCGCACACTTGACATAAAGTTAACATTGGAGCGGTAATTTGACTCGGCTGATTGCTGTTATTTTTAGGCGGAAAAAGCTTGAAACACTTCTCTGCGGAGTGACCGATTTTATTGCATGCTTGACACACAGGGACATTTTTCCTTTCGGCTTCGTTTTCCTTTGACTCTTGCGGCTGTGCGTTAGCTGTTTTATTTAAAGCACATGTCGCGGCAGTATGTCCTGTTTTCTTGCAAAGCTGGCAGCTAGTCTGATCTCCGGTTACTACATGAACGTTACGCTTATTGTCGGTTTTATGACCTTTAGGTTCAGGCGGATTAGAGTTCCCCCCTCGGAGCGCGGCGCGGCCGGCTAGTTCTCTCTCTATTTTTACTGCCATTTTAACAGCTTCGTCTATCGTATCGCATGGTCTCATTCTTTGTTCAATCTCGGGTTTTAATCCGTTTATAAAACACGGCGGAAGGCTTTCGGTAGTATTCTTCTTAAAAATCTCGTCAGCTGCGCTGTTTTTCCCGAATTCATATGCGTCTAATATCTGATAACCAATATCGCGTAGTCGATTTGAAAAAGTAATCTCTGCTTCATCTGGTTTCTGATAAATAGCTCCCAGTTCGCCTTGCAATTGATAAATATTGCGAGCGGGAGAGTAAATACTTTTCAAAAAGTCTGTTAATTCCTCAACCGTTTCGAAAGTATTTAGATGAATTGTTCGTCGAGGTTCGCCTTTAATTTTTACTCTGAGCGCTTTTACCAACATTTCGACTGCCTCCTCACATCCTTGTATAAACGCGCCGAGTGACGTGGTTTTCCCATCATACTCTGGTATTACCGCGAGTGCGTCTCGAAGGGATACAACTTGACTGTGGTTGACCATGGTTGTAGAAACAATTTTACTGTCGAGAGATTTTTTACTAACTTTACACGATGTATTCCTTTCAGCGTTTTTTAACGGGGTAAAGTTAACGGTTTCGGTCGTAGCGGAATTTTTATCCCTTTTTCCCGCGGTGTCAATTAGAGCCTTTTTATCAAAATTGTCCCCCTTTGTCCTAAGAAGGCTTAATATGCCTTTTTTCTTGTTTAATCCCGACTGATTAATTTTTACGATTTTGCGTGTTATCGATTTTCTCAATTCTAAGGTGGTGTTTTTAATGTGTTTTTCCCGAGTCGTTCATAGGGTTCCAAATAATTTGCGTCTCAAAGATCGATTAGTTTCCGAAGGATTATCAAAAATCGTTCCTTGCGGTGTGGAATATATGTCAGACTCGATACTAGGTGTATCTGATTTGTTGGAACCGTGAGGCGATCCTATGGGTGTCTCGATAATTTCTATTGTTTCTTCCGTCCCTGCGTACTCTTCGAAGGGCTCTTTAAATTCTTCCGTCGGGTCAACGTCTTTCTCCACCTGATTACTCTGTTCGAGGATTGCTGTCGGGCTTTCCTTAGGCGCTACTGCGGTCTCTGAGTTCAAAATTGGTACAGGAGATTTTTTTGGACTTACTTTAGGAGAAATAATAATAGTTTCTGTACATGAGACCCCACCGGGAGAGGTTTTTGGCGTATATTTGGGTGAAAGTTTAATCTCTCTCCGGGGAGATATCGCTGGAAAATCGCCAAGGGTTTTCACAGGACTTCCTAGAGGAGAGGATACGGGAGATTCTCCTATAGGTGTCGGAATTTGTTCGGTTGTTTTCGCGATTTTAACTATGACAGGGAATTCACTAGTATCTTCCTCCCCCTCCGATAGTTGAGCTACCTCGTCGGCTGCACGAAGGATATTGGCTTCTATTGTTTCGAGTTCCGTAAAAATGTGTTCCGCCCTATCCTGTAATTCCTTGATTTCTTTGCTCGATACTGCCTGTACCTTGGTGATCTTTACGTTGAATTTTCGCTCGAGTTCGCGGATCTTTGCCTCTATTTTAGGATCGGTATCAAATGTTATCGGAGTGGACAATTTTATTACTTCAGAATTTATCAACGCGGGGGATGAACCATAATAAACCTTTGTTTCTTTTTTAGTCTCGAGGTTGGATTCTAACTTTACTAGTTCGGAATTTATTATCGCAGGAGACGAGTCGTAACGAACGAGCGGATATCGCTTTTCAAGATTTAGAGATTCAATAGACTCGGCACGAGATTCGCTATATTTCTGTGGTTCACTCACTTTCTTACTTTCCGCTTTCGGCTTTGTCTTTCTTTTACGTTCAATCGGGTATTCTCTGAGAACGTCGTCGCCTTTGATTTTTAATTGAGACCGAGTCGCCGCCATTTATTTCACGATTATTTTCATTATATGAAATTTGTTGCTTATTAATCCCTCCTTTGTTTCTATTAACGTGATTGTATATATGTATTTATTCTTTCATTTTACCGACAACTAATCCTCCGAGGATATTGAGAGGAACAGAATCTACGTTTCCTACTCCGATCTTTTATTTTCTTCCGCCAAGATCTTCGTTCCGTATTGATGTTTTAAGTATGAAAATAATAAATGACCCTATAGAGTATATCAATCTCGAAAACAACCGCATTAAATTCTCGTACAAGGTGGATATTATACGAATTTAATGACGGTGCGCGAGTGGTTTGCGACACCCGAGATAAACGTGTCTTTCCTTTTTGAATTTATTACTGTTTTTCTTATATATGTATTTCTTGGTTCCTTTATTATTATGCCGGCTCCATAGGATTATGAAAATTAATACGATCCAATAGTGTAACTTACAATTTTATTCACTCGTATTAAATATCTATCCGTTCTTGTCCTTTTTTTTTTTTATTAATTCATTCTTTGGTGTATTTGGATTTCAAGAATTTCGAGTTGATATTCGTCGTTAAGTTCAATAATTTGAATTAATTTCCCTGCCCTTTCACCGATTTCTCCTGAAGGGGTGGATTTCCTTTTAGCTTGGTGGTATAGTCCGCGTAAGGGTTCGGGGTTTAAAACCTTCGCCGTGGAAGGACCACAGGGGCGTTGGTGCGTCTCCGTATTATATTTTATGGCTGGGTCTTTAGCTTGCGAGAGATTACTAGTAGTAAGAATGATTTTTTCCGTTTCCCGAGAGTTGTTTCTTACCTCCAGTTTCAACTAATTTTTATTCGTTCACGCGAGTTACCAGGTTTAATCATGAGAGGCTGGAAACAATTTCCTTCCCCCCTTTTTTTTTTTGGATTCTTATGCAATGACATTTGGTTAACCTTCTTCCATTTTAAATTTATTAATGCAATTTACGTAACTGGATAATCGTTATTATCTCAATTATATATAGAATTATTTTTTTATTATTGTTCTCTTTTCTCCCTTTTCTTTTGTGCCTTATTATTTGATTAATCCCGTTATTTCTTTGGTTTTAATACTGGGACAATCAGTGTCTTTGTTCCCTTTCTACTCTGAGATTATTCTGATTTTCGTAAAATTCTTGTCGCGGATCGTACCAAATAATGTTTTCAGTGTCTACAGGTATTGCAGTGTATTCGATTGGTTTCAATGTGTAAATGAGTTGTGGTGCAATATTTTCTTTATTATTTTCCAAAGCCCGTTCGTCTCGTCGAGATTCTCTTAGGGTTACGTAGTGTTCGTGTGATCCCTGTGAATTATTATTTCTCGCTCGTAATCCTTGTGTATCCATAAGAAACGATTATTACTATCCAATAATAAAGCGAAATTAAATGACGCGAATTCAAACTCTTGCAAAGAGATGCAAAATTCCAAACTATCGCTATACAAACTGGGGTTCAGGTAGGAACGTGGCTTTGCAGCGAACTGCGCGACGACGCAAGGAAAGGTTTTTTGAGTGAGACTACGTGGCGAGCCGCGTAAATCCCAGTTTCCAGTCAAGGTTATATAGGTTACAGTTCGTACTAGCGCAGCCGTACCATACTATTTGAATTCAATAATTACCAATTGTCGTTATATGAGCCGGGGTTTAGACAGGAGTGTGGCTTTGCAGCGAACCGCTCGACGACAAAGGAAAGGGGTTTTTGAGTGAGAGTACGTGGCGAGCCGCGTAATTCCCAGTTTCCAGTAAAGGTTATTGAAGGTTACGGCTCACATTAACGCAATGGCATAATGACTTTAAAATGCAATTTGTCCATTTTTATATAAATTATGAACAACTATCGACCCTTGAGCTTATTTGCTGCAAGTTAACGCCAACGCCGCACGAACCGGGGTTTAGGTAGGAGAGTGTAGCTCTGCAGAGAACTGCGCGGCGACGTAAAGAAAGGGTTTTTTGAGTGGGACTACGTGGTGAGCCACGTAAATCCCAGTTTCCAGTCAAGGTTATAAAAGGTTACGGTTCGTACGAACGTAGCGCTTCGAAAATACAAGAATACAGTTGTATAAATTCCTTATATGGAATTAATTCTCCTTTGTAATAAAAATCGTTACTTATTTTCCACACTTCCCTTTTTTTTTGTCGTGTATGCGTGTGTGCGTGTATGTATGTTGTTATTCCAAGAGAAATCGTTTTAAATTTTATCCGTGAATTGTTATGAAATTCAATTTAATAAAGCAAGCATTCCATTGATCCCGGACGAGCCCCCAAAAATTTGTCACGTCAAAAACGTGGGTGTTTCTTTTTCACCCGAATTTTTAACGCAAGGTTGCGTCGAGTACGATTGAATACGCGCTGGTCACGAGAGATCTCTCCCTCCTTTACCACTCCTGGCATCAATTATCGGCGCAACTGCCCATTTTTTAGTCTAACCGTGAGGAAAATTACTAAGGATAGGGCTTGGAATGCTATTCGTTGACTTGTCTTAGAGGTATTATAAAATTTCTTTATCTGTTGCGTAATTAGATTGATGATTCGTCGATGATTTGAATTACAAGGAATTATTTCACTGCAATATATATACTGTTGATTTTTATACTGAATAGTGTCTCTATGAGTGATGTAAATGTTGTCTGGCGACGGCAAGGCGAATTATTGAGGAGTTCGAGTAACAGAGGATATTACACACATTTCCGATTGTAACTATATCAAAGAAAATTGAATTAAATTGTACTTACGTTGTTTGTTGCGATGATGGTAGTTTCGATGATGGTCGATGCGATGAAACGGGTGGTTTAAACACGGATTTCACGCCAATTATGCCGTAATATTCAGAATTTATTCAAATTAAATAATTCAGGCAAATTCAAAAGTACAGGAATGCGATCTTCGGCAAATACAACGAATAATCAAAAAAATGATTCGTACAAGAATTTCTTCTAACAATCAAGTAAAACAAAATTACGGATGTTTGAACGAAGATGGATTTGTTCCAACGGACGAATCGAGAGTGACGATTTAGTGTACCGAGCTAATCCAAGAGAACTCTGGTTGCGTCAAATATGAGTACAGTTTTCGGAGATGGAAGTTTTTATAAACAAAATTCTCCAATAGGAGAGTTACTCTATTTCGTTCGTTGTTACCACGGACCCACGATCCTCCTCTAATATGGTGGTTAACAAAGATCGCGGCTTCTGACTCTATCTCTCTCTCGCCGCCTGGCCGGAACACCGGACTACCGATCGGATGCACCGATCGCGCGCTCGGTCTTAGGCGCCTCCGTCTCTCTCTCTACTCTCTTACTTCTTCTGCTGCTCCTGGTCTCTACTCTCTGCTGGTGGTCACTCGCTCGCTCTCGAACCCTTTTTCTGCGGCCTCTTATATGCTAGAAGAATGAGAGCCAGAGGGGGAAGAAAATCCCTCCCTCAAATATGCCCGGGCCTTATACTCCCCTGATGAGTAACGTTGCCCCTCGTTATTCTCCTCTCGGCTTGTTCGAGATTCTTAGATTTGTCTTTCATTCTTATTGTTAATTAATGGTAGATTTATCCATTTTCCATTGGATTTCATTTCCTTCCTTATACTTAATTATTTGCCTGTTTCGTTTGTAATTTTAATATTAATAACTAAATAATTATTATAATTAATATTTGATATTTTTAACGTATAAGAGACAGAATAAAATAATAGTTGTTGTTCGTAAAATTCTCCTATATGTGTACGTATTCGGAAACCGGGTAAGAGTCGAGAAATACATATATTTTTTTGCAGTAATTATTTTAATAACATTATCACCTTTTAAGTGCAGGATGTCAAAATATTATATACCTGAAGGATACAATACTTCTCGGCTCTTGTACAAATCATTTTATTATAGAGTAATAACATTTTCCTGATATTCCGAGGTATCTGTGGCATTACTTTGTCTTTGGGCGTTGCCCCCTTTAGAAGTGCGCAGCAGTTATTGCATGTGCCTGGTAACAGCGTCGTCCGATCATCTTACTTCCTTATATGGACATTCCGGAACTACTGTTCCGTTTGCCCGGGCGAGCTGTGTAATTCCTCTCTTTTGGTGTACCTGCTAAATCTTCCCCTATCGCCGTGAACTAACCTTGGGATTATGCGGCTCGGCTTACGCAACTCATGTCTTTGCCCGGGCCCCTTTTTATCTTTTCGCTTGACTACACTAGCTTAATTTCTGTCTTTCGCGGCGTGTCCTGATCTTACGTTAGGTGATATCGGAAAAGTAACTATTCTATGTTGAAGGTGGATTGTTTCTGAATATTTTGGTATAAACCTCGATTTGATATTTTATACTATAAATCGAAGGGAGCCCGATTTCTTACATGCGGCATACGTTTTCTGTTGCAAATATTTTATTGCCACTAATGTTATGGATTTCTTGCAAACGGTAAATAATTCCAGAAAAATAACAATGCTGTTAGAATAATGGAATGTTTCTGATTAATTTGGTATAATTACTAATTTATAATTTTTCCACCATAAGTCGAGAAAACGCAATCCCGGAAGTAAATCTTTGTTCTTAATCCCAGCTTAATCGGTAAGCGTAATGGGAAAAGTAACAGTTATCTCTTATAGCGAAAATCTTCCTTAAAATGTTGATGTAATTAAAACGTTATTATTTTATTCTCCCGATCGTAGGGAGCCATTTCTTTTGCGCACGGTGCGTAAATTTTGAGTAATTGCATCTTCTCGCTCGGTGGCCGAGACGTTCGCACTCGTGAGTCACCGTCGGGTCATACTCGTGTTGCACACTACGAACTATCGCACTTGGCTGGGTGGGTCGTAAAAGTTTTACGACTGTCCCCCCCTGAATGTTTAGTTTTCGGTAATGCGGTTTTCTGTTTCACTAGTTCGACCAATCAGTTCGATCTCTCGAATTTCGACCATCTTTCTTTTCCTTCGATCGTCGCATAATATATCATGGAAATTTAACTGTGGCAATAACTTATCCTATGAAGTTAGTGGCGTTCACTTGTGTCGGTTTCTCGTGACTCTGCGTGATTTTACTATTTGGCCCCTTTATTCGGTTATAATTTGTTTCAGGGTGTTCACTGTTTTTATCAATAAATTATACCAAATTTTATTTCTATGATCTTGAAAGCTTTGTCGTTTCGAATTTATATTTATTGATCGTGTTTGTCGACAGATTGTGTCGATTAATTTCCCTAACATCCTGGACAATTTTATTATCTTTGATTCAATTCATACTATGTTTTATTAAATGGCTGACAGATTTTAATTGATCATCTTTATCATTTATCGTTAAAAGTTAGAGAACGTGTGGGAGTATGAGACGTATTTTAGAATTGTTGGTGAAGAAATTATTCCGTTATGATGATGAATGGTTAAATTATACAGGGGATGTTTGTCTCTCAGTCGCGCGACCCATATATTCAGAAATACATTGCGACGTCGTACGGTGTTAAAATACCGAAACTATGTCGATGGTCAGGGTTAATTTCCATACGTAAGGTAATTTAGGTTCCCTTTTTTCCGATGGAAGCCCTTTAGAATATTTAGTTAGAAAAATTCTAATGGTCTGCCCGCATGGTAAAAGCTTGGATCTATACTCCGTGGGTCGATGCCGTGGTCGACCGTATCGACGTCGGCAGCGGAGTTCGCTGTTTCACCGAGGGTAGTGCGTGTGTCGAGGGGGATTCAAGCCTCTGTCCGCATGGTAAAAGCTTGGATCTATACTCCGTGGGTCGATGCCGTGGTCGACCGTATCGACGTCGGCAGCGGAGTTCGCTGTTTCACCGAGGGTAGTGCGTGTGTCGAGGGGGATTCAAGCCTCTGTCCGCATCTACCTCGTGTGGTGGATAATTCTATGTTCCATCTTTTATCCATTTAATTTTAATTTACACAATGAATATTTGAATCTCATTGGAAATATTTTCCAGAGGAAATTCATTCCTGAGATATCGCTCAGCGACTGGTGAGAGAAATCATTCCTTTTATGGGTTTTAATGAGAACGAATTATCTTGGGTTTTCCGTGAAGCGTAGGAATTATTTTGAGGGATCAGGTTTCAAATAGTATAAAAATAAGCAGAAATGTAAGTTGCGAAAAGTATTATTAATTAATAAAATAAAAAAAATAGAGAAGGTTACGTCAGGACGTAACACCTTTCTCCTATTGGCCAAGAAAAGTTCGGCTATCGATGAGTGGTGGGCCTTCTCGTACGCTCCTCGAGCCCAGTGGATGGCTCACGCTTTCTTTATGCTCTCGATACGATAACATGCACCGAAGTTGGCCCGCGAGTCCCAGCCAACAGCGCTACCCCCCTCGGGGTGGCTCTCTTTGACGTCTCTTGTTGCCTGCGTCAACGTGCAATCCTCTGTTCTTCCTCAGCACAGGGTCTTTTTTTTCCTTTCTTAGTATCGTGACAAATCGCCAAGCTGAATAGAATCTCTCTTATCAAATCAAAGATCACTTAACTATATTTATTTCAACCAAATGTTTATAAGAGACTCGCGAAGCTAGTTTGGACTAACATGTCCTGTGCAACGTGATCCCTTTTTCATTGACGCCAAAAAATATCATCTTTCCTGTTTACGTTAAGTACTCGACTTCTTCTCGGGGTTCGACTTTTTAAATACCATTAACTATTGCAGATATCTTCAATGTTTAGTCTATGACCAATGCATAGCGAATATTCGCTGAAGGCATGAATAATATTAGCCTTGACTTGACGTTTTACCAAATTACTCTTTATGACGGAAAAAGATCAGAAAGGTTTATGATTGTTACATGAGTAACTCGCAAATACTTAACGGACCCATAGAGGTCCGTTAAGCTAGCAAACCCAAATTAGCCAAAAGCGATTTTGAACATATAAAAATTAGGTGCTCATTAGGTGCTAATTAGGTGCTGAATCAAAAAATTTGGTGCTCTTTTAGTTTCGCCGCAAAATGAATTTTTTACTAGGACCGCTAGCTTGACGCAAAGCTAGCGGTCCCGCATCTAAAAAATAATTTTGTTCATATTTACTGCATACCAGAATTAAGTGCTCTTTAAGTGCTTTTGATAAATATCATGTTGAATTTTTCTGGCCCACTCCCGCTGCCAGAACCATCTCCTCGCTAATCCGATAAGACTTTTTTATAGCAAACTCAAAAAAACTGAAATACTAGTATCCCTCGCTTCAAGAAATTGTGATTTTGGTACTGTAGACGTTAAATATGTTACGAGTGGTTGCTTCGTCGCACCGACCGAAAAATTGACCCGTAGGCGAAGACTGTTAGAGTGACGCAGAGTTGACAGGGAACTTTGTCAAATCAATTCTGAAAAATATGTACGACGCGTCAAAGTTAAGTGCTTTTTAGGTGCTATCGATATACGGTACACTCGATTTTGGTGCTTCCTATCTGCGGCCAAAAAACGCGGAATATTGTTGAAAAAAAAAAAAACAGTCAATAATGGAAATCTGAATCAGTCAATTTATCGTTGTGTATTTTGACGATTGAAATCGCCAAACAACAAAATAAGTATCGCAGAATGTCGTTTGAGCTCATAGCATACGCACGTTTACCCGGGATCGTTGGCGTGACGCAGAGTTGAAAGGAACTTTGTCAAATAAATTCTGAAAAATGTGTACTATGCGTCAAAGTTAAGTGCTTTTTAGGTGCTATCGATATACGGTACACTCGATTTTGGTGCTTCCTATCTGCGGCCAAAAAACGCGGAAGATCGTTGAAAAAAAATCTGTCAATAATGGAAATCTGAAGCAGTCAAGTTATCGTTGTGTAATTTCAACGATTGAAATCGCCAAAAGTCAAAATAAACAAGCGCCTCAGCGCCCTGCGGGCGCAGAGGCCCTTGTTGGTGGGCTCCGCCCCCCAAACCCCCCGAAAAATGTCCCAAGGGGACATTTTTTAAGGCACTCACGGGGGTACACGTCGCGCTACGCGCTCCGTACCAAGTGTGATTACACTTCGCGTTATGCGCTACGTATCGAATATGTTTATACGTCGCGCTGCGCGTTTCACCTAAACCTCCTGTGTGTTTTAAGACAGGAATATTGAAACAATTGAAAAGAAAGTAGAAGGGTGGTTGGAAAAATTCGAGATAAAATTTGAATTTTTTTTTTGTTTCGAAAAAATTTTAAAGAGATTTGAAAAAATTAAATTGCAGTTTCCCAATATTTAAAGTAATTTACATTAAAAATGAAAAAAAAGCTGAGATTTTTTTTTTTCATTTCAAATCATCCCGCCACAGAATATCAACGTCGCGGCGGGTGCGAACTTTATCACGTCTGCTATGGAATTGTCATCGGCTTCCAAAGTTTGACAGATAGAATGAACAGAAAAAAAATAAATAGTCGCGATTGTTTTCAATTTTATTTGGCAAATTGCAATAATTTTGAATATTCGATGATTCTTCTTTGTGAAATTATAACCAAGTTTTTCAGTGCACCCGTGAAATTTATGATTTTTATTATGAATGTGAATGATGTATTGTAAAATATTGTGAATAGTTTCGTTCAAAATATATTATTTTCGAAATAAAAAGGGCTAATATTTGTAAATCAATGTGTGATATTTCGTGTTTTATTTTTCGCAACCAAATTTTCTTTTCTGACATGATGAAAAATTGTTTTTTGAAAAATTAAAGTAACATAACCTTTAAAATAATTCCTCACTAAAAATAATTGTAGAATAAAAATATTAAGAAATGTTAGAATGTCTTCAAATTTGCTGTGCATAGTGTTTTCGATGCAATGAAATATTGCTGAAAATTAGAAAAAAATTCGTTCGTAGGTTTCAAAATTGCAGCGCCGTACGGACCTTTGACAGGAGAAAATGGATTTTTAAATGGAAAATGCCTGGAAAAAATGTTCAGAGACGTCGGAATGTCTTCAAATTTGCTGTGCATAGTGCTTTTGATAAAATAAAATAATGCTGCGAAGAAGAAAAAATTTGGTTCGTAGACTTCATAATTGGAGCACCGTACGGACATTTAGCGGAACAAAATTGAATTTTTATTTTGGAACAACTCATTAAAGGCTTCGCAGTAGTTTCAAAATGTTTGTGCACAATAGTCATGATGTGATAAAACACTCCTGCGAAGGAGAACAAAATTGGTTCGCACCATCCAAAGTTATACTGTGATACGGACGTCCGAGAAGATAAATTCAGTGAAAAAGCTATTTTTATTCAACCGCAGGCTAAAAAAAATATTTCCAGACATCGGAGTCACTTCAAATTAACTACGCATGAAGTTGGAGGTACACTGAAGTAAATGCTCAAAAACTAAATTTTTTGGAGCATACGCTGCGGAGAATCCCCATCGAAAGCTGTGTGAAGAGGCCTCGATGGTCATTTTAATAGGCACTCTTTGCCTATTGTTATAGTGAGTGCCTAAAAATCGCAAAATGTCGGGGAAAGGGATGATTTATGAATTTTTTTGAGATCACGACAAAATGACAAAAGAAAATTAAAATGTTATATTTGTCTAATTGTCCAAGTTTCCGGATCGAAGATACGGATTTTTGGATTTACATGTCGTTCATTGGAACTAACATTTTTTCTAACCAAAAGAGAAAACTACAGAATAATCTGTGTCCGTACTTAACACAGCATTAATCGACCAATCACGGTGATGCGCGAGTTAGGAAATACAAATTTTGCATAATTTGGCTATAGTGAAGACAGGTAAGATGTATCGGACGGGGATTAAGCTTGTGTTTATTTTATATTTACACGGTGGCTCCTGGGGAGCGAGCGCGGTAACAATGTTTCACGAACTGTACATAAGTACGTGCGGCGTAACGAGGAACTTTTCTTTTTTTTCTGTAATTTTTTTTTTGTCGGTCTGTGTCCATTTCCCGTTTCTGTAGCACAGGGCAGTATAATGTCCCAACACTTTTGTCGTACTCGAATTTCTTGTCTCCACAGCAGGGGGTGCCCAGTTCACCAATCCTCTTAATTTAAACTCCCGCTCCATGTGTGCCAATTTCAGCGTTTTTGGAATGGCATTTAGTGGTACAATCGCCTCTCTAAATCCTTCCGAGTCAAGATTGAAATCTGCGACGACCTCGAACAAGACGAACTCTCCTATGAATAAATAGTTATCATTGATTTAATGTTTTTCAATACCGATTTAATTGTTTAATTTTCATTCACGAATATATACCTGCGACAGTGATGGTATATTGCTTCTTTGAGCACCCTGCTGTCAGACAATCTGTGCTTGCTAGCGCAAGTTCGGCATCTATTGCTTCCGCATAATTTGTTGCTCTTAACGACGAATCTTTAATGGGTAGCAACGTAAGTTGTGTCGAATCGTCTCGACAGCATCCGCTACATTTTGTTCTTTGGATAAAACTAGATGTTGACGGAAGTAGCATCCTGCACAAATCTGTAATTGTTGTTTCGCAATCTACAACGTAACACCGTAATTCTTCGGTTCCGGTTTTGTTAAACAACGTGCATAACAATTTGCCGCAAAGTCTGTATGTGGCCGCAGTCACACCGGTGCTATACACGTTTGACAGCAATCTGAAGAAATCGTTTTTTTTTGTAAACGCTTTTACCGTTCGTTCGAAAAAATCTTCCGAATCGAACGACGCGGTCAAGAACATTTGGAAGAGACTGTCAAAAGCACATGTGTGGATAAAATCGACGTTGTCCTTTCCCATGCGTATCGATTGTAATCCATTGTCATCACCGTGTCTTAGAATCGGAATGTTGGCCAGAAGTGGTTTTAATTTGAATGCGTTTTTTGGATATTTGTCCTGAAGATATCGGCCCGCTTGTCGTTTTCTTTGTGGAATATCGTGTATCTTTTTCGGCGTTTTTATATTCCCGTTTCTATTCTTTACTTCTGTCGATTTGAGAATCGTGTCAAAATTTTTTCGCTTTTTGCAATTATTGCAAATCCGCCGTTGGCCGTATCCTTCATCATCGTTCCCATATGGCTCAGAACATAATGGTAGTGCATGCACGGCTGTCTCGCATAACTGAAATATAAATTATCATTACTCCCTGCGTATCGCTGACATATACGAAATAAGATTGTAGCTATTTATAATTATTTTCAATTCTTACCACACATTTGTGAGCTCCTGTTGGGGCGTCACCATTTGTGCATGCCGGACAACATACCAGTACGTTCTGCGGTAGTTTTTTTAGCGTTACTTTCTGTTTCTCGGTTTTTTTCCGTGATGGTATTATTGTTTTTTTGTTGCAACCAGCTGTTCTCCAGACGACGGAATATACTGAACTTCGTTTCGACTGTTGCAGTTCGGCAGTTTTCTTTTCTTTTGTGTCATTTGACGTGGCGGTGTCTTTATCAAGCCACCCCAATTCTCTCTTTCTCTTGATTCGAGGATCTTGTCTATATTTTTTTGATTTTTACAGCCGTTGCAAACACGACTATGGCCATATCCTTCACCGTCGCTCCCATATTGCTTGGAACATAGTTCCCGTGCATGAACGAAGGTATTGCACACCTAAAAGATTTAATTGTCACCATATGCATTTTTGAAGATACATTTTTGTTGCTATTTGTTGTTTGTTATTTATACTACGCATACTTACGACACATTTTTGAGCGCCACGAGGAGCCACGTTTTTACCGCAAGTCGAACAACTCGATGGTTCATTGCGTACGTTTTCTTCGATTCGTTTCGGAACGGTATTTCTAAAATTGCCAACTGCGGAAGATACATGGTTACTCGAAGGTGACGTAGATGATTTTTTCTCTTGGAAACCAACGGCTGCAGAGATTTTGTTATCCCCGTCCACACGAGATGTTGTCGGTGAGGCGGCAGATCCAGTAAAAACGGTAATAGTCGTAGCCAAATCTCCGCAATGCTGTACAAAAAGGAGAGTGACAATATTATGAAGTGTATCAGATTTAATTTCTTCATTATTATATAATGGTACGTACTCTACACGTATCTTTCCCAACCATACGTTCGCCGATTGAACAATTCACGCAATCTCGCTCCTTAATTTTCTTCCGCGGTGGAGAGTTGTTATTTTCATCGGAATCCGTGATAGTACTATCTGCGTTATTTTCGTTTCCATTCGCATCGATAACGCTGCTACCATCCTCGCTGAAATTAACATTCGAATCGATAACACTTCGACCATCCGCACTGAAGTTTCCATTCGAATCGACAACGCTTCGTCCGCCCTCGGTCAAGTTTCCATTCGAATCGATAACGCTTCCGCCATCCTCGCTCAAGTTTTCATTCGAATCGATAACGCTACCGCCATCCTCGCTCAAGTTTTCATTCGAATCGAAAACGCTTCCGCCATCCTCGCTCAAGTTTCATTCGAATCGATAACGCTTCCGCCATCCTCGCTCAAGTTTTCATTCGAATCGGTGGCGTTTC
Source organism: Cryptus armator (assembly GCA_963971235.1). NCBI lineage: Eukaryota > Metazoa > Arthropoda > Insecta > Hymenoptera > Ichneumonidae > Cryptus > Cryptus armator. The sequence continues at coordinate 6,283,093 of OZ020235.1, forward strand.
CAAAATCCTCGCCTGCACTGTCTTCGTCAGCTTGAGCCGCACGATCTTCCTCTATAATGGCAGCATCGATAATTTTTGTGGTCCCCTTCAAATGCTGAATGTGAATTTTAACAAATTCGTCCAGACGCATTGGCAGTACTTGATCGCTCAATAGCTGTTGCTTTATATTTTTAAATTCGGCTTCAACATGGGCATTAGAAGCGGGAACTCGTCCATATCCGAACTTCTTTTGCGCTATACACGACCATATTGGTAGCCATTTCAAGTCCGCCATAAGTCGTTTCGAAAAGGCTGGTACCCAGTGCGCGTTTACACGTTTGCCTTTCGACTTCGCCAAATCCTTATTCACCTCGTCTTCCAATTCCGTGGCCCACGTAGACCACTCGTTGACTGCATCCGCATCGGGCTCTTCTTCGTCTGTTATACACGACACAGGGCGATTTTCTTCGTTTTCGGCTTCCTTTTGCTCTTCAATTGTATCGCCCGTTAGCACGTCGTCCAGCCAATCCTTTTGTGTTTGGCACACGCATGCCATTCCGTTAGACATATTGCCATCGGATGGACTCAATGATATTGTCAACAAAGCGTATGCAAACTTTCGCGCTTCTTCCGAACTCAAACAACGTGCTAGCTTGCCAAGACTCAACAGGTAGAATTTCTTTACTTCTGACCGTACGGTGTGGAGTAAATCGGCGTATTTTTTAAGGAAATGTGCTATGTCCAGTCGTATATAGCAGGGTGGCATAACGTCGCCTGCGAGAGCGATGGCATATTCATTGATCGTTGCAAAACTCGTAAATGCACGCACCGATCCAGCCAAAAGAGCTTTTGAGCCGTCGCAAACCACTTCCTTCGGAATAGGCAATCCACCTCGTGAAATCCACTCTTCCAGCCAGAAGCACATCGCATTCGTGTGATGCCGTTCACTCAACATTGCCGAAACTGTGTTCTGGCCGTGGGCTGTTCGAGCAACGATAATATATAAGAAGATGGGCGCTGACGTCGATTTGTCCGGGCGCCGGATCGGTCGAATAATCGATTCAGTTGCATCGATTGCAACGCTAACTGGTTCTTTCTGTGCAATTTTTTTATAAACGGTATTTTGATGTTTCGTTGCATAATGTACGTAGAAAGGCGAAAGTCCGATATTATGTATAGTATTGTTTTCCTTGAATATCTTGCTTATATACAAAGATTGAACGGGATCGGGATCCAGGTGCAATGATGAAGCAAGCTCGGATTTAGCACCTCTGAGAACATTTGCTTTGCGCAACATCGCCGGTTCGGATTCTCCTTCCCTCATCAATTCGTCAGCTTTTGCCGCTCGATAAACATAGACGGACTTTTTTTGTAGCAACCGTGCGACATTCGTTCTTTCCTCCCCTCGGAGGTAAACTTTGCCGCAATTACTCTCGCCTCCTTCCGTTATCGAACATTTTAAATTAATTACGTTTTCAATGTTTCTTTTTAGATACACTTCGATGTGCGATCCACATTTGCAAGCCCCCGACATATGGCCACTGCTCGCGTCCTGATCGATCGTGTGGTATCGAAAAAAGTAACCACACTTTCGCCGGGTGTGATTAAAAATTTTCTCCGAAATCCAGCCAGTCCAATTATCTACAAAAGAAATAAACAATGACATCAATCCTCAAAAATATCGTAATTTATTGTAACTGTTTCCATTCAATTTTTCACAATTTTTAAATGGTTTGTTACCCCGACGCCGTTTATAAATTGAAATTTACCTTTCTTTCCAAATGAAGAAAGGGGAAAAAATAATTTCTTAGCACAAAAAGTGTATTTATTTCAATCACTGCATGAAGTGCAGTTTTACACACACTTCGCGAACATAAAACTCCCATTTCACATTTTGTAAAGTGAAATTTCGTAAGACCCTGGTGCGAAAAACGTTTTCTTAACTCGTGTGATAGCAACACCGGTCAGAACAATTTTATCGCGCTAGTATCGTAATGTACTGTAGTATCGATTGCACTATTTCGTAATTTGAACAATTAAAAAAGCTGTCCCATATCAAAATTAATTAGAAAGGGAATTATCCGAGATAATAAATTGTTGAAAAAGATTGACAAAATTTTGTGAAAAAATATGTTTTAAAAATGAATGCAAATTTTTTTTCATATTAAACGAACTTTGTTTAATAAATAAAATGAATTGTTCAATGAAACGAAAACTTTTTAAGCTTAATGTGGGATTCTTACTTTCTCATCCATTCAAAGTATGTTTAGTCGCAAAATACTGATGTTTTCATAATTGAACTTTTAACAAAGAAGCTATAAAGAACTTTCATCAAGTTTTTTGTTACTGGCTTCTCTCAATAAAAAGTTTGCCATAATGCCTCTCATATAATGTATACAGGTTTATATTTGGATTTGTTTTTCAAGTCGAAAGGTCCGTATGGTCAAGATTTTTTGTTATAAAGGTACAGGCGCAGTCCATTATCATATCGCAGGGCTGAGATTATTTTATTGAGAGACTTGCAAACTATGATATGATTGGACACAGCGGAAACATTTTTTCCAGAGCTGGGCAGTACTTCAAGTACCCGGTACTTAGACGGTACTTGCAGTACAGTACTTGAAGTACTAAGTACTTCCAAAGTACTTCAAGTACTTGTACTTAAATATTCAAGTAATTGTAAGTACTTCAAGTACTTATACTTGAATATTCAAGTATTTTTGTTGTACTTAAAGTATTTTTTTAAGTACTAAGTACCAAGTAGTTTCATAGCGTAAATATTTGCGACTATCTTGCTGTATCGATTAGTATGCATTCATATTAACTACGTTTTTTATTTGTGGAGAATCATGTCGAACCACGTGATCGGGTGCTCACAACGCCACTGACGATTGCAAGCTTTACGTGTACCTCGTCCCGATTTCTTTCCGCCATTTGCCGGTCAACCATAGAGGGACTTTCACGTACCTGCGACAAAACACTGTCCTAACCTACTTTTGTTACAATTCAAAGAACGTGTGATCGTATACTTTTTTTCATCAACGATCGAAAATACCTTTTCATCAATGTGAAATGGAGTTACATTCTCCACTCGAAGAAGTGAACAATCCAACGAAGAAAAAAATCAGTTTACGACTGTCTGGTAAACACCCGACAAACAAATTAATTTCTGTCTCTGGACAAAAAATCGTTTCTCGACTAACATCGCCGAACGACGATCAACGAAACATCGAACGCCGTAACTCCCTCGCCGCCGCCGCTGTCGCCCCGCCATCGTCGCCGACGTCATCGTCGAAACATCGTACGTGCATCGACGAAAATGAGAATTTGTCGGGTGTTTTCGATACAACACAATTACAATGTTCTTTGCCACACGTGTCACCGGAAGAAGTGGCGCCGACGCTTCGTTTGTTGCGTAAGTTATCAATTGGAGTAAAATGCATCGATACTTAAAAATGAAAAATAAAAAAAATATCATGCGCCTAAAATAGTGAACATTGAATGTTTTGTTTTTATATGGATAATTATATTGAATCTGACAAACCGTACACCCATAGTTCGCCACGTTGCGTCGTTTGAATCACCTAAGAATCATGTAATTACAAATGGAGTCCGATTCGATGTTACGATGAATGGCAAAATTTAATTAATCGAATAGATTGAGCGTAAAAAGGTTTCTTGTGCATGATTTCATGACATCGAAACAGTAATGAGTCAGAATAAAAATATTTTTTATCTGAATTTTGAAATTGACTAAAGTGTCGCATATTTAAAAATTGAATCGTTAATCGGGTGATCAAAGACCGAAGATACGGTAAATTCGGTAAAGAAAAAAGGCCTCTTTCTACTACTTCAATGTTCTTAGTAAATGGGGTTTAATAGACAGAATTCAACTGATAAATATCCTAAATTGCAGGAGAATCGCTTTCGCCAATCACGCAACGATACAAATCGAGAAGGAGGATTATTACTATCGTCGCAACGGATAGTGACTCAGAGGATGACGGAAATCGATCGGAGAATACTCGACGCTCAGTTAAAAGCAAAAATCAATCCATATCAAAGATTGGAGAAGATGAAGAAGGTAAAAATCGTTCCAACGACACTTCTTCGGGAATTGGCGCTACGAACGAGCCTTGTACTACTGCTGCCGACGTGGCAACGTCTTCAGAAATCGATGCTATGACTGAGCCACCTACACCGTATGCAACACCGGACATACTAGAGAAAATTAACAATAGCGCTCTTCTGGACGGCACTTTCTTCCGAGTGTGTGCGAAGATCACAAATACAAAGCATATGCAGGTTTCTTGTCAGTTTTGTAAAAAAAGATAAGGTACTCATCGGATCGTTAAATGTGGCGACAAGTTTGTTAAGGCACCTCGAGCGGGTTCATCCAAAAGAATACGAAAGGTATTCGACATATAAAAAAGAAAAACAAAGATCGAAAAGGGGAATAGAAGCGCGTCCGTCAGGATCGACATGCGAACCACCTACAAAACGACGAAAAAGAATTTGTAAGCGCGGTGAAACTCAAAGCCTCTTCGAAGATCGATTATTGAAATTTATAATCGAAACAATGTCACCATTGTCAATTATCGATCATCCTAGCTTCAGAGAGCTTTTCCAAGAATCCGTTGATGTTGCGACCGTTAGCCGTCGTACAATAACGCGTCGTCTCTATGAAATGGACGAACAAAGACTGCTACTTACGAAAGAATCTCTTTCCAAAACTAAGTACATATGTACAACGGCGGATATATGGTCAGCCAAAACGCGAAGCTTTATAGGGGTAACCAGTCATTATATAGATGACAATTTCAAGCGTCAGTCATATGCTCTAGCGTGTCAACGATTCAAGGGCTCTCATTCACACGACAAAATTGCTGAAATGTTGTACGGCATTCACACTCAGTACGGCCTCGATACATCATCGACCGTTGCAACCGTTACAGACAATGCGAGAAATTTTGCGAAAGCTTTTAAAGAATTCGGTGTCGACTTCAAAACACCGATGCTTCAAAGATCATACGATTGCGATTACTCTATTGAGGACGAACGACATGATACGGAGGATTCGGAAACAGAGATGTCCAGTACCTCGGATGAGGATACTATTGAAATACCCACATCAATTATTCTGCCACCGCATCTCAGGTGCAGTTCCCATACTCTGAATCTCGATGCGACCAGTGATTTCGCCAGCGCGCTGAACGAAAATAGAAGCTTACTAGAACGTCACACTAGAACTCTCAAGAAGTGTTCTCGCCTGTGGCACAAAGCAGCATTGCCAAAATCGGCTGAGATAATCAAAGATACCGTGGGGCACACGTTCAGCTACCCGATAGTGACAAGGTGGAACTCGCTGTTTGACTCTTTAAGGTAGATATTGAAAAGCAAATCTCACTTGTCATTGTTGTTCGAGCTTTTGGGATTGCAGGATTCGCTAACAACCAATGATCTCTCGTACATTGAAGAGTACTGTTTGGCTATGGAACCAATAGCTCGAGCTTTAGATATATTGCAAGGAGAGGGAAAAATATACTACGGATGTATTTTACCGACACTCATAACGATTAAACGAAAGCTCGAAAAAATGTCGCTGGGCAGTTTGAAGTCCGGGAAAATCATCGCAGATGCGTGTTTACGCAGTTTAAACACTCGATTCGAGAGTATCTTATTATTCGAAGATTCGGCAACTATCATAGCATCAGTTTCTAACCCAGTATTCAAGCTCAAGTGGTTTCACGCGGTGAATACAAAGTACAAACTGCAAATACCTCTTTTGAAAATAAAAAAGGTATTCACGAATGGAGCGAAAGCTTCAAGTATCAAGCCGGGACAGAGTTCAGGACAGAGTTCTTGTTCGATATCTTCGTTTCTGCGAGTGACAAGCGATGATTCTCAGATATATCAAACGGATAGTCAGGACAGTGAGGAGGAAGAACCCATTCCGGATGACGCGGACGTTCAATTGCTGACGTATTTACGGGATAGAAGAACGGACTATTCGATGCTGAAAGATTATCCAATAGTGAAGGAAATTTTTCTCCGATACAATACTCCTCTCACATCTTCGGCGCCAGTCGAAAGGCTGTTTTCATTTGCAACCATTGCAAATGCACCAAGACGACACGCTTTGTCCGATGCAAATTTCCAGAAAATTGTTCTTTTGAAGAGCTTTCTTCAAAGTGGCAGGAAATTAGGCTCCAACTTCCCAACTTTCTGAGTCGGTGTAGGAATATGTATCCAAAGATTTTGTAGAGTTATGTTAATACAAGCAAATATACAATTATTCTGATTACAACATAATTGTAGTATTTATTGAAAAAATATGAAAAGTACTGGACTTGAGTACTTAAAAAAGTACTTAAAGTACTCAAAAGTACTGGGCACTTCAAGTACCCAGTACTTGCATTTTTTAAATACTTGAAGTACTTCAAGTACTGGGTACTTGAAGTACTTCGAGTATTTAGTACTTATTACTTATTACTTAAAAATGTACTTTGCCCAGCTCTGATTTTTTCAAGTCGAATGGTCCTCACCGACAAGATTTTGAATTACAAAGCTACAGCGGCAGACCATTATCATTCCGAAGAGCTGCGAATACATTATTGAGATTTTGAAAAACTTTGATGTGATTGGACACAGCGGAAACACTTTTTCAAGTCGAATGGTCCTCACCGAAAATATTTTGAATTACGAAGCTACAGCGGCAGACCATTATCATTTCGAAGGGCTGAGAATACATTATTGAGATTTTGAAAAACTTTGATGTGATTGGACACAGCGGAAACACTTTTTCAAGTCGAATGGTCCTCACCGAAAAGATTTTGAATTACGAAGCTACAGCGGCAGACCAGTATCATTTCGAAGGGCTGAGAATACATTATTGAGATTTTGAAAAACTTTGATGTGATTGGACACAGCGGAAACACTTTTTCAAGTCGAATGGTCCTCACCGAAAAGATTTTGAATTACGAAGCTACAGCGGCAGACCATTATCATTTCGAAGGGCTGAGAATACATTATTGAGATTTTGAAAAACTTCGATGTGATTGGACACAGCGGAAACACTTTTTCAAGTCGAATGGTCCTCACCGAAAAGATTTTGAATTACGAAGCTGCAGCAACGGAATATTATTATTCCGATGGTCTGATTATGTTATTAGGATATTTGCAAACTTTTCTCCAGTGTACGGTAAACTACTGTACTATGTTAACTGCACAAAGGGGTTGTCGACAACTTATTATTAAACTAACTACATATGTATATCGAATGATAAATGAAAACTCACCTTTTGTCAATCGCATACGTTCACGATATCCATTTTTTGCACGCTTATCTTTTTTTTTTTTTTTTAACCAACAGCTTGTCGAATTCTGTTCCTGGTACATGCATAACGAATGTGACAGTTTCTTTGTCTGCACTGGACCCACCAGTCACGTCGAAAGAATTCTCGAGAGTCGAGGAAATCTGTAAATTGTCCGATTCAACGACGGAATCGATATTGGAATCGCTGTTGTGCTCGATCTGCAGCGACAATTTCTCTCTCACAGCTTGTTTATTACAAGTCACATATGTATAAAGCGCACTAGCAGTTTTCCGCGAAACTTTTGACGATGCCGAATTTGAGATTTCTTCCGAGATTTCAATCCATACTTCATCCGACTTTGAAGTGACCTTCCCATTTTGCTGAAATAATCGATCTCGATATTTCAACAAAACGTCGAGCAACGCATTCGGGTCTGTCGTGGGTGGTCGCCCACGCCTTGCGCCGTCCATTATTTGTTAAACACGACAGATTTATATGGTAGTAAATTTAAATTTACCAGCCTCTATAAGTTCGTTGTTACGACGCACTAATATGCCGAATAGAAGAACTTAATAGCGTTCGTCGAGGGCCCACTTTCCGCGCGGATCTATCGCTGCGGGGGAAAATTTCGACTGGAGGGGATAGGCGACACGGGTCGCCTGGTGAGGGATTGCGAATGACTGCGCGTCGTACCAGCGTTAAGAACGGCCTGAAACGATCTTTAGGATTATTTAATTCCGGAACTGGATAGGGAATCGCCGCAAAATTTTTTGAGATGTATCATCAAACATCTAACTTCTCCACAAAAAAAAAATATTTAATTAGTAAGAACGAATCATTAACAGCGATTGAAAAAGTAATCAAATTATCACAACAGATAGGTATCGCCGTGAATAAGATTCTATTTTAATAATTTATTTCCTCGAGTTCTGGATGGTCAATAATTTCCAAAAATTTTACATGTTTTTTCAGAATATTGAATAATAAATAGGCAAAGTTTCGTGGATTTCGTAAGAAAATCGTTACCTCGCGAGAACTATCTTAACAGTGCTAAGTACGAGACAAGAAGATCATGCTCTCGATCGATGGATGTTCTACATCCATCTCATCGGAGCTTCGGACAGAATTCATGTGGATAGAGTTAGGGAATACATTGACATGAAATAAAAATCAACAATTCCTGCAAATAAGACGTTAATCGCCAAAAGGCACAACGATAACTTGACTGTTACAGATTTCCATTATTGACAGTTTCTTTTATAACGATATTCCGAGTTTTTTGGTCTCAGAAACAAGAACCAAAATCGAGTGTACCGTATATCGATAGTACTAAAAAAACACTTAATTTTGACGCATAGCACATATTTTTCAGAATTTATTTGACAAAGATTCCTCTCGATTCTCCGCCACGCCAACAGTCCCGGGCAAATGCGGCTATACCGTGAGTTCAAACGACATTTTGCGATCTTTATTTTGTCTTTTGGCGATTTCAATCGTTGAAATTACACAACGATAGCTTGACTGTTTCAAATCTCTATTATAAGCCGATTTTGTTTCAACAATATTCCGCGTTTTTTGGCCGCAAATACGAAGCACGAAAATCGAGTGTACCGTATATCGATAGCAGCTAAAAAGCACTTAACTTTGACGCGTAGAACATATTTTTCAAAATTTATTTGACAAAGTTTCCTGTCAACTCTCCGTCATGCCAACAGTCCCGGGCACATGTGGATATGCGGTGAGCTAAAGCGACATTTTGCCATCTTTATTCTGTCTTTTGGCGATTTCAATCATCAAAAGACACAACGACAACTTGAGTGTTTCGGATTTTCATTACTGACGGTTCTTTTTTCTACGTTATTTCGAGATTTGTGGCCGCAAATACGAAGCACCAAAATCGGGTGTACCGTATATCGATATCACCTAAAAAGCACTTAACTTTGACGCATAGTACACATTTTTCAGAATTTATTTGACAAAGTTTCCTGTCAACTCTGCGTCACGCCAACGGTCCCGGGTAAATGTGCGTATGCCATGAGCTCAAACGACATTTTGCGATTTTTATTTTGTCGTTTGGCGATTTCTATCGTCAAAATACACAACGATAACTTGACTGCTTCAGATTTCCATTATTGACAGATTTTTTTTCAACGATATTCCGCGTTTTTTGGCCGCAGATAGGAAGCACCAAAATCGAGTGTACCGTATATCGATAGCACCTAAAAAGCACTTAACTTTGACGCGTGGTACATATTTTTTAGAATTTATTTGACAAAGTTTCCTGTCAACTCTGCGTCACGCCAACGGTCCCGGGTAAATGTGCGTATGCCATGAGCTCAAACGACATTTTGCGATACTTATTTTGTTGTTTGGCGATTTCAATCGTCAAAATAGACAACGATAACTCGACTGATTCAGATTTCCATTATTGACTGTTTTTTTTTTCAACAATATTCCGCTTTTTTGGCCGCAGATAGGAAGCACCAAAATCGAGTGTACCGTATATCGATAGCACCTAAAAAGCACTTAACTTTGACGCGTGGTACATATTTTTCAGAATTTATTTGACAAAGTTCCCTGTCAACTCTGCGTCACGCTAACAGTCTTCGCCTACGGGTCAATTTTTCGGTCGGTGCGACGAAGCAACCACTCGTAACATATTTTACGTCAACAGTACCAAAATCACAATTTCTTGAAGCGAGGGATACTAGTATTTCAGTTTTTTTGAGTTTGCTATAAAAAGGTCTTATCGGATTAGCGAGGAGATGGTTCTGGCAGCGGGAGTGGGCCAGAAAAATTCAACATGATATTTATCAAAAGCACTTAAAGAGCACTTAATTCTGGTATGCAGTAAATATGAACAAAATTATTTTTTAGATGCGGGACCGCTAGCTTTGCGTCAAGCTAGCGGTCCTAGTAAAAATTTCATTTTGCGGCGAAACTAAAAGAGCACCAAATTTTTTGATTTAGCACCTAATTAGCACCTAATGAGCACCTAATTTTTATATGTTCAAAATCGCTTTTGGCAAATTTGGGTTTGCTAGCTTAACGGACCTAGCCAGGCCTCATCTCGGTCAATGAACTTAATCAATTTACGCGTTATCGAAGCGGCTTACGATTCGCGGATGCTTCGTTTTGAGCCTAACCTCGCGGAAAATTGCTCGGGAAGAGGCTAGAGTACATTCGCGAAAGTTTATCAAGTTTCTATGTGATGGAACCGATGGCAATAGGAACAATAGGTGTCATTTTCTCTTAGTGGAAGAGTGGTACTAACTCGTGATTCCCGAACGAAAATGCGTTGACAACACACACAGGAAAGAATGAATAATATCAAGAGTACAGCCAGATTAAAACTCAGTAGAATTACTACTACCTTTGGCTGATCTAACGGATGTATCATTGTATACGTAACGATGGTATCGACTACAGTTCAGACAAAGATTCTGGGAATATCTTAATGGTGGGTTTATTACGATGCGCGGTGATTCGATTACCAGAACGGGACGATAATGTTTAGCCAAGAATTTAGGGCAGTACCGGAACCACAAAATTACGCCAATCAAAAACAAGGAAAGATTTGAAGCAATGATGATCCACACGATCTTGGAGGAATCCGGGGAAACGAACATTTTTTATACGCGGTTAAACGGTTGCGAGGGGTAGCGATTACAAAGGCAGGGATGCTGCGCGAGGTCCGATTCCTTCGGCGTTATTTTATGAGTATCAGAAGGGTAACGTCGCTACAATTGGCTGAGGATCATACATTGTATAAAGAGAAACTCATGGGGCTCGCAGCACTCCAGTGGATCAGAGGGTAGGGGATAAGATTGTATCGGGGAGGGGAGATGCGCAAAAAAAAATATATAAAGTAAATAACTTACTTACCAGAGAATAAAATTGATGAGAATGGGGGAAAAAAAATGCCGATAAGGTTGCCTTGATGAGCGGTGGAGCGATGAATCGTTGCTACCCTCGGCTTGTCGATTCAATTGCCGAGCGGATGAGGATGGTGCGCAGATAAATGAATTTTAAAATTCACAAAAATCACTGTTCACCAAGCCTTTATTATTATCGGCTTACAAACTGAAGCACGGATAATTGGTAACGCAAAAATTGTTCACAAAATAATATTCCCGACAATAATTCGGTAGACAAAAAAAATTATTCGCAAAGCAAACGAACAGAGTAACGTCGTGGTTCGGAAATTGAAGAAAAACTGGTGTCGTGACAAAAAATCGATGAATACTAATGAATGCTCCCGCTGAAGGGCCCCTTGTTTTATAGTTTTGCCCTCAGATGACATAAGCTTCGCTGGTGGGAGGCACGCGTCTCAGCCGAGGCGTGAGGTTCCCCGCCTCCCTTGTTCTCTTGACGAGCTCTCAACCTTTCCATAATTATTTTACTTAACTATTCCGGATGCAAATTTGGTACTGTGTATTAATTAATTATATCCTTTATTGATTGCTGATCTGCCCTGAATTTTATTGATCCTTCTAGGTGAAGTTTATGTGAATTAATAGTGCATTTTGATAAAATTAATTAATCCACAATACCTGAATTGCAATAAAATGTTATTATCTTTAATAATCGGTTACCAAACATAATTTGCAATTTTAATTTGTTGATCTTATAACTACAGTTGATTATTTAAACATCCGTTAGCTCATTGGTTTGCCAAATTGTTATTGAACTAACTTTGTTGCAAATATGGGGTAATATATGTGTAAATGGCAGGTCTTTTTTAGCATAATAATCCATATTGATAACTATTCATTTCTTTTTCTTTTATCCCTACTTTTGCGGAATCGTGGCTTCGTTCGCTTCGAGATTTTTATGGCGCCCCTCGTATTGGCTAAAGAGTTTGGTAATTAATATAGAGCGGGCCTGGTTCTTCGAATCGATTTGTGATTTTTTTCTCTTCCCCTTATGCCCTTGGTACGATCACGTACGCACGTGAGCGCAGGATACCTCGCTAAGAACGCTTCTCCCCTGACGTCTCCCCTTCTTAACGGAGTCTCACTCATGCTAACTGGAGCATGTGCATCTCTCTTTTTTACTCAAACGGTAAAATATATTATTACAGTGTTCCCTTCGTCGTAATAGACTAGCGTGAACGTATATTCGCTGTTCTTCTCGGATCGCAAGGAGAAGAAAAAACGACCACGATAATAATTATTACTTCTTGGATTTCGAACGAGAGGACTTTAGCTTCTTGCTAGTCCGAATGTTTATAAAAGTTGCGAACTGGTCGTTAATATTTTTCGTGTGCCGTAGTCGGTTCTTAGAATCTTAATGTCGCAGTAGAATTACGGCTTCCTGTTTTGCTTTTGCAACGGATTTCTTCCTCGGAACTATACATGAATGCCCAATGGTCAACTCTTCGCGGAAAAATATATAAAACTAAAATGAAGGTGCAAAGTTTAGCGAGACCTTGATTCGAAACACGTACCAATATTCTTCGTTACTGTAATTTCAGACATTACTCTAATTATTTATTTCTGGCAATATCCAAAAGGGTTGATAACTGTGACCGGCTTAGTTTGCAAATATTACTCCAGCCTGTAAGATCGGGTAACACAAAAACCTGTAATAGGTCGATAATCAATATTAGAGGGAGGGGGCCAGCAATCGATGGAGATCGACTGCGCAGCGTTTGTCACGCAAATCTGAAAAAGCGCAAGTGCCAAATTGTTCTCCTAAGCGTCGAGGAGAATATGCGGCAAAACTCGCTCTCTTTCCTCCCCGGAACCTCGTCGCGACCACACGTATTGTCTGGACTTTCTCGATTGTAATTTTGACACGTGGAATCCTTCGTAAAACCTGGCCAGGTTTTGAACTATTACTTACTGGAGATCCTGGATCAATTGGACGTGCTGAAGCTCCACAAAATAACGAAGATATCCGACCCGGGGAGGGAGAGCCAACGAATTTTCACCGAATTGATATACGAGATAAGTACATTACCAAGAATTGTGATTTCGAGAGACGATTATGAGAAATTATAGATTGTGAAATGTTGAACGGTATTGTGCTTGAATGAATTATATTTTATGTGTGTTTTGTGAGAAGTATGAAGACGAGCGATGATCGTTTATGAATTATATGTTATTAAGAAATTGATATTCAGGAATATTGGCCTAATTATTGATTAAAAATCGCACATTATTGAAATCTAAATTGGAATTATCATTATTATTATTAGTATATTATTCGAACGTTTAATTTTCCACAATGGCGCCCAACAACGGGGCCTGATGAATCGTCCGAATTGATAAATTTTATTGATCGAAGACAAATTTGTGCTTTGTTTTTTTTTATGATTTTGTTTTTGTGAAAAATTTTTTTTGTACGAATATTTATGAGTTTAGATTAATTCGGAGATTATCATCGGGAACTATATTTTTCTATATACCTAAAAAAAAAAAAAAAAAAAAAAAAAAATAGAGATAGTGTATGGCAGATGACAAGCTATATATAACGCAATCAGGACGTATAAGTAGACAAAGATTTGACAATTATAATTTTACAGGAAAGCGAAAAAATAAAGTTGTAACGATGCCGATAATGGACGACGATAGGCCAATAGCCAATGAGGCGGCACGTCGAAGAGAGCTCGAAGTAGAGCAAGAGGCTTTGAACAGGCAGCGAGACGAGCTGGAACAATTACGTCGCGACCTTGAGGCTCAACGGGCATTGATAGCCCAACAACAACAACAACAAAATCAACAGGCGAACATCGAGCCAGCGAATATTCCGATAGACGATGGCCGAATTCAAAGAACGAGATACAACGAGGATATTGCTATGATTATGAGTAACGTATCGACTTTACGTATTGATATTAATATGCCTAAATACCGCGATGAAACAGAAAAAAATCCAGCCGAGTTCCTAGAAGAGTTGGAAAAATTTTTTAAAATAAAAAATATCAGAGTCGATCAAAAAATGAATATCGTGGAGCACGCGTTGGAGGGACGTGCGAGTCTATGGTTTGAAACTAAAGCAGCTTTTGAATCGTATGAAGCTTTTAAGATAAGTTTTCTCGAGGAATTTTATTCGATACCAATAAGGGTACAATTTAAAAATAATTGGATGGATCGTAGATATGTCGCGCAGAGAGAGTCGTTACAGACATACTATTACCAGCAAATTAAAGACGCGAGATATTTCATTCCCCAGCTTACACCGTATGAAGTAAATTACAGTATCATACAATAATATCCCGTGTGGGTCAAAGAGACATTAGCAACAGTAGATTTTAATAATAGTACGCTTATAGGCCAAACGCTCGCAAGTCTTGATTCTATCCGAAGAGAACGAGATAGAAACCGTGAACCTAAACCATTCTATAATAATTCAAATCCAGGACGAACAACCACGACAGTAAGACAAATAACGGTAGGATCGGACTCGCATTATAATTACATGGACACGAGCCGAGCTGATTCACGTAGAAATATATATTATAAGAATCCGCCAAGATTTCATAATAATAACAATTCACAGAGATTTCGATACGGAAACAGCGTAACTAGTCAAGACAATCGACGGTTTGAGTATAGACCAGTGTGCCTCCCCGATACGCGTTACCCCCCACCTACAATCGCGAATAACACTCAGACACAAGCTCCGACTGTAAACACAAATTATCAAAGACAACAGACAAATAATTTAAACTAATTTGTGGCGCGTTGTACCAAGGTCCGCCGGCGCGCCAAGACTTTGATTTTATAGACGAGTTGTCTAGAGGGATCGAAGGAGAGGAGGACCGTGTAGATGAGATTTCATCAGCGCCGGTAGCCCGGTGTCCGCATCTAAAAGTTAAAATATTCGGGAAAACGAGAACGATCCTACTAGATACAGGTAGCCAAATAACAGCAATTTCCGAAGACTTTTATAGAGAGCTAGCGTCGAAAAATAAAATGAGCTTATTACCGGTATCGAATCCATTCGTGACTACAGCTATAGGAAAAAAAACAACAACAATAAAACATCAAGTATTTATGGAAATTGAAATTAATGAACAAAAGTACCGATACCCATTCGTGATAATTCCGTATCTCACATCCTCGGTAATATTGGGAAACGATTGGATGGCGCGAAACGAGGTGATTCTTAATTATAAAACCCAAACAATTGAGATTGGAGGCAGAGTTCTTTCGGAGTCGTCAGTGATGTTCGAGCGAAGCTCGTCGGAAACCTTACTTTGTACACAAAAAAATAAAGAAACTCATGTTTTTATCATAAATGTCAATTCAATCGAGATTCAGGAAAGTAAAAATGAATCTGAAAATAAAAGTAAAAATGAATCTGAAAATAAAAGTAAAAATGAATCTGAAAATAAAAGTGAAAATGAATCTGAAAATAAAGCTGAAAATAAACAAGAATTAGTGCTTATACAAACCAGTGAATCGAATAGAGGTTCGAAAAACCCTATCGATTCAAGGGGGGAGATAGAGCAGGTAATAGAAGAGAGAACTTTCACTGATCAAGAATCAGGATCGATACAGAATAGAAACGATATTGAAAAAATCCTAAGGATTGAAGAGATAATTAATGGAGAGCAAGAGAAGGAAATGATTAATGAACAGATAAATAATATCGAAAAAGAAATGATCGTGAACAAAGATGAGTTTTCCGATGACCTTTGCGCGGTCGCGTGCAAACTAGCATTACTGAGCGGGTCGGAGAGAAAGATGTTCCAAGAAATTTTGATAAAGTTTCGGCGCGTGTTTTCAGATAAGCCAGGATGTGCGATCGGATATGAACATCGTTTAAAGCTAATAGAAGAACGGCCGAGCATTCGACACAATTACCCGATTCCGTTTAAATTGCGTGAACCGACAACAAAGGCTATCGAGAAAATGTTGGAGACAAAAATTATCGAACGAGCGATTAGTCAATATTGTAATCCTCTAAGAATAGTGTTGAAAGACGACGGATCAGTACGCGTTTGCTTAGACGCAAGGTTTGTGAATAAAGTAATCGAAAATGATCACGAGTCGCCACCATTGATTTCGGAAATATTACAAAAATTTTACGGAGCACGGTATTTCTCAAAGATCGATCTTACGCAGAGTTATTGGCAAGTGCCTTTACATCCCGATTCACGGCAATACACAGCCTTTCTATTTGATTCAAAGGTGTACCAATTTTGTCGAGTACCGTTTGGGCTTAAAACAGCCGGAAGCGGCTTTATCCGAGCACTAAATATGGCGTTACGGAATGATTTCGAAAAATATAGTTCATGCTATATCGATGATATACTCATCGCTACAAAAACGAAGGAAGAGCATATGAAAGTTCTTAGCGGAATTTTTAATCGTCTTCAAGAGCACAATTTTACTATCAAGCTTGCAAAATGCTCCTTTTTTCAAGAACAAGTTCCATTTTTGGGATTCATAATTTCGAATAGAGGAATTTCCCCTGAACCAAATAAGCTCAGCGTAATAACGAATTTTGAAGAACCGCGAAGTAAGAAACAGCTCCAACAATTTCTCGGGGTCTGTAATTATTATCGACAATTCAATGTCCGGCATAGTTATTCGGTTGATAAGTTAAGAGAACTGTTAACGAAAGAAAAGGAATGGGAATGGACACCAGATCATAGCGAAGCGTTTCGAGCTTTAAAAAACGATTTTTTAAAATGTATTCAGTTGAGTCACGTAATGCCAGATGTACAATTCCGAGTGCAAACTGACGCGAGCGACCGAGGTATTTGTGGAGTGCTGTATCAAATAGACGATCAGGGATACCATTACGTTATTGATGTGGTGAGTCGTTGCTTAAAACCGACCGAAATCAAATATACTACGACAGAAAAAGAATTGTTGGCCGTGGTATACGCTCTTCAAAAATTTCGAGTATATTTGATTCGTAACGAATTTGTTGTAGTAACGGATCACCAGTGTTTGACGTTTTTGCAATCGGCAACTTTCCAGAATGCCCGAATAACCAGATGGAGTCTATTATTGCAACAATATACTTTCAAGGTCGAGTATTGCAGAGGCGTAGATAACATCGTAGCCGACTTTTTCAGTAGACACCCGGAAGGGAAATTCATAGAAGAAAACTCAAATAGAATCGTCATCTCAGCATTGCACCGATGCTTTTTGCCTATACTCAATGATTCAGAAGAAACATCCCTCGTTATAATAGCGTTGATGGAAAACGATAAAAATTTAGAAAATAATTTTCGCGAATTAGAGCGATGGCAAAGTGAAGATCCGATAATAAAGAAAATTATTAACGAGAGTGATTTGGAATCAGATGAGGCTAGGATTAAAAGGCATCGCGGAATTGTGTTTTATCGAGAAACAGTGAGTAGTGTCTGGAAAATTATAATACCAGAAAAAATACAACAACAGTTAATCGAAGCAATCCATGTCAAACTCGGGCATCCCGGGGTGTTTAAAACGCTTAGCCATTTAAAGAAATTCTATTATTGGAGAGGAATGTCGAAACAAATCAAGAAATACATCTTGTGCTGCGATATGTGTCAAAGAGTTAAATATCTCACGTTCCCCATGGAGGGAGAATTTAATTTTGTCGAGTCTTCGGGCCCAAATGATCTAGTCACAGTCGATTATTACGGACCTCTACCCGTAGCTAGAGGAGGAGTTCAGTATATTTTTGTGATGCTTGACGCATTCACAAAATATGTGAGCCTTTACGTAATGAGGAAGGCCACAGCTAGCATCACTTTGAAAAGAATCTTTGACAAATTTATTCCTAAATTCGGGAAACCGCGGAAAATTCTATCCGACCACGGGACGCAATTTACGTCGAACGTGTGGAAGTCTACTCTCGAGCGTGAGGATATTAAGGTATTATTTAGCTCCATTCGACATCCACAATCAAATCCCACCGAACGGGTGATGAGAGAATTAGGACGGCTGTTTCGAACTCTCTGCGCGAACAAACATACAAAATGGATAGATTACGTGCAAGATATCGAAAGAGTGTTGAACTTGACGGTCCATCAAAGCACGGGGATCTCCCCTCACGAGTTACATTTTGGCACACCAATACAGGAAGAAATACACAAAATCATTGAATTTCCCGAAAATCCACAACCAAACCATAAGTATCTCATAACATTTGCTCAAGAAAATATGAGAAAAAATTTTGAAAATCGTAAAAAAGCGCAAAAGAACGTTTCAAAAGTGGCATTATCAGTCGGAGATCTCGTGCTTCTTCGGGTAAGACATCTTTCTAACGCTCTCGATCGAGTAATTAAAAAGTTTTTCCACCTGTTTGAGGGACCCTACAGACTCTCGCGGCGAGTAGGAGAAAATGCTTTCGTATTAACGGATCCAGATGATCCTACAGTAGAAGTCGGTACGTATAATCGAGCAAATCTTCGAAAATACTACGACAGATAAAAAAAAAAAAAAAAAAAAAAAAAAAAAAAAAAAAAATCTGAAAAAGGAATAATTAGTAAAAAGAGGCCTGCAATCATGAAAAATTGACTAACTACGTTTCGCCAAACCTTCAAAGCCTCTTGCTCCGGGCGACAAACCTCAAAAAGAAATAGGGTTGTTATGTTTGTTTTTATTTTTATTTTTTGTATAGATATACAATATAATTTATCGGCGTATAGAGAAGCGATGCCTCGGGCACTGAAGTAAATAGTATTAAGACGAAATCTCCACGGAGATTAGAATTATATGGATTACATTCAAAGAAAGTCTGACAATGAATCGAGAATCTGCCAAATATTGTGTAGTACTAATAAGCCGAGAAATCAAAAAAGAAAATGTGATGAATGAGAAATGATATGTGTTGACGTTGATCCCCACAGGGAACAAAAAAAAAAAAAAAAAAAAAAAAAAAAAAATATATATATATATATATATATGTGTATGCACTTAAAACGAACGCCTGATGTGTGCACATCGTGCCTCCAAAAGAGGTTAAAATGAAAATGTACGAATGAAAGAATTTCATGTACCCTCTCACAATCGAGTGCACCATGAAAGGGGGGATATTGTAAGATCGGGTAACACAAAAACCTGTAATAGGTCGATAATCAATATTAGAGGGAGGGCGCCAGCAATCGATGGAGATCGACTGCGCAGCGTTTGTCACGCAAATCTGAAAAAGCGCAAGTGCCAAATTGTTCTCCTAAGCGTCGAGGAGAATATGCGGCAAAACTCGCTCTCTTTCCTCCCCGGAACCTCGTCGCGACCACACGTATTGTCTGGACTTTCTCGATTGTAATTTTGACACGTGGAATCCTTCGTAAAACCTGGCCAGGTTTTGAACTATTACTTACTGGAGATCCTGGATCAATTGGACGTGCTGAAGCTCCACAAAATAACGAAGATATCCGACCCGGGGAGGGAGAGCCAACGAATTTTCACCGAATTGATATACGAGATAAGTACATTACCAAGAATTGTGATTTCGAGAGACGATTATGAGAAATTATAGATTGTGAAATGTTGAACGGTATTGTGCTTGAATGAATTATATTTTATGTGTGTTTTGTGAGAAGTATGAAGACGAGCGATGATCGTTTATGAATTATATGTTATTAAGAAATTGATATTCGGGAATATTGGCCTAATTATTGATTAAAAATCGCACATTATTGAAATCTAAATTGGAATTATCATTATTATTATTAGTATATTATTCGAACGTTTAATTTTCCACAAGCCTTTAATGGATTATTATAGAGAAAAATGTTTAAGATTATCATAAGTAAAACATAAAATTATAAACTACACCGTGGATGACCTGACCCAATATTCGTATTCATGCGTGATTCTATTCTCATTATTTTTCTCGCGGATCGTCGGGAATTTCTTTTTATTCGCGGGGTTACGTCGCGAAGGCTGCTCGTGAGGTGCTGCACTCTTCGGAGGAAATCTTGAATATTTGTATCGGTGGACCCGACGTATCATGGTTTTGGTGACGCCGTCGATGCCCTCGCTCGTGGTGTTAGACTTCTCACCTCGAAGTCGCCAAGGGATAAAGTTCCAAAAGACGCATACCTCCGATCGTTCTGAAATTTGGTATACTAACGTATTTTGACCTGCTGATCACGAATATGATAGCGAAAATTAGCGCAAATGTCATTTTCAGTAAGAAAACAGAAAAAACTCTGTTTCGTCCCATTGTGCGTGATTCCGATTACTGACTATCGATCTAGATAATTTTAGCTTTTCTCAAAATGCACCACGTGGAGGTAAAGGCTGTAAAGCATTCTTTGTGTGTGTGTTTGTGTGTGTGGACCCCGGGGCTCATCAATTCCCCGGTTTTTTTCGACTCCAAACTACGTGTGTGCGTTTTTGCGACTGTTTGTCTGTCTGTTTGCAACTGTTTGGCTTAGTCTTCGTCTTTGTCTGTGTAACCTGTTGCAATATTACGTTACACTTTGTGAAGTAAATAATTTATCTCCCGTGATTAATATAATAAACATCTTAAACTATATTCGATTTCTATTTCTGATAATAAAATTATTTCTATTGTCCAATGGGGGGGGCTTCGCCCCTGGACCCCCTCGCCCCCCCCCCCCCCCCCCCCCCCCCCACAGCCGTGTACTTAACGTCGTTTTGCTACTTTCGGGTCGTACGACCCGAAGTGAGGGTCGGAATAACACTACAACTTGTTGTGTGCATTCCTCGCTCCCCTCCGGTCCGCTCGGAATAGCGGCTGGTAAGTGGGCTACGCTCGCTGCGCTCGCTCCGCGTTAAGGGTTGTAATCACCTAGGGTAGGACCGCCAAAAAAAGAATACAACATTCACGCAGACAGTATTATTTCTGTCCGGTTCTTCGTGGTGACATGATCATTACGTCTTTTTTTTTCTATCGTGATGAATGAATATGTTATTCGGTCATCTTGACCCCCCCCCCCCCCCCGGTAATTTATGTAATGTTGCTAATTTGGGGGATATGACCCGAAGTACGGGGCGGAATAGCACAACAACTTCTTGTGTGCATTTTTCTTCAGTGGGGGGGCCCCTGGACCCCGTCGCCCCCCGCCGCCGCATACTTAAGGTCGTGTAGCTGCTTTCGGGCAGTATGACCCGAAGTGCGGGATGGAGAAAGAACTTTACAAGTACTTCAAGTATTGTACATAGATTTTCAAGTGCTGTACTTGTACTTCAAGTAACACTGATAATCTGAAATGAACTTTAAATTCCGCGCAAACTTCATATTAAAGGAAACATTTCTTTGCAAGTTTTACATTTTTGGAAATTCAAAAAGATAGCTTTAATTACGCTGAAAGCAGAAGCTATGAGATAACATTTTTTGATGGTCAAAACCTGCGTCTAAATTTTTTTTGGAAACTCAAAAATTGCACAAAAAATTTGAAATCAATTAATTAAAATTGAGCCAAGGGCAGAAAACGAATGCAAAAATACCGTCGATAACTGGAATTTTTGTCAAAAACTCAAAAAGTTAGCTGGATTTGGTACAAACACACAATTTGGGTAACAATTTCGCCGTGAACTTAAAATTTTATCAAAAAATTAAAAAATTGACAAAAAAAACAAAAATTGAATTGAAATTGAAAATTTGAATTGATTGATTGAGATGAATCGATTATTTTGCCATGGATATTGGCGTATTTGCTCTGCGTATGCATTACGATATTTACGCACACTGACACATAACGTGGCTTTCTGGCGCACATCGTAGTCATGGAAAGTCGAGCTTTTCATGTAATCAGCATAACAAATGGCAATACTAACATTTTTATAGTCGAATTTTATCAAATTATTAATGTGGATTTTGAAGTACTAATTTTTTTGGTTTTAACCGCCAATTGTACATTAAATTTACCTTCAAGTTCTGCCTAAAATTTATTCACACAAATTTTATCGTTAATTTTACCATAGAATATGCTTTAAAATGAACTTTGAGGCTGTGTGCATACGCGTAAGCCCATGGGTGAGTGTGCGTGTGCGCTCTATATATGCCCGCAGAAAAGAAAGGAAATGAAAATAGTAAGAAAGGAAAAGACAAAAAGAAATACGTCGATCAGTGTATTAGCGTACGTGTGTGCGTGTGCATTCGTACGCTAAAAGTATATGTTGGCCCTGTCGGTTGTTGGTCGGCTGTTGGGTGTTGTTTTATCGCTTCCGTGCTCGTGTATCGTCCGAGGATCCTGCCGTGTCTTCGTGTCTGTTTAACGCATGGTCCCTCGCGATTGTTTCGAATATTCGGTGGAACCGCTCCGTATGGTTTAGATACTTGCATTTGAAAAAAAATCCTGCTACGTATCCGTCCATGTGTGGCTCAACGCGTCCGAATATATCCGAATATATTCACGGTATATTCGAACGAACCTCGCGCCCGGTGCGTTCTATATTTTGTGTGTGGGCGCCAGTATCGGCATCGACAAAATTATAGGAGAGATTAACACGTAGATGTTGAAAGCCCTCCGAATCTAAGCAATTATATGCTCTCCAGCAATCCGACATGATTCTCATTCGCGGCAAAATGTTTTTTTATGACATTCGAAGAGATATCGATATTTGACGCTGTCACTACGAAATCTTAAAATTTTCGTAAAATAAAATGTGAAGGTTTCAATGTCAACATACTTAAAATAGTCTATATCGTCGAGAAATGATATTTTTCACCGACGTCCGCATGTATGTGTGGGTGTGTGACGAAAACGACATGAAGAGGATAAATGCCACAATTTCCAGTCTGTTGACCTGAAAGTTTGGACCCGAGTCCAGTTCTCACTAAGGTTGTTTAATGTTTGATTTGGCCCAAATGGGTTGAAGCGTTCAAATGTTATGAATATTTTTTTTTTTTACGGTTTGTAATCGCTGCTAATGGTACAAATTTCGAGCTATCGAGCTGAAACATTGGCCACGGAGTTACCACTGAGGTTGTTTGTTATTTAATTTGGTCCGAATCGGCTCGAGGTTTCAAAATTTATGAATATTAAATGTCTTAAAAAAAAAATTATTAGTGTCGCGATATCTTTGAAACTAAGCGCTAAATCGACTATTACCACTCTTCAACATTGGTTTATCCCGACCTAATAATGCTTATTCCGTGGTCAAATCGTGGCGCCACAGATATCGTAGAATCCCCCAGTTCCCCGACTCGAATAATGAGTGAAGGTTTTCAAAAGATTTTTATTATGAAAAATGCGAGCGAGCAAAATACAGTTAATCGTGCGTCTCCGGACGCCTAGACACTCTGAAAAGATAAAGAACAAGGAAAGCAAAAGAAAAAGGAGAAGGAAAGGGAAGATTTAACGTACAAATTGGCTTGCGAATTATTTTCAAAAAATCGCAATGGACCGAAAATATAATATTTTTACGTTAGGTTCAATTTTCCAAGACCACACGAAAACCCTCCAATGGTTACGCGACATCGAGTTAATTCCAAACAGCCGATATTGTGTTACGCATAAAAAATATATGACTCTGTATGAATCGTGTTTGGCGTGTGGGCAATTCATTTGCCAAAAAAAAGGGAAATATAATCACAACGCGACTGTAGCAGATCATACATGGTTTGAAAGATGCCATACTTCTCCCGAAATCTGTATGCTAATAACATTGTTTTAGTGTGAACATGACGTTCGAACAAACTATTCGCGAGAGCAGCATCGTTGACGATCAGCAAATATCTCGAGAAACCGTTGCTGATCGTTTCTCTTTTTGCCGAGAAGTCTGTATGACTGCACTGGATATAAATTTTGAGGAAGAAGGTAAAATAGGGGGTGTTGGAGAAATTGTCGAAATCGACGAGTGCAAAATCGGTCGCCGAAAATACGAGAGAGGCCGTGTCGTGGAAGGTTCGTGGATTTTGGGGATCATCCATAGAGGACATCCGCATACTTATCGATTGGAAATTTGTCCCGATAATAAAAGAGACGAAAAAACATTAATCGGTTTGATAAAAAAACATGTTGCTGTGGGCACAGAAATCCATACCGATTGTTGGAAAGGGTATGTGAACCTGGAGGCTCATGGTTATGTGCACCTTAAAGTGAACCATTCTGAAGAATTCGTGAATGGGGAAACGGGTGCACATACGCAAAATATAGCATCGTCATGGCGTTGGATGCGCCGATCGCTATCACGTGGGGGAGTCCAAAAGAAAAATTTCGCAGATCATCTCTGTGAGTTTTTGTGGCGGCGTCGCGTAAAAAAAAATAAACATCGATCTGTTTGCGCAACTGATAACGGATATAAAAATTTGTTATTCTGGCAAGGCCAATTGATCCTTTTTTTCGTGTAAAGTACACGAAACACGATACACGCGATACATGCGATATACGCGATACACGATATATAAGTCCATACCAAAAAATACATAAAAATGAAAAAAAAAAAAAAAATTTAATGAAAAAATGGAAATAAAAAGTTCAAAAATGAAAAAATGGAAAAAAAAAGTTTAAAAATGAAAAAATGGAAAAAAAAAAGTCTAAAAATGAAAAAATGGAAAAAAAGAGCATTTTAAAGACCAAATTCCAACCTTCTCGTGGTAAAATGTGTAAGTAGGTAATGCATATGCCGAAACTAATGGGATAATGGCTGTGTAATGATCGCATAGACGTGATCCAACGTTCGCGATCATTAAAAGAAAAGGGAAAGGAATAGGAATATAATACGATGTGCGGGTATTTTTATGAGTATATTCGGATTCAGAATGTCAAAATACATAAGCATACTAAGTTTCAAGCCAATTGGAGGTATGCGCTTTTCGGAACTGTACCCCAAAATCGAAATAAAAATAAAATATTGTTTTTTTTTAAACTAAGTCTGTGTATTGCATATTCCACAAACTTTTTACAAAATACTATGAGATTTTACAGTTCTGATTTCTTTATTAGTGAAAGGCAATCGAGAGCTAAAACAACAAAATGTACAGGAAGAGAAGATCGTTGAGCAATCGAATATTGAACAGTTTTTTACCAAAAAAAGTATAATCTCGTTTTTCCGACAATTAAAAAAAAAAAAAGAAAGCCATGTAAGATCATAACAACTTATCGAAGTCGTGTTTTTTTGCCGAAATTGAAATAAGAATTAAATAAAATTTCTTTTAACACGGGTTATTTTTTACACCGTAACCTAACCATAAAATATTCGCAAGCTCGGCGTTTCTTAGGAATACGCAATCGCGAACTAATTATGAAATACATCGAAGACCTCTTCGAGCGATCGGGTATTAGTTTTATGAAAAATTAAAAAGAACAATCTTATTCCGCCGAGACGCGAAAAAAAACCGATGAAAGATCGTAACGGCGTATCGAAATTGCAAATTGCACAAAACATATATAGGAAAAGAAGGTCGTCGAGCGATCGAGTATGGAACCATTTTATAAAAAGAAAAAAAAAATAATCGCACGTTCCTTTCGAAAAAAAGTGATACAAGATCATAACAGTAACGTATCGAAATTATGTTTCTCGGAAAAATCGTAATAAAAACAAAATAAAAAACGTTTCTTGTTGTGAGGACGTTTCATTTTTTACATCCTCGACAAAACCATGGGATTTTCGAGTTCGGATTTTTTTTTTAGAGACACGCAGTCGAACTGATGCCAAAGAAGGCAACTTTCGCAGAGAATAGACTTACCAGTCAATTCCGCTTTGCACGTGCCACAGGTCCATACATCTTTTTTTATTTTCCTCTCTATCACCTTACGAAGTGCGTTGAAAGCATTGCGTTCTAATAACGGCTGCAGTAATTCGAGTTTTACCGACTTATTCATGAATGCTTCATTGACACATTCATCTTTTAGATTCAGTTCCGTAATTTTGACTTTATAATCATTCTCTAAAACCCGTTTAACTTTTTCTTTAGACAATATCCAGCTGAGCATAATTTCAGTTTGCCTTTTGTTACTTTTTTCGGAGAACATCAATATCGAAGGCGCATCCCGCGGAAGTCCAATTGCTCTCGGCCGCGGTTTTGGAGGACGTCCCTTCCCTCGGGTAGGCTTTATTGCCACTGAAGATAACTCTTCAAATGCGTCGCTAATTTTTTTTTCTTCAACGGCACCTGTATCGCGTACCTTGATTATACTTTCTGTCGATTTTAGAAGACGTTCTCCGTTTAATTCAGCTAGAGGTAAATTCTGTTGTTCACGTGAAGGCCCTAGAGACATCAGCTTCGTGGGAAGATCGCTTGCTGTATCTTCCGATTTTTCGGGACGTCTCTTACCTCCGGTATTTTTTTTCCAGCCGAAACGAAATCGAATTGATCACTTGATGATTTGACTGAAATCAATTTATCACCCGACGTAGTATGCTCTTCAATTTTTTTCAGAAATTGCAATTTCCGGTGCAGTTTTTGTCGTCGTGAGTTCCGGCTGTACACTGAAAACGTTTTTTCCCTCGATAATTATTGCTGTATTCGGATTTTCAAATTCTTCAACAAGTTGTAGCTGAATGAAATTGTTGTTCGCAACGTCCGAACAATTTGATATTTCATTGTCGACTCTATTCGAAGACCCGACCATTACGAACTGCAAGTTTCCATCTCGTACGTTTGTCTGACTTTGATTATGTAGCAGCGGTATTTTTTTGGACGCCATTGTACTCGGGGATGCAGTGTGCTCAGCTGCTGCCAATAGGGCGAAACACTCAATTTCAGAGACACACATTTCTTCTTGAGCGCCTGATAAATCGTTAAGAAACAAGTTACAGTCGTTGTTCAGTCCGGACGATTCTTCGTCTTACAAATCACCATGGACCAACTTTTCCAAGACTTTCGACGTTGTCGCATTGCTATTCCAAAGATTACCTTCGACGGTCTCTTGGGGAATAAGCTGATTGTTCGATAGCGAAATTTGTTGTAGAGAATCAACTTTGGCGTTAGAAGAGCGAAGTTCTTTTGGAACCGGAATGGTGTTTCGTCTGGACCCATCATGTAGAACTTTTTTTTGGACGGGATTAGTGTTTCCGTTAGAACTTTCGACAGGAGATAGGTCCTTTACTTGCGTCGAAGTGTTGTTATCTTCGGATCTGTCGGTAAGAGGTATATTCACTTTCTGCGGTAGCTCGTCGTCACCGTTGTCACGAAGGCCACCTTGTACAATATCTGTTCGTCCCAGTTCACGGTTTTTTTTGGATTCTTTGCATCAAACTTTTTTTTGCAAAGTGTTTCTGTCGAAACTGCGCAGTGTGCAGTGCGCATCATCATCAGACCGACCGATTGCTCTACCTGTTGTCGATAAATCTTCTTTCTTCGTCGGAGTTTTGCTCTCATCGTCGAAACTGTCACCTACCGGTAGATCTACTTTCCTCGGTAGAGCTTGAGTCTCATCGTCGGACGTGTCGGCGGTCAGTGAAGTACCTTTCCTCGTTGGAGCTTGAGCCTCATCGTCGGTGTCGGGTGGCGGTCGATTCTCGTTCTCCGTAGGAGCTTTCAAGTCATCTTCGGAAGTATCAATCATCGACAGAGCCTGTTGAAACAGTAAACCGCAGCTTTAATTGAATTGCATTTACAGCATATATCATTTATATGTCTATATTAAATTTTATAATTAATTTTCAAGCAAATTTTTATTTACCATATTTGATTCTGTACTTTCGGTATTAAATAATAAATGTATTGAGAAGTTTATTATTAATATAAACATACCTGATTACGACTTGATTGGTGATTATGCTTTTCTTTAAAATCTGTGCCTAAAAGATACCTTTTTTTTTTGCGCGGATGATGGTCTTAGCTTTGCAATTGGTTTTTTTGCTCCTGCAAATAGAATCGTATTGTTTAGTTAGAATCGTATAGTAAAGTATTGAGTATTGTATCCGCATTGAAGATTTTGTTATCACAAGTCCAGATCAATCGAAGTGCGAGAATATACGATGTAATACAATTTTCGTACTTGCGCTTTCTTATACCTTTTCCCTTCGATTCGGGTAATCCGCGGCACACGCACCCGAGTTGAACCTCGTAAAACCTTAAGTATTCGGGTAAATTTTTTACCCGACTCATCACTACTGTGGTCGAATTTTGGCGGCTAAATTCATGTCCCACTCTGGCTTCATATTTCTCAAGCCAAGTTTCGACATCGTCATACGACCGAAACCTTTTACCGGTGTAGAGAGCAGACACGTCTTCGACCATCTGTATGTAAAATATAAATTTCATACAATACACTATATAAAATATTATTGCGTTTTTTGCAAAGAAAACATGCAATTGTCAATAAATTGTATGAAAATTTCAACGACAAAACCAGTCCAACACTATTCTTTACGAGAGTTAATTATATTCGTCTAAACGAACAAACGCGAGCGCTATCCACCGCCGAGGGCGCCTGAAATTGGACGCGCGAGAAATTGGAAAAAATGTTGACCGAGAAGTCAATGGCATGAAAGACGTCGGCGCCAGTGATTTATTCGGAATTTATATACACACGGAAATAAGTTTAATTTATACACGGTAATTAGTTTAATTAACGTCTTACGAACAAACAATACAAATCGATACCAAATTTCGAAAATCTAAGGATTTTAGATCGCGAAGCTCGACAAATTAAACAATTAGTTAGTACGATAATGGGACACAACATCAGTGTAGTTTGAATTAATGTAACAATTATAGAAAATTGCAAGTATTAAAACTTAGAATAATTGTTAGCGAATACATGCGCAACATACGTTGCTTCGCATACTTTGCCCAGGATGATTAACTTACTTTGACTCGAAATTGCGTGTACGACATTTCGCAGCCAACGTTAATACGAAAACCGTCGCGAATTATCAAGAACGAGAGATTATTCTCGATCGATGGTTTGAGAGCGAAAGCTGACCACGAACTAGAGGGCCTACATGCACTAGAAACTATTAACCCAGGCACGGTCGTATAAACAGGTCTGGGCACTCGTTCGTAACGGCCGTGACGGTAAGTGAAGCCGGTTACCAGAGGTCGCTAGTGGTTAGCAGGCGTGTTCGCTACGCATGCGCAAAATTATTCAACTGAGATAATTTTGCCGCGTCGTTAACCTCACTTTTCGCGATTTGTTATTTATTTGGCGACTTTTGAATGCGATCATTCAGAGTAAAAAAGAACAATGAACAAGAAAATTTTGGAAAAATGCCGAACAGGTGTATAGCGAAGGGTTGTCACAGTGGCTATAAAAGCAACAAAGAACATGTGTCTATGTTCCAATTTCCGCGAGACGAAAAATTGCGTTCGAAATGGATCGCCGCAATTTCTCCGTCGAACCTTAATTCATCCGGCAATAAAGAGAATGTTTTTTCAAAAACGACGCATTATGTTTGTGAAAACCATTTTCTGCCTTCCGACATAATACGCAATTTCGTGCATAAAGATAACAATGGTGTTGTCATCGCTAACGTAAGTATATTTTCATGTATTTAATGCTGGCAGTTTCCGATATATATTTCTGACATCTATATATCTTCTATATAGGTTCCTTATAAAAGGCCTCACCTCACTAAGAATGCAGTTCCCTCCATATTTCCGACGAGTCAACAAAAGCTTTCCATAGCTGAAGTAAGTAAAAACGACGCTAGCATTCTGAATCGTTTGACAAGAGATTTACTCATTTAAAGGTGTCAAATGAGAGTTCACCGGCTAACTGCTCTGCACTCGAGGGAATCAAATGCTTCGAAGTAGCGCAGCCTACAACGAGTGCTCATCCGTCACCACAGCGAGATGAAAACGCCAGCCATTGCACGCTGATTGAGACAGTTTGTAACGAGTCTTCGCATGACGATGCCACCATTGTGAATATTTCCAGCGAAGCTGAGTTCGTGAGCCGATCAGAGAGCATAACTATAGATGTATTTATTTCATATAGATTGGCTAATAGAATGTAAGAACACTAGAATATTTTAATTTACTTTTTTTTTTTTCTCTCAAGGTCGATCGTGTACATGACAGCAACGCATGCTCGTCGAAAAATGTAGCTGAAAAATATATGGGTTGCAATATATTCAATGACATATATGAAAACCCGGATGCTGTGAAAATTCCATCGGGATGGAACCGATATACGTCCGCGGCCAACAAAAGATTGGTCGCTTTCTCAACTTTCGATACAAAAACGGAATCCAACAGTACGATACTTTTGGTGCGACGATCTGTTTTGTTGACACAAGACGGCAAGGTTCATACATCCGTGAATGGAAAAACAATTTCGTCTCGGAACGTATCGTCTTCCCTCGAGCAAATACGTACAGTCGAAGATGTATCTTTGCTTCTATCGCTCCTTTCGTCTTCCGGTATCTGTAGTGGCGTTACGACCCTGGCGAATATGTGTTCAGTTTCGAGCACCATGTTGTATCAAGACAATTTTGGCGATTGGCGTCACAGAAACTGCACTATCGTATTGAACACGAAGATTTGCACTGCTTGCCACAGACTAAAAAGAACGATAAGTCAGAAGACACGGCGACTGTTAAAACAGCCTCATCGTAAAAGAATCGATTACAGAAACATCGAAGAAAAATCAAATCTCATACCAATGCGTAAGAGATTACGTTCGGCAAGGGCGGCAGCTCAAAGAGCAAAAGATCACGTTAAGAAATTAAAAGACACGTTATCCGAAGTGCAAAACCGCAGTTGTAATTACGATGCACAATCTATAATCGATAAGTGCAACGAACTTCGCAAACTCTCAGAGCCACAGAAGTTGTGCATTAAAGAAATAATTACTGCGGCGGGTCGAAAAAGTCCCCAAGGGAATCGGTATACGGAAAATTGGGCAATGCTTTGTATGTTAATGCACATTCGCTCGCCAGCTCATTACAGATTCCTTTTAAAAAACGAGATACTCCCTCTACCAACGCCACGAACAATTCGTCGTTATCTGTCAGTCATCGATGTGCGTTGCGGGTTCGATCCACATTTCTTTGAATTATTCAAACGACATCTTAAGACGAAGTCTCCTACGCAGAGACATGGAATTCTTCTTTTCGATGAAATATCACTTCGCGAAGCAATTGCCGTGCGCTCGACTACTTTAACCTATACAGGACTAACCGATTTCGGAGACATGCGTATTGCGGCAACGGACGTAAATCAAAAAGCAAATCACGCCTTAGTCCTACATTATAAGGCTATCGCCGATACGTATGCACAGCCGGTGGCAGTTTTTGCATCGAGGGGCCCAGTAAACGGAGTCGACTTAACGAAAATCGTCGTAAAAGCGATTATGCTATTAGAAAACATCGGAGCCATGGTTCATGCAATTGTCTCGGATGGAGCTGCAACTAATAGAAAGATGTGGTCAGAACTTGGAGTAAATGGAGCAACAGGAAAGTGCCAACCGTGGTTCACTCATCCTTCCGACGTTACACGAAAAGTATTCGTTTTCTCCGATACGCCGCATTTGATAAAAACTATCCGAAACAGACTATACAACAACAAAATTTTACTGATACGTACATATCAGTAACGTTTAGGATTATTACAGTTCAAATACGTATTTGAACTGTAGAATACATATTTTAACTGTAATAATCCTAAACGTTTCAAATATTGTTTCGGAGTTGATTGACATATTTCGACAGTCAAAAAAATGTATCATGTACATAATGTTCAAAAATACTTAATATTCTCGTTGACGACGACGATAATATTACATTTCACTTTTAGATTGATCCTAAGAAGTCACCAATTCGATGGGAATATTTTTGTACGTTGTACAAACATGATCAGCAACTGCCAGCTTCTTTGAGAGTGTGCCACAAAATAACGGAGGATCATTTGTTCTTAAATACGTCCGCGAAAATGAGGGTTCGTTTGGCAACGCAGGTAATCGTAAAACGATTTCTCGCTTTCTAAATTCTACACGATTTCATGCTTTAACTGTTTATCAAAGACATGCATTTTGTCTTTAATGATTCATATATCAACATCTTCCATAGATCTTCAGTAACTCGGTAGCAAAGGGCTTACAGTTTTATCTTCGACGCGGAGCGTGCGGGCTCGACGGCTGTGAGTCTACAATTGAATTTTGTCAGGTGATAAACGACATGTTCGATTCTCTCAATCGAAAAATGCCGAACGAAGGGGTTACGCCAGATGGAAAAGATATGCAGGCATGCAATCGCATTAATATCCGTTTTTTTTTGTTACCAATAGTATACCATTGATAGCTAATGTTCTCTCCAGGTTTTGCGGGCTTCCCTTCGATGGCTGGACGATTGGGAATGCAACTACGAGAGAAAACTCATCGACGAGTGTCAATTTCTCACAAAAAGCACTGCTCACGGTCTCCGCGTAACGCTGCAGGGGACGATCGAAATGTGCCATTATCTCTGTGATAGATTCGAGTTTAAATATTTGTTGACGGGCAAAATTAATCAGGATTCCCTGGAGGTAGATCGTTATGAATGTCCAATTATCCCGGTTTAATATCGTTGGATTATTCCCGTTTTTAGCAATTCTTCGGAACCATTCGACAAGCAGCTGGTTCTAACGATCATCCTGCAACGCCAACGTTTCTGCAACTGTACAAGCTGCTATCGACTTACAGTATATTAAAACCGCCAATCTCCGGGAATTGCACAGTATCGGATAACAAGGCGCCTCCACTTTTGCTAACAGTTTCTAATTTGAAAGATATTTACAAACCGGAAGCTAAGAACAAAGTGGAGGAGATACAACAGAAGTTGAATTCTCTGATAGAGCATGAAGATTGGGAGGTCGATGAGATAATGGAACATGATTACTCTCGTGCTCCAGTTCTCGACTGTGTTGTCTACTTCGTTACAGGTTACCATTTTATTATTATTTAACGCCCTTTTTTTACTTGTTGGTTTAGGACGGGAACGTAAGTTTGTTGTAGAAATGCATTTCTCCAATAAATTTTTGTAACCGTCCCATCTCTTGCTTATATCAAAATTACAGGGTATCTTTGCAAACAATTGCGAAGGTACACTAAATGTGACATATGCCGAGATGCCATCCTCACGCCGGAATCGTATTCACACCAAGCAAGCGCGGAACTAGTCAATTTGAAAACTCGCGGAAGACTCATTCATCCAAACAAAATATTTTTTAATATGATAATGGCATTAGAATCGTGCTTTATTAAGCATTGCGAATCGCCCAATGCATACAACGAAACCGTTAATGACATGCTGGGCTCCTACAAATTTACATTCCCCTGCGCCGAACATGCCAATGATTGTTTATCTTACGCCATACACTATTATGTGCGCCTTCGTATGCGCCAATTTTCTGCACAGCACAATAGAATTCCTCAAAAGAAAAGTAAGGAAAAAAGAAAAGAAGCGAAATTTTTTACCCATTAGTAAAAAAGATTATTTATTTTCAAATAAAAAGTTTTTGAGTAAACAGTACGCAAGTATTTTTCATTACATCCTTTTCCTTATATTGCATCTCCTGCACTGATTTTTACAGATTCGCGTGTTACCAGTTCCATATACCAGTATACAACGCCAATATTTTAGAAATATTTATTACAGAAAAAAAATGTACAACTAATCGCTCATCGAAGTCTTATGCCATTGAGCATGCGCGGGTTAGAGAGAGAGAGATCGCCGCTATATCCCTCTCTGTCGCACACCTGACTTCTAGATACTCGCGCCATGGCCATTTGCGGCCAAACTGGGAACTTTCGGCTTCACTTGTGGTCACGCGAATGTATACGCTAAAAGCCCGGAGTGCCCAGACCTGTATATACGACCGTGAACCCAGGATATCTACGGTGTAATTTATATGTACGAAAGGAAACGATAATCGTGTACATTGAGATTGTGCAAGTTATAAATTTTAAACATCGAATGATTTAATATATTTTCATTCAAGAAGCGGGACGAATTAAACGGGGAATTTTTTTAAAACATACGAATAGGCCATATTCTTGGCCTAAAGTATTACGATGTGGCTATTCGCACCCTTTCGTGTGTCGTACGTCGTCAAAGAGCTTTTTTAGGTCACCTAATGATGAGCTTTTTCGTGCGTCGTGCATTATCAGACGAAATTTAAAACTGAGCTTTTTCGTGTGTCGTGCGTCGTGCGTCGCACTTTCTACAGCTCAAAACACAAAACATGTCGTGTGTCGTGTGTCGTTTGTCGTTTGTCGTGTGTCGCACTTTATAAAGCTCAACAGAAAACACATCGCGCGTCGTGCGTCGTGCGTCGTGCGTCGTGCGTCGTGCGTCGAGTGCTTTACCTTACCTTTTATATGTTCTTGGACATTTAACCTCGCCTGTTCGCCGTGCGTCGTGCGCTGTGCGCCGGGCACGCGTCTTTTAGCGATACATAAATCTATGAAAGTTTATAGAGAAATTGATAAAGGACAATAAAAAGTTCGTTCGATCTTTTATAATGGCTTTTTGTAATATATTATATTGGCTATACGATATGCATGTAATTTAAAAACAACGTATATTAAAATACACGCGACTTCGCACTTCGATCAGCATCTTTACAGCCCTTTGCTGGATGATAATAATTTAAATCACAGATAAAATAACGAACGATTATAAAGAATAATGATATAATAGAAGCTTACCGGAGACGTACATAAAATATGGAAAAAAAATGTAAAAAGAAAAAAAACATGAATTGGATAAAAAAAAATAAAAATGTGGTGTCGCACCTTTGTTCGGTACTTAGCTTGATGAAAAAAATTAGAATAATAAGTTACATGGTTATCGAAGACTCGCATGAAAAAAAAAGTGTGACGTCGCGCCTCTTTTGAGGTCTTTACTGAAGGTCAAAGCCGCAAGTTACATACGAACAAATATTAACCTTCGAAAAAAAATATATGTTTTTTACGTACCGATCGAAGCCGTTAAGGTGGTATAACAGTATTGATACCACTGTCTAATCGTAACGCACATTTCGCAGTTTTATTTACGCGATAAAATAAGAACATTTATCGTACTACTAACGAAAAAATCTTTTAAAAAAACAATGCAACGGATAAAAAAAACGTGATATGTGTTTGCAAGACGTGACGCTGGACGTCGTTTCGTCTATGTCTTGCAAACACATTGCGGACAGAACCACGACAACGACTTCGGTACCTTTTTTAGATTCACACACTTATAATGGTGCCAAATGAGGCATTGGTCACATATGACCGCGTTATCAATAATGCGATTCTCGCATCGACCACATTTAAAATCGTCTCTGTGTCGCGTATTCGCTGCAGCTTCTTTCCGATTGGTGAACGCGGTCGCTTCGCAGTATCGATCTATCAGATTCAAATCAACGGAATCGTCGGCGATAGAATCTCTTAACTTATTCAGGTGTAGATCCTCTTCGCAAAGAAGGTGTTCGCCTCGAATCACCAGGTCAATGCGAGAACTCTCGATGAGCCAGCTGAGGATGTCTCGAATCTGGAGCTCAGGGGACTTTTTAGCGAAGGGGATTGGCTTTTTTGATTTAATTGGCAAACCAATTGCTGTCCGGGTACGGCCCGCTGGTCGTCCTCTTCCACGTATCTTTGTTGGCATTTGTATTGAAGCAATATCGATCGCTTGATCTTGTGGCACAGATGGTCCGGCTTCTTTTGTGCATTCGGCTTCTTTTTTTTTTTGTTTTTCCACAGACTCGACCGCGGCGATTAAAATGCTATCATTTATTCTTGTATCTTCGATCTCTTCGAAAGATGTTGTCGGTACGCAAACAATTATTTTTTTCTTGGCCGCTGGAATTTCGCGATCGCTTAATGCTATTGGAGATGCAACTCGAGGTGCGATTCCTTCGTCGTGTTTTATGTTGTCTGTTGAGGTGACGTCACCGACGTTGCCATCATCCTCGTTCACGCGAACAGCCATTTTCGCGGAAAATTTTCGACGGCGTAGGGATTCATTGATCTCTTTTTCGCGTCCCAAGATTATCGCGTCGTCCTCGCTACTTGACGTGTTCGACCGATCTCCTGACGATTCAACGTGTCGAATCGATCTTTCGTCATCGATCAGTCGTCGATCTGTCGTTGTGCTGCCTTCGCTACTTTCGACTTCAGATTGAACTGAGCTTTCTGTCGGAGCATCGTCGTCTTCACGATCTGACGATTCGCTGCGTGCTCGAATTTCTTTGATAACTGAAGTCACACCTTTGAGTCCATCGTCGAAAATTTTATTCGTCGCAGAATGAATAAGTGCCGAAACCAAATCATCGACAATGGGCTTTAGTGTGGCTAATCTTGTATGTTTCTTTTGCGACTTAGTGCAGACACGCTTCGAGGTCTGTACTTTCTCAGCAGTGTCATCCGAATCCGCGTCCGGATCATCTTTGGCCTACAATAATATAAACAACAATGTTAAGGCTAATAGAATTTGGCTGCAGTTATTCGCGATATGCTTTCGAAATCTCATGTGGACTTTGATCACAAAAGCTTCATTCGTATTCTCGCTTATACCACACAGTTCATGTAGATGACTGTTTCAACGAACCTTCAATGGACTATGGTTGTGTTGCAATACTGACTCAGTGACCGTCAGATACTGCCGAGATTTGTCAGCTTGAATTTTTATGCGCACAGGACAGTCTCGTTTTTTGGAGCTATAAAAAAGACAAAACACTTATCGAAAGAGATCAAATAAAAATTAATGAAATCAAATAAAACCACGAACAAATTTTCGATATTACCTTCCGGGACGAATTCCGTGGCCTGAAGGTTTGTACTTCCCAGCGAGTTCGCCGCTAAAGGTTGCGTACGCGAATTTCA
This sequence comes from Cryptus armator, assembly GCA_963971235.1. Classification (NCBI taxonomy): domain Eukaryota; kingdom Metazoa; phylum Arthropoda; class Insecta; order Hymenoptera; family Ichneumonidae; genus Cryptus; species Cryptus armator. The sequence goes on from OZ020235.1 coordinate 6,320,005, forward strand.
GTCTGTGCTCCTTGTTATCCTTATCCACGTATCGTGTGTTTCGGCTCACAAATTTTTGTTTTCCATCGGACTCCAAGCAATGTAGCTTCGATTCAAAGATTTTGAAATCGCGAACCCGAGTGCCCATCGCGAATATTTCTTCAGTCATCTGCAGATAGAACACAGGAAATAATTAAAAAACAAAAAGTAGCAGGAACGTCTTATTAAATGGATACAAAAGAGCGAGTAAAAACTGAGGAAGCCAGTTATATATGGAATATTGGAACGGAAATTTTAGAAAGAATCAAATCATCAAAAGAAACCCATAATAATAAGTGATTGCTTCACGGCCCCGTTCATCGGTGTGATATGTATTTCAATTTATACTTGTCGCAAGATTCCAAGCTTCACCGATGAATGGTTTGGTTCGCAAAGTCTGAAACTTTTACCCAGTCAATGGCCATCGGAAGAATGTTAAAATGCAAACAACCACACGGAGAACTCTAATAATGAGAGATTGCTTTGCAGCACACTTCATCAATGTGATGTATATTTCGATTTGTACTTGTCGCAAGGTCTAAAGCGCACCAATGAACCAAATTGACTTCGTAAAGTCAGATACGTTTACGCAAACAATGGCCAATTGGGAAATGTTAAAACGTGAATAACCATTCGAAGAACACTATAATAATGAGAAATTGCTTGGCAGCACAGTTCATCGGTGTGATAACTATTTCGATTTGTACTTGTCGCAAGGTCTAAAGCGTACCGATGAATCAAATTGACTTCGTACAGTCTGATACTTTTACGCAAACAATGGCCAATTGGGTAATGTTAAAACGTGAAGAACCATTCGAAGAACACTATAATAATGAGAAATTGCTTCACAGCACAGTTCATCGGTGTGATAACTATTTCGATTTGTACTTGTCGCAAGGTCTAAAGCGTACCGATGAAGCAAATTGACTTTGTAAAGTCTGATACTTTTAAGCAATCAATGGCCATTTGGGAAATATTAAAACGTGAAGAACCATTCGAAGAACACTATAATAATAAGAGATTGCTTCTTAACGCACTTCATTGATGCAATATATTTTTCGATTTATACTTGTCGCAATGTCTAAGATGTACCGACGAACCAAATTACCTTTTGTCACATTGTATGTATCAAATCGTTTGGCGATTTTGATCTTCTTGTTTTTTTTCCGTGTTCGCACAACTAACGAATCATTCACGCTTAGCTCGAAAGATTTGATGGCTATTATATCTCATGTCTCGTTCTCGAGATCACTATGTAGTACCGTTTCTTCCGCTAGATATCTCCACAAAATTTTAACTAGAATAAAACTTTAAGTTGGTAATAATGCCGCCTCTCCCTCTTCATAACGTTTCTTGTGCGCATTGATGTCAGACGTAGTTACAGCTTATCGTGATTAATTTTCATTTTTAACTGAGTATATCGTTGAAAATACGCGTTTTCTTCATAATCCAAAATGGGTAAAAGAAAGGACAGTACGTCCGAGGAGATTGAATTCTATCGAAATAAGATAATGAAATACAAGAAATTGATAGACGAGTCGGCGACGATAGTCGCGAGAAACGAGGTCCAAGATGGCCGCGAATCGGATAAAGGTATATTAAATACGATGCTATTTTTTACCTTCGTTTTTTTGGGCGACACGGGGGTTTATTTTATTTATGACTCCCGATGTCATACATTGCGACTAGGCGATCATATCCTAGAGTTTTGGTGACGACTGGTTGTTTTTTTTATGACTTCCAATGTCGTACGATGCAAGCATAGCCCAACAACTTCTTTCTGGCGACTTGATTGTCCTTCGTGACTTTCAAGATCGTACGATGCGACTAGGCGAACATATCCTAGATTTGGCGACGACTGGTTGTCTTATGATTTCCAATGTCGTACGAGGCTCTAGACGAACATAGCCTAAAAATATTTCCCGGCGACTTGGTTGTCTTTCATGGTCTCCAAGGTCGTACGATGCGACTAGGCGAACATATCCTAGACTTTTCCCTTCGACTGTTATAGGTTCGGGAAAAAGCGATTTGTCAGAGACGATGAGCTCGGATGACGAAAATAACTGCAACATAGCGAATGTCGAATTGGCAACGGGCAAGTCAAGGGAGTCGGCGTCTCCGGAGGCGATGGCGCCAGAGCTTAGCGGCAAGGTTCGAGAACTTCTCGGGGTCGAGAAACGCTTGCAGAAGGAACGGGCTCTCGACTTACTGACTGACCCTTACAGGAGGACGCAGCACCCGTTAGCCGGCAAATTATCCCTGATGGCAGGCAAATTATCCGGCAGGCCTACAAGACGCGCGGTATCAAGGACGACGTGGTAGATTTGCTGATACATTCCATGACACACGAGACTATGAAACAATACAGCAAACCGATTGTAGAATGGGCAACCTTTTGCGAGGAGAAGGGATACAACGTTTTCAGTCCAAGGGATGATATGGTCGCGGAATGGTTAGCCGATAAATTCAGTCGCGGTGCGTCCTATGGAACCCTCAACACAAGTCGATCCGTATTGTCTCTATTGTGTGGAGATTATATTGGGAAAAGTTCGATAATTTCACGGCTGCTAAAGGGGGTTTATAAAAAGAAACCGAGCAAACCAAAGTACGATCGGATCTATAGCCTCGATCCGGTGATAGATAGATTAGGAGAAATGAGTCCACTAGAAAACTTGAATCTTCAAGAATTATCGAGCAAGCGGTACTGCTGGCTTTAGTGACGGCTCATCGTAAACAAACTTTAATATCTATTAAAAGGAGTAATATAAAAAAAGTCACCGACGGTTACGAAATCGAAATTTCGTTGCGAATTAAAACGTCGAGACCAGGTGTCAATCAACCTTTGCTATTGATACCTAAATTCAGAGAAAAACCGAACCTTTGTGTAGCATCAACATTGGAGAGGTATTTGCGAGTCACGTCGATATTAGCGAATAATATTGACGCCTTATTTATTACCACGAGAAAGCCGTACAAAATAGCATCGCGAGATACGCTAAGTCGTTGGATTAGATCCTTTTTAGTAGAATGCGGTATCGGTGGTGAGTTTGCGCCACACAGCGTCAGGCACGCGGCAACGTCGTCAGCTCTGGCTAAGGGAGTTGACGTTAACGTCATTAAAAGTTTGGCGGGCTGGTCACAGGTTTCCAGGGTATTCGAAAACTTTTATAACAGACCAATTATTAAAGATAAGAGAGAGTTCGCGAACGCTGTGTTAAGTTCATCGAACAGCGTTGGCAACAATATTGTTCAAGACTGCTTGTAACGAATTATAAGATTGTAACGTGTGTGATAATACAAAGTATTTTCTTGCTATGAAACTTAGACCTGAGTCTATATACCAAAGCTCTAAACATCCTACATAGTGATCTCGAGAACGAGACATGAGATATAATTGAACGATCGAGCGAGGCCGCCGAAGGCGGGCGAAACTCGATCACAATTATGTCGATTGTTTCGTTCGAAGAGATCACTCCCCACCACGTCCCACCCGCGATCTCTTCGAATACTGCTACCGTTAAACTATATGAAGAGGGAGAGGCGGCATTATTACCAACTTAAAGTTTTATTCTAGTTAAAATTTTGTGGAGACATCTAGCGGAAGAAACGGTACTACATAGTGATCTCTTCGAACGAAAAAATCGACATAATTGTGATCGAGCTTCGCCCGCCTTCGGCGGGCTCGCTCGATCGTTCAATTAAACGGCTGGAAATTACCATCTTTTGGACTATATGCATTAATTAACTCGAAGTAAAGATTAATTTTGCAACTCACCTTTCCAATACAATCCTCGCACAATCACCTTTGTTAACAAAAGGCCGGTACGCGATAACGTATTCGGCACGCGAGAACAAACCGAAGAGCCGTTGGCCGCCAAGTACGGTGGATTGTGTAGTATCCCGCCGTATACCGGCACCACAGCGCCGGCGCCAGCGTAACAGTAGCGCTGTTGGTGCGATGGTAAACAAAATCGTAAAGGCCGAGGAAGTACCCGATGTATCGCGAAACTACGCGGAATAGAACTATCGAAAATACGTGACCAATGAGGGCAAAAGCCACTCTTTCAGGTTGGTATTAGTTCGAAGAGGTGTTCGGATCCGAATGAAGAACAAATAAACTCGCACCGTTTCTTCATAAAAGGATGTATTAAAACGGTGAAAAGTGCATGGAAATTGATACACTAACATGTAATTGTATTTCGCCGTCTCGTCCTCGTAGATCATTAATTGTAGTAGCGCCAGCTGCTAGACCCTTTCACAGTTTCATTTCTAAGTTCAAAAACAGAGGGCCCTGTCGTCCCTGTTGATTTTATCGTCTTTGCGCAGGGATTGTGAGTTTTTGTAGAGATGTACACAGAAAATAAAGTTAGAAAATGAAATAGGTTTTATTAATATGTGTCGTCTCGCTTCGGAGCACCGGAAAAGAATACAGGTGAGCAGAAGACAAGACGGAAGTGTGAAAAACACAGGTAATACATTAGTCAGTTCGATGTACGCTTAGTTTTCCGATAGCGCGCTTATGTCGCGCTCTGTTTCCATGTCGGCCCAAACGAGCGTCAAGCGGAGTTCGGCCGCGTCTTTCGCACGGTACGAATGTCTTTGTGAACCGTAATTTTTTCAGTAGCGATTCTACCATATTCTCGCGTGTGCAGTGTTGCGCTAACTCGCACCCTCCGCGTTTTACGCCACAGTACACTCGATAAACTATTATTTCGTAATTCGTAACTTATTCGTAAAATTAAATATACCGAGGACAATTAATTCACCGCATAACCTCCTTCGAGTTTCTCCTCCCGCCATGGACTCCCACGTGGGGACCCCTGACGGGGTTGTCGGTGAACCTCCTGCCGATTCTCCTGACCTTACTTTTCCATCCCACGACGACAAGGTAAATCTAGTCGCTGAAAATCTCATCTGCCTCTCACGACGAAATTCTCTCGAACGGTTGAACCAAGTCTTTGAAACGACGAACCCTCAAACTCAAAATAATAATAATAAACCCCCTCCCCTCGACCCCCTTCCTCACCCGCCACCGAAAACCCCCAAGAAGCGCTCTCGCAAAACTCGGGACGACGACAACGACGAAAACGAGGGGTATTCCTCAGCTTCCGCCACCGACGGTAATAACAACAGCGGGACCCCCGAGCGCGTGATAAAAAGGCATTGTGCCAATGAAAATATAAACCAACTCCTAGCCTCATCCTCCGCGCTCGCCAAAATGGCGATAAACAGGTATCCGCCGGAGAACAGCGGCCCTTTTGTAGTCCTCATCAAATCAGCAGCACCATCTCGAGCATCAACGAAGGTCAAGGCGGTGAATGCCGGTGAAGGTACAGCGAAAAAGACAGAACTCGAACCGATCTCAGAGCTACACGTAAGCATGCTCCTTCACAGATTCTTCCGGCGTCAATAGATCCTCAACGTCGCCCGCATCGGCGTTACGGAAGTTTCAATTTTATGCGACTCGGCTGCCGTTGCCAACAAAGTTGTCGAGCATCCCAATATTCTCTCCAACGACTACTTCGCGTTTATACCGGGCTACCGCATGTGCCGATTCGGTGTTATTAGGAACATTCCGCACAGTTTTACTGAGAAGGAAATCCACGACGGTATCGAATCCAATTAACGACACCGAAAACGGTGGTAAATCTCGCGTCCCCTCGAAATCGGTTTGCCTCACCTTCGAAGGCCAACGGCTACCCCCCTACATCTACCTATATCGTATCCGCTACCAAGTAGACCCATGGGTCGAGCCTGTCAAAATATGCAGGAATTGGAGCAAAGCTCGCTGCGGCCAAACTACGCATACTACCGTCGAAGAGTGTCCCAACCGCGAGGCACCAAAGTGCGTGCACTGCTCGGGAGCTCATCTTCCCACCGATGCTAACTGCCCCACTCTCATCCAAGAAAAGCAAATAAAGGAAATCGCCGCCGCCAACAACTGCACTATCGCCGAAGCACGAACCCAAGTCACCGGTGTGACTCGATCCAACGCGCCGCCTTGGCAAAACGCTTCAAACTTCCCCCCTCTAGGACGCATCAACGCCAACATCAACTCTTCCCCTACTGGTCTTCCTCCCACAGCTCCGATGTCGCTCTCACCCTCTCTACCTCTCAATCCTTCCCTTACTCAAACTCCTATTTACCCTCCCTCCTCTACTCAATCTAATAAATCCAAACCGGTTACTGGCCGTCAAACCATCGTCGAGCCGAACACTCTTCAACGCAGCCAAGGCGCCATTAAGAAAAACAACATCAATAACAACAACCACATACCGTCCGAACATCGTGATCAGCTAATCTACCCTAACGGACGAACAGAGCAATCTCCTACGAACGGTTTCGCCCTACACCCCCAGCCTTCCTCTCCTCACCTCCCTCCTGACCCCTTCGCCATTTTGAACGAGATCACCAGTTTTATCATTGTGCTAGCCGAACGACTCCTTCCGCTCCTCTCTCTGCTAGGCTGCTCTGATCAAACCTCACAATTTCTCAACAGACTTAATACCCTCCGAAATTCTTGCTCTTCCTCCAACATCTCCAGCCATGGCCAACAACAGCAACACTCACTTCGACCTCAATATTCTACAATGGAACTGCCGCAGCATCCGTCCTAAGCGAGGAGAAATCCTCAACTTAGCCCAAGATTACGATGTAATGCTTTTTACAGAAACCTGGCTAAAACCATCCTCACCGTTCACCTTATACAACTTCAATATTGTTCGGGCGGACAGAGATCAAAGATCCGGCGGAGGAATCGCGATCGCGATTAAATCACATATTTCCTACCGTATTGAGCCCGATATCTACAGCCACGAAAACTTTCTCGACACCTTAGCCATCTCCATACAAACATCAGCCGGAAATTTATTAGTACTGAATATTTATCGCAACCCCAACCAGTCAACGAACATCTCAGAATGGAATAAGCTCTTTGGATCAACCAAGGACTTCACAAAAATTCTCATAGGGGGAGACTTTAACGCTCATCATCCTCTCTGGGGAGGCTCGACCGCTTATCCAAGCGGCAACGCTCTCAGCGACGCCCTGGAGAACTTCGATCTATTTGCTTTGAATGATGGTCCTCCAACTTATATTACAAGGCCTAACGAAAGTGTGTCGGCAATCGATCTCACACTAATCTCCCCAAATATATTTTCAATCTCCACATGGAGTGTACTGACGGACTCCCTAGTAAGCGACCATTATCCTATTAAAACTACCCTTAAAATCCCCCGCGATCCCAAACACTTCTACAACCATAGGCCCTCCCTTCGTAAAATAGACTGGCTTATCTTCGAAAAAAAAACTCAACACCGATGCCAATGATCTGGAACGTCTGATTACCGCCTCTGCCAATGCTTTCAGACAGCTACAACGTTCTTACCAACGCGATCAAGAACGCTATAGTCGCTGCTTGTCCAGAACGAAAGCCCTTCAGCAAACCGAAACACAACGTTCCTATTCCCGCTCCGTGGTGGAACGACGCCTACTCTGACGCCATCTCTCAACGCAAGGAAGCTCTAGCCGCCTATCGACACTCCTCGAACTATGATAACTACTTGCAATTCAAGAAAACAGCAGCCGAAACGAAAAAAATTTTAAGAAAAGCCAAACGCGACGGATTCCGCCAGTACTGTGAATCGCTCAACAGCCGCGCGCCCATATCGGAAGTATGGAAAAAAATTAAAACTTTCAAGAACAAAGTTCTCTCGACTCCCTCCAACTCCAACAGGAAGGAGAGCACCACTCAACAACAAATGCTGGACTCTATGGCCACTCTCTGCCCGCCCTCGCTCTGCAATCCTCCACCCCCGCCTTCGTCGTCGTTTCTTCCGTGCCCATTTCTCGAAACCGCTTTTACACTGAAGGAATTCCAACTTGCTCTTGACAGCATTAGGAAAAAAAATTCGTCTCCTGGAATCGACCAAATTTCATACTCGGTCCTCCAGAAACTACCACACTCTATGTCCACCTTGTTACTAAAAGTCTTCAACCAAATTCTCTCTAATAACTGCTTCCCGGAAGCATGGAGAGACTTCCTTATTTTCCTTCTTCCGAAAACAACACCCGGTAAATTTCGTCCAATATCACTCGCGTCATTGCTCTCTTAAGTTGATGGAAAAGATGATCCTATCACGCTTATCGTGGTGGATCGAAAATCGCCGGCTCCTACCCCCTTCACAGTACGGCTTTCGAAAATCGCGGTCCTGCGCCGATAACCTCGCGATCCTCTCCACCGAAATATGCACTGGCTTTGCTCGTCGTGAATACACGGCCACTATCTTCTTAGATATTAAAAGTGCCTTCGATAACGTCGACCCGAACACCCTGATCGACGAGCTCAGAAATCTCCGAATTCCAGCGAATATCTGCCACTTCATATGGAATCTACTCGCTCTTCGACGTCTCCACGTAATCATCTATGGAAAACCCACGGCTCCTTTCCACTCTTACAAGGGGGTCCCCCAAGGATATATGTTAAGCCCAATTCTTTTTAATCTCTACGTTCGCGGGGTCAGCGACGTACTACACCCCGATTGCGAGATGGTACAGTTCGCCGACAACATCGCAATTTTCTGCAGATCATCCTCTCTCCACGATTGTCTCACTAAACTTGAGACAAGTCTTAGCAATGTCAACGATTACCTCCTAAACCGTTCTTTATCCATTTCACCCGAAAAATCCCAACTAGTTATCTTCATGAGAAAAAAATTCGATCCTACGTCTGCCACCGTTCAAGTAGACGGAGCTCGTATCACCTCCTCGTATAAGGCCAAATTTCTCGGCGTGATATTTGACTACAAATTTCTGGGAAATGCTCACCTCCGTGATATCTCCCAACGCGGCCGAAGAACGTTAAACATCATTAAAGCCTTGCGAGGCACACGCTGGGGCGCAGATCCTCAAACTTTAATCCTCCTTTATCGCTCGCTCATTAGAAGCATCTTCGAATACGGCTCTCACATCCTCTTTTCTAACAATTTCGGCCTCTTTGAAAAACTTTCCAAAGTTCAATATCAAGTACTTCGCTTGGCTCTCGGTCTCCGCATGTCCACACCTACTAACGTCATTCTAGCAGAAGCCCGCGAACCACCGTTAAGGATTCGATTCAAATTTCTAGCAAACAAGTACATCCTCAAATGCCTCGCGCACCAGAATTCCGTAACCATTTCCAAACTTTATACCCTTCATGACACTATCCTTTTAACTAAGCCGCACAACATAAAACGTTTATTCATCTTATATAGCTCCTTCGCACCTCTTATTCGTTTCAAACCTAAAATCTCGGTCTCCTCAAGGGCGGCCCCCTACTACGACTTTTCTCACGATATACACCTTTGCGATTTCTCTCTAGATATTGACACTGGTATCGCTCTTCAAAATTATCCTGATCCCAATCATGAATTTCAGTATCTCCTCTCATCCAAGTACTCGAACACTGCCTGCTTCTTCACTGACGGCTCAAAAACCAGTGAAGAGCGATATGTCGGATTTGCGCTCCACTGCCCGTCTCTTCTCATCTCCGAAAAATTCAGGCTCACGTCTCCCGCCTTGATTTTCACAGCTGAGGCCCTCGCAATTCTATACACGCTTCGCATCATCCGGGACCAACAAATCCCAAAATCGGCAATCTTCACTGACTCTCTTTCGACGGTTCTAGCTCTCTCCTCTCATAATTTCCCCTCGCACACCTCCCCAATCCTCTTTGACATCAAGCTATGTATGAAAGATTTAGAGGAATCTGATCTTCATACGTCGATAATCTGGATCCCTGCTCATCGGGGCATATCCGGCAACGAGAAGGCTGACTCTCTCGCCAAAGCTTCTATTACATCCGGAGAGCCTCTCGCTCTTCCCCTTCCTCACACAGATTTTCATCATCATTTAAATACTGTGAAGGATAACGCTTCCCGTCGATTCTTCATAGCTTGTAGTCAGACCAAAGGAACTCAATACCATAATATTTTTTACACTCCCGACTCTAAGAAACCCTGGTTTCACAACAAACGTCTCTCCAGAGACTTAATCGTCACGATAAGGAGATTGAGATCTAACCATTATAATTTAAACGCTAGTCTGCATCGTAAAAATATCATCGAATTCCCCCTCTGCACCTGCGGAGGAGGGGTTGAAGACCTCGACCATGTCATCTGGCACTGCACGAAATTCTCGGCACAGAGGGTTGATCTCATCAGAGCGTTCCAACGCCAGCATTCCAACTTCCATATCTCTACTCCGATTTTTGCCTTCTTAGCCTCAACTACGATTAAAACGCTCCAATCTATCTTTTTATTCCTCAAAGCTTGCAAATTAAACATTTAAAAGTTCGCGCTATCTGTACATTCAAAAACAGTGTAACAAACCTAACAGTTTGGTGATGGTGGAATGGGTGAACGCGCGCATGCGCTAACCTTCAACCAACTCCCCCTAACAGAAGAAGAAGAAGAAGAAGAGCGTCAAGCTGTATTACCAAATCTCCCACTTTGGGTTGACATGTTTGCAGCTTCCCTTTTGCTGACGACGTTTATCTTCGGACGAAGATATTCGAATCGTTGCTTGCTGAGCGGTTTTGTCATGATGTCGGCTATTTGTTCTTTGGTATTTACATACTCTATCTCGAAGTCCTTGCGTTCGTAATGATTTTTAACGAAGTGATACCGCACTTCGATGTGCTTCGAGTTTCTTGTTATTTGCGGGTTTTTTATGAAGTTTATTGCACTTTGATTGTCGATGTGAATGATAGGGACTTCTACCTTACTCTTGACTAGCGTTTTGAGAAGCCTATCGGACCAAAGTAATTCTTTACTCGTTTGGCTCGCCGCGATATATTCTGACTCCATTGTCGATAACGCGACCGATTTTTGTTTCTGTGAGCTCCATACTACTGTTGCATTCGCGACTTTTACGGGTTTGTTTGTCGCCGGCGAAATCCGCGTCGCTGAATGCGTTGATTCGCGTTTTTTCGCGTTTGCTCGGGAACCAAATACCGTGGTTTACGGTACCTTTTACGTATTTTAGTACTCTCTTTACCGCGTTCCAGTGATGTTTCTTTGGCGCTTCGGCGTATTGGCTCACAGTACTGACCGAGTACGAGATGTCCGACCTCGTGACAGTTGCCAAAAACAGCAAGCTCCCTACTGCTTCGTTGTAGGGAACGTTGACAACTCCACCGTCAAGGTTTGGATCCTCCAAACTCACGTTGGTATGCTGATCGGCCGGAATCGCGACGGAGTTCGCGTCGTCCATTTGGAAGCGGTCCAGTACTCTTTGAGCATACGATGCTTGATTAGCGAAGATCGATCCATCTTCGTATTTCTCGATCTCCATCCCTAAGAAGGTGCTCAAGGGGGACGCGATTATCCGTAGCGCCGCCGATAAATGCTGCAACAAACTCGTAATTTTATTAGGACTTGTCGACGCTATTAGACCGTCGTCAATGTAAATCGCGAGTATTAAAACGCACGGGTCTTCCGTCTTCCGGCGTCGCGATTAATTTGAATTCCTTCAGGCAATCTACAAATTTTCGATTCCAGCACCTCGCTGACTGCTTTAATCCGTACAGTGCTTTTCGCAATTTGCAGATTTTCCCGGATCCATCTTCATATCCCTTCGGCTGTTCCATATATATTTCCTCGTCGAGGTCGCCGTTGAGATAGGCTGTGGTCACGTCGAATTGCATGAGTTGCATTTTTGTCATAGCTGCAATCGCAAGGATCGTTCGGATCGATCCGAATTTTACCACGGGACTGTACGTTTCTTCGTAGTCGATTCCGGGTCTCTGCGAGAATCCCTTGACTACGAGTCTCGCTTTGAAGCGTTCCTTTTGATTTCCGATAGCCGGTTTTCGCCGAAAAACCCAACGGTTCGGTAAAATCTTCGCATTGGTCGGAGGATAGACCAGATCCCACGTCGCATTTTCGTGTAACGATTCCATCTCGTTATCCATGGCTTTTTTCCAATTCGCGCGGTTCGCGCTCTTTACCGCTTCGTAATAGTCCCGCGGTTCTTCCTTTTCGGCGACGAATGTATTGTGGTAGTCGAACTCGTAATCTGAGTACCACTGCGGCGGGCGTAGACTCTCTCGAGAGCGTCATTGTCGTTTATCGTGCGAAGTTCTCGGAGTGTCGTCGTTTTCCTCGCGTCGACTTGTTCCGTCTTGGGGCTTCGTCGCGGCGTGCCGTTTCTCCGGCTCTTCTTGTGCCCCTTCGTCCGATACGTACTCGTCATCCGAGTTTTCGTCGCGTTGCTCGTCTCTTGAATTTTCCTCGTTTCGATCGTCGTCCGAATTCTCTTCGTCTCGACTATCGTTCGTCGATTCTCCCTCGTCATCGGAGTCTTCGGAGTCACTCGTACCATTCGGCGTCCGAACTATCGCGTATTTTTCTTTTTCTTGATTTTTATTTCCGGGTTTCCCCTCCGAAACGAATTTTACGTCACGGTACGTGTCCACCTTCCCTTGCGCGGGAAATCAAATGCGGTAACCCTTTATATCTTCGTCGTAGCCTACGAATATGCCCTTTGTCGCCTTAGCATCCCACTTTTGTCGTCTCTGTTTTGGAACGTGCGTCCATACTTCCGGTCCAAATATTCGATACTCGATTTTCTTCGCTTTTTCTCCGAACCAGAGCTTGTAGGGAGTTTTATTTTTTACACTGCTTGTTCCCGTACGATTGAGAACGTAGGTTGCCGTGCTCACCGCTTCTGCCCACAATTTGGTGTCTCATTGTTTCGAGTAGATGCTTCGTGCCGCTTCGACAATTGTTCCATTTTCCCTTTCGATGGCACCGTTTTGTTCCGGCGTGTAGGCAGCGCTCGTCTCATGTTTGATGCCGTATCGATGCATGATCGCTCGCATTTCTTTGTTGACGAATTCCAACCCATTGTCGGTTCTAAGAATTTTTATTTTGCGGTTTAGTTGAGTATCGAGTCTCTTAAGTAATCCTTCGAAAAAAGTTTTCACTTCGGTTTTTTGTTTTAAGAAGAAAACGAATTTATAATGCGAAAGATCGTCTTTCAGTAACAAAAAATACCTCGAATTTCCGATAGACGCGTTCTCCATCGGCCTGCAGAGGTCGTCGTGTAACAATTCTCCCGGTTCCTTTGCTTTCGACTGGCTGCTTGGGAACGGCTTTCTGCTCAGTTTTCCTTGGGCACCCATCGCAATTCCAGTGATCCTCGTCTTTCGTATCGATGTTCCATCCCCTTAGCACGCGTCGAACGTGCGGGATGTTTTGGTGTACGAGGCGTTCGTGCCAAACTCGTAGTGAATCGCTTTTCGTGAATTTGGCTTGTTGCTCTCTTCGACCGGACGGCGCTTCTTCGTTGCAGATCCTGAACCGCATTTTGTAGAGGTCCCCGCAGCGGTCTCCCACTGCGACTGTGTCCTCTTCGTTTTTTAATCGACATTGTCGGTCGTCGCATTCGAATTTTAATCCTTTATCTAGGGCAGGGGACATTGAGATGAGATTAAAGCGCAGGTCAGGTACGTGAAGGACAGGCGACAGGTGATGCTCTTGCCACTTCGTTCCGTCGAACGATAAGATATTTATCTCGCCTGTGCCTCTCGCTAAAATGATGTCGCCGTTGCCAACTCGCACTTGTATTGGCACAGCGAGTTCTGCGTAATTGATGAACCATTTACGCATCGGGCTCATGTGTTGACTCGCTCCGGAGTCAAGAAACCAACCATTGTCGTTGCTCTCGTTAGAGTTCAAGCGGAGTTCTTGCATCGTGACTCTAGCTGTGAGGTTCGTCAGCTTGCGTTCTTCCTGACTCGTCGACTCCCGCGCAGTTGCGAAGTGCTGATACGGGGGCGGCAAAGTCATTAAAATCTTAGTCATAATACTATTATCCGATATTGGTTCCCCAACCATTTTAAGCCTGCATGCGAGGTCGTTCATTTTTGCGATGTGCATCGATATATCGTCAGAGGCATCTTTTTTCATTGAATACCACGTTTGGTGTAAAAGGTGTTTCGATGCTTCACCCTTGTTTTCGTATATACCGTGCAGTTTCTCCCATATCTCTTTTGAGGTTATGCAGTTGATAATATGAAGCATACACTGTCGACTCATCGTTTGTACTATTATTTTCTGCGCTAGACTGTCCAATTTATTCCATCGTTCCAATTTCTTGTCGAACGCTGCCGACTGTTCGGCATTCATGTTGTTTTCTCGCTCCGGTTTTGTGAACGATCCATTGACGACTTCCATTGATCCGCTTGCCGCGACCAGTACACGCACTTCGAATTTCCACAGCCCCCAGTTTTCCGTTCCGGATAACTTCTCCACTTTCGTAAGTTCCCCGTCCCCCATGATCCTTTTGCACTGTGGCACGAGGCCGGCTAATCACGTTTGACGGTCGCGAGATCAATTCGCGTAAAACTCGATAACCGGTTTTAATTTTACGAAAATATTGTTTTGTCACGCTTCACTGGGCCCATAACCTGTTGATTTTATCGTCTTTGCGCAGGGATTGTGAGTTTTTGTAGAGATGCACACAGAAAATAAAGTTAGAAAATGAAATAGGTTTTATTAATATGTGTCGTTTCGCTTCGGACAGTGATGTGCAGCTAAATCGTGACTGTCATATGACCGTCACGTGACCGTCACAGAACCGTCATATGACCGATGAAATAATGACGTAAATGACAAAAATGACCGAGCACCCGACATCACATGTGCGCATTGCGCATGCGCACACACCATTAACACCGGCTTTCCGAAGATATAAAAACTTAATGAAAAGCAACGATGATAAAAGGAAGTAAGTACAGAAAACCATATATTCTTAAAATACATTCGAGATATTTGATTAACGTATATGACTGCTTATCTTTAAAATGAAATTCGGGATAATTGATTAACTTCATGTCTGCTTGTTTTGTAGCGTAATTATCCGTGGACGTCAGTGTCACATTCTGGTTACACATAACCCCACAAAAGACTGATTCGGTAAGCGATGATCAAGTAATACGTATGATGTAATTGTAATATAATAAAGAAATGTTTGAAAACTATGCTAAAAGAAAATATTTATTGCATTTATAGGTTATGCATCTCAAGGTTGTAAACAAATACTTTTGTCGCTTACCACTCCAAGCGAACAAACGAATCGAAGAATATAAGTTTATTTCATTAGTTTATTTTGAGATTTGAGCGTGCTTTAAGTTTCAAGGCCAGTGTTAAGAACATTTCCATTATGAATAAAAAAAAATTGAACAATTTTTGTCTTTCTTTATTACCATGTTCGTAAGTAATTCACTTACGACGAAAATAGGACCAAAATAATTAATTTTACAATTGTCATGAAAGCTTGAAATTTGTGACCGAAAAACATGACCGAAAAAATCGTGACGGTCATTTTCCATCTATATAGACCTCGTCCCCGTCAGGCTGGTCTTGTCAGGTGACGAAAAAAAAAGTGACCGTCATTTTCACATAGAAAATTATGTAAAACGAAAATGACGTCACGTGACGGTCACGTGACGGTCAGGTGACGCGTCACTGACGCCAGCTCAAAATGACGGTCATTGCCCATCACTGGCTTCGGAGCACCGGAAAAGAATACAGGTGAGCAGAAGACAAGACGGAAGTGTGAAAAACACAGGTAATACATTAGTCAGTTCGATGTACGCTTAGTTTTCCGATAGCGCGCTTGTGTCGCGCTCTGTTTCCATGTCGGCCCAAACGAGCGTCAAGCTGTATTACCAACAGTCCCTCTATCCTGCCGCCAACCGCGAAACGTCATTACGCTTTTCTGTGCGCCCCGACTAACATCGTCCGCACATAAGAAAAAAGTGAATTATATTGTAGCTGATAATATAAGTTAAAAAAAAAAAAAAAGAAGAAAGAAGAAAAAGGATGAAGGATGTCATCGTCACCGAGGGACACAGACAACGACAGGATTTGGAAGACGCTGCAGGCTCTGACGAAGAAGGTTAAGAAAAACCGGCGATCTCGAAGCACGAGGTCACGCGATGAACGTTCTCGCAGCAGGCGCTCTCGAGACCAATTTTCTCGTAGTAAACGTTCACGAAGTCGCGGTTCACGTGGTACGCGTTCGCGTCGTCGAGATTATTCTCAGGGCAGGTCGCGTTCGAGACGAGACCGAGGAGACACACGAAGCTCCTCGAGTCATTCAATGTGTAGCCGCGGCAGCCGTTGCTTGTGGCGTCGCTCGCCACATGATACTCGACATCGTTCGAGGAAGGGAAGCTACGGAAGGGACATACGAAGCCCGACCGTACCCCCCATGCAGAGGCAGAGATATTCGAAGCCCGCAGCGAGAAGAGCGGGTGCTGTCTGAGGATGGACAGAATGCTGCCGTAGTGGTTGGGCAGTCGACGAAAGATGATAATGTTAACGCAGTGGGTGGAAAGTCAGCGAAGGGAAACAGTGTTTCCACAGAGCCTTCGCAAGGGAAAAACACTGGTCCCACTGAGACAGCGGAACCTCAGATCGACGCAGCGTTGCTCTCGCTTTTAGGCGACGACCTGACGAGAAGTGAAACAGGTCCCAAGATACTCACACAGATTGCAGAGCGATAGACATACATTTTGCAAAAAGGTTTGGAAAAGGAGGCTCGACAAGAATTGCTAAAAAAGTATCCGGCGAGTGAGAATTGTCTGCTCATGAGAGCCCCGACACTAAACCCTGAGGTAAAGGCATCGCTGTCGCCGCATCTGATAAAGAAGGAATTTTACCAAGTCGCTGCCCAGAGCCAGCTGGCAGCTGCTATCGGGGCAGTAGGAACGGTGCTCACCGAGGCACTCACGCAGGAGTCGATTAATAAAGATAGAACAGTCGGATCCTTGGGAGACGTCGGCAGGATCCTGACCGATTTGCAACACACATTGTCAGTGGCGCGAAGAGCGGGTATTATCCCTACGGTGAATCCCCTGGTAAAATCCATGGCGGAGGAATGCCCGATCGACTCTCTCCTTTTTGGCGAAAGTTTCTCCGAAAAGTTCAAGGCGGTACAAGCACTTGAAAAATCGTCCAAAGCGGTGGGAAAACCACCACAAGTATCGAGACCGACGACGAACGCCAAGCAGTAGCCAGTAGCGAGGAACGGGGGAGATTCCGGTCGTTTAAACTACAAACGACTGGGCCCTTCCAGGAAGCCGTACGGGAAGTCGTACGGGAACCAACGCCAGGGCGGGCCGTCGAAGCCTCGGTACAACTCCAACAACCGACGTCATCATCGATAGATGTAAGTAAATTCGCCGGCAGATTAAAGTTGTTTGTATCGGCGTGGCAGACTCTGACGGCAGATCGGGCGATTCTGCAAACGGTAAGAGGGTATAAAATACCCTTCGCCTCCAGAGTCAGCCAAGATATGGTGCCGAAGAAACCACAATTTTCTCCGCAGGAAAAGAAGGTAGTTGGAATACTGATCGATCAGTTGTTGGAAAAAGGCGCAATATCGGAATGCGAGGAAACAGAGGGTCAATTTATCTCGACTTATTTCCTCGTCGACAAGGCCTCGGGAGAAAAATGGTTTGTCTTCAATCTTAAGAAGCTGAATTCGTTTATCGAACCACAGCACTTTAAGATGGAGGACATGAAAACAGCGTTAGCGTTGGTATCTCGAGGTTGTTGGATGGCGACAATGGACTTCAAAGATTCTTATTTTTTGATACCGATAGCGGAGGTTCATAAAAAATATTTACGGTTCATCTTTAACGGAACACTGTTCGAGTTTAATTGCTTACCCTTCGGGTTATGCACGGGTCCGTGGATTTTTACAAAATTGCTTAAACCGGTAGTACATTATCTGAGATCCAGGGGCCTAATGTCCGTTATGTACTTAGATGATTTCTTGTTATTGGGAAAAACGTCGCACGACTGCTTGGTTAATATCCGAGAGACGAGAAGACTGGTAGAGTCGCTTGGATACGTGTTAAATGAGGAAAAATGCCAGCTTACACCGGCAAGGAGATAGAAATTTTGGGTTCATGATAGATAGCGAGAGATTTTGTGTCGAACCGACAGACGAAAAACGAGAAAAAATAAAGGATCTAGCCGTCCGTTTCCACGCAAAGAAGTATTGCAGCATTAGAGAAACTGCGCAATTCGTAGGGACGTTAGTGTCAATGGCGCGGGGAGTCAAGTATGGGTTTTTGTACACGAAACGGCTAGAACGGGAAAAGTTTTTGGTTCTCAATCCGTCGGAAGGGGATTTCGATGCGCGAATGTAACTTTCGGTAACGTTGCACTCGGATTTAGATTGGTGGATGCAGAACATAGATAACGCGAGAAATCCAATTCAGGAAGGAAAATTCAGGGTTACGATTTTCACGGATGCTTCCCGAACGGGCTGGAGGGCCTATTCGGAGGGACCTAGAGCGAATGGCTGGTGGAATTCCCGCGATCAAGAAAACCACATAAATTTCTTAGAACTGCAGGCGGTTTTATACGGCTTAAGGTGTTTCGCGGGACATTTAGAGGGTTGCAACGTCTTACTTAAGGTCGACAATACGACTGCGATTGCATACGTAAATAGGATGGGGGGTATACAGTACCCAAAACTGTCGGAGTTGAGTAGAGAGATCTGGCAGTGGTGCCAGCAACGCGACTTATGGATACACGCGGCTTATATTCGTTCAGAGGAAAACGTGGAGGCAGACAAGGAATCGAGACGCCTTCCCCCGGAGATCGAATGGGAACTTTCGGATTGGGCGTTCGAGAGGATTACGAGAGATTTCGGAACGTTCGATATCGATCTATTTGCGTCAACGGCAAACAAAAAATGTTCGAGATTCCTCTCTTGGCGAAGAGATCCGAATTCGATGGCGGTAGACGCTTTTACGGTGGCGTGGTCGGATTATTTCTTTCATGCTTTTCCTCCGTTCACATTGGTACTACGAGTTCTGAGGAAGATTATCGCCGACGAGGTGGAGGGGGTACTAGTAGTCCCTCTTTGGCCTACGCAACCATGGTTTCCGCTCTTTAAATTCGTCCTAGTTGCGGAACCCATTTATTTCGAGCCGAATGAAAAATTATTATCTTCACCTTGCAGGGAGACTCATCCGCTGTGCAACGATCTTACCCTGGTTGCCGGACACTTATCGGGGAGGCGTACGCAGCGCAGGGGACGCCGAAGACCGCAGAGCCCATGATCCTCGCATCGTTATCGAAAGGGACGCTCGACCAGTACGATAGACCGTTAAGACTCTGGTGGGATTATTGCCAGGAAAAAAATCTATCGGTCTTCAACGCTCTAGTAACACACGTGTTAAAGTTTCTCAGTATTATGTTCGAGAATGTCCGCTCATATAGCACCTTAAACGGTTACCGTTCCGCGCTATCATTGATAACGGGTTACGAGTTAGGGAACGACTCGAGAATACGAAGATTTTTCAAAGGCGTCGGGAATATGCGACCCCACACGGAGAGAATTTCTGAGGAACAGCTACTATGAAAATATAGTAACCATTCCTGTAGTGTTGCAAATTCGATGTATTCTGGCAATATGGGAATTATTGCAATACGGTATATTGAAAAACATTTCCGCTCGTATACGATATGGTCTGGGAAAAAGTACCACACTGGTGTGAACGATTCATCAACGATGTAAAGACTGCTAACATCACGTATGGGAATCATTATCACACTGAAATGGATTGCTCCTCGATGGTATTGGGACTTTTAACACAAACTGTCACTATCCTTATTATCGGCATAGAGGTACTGTTGTTAGACTAGTTTAAGGTAATCACCCTAAAAACAATATTCTTGAATCAAAAAATAAAACGCTTGAAACAAGAATAACGATATTCTTGACTGGTGTTATGATAGATTCAAGAATATAAATACCTGTAAAAAGCATATCTGATGGATCAATTCAAACATCAGGTACCTTGATCCAAGAATATTTTAGCCTTAGTGATTTATGGTTGCAGCAAGCATAAATGCTTCGAACAAGAATTTATATTCTTGTTTCAAGCATATTAATTCCTGTAATGGTCACAAGTAGGGATGCACAGAAGCTCAACTGCGATCGAGCGGCTCGGTGTTCGACTCGACTCGTTTCAATCGGTTGCGGGCTCGTAGTATTTATTAGTTGTTGTTTTCTTGTTTTTTTTTTGTTTTTTACTCGTTTTCTAATGTTTCTTCGACTTGTTTCTTGTTATTTCCGGGTTCCGCGATTGGTTATTTAAAAATTTTTTTTTTAAATCTAAATTTGGGTTTCAATTGTTTAGAAAATTGACAATCGCGTTGCAATTGTTTAACAAATCTAAATTCACATTTTAATTGTTTAAAAAATAGAAAATCGAATTGAGATTATTTGAAAAATCACAATTCCCGTTTTAATTGTTTAAATAATTGAAAATCACATTAAAATTGTTTGAAAAATAGAAAATCGCGTTTAAATTCTTTCACAAATCGAAATTCACGTTGCAATTATTTAAAAATCAGAAAAACGCATGTAAAATGTTTAAAAAATCGCAATTCGCGTTAAAATTGATGAAAAAATAGAAAATCACGTTTAAATTATTTAACAAATTATGTTTCACGTTTTAATGGTTTGAAAAAAAAAAAACAAAAGCTGGCAATTACATTGTCATATTGCTTCCTCTTTTTGTGGAAGTTCTGTTTGTGTAGAAGTACGTTTATCACATGTGGCTTCCTCAAGAAGCTTTGTTTTGTGATTTGTTAATCTTTAACTGTTAGTTTTTCCATAATCATGGCGTCAGCGATGTGGTGGCGCCCAATATAGCAAACAGTGGCAGATAGAACGCCACTAAACATTTTTCGAAAAACTGAAAATTTCGTAAAAACTAAACGTCTCCACCGTCTTTGCCTAAATTCTATACCAATTGTTGATTTGTAATAGTCCAACATTGTACGAAATTTTAACCAGATATCTTAAAAACTGTGACAATTAGAGCGCCAACAGACATTTTTTTTTTAAATTCAAAATTGCGTCTAAGCCGAACGACTGCGTAGATTTTGCTCAAATTCAATCGCAATTATGGTTTTATAATAGTCGAAGTTTGTGCCAAATTTTAGTCCGATATCTCAAAAAATGTGGCAGCTAGAGCACCAACAGACATTTTTCAAAAAACTAAAAGTGGCGTGAAAACTAAACAGCTGCATATATTTTTCCAAAAATGTTACCAAACATGGGGACTTGACCTTCCAATATGTGGTACATACACACACACACACACACACACACCGGCACGCACGCACGCACACACACACATCCAGACATTTTTTGTAAATGATATTTTCCAATGTTTTGGAACATTCTGAACACGTTTACATGAAAATCTCGAAAAAAATTTTTTACGAAAACAAAGCTTCTTGAGGAAGCAAAAAATGCGTTTAAATTGTTCAACGAATCGAAACTCACGTTTTAATTTGCTTTAAATTTTGAAGTTAACATTTAATTTGATTAGTAGTTCAAAATTCGCGTTTCAATCGTTAAAAAATGAAAATTTCCCGTTTAATTTGATAAAGAAGAATTGTCGTTTGATTTTTTTTAAATCTCAAAGTCAACCTGTCATTTATTTTGAAGGTAAGATTGAATTCGTTTAATAATTTAAAATGCGTGTCAATTGTTAGAAGAAATTGAAATTAACGTTCAATTCGTTTTAAAACAAAAATCAATGTTGAATTTAAGAAGCAAACTATTGTTAAATATGCTATAAGATCGATTTTGACGCGAATCCATCGCAGCGTTCAAAATTTATAGCGTTTTGATTTTTTTTTAAATCTTCAAAACAAATTAAACATTAACTTTACGATTGTAAACAAATTAAACGGCAATGTTTAATTTTTAATCAAATTAAACGTGATCTTTTCTTTTTTAACAAATTAGCAGTTAACTTAGAAATTTTAAACGAATTAAAACCTAAGTTTCGATTTGTTGAACATTTTAAAAGAATTTTTCTATTTTTTAAGCAATATAAACGCTATTTTCTATTTTTCAAACAATTACAACGGAATTGTCTATTTTTTAAACAATTTTAACGCAAACTACGGTTTTTTAAACATTTTTAACGCGAATTACAATTTGTTAAACAACTCAAACGCGATTTTCTATTTTTAAACAATTAAAATGTGAATATCGCTTTGTTAAACAAAGCAAACGCCAATTTGTATTTTTTTAACAATTTAAACGTAAATCTCTTAGATTTAGATTAGATTAGATTAGATTAGAATTTAGACCCGAAGCACTAACCCGAGAGCCTAATATGTATAATATAAATGTATATAATTGAGCGAATTTTAGCTTGACGCGGCTACCTGTAGTGCGCGTCTGGCGAAAATTCCAACACCGCGTAGTAAACACAACAAGAAGTCTCGGAGCAAGTACAGTAGATAAGGTCACATTAGTCACGACACGGAGATAGGAGTACTCGCAATAATATGCATATAAAAAACTCCTATACACCTCGGAACCATTCTGTGATCTATAGAAACCTTCAAGGCATTGAAAAAATGATTGTTCCCTATATTTCGCAGAGCAACAGAAAGTTATTGTGTGTAGATATTATCGGTATACTTCGTGATACTTTTTCCACACGCTCTTCTATATTTTGTTATAATTATTGGAAAATGTAGTTTGCTGTAACGAAGTCGAAATATTGTTATGACTTCTATGCATTGTAAAGTACTTAATTCATCAGCATATAGCAACGTCTTCGAAACGTATGGCAATAAACGCTACATTGCCTTACATCCAGTTTCCTAGACGAAGTGTAGTAATTATTATTAGATTCTTCTCTCCGTGTATATTTTTGTAATATCGTAAGTATGTTCAGCTACAAATAAAGACGACCAAATCCGCAACTGCTTTAAACTTCTACAATTAATGATCTACGAGGACGAGACGGCGAAATACAATTGGAAGATCGAACGAACTTACCTAAGTGAAGTTCGATCCTAATTGTATGAGCCGTCTCGTCCGAAGTAGATCATGCCCACCCAGGAGCCATTTCATGGCTCATTCCCGGTTCCTATCCCATCGACGAGACCTCTCCTGAGGCTCACGGACGTTGCGATTTGAAAGCTTTGGGAAAAAATGGCGTTTTGGCGGTTAGCGGCAGGATAGAGGGACGACAGGGCCCTCTAGACGGAGTTTTTGAACTTAGAAATGAAACTGTGAAAGGGTCTAGCAGCTAGCGCTACTACAATTAATGATCTACTTCGGACGAGACGGCTCATACAATTAGGATCGAACTTCACTTAGGTAAGTTCGTTCAATCTTCCAAGTATTCATGATATTTGTTAAAAACATATGTATATGAATTTATTTTACGGCATACCGTTTACGTAAAAACGGTTACCGTAAAAAAATACTTCGATTATGCTAAAGCGGTTAGTTTTGATTTGAGAGTTAATTCTCTGTGCGATTGTCCGTGCATTATACATTTGTGTTATAAATCTATATCATGTTTTGTTTCTACAGGTTATTCGATGCTTCGTCATCCCGTAGCCGTAGAACTGAACTTGCAATAATCTCACTCACAATCATTGCAATTCATTTACCGGACTTGTTAGTGTTCACACGATCCTCATCTCATAACATCGCGGTCGAAAGCCCTCATAGAGCAATACAATATACCGTTGCGATATTATCGCTTGCAAGAATTTGAGGAATATCGACTTCATGCCGTTGATATCGAACGATGAGACTGAAAATCAGAGTGAAAATACTTAATAGAGACAGGTACGTAGGATATATATGATACGCTGGGATATAATGGGATAAAATTCTTACGATACAGTAATACATTCGAGACATGAAAATATATCTTGATTTTTTCTCTACCTTCTTTTTTTCCAAACTTATTAATCCCTCACGTACGGGAGACTTTTCGCCGGCCAAGTAGAACGCGTAATTTCGTTTGCTCGTAACAACAACATGCAAGAGCGCAAAACAAATCTCATTGAACCATCGAAAAAACAACATTCCGACGTTATTTTACAGTTTTTTTCAGAATTTCTCCGCATTTTTTTAATATATAAACGCGGCAATTGAATGTAACGACTGGTCGAAAAATTCGAACGTACATTTATGTCCTCCGTACGTGAGGAGTTAAGAGAAGGTGGAACACGTTTCTCTCGGGCCTTTCTCTCGGACCGCCGTAAGCGCCGATCCCGCTATCTCTCTCGCAGTCAATAGGGTTTTTACCTTGTCCTAAGTTCGAGAGAGAAATGAGAGAGATTACGAATACTTCTCGACGGAATAAAAATCTTTAACAAATCGACCGTATGGAAGGTGCTGAAAAGATTGTTTTTGCATAATAAAAATTGTCCAATAAATTTCACAGCAACCCAATTTTTTTTGTTATGTAAATGATTCGTTACTTTTTCTGAATACGTATACATTTTTTCAGAATTATTTCTAATTTTTGTAATTTTTCAGTTCAAACAAATTTTAACAATAAAAAAACCCAATTTTCAAGCGTTACATAAATTCTTAAAAAAAAAAACTTATTTCAGTAATTTGTTAATAACATTTGAGAATTGTTATTATGCGAAAATAATCTTTTCAGCACCTTCCGAATGCTTCATTTTTTTCAGATTTTTATTCGATTGAGAAGGATTTGTAATTCTCTCTCATCCCTCTCTCAAACTTAGGCGGCGTCAGACATAACGAAAGGACTACCTTAAGGGAGGGTGTATCGCTGCGTATTACCAAAGAGTGAGATTTACGTAAAATTCAGAGTGAATTTCGAATACTTCCCAATTTAATAAAAATCTGAAAAAAATTAACCATGCAGAAGGTGCTAAGTAGATTAATTTTCCATAATAATAATTCAAAATGTTATTAACAAATTAGTGAAAAAAAAGTGATTAATTAACAAATTACCCGGAAACCTAACTTTTTCTTTACCCGAAATTTATTTGCAAGTTTTTTTGATACTTATGATTTTATTGACAATTTTTTGTAATTTCCGAAAACCCGCGATTTTTCATCCATAAAAAAATCAAACTTTTTTTTCGAAAATTAGAAAAAATTCTTTAAAAATTCATAAGTATTCAAAAAAATTATCGAATAAACTGCGGCTAAAGAGATAGTTAAATTACCGAATAATTTGTTAAACAATGATTTTTTTTACTAATTTGTTAATAACTTTTAGGAATTATTATTATGGAAAATTAATCTTCTTAGCACCTTCTGTGTGGTTGATTTTTTTCAGATTTTTATTCCATTAGAACGTTATCGAAATACACCCTGAATTTCACGTGAATAGTACTCTTTGGTAATGCGTAACGATACACCCTCCTTAAGGAACGACGGGGAAGAAGCGCGCACGATGTGCAAGTATATTGGCATGGTTTTTTAACAATAAAATATTTTACCTTGATCAGATTGTGACGACAGAAAATGGATTCTAAGGAACTTATGGTCGGGTTACAATTTGCGACGTACAAAGAATGGCATCAGTTCCTTAAAAAATATGAAACGAATGAACAGAAAATATTGGTGGTGGCGAAAAGCGAGAAGTTACCGGCTGCGGAGCGAGATAACAAGTTGACAGACGATGAAAGGAAAGATGCCGGTCCGGTGTATAATAAAATGTTGTATTTTTGCAAATTCGGCGGTCGTTCCAGGGTGGAAGGAACGGGAGTGCGTCAAAGCAAGTATGTTTAGTGTGAAAAATCATTGACTCATAAAAAGTATTGTACGAATACTTCACTCAACTTTATTTTATCAGTACGTACAAGCAGAATTGTCCCGCACGTATCCGAGTTGGGCTTTCCAAGGATCATTCGTCAGTCGAAATCAAAGATGTAAATTCGAAGCATAATAATCACCCAACGTCGCAGGTTATTGAATTTTATGCGAAATATCCAATTCCGGACATAAATCAGAGATTCATATAAATTTTCCATGTAACAGGTATTTTTTGCGCATATCCCTGAAAACCGAAGATTGTCGTCAACAAGCTGCGAAAATACAAAGGAGCTGCTGCCATGGGTTGCAACAAGATATTAATACACTTGAAATTGCTTGAAGTAACAAATAAACACGTCACACTCAAGGATCTTTCCAATATTAAGGCGGATCTGAAAAATGCAGATGACGATAGTTTGCCAAAAGCGATCAAGCTGTTGGAAACGAAATACGGTAAAACTGTACAAGTTTATAACAAATTTGAGCGATCAATTTTTTCCATTTTTCCTCTGAAATGTAAAATTTTTTTACCTTCGATTGCGTTCAATGACGTTTGCTGTTCATGTAATTTCCGATTGTAATTTACATTCTCGCGCAATGTATCAGCTCCTCTATCGCCGAATAATTTGTAATGAATTTACCAGAAGCATATTTTAACATTTCGTGCATGCGACATCCGTTGAGGGTTCATCTCCTTCTCATTCGACGTTAATTTTGGTTTATCGCCACTACGATTTTCTTTATCTGCGGCGACAAGCTCACATTTATCAACAGAAAGATCTCCGTTTTATATAACACATTTTTTTGCCTTGATTCGCCTTATCCACTTCCTGCTTCAATCGCGGAATATTGTCCATGCATCAGGTTATACTGTTGTTAATCAAAACTTTTCCGATTCAGGATTTTCCGTTTCCGATCGCCCATCTCATGGCAATTCACAAGCTCGATTTTCTCCCCGACGCAATATTTCTCGGCTCGTTGTCTCATAACTGTGTTGGTTGCAGGTGCAACGGTCAAAGTTCTCGAGGAAGACGGTCATTTTCGAGGTTTGTTCTTCGTGACCGAAGCGATGAAGAAATCGATGTCTGCGTGGGGACAAATTGTAATGATTGACGGAACGTATTCGCTTCTTAAAACTGGCTTAACGCTTATGCTGTTAATTGTCCAAGATTCGAACGATCTTAGTCGAGTTGTAGGGGCTGCGTTACTCGCGTCCGAAAATCGTGCGACCTTTACGCGGCTGCTTGAGTCATTTAAAAACGCTAACGCCGAAGCGTGCTCGCGGATCGCTTGCTTCATGAGCGACAAAGATTTGCTGGAACGGAACGTTTTGAAGGAGGTTTTCCCGCAAACGCCGGTGTATATTTGCCAATTTCACACTCTGAAGACTTTTTCACGCGTGATAACAACCGAAAAAATGAAAATATCGAAAGAAGAAAGAGATACGTCGTTGAGACTGCTTGAAAAATTAGTTTACAGCTCGTCAGAATTTCAGTACGATAAGTTGTACTATAAATTCGCGAAATCTGTCCCGACGTCCGTGGCGGCGTATTTCAACGACAATTGGCATTGTATCAGACAAGATTGGGCGGCGTATAGTATGGTGCATGGTAATCTTGGAAATATGACCAATAATCGTCTCGAGTCGATGAATGCAAAAATAAAACAAGTTGTCCAAAAAAGAAGCTCTGTCTCACAATTTGTCGAGAGTTTCTTCAAATGGCTGCAGTCGCACACAATCTTGGTGTCGACGTTAAAGCTGCGAATACGTTCCTGAAACAGCCAGTCGAAAACTTCGCCGCTGAAAGTGACCGTCAACAATATCGGGACGTCCTGATGCCGCCCTCAGCTCCGAGAGTACTCGAACAAATCGACATGTATAAATTTGTAACAAACATTACGTGCATCGATGAAAACACGAAACAATGCAAAATCAGATCGAACTATACCGACTTGATCGTAACTCCTCATTCTTGCGAATGTGCTGTGGTTACGTCGGAGTTTATTCCATGCCGTCATATCTTCAGCGTGCGCAGGTACTTCGGTCTGCCACTGTTCACAATCGACCTCTGCCAACCCAGATGTACCAGACAGTATTTTTTGAAGACGCAACAAACTTCGGCAACGCTTCACCTTCCCGATCTAGCGGAACATCACCCAACACCGTTTATTTCAAAAGTCGTAGCGAGAAAACCGGTGACGGCGACAGAAAAAAGAAAGAAAGTTACGCCGATTATCAACGAATTATTGAATTTGGCAGTAGAATCGTGTGGGCCTCGTTTCGACAGCAGATTATCGCTGATGCAGGAAATCTGTAAGTCGTGGAAAAACGGTTGTGAAGTGACCGTTATTCAATCAGGTGGCGAGGAGCAAAACACGAAGAAGCAGAATGAAAGATTATCAGACTATCGAGGAATCGACACCGCGAGTGTCAACAATCTGTCGAAGTTGCTCGACGAGCAGTGCAGTTTCCCTGAAGTAGATATTGTCGCGTCTGCACAGGTCAATGATATTAATACTTATACGCAAACGAGCCGCACTGTTGCGAGTGACAAGAGCTTAACGTCAATAAATATGCCACCGGCGATCAAGACGTTTGGACGTCCAACACGTCACTTAGCAACAACCAGCGGCTTCACGAGACGTAAAGTAGGCGCTAAACGGTTCGTTGATAAGACGAAAGACGAACAAACATTCGATGTGTTGACGCGGTAGATCGGAAGCTCCTTGATCGACCCGGTGCTTCGAGGTGAACACCTTCTTTGCGAAGAGGATCTACACCTGAAAAAGTTCAGAGATTCTATCGCCGACGATTCCGTTGATTTGAATCTGATAGATCGATACTGCGAAGCGACCGCGTTCACCACTCTGAAAGAAGCTGCAGCGAAAAAGCGACACAGAGACGATTTTAAATGTGGTCGATGCGAGAATCGCATTATTGATAACGCGGTCATATGTGACCAATGCCTCATTTGGCACCATTATAAGTGTGTGAATCTAAAAAAGGTACCGAAGTCGTTGTCGTGGTTCTGTCCGCAATGTGTTTGCAAGACATAGACGAAACGACGTCCAGCGTCGCGTCTTGCAAACACATATCACGTTTTTTTTATCCGTTGCATTGTTTTTTTGAAAGATTTTTTCGCTAGTAGTACGATAAATGTTCTTATTTTATCGCGTAAATAAAACTGCGAAATGTGCGTTACGATTAGACAGTGGTATCAATACTGTTATACCACTTTAACGGCTTAGATCCGTACGTAAAAAACATATATTTTTTTTCGAAGGTTAATATTTGTTCGTATGTAACTTGCGGGGGCCTTGACCTTCAGTAAAGATCTCAAAAGAGGCGCGACGCCACACTTTTTTTTTGTCCGCTTCATGTTTTTTTTTTTTACTTTTTTTTAACATTTCATGCGAGTCTTCGATAACCATTGTTACGTCCGGCGTAACGCTCTATTTTATTCTTTTGTTACTCTCATTGAAAGTTGGCCCTCTAAAGAGAAAGGAAAACGAAAATCGGTTCACCGATACTTTCTTTATCCACTATGAAATCACCACCGAGTTAACCCCGCCACGACAAGATCAGATGCCTACCTTAACGAGTTGACGGCAACAGGCCTAGATAAAACAGGCCCAGGGGGCTTCGGGTAGAGGTCGGAAAAGGCGGTCTCTGACCCTTCCTCCGAGCTCTCCCCTGGAGCGCCAAAAAGAAACTAAACGCAGGGACCCACTAGTTGTCAACTCGGAGCTCTACTATTACCTTATATTGACCAAGGCCCATAGATCCATAGACCGATAAATCTACCTTACCATGGCTAAAGAGCATCCGAAAAGGGAAGGGCTTACGATCAGTCGATTCAAGTTTCATGCCCTGGGCCACTCAAGAATGGTCGACAAATTATCCTCGGCAACGACCACGCTTTTAAACGGTGGAATAGTTGAACCAAAGCTCCACTGATTTAGCAGAAAGGAAAGGGGGTTTCGATCGGTGATCTCGGTGGAAATGGAGAGAATTTCATTTTGAAGGATAAACGAATCCCTCGGGAAATGAATAATTACAGAATAATAACCAGCGTTCACTCGAATAAAAAGCAAATAACCAAAACAAAGGCACAACGCCAATAATGTACTCGATATACAAGTTAATGAGAAATATTCTTGTGTGAGATTTGTTCTCCTAAGCGCCTGTGTTTATCCTTTCATAGAAATAAGCATAAATAGGTAATAAGTTTAGAACAGTAAGAAAGGTGAAACAACCATAGATGCAGGAGGAGGGCTCGACTCCCCGGTGACGACCGAAGGCTAAATCATTAGACGCCACCGGCCGCGTAGAGTCTCGAACAATAAAAGAAGCACTCCGAACCTCAGGTCAAAGGCAATCCATACACTCCTAACGATAATCATAAAAACTCGAATCATTATGCAATTTCTTCTCACACGCACTACATAAGATGATCGAACCCCGAGAAGTCTCCAACGGAAGGTCAACATTGGCATTCTGTCGGAGATTTGCCGAGTGCTTTGAACCGATACTCGTTTAAGGGCCCGGAACAATGAAATAAACATTTATTCATTACAGTATTCATTAGGCCAAACGAGAACCATTCTAAGAAATGTACACTCTCATGAAAACTCTTATAATTAATAGAAACCTTTTTGCGTCTATTTACCGAATATTACTTAAATTATAAGTTAAAAGATTGATACTTTTACATTAAATCCATATCCGCATAGTAACACATAGAGTACGCAGCGCAAAGCATCTCCGATCCATAAGACCGGTTTTCTTTGTTGGAAGCATCGATGAGATCAATCCTATAAATAGGCTCAAGTGTAGTGCTTTCTACCAAGAAATACCCTGCCTCGGAGTCATTGCATTCCGCCGAAACTATAAACGAATTCTCGGAATACGGAAAGCAAGAAGAGGGGAATGGTGCGTACGTGATTTGTTTCGCGCCCTTTTCACTTGATACCCCACTCCTTCACCTGCGGCGTGGGCCCGACACACGCGAGTTTTGACTAGAAGAAGGGCGTAAAAGGACCCTCGGCCCAATCAAAAGGACAGATTCAAAGCACCTCCCTCATCTTCTTGGTGACTGTATCGAAATCATAGGGAAATCGATATACGAAAAGACACTCCCATAGTTATATTCCACCCCACCATATATCGTTAAGGAAAAAGATATAAAAACCCTCGCAATTGAGGGCTCGGGACACACAGTTACACTGACATTCAGACCCAAAATTTCGAGTAATAAGTAGACCCTGCGTTTACACAAATTTCGTCCGTTTCGAACGTTATACTGACCAACTTGTGGCTCAGTCATAGCGCAAATCTGTACCATTCACGAGATTTTTCTTTTCGACGATTTACGAAGTTAAATTTACAACATTTTTGATAGTTTGTCAAGGGATCACATCCGAAACCATTTGTATTCTTTCACTGAGTTTATTCATTAATAAGTGTTCAACCTTCTTACATCCGCGAACCATTTGTCATTTTCTCACCTTTAAATAATCAACGAAAACCGAATCAACGAGGAGAGAGGTCACCAACTCGAACACAGTCGGCAGATTGTTACCAACCACCGTAAGTACATCTTTACAAGTGTTTATTGCACCTAACTCTCTGTATTCCTTGAAACCCAGTGATTTCTAAAAGTCTCCTAGGGTATTCCGTACACCTGTGCCCTTCGCGTTGCCACCTTGTTCGAAAGGACGGCAGGTACCCGTAAGCTCGTCAAAGAATCCCTTTCCGTTTCTCTTTTCAAAACGACTCGAAACCGCAACTACTTAGCTAACCTCTCAAGACGTAAACACGGCAAACATTCTAAAGGGCTCCATCCCCAGCAATTTTCTGCAAGGTTAAGGCTTTAAAAAGGAGCAAAAGTTGTTCCCGATATCGACACCAGTTGTGGTAAAGGTAGCCCTGGCGCCCTCCTGACCAGCGCGTGCGATAATAACGGAGGCAACAGTTACCGTGCAAACTAGAATAATTAAAAGAACGCTAGTTTGGATGTAACACCATGTAACTTATTATTCTAATTTTTTTCATCAAGCTAAGTACCGAACAAAGGTGCGACACCACATTTTTATTTTTTTTTATCCAATTCATGTTTTTTTTCTTTTTACTTTTTTTTCATATTTTATGTACGTCTCCGGTAAGCTTCTATTATATCATTATTCTTTATAATCGTTCGTTATTTTATCTGTGATTTAAATTATTATCATCAAGAAAGGGCTGTAAAGATGCTGATCGAAGTGCGAAGTCGCGTGTATTTTATTATACGTTGTTTTTAAATTACATGCATATCGTATAGCCAATATAATATATTACAAAAAGCCATTATAAAAGATCGAACGAACTTTTTATTGTCCTTTATCAATTTCTCTATAAATTTTCATAGATTTATGTATCGCTAAAAGACGCGTGCCCGGCGGACAGCGCACGACGCACGGCGTACAGGCGAGGTTAAATGTCCAAGAACATATAAAAGGTAAGGTAAAGCACTCGATGCACGACGCACGACGTGTTTTCTGTTGAGTTGTATAAAGTGCGGCGCATGACACACGACCGACGACACACGACACACGACATGTTTTCTGTTTTGAGCTGTCGAAAGTGCGACGCACGACGCTCGACGCACGACGGACGATGTGTTTTCTGTTGAGCTTTATAAAGTGCGACACACGACAAACGACAAACGACACACGACACACGACATGTTTTGTGTTTTGAGCTGTAGAAAGTGTGACGCACGACGCACGACGCACGAAAAAGCTCAGTTTTACATTTCGTCTGATAATGCACGACTCATCACGACGCACGAAAAAGCTCATCATTAGGTGACCTATAAAAGCTCTTTGACGACGTACGACATACGACGTACGACACACGAAAGGGTGCGAATAGCCACATCGAAAGTATTTGCCTATGGGCAAAAAAAATGTCATGTCTTTGATAAACCTTCTCAAGTAATCAGGCAATTAATAAAATAGAAAGCACAATTACGCTACCACACACACATGTCATTAAGTGATCAGCTTACGTTTCAAGTTTTTGAAGCAAACGGCCGAATATAACAATTAAAAGCCGAAATAGCACTCGAAAACACTTGCGGACTGTCTCGCGCGACAGTTTATCCTCGACTGAGCGCGACAGAGCCGGCGTTGGCCACGAGCTTGGGAGGGGGGTCTGTATACGCGAAAAAGTATTGGCTCGGAGTGTCTATTGTGTAAAAGACACGGTAACGGAAATTCGTCCGTGAGAACGAAAACGATAATCAATTATATTAATGATTTGCAAGTTTCAAACTGAAATCATTCAATGATTTAATATATTTAATTTAAATAAGCACAAGAAATTAGTTGATTGCGTGTGGGTTAAAAAAATACGAGGAAATCATGACAGAAGTACGGTGGGGTACGCGTCTACGTATAGTTTGGATATTTGGATTTTCTATAAAAATAATTTCAAGTAATCAGACAATGCATAAAACACGTAAAAAAATATGTTGCCACAACAATCACGGCACCGAGTGATTAAACTACTATCGTAGTTTTTCAAGCAAAAAGACGAGTATAATGTTTCAAAGCCAAAAGAATCGAAAATAGTTACGAACTGACGCGCACGAGAGTTTATCTTCGACTAAGCGTATACGCACCGATGCGAGGGAGAGCCTATCGGTGCGAGAAACTATATCAAAGGCGAAGAGACACAATACCCAAGATTCACACGTAGAAACAAACGATAATCAGTTTAATTAACATGTAGCAAACTTCGAAGATTCAATAGTGTTAGATTCACAAAGCAGAACTAAGTAATCAATTAAAACAAGAAAGGGAGCCACTACTTCCGTGTAGTTCAAAACAATTTCATTTACTATAGCGATTTGCGTAACACACACGGCAACTGATGCATCTTGATATATGGGTCCTCGTTACACAGCGTTAACCAGAGGGAGTCAAAATAAAAATGCTTTTCTTCGGAGCAGCGAAGTCGTTCTTCCTCCAGGATCCCAAATATTGTCGTTTCCACCGACTGTGATTGAAGATGTATAATAGGTATTCATATATCGATAGATATCGATTAAAATCAGAAATAGAAACTTCAGTCAGTCAAGCATTTTGCAAGCTATTAATTTTAAACATTGAACGATTCAATACATTTACATTCACAAAACACGATGATTTGGTTAAATATTTTAGCTTAAGAAATACCCACAACATAGTACAGACAATACATTGTTATATAATGAAGCTACACATGAATATGGCATTGCAATTTCAAAAAACATGAACGTTTATTATTGTTACTTTTTTGATACAACTGTTCGTATACATTTTTCGTTAATTTTATTTAAAGTCAAAGATAAGTATTTTATATCATACGCTATGATAGCACGCTATGATCGTTTTACTAACTTAAAGTTTACAGTTCGGACAGAACCACGTAATTCGACTGCTCGGTTTCCGCTTCAACGATACGCATTCAAAATCATACCATAATAAGCAGCTATGACAAAGGACGGATTTAATATTTAGTTTTTTTTTGCAACTACCGCAAGTTCGGACGTCTTTCTCGATTTTACTCTCGATTATATTCTTGACCTCTAGAAACGCGACGTTGTCGAAATATGACTCTATTAAATCCAATTTTACCGATTCGCACATAAACGATTCCGTTATGTTTCGTAGATCTATATCGGTAGTTTGAACACTGTACACACGATCTAGCACGCTTTTTATAGCTTCTTGCGGAAGTAGCCAACTCAACATAGTTTCTTTTTGCATATTAACGCTTCGTTCAGAGAATTTAACTGCCGGTTTTTTTCTACGTCGAGGGATCGTAGTTGCCAAGCTCAAGCTAGGACGGCCTAATACTTTTACCGGGGCGGGGAAATACGGTAAAAGGCTTTCATCGTCTATGCCTATATGTTCGGAGCCACCCTCGAGATTCGGGTTTGATTCGTGAATACCTTGTCCACGTGCATCCCCGCTTATCTTTAATACGGCCATTGTCTCCGTATTAGGGTCATTAGCCGTTTCCGTAATTATTGAATCATCGAGTGAATGCATATTATCGCGTGATTTTTGTATTCTAATCGATACGTCAAACCCGGACCGCCATACATCCTCAATTTGCTCCGAAACGTTCGCTTTATCGTCTAAACTCTCATCAATTGATTCGCGTGCTATTTGCACGAGTTCGTCTATTAACGGTTTTAGAATTTTTCGCTTTTGAGGGACTGATACTACCTTCTTCTTAGCTCCTTTATTTTTAGTGTTGTCGGTTTCAACCGAGCGGACGTCGGAATTAACCGCGAGAACTTCAACTATCGAATTTTTTTTCCAAAGGACATTTAGATCTTTCAACGTACTAACTTTGCAATCGAAACGATCGTACGTAGACAAACTTGCAATTGCTTGGAGACTTTTGGTAAGTAACGACACTGTTTTCAGCTGTTCTTTTTGTGATACAGTTTTTGGGGAAACGCGCTTGACGATAAGGCCCGGGATATTCGTGCGATCGTTCGCGAGATTAGTCACCTTGAATACTCTCTGGGTTTTTTTATAGTAATCTTTTGTCCACCTTTCGTTGCATACATTTTTTTGAAACAGTGGTAGACCAAGCTTTCGCCTAACAACGAAAATGTGCCGACACGGCAACATATGAGATTTGAAAGTAGCACATTGGCAAGAGTTCGCATCAACGACGAAGGCGTTATCTCTCCACCTAAAAACGAACGATTGGTCGGTCGCATTCTCCTCGACCAATGATACGTACGTTAGCTTTTCTATTTCAGAAAGAACTTGAGAAAATCCGTGCGCCGTTAAATAATCCATATAATTTTGTTCGCAATCATCTTTCTCATCGAGACAGGTAGTTTTCTTGAGAAAATTCGTTAAAAGTTTGTAACTGAAGATTATGAGACTCGAGATATGCGAAAAAGTCCTTGACGAATTGTACTAGGGAACTTTTGCGCTTAACCACTTGCTTTATTTTGCATTTATCGACTCAAAGCGATTATTAGTATTGTTTCCCAAGTTTCCGTGAACCATGCAATACTGGGCCCAATCTCCATTGGTGCCATTGGTGCGGCATCGCAAAAATCGGTGTAATTTTTTTCGTAGTCTTGGTCAGATGAACTTTTTACCAATTTCTCGAGCGAAATTAAAATTTTCTTCTTTTCGTCGTTATCAATACCGTATTTCTGCGATACAATTTCACGACCGAACGTACGTAATACATGAAACTGACAAATGTATATCGGAAGACCAGGAAACAAAACAACTCCTTTGGGATGTCTTGCTCGAGCAAATCCTTATCTCCCATAAAACGTTTGATTTTCGACATGGCGGAAGCGTTTACCTTTTTGAAGGTTTCAAGAAACCACTCGAAAGTTGCGCGATCCTCCTTTACTAGTAGCCCAACTCCGACGATTTCAGAAACTCCATTCGAATCCTCCACCATCAAAATCATAACGGTCAATCCGAGCATCAAAAGCAAATAAGTACCGTCGATGAACACGATATCAGGCCAAGATATCATTGATTGTCTCATGTCAGGCGTAGAAAAATAAATATCTTTTAACTCTTCTTTTGCGTTAGAATTCGTCGACATCGGACGGTCTATTAACACTTCGACATCAGCACCTATTAATAATGAAAAGAAGTTGTATTGCGAACTAAATCGTATTTGAAATATATTACAGAATATTAAAAAGAATAGAATTCCACAACGAAGTCAAAACTAAACAACACAGTTTGTATAAGAGGAAGTTTTGTTGAATATGAAATTGCAATATCTACTTTTTTAATGCATTCGGTGCATCGCAAATGACGTTTCGAAACCCTTGTTTTTTTCTGCGACCCAAGGTTACGGTTTTATATGCAGTTAGAAGAAAAACAGCTTACCTTTCTCATGTAGTATGTTTATACACTTCATGATGCCGTGATCTCGATCCTTAAAAGTGCTCTGAAGGTTCCATAAATCTTTCGTCGTGACATTCATACCGTGCTCTTCTTTCAATTGCACTTGCAATAATTTCTTATTACATTGCAACTTGATAGCATTTTTAACTTTCTCTCGAACGGGTGGCGGTAGTTTTCTTATTTCCGGAATCATGTTGAATAAATCATAATAATGCAAACGAGACAAATAAACATTATCATAAACGATTGAACTGGCTGCACTTGATGAAACTAAACAGTCTGGTGGCAATTTTTTAATTACGACTATACCATTGTCCCTCATTCACGTCAAACAACAACTGAGTTGCGACAAACTAAAGCGAGATACTTTGTTAAATACTGAAGGTGAAATCGCACCTGATTGGACATTTTTAATTCGTGTGTTGCTATTCATATCTTTTTTAAGAAAGTTTAAAGTTTAAGAGAATCCAAATTGAATAATTTTAACTGTTTAACTTGAAACAACATCACACTCGTTTTTTTTTATGTATTATGACGATTACGATGTGTCCGAAAAAACGTACTACTGATAATTGTAATATCAAAATAGAACCAGACTTTCGCGACTGAAATTTGTTGCGCAATTGTTAGGGATAAAGGTTTCTAATGATATTCCTGTCATAATATTACCTCAGGAATATCGTCGTGATTGTGAGTTAAATTCACCGAAGTGATTTCCAGCGTTTGTCTGTCCTTTGAGACGTGCAGTTTGATACAAGCAGGACAACATTACTTGAAGGTGCTGCAACGAGATTTAATTTTTATTAGAAGTGCCTGCCAATCTGCAAAAAGGCTGCTTCCGGGGGATAACAATACAAATATAATAATCGGAATCAGATATTCAGCCGATATAATATGTGAAACATTAAATTCTTATGTGAACTTTTTAAAGTATCAATACATTTTTAGGGATCGTTGAATTATGCGTATTGTAATATAATAATTAATTTCGTAAATTACTAATGCTCAATGATTTACAAGCTGCAATTTCCGTAATTTTTGCCCCAGTAATAATAATAAACATACTGCGTTTTCCGCTCTCCCGTTGATTTCGATTTGAACGAACCGCCGAATTTGCATCCATATTGTAGAGAGTAGTATACTAATTCTTTGTTAACTTCTTCAGTAAGTTTGGCCCACTCAAGTGTCGAACTGTGTTGCTTCGTGAAAACCGATCGAAATTTTTGTTGAAGTTCTTCCATAAAAGTTTGTACATCAGCAAAACTAGCAAATTTCCGATGCATTAAACCGTCTACGTTCCATCCTTCCATTTTGTCGAGAAGCTGTGAAAATATAATTAAAATTAAATGATTGGCTAATTGGCATTGAGAGGGAAATCCCGTTATATCGATCATTTTAAATTTCTCATTTTGCAGCGAAGGCTTTATAATATTTTCGAAGACAATACATTGATGGTAAATAGACGATAAACGGACAGTAAACAGACGGTAAACAGACAGAAAGACAGGAAACAGACGGTAAACGGACAGTAAACACACAGTAAACAGACAGGAAACATACTATAATCGGACAGTAAACACACGGTATAATTATTCCGATAATAAATGCATCAGCAACGTGCTACTATTTTCGTGGAAGAAAAAAAAATTACGATAGCAACATTTAGAGTTTGTGACATGTATAGGAAAACGGGAAAAATCGAATCATTACTGACTAGAGAAATTATCGTGTTGACGACTTACCTCGGTTTAATTTCAATGATGAATACATCACACACA
This sequence comes from Cryptus armator, assembly GCA_963971235.1. Lineage (NCBI taxonomy): Eukaryota > Metazoa > Arthropoda > Insecta > Hymenoptera > Ichneumonidae > Cryptus > Cryptus armator. Next base: position 6,358,380 of record OZ020235.1, read on the forward strand.
CCGGACTGGATAGAGTTGAACTCGTTGTCGTCGTATTCGCGCGGGTTGCCGAGAGAGTCGTTTGTAGAAACGGATACGACTCGTTGAATTCTCGCTTTGCGTCGGTGAAACCTCTCCACGATACGTCGCTGGAAAAACTTCGTCGTGACAACTGAAACAATTCCGTATGGACAACTGTTAGTGCATGAATATACTGAGAAACTAATCATGATTGGCGTTAAGAGTAAATCCCGTTGAATCTTTCATTTTAAATTTCTCGCTGTGCAGCGTAGGTTTTACAATTATTTTCAAAGATAATACATTGACGGTAAACAGACGATAAACGGACAGGAGGACAGGAAACAGACGGTAAGACAGTAAACGGACAGTAAACACACGGTATAATTATTTTGATACTAAATGCATTAACAACGTGCTATTATTTGTGTAGTATCAAAAAAACCATGATACCAACGTTTAAAGTCTATGAAATGTCTTGGAAAACGAGAATAATCATAGCATTATTGAATAGAGAAATTATCGTGTTGACGACTTACCTCGGTTTAATGTCAACGATGAATATAATCTGCGCGGGTTCAGAGGATGACAGTCTGTATTGCTGGAAAATCGACTCACGACTAGACGGGACTGAAATCGTACTCGCGCACGCGCGGGCCGTTGAGAGAGTCGTTCGTACAAGGCGGATCCGATATGTTGAATGGATTCGCTTGGAAGACAGCGTGACAGTAACACGTATCAGGCATTTTTCACTAATTAAATCCGTTTTTGCCGGGAGGAATCGTTTATCGCAAGGAGTTTAGAAAAAGCAGGCTGTGTGGTCCTTTTCCCTGCGTATTCTACTCGAGCTATATGTTTGACGAAGTCTTTGTTTAAACGGAGTTATCAAGATTACAAGAAAACAAGAATACAAGAAGAAGGTCTTTCGGAATTTTCGGAGCCTCCTCGTGTCTCGGGTTTCTGGTACCTGAGCGAATCTTTTTCTTTTTTGGGAAGGTTGTATTTATTTATTTATTTTTTTCTTTTTTATGCTTTTTGATTATTTGATTTAATTTTTGATGTGGGATTCCTTTTCCTGCGTCTTGTTATAATAGCTAATCATTGACTTAGGTTATTTGACCGTTTGTGATGTATAGGTTAAGTGACATGAAGGGCTCTACGTCCTCTAAGACACCTCCGATAGAGGAGACAAGTAAACATAAATCTAAAGGGAAAAAAGGTTTCAAAAGAGATTTTGTGTGTAGATACTCTTCTGACGGAAGTGACGACACGATGGAAGATTTAATTAACCTTCTTGACAAAGATGTGGTCCAAGAAATTATTGTTGGATCGCAGGTTTCTGCGCCTTTTGAAAAAGAGTCTAGATGTAGTAAAAGAAAATTAGGTAGTGTTGACAACGGTAATTATGAAATAGAGCCGCTTGCGTTAGAGGACAATTTTATACAGAATGTTAACAATATTGAAGCTCAATTCAAAAGGAGGAAGAATTACAGGAAAATGTTCCCGGAACGTAGGAATAGGTACTGTGCGAAGAGCGCTGCTCCGTTCCCATTGCTTATCTCGTTTTTTTCGGATTCTTCGCCGGTGCTCGCTAGTGGGAGGTTGCCCTCGCAGGGGGGTCCCTCTATTCCTCCGGTGCTGATGAGAGGTTTCGGCAACATCCATCCGATGGTTGTCGGTAGGAAGTTGAGAGCAACGAATATTCCGGTGTCTGAAATCAAAAGGAAGGGTCGAAATCTTGTTGAGGTTAAGGTTCCTTCATATCAGGATGCTAATAAATTACTGGAATCGCAAGATTCTTTACTTCCGGAGAATTGGAAGGCTTATATACCGAACTCGAAATTGAATAGAATTGGTGTTGCAAGAGACGTAGAAGCATCTCTCTCCGAAGAGGAAATTCTAGAGGGTTTGGAGTGGGATTGTGAACCTCTTAGAATTGTGAGAATTGAACGTATAAAACGGTTAATCAGAGAAAAAGGAAAAGACAAAGAGAAAAACGTTATTGCAAAAAAACTAGAGAATTCCAATTCGGTGAAGTTTTGGTTCGAGGGAAATGCAATTCCGGAAAATTAAATTATTTTTAAAACAAGAGTAACGGTTGTCCCTTTTGAACCAAGGGTTAAAAGATGTACCAAATGTCAGTCTTTTGGTCATCTTTCGTTTAATTGTCGAGGCAAAGTAAGATGCTGTAAATGTAGTGGTTTTCACTCTACATCTGTCTGCGCGTGTTCGAGTTTAGCGTGCGCGAATTGCGACGGTTCTCACGCGGCTGACTTCGAAAAATGTCCGATTTTAGTTAAGCAGAAGGTGGTATCTAAGATAATGGCACATCTTAATATTGACAGACAAACTGCGGAGGATACGGTCCTCGCGAATAACCTCAACAACTTGTACAGTACTTTGAATTGGTTACAGAACAGAAACAAAAAGGAAAAGAAACAATTGGATTGGCCAAGGGCGGAAGGCTGGGAGGTTCCCCCGAGGAGGCTGCTCAACGAGGAACAACTGTCTCGTGAGTGGGACATCGCATTCCCTGCGTTGAGGCCGTCGTCTTCGAGGAGATCGAATCCTCAAAAAGCTTTCGATACGCGGCAGAAAATTCCAAGGACTTCTCGGAATGCTCCGCTGAACAATAACAGTTCGGATGTGCGACCGTCTTATGCATCTCCGCTGGAAACGGTTAAGGAGTCTGCAATGTCGGGCGCCTCTGCGAGCAAAGAGGATCCGGAGTCTCGTAGGCCGATCCCCCTTTCCCCGGTGGTTGAGATTCTCATTCATCAACAACTAAGTAACTCGAATCTATCTGAGTCAGGTTCGGAATCTAGTATTGTGTCTCAGATCGATGTTCTCTCTCTGCCGTCGGTTGTAGATTTAGATAAGGAATTTCCACCTGTCAATTTTTTGGACCCGGGTCATGATTCTTTAAATAATAATAATTCTTCGAACAAGGAATCTTCTAATAGTTTTGCGGATAACAGCATGGAATCGTAATTTTTGTTTGGTCGTTAGTCTTCGCGTTTTTTTAACTCCTATCATCCACTCATTAATTGATATCAATATAATTTTTCCTTGTTCGTTCCCAATATGAATAGTCAAGCTAATTTAACGGTCATTGATAATTTTAAAATTTTCCAGTAGAACTGTAGAGGACTTGTAGGTAAAACTCATGAATTTCCGTCCTTAACCCAGGATTGTGATATTTTAGTATTAGCTGAAACTTGGCTTAAAAAAGATATTAATATTAAAATTCCGAATTTTTATTTAATTCGCAGAGACAGAGGAGGAAGGAGGATTGGAGGAGGAGTAGCTATCGGGGTAAAAAAAAAAATTCCTTACCGTTGCCATCAGCTCCCGAGGAATTCTTGGAATCTTAATGAAATTGAAGCTGTAGTTGTGGAGGTTTTATTGGAAGGGGGAAAGAATTTGTTTGTTGTTAGTGTTTATAGAGCCCCTAATTTCTGAAGAAAAATAAAATCGTGGAATTCCTTTTTTAATGAGTTAGTAAGAATTTGTCAGAATAATTATTTGTTTATTGGAGGAGATTTCAACGCGCAATCTTTCGTCTGGGGTAGTAATGCTTTAAATCCCTCAGGAAACTCTCTTAATCGATCGTTGACTGGTTTTAATCTTGTTATTTTAAATGATGGGTCAAAAACTTATTTTTCGTCGCGTTATAAAACTAACGTCTTAGACTTATCATTGGGTTAATCCTAGTCTTGCTGCTATAAGTAGTTGGGAAACCTCCGAGGAGTTATTGGGAAGCGATCATGTCGTAATTAATACTTTTATTAAGAATATGACTTTCAAAGATGAAGTTATTCGTCCGTCTTTAAAAACCAATAAGGTTGATTGGGAAAAATTCGCAGATATGTGTTAAGGAAAACTGAATTTAATTCCGTCAACCTGTCGAATGAATTTGTGGAGAAGTATAATGAAACTTACGAAGTTATTCAAGGCTCGTTGTTTGATTGTGGGGCTAAACTGTCGATGAAATCTAATTATTCTTTGCAAAGAAACCGTAAGCCAAAATCATGGTGGAACGATAAATGTAAAGATGTCGTTAATGAGCGTAGATTGGCTTTTAAAAATTATAAAAATAATAAGTGCGTTGAGAATTTCAAAATCTGGTTGCAAAAAAATGATGAATTTAAAAAAGTATTGAAAAATGAAAAAAGTGAGGCTTTTAAAGCCTTTGCGGGCTCTATAAATCCGGATATGCCAATAAAAAAGATTTGGGACAATATATTAGGAAGTTTAGTGGTGTTGTATCTAGTAGGTCGAGCGCTAGATCCTCCAAAAAAGATAAAGAAATTTCTGATGCAGTTAATAAACTTGCGCCGCGTCAGTCGTCGAATCCCGCTTCTCTTATTCTCCCGGACAGAAACATTAATGTCGTTGTAAAGGGGATTTGGATCCCTTGTTCAGCATTCGAGATTCAATCATTAATTAGAAAATTAAAATCTCGTTCCGCGGCGGGTAGAGATCTTATTAATAACGCAACTATAAAGTCCTTGCCGTGGAATTTGATTGAGATCCTTGCAAATATTTTTATCAAAATTATGTATAATGGTTCAATTCCGTTATCCTGGAGTTATTATGAAGTTTGTTTGATTCCCAAGGGTTCGGGGGGTTATAGACCTATATCATTGGCGAGCTGCTTGCTTAAATTGTTCGAAAGGATGATTAAGGTTAGATTGGATTATTTTCTAGAGACTGAGCTTATAATTCCTAATATCCAATTTGGTTTTCGTAAGTCTCGTTCGTGTACTGTGTGACGGGTTTTCTATACTTTGAACGCAACGCTAAACTTTACTCAAAAAAAAACTTCAAAACTCAAAAGGAGCGAAATCGAAACTCAAACAAAAACGCGAATTCGAAAACTGATGTCACCTTCGGCCGTCCACCTTCGCGGATGCATCGGCGTCCCGGTGGGCGCCAGTTAATTTTGTTTCACTGGTATTAACAACCGGACTAAACTGGAGGTCGGTGGAACGGCGACTCCGCAGGGTCAATTTTTGTTTCGCCGGAATTACCAAACCGGGCTAATCTGGAGGTCGGTGGAACTACGACCTCCGCAAGGACGAAACGAACGACACAACAAAACGGAAACTAAAACGAAAACGAGAACTAACGTCGATGCGAGAGCGAACGGTTGCGGAAATGCACGGTTGCTCAGGATGCGGGTTATGGTAGAAGGGTCGCGATCCGAGGTCAATAGAATAGCACACGGGAAACGGAGGTCGAAACCTCAACGTGACTTTAATCGGGAGCGAAAATTAATATTTTGGCTAAGAAGCCACGGGATCGTACGCACGTGCATCGCGAGCCCTCAGCGGATCGAGAGATCGAAGCGAGGCAAGCGGTCACGAGCGCGACAAGAGAACGATACATTCTATGAATTTAGAAAACTCACCGACGCGCGTAAATTATCCAAAAAGGATCGAGAACTGCATCTGACGATGCCACGAGAACTCACACATGTGCACTATAACTCGAGAACGTTAATAAAACGCATCAATCGAATTATCGACTCGAAAAGAATTCCTTTCGAAATTCTAACGAGGATAGCACACACGAAACACACGAGTCGACGATACTCGAACGAGACGAGACGCACGAACACGAGAGCGAGAGCGATATCGGGATCTACGGTAACGCGAGCGAGACACAGCGATCACACGATACCTCGAGCGCGAGTACAATAGGCCGAAGCCTATGACAGCGGGAGCGCGAGAGAGGCCCGAGTTACCTCGAGGGCAGCTCTCGGTAGACTGTCGATTTGCCCACGAAAATTCGTAATGAATTATGATAATTATTTGCGGGATCTAGATCGATAACTACTGCCCTCTCAACCATAACGTTACTTTACCGAATCGAGAGCCGATACTATAAGGCGGTAACTATAAAGGATCTTCGCAATCGTTTCCCCTAGTCAATGCGTGAGATTCAAGGCTCTACTCAACTATAACACAGCGCAAGGTGTTCCACCACCCTTGCCTGGAACAAAACGATACCTCCGCCTGATCTCAACGCATTGCACTATCTCCTGGGGATGCCGGGTTTGCACCGGACTTTGACGTATTCGCAAGACTCTTCGTCGAGTCTCTCCTTCACTTGTGCTTTTATTTGCTAACTTTGACCCCACCAAGTGAATTTGAGAACTTCGACTAACGGAACGAAACTAAAACGGTAACGGAATCTATATCAAATTGTTTAATTATTATTCTATTGAAAGATTTGAAGAATTATGAAATGGCAATACTAGAGTAATAAATCGGAAAGAAAAGAAATAACTCGATCGATATCTCACGAGAGTTTAACGATATCTTTAAGCCGCTGGGAGAGGCAGAAAACGGGAACGAAAGCGGTAGATGTCTCAATTTCCTCAGAAATATGATGTTTCTTTAATGTGTGACGGTGATTCCGAAAAATCACGTCACAACTGATAATATCGCTATTCTTTCTGCTGTCAGGTATAACTCATTTGCCAAAAAAGAGTTCGTCGCTGTTCTGTTTTTAGATTTGGAAGGGGCGTATGATAATGTACGTCCTGACAAATTACTAGAGAATCTCAATGAGCTGCGCATTCCTGCCTGTATTATTAGAGTGATTTTGAACCTAATAAGTAAAAGAAACGGAAATTTTTATGCCGATGGGAGATATGTTGCGAATAGAGATTTGTATAAGGGTCTACCGCAAGGCTCTGTTCTCAGTCCTTGCCTTTTCAACATTTATTTGAGAAAAATTAATGACTTTATAGGTAAACATTGTTATTCGTTACAGTATGCCGACGATATTGTGCTGTACGTTAAGGATAGAAATCTTGATTCCTGTATCGATAAACTCGAAGAGGGTATCAAGATTTTGTCTAAGTGGCTTTCTAGTATAGGACTTAATATATCGACAAAAGAATCGAAATTTATGGTGTTTACTCGCAGAAGATTGCCCTTGAATGCCTTGAAAATAAAAATAAATGATTCATATGTCGACAGATCTCAGGTGACGAAATTTTTGGGTGTTGTGATGGACTCGAAGCTCACTTGGAAAGCTCATATTCGAGAAGTCTTGGGTAATTCTTCTCGTGGCTTGGACATCCTTAGGACCCTCGCGCATAAAAGTTGGGGTTCTAATCCGATTACAATGTTGTCTGTTTACCGCGGACTTATTAGATCTCGTTTGGATTGGGCTTATTTTTGCTCATACAGTGCTGCTCGTTGGATGGTTAAAAAATTAGATACAGCGCAATCTGCTGCTCTTCGTTTAATATTGGTTTGTTTCAGATCCACCCCTACGAATATTTTATTGGACTTAGCGAACGAACATTCTATTCGGTACAGAGCACGTTATTTGGCGGTACACTTTCTCGCTAGATCTTTCTCTTTGCGTCGTCACCCTTTGATCCCGAAATTACAATTTTTAATTAACAAAAGTAATAACAATAGAACGGTGCCTGCGTATTGCAGTTCGTTTCTTCTTTCTATTTGGCAAGATATAGGTGGTCATTTTGATACAGCATTTAGATCGGATTTACCTACGTGTTTTCAGATTCCGCTTAGTCCCCAACTTCTTAATATTCCATTGATAATGGATATCGGAGTATTGATTAAGAATGGTAATCCTAAAGATACTGACAGTAATTTTCAGAAGTTAACTCGCAACAAGTGGCCTAGGCACCTTTATATATATACTGATGGCTCTAAGAAAGAGGGGGAGTCTTTTTTGGGCTTTGCTTTTTACATCCCGGAGCTTAAGGTGTCTGCATCTTTTAGGATTAACAATTATGTTAATATTTTTGAAGCGGAGGCTCTCGCGATTGTGGAGGCGTTAAAATTTGTCAAAAATCATAGTAAGAGGAATGTTGCTGTTTGTTCGGACTCGTTGAGCGTTTTAAAAGCTATAAAATCTCCAGGTTTGGATTCTAAGATCCATGTTTTAGCTTTGGAAATTAAATCGCTTGTTAATAGAATTATTCTCGATAATAGAGAAATTCATTTTGTCTGGTGTCCTTTTCATTGCGGTGTCTCCGGCAATGAATGTGTCGATAGATTAGCTGGTATTGCGAGTAGTTCTGGTTCCATTTTGGAGTTTGCGACTTTACCAAGAGCAGTGGCAAAGCGATCAAGCAATTTGTATATCGATGAAGAACTTTTGAGTTTTTCTAATTCTTTCAAATCGAAGGGTCGCATATATTATTCTTTGCGAAACCCAATGGTGAAAGGTCCTTGGTTTGCTAAGCTAGAGCTCTCGAGGGATGCTATAACAGTAATTATTAGAATTCGATCGGGTCATGTAGGTACTAAAGATCACTTGTTTAGAATCGGTTTGGCGGAGGATCCCTCCTGCGAGTGCGGTGCGAATGTTCAATGCTTGAATCATGTGTTCTGGGATTGTCCTAATATGAGCGACGAATCGATTATCTTGTCAAAGGAATTGTGTAGTCTAGGGATTCTTCCTCCTTTTGAAATCAGAAGCCTATCTTTCTCGGAGTCCCGTTTTGTTTTGTATAGTATTGTTAAATTTTCTTGTGCCATTCGGGATGTTTGCGCATTAACCTATGTGTAATTCTCTTATCCTTATTACATTGGCAGAGGCTGATTTGTTTTATTGTATTCTTAAAAGTTTATAAGAAAGAAATTATTGACGTATTTAAAGATATTAACATTTAAGTTTAAATAAGATAAATATTATTTTTAAAATAAAAAGAAAGTTGAATCCAATGAAAAATGTGATAATGAAGGAAAGTAGGGAATGATAGTTCAAATAGCCTGTTAAAGGCAGTGATGTTATTACAAGACTGTTTATTATATCTTTATCTGTGATACTAGGATTTAAGCTTTGACAGATGAGCAGTTTGAAACAAGAGGTGGTACAAGGAATCCCAGTATTATCATTTCTCAGTAAAGTTAGATTAATTGTTGCTTCTTTTTATTTCGCTATTATTTCTATTTTCCTATTTGCTTCAACCTTCCCAATATATAAAGTTCGAATTCAAATCACTAGCGCCCCTGGTGGGCCGTTTTATATTCGAAATCGTCTATTCAGACGTCCTGAAACAGCACGGGTATGAGCAGTTCTTTGGTAAAGTGGAATTAACCAACCACGGATATTTGCTACGTGAAACATTGGCCGGAGCGGTTTTTCCATTGGCCAGTCCGGTTTACCTCGGCGTGGTTCTGGAGGCCCGGATAAATTGTTTTGAAGAAGAAGAAGAGGAAGAAGATTCGTTGAATGCTCCCTTTTGCTGTGCAAATCTGTTGTGTTTTTCGTAGCAACTGGAACAATTTTGTATACACAACTATATAATATCAGTACATGAACAAACTGCGAATCGAACAATTAACATTATAACAGTAAAATGTAATTAAATCGATCATTTCAATATCCTCGTTTCCGAGCATGTGTTTTATAATATTGTAACGACCGAGCGAATGAATAACACGCGATATACGTTACAATATATTCGGAGCGGGTACGGAGACGGTAAATAAACAGTAAACTCGTAGTGCCATGGAACAAAGAAATAGTCGCGGCACTGTCTTAGCCCAGATACCGGTTGTTTGTTTACATGCTCGATCGAGTCAAGGGCGCGTAAACAGCTCGACAAGCCGTATCACCTGGGAATTTAGAACCGACTTGACGCAAATAGCTCTCAATCCCGCACTCGTGCGACTCGAGCAAAGAAAATAAAGCAGACTTACCATACTTTTATCATTTTTATAACTTAACTCGCGATCGCGGCTTATTTACGTGTCAAATAAGAATACATATTTTCGTACATGCATTGTATATTTGCAAATACTTTTTATTTTGCTTGTCCGAATATTACTTTTTTCTTATATTTCCATTTAATTTAAAGATAAATCTTTTAGCAACGCTTCCATTTATCGTATTAAATTGCAATATTAGGAAAAAAAATATGCGCAAGAACGAAATAAAAAAACGTGTGAAGTAATACAATCAGGATTGGTACTTTTACCTTCAATAAATTTTGGAAAGCCCAACATTCGAGACCATGTGCCGAGAATTCGAGTCAGAACTACGCGAATTCCTTTTCTTCTACTGTCGTACTTACGCTAGCTCGGTGTTCTTGCGACTAGTCTCGAGTTTGAGTTCTCGCAAATTCACAGGGAGTTGGGTACCGTACTCCCCCACACCTACACTCCTAATTCATACTAAAACCACAAATATCGACGACTGGTAACGGACGTGGTAAATCGACAGTGATCGTTCGTTGAGGTCCATCCTTTTAGAGACGGCGAGATGACGGCAATTAGCTTCGACAATATTTTGTTTCGGGCACGGCAAATGAACAGTAAATGCGCGACAATTAGTTGATATACGGGCACGGTAAGTCGACACCATCGTCCTTTACTCGCACGGTAATTCGACAGTAATGTCCTTTACGACCATGATAAAGTGAAGGTAAATTACCGTCGCAATTTGTTCTCCATCGACAGTAAGTATGGGCTGTTTCTGTTTTACCAGGCATCTCAAATCCTAGTGACTTTTTCGACGGAAATTTGCTGGGTATTGTCAGTGTATCGTCAGTTTACCGTCGATTTACCGTGTTATGACGACGGATAGGTGTCCGTAGACACAGCGTTGATGCATTTTCAAAATCTATATGATAACCGAAATTGGTTTTGTGGCTGATAATATCACAGTTGTAATTCGAGGCTCATACGTACTGAAATCATGTATTTATATTTTTAATTTTTTTTCCAAAACACAGAATATTTAGTATAAACTTGTTCGTGGGAGAGAAATAATCACTTCTACTTCGTATATACTGATGCGATGATGTAAAGAATTGACGGCAGGCCATAGTTATTGTAATTATATTTTCGTTCGCATCTGAAATATCAAATAACGTCGACGATAATTGATAATTGAATAGCTCTTCGTAACTTGAGATTTTTTAAAATATATCAATAAAAAACATTTACAATAAAAAAATATACAATATATACAAAAAAAAGTTATGTACTGTGACGTGACATTTCGTCTCGCCACCCGTACGGAGGAGGCATTGGGCAGTGGTCGGCTTTACGACCCATTTGACGTCGCACATCGAGTCGGTCGTCCGGAACTCACCTTTACCGTAGCTTAATTTTCCTTACTTTCTAAATTAATATTATTACTACCGTACATCAGTACCTATCTCGCAAAATTATTTAGTCGCGTTGCCTCATATCGAATTTACTCTCGAACATTATCTTTCCTTTTTTTCCTCCGCCTTCTGCGAATTGTTTACATCTTAAATGGCGCCAGAGCACAGAGACTTTCGGGAGACACTCGGCTAAGAAAGTTTATCTACCTTTAATTTTTGCGGGGATGCTATGCCGCGTATCGTCGCGAGTCGCGCGCGGTACAGTTACTGTTAATTCGTGCGAATTCGAAAGGGAGTTTCAGGAGTTTGCGAACGATTACCGATTATCAGTATCCGTAGAAAATGGATGCCGAAGTTTTTGTGGTATAATGGCCGAGATGCTGAGCCGCCTATTCACTCCCGACTTATCAGCCTAGAGCTGAACCATCCTCCCGAGAATTTCGAGTCTCGCGGTCCGTGAAGAGCGGCGTCCGCGAATGGGGCTCGAGTGGGAAGAGTGCAGCGGGGTGCAGTTAAATTTCGTACCGCGTGGACCCACCGTGGGAGAGAAGAAGGCTTCATACTCACGAGGGAGGTATCCCCCCGCTGTAATCAACTATTTTCGGGTCCTTCGAGAAAGATTCTCGAAAATGTTCAAAATTAATTTCGTGTACTTGGAGTCCCGACTGTACTTCGCGCGCGACAAAGTGTTCGGCGCGGTATGGCTATCCTCGCAAAGTATCGTTGTCCCTTTTCTTCGTTTACCTTTGCCTACGCGCGTAAGAAAGAGAAAAGGAAAATATTACCTACTGCCTATTGTACGACTCGTGCGTCATCGCCGTATCCTAGGAATTCCTTTGCACACGGCGCGCAAAGGTGTCGCGTGAGAATTGGGGGAGAGAGACAGCGGGTCTTGTCGATCAGCCGAGAGGTGCGAAGAATGAGTTGAGATTCGCTTGGAAGACAGCGAGATAGTAACATCGTTCTCTGTTTCGTCTTTATATCGGAGTTGAGTTTTATAATCCTCCCAGTACAGATTATCTCAAGAAATCGACGGTATAACGTTAATCCTAAAAAAAAAGTTATACTATATTGTGACGCGTTTTTTTTGGCGTCCCAAAAGGAGTGTACGAGAGGGTTGTCGGAGCGACGTGCTTCGCCGATCGGGAGTCCCAGGCAATTTCGAGGAGGATTTTTGAGCGAAAATAATTGTTATTAATTCCTAGGATTTTTCTTTATTTTTTTTTTGGTCGCGAGAAACGGAGGAAGCTGAGCCGAAGGCGAAAGGATAGTCATTCTACGAACGTTAACGGTACAGACCGCCCTGGGCGCAGGATAGTAAGTCGCAGCTTGGCGGGTTGTACCGAATTTCTCCTTCAGCATTGTTCTGGGCGCAGGATAGTAAGTCGCAGCTGGACAAGTGCATCATCTGGTACCGGTATCCATGGGCCTCTTCACGACAACTCGGCAGTGTGCGAGCGCGCAACGATTTGGTGGTCATCTGTATTCAAATCCTCGCGCGTGCAAATAGTTGCGTGTAGCGTAGCGAGAGATAACGAGGCGCCAGGTACCGGACACCTTAGACTAAATTGTAAGGGGGTGGGGAGAGAGAGAGAAGCCTCGCGCTCGAGTAACGAAAATTTCTCGGGGACTCTCGAAATAATTGTGGTGCCGAAAGCACGTGTGCTCCGCTCTCTCTCGTGTACTCCCGAGGAAGGATTATCCGCGGTACCGTTTCCAAGGGGAATTATCTCGATTTTTCAAGGAAGGAAGGAAGGAAGGAAGGGCAACGAGATTAATTTTTCGAGGATTGTTAACATCTTGTAAACGGTAAGGCTTTCTCCTTTTACGCCCGGACACGTGCGATATAAATTTTTGTAATTATTGCCGAGCTACACGCGGCTCGGAAGATCGGTGGGTACCGTCCCAGGTAAATTGGAAAAACTTCTCCCTAGTGCGCGTATTAGTTTTTTGTGAAGTTCTGTCTCGTCAAGGGGGAAGTTGGCCTGTAATAGTTGGACGGCCTCGCGATCGTAACTTCAGTAGTTTCCGTTTCATTAAATTTTCATTCTCGCGATTGCCTGTTAAATTTAGATTGTTTCAATAAAATTGAGAATTCGAGAGATCCACGGCAAATAAGTGTGGCGAGCGGTTCACCGATTCGGACGTGTGAGAAAAATCGTAGACGTGCGCGACGGCTTTGGCCGTTCGTCTTCGTACGCGAACTCTAAAAATTAATCGGAGTGCCCGCTTCGCGCCGAGTAATCACGCGGCATAGAATTAATTAGCTTTATTTTCCGACACGATGATCGGTATCGTTGTGCGCGAACTGTACTACGAGCGTCGAATATTAGTAGGGTAATTTTCTTGTAAAGTCTGTATTTATAACGAGTCATTTTTCATGTAACGTAATAATTTTTTGGAATAGAAATTCGAACCGGTGAACTGAGTAACCGGAGAGAATTTTAGCAGGGACTGTGTTTTTTTTGTGTCGAGTCAAAGGGGTACCGACTCCCCGCTGAAATGTTAAATTGTGGAAAACCAAATAATCAGTGTTGTTACGACGAATAAATCATTTTATTTTTTTTGTGAATTAAATTAAAAGTGTACCTCGCCATTTATTTACCGCCAAGAAAATTCGGACCGCCCCTCTACCCTTATGTGCTGCAGTTAGTCAGATAACATCAATTTCGTTATTAAATAAATTTTGTAAAATCCGATCGCGTCGAGCGCGGTGCTCGGCTGGCGCCCATAAAAATAAAAGAGCGATCGAGACGATTTTTGAGGCCAATGGGGTACCGGTAATTTGTTTATTAAATTTTGCTTGATAAATTTATTTTTGGAGTGAGAGGGTGACACTCCTTGGAAATTTCGGTCACAAATTTGGCGCCCAACGTGGGGCCTTTAATTATTATTAACATTCAATTTTTTTTTATAATTTTCCAAAGTTAACTATTTTTATTTCTTGGCGATTGTGACTATTAAATTAATTATTCGTCGTAGTGTAGAGTCAGTGGGTGTTCCGAGAGTCGCGCGAATTCGCGCTTCGGAAAACTTTTCGCTTCGACGGTACAGTGCTCGCTGCCGCGGTCGCCGACTGTGTTTACATTTTTTTCTGCGATCTTTTGTCCCGTGAGTAACTCAATAGTGCGAAGGCTTCGAATTTTCGGAGTTTCGCACGAAATAAGATCGATAAATTTTACCACGGGACGGGAAATAAAATTTCGTGGAATATTCGTGTAGGGTAATGCGGGTCAGCCTCGACGGGACCGGCGGATACTCGTGTGCGTAATTTAGTGTAACGTTAATTTATTGTATTGATTTTTTTTTTACTTTTTGATCAGTTTGACAGTTCAATTATTTTAATTTTTTTTTATGTTGGTAATTATTTTTAATTAGTTTGACATTTTGACATTTATTTTTTTTATTTTTATTTTGACATTTTGATAATTTGACACTTATTTTTTTATTTTATTTCTGATATTTTTTTTGGATAGCCTGACATTTATTATTTTTTTACATTTTTCCGTTTTGATACTTTGACATTTATTTTTTTCTGTTGACATTTATTTTTTTTCTTCCTCCCGTAGTTGACTTATTCCTTTTATTGTTCCGACATTTATTTTATTTTTTTTCCTTTCTCCCTCTGACATTTGGACATTTATTTTTTTTTATTGGACTTTGAGTTAATTGAGGATTTTTATTTTTTTGATTTCGACAAATTTTTGGATTTTTTGGACTTGTGATTTTTATTTATTTATTTATTTTTACTTTTCGGATTGAAGTGAGTAATATAAAAAAAAAAACATTTTTTTTTGCAAAAAATGTAAAAAATGTCGCCAAGTAGTTTAAATAGTTTTTAAATCGTTTTGTGAAAATAATATAAAATCATATGAGCCAAGTGAAAATAAAAAAAAAAACTTTGCTCGTCCTTTCTTTCGATGCAAATACATTTATTTGTATTCTAAGGACTCGCCAAGTTTTTTTTTTTTATTTTCACTTGGCTCATATGATTTTTTATTATTTTCACAAAACGATTTAAAAACTATTTAAACTACTTGGCGACATTTTTTACATTTTTTGCAAAAAAAAATGTTTTTTTTTTTATTTCGTTCTTTTTTTTTATTTATTATTTTATAATTATTTATTAAAAAAAAAAAGTTTTATTACTTGATAACGTTAAGAATCCGCATGACATGATTTATCTTGTATCACACGCACAATATTTATCAATTAAAATGACCTCTCGCCCGCGATTATTTGAACAATTTTATGAGACGAACCCATTTTTTTTTGCCGCACGAGAGGGTCTTTTTTTTAAACTAATTTTCACGAAAAAATGAAATTATAAATAACCTCTAATTAACCTTCTTTTCGATCACTCAGTGAGAGCGTACTATTTACGAATCGCGGATACGGATATTACCAGTTGCTGTATTCACGAACTGACACTCGGAAAATTGCAAACCGCTGATCGTTCGTTCCGCTTTTACCGTTGTGTATGCACGGCACACGCATGGACGCACGAACACAACACGCACGTCATGGGACATCGGACAAACAGCTGACAGTCGAAAAAATCTCTGAACACAAATTTTTATAATGAAAGTGACGATTTTTCGGGCGATATCGCGATATCTCATCATTTCGCGCACCGATCGGGCTGATTCCAGGCGCATTGTAAAGCTTGTATTCGATTTATATAGTGAAAGTGTCTTTAGAATTTAGATCCGATGTCTCGTTTCCGAGAAAAAAAATGTCAAAGTTTAGGGGGCACGATATTGGCGTATAAGGACACGGTAGCGCACGACGCGCGCGGCTTTGCCGCGCAGATTTTTTCTTTAAACTTCTTGGCGTCGAGACGCTACCGCGTCTCTTAATAGAATCGAGTTCCGTCGAGTACCGGTACCGAGACGCCGTATTTAGGGACGCTCTTCAAGCGAAATTTTTTTTTCGTCTTTTTTTTTTGTTGTTTCGGGTCATTTTATCTAGACGATCGGACCAGTGGTTCATCCAGATCGCGTTTTGTCTTTGGTTAGTTATAAGTATTTTGTCGTGTACCGGCCTCGTGTCGGGTGGATCGACCATAGAGTTTAAGTTAGACAATTTATTTATTTATTTATTTATTTTGGTAGTCGCCGTGTACCGGTCATAGGCCGGGAAGATCGGCCTTATAATTTATATTTTTTTGTGAGGAGCGTTGCCGCTAGGGAACCACGGCCGATAGGCCCTGCGTACCCTGGGGTGAGAGTCCCGAGATAATAGAATTTAGTTTGCGTATTTATTTATATTTTGTTTATTTATTTATTTATTTAATTTTTTTTTGTATTTCTCTCCCGTCCGAGATTGGTGATTGGGGTTTTCTTTTTTTCTTGTTCCGCTCTGTGGCGCGGGAAATCGCTGCCGGGAGACAGAGTTTAGAAAATTTGAGGAATTGTTACAGATATTTATTTTTATTTTTATTTTTTTTGAGATTCATTTAGGTTGAAACGTCGAAGAACACGGTAAGAGAAGCGTATTCACCATAGCATTCGCTTTCGGCATACCGCTGTGACTCTCTCGCTATCTGCACTTACGCTAATTTATTTATCGTGTGCCGCTCTGCTCTTGCTTGCTTCTTCTCACAGGGATCTTTTTTTTCGTTTCTCTAAACACTATCGGGATGGATCGTCCGGGATACCGCATGTACGAAAAGGTCAGGGGGTTTACGGACGCCCAATTGCTCGTCGCGTTAGAGTTGCGCGGTTTATCAACAGAGGGGTCTCGGGACGACCGAATCGAGAGACTGTTGCGCGTTTTAAGAGCACCTATCGCGCACATGGATATCGATCAAACGATGTTTGGTTCGGGACCATCGACTTCGACGTCGGGGGTTTTTTCAGGGTACCGAACTACGGAGGAAACGGGCGAGAATGGGGGAGGGGACGATAGAGACGAGCAACCGTTAGATCTCGCGATGGATTTGTCGCGAAACGGGGCGGCGGAGAATAACGGGGGGGTGGAAGAGGCCGAAGGGGATGCAGGGGAGGGTGCGAGAGAAGAAATCGACGTAGTGCGTCAGGGATCTCTCGTAGCTGGGAACCAATCGGCGCCAGAGGCGCAACCCACAATAAACCGACCTTTGCCTCGAGTACAGTTCCACGATACAGTACCAGTGAGACCCCCGCTGGGAATAAATCCGTTCGTCTCAACTCCGCACGGGCCGATCGGTAACTCGGCCTCGCGGGGTGGTATGCCGCGATTTCCTAACTTCCATCGGGGGGGAGGACATAGCGGGGGGTATCATCCTTATCGGGGAGAACGACGGATGAGACCACAGGGGGAATGGGATCATGGGAGATCGAATCCGAGTAGCGAGATGCGGGGTTGGGACGAACAGCGGGATTGGGGTAATCAGAGTCGCTTTCCGGGACCCATGGGGGCGCCACCGAACCTCAACAGTACGTCCCTTTGGCCCACGCATGACTCTTATAATTCGGGGAATTATGATCAGTTCTTACCTCCCAACCGGGACAATTACGGGTACGAAAATAATTACGGTACTCAGGCGCATAGCGCGCACGACTGGGGATATAATAGCGGCTTCCACTCGGGTGGTAGTCGTCCCGTTAATGCCGTTGCCGCGTTTAACATCATGCGTAAATGGGATTTGAAATTTTCGGGAGCTCGAGGAGAGGACGTAGAGGAATTTTTGTCGCGAATAGAGGAAGGGGTCAGTTTGGTTCCGATATCCGATGTCGATTTGCTTAAGTCGGTTCCGTTATTTTTATCGGGTATCGCACGTATTTGGTTCCGTACCGAAAGTCCGCGTTTTCGTACGTGGGCGGGCTGTGCCGCAGGGTTTAGAAGACGGTTTTGCGATCCCGATTTGCAATTTTCGATTCGTGAGGAGATTTTGAGGAGAACACAGGGCGTGGAGGAGCCGGTTACCGACTACCGCACGTGCCTGAGAGCGCTCTGCGATAGGCTAGTTCCACCTATGCCGGAGTCGGAACAACTCGACTATGCTCACCGCAATATGTTGCCACAATTGCAGGTAGCTATAGTGCGAGCCGACATCCAGAGTTTCGAGGCGCTCGAGAAAAGGGCCTCGCGAATCGAAAAGAGCTACGGGGCAGCGCGATACTATCACGCGCCTCCTCTTCCAGAGAGATCGCTCTTCCCTTCGTTGGTATATCACGCTCCGAAACAAAGCTTTAGGGGACGGGTGACGAACTTTAACGTCAACGAAACGAATGAGACGGTACCGACGGCGCGTTGTGCATTTTATGCTTCGCCAGGGGTACCCGAGTCGCAGCAGTCGATGTGCGAACATATGTGCTGTTACCAGTCGAGTAAAACGCTTCCGCCTTCGAATCAGACTCGTCCTGGTACGCCGAAACGAGCGGTATCGTTCACGCGTCCGCCAACTCCGGCTAAATCGGTGATGCAAACAGAGAAGTCAACCCCGAAGAGTCCCGTCGCAGTGAAGGCTAACCCTTTCTTGCCTTCTCCAAAAGGGGACTCTGCAACACCCTCGAAATCCCCGAAGCGCGTGCATCCGATTTGCTACAATTGTAGAGCCTCGAGACACGTGTACCGGGAGTGCCGAGCACCGCGAGTTATTCGTTGCTTTGCGTGCAGGAAAGAAGGGGAGACGACGCAAACGCCACATCGGTGCATGGGAAACGGAGGAGAGGATCGCGAATAAGGGTCGCAGCGGTTCTCGAGAGGTGGAAGTCGATCCGTACTCGGCAGAAGAAAACGAAATCGGGAAAAAGGGATTGGAAAAAAGTGATAGTTGGGTTGTGTCACGTCGCAGGAGCTTCGGAAGCTCCGCGCGCTGTATTGACGGTAACTTTAGATTTTCTCGGTCATGAAATTCCAGCGGTGGTGGATACCGGGGCTACGAGCACTTATATCGGTACCGAAGGGTTAGTTCTCGCGGCACGTTTGGGTTTCGTTCGAAAGAAAACACGAGATAATCCGTGTATCATCGCAGACGGGTCGAAAGTTATCTGCAATGAGGCTGTCGAGTTTCCGGTGAGGCTTCAGGGGCGCGAACAAACCCTTGTGGCTCGCGTCAGTGAAGGATTACCGGTCCCCTTGTTACTCGGTTTAGATTCTCTCGAACGATTGCAGATGGTAGTAAACTTGGGACGTCGCGAATGGTATTTCGACGGTAATCCCGCAGAAATATTTCCCTTTCAAACGGTCGAAGGTCCCGATCAATTAGAATTTGCCGCCGCTATCTCTCATTTGTCCAGTGATGAATCGCGAAGACTCGAAAAGTTTTTAGCAGCTCAAATTCCCCGACTCGAAAAAGCACCCGGCGTGACGACGCTTATCGAACACCGACTGAACGTGGGGGATAGACAACCTATTAAGCAACGATACTACCCGGTCACCCCGATTATCCTAAAGGCCATGCATGACGAGGTCGATCGGATGCTTGAGGCCGGGGTTATCGAACCATCGCGTAGTGATTGGAGTAGCCCAGTCTTGATGGTGAAACAAAAGGATAAATATCGATTTTGCTTAGACCTACGTAAGGTGAACGATGTAACGAAGAAAGACGCGTATCCACTTCCGCGTAGTGATTACATTCTCGATCGGTTACGGGGAGCTCGGTATATTACAACGCTCGATCTGAGTAAAGCGTTTCATCAGATTCCCTTGGAAAAGAAATCTCGCGAAATAACAGCATTTACGGTACCAGGTAGGGGTTTATTTCAATTCAAGCGCATGCCTTTCGGACTCACTTCCGCTCCAGCGACTTTTCAGCGTTTGGTAGATCGGATTATTGGTCCCGAAATGGAACCACATGCGTTCGCCTACCTTGACGACATTATCGTAGTTTCCGAGACTTTTGAAGAGCATTTATCGAGACTGAAAACGGTGTTTGATCGGATTCTTTCAGCGGGATTGTTGATCAATCCCAAGAAGTGCGAGTTCTGTTGTCGTGAGATGAAGTATCTGGGTTATCTCGTTAACGGGGAAGGACTGCAAGTAGATCCGGAGAAAACTCGAGCGATCAGAGAGTTTCCCGAACCGGTTAACGTAAAACACATTCGACGCATTCACGGTATGGGTTCCTGGTACCGGCGATTTATTCCGCGTTATGCGGAGTTGGTGGAACCTCTTAACCGTCTTACGCGAAAGAATCAACGGTGGGAATGGGGCGAAGAGCAACAGCGCGCCTTCGACGCCCTAAAATCCGCCTTAGTATCTC
This sequence comes from Cryptus armator, assembly GCA_963971235.1. Taxonomy (NCBI): domain Eukaryota; kingdom Metazoa; phylum Arthropoda; class Insecta; order Hymenoptera; family Ichneumonidae; genus Cryptus; species Cryptus armator. The sequence continues at coordinate 6,378,677 of OZ020235.1, forward strand.
CTCCGACTTTAGCAAGGCCCGACTTTTCAAAAATGTTTACGCTGCAGACCGACGCGAGTAACGTTGGCCTAGGGGCAGTTCTTACGCAGGAGACGGACGGGGTAGAACACCCGATCGCGTATGCTAGTCGCACACTTACCAAACAGGAGAAAAACTACACTGTTACCGAACAGTAATGCCTGGCAATCCTATGGGCAATCGACGACTTTCGAATGTACCTCGATGGGTACCGTTTTCGAGTTATCACGGATCATGCTAGCCTTCAGTGGTTACGCAATCTCAAGGATCCTACAGGACGTCTCTCGAGATCGGCTTTACGAATGATGCGTTACGATTTCGACGTCATTCATCGTAAAGGGGCGTTAAATCACGTCCCCGACGCTCTCTCGAGGATGTTTGAGTCATCGCAAACACCCGAGCCGACAAAAGACGTGACACTGTTGGAGGTGGACGAACTGGAGGAGGATGAGCCTCAGTTCGGGGACGATGATTGGTATCGGGAGCGTTATCGTGCCGTCCGAGCAGATCCGAAGCGTTTTCCCGATTGGAGAATCGAGACGAAGCGTCTATACGTTAGGAGGCGAATTTCACGTAGGATTTCAGCCGAGATGAAAGATTCCGATATGGAAGCTAGTGGTACCGAGGGCCGATCGCGAGCAGGTATTGCGAGAGAGTCACGACGCGCCGCAAGCGGGTCATCTAGGTACCGATAAAACGTTTAAAAGAGTCGCGTTCGCATATTATTGGCCAAAAATGTATCGAACAGTAGCGCGTTATGTCCAGCACTGCGAGATGTGTCAGCGAACGAAGCCGAGACAAGGTCCGCCTTTCGGGATGATGGGACGTAGAGTTGTCGAGGCCCGTGGACGGTCGTAGCTGCCGATATCATGGGGCCTTTTCCTCCTAGTCGCGCGGGATATGCCTACGTCTTAATCATTCAAGACTTATTCAGCAAATGGGTGGAGTATTGTCCCTTAAGGAAAGCTACGGGTGCCAAAATCAAAGAGACGTTCGAAGATTTAGTAATCTCTCGCTGGGGGACGCGCGTTATGTCCAGCACTGCGAGATGTGTCAGCGAACGAAGCCGAGACAAGGTCCGCCTTTCGGGATGATGTGACGTAGAGTTGTCGAGGCCCGTGGACGGTCGTAGCTGCCGATATCATGGGGCCTTTTCCTCCTAGTCGCGCGGGATATGCCTACGTCTTAATCATTCAAGACTTATTCAGCAAATGGGTGGAGTATTGTCCCTTAAGGAAAGCTACGGGTGCCAAAATCAAAGAGACGTTCGAAGATTTAGTAATCTCTCGCTGGGGGACGCCTGAGGTCTTCTGACTGATAACGGTACCGAGTTTGTGAATCGTAGCTTAGCCGCTTTGACGAATGATTATGGGATTTTACATGCAACGACTCCCCCTCATCATCCTCAGGCAAATCCCGTCGAACGGGTTAATCGCGTCTTAAAAACTATGATTACGGCGTACATTAACGATGATCATCGTTCGTGGGATGCGCATTTATCGGAATTTCGTTTCGCGTACAATACCGCGTATCATTCGTCGATTGATAATAGTCCTGCGTATCTCAATCTGGGTAGAGTCCCCGCGCCTCATCGATTTTATCGTCGCGAGGGGGGGGAGTCGAGTTTTGGTTCCGGTACCAATGGAGGAATGGTCGGAACATATGCAACAGTTGCAAACGCTTAGAGGACGAGTTCAGTATGAGTTGGAAGAGGCGTATCAGCGGCAATCTCTCCAATATAACCGACGACATGCGTTCGCGAATTTCAGGGTGGGGGATAAAGTTTTACGTAGGCAACGAATACTGTCTTCGGCTTCGCAACACATCGCCTCAAAGTTGACTACGAAATATTATGGTCCCTTTACTATTTCCGCGTGTTTGTCCCCTGTTGTTTACGAATTCTCGGACGGGGAAGGGAATTATGTTGCAAAGGTTGCAATTGATGATCTCAAGCCTTATCGCCCTCCCGCGCATACAGATTATGAAGAAGAAGGAGGCCACGAGGTTGTTGGAGTGGCTGGGGCCTCTAGCTTACCAATCAATGTTCCGGGAGGACGAAAGACGGTTCGAGAACCCCGAGAAAACCCTCTCTCTTCGGGTGATCGAACTTTTGGAGGAAGCGGTGGAGAGGGCCGAATTCACGCGGCAGTTCGTGGGCGAGCTAAAGGGGAAAGCAGCTTTTCGGATGGTGCTGAGGTTGTGGAGGACTCACCTCGAAGCGCGAACCGACGTCACCATCGACGAGGTGTTCGAGGAAGTCGCCGACAGTAGCGAGGCTCTCAGCGACGACGGCCCCGCGTCCCCAGACGACGCAATCGAGGTCGTAGTGGGAACGGCGTTGCCGGAAGAGGTCGAAGAGGGAGCGGTCGGCGAGCTGCCTTCTGGACCGGTCTCGAGGCCTGTGATCTCCGGTTCGACTCCGGAGGGAGGCTATGGAAACGGTAACTGGGATGTTGCCATCCCTGAGACTCCCGTTGTGCGGGGGATGGCCGCGCGGGATGGTACGAGGAACAAGGGGGCTATCCACGGGATCAACTCCGACGTGGTTGAAGCGAACGGGACCGCCGCGGGGACGCTCCAGGCTGCGAAATGAGCAGATGGAGATGTATGACGCGAGGGTGGGCGGAAGAGCCGTGCCACTGCCACGTCCGCGCTCAGGACGCACATCGGCGGAGTGTTTTAATTGTCGGAGGTTCGGGCACTTCCGTTCGATGTGTCCCGAGCCGCTACGAGGGGACCCATACTGCTTTAACTGCGGGGCAAGCGGGTTCACCCTTCGGGATTATCCTCGTTGCAGCGAGTGGTGGAAGAGCGCTGGGGGCACCTTCGCCTCACAAACTCGCGATCCGGCATATCAGCTGCCGTCTACCGTGCGCCTCCTCGAATTAGAGGACGAATGATTTTATCTTATATTATATCGAGTTTTTTTTTGTTTCGCTCTCCTCTATCTTGTAAAATTATTCGAATTAAAGTTTATTTTTTTCTTTTTTCTTTTATCTTTGTACCGGTACCGGTAGTCAATCGCCGCTTTGGTTTTTTTTGGTGTTCCGAATGGAGGAGGCGTTTGTTTAATAAATTTCTAATTTTTCCAAAAAGTTTCCCGTTCCGTTTCTCTGTTCCGCTAATCGCTTTTCGCTTATGCTTGTCGTGGTGCTCGTTGCTTTGTTTTATTTTGTTCTAATTTTTTTTGTTATTTTTGTAATACCGAAATTCTCGAAATTCCCTGGGACCGTGCCTTGGACGACCGTAGTAACAGAATATCGCTGTCCGGAGTGGGGCGGAAGTCTTGCGGTCGGGACGAGCTTGTCCGAGGGGAGGAGTAGTTGTGACGCGTTTTTTTTGGCGTCCCAAAAGAGGTGCACGAGAGGGTTGTCGAAGCGACGTGCTTCGCCGATCGGGAGTCCCAGGCAATTTCGAGGAGGATTTTTGAGCGAAAAGAATTGTTATTAATTCCTAGGATTTTTCTTTATTTTTTTTTTGGTCGCGAGAAACGGAGGAAGCTGAGCCGAAGGCGAAAGGATAGTCATTCTACGAACGTTAACGGTACCGACCGCCCTGGGCGCAGGATAGTAAGTCGCAGCTTGGCGGGTTGTACCGAATTTCTCCTTCAGCATTGTTCTGGGCGCAGGATAGTAAGTCGCAGCTGGACAAGTGCATCATCTGGTACCGGTATCCATGGGCCTCTTCACGACAACTCGGCAGTGTGCGAGCGCGCAATGATTTGGTGGTCATCTGTATTCAAATCCTCGCGCGTGCAAATAGTTGCGTGTAGCTTAGCGAGAGATAACGAGGCGCCAGGTACCGGACACCTTAGACTACATTGTAAGGGGGTGGGGAGAGAGAGAGAAGCCTCGCACTCGAGTAACGAAAATTTCTCGGGGACTCTCGAAATAATTGTGGTGCCGAAAGCACGTGTACTCCGCTCTCTCTCGTGTACTCCCGAGGAAGGATTATCCGCGGTACCGTTTCCGAGGGGAATTATCTCGATTTTTCAAGGAAGGAAGGAAGGAAGGGAAACGAGATTAATTTTTTGAGGATTGTTAACATCTTGTAAACGGTAAGGCTTTCTCCTTTTATGCCCGGACACGTGCGATATAAATTTTTGTAATTATCGCCGAGCTACACGCGGCTCGGAAGATCGGTGGGTACCGTCCCAGGTAAATTGGAAAAACTTCTCCCTAGTGCGCGTATTAGTTTTTTGTGAAGTTCTGTTTCGTCAAGGAGGAAGTTGGCCTGTAATAGTTGGACGGCCTCGCGATCGTAACTTCAGTAGTTTCCGTTTCATTAAATTTTCATTCTCACGATTGCCTGTTAAATTTAGATTGTTTCAATAAAATTGAGAATTCGAGAGTTCCACGGCAAATAAGTGTGGCGAGCGGTTCACCGATTCGGGCGTGTGAGAAAAATCGTAGACGTGCGCGACGGCTTTGGCTGTTCGTCTTCGTATCGCGAACTTTAAAAATTAAACGGGTCGAGTGCCCGCTTCGCGCCGGGTAATCACGCGGCATAGAATTAATTAGCTTTATTTTCCGACACGATGATCGTCGAATATTAGTAGGGTAATTTTCTTGTAAAGTCTCTGTATTTATAACGAGTCATTTTTCATGTAACGTAATAATTTTTTGGAATAGAAATTCGAACCGGTGAACTGAGTAGCCGGAGAGAATTTTAGCAGGGACTGTGTTTTTTTTGTGTCTAGTCAAAGGGGTACCGACTCCCCGCTGAAATGTTAAATTGTGGAAAACCAAATAATCAGTGTTGCTACGACGAATAAATCATTTTATTTTTTTTGTGAATTAAATTAAAAGTGCACCTCGCCATTTATTTACCGCCAAGAAAATTCGGACCGCACCTCTACCCTTGTGTGCTGCAGTTAGTCGGATAACATCAATTTCGTTATTAAATAAATTTTGTAAAATCCGATCGCGTCGAGCGCGGTGCTCGGCTGGCGCCCATAAAAATAAAAGAGCGATCGAGACGATTTTTGTGGCCAATGGGGTACCGGTAATTTGTTTATTAAATTTTGCTTGATAAATTTAATTTTGGAGTGAGAGGGTGACACTCCTTGGAAATTTCGGTCACAATATATTTTGAAGATGTGATTGTCGATTCTACTGAAATTTGGAGTTAAGAGCTGCGTGTGTCGTTCGGAGCACTTTTCGTGACAACGTGGCGTCTCCATCTTGGCTGAGCGAATCTACATAATTATTCAAGGGAAGGTTTGATTTTTTTTTTTGTTAAATTTGTTAGATAGATTTTTTTTTTTTTTTTTCATATTACTGTTAAGGATTCCTTTTTTTGAGTTCGGTTTCTTTTTCTTTTTGTTTGTTTACTTAAGATTGACGCGATTGAATTTACATTAAATACGTTAGAATATCAGTGACAAGGCGGACGAGAATCCCCCTTTTGTACCCGTAAAGGGTACAAACTTTCGTGAAAAGAAAAAATCGCCTTACAAGTTAGAGGGGTGTGAGGACGCAATGAAAAATTGTTGTTGTTGATTCGGAGCAACAAAAGAAAAAGCTTGACGGATTTAGTCGATACTCCTGTTTCGGTAGCCTCCTCATCAAATGAAGTTAACCTAAAAGATAGCGTAGAAGCTCTAGAGATGATTAACAAAAGGAGGAAGGGTGTTAGGAAAAAATATAATGCAAAAAGTTCGGCTCCATTTGTTGTGCTTATCTCACAGACTTTAAGATCTGAGACGTCGCAAGTGACGTTACATGGAACGGATCGTTCACCGGTTTCGATCAGAGATCCCATGAGGAGACGCAACGGAACGACTGGATCCGAGGAAAGAGGGGTTGGGAATCTACATCCGATGATTGTTGGGAAGAAGCTTAGAGAGTGTAACGTCGGGGTGGTGGAGTTGAAAAAAAAGGTAGGAATTTGGTCGAAATTATAGTAGAATCATATCAGTTGGCGAATAAGCTTGTCGAGAGCCAAGAGAGCTTGTTGCCAGAAGACTGGAAAGTTTACATTCCCGACTCGAAGTTGAGTACAGTTGGGGTTGCGAGAAGCGTAGAGACATCTCTGTCGGACGGAGATATTTTAGAAGGTTTAGAGTGGCATAGCACACCTATCAGGATCGTGAAGCTCGAGAGGATTAAAAAGAAAAATAGAGTAGATCAAACGTTGGAAAACACGAGTGCGGTTAAATTCTGGTTCGAAGGTAACGAACTCCCGGAGTCGTTAATAATATTTAAAGTTAGAGTTAAAGTCGATCCGTTCGAACCGAAACTGAAGAAATGTTTCAAGTGCCAATTATTTGGCCATTTCGAGTCAAATTGCAGAGGAAAGGTGAAGTGTAATTTACTGCCGGTGGTGTCGGTGGTGTCGCTGTCTTCTGCAGCCTCTATTCCGTCGATCGGGGTAACCATGAAGACTAGAGGTAAGGAGTACGAACAGAGTGTTAGCAAGCTGTCCGTCAAATTGTGTACAGTAAGGATGGCGCTGCTGTCCGTGCGAACCGTTGTGAAGTCCACACCGCAGTGAAGTTATGAGCCGAGCGAAAATTATTGGCAGCGCCTACAGCGGATATTACAAATGTACGTAATTTTTTTAATGCGATAATAGTATATTACAATACGATACGAGTGCGGAAAAACTTTTTCTCGCGAATGTGATGTTGCAACACGAGCTGAAGGCGAGTGTTGAGGCAAGTGTTGCAATCACACGAATTGAGAAACAGTTTTTCGCACGAGAATCGTATAAAAATTTAATTCACAAGGTTTGAAAATGGGAGTTATACACGCGCGAGGTATAGGTCAAACCGCGTTTCTCGCACTGAGTGAAATGAAAATATATTCGATTGATTGTATTTATCTTGAAAATATAAATAATGTTTTTTCTTGTTTCCATATGAGAATGTACTTTAAGAATGTACGCTGTAATGAATGATAGGATAGGATGGAATCGTTAGGTGATATAGAACACATTGATTATTTATTGATAGTAATTGTACAAGTGGGATAAAATAATGATAAGGCATCATTAAATAAATTGAAATATAATGAATCTGTTTAATTTTTATTCTTAATCTGGCTGTTTTGACTCGTTCAGAGTTAAGACACTTAAATGCGAAAGTATAAGAATCAACGTCAACGATAAATAGTACTATTATATATATATTCATATTTAATATTTATAAAGTTTACATTACATTTGGCAATGCTTGATCGAATCTACAATAGCGATGCGATGCGATGCGTTGCGATGCAATGCAATGCGGTGCGGTACGCCGTCGTCCTGACCGTCTCGTTACAAGACCACATCGCAAACTATCACAGCTTTGATTTTTTCCGATTATCTTTCGTTTTGATTTTTCTTGCATTATTATTTTCGTTGACAGATCGCGCAAGAAAATGTCCCCTCATTATCAGATAATAGTTGATGACTCTTTTTGTTAATTGTAATGGACAGCCAGGTGAGCGGATAAGATATGGTGAATAACGAAGTCGTAATTGTAAATAATTAAAGAATGGATAATTTATTAGTCGTAGCTGGGGGAGCGTACCGTCTGACAGAGTCGGTGGTTGGAGTAGAACTGACTAATTAAGAGTCGAAGCAAAGGGCTTCGACGCCGGTAACTAGTGTTGTTACGCGCGTGAGGTATACCTCCGCGCGCTGATAAGGGCCGCCACGCGGATGCTGGTCGCGCGGCGTCTTGACCGTTGCCGTGAGACGGCGATCTTATTGTCGCTCTCACGGCAAAAATGCTGACGACAATAAATGCGAGTTATCTCGCTTCTCGGAAGGAGAAGCGAGCGTTGCGAAATGTCAAAAATATAAAAAGAAGATTTTTTTCAATATAGGGGACTGTTACACTCCCCCCCCCAGGAAAATTCAACGATGCTCCTGCATCACGCGTTTTACATAAACATTTTCATTATGTGTCTCTATATAATTCAAAATTTTTTGTGTGTATGTGTATTTTTTGGTATTTGTATTTTTTGTCGTTGAATTGTCCATAATTTCCCTTTCGTTTTGAGATTTGATGATCCGTTATCCAGTTTATAATTCCTTGGTTTTATTAATCGTTATTATGATTGCTGTTGAATCCTGTAATGAGACTAAGAAACTTTTAGTTGTTCGGGTTAGTAAGAGTGGATTTGTTATTTCGGATGGATTGCGGTTGTGAATAATATATAAATTTAATACGAAAACGTGTTTAGCCTAAATCCTCTTGTGGTGCTACTATTCATTTTATTGTCGTTCCAAAATTGCGTATGTATTTGTATTTATTTTTGAAGTTTTGTTCTGCGAGTTAAAAGTCCTTTTGTTATATATTCCCATTTTCGATATAGTTTTTGGTTATTGTATGGTTCCTGTAACAGTCTAAAAATCTGATTAATGATTAGTTAGTAGGTGGGACATGTTATTCCGGGATTTGGTTCGCTCGGTATAGCGATTCTGGAAAGAGGGTAATTGATTAAAGAAACGAATGTGTGTTTCTATCTTTTAGAAAAAAAAAACGAGTTTCGAGTATCGTTATGTCTATTTTTTTTTTTTGTGTAATTCATCGAATATCCGAAAGTAATTAAGAAAATCGAGAGAGAACCACAATGACCAAAAAAAAAATGTAATTATTGTTTAGTTTTATATGTATATATAATGATTAACATAGGTTTTTATTTTGTAAATGATTATTTAGGTAGTTTTTATTTAGAGTAATATGTGTGTTTTTGAGTAGTAGTATATATGTGATTGATATTTAAGTAGTTTTATTATTTTTGTTTTGGGTAGTATATATATGAGTAGTAATACGTGTGTGTGTGTAGTGTGTGTTCTCTGTTTTCCGCCTTAGTTGTCTGTGTCTGTCCTTTTACGTTTGTTACCTGTCTGTCTCGGAGTTTGAGTAAAAAAAAAGGTTTTGTTCTCACGTGGGTTGAAATTCGTCTCAGTGTTTCTATTGGTTGCTGATAATGTAGTATGATTAGCTTCAATATAATGTACCAAATCAGTAAACGTTTTTTGTAATGTTTTGAGACAAGATGATAATATCGGTGATGTGTTTTTACGTACGATGATTGCGATAACATATGTCTATGATAGTCGAAAATTTAGTGGCACTAATGATTGTTTCGTGATGGAGATTGTCTTATTTTTATTTTCGAATACTGAAGCTAATCTAAAATTCGGTTGATGGTTTGCCACTGTTCTCATCGTCAGTTGAATTCCGGATACTCATTGACAACGGTTCAGATTCACCTTCCATCGAGATTTGTCGATTGTTTCCATATCTATTATCAATTCGTTCTCCGTGGTTAGTTCCGTGTCGCTTATATAATTATCCTGATCCTTATTTTCCCGCCTCTTTGGGCTATATTCGGGCCGCTTTGGGCTGTTTTCCTGTCGTATTGGTTTCCTTTTTTTTTTTTTTTTTTTTTTTTTTTTGTATTTTTTTATTATTCGCGCTTTTATTTTTGTTCTCATTACTTTTTATTTGTTTTTATTCTTATTATTTTTTTTTTATTTGTTTATTTTTTTATTTTTCTATTTGTTTATTTTTTATTTTTCTATTTTCTTGTTCTTCCTCCAGCTCCGTCGAGCTATCTTCTTCTACTGTTAAGGAATATTGATCAGTTATTCCTTCGTGTTTCCAATATCTTTTGCCAGATTGTTTTTTGGCTCGCTCATTTTTGAATGAGTCTTTGGTTCGTTCTCTGGACATCCTATCCTATGATCGCGATGGTGTCTCTTCGCGATGATGTCCATAGTTCCATTAGTTTTTTCCTTATGGAACTCCTGAGTTCTCCTTCGTTGTCAGACGGTTCTGATTGTGGTGTCTCGTCGTCAATGGACGAGTCTATTATTGGTTCACTCTCCCTAGTTTTTGCGTTTGTCGGTATTTGTTCTTCTTGTTTTGTTTTTAACGTAGTTTCTTCCAGTGGTTGCAAAGTCGTTTGATCGGGTTTACTTGGAACATCGGCCAATTGTTCCGGAGTTTTTGGTACTTCGTTGTTGTGAGGTTGTTGATATGCGACTTGATTTTCGTCTGAGTTATCAACATTCTCCTGACGAGTTAGTTTTTTCCTCGAGGCTGGATTGCCTGAGCCTTCGTCCGTCGATGAACGGTACCGAGGTTGAAAAGATTTATTGAGTATCATTTATCAGTTTGGAGCGTTAGTCCTGCTGCGGTCAGCGGTTTTGCTACACCTTTGATTTTATTCCCGTAATTTTTGATATCGATCGCGTAGATCACTATGTCGTCTAGGTATACGAATAGGTTTGTGCCTTGGAGTCCAGACAGCACTATGTCCATGAGTCTTTGGAACGTTGCTGGTGCGTTACGGAGTCCAAACGGCATACGCTGATATTCGTAGTGCCCATGTGGTGTCTAAAAGGCTGTTTACGTTTATCTTCCGGGTGCATCGGTATTTGGTGAAAACCTGATGCTAAATCGAATGTTGAAAAATATTTCGCGTTGCCCAACTGGTCCAGAATATCTATAATATTCGGCAGTGGGTACGCGTCTGGCGTTGTTTTTACGTTCAGTTTCCTGAAATCGATTACCAATCGCCATTGTTTGTTTCCTTTCGAGTCTTCTCTCTTAGGTACTATCCAGACTGGAGAATTGTACAGAGAGAGAGACGATTTGATTATTCCCTTATCGAGCAAGTTTTTGACTTGTCTCTGTAACTCGATTTTTTGAGTCTGGGGAATACGATATTATTTGACATTGACTGGTCTCTCGTCGGTCGTGTGGATCTCGTGACTATTGACTGTCGTGGATCCGAGAGTGTCTCCTGGAAGACAGAATAGGTGTTGATATTCACCAATTAACTGGTGTACATGATCCCTTTCGGTTTTGTTAAGGTGATTAAGATGTAGTCGTTTTTTCAATTCTTCCAGCCTATTTTATCACCGATTTCGGCTAAGCAAATTTCTGCGCTACTATGAGCGTCCTCTGTTTCGTCGTCGAACGGAAGATCCGAAATTTGTTCGAACGGGTGCAAATATATTGGCTAGAGAATTAAGTTGATATCGCATGTATTGGCGTTTATGACGCAAAGGTACGCTATCCCATTGTTGTTTTTAACAACTGCGTCGCCCATGTATATGTTTTTACCTGCGTCGATTCTCGATATATATCGTTCCTCTAGATCTGTCGGCCTCAGACGTACTGGTCTGGCAACCTTTGATCGAGGATGTAGCATTACTCGTTCGAATGTTTCGAACGGTGTGATATGATTTGCGAATTTGATGCACGATTCGCTATAAAGGAGATCCGCGGGAGTGTCTCTAAAGAACACATCACCGAGGATAGCGTCCTGCAAAATCGGGAAATTGTCCTCGATTGCATGGAATTCGATAGTAAATTTCTCCATGCGAATGTGACATCTGCCTATTGTGCGTGCTAGCCCTGAAGTGATGCCCGTGAGTACATATATCATGGTTTCATCAACTTCGGTGTTTCGCGCAAGGCTGGACTTTTTTACGAGATTATCTCGGCACCGGTGTTTACGAGAAACAGTGTTTCTTTCGTGCGTAGATCGGGCGAGAGTATCTTTACTATCGATAGCTTATGCCTTTACTTTAAACCTAAACTAATTTTCGCTTTTCTTACTGCTAATTTTACGTTATTTACATTTTTACGTAGAGATGTTTCCCCTATATTCGTATCTGTTCCGTGTTTTTGATCACTTAATTCTGACCTTCCGTCGCGCTGTTCCGTGAGGTAGAATTCTGGTTTTTTTCTAATATGTTTTTCAGTGCTTGTTCGATTTGTGAAAGATCGAAGTCCGTGTTTCGCGGAATGCGATTTCCTCTATCTCTAGAGTTATCGCGACTATCTCGATCTTGGGACTGACTGCGTTGTCTAGCGTTGTTAGAATCCCGCGAATTGTTTCGATTCCATGAACCGGTACGATCTCGGGAGTCGTTTCGGCTGCAGGAATAATCACGATCGGATCGACCACGTTGTCGACCACGCGAGTCGTTCGAATTACGCGACCTATCCCTGCTATTGTTACGTGTGTTTCGGTTTCGAGAGTTATCTCGTGGCCTTCGTTTTCTTATTTTGCGGTTTTTAGTAAAATCGCGAGTGCGCTTTATCGCAAGACATTCTGAGGTTTCGTGAGTACGGTTTTCACCGTGAACCTCGCAATATTTGGTATTTGCTTTTTTGATAATGTCGTCGATTTCATCGAATATCGACGTAAGTCTATGTTCGGCCTGAGTTTTTCTGTCGATTTTTTTTTTACGGTGGATTTCCTGCCTACGGAGCAGTTCCATCTCAATTGTTTCTGCTGCGTTAATAGCTTCGTCTATTGTTTGCCAAGATTTGTGCATTAGTAAGTTGCCGATTTGATCGGAAAGTCCGTGGATGTACGCTTTAATAACCGCTTTATCGACTTCGATGATACTGTTTGTTAGGTAGTGTTGTTGTGCGGGGGTATTATAGGCCTCGTTTAGGCGATAGTGTATTCGGTTTGCTATTTTGCGAGTGCGTGCTGAGTAAGTTTTTACCGGTTCGTTGTAATTTTGTATGTTTGTTTTCAACTTTAATTCTAAGTCCGATAATTCGAAGGGTTTTTCAAGATAATCTTTTAGGTCTTTTAGGAGTGTCTCCATGTTTACGTATGTTTTTATTTTTGTTATGTCTGCTGCTTCGCCTGATAACTTTAGGTGCAGCATGTCCCGGAAAGAGGCCATATTTTCCGCAGGAACCATTTCTGCTGCGTGCCTACAGGACTGCGCAAACTGTTCTAACGGTATGTTCGTTCCGCTGAACGTTGGTATGTTTTTGAATACATTGCGGAATGTCAAAAAGCTCCAGATATTTTCGGTTTCATTTCCGCCTCCGGTCGCCATTTTGAATATGCGATAATGTCGATAAAAGAGAAAGAACGTTAACCTTTTTGTTTTTGTTTTGGGATTTATTGCTCACTTGTTTGCAAATTACTATGGATTGTTATCCGCAAAATATCGTAATTTATTTTGAATTGTAAGGAAAAATGTATATTTTATAAAAAAAATATATTGGAAATTATTTATTGTAAAATATCGCCAATTGTTGAAAAGTGATTATTGCAAAATGTTATAAATTATTGAAGATTGTTCATTGTGAATTATTTTTAGTTGTCGGAATTGTTTGTTGTAATTTGTTGTTAATTATTGAAAATTGTTTGTAATTTGTTGTTGATTGTTGAAATTTGTTTGTAATTTGTGGGTGGTTATTTGTTGTAAAATATTGTGATTTGTTGATAATTATTTATTGTAAAATATTGTAAATAATTGTTAATTATTTTTTGGAAAATATTGTAGGTTCTTGTAAATTATTTTTTTTGCAGAATGTCGCAAATTATTGGATTTTTTGGTATTAATTGTTGCAAAATGTCGCAAATTATTGGATTTGTTTCTTATAAGTTGTTGCAAAATGTCGCAATTGTTTATTGTAAATTGTTGTAAATTGTTGATAGTTGTTTATTGTAAAATATTTTAATTTATTGAAAATTGTTTGTTGGAAAATACTGTATTATATTTGTTTTTGTGAATTGTTTGTTAAAAAATATTGTGATTCATTGTAAATTATTTGTTGTAGAATATTGTATTTTTTCTAAATTATTTATTGTGAAATATTCTATTTTACTGAAAAATATTGTATTTTTTTTTTTTTTTTTTTTTTTTTAAATTGTTTGTTAAGGAAAAATATTGTAATAGAGGTCTTTTTTTTTTTGTAACTTATTTGTTCGAAAATATTGTAATTGATTTTTTTTGTTGTAATTTATTTGTTCGAAAATATTGTAATTGATTCTTTTTTGTTGTAATTTATTTGTTCGAAAATATTGTAATTGATTTTTTTTTGTAAAGTTATTAGAAAGAAAAAATATTGCTGAAAATGCCAAGGACGTAACACAGGCTTAAAGCTACGTTGTCACATGCAACGGTTGTACGTTTGACTGCGCTGCGCGTGTGACGAAGATAGCACTACGCATTGCCGCGAGTCGATGCTCGTTTTCCGCAAATTTCGAAGCTCGTTTTTTTTTGTTTAATTTTTTAGGGAAAGTCAAGGTACTTACTGTGTCAAAATTTGGAAAATCCTTATTATAATTGGAATTATTGGTCTTTTTCCCTGGTAATCGTTTATCCTTCCATTTATCTTTCTTTCTCTCGTGTTTTGTAGTTCAATGGTGGTGGTGTTCTCTCTTCTTCTTTTTTTTTTGCTCTTTTCACTGTTCATTCGCACTGTTTTTTTTTTTGCACTGTATATATAAATATGCTTCACTGTGTTTTTTGTTGTTATCGCTGTTTTTTTTTTTTTTCACTATTTCCACTGTTTTTCGCTATTATCGCTTTTTTTTTTTTTTTTTTTTCACTCGTCGCGGACGCGGATTTTAGTTCGGACACTTCTGACACCATGTAATGGACAGCCAGGTGAGCGGATAAGATATGGTGAATAACGAAGTCGTAATTGTAAATAATTAAAGAATGGATAATTTATTAGTCGTAGCTGGGGGAGCGTACCGTCTGACAGAGTCGGTGGTTGGAGTAGAACTGACTAATTAAGAGTCGAAGCAAAGGGCTTCGACGCCGGTAACTAGTGTTGTTACGCGCGTGAGGTATACCTCCGCGCGCTGATAAGGGCCGCCACGCGGATGCTGGTCGCGCGGCGTCTTGACCGTTGCCGTGAGACGGCGATCTTATTGTCGCTCTCACGGCAAAAATGCTGACGACAATAAATGCGAGTTATCTCGCTTCTCGGAAGGAGAAGCGAGCGTTGCGAAATGTTAAAAATATAAAAAGAAGATTTTTTTTCAATATAGGGGACCGTTACATAATTGTTCTTTGTGTGACTGACAGCCGACGTATTGCAGGTCTTTTAACTCCGCAACTCTATCTAGAATCTGATAAAGAGTATTAATTTTGACGGTCAATTTTCCGGCAACATCCAGTACTACAGCTTCCAACATCGACGTCAACGTAAACAATTCGTCGCTTGGATAAGTTAATCCGTTGAATCGGTTCATCTCGTCGATCATGACGTCTCGTTCTTGAGAAACTGTACTTTTCAATGTGCCTATACAATCCACACATTTCGTCAAGCGGCACATTTTTCGCGCTACGAATCCCGATACGTATGATTGTACCTCCGCACTCGTGCTCGTTACATCGTAATCATGACACGAAAGATGATCCGACTGACTGCAAATCGACCACGCATCGATGTCACGAGGATAAGAAGTCGATGACGAGGTTTCATTTTGTGCATTATCAGGCTGCGGATCAAAAATTGTGTCCATTTTATTGAACCACGCCTGCTTCGCCGAATCCGCAGCAGCCATCGATTCTTGCGTGTCCAGCAACGTTTCCAGTAACTCTGTGCCCGAAACATTTGATCCCTTTGGTGGCTTAATAAGAGAGTAGGAACACAGCAGACGGAAGACTTGAATGAACAAAGTCGGATCGAGATGATCGTTGGACCCACACGCAGTTCTCATCATACCGAAGAATCGCTACAACAAATTAATGCAAAATAAATCTTATTAGCGATATCGATTAAACTATTGTTATAATCTATTACAACGTGTATTGTACGTATGTTTATGCGGGTGGAAAATTTTACTGGCTTTGGTAACGCTGCCACTCTTTGTAATGCATTATTGTGATAATCTCGGAATAAAATACGACTGCTTCGGCAAGCTACAAAATTGGAGGAGAAAGGAGGAGAATTAAAAATTAATAAATATGAGAATAAACGGCGACAGTGCTATCTTGATACTCGTTCACTTTCATTCAGTAGAAAATGTGTATTATTTCTAAAAAATGTACTGGACGCATTAATTATGCCGTCAATTTTGCTACTATTATCGTAAAGAGGAATCCCCATTATATCATCTGTAAATATTGCATAATGACCAGTAATCTTCGCCAGATTATTACTAAAGAGCCGTAAAACGTCGATATTATTGAGAAAATAGATTGAAGATGAAAGGCAGCAATGACGGTGCCCCTCGTGCGTGTATGTGATAATTTTACTCGTCCTTATATGCCATTGTCGCCATGACAATATTTGTGTTTTTCTGTGTTCGCCAAAAATCACATTTATACAGCGAATGGGGAAAGATAAACGTGACGGATAGGGCTATTGAACGGAAGAGTACATTACGTCACGAGGGACGTAAAAACAAACGGACGAAAATGTCGGCAGAGGAAAAATTGAAAAAGTCGTGGGGAAGACCGAAAAAGAAGCGTCAGAAATACATGAGGCAAAGAACGAAGCGTGTGATAATTGCAGCAAGTGGAAGCGAGAAATCCACAGAAGGAGAGAGGAAAGAGGAGACAGAACAGTTAGTAGCAAGAAGAAAGATAGGAATACTAGGAATAACCGAAATAGGTAAAGATGATCGAAGAGAGTAAGATTACACAATAAGATAATATATAATGAAGTATAATAAGGATAACCAAGACGATAAGTATTTAGGAAGAGAAGAGTTTGAAAACTTGCGAATTATATATAGCGGTATAATTACAAAATGAATTCGGGAAAAAATCGGAAAAAAAATTAAGTAAAGAAAGTACATCTCGTAAGAGATGCAAAAGGAATGAACTATGGTAAAAACAAAAAAAACAAGGGATACACTATGAAGAAAAAGTAGGAAAATTGAAGAGGGGTAACGTCAAAGGTAACTTACTTCGAGCGCATCCTGATTAAGTCGCGCCGTCATGAGGTACTCGAAATTTCGTTCCTCGCGGAGATACTTTAACAACTGCAATGTACTTCCGAGAGTGATTTTTAATCCATTTGCTGTACTTGGCGATACTGGGAAACGTTCTTGACGTTCTTTACATTGCGTCTGCCAATTTCGAAAAAAGTTGTCGAACTTCTCGATAGCCTATAGTGAAAACAAAATATTATAGTTTCGAAAACAACCATGCAATGTATTGAACATTGATTAATACAATATTAAGTAGCATGAAAGGAATAATCTATGAATTATTTAAGTTTCACTACAAACTGAAATGGATAAATGCGCTAATATTATGTTACACGACTGTACAAGATACATGAACCGTCAGTCAAGCTCTATGTACATGCTTTGACGTATATATCTTGTTACTTATACGTAACAATGGATGAGAAGGGCAATTGGGAAACGCTTTTATTTTGCGCCTAGCAGTACCGTGATCGTTTTTTCGTTAAATAAGGAATTGACGGTATTTTGAATGCTTTCTATTACGATATGCATCGAGGGTAGAAAGTGTCGTTGCGCGACAACCAGAAAGAAATATGCGTATATTGAAAGTGTTACATTGAAGGGACCTCGTAGTTGCAGAAACACGTACAACGAAGCATTGGAAAAATTGCATAGACTCAAATGTTTTCAACGAATACAGAATAATAGCACAACGTACGAAGAATTGTCGAGTAAGTTTTTCAGCCAGCCAAGTTTGGCTTATGTTCGAGCAAAATTGAGTCAACGTACAAATAATAACTTCAAGAGAAAACTAGCAACGAAATCTTTAAAAATGGTCATGCAAATTACACGCAGCAATATGTTAGGAATTAAGGGATACGAGAATACAATATATATTTTTAATATCTTTCACTGGATCCACAGAAATTGTTTGCGTACGATTATGGACCTAATCTTTCATCAGCAAAGACAATGTAATATTACTAAATCGTACTGCGTATTCGTCAAGTGAGATACCATCAAAAATATAAGAGCGCTAACGTTTTGTGTATGAGATTTATAGCAGAAATAAATGTATGAACTGCAAATAATGTCCGTAATTAATGACGAGAAAAAGAAACTGAAGGGCATATTTCGATAAGTTTTTCTCCAAAAGGACATATCGGTAGAATCTCATTTTGACGGGTGTCAAATTCTAAAATTTACGTAAGTATTGAAATGCAAAAAATTTTTTGGCTTTTGGCTTTCATCCGTGCTGACTCGGGAAGGAAGAACGATATGACGGTTATATGTTGGCGATAATGTTAAACATTTTTGAAAAGTTGCGTAATAGTGACATTATGAGGATGCAGTGGGAAGCACACGCCATTATATACAACATCCGCTCGCGTGCTCTTTACTTACATTGTTTTCAATTGGGGAATATTGATGCGAACTGATATTGTATCGATGCTGTTTGATAATCTTATCAAACTGTACAGAACAGGTCACTCGGATCGTTGGAATGAGTAATAGTACAACCTATGATTATTGTCACGCTAGATATTAACCTGTATCATTGCATTGAATTATAAATAATGAAACTCATCTTTCTTTTAATCACTTCATTACTGTTCGTGGCTATTCATAAATCTCGTTGTAATGGAGATGTAATGGGATGATTACCTTCTTCTGCTTGCACGTATCATTCATTCTCAGAGCTTCGCTCGGTATGCGCGACATCATGGCGGATATCAAGTCGTCCACTAACGTACAGAAGTTAATGGTCGGTGATGCATCTCGTAGATCGGAATATTTGCCATCATTTTGAAAGACTTGCATCGCTACCCGGACGGGTCGGGAGAATAACTGTAACAACAAACCAACAATAATCAATAGTAAGAAAAGATGTTTCTCATTTACAAGTAGTATCGTACGAATAACCGCAAGTTTTGTTATACCTGAAACGCGAGTGGCACGTTCATTTTCTGGTAACCTTTCGGTTGCAGATGTGCCGGAGTCAATTTATATGCCAACCTCAGATTCGGTTTCGTATAACTCTCATACTTGAGGAGCGCTGCCCAGTGGCTTTTTTTTACGAAACCATGCGGAGTCTGCAAAGCAAGGAGCACGATCCTTTAAATCGTATATCCGAGTACTTATTATTGTTCGCTCAACTTTATTATGACTCGAAGAAAGATATATATACAAATGTACACAAACTATGACCTGCCGCAACAGTAATGATAGAAGCGTACGGGACTTCCAATAATCTTGCCAACCGTACGACAAATTGAATAAAAAGTTAAGGCTACCAAAAGAGACCAATTACTTAAAAAATCGTAAGGCGTCCCAAAACTTTTTTTCAAGTTTGCAGCCGTTAATCTTTAACGTGAAACACCTTTATCAATTCCAAAATATTAGACTTTATTAGTCGCTCGTACATATACTTTTGATACGGACGTAAGAATGATTGGGAGAATGGACCCGTACGGCGGATGTAAAAAAAAAACGAAATTAAACAGTTTCATACCCAGAAGACATTACATTCCACTATCCCGTTGCGAAGACATTTAATGAGATGTGGAAAGTCAGACATCATCCACATTCTTTTTGTACCGTTGCAGGGGTGCTCGCAGCTGAATTGTCCGTCGCGAATTCCAAGAATCGACCATACGCCGCGATTCCACTGAGCGCCATCCATGGTCACAACGTCGACGTGAAATCCTGACTTTCCCAAAAGCAGGACGCACTCCAGTATGAGTTTGCACAGATCTTTGCTCGATACCGAGTTCTTACTGAGAAACGCCCCTAGCACTTGAACCCATTTACCACGGAAAGGCTGAAACATGAATACCAGGGCATGGTCTGCTCTGATATTCTGCTGCACGATTGTGGTGTGTCTGCCTAAATCGACGAAACCGTTGAATTTCATTGTCCTCCGATCGAAAGAAATCGCTTCGCTCAGAGACATTTCGTCGACAAGCAATGTACCTACGGAAACATTATTATATCAGCACAGCGCTCTCTGAAATAAAAGTTGAGACGTCACGAAAGTGATTTGAAGCAGAAAAGGAGCATATACATAGTATAGAGCCGCAGAAAGGTCCAATGACATAGCAATAAATGCAGCAAGGACATGTATAAGAGAAGAATGAGAAAGCATAGAAGAAATAGGAAGCATAGAAAGTAGAATTGTGGCGATAGCAACCAATTGGCTAGTGCAAGTGATACCACATTTCTCAGACGATTCCATTCTCGAACTTTTAATCTTCAGACAATCAAAAATACAATTCTGAAAACCGTATGTGCTCTTGAGTCTTCGAGTATACCGGAGTAGTGTATCTCTGGAGGGTAAGGGTAATATGTTTCGGGAGCGAATGTGATCATATAGGTTGCTGTTCTTAATACGCATAAGCACGCACTCATATATCCAATTGATAGTGTACCGCCGTTGTCGAGGGTTGCCTACTTTGGCAGCGTTGAAACACGCTTTCACAGACTCTTGCTGAGGAGGCGGCAACTCGGCAATTCTTGCGGACACGGCTTGCTCTTCAACGGCAGCGCATTTCCGCTTACATTCCATCACTACAATCTTCAACTTTGCTACCTGCGATACAAGTATATATGAAAAACACTGTAACGTTAACCAATAAACATTTTCCAAACATGTGGTGCTACTGGAATTCACTAAAAAGTTCGCTAGAAATCTTTAGGGTAAAACACTTTTCGTGTTTTCATGGCATTCACGATAAATCAGTGATTATTTGTAACTACTCGCATGTATGCAAACAAATAAAAGAAAAGAAAAGTAATGAGTACTTGAAGAGATTTAATAATCTTGATACATGTGAGAGGACGTACTGTCAGGAAAAAAAAGTTTCATTCCCTGAACACGGTACAGTGCGCGTATGATGATTACCCTATGGGTGAACATAATGAACCGAGGTGAAAGAAATCAAATTATTAAAAATACAACCTACTTTGTGAAAGTAATTGGAGGAAAAAATGCATTGCACATGAAACAGATAGTACCGTAATGTATAAAAGATTTTTAAGCTGTATTTTGCAATAAGTGAAGAGCGTATTTAGTTTCAAGTGAAGTACTCATGAAGTGTAGTAGCAGTCACAAATAGTATATTGCGCAACAAGGGACGAAATTTAGCGAGTGCGACGAGTGTGAGGTTTGCGGCCTGAGCGAAGCGAGGGGCCTGCAATCACACGAGTTGCAATCGCCAACTTTCGTCCCGAGTTGCACACGATACTTTTTATACCGAGTGCAGGAATAGAGACGCTTGAGACAAAGAGCCACTTTCTTCCCGCAAAACTGCTACGAAAAGCGTCGCTTTTCATGCACGAGTTACGAAATAGTATATTTCGATACGAGTACGAAGAATTTTTTTTTTACGAGTGTAAGTTTGCAGCGCGAGTCGAAGGCGAGTGTTGCAATCACACGAGTTTAGAAAAAAATTCTCGCACGAATATCTTACGACATTTTATTTCACGAGTGTGAGAAGGTGCGACTTCTCACACGCGAAGCGAAGCGTAGCATGCGAGAAGTCGGAACTTCTCGCACAGAGTGGCATAAAGAATTTAAAATTCTTACCTTTCTCTGTAAACGTTTTTTTTGTCGATGCTCCAGGTCTCGTAAACGTTTTGAACGCGCATAACGAATGGCTGGGTTTGATTGTTTGCGATTTGCACGGTTTTGCAGAATCCTTCGCAATTTCCGGCAAGCAGCACATCTCTGCTGTCGTACCGTTCTCAAATAGTCATGATTACTAACGAATCCGGGGCAATATCGAGAACGGCTATAAGACAAATTACAGTTCATAAGGAATATCACTTCTAAGTAATAACACATTTAATGGAGGAAAAGAAAAGCTAAAAAATTTGACACCGTCACTATAACATACTTGTCCGTTGTGAATCCTGTTCCGCTACATATCGAAGTCGTTTCTGCGCGCTCCATCGCAATTCAATGTTTTGACTGACTTGATCGTCCGCCGTACGGAACTTGAAGAACAAAAAATGGATATCATTGAAAAAGGAGTTATACAAATTAACGTATTACTTAATAAGATGAACTGGAAGTCTGAAATAGGGAAAACTGAGTAACTTTTTGCGTTGCTACAATCTCATTAAAATAGTGTAAGTGAGAGTTGTTGATTAGTTCCGACAAATTTGCATCTTAGGAATACGCACTTTATCAATTGTACAATTCTGCATGTATTCGGTGTGAGGACCTGTTTGTAACGTGTCATTGGCAAAGGGGCTCAGAGAAAATATTCTTAAAGCATGCGTGCATTGCAAAGCAAATATAATATAAATAAAGATACTCGGTTACGACATGTTTGCAAACTTATTCTCTATTATTTGCAATCGTACATGACTGTAATGAAAGGTGAACGGTACTTTACCGCGATTGAAAGGTCACTTGCCACGTCCACGTGAATCCTTATTTTTTCTGTTAAGGAATCAACTTGTGTAAAGACGATGCAACGATCTTCTCGGAAATTCGTCCTCCAACACCACATTCGACGTATCGGATTGCGCTCGAAGTAATGGACGATATCGTCCTTCGTACACATTTGTCTCTGCGATACGTTCGGTTCTTCGTGACCGGTTACAATCTGTAATGTCGATGCATTTTCAAAATGAATCGTTACTTGTTTCGACGCTTGATTTTTCAAATCTTTTTAAATAATAAACTTACCGAGATATTACTTGGATCGGTCCGTAATAAAGAGTTCGCGAATTCGCAACTTCTCGATTCAGCCGAAATATTATCCTGATCAATATCCGGTGAAATGGTATTATCTTCTGCTGGTCGCGTTTCCGGATCGTTTGCAGTTTCAGCAAGCAAAACTTCTCCCTACAACACAGATGATACAAACTTAAAATATTATCAGCGTTCAAAGCTCATATTTTTGCCAAATTGTACTTTTTGTACAATGGTTGGCTAACAAACACCGTTGAAAAATATTCATAATTTATTCAGGGACATAATACTCCAAATAAATTAAAATTGCACTGTTAACTGATAAGAGAATGCATACCTCCTCGATCGCCATAGCGTTTCCTGATACATCAGGTCTATTGGACGACACTGGTTTTGCATTATGCGTGAGAGTATAGATAGTTCTCGATACAACATGTACAGTTCCATCTCGCAGAAGAGTTTTGTTTGCCTTTATTATGTCGGCGTCATTAAAATGCAATTCGCACAGATATTGCTTCTCCTGAAGTAGAAAACCGATTGCCGTACTCCAACTCCGCCTCGTATTCAAGTTCTGCAAACACATATTTCGAAATATATAAGTAACGTACATGACAGAGAAAAAGAAAGAGACGACCAGCTTACCTTTGGTACAGCGAAAAGGGAGATCTGCCGCAGCCCTAGCTCTTTGCGTCGCTTAACATCAGAATATTTTCCACTGACGCAATTTGGTGCGGAGCACAATTTGCCCATATTTGTAACAGACAAATGAAAAATCTAAAATCAAATATCAAATAAAATTCGAAGAGCAAAGAATAATTCATGATATAACGTTCGACCGCAGACACATATAACGTCGTATATTGCTTGCCGAAGCTTCTGAACGGCAGATAATTTTTCTTACCTTTCCTTCACAAATTGTTTCGCATCACTTTGAACGCATTAATTATCGTCGGCAAACAGTTATTTTCAATCAATCAATGAATCAATAAATTGCGACGCACACGAAACGGCTGTAATTAATAATGGCCGACGTCATGCGACAGAACAGGTGGCGTCGATTGCCTTCTTGTCGTTGTTTCCGCTGTTCACTTCACTTCGGTTCGCACAAACAACGGCGACACGCGTGGTGAAATCGCAAAGTAATACTGTACACAATTTCGCGGACGGATTTCAGCCGTAATTTCCACCGCCGTTCGTACTCCTTACCTCTAGTCTTCATGGGGGTAACGGTCGCAATGGTTCACGCGCCCCAAGATTTTGCAATTCCTGAGAGATCTGTTATGGTAGTGGGTTCGGACTCGTCGAGCCCGAGTGCCCAGTATACAATTCCGGAAGTAGAGGATTTAGATAAGACTTTTCCAGCGGTAAATTTCTTATCGGGAACTAAGGACAAAATGAATGACACCTCAAACAAGGAAAACGATTTTTCAAATATCAACTCTGAAATGGAAACGTAAGCCGTTGTTGTCCGTGAGTCTCGCGTTTTTAACTCCTCTCGGTCAACTGTTGGTCCTATTTGCATTTTCCTTTTGGCCTTAATCTCCTTGTTTATGTGTCGCGATGAGTTCTCAGAGTATCTCTGTTGCTTTAGATAACTTTAAAATATGCCAATGGAACTGTAGAGGGCTTTCTGGGAAAACTCACGAAATTCCTGCTTTAATTTGTGATAGTGATGTGTTGCTATTGTCAGAAACGTGGCTAAAAAAAGAATCTAATTCTAAATTGCAAAATTTTGAACTTATTCGTAAGGATAGGAATGAAACAAGGTTTGGGGGTGGTGTGGCTATTGGCGTTAGACGTGGCCTCCCTTATCGTCATATTCCTTTACCAAACGGAGCATGGAATCGTAATGAAATCGAGGCGGTCACTATTGAAATTTTTCTTGAGGGTGGAACAAATCTTTTTGTTGTTAGTTCATATAGGGCCCCGTGTTTTTCGACTAGGGTGAGATCTTGGAATACCTTTTTTAATGAAATTCTGAGATTAAGTAATAACAATTTTCTTATTATCGGGGGCGATTTAAATGCCCAATCTAATATCTGGGGTAGTAATCGAGTTAATTTCTCGGGCAATTCTCTCAGTCGTGCTTTGAAAGGCTTTAATTTAATCGTTTTAAACGATGGTTCTAAAACATACTTCTCTTCTAAATATAAAACAAATGTATTGGATTTAACGCTTGTTGATCCTCGTTTGGCTGTACTAAGCAATTGGGAAGCTTCGGATGATCTATTAGGAAGCGATCACGCTGTTATTAGAATCTATATTAAAAATATTTGTTTTCGAAATGTGTCGATAAGACCGAGTTTGAGGACTTCAAAAGTTGATTGGGACAAGTTTCATGATGTTTTAGAGAATTCTGATTTTAGTCAGTTGAATATCAGGGGAAACACGATAGAATCTTATAATCGTGTTCATGAATCGATTCAAAATTCAGTTTTTGATTCGGGTGCGAAGATTGTTACTTCCTCAAATTATGCTGTACAGAGGAATAGAAGAACTAATTCTTGGTGGAACGAGAAATGTGTTGAGGCTATTAAGGCTCGGAGAATTGCTTTTAATAATTATAAACATTTTAAATGTGTCGAGAATTTTAAAACTTGGCTGAAAATAGATGAGGAAACGAGAAAGGTTTTAAGAGAGGAAAAAGCGGAATCCTTTAGGAAATTTGCAAATTCTATTAATCCAGATATGCCAATACGTAAAGTATGGGACAATATCAGGAAATTTGGTGGTGCTTCGATTAATCGCTCGAGTTCTTTATCGGATCGAAGGTTGAAAGAGATTGATGCGGCGATAAAAAAATTAGCCCCTGTTCAAAATTTATTGGCTACCCCTTTGGTTATTACTCAGAATAGTCGTATTGTTCGTGGGATTTGGTCCCCGTGTTCTGTTGAGGAATTGTATAGTATTATTAAAAAACTTAAAAGTCAGTCAGCGGCGGGAAGAGATTTAACTAACAACGAAATTATTAAAAAACTCCCCTGTGGGGTGGTTACGGCTTTAGCTTCGATTTTCAATAGAATTATGTTCGATGGTTCTGTCCCTTTATCATGGACCTATTATGAAGTCTGTTTGATCCCTAAGAGCTCGGGCGGGTTTAGACCGATTTCATTAGCTAGTTGTTTACTAAAGATATTTGAAAGAATGATAAAAAATAGATTGGACTTTTTTTTAGAAACAGAGTTGGTTATTCCAAACACTCAGTTTGGGTTTCGAAAGTCTCGATCATGTGTGGATAATATTGCCATTCTGTCAACAGATATATATAATTCATTTGCCAAGAAAGAATCGGTTGCTGTTCTTTGTTTGTTCCTTGATCTTGAAGGTGCTTACGATAACGTGTGTCCCGATAAGTTAATTGAGAATTTGAGTGAGCTTCGCATTCCGGTGAGCATAATAAGACTTATTAGTAATTTAATTTGTAAGAGAAATGCAAATTTTTATGCGGACGGAAGGTTTATTGCAAATCGAAATTTAGTTAGAGGTCTTCCTCAAGGATCTGTCCTTAGACCGTGTCTTTTTAATGTCTATATTAGGAAGTTAAACGACCATATCGGGAATAAATGTTATTCATTACAGTATGCTGATGATATTGTTCTGTATGCCAAAGATTGCAGTATTGATGTTTGTTTAGAAAAATTAGAAGAAGGGGTTTTCATTTTGTCAAATTGGTTATCGAGTTTAGGCCTTAATATTTCAATAAGAAAATCAAAATTTATGTTGTTTAATAGGAAAAGATTAGTTCAGGAGAATATTCGGATTAATGTGAGTGGTACCTTTATTTCGAGATCTCATACTATTAAATTTTTAGGGGTGACACTGGACTCTAAATTGATGTGGAAGGCGTTAATTAGGGATATTTCGGGAAATGTTTATCGAGGCATGAATATATTAAAAACCATTGTACACAAATCGTGGGGTTCTCACCCTTCAACTATGTTGTCGGTGTATAAAGGACTCATAAGATCGAGAATTGACTGGGCCTTTTTGTGCTCTCATAATGCCTCGAATTATATTATCAAAAAATTGGATACGTTACAGTTTGCGGCTCTTCGTCTGATTTTGGGTTGTTTTCGCTCAACTCCGACAAACATTTTGTTGGATCTTGCTAAAGAATCTTCTGTTTATTTTAGGGCTTGTAAGTTAACTTCTTGTTATCTTGCAAGATCGTTTGCTATTAAAAAACATCCTTTGATTCCCAAATTGAAGTTTCTTTCGAGGAGAATTGATAATGGGAAACGGGTTCCGAAGTATTGTCAGTCCTTTTTATTATTGAATTGGCGCGAACTCGCTCCGGACGTCGCTGTTGCCTTTAGGTCGGATAATTGTCCTTGTTTTGAAATCCCTCTTATCACACAGTTAGAAGCTATTTGTGTTGATTCGAGTATTGGTAGGTCAACTCTTCGTTTGAAACACGAGAATACGAATTCCGGTTTTATGCAGGGAATTGTTAAAAAATGGCCTGAACATCTTGCCGTTTTTACTGACGGATCGAAAAAGGAGGAGGATCCTTTGGGATCAGCTTTTCTTATTCCTCAGTTGCATTATTCGGAAGCGTTTAAAATTGACTCCTGTGCCAATATTTTTGAAGCTGAGGCTATTGCAATAATAGAGGCATTGAAATTTGTTAGGTTTATATTGATTTTAAAGTTATAGTTATCTGTTCGGATTCATTAAGTGTTCTTTCGGCCTTGCAATTTGTTGGGTTAAGTGCAAAAATTCATCCTTTAATTTTGGAAATTAAATCGCTTTGTAATAGAATAAGCCTTGGTAATAGAGAGGTGAAGTTTGTTTGGTGCCCCTCTCATTGTGGGATATTTGGGAATGAGATGGTCGATGGGATTGCGGTAAAAGCTCGTTCGGAGGGTGTTATTCGTAGGTTTGAAATTTTGCCAAAGTCTGTTGTGAAACCTGTTGTACAGAGGTTTAAATATATACAAAACGATCGCAAGGAGGCTTCCTTTAGAAATAAGGGCCTAATCTATATTTCTTTTGCGGATTTGGGCTCGAAAAGTCCTTGGTTTCAGGCAAAAACTCTCTCGAGAGATTGTATCACTTTAATAAATAGAATTAGGGCTGGTCATCTGGGCACGAATGAGCATCTCTTTAGGATTAGTCTTTCCGAGGCTCCCTCGTGTGTTTGCGGTCATGAGGTGCAATGCATCAATCATATTTTTTGGAATTGTCCGAGTACACGAGAGGAGTCGGATTCTCTTAGAACTGAATTAATTTCTTTTGGCATCCTTCCTCCTTTTGAAATTCGGAGTTTAGCTGTCTCAGAGGATATGATAGTTATTAAGAGTATTGTTAAGTTTGCCCGGGCAATAAGAGATATCTGTGATATTATTTATAGTTAGTATATTGTTATTTGTAATTAACGGCAGAAGTCGTTTTAAAAATCATTGGAACGAGAAAAGTTCTAATTGAAGAAAGAATATGTATTTTTCTACTAGTCGAAAGTTTTATACAAATATATGACTGTTATATTTTCAAGTTATTTATATTTATATATAAGGTTGAAGTCAGGCTTGGAACAAGGAATCCTGTTTTTTTTTTTTTTCACATCGTATATCTTTTTATTGCTCAATCATCCTTCCCGCTATCTGAAAGTTCAATTTATTGGACACAATACGCCCCCTGGGGAGAGCTCTTGATCTACTGGGTCTGTCTTGATTATGGCGTCCAACTCGTTATACTAAAAAGTGGCATTAACCAGCTGCAAATTGAGTCGACGTGGTAACTTTGGCCGGTGCGGTTTCACCAGTGGCCAATCCGGGGCTCCTTCCGTGTGGTGCTGAAGGCCGGATAAATTGTTTGAAGAAGAAGAAGAAGAAGAAGAAAAATGAGTTCTGGACATACCGGCAAATAGATCGAACGTGTTTCACTTGCGCTCTCGGCTGAACGGAATTACGGGGTGAGCCCGAGGCCCTGTTGTCTTTGTGCGAGTTATTCGGGTCCTCGCGGGTTTTCTTTTGTTGCGCACTTCGAAAAGTGTGACAAAAAAATTATATAACATCCAAAAAGACCACAAGGAATTAACGTCCATCGCAATCGTATATCTGCATAAGTGCTTTGCGTATGCAGTTGCTCAAAATAAGGGGGACAGTACGGCGCTAGCCGTTGCGATTCGACAAATTCCTCATCACGCATTCAACAATCACGGAAATTGCGGAGATTGGTGTGGATAGAACCGAGATAAAGAAAATTATGAACATAGCACGATACCCGACGGTTTCAGCGATGAAAAGCTATTGAAAAATCTTATTATTATATTCGACAAGTTGGCTGACAACTCCGATAAATTTGCGCACGGTGCATCGAGCAATCCTAACGAAAACTTGAACGCAATGATAGGTAGCAAAGCGCCGAAAGCGTGGTGCTATAGTACCAGTGGTTCCGCCGACTATCGATTCGCTGCCACCGTTGCCAACAAGAATATGGGAGAATCCTATATCGACAAACTAACAGGCGTTTTGGGAATATCGTCTGGAGAAAACACGGCCAAATATATTGATACGGTTACGAGATATGCTGAAAGTCGCGCTACGCAGATTCAGAGTCGTGAATTCAAAAGCCGATGAAACATTCTAAAACAGCATCGAGCGTTATTGCGAACGACAAAAGAGACTACGGAAGGCGTTACGTACGAAGCCGGTATGGGTCTCCTAGATTCTTGTACACAGTCACCTCCCAACAACGATCTCATCGAAGATCAATCAGTACCGGATTCTTCACACTTATCTACAAACGATTCACTCACTTTCGAGATCGTATTCTACGACTTGGAGACAGCAGGCTTGTCAAAGATTGCCGAAATATTGCAGATCGGAGCTCGCTGCGACAATGAATCGCTTAGCGTCTTCGTGCTCCCGAGACAGCCTATTCCTCTCGCCGCATCGACCGTCAACGGTCTCGTAAAAATTAACAAGAAACTCTTCCTGAACGGTGTGAGAGTTACATCGTATCCGCTTCGTGTCGCGTTGGAGATGTTTTTAGAGTTTTTAACGACGAGAAATAAACCATATGTGCTCGCTGCACATAATGGTTCCTTCGACAGCGTTCGTCTTATTAACGCGATCAATCAAACGTCCATGATTGATAAATTTAAAGGCGTCATTGCGGGTTTCGCAGACACTCTTCCGATCGTTCAGCAGCTACTGAATCGAAAAGATCATTGTAAACAAACGGATTTGGCAGCCGACTTTCTAAACGTTTCGGATGACGGAGCTCATAATGCGTTGCCAGATGTTGAGGTTCTCCAAATGCTCGCGCATCGCTTGAAAATTAGTAATGAGCTTCTCATTTCAAAAATGACGACATTCGAATCGACGATTGCGAAAGATGCTGCATCGAAGCAAATGCGAAACGTCACTAATACTTTGATTCCTCTCCGCGGAGTTGTGTCAGACGGAATGATAAAAAAAATGGGGCTTACTGGCGTTTCTTTCAATTCGATAGTTGATGCTTACACGTCTAACAGAGTTGACGGTATTCGCTCACTCTTAGCCGATCTCGTGGAAGGAATCCCCAGAGTTACGAAAACCTGCGCCGTGATCAATCAACTAGTCGATTTTATAGACGAATATATGGATTTTATAACTGCTGAGCGCCAAATAAGCGTCGAGTAAAGGACGTAACGAATAGTTTTATTACAATTGTTAAATTTTATTTAAAGTTAAAGTTTTGTGAAATTTTACGCGAATAAAAAAGTTTACGTCACGGTTAAAAAATAAGAAAAGTATAAATGAAAATTTAACGAGTAAAGCTATTTATTATTAGATTAATTATCGTAATTCGTCCATCAATTATTAATAAGAAATATCATTATTCGCAAATATGATTTTGACTGAGTCCTTCATATATCTTTATTTATATGGGCAATGTGGATAGTTGACGAAAGGGTATGTCGGTACGGTGGGAAGCGTATAGGTCAACCGCAACGTTGCCGTGTTTCGTTCACTCATTCTCAGATGTGCGAAATTTTCGGCCGATACCCCGTAGTATCGAATGAATAATTATTTAACGGTCCTGTAAATCTTTACGCCCCAGGTGCCAAACGTTAATGCGGCCATTATTCTATCGGTACATAGTTTTTCATGTACGTGGTAGCATTTTTATAGACGATATAACTTTAATAAGGCGAGGGTTCGGGAATTCTCCATAAGACCAATGCAAATGGTGCATGGAAGATGCAATTTTTCTTCTCAAAAACTATGCTGTCAATTGTTCTCAAATTTCGCGAGGCGATCAACAAAGGGACAATATACATTCCTATAAAATGTTATACCTATGGTAGCATTTTGACTTAGCCCCACAACAACCTTAAATCACGACCACCCGCAGACTGCGGGTTTCGGTTTCAGTTTCTTGATAATAGATACCAATTCGTCAGACAAACAATCAAACCAGACACCGTTGACAACTACCCGTTCTCGAACACTAAGGGGGGAGGGGGGGGGCTATAAACGTTCTAGAATCGTCCACAGGAGTCAATTTATTGATAACCTCCAATATTTGATCATTTTCCTTTTCGCTGCTAATAGAAGTGGGCGAAGGCGAATGATTTCCGCTAAATAGACGAATATTTCTCCACACCTCTTCAATTGGCATATCTCGATTAATTTTACCCGTAAATTCCTTAAAAGCCTTCCTCTTTTCCTGTCTGAAATTCGCATTTTTGAATAGCGATCGACATGGAGGTCCGCAAAACGAAATTTAACTTAAGTCTGCGTCGATCTTCAAGGAAAAATTGACGAAGGGTCTGAGTCGGTTCTGGCCGGAGAAGATAACAAGATCAAGGTACAAAGGTCATAAGAGTCCAGGGTTGGGCTCATCATCCCGGAAAGAAAATGCAGATGACGTGGAAATGACTAGTTGTGAAGGTTGTTGACAATTTTAAGGGAATGGTGAGCTTCGCGCGTTTTTTAAACTACTCTCGATCCCCTTAAGTTGTTTTACTTTATTTGTTTTTTTTTTTCTTTCTGGGATGGCTTCTAATAGTAGCTTAAAGGTTGCCCAATGGAATTGTAGAGGACTATTTGGGAAAGCGCACGAATTACCAACACTTATTAAAGATCGAGATATTCTTTTACTTTCAGAGACTTGGTTCAGTCCTTCGAAAACTTTCAAAATTCCATTTCTTGAGTTGATTCGACGCGATAGGGAGGAGGATGAGTCGGAGGGAGGTGTTGCCATTGGTGTCAGGAGAGGTATTCCTTTTCGGGTAGTTGTTCTTCCAGAGGAGTTATGGAATACAACGGATTTTGAATTGTTAGTTATCGAGATCCCTCTTAACAACGGGAAGGAGTTAATGATTGCTAGTTTATACAGAGCCCCAAATTTTAATACGAACAGAAGAGTTTGGGATATACTTTTTAAAGAGCTATTAAGATTAAGTAAGAATAAACATTTACTTCTCGGGGGAGATTTCAATGCGTGTTCGCCAAGCTGGGGTAGTAATAGATGGAATTCGTCGGGCAGAGCATTAAATGACATAATTTCTGAAGCTAACTTGGTGGTTTTGAATGATGGGTCAGCGACATACATCGGTCCGAACGATAGATATAATGTTTTGGATCTGACGGTGGTTAATGCGAGTTTAGCTGTGGTGTGCACTCAAGTTGTCACTGAGGATTTATTGGGGAGCGACCACTAGGTATTAGATATATTGATAAACGGTTTGTCGGAGGGAGATAGATTTAGGAGACCGACTCTGAATACGAGTAAAGTTAACTGGGAAAGCTTTAACGAAAAGTTGCAAGACTTTAAGTCTAATGTGAAAATTATAGCAGATAACTGCGTAGCAGAATACAGGACTTTAGTTCAAAATATTCGGGATGTGTTGGTTGAATGCGGGGCTCGAGATCCGGGGAATAATGCTCGGTTTGGTAATAAAAATAGATCGAATAATTTGTGGTGGAACGAGGTTTATTCGAAAGCTTTGGAAGAGAGAAGAAAGGATTTTAAAATTTATAAGGAAAATAAAACGCAGAGTAATTTCGAATTGTGGGTAAATGAGGATAAGAAGGCAAAGGGTATTTTTAAGCGGGAAAAAAGATTATCTTTTAAAAAATTTGCGGAGACAGTTAATCAGGATATGCCGCTTAAGACAGTGTGGGATACCATTAAGAAGTTTAATGGAAGTCATCCTACGAGTCATTCAATTAAAAATAAGGATAGTCAGATAGAGATTGATCAAGCTGTAAATAAATTGGCTCCACCGTTGGATCCAAATTTGATATTTCCCCTTTTTCCAAATCGTGATAATCGTGCGGTGGTGAGAGGCATTTGGCTTCCTATCACTTTCCATGAGATTAATAGTATTATCGGTAAACTAAAAGTTATGTCCGCGGCAGGTAGAGATCAGGTTAATAATTTGGCTATTCGTAATCTTCCACATAATATTTTAAAGCTATTGGTATTTATCTTCAACAAATTTATGTATAATGGGATTGTACCGGACGATTGGTGTCAGTACGATGTTTGTTTGATCCCGAAGCATTCGGGAGGTTATCGCCCGATCTCGTTAGCTTCGTGTTTGATGAAAGTCTTTGAGAGGTGTATTAAAAATCGATTGGATTATTTTTTAGAGACAGAGTTGATAATTCCTGGGTCGCAGTTTGGGTTCCGAAAAGCTCGATCTTGTCTAGATAATTTAGCTATTTTTTCTACAGATGTATATAATTCGATGGCAAAAGAAGATGTAGTGGCCGCGGCATGCCTAGATATTGAAGGGGCTTATGATAATGTTATTCCTGCTTCTCTCATCTCAAACCTAAGCGAACTTCGTCTTCCGAATAGTATAATTAATTTATTATGGAAGTTGACTAAAAAAAGGAACGCAAGTTTTTATTCGGAAGGTAAATTGGTTTGTAGTAGGGACGTGATAAAGGGACTTCCCCAAGGTTCAGTTTTAAGTCCCTTATTATTTAATATTTATTTGAGGAGAATTAATTATGAAATTGGTAATAGATGCAATTGTCTTCAATTCGCGGATGACATCGTTTTGTATATTAGAGGTAGACGGGTGGATGAAAGTATTAGAGAACTGGAAGGAGGCGTGGATTGTCTTTCCAGGTGGTTGAGTCGTTTAGGTTTGAATATTTCTACGAAAAAGACTAAGTTTATGTTGTTTTCACGTAGGTTGGATATTCCGAATGAATTATTCATATCAGTTAAAAATGAACGTATCACGCGATCTCATGTTACAAAGTTTTTAGGTGTATTATTAGATTCGAAATTGAATTGGAAGGCACAGGTTAAAGAATCTAAAGTGAAAGTCACAAAGAGTATGTATGTACTTAAATGTGTAGCGCATAAACCGTGGGGAGCTCACCCATCAACACTTTTATTAGTGTATAAAGGTTTGATCCGTGCAAATCTGGAATGGGCTTATGCGATGCTCCATTCTGCGGCAAAGAGCGTGATAATAACTCTTGAGCGTTGTCAATCCGAAGCGTTGAGGTTGATTTTTGGTTTATTTCGCTCAACTCCAATTAATATAGTTCGAGACCTAGCGTGCGAGGCCTCTTTAGAGTTCCGTGCGAGGAAATTATCGATTAGATTTTTGGCTAGAGTTTTTGCCTCAAGGTGCCATCCTCTAATCCCGAAATTGAATTATACAAAGTTTTTAAGTAGTAACTGTCGAAGGTTTCCGAATTATTGTCGTTCTTTTTTGTTCACAACCTCGTGCGTTATCGCGGAAGGTTTAAAGGGAATGCAGAGATCTGAGAGAGCTCTGTGTTTTGATTTTCCGCTGCCTCCACAATTATTGCTGATAATTCCTGTCACGAGAATCGGACGATCGATTTTGAAGAGTGGGTCAGTTTCAGCTAATGTTATTTTTAATCGAGAGTGTTCGAGGGACAGGAACACAGACGGTTCGAAGAGTAAGAACTACAGTTTTGTGGGCTCAGCTTTTCATATACCGGAGTTAAATTACAGTGAGAAATTTAAATTAGATGGGGCGACGAGTATTTTTGAGGCGGAAGCTTGGGCCATTAAGTCGGCGCTCTCTTTTTTGAAAAATCTTTCAACTAAAGATATAGTATTATGCTCGGACTCTTTGAGTGTCCTCGAAGCGCTCAGGAGTGGGATCCTGAGTTTACGGGACCACAGCGATACGACTGACGACATGGTAAACGACACGGCAAACGATTCGACTAACGACACCGGAACGACGTCACGCTACCTGCAACCGGCGTCGTGCAAACGCCGAGTCACCGAACGCCGAACGCCGTTCGGTTCGCCATTTTCGTCGCCATCAACCTGTCATCGGAGTTGAACATTTTTTCGTTCGGAGTGACAATCCCGGACCGCGGAAATTCGTGAATTATTCATAAAGTAAGTAAAAATAAACATAAAGTAAGTAAAAATGATATATTTTTGATGTTTCGTGTTCGTGTTGTTTGTGCAGATAATTTTTTTTTTAAACTCGTGCGGTTGGAGCTCGAGCACGTAACACGTGCTCGACTTCAACCCCGACTTTCTTTGTAAATAGGATTTATTCATTCGCTATAATAAATAATTATAATGCTAATGTTTTATAATTTTTTCTATTCTTTTTTTTATTTCAGGTCATCGAGTCAAGAGAATCTCCCCTTCATCGTCGTCGTTCTCCATCGCAAGTGCCCAAAGTTATTCATTTCGGTAAGTTATTTCATCTTTTTTTTTTTTTATTATTTCTATTTATGTCTCATTCTTTTTTTCTATTTTTTTTTTTTTTTTAAGTTTTTGGAGCGTTTGTGCACCGCCGTGTATCGTCATTCGGCTTCGTCGCTGTGCCTCGTCGAGCGAATCCCCCGGTCATCATCGTCGTTCTTCGTCGCTAGAGACCGAAGCTGTTTATCGTCGTCGGTAAGTTATCTCATCTGCTTTTTCTTTTTATTATCATTTCTGCTTATATTTCATATTCTTTTTTCTATTTTTTTTTCAGTTTTTGGAGTGTTTGTGCGTCGCAGTACTTCGTCGGGATAATCCCACCCCCGTCATCGTCGTCGTAAGAACCCGAAGGTTTTATCGTCGTAAGTACGAGTTATTTCTTCTGTTTTTTTTTTATAATTTCTGTTTATATCTAATATTCATTTTTTCAATTTTTTTTCTTTTTTTCAGGTTTTCAACCGTTCGTGCGCCGCCATCGTCGAGGCGATTTCTTCTTCGTTCCGCTGCGTCGAGAGAATCCCCTCCGTCATCGTCGTCGTTGTTCATCGGAGAACGTGGTAAGTACCATAGTTATTTTCTAAAAACAATTACCGCCTTGGATTGTCGAACTTCATCGACTGAACGTGAAGGCTCGCGAAATGCATTTATTTCATTCGATATGCAGTTTTATGCACGCGAAGCGTTTGAAGTCTTCAAATAAAAATTATCTTGTCACGAAAAATATCCGCGTGTAATGGATGCGTATGAAGAGGACCGAAATAACCCGCATCAACGGTTGCATCTCCAACACGTGGCACTCCGTGCAAGCAGCGATCCGTTTTCATTGCCGAGTTCACGATTCCGCGAATTATTTCGACTGAACAAGGAGATGGTCCGCTACTTGTTCACCGAATTAGGTCCGATACTGTCAATGTCAGCTAAAGTCAATTCCATTACACCGGAGTTGAAAATATTAGCTGCGCTGGGATTTTATGCCACGGGTTGCTATCAACGACCGTTGGGCCAACACTATCTGCATTGCATGAGCCAACAGTCGATTGGTCGAGCAATTCACGAGGTAACCGATGCGATATACAACGTATTGGTTCCACAGTGGATTCGATTTCCTAAGACTGTCGAGGAGAAGGAATTGCTTTCGAATGCGTTTCTCGAGAAAGCAGGATTCCCCAATATCATTGGAGCAATCGATTGCACGCACGTCAATATATTGGCTCCAAAAGCAGAGGAACACAATTACGTGGACCGTCGGGGAATACACTCCAAAAACGTACAAATTGTAAATATATATTTTCAATTTTTAACTTTTTTCTTTGTGGCAGTCACGCGTCAAAAATGTCGTTTAGTTTATTATTGTTGTGTTTTTATCAAAACATAATTTTGTAGATTTCCGATTACACGACGCGGATTCTATCGATTAATGCGCGATATGCGGGCAGTACACACGACTCGTTTATTTGGCGACAATCGCAAATCAACGTCGAAATGGAGCGCTGCTTCTCTCGTGGGGAACGGTTTTTTTTAATTGGCGATTCGGGTTACCCCTTGCAACCGTGGCTCATGACACCCATCCTCCATCCGGCTCCGGATTCGCCCGAATACCGATATGTGTTTCGGTATTCTTCTGCAAGAAGTTGCATCGAAAGATGCAATGCTTTGCTGAAGGGACGTTTCCGATGCTTGATGGGGGAGCGTACACTGCGATATGCTCCGGCTGTTGCTGGAAGAATTACAACGGCATGCGCTGTATTATATAACATGTGCCTAGCAGGGAACGTCCAAGGTCCGAACTTTGATGACCCTGTTCGACCCGACGATCCCGATTT
Source organism: Cryptus armator (assembly GCA_963971235.1). Classification (NCBI taxonomy): domain Eukaryota; kingdom Metazoa; phylum Arthropoda; class Insecta; order Hymenoptera; family Ichneumonidae; genus Cryptus; species Cryptus armator. Next base: position 6,415,519 of record OZ020235.1, read on the forward strand.
CGAACGAATGACTGATGTTGAAGCCCGCGTCGAGGGCGAGAGAATTCGGTCACAAATAATCGCGACATATTTTACGAATGTTTAAACTTTCCGTCTTTCTCGTCGTAATTTTTTTAATCAGAATCATTCGATGTATAAAAATTGTCTGACAAAAAGAAATCGCAGCGAGATGCAGCCATTAGAAACAATCGGCGACTTGCGTTGGTAAATATAACCGTCCATTACAATGTTTCCTACATCACCGTTTGACCGTTATACGCTCGGGTCGTACGGATTGTAGCCGTTTTATAATCGTTATCGCAACGGGATTGGCGAGCGCATCGAAATTTAGTGCAAAACGGGTAATTTAAACGATTATTATATTTATTGCAATGCAATACGTGTCTTTGATGGTAAATAAGTTATTTTTCATTACAGATTGCCGGAGCTCTTCGCACACCGTAAAGGTACGCTGTCGTAACCGCCAACCGGTAGAGCCCCCAAAAATCATTTACCCCAAAATCATTTACCCCAAACACCATTTACCCCAAAATCATTTACCCCAAACACCATTTACCCCAAAATCATTTACTCCAAACATCATTTACCCCAAAATCATTTACCTCAAACACCATTTACCCCAAACACCATTTACCCCAAACACCATTTACCCCAAGATCATTTACCCCTAGATCATTTACCCCAAACATCATTTACCCGAATATCAGTTACTCCAAAATCATTTACCACAAACATTATATACCCCAAAACGATTTACTCTAAAAAGCGTACACCGCAAAATCTCTAGCTGTCTCAGACTCTATCGCATCTGAGTTTTTATCTAGAATAGTGATCGTCGTTTTTTTTTTCGATTCAGTATACATATATCGGGCGTTTGTTTATTTAGTAATAATCGTATCATAAACTCTAACTCTTGATAAAAAATACAGTGAAAAAAAGAACATATTTACTTCACTTTATTTGTCGAGGATTAATCGAACATTCGATCATACAAGTTTACTTATTTATTCGCAATGCCGCAATGTCATTTCTGCACTTCGTTTACCGCGTTTACGTAACGAATTGGCCGACTTTCTATATCGACAGACTTGCTATTAATTGTCAATGAATCACTTTGAGAACCAAAACTTCAAATGGAAAAAAAGATCTTAAAGTCCTGATCGGATATTTACGCTGACGCTAAATCAACGTTAAAGCTTTGTTATATCACGCCTAATGTGTGTACGACAACGATTAACGATATTCGTTTAATTGTTTGTCTCCAGTATTGATTTTAACAAAAATCCGTCTGGTAGCGGTTTTCCTTTTTTTTTTCTCTCTGCGACTCCTATGCGTCATTAAATCGTTATGAAACGGAAGCGGTTCAGGCAAACACGGTTTACGATTTATTTTATTTAAATGTTTAACTTGTATAGGTCTCTACTTTCATTGCACTGTTCGTATTTTTTTTTTCACATTGGCACGTCACGATTAGTAGAGTAAACTGTTTTATTTTCGCCTCGAGCTGCGATTTATTTATCTTTTTGTTCTTCTTACGTTTGTCTTTATTTTTTTCTTGCTTGAAATCGAAAGTCGAACATCGAATCGTACAAGGTATAAAAAAAACAAGTAACGAGCTAATAAACACGATTGGTTATTCGAAAGTTTAGAATTACTTTAATAATTCTTCTTTCGTTCCGTCTTCGCATGCCAGTGCATTCTAACAGGCGTTGAGTTTCTCGTATAGCGTCTTAATCATTTTCTTCGCTTCCGGACCGAGATTCTCATTCGTCAAGGATTTCTCGTACACTGTATACATTTAAAATTAAATTCAAATAAAGAATCGATCATGGCATAAGATAATAATACTTTTAATGATGAGTTCCGGATTCTGCATTAATAACGGAATCTTATCAGCGTGGCCCGCCGTTTTCTTTCGATTATCATCGAACTCGGAAAGCGAGCGAACACTCGAAGGATGCTGATCGGTAGCTGATTCCGAAGTCTCATCTCTTTTACGCTTGACCGATGGACCAGGGCTATCGAAATGAGTCTCGGATGACTCACTTTCGCAGTTCGGATTACGCGCATCGGTTGCGTCTGCTGTGAATTCGGGATTCTCTTGTCGGGGGAGTCTCATTGCGCTTTTATGCGGCAAATTTGATACATTTTTTTCAAGGGCTATATAAAACGATAAGGATAATGGTAAAAGATGGGGATGATAAGGATAGCTACTGAATGGATGACCATTATCAGACGAAGTACCATTCACGAAAGCCCCAGAATGTTCACGCATTTTTTCTAGAAACTGATGGATCATGCGAACCCGGTGCACCGGTTTCATAGAAGTTATTCCGCTCAAAGTACTCCATGCAGCATGAATATGTTCATCCTTCATTAAACTGTCTCGACTTTTTCTTCGCGTTAGCTTTAAATTATGCCGCACTACAAGTAAATCGAGATGGACTTTTTCTTGCAGTCGTTTTAACCCATCTGCGTACATAATTTTTTTTTTTTAACGATTTGATCTTGTAGAATTTCCTTCTAGGTACGAACGAAATCGAATCGTTGGTTCGTTCGTTTCGTTCGAATTTTTCAAACTTGTAAAAGTGGCTTTCCAATCATTAGGAAACGGATAGAATGGACCTATGAGAAGTTGTAACGAACCAGTATTTCCAAATTTTCTCTATTTGAGTATTTCTTTAATAAATAATTATTAATAGCTTTTTTTTAAATAACTTACCATATTAATAAAAAACATATACAAATTTTTTAATTCAACAGAAACATATTTTTATTTAAAACGTGATAAAAAAAAGACTTAAGGATCAAGGTAATGGAGAATGTAATGGCCATTACTTTTGTCACTATCCATTATCCGTTAATATGATCTTTTCATTTTTTTTTTATAAAAAGTATATTTTCTCACTACTATGATAGATTACTCTAAAAAAAAGATGGATATCGATGATTCGCAGCATAAATAAGCAAATAGAGTAAATTCGAAAATAATGGGTTCTTACAATTCTGGATTAGAAATCAGAAAGGGAATGTGGAATACGAAGCTTTAACAAACGTACTTAGATACTCTGATTTGAAATGATAATTCTAGGACGGCCGATTCAAATATATATACCCAAAAACTTGCAAATTTCCGGATTGGTGGACAGGTTGTGTTTCAAGGTCCTGTGATACCTTTCGAGAACATTATTCGTGCGACGTTTCTGTGAAAAAATGCTGAATCCTGAAGGATATACTCTTTTCATCCAGAAGGAGTCGTAATAATCGAAGAGTGGTGTCATGATGACCGACAGCTCAGCGTTTGAATTCATTTTTTCCTTCAGAGAGCTAAAAGCTTCTTCAATTATCTCGGGGGGAAGAAACGCCAGATTCATCAAGTCCCGTTCAATAATTTTTGCGTCTCTAAGAATCTCGACATTTACAGATTTGGCACGCGTCATAATGGCCAATTTATTGCTCTTCTTGAGTATAGCCTATAAGGGATATAGCCGAAATATATAAATAATTAACTGTTCTGGAAAAATACTCTACCAAAAAATGATTGAACAGTCATATGAACGCGAATGGAGGGAAGAAAGAACACTTTGTGATATAATAATGCCTATTCAATACGAACATGGCAATGGTGAAAAAAACACCCGAGTAGCGTTGCATCGGGGAACATCTTCGATAAGGATGCTTGCAAGGCTTTCTCGTAATCCGTCATGATGCTCATTGGAGACAAGTGAGGCACCAGCTTGGAGACGATAAGAGACAGCACAGAAGAATACGCTGCTGTAGTTTTCCTACTCATTAGAGCCCAAGCAATAGGCAAAACCTGATTGAATCGAACCGTTTAGATTATTCACTCTTAAATGCCTTAAATCACCTGAACGTATGCCGGACTACTCTTATCTACTTGACTCTACTCCAATACTAGCCTCTGCTACGTGCAAACTGTAACTTGTATTCGCGCTCAGGGGTGCCTCGTGAACTTGTTTGCGCGCGCGACTCAGAGGTATCGGCACAAGATATTAAAGAAAAACGCCATGAAAAAAGTTGGTCAACATTTCAAAAGGATAGCCTGAAAACTCTTTTTTTTGCGAACGTACACCGCGTTGACGAACGATGTTTCGAAAAAAAAAAAAAAAAAAACCCATTTATAGCTTCGATGTACTCTGCAATTGAAATGATAGTGACCGAAATGATTCGAATTTCGCTCTCAAAATTTAATAGTATTTTTATACCAGTGGATATAATCTAGTAATGTAATAAAAAAAGAATCGACTTTTTGAAAATTTCACAGTGGAATAAACCCTTAAGGAATTGTAATTAAAACGGAAAAATTACAATTACTCCAGATAATTAGATAATTATAGTTTCTGAGAAATAAAATAACAAAAGTAATTCCGGCTTTCCACCTACATTCTGAACGCACCTCGTCATTCATTTCTGCCATCACCGTCAACAACTGGTACCCGCCTGTAATGTTAGGAACGACGTCGAACGTCGCATCGATGAAAACATGAAGCGCGTTTTCAAAATACGATGAGTACGTCGGTGACCCAAATATGACGTGCGCGAAGCCATCTTTGTCTTGCACAGTCCATGCTTTTAGATGGTGAGCAGTTTTTTCGATTTGTCCAGAGTTATCGGCAAACGTTACATCGTATTGGAGTCTTTCAACCCACTGATCCGATGAAAGAATCTCTGCTATTTGATCTAACTCCGTGGGTAACGGAGGTTGATCCTCATTTCTCCACTTGATTAGAGAATTCTCGATTGTTGGGTATGGGCAGAATTGAGCTGCTACGAGATGTCTAAAATACGGGTTTTTTTTCGTAGAGAGAGTAGTCATTGTTAGAAACTAAGAAAGAACCAAAAGACTTTGATACATTACTCTTTTGCCACATCATCGTAAATGTCTTTAGGATTCATTGGTCGCGACTTGATGGCCTGATACAGCGCTTCTCGGAAAGCTGCTTTTTCGTCGGTAAAGGACTCCTTACAATTTTCGTCGTGGTTTTCCGTACACGTGAAAACTCCGTCATGGGATATTTCGCCCTTACCGGTGCACTCGAGCTCCGTTTCCAAATTTTTACATCTTAAATACCTAAAAACGAAGAAGATTTGATATTTTTTACAGACATTTAAAGAAATAGTGTTATTTCCACTATTATCCGTTCGTTTCGTTGTTTTTTTTTTTCTTTAAAAGAGCAATGGACGAGAGAAAAAAGTTAAAATAGTATATCATGACACGAGTGCGGGAAAACTCATTCCTTGCGAACGTGAATTTGCAGCAAAAAGTAAACGTAACCACTTGTTTCATTTAACGTACGTTCACGACGTTCCTCGTAAGCAGTTATTCATTTATCACGGATTCGTAAAAAAGATAAATAAAATTAAAAAAAAAAAAACTTTCATCGTAGAATTATTATCCATTTTCGTACGTTCCGCACCAATGGTTCACATTGGACGTAGAAATGTATTGATGAGTTAAGCTGTACTTTCTCGTGGATGGAAACGCAGTGATACGATGATATATTATCACGGTGCAGCCTTTGATAAGAATGCTACTCAGGTATTGACGTTACTAAATAGTTGTTGAGTCAACCTATAAACTGAATTAATATAAAAATTGTAAACTTGTATCGGTCATGGCATTACAAATACACGGGAACGAGTGGGTGAGAAGGAGCGTCGATGATATAGGTGCCAGCGTTAAGGCGAACCGTATTTTCCGAACGTCGAGACACACCGATTCGAATCCTTGCATACGAACGATTGTACAAAGTTTGTAAAACGATGATGAGCGGAGGTCCCAAAACTAGATAAATTCTACAGACATAATTGATACCTTTAACAACAACAACGTTATTCATAACGCTTCATTCTAATCTTCTTTTTGTTTCATTAACAACTCGCACGCGGTTTGTTCGATTGATTAGAAAACAAAAACAACAAAAACTGTAGAATCTTCAAAAAAAAATTAAAAAACCCGCATTTTGGAGATGCTTTTGAAATGCAGCTTTCCCTAGATATATCAATGCGTTCAATCTTTCCAAAGGTGATCTATATAAACTAACGACACTATCAAGAAGGTTGATAAAACAGAAGTACATTTTTTACAATATACATTTCATAATTTATTCTTGTAGAATAATAACCATAATTCGAATCTTTTCTTTTGTCATATTTCATCATTGACCGTACGTATTTGGCTCGTTACAATAAGCAACTAAGCTGTGCAGCAGCTGTGTGCAGTAGCAGCTTCTACGTTGTAGTAAAACATTTTAATTCTTAGATCTCGCCAATGAATAAATGAATACGCACGTGAAAAAAAAGTTGTAACAGAGTTAAAGCAATGTTTAGAATGCAACATTGTGAACAATAAACGTATAAAATAAATATCATAAACATTTTTTTCAGTATAATTTGTTCGTTCCCTGGTAGCAACGGCTTTTCGCAGCGCTATAAATTGCTGAGTAATGAATATATTGATTTCACGGATCGAAATACGTCCATCAAAAGATGTAAACATCTATCATTGAAATAAACATACTTCACACGTAAATAAATTTATTCCAACGGGTCACTACTTACATTTTCGTTTGTCCATCTTTATTTGTGTATTGGGAATGCCGATGATATGTGTATCCTTCGTACACACATCTCGGCATCTTGCGCGGCTTTATCGGTTTCTCCCGAGGTTCTCGGATTTTTTTCGATCTTTGCTTCGTTGTGACGGAGCATTGAACATTTTTTCCTTTTGCGGACAGTTTGCGTCCCATCCTGACACTACGATTCCCGAACTGAATCTCGATTCCCCCCGATTCCCCCCCGATTCCTGTACTTCACTCGTAATTATTCTGGTCGTTAACCGCTGTTTCGTCTTATGCGTTACGAGATCAACGCTACGTGAGCCTTCAGCCAAGACTGTTATTTTGCAAACAATCGTTGTCATCGACAAATGACTATCGAGCTCCGTAGGCTTCACTCGATATAAATATGTATATATATATATGTAGTAGCGGTTCGTAAAGCGCGCACTCTACTCGCGCTCGCGCCCATTTAACGAAATCAACAAATGAACATGATTTTGGGGTATACGCCATTCTGAGTAAATTATTTTGGGGTGTGTGCCTTTTGGTGTAAATGACTTTGGGGTATATAATATTTCGTGTAAAAAATGTTGGAGTATATAATATTTCGTGTAAAAAATGCACACACCCCACACACCCCAAAAGGCACACACCCCAAAATAATTTACTCAGAATGGCGTATACCCCAAAATCATGTTGATTTGTTGATTTCGTTAAATGGGAAAATGTTGGAGTATACGCTGGAGTATACGTTACCGACATGTTCTGCCGAAGTCAAAGTCGCGATTCTTGAACTCGTTGCCGCTTGTCTCGAGCGTCAACCAGGACTTTGGCTGGGCTTTGGTATTCGCCGTTGAAGATATCGCAACGGGCAAAGAATACGCTTTGAAGGTAAATATTCATTTTTTAAAAATAATAATAATTCCATGATAATATAATAATAGTAATAATAATAATGATAATCTTATAATTATTTATTTGACAGGTTTCTCCTTTACAATCGCTTTATAAAAAATAAAAAAATTAGTACTCTAAGTAATGACTTACAAAATATAAAAAACTCAAAATTAAATGAAACTTTTTTTTTTTAACAATCACTCATATTTTTTTGACTGTTAGCCATCTTTTTGATAATAATGATAATAACAATGTAATATATAATAATTATGAAAAATAAATAGTTTGTTATTATTCATATATATATTTTTTTTTCGGCAGAGACTGATCGCCGTAGACGAAGAAGCCAACAATAGTATTATACAAGAGATCGAAACATTGAAGAGACTCTCAGGACATCCGAACGTAATTCAGTATCTTTGCGCTCAGAGGACAGATAGAGAGATCGCAAAGGTTGCGAATATTTGTTAGTAACAGAATTATGTCCGTGCGGTACGCTTGCGGACATTCTTCGCGGCGCAACGTCGACGAGTACCCTGAGTTTGGCTCAAGTCTGCAAAGTGGCTTATCAAGCGACGAGAGCGGTGCATCACATGCACAGTCAGCAACCCCAACCGATAATCCATTGGGACATAAAATTAGAGAATTTTTGGATCGGCAGCGATAGCCTCGTTAAATTATGCGATTTCGGTAGCGCGTCAACGCAACAGATATTGCCAGATCCGTCATGGAACGCACAAAAGCAATCTACTCTCGAGGATCAGATGTCGCGTTTCACAACTCCAATGTACAGACCTCCGAAGATGATGGACACGTGGAACAACGAGCCTATAGGACCGTCAGTTGATTGTTGGGCTCTCGGATGTATTTTTTACGCACTCGTCTGTCTTCGTCATCCGTTTCCGGAAGGTAAAAAATCGTTTTCTCGCGTTATAATGCGATTAAAATCTCCAATTATCTGTTTAATTTTTTTTTTTTTTTAATTTATCAACAGGAAACAAATTGGCGATAACGAACGCAAGGTATACTCCGTTAGCGCCGAATCCGCGATTGTCATGCATTCACGAGTTGGTAAAAGGATGTCTCGAAGCGTCGCCCGTGAAGAGGCTAACGACATCGATGCTTCTCGAGCGTCTAGCAGCGATCGCGGAATCGAATAATTTCGATCCCCGCGAACCGGCGAAGATCGAGGTCGTCGCGAAAGCTCTGCCACAACCGAGACCGAGAGAATGAGATTATACGATATTATGGAAGGAAAAGCGTGTATCGTACTCGACGACGCTACCGTACGCGACGATGTAACGATAGTCGTCTCACATGCGCGACAACAACTCGGTTGTGTAATATGAATAAAGATAGCATCGCTGCTCTTTCACACGGGTTACGTACCGCTGCTTTTGTAGAGTACACTATCCTTCGAGAAACACGATCTCGACGATACCCCCGAAATAGGCGGTAAATTTCGTATTGTACTCAACGTTATAATAGGCGAAAAGAACCCGAAGATATCGAGGATTCCAGCGCCTCGGGAGGTCGAAGGGACACGAAAACTAACACGAAGAACCTCTTTGTGGTGATGAAGAACTCGATGAACATCGGAACGTTGATAAATTCGCCGAAGCAGATCTCTTGAATCTCCCAATGCCAGCGGCACACAGTGTGCCGAACGCACCGGCGCCATCTCCCTCCGTCGCTTCGGGATTAGATATTTTTTCGTCCGCGAGCGCTAATGAAAGCGATCTTCTCGGGGGTTTTGTGGCTTTTAATCAACAAACGAGGGATTCTAATACTCCGCAATCGGCGAGTCCGGCACCCGCCGGTACACCGATACATTCGAGTCCCCGAATGCATAAGTCTAATACTTCAAACGATAACAGCGCAGCGGTAAGCGGTCTCGCGGGAGACTCGTCGGTATTCAACAATAAACCGGCGAAAGCGGGCGATGCTTTCGAGGATTTGCTCGGTAGTCAATTTTTTTTTATGATTTTTTTTTAGCGATCAGCGAATTCGTTTTAATCGCGAGAGATTCCCGATAACAAAAAAAATATATATCTTGTTTGATTGTTGCAGCAAGCGGGAACCGCGAACGAAAATATAGCGAAATTGATCTTCATGGAACTGAATAATGCGTGGAGGGGAGGGGAGGGGAGGGATCGAGTGAGCGGGGGTCTCGATTCCTGACACGGCGGCGGCGGCGGCGGCGGCGGCGGCGGTAACTTTATATATATAGAGAGATATATATATTTATTTCTTCTAAAGTGGACAAAAAACGTGCGTTCCGGATGACAATGCAGCAACAAACATTCATTCTGGATATCCTTGAGAAAAATCCCGAAATGGTTACAAAAAAATTCGTTGGTAATCACGCGCGCCAACATTATCAACAGTTATGGGCCGAGATGGCGGAGACACTCAACACGCAATTTGGAACAATGAGAGACGGAAATCAGTGGCAACGGGTAAGTAAATATAAATTACTCGGTAATCGAATGGGAAATACTCGGCCTTCTGGTCGAGAGTACATCGCGCGCGCGCGTGTCCCACGACGTTTTTTGTCCCCCTTTTCTGTGTTTTGCATGCATTCGAAGTGTTCGTTCGAATGCTGAAAAGAGAAATAATAATTTTTGTTTAAAAAAAAAATATTAATTCGCCAAACTGATTTAAGGAAAATCGGAGCCCCGTCGTAATCGTACTATGTATGCTATTGCTATATAATGTAAAAAAAAAAAGTGTTCCCGCATGAAAGCAAAGATGCGGGCAATGTATAGACGAAGAGGATGAGCGAAAAAAAAAAATTTAGCGTTGTAATGGAGATTCACACATCGTCGAATATTATTATATATTAGTAACGGAAAAAATAGTTTACGAAATAAATAAAGTAGAGCTAATTAAAGTGAAGAAAATAAAAATATGAAAATGAAAAAAAAACAGTAATAATGATAATGAAATAAATAGATAAAATGTATTGATAACCCGTGAATAATCATGAGCGGTGAGAATAACGCGAAAGATTTTTAGTATGAGAACAGTTTTATACATAATGTTAAATATACATGCTACGAATAAAACATTTATACACGGTGAGGCAAAAGTAACAGAAGCTCTCGGATTGTAATTGTGTAATGATATCGAGATGAGGCGTTAAAAAAAATTCGAGAGTCCATAGTTCTTCCGTTACTTCTTGATACGCTTTATACGAGAATAAAATAATTTAAATAAAATAAAATAATTTAAAAAAAATAAAAAAAACGAGAAATAAATAATTTTGGGCCCAATACCGCGCAATATCTAACGATAACTCAAATTTTTTTTTTTAATGAAAATTATTCTTTTATTTTTCTGAACGCGTATGAATTTTTTCAGATTTTTATCTTGGGTTTGAATTATTTTTTTATATGGAAAAAATGTATAGAAAAACAAAAAATTCAAACCCAGTATTTTTTTACAGAACATCAACGATTGGATCGGCCGAGTCAAAGTGAAAGCTGCGAAAATAAAGAACAGCGTTTCAAAAACGGGCGGGCGATCGCCGTTAAACATTTTCTTAACCGATGCCGAAGAACGAATTTTGGAAATTAAAGGCAACAGCTGTCACGACGGCGACGGTCAAACGAAGGAAGCCGGTTTGACTACTCATAACACGAAGCCGAGCAAACGCGCGTCTACGCCGAAGTCCGAAGTTCCGAAGAAACCGACCGCATCCACGGATCAAGAGTTTTCGGAAGAAAGATCTTAAAAATGCCTTCTCTCGACCGGCCCGATAATTTGAACTTCGATGGTGCTTCTCCCGCTCCGCACAAGCACGCTGCTGCCATTTCGAATGACGGGGCGAAAAAAAAAAAATTTTCTCAAGTCGACATGACGCAGGCATCCGGTTCCTCAATTTCGGAATCGATTATTAATGATTGCGAGCAAAGCGATATCGAGTTTGCACAAGAAGATCGGTGGTCAGACGATAATTACGTGTCAGAGGAGGAGGATCACATTCTGATGAGTAATAAATATACGACGTTAGAAGAACTCAAAAGAAAAGCGACGGCGAACATCGAAGTTGAAGCATCGAGGTCGAAAAAAATCCGGGCGGACAACGACGATGCTACGAATCATGATACCATCGAGGAAAAATGTTTCATTCCCGCAACACCGAAACAAAAAACAATTTGCACTCAAACTGAAGAACCGTATGACGTTATTCCCCATTTAATTGAGGTCTCCCGGCAGTTGAAGGAGACATGCGAAAATGATTTCTACGTTCTTACGTCAATCGCGGAGCAGCAAATGAACGAAAAAAAAAAAAAAATCGGAAAAGTCATAATCGTTCACGGGAATTTTTTAATTTTTTCTTTTACCGAAATCTTCACTGTTTCAAGTTATACTTTTTACTGTTTTTCAATGCTTCCTCGACAATGAAGCAGAGACAAAAAAAATCGAAGTAGAAAACTTAAAAAAAAAAAAAACAAAGAAATTTTGTTTCTCGAGAAAAAAACTGTTTTTTCTCGAGAAACAAAAACTTCGTTGTTTTTTTTTTTTTTTTAAGTTTTCTACTTCGATTTTTTTTGTAATCGAAAATCGAAGTAGAAAACTTAAAAAAAAAAAAAAACAACGAAGTTTTTGTTTCTCGAGAAAAAACAGTTTTTTTCTCGAGAAACAAAATTTCTTTGTTTTTTTTTTTTTTTTAAGTTTTCTACTTCGATTTTTTTTGTAATCGAAAATCGAAGTAGAAAACTTAAAAAAAAAAAAAAAACAACGAAGTTTTTGTTTCTCGAGAAAAAACAGTTTTTTTCTCGAGAAACAATATTTCTTTGTTTTTTTTTTTTTTAAGTTTTCTACTTCGATTTTCGATTACAAAAAAAATCGAAGTAGAAAACTTAAAAAAAAAAAAAAAAAACGAAGTTTTTGTTTCTCGAGAAAAAACAGTTTTTTTCTCAGTTTTTTTCAGTTTTTTAAGTTTTCTACTTCGATTTTTTTTGTAATCGAAAATCGAAGTAGAAAACTTAAAAAAAAAAAAAAAACAACGAAGTTTTTGTTTCTCGAGAAAAAACAGTTTTTTTCTCGAGAAACAAAATTTCTTTGTTTTTTTTTTTTTTAAGTTTTCTACTTCGATTTTTTTTGTCTCTGCTTCATTGTCGAGGAAGCATTGAAAAACAGTAAAAAGTATAACTTGAAACAGTGAAGATTTCGGTAAAAGAAAAAATTAAAAAATTCCCGTGAACGATTATGACTTTTCCGATTTTTTTTTTTTTTTTCGTTCATTTGCTGCTCCGCGATTGACGTAAGAACGTAGAAAACATTTTCGCATGTCTCCTTCAACTGCCGGGAGACCTCAATTAAATGGGGAATAACGTCATACGGTTCTTCAGTTTGAGTGCAAATTGTTTTTTGTTTCGGTGTTGCGGGAATGAAACATTTTTCCTCGATGGTATCATGATTCGTAGCATCGTCGTTGTCCGCCCGGATTTTTTTCGACCTCGATGCTTCAACTTCGATGTTCGCCGTCGCTTTTCTTTTGAGTTCTTCTAACGTCGTATATTTATTACTCATCAGAATGTGATCCTCCTCCTCTGACACGTAATTATCGTCTGACCACCGATCTTCTTGTGCAAACTCGATATCGCTTTGCTCGCAATCATTAATAATCGATTCCGAAATTGAGGAACCGGATGCCTGCGTCATGTCGACTTGAGAAAATTTTTTTTTTTTCGCCCCGTCATTCGAAATGGCAGCAGCGTGCTTGTGCGGAGCGGGAGAAGCACCATCGAAGTTCAAATTATCGGGCCGGTCGAGAGAAGGCATTTTTAAGATCTTTCTTCCGAAAAACTCTTGATCCGTGGATGCGGTCGGTTTCTTCGGAACTTCGGACTTCGGCGTAGACGCGCGTTTGCTCGGCTTCGTGTTATGAGTAGTCAAACCGGCTTCCTTCGTTTGACCGTCGCCGTCGTGACAGCTGTTGCCTTTAATTTCCAAAATTCGTTCTTCGGCATCGGTTAAGAAAATGTTTAACGGCGATCGCCCGCCCGTTTTTGAAACGCTGTTCTTTATTTTCGCAGCTTTCACTTTGACTCGGCCGATCCAATCGTTGATGTTCTGTAAAAAAATACTGGGTTTGAATTTTTTGTTTTTCTATACATTTTTTCCATATAAAAAAATAATTCAAACCCAAGATAAAAATCTGAAAAAATTCATACGCGTTCAGAAAAATAAAAGAATAATTTTCATAAAAAAAAAAAATTTGAGTTATCGTTAGATATTGCGCGGTATTGGGCCCAAAATTATTTATTTCTCGTTTTTTTATTTTTTTTAAATTATTTTATTTTATTTAAATTATTTTATTCTCGTATACAGCGTATCAAGAAGTAACAGAAGAACTATGGACTCTCGAATTTTTTTTAACGCCTCATCTCGATATCATTACACAATTACAATCCGAGAGCTTCTGTTACTTTTGCCTCACCGTGTATAAATGTTTTATTCGTAGCATGTATATTTAACATTATGTATAAAACTGTTCTCATACTAAAAATCTTTCGCGTTATTCTCACCGCTCATGATTATTCACGGGTTATCAATACATTTTATCTATTTATTTCATTATCATTATTACTGTTTTTTTTTCATTTTCATATTTTTATTTTCTTCACTTTAATTAGCTCTACTTTATTTATTTCGTAAACTATTTTTTCCGTTACTAATATATAATAATATTCGACGATGTGTGAATCTCCATTACAACGCTAAATTTTTTTTTTTCGCTCATCCTCTTCGTCTATACATTGCCCGCATCTTTGCTTTCATGCGGGAACACTTTTTTTTTTACATTATATAGCAATAGCATACATAGTACGATTACGACGGGGCTCCGATTTTCCTTAAATCAGTTTGGCGAATTAATATTTTTTTTTTAAACAAAAATTATTATTTCTCTTTTCAGCATTCGAACGAACACTTCGAATGCATGCAAAACACAGAAAAGGGGGACAAAAAACGTCGTGGGACACGCGCGCGCGCGATGTACTCTCGACCAGAAGGCCGAGTATTTCCCATTCGATTACCGAGTAATTTATATTTACTTACCCGTTGCCACTGATTTCCGTCTCTCATTGTTCCAAATTGCGTGTTGAGTGTCTCCGCCATCTCGGCCCATAACTGTTGATAATGTTGGCGCGCGTGATTACCAACGAATTTTTTTGTAACCATTTCGGGATTTTTCTCAAGGATATCCAGAATGAATGTTTGTTGCTGCATTGTCATCCGGAACGCACGTTTTTTGTCCACTTTAGAAGAAATAAATATATATATCTCTCTATATATATAAAGTTACCGCCGCCGCCGCCGCCGCCGCCGCCGTGTCAGGAATCGAGACCCCCGCTCACTCGATCCCTCCCCTCCCCTCCCCTCCCCTTCGGGAGAGGAATATATTCTAAGTCCCTATACGGGGGACTTAGAATATTTTTCTCTCTCCCCACTCGCTCGACCCCTCCCCTGCCACTCCGCCCCCGCTCGCTCAAAAGGAGCCCCAGCCCAAAATATTCTAAGTCCCCATAGGGGGGCGGGGGATATATTCTAAGTCCCTAAAGAGGGCCTCAGCCCGAAATATTCTAAGTCCCCCTTAGAGGGACTTAGAATATTTGCGGGCGAGGGGGGGGGGGGGGGGGGCGAAAATATTCTAAGTCCCTCTAAGGGGGACTTATTTAGTTTTATTTATTGTATAGAACTTATTTTCCGGGGAGGAGGAGCGTGGGAGGGGAAGGCCAAAATATTCTAAGTCCCTCTAAGGTGGACTTATTTAGTTTTATTTATTGTATAGAACTTATTTTCCGGGGAGGAGGAGCGTGGGAGGGGAAGGCCAAAATATTCTAAGTACCTTTAGAGGGGACTGTCTAAGTAAAAATACAAAAAAAAGCGGCTGCGGCGCCGGTTAGTGAAAAGTTGCGGCGGTGATGAGACATTTTTATAATGTCGATAAAAGGAATGCGAGCGCGCGAAGCGCGCGAGCCCGGGGAACCTCTAGTATATATATATATTATAGAGTTTTATTTAAATCAAAATAATATTTATTGTTTGTATATATTATCGTACTTTTTTATTTTTTTTCGGTCGTTGCTTCGCCAATGCCTTTCGACATTCTAATCGTTTTTTTGTTTGTTTATAGCAACCGATTTATTTATTTTTTTTCGATGGCAAAACGATTGTTTTTTGTCATCGAGCATCGTAAAATCGAAGTAGAAAACTTAAAAAAAAAAAAAACAAAGAAATTTTGTTTCTCGAGAAAAAAACTGTTTTTTCTCGAGAAACAAAAACTTCGTTGTTTTTTTTTTTTTTTAAGTTTTCTACTTCGATTTTCGATTACAAAAAAAATCGAAGTAGAAAACTTAAAAAAAAAACAACGAAGTTACTTCGATTTTTTTTGTCTCTGCTTCATTGTCGAGGAAGCATTGAAAAACAGTAAAAAGTATAACTTGAAACAGTGAAGATTTCGGTAAAAGAAAAAATTGAAAAATTCCCGTGAACGATTATGACTTTTCCGATTGACTTTTTTTTTCGTTCATTTGCTGCTCCGCGATTGACGTAAGGACGTAGAAAACATTTTCGCATGTCTCCTTCAACTGCCGGGAGACCTCAATTAAATGGGGAATAACGTCATACGGTTCTTCAGTTTGAGTGCAAATTGTTTTTTGTTTCGGTGTTGCAGGAATGAAACATTTTTCCTCGATGGTATCATGATTCGTAGCATCGTCGTTGTCCGCCCGGATTTTTTTCGACCTCGATGCTTCAACTTCGATGTTCGCCGTCGCTTTTCTTTTGAGTTCTTCTAACGTCGTATATTTATTACTCATCAGAACGTGATCCGCCTCCTCTGACACGTCATTATCGTCTGACGCCTTTTTTTCGTGAAAAATAAAACGATTTTTTTTCTTTCTTTTTTAAACGAAACTATCACCAAAGTATTATTATTTTTATTTACTTGTTATTCGAGAAAAGAAACCAACGATATTTTTTGTTTTTCGAAAAAAACAATTACTAAAACTATTTTTTTACGAGAGAAGAAAACGATTTCAGTTTTTCACGAAAAATATATACCGATGGTTTTTTTCGAATTAAGGATGCATCGAAATATGAATTCGAGAAAAAAATTGAAAGATATCGCGGAGATACATAAATATTAACTTAACTGTGTGGTTGCATAACAATTCGAGGTCATTACATAGAACTTATGGGTGCATAGAACGTAATGATATCGAGTTTAATCGATATATTCGAAGCTCGCGCGGAGAAAAAAAAAATTCGTATTAAAATAATCGATGTGAAGATAAAAAAAAATATGTATTTCCGTTGCATCGACGTATTTAACTTTACGGTTTATGAAATGCATTGGATTCGATTGAATTGGAATTATCAGAATTTACCGCGCGCATCAACAAGAGGCACTTCGATGGCCGATTGTAATTAATTGTCTCTTAACTGACATTTCTTAGGGTCCATTTTACTGTTGTTTAATAAATTATTTATATATAACATTTCACGTCGACTGCTTTTCCGGGTTTTCGGACGAATATTGCCTTTTTAATGTATCTGATGTACCGATAATAGACTGTGCCGCAGAGGGATCATAGAAATATTTTATTCCATTGACAATACAGTCGTTTAACTCCCTTGAGTCGGTGAAAAAAAAAAAACTTTAACGTGACTAGCGATATTCGTAATGATATGATATAACGTAATATGGAAGAACAATAAAATAAATCCGCAATAAATATTATTATTATTATTATTAATATACATTTTTTTTTATTGGTACATTTTTGTAATTTATATTATAACATATAAAAAGCTTCGTTCACAACAACGCAGTTGAACGATGAACGATGAAGCCGATACTGCCTCGACGATAGACGGCGGCGCACAAACGCTTCAAAAACTGAAAAAAAAATGAATAGAAAAAAATAATATCAAATATAAGTAGAAATGAAAAAAAAAAAGAAAAAAAAACATGAAATAACTTACCTACGACGATAAAAACCTTCGGTCTCTAGCGACAAAGAACGGCGACGATGACGGGAGGATTCTCTCGATGAGGCCGCGCGACACAGCCGAACAATGAAGCCGATATCGCCTCGACGATAGACGGCGGCGCACAAATGCTCCAAAAACTGAAGAAAAAATAGAAAAAAAGAATAGAAAATATAAGCAGAGAAGATAAAAAATAAAAAAAAAGAGATGAAATAACTCCTACTTACCGAAATGAATAACTTTGGGCCCTTGCGACGGAGAACGACGATGATGAAGGGGAGGTTCTCTTGATGCAGCCGAACGACGAAGAAATCGACCCGATGACCTGAAATTAAAAAAAAATAGAAAAAATTATAAAACATTATTTACAAAGAAAGTCGGGGTTGAAGTCGAGCACGTGTTACGTGCTCGAACTCCAACCGCACGAGTTTAAAAAAAAATTTATTTGCAAAAACTACACGAACACGAAACATCAAAAACATATAATTTTTACTTACTTTATTTATTTTTTCTTTGAGGAGAATGAGTAGCGCGGATGTGAATAGTTCACGAATTTTCGCGGTCGGGGATTATTACTCCGAACGAAACAATTTTCAACGCCGATGACAGGTTGATGGTGACTAAAATGACGAACCGAACATATGACTCGGCGTTTGCATTACGACGGTACGGTAGCGACGTCGTGTCGTTTGCCGTGTCGTTTACCGTGTCGTTAATCGTATCGCTGTGGTCCCGTAAACTCAGGATCCCACTCCAGGTCGATCGAGATTAGCCCCAGAGTAAATCCGTTAGTTCTGGAAATTAAGTCCTTAATTTGCAGAATTTCGAGGGGAAGAAAAATCGAGCTTATTTGGTGCCCTTCGCATCGAGGAATAGTAGGTAACGAAGTTGCGGATAAATTGGCTGTTGACGCGCGTATAAATGGCATAGCTTGTGATTTTAGACCGATGCACAGAGCACTAGCTAAATCGGCTTTGGTGCATTTTAAAGAAATAGAAGACGCTAAAGTTCGAGATTCTTTTAAGATAAAAGGTTGTATTTACGATTCACTTAGGAAGAAACAGGGAGGTGCCCCTTGGTTTTGTAAGGGTAAATTATCTAGGAAACTGATAACTGGGATAAATAGAATTCGAACTGGACACACAAGTACTAAGGGTCATTTATTTAGGGTCGGTTCATCGGATTCTTCGGCGTGTGTTTGTGGTATCGATCCACAAGATTTAAATCATGTTTTCTGGGCTTGTCCTCGGACTCACGAGCATACGGTTAAATTATTGGGGGCTCTCGCTGGGATTGGAATCCATCCTCCGCTAGAAATTAGAAGTTTGTCCTTTTCAGATTCTGAAAAGGTTCTGCAATTGATTGTCGATTTTGCCAAGGAAGCAAAGGAGATTTGCGATTTATTTTATTAATAGAGTGATTGTGATTGTACCAACTGTGATATTTCGTTTGAAAAGATTGTTGACTTTAAATACCTTGAGGTCATATTTTTTCTACACACGAAAAAAAAAAAAAAAAAAAAAATCGGAGAATAAAGAGAAAGAAATAATGAAACTTATGCGTTAGTAATAACTTCATATTTGTAAGACTGTGATAAAAATTTACTTGTAGGTTTTATATGCTATGTTTAATAGCTTTTTATATACCAACCGTCCTATAAAAATACCTAGGCGCCGAGCGAAGGCCATAGTCATAGTACTTCTGGTTATATTGGTGGAGGCGCCACATCAGCTCAGTCTATCGTTCGAGGAATTTTGGCCGGCGCGGATTCATTTCCTGTGGCCAGACTGAATCTTCAGTCGCATTGAAAGAAGAAGAAGAACTTAAGTCTGCGACGTGGATAAGCGACTCAGAAATCGATTCCGCAATGCAACAAACGTCTAACTATCAACACCGATAACAAGCGCCAAGAAGAGACCGCACATTGTTCTTTCGAAACAAAGTCGCTGGAATCCTCTTTGCCGGAAGTTTCCTCACAAGCAGAACGTAAGTAATTCAAAATTGATCGACTAAATAAAAAAATCCTTAGGTACGAAATCGTGGCTATTTTGTTACGGTTTGCTATTTTGATTAGTATGTTTGCACGTTTCCTGAACGTCATAAAAACAGATGATCTTCTACACAATCGTCATGTAAAAACTATCGGAAAGTGTACAAAGCTCTGGCATAAGGCTGCATTGCCGAAAGCCGCTGAAATAATAAGCAATAGTCCCCCGATGGAACTCTTTATATGACGCTCTGACTCAGTGTTACATCCCCGTAACGCCACCACATAGCGCCAAGACACAAGCAACCCTCCAAGCATGTACGCAGGGTTCGAGCGTGGGCCTTGGGGCAGTAGCTAAGGGAAGGGGGTTGCTTGGGCCTCAGTTTGCGCAGGCAATAAGAGATCCTTCCAGAAAAGTAGGAAGTGGTAGACGGGAAGTTCGGGCCAATGAGCTACGAGAAAATTTGCCCTCTCCGACTCGTACGCGTAGACAAAGATAGTATACATATTAGTATATAAGACCGAAATCTCGTACAGAAAATCAGTTCTTGTAAATATTTCAACCTCTTCGGATCGAGCTAGAACGGCTCGTCCATTTTTTTCAAGTAAAATAGTTTTAAATGGAATCTTCGAATTCTTTCCGAGCTGCGCGGTCCACCGCGAACTCATCAACAAATCTTTAAAACAATTCCCAGTTGCGCGGTCCACCGCGAGCTATGGAACCATTTTCTAAAATCCACCGGGCTGCGCGGTCCACCGCGAGCTCACTAGATATCCTATTTTTAACCAATACCGTAAATTGCGCGGACCACCACGAATTTCTCTTTCCTTTAAACTCAACAATTCCTTATTATCCTAAATAATCGCCAAAATATTCAAAAACTACTATTCAACAAAATTACAGTACAACCAAATCACCAAGCCCGTATCCAAGACTAATTAGCTTTTGCTAAGGTCTAAAACAGGGCAAATTCATTGATGTTACTCGGACGTAACATCAGATTCTAAGTAGTACACGCGACTTGTCAACCTTATTTGAGTTTCTAAGCTTGAACGATCCTTTCACTGGCAATGATATTTTATATATACAGGAATATTGTCGAGTGATGGCGCCGATAGCGCGAGCTTTGGACGTACTTCAAGGCCAAAATAAGGTTTACTATGGTCTGCTTCTTCCGCCTTTGACTGTCCGTAAAGTTAAACTCAAGCGTGACGTTTCAACTAGACGTTTCAATAAAATATTCGCGTTTGACGACAAAGAGGGTCGTGCGCTAATCGCCGCGATTACGCATCCCTCCTTTAAACTTACTTGGTTTGAGAAGGCCAATCAAACGTTCATAAACTGAATCTCGATTTGAGTAAAATGCGAAATATGTTTCGGAAGGCTGTGGAACCTTTCCACTAATCACGACAGCCTGAATCGAGTCAAGATCATGATAAAAAAAAAACAAATCTCTCTATATATATAAAAACATTTCGCCGCTGTCGCAGCCACCGCCGCCGCCGTGTACAAGAATCGAGGGGAGGGCAAAAATATTCTAAGTCCCTCTAAGGGGATTCCCCCTTGGGCATCCTATCGACCAAAAATATTCTAAGTCCCTCTAAGGGGGACTTAGAATATTTTTTTATTTATTTTTTTTTTAATATTCTAAGTCCCTCTAAGGGGGACTTAGAATATTTTTGGTCGATAGGATGCCCAAGGGGGAATCCCCTTAAAGGGACAGAATATTTTTGGTCGATATGATGCCGGGGGGAGGGGAGGAGCGTGGGAGGGGAAGCCAAAATATTCTAAATACCCTTAGAGGGGATTGTCTAAGTAAAAATACAAAAAAAAAGCGGCGGTGCCGGTTGGTGAAAAGTTGCAGCGGTGATGAGACATTTTTATAATGTCGATGAAAGGAATGCGAGCGCGCGAAGCGAGCCCTGGGAACCTCTAATGTATTGTGACGTGTTTTTTTTTACGTCCCGGAAAATATGAGAAGAGAGAGATCGGAGTGCGTCTTCGACCCCTGTGAGAGTCCTCCCGGGCGGTTTCGTGGGCGACAGTAGCAAAAAGAGCAATTATTAATTTCTAGGCTTTATTTTATTTTTTTTGGTACGAGAGGGACGAGGGAGCTGAGCGGTACGACGATGGGCGATTCGAAATAAGAAAAGATAAACGATCGATGAGAGGATGTACTGCCATGGGCCCGGGAAATAAGTCGCAGCTTGGTGGAATGCATGGATTCACCCCGTCTCGGGCGCAGGATTGTTGGTCGCAGCTTGACGGGGAAAACGTCGTCCGGTACTGTTTAAGAAGAGAACGAGAGAGTGTGGGATACCGCGGTCATTGAAGATTGACGCGCGTTACATTATTTCGCGCGTATCGATAGTTCTAAATTAGCCTAAGAGACAGCGAGGCGCCAGGTACCGGACACCTCGCGAATTTGTGAAGGGTGGGGAGAGAGAGAGAAGCCTCGCGCTCGAGTCCCGAAAATTGCTCGAGGACTCTCGTGGAATTTGTGGTGCGATCAAGACGTGTGCTCCGATCTCTCTCTCGACGCTCCGATCGAGGAGATAATCGATACCGATATCGGGGAATTTGTGTGGGAAAGTCAAGGAAGGAAGGAAGGGCTTTCCGCCGAGTAACTCGAGTAACATCTTAAATACGGTAAGGCTTTTGCCTCGTCGTTCTCGGCCACGTGATAGATAAAATAAAGTGTTGAGTTTTCTTTAATGAGCAAAGCGCGGCTCAGTGTGTTTCGTGGGTACCGTCCCGGGCAAAAATACAGCTCGTAATAGTTGGACGGCTTCGCGAATTAATTTCTGTATTTCTTTGAAGTTTAACATTTACTTGATCGTCGCCTACGAGATCGCCTTCTGCGAAATCGATAGAAAAATTCGAATTAATTAAATTGAAAATAGCATCTCGAGAGTTCGATTTCATTTAAGTTTGGCGAGCGGATTGCGGGATCGATCGCGTTAACATAAGGGTCGTAGGCCTGTTCGGCGGATTTTCCGCCCACTCGCATCGCGTATTCCCGATAAATCATCGACTCCTGTGCCCGTCTCGCGCCGTCTTATCACGCGGCTAATTAATTGTTTGTGTTGTCACGATTTTCGGTACCGTAAGCGCGACTGTACCACCAGCGACATTTAGTAGGGAAAATAAAATCTTTTGAATTGAATAAATAGTTTGCAAATTCGAATCGGCGAGCTGAGTAACTGAAGACAATTTTAGTAGGGAAATCATCATATTTTTTTTGTATCGAATCATCCCGGGTACCGACCCGGAGAAAAATTATGTGAGACTTTATATTTTCTTTGAATAAATTTATTTATTGGATTTCCCCTAATTTTGTTGTTAGCTAAATGTTTTATTTATTTGTGAAGTACCCCTTTTCTAAATCGCCGAGCTAACGGATCCTCCCCTCTACCCTTGTGCAGCAGCTAGCCGGCTGTCATCAAATTCGTTCGCGTTTAACATCGCTCCGATCGCGTCAAGCATGTAGCTTGGCTGGCGCCCTTTTAAAAATTAATTGCGATTGAGACGAATTTTTGTGGCCAACGGGGTACCGTGGTTTTGCCGTTATTTTTATTTTGTAAAAATTATTTTTATTGTTCGTTTTTATTTAATTTTTTTCTGTTCTCTCGAAATTTCGGTCACAGTATATATAAAATCACGCGAAAAACGACAAAAGTAAGAAAAAGGGCGGTTGGATGGAACTCGATGGAGAGTAATTTTCGAAACGTCGCCGTTTCGAAAATGGCCAGTGCGTCAGCGAGTAAAAGAAGCGTGCGGATGCGAGGGCGCGTGAGTACGCATGAAGTGTGGAGAGTCTTCTCGAAGCGAGCGAGTAAGACGTTGTGCGTTATTGGAAAGAATCAAAAGAAAATATAAAAGCGTGTGTGTGTCGGGTCGCGAGAGACGCATACAGATAAAGAGAGAAAGCGATAGTACCGTCGATAGACGACGCGAGCGTTAATATTAATTATCATTTACGACTTTTCATATTCTATCTAATAAAGTTACATTTCATTTAATCAGTACGCTGACTACCGAAATATTTTACTACGAGCTCCCACCCCACAGAAACCCCAGACACCCTCTCACGATAAAAATATAAACGACAAAGACAAACATTTTAGTCGGCTGGTATTATTGAAAAATTTCAACAAAACAGAACATAAGTTGAGAATGGCGGAAATGTAAGAATTCAGCTTAAGTCGTTATATACAAACGGAACAAAAATAAAAACTTATTTGAAAAATGAGAGCTCATTTTTGTTACGTCACATAGAAAAATACTTCGAGTTATTCAAGCAAATGCACTATTGTAAGTATTTGGCACTTGACGTACTTCAAGTACATGTACCGGAAGTACTTGGTACTTCAAGTACTTTTGACGTGCTTGTACTTCAAGTACTTTGTACTTCAAATACTTTGCCAAGCTCTGCTCTATTCCACAGTATCAGAAATGCGTCTTAAATAGGAGAGCCATCGTATTGATTAATCGATTGAGAAGTAATCACCATATTCCCTGCGATCGAACTTAAGTCGCCTTAATATCGTACGCGTTGGCAATGTCCCCATGTGAACTTGCGGATAAAACCCCTAATCACGTTTTTTGGCAATGTCTTCGTTTCGAGCAAAAGAGACGTTTCTTCTCTCGCAACGGAAAAGGGTTTCTGGTCTCCTTCCGTATAGCATGAAATCCTTCCTGTCCACTTTGGACCTTTACACCAGAAAATCATGTAATCATTCATTTAAACTATGAAATAAATATGAGTTCTTATTGTTAATTACACAAGTTTTTAAAACATTGATTATTAACTACGCATAAGTAGTAGTTATTAGGTAACCCTCAGATTTTCTATATTATGAGTTGCGGGCCAAAACCTACTCATCGATCGGTAAAGAGAAACACCAACTTAACCACCGCCGCGTGCGATAATTCGAGAAACAGACTTATCCCAAATACAACCACACAAAGGCAAAGTAGGTACGGAAGCCAACCACCAGGAAGTGCTATAAGAGGCGTGTGTAGCATTGTGTGTGTACGGAGCCTCATACATAGAATCGAGATTGCGGAGAATATAGTTGTGTAGAAAAGAAGGACTACCCGTTGTGTTGCGATAACAGAGGTTATGTCAACGCGCGCCATGTGTTCGCCTGTCAATTGCTCGAACCAAAAGTTTTAAATTTGTTGGTACGTGTAATATAATAAAAAATGTCATCGTTGTTTAATGGACAGAATTCCGACGACGAGGGGGAATTAAAAATAAATAAGAGCTTCGCGAACAGTTACAACAGTTGGCGACAAAAAGAAGAATTCAGTAAACGTGAGACACATTGTTTTTCTTTCAAACCGCATTTTCATACAATTTTCAACACTCGTGTGAACGTTTATACGTTATTGTGTTTCTTTTTTAACAAATTACAGTTAAAACGAGATATGGTGAGCATATCAAGGACTCCGGTGACGAATCCGAAACTACGTCCGACGACGACGAGGAAGCGGCGGTAAGTTGAATTCTTGACGAATCATCATGCGTCGAAAAAAATAGAACACAAATAATTAAATTTCTCACATTTTGCCACAGGAATTGACGGAACAAGTGGAAAAAGATTTTTACAAGACGCTCGCTTGTTTAAAGAACAAAGATCCCAAGATTTACGACTACAGCGTCAAGTTCTTCGACGGTACGACGAAAAATGACGATGATGCGGAGCCATCGCCCGAAACGAGCAAAAAGTCGAAAAAAGAGAAAAAATTGTTTCTCCGCGATTACGAGCGTCAGATAGTCATGGAACGCGGCGGAAAATTCAGCGATAGCGAAGACGAGGATACGTTTCTGAGAAAAAAACGCAAAAGTCACACGCCTACTTATGTCGAGGAGCAGAGAGAGCTGAAGGAAAGCATCAGCAAAGCTCTGGATGACGACGTAGAGGACGATGAGGAAACGGGTCTCTTGAGGCCAAAAGCCAAAAGTGAGGAGGAAAAATTGAATGAAGAAGAGACTTACAAGGAATGGCTTAAGGGTCAAAATTCAGAGATAGATAACAGCGAGAAGGAGGCGCTGAAACCCTTGAGAGACTTCTGGACCGATCCGAATCTCGATCCCAAAGAGAAGTTCTTGCGCGACTATGTATTGAACAAAAAATTTCTCGGCAAAGACGGCGCGGAGGATTATCTCGAATACGATGAGATTGCGCACGACAGCGACGAGAATTTGTCGGAAGACGAGAGAAACATCGAGAAACAGGAGGAATTTGAACACAAGTATAATTTTCGTTTCGAGGAACCGGATCAGGAGTTTATAAAGAGATATCCGAGAACACTGCAGGAGTCACTGAGGAAAAAAGATACGAGAAGATCGCAGAAGAGAGCCGAAGTTAAGCAGCGCAAGGAGGACGACAAGACTCGCAAGCGGGAAGAGCTAAAACAGCTTAAAGCTATGAAACGCAAAGAGATCGAGGAGAAGATCGAGAAGCTAAAAGAGATAACGGGAAACGACGACATACGATTCGATAATATCGATCTTGACGCTGATTTCGATCCGGCGGAACACGATAAAAGAATGCAGGAACTCTTCAATGAGGAGTATTACGCCGTGGGTGACGATTTGAAACCGGAATTTCCGGAAATCGACGAGGAATTGGGTATAGATAAAAATTGGGACGATTACGATCCCAGCAACGATGTTTTCGTTCCCGATGCCGAGGAAACTCGCGCCGGTGGTCCTGACTGCGAAGATCCTGAATTCAACGTAAGATACAATCATTCAATCGTCTTATTACGAATATGAAAAAAACCAGTATTTTGCACACGGTATTGAAATACGGAATGTTTCCGTGGAAAAACATCTATTTACTAAAGATGGTCTTCACGACAATCGTATAAATTAAGAGGCTTCTTTACTATAAAAATTCTGTATCTATTTTTTTTCCATTAATCGCGATAGTATTATTTAGTTTTTATCAAATATTATAAATCCAAAGGGTTCATTGTATTTCAGATGGACGCCGAGTACGATCCCACGAAATCTCTTCAATCGGAGCTCATAGACGCCTCGAGAAAGAAGAAGAAACGACGACGCAGCAAATTCGCCGAGGTGATCGCTAAGGAAAAACCGAAATTCGATCCCAACGTACATTCGTCTTATCGCAACTACATCGAGCAATATTACGCGCTTGACTACGAGGATATGATCGATGATTTGCCCTGCAGATTCAAGTATCGCAAAGTCGTTCCGAACGACTACGGTCTCAGTGTGGAAGAGGTGAGTCCTTTTTTGTCGTGTCCTTGTGAGTCGTTTTTGTATTACGATCGATTCTTATCGCTTTCAAGAATTCCTTTTCATGTCTCCAAATTTCTTTCTCGCAGATTCTCATGGCTGACGATAGGGAACTGAATAAATGGTGTTCGCTGAAAAGAGCTCTCGAACACAAACCCGAGGAGGCAGAGATGAGAGAAGTTCTGAGTTACAAGCAAAAAGCCGGTAACGAAAATTTCAAGAAAAAAATTCTCAAGAGTTTGTATACGTGAGTTAAATGAGTAATGAACAATATATCCACCGTTGAGATGTTGTTACGGTTATATTGAAACGTTTATTTGCATTTCAGACCCGAGGAAGAGCCACAAGATCCGGAAACCGCGGTAACGCCGTTAAATCAGCAGAGCGACGAGCCGCCGAAAAAGAAACGAAAGCCAAAAAAGAAAAAGCGAATTATCGAGGCTGCTGCATCTTCGAAAACAGAGGAATTAAAATCCTCGGAAGCGACAACGAATGGTCTAATGGTTAAAAATGAAAAACCCGCGGATACCAAAGTTCCAAAAGAGAAAAAACAGAAGAAAGCAAAACTTACGACGGACAACACACTTCTCGTGGATAATAAGACAGAAGAACCAACAATTGAAGTTCCGAAATCCATTAATGAGAAGACTAAGAAGCGCAAAGCTAATAAAACAACTATAGCAACGCCGCAATACAGTCGACAAGAAGCTGAAGAGCCGCAGATAAAAAAATCCAAACAGGAGAAATCGTCGACAAAAAAATCTAAAACGGATGCCACTTCGCTGTCTCGCGACACGGAAGGTCAAGAGGTATCGCGAAAGAAGTTAAAAAAAGATAAGAATAAAGAAAAGCAATTCGCCCGAAGAGAGCCGTCGAAGAGCCGCGACGATAGTGAAAACGCGAATGCGATAAATGGTAAAAAATCGCAGAAGAAAAATAAGCAGTTGAATAACAAAAATTCCAAGAAGGACACCGATCAGGTGGCATTGTTGAGTTCCGAACGACTCAAGGCTTACGGTATCAACCCTAAGAAGTTTAAAAACAAATTGAAATACGGTAAGCAAAAATAGGACTAATTATCTAATATATAGAATACTAAAAGACAGTATATCTTGTTTCATAAATAAATGATTTGTTGGATATATGAGAATTAACGATGGAGATTCCAATCCTAATGGTCCCGCGTTCCGTCTCCTTGTCGAAAATGCCTTCCGCCGAATAATACGACTTTCACGCTTCGTTTGACTCGATTAGTAGCTTCGATTTTTTTTTCTGATTTTTTTTTTTTTTTTTTTTCATTGTTACGGAAATACAATCGTTATCGATACTAAACACCGCAATAGTTTGTGTCATTTCGAATGGTAACAGTTGTACGAAACTGACCGATGGAACGGCAGTGTTATCCGACCGTTAAATTGCCAAAAGTTGGATAGAACTATATATCGGGGAAAATAACGAATAGCGCGTTAGACTGGAATCAACCGATTCGAGATATCGAAAACGTTTACCGTAAGCATCTCGTCGCAGGAACACGAGGGGCGATACTTCAAAATGATAAATGATGTTTGCGGATTATTAGGAATGGTACTCGGGAACAGTTTCGGTTTACTTTTCTACAATCCGATCCGTTTCTAAGTCGTCCCGTATGGTTAGCGCGCAACCCTACTGTATATTATGCAGTTAGAGATATTTCCTCGGTACCGCCCCGTCAGCAATCCCGACCAGCAGATTTCTATTACTGGGGGCCTTCTTCGTTGGGGTGCATTCGGGGAACGGGTCATAAACGCGATATATATTCGTATTTTCGATTCTCAATATTTCTTTTAAATCGTAGAGTTCTATTTTGGAGATCAGCGTTGATGAATGTAAAAAAAAAAGAAAAAAAAAAGGAATTATTTTGGTCGAATTGACAAAGACGATTTGTCGGTAGTGGAGAGAAGTCCCGCGGACAGGACAATTCGACGGAATACAGCGTACGCACGGCGCTATATCCCGACGGAATACAAAGGGACGCGCCAGCATCCCCCTCGGGTACAATAAATCAATCCCCTCGGATCCCGAGGACCGTAGTAGCAGGTGGTATGAACGCCTACCACCGCTCGCGCCTCTAATTCTCAATTAATGCCATCCCCCCCGTTATACTATGCGAATGGTCCTTCTCATCCTTACCGGTGGAATCTTTTTCTTTTTTTTTTATACTGAAAACATAAAAATAAAAAATTTGAAACATTCTGAACATAAATGCAATATTTACGATCACGTAAATAAAAATTTTGCATCTATGCGGTCCTTCGGTTGATCGTACGATAATAATAGAAAGTTCTCGAGGGTTCCGAGAGGATTATTGAGGGATCGGAGACACAATTGCCGAATTTTACGGACTGACGCCTTACATCTGCGGACATAGGATTCACCGTCGTTTCCAACGAGACAGGGATCGTAATTGATGAAAAGGTTCAAAGTTCTAATTGGCGGAAAATCGTTTTTCGTTGATGGAGCGAAAGTTTTCGACGAGACGGTCGATTATACTGCGGGCTTCGGGGCTCAATTATTCACACGAAACGGATCATATCTTTTTCATTGTTTCGTTTTTTTTTTTTTAGTCTCGTGACTGTCTATATTTTTTATTTATTATCTGTATCGACAATAATTTGCGGTAGATAATCGCCGAATATAATTTTTTTTTCTATATTCAATGCGACTCTGTAGAAAAATTTCAATTAGGAATAAAGTTAATTACAGATACGCGATTAGCTGGAAAAAATGGAATTTTATAATCGCTTAAGGTAGTTATGTCGCTTCGCGTCCATTTCGCATAAGTTCGAGAAAAATGAGAGAAAATTACAAATACTTCTCGATGGTATAAAAATCTGAAAAAATCCATGCATATTAAAGGTACTGAAAAAATTAATTTTACATAATAATAATTCCCAAATGTTATTAACAAATTGATGAAAAAATTCATTGGTCAACGAATTTCCCGTGAACCCAACTTTTTTTTTAATGAAAATTATTCGTTCATTTTCCTCAATACGTATGAATTTTTTCGGATTTTTCAATTTGCTTTCAATTTTTTTTTTTTTATATGGAAAAAATGTGTGAAAAAACACAAAATTCAAAGTAAATTGAAAAATCTGAAAATATTCATACATTTTCAGAAAAATGAACGAATCATTTTCATAAAAAAAAAAAAAGTTCCCGGGAAATTTGTTGACCAATTCATTTTTTCATCAATTTGTTAATAACATTTTGGAATTATTATTATGTAAAATTAATCTTTTTAGTATCTTTAATATGCATGATTTTTTTCAGATTTTTATACCATCGAGAAGTACTTGTAAGTTTCTCTCATTTTTCTCGAACTTATGCGAAATGAACGCGAAGCGACATAACATAAAATTCGAAATTCATCTCATTTATTCGAGAATTATGAAAAAAATGTTTTGGTTCCAGTTAAATTTGCTTTAAACTCCGGCAAAGCATTATAAATTGTGAAAAAAAATAAAATGTTTATTTTCTCACAATACGAATGAATAGTCAGGAAGATCTTTCGATTTCGAAACTTCTCGTAGCACACATTTTTTTTTTTAGAAGACGATGATGGAAATATGCGAATATTGCGAACCGAATTTACTCGTTTTACAAATAATATTGACAATCTTTATGTCATGCTATCCGCTAAAGCATTCCACGCTTCCGATTTGTTTCCGAAAGCCGTCGAGTTTCCTAAAATCTCCGGTGGTGGTATGTCACCGATTTGTATGAGAATAACGAGGTACGTCGTTATCGAGCCGATCATCTGCGAAAAAAAAAAGAAGATTAATCATGAATTAAGACGAACGAAAAATGATCAATAGCGACGAACTTAAATGGTCGATAAATTCACTGATATACGGACCCCTTGAATGAAGCCGTAGTTGAGCGTAAAGAATCCGCAAGCGGTAAAAGTCAACGAGTGTTGTGTCAATTGCAGCGTGAAATCGCGAATCTGCGAAATGTTCATTAATATAAAAAATCGATGTTATTTAAAAAAAAATTATATAAAATATATTCAACAGTAAATTCATTCATTAATTCATTAAATTATAAAAAATATATTCAACAGTAAATTCATTCATTAAATTCTTGCCTCGTCTCGGAATGCCTTCCTCGTCGATGGTTCGTGTAGTTGACAAATAATATTTCCAGTTTCCTTTGCCTGAACACCGTGAAAATAATGAAAAAAATGGTGATATGGTAAATATGAAAAATTCAATGAATATTTTTGATCAATTTGTATGATTCGGTAATTTTCCATGAAAGATCGCACATACCGCAGTACTCGTTATATCGCAACTGGCATTGATTATAACGATTCTATAAACATAAAATGCGAGCCAACAGCAGGCAGTAATTAATTCCTCTTGTAACATTTCCTCGGTAGCCGCTGTCCACAAAATCATGTTGCAAGTATTGTACAGCAATCCGGTTATCAGTGCGAAAGAAACGGTCATCGAGAGAAGTACTTGAACTCCAAACGTATCGTTTATCATATTCGCAATGCGTATTAACTCGTGATGATACTCTCTCGCTGCTCTCATCGCGTATTGATCGTCACGCGTTCGATTCTCGAATATATGCTCGACATTGAATGTCTTTAGCCTCGTATACTCCAAAACTCTCTTGTGTTGCGGCGAATCATTCGTCGTTGTAAGCATTGATCTCAAACACTTGTTCAACTGATCGAATCTCATACCCATAAAACTGTAAACAAAAAAAAAACCGATCAATTTTTTTTTAAATCTTACAAAAAGTTACAAATTAATGGAACCATTATAAACAAATTAAAATAATAATAATAATATTACTTTTTTTGAATTACAGTTTTATAAAAATTAAAAATCGTTATTTCGAAATTTCGAATTTTGGAAAAAAAAAAAATTTCGAATTTTCGAATATCAAATTTTCGAAAAAAAAACTGCTGCCTACCGTACGAAAGTAACGAAAGATACGTCACCGATTGCGGTGAGAATAACCGGATAATAAACAGCCACAGCTCCGGTAATTCTGTATCCCAACGGTGCATCGGATACTTGATTCCATTTTAATGCCGCAAACATGAAGAAGAATATCACGACGACCTGTAGAAGAAGTCCGAACAATTGTCGAGTGTATAGCTTTCCATATTCACGCGGTAATCCCATTTTTTCCATTTTCGCGTCGGACAATTCCAAGCGTCGAACAATTCTTTTAATCCCTTTGTCGCGCAACCAGCCGAGTATAGTGCCGCATATGTTGAGCCAAACGTTACCGTAGAACAGTGCCTTGAAGATGAATTTCGATGTTTCCGACGATTTTTTCTCCATTGTTACGTCCATATTATCAATAGTGATCCCGGCGACAGCACCGTAAGCAACGAGCAGCACGAGGGTGTAAAGAAAACTCGCGGCTGGCCAACGATTTCCAATCGGAATTTCGATTACTCCCATTCCTACTATCCAACCGCATATAGTCACAGGTAACATCACTTGGTTCACCGATTTTGGGTTCATTCTCGTTTCGATAAACGAGACCATTGAACTATGACATCCCATATCGATATATGATTTTATGTATCAATCTTTGAATTTCTTTTTTTATTAAATTTTTTTTTTTTATTTTATTAAATTTTTTTTAATAAAATTAAATTTTGTATTTATTTTTATTCAATTTTATATTTATTTTTATTCAATTTTGTATTTATTTTTATTCAATTTTTTAAATTCAATTTGGCGCATACCGACTTATCATTGCGGTAACAATCCGACACGACTGCCAGGATTAAAGTTACCGAGGTATAAGCACATAGGGGTAGAAACGTCAATGAGAAAAAGAACTCGCGTGAACGATAATCAACGAGACATTTGAGAAGCGAGCAAAGATCGCGCGATAAAACGCTTCGTCATCGAGGGAATACACCAATGGGAAGCGATGTATGACAATATTAATTCCCGACGTTAGCTAATTAACTCCAGACAAAGGGCAGAAATAAACATAGCCGCGCAGTAATGCGGAGTATCGAATAAATAGAAAGCACACGAGTAAGAAAATGTCATATTTGTTTCCGGTCGAACGTAACTCGCCATCTTTTTGAACTCTCGTATTACGATTAAGGTCAACGGATTATTATTTAGAGTGGACATTGGCAGCGAGATAGACTATCGATAGGTCGAAGCACTGATAATCGAACTGTTTACACGAAGAAAAAAAAATGGGGGCGTCTGAGTTTTTTTCCGCGGAAGCTGCTCATTACATTAATGCCTCGAGGGGAGGCAGACACGAATAAACACGTTTTTTTTTTTTGCTCTACACGTTTAGATATATATTTTTTTTTTTTTACGGAAACGAAAAGAACACGAGAGCAGCGTGCACAGTTCTTATCCAGTAGTACTAGTCGGTATGTTGTCAGACAGACAGCCTAACCGAGGCGTCTGTTCTCTCATCGCGTTCATTGGTTCACAAAATAGTAAGGATATTGTACAAGATATTCCGTAATGTGTCATTTTTCTATTTGAAAATAAGGCTTCATAAAGTAAAAGGTCTCAGTTGTGCGATGTAATCGTTCACTTCCATTAGTACGAATATCGTATGAGCGATCGTAACATTTTTTATTGTCACTTTCATTACCGTAATTATTTACGCATTCGCGTCGTGTACTCACGTGTCGCACTTAAAGATAATTGATGCTAATCACTAGCGACAAAATTTATTGATCTTTCTTTATCGACGCGACAATTTCCTGTCGCTTCGAAGGAACTAACGCATTCATCGAATGGGCTTCGCCGACGGTTTAGAAATAAATAGTTATCGACATCCCCGCGAGGCGAATACGTAAAAAAAAAGAAACAATTTGTTTTACGAGGGTAAAAATTATTATTATCAACGTGTTCCGCCCAGTGGCGGCCACGAGGCTGACAAGCGTGAGGCGCGAAACAAATACACATTCGAATAACTGATAAAGGGTAAATCACTAAATTTTTTATTAACACATCGTTATCGATGGAGAGACGCGCCACGCATTTGCAGTAGAATCACCAGGTACGTCGTCACTTTCGCTAAAAACTGCGAAAATAACATCGTCAGCCGATACTATACATTTTTTTTTTTTTCGATAATCTCGAAAACAAAATTTCACTTACTACTTACCTCGCGTACAAATTTGAAGCCGAGAGTGAAGGCTCCCGCCGGACTGAAGAATAAAGGATGATGCATAATTTGTAGCGAAAATTGTCTTATCTCATCAGGCAATTCCGGATCACTCCTTAAATCGCGAATACGATGAATGATGTCTTGAGTTCGACGAGCCTGATGCGCGCTCCGAAGAAAAAAAATGTCTCATTTAGATTCCGCAAATGATCGAAACGGTGAGCGGGAGGAGGAAGAGGAGAGGAGGGGTGAGGGGGGATAAAATGATTCTTACCTCAGCGCAGACGCTTTCGCATGCGTGATTCATCAGTAAGAGCTTTGTGAAGTAAGCGCCAAACCAAGTGACGATAACGATAACCATTATAGATCGTCTATCCAGCGACGGATTCAAGAATATGACGTACAACTCGTACAACAGTACCGTAAACATAACGAAATAAGCGGTTATCTCCAGTGCTATTTGTGCGCCAAATGCTCGATTCAATTCGTCCGATAAAGCGCTGAGCTCAAGATGCACGTGTCTTCAAAATTTATTGATTAACGAGTAAATAGATCGTTCGGTTGTAAATAACGGAATGATCGGTAAAAATGTTGATCGGAGTTACTTGATTGTCTGAATTATATCCTTTCGAGTTTGCGTGACTTTCAGAATTCGACGGGTTGCTAACGTTAAAGTGGGTACCCTTAGCTTGGTGGAGAGACTTTGCCACGCTTGAACGATAACCGGTTGTGGAAATGGAGCGGCGATCTTCTCGAGAAGCTCGTTTGCTTCACGATATCGTATTCCTATGAGTCTGAAAGGACATAAGAAAAATAGAACAAATCATCCCAAATTATTGTCTCCAGAGACACGTGAAATCGGTACCGATCGCCGATCGGTAATGGCGATCGTTCACATCGTTATATCGTATTCCTATGCGTCTGAAAGATCATAAGAAAAATAAAACAAATCATCCCAAATTATTGTCTCCAGAGACACGTGAAATCGGCACCGATCGCCGATCGGTAATGGCGATCGTTCATATCGTTATATCGTATTCCTATGAGTCTCAAAGGAGATAAGAAGAATAAAACAAATCATCCCAAATTATTGTCTCCAGAGACACGCGAAATCGGCACCGATCGCCGATCGGTATCACATCGTTATAGCGTAACACACGGTAAATCTTACCTGACTGTCATCGAAAAATTGAAAGCGACGATAGAGTTCATATGAACCGGATGATGCAAAACGGTGGTAACAATCACTAACTGATGGGCGGGTAGTACGTTGAATAGCCACATAAAATCTATCGAGTTAAGAAAAATAATAATCAGTATCCAGATGATAAGTAACGCGATTCCCGTGTTGAACGTTCCCGTGTAATCGAAAGTTGCTCCGAGCTTCTGAAGAGTATCATCGATCTTCGAGATCTTCTCGATCCAAAGACAAAAAGTCTATTTTTTTCCGCCCGCGAGAAAACGACAAAAAAAATCATTTCAAATGATGCGATGTGCTGTTTGATTGTGAAGTCATTCAATATATTCGAATCTATACTTACTCTCTCGTAATACCAGCTGAGAAGTTGCGCGAGTGCGGCTATCGCCACATTTGTATAAATTATCCAAAGGAATATTTTCTCCGACTCACCGAACCAAGATGAATGGTAAATGAAATCGAGAGTAAAGGCCAATGCGACGTAGAACAACAACGTTACAGTTATAGCATAAATCAAGCTGAACTTCGGATGTCGTCGTTCGAAGGGATAGTAAAAAATTCCGTGGCCTATAATCGCGTACGTTGTTTTCAAGGGTACAAGGGATTCGCTAAAATTTTTTGGTTTCCACCTCATTATGTTATTCCTTTTTCGTTTTTTCATTCACTCGTTAATGAACTTTGCTCAACGTTTCATCGGCTAAGTTATGTGCTCGCGAGTCAAACAAACTTTTCGTACTAAACATTCGTATAATACATTATTATAATGGAGTTGCAATGACAGCAAATTGTAATTATTCATATGAACTCTGCTATTACGCTTCGCGATATCTCGTCGGACTGCACCGGTGGGTGCAACACTAACGGCGCTTTCTATTTTTTTTTTTAATGCCTTTTTTTCTTTACCGGAGAGGATATAACATCGAGTTTTGCTATAAATATATTATTTTTCAATGTATGACTGTTGTTTCCGACAGATAACTAACGCAGAAATTCGAGTCAATGAGTCGCTGTGACGTATTCCTTAAGTTTAGAAGATTGCTAGTTACTCGCGCGATTTTTTTTTTTTTACACAATTTGTTTGGATATTTGATAGAACGATATAATTTGACAAGCATTACAGTTTTAAAAATCAAAGTGTAGGAAAGACGATGATGTGTACATTTAAAGTCGCAGGACGATGAACTTATGGCCGTTTCTACTTAATTGATTTCGGGAACGATATCGGCCTGACGACGTGTGTGGGAAAACCTTCGATAGTAACTCGGACTTGGCGAACGCCGTCGCTGTTGATGTTGATAACATACTGTGAAACTGTAGGGGATTAAATAGCTCTTTTATACTAAATTCCGTCCAAGTTACCTTCGATATCGATTTGAAAAAAAATGTCAGAATCATCGAATATGAAAAAAAAAAATGGCGATCAATATTTTCGTTTGTCATTTGTTGCATTACCACTTTAGGTTATGCTATGTAATACTACATTTGAACTGACAGTTACGGATTACCATTTTGATATAGCGATTAGACAATCCCTTCGAAAACGACAAATATTCATATAAATAGCAGTATTTTTTTTCACGCGCATGTCACGCCGATTTTACGTGGGGTGAAGATAGCGTACGGTGTTTGCTTTCACTACGGTAAAGAAATGACCCACCTGTCGCCTCTTTCCGCTGATTCGGGATATGCTTAGCGTTTCGAGGTTCAACGGACCCTTTTCTACCACACGCAACGAGTTTTGAATGCATTGGAATGAAAAAGAAAGAAAATATAAAACAAAGTCGATACAATTATTAAAACAAATATATTGCAGACACAACAAAAAACACTTCAGACCGGAAAAAGTCGTACGATACAGAAATCAAGATTTTTTTTTTTTGTCGCGAAGTAATGATATGAGAGCATCCAGTTTTTTTTAAATTTGAAAGTATATAAAAATAACTTGCTAAATAATTTTTATTATGAAAATTGGTCGACCGAAAGCAACGTTATGAATTTCTTGAAATGTTGTGGCGCCATTGTCGCGATTCTGGACAGCCGGATGAATAAAAATAAAAAACTAAAGCTATTATTGAAATATAGCATTGGAAGTATTACGCCATGTAGGATTTTTTTTTTTTTTTACGAAATGATGATCTTTGACACTTACAGTGCGGTTTTTTACGTAATTTTTCTTATCTATTGGATGTAAAAAAAAAAATAATTGAGGAAAAAAATCCGACATGGCGCTACAGAAAGCGTATCGGTCGAATTTTTTTCGACATATTTTGACAGCTGATGTGGAAATAGTATTATGCTACAAGCATCCGATAAATTTTCCCGATATCGTTAGAAAATAACCACATTCCGCGCTCGCAACAAGGACGCAAAAAATGCTCATTTGCATCCAACGACGAGTACGCATGCGTAGTACGGTTTTCATTACTCCCGCCGAGCAGAAATTAACCGTTTTCCTTTCCCTTGAATAATATGACCGGATTACGCATGCGTAGTAGTCATTGGTTAAAAATTAGCGTTTTTGCGACCGCATTACCCGCCCGAAATGAGGTTATTTTAGCGAAGTCCGAAAAAAAATGCTATTTCGAGATGATGGAGTTCAACGTTCAAAATCGTTTAAATTTGTCAATTTTATGGGTTTCAAAGTGAAACTTCTACACAATATTCTTAACACATTGATGTTTGAAAATATGAAACAAAAAATCCGCTTAGTTACCTGATCTTAAGTGATTTTTTGCCGTTCTAGAGACCATAGGGACCAACGAAAAATCTCAGAATCAGTTGATCACAGTTACATAGCATACTTCCCATATTTCTACCCTACAGACAGTCAAGAGTTGCGAAAATATAAAGCTTCTTGCAACTTGTGAAGCTGCATGTGTCAGACAGCTTTGCGATAGTTATGTTCGTCCAGGGAATGTATAGTCGATAGTTCAAGGATGAGGAGGAAGGTGGTGAGACTCCCTTCTGTCAGGAAACTGGGGTGTGTACAGAAAACGTAAAATTAAATAATTTAACGAAGGTTAAAATTCTTATTTCCTTAAGCCGCTGTAGTCAAATGGGCAAACATTAGGCGCGGAACTAGTACATGTTTAAACAGCTGTGTAAAGGGTACTCCACTCAATTTTTAACGTTCTCATCCCCCGTTAGACTCGTCACTCATGTCAATAAGAATCACCAAGTATGTTGTCAATGTTCCGAGAAACTGTCAAAAAAAAAGTAGTGCCGTTGAAAAATTGGTAAAATTTGGCGTGACACAAATATAGGTACAGTAGACGATCAGATAAGTTGAAGAGTCGGGAGTCCAGCCAATTAGGCACCATCAGATAAGTTGAATATCTTAATACCTACTGGAATACCTGCCCACTGTCCCGTCCGCCAAAAAATATCCCTTTCCGCCGCGTTCCCTCTCTGTCACACAAATTGCAGCAATGATTCTATTGGTCGGTATGAAAAGGGAAGGAGTATGCCGTTGCCTCGCCGAGCAGGCGAAAGGTCGGAATTCAACTTACTTTATGGTATTTTCTTCAACTTACCTGATGGTTGGAATTATCTGAGTTGGAAATACGCGATCGCCTACTGTATGTACATTGAAATTACATACCCCCAATACAAATTTGAAGCCAAGCGCGAAGAGTCCAGCTGGACTGAAGAACAGACGATCCTGAATAATTTGTAGCGAGAATTGATTTATAAGATCGGACAATCCGGGATCCCCGATTGAAACGTGAATGCCGTGAATTATCTTTCCCGTCCGATCAGCCTAATACGCGCTCCGAAAAGATATCTCAATTTTTTTTGTTCTTATTCAGAATCTGTAAACTTTGCAAAAAAAACGATGGAAAAAGCGCGCTTTTTACCTCGGCGCTGATGTCTTCACAGGCGTGATTTATTAGCATAAGCTTCGCCAAGTAGGTGCAGCACCACACGGCGAGAACGAAGATTCGTACGTATCGTCTATTAATCGATGGATTAATAACGTAAGTGTACATATTGTAAAGATGTCCCGTACACATTACGAAATAGGCAGTTATCTGCAGTGCTATTTGTATGCCGTAAGCTTGATTCAGATCCTTCGATATAGAGTTTAGTTCCAGATGAACGTGTCTTGGAAATGCATTAATTAGCGATTGACACACATTAGTTTGATTAAATATTCATCATAATCGATGCCAAACAGTTCTCATACTTACTTGATTATCTGAATGACATCATCGCGACTACGAGTACTGTTAAAAAATTGACGCGACGACATCGCGTACCTTGGGCCGTTTATTTCGTTGTCGAAATATTGAACCGCTCCATTGTTGACTCGACGTTCAAAAGGAGTTGCGATCTTCTCGAGAATCTCGTTTGCTTTGCGATATCGTATTCCTATTAGTCTAAAGCCCAATCGTCGTGAAGTAATATCCAATTATTACCCCTAATTATATACAGTAAAACCCCAATTATTCACGGTAAGCGGAACCGTAGTGTTCACGGATAATCCGAAATCGATAACATGATTTTGTTTTACACAATACAAGAAAAAAACGGTATGCATAAAAATAAAAAAAATCAACGGTTAATGAAGTTATCAACGCTATAGAGGCCGTTTCCTAAGAGACTGTTCGTTGTTTTTTTTATCTTGTAAGGGTTCGTCTTTCATGAAGTTTTCAACAGTATTGCAATCGTTTACTAAAACAGTCCTTAAGATTTCATTGTTTTCTTTTTTTTAACAAACTTCTATGTATTTTCGTTTGTTTATTTTTCACTGAATTTTGAAGCTATTGCTGTTGCTCATCCATTTTTCCGAGTAATATATTGATAAAAAACGCTTTGGTTGCGTTGTTGAAAAAAAAAATGCGGAGCCTTCAGATCGACTCTCTTTTTGGATTACTGGTTTAATCAAAAAATGTAGACACGATTAATCCGTTGTGTCTAGAAAATCGAGGTTTTACTGTACACGTATGTATATACTTCACCTGACTGCCATAGAAAAATCGAAAGCAACCATAAAGTTTATGTGAAAGGGATGACGAAGAACGCTGACGACAATGATATTTTGATAGACGGGCATCGCGTTCAAAAGCCACAAAACGTCTATTGCTGTAAGACTGAAAATAATAATCAGCCAAACAACAATAGACGTTACTCCCAAGTTGAAAGTTCCAGTATAATCGAAAGTCGCTCCGAGTTGCTGCAGAGTCTCGTCGACTTTCGTGATCTTGTCAACGACACGCGCACACATCTATATTTTCTCAATGTAAAAAAAATGAAAAATGATTTAAAGTAACTGCTTGTTATATCGTCCGATCACGCAGCGATCCAAACTACTCATACG
This sequence comes from Cryptus armator, assembly GCA_963971235.1. NCBI lineage: Eukaryota > Metazoa > Arthropoda > Insecta > Hymenoptera > Ichneumonidae > Cryptus > Cryptus armator. The sequence goes on from OZ020235.1 coordinate 6,455,951, forward strand.
CACGTACTCTTCCATGATACCAACTGAGAATTTGATTGATGGCGGCTATCATTGCGTTAGCGTAAACTATCCAAAATATTATCCTTTCCGAATTTCCGTACCATGTGGAATCAAAGGAGAAATTGAGAGTGAAGCCCAACGCGACACAATACAACGAAGTCGCGATTATCGCGTAGATTATACTGAATTTCGGGTGTCGCCGTCCGATTGGATAGTGAAAAGCACCGTGACCCATAAACGCGTACGTCATTATAAGAGGCATAAGTGACCCTCGGAAATTTTGTGCTCTCCACCACATTATTTCTTCTCACCTTATCGATAATTAACTTCGTGAAAGCTTCACAATTGACTAACTAGATCGCGACAACCCGAGAATGCTAATGCCACAAAATGCGTAAATCGCTCACGCGCAGAGAGTTGCGTGTTTAATTCTTTTTTTTTTACGTCGCATTAATTCATATTCTCGACACCATAATTTGTGCATCCATTAGAAACAACGATAATACCGTAGTGATGTAGGTTGCTTTTCATTACCTCCCACGCATAATGAGTCCAACATCTCCGAACGAAAACGAGCTTCGAATTCGATGGAACCCGACGCTTACATTGCATCGCTTATTGCCCGCAATTTGTTGACTGCTTCAACAATTATTCAGGGAACTCCCGAAAAAGAAAAGAAAAATCTCCGTAAACCAATTAAAAAACGATCATCATTATTCATTGTTTTTTTTAATTATTTTTTCCCAAGTAAATGAAACATTCATTATTCGTAAAACAATTAATCGGATACATTACAATAAGTTCACAAAATTGCGGCATTCAATGACAGTTTTAACTTTTTTATTTTCACAACACTACGGATCAAGCAGTTTCTTCGAAACTTTTTTCATTTACGATTAAATGACATTCATGAAAGGATTAATTAATTATTCAAGGATAAGATAAATATCACTGTAAGGAGGGGGCGTGGCAACTAAATTCAACTTCGGTATGAATATTATTATTAAATAATAAATAATAAATATATATACCCCATTGACAATATATTTTCGTGCACTAATCGATAAATCAAGAGTATAATTTGTTTAGTAAATATTGACACGACTGATAACAATAATGTTTCGAGATGTAATAAAATTCCGCGTTTTTCATAATCAACAAGAATTATGAAACGCGCGAAAAGATCGCGTGACACAACTCTGGGTCATGTGACACTACCCCAATGGAAAAACTATGTACAACAGCATACTAGTGGATCCTAGTGAGCTAATTAACGGTAAATATAAACGTTGCGCAGTCAAACGGCTCTGTATTAAAGGGGAAGCGAACAAGTAGTATTTTCGTTCTATTCTCGTCCAGTTGAATATTTCCGAACCGTTTTTCGAACACTTAAATTATCCAAGGAGCTCAAGATAGATGATTATCATTTTAATAATTTAAAGTGGCGTAATAAAGTCGGGCGAAAACTCGACAAAACATAAAAATAGCTTGACTATCGTCCTAATGCTTTTGCAAAATGAGGACGTAGAAAATTTGAGGTTAACGAGTGCTGTTATTGATAGTTCTTTTTCTTCGACAACCATTTATCCTGTCTTCAGCACGACACTGAAGGGGATTCGGATTGGTCACAAGTAAAATCGCGCCGATCAATGTTACCACGTCAAATAAATTGGCAGCTGGTTAACGCCACTATATATGAATGCCTGCTGACTTCTTCACAATATAAATGGCCGCTACCATTGTGGTTTCTTCGTCAATGTCGACAAATTGAGGCAAAATTCCCTCCGAAGGGAGTTCTTAATAGTTTGTGAGAAATAAAACTCGACGCGCAGACGTGTGAGCAAACGAACTCAGTACTTTTATTATTCGTTCACCCGTAAAAAAAAAAAAGGAACGCGAAAAACGATAGTTACGATCCGTTTGAAAATTATGTTTCGTAAAAACAAAAAGGTCCGCGATCTGATTGCTCATTGTTCATGTATCGGATATCGTATGAGCAATCGGAACATTCAATGTTTACTTTGGTCGGTCGTTGTGAAAAAATTCTATTGATCTTTCGATGCAATCGTCATAACTTTTTCGAAGAAGTAACGTTCGGCGAGGGAATAGATTACTGTACTTTAAAGATAAGTGACATCGACACTAATGTAAAAAAGGTACAGAAAAAATGTTTTTACAAATATAAAATTATTATTATTTTTCATACAGTGTTTGCCACGGGTTAAGCATGAGGCGAGAAACAAGTGATCACCTAAATAAATAGTAAAGGATAAATTATTGAATTTTATAACGATTTTTTTTTTTGTTCTTTAGCGTTTTTTTTATCGATGAGTAGATAATTCGCTCATGTCAATAAGTATCACCAAATATGTCGTCACTGTCCCCAGAAACTGCGAACAAAAGTTTGACATTCGTGAGATTTAGTCACCTTTGACAAAAAAAAATTGCGTGAATTACATACCCCGAGTACGAATGGGAATCCGAGAGTGAAGAATCCAATTGGACTGAGAAACAGCGGATCCTGAATCATTTGTAGCGAAAATTGATGTATCTCATCGGATAATTCGGGATCTCTGATTGACGCCTGAATGGCGTGAATAATGCTTCCTGTTCGTTGAGCCTAATAAGCAGATCGATGAATATCTCAATTTTTTTTCGAAGCGTTGAAACAGAACGTCGATGAAATAGTACATTATGCTACAAGGGAGGAAAGTGCGTGATGTTCACCGAGTGTGAGGTTTGCTGGCCCGAGCGCAGCGAGGGCAGCACTCACACGAGGTGAAAATCCGCTCCTCCCGGGTGGCATACGATACTTTTTTTCCGACTATGCTAAAAATCGACCATATTTTTATGCCTGCCACGACCTGGCGGCACAAATTACCGATAAGAGAAACCAGGGCCGCGATTCAGGAGCGGTCGATTAATACATGTTTTTTATTTGTCAATAAATAAGTTTAAAAAAATAAAAAATAAAAAATAAATGAATTAATTATTTATTTATTTATTTAATTTTAGTCGCGGATTCTTTTACTTTTACTTCCGCTCAGCTACTTTTACTCCCGCTGGTCAAGAATAGCTAACTTTAGACCCGTGTTGCAGGCATGAAATATGGTCTTTTTAGCGCAGTCGTGAAAAAACCGATATTTTACCTCAATGTTAAGAAGTTGGCACGCGTGATTGATTGCCATTAGTTTGACAACGTGGGTTAAGGACCAAACGATGAGAACGAGGAGTTGATAGTTTCGTCTCATCAATGAAGGATTGTGAAGTATGGTATACACGTTGTAGAGATTTCCGGTTAATAGTATAAAATCAGCCGCTATCTGTAGTGCTATTTGTATGCCGTATGCCTGATTCAAATCTTTCGCTGCCGAATTGAGCTCAAGATGAACGTGTCTTGAAAATGTTATTAATGAAATTGGCTGATTTTATTTACGAATTAATTCATGAATTCGTGTTTAATAATTTATTTAAAAATTCATTTTATTTGTATATATTAATTAAATGCTGGTTAATCAATGCTGAGTGCCGTTCTTACTTGATTATCTGAATAACGGCCTTTGGGTTTTGCCCACCGTTCGAAATTCGTTGCGGAGGAAATTTTAACTTCGGAAGATTTAGTTTGGTGTCGGATTGTTCCCACGCGTGAAAAGTGGCCGGTTGTTGAGATAGAGTCGTGAGATTCTCGAGAACCTCGTTTGCTTTACCAAATCGTAAGCCTATGAGTCTGAAAGCAAAAATCATAAAATCATAAACCTCAATCGTTATCTCAATCTATTTCCACTTTTCGACGAAATTATCTCGATTATTATCTCAATTATTATTTATACGCTGATATGTATATACGTTACCTGACCGCCTGAGCAAAATTGAAAGTAACGATAAAGTTAACGTGGAATGGATGATGAAGAATGGTGGCAACAATTATTATTTGACGGATTGTCATTGTGTCGATAAACCACAATACATCTACAGCATCGAGGCCGACACTAACAATTAGCCAGCCGACGATAAGCGCGATCCCTAAATTAAAACACCGCATGTAATCGAACGTTGCGCCGAGTTGTTGCAGAGTTTCGTCGACCTTCGACACTGTCTCAATGAGACGGCAGCGCATCTATTTTTTAACAATAAAAAAATGAAACGGAAGGAACATAAAAAAGATTTTGAGTAATTTGATATATTGTCCGATCGCGCACTGAAGTAAACTACGCGTACATACGTACTTCCCTGTGATACCAAGTGAAAAATTGTGCGACAGCGGCTATCACTCCGTTCGCGTAAATTACTGCAAAGACTACTTTCTCCGTGTCTCCGAATCTTGACAAACTGATGCAGAAATCGATAGTGAAACCCAACGCGACACAATACAATGACGTTACGATTACCGCGTAAATTAAACTAAATCTTGGATGTAGGCGTCCACAGGGATAACGAAAAACACCGAGTCCTATAATGGCGAACGCTGTCGTCAGCGGTATCATCGACTGGCAGAGATTTTTTGGTCTCCACGCCATTTTTATTTTATTTTATTTTTTGCACTCAATATTTAATTAACTTCGCGAACGCTCTGCAATCGACTGACGTCGGCGCCGGAAAAGGGAGGCTTATCGAAGAGAGGCATGAATCGGTCACGCGCAGAAAGTCGCGTGAGTCCACTTTTTTTTTCTCGTCAAGTTGACATTTAATAACAGCGCGGGAATAAAAAATACTTGTATCGCCACATTTAACTAAGTCGTAAGGGTACCGTGGCTTCTTCCCCATTACGTGTCACGCGACTATTTGCTCATTTGCTAACGATAACGCGCTTCTGAACCCCACCGTCTACCAAGGAAAATGAGCTTATAATTTGTTTGAACTATAATATCGATGGTTCATTTTTTTTTCAATCTTCATGTCGAACTTATTATCGTCCCTAGTGATGCTAAAATATTAATATTAACCCCTATTTTTGAATATGTCAGATGGGTGAAGAACTGCCATTTTTTTTTTAAATTGTATATTTTTCGTTCCAAACATTATTTTATTTTGAAACAATTTTTAGACGCGTAATTGCGTTTAATTTTAATTATTTCAGTATCACACAACAATTGTTGTCTCTCTGACGAATTTCTAAAATTGGATCTAATCAAATGAAAGATTCATTTTTATACAAGAAAATTATATTCGTCGCGGAAATAGTCGAAATTCAAAGTTTAAGGATAACCAGTGCGCACAAGGAGACAATGCAAATACAAATTTACCTCGTTAATGAAAATTACTTTTATTTTTCATGGTTTCAATCGCGGAAGTTTGAGACGCGTAACAAGTGAATATATAAACTAACTAGTAAATAACTTATAAAAGGCCAATGATAAATACATTTTTATAGATGTTATCCACAAGTATTAACCGGTATTTTGTATTAAAATTATCAAGTATGTCGTCAGCGTTGCGCAAAACTGTAAATTAAGTAATTGAAAAAAAAAAGTTTTTGGGTTTTTATTTTAAAAAAGAATAATTTAACACGTACCCCTCGTACAAACTGCCAGCCAAGAGTGATAAGTCCGAGGGGACTGAACAACAGATGATTTTGCGCCATTTGAAATGTGAACTGTCGTATCTCGTCGTTTAATTCGGGATCGACGAATGCCTCGTCTATAAAGTGAAGAATATCTCCCGTTCGATGAGCCTAAACGGAGGTCCAAGTTTTCTCAATTGTTTCATATTTAAGGTAATTATCGCGCGAACAGTCTGACTTCACATAAGTTTCAAAAAAATGAGAGGGAATTGCGAAAACTTCTTAGTGGTCTAAAAATCTGAAAAAAATCAACCATAGTGGAGGTGATGAAATTATCGATTTTGTGTAATAATAATTTCAAAATGTTATTAACTAATCATTGCAAAATTGAATTTTCCAAATTTCGTGAAAGTAATTAAGGATTAGACATTTTTCTAACCCTCAAAAAAGTTTGTTCAAAATGGTGAGAAGGATACGTTTACGATAATCGAAGATGTAATCCACCAAATTGTTTGATAGGGAATGCCGAGAATAAATTAGAGACTAAAAATCGACCATATTTTTATGCCTACAACGGCTTAGCGGCACAAATTAGCGATAAGAGGAACCAGGGCCGCGACTCAGGAGCGGTCGATTGATGCGTATTTTCTATTTATTTATTAATAAATGAATTTGGAAAAAAAAATTCGAAAAAAAAATCGGAAAAAAAAAATTATTTATTTATTTATTTTATTTTATTCACGGCTACTTTTACTTTTACTCCCGCTGGTCAAGAACAGCTAACTTTGAACCCGCGTTGCAGGCATGAAATATGGTCTTTTTAGCGCAGTCGGGAAAAAATACTTTTTTTAATAATTTTTTTCTCCGCTTCTGGGTGGTAAATCGTGCTGCTACTTCAGACGTGTATTGAAGACGCATTAAATAATGAATACACAAAAATTGAACAATATCTTAAGAAAATCGATACCGCGCGATAACTACCTTAAGAATTTCAGTTAATAAATACTGAAATTAATGACGATGAAAAAACAAAAAAATCTTTACCTCAGCGACCACAACTTCGCAGCATTGATTCATGAGTACAAGTTTTACCATATAAGTTATACACCAAACAACCTGACCGCTGAATCGCAAGAATCGCTTAGGCAAAGCAGGGTCTGTAGCAACAGAGAAGACGTCGTACAAGAGAGACGTAACCAATACAAAATAGCCACTTAGCTCCAGTACCACTTGTACTGAAAATACTCGATTAACTTCTCTCGCTACTACTTTGAGCTCCAGATGTACCTGTCTTGAATATTTACAAATTTTGAATAACAACGATAACAATACAAATGAAACCTTAATTATCAATCGAAAATACTTTAATTGTCAATCGTCTCAAACTTTTCTTATTGATTAAATAAAATTGATAATAAATTTATTATATAATAATAATTTGATAGATTTTTTTTATTAAAAAAAAAATGTATAAATATTTTTATCACCTCGTACTTACTTAATTATCTGAATTGAATGTTTTTTGTACGCGGAACCGTACAAAACCTGCCTCGGCGAAATCGTGAAACTCTTAGGACTGATTTTCGTTCTAAAATATCTCCATACTTCGATGTTTACTGGTTTTCGAACGGGTTTCGTAATTTTTTCGAGAAGTTCGTTGGCTTTACGAAATCGCAATCCTACCTGACTAAAGGTCCTCGATTAACGTTAGCATAATTAAAAAAAAAAAAGTTGTTTCCCGTATTTGGCGCTGAGACGCTTGCGCATCTCTTGAAGCGCATTGAATTGTAAAATTTACCTCACCATAATTGAAAAGTTGACTGCAACGATGGAATTAACGTGAATCGGAAAGTGAAGAACTGTAACTATTAATAATACCGATCCGAAGGGTACATAGGATAGAAGCCATAAGACATCCATCACGTTTAGAGTTATGCTACAAAATATCCACGAACACAGCCTTAGTGTTCCTTTCTTCATTGCAGCAGTGTAATCAAAAGTTGCTCCGAGTTTCTGTAGTGTGTCGTCAATTTCTATTACCGACTTTACAAAACGGGCAGCCGTCTGTTTTCGAAACGTCGAGAAAAACAGATAAAAATGATTACATTGCGATTATTAATTATAAAAGTGCAACTAAGTTTAATGTATCAACACAATCATCGATTGGCCCCCACTGCTAGTGAATTTATACATCGCTACAAGATGTCCGAACTGCTATCGAGTTCACACTGTATTTGCGCACAATAAAAATAAAAAAATGTCTGCACATTTCTCAACAATTCGTTGTATAAAACCGTCCATTTTTTTTTATTTTGCAAAAGATTAAAAAAAAATCGTAAAAAAATGTCTGCACATTTCACAACAATTCGTTGTATAAAACCGTTAAATTTTTTTTTATTTTGAAAAAGATTTTTAAAAAATCGTAAAAAAATTTCTGCACATTTCACAACAATTCGTTTTATAAAACCGTCAACAACTTTTTTTGTTTTGCAAAAGATTAAGAAAAATCGTAAAAAAATGTATATCGCTGTACACTCAACGTACTTTTCGGTAATACCAACTGAGACATTGAGAGATAGCACCGATCACTACGTGGACGTAGGCAATCGCATAGAATCGATTGGCTTCTGTATGATACCAGGGCGCATTATAAGCCATATACATTGTTGACCCCAATGTCAAGTAGAATAAAAACGTAATCGTTATCGCGTAAATTACACTAAATTTCGGATGTTGGCGTTTGTTTAGAGAGCGAAAAACCCCGTGACCGAGCATCGCGTAGAATGTTGTCAGAGGAAAAAGAGAATCTGCAAAATCTCTTGGTCGCCACTTCATTTTTTTTCATTAATTCGATTATCAAGCACCTCGGAGACGTTTCAGAATTGACTGATGCGCGAGATCCATAAATATACGCAGAACGTTGGGTGTTTCATTTATTGTTATTTCTTTTTTTCCATGGCGTTTCTTGATCGTCACTTGAGATAAATTAGATAACACAATGAGTTCACCCGTTCGCTCATGCAATTTATTATTTTTCCGTTTTCTCTAACGTTAAACACGCTGCCAAGTGGATCTCTTGGGAGCGATGGTGAACTTGCAATTTCTACGCGATATTATCGATTATCCAGGAAATGGAATGAGTCAGAAATGTCTCGCAATGAATTCTCGAGAAACAATTAAAATTACGAGTTACATGTGTCTAACTATGTTTATTTTTGCTCCGTATGAACGGCGTAGTGCACATCTGTATTACAATCACCACATAAGTTATCATTGCCGCGAGGAACTGAAATAAATTTTTAAAAATCATTAAATAATTATTTCTAGACATTTTCAACACTTTTGTAGAAGAATTTTTGTTGTTATTTTGTACCTTGGTAACGAATCTGTTGTCAAGTGTGAACATTCCCGCGGGACTTATGCTCACAGGATTAAGTATCATTTGCATAGCGAACTGCCGGATATCGTCTTTGAAAATCACCTCATCGTTCGGAACGCTGAAAACGTGAATAATTTCGCTGGTTCTCCGTGCCTCCGAAACCATTCTCATGCATGACGAGTTGATGAATAACAATTTCATGAAATACACTGTGAACCAAAAGCTTCTCATTGTTATGTGCATTACCCGCTGCGGTTGCAACTGATTCACAAATAACCAATAAATATCGTGAAGAAGTCCCGAGAGCGTTACGAAATTCGCTGCCATTTCCAATGCTATTTGTATACCGTACGATCGTTCGATTTCTTTCGGTACGTCGCACAATTCGAGATGCATGTGTCTGATTTGTCAGCAAAAAACGAAAAAAAATCAATAACCAGTAGTGGCGAATTAATTGATTGGTTTATCGTATAATTGACTCACTTGATTATTTGTACCAAACGCTTATCAATTTCGAAAGAATTACGAGTAGACAAAACTGAAATTCTGTGGAACGATTCAAAATTTTTGCTCCAAGACAATTGCCAAAAATCTTCTTTCGGATAAGAAGGCTTCGATGCTATTGTCTCGAGTATATTGTTGATCTTCGCGAGTCGTGTTCTCACTAATCTGCGCGTGAAAAATAGTAATATTTATTATTATACAATTATTATTATCATTTCAAAAAAATCTTTAAAAACGACACGAAGGAAAGGAAAAATTGAATATTAATCACAAACCCAATGGATGACGCGACGTTGATGATAAATATCGTATTGACGTGAATCGGATAGTGAAAGACTGCAGAGAAAAGAATTGTCTCTCCTACCGACAGTCGTTCATCAATCCATAAAATATCGATAACAGTAGCTGCGATAATTCCAAGAAAGCATAAAACGATCGATCGCATTCCAAATCGGAAGATCGCGTTGTAGTCGCAAGGTTCTCCGAGTTTGCCGAGCGTCTCGTCGATAATAGAAACCTTCCGCACTGTTTGGATGTATCTCTTGAAAAACAATAGATCGTTAATCCTTGAGGCTTAACTAATCAATTTTTATGACCGAACAAAAACACCCACTTTTCGATTGAACCAACTATTTATCCCGGCAAAGGCCCATATTGCGGTATTGGCGAAAATAACGTATATAATAGTTTGGTCCTCGGGACGAAGCCAATCTGCGTTCCACGCTCTGGAAACGGCTAAATAAACCGACGCGAGAAACACTAACGCGATCGTTGTGGAGTAAACAATGCTGATGCAGAATGTCGATTTACAGAGAGTACAATGAAAAACCCCGTGACCAATGAGGCCTTGAAGAGTCATTAGAGGAATCAGAGATTCTTCCAAATTTTTTGGACGCCACTCCATAAACGTTCTCGCGCGACTTCGAATTCTCATTGCGAACAATGCGCGTTTAACGTGAAAAAAAGTAATGAATGAGCGTTGACTTTTTTTCCTTTTTTCTGTTTGACAACCGTCCACTCGATGAAGTGTCCCGAGAGGGATACAACATGTGTCGATGAAAGGTCTGACATTATTCTATGACGACCTATCCAAATACCGGCACCTTCGCGTGCTAAGGTACTATTTAAGTTTTTGTTTACGATCCTATTTTTGTATAGATCTTCTGCTCGAACTCGTGAATAATTTAATAGGAAGGTAATTAAATGATGACACACAGTACAATTTAGATTCGACAAGATTAATGTATTTCAGTTGAAAACCCGCATTCGAAGTAAAATTATAGGTTAGGTTTCGGTATTATCGGTCGATTCAAACAGTTGGAAAGAAATTGGATAAAAATAAAACCGAAAAATGTTTCACCAAAGAATCGTTAATCTTCGCAATTATAAAAATAATTTTACTGTCTTCGAAATAGTTTTGTGAACTACGGAACGGCTTTTTTCTCTGATCTCTATAATGACTTTATTCTTTTTTTCGATAAACATTTTTTTTTTTTTTTTTGTAGTGACGCGGTATGCATTTTTACAAATTATCAATTTTACTTCTGTATTTATAATTTTGTAACGACGTTCATTTCTATCAGAATAACCGCATATGTCGTTATAGATCCAAGCATCTGAAAATAAAAATAGCTTTAGTACAAAATTTTTGCCGTCGTAATTGTTACAGTAAAACAAATATAAACGAAGATACTATTTTATTATTGTCACTACTGAACGTACCACTTTAAAAAAAGAATTGTTCAGAGTGAAAAATCCGGCCGGAGTGAACGACAACGGATCTTGAATCATTTGCAAAGCAAACTGACTTATCTCGTCTTTGAATTCGGGATCTTCGTACTTCGTGTTTGATATGTGAATAATTTCGCTTGTTTTGTTAGCCTGTGCATACAGTATAAAACAGTAAAACTTGATGCCGTAAAAAAAAAAAAATGTGAAATGTAATTTTACCTCAAAAACAGCTTTGCCACAAAGATAATTGAGAACTGCGACTTTCGCCAAATGTACAATCAACCAAAACAATAGTACGCTTATCCGCATACCGCGATCCGGTATTCCGGTGATCATATAATTCAAGTACAAGTCATAGATCAATCCTGTCAGCAATATGAAATACTCGGCAATCTGTAGGAGTACCTGCACCCCGTATACTTCATTCAAATCTCGTGATATACAGCATAACTCGAGATGCACCTGTCTGCATGTAATAAAGAACTTTTTGTTACTCCCGAAAAATTCGGAAAATCCGTAAATAAAATGGTTTTCGAGATTTATGAAAAGATCGAGAAAAGTAGTTTAGAAAAAAAAGTACATGAAAAAAAAATATCGTTGATTCAAGAACAGTGTGTGTGTATACGGTAGGATTTCTGTTAGCACTCTAGCGACCGCAATTTTTGCGATTTCGGGCACAGATTTTAACCATAAGTAAACGGTTCTTAAATATGGTTTGAGATTAATTTTGGTGCGAATTCGTTATAGCATTCGAAATTTATAGTATTTTGAATTTTTTAAAAAATCTCTGTTTCTGTCCTATGATTCGCTCAATTATTAAGATATGGCATTCAAATTTGGACCACAAATATATTGTTGTTAAATACCGATTGGGTTTGAATTTAATGCGCATGCGTCAAAGTCCCAAATTGATGGCATTTTTTTGAAAGTTTGTTTGCGTTCTAATTTGCGTAATTTTTAAGATATCGAACATATAAATCACATATAAATCATTAGCAGTTTTTTCTTAAATACGGTTTGAAATTCAATTTGGCGTGAATCTGTCGAATGTAAATATGTATGGCATTTAGAATTTTCCATTTTTTGAAAAATGTCTGTTGCGTTCTCTTGCAAATTTTGAATTTTTTTTTTGTATTGAGTTCAAATTAAAGCGAATAACCTTCGATAAAATAAAGTGTTTTTTTTTTTAAACGTGTTTTCTCGAAATTCAGGCAAAAAAATTATGCAAATTAGATTTGCATGTCGCTTTCACATTTTTTTAATGTCACTTACACAGCTTCCGCTATGTATACGTATATAGGAACCCAAAATGGTTAAGTAACTTTCTCTTGGAAGAGCTTTGTAAACGACGTTAAAAACAAAATGAGAAATCGATATGCAAATCTAATTTGCACAATTTTTTTCCACGATAATGCAGTACAGGCAACAAAACCATTAAATAATCAAATAAAATAAATGCCATAAATAGTCATATCAAATATATATCACAAATAATAAAACAAAATATTCATATATAATAAATAATCAAATAAAATATATAACATCAATAATAAAACAAATTATATATCATAGATAACCAAATCGAAAATCTGTATAACAGACAGTGAAAAATGTCTAAAAAAATGTACTTCCGCGCGAAGAATTTAATTGCAACGAAAATCCAAATTGTGCTGTTTGTCTATTTAACGGCAAATTGTTTATGGTTACAGTATTGATGCTATACCATTTATTTTCGTAAATAAATAAATCATTAAACGCATTTATCGAAATTTAAAAAAAAATTCCTTTTGCACTCACTTGATAGTCTGAACCAAATATTTCCCAGAATTGTTTCTCGGTACGAGTCGTTCAATAACGTTTGAATTAACTTCACTAACTTGTGATGTCTTTTGTCGAAGAAACGAAGACGTCGCGGATCCTTCGTTGGTTAACGCTTCGAGAATTTTATTTGTTTCCGAAAAACGATGAATAATCTGTCTGCACAATACCCCACATTTTTACATTTCTTCATATTCGAATTTTTATAATTTGTCGATTCGACGATACAACGTTTCACACCTTATAGCCATGGAAAAGTTTAGAAGGGCGTAAGTGCTAACGTGAAATGGATGATGAACGACAAGATTGAACCATATCATTTCGAAGCATGACGTCTTGTTGTTTTGGACCCAAATTATGTCGACTCCATTGATTAAAAGCGCGAGAATAAGTTGAAATGTTAGCGCTGCCACATTGCATCGATAGCAATGTACATAACAACAATCGCCTCCCAATTCTTTCAGCGTCTTGTCGACCGCTGTCATCCTCTGGATTATTCGACCGCTTTTCTTTTAGATTCACCAGAAAAAAACACGAAAAAAATTATTTCGATGATCGTCGATAATTAATAACACATAGAATTTTTTTTTTTTTTTTTTTGAATGAAAGAAACAAATAGTTAATTTTAATCACACACTTTGTAATGATACCAGCTTAGTGCTCCTGTGCAATTCATGATGAAAGTGTGCCAATACACTATGAACATAAAGAGTTTTTCTTCGGCGGTTTTGGAGTAACTGCCCACATAGGTGAACGTGTATTGCAATATGATTGCGAATCCGATGAAAAAAGTAATCGAGTAAAATATGCTGAATCGAAGTCGAGGTTTTCCTGCCGGATAGTGAAAGACTCCGTGACCGATAAGGGCGTATGCTGTTATCAGAGGTACAATAGTTTCGACGTAACTCGTCGGTGACCACTTCATTTTTTTTTCTCCGATTTCTATTCAATTTTTGCAAAATGTTTGCACTTTTTTTTCTGCCGGAATCACGCGGCAGCTCGTCGCGTCGTAACTATCGAAAATAAAAAAAATAAATAAATTCGCCAACGTGCCGAGAATAAGAACACGCGCGACAATTTTCCCAAGTAGAAACCAAATGGATCGAAGGGACGTACGTGCGCAAGGGAATGCGTGAGGTACGTAGCGCGTATCGATGTATGTACATTTAAGTAGTAAACGTTCCTATGTGGTCAGACAGTGCCGCGCAGCCGCGTATTATTCGTCTGCGCGATAAAACGTTCCTGTTTCGAAATTAAAAACAGCTGATTCACTGTCACTTTGAAAAATACTGAATTATTAGTAAAAAAAAAAAAAAAAAAAAAAAACAAAAAAAGGAATTAGAAAGCATCCCTGTACCTTACAATAACTTCACACCGGATCTCGATAAGCTGCGAGCGGAGTTTCGCACTTGACTATCTCGCAATCTCAATTATCGTCGGCCTGACGTTAAAGCGACGGTCATAAATAAGAGCGTTAGAAGCCGCAGACACTCTTTCCGACAAAGAGTAATTATTTTTTAGAATAAAAAAAGAACGAAACATCCCCGAAGGCTGTTATAAACTTCACAGCCGATCTTCACGTGCGGTACGCGAACAAACTGGGGTGTTCGAGCGAATGTCCCTCGTCACTTATCTACGTCGCGATCGCCGTTATCTTAGGCGCGATGAAAAGCATCAATTACGTGGAAAAACATTAACAGTCTGACCAATCTGACCGTACGAAAAATTATTGTTTCTCGGAAGGCATTCGAACGACTAATTAATTAAAAGCAATTAATGGAAATAGTAGCGACATTATTAAAAAATAGAATAAAAAATATATAACCAATCCGATAGAATCGCTTTGGGTTCGAAGCTTATTCGTGGTTTTTTCGGCATCACCGCGCGAATAAAATTTGCATGAACGAACTCGATCGACATGAGGAAGGGGGCTCGACGTGGTGTTACGGCGAAGCCGACAGGAGAGGGGGGGAGGGGAGACGCCAAACACACAACACATGTAACTAAAGCTGGTATATTGGGGTGTCGTACCATCGTTGCAGATTCAAGGGGTGGCTCCTGGAAGTACCGGCAAGCCGGTGAATCGTCAACTACCCTTGCGTACAGAAACCATACATAAAGATTATGTTGTCTAGCAGAGGCGTACGTGTGGATTATAGATGGGGTTGAGGGTGCGGGGTCACGCTTGTTCGGCACGGTCCTTCGCATAATGTAAGATTTTTCAATGAGCCACTCATTCCTTCGAAAAATCATCTATCTTGAACAATAATTGAAATTGAAGGGTAAAATAAAAGATATCATTTCGTATGATTAAAACAAATATTTTTTTAATTAAAAAAAAAAACAAAAAATTCACTAAAAAATAGTAAATAAATGCATTGACTTAACTCGTAAAAAAAAAAAAAATGATGAAAATATTGCATCGCAAAAGGGTTTTTATACGATTAATTATGATTTTTCTACGAAATTTCCTTTGTCGTATATTTTTAGTGCAACGTTCGTCTTGTCTAATTTTTTTTTTTTTTTCGTGGACGTAACATTTTCTTCGTTACAAATTGCACAAGAGGGTAAGAGCGAACGAGCGGCGAGTTGCGCTCGTTTGCCGGGTGAAAGTGATCGAAAAGTTCGTAGAATAGAAAAGGGCGTCGATCCGTGAAGTTGGCTTCCAGTAATCCTATTCTTTTTCACTTAGTCAGTGAGTGTGAGCGATCCCGTGGGAGTTGCGCACGGTCCAGCGAGGAAGGACACGCGTCCAGATGGGGACTCAAGAGAGACTTCTCTTGTCGAGCATATGCGATAAACGCTTAGAAGCCTCGAGACCGAGATGACTATCGCATTTCCCGGCAATGACGATAAAGTAAAAAAAAAAAAGAACGAAATCGAATTACCTTAATCGATCGTTACGACGAAGTAACTCGACAAATTTTTAGAATTATACAATTATCATTATTATTTACCTAATCGATCGACATTGATAATCACATAATTTTACAGTATATATTTACAATTATATGCATATTATGTATTTATGATAAATACGTGTATCATTAGTTGATAAAATAATTACAATGATTCAACGATATGGTGTTTTTTTTTTTTTTTTCTTTTTCGGAGGTAGTAAAGAATTTAGTCGCAGAGAGACATACGGAAAATGTATCTCAAGATTTATCATCTTCGATCGTTTTCTCACGCCTCGAGGACGTGGCTCAGGTAAGCGATGTAGCATATCGCCAATCGAAGAATCTCGATCTTCGAGAGTTTTTTATCCGGCGGCAGTGTCGGCAGTAATTTTCGTAGCTCAGCGAAAGCCAAATTGAAAGCTTCGACTCTAACGCGTTCCCTGTTGACGATTTATCAATTACATCCCGGTGCACTCTCGATTAAACCCTTGAATAGGCGAAAAATCTTTTTTTTTCTCGTAAAAAAAAAAAAAAAAAAAACAAAACAAATCGAAATAAAAAACTCACCGAGTCGCATGAGCAGTTCGATATTTTTGCGTAGCTCTCCGTCGTCGTCGTCGTTCCTCGCGCGATAGTGATCCCGAGACCGGACCTACCCCGTTCGCCATATTGTGACTTCCGTTGACCATCGTATTTTCTCGGTCTCTGCGCGACACAGAATTTACCGTTTAATTGTCCATTTTATAATCGATCTAATCCGGTCAATTAATTTCTTATGGCGTCATCACTGAGCGATCTTACAAAAAAAGCTTTTTTTTTATTCTGTTATTTTTTTTTTTTAACACAAACCTGCGTCGTGGCTGTAAGCTTAAATTGCAACAAGTCGACAATGGTAGAAGAGCTTCTCTGTCCATCATCGGCTATTCTGAAAGAAATAAATAAACAAGAAAATCGTAAGACAATGAAATTTGGGGGGCGAAGAAAAATAGAAGGGTTGTCGACTCTTCCTGCTTTGCTAATCCGATAATTGATACAGTCAATATTTGGTCAATGGTACGTGGTGCTCATCGAGCCAACAAATTTCCCGTATACAGAGAAAAAGGCAAAAGTGCCGATGGGCCAACTCGGGGAAATATATCCCAAGGGAACTCTGCGTTCGAATGTTCGATTCGATTGAACGAGATGCGAAAAAAAGGAGACGAAGAAACGTCTGTCCTCACAATCCATAGGGACGCTGTATTATTAAAATGAACGGGTACCACCGCACTTTTATGAATGAGACATGCGATCGTGGTTTATCAAGTATTGAACTATAAAAGCTGACGAAAAGCGAGAGAAAAAAAAAACAAAAATCCTTCCCGTGCGTTCGTTTCACATTTCTCGCCCTCGTTCGACCAGATTTTTATGGTAAACCAGCTATTTGTATGGATGCGACTCGAACGCTAGCCGTACCTTCGTTAATATTGCAAAAATACGATACAGAAGTCGAAAATGTCGTAGGAAATTCGTTTTTATGTCGGGCTTTTGGATTTTGCGAGGCAACTTGTGACCGTAGTGGGGGGAAAACCTTCACGAGTTTGTTGAGAAGGATAAAATAAATAAAAATAGTTGAACGTAACGAATTTTGTCGAATACTCACCCTTCACTGAATTTTCGATCGTCCAGATTTTTCGATTTGATTAAAAATTATGCGTTTCACTGGGTCTCAGTATCATTGTAGAAACTTGAGATCACAGATTAAAACGGCTTGGTACACTGTTAATTTTTCACCGCCTCGGCACTGATAATTATTCAATAAAAACTTTCACCGTTTTACTAATTAAATTAACAACTTCCGGATGTGGTGTCGTACTGTGTAGAAATTTGTTCACTTTTTCTCGGAAGGACACTTACAGACCATGCAGTACAAGGCTTGTCGAGGACGAAAATGTATCTGATAAGATTTCTATCTCTACCGAGTGGTCCATCCCAGAATCCGCGGTACTCTACAAGGGTGGTTTTCACCCTCTCGAAAGCCACGCCCCGAGCTTCCGGCAACCCCTCCGAATTCTCCAATGAAAATCCATTCTACGGCTTGATAGCAACACGCCCCTCAGACTTGACGCCATTGCATTGTGATAATTCATGGGTTTTTTTTTTATCGTAGATATCGATGTTCAATAATATAACAATAAAATTCTCGACTGAGGCGAATTTCTTACAAAATATATTCTTCTTACAATTAAGATAACAATATAACGATCGATAACGCGCGCAAAAATTTCAGAATGAAATTCAAAGCCCTTGCGAGATATGCGATGGAGAAAAGGCGAAAAAAAACGAATGATTATTAATTACGGAAGTATATTTTTATTTATTCGTTGACTAGTCAAATGTACGCTTTTCCATAAAAAACGCTTACAGATCGATCGAATTTAAATCAATTTTTTGAAATGATTTTTTTTTTACCACCACCTTATCAATAGAAGTTAAAGTATCACGGAGCGCAATTCTTTTTTCAGGTTTTTACAGAGATAAAACAAGAGACACAGTGAGGGGGCAGTAAAGAGAAAAAAGCTCAGTAGGGTAGCTTAGAAAAAACGTTTCCTCCGCGTTTATTAAGGCGTCGCAGATGCGTCTCGGAGGGAACACCTGATCCTCCCGAGAAATCCATACTCGCGGCTTAGTAATAGAGAAAACCGAAGGCCTCCTCGTTCCTTCCTGCGAAGAATGAAGAGTTGAGAAATATCGTTAAAAAAAAAATCCATCGGCTATTGTACTACAAAATTTATCGATGACAAATTTCTAACATTCGTCTAAATCAAGTTTTTCGTATTTAATTTTTTCAGCGGATCATTATTTTCATAATTTATCAACTTTTCGAGTAAAAAAACAACCCCTTCGATATAAAAATACTTTATGATGATGAAAACAATGGATATATAGTCCATTTTAGTACAAAATCTATCGATTACAAATGATTACTCCGTAACTAACTCTGGTTCTTCGAATATAGTTGATTTTTCAGCGGTTTATTATTCTAATACATATATCAACTCTCCTCTCCCCAAAAAAGCTCCCCTCTCCATGAAAATACTTTATTAAGGATGAAAAAGAATGGATATACAGTTGTGAAAAATGAGTGTAAAATTCATCGACGACATATTATTACAGTGTGACTAACTGGAATCCTTCGTAGTTAATTTTTCAGCGGTTTATAATTCGCGTAAAAAAGCGCCCTTTTCCATGAAAATACTTTTTTACGGGTGAAAAAGATGGACATCTCGTCTATCATAGTTTAAAATTCATCACCGACAAATGATTACCGTATGACAAACTGGTGTCCTTCGCGGTTGATTTATCAGTGGTTTGCCATTTGAATAACTTATAAACCATTGACTATAATAATACATTATCAAGAAAAGACTGAAGCCTCGCGACGTCGAGCCGCACGTGTCGGCGCGTGTTTATTTCAAAGCCTATTATGAGAAAGCAACACGATCGTGCAGTGCAAACATCGATGACAATTGATGATTATAATACCCTGACACGTGTAACGTGTGGTCCCATGTAGAATTGCAAGAGATCGCGTATAGCAACAAACGAGTCTGCGGTGAAAGTGTCATGGGATAGTTCACACCTCGTTACTCGGAAAATACACAACCACCCTCCTCGTCTGCTGCAATCGAACTTTACGAAGCAAACCACCCCTCCCCCGCTCTGCCTCCACCCCTCTCTCGTTGCCTAACCTGTCGCCAACCCCTCCTACTCATCCGATTGTACTCGAGGGATTTTAAATTGTGAAATTATAGTTGTCACGCCGTGCGCGCGACACTTCGATGATTAAAATAGGTGACGAGTTTGATCGACACGAGAGAAGTGAAAAGAAAAAAAAAGTATACAATCGTTATCAGCTGTAAAGGGAAAATCGAAGAAAAAAGAGACAAAACATGAGTACATATTCCTGCAATTTTTTTTGACGCGACTATATGGATCAAAGAAAAAAAAATCGGATGTTTCTTTTAAACATTTATCAGAGGAATTTGGTCTGTTATCAGTTGTACAGAACTTACGAGATGGCAGCACTGAATAGGCACATTAACAAGATAATATTAAAAAAACGCTAATGCCGCGACTGCGCGTAACTAAGAAAAAAGAAAAAATTTTTTCTATAAATTTCCAAGGGGTTGGTTCGTTATCGACTGTTCGAGACTCAGCAGGTGAAAGCGTCGTGTACACACGATAAAAATAATAATACCGTTTATCTCGTCTACATAAATCGGAGAATGCAAAAAAGGTTCCTAACGCGAGGGGGTTGTTTTGTTATCGGCTGAACGAATATTAACAGGTGGCAGCACACAATAGACAGTCCTAAAATCGATTTTTTTACCGAGCCATGAACGTGAAGGGTAGCTACCCTATCCACGAGAGACTATACAGGGTATAGTACCGTCGGTGGAGGTCGTTGGGAAACCATTAATCGACCGGAGGACCAAAGTTCCACGTTACTCAACGATGAAACACATCATTCCTCGTTCTTTAATTAAACTCCGAGAGAACTATGATAATTATAAGAGTCAATTAATCGTTAAATTCGCCAATTGAATTGAAGCATCGAGGTTTTCATCGTGCGGTACGTCGAGAGAGGCCATTCACTCTGTTTGTCGTTACTCTCGATGTAAATTTCCTTGGCCCGTCGTCTTCTTCTCCCTCTTCGGTGCTCTTCACGCTCGCATCATGCGAAACCCCGAGCATTAGCCAGTGTAACATCGAGTTTCTCGAGCGCGCCTGACAACAGCGATCCCCTCGTGTTCGAAAATAGCTGCATAGCTCTATATCTCGTTAAACTATTCGCCGTTTCTCCGCTCTCGCTCCCTACGATCTCCAGGAGATACGGATCTTACGCTCGTAGAGTTTGCCGCGAAACAAGAGAAAAATAAATCTCAAATTTGCAAATGTATTTACATGAGCAAACATAGAACGAGAAGAAGAGGAAGAAGGAGAAGAACAGGAGAGGGAGGAGAAGAAACGAGTCTCTAATTATTTTTGGCAATGAGTTCTCTGGCACGCGCACATAGACTGGTTGGCTGTACGAGGAGAGGCCGAGATGAAGCTTTAATGCTTTAACTACTGGGCGACCCTTCGTCAAGCTCGGGGACAAAGCGATGTGTGTAAATGTCTCGACGAAGCTTTTTCACGGCCAAGAAGAGGCTCGCCCGCGCCTCAACGCTCCGTTGGCCCTCTTTTCATTCCTCTATCACCGCTCTGCGGCTCAATACTGCACACTATACTGTAGTTTACAGTCCGTGAGCGGTAGACTCGAAAGATTTCAGAGATCTTTAGATAGGAGGAGTTTCCCGGCGTGTATTTTTGGTACTCGACGCTAAGCGAACAGAACTTTTGCGCGATCTTAGTCGCACCTCTTTGTTGATTACATGCTAATAAAAAAAAATTTCGTATCCTCAAAAGATCGATAATGATGAAAAAGTAAAAATTTCGCCGATCGGAGCTGATATTAGAAAAAAAAAAGTATAACAAAAAAGTAAATTAAATTATTTCCACTGATTACTAAGCTCCCAATTCATTTTTATCTCATTATTTTTATTAATCAATTATTATTTTTTTTATTTGACATTTAAATTTAAGCTGTTTATTGGGTTATTTCGATAAAAAAAAAATGTTATCAATAATTTTTATTTTACTTGGCGTTTCTCGTCATTCTGCAAAGTATGAGAATTAATGCGAAGCTAAAAGCGTTCAAGATGGATTTTTTTATCCTCCAAAAAAAAACGAAAAAATGAGTATGTAATTTGGCTTCAAAGGGTCGCGTCTCATCTAATTTCCGTCCCAAAGACAACACGCCGAGCTTCCCTTGGGATGTGTTTTCATCTCGATTGTGGCATATGCCATGCACTCGCTTAGCTCTCGAGCCCTCTCGTCTTCTTTACTAAAGAGACGAGTAAAAAAAAAGATACCGAAGACTTACGACTACCGTCTGTCTCTTGTTTATGCACGTAGTCTCGTTAATCCGCGATAGACCAACGTCTGTACGACATTCACGTAAGCAAAGCAAAGCAAAGCCGATGCGGGGGGCTTTGCCGTGTTATAAACCAAAGTGATTTTTCGTCGACGTCATCGTAATCGTCACTCCGGAATTTCATTGCTTAAATCTCTTTCACGACGCAACGATCTTCACAAAGCTTCCGAACTATTTCTCATCCGACCTCTTTCCTGTGGGATCAAATCCCCGAGACAAACACGACGACATTGTCGATCGCGAGAATTGTGTCTTTCGAAATGAAAAAACATTTTTGCACCCGAGCCTCCGCTCGTCTCTGTCTCTCCTCTCTCCCTCTCTTCAAATTTTATTTTATTTCACAGCCAAACGAATTTTTGATCCCCCGCCAGTAAACACCTCTTCATCTATGTTTCAATGCACATTAAACGCTATAATACATAATCCTTGGTACTGCATAGAGAAAGCGCGCTTCGCAAGATTCTAGTTTGCAGCATCAAGAATACGTATTAATGCATCAAAGCCGCGCAGCGGTGGCAGTCCCGGATTAACGAACCTTGAACACGTTGTGCAGCTCGCTTTTGGTTTCCCGGTCTCGTGAGACAACGCCACAACCGTGAAAAACGCCAGGCGGCTAAACCCTCACGAAAAATCTTACGCGATCGTAATTTTCAGCTGACTGCACACGGAGGTCGAATAAAATTTTTTTTTTTTTTCTCTTTTTTCTCATTATCATACGATTTACAAACGAAATATTGACTCTTTTTATTATAGACTGCAGTATCCGTTAGAGGACATCAGTGTTACGCGAAACTAACAAAAAATACATACATATAGGTATATATAGCATATATATACGCAGAAAAAATATAGATAAGTGTTGCTGACAGAGGAGATTCTAACGTCAAGTGGCTCTAACGACCTGACACCGCTCTGGTAGACGCGTTCGTCTTAATTAGCATGACGCGTCCGCCGCCCAACACTTCCCTATAGTTTGACTATCGTTGGAAAAGGCTTTTTCGTCTCTTCTCATTTTCGTTAGCGTTGAACGAAACACGAGAAGAAAGAAAGAGGTTTTCGAGGAAATTCGATTGAACGATAAAATTTAACACGGCATATTTCTCTCAAGTTCTCGGACGCGAATATTATTATCGTATTGTCGAGCCGCGAGCGGCGACGGTTCTTCGTCTGTCTCGGGGCTGTTTTTCGTACAATTTTCCATTCTTCGAGTGTTAAGGTCTTACAACGGGACCATCCCAGCATGTGACGCGTATCTCCCACGAAGCTACGACCAAAAATACATTTCCACACTAATGTTCATAACGTATTACGCTACTCTATGCCCCTTCTATACATATGTGTGCGCGTCATATATATGTGCACTACGAGCGTTACGCAAGAATCCCAGTCGTAGCCCAGGGATATTTGTAAAGTCTCCGAGTCTTCCAAGAGCAAGGTTTTCAAACATAGAGCATATGGTCAATAGAGTGCTCCAAGTTCAATCTTTAAAAAAAACACTTTTCCTTCGAAAATAATTGCATAAATAAAATTTTCAACTCGAAGCATTTCCTCATTATTTCGATAATTATTAGTATATGTAAATCATTATAATATACGACATTTTAAATATACATATTTAATTTTTCTTAAAAAAAAAATGTATATTTAAAATTATAATAGATAGTGTGCCCCAAGTTCAATCTTTGAAAAAAACCCTTTTCCTTCGAAAATAATTGCATAAATAAAATTTTCAACTCGAAGCATTTCCTCATTATTTCAATAATCATTAGCATATGTAAATCATTATAATATACGAAATTTTTAAAATACATTTTTATTTTTTCAAAAAAAAAAAACGCCGCTGTGTAAAATACGTATGCAAATATAATAAAATAATCATTAAAATATTACCCGTGGATAATTATTCCAATAATTATTAGCATATGTAAATAATTTTTAGATCGAAAATTGGTTGTTTTGTAAAAAAAAAATTCATTTATTCGTTCATTAGCACGTGAAAAAAAAAATGCATCGTTGTGTAAAATAAAATCTGCAAAGTTGATTATAAAAATAATTAAAATATAATCTGAGATAATTATTCCATTTAAAT
This sequence comes from Cryptus armator, assembly GCA_963971235.1. Lineage (NCBI taxonomy): Eukaryota > Metazoa > Arthropoda > Insecta > Hymenoptera > Ichneumonidae > Cryptus > Cryptus armator. Next base: position 6,479,888 of record OZ020235.1, read on the forward strand.
ACTCTTCGACTATTACTGACCGTTTTCGCGATCGATTTGTATAGTGCTATTATGCTATTATTATAACACTGTTTAGCTAACGCAAGCCGACCGCTCATCGGATTACGTACAGGTAACGATCGTTTACAATACTCCGAGCGTTGGGGGTTCCGCGTAGCAACGAGTACAACACAGAAGAACAAACGAGACAGAAGTATATAGCAATGATGTGGTTGAGCTATCGGCGCCGTTGGTGTGTACAGTCATTCGCTCAGTCCAGTCGTAGCAGAGGGGCAGAAGGAGGGGGGAGGGGGCGGGAGGGAGGCGAAAATCCACGTCATATCGTGCAAAAACTCCAGCTGTCATCTCTGGTGCGAAATTTGGCTTATCGTATCGTCTAATCTAATCGCGACGTGGCGAAACTCGAGATTCAATCTGTCGTTGGATTCGCTGCGATGACAAATTTTAATGCACCTTACGGTACGTGTGGCTTTTTGCCTGTTTCGATTACGAACTCTCTTATACGAAAATTTTTAACACGTCAAAATCTCGAGTGCCATTCCGTCTTTTTCGCGCTCACCGAGCCGAACAAACAGCCAATAAATCATTGCGAGTTACAAAATTGTTGGAACAACCGCGCGCAGCAAATAAGCAATTTCGAGGATCCGCCCGAAAAAGATACGCCAGGGTTAAGTAATTTTGGCGGAGATGAAAATTTATCTTAACGACATGCGACGTAGATGAGAGTGGGAGGGGGGGGGGGGAGATTCAGGCGAAAAACAAATATATCCACGCCCTGTCGACGTTATTGAGTTCGTATTATGTAACAAACTACAATGCCCCAGTGTCCTGCTGGCAAACGATCGTTTTCTCATAAATTTCGTCGACGCCTCTATAGCACAAGGATAAATCGTTCGGGCGATTAATTGCCCAATTTTATTACCTTCGAAACATGCATCGATACAACTGAGGTATACAATCGTCTCAGCATAGTTTACCTATCCTTGTACCTCTTGTCGAGGCATTGACGACTATGAAAAAAAAAAAAAAAAAAAAAAAAAAATCTGAGCAGAAACGAGGTAATGCCGATCGTTCTCGCAGTAGTGCTCAATCTACCGTCCCAATTTTGCTTACAGCTTATATAACCAACTCGGGCCTTTGTATCGTACAAATATAGAGATAGATAGACTGTACAGACGAGAAGTTTCCCCGAGGAACCGTGGAAACTCCAATCAATCGGTCGTTAACCGAATTAATTGAATCGTCTCCTTCGGTACATACATCCCTCCGAGGCTCGTGTGTTACACGGGGATTGGAGGTTAGGTACGGGACGAGCTATTGGATACCGATATAGGTTTCCATTCATCCAGCGCGAATACTCGCGCGTGTGCAGTCTATGTTTATTTTTATTTTTTTAACGAGGGTTCCCAATGTGAGGAAACGCGGGAGTAGATAGGTAAGTATGTGGGTCTGGTATTGATCTGCCTCGGTGCTCGTGGAGGCTCCGTTCGAGTCGACCTTTAACTGTCCCTCTCCGCCCGGTTCCCTGGCTATATCCCCCTTCCGTGGTGGAGACCCAACTTGCAGCTAAGCGAGAGGTTGGACCACGGGGAACGACACGGGGGGCTGTACGGGGGTGGAAACCGGAAGGTAGGTGAGCGGTACGGGGCGCGGAAGTCTACCGCCGACGCTGGAGGGTTGGGATATCCAACACGACCTACAACAACGCGACCGGCGCACAGCTGATCTCGGGAGCATCGACGCAAACCCTCCGGGCGACTCTCCGTCCTTCATCCCCCCAAACAGGGAGGAAAATACAACGTTATGATCCCACAATAACCATTCCAAGGAAAAACCGAATCGATTTTTCTTTTTTCTTCAAAATCTTCGTAAATGACGCTAATACATCGACTATTAAAATTTCGAAAACGAACATTAATAATTGCTAAGAGTGCGCAATATCGACCGTTTAAAAGTTTTTCAACGAAAATTCAATTCTTTTTTTGTTATTTAGAGAAACAAATATTAACTTCGATATCGTGTGTATCCATTTGGATATATTGTATTTTAATTGCACGAAATAATTTCTACAATTTTGATACCGAAAAAAAAATAGCTTCCGAAGAAAAAACCCGAAGGTAACGCGTTTAAAAAATGCCACAAACCCTATTCTGTATCTCCGTTACGGTTGGTTGAAAATAAAACCAGCGGAGTTGTTTCTATAATTAAAATTTCAAGCCGAGATGGTCGTTGACCTTGAGTTCCGGAAGTGACTTCTTCCCGATTCATCGAACCACGAGTTACATAACATTTCACGGGCACAGAAAAAAAAAATGACGAGAGTAATTGACGAATCTATCGAAAGGCGCCATGACTCGTGTCCAACAAATTAATCGTCTCTTTGTCGTGACGAAACTTTCACGCGAAAGAATTCGGTGTAAATCCAAAGTATTATCCGTTGGATGCAAGGCACAGAGGGATAGGATTAGAATCGTGTCGCGTTGACCGTGAAAGGGTAGGGGTAGCGAACAGAGAGAAAATCATAGTGTTCCAACATGCCAAGCTATGTGCTCGTGTACCATATAGTTGCCTAACGCTGTACAGTGCCCACGAATGAAGGAAGGGATGTCGGGGAAGGGATCGAGGAGGGGAGGAGCGGAGAGGCCGAGAGTAAGTGAGAGAGCAGCAGAGAGCGCCACGGCAGTTATAGCGAAGAGAGCCCCGGAGTGCACAGACGAGAACCGAGTCCGCGCCACTTCGTTCCCGACTCACGTATCCGTTCGACGTGTCTGCCACAGAGCTGCTGCGTCCTCTTCACTCGAAGCTACAACCCCCTGTCAGTGTTACGAAGGTGAGTCTTTGATAAATATATTTCTTTTTATTTCCTTCCAATTATCTCGTTCCACCCATCGAATCTATTAATTCAACTTTCGACGATAAAACGCAGCTTCGATCTTATTTAATACCGTTCGCGTGAGTATAACCCTCTCGTTATTATTTATCGGTCTCGGGCGCACGGACGTGAAGATTAGTGAGAAATAAAACCGTTTTCCTTATCCATGCGATAGTAGATTTATTACAATCTTGAAAAAACATGATAATCGGTCACCGAGACAAATGTATATGCGTGCGCGAAGCCTTTTTTTCGTTTGCATTTTCGTTATCGATCGATTCGACTGCGGCACCGGAGAAACCATTTTTTTTTGTCTATCGCGATCCGTTAATTCTGGGTTATCCCATTCTACGCATTATTTTACAATGGGCCCTCGCGCCGAACTTTGTATCGAAGTTTTTTTTTTTATCGAAATAATAAAAGTTCGAGAATTATTTACGTGAACGTAACGTTAGAAGTGACGAAAAGTATTACGCGTCACGACGTGCCGGACAGAGGCGAGAAAAGAATCGGTTACAGGCGTTGAGGTACGCGTTGTGTAACGCGAGGGGGGTTGGTCAACTCGTATCGAGGTCTCTAAGCTCATGTTTCGCGTTCCCCTCTTTTGCCTTTCCCTGCGCTTCGCTCACTGTTCAAACTACAAGCTTAACCGTCATACCCAGCGCACGAACTAACCTATTTCTCGTGACAGATTTTTCGCACTTATTATCCAACCAACGATTTCGATCTCAATATTTTTTTTTCCTATCGTATTCACTCGTTGCTAAGCCAAATCTCTCGCTCTAAGAATTGTATTGTTTTACTTCCCCCCTTCGTACGCGGAGCGTTCGTCTATTATTCTTCACTTTAGACCGAAAACCAAGGTCGGAATTCCCCCGTTTCGTCTACATAAAAGATCGCGCAGGCAGGTGTATCCGAGGAGAAAAAAATGTCTCTCTCTCTCTCTCCCGACCTCCGCCGGAAACCCGTCGCGCTTTCATGCTAATTGATTTTTTCTCCCTCCACGGCTGCCTTTTTTCCTCGTTAAAAACGAATGAAAAAAAAAAAAGGTGGAAAAACCTCAGCGGGGGGTTTACCTCTCTGCTCGTCTGCGCGCGTTCATTCATCCGCGCGATAATATCCACAGAAATAGAAGTCTGATAACTCTATATTAAATTATTTTTATTCGATTGTTAACGTTTTCTTTCTATTTTTTTTTTTCTTTTATTAATCTCGCGCACAATGCTATCCGTTGATAGACTGTATCGCGAACGAGCCATCGAGAAATATCAAGATAAAAATCGATACGAGAAACAAAAGTCAAAATACTTTATTTCCCCGAGACACGAAGGTCTCCGTCGATTCGTCGTACAATGTAACATCGTATTCACGAAATTTGTATACTTTGTCTCCTTTATTTATGATCCCCTCATTTGTCCGACTTTTTTTTAGTATCCAATCGATACTAAAGAATTGCATGACGTTTTCGTTCGTAAAAAAAAAAAAAAAAGTTGCCGAACGATTCCGTTTTTCAAGGCTTTTTTTAAAGCTGAACATTTTATAATGGTAATTCTTCGATCTATTTGCAAATCGTATAACTGGCTTAAAGGCGTTGCCAATTTGTTCGTCGCGAATTTCCGGCAAACGATTGAACGAGAGGGCGGGGGGGGGGGGGGGGGAGGAGATAACTCGATAGTAGCTCTGTCAAAAGTATTGATGGATTACGATAGTGAACGAGAGGAGACAGGGTTCGGCTCGAAACGAGTGGGTGCAGCCCGGTTACGTAAGACCAGCAGTATAAACCAGCGGAACAGACGATCTCAGGGATGCCCCCCTGCCAGTGGTTCCCAATCTCGTATTATCTTACCTCCTCCCCACGATCCAGTGAACTAAATCTCAAAATGCAACCCTTTCCTACTATTTTCCGAATGACGAAACTAATAATTTCTTTTATTTATCAAAACAGTAAAAAAAACTATTAAATGCATCGAAAGAACGTAAAAAAAATTTACGATTACAAAAATACGCGCGATGTTTTTCGACCAATTTTTTTTTTTTTTTTTTTTTTTTTCGTGCAAAAGAAAGCACCGTTAATGGCGTCGAAAAAATAAGCCAATTTCATGATATCCGAATCGGGAAATTATCGTTACGACGACAATCACACGATTAAGCGGTTCTTATCGTTGCTGCGACTGTATACCCTGCAGAATTTCGCGGCTATCGATCGTACGCGGGAGTCTCCAGCTTCGCGCAGTTCAGCGAAATGTAAACATTATCGATGGATGATATTATCATAATAACAATAAAAAAAGAAAGGGTTGGGCAGATATATGATGGGATTTTGCGACTTTCGTCATTATCCTGCCAGTTAAATTATGAATTGTCGCGGTCAGTTAAGACGAGCGAACGAGCGAAGCGGAACAAAAAATGAACAAACTTCTCCATCCCACTGTTGCGAATAGGGGAGGACGGTACGAACAGTGACCGGAGATTCGTCTGAGCAGCGAATGCATACGCTCGCATTATGCGTTCGGTAATTCAAAACGGAAATTGATAGTTGACGGTACTTCTACGGTGCTTCGTCGTCGTCCACGTGGATAGTGGGAGCCGAGAATAGTAGTCCTACACTCTTCCGCAATTCCTTATTTTTTTTTTTTTTTTGATTAATTCTACTCGACACAATTCAAATTTATAATCCCACAGGTTAAAATCAATCATTTCTCAATTTTTTTTTTTTTTTTTTCCCGATAATAATGATCTATCGTTACAAAAATATAGATCGTCGAGATTTTTGTTAAATATTTTTTGAAAATTAGTCACTTATTTTCAAATCTTATCGATTATTATTTTTAATTAAATCAACGAATAAATTTTGATTTCGGACTTTTAGCAATTCGGAATCTCGCAGTTGCGACTATGATAATAATGTCTTTACTTTTTTTGCTAACAAAAAATGAGTTATTAAAAAAAAAAAATTCATTGTCGAAATTGCGTTGAAACTATTGATAATACCCAACGCGGTGATTTGACGTGGGGGGGGGGGGGGGGGAGGAACACGACAAGGGATTCTCGCATCCCCCAGCACGTGCCTCCCGTTTCTATTCCCGTCTACAAACCCGTGAGACAAGAAGTCTTTGAACTCTCCAGACACTTCTGTTCCTCTTCCCTCTTACAGAGTTATTCCTTACCTATTCCAACGCTTCCAAGAATATACCGTGTAGTCGTAGATGTATTTATACACCCAAACGAGTAGTAGAAAACAAAACAAATCCGTGGACCTCAACGCTTACGATATATTTATAATTACAATTGGACGACGTCGAGTGAGTTGCCGCGTCGGCACTTCTCTACCTATCATTTCGGATTCCATTTGCAAATATAATTACATCCGAAATTACGTACTTATGTTGTCTAATGAATATTACAAACCCGAATCATACTTAAATCTATTTATATTCGTATCGAGTTAATATACCTCCGATGTATTTATAAAAAAAAAAATTGCGCAAAACATCGCGAATTTCATAGAAACTTCGGACCTCATGCGATCATTCGCGACGAAACGTTGCGCTATAGTTTGAATGATATATTTTTTTATTCTATCGATCCATTATTATTATTACACCGCTTTTTTTTTCACTGCAACGGTTATATACACAAACGCGTCAAAAGAGAAGCCTTCGAAGAGTGACGATAGTCCGCGAGAAGTGCACAAGCCTTTCACGGACACATATGTCCATCACGCCTGTTGTTGTAATATTCTATTGCAAGGGCGAGTTTGCCTCGTGGCAAATGGGAAACCCACTCGCAGTTGCGAATTATTGATAGAGGGTTGTGTTCTCGCAACTTCCGTCGTATCGCCCACCCTACGTAATAATATCGAGGAATTGCGCTTTCGTTTATTACGACCGCTCGCTGGATTCGTGCGGCTGATGTTCCCGAACCTCGACCTTTCGCTGCGTTCGCACTTCTCGAGGCTTTTTTTCCCACAATTGCTGACCAACTCGATACGTAACGGGCTAATCGTGTGGTTTACGTTATAAATTGATAAAACTCTTCGTCGGGCGAGAAATTCGAAACTGCAAAGAGCATCGAAGTTAAGAAGGGTCTATCGTTACGTATTATCAAAGAGTGCAATTCATGGGAAATTCAGATAGAATTTCGAAAACTTTCTAATATAATAAAAATCTGAAAAAAAAAATTGAAAAAAAAATCAACCATACGGAAGGTGTTAAAAAGATTAATTTTCCATAATAATAATAATTCCGAAAAGGTAATAACAAATTAGCAAAAAAAAATCATTGTTTAACGAATTATCCGGTAATCTAACTTTTTCTTTAGCGGCCATTTTTTTTAATTCTCATCAATCTTAAAAAAATTTTGTCTAATTTTCAAAAAAAAAAAAAAAAAAATTTGATTTTTTTTATGGATAAAAAATAACGAATTTTCGAAAATTCGAAAAAAAATTGTAAGTATTCACAAAAATTGGGAAATAGATTTGCTCTTTGGTAATACGCATCGGTACACCGTCCTTAATGCCCGAGCGGCGTACAGATGGTCGAAGGAATATAACTGCGATGCAATCCGGACGAAGTTCGAAGTATATACCTTATAAATAGCTATAAACGGATAATTAATTTTCAACGAAGTTCGTTGGAGCAGCAAAAGGGTTGACGGATTAATGAAGGATACATATATATATATATTCTTTTATTTCAACGAGTGGAGGTGTTCCGAAAAGTCGTATTTTCGATTTCGGCTCAATTTCTAACGTCCTTATGTTTGTACCGCCTGAGCACCTAAATATAATTCGCCGGGCGAAGTCCGCGGGCTGTTTATCGAGGCGCGTCTTCCATTAGTCTTCCACTCTTCGTTTCGCTACTTGAAGCTTCGCAACGATATCTTGGCAACGATATTAGACTATAATACAATCTGTTCGATTTTGCGTGTCGACATTCGATTAAATTAACTCGCGACTATAATCTTTTTTTATATAAAGATTATTGTATCATTAAATATAAAAAAAAACAGTTGATAATTTATATCGCACTAAGCGGTTGAGAGAACCGTGAAATTCTTGAAATTTTGCCAAAACTCACTTCCGGGAAATGTCACCTTTTGCCCAACAATGTTACCGACACCCGTAAAGGAAAATCGTCGACTGTTCGGAATTACGCAAGATTCCTATCCTCGCGTCGTCGGGAACGACACCCACGCAAAATCCCCAGTCGATTTATTTCTCGTCGTGATAAGAGATGGCAGGTCTTTCCGTCGATTGTTATCGCTTCGCGATAAGTTTGATAAGAACGAAAAAAAAAAAAAAAAAAAAAAAAGCTCTTCAAGGACAATCTATCGCACTGTTCGGAAGAGAATCTACGATTCTGTAAATGTAAAATCGCAATTTCGATCGACCGGACTTTTAAGATCGATTTTTTTTTCTCGGAGTGAAAGGCAATTGAATTGGGAACCTTCGCTTTCGCACGAGTTGCTCCGTCGATATTCCGTGACAGGGTTACCGGGTCAATGTTGAAGGTCATTCCAAGGGTGAAACAAAAGCGGCGAAACGTTGAGGCCATTGTCGCTGTATTTATTATTGGACGCCAAGTCGAATTAGAATCGATCTTATGTGTTGTTGTCGATCGAGTAGAGTCGCTTAATATACTTATATATATTTATACAACGTGCCGAACATTTGTTGGCTCTGATCTCGAGAGTTCTACACGACCTTAGTATACTTTTACGATACAATGTACAGCGAAACTTGAATCGTCCTGATTTACATCTGATTCGTTATTTTTATCCCTCTTGAAAAACATATATATATATATAGATATATATGTGTGGCGTATCGCGAAACTCTCGGGGAGAGTTGCTTAGTCGCGAAGAAACAAACGAATCGTCAATGTTTTCTAGTGCAGTCGAGCCTTCGATCGTAACTGTGACATCGTGAAAGACATTCGAATTAATTTTAGCACTCGATGAACACTCTCCGTTTAATTATTAAAGTTCGATCGATCTTTCGAAATTGTCGTCTTTAATCTCCAATAATCATTTATACATTTCTTATATTTATTATAATTTTTTTTATTGATTATAAAAACGATAAAAATAGTTTTCGCGATGTTACAATTTTAATGGATTTCTTATTTTGATCGATAAAACGTGAGAAAACGGACACTAGAGACTGAATTGTCGTTGCAGAAATTCCTATAGGCTTTACCTCGATTCTTTATGCGTTACGCCTGTTTCTAGGGTTGTGCTATGGATTTAAAAGTTTATAAAAAGTTTTTTCTTCTATCGAACACCGGTTGCGCCGTTGCAAGCATCGGCTCCGACGTGAGTCAATGCGCAACGCTCGATCGGTTCGTACAGAGCACTGATAGACTCTCGGGTATTATTTTTTATACATTACAAACTGCGAAAAAAAAAAAAAAAAAAAAAATACGCGGACGATCTTACCGGCAGGTGAAACGAGATACTAAGAATTTATCGCGGTCGTGTACTGTCGCGGTTCGCGTATCTCGCCTCGGTAATTCGAGATCTCTTCGTCGAGTTACGAGAAGACTAATAAAATAAATACGAAAAAAAAAAAAAAAAAAAAATTCTCGTTCCCAATTGGCATCCATCGTCGAAGGCAACTGAGGCAACTTTATTCACGAAGAATTCAGTGAGAGAACAATAATAAAAAAAAAACTATAATTTCACGCTTACGCAGTAAAATTCGAGTTAAACAGCTGCAAAATACAGAGGCGAATACAGCGAACGATTAGACGCGAGAATCTCTCGGACGGAAATTATTTCGTGGAACGTGCAGCGCGCGCGGCAACTGAAACTCAATTTTTCGACGTGGTAGAGCTCTCCGGTGCTATACGTAGCTACCATTATGGGTTTCCGGAGTTTCGCGTCCTTCGTCACTCTTTGAACTCGTAAAACTTCAACCTAAACGATATTTCTCACGTGCATTGTGATTCTCATCTTCTCATCGTTCCCCCGTCTTCCGCTTTCCAGCTGTGCAAATTTCACGCAAATATCTATTAGCCAAATGTTCGTCTTTTTCGCAATCTGCAACTACGAAAAATACATCGTTTTTTTTTTTTTTTTTCAATAAAATTTTTTTTTTTTTGGAGCTCTAAAAATTTTACGTCACATGATATTCATTGAGCACTTAGATCCTCTCATTTTCACAGCTATTTGATATTCCAGCTGTGCAAATTTGCGCGAAAATTTTCGTCTCATTTGCACTTCAGCTATTTGCGTTCGCGAGAATTTTTTTTTTCGCACGTAACTTCTTTGCTTCGCGTCTGTTCGCCTCGAATCGTTCCACCCGATAGTTATGCTTTACTTCTTTCAACTCGTCCCTCTTTTTTCCCCTTCTATCTTCGCCATGAGTCATAATTCCTGCTGCCCAATTGACGACGTCGACGACGACGACGACGACGAGTTAGTAACAGAATGAGCAGAGGCTCTGAAATCGCATGGCTATGTGTTCTCTCCTCTCTTCATACCCGGCAATGATATATTTCGTGACGTTTCGTCGTTGTCCCGTCGACGGCAACGACGAGTGGTGTTAATTGAGAGCTCCGGTTTAACTGGAACGATAACCGAAGCTTCTCTTGTCTCGTCAGTGATCCTCGTCGCATACCGCACAATCCTCCGCATCTCATCACTCATCTCGCAATCTATTTTACGCTGTAAATAACGCGCCGTTACTTCGCTCGGCGAGTTCCCGAGTCGGTTACGACGACTCAATTCTTTTCGCCGAACGGGTAGCGGGCGAATGAAAGTTTTATATTATCGATATCAGGATAAGGTGTCGCGATAACCTTAATTACCTCCCTCCCCACCGACCAGTCAGCTTAGAATACGAGAGACGAATTATGCAGTCTCGAGACACAATAAAGTCGATTGCATTCTTTCGTGTCTGCGTTCCTGTGCATTACGCATCGGCTGCAACCGGAAACTTTTTTTAAAAAGTTATCAATGATGAATTATTCCTTAAAAATAAATTGCAACGACATCGATAAATCGTTGAAAAAAATGATATTATTTTATCGATCGGTAAGGTAATCGAAAAAAAAAAAATTACATATTTTTTCGATTTCTTTCGATATATTTTATTTCCATTTCGACAATAATGCGATAATGGATTTTTGCATCAATTTTTTTTTTTTTTTTTTTTTTTTTTTTTTTTTCTCAAGTTTCGTTTGGAACGTTCAAAGACGAGACTCCCATTGCCACGTGTCATAAAATTTATTGCATCTCCTCCGGATCTTGTGGCGAAATATTAAATGCGATCGTGTAAAGTAGCGTCGACTGTTCAAATAAGCGGAAAACGTCGAATGCGAGAACGAAGCTACAGATAAGACGCCAAAAAATATATGTCGGCGAAATTGTTTGTCGAACCGTGAAATCGGGAGCAGCGACGCCTCTCATCGCGTCGCGCCTGCAGCTAGAAGATAGGTACGAGGAGAACCTCGCGGTAGATGAGATTGCGAGATAAGTCGATCGAATTAAAACAACACGGTATGCCGCATACCCGATGCAGGATTTTTCCGTCGATACTCCCCGCAGTTATTATTACTATCGTTGTTTACCGGAAAAAAAAAAAATTCTTAATGGACTTGTAACTTTGGCGGATAAGATACACAACGTAATTAAAAAAAAATAAAAAAATAATGAAACTATGCCATCACAGTGTATTTGGAGAGGTGGAAACGCGTCGAGAATTCTGTTTGTGTGATACCGCGTAATCTGATATCGCGTAAGCTTTTTATACGCATTTTTTTTTTTTTTTTTTTTTTTTCATCAACAAGTTACGATTTGTGACACTCTCGGTGCACGCGCGCGTGTATTATATCGCCGAAGGGGTGTGTGCGCCCATACGATGCCGTAGGACTCTCGTGCGTACACGACAAGAGCCGGTTAAGCACCACGCGTACGCTTTTTTTTTTTTTTTTTTTTTTTCGTTCGTTTTATTTTTCTTTCAGTCTTCTCCTTCGTTAACCCTCCATTGAGGCGGAAACAAAAAGGGAGAAGCGGAAAGGCTAGGCGTCAAGCCCTCGAGGGTGTTTATACGAACGAGGGTTGTAAAACAGTGTATGGAGCCTCAAAGCTACAAGAGCAGCTACTAGTAATATCAAGAGAATAGGGGATGGATACATCTCATTTAACAACGCGATATTTCACTCTCTTCTCAACCCTCTTAGTTAACACTAACCGTTCGTTTCCTTGTATTTTTTAACATTCCATTAATAATTTCTTCTAAAAACTCTCCGTAACCAGAGATATTCATTTTTACGAAAAAAAAAAAAAAAAACCGCCCTTACCGTGTGAAATCAAAAATGACGAAAAAAAAAAATCATTACTCCGTTTGAAATTGAGTTACCGAATTATCATTTCACTCCGTTTCGTAAAAAAAAAAAAAAAAAAATATCGCAGATTCGTTCATTACCTCGATATTCCCAACACTTCTGGTTTCCATCCCTCTCTTCCTTCGCTCCGAGTTTCTCGTTTTTCTCTCGGCGTAACTCCGAATATTTCGGAAGTGCGCCGAACGAGAATTTTCTCCTTTACTCTGCAGGAAATAGAAGGGTTGTTCTCCTGCTTCTGGTCTGCGCTCTGCGCGAGCAGCAGGGTAGTTTTTCCCTTTTTTTTCGTTCAGTGCGCGTGCGGGGTACAGTCGCGCCGCAGGGGTGTGCGTGCGAATTTTCCTCGTGCATGTGTGCGCCGTACTATAGATATACATATAATATATAGTAGATGAGAGAAGAGCGAGAGAGGTGCGTGCGCTATCGACCGGGCAGGCAGCACCAGCGAAGTTTATCCTTCCTTCTCTCTGCGTGCTGCTGCTGCCGCTGCTGCTGCTGCTGCTGCCGGTGCCGCTTGCCGTACGTACGTCGCGCCGCGCCGGTGTGCCCCACCCTGTCAGGAGAGTAGGGACACGAGGGTTGTGTAGGTGAGAGACTCGGCTTCCCTAATACTACGATAAATACGCAGAATATGCCTCCTACTGCTTAGTGATAGCGTAGAGACTGTAGTGTTCACATCACCACACACCACAAATCACGATATCGTACATATAAATTCACCCGTCGCCCAACAATCACCTATCGAGTTTTTCGTTTTTTTTTCGTTTTCGCATCGTTGTTTATAATCGTCGTTGTCGTCGTCATCGTCGTCGTGGTCGTTCGTTGTCTAGCGTGCACCGATAGTATAAAACAAACATTAAAAAAATATATATATACATATAGTAAACTTGCTATAACTAAAAAAAAAAAATATTCACGAAATTATACAAAATATATCTATTTGATAATCCGCACATTACGAAAGAACCAAAAACAGCGATTTTTTAAAATTCGTAATAAGTTGTAAATATAATAAATTTACACAGATTATTAAAAAAAAAAAAAAAAAAACGCTGAAAACGCAAAAAGTGAAGGTTTTTATACACGCCGAGAGATATTATTACGAGAACAATAATTTTTTATTTAATTTTATCATCGAAGTTAGTGAAAGATATTGATAAAGAATTTTCGAATCGACGAGTTAAAAATCTCGTGGTGAAAAGTACGAAGGGGTGCGGTTTAACGCTCTCCACAGCGAGAAGAGGGTAGAGAGACAGAGAGTTCCGGGCGAAGCGTTCCGGACGAGACGCAGCAGCCCACCACACCCTTTCTTGTTTCCGCACGGGTCGACGAGTACCGTAGTAAAGCCATAAGCAAGCGGCGACAGAGACTCAACGAGAAGAGAGAGTCAGGGTAGCGGCAGCAGGCAACCCTCTCTACAGTTTCTCCCTGCGACCTTCACCCGGCCGGAGCTCAACCCTTCCGGCCGCTCGCTCGCTCTCTCACTCGCCAACCGTTTCTCTCTCTCTCTCTCTATATATATATTTTCCACCTGTGCGGACGATACCTCGCGTCAGGCAGGCAAGGCAAACCGACTCGAGTCTACATCGGGCACGCAACACCGGCACGCGCGTGTTATAACGCTCTCGTTCAACTTTCAACACTGAACGCACAATTAAAGCAACAATTACCTTTTTAAATAAAGAGAAAGAAGAAAAAAGTAACAATCTATTTCACTGGTAGACACATTAGCTGTATAGATATATAGTGATAGTGGTGCGAAACTCGTGGACTGTGAACAAAGGATATTAATCAAACATTGTGAAAAGAGCATTTCGTTGTATCCGCCAAAACGCCGTTATTATTCGTAATATCGTCGTCGATTCTCTCGAAATCCGCGATTCGAACGTTTTTCCGTCATTTACTCGCCGTCGAGTGCGAAATTCGTAACAAATCGAACCGACGTGAGAAAATATATTATTCAGCGCAATGGGCGGATGTACATCGAAGGATACCGCTGCCGGCGATGAGTACGTATTTTTTTTTTGTTTTTTCGTCGGCCAACGTCCTTCTTTTCGAGGCTATGACAAAATTTCTTTTTTTTTTTCTTTCTGTTAGCGTAATGTTACTGTTGCGTCATTATTGTGGGTTTTGAGGATATAGTCATCGACGAGTATCGAGGCATGAAGAGGTTAGCTTCCTTGTTAGGCGAAACTCGTACGAATTCTCGTGACCTTGTACTCTGCACACTTTAGAAAGTCTGTTTGTATTCGGAAGAATAATATCGCTGTATATATCTATGAGTCTCGACTCGCGTTCGGCTCCCCAAAACCCCCTTTTTTTCGTCTCACAGTCAAACTTTGTGACGCAAAACCGCTGAATAATCGTCTTGAGTGGACACGTGTGCCTCTCGTAACCAGTTAGGCCGATGCGGAACTTTTTTTTTTTTTTTTTTTTTTTTCGTATATATCATTTCGGCACATTCGCGAACGGATGACTAATCGCTCTATCAGATATAATAAAAAGATACAGATAATTTTCTCGATCTAAATTGACTTCGATAAAATTTTTTTTTTTTTTCTAGTCGATCGATAAAGATCAATCGAACTGTAGATAGATCGATCGTTTTTTTTTTTTTTTTTTTATCGTTACTATCCCCTCTGTGATACGAGTTCTATTGTCCTTCAGGGGGTTTCGTCAAGTGCCGCCTCGACGATGATTGCCCTATCGCGTGCGACGATCGTACTAAAAGTCTTGATAAATACAAAATTGACGAACGAATTAAGACGCCCCTCCGCTACCATTTGGCGAGCCTTCCTTCACCTTGATACCGTCAATAATCGACTATTGTAAGTAATACGAAAATAGGAGAAGACAATTATCGGGTTGAAGCTACGAAACTTATCATTAGTTATCCTCGCAATGTATCGAGTCCCGTGAAAGCGCGCCATATGGTAGGCAACCCGGGGCACATGAAACCGAACGTTTATTAACTCCAATCACGTGGAACGTCGAAACGGATGCGCAAATCGTTGAATCGAACTCCGGATCACGCATTTCCTCGTGCCGGATATAGCGTCACTCCATTTGCAGTCATCGATGTGCATATCCGAGGCATTTAATACAATGGCCTCTAAAATTAGCTCTACGAGTGCAAAAACCTTTCATCGATCTTTTTCCTTTCGTCGACAAACAAAATCTCATCGATTTCCAATGATTAATTGATTGAAATTTGTGTGTTTTTTTCTTATTGCAGTAAGAATAAGATGGTCGACCAAGCAGTCCTCGACAAACTGGAGGCCGGCTTCGCGAAGCTCGCCGCTTCCGACAGCAAATCTCTGCTGAAGAAGTATCTTACGAAGGAAGTTTTCGATCAGCTAAAGACCAAGAAGACTTCGTTCGGCTCGACTCTTCTGGATGTCATTCAGTCGGGTCTCGAGAATCACGATTCCGGTGTCGGTATCTACGCTCCGGATGCCGAATCTTACACCGTATTCGCTGATCTATTCGATCCGATAATCGATGATTATCACAAGGGCTTCTCGAAGACCGACAAGCATCCGCCAAAGGACTTTGGTGATGTCGATTCTCTTGGAAATCTCGACCCGACTGTGAGTAGATGTTCAATGAACAATGATATTCGATGAAATCGATGAAATCAATGAAATTGAGTTGTTAATTTTTGGTGTTTTTTGTCGTTGCAGGGTGAGTACATCGTCTCTACTCGCGTTAGATGCGGTCGTTCCCTCGAGGGATACCCCTTCAATCCCTGCTTAACCGAAGCGCAGTACAAAGAGATGGAGGACAAGGTCTCGAGTACTCTTTCCGGTTTGGAAGGCGAACTCAAGGGTACATTCTACCCATTGACCGGAATGAGCAAAGAGGTTCAGCAGAAGCTCATCGACGATCATTTCCTCTTCAAGGAGGGCGATCGTTTCCTTCAGACCGCAAACGCTTGCCGTTTCTGGCCGACCGGACGTGGTATCTTCCACAACGACGCCAAGACTTTCCTTGTATGGTGCAACGAGGAGGATCATCTCCGTATCATCTCCATGCAGATGGGCGGTGATCTTGGACAGGTATATCGGCGACTCGTTACCGCCGTTAACGACATCGAGAAGAGACTTCCATTCTCTCACAACGATCGTTTCGGCTTCTTGACCTTCTGCCCGACGAATCTCGGCACCACCGTCCGCGCATCGGTTCACATCAAAGTACCGAAACTCGCGGCCAATAAGGCTAAACTTGAGGAAGTCGCTGGTAAATTCAATCTTCAAGTGCGCGGTACACGCGGTGAACACACCGAAGCCGAAGGTGGCATTTACGATATTTCCAACAAGCGACGTCTCGGACTCACCGAGTACCAAGCAGTCAAGGAGATGCACGACGGTATCGCTGAGCTCATCAAGATCGAGAAGGAACTTTAAGAAGTTTCTCTTCACCGTTATTCCCTTTCCTACCCTTTCCCACCTTCGATATCCATCGTACACCCGCCTCCTCCCTTCAGTTCCCACATAATTTTCCTTTTATCCTAACTAATCCCGAACGTTATTATTCAAAGTAATTCATACTATTCTTGTATTACGATTAAACAAGTTCCTTTTTATTAGCGTATACCAAAAGTATATAAGGAAAAATCAATACAAAAATAAAACAACAAAAAAAACAAAACGTCCGAAATGGGGATATGTGAAAGAAAAAAAAAGAGCTAAAAACTGATCAACTTGTACTAAAAAAAAAAAACGGTGCATTGTTTGTCGTCAGTATTTTTCTTTTTTTTTTTTTGTTTAATTTTCGTTTCGGTTTATCTTTGTTTATATCATTTTTAAAATGATTTATGATATGTATTATTATTATTATTCACCTTTTTTTTTCTCGTTTCTTTCGTCCGAATACGCGGGAATAATTTACGCCGATACTATTTTGTAACCGAGGCACGAACATGCAAAACACATACGCGAAACCCCCGCGTAATTGTCCGGTGCGCTTTCGATCTTTGCTTTTATTCGTTTATCGTTATTATACTTTATTGTAACATTATAATACATTAAATAGTGTAAAACGATACGTGTAAACCACTCGCCAATCACACCTCCCGCGCCTAGTGGCTGTTCCCCCTCCCAAACGAAAAAGTTGTGATTTCGTCTCTCACGGTGAATTAAGAAAGAAAATAAATAAATAAAATGAAAAATAAAAAAAAAAAAAAACACCAATTGTTACGTGAAATTTTGTCGTTTTTTATTGTTGCGAACCTTCGTAGAGCTCTCCTTCTAAACGAGAGAAATGTAGGGATCGCTTTTCCTTTCGTTGATAACGTAGAAAACTGCCGATCGCTCGGTAACATATCTACGGGGACATCGATACCGAAGAAATTCAACGATTAAATTGCGATTGACATTTACTGATATTAATTATCCGCGCAATCGGCTTTGTCGTCGAAATAATTACACAATAACATCTCAATTATTATTATCGGAATATATTATAGCGATTTACCGGCGAAAAAGAATCGAAGTTTCGTATCTTCAAGGTGAAGATTTCTGTGTGACGCGACATTTTACTATTCTCGTACGAAGTCTCGGAATTCCTCGAATAGACGAAACTGCCTGTCGATGCCAGTCACGCGTTTGAAACACTTCCGCTCCCGGAGACACATCGTAAAACTCCGACGAAGCAACAAACTAAAGAAAACACTTTCGGTAATAAAATTCATATCGTACGTCGTATTTATTGACATATCGATTATTTTTTTTTGAACAGAGAAAATTGGAAATATAATAAAGTTTCCAAAAAAATGTTTAAATAAACGTTAATAATAGCGTTTCAGTGATGTTTCGAAGATTAATAAATCATACATTTCGTTTGTAACGATAAAATTCGAATATCCATAAATATGCTATTGACAACATCGCAGTGACATGTAAATAAATATATATTCGCGAAAACACGATTTCTTACGAAGCCATCATATAAAATAAAGTATAGTTTACGAAAAAAAAAATAAAAGCCACAATTTCGGCGATTTTTCGGAATTTAACGAATTGTACATTTCATTCGTATCTAATAAACTTTAAATCTCGTGAATAGACTAAATAAACTAATAAAAATTAACGCAGTGACATACATTTATTCTCGAAAACACGAGGCAACGCATACATATATAAATAGTTCCTCTTCTCCACTCGTGTAAAGATTACAACACTTCGCGATGCGACGATTAAAAAACAAAAAATCTCAAACGTGGTGTATATATATATATAAACATAAAATCAATTGTATTATTGGCTTAGGAAAATTATTTTTCCAAAAAGTGTCGAAAACGAGTAAATATATCGTAAAAATATTTGATGACTCAATAGTTGGACCTCACGACTTTCTTAACGATCGATTCTCACAGACTTACAATAGGCAAATGTATATTTATCGTATCTTAAAATATATACGTATAATGGGTTCATAGCACGTTAATTGAATATCTCAAAAAAAGAAACTAAAAGCACGCGATGCCCGACTGTTATTCGATCATTTCGATTGTAAATAATCGATCGAAAATCATCGACGGACACCATCCAGTGGCACATGCGGTCAATTTAATATAATATTATGATACAGCAGAATTATTATGCATTTAAATATAAACTTTAACAAGGAATTTTTGCCTTCGCGTTTACTTTGGTAGAAAAAAAGAGTGAATTTCTTGTTTTTTTCTTTCATTGGTCGGAGGGTTTTGTGCGAATAACGTAACTTTTCCTGACTTGTAACACGCGAACACACGTACGCAAAGGAAGTTTTCCTTGTATTCTATTACTGACTCATCTTATTAACTGTATAGTTTGTCATGTTTAATGCATTATGTAAACATGAAGATAAAATAGAGATTTTTATTTATTTATCTTGTTTGACGTAATAGTTAAAACGTTTATCGCGATCAGGAATCTCGCGGGTTGCGCGTACGCGTAAACGTCGAGGAAAAGGGCAACTAGTAGCTATTGGACGCACGTTGAACATAAAAATAAATTGTTATTTGATTTTTGTTTTCTTTCCGATTGCGTAGATTCGTTCGGCTACTGCCCTTGGCTAGTGCTCTTCCTCGTAATTAATGAAATCCTGAAACGTTAATTTTTTTTTTATTATTCATGATTCACGTATAGATTGATAATAGAGAGAGAGAGAGAGAGAGAGAGAAAGCGTTGCTTGAGAATATCATAGAATGAGAAAAAGAAAAATTATACTCACTATGAGTATCGCAGCTGCGAGTAGAAGTGATTTCTGTTTTACATCGATACTCGCGGGGAATGAAACGCCGAAGATATCGGAATTTGTGAATATCTCGCGCACCATACCGGTCCAAGTTTTAGAGATGTTCCCAATTTGACGCGAGGCATCTGCCGAATACACCTGTTAACACAATAATTATGAATTCTTAACTCAACAAAGTCAACAAACTCTTTGAGAAATCAATCGATTAAAAAAATTCGTTCGTTAACGTAAGAATTAAGGACGGTGTATCGATGCGTATTACGAAAGAGTGAGATTCACGCGAAATTCCAAGCGAATTTCGAATAGTTCCCAATTTAATAAAAATCTGAATAAAATCATACAGAAGGCGCTAAAAAGATTAATTTTCCATAAGAAATAATTCCAAAAAGTTATTAACAAATTAGTAAAAAAAATAATTGTTTACTAATTTTTTCTAATTTTTGGAAAAAAAAATTGATTTTTTTGATGGATGAAAAATCACGAATTTGCGGAAATTAGAAAAAAATCAGCAAATAAATTTCGGCTAAAGAAAAAGTTAGATTACCGGGTAATTTGTTAAACAAGGTCTTTTTTAGTAATTTGTTAATCACCTTTTGAATTATTATTATGGAAAATTAATCTTCTTAGCACCTTCTGTATGGTTGTTTTTTCAGATTTTTATTAAATTGGGAATTATTCGAAATTCGCTCTGAATTTCACGTGAATCTCACACACACTCTTTGGTAATATGCAGCGATACACCCCCCTTAAGATAGATGTGTCACTTCGAGAAAAATGAGAGCAAATGACAAATACTTCTCGATGGTATAAAAATCTGAGAAAATTTATTAATTAAGTAAGTTAAATAAATTAAATAATAATTAAATAAATTAAGAAAAGATTAATTTTGCACAATAATAAATCCAAAATGTTATTAACAAATTGATAACAAAATAAATTGGTCAACAAATTTCCCGGAAACCTAATTTTTCTTTTTTATGAAAATGATTCGTTCATTTTTCTGAATACGTATGAATTTTTTCAGATTTTTCAATTTGCTTTGATTTTTTTTTACATATAAAAAAAATGTGTGAAAAAACACAAAATTCAAAGTAAAATTTGAAAAATCGGAAAATTTGATGACCAATTAATTTTTTCATCAATTTGTTAATAACATTTTTGAATTGTTTTTATGCAAAATTAATATTTTCAGTATCTTTAATATGAATGAATTTTTTCAGATTTTTATACCATCGACAAGTATTTGCAATTTTCTCTCATTTTTCTCAAACTTATGCGAAATGAACGCGAAGCGATATAACTACTTTAAGATACGATAAAAGGAAACTTTTCACGCTAAGTAAAGTAACTTTAAACACCTTTGAATATTAATAAAAGGCGAACAAACAATATTTCATTTATCTCATTAGTTTACTTTTTTTATCGTTATATATATATAAAATGGTCGTTGGCTCTCGAGTTTAATCTTCCATATGATAATCACTGAAGCGTGATGAGCACCGAGCGATATATCCGCGTATATACTATGTAACGTTCCATCGAGAAGGAAAAGTAGAACAGACCCAAGAGATTGAAGAGAGGTATAGACGTGATATCGTGTAAACCACCGGTAAAACTACGATATAAATATACTTTGAAAGCTGTTGTCGGCCCGATGCCGAGAGTTTATAAATAAACATTCCATATTAGACTGAAGCGATACATAAACGGCACTGGAGTTCGAGTGGAGATTTTAAATTCTCGATTATCATCGACGGCGAAAGACTAAAAACAAAACCGAAACCTTCGTTTTTCCCATTTTCTTCTCGATATCTCATTCGCTTATTACAACGATAAATCTCGTAATAATAAGGACGAGTCAAGCAATTGGATTACCTTGTAATTTTGTGATGCGCAACATCTCCAATAACAACACGATCCCGTTATCTGAAAGAGAGGATTGCCGGTGTCGTCGAGAATGTCGAGTTCCGGACAAAAGAAGGAAAATTTCTGTCGTACTTTTCCAAGATAAGTTTCGCCCGCGTAGACTTTAAGATGCTGTAGAAAACAAATGACATCGGATTAACGATTAAAATAATTCGACAAAAAAAAAAAAAAAAAATTTGTTCAACAATAATATCGGAGCTAAGCTCACCGTTAAGCACCAATCGGTTTTACGACGCAGGCGAAGTACCTCACGATTTGATCGGTCGAAAATTTTTATTTCGAAAGCGCGATAACTGCCGCAACAGAAACGACTGAACAACGATGAATCCTCTTTAAGATAAAACATCGGACGTCCCGCCTCATCCAATATTATGTATCTGTTTTTCACCGGCCAACCCGTTACCACTGTGAATTTAACGAAAAAATGGTATTTCGAACGAACAAACGATTTTTCGATGTTTAATTGTTTTACAGACGATAAAGAATAGTCGCGAAATCCGTAATTACCTTCCAACAAATCGATATGCTGATCGATGAATACCTTGTCAAGGTGAATAAGGGATTCCAACCCGGGTAGTGAGGTCGAGTTCAACGGCGGCCAACCACCTGATAGAGAAAACAAATTAAAAACAATCGTCAAGTATACGACACGAGATAATAGAATTTGTTATCTTGCGCTCAGGAACATCGTAATTAATTCAACGAAGTCGGCTTTTAATTAAAGTTCCCGTCGTAAGGAACGGATAACGTTATTGGAACTTCGCTCTTCTCGCTATCGACAATAATAAATTTTCGTTCTTTCGTGATAATTGCAAATAGATCGCTCGCGCGTATATTTCCACCCGATAATTCTCTCGTTTTTGTAAATACGCCACGCAATACGAACGCAATTTGAAAATTCTCGCGTTTAATGACGAAAAACTATAGTTGTTTGTTTTTTTTTTAAATAAAAAAAAAAATATTTCTCAACCTTTTTTCATCGTCCGTGAGAAATCTCGTGTATTCTTTCTTCTTTCTACACTTCTTCGCTGTCTCTCGTACCAAATGTATCACTCTTTTTCGCAATCGTTTTAATCGCAGTCTCCACGATATTTCGAAGTACTCGGACTCCATGACTCTCTCGTTACTATTTAAAATTGAATTATCTTCCGTGTCGGAAATCATTTAATCCCCACCATCGAGTCAATACATCGAGAATGCAATGTTTGCTTTTCCTCGTTTACTCTTTGTCTTTTTTTTCTTCTTTTTTATTCGTCAAATTTTATTCGCAAAAGAGTAAACAACATTTCGTACTTTTTGCTCCGAAGTTTCCCGATAACTGGGTTTTCAGCTCTGATATTAATTAGCCATTTGGTTTTCCTGGAAATCAATGAATTTCGCGAACGAATCTCACTGCCGTCTCCGACAGGGTAACGCACCGCGCGATCCTTTCACAAACAGGTCTTCCATGACATCCGCAACGACGATTGCATCGTTGATTTGTTTATCTTCATTAATTCATTAAATTATAATATAATTCTTGTTTTTCAAGCGAACAACTTTCTCGTCGACAAAACCGCGGCGATTCGTCGTTCGAAAAATCGGTTGTATCCGATTTTGTATTTAAACCCCACGAGAGTTCGGTCACTTCGAAGAAACTCGGTACGTTCAGTTACTGTACGAAAATATCCCTCCGTATTAAGTAGGATCAGCGAGAATTAACGATCACCCACTCGTTTCCGTTCTCGCGCTCTTCTATGTTTCGCAAATTAAAAGGAATTAATGTTAATTCACCGGTATCTCGGCAGTGCCCTCCCGAGAGAGTCTCATACACTCCGGTCTTCGAAACTTTGCACGTACTATCACTTCACTGTTACATTCGTGACTGCGACGGAGGTTTTATCCTCTTTGAAATGTGTGTCCCGATCTTTCCGTCTCCCGCCTTACAGATAATCGCGAGGATTTATGAGACGTTCCACATACTTACGCGGACTCCAATCGAAGTACGTCGCTCTCTGATTTATTTTTTTCTCTTTCTTTTTTGTTTTCTTCTTTTATTTATTTTATTTTTTTCATCCCCCGTTGTAAATATCGTATTTAGACACTCAGCGACTGATTAATGCGATACCGTATTTATCTTAATGCGACTGGGCGTCTCTCGTTAAACGATTAACAAATATTTTATCGTTGTTAATTATAAATTTGACCCGAATAAAGGAACTTGTAAGTTATTGTGTATATATAACTATAGTTATCGTTGCTGCGTGCGTATTTACACTTATATACTTTGGAGACAAATCTCTATTACGCTTCCCCTTTGCCACCGTCACGTTCTCATTAATGATATTATATTAATCCGTAACACTCTACACAAATACGTCTCGACAATCTTCTTATCCGTATTACACGGCCCCGTCGTCGATGCGGGTACCGGACGAAGATGTGTGTTTTTCTTCGGAACTTAAACTCTTATACGACACGAAACACGACCGACCGGATAATGCCTCGTGTACTGAGAGATGCCACCAACAAGCGAACGCTTCCAACCCTCTTTGCTCATCACACAATCATTATTCAACTCCGAAACGCGTACGATACGACGCTACGTTGGCGACTCTTCTTCGCAAGCGATATTAACACAACTTGCTTGGGGTTTTTTTTTTATTCGAATTGATATATCCGGTTATTCGTGTACTACGCGAATTCAAACTTTTTTTTTTTTTTTTTTACGTCGCTACGAGCTCTCGAAATAAAAATCTTGTCGGCGGATGAAAAAGATCGCGAAACGATTTATAAACTCTGCGGGAATTGGATACAATGCTCCGCGATCGCGATGTATGCTAAACGAATTTTCGAATGTTACTGACTTTGTACTTTTGACCGAAATGTTTCGCTGAGAAATAGCCTCTCCGATCGTGATTACGAATGAAGATTAGAGATACTAATGAGAACGAGGGAAGGGAATATGTTTGCCGGGCTGAGGAGAGGGGCACCTGGAACAGTATCTCGTATTTGTAGAAACTGATAAAGTCGAGTCGCGAGGTCTCTCTATGTTAGTCGAGACTCTCGTCTTCACGAGAACCGGCTGAGCCGCGGGTCTTATTCTCTCGTGGGCTCTTGACGTTCTAAACGTTCAAGATTCTACCACTGTCATTATCTACTCGATTGTCACTCTCGGTAGTTGACGTACAAACGGTGTCTATACGATTCCCGACGTCTATTTGCTCGTTCACGTCGGGACGACCGCACCGAACGAATGATAAAAGCTTCTGTCATTATCACCGATTTAGGAACGTAGTTTCGAACGGGAATGCTGGAGACCGGTATTTTTTTTATTATTATTTTTCTTTTTCTTACACATGTTGGGATTCTCGATCGATAAAAAAATCTCGTAAATACCGACACGCATCCCGATCGATCGAAAGATCGAAAGTTTTTGATATTTTATTAATAATGGTAATTATGATTATTACAATATTGGTATATTGTAGAAAATAAAATAATAATAATTCTCGAAATTCAATGGACCGGAAATGGAAGTTTTTATGCCGAAACTGATACATTAAATTCAGTATACAATTATATTATGAAATTAATGTACGGTTTATTAAAAGCCGCAAAGATAATGTACTTTCAATAATTCACTTTAATTTCACTGTAAAATTACATGCATTTTTATCATTATTATACATTAAATCTATTGTACGATTTTATGCATAAAAACGTTCGGTATACCGGTACATTGCAGTTACTGATTTTTTCACAGTATAATTACCGTTTACGGATTAATGAGACAGTGTTTACCATTTTTTATTATTACGATATTTAAAACGAATTTCTGTTGAAAAAAATGTTGAAATATCGAAGGCTAAAAGGGAAAATTGTCCATAAAAAACTTGGAAACAAAAAAATTAAAAATTAATTTTTATTTTTGCGATTGTCGATATTTCGCTCGAATTTCGTATTCAGCGTGAAACAATACTTCGATTTGAAAAAAAAAAAAAATTGCAAAAACACTACGTTCATCTTACGTTTTTCCTGGTTTTCCTCGTCCAGTAATACCGTTAAAAAAGAAACTCTACGAAAACTCCGTCAAGTACCATATCTCGTGTATTTTTCCTCGTAGAATACGATAAGTTCCTGGGGTTTCCCCCACATTCGATCGGGAAGCAAAGATATGACGCTTAAAAAATACCAAAGTACTTTCCCAACTTAATATTCGACACGGAAACTTGGGTCGGAAATGCAAATAAATATTATTTTTAGCCATTAACAGCTCGAAATTATTTTGAATCCGCGCTTAGCGCGGATGTTCCTTAATTATACGAAAAAAAAATTCTCGCATCCGTGTGCGACATCCTTTGGACGATCCGTGAAAAAAAAAAAAAAAAACATCGAATAATTTTTCTCTCAAAATTTAATAAATGCAAAAAAGTAAATGGTACTATTTTCATTGATAATTAAAATAACAATAATGATGATGCGAAGAGATAACGCAGATACATTGTAATCGTCTTTACAGACGAATTATATTATTGATTCCGATTACGTCGAATCAATATACGAAGTTTCTACTACGTCGTAAAAAGTGCAAATGTATAGTTCGACAGTGTTATTTGAATAAGAAAAAAATAAACACGAAATTGTATATTTAAGGATCGTCTGACTCACTCGGTGGTGCCGACGGGGTAATAAGCTGAGTTCCGGGCCCCGGTGGTGTAGTGATCGCCCAATTTTGTCTCGTCTCTGGCCATCTTGATATTTCACTACCGAACGCTGGTTGCTGCGTCATGATGACTGTTGCACAATTGCAGGACAATCTACAATGGAAGCGCTACTCAGTCAAGGATAATAATAATCAATCAATACTTTCGATAATCCGGAATATCGTGAGACATCGTAAATGTTTCGTCACAGTAGCAGCGCGCAACATTATCAACCGGCAATACGAATAATTCGTGTTTTTGCGTTCAAAAAGCTGGATATGTACGTATAGTTCGAAAAGCTGCAACTAGCGTGCAGCTGTTGAACTAATGTGCCGCTTCGACTGTTCTTACGCGAGAGCCGCGTCGCACATGTGTTGATGTACGCGTTATACATTTTTTTCTTTCCTCTTGTTTCTCTCTCTCTCTCTTTCTCTCTTTCTCTCTCAACTCGGTCAGAGAGGCGGCTACTTTTATTATTATAAAATTGCCACAGGTCATCGGCCCGTCCTCGTCGTATCACCATTGATTTTAGAGGTCGTTAGACTTGCGGAAAGAATAGTGGGAGTTAGTCGCCTATAAGTGACTAAGAGGCGCGAGCTACTGACCGACACCAATATCACACAAGCGTTTGTTACACCAGTGAATTACCCCTTTTGTACTCGACGCTGTGTCTACCGAGCTTTTAGATACGAAACATCGAAGACGCATTAATGAATTTATTATGTATCCATACATCGTCTTATATCCCCCGAGCGATACTCCTCGAGTAGTACAAACGATAAGATTGATTCGCGAAACTACAAGGTTTAAAGGCCAAAGAGGCAATAAATCATTCGAAACATGTGTTTTCGCCGACAATTGTAAAAGTTTAATTACATCGAACGATTTTTCATTTTATCGATATACACGTATTTTCGCTTCGCTTAGCGAGAAACTAACCTCTGAGTCAACGGCGCGCGTAACGTGAACTTTCGATTTTCCGAAAACCGTGCAATTTTAATTTTTCTTCGTCAATTGTAAAAATTTAATTACATCGGACGATTTTTCATTTTATCGATATACATGTATTTTCGCTTCGCTTAACGAGAAATTAACCTCTGAGTCAACGGCGCGCGTAACGTGAACTTTCGATTTTCCGAAAACCGTGCAATTTTAATTTTTCGTCGTCAATTGTAAAAATTTAATTACATCGGACGATTTTTCATTTTATCGATATACATGTATTTTCGCTTCGCTTAACGAGAAATTAACTTCTGAGTCAACGGCGCGCGTAACGCAAACCTTCGATTTTCCGAAAACGGTGCAATTTTAATTAATCATCGGGTTCCCGTTGTTCGTACGCGTAAGAGATCGAGAACTCCGTCAAATGATGCATCGCTCAGCTATGTATGTATACTTTCATCTGATGATATCACCGTATACCCCGGGTCTCTCCTCATGGACATTTTATTCTCGACTCGTACGAAACCCGGCGCTACATAAAACTCTGCGTGTGTGTATATATATATATATATATATGTGGGTACAAACGCCAGAGAGGTTCGAAGCTTCTCTCGGCTCGTCGCGGGAGCTCCGATGTCTGCACCGAATAATGAAGGGAACATACACGATCGTCGGTCTCTCTACGAGACCGCGAAAGAGCCGCCTATATCTTCTCTCGTATATCCGAGAGGAGGACGGTGTTGGGCTTTGACGCTCTCGACGGGACTACAAGCGATAATGTGATACACGACTTTCCGAGTTTTCAGAACAATGACGATGATACATCTCCAGAGGCGAAGGTCGTCAGACGTATTTCCGATTCGCTTGAGGGTATCGCTAGCTAACCACTCTATTTTCATCCGATCACTGACGTTACTCTCCTCGTTATATACGGGACTATGAATATCACAGTATTTCCGCACCTCGAAATTACGATTTTTCGTTGAGTCAACGAAAATTTATTGCGAAAAAAAATCTCGTAAAAGCAATTAAAAAGAATTAAATTAATTTTATTTTCAGACTTTAATTCGTCAATTTTTCGTAATTCGTAGTATCGTAATTTCGTAATTCACTTCAGTCAGTAAAAAAAAATCGGTGAAAGAACACTTTCTTAAAAATCGCATTTTTTTTTATAATCGCTAAGTAAGAAAAAAGAAAGCTTTTGACTCGTCAGCATTTCGTACTTCACTTCGATTCGTGAGAAGGCATCGTTACGAGATTTTTCAAAAAGCGTTAACAGCTCACCAGATCGATCGAAAATAAAAAAAAAGGGTTTTTTGATACACAAATCTTTAGTCGCCAGTTTTGCGCCCTCGAGTTGTTGAAAAGCATCATTAAAATAACATTTTCTTAATTGCCGCCATTTTTTTTTTTTTTTTTTTTTTTCAAGTACTACATTCCGAGAAGCACGTTTTTCAACTTCAATACGAGACTTTAACTTCGACCCACTTCTCCGCGTTGCAAACTGGTCGATGAACCTCGGCAAGCGGAAACCGCGGCGGAATGTGTACGAAGATAATAATGAAAACCAATTTCCCATTTCCAATATACTTCGATCGCTTCGAATTCAAATGCTCTATATATATCTTCCATTATTCAGTCGAACCCTCTATAAAGTGTTATTTCGAGTGATCTATAACTCGTTTGCGTACCTCTTACGTAAAGGACTCGATACGATGTTGTCGTTGAAGTTTTACAAATTTGAGACATTACTTCCTGTTTCGGTGATAAAAATGAGATCGTCGAGGTAAAAAAAACGTTGCATCACTAATCCCCGATCCCCGAATTCATTAAACCTGTTTTCCAATACGACTCTGTATACCCGAAAGTGAATGTCTGGCGTCTGAATCACCCTGTAGGCATCTGTGCGTCGAGTATGCATGCGCTCGCAGTACGAGGGGAGTAAAAAAAAAAAAAGAAAAAAGAAAGAGAAGAAAAAGATCGCTCGCCACCGCACGTGGAGTCGCTCGTTGCAGCGCGACTATGCTTTTTCGTCTTCGCTCGGCATGCAGTATTTATTATTTTCTCTCCGATATTTTTTTCCTCATTGTCGATGTGTGTATACGCGCTCGTCATGATTTCTTGAGCCTCGCCCCACTTCCGGTCCGTCGGGACGTAGGTCCCGACGGAGAAAGAAGGGGGGTGGGAGGGGGGGGGGCAGAGAGCATCGAGTTCCGAAGAGAATTCGAGACGGAAGCTCGATCAGCTGGTAAAGCGCGAAAAGAAAAAAAAATCGCACGTGTGTCCGCGCGGTCCGTAGACACAACCGTTTTATTCTAAATTGGTACCGTCAAGTACGCGTCTATTACGCTGAGCGCATAACGAGTCGTCTCTCTATATAGTCGCCTCGCGTGATCCAAGGTTCAACTACGTTTCCGGAATAATTTCGTCTATCCAGAAAAATAAGCGTGCAACAGTTTCGTCACATCATTGTATCTGTCTGTACTCGACAGCCGATAACGGTCGTCCTATCGTCCGCGTGCAATACCCGAAACAAAACCGACGACGCGTACGAAATTTAACGAGCGACCCTCTCGGGGAATCCTCGACTTCCGGTTGTCAGATAAGCGATTCCCGCTAGCGGCGTCGATCACCGCGCGCTCGATAATAAATGTTAATTCGAAGGAGCGAAAAAAAAAAAAAAAAAAAAAAATTGATCGCGTGCGATTGGCACTGATTGGCATACATGCCACATGCCGGCTTCGCAACGCGGCCCGCCCGCGCTTTCTATTTCCAGTGATGCGGGAGGGAGCGCGACCCATGATTCCTCTATACATCGAAAAATCTCTCGAATTCTACCAGCTGTCGTTATATAGCCACGACGATTATTTCAACGCGCAAAACTTCATCGTGAGACGCTTTAGCCCCGACGTTATCGACCCGCCCTCAGGTATTTTCGGGCATTTCGGATGACTCATGAAAATTTCTGTTAAGCTGCCGGTCTCTTGGCTTCGTAAAAGTTCGTCATTAACCTTGTCGCATTGTGTACGTGTACCGATTTTACCGGAAATATAATGACAAACTCGTCGATCTTGACGTTTTAACTGACATACGAGGGTGGTAGCGATTTGCCGCGATAAACAGATTGTACGACTCGGCAGTTGTGTCATCGTTATTGTGAATCTCTGTACATATATATCTATACTACTCGCCGATAAAACTCACCCAAAGGCAACGTGTTTTCCTTCTCCTCGTATTCTCTTTCCTTCTCGAAATCGTTCACTTGTCGTGTTGCCCGCTTCGCGCAAGAGTACAACGAATTAATGCACCAGTCGCGTGGCAGGATGTTTTTAGCAATGCATCCACACCGTTACCTTGCAGTTACTCGAGTACTGTTAATTAGTCTCGTCAACACTTTGCGTAACAATAATAAACGCTCGGACGACAGAGGAAGACGCAAAGGAAGAGTCTAAAAAGTATTGTAACGAACGTATACTAAAGTAGCTTGTTAAAACGCCCCATGCGTTCGCAGCGACGCCTCTTTCGTGAGTACCAAGGTAAAGGCCTCTGATAGTGTCACATAAGTACCAGTTGATACGGGGCTCGGTGAACGAGCACACAGAGAGAGAAATCCCGAAAACCCGTGGGCACTATACGTATACGAGTGGCAATAACGAATGACGAAAGAGAGGAAATAATAGAAGTTGAAGGATAAGCCGAAAGATTCGCGCAAGCGATTGGATATGGTTACAGAAGCCGTATCATCGACAGTTATGGACCAATGAGCGAGCGGCAAAATTTTTGTTGGCTTATTCGACGCAGCCTTTAAGTTTCCTCTCTCCGGCTATGGCACAGTGAGCCAGTGATTGCCAGTGCGCTCCGTGCAGCCTAGACTCGTGCACGCTTCGCAGCGCTCTCGACCATCACCCGTATTATATACATCGTCTCGGGTTTTTTCGTGTATACGTCTGTCTCTCTACCCGCTCTCTGACAGTGTACGTGTATACGCGTACATGTATATATCTGTCTCTGTGTAAACGCCGTGTGAGAAGTACATACAACAACGCTACAGTCCTCCGTCACGTTCGGAATTTGTCATACGGGCTATCCGGGTACTTGTTTTATTACAAGTAGATTTTCGAGTTTTGCACGACGTTGTAGTGGTACTAGGTGCAGTAGCCTAGTGGTGCATTTTAATATTATAATCGCGAGAGTATAGTTTTTCTCGTGTCGTCGGAAGAGAAATAAAAAAAACACGGACTATAGAAATATTCGCTTGCTGCCCACGCGATATTCGCGTATATATGCACGAGAGGACAGAGTGCCAGCACAGGGCACAGTTCTACGTCTGGCACGTTCGAGGAAAATCCCGAGTAACGATAAGATGGCGTCACGCGGCAGCACGTCGAGACTCAACGAGAAGTGCAACTAGCCCCGGGATAGTAAGAAGAAGGATTGACAAAAGACACGACGGAGAAGTACGAAAATTTGCGAAAAAAACAAAAAGAAAATCGAAAGCCGTCGAGGAAGCGCCGTCAGCGTCGGTAGGAGTGTCGACGAGTTTAGCCGTGGAGGCGTTGTTAATTCGAGTGTGTGAATAGAAGAAGGAGAGTGAATAAAAACGGATATCGACAGCAACACGAGCAGCAGCAGCGGGGCGGCAGTAGCGACGACGTCGACGGAGACGAGACGGTGGTGTCATGTCTTCGCGCAGTTACGAGGATTCTCTTTGTGACCAGTTGTAGTGACAATCCGTGGATGAAAAATTCAACATCGTCCGATGCCTTTGTCCGGTGTTAAAATTTCGCCGCGCGCCTCATCCAGCAGCAGTAAACGAATTTCGTTGTTCGTCGTCCTTACATCGCGAAGGAGGAGGACTTGGTAGCGGCGGCCGCTACGCAAAAAGCGGCTTCGACAGCTAAAAGTGTCGTGTTAATCCTGGTGTTTTAACGAGTGTGTGCGCGCGTACGGTATATAAATAGCTACACAACGATAGTCACGGTACGCGCTCTTCCACGAGTTTTCGTTAAATTTTTTATTTTACGTCAAAAAAAGAAAAAAAAAAAACACCGGAAGTACTAAGTGTCGAAAATATCCGTTTATCGGTAGTTCGTTTCAATCGGGTGAGCGGTATTCGCGAAGAAAACTTCGTTTTATTCGTCGGCGATCCGTCAAGCGCGAGAGGGGGGGGTGTCTGTTATAAACTCCGCGCGATAAAGACGTACGAACGCCGAAGAAACAATGAGGGAATTCAAAGTGGTCGTTCTTGGCTCGGGCGGGGTGGGCAAATCGGCTCTAACCGTACAATTCGTATCCGGTTGTTTCATGGAAAAATACGATCCGACGATCGAAGATTTTTATCGAAAAGAAATCGAAGTCGATAATTCGCCGTGTGTACTCGAGATTCTCGATACCGCCGGTACCGAACAATTCGCGAGTATGCGAGATTTATACATCAAAAATGGTCAAGGATTCGTTGTTGTTTACAGTCTGACGAATCATCAAACCTTCCAGGATATAAAAGCAATGAAAGAACTCATTACTCGCGTTAAGGGTACCGAAAGAGTGCCGGTGTTGCTTGTAGCCAATAAATTGGATCTCGATCATCAGCGAGAAGTCGACACGGCGGAGGGCAATGCGCTCGCTCAACTATGGGGATGTCCCTTCGTAGAAGCGTCCGCCAAAAATCGTACGAACGTCAATGAGATGTTCGCCGAAATAGTACGAGAGATGAATTTCAGTCCGGAGAAAGAAAAGAAGAGCTACTGCTGTTGCAGCGTCCTCTAATACTTAATCAAAATCCTGGACCGGGCGGACTTGAAAAAACGTTAGATAAATATTTCCCGATAAAAGCGCCCAATTCTCCTTTTTGCGTCTTTCGCGCGTCGGAAGGGTATCGGTTGAAAAAAAAAAAAAAAAAAAAAATACTATGGACCTTTGAGCGGCGCTAAAGGCTCGGCCGGGATGTGCTGTGAACATTTGTGGTGAAGAAAAAAAAAAAAAAAAAAAAAAAAATTGTAAGAATAATTTATGACGTACGGAGATTTTTAGAGCGATCGGAACTCTGCGAACAATGACGACGACGTATACTTTTCGAAAGCGTCGTATATCTCATTTTTTTTCTATCGGAAGATGCGTGGCTGCCGAATTGCCACGGCCAAAATATTTTAATATACATGAATAGTATTATATGTAACATTATTGTAATATATAATAGTAGTTATAAGCCGGGCAACAAAGAGGACGAGATAACGATGGATATAAAAAGGACCAATACGCGGCGCGGAAGTGGCAAAAGATAGGGAGAGTGAAAGAGAGTTTGAGAAAAAAAAAAAAAGTGATTCTCATCGCCGGAGAGTTGAGAGATACAAAAGCGAAGAGAGGTTGCCGTACCGCTGCCCTGCGCGTTAGTTGTTAATTGTTAACGGCAAAACCAAGTTTGATATCACTAGCTTTTCTGCTCAATTTCAAACGAATCCCCCGCCCTCCCCCTCTCCCTATTGTGCATTCGTCAATCCCTTCCTTCCTTTACCCTTTAAAACAAAAAAAAAAAAACAAAAAAAACAAAATAAGAAAAAGCAAAACAAAAAAAAACTACTATAACTACTTAATACTATTACCCGCGCAACACCGCTATTATTATTCGAAAGAAAAGAAAAAAAAAAAAAAAAGAAAGAAATGAACGGAAGGTGCTGACGGATAAACGAGGCATTTGGAGTTTTCTTGCAATTAATACGTTGAAAAATTACCGCCAATGTTCGTTGTCGGGTTAATTGTTTCGCCGCCTGTTCGATAATCGGCGATACGACGATTCCTTCTTGAACGTCGTTAGTCGATTACGCGCGGTGGCAAAGAAAGTATTTGTTATCGTCCGCAATTGATACGGCAAGAGTATCTCATGGAAATTATTCATTCGTTTTCAATTTTCTTTTGCTCGTTCTATCCATTGTAACTGCTTGATTAAGCGGTAGATACGTTTCGGATAATGCAATAATGAGTCGGATACGAAAAAAAAAAAAAAAAAAAATCGTATGCCAAGTCGTTGTACGAAACGAATAGATCTGCGAGAGTATCCCGCGTTTTTGCACTGTGGAGACCAATAATAATCTCAACTAAAGATACTCTTGGTTGCCCGATTGTTTTAAGTTTCTTCGTCTCAATTTTTTTTTTTTTTTTTTTTTTTCATTATTTTTCGTCAAGTGCTCTCTTCCAACTGTGTGTGCGCGCAGATAACGAATAATATCTGCAATACCTTAGGCATGTGTAAAACTGTACAGAAGAATACCTGAAGTCAATGAGTCACTGATAGATTAAAATACACTTTGTACTATTGAGAGAAAGTGAGAACAATATTTGCAAAAAAACGTGTATCATTTACGATGCTATATCCAAAGTATTCGTTTTTTTTTTTTTTTTTTTTTTTTTCGTCACGCCAACTGAGATAAAAGAAGATTTAAAAAAAATACAATTAATTGATCGATGAAAAATTATGTCTACGAACGTCATTGTAAACGGTGATTTGTTTACCACGCGTAAGGGTAGACGATCGAGATGAGACTGCGGAGATAATAGCTTAATTTGTATATGAAAGCTTACCGATGCACCGATCCCTCAAACTTACGATTTATTTATCCATTTTTTAATTTCCTAATCGCGGAAAATCAATATGGCGCTGTGTATTGTGTTCGCTCGTCGCTTCGGTAACTCGTGATACATCGTGAAAAAAAAAAAAAAAAAAAGAAAAAAAAAAGATGGCGCAATATGTTAATAGTTAACCTCCGGCGTTTGTTAGCTGCGCAATAATTGATGCTTCGCGTTTTTAGCGGCGATAAAGAAAGAAGAAAAAGAAAATCAAGGGTTGTAAAATATCGATAAACGCGTGTTAAATCCCTCTTTTCTTACTGAAAGGTATCCTTTTGTTCAGACGCAATGAAACATTAACATTGGCACACGACGATAAGCACGATGTTTCTTCTCCTTCCCGCCCCCCCGATATAGCGACGTATGTGAGAGATAAGTTTAAAAAAAAAAAAAAAAAAAAAAAAAAGGCATTGGCAATATTGTTATCAGTCAATTTTTAATGAGTAACAACAAAAAAAAAAAAATGAATAGTCTCGCTGAGAGATCTTGGCGCTTCTTGTTTTACATTTTGTACGGATTGAATATAAATAGATGTTTCGAGAATACAGGAGAATACGTTAAGTATCGGCTGAAACGTTCATTTATCGAACAGTGGAAAAACGTTTAGAAGTTTGTGAAGAGAAAGAAAGAGAGAGAGAGAGATAAAATGGTATCGTTTGTGATTATCAATTTTTCACTCGATATACCGAATAGTCTTGCTGTGATCCTGTAGATGTAACCACAATTTTTGTAATAACTATGGACGATGATCGACGATCGCGCGAAGCCTTTGGGAGCGGATCAGAGGGCCTCTTAACGATATAAGGGACGTCATATCCGTTGTTGAACATTCATTTTAGCCTGTGCTTCGTACGTTCCAAGTTAACAGATGATCACGAATAAATGAATGAATTTAATAAAAAAAAAAACAAAACAAAACAAAGAAAAAAAAAATCACGGAAAAATAAACAAAAAAAATACATAACAAACCGCACACAGGCATTTTTATCCGGATAACAATACGCAGTACACTCGGTACTCGGTGTAATAATCGATTTATATATTTCTACGAGAAGAGTCCATACAGACAAAGACACCACGTTAGCTTATAGTCGTTTGCTTGTCGAACTCAAAATTGCATAATATTTTTCTAAACGTAACGTCTAGCATTTTTTCATTGAATAAACAAAACAAAAAACATAATAACTGCCCGTTATTCGAGAGTGAGAGCTTTTTTTTTTTTTTTTTTTTTTTTTAAGTGTCGAGAGTACGTAAAAAAAACACGAGAAGAAAAATAAAACGCCCTGCCTGTGTCAGCCAGCATATCATCTTAAGGACCAGAATTCTTTTGTTACTTCGGTCTATCGATCATATTAAGTTATTATTTCCTACTTAAAAAAAAAAAATTTTTTTTTTTTTTTTTCGAACGATTCATATTTTGATTATTGTACTCTGATTGTAGGCATATGCTAGATTCGTTTAATTCGCGCAATCGGGTCACTTCAATTAAAATGAGGAAAAAAATAAAAAAATAAAATAAAATGAAGAAATAATAAAAAAATAAATAAATAAATAAAAATAAACACCACAATTTAGATGTATATCGGCCTTTCAGTACTACCTGCGTATGGTATTGAGTACGAAATATGTTATATTTTTTACAATGTGAAGAATCTGTAAATATTTATAGCATCAAGTTATATTATGTATAATAAAACAAAAAAGTAACTATCTCACACGTAAAAGAAAAAGACGACAGTGAACAAAGCTTACAGCAAAAAAATGTGCATTAAAATATTAAATAGGTGAAAGTATATAGTATCAATCTGTAATTTTTCTCTTCGTTTATTGACTTTTTTTTTTTTTTTTTTTTATTGTAATGCTTAGTTATTTCAGAGATTATATTTGGAATCTCTATCATTATTACACGATACGTTTTATCGCTCAAAAAAATTGAAAAAAAAAAAAAAAAAAGGAACCTTTGAAAAACATCGATGGAAAAAAAAACATCGATCCATTGATGCGTGTTGTTACCTCTTGCAGCACCAGTCGAATGCTCCAAACGGTTGTCGTGGTACGTTTGTAGCATCGATACTGGCTTCGTCGGCATAATAATCTAGTCATGTAACAAAACTCCTGATAGCTTGAGTTGTCTCGACTGTTAAAAATAAAATCACGCATAACCTCATCGGGCTAAACGCGCGTTTGAAAAAAAAAAAAAATTAAGATGGCGATAAAACGCGCCATTCGCGACAGTATTTTCATTTCGGAGTATTAAAGAAAAGTAAAAAAAAAAACTATTAAAAATGAAAGAAAAGACACATTTATATAGCATAGCAAAACTTTCCATGAAAGCTCTGAGATAAGTCTGCAAGCTATGATGGTTTATATATAATGTTTGGCAATATTTGTATATCTACGACTGATGCACATTTTTTTCTTTGTACGCAAATTTTTCACGATTTTTTTTATCATTATTAAAAACTATTGTAATGGCATTTTTGGCAATATCGCACAAATATAATAATATAGACATCAAGATAAAAAAAAAATGAACAAGCAAACTGGTAATGATTGGACGGTCCTCTTGACTAACTCACCTTTCACGGCTCGTATTGCATACGAAAAAAAAAAAAAAAAAAAGTCTATTCAGCGTTTTTAAAAACTGATTTCTGTCGATCGTGCGCAGTTAATCGTGACGGTATTAACTGCGACGAAGAATAAAATTACGATAGAAAAAAAAAAAAAAAAAATCGATCGCGTCCTGTAAATAATAATATTACGATACCAACGGTGAGCAGTTTATTCTGTCGCCAGAATAATTTCGATGTGTCTAAAAAAGAAGTACATATGTATAGGAAATAAAATAAGATAAGAGTCGGGCGATAGGGAGGAAAAGATAGGAGATTTTAAGTGTGTAGTTTTTCCCTTCCTGAGATATCGCGCGGCAGGAACTTGTGGTTATTTCTTTTGTTATCCGTATTAAAACGTTTTCGACTGCGGGCTGCAAGGAAAAATCGGTAATAAATCAACGACACGGCAACAATTTATTTTTTATTTTTCTTTATTTTTACGAAAACTTAGAATACGATTTTTTCAAATATTTATCACGTTGTTGAAATCTCTCTGAGATAACATATTACGATACATCAGTCAGCGGTTCGCGGGAACACAATAGTTTATAAATGTTACACAGTGACTGGTAACTTCCATCGTCATCGACACTCATGCACTCCGTAATAAAATCGTAAGCAATTCTATACCTCGTCGACTCGATTGAACTTTTCCGATCAAAGTGCGTCTCGTTGCGCGCAATTTCGATACACTTGTTGCCAAAGTTATGAATGGATTGTGTTAACTCTCTCAACGATTCTTCGGCGGGTTCGTGATTCGCTCGATTGTTTATCATCAGAATAACCGCCGTGTAAGCCGTTGAGAATATCGTATTTCTGATAAACTTATCCATTCCTCTTACATTATCGATTAGCGATGCGTAAAGCTTATCTATATTTCGTACCTCGTGACATCGCGATAAAGAGCTCGTAAACTGCGCCAATCCTTTCATCAAACAAGCGAACGAATCGGGTGGACTGCGAGCCGGAAATTCGCAACAATAGGCAGCGGCCTGCATGGTGACGCGAACGATTTTCTCGTACATATCGTATTCGTCTTTGCAACAAAAATTGTCAGCGTGAAAAATAGTCGCTTGTGTTGCAAATTTAACGTATTCAGTTTCCGTGGATTTGACGATAAGATATCGAAGAAAATCATCGTGAAAGCGGCAGAGATCGTTAAGATTAATTACGTTCTCGTCATCGTTACCGACGCTTTGACGATTTGCCGCGACTCTGTTCATCACGAGATAGCAACGTCTCTCGTAGTCTTTTATCGTATCGAAAACATCGATTTTACCGCAACAATCGGATAATAGTAGGTTCGCGAAATAAGGTTTGTCGATAGGCGGCAAAATGCCGTCCATACGTTCGATCAGCGAAGTCGTTTCTTCCGCGTCGAGCCAATCGTCAATCTTACGTAAGAAGATCTCTACTATCCGCGTCATCATACTCAACGCTTCATTACCGGAATACTTCGGTAGGAAAGGATCGTTTCGCACATTCGTCATTCCCCTGGCGAGTGCCTCGAGCAAAGGACCCAAATGCGTTTTCTTCGTACACGTGGAAGCGATTTTTCGAAGACAATGCAAAATCGATTTCACGTTCGACAATTCGATTGATTTCTCACCGATACAGGGAATGAAAACATTGTTAACAATTTTGTCCGCTGTGAATATGCAATTTTCCAACATAACGTTAATGAGATTAGAAAATTTTTTCGCGTTCCATTCGGCGCTCGCGATGCAAACGCTGCGGAGAGCGGCGAGGAAGAGAGTGTCGTCTCGTTTGTCTTGTATATTCATCACGGGCGACAGAAGTATCATATCTTGCGGCGATACCATAACGTTCTCGTAATCCCTGTCGCCGATAGACATTTTAACGAGAATCGTGATGATCTTTCGAGGATTTTTCAACAAAAAGAACAAAAGTATTCGCAAGTTACGCGGCGATTTGAAATTCGTATTGTGAGCCATAAATTCGTTGAAACTCTTTTCCGTGTTCGACGATTCGAGAATATTTCTGCCGTCGTGTCGGAGAATGTACTCCAATGTGGTCTCGTAAACGTCCGGAACATTTTGTTGCATCAAAACTTGCGTGACGGTAGCGTAGACGAGACGCTTGTGTTCCTCTTGTCCCGATTTCGTCATAACAAGCGTGAGATACTCGAGCAAATTGAGAAAATCTTCTTTATCCAACAGAGATTTGTTCTTTCGTATAACTTCGAAAGTTTCGTGATTCCATTCTTTGTAACGATTCATCAATTCCTTGACGCACTCCGCTTTTCCGATTGTCGCCCCTTTGCGCAATTCCTCGAGATCGAGTTCAGCGCAACTCGCTTCCGTCGACGGCTCCGCCGCGAATTGTCGTAAAATTTCGATCAAGTGATCGTACTGCAACAGATAATCGTATGATTTCATGAACTCTATCAAGCAATAGAAATCGTTGCCTATCGATCGTTGCAGTGATATCGAGCCGCTGCCCGCCGCCTCGAGACTCGCCCAACCGATGTAAGTATTGCAATCGATTTCTTTGATTATCTTTAACGACATATAAACGAATTCTTGATCGATCAATCGAAGTTGATTCGCGAAATCCTCGTTTAACCGTTTCGGTGGCTCTCTACCGAAAGTAATCCTGTAGATCGTATCCATTTCCGGCGATAATTCAACACCGTTTTTGCCGCTTTCGAGACAATTTTTCATCAGCCATAACGTTTTTTTCAGCGTCAGCCCCAGTCTTTCGCTTTTCTTTAATCCCGCGACTTCCTCGAGTCTCGTTACTTTGGCGTCCGTAACGAGAGTCACGAGTTCCTGAAGATTTCCGAACATGAGCTCCAGACTTTCGTCCAATTTTGTTGTTTGCGTTCCCGTTTTCAAGAAAAGATGCAATTTCTTGTAACAGTTTAGCGTCAACGTCGCGACGAAATCGAGACACCGCTGAAAATCGAGAAGAGCCGCGCATCTTCGCGATATATCGATAATCTCGACGCAAAGATCGATGGGAACGTGAAGCACGGATTCGGCGACTATTCCTTCGTATCTTAACGACCAGAGAATTTCGGCGAGAAGATACGGCGACAGAGGAGGACACATGTCCACCAGATGACCGTTTACCAGATCCTCCGCCATGTGCTCCTGACACTCGAAATACGTGTTCAGTAACAAATATTTGTACGCTTGAACGCATCTTGGATCGCTCGTCGATGCATCGTCTTCTATCGGAATTTCGCAGGATTGCAAAATTTCGCCGATCGAGTTGCAGACGTCCTCTACGTGCTCCGAATTTTCTACGGTCGTTCGGGATGTTAGAAATCTCAATTTTCCACATTCCTTATCCTTGCGCATCAGCGATACTTGGAGTTTTATGTATAAATCGTCGAGGTCCTCCATGACATGGGGCAAAACTCGCTTTGAAGGAATAACTGCGGAAGAGAAACGACGATAACAAATTTTCTGACGCGACGTAACCTCTTCTGCGTTAACTATTTTATCTGTGAAAAAACGCGAGATATGACACGTGAGTTCGTACTTACGAGTTATTTCGTAATCAGTGGTAATCAGTCACTGGACCGTTTCCATCTCCCACTCCTAACCCGCAAAGCCGAAGATTTTTCACTGTCCGAAGATCCGTTGTTTTCGTTTTTCTCGTCGCCGATCTGCGTGTAACAAGAGATCGAAATAAATAAAAACGAAAATGGTTCGCGCTTGGTACATGGACAACAGCGAAGCTGATCAACGTCTCGAACATTACAGGGAACCTCCGCAATTTTTGTCGTTGAAAGAATTATTCGATGTCACCGGCGTCGAATATTTTGAGGTTAGTTAACAACGAGATAAACATCACCTGACAAATATTCATATTTCAATCATCGCACCGATGTCACAGATCGTAATGAGTTGTTTTAACTTTATTATCTCATCGACAATAGAAATGTTATGTTGTCTTTTTGTTTATTTTAGGTCGACGCGAAAAACTACGCAGCGGACGACGTTCTTGTCGAACTGAAGAAGCTACGCGGCTACACATACGAAGACGAGATCGTTTGCTCCAAAGAGTGCCTCGCGAACTATGAGGAAAAGGTATTCCGATCGATCGTTTCGAACTTTTAACGGAATCAATTGAATTGTTGTGGATGCATATGACAATAAGTTTTTTATAATATTGTAGCTGAAAAGTTTCTTCACGGAACATTTACATACGGATGAGGAAATTCGTCTCGTATTGGATGGATCCGGTTATTTCGATGTTCGAGACGCGAAAGATAATTGGATTCGTATCGAAGTTGTTGCCGGCGACCTGATCATCATTCCGAGTGGAATTTATCACAGATTTACACTCGATGTTAACGTTAGTAAGATTTAGTTAGAAATCGTTTTGATTCGTTGGAAATATTGTAATTAATTTTGTTTTTTTCAACAGAATTACATCAAAGCGAAGCGTTACTTCGTTGGTGAACCCGTCTGGCTTCCTTACAACAGACCGGCCGACGAGATGGATGCGCGCCAACAATACCTCGATCGATTGAATAACGGTTTCAAGATCGAAGTTAATTAAGATGATGTGAAAGTCTCCTAACCACAGTAGATAACAAAAACTGTAATCAATGCCATTTCGATACCACGAAAATTCGACGAAAAACAATTTTCTTTTTTCTGAAATATCGATCGTTTTAAAATGTCATTCATTACAGTTTTCGTTACCGGCTGAACCCTTTCACATCACCTTAAATCTTCCATACACTTTGGCGCATAAATCCATTAGTTATTTAATTGTAAATTACTTTCCAAAATCTTCCTTAGCGCGCGGAAAATATGAGTAATTCAGCGTTTCCCGTACCCCAGGGAAAACATTGCAAAAGTTTTCCCCTTTCTTCTATTTTATATGTAAAAATTCGACAAAATTCAATAAACGAATACGTTACGTCCGGTAAATTACAAAAGAATTTTTATTTCGATCGTGTTATGTACAAACTTAAAGAGATACCTTAAACGTGAGAATACTGAACGCGTTCTCGAGCCCCGAGTGGCAGCAACCGTACCGACTCGGCGTTCGAGAAACGCGTGATATATTTAATCGAATATCTTTGTCGACAGTTTTAGTGTCAATTTCGCTAAGGCACACGCATTGTATGATTTGCATCGTGAAAAATAATTATAAAATAAAGCCTCGAAAATTATCTATAAACCTTTCAAAAATCAGTGAAAATTAGCAATTATATCACTTGAAAAACAAAAGTTATGAGGCAAAAAAAGTAAGAAAAAATGATGTGTGTCATTCGGTCGGACGCTACAATATTACATTGAGCATTAAACATTGCAAACCGGGCTTCGTAATTCATCGCAATGCCGCTCCTACGTATTCTTGGTGATGTTTAACTTAAAAATTATATAATATTGCAGTCAACGTTATAAAAAAAATACATTATTACTAAAGTGGTCGAACGACAATTAATTAATTGGCGTGATGATCAATTTTCACGCGGTCTTCAAACAGACACACGTACGATAACTTATTCACACAAACTAAGGAAATACGCCATTCCACGCCATTTCCACGTCATCTTTCTTAATCAGCGTTAAACATAAATTATGTCGAGATGAGAAAAAAAAAAAGCAACGAGAAGTCATTTTGGAAAATGCACAGCATTCTTAGGCTCCAAACTCATCGATGTTGTTTCTGTGCGCTGCGCTTCGCTTCGACTTATATATATATATCTTACTAATCAAAAGTCTGCGTTGATGGAGAAATTGCTCTCTACATTGTCCTGCATGACTCCCCACTTTTGATATTCGCCAACTTTTTTCTCGAAAAAGTTCGTTTTTCCTTCCAGAGAGATGTGTTCCATGAAATCGAAAGGATTCTCGGAATGGTAGACCTTAAAAAAAGAAAAATATCGTTAGCCATAAGTTGGAAGATTAACGGAAGCGAAACAACATTATTATATCGAAAATAGAGATCGTCAATCTTACCTTTGGACATCCGAGTTCGAGGAGTAGTCTGTCGGCGACGAATTCGATGTATAAACACATTAGCGAACAGTTCATACCGATCATATCAACGGGCAAAGCCTTCGTCAAGAATTCCTGTTCGATCGTTACAGCGTCTTTTATAATCGATATAACTCGTTCCTTTGATGGTTTTTGGACAATATGCTTAAACATGAGACACGCGAAATCGCAGTGTAATCCCTGAAAAAAAAAAAAAAAAAAAAAAAAAAAAAAAAAAAAAAACAATATATATTGTAGCGAAGTCCCGCGTTAGGAAGAAAAAAGTTGATCTGTGTTGCAGAAGCTCACCTCGTCCCTGGAGATCAGTTCGTTACTGAAAGTCAAACCGGGCATCAGACCCCTCTTCTTCATCCAGAATATCGCGGCGAAACTTCCGCTGAAGAAAATTCCCTCAACCGCCGCGAAAGCCACAACTCGTTCGGCAAATGTCGCCTCGTCGTTGCTTATCCAATTCAGTGCCCAATTAGCTTTCTTCGCAACGCACGGAAGATTCTCGATGGCGTTA
The DNA here is from genome assembly GCA_963971235.1 of Cryptus armator. NCBI lineage: Eukaryota > Metazoa > Arthropoda > Insecta > Hymenoptera > Ichneumonidae > Cryptus > Cryptus armator. The sequence continues at coordinate 6,523,626 of OZ020235.1, forward strand.
AATAAGAAATCTCTGTAATAATGAAGAGATTAATATTTTTATACTAAAATACTTTTAATAGGATTTATTTAGTTTTACGCTGTTGATCGTCACATACCTCTCTTTGGGATTCGTAATATACGTGTCGATTAGCAACGAATACATCTCCGAGTGTACGTTCTCCATAGCCACTTGAAATCCATAGAAGCAACGCGCCTCGGTAACCTGAACTTCCTGACTGAAACGCTCGACGAGATTCTCGTTTACAATGCCGTCCGACGCCGCGAAAAATGCCAATACGTGAGAAATGAAGTGACGCTCGCCTTCGTTAAGCGTTTCCCAATCTTTGATGTCCTGCAATCAAAAATTGTAAAAAACAACCATTAGATCGATTAAAAAATAAAAAATAAAAAAATGCAAAAAAAATACAATTATTGCATACCCTGGCGAGATCCACTTCCTCCACTGTCCAAAACGATGCCTCTGCTTTTTTGTACATTTGCCAAATGTCCGGCCATTGAATCGGAAATATGACGAATCTTCTGGTGTTTTCTCTCAGCAGAGGTTCCAACTGAGGATCAAATTTATCCGAAGTTCCAGTTTCCTTGAGATCCAATTTCGTGACTGCTTTTGATTTGTCAATCTATAAAAAAAAAAAAAAAAAAAAAAAAAAAATCGTAACATTTTCAATATTAAATAGAAAACATTGAAAATTTATTCCTCGGTGCGTAGATCTTACCCCATTGCGGACTCCGTTCTCCTGAGGTTTTTCCGGTGTCACGCACAGCTTTTTCTTCGGAGACAACTGAAATTCAAAAAAAAAAAAAAAATGATAAAACCATTTTTTTCCACGATGTAATAACGAGCGGAAACACTATTTTTATTGTTTTACAAAGAAACAAACGATAGCCGTTTGGTTATTTAATGAGTCGTGTAATTAATTTCGATGTTCACTCACATTTGATAATTTTATCGGAGGCATTATGTTGTTTTTAATAATCATTTTACGACATTTCAAAAAATTTTATGCCATGCGGTGTATTTAGATTGCATTGCGAGAGTAAAAAACAGTTCAGTGCTGAAGACTGTGTGTAACCTCACGGCGAGGCACATGGTATTTCATACAAAAATGCCGATGCAAGATGATGCAATTGTCTTTCAGCTTTAATAGTAATGATCTATACATAAGCAACAGCACTTATATCACAAACTATAGGATAAAATGATTGAATGCGAATAGGTATAGTAACTGTAGATAGAAACACTGATAGGGAAGCGGGATAAAGAGCTTTTTCCGCGTAACTGTAACCAGTCCGCCTGTCGGCCGATAATAGCTACTGATTAAAAAAAATGCTTGCATTTTTGCAATTTCAACGATTGTTATACGAAAAATATCGAATGAAATGTTGAAAATTCGTCGCCATGATTGTCTCGTGTTCAATCGATAACAATTATCGATTCGCGAATAACGATTATTATGACTGAAAACATTAGAATTCGATGCAAAGTTGACTGAGAAATAAAGGAATACGATCGCAAATGTTTTCCGCACAATCGGCAGTTTATCGAAACAATGAACTATAATCGAACAAGTCGGAAGCCGACGGCGTCCGGTAGGCGCATCGATTATTGGCAAACAATCGACGATACGCAAATAAAGATATTATGATTAAAAATATACGAATCGAACGCAAAGGTGACAGATGAATAATACAATTGAAATTTTATAAGGAAATGATTCGCGTGATCGTGACCTTGGTGCAAGTTAAGCCGAAAAAAAGACAATTTTCTTAGGGAATTATTTCTATCTTTTGTATGGATTTTATGTTTTAACTCACGTTCTCCTTCAGGCTGAAGTTTTCGAGGGTTCTCTGGATGTTCTCCTTGGTGGATAGTGTCAAAGCCATTTTTCAGATTTTTTCGTAATATAACTCGAGACGGAATACGTGGAGCTCAGTGAACGTCAGGTGATCGAGTAACCGAAATTCTCTGTTACTCACGTCTGAACGCGAAAATTAAACATCTATCGCTCATCCGATTGGTCACGAAGCCAATACACATCGCGCTCTTTTCATGGGGACCAATGACTTGGTACCAGTTTACCGCCAAATTGTGGTGAGACTTTTCTCGCAGCATAAACATGCGTTTTTTTTTAAAGATCTTTCCATTCGGATGATCGATAATGTTTTCTCTATCCTAGGGGAAGGAAAATTCATATAATCTGTCGATTTCAAGGCTTGACGATTAATAAATAACTTCCCGCGTATCCGATACAGTTGCGCAGTCATTATTTCTTCGTGGACGTGCAGCGCTAGCAAATTGTTACGATTTCGAGGAAAAGCGCGGGTTCCGGACACGTATACAAGGTAAACTATAATGTATCAAACATGTATCAACATGTTGGTTCAAACATTTCTCAAATATAAAAATAAAGACCTTGTTATTTTTGGCTTGACATAGATTTTTCACTCGTTTCAATTATTTTTGCATTACGAGGGAGTTCTTGGTGTTCGGTCATTCAGTCGAAAAAAAGTACCATCGATAAAGTATAAAGTTATCTAATGGGTTGATGTCAAAGACTCGACGATACAAACGCTAGAAACCTGTTTTGTATACCATAAGTCTGTTATCGACCGTTCGCTCGCCGCGAAACGGCGCTAGTGAGAGAAGAACGAGCTGCAGCACAAATTGCGACGAGTGGCTTCAAAGTTACAACAGCATACGACAGTTGTATAAATAAAGTCAGCGTTGCAGCTTTAATTTGATAATGCAAAAGCGACGCCGACTCTGAACTGCGGCCAGTAGCATTCGGGCGGTAAATAAGCGGTTCGTCTCTTGAGCAGAGCTTCCAATTTTTTTGCAGCTCATGAAAAAACACATATACATATGCATGGGGATGCTGCACCGAATTGGGTGCCACGTGCTTACTGCACAGGCGCGTAATTCCGAGGAGCAGCTCTTGGGTCAAATTTTATAGATTTAGGAATCTCGAACTGCGCTACTAATTCTGTCGATATAGCCAATTTTTTCTCGTCAAGTTATGTAAAAAATGAAGTTCGACAAAATTTTTATATGATCCGAATCGCAAGCGATAAATCGTTTTGAGAATTTTTATTCGTGATACGGGATCGTAGGCGTAACGTGCGTGGCGCTCGTCGAGCAGTGCAGAATCGCCGCCCGGAACGTCACACTCGTCAAGATGGCACGTCAGCAAACCGATGTCGACGAGTTGTTCGACGTTAAAAATCATTTCTACATCGGCAATTATCAACAATGTATCAACGAGGCGCAGAAAGTCAAAGTAAGCGATTAGCTATTAACAAAATAATCAAAAAACAGCGTTTTAATTGTCTGACTCGGGTCAACGTCAAAACGTCCCACCCTACCCGCAACATTCCGATTAAACTTTTCCAATATTAAAGCCGATAGAATCCCGTATTGAGACGCGATAAAATGTGTTTTTAAAATTTTACTAATAGTAACAACTAATTCGGCGATTCTCATCGTTCACCGTTTCTCATTAGAGTCGAAAAAACAAATTTGTCAGTTTGGGTTATAAACGCGATTTTTTTTTTTTTCATTATTCTCGTATTAATACGTTTATAAATCATCGAATTTTCGTCTATACATTCGAATTTCGCTATTTTCTCATTGCTGCCGCTGCAAAAAAGTAAAAACAGAAAGATTATCCTTTCCATATTTAGAAAGCTGCAAATGCGTCTCCGATGACTCATCACACATTTATTTTTACAGTCCGCATCGCCGGAGGTTGTTTTGGATCGCGACGTCTTTCTCTATCGCGCTTACATAGCGCAGCGAAAATTTCGCGTGGTACTCGACGAGATAAACAATTCTTCGCCTGCGGATCTGCAGCCGTTGAAGACGTTAGCTGAATATTTTGCTTTTCCAAATCGACGAGAAGCGATACTCACGGAATTGGATAGAGCGGCTAACAACGCAGCGGCGGAAAATCATAATTTTATGATAGTAGCGGCGACAATTTACTATCATGAAAAAAATTTGGAATCGGCATTGAGAATACTGCATAATACGGATCATTTGGAATGTTTGGCTCTGACGCTTCAGATATATCTTAAAATGGATCGTCTGGATTTGGCGAGAAAGGAATTGAAGGCCATGCAGGAGAAGGACGACGACGCGACTCTCACGCAGTTGGCTCAGGCGTGGGTCAACATAAGCAGCGGCGGCGATAAGCTTCAGGATGCATATTACATATTTCAAGAAATGATCGATAAGCATTCCAGCACCAGTATGCTGCTGAATGGCCAAGCGACGTGCTTCATAGGTCAAGCAAAGTATGAAGAGGCGGAAAACGCGTTGCAAGAATCGCTGGACAAGGACAGCAACAATCCCGATACATTGATAAACATGATAGTGCTTTCTCAGCACATGGGAAAACCGCCCGAAGTGGCGAATCGTTATTTGAGTCAATTGAAGGATTCAAATCTCGATCATCCATTCGTAAAAGAATATCTGCAGAAGGAAGTCGAATTTCAGAGGCTTAGAAAGCAATATTCCTCGTCTGCCTGAACGCGTATCGATCGAATTAAATCGAAAATTTCGCCGCTCGGATCTTATTAACTTCGAGAATGCAGAGGACCACAGATCTTCCGAGAATTCGGAAAAACAATAACTTCGTATCGAGTCCATTGAATTGAAAACGGGAAAAACGAAAAAAAAAAACAACAACAACAACAACAACATGTTTAAGTTTTGAAGAATGTTGATATGCGATTGAGTTCATCGATTTACCGAAAGTTTCATTCCAATTTTAGGATGAACTTTTTTTTTTTATATTTCAAACGAACTGTTCGAAAAAAATACAAATTTTTGTTTGTGTAGATAAAACTTCAATTGCAGTTTACGTTTTTAGTTTTTTTTTCATTTGGCGATAATTGATATACATACCAAGTTTTCTCGTTAGAGTATTTATCTACGCGAGAGAACTTAATCCTTGCGGTCCATTCACAGGTGGACGGACTATCGATCTATAAAAAAAAAAAAAAAAAAAGGAAGAAAAGAAACACAAATATAACGATATGGCTGCCATTTTTTAATCATCTTAAGGAAAACTTAAGTAAAGATATTTCATCTCACGTGTATCATGTTTTCTTATCATAAATCACGGTCCATCTAAACTGGAGGATACACGGTAACATCTGTTCGAAGTCGGCATCGGATCGTGGAAGGTATTGCACCGATTACAAAAAAAAAAAAAAAAAAAACCCAATATTATCTTTGCGTTGATAAGAAAGTAGAATTTCTCTGAAAGGTATGACTCTGCACTTTAAGGATATAGCCACAGAAGCGAGAACAGTTTACTGACTATTGTATACGTAGAAATATACTAATCGACGGCAATAGCCTGTTTCCGCACGAACGTAACCGTTCCGATATGAAAAAGAAAGAATTGCAGGATAATTTTTTTGTATATCCGAAGTTTGTCGGATTTTTCACGGAATGTGTGCAAAAAACAGGCTGTTTGCCTTATTAAATGGCAATGGTATTTACCGCAGTTATTCCACTATCAGATTCAGATTTACAATTATATAGTATCTCGATCCTTGAGATAAGCGAAATAGTTTTTCGCTATATAGAAAAAAAAAAAAAAAAAATAGAAAAAAAAAATACGATTTGACGAATATAATTAACAGCCAAAATGCATTTAATCCCAGGAGAATATTAATCAACGATTTACATTGCGTAATAACTTGCCGTGTGCCGAAAGATTTTTCGCAATTGATTCCGCGCATAAAAGTGATAGATACAGCTGAGATAATGTAGCGTATTATTGAATGCGTATTATACGAGAAGTTTGCTTCGATCGAGACAATACGGAGTGATAGAAAAATATAAGTGAAAAACTAAAAAAAAAATGCATAACGTTCGTTTTAGCTGTATTTTCATTGCCCTGACACCCTATGCACGGAAAATAATCATCGTGTAAGTAGGACACGAACGGTACACAAGAGTACGAGTAGCTGGAACTTCGAACGTCCGTCAAAATTCAATGAAATCAGTGCTAATCAATTTGGCGAGCAAACAGACGAGGGTTACTGTTTTTTTTATTATGAATATTTGTTCAACTCCAAGACCAGTGCTCAACTGCATTGTTTATCCGATTGATCAAATGGGTCACTAAAGATTGACGAAGCACTCAAAGCTTCGGCACCGTATGTTAACTTTTCGCGTTACGAGATATCATGAAGAGCCCATATTAGAACCTATAAACGTAAAAATGGATTATTGATTTTATTTTTGTTGCCTGTGCGGCAAGTCGCGTATGGAAAGTTTACTAAACCCGATACGAGTGTTTACAACAGTCATAAAGGACATCGACTGTTCAACAGGGAAAAAAAGCGCAATTTATTAATTTCTCGAGAATTAAATTATTCAAGTTAAATGTTCTTTGTTTTTTTCATGTTATCTTAATTTTTTCGCGGATTTATCGATTAATTTTTATTTTTTCAAGATTTTTCATGAAATTTTCCACCCTCTCGTTGAATATAAAAACGAAACTGTAAACGTGTAAAGATATAACATCTATATTTTTTATCTATATTTTTCTTCTCGAACGTACGCTGAAACCATCGAGAAAAATACATTCTCAAGATTACTTGACTCGTATAAACAGATTCTATGGATAATTTCGTCGACGATATTATCCGAACGATTATATCGACATTATCGTGTCGATCGGGGAACATTTTTGTTCGAAAGGCCTTTCTCTATCTCTGATCTAAATTATCATGACTCTCGCAGCGGCATGACGATGCCGAATTTCAAAAAAATTCTTATTTCTGTTATCGGAGATAATTAGTTTCGTCTGGGTCGGAAGAAGTGGTCGAGAGTGATCGGAATTCGGACCAATCGTTTTTTTTTTATAATGTAATACGTTTCTTTTCAGACCAAACACGTAGAACGGATAGTGATAAATTCAACGACCTCTGTCAAGGTCAGCTAATTGAAATGACGCTCATCTCTGAGATATATCTTTGTTTGAAATTGCTTCTTAATGTAAACATATAAACAGATAAGTCGTCGTCTCGTCGCAGTTAGCGAGACTTCATTCATTAATATTCACGCGCCTCTACAAAACCAGATAGATATACGTCGAAATGCAAATAATCTTCGAATGGATATACACACAAAATGAGCCGAGTAAACCTATTCTTTTTCATCGGATTTGTATGATTAGGCAAATTTCAAAGATTAAAGAGCATCAACCGATTGCGTACATGCATATCTGCAAGAATTTAAAGCAAATTCTTTTGTCTCGTTCTCTCTCGAGTGCACCTGACGATCGTGGAGCCTGAATTGCAATCATATTAGGAAGATAATATTGACCTTTGTACCCTGTTCATTACAAAACGAGATACACATTCAATAGTCACTGCCAACTGTGTTTTATCCACCTTCATAATTCATAGATACGAACAAATAGCAAATAAAACGTCCGTCATTGGTACTTGTCATGCTTTCGACTTTGCGTTATATATTAATGACAATAATACTCTTTTTGCCCGATTGTATATTATAAAAGCACATATAGGTAATAATGAAATTTATCCGATGAGCTTATCTTTGTTCGTGGATGGGATTATCAGCGCAAGTAGATACGAGGCCTAAGGCTGATACGGTGATTTAGCTCGGTTGGCAGTAGTCACACCGCCGATCCGGTTCCCGGGGCTCATAGTCAATCTAAACATTCGAGGAGCTTCATTCACGTGCCGTCCAGTGTGTGTGTATGTGCTTCTGCCGTTCTTTCTCCCTCGAGGAAAAACCGCGAGACGTTTGTCGACGTTTGTTCGTTAATCATCCTATTGATTCATATTGACTCAACTCTCCGCGATTTAATTGGGGACAAGACTCTCATGCCTCTCGTAGCATGTAACGAACACGCGAAATATTCAGCGCGAATCGTCAGTGTGTAGAGGTTTCGTTTTTTTTTTTTCTTCCCACTTCTTTTTCGGATTATTACTTAATGAAAATTTTGTAAATAAATAAGTGACAAGGAGGTACACGACTTTTGTGTATTTCCTAAATAAATCGAGTGGTCGACTTATGTCGTAACGACTCTGGAAAAGGTTCGTTTTTCGTCGATAATTTCGTTCGACGAAATTGGTACACAAACGAGACGATAGACAGACGTGAGGAGGAAAAAAAAAAAAAAAAATTCTAACCGTCGTTACGAACTTTTAGTGTAAACAGAGTAGTCGGCAAGAGCCTTCGGCAACATGGATGGAAAGGCGCAGATTGAAAAAAAGAAAAATCCGAGAGAAAGCGCCAATCCCCTCAGCGTTTTAACATTTTCGCAAGTATCCATTAGTTCTCCGATAAATTTATTTGTCATACAGCGCGTTCTATATTTTGATTACCTAACGTCCAATGTATACTTTCGCAGATGGATCCTAAAGACTTTTTGGGTCGGATATCGTAGGGACCTTGAGATCGAGGATCTCTCGCGTCCCTTAAAGGAGCACAAAAGCAGCGTTTTGGGCGAAAAAATAAGCGTCGCTTGGGAATCGGAACTCGAAAGAGTTAATAAAATTAAGGAAAGTCGAGCGAAAAAGAAAGGATATTCTCACAAAGATGACGACGGCAAAAAAAAGTCCAAAGATTTGCAACCGAGTCTTATGAGAGTTTTAACGAAAGTCTTCGGCGTTAAAATTATGATATATGGCATTCTCTTGGCAATTATGGAAATCGTTCTTAGGTAAGTAAGCCGGTTTTTCCAGATATCCACGCGCGGTCATTAGATAAATTTGTACTTTCATAATTTCACGTTAGCCGGCGTATCTGCGAGAAACAAGAATTTAATGAGCAAAAAAAATCAATATATACATATTATATACATAATAAAATAAGAAATTTTATTAATGAGCGTATATTTGTTACATCAAATTATTTTGTTGTAATATATGCAGATTGTTTCAACCGTTGTTCCTGGGCCTCTTTATCCATTGCTACCGTCCATCGAAATTTGTCTATACGCCGATTCACGCGCCACAGTCTATCGGCGTTCCCGAAATAGCAAAAACGGAAGATGCCGCAACATCGTTAAGTCCTTGAAAAAAAAAAAAAAAAAAAAAAAAAAAAAATCATCCTTTTGTATTCCCGTTGGAAGAATCGTAACAGTTTGATTAGTGAGACCTTTTCATTCCCTCTTTTTTTAAATGCATCTTTTCATCATCACACACCACGCCGCAATAATTCGTTTGAAATAAAATTAATCGTCTCACAAGCAATAACGTTAATCATGCAAAATAAATAAAAGCAAATACCGCCTCAAGGATGCTAAATACGGTTCCGTGAACGTCGCGAAGTCTTATCGCGTGTCCAGGTATTGCCGGTTTTGTTTTTCCATATTACATTCTTTCTGAAATATTTTTGCATCGATTGTACTATCTTGAACGCTGTCGACGAGAATAGATTGTCGTTTGATTAGTTGAAAAAAAAAAAAAAAAAAGTAAAAAAAGTGCTTTCCAAAGACTGCTTGCATTATTCATTATTCATTGATGTCCATTTCGTTTCGTCAAATTATAATTCTCGTGCGAGTCGGAGAGATAAATACAGCGGACAAAGTTAAGCATTCCCACACACGCACGTTTCGGCATGTAGCGTTTTCTCGTTAATGATATTTTTGTATTTATCAAGATAACGAGCGGTTCGGACATATGGCGGATCCGCTGAATAGAGTTTCTTTTTTATTCCTCGCTTTCCAAGATATTAGTGATTATCGTTTCGGCATGACGGCCATTTGTTTTTTATACCATAAAATGTATAGTATATTACACTAACATTGGTAAATCCCGGAATTCTCATCGACTTATCGTGATTACAGGGTTTTGCAGCCGTTGGCACTCGGACGTTTGCTACAATTTTATTCCGGGAAAAATCCATCGGCGAGCGACGCCTATCTGTACGCCGGTGGGATAATACTTTGTTCGGCAATAAACATATTCGTCATACATCCGTATATGATGGCTATACTGCACATGGGAATGAAAATGCGTGTTGCTTGTTGCACGTTGATATATCGCAAAGCATTGAAATTATCGAAAACGGCATTGGGCTCTACAACGATCGGACAAGCGGTAAATCTATTGTCGAACGACGTTAATAGATTCGACGTTGCGATTATATTTCTTCACTATCTTTGGATCGGACCACTGGAGACGATAATCGTAACGTACTTTATGTTCCTCGAAGTCGGCTTCGCCGCGGTAATCGGCGTCGCGTCTCTTCTAATGTTCATACCGCTTCAAGGTTAGTTGAGTAATTTTTCAGCGTGATCCATCTATTTTTTTTCTTCACTCTCCTTTCGTCAAGGCGCACGATGTTCTCTGCACGATGATAAACGATGACGTTGTATTTTTTTTTGTCACAGGTTTTCTGGGCAAAAGATCGTCAGTGTTGCGACTACGTACGGCGATTAGAACGGACGAACGCGTGCGATTGACCAATGAAATAATAACGGGTATTCAAGCGATTAAGATGTACACTTGGGAATATCCGTTCAGCGATTTGATTGAAAAAGCGCGAAGGTATTTTTATTTTCATCTATTAGCCAAATTATTACGCAATCGTATGAACCGCGTGTGATAACAAAAGGAAAAAAAATGGATAAAATAATACGACAATCGAAATGTTTCGCTAACAGGCGTGAAATTGACGTGATAAGATCGACGTCCTACATCAGAGGCGTTATCATGTCGTTCATTATATTCACCACGAGGTTATCGCTATTCATCACCGTACTCGCTGTCGTGTTGAACCATCGGCAAATAACCGCGGAAAAAGTATTCATACTTACGGCATATTACAATATATTGCGACAAACAATGACCGTATTTTTTCCACAAGGTAATTTGTACGATAAAAACCGCCTGTCGTTGCGGATATTTGTTTTCCATGAGAATATGATAATTTTATAATTATTTTATTTCGTCATAAAACTATTGTACTTTTTAACAGTCTATATAAATCAGTTTTTTAACATTTTTATTAAGAATAATTTTTTTTTATTTCACTGAATTAAAATTTATTATTCAATGGAAACAATTATTTTAGGAATAACACAAGTGGCCGAAGCCACAGTGTCGATAAAGCGGTTGCAAAACTTCATGATGTACGAAGAGGTCGCGGATATACACGAGAACGCGAAGCCCGATGTAGCGGTGGAGCAACCGGAGAAAGTTAAGGAAACGGAAAAGAGTAAAAAAGATAAGCCAGTGACGGGAAGCCGGCGTGAAGGCGACGGCGGAGACGGCTCTGTCATTCTCGATCGTTGTCACGCCAAGTGGCTCTCTACCGATCGCGAGGATACCCTACGAGGAATTAATTTCCGCGTCAATCCGGGACAATTAGTCGCAATCGTTGGACAGGTTGGATCTGGAAAATCCAGCTTACTTAATATCATATTGAAGGAGTTACCGGTGCACTCTGGGACTGTAGAGGTCAGCTTCGTTTTATTAGTAACGAAATATTACACATTATGTCTTTAATGAAAAAAAAACCTTTTTTTTTTAAACGAAAAAAAAAAACTTTTTTTTTAAACGAAAAAAAAAAACTTTTTTTTTAAACGAAAAAAAAAAACTTTTTTTTTAAACGAAAAAAAAAATTTTTCTTTCGCTTCACAAAAAGAAGTGTGTTTTTCTTGTTTGCTCTTTAACGAAAAAAAAAAACATTTTTTTCGTCAAAAAACACAAAAAGAACGAAAAAAAACCAAATTTCTTTTTGTGAAGCGAAACAATTTTTTTTTTCGTTAAGGTAGTTCTCGCGAGGTAACGATTTTCTTACAAAACCAATGAAACTTTGTTTATTTCTTGTTCAATGCTCTGAAAAAACATGTAAAAATTTTGGAAATTATTGACTATCCGGAACTCGACGAAATAAATTTCGAAAAAAAGTCCTCATACACAGCGATACCTATCTGCCGTGAAAATTTGATTACTTTTTCCATCGCGGTAAATGATTCGTTCTTACTATTTCAATATTTGAAAAAAAAAAGTTTTTGTTGTTGTTGTTAAAGAACAAAGAAAAAAACCTCTTTTGTTGAAAAACTTTTATTTTAAAAAAATATTGTTTTTTACAGGTCAATGGCCACATCGCTTATGCGAGTCAAGAGCCTTGGCTTTTCGCAGGATCGGTAAGGCAGAATATTCTATTCGGTCGAAAAATGGAGCAAAGACGTTACGAACAAGTCGTAAAAGTTTGTCAACTCAAGCGAGACTTCGGTTTGCTTCCGTACGGCGATAAGACTATTGTCGGAGAGCGTGGAATCAGTCTTTCGGGAGGTCAACGTGCAAGGTAAATCCCTCAATTTTTCTTCTTCGTACGTATATGCAAAACAACGGTTACGAAATTTGGAGAAAAAATAAAAATATATCATTATCAATGCTACAGAATAAATTTGGCGAGAGCCGTTTACGCGGACGCGCCGATATGCCTCTTCGACGATCCGCTGAGTGCGGTCGACGCTCACGTGGGTAAACATATGTTCGAGGAATGTATCGAGAGGTACTTGAAAGGAAAAACGAGAATACTAGTTACTCATCAGCTTCAATTTCTCCGTAACGTCGATAGGATTGTCGTACTGAAGGACGGTGCGATACAAGCGGAAGGGTAAATATTTCAATGAAAAAAAGCAAAACATCAATCTAAAAATTGGATATCTATAAAATGCGAGATAAATTATCGGATTTCAAATTATTTATTTAATTGCAGAACTTACGAGGAATTGGCAGCGATGGGCGTGGATTTCGGTCGTTTGTTAGAGGCGCAACCGAAACAAGAAGAAAATTCTTCGGCGCCACCGAGTCGAAGTAATTCGCGTCACACAAGCATAACGTCTCTGAGTTCATTTATGACGAACGACACTACGGGCGGCAAATCGCAGGACGAACCCGATGAGGTTAAATTCTTTTAATAAAAAAAAAAAAAAAAAAAAATTACGACTTGTGACGAAAATCAATTCTAAATTGGATTAAATTGTTTCGTTTACAGATCGCCGAGATGCGAACAAAGGGAAGCATCGGAGGCCATATTTATTCATCGTATCTGAAAGCGGGTGGAAATTGGTGCGTTGTTTTCATTATAGTATTGCTGTGCCTCGGCGCTCAACTCGCTGCTAGCGGCGGCGACTATTTTATCGCCATGTGGGTCAATATGGAAGAACGCGAACGCGAGAACGTAAGTTTCTTGCATTTTAAACAGCCGTTGACCTTATACTAGATACAGCCAGTTAACACATACAAAACATTCTACATACGTTATGTCGAACGTATATGGACCTCTTCTACATTTTTCGTTCCATCGAATATTCGCCAAAGGTTCTTGAGAAATTGAATCACTAAATCAACGCTAAATAGTCTGCTCTATCGATAATGGCGATAAAATTTCAAGACACCGCCGGTCGGAAAATTCGTCAATTAAATAGTAAAAAAAAAAAAAAAACAATTTAAATGGTTTTTAGTAAAATCATTTTTATTATAAAAAAGCGAAAAAAATCGAGAGAAATCGTAAAAATCGTCGTTAATCGTATCGGTCAATTAAATATAAAAAAAAAAACAATTTAAATGGTTTTTCGTGAAATTATTTTTATTATAAAGAAGCGAAAAAAGAAAAAAAAATTGAGAGAAATCGTAAAAATCGTCGTTAATCGTATCGTATAATTTTGATTTTTCAGAGAACCATAACTGATGGAGAAGAGCTGAAAGTTTACGAGAGACCGATAGAGCAAAATACTTGTATCTACATATACACAGCGCTGACCATACTAACGATATTCGTAACACTGACGCGATCGTTCGCATTCTTCGAGATGTGTATGAGAGCCTCGAGGCGTCTGCACGATCGTATGTTCCGTAGCATAAGTCGCGCAACGATGCGTTTCTTCAATACCAATACTTCTGGTCGTGTGCTCAATCGTTTCTCCAAGGATATGGGTGCCATAGACGAGCTGTTGCCCATCGCTATGATCGATTGCATTCAGATTGGACTCGCGCTTTTGGGTATTATTATCGTCGTCGGTTCATCGAATCCTTGGCTCATGATACCCACTGTGATAATTGGTATCATCTTCTACTTCTTGCGAGTTATCTATCTCGCGACTAGTCGAAGCGTCAAGCGTCTCGAAGGAATCAGTAAGTATAAAATTCCCTTAAACAAAATTTACAAAATTTTTACTGCGCTATTAAGTAACTAAGTAGACTGAGGAAAAAGTAGATAAATGTTGGCGACAGTTGAAACATATAGTTGAATTTTTCACGTAAATTTTTTACTTCTTTCATTTAATTTAAAAAAATAAAGTAGTTGAGAAAAAAATCCCTCTGGCACTCTGCCGTTGAATAACTCCAAAGCAGAGCTGGGCAAAGTAATTAAAGTACCAAGTACTTAAAGTACCAGTACTTGAAGTACTAAGTACTTCAAGTACATTGTATTTTGCGAATATTCAAGTATGCAGTACTTGAAGTACCAAGTACCAAGTACTTAAAGTACCAGTACTTGAAGTACTAAGTACTTCAAGTACATTGTATTTTGCGAATATTCAAGTATGCAGTACTTGAAGTACTTCAAGTACCCAAAATTTCGCTCGACGGGGGCCGATGATAGGAGAGAGGAATTAAATTTTAAGAACGTGTTTTTTACTATCGGATAATCGTGCAACATTGATAGTTGCGTTCGTTTGTCACTCAAGTACGTGAATAATTGAACAGCTACGGAGTTGCTACCATCAGATGATTGCATGTTTTCTGCGCTTTCTTCGCTTTTCTGTAAATCATTGATCCTGAAGAAGGACGACATCGAACCAAGAGATTCCTGATAATTAGTTGGCATTAACCTTTCTCGGTAAAGTTCACCCTTTTTGATGAACATCTGTCGCGCGTCTCTGAAAGGCGATACTTTATTTTGATTCCTCTGTATCTCATGCCCTCCAATACTATTCATTACTGTATATCTATATCTCCCCAAAACTAGTTTTTTTCAAAAAGGAAAAAATGTACGCCAAGTATATAAAAAGTTAATTCTAAAAAATAGTGAAATCATAAGAGCTAAGTAATAAAAAAATGAAAAAAATACAACCAATTCACAAATTGAAAAAAAAAATGTTTATTTGCAAAAAAAATAGTGAAATTATATTGGTCAAGCAATAGAAATTAAAAAAAAAATCAATTATAGAATCGGAAAGAAAAAAAAATACTTGGCACGTTCTTTGGAATTTAAATAAATTTACTTACCGTTTCGAACGAAAGGACATGCAAAGTATTTTTTTTTTTTCCGATTTTATAATTGATTTTATTTTTTCAATTTCTATTGCTTGACCAATATAATTTCACTATCTTTTGGGAATTAAACATTTTTTTTTTCAATTTGTCAATTGGTTGTATTTTTTCATTTTTTATTACTTGGCTCTTATGATTTCGTTATTTTTGAGAATTAACTTTTTATGCACTTGGCGTACATTTTTTCCTTTTTGAAAAAAACTAGTTTTGGGGAGATTTCACTTATTTTTGAAATTCAATAATTTCCACTTACAGCAAAGTTAACGTTTTTGCGTATAAATTTCGTAACTCTCCCTTATTCATTGATGGCAACGAGCAACGGCAAATATAATATTTAATATTATAGAGTATCTATTCCGTCTCAACAAACCCATCGAGATATCGCTAGTTTGGAATATTATACATCAAGATATGCGGTAGCGTCTCGTAATAGAACTACAGCAGACAACAACAAAAGCATGCGAAGCGCGGTAGTGGAAAGGCGTATGTGACACCGTTTAACATTCAATATGGCGAACCATCCTGCCGTTCTAATTCTCATCTACACGCGTCGAGACGCTACCGCGACCCTTGATCGCTCCAAAAACAAAATAACGACGAACGACGGAATACGAAACATACACCTTGACGAGCCGATCGCGCTTAAGTTACATATTTATGTACATACCTAATATATACAGCGCGAGACGTGAGGAGGCGAAAATGATAAAATCGAGCCTCCAAAGATAGCCAAATGGCTGTACATAATACAACACATGATCGAACCGAGTGTTCACAAAAGACTTAACGTGTCTTAGTTTTTTTTGTTTTCACGAAAGCACGGAAACACCTTTGCGAGTTTAACATTTTCGGGAACTGTACTTTGACCGAATTAAAAGTACTTCAAGTACCGCTGGGACTTCAAGTACTGTACTTGAAGTACTTTAAATATACTTAGTACTTGAAGTACACGAGTACTTCAAGTACCGTACTTGCAGTACTAAACAAGTACCATGTACTTGAAGTACCGCCCAGCTCTGCTCCAAAGCCGTTCAACTTTGTCAATTTTACGAGTTTGAAAATTAAATTTGTACAGAATATTCTTAACCCATTAAAGTTTGATAATTAGAGTTATTTAACGATGAAAAAAATTTGCAGCTCGCTCCCCGGTGTTCGGTCATCTGAACGCTACACTACAGGGTTTAGCGACGATCCGTTCCTTCGACGCGGCGGAAGTTCTCACATCGGAGTTCGATCATCACCAAGATCTTCATTCCTCCGCTTGGTACATATTTATCGCTTCCTCTCGCGCCTTTGGATTCTGGTTGGATATCTTCTGTCTGATATACATCGCTCTGGTGACGATGAGCTTTCTGGTCCTCGGTAGCGACGAAGCGAGCGAAACTCCGGGTGGCGATGTTGGATTGGCGATAACACAGAGTATCGGCCTCACGGGAATGTTTCAGTGGGGAATGCGACAGAGCGCCGAATTGGAGAATCAAATGACTTCTGTTGAACGTGTGTTGGAATACAGTAACGTTGAGAGTGAACCGCCTCTGGTCAGTACGCCGGATAAAAAGCCGAAGGAGACGTGGCCACAGGAAGGCAGAGTTGAATTTAAACGCGTTTACATGCGGTACTCTCCTCTCGATCCTCCGGTGTTGAAAAACTTGAACTTTGTCGTACAGCCGCGCGAGAAAGTCGGCATCGTCGGTAGAACCGGCGCTGGAAAATCGTCGCTAATATCCGCTCTCTTCCGTCTCGCCGATGTCGACGGTGGCATCGAGATAGACGGAGTCGAAACAAGCGAAATCGGTCTTCACGATCTTCGCTCAAAGTTAAGCATAATACCTCAGGAACCCTTTCTGTTTTCCGGATCGTTGCGCTCGAATCTCGATCCTTTCAACGTCTACGAGGATAATCTACTGTGGGAAGCCCTCGAGGAAGTCGAACTCAAGGAAATGGGACTCGATGCGCACATAAACGAAGGCGGCGGCAACCTTAGCGTTGGACAACGACAATTGGTCTGTTTGGCGCGTGCTATCGTCAGAAACAATCCTATACTCGTACTCGACGAAGCTACCGCCAACGTCGATCCCCGCACCGATGAACTCATACAAAAAACTATAAGGCGCAAATTTGAGAATCGTACGGTTTTAACTATCGCGCATCGACTCAACACCGTCATGGATAGCGATAGAATATTGGTAATGGATGCCGGATCCGTCGTGGTAAGATTTTTCTTCACGCATTCTCGTTGCTTTTGAAAAATAATGAAAAAATAACTGTTTCCGAAGAAATTTTATTTTTAAATGGTTTCGAACGATCGGATTATTATTTTTTTTTTTTTTTTGATTTTTCGGATTTTGATGGATAAATATGTTATTATTTAATTTGATTATTTACTCGAACAGGAATTTGATCATCCGCACGTGTTGATGCAAAACACAGAGAGTGGATATCTGTACAGCATGGTGCAGGAAACCGGAAAAGCGATGGCGGAGGGTTTAGCCGCGATAGCCAAGGAAAACTTCTTGATGCGCGAAAGATTGAGATCGACTTCTCTTTAACACAATCGTTGATCATTGTCGGATCTTCCATATATCTTCCTCGTCGTTCATCGAGTCGCAACATTAGCCAAACTTTTAGTGATTTATGTCCGATATTTGTGTCCTCTCGCAAGAAAAACAAATGTTATTAACTGTAATTTCGATGAATTCCAACGTCGAATCCGTTTATCAACTTTGTAATCGTTAAATTCGTAATCTTTGGGATTTCAAGAAAAATTCCAAAGACTTCTTATTATTATTTTTTTTAACATCGCATTATTGTCGCGACGAGAGATTAATCCGCACACACATATATATACACAGACACACACACACACACACATTCGCCGTAACACACACAACGGACAGTATTATTTTAATCTTATTATTCTTTTTATATATACAATTAAAAACATGCGGCAAAGAAAATGAAAAGAGAACACAAACTATTGAATCGTCAACGTGTGTAACGTTACCGATTATCGTTATACTACTTAAATCTTCAGACGTATATATACATATATTAAAAATATGAAATTTGTAAATAACTTAAAAAAAAGAAAATTACTGTGCATTGTACTTTTGTACGATAATCGGTGTCGTTTTTCGCGTGAAATAATGGAAAGTTATTTTTCTAAAGTCGCCAATTGTGAGCGCTGGAACTTTATTAAATGGTGCTTTGGGCCTTAAGCTCGTTGAATTTACAAGAATTTAAAGCAAAACTAAGAAATTCTGTTATAGAATCGAGTGATGGTGTTGAATGACGATTCGAAATCGTTTATCATGTTCACTGTACTTACCAAAGGCGCGTTAAGACGTTTCGTATACTTGATAATTATGGTCTCATACAGTACTTTGAAAAAAAAAAAAATAAATAAAAAACGCAAAGGAAGCACACAGAGGTAATCGTCAACTTCCATTTAGAATTATATATCTACATTATTCTTTTGGTTTTAATCGATAATTATTCTCTCGGCCGAGGTAAATGAGATTAACGGCCAGAAAAAAAAAACAAAGATAAAAAGATAACGAAAAAAAAAAAAAAGTAACAAAAATGCGTTATTCGTATCCATGAAGAATCATGTATAATCTTTATTGTAATTAATTGTTATAAGATGAATGATAACATGAAATACTTGAGTTTTTTTTTTAACAATTGGAAACATCGATTGTTGCGTTTCCGCCTCAAGTACAAAGTGCCTAAACACAAAAGCGAACGAACAATAATGAAATATATAGATACAAACACCTATTTATATCAATCCATCTGTCTTATAAATTCAATAATCCTTCCATTTCCACGATGCGTCGTTTTATTTTGTTTCGGATTAAAAAAAATAAAAAAAGACAATCAACGCGATTGCTCGACGGTGTTTATCTTTTTTATTCCCGAAAAAACGAAGAAAAAAAAATGCAACGAAGGGAAGAAAAGGAAATTGAGAAGAAAACAAAATGCTAAAACTCGTTCCGTCGCGACGTCAATATCCGCGGATACGAGTAGTACGCTTTAGTATTTTAATACTGACAGTAAAGAGATTACTGTAAAAATAATAATATAATAAAAAATAATAAAGTAATGTTGAAATTACGATTAAAAGTAAAAATATTTTTCATCGCTACAGTCACACGCGTTTTCATCAGCCTTACGGGCCCTGTGGCCGAGAATTTTACAATTGGAAAACAGAATGGTAATAATAATAATAATAATAATAATAATATATAGTGATAATAATTCGTTTCGGAGGGCTTCCGGATGGCCTCGCCATGGCTCGTTGGTAGCTTAATCGTAAAACGAAGAAAGTATTTCCGTAACATAAATAATACACGTCTAACTAAATAAATAAAAGGCGACTTTTGCGTGAAAACGAATGACTTTTCGGTAGTAATATATATATACAACGAGTAGGTAAAAAAATTGGAATAACAAGGGCGTCAGGGGGGGGGGTCAACTTAGCAATACAAAGCAAACGATATATCGTTATCGATTTGCGTATCGTTTCGAGGAAAGGGAGCAGTCAACTTTTTTTTTTTTTTTTTTCATGAACTATAATTATATATATATATAAGTAGAGAAGGGTAAAAGATTCCGTAGAAAAAACAGGGAACAAGAGGGATGACGAGGGACTTTCCAAGGATTCGGACGGACCTTTTGAAGAAATCCATAAAATATTTGCTCTTATTGAGATTTTTGTTTTTTCGTTCTATCGAAACATCACAATTAGGAGTCCGAGAGCGGGAACTCTCCGTTTCATTCCGGAGGAATAATAAGAGAAGTTTAAAAAAATGTTATCGTTTTTTTTTCTTTTTTTTTTTCTTTTTCTTATGTATTCACACGAGAACTTCGAGACTCTCACGCGATCGCGCTTTTTGCTGACCGGATTTGTTACCGTTCGCTTGTACGATCATAGCGACCGATTGACACCTCGAATTTGCCGAACCGCGTGTCGTCGGTGGTCTCATCGGTGGCATTGCCATTCGCAATTTGTACCAAAATTTGTAACCCCCTATTCCACCGCCGACACCACCGTTCGTCGTCTCTTCCCATCGCAATATCGTTAAACGATCGAACGCTATTCCGTCGTTACAATGGCTCACTGCCCCGAGGCCCGCGCGTCTCGAAGACTTTGCGATTGTCGTCGAGTTCGGTAGATCCTTCAGGGCGATTATTATCGTCCGCGTGGAGACTGAAGACAGTTGTTTGAGTGCAGCTGCAACGCTTGTCTCCGTCCATACGTTCTCCAGCGCACTCGGTCCCAACACAACGATTATGCGACGGGCTGTTGCTGCGTGCGGTCCAATCTCGAGACCCCCTGAAAAAAAAAAAAAAAAAAAACAATATTCTCAATTTTTTTTCCCCCGTATTATCTTTGCTCCCGCGTAATACAAGTTATTGCCATCGAATTAGCAACATGTTTCACGTTCGTGTTTCACTCGTTTAAAAATTCGTATTAACAGAATGATTTTTTTTTTTTTATAAAAAATGTGCGCTTCGCATTACAAAATTAATAATAATATACAATACATTTAATAATAATAATAATAATAATAATTATTATTATATTTACAGATGAAATAGCAAATTTATAAGAATAATTGGAGACAAATTTTTTAATGTATTTAATCGTCAAGAATAACTTACAGTTGTGTTTGAGATGCGAAAGTTCCAGAGTGGTGCACTTGTAGCGATGTCTCGATTCGAGTGTAGGAACGATATTTCCCACCGCAAGATTGGAGTCCCTTTCGTGATAGCAGACGATAGCGTCGCATTCCTTGCCGTCTGTCGAATATTTTTCGATTATCTCGTGTGTTTTTATGTTTTTTTCATTCGTAGTGATCGAGGGATCGTGTGCACGAGATCGGCGCTCAAAAGTTGGGACGATCTCCAGTCCAACGCTCGCGTTCGCGACTTTATCGTTGTCTTACCGACCGGTCGCGTTTGACTGGAGTTATCAAATGAATGAGAGTCCGAACACAGCTCGTCACTTTCGCGAAGCTTGTTGCAAAGGCAAAGGAGAGATCGAGGCGTTTCTCATCGACGAAGAATGACCGAGAGACGGAGAGAGAGAGAGAGAGAGAGAGGAAAGGAAAAGAGAAAAGACGTTGTTTCTTCAACGTTTTATCTGTACTCACCATCCTCCTCGAGAGGGCCGAACTTGTCACGACACAGGACTGCCAAGGGTAACCAGCATCTCGCGTAAAAAGCGACCGCTGAAACGACGAGAACGAGAACGAGAACGGAGAGCAGAAGTGATTTTCTCCACGAACCGTTTCGCAATCCAAGATCGTAGCGCGGCTCTGCGAAACAACAATTCACATTTTTCATATCGCGCGAAAATTCGTCGTATTATGTCGTAAAGCTTCGTAATATTTTTATAAATAGCATCAACATATCGAATAATTAATTCATCGATTCTTTTTATTACTATATTCCGCGGGTCGTGAAGGAAAAATTGTTTGAAAGAAAAGAGGATAAAGGGAGAGGCGTGTTGAGTTATTACCTTGACGATAAATGTGAGCCGGTAGAGTCATCTCGTCGTCCACACCGTTGCTGACTCGACACTCGTACTCTCCGTAGTCTTCCAGCGTTATATCTTCAATCTCTAAATAAGAACCAACGATCTGCTCTTCCTCTCTGCAATATGCGAATAATCGATAAATCATTTTATGATATTCTCACTGTTTTTCTTATTAATTTATGCTTTAGGTGTACAGATACATCGTTTATCGGCTTTCTTTGTGAGAATATGGAAAATGAGAAATTTCCGTGATATACATGATATTTTTGATAGGAATTTGAAGATATCGACGTGTATACGATTGCATCGATGTTTCAGCGATTCTCTCGTTCCTCTTTGATGCGAAATACGCCCGGAGGAACGCTGTCTTGGATGACAAGAAATCGAATGAATTCCGCGGAAAGAACGTACCACCGGAGCGTACCGGGCAACGATTAGAGAGAGAAATGAGAGGCTAAAGAAAAGTTCGACGACTGAGAGGACTATTCTTCTATTCTTTGTTCTCTGATGGAACTTACGACTCGTTTCCTTCTCGCGATAAAGAAGATCCATCGTCGAGACGGGTAAATTGCGACGCCTACGAGACTGCGAACTTCTTTTTCCCCGATTAGAGGAAGTTGCACTGAAAATTCCTTTTTCTACGCTTTTTTTTTTTTGCTCAATTCGTTCAGTCTGTTTCCGGCAGAAAAAGAACGATCTCCTTTGCTGGATTCTCGGTAATTTACTCGTAACCCTCGCGATTGAGATGAAAAAAAAAAATTCCTTTTTTTGAAGAAACGCGGAAAAAAGTAAAAGCTATTTCTGCGGATTTATATCTGTCGTTTTGTTACCCATCTGTTCGGTACAGAAGTATCGGGTGGCATTGCTGCAAGGGGATTACGCTCTGGAAATCCCTGGGATAGCGCAACGAGTTTTTTTTCAATGTGTATTTTTCGAGGATCGTTGTCCGGCTTCGAATAAAAGGTTTTATAATACACGGAGTATGAAACTACGAGGATATCGGACCACCCATAACGGTACAGGGGAGGAGGAGGAGGAGGTCTTTGAGGTGAGGGAATGAGAAAATGCGAAAGAGTTAAACTCCCCGAGGCTCTCTCGCGGGGGTCAGCAAACCAACACCGTTGTATCGCGACAGGAGAATCGCAAAGAGGGAAAAAAATAAGAAAAAAAAAAGAAAGGAAAAGGAGAAGATAAAAAGGAGAAGAGTCTCGACGAAGTGAAGTGGAGGAGGAGCTCTCGAAGCTTTCGTTCTCCAGCTGGCTGATAGTAACCACCTCCTCCTCCCCCTATTCCGCACATCCGAGAGTAGAGTTGTTCTCTCATCCGCAACGGAAGACTCCCCGACGCTCCAGCGTTGGGGAAATACGCTCCCCGGACGCGATTTACGTTTGGGATAAGCCGGTTGCCCTACGAATAGACGGTGATGATATCCCTCTCGTCTAACGTCGCGGATAACCAAGAAGACCCGAGGTGGATATATACCCCCCCATCCTCCCGAACACTCTCCGTCGGAGAATGGAGAATAGACGAGAGAAAATTTTCCAACGAAACGAGAGGAAGAAAAGGGGACACCCTCTCTTGTGCCCGTGAGACGCTTCTGGACTATTTCAAGATAAATAGCGGATAGCGAAGAGGAAACCGAGGAGTGTGAGGATTTAATGGCAAATGCTGACGAAAGTACCGACTCGTTCGAGAGAAAATATATTCCACTTGTGGAAAATTGTGCAAATGGAAGAGAAATTCACGGACGAGACGAGAAAGGAAATGATAATACATTCACGACGTTTCGTTGAATCCAACTTCAGAGGAATTAAATGCTTTTGAATATGGAGCTGTAGTGTTTTACTTTATGTATCAAAGTGCTCCGACGGTCGGTCGAATCGCAATATATTTCTTCGCGAAAACCTCATGTGTTTTTAATTTTTCTTTTTTTTTCTTTTTTACGAGAAAATGAAAAAAATAATTTACGAAAATAAAAACGAAAAATTTAATTTCTTTTTTTAATTGCGTATTTCTGCCCCCAATAGTGTTATATTTCTAAAGCAAAGTCCTCGCGTATTTTTAATGTCTTTTACAAAAAAGTAAAACGAATTTCTTGACCTCATGAAATATGAAAAACCCATTTATTCTCTTAATTTCGTATTTTTACCCCAAAGGTTCTAATATTTCTGAAGCAAAGACTGTATGGCATTTTTAATAATTTTTTTTTAGAAAAAAAAATACCGTGAATACTATGATTTTAGAAAGCATGAAAATCGTATTTATTCTTGTAACTTCGTAATATTTTCCGATAAATGGAGATATTTGTAGAGATGGAACGTCTTTTTTTTCAAACGTATCTCTCTCACTTCGCTCCGTAACGAAAATTCATATTGAAAAATTGGCCGAACAGGCGAACAACTTAATATGCAATCGAAAAGGGATTTCAAGTAATTTGCATAAAGCTCGTTAAACGCGAACGCGAGGAACGAAAATTTTCTCTCTCCCGATATTACGAAGTAATGAGAGAAAGAAAGTAAAAAAAAAAAAAAAAGAAGAGAGAGAAAAATATATATACGAACGAAAAGCATTGAGGGAGCGAATTTTGTGAAAATTTCATTCGTCGAGCCACTCAAGCGAAGATTAGTCGGGAGACTGGTATAGAGAGAGAGGAGGCCACGATTTCCGAGGGGCTTTGGTTGTCTGCCCGAGAGCTTGGCAAGCGCGCGGTATGGGTAATGTAACGACGTACAAGGTTAATAAGAATTCTCATCGGGCAAAGGCACAAGAGAGAAATGAAGAGTCGTGAAGCGAACGGTGGGTGCTTCTCGTCGGTGGAGAAGCCTCGCCGCGGTGTGCGACCGATAGGAGCGCGAGAGCACGTAGCCGCGATGGGAAGCGAGGTGGAGGAGGAGGAGGAGGAGGAGGAGGTGCGAGGAAGAGTGCTCTTCGGCTGTAAGAGAGAAGAAGTCAGGAGAAGAAAAGATGAGAGGACGCGAAGGTCCGGGGTTCGGTTCGCGAAGGCAGAAGGGAACGGAAGAACGCGCGGGAATAAGGAGAAGGCGGAGGCGGAGAGGGCAAAGGTATCATTACAGTAATGACGGAGCGCGCCGTAGCGATGAGAGATTCCCGACTTCTTGTTCGATGCCTCTTCCCTCTTTCTCTCTTTCCTCGTCTCCTTCCATCTTGTAGCGATCCGAAGACGAGACGACGACTGTAAGAGGGAAACGCGCGCGGTATACACCACAACTCGTCGTAACCGTAGAGATCAGCGTGCCGGCATGAACAGATAGAAGGAATATCCGAACCGTGGCAAAAGAGAGTACGAGAAGAGAGGAGGATCTCAGAAGGAAACGTCAATGCTGTCTTCACCTCGCTCGCCGTGGAAGTTTGTCCCGAACAAACTACATACCTTGTCATTAAACAACGCGTCCACGAGAGAGGCTCGATGAAAGGGAATAACCGCGCAGGGAATAGTGAGAGAACTTAAGGCGAAAGATATTACAATCGCTCCTTTTCAAGTTATATCTCCAGCATCCTCTTGTTTTTCTTTCTCATTTATACGATTATAAAAAAAATTCCATGGATAACTCGATATATAAAAAATATTGTTTCGTAAAAAAAAAATCTCGTAATAAAATTTTTCGATACCGGAAACGATAATTATTTATTCATAATTTTTAATAATTAATTAGTAATTTTTAATTTTATTTTTATTTAGTAATTTTTTTTTGGGGAATTTTTTCTTTAATACAAATACAAATATTGCTTAATAAAGCAACTTTATTTATCGAGGAAAATTCATATGGCAAACAGTAAGGAATAAATCGAGTCTAATATTTGTCGCTATAACGCGTTGAATTATTCAACCGCTATAATTTTCCGTGGGGCACGTTAATGCACCGTTAAATCAACACGCGTATACTGTTTGTGTTTGTAAATTGTTTACCCTATTCGGTGCGTTTGCTATTGGCTAATCAGCCGGGATTTACCGATTGATACGCCGACAAATACAGTACAGTTTGCAGTATTGTTTATTGTCGAGTCAACGAATAACTGCTTCGGCTCTTCGAAACTTCTGTACTCTATTAACAGCGAGTTGCCAATCTCATTCACCGTTATTATTCTCACGAGATATTGGATTATTCTCCGAGTCACGTCTCGACTTCGGCAAAACGAACATCCAACAGAACTTAACTGTGTACAACTCATCAAAGTTTACCGGGACTAACTTTGCCGCGCCGAGTCGGCTTGAGCCTCGAAGCGGTGAGAAATACTTCGAAATTTCCGACTTCTCGACGAGTTCACGAATTCGACTTCAAAGATGACGAGAGAATTTCGAGGAGATATTGTTGCTTATGGGGCGAAGTAATCAAAATCGTCGGTGTGGTCGCGAACTAATTTCACGGTTGATGCGATAGAATAATATGAACATAAAAAAAAAAATTGATTTGCTCAACGAAAAAAAAAAAAAAAAAAAAAAAGGGACAGTAGCATCGAATATAATTTACCACACATTACAATTACAAAATGTAATTATTGGTAATCGTCAAAAGCAATTTCGTTTCGCAACGAATTTAATGCGAACAATGCCCGCATGCAAATCGTAAAATGACAACAATGAATATATCAATACTTCGATATCTGATAAACCAATTTTTTTTTTTTTTTTTTTTTTTTAGATGACAGTAAATAAATGTAATTAGTATAAAAGTCGTATATTCTCTATATATCTCCATGAAAATTATTTATTTTTAATTTTATTTAAAATTTTTTAATTTTTTTTTTTTTTATATTCTATATATCCCGACGTGTATTTTTATTTCTTTTACATCGAATCAATAATTGCAAACATCAAATGAATAATCGACTTTATTAAATTTGCAAAAAGATCGATTTATGATATCGATTGATCGAAACTCACCTGGAAACTCGATGTTGCGATATTCTTCCGTGATTCGGTAGGGTAACGTTGCTGCCGACCTTCGACCAGGTCACCGAGTTCCTGGCGTCCGGTAGATCGACACGGCCGAGGTAAGCCTCGCAGAATAGTCGAGCAGCAGCTCCAAGCGGTACCATTTGCGATGCTGGTTTATAGGTGGGTAATGGCTTTCCCGTGTAACCGGCTGCGTCCTCTCCTGCAGGGCAAAGTGTACAAACGGAGGTCCGCGAGCGGACAAAAAACTTTCTTCAGTATGTGCTTTGTATCGTATATATATATAAAAAGGTACGTATTTTCACACGAACAGCTTTTTAACTATTAATAGTAGTGGAATAAGTGCGCATGCAAAGTACGATTCGTATAAACATCCCGCGGGAGAGACAAGAGAGAGTGAGAGTCTTGTTAACGCAGACTACTAGTTAGCGAAGTTGAACGAATGCCCACAGTCCATATATTATGCAAGCGCCCAACCCTCCGAGCAAACAAATGGGCGTTCTAAATTATTATTACTCTTCTTGTGTGCAAAAGGATATCTGTATAATGTACTATACTGTTATTATATCCGCATACCGAGAATATACCGATTTCTCGTATGAAAGTGAAAATCGCTCGGGCGCTTGTTTATCGCGAAAGGTATATTAAAAATGTGCGAAATTTATGGCTTTTTCGAAATTAATATATTCGCGAACTTACCGAGCACTTCGAGAGTTATGTCCTCTTCCAGTGAAGTTGTGTCGTTCAATGCGCGACAAGAGTATCTTCCAGCGTCGGACGATCGGACTTCTTGAGTGTAGATTGTCTGATTCGCGCTCTCGGGATAAAGAATAAAATGGCTCTCTCCTCCGGGCCATGGATACGGTCTGTTGTCTTTGTACCTGAAACACGCGGGTTGAGAAATGCGAATTTCGATTATAGGGGACAAACGTGGTATTATTTTTATAATGTACAGCAAAAAAATAAAAAATAATGCGCGATGTTTTATTTAATATTCAATTTCTCGTTTTTTTTTTTTTTTTCTTTTTACGCTTAATGCCGAAAGGTGAATTGTCTGCGTGGCAAAACATTCTGATAACGAAACCGCGTGTAACGCGAACCGGAGCATTATTTGCAGGATCGCCGAAAGCGTTATCGTTTAATGGCGAAACATAGCCGTACGTTGAATTGCATTCAAATAACCTGTTATCCATTTTTTTTTCCAACTTTGTATTACGGCAAACCGATCTATGTTGGTGGAAGCGTTTGTCAACAAAATCGTTATAAACTACGCATAGGTAGTAGTAGAATTTTACAAAATACCCGATGGGATTATATTCGATATTTGATCATTAACGCTAACGAGTTCGTTCGTTAAAAAAAAACGAAAAAAAAAAAAACAATGATACTTATTTTATTTATTCGAAAAAAAATGTAAAAAACGTTTATTTTACTCGGCATCGCGTTCGTTAACATTTCGGAGTGAAGTGAAAAGGCATTTTTTTCCCCTCAATCCTCAAAGGAATACTCACTTCGTAAGGCATTGCAAAAAAAAAAAAAAAAAAAAAAAATGGCTGCAAAGGTTTGCAAGGAAAAGTGTTGTCGCATAAAAAAAAATAGAAGAGAACCAATTTCGTTAACGTTTTTCATTTCAATTCGTTGCGGGAGAGCGACTCTCGGGAGTAGCGAGTACCGAAGTTCGGGTACCGAAGTAAACGCCGCGATGTCGAGTGAAATTCACGTATGTAGTGAAATTTTGAAGGAAATCGCCGCAAGGGAAGGGTCGGGAACGATGTCAAAACCGCGAGGCACAGTCGCAAGGAGTCGGAGATGGTGGGGTTTGGTTCATAACGAGAAGCCATAGAAGCCTATCTCACTTTATCTGATACCCGGAGTGGAGTTTACACGTCCTGCGCAAGCACTCAGGAGACGGAGAGAGACGTTAAGCCAGGAAGCTTTCGGCCGGTCGGATTTTCCGGCGTATATTCGTGAATTTCCCTGAGCTTCGTAGCATCGCTCTAAGCACTATTCATAGCTATCCCAGTGTATACTAATGCATACAAGCGTTTCTACAGACGTATGGACATATAGACGATACGGTATATACATATATTCAGGATGCAAAAGCGACCGGAGCACCGAGATGTGTGTTTGTGCGGAGAGAATCTCTGGAGTACCAGTGAGTTTACCGAAACGAAAGGCTCTCCTCTCTCTATTCTCTATGTCGACTGCTGGCTTTTCGGTTCTATGGCGCCTACCGCTATTCGACGCAAACACTGGTCAGGAAACTCCGAACCGGTTGGTCCCGGTGGTTAGTTATCTACATGCGAATTAACGCATCCCGCCGATGTACCGAAAATCGCGATACACGGATATGAATGCGGTTTGCTTTATCCCAAATTACTAAGTTGGAGAACTCCGATTTCATGAAATATTATAACTTAACGTGTCATCAAGGGGATTACCGAGAACTCGAATATATGACATAATTGTAAGTATACAGACATCAAAAATTTATCAAATTCGCACTGATATAATTCGTGCAATTGAAGTTAAATCGAAAGAGGCTATTTTCGAGTGTATCAAGCGTATAAAATATGCTATTATAATTTTATTCACGAGATTTATGGCGTGAAATTTATATCTAGCATTAGCGAGATTTATGCGCGAAAATTGTCGCGTAGCTGCGAAGCTTAAGCCGATTATTAAGTTTAGAGGCGACAATTATTTACGGGTTATCGATAAATTGTGAAATTATTCGAGTGTAACGATATTTACGAGTTTCTCGTAAGCCTGTGATTTCATTTAAAAAAATGTCGGATAAAAATGATTTTATCGCAAAGGTGGAGATTATTAATCGGTAAATTATTCCATCTCGACGTTTACTAGTCGTATTACACGTGATTTGCCTATCGGTTAACGCCTGAAT
The DNA here is from genome assembly GCA_963971235.1 of Cryptus armator. Classification (NCBI taxonomy): domain Eukaryota; kingdom Metazoa; phylum Arthropoda; class Insecta; order Hymenoptera; family Ichneumonidae; genus Cryptus; species Cryptus armator. The sequence goes on from OZ020235.1 coordinate 6,553,280, forward strand.
AATGATCCGGTGAGATTAGAGACATCGGACGTTCGATGTATACGACCATTACGAGACGGCATTTAAGCGATCAACCCATCAGAAAGTGCGATAAGTATCCCTCCTCCTCTCTCGCGGAGTGCACAGAGTCGTCGCTCGATCGCACACGGCGACTCGGAGATGCCTAGCAATGCGGTACAGCAACAGCAGCAAACGGCGGCAGCAGCATCATCAGGAGTTACTATCTATACGCGGCCCTCCCATCGCGTTGCAACAAGTATATGCGCGAGAAGTACTTATCTCCACTGTATATATTCGCGTGCCGTATACACACGCCAAAGACAAACTAACGAGTGTGTAACACGTGTTTAGCCGTCATTCATTTTCAGTCTTATTAGCCTCCGGCGCAGCGCTAAGGTGTGTTATTAGAATCTACACACACGCGTACCAGACGCGGGGTAATAAGGATCAGTCAAAGAGATATATTGTCAGAGATGTGGGTTTTCCCTTAAAAAATATTGCGTTCGGAGTTGAAAAATCGTCAGTTTCATCAATTAATCGTCTAATTAATCGAATCGAAAACGGCATTAGCGAAGAGTTGCTGTTTTCGAGATTTTTCAACATCGATGTATTTGGTTACCGTTTGAATCTCGCGACAAAACCAAATTGACTCGCGTTCCCTGGAGGAAAAAAAAGGAAATACGTTTCTTGGCGGAGTTACAAAACGCTATTTTTCCAGCTGTTACAGATTAAAAAAAAAAAAAAAAAAAAAACGCGGAAAAAAGTGCGACACAAAAGTATCCTTGTAAAATTTTGCGGAGGAATGGAAGTGGTAAAAAAAATAAAAAATCTTCTGGATAACAAATTTCGATGTATTTTCTTTTCTTTTTCGCGCTAAACGCAAAACCGATGATAGTTTTGGCCGGAAGCCAAGTGGATCGTTGGTAGTTGCCAAAAACAATTTTTCGCCATTTTCATCACGAGCGAAGTTTCTCGCGGACCATTTTTAGCGTCGACTTTGCGAAACAGTTAATTCGCGCAAACGAATATAATCACTATATCACTATATTCGTTGACATTTTTGAGACCAGAATTGTTTTTCAATCACAGAAAAAATGCGGAAAAAGTGTTTTAATATTATCGACAAGAATTTTATAAGTTACAATTTCCGATCCAATAGCAACGAGATTCATGGGGAATTACAAACTAAAATAAGAAGTTCACACTATGCGAACCCTTGTCAAGCGCGTTTTGCTTGCTTAATTATTTCGCGCGGTAGAACCCGAGCAAAAAAAATATTTTATAAAGACATCGACGTTTTTTATTTAAAAAAAAAAAAAAAAAAAAAAAAAAAACTATCGAACTTCTGTGCTCATGCGCAGGAAGTTACGTACTTTTTAATGAGGAACTCTCGCTATATTATTAAATAGAACTAATTTTCCAACAGTCGCATAACTTTGCACGATAATATGCTATGCAGAATTTAATTGTCAAAATTATCTGTCGATTTATTTTATCTGCAATTATTTTTCATAGAAATTCGCGAAAAAAAAAGAAAATAATAATAATAAGTCAGACACCCTTTTCGTTGACCGAAAAATATGCGAATAATAAGTTGTCGACGCCTACGAGTACCGGAAGTCCTCTATCTCTACCGCGAAATTTCTCTCCTTTTCGTCGCTTCCCCGCGATTTCGTGCGAACTGTCGGAAGACCAAACAAAAGCCGAAGATAATCGGACAGAGTTTTCAGAAGCCAAGGGCCCCCATATTGTCAACAATATAATACGTTGAAAACTCGTCAAATAAACGGTTGTATGCAACAGTAACTCAAGTCTACAGAGTATATATATCTACCTAAGCGCGTAAGCGTCGAAGCGACGCGATGTTACGAAACTAGCAGTTTCGCGAAACGCCTAATAGTTCGTAGTCCTGGTCTGTGTGGTCGAAGAACGGGCTAAAGCTCCAGCGCAAGCGATTTTACCGATCGACCTCTTTATCGCTGCAAATAACATAGGGAACCCGAAGAGCGTACCTACAACTAGCTTTCTGAGAATCGTACAATAGCATTCGGAGCAGCAGCGGCAGCAGCAGCAAAAACAGGAGCAGAGTTATAGAAGCCAAAGCAATAGTTGAGTGACAAGTCCCCTACACACCCACATATACGTTAAATACAAATTATATAACATTTTACACATCCCGAGAGTCGTACGAGTGCGAAAAACTAAAAGATCAATATACGTTTCTTGGGAGATTACGAGTGTTTGTGAGAAAATTATCGAGTACTCGGTAGTTAGCGTATATAGATATAACTGTTACTATATTATGTAATAAGTATATTAAAGCAACATTGGCGCGCGGACGTGCGTGAGAGGATGCGTGCGCGTATGGTAGCGAAAATTGTAGCTGAGGCTCATTCCCAGTGCCTCATCCTTCTCCCTGTCACCCCTCCCCCCCTTTCTTTTTCTCTATACTCTTGCATTTTTTTTTTTTTTTTCTAAACGATTCTACGAAGAGAAAAGTGGAAGATTGCCCGTTAGCCCTCGTTGGAAATGGATCTCAGGGCAAACTAAGCGCGAGGGCCGTGCGGTGCGAACACGTGGGGTATATACATGGCAAAGAAGTATAGTCGGTATATAGCAGTAGTCGTTTTCGTTGAGGCGAGAGAAGAAGCACGAGGAATGAGAAAGAGGACTCTAAGTCTCTTTGTATGTATGTATATATATACATAGATACATAGATGTGTGTATATATATGATATGTATGTATCCCAGACTGCGAAATGCTCTGCACGCCGGTCATCAATTATTTTCGGCAATTCGTGGAATCGGTTTCTCCGCACAGGACGGACACCCGTACGAATGGTCTCGAATCACGAGGGGGTCGTTGAAAACTGGAAATTCGAGAGTCAAACGAGGACTGCCACCGGCATCGACGAGAGAGTCGATATCGATGGCTACCGCCGTGTGATAGTTACTCAGGAAATCAGAATGGCACGAGAATAGGAAGAACGGGATGACGAGGAGATACTCGATAGTCGACGTTAATCGTACGTCGATTTATTTTTCGATGACATTTATCGATTCGAAAGAAAAAAATAAATATCTGCAATGTTTGATTCGTATACTTAGATTGAGTTTCGTTCGAAAGAAACTCGACGAACTGTCGACTCGTTACGCACAGGTAACGAGATTGCTGTGAAATTAGAAACGGAATGTCGAGTTTACGATACTTGTTTCGGGATAATCAAAGAAAGTTTTATTTACAAACGTAATGAAGGAATGAAGGAATTCATTTAAGTAGTTTGTGAATTTTCAATGATCGACCAGAGAGACGACTCTACATGTTTAATATTAATTCATTTTTTTTTATCGGGGAATATATATTCATTTGGGATCAAAAAAAAAGTTCATGCCGCGTCGTTGATGAACACGAATTTCCCTGTTTTCATCGTCCGGTAATCGATAAATTGTTCAATCTTCGATCAAAAGGAATTTGCGATTTTTTTTATCGTTTTTTTTTTTTTAACTCTGACAAAAGATCGTTTTCTAGTGAGAAAATTGGATGTCAAGTTGTCGATAGTTGGGAAACAATTAAATTCGAATTTCAACGATGTTTTCGATGAGCGAATAATTGCAAATGTTTCACGACCATTGTTCATTAAAAGTTTCCGAAAGGGTTTAGGAAGAGTTTGAAGGGAAACGGTCGGAGAACTGTTCATACAGGCGTATCCAACATGTGCGATTTTTTTCGTTTTTCATTTTTCTTTCTTTCTATTTTTATTCTCCGCTCGTCTTTTACATACGGTTTGTAATCGTCGCTCAGTGATCGCAGTAGAGCGCAGTCAGCTCTCGACGGATTGCACACACCCCGAAACGACTCTCACCGGCTGTGAGTGCAACACCGGGTGCTTTTTGTTCCGAAACGTTATAGCGAAGCTGGCGAACCGAGAGATAGCAAGAGAAAGAGAAATACAGCCGCCCATCGCCGCGTCGGGGACAGGAGAGGCGAACGAGGTCGCGCGCGATTCCGCGCGTCGCTTGAAAAGCGTAATTGTCTTCTGGAAAGGGATAATTGCGCTCGGACCAGCGAGAGCACTGCTGCGTGAGAAGCTTGGCCTCCGCCACGCTCTCCAACTCTTCTCCTCGTTGTCGTTGTCGTCGTTGTTCACCTCTTTCTTCTTTTCCCTCCGACAACGACAGGAATACTCGGAAACTTCGCGGCGATATGCCCCCTTGCACTCGCAATATATACCTCGAAACTGTGGGCAGTCGAGGAATAAAAGCCGCGAATGAGAAAAAAAAAACGAAAAAAGGTTCAAGAGACCCGCGGAAGGTTTTACCTATTACAAGAGTCGACAAGAGACAAAAAAAAGAAAAAACAAAAGGAATAACAGCATAATCATCAGCTCGTAAGGTTTCGGTGGTTTCGCGGCAACGTCTACGGAATGGAGAATGAGAAGAAAAAAAACGAAGACGAAGAGGAGAGGGAAGAGGAACGGGAGTATAGAGGAATCAGCAGCACGTGGATCGTCGACATGGAATTGGATGTCGAAGCATCGGGTCCAACGGGGGGTATATAAAAGCGTTCGGTGCAAAGTAGAAGCCCGGGGGCCCCGATCGTGAAATGTAATACAACGTGCTTCGGTAGGTTGGATTATAAGAAAAAAATAAATAAAATAAAATAAAAAACGACAACGAGAAACGGAAGAGGGATTTTGTGAGAGAAAAAAAAAGGGTATAAAAATGTAAATAAAAAATAATACATGATAGAGTCTGATGCGGTCGAGTTGCGGGATGGAAGGTTAGAACGAGAGAAGGCGAGAGATGAGGGAAAGAGTGAGGAGGCTGGAGTAGGCGAATGGACCGGCTGTGACGGTAAATGCATCGTATTAAGAGTGCAGGTATACCCACAGGTGTGTAGTGGTGTATATCTATAGAAAGAACGCGAGGGATTCGCCGGACGAGTTTCGCGATCGTATCGCGGGCGGCTCCGCTAATTTGCGTCTGGTCCAGCGAAGAGTGAGAGTGGAGTGAGACTCGAGGGAGACTCAACGGTGGACGCGCCCCATCGGCGATAGAGAGAAGAGGATAAAAAAAAATGATGATGAAATGATATTAAACAAAAAAAAAAAAAAGTACGAGAGGATAAGGTGAATCCCGTGAGACGATTTTACGGAGAAAAGAATAAAAATAGCGTGGGAAAAGTTAACAAAGAAAAATACAGAAAAATTCAATATAAAGTTTACTTGCACGAGAGACAATAACGGCACGAGATATACAATTTAAAGTACAAATATTTTTCCTTCATCGAACTTTTCTTATAATTAATTAAACTTATGATTCGCAATATACGATATCCATTAAATGAATTTTCTCGACAAATTTTTAAATCAACAAACAAATGATATTCCAAAATGTATACAAGATTTTTAATATTTTTAGTATTAAAGAGAGAATGTAAAGAGAGTACCGGTGCCTCTCCGACGATCGAAATGAAATAATTTTGCGAAAACAAAGACGAAGAAAACGTATTAAAATTATGAAGACAGTAGTCATCCCTCACGAGACTGTTTTATACGGAGAGAGGAATAATGATTCGCGTGGGAAGAGTTTAAAAAAAAGATTTTCAGTGTGTACCTCGGGGGCGTAGCTTCGCGCGATGTTTCCTTTCGCGGTGCTCTATTCTCATAAATTTCGCATCAGTCAATCGAGCGCATGCTGAGTCAGAGTAATCAGTCCGAGGTACGCTCGAGTGAGTAATAAATCATTTTTTTACGACGAGGGAACGCATTACAGACTCGCGGCGGTCTCGGTATGTATAATACAGAGTCGGAATTATATACTTCGTCTCATTTCGCGGTGTCGGGAAATCGTGTGTGTTACTTCTCGCTACTTCGCGACACCTAATTATCGTCTCGGCGAACCTCGAGATATCTTTCCTTAGAAGCTCGCAAAACGAGAGAAGAGTTTGTTAAAGCGTTTGCACGCACGCACGTGCGTGCGTGAGTTTTCTCATGACGGTCTGTTTCACTCCTTCGCGAGTCGGCTTACAAACTAAGGATTTTCTTGCCGGTGTACCTTTAATACAGAAAGAGGAACTTGTGGTACATACATAAATATATATATATATATATATATATATATATATAAATGTATGTTACGTGAGGGTCAGCAAAAGAGGCGAAGAAAGATTCTCGTGGAGAACACACGTTGTTGTCGGAGAGAAGCGCATCGCGCACGCACCGCAAAACTGCACTTGTACAGAGCCCGAGAGGCAGAAGTACAGAGAGAGAGAGAGGCGCTTCAGCCCCCCGTACCCCGAGTGTATAGAACACAGTACGTAACCGCGATACTATAAGTTTCTCGGAAATGTTGAGAACGCGCAAAGGCAATGGGCAAAGGCGAGTCCCGCTTTGCTGAGAGCGCAATGCCAACCTCAACTCTTTTTTTTCTCTCTTGTGCCCCAAGCCGCGCGTTGTAACCACCGCACAGTCAGGTAGGTATGTACGAGGAATATGTAGTACGTAGATGCGCATCTACCGCGACACGTATAGCCATTGTAACGTAGTGTGTTCACTGTGATACATCTATGTAATACGACGAATCCTGTTAAGGTGATATCGTAATTGTAATTTAGGTACGAAGTTACTATGTGTGTAACTATGGAAGTTCTAACAAGTTTTGCGGTTTAATTGCACGGTAGAGACTGTGTTTAGAAGGTCAACAAGGAGGTTTGGTTGACGCTTGTTACAAAGTATTGAGTTATTATCTTATACCTAACCCTCTCCAGTTCTTTTTTTTTTACTAAGCAAATAGGGGAGAATAGGGGAATGACGGTCACTAAAAAGTATTGTTTAATTCCTTCCACGGAAACGTTTATCGATCAAAAATAAAATGTTTATCGAATTCTTCATAAAATATTCATCATAAAGAAAAAAAAAATTAAATATGGGAACCTTTCGCTGATTTTAAAAATCTTTACGGGAAACGCCTGTCGATTCCTACGCGTTAAAAGTTGAAAAGTTGAAATTCTAACCTTAAACTTCGACGTTATTTAACGACAGAATTTTGTATCAAACTGAACAATTATCTTACTTCTGTCCGTGAATATATCGATTTTTATTATTTTCGTATCTATTTCCAGTAAACTCTACTGAATTCGTATTATAAATATTCCTATACGTAGTTAGGTGATTACGGTATAAAAGCACACGACGTTGACCGCCGTTACCCCGCAAATCAGGAGAATTCATTTTATTGAAATAGTCCCCCATTCTCCCCTAACTTTATTCGATATAATATTGAATTGTTTCTGCATTAAGAAAGTTCCGTAGTCAGTTTCGATAAAATGTATTTGTGTATCACGAATAAACAATATAAAGCCATTCCGACGAATATTTTTACGGAATACTATCATACTATCGATGCAACCAATTCGAGAGCAAATTCCCAATTTTGTACTATTACCATATGCCATATTGTTTCAATAACGCTGAAAACGATTGGAAAAAGAATTTTACGGAATAGTCGTTCGAATATATGCAAAATTGGGCGCTATTTTCGGCGATATATTTTTTCGCTCGCAAAGCGCTCGATCTCTGTGGGGTATAACCTTAAATACGCAGAGGTCTATGTCTTTGTTAAAATTTGTTTTCTTTATAAAAGAAAATATAAAAAATGTTTACAAAAATTAAAAAACTCTTAACAAAAAAGAGTGAAATGACAATAAATCATTCATATGTTATAGTCGGGAGATTTCCATACATAATAACGAAGAAATTGCTCGACTATGACATGTGAATAATTTATTGTCATTTCACTCTTTTTTGTTAAGAGTTTTTTAATTTTTGTAAACATTTTTTATATTTTCTTTTTAAAGAAAACAAATTTAGTTCATACAATTTCTTTATTGTACTCCTTTTTGAGTCGGAAGGTTTGTAATTTTTGAAAAATTTCTTTATTGTGTTAAAAAAGCGCGTTTTCGAAAAAATTTGTTTATTTTAATCGCTTAGATGTCGAGATTGATTACATAAAATTTGCATAGGAATATCATGAAAAGCTTCCTTCGATGAAGTTTCGTTGAAAAAATCTAAAAATATCCATTGACTTTTTTTTCCATAAAAAAAAAAAAGAGACACTAACGCTTGACGCTAACGCTTTTATACGTTGAAATGGAGACAAATCACGTTACAGTAACCACTTAAATCCGGTAACGACCCATTTGTTGAAAATTCGTAAAACTTTTGAAACGAACATTGCATGGATGTTACAAAAAAGGGTCGAAACTATTACGTAAATAGATAGGGAACTCAACTAACAATATGTGAAAAATCGGCAAAAGCCCGTATGCTTCCGTGATTTTCGCGGAATTTGAGATAAAGTAATTTCAGAATACGACTCTATGTCAAACGTAGTTACGGTAATATTCTTCGTCGAAGTCGGTTGGTTGGTAAAACACAATGTCGTCTATTTAAATCACTTGTAGAAGAAAAAAAAAAAAAAAAGATCGATTCTTTCGTCAATCTCTGTACAGTGAAATAGAGACAAATCGACGTACTGTCGATATACCTAAAAGCCAATAACGATCCATCCGTTAAAAACTCATCGGTATCTCTAAAGCGAAAATGATACACCAACCATTCCACTTTTATGGTATAAAGCGTATTTCACTGACATCGACCTTACGACCTAAAATTCGACCGATTGAATATGCAGTGTTTTGAATGTTTTCAGCTATGAATTTTTTAATGATCGTATCATTTCTACGGTAGAAACTTTCTGTAGAGCCTACAAGAGGAGTTCCAGGAACTTTGACTGGTTGTTGTTACGGAATAATGAAACGTTAGCTTATTATCGTTTCCGGTTTTTTTTTTTTTTTTTTTTTTTTCAGAAAAAATTAGTTCATTTCGCATGAAATTTTATCCGTCTTCACTATTAGCTCGACGAATACGGCAATACGATAATTACTTCGTACAAACTTTGTTACACCGTCGTATCTCTGGCAATATTGATTTTAAGTGGATAAAGGCAATCTGAGGGCAAAATTAATTGAAAGTTGCGAGGTTGCGAAGGCAACATGAAGGATGCTAACGAAATGCTTACTTCGCCGGGTTGTTAGGTAGTCAAATGTGCTTCAAAGTTTTCCTCTTCGCGAAACTCAATCTTCCGCTCATCTAACACCTAATTTCATTGGAAGCTTCTATGTACTATAGGTAAAGTAATACCGATGTACGACACAAGTCAACTGTGTAGCTATACACACGATGTTCAATGTAGAACATCTACGTAGCTCCGCTTTCTCGGTAAAACATCATGCAATAGCAACAGTAAAAAAAAAAAAAAGGGGAAAAAATTTGAGTGGCAGGTATTGCATCATAGGTACCGGCGGCGAAGCTTGCAGACTTAGTACAGTATCTGCTGGATAATTCTTTACAAAAATATGAACGTGAGTCAGTTAGTTCGTCGTAAGGAAAAAATAATAAAACAGGAATTACATTACAAAAAAAGAGCGACTAATAGTATTTTTCTGAAAAAAAAAAAAAAAAAAAAAAAAAAAAAAAAAAAAACTTCGAAGCGAATTTGTCGTTCGTGTCACGTGATACATCTATGTATTCAGTGTATATGGAGTCTATATGGGCGATCCATTTTACCAGGAAATTCGAAACAGTTTCCATCAAAGTCCGGACGGTATCGGACTGCGCGAGGATCGATGGGAGATCCCAGACGTCCGGGGGTTCGAGTAAAATTGGTCAAGCGAATTTCAAACGTAAATGCTTCGAACGCGATAGCACACGATTCGCATTTCTGCGAGGAGATAGAATACGTTGACGGAGTAGAGAGAGAGCTTTGACGCATCGGTGAACGCGAAATACGCGCATAGACCATCAGTCAATAGATAGATATACGTACAGATTTTATATTAATATACGTATCAGGATGCCGTGGGTTGGTTCGAGTACATTGCATTGTGGGAGTTCTTCCGACTCAATAATTTTCCCGGAATTTCCGATATTGAGGTACACAGGTATACCGAGGATGGTGTACAGCGTATCGCATTGTGCGATAAACCTTAAACGCTGACGGTACTGCGAGTTCGGTTGCTTGATCCGCCTACGCAATTCTACAGAGACCCAACCTATAGCTCTTGTATTATGCTATTACGGAGTACATTCAACTGCGCGGCTCACACGCCTCTCCGAATACGAGAAGCTCGTCGAATCGTCAACTCTCGAATCTCACGTCGCTGAGTAGGTTGGTGACGCGTGATACGATTTCGCGGAAATAATTTTGCTCCGCAATTGCGATGCTATGCGCACATTAAGGTTGGAAGTTACTCCGAATGGAAAAAACTCGCGGATATCAGAAAAATTACGGAGAAATAGCATCTTCCGCATCTTCATATTATCGAAATAATAATAATCAAATATAAATTCGAAGTATTAAAAACGATTTTTTTAATAGTGAGATGGAATATGTAATTTTTTTAGTTCGATTCTAATAATAATAAGTCAATTGGAAACTTTAAAAAAGTGGATTTTTTTTTTTTTTTAATGATAAGGTGAGACTTGTAATCTTTTGAGATCGAATTCTCCGGAGATATTGTGGAGGTTTTTACGCTCCGCGAATTATATATGGGAGATAGAAAGTCTAGTCGTGTCGATAGACGCGGTCTTTGTAATAAAAACGAAATACCAGGGGTGCTGTTAAATCTCGATTGCGCGAAAGTGTTGGGCGTGAATTTTTATCGACAGTTCACGACGATAGTCTATTGCCGACCGGGGAAAACTCGCCGACTAGCAAATTTGCATATATACCAAGGTATATAGTCACTGTAAGTACGAGTGTTAGAGACGCGCAGGAACGCAGAATGAAGCGATAGAAAGCAGAGGGGAAGGGGCGGGGGGGAGGTATACGAAGCGAGGCGAGAGTAGAATATCCGGATCGATAGGCAAAGTCACGCAGACTCTCGCGAGACTTGCGTAGGCGTGACCTTTGTTTGAAAATTTTGCTCGTTACGTCTCGAGTATACGACACCATTCGAATTATCATCGTCATATCTCTAAAATGGCAGGAAAGCCAATAAATTCCTCGAATTTTTCTTATTCCTTTCATAGATCGAACTTTGCAATCTTCCCGAAGCGATAAATTCTCACCAGCGGACGCACATTTTTTTTTCCTGTTTCAAAATCTTCCGCAAACTTTAAGTCTCATAGGTAAATCCCTCGTCGGTAAATCCCAATACTATTCTTACCGCGTACAGAATGACCAATAATTATTTCTTCGTTATCCATTTACTCGAACCTCAACTAATTGGCCAATTAACGTTGTAATTAATTAATATCGATGTTCAAACCACTCGAAATCTCAGATGAAATTTTAATGATAAAAAAGGCGAGTATATCGTCACTACATATAATGTTGTTTTTTTTTTGCCGAGGAATAAGCAAAAAAAAATCATAAAATCTCTCGAGTATATCTCGCGGGCGTCACCCGTTATATTGAAATTCTTCGCGGAGAATAATATATGTCTGCAATGAAATTTTGCTTGGGGAACGGCAAAAGCTTCGAAGAGAGTCTTCGCAATTTCATCAAAGGATATGCGAAAAGAAGCTTTCAATATGATTCCTAATAATGGAGCTTTCGCAGCGTGCCGGGAACAGTTTTACGTGCGTTCAGTGAAAAAAATTGATAAAAATAAAAAAAAAATTCGATGAAAGTTGAGGGTTCGGCGGCACGTAAATTTTTGTATGTATGGATGGGGATTTGTGGGATATATCTACGTGCGGTTGTAAAGGGAGGGTCTCGATGGTAGCCGATCAGCTTAGGCAATTTAAAGTTGGCCAGCGTAGCATCGCTTTGGCGAGAGTGCAGCAGGCGCGGGTTACAGCGGTTAAAGGCAACAAGAGCAGCAAGAGGACCAGCATCGGGTAACACCTGGAGTGGTAGGTACAGCAGGACCAGCAGCAGCGGCAGCAGCTTGCGCGGATATTACGAGTGTTACGACGAGACGTGCGGCTCGCGAAGCGAGTTTATATGCTGTCGTGGATACCAGACGTTGCCAGCAGCAGCAGCAGCAGCGGCGGCAGCAGCAACGGGAGGATCAGCCGTACAATATACGGGATACGTGAAAGTCTAATCTACACGTGTGCACTCAAGCTTTACGATATTCACGCGTATATATTATTACATATATATATAGTTATAGTTATTTGTTGGCAGAAGTTATAGTTCCGGGGTTGCGAATCAGCCGAGTTGATGCCCTAAGTGTATCTGTTTTTTTTTTCTTCGTGTCCATAAAATTCCATTTGCCGAATGATAAGAACAAAAATCTCGAGTTAATAATTAAAATTTTTCGGGTAATATTTATTTTCGTTTTTTTCTATTTTTTTTTTTTTTTTTCGGGAAATTTCGAGAATAAAAACGCCAATGCGCGGAAATTAAAAAGCGTTGATCAATTGATTGAATTCGCTATTTTGAGAAACTGTATCGGAAGATTGTATTTAGGTCAGCGCGATGCAACGCCGAATGAAATTTTCCGAAGCGTTATCTACGGATACTCAATATTCAGAATAGAATAATTCCATCTATCGGTATTCACCGACGCGTCTCCGTGAGCGAAGAACAAAGGAGAAGAAAAGCGCACCGCGGAGAACAATGATTCTCGTCGTGCGTGCGTGAATTGTTCGATGCGCGCGATGATGAAGATAATGATGAATCGTGTCTGTCGTCGGGAGATTTCTTTTGTTTCTGTATTGAAATGGAACGTACGAAGAAACGAAAAAATAAACCTTTTAAAAAATGTTTTACGATGGAATGAAAAAAATTGTTTCAATAGCGCCACCGTGTGGCATAGGCGAAGAATAAGGTTTGCAAAAGGTTTTTCTAAAAGGCGATTACGAAGAACTCGTGCTTTCAGCTTTTACAGTTATTATTCAAGAATTGAAGAATAAGTTACGGTACGCAACTACGGAATTGCGAATTCCGGAATTTCAAGGAAAAGCAGTTTCCGTTGTTTTTCTCCGTTCTATAGTCAAGAAAAACCTTTCTTGCGAATGAGAAAACAGTGGAAATAAAAAACATGTATCTTGAACTATAATTTCACAGAAAAGTACGTCTCATCCAATCTATAAAGATACACAGCGGACATATTGAAGCTCTACAGTGAAAAACAAATCAGTAGCAAAATTGAAAAAAAAAAAAAAATGTCGTTTAATCTGTGACTTTATAATTATATATATATTTTTTTAAAATAAAATTCCAGATCTTTCCACACATTTATTTTCCTGGAATTGGAGACTCGTTACACGGTAATTTAATAGAATAAACCTGCATTATTACGTTTATGAGTCGCGTCGAGTTCACATGCGCTATTTCCGATTCAAAAGCTCGTACTTTACTTCGCATTATTAATAATAATAAACTCTTAACGCAATACTTTCTGTCGCACTACTCGGAATCCATTTAATTCATCACTGTTACGGCGAAAAACTGCTTTGGCGTTACCATGAGAAAAAAAAAAAAAATTTAATTAATTACAATAATTAAATGTGAAAAGATTTGGAAAATTTCTAACGCGCCTCACCTTGACGACCTGATTATTTCGATGTCATACGGCTCGTGAAGCGTTAAATTTACTTTCAACCCTTTCAATTTTAACTGAGAAAAACAGCGTCTATTTATCAGAAAAGAAAATTAAAATTTCTCTCGTTCCTCGGCAATAACGTTTTTTATGTCAAATAATAATAATGATAACAACAATTTGGTGAGTTTAATTAATTCCTTAAGGCATTCGTCGAAGCGTTAAATTCCCTTTGAGGGCGAATCTTAGTGCGAATAAATTAGTTTTGCTCTACAAGCTTCATAATAAATGTATATATTTGTACATCGCGCAACCACATGTATACATATATATATATCACATACAAAGTTACGAGAATGTTGAGAGAGCATAGAAGACCGAGCTTAATGGCTTCTCCAAGTAAACTCTCAGCCTTGGAAGTTAGCTGCTGCAAATTTGAGACGATGGAGAGTAGCCGCGAAGTTACCGTGGAACTCGCCGTTAAGGAGGGTTCGGCTGTAACGCTACTAGCCGTAACGCTAGATCCCTCAACACACTCGACTCCTCCGCTACAAGCCGTACTATAACTACCTACAGTACATCTTCTTGTACCCAAGCCGTATATAGTATAAGTATATTATAGCCAATGGTAAACAGATATTTACGTAGTTAATAGGCTGAGGGCAAAGGTACGTATACGTAAATGGGTTTTACGACTTCGGCTCTCCTCTTCTCTCTCAGTTTCTCGTTACTCTCGTGAACCGAAAGATTATGCACCGCAACGCCCGAGACTAATGTACGTACAGACGATATACCCACTCGTGTATACCACCCGTGTATAACAGCCCGTTTTATGCAGTATGCGTGTGTTATACCAAGGAATCTGCTTTTCGTTCTCTCGCACAAGCGTCGAACTTAACAATAACTGCGTGCACCTGCGTTTCCCTTGACTCTCTCGCAATAGCGAGTCATATATTTGGTATACACACTTCGGTACTTTATGTATGCGTGTCTATGTGAATATATAGAGATATATATTACCGATATGCGTGATGAAATTCCGTGAGCGAAAGGGCTTCCGTTTCATGACGAGAGGGTACGCAAGTGGAACGGAAACTCAAGTGTCGATTTTTCCTATGTCTCTCGTCTCATGATTTCTCTATCGCGGCGCTTTTTTTATACTATAAACTCATTCCGTTGAGCTGTTTTTCAAGAATTTTTTTTTTTTTTCACGAGAACTCTTACGGGGAATCCGATAACAGGAAGGGAGTTTAATATTGTTTATAGACGGGATAATAGAGGGGAAAATATAGTTCGTTTGCTTCCGTAGTTTCTTTAAACTGTTCTCGGAAAATACAGTAACCGGAAGGGTTTCTATTTCATTGCTCTTTGAAGTACGCAGCGATGCACCCTCCTTAACAGTAAACACGTGGAATCGAAACGTAATTTACGCAATGACAATTGTTTTCTTTTTTATTTTTAATGAAAAGCTTATCGTATCAAACGCGAGTACACGCGGGTAATACCAATAACCGAAACGAAGTTCGGAGTATATGAAAATCAATTGTCAGAGTTTGCAATGTTTACGAGACGAGGAGCAATTGTGCAATGAGGAACAATGAAAAAAATTGGCGGTGAGATTCGTGAAAGAGAATGAAAAGAAAAAGTGTGATAGGAAGGATGCGGGATAGGATGGGATTGAGGTATAACGAGGGAATGAGAGATGCGGCTCTCGCAAAAAAAAAAAAAAACAAGAAACTCAACGAAGTCTAGACTTCCATACTTAGTCTCTCTCATTCTCTTTCTATTCTGCAGACGAAGATTCCACGAGGTTACTCGAGATGAGGACTCAGCTTGGGCGACCGATCCTCCACCTCCATCGTTCGGGATCTCATTCTTTCGCATTCCCTTCTCATCTCGGGTCTTCGCTCATCAAATGATCGAGGAATGGGATGCGAAAAAAAAAAAAAAAATAATAAGACGACCAAACGAAAGTCTAGGATCCTGAAATACCTTTCAGCAAATATTTCAACGCATCCGCCAGAAGAATTTTTTTGAAAAATAAATAAAAATTTCTTTTTTATCTGACGAACTCACTATTCGGAGCAGCGAATAAATAAAAAAAAATTTCGCTTCAGTGACTCTTTTAAAAACAAATTTTATATAAAAAAAAAAATCAATCAATTTTTATGAAAAATTCAACAATGCGTAATACGATTTTTCGCGATAAAAATCGATTATTCTGTATCGAGACGTGATTCGCGATAGACGTGTTCCGGATGAGATTTTGCGCGTTGAATAAATCATCTTCGATGTTATATCTCCGAGTCTTTAATATTTCTATCATTCATTCCGAAGAAGACGAGTACGAAAAAAAGAGGACATATAACCCCTAAAACGCGTCGATAAATTTCTGTTTGAATTACACGATTTTTCGTTTCAAACGTCGAATGAGTAAAATTTTCGCGATAGGTACGCGGCATATCGCGTGCTTGACGATGCGGGTGTATCTCGCAAACGTCGACTGCCGGTACGGTTATGTACGTAATAAACGATTCGTGGAATCGTAAGCGCGAACGAGCGTACCGGCGAAACAAAGAGGGTCGACGAGAGAACTTTGCGCTATAGTATCGTAACGCATTATACAGTATTGAATAGGTACGAGTGATGAAAGCTTTACTCTCAGCTTTAGTATATATTACATAGGAACTATAGGCAGATTACTATATATACATACATATATGCATATACGCAAATACATAATGTAATAGTATATACAACAGGAGTGACGACTTCGGTTACCTCAATCCGTGTCTGAAATGCATGTATGTATGTATTACGTGCAATTTGCGTAAAATCTACGTGCCCGTAGTTTGGCTCTCCCGTCGTAAGATTCGATCGATCGTCGGCGACATATCCGGTGCGAGAAACGCACGTATACGTACTTCGACTGTATATAATATGTATTCATATGCCTATACATACATATTTATACATATATATATTAGAATACCAACACATTTATATTTCTGTATAAGTTCGAGGCTATGCGACGCGGCTTTTATGCACCTTATAGGTACATACGCGAGAGAGTACGTGCGTTCGCGCGCTCTTTGCTTGCCTTCTTTTCATCTCCCTTCGACCATTTCTTCCACCGCGAGCGTACTTCGCGGTGTCTTTTAGACGTTGCGTTTATACACGCGAGATAAAGAAGCGAATGGAACAATGAGTAGCGTGAAATTGCGAAGAGAATAAGAAAATGTATTCCATCCGTCTATTCTGCGGCGCCCGCGTTAGATGTTACTTCGCGGATATAAAGTACACGCCGACGAAACAGGAGATTGGGAAGTCTTGCGATATTGGATGCTGCGAAGACGACATCATCGAAAAAAAAAGGAGCAGCGAACGGAGCAGTGGAGATTATCTTAAAATTTGTGTTAAGACGCAAACCACCACCAGACGCGAATTTTATGACAATAGGTCACCGCTCTCTGCTTCTTTGTTTCGATGATTTCGTCTACCGAGAGATGCAATTCGATGCGATGTGTGATCTGTTTTCTCGTACAGAATACACGTCGGCAGACGATCTTTATATATTTAGGGATTTCAAAATGAGATAAATTAGAAAATTAGTCGGAATCGAATAACTATGTGTGATGCTACAGCGACGTTAATAATTGACCGCGGGATCAATTATTTTTCATCTGCGAGGTCAGCACATTTATTTATATATTACCCTGCATACTAAGGAATTCGTGTCTAGTCAAAATTATTATATATCTTGAAATATCTCGGTATTCATAAATTATTTTTTAATGACAAAATAAAATAACGAAATTTCTTCAATTTGACGAGAACGATAAATATACTATATATAATTTCTTTTTACGACTATTTAATTTAATTTACTTTATCTACACTTAATAAATTAATTAATTTATTATATTTAAAAAAATCCGAAATAAAACGTACATAAGAAATTTTAAATGATTGTTGGGTAACTGGAGCACATATAAGAATTAAAAGAAAAATAATTTTTCGCCTTAATATATTTTTTTTTTATTCAGACTCGATAAATTGAAAAATAATTGCGTATAAGAGAGATAATCGAGAGAAATTTTATTATTTCGAACTTTTTTCACGAATGCATAAGCAATTGTTGTGGAAAGATCGAGAGTTCAAATTCGGTTTTTTTTATAGTTTACTTGGCCTTTTTTAATCGAGTCTGCTATCTGCTAATTACGAGTTTGTAACTATTTCAGTAATTTCATAAATACTTCGTTTCTCATGTGTTACTGTGCATAAAAATAACTCCATTGACCCAAAGCGGCGCTGTTGATAAGCAGATTTTTGGTGAAAACATCGGCAAACCATATTATTATTTATATTTTTCGAGATGTTCGTTGAAATTGAATTTTGGCCGTTAGACGAGTACAAGATGTGTGATGAACAGTGGAGAGAAGCAATGAAATCGACAATCGCACCCCTTCGCGTCGTAGTTGCGTATTTCCCGTTAAATCTCTGTCTGCGCTTGTCTCGCGCGGCGCTACTTTTTCTACTACGCGCGCGATCACGAGAGTAGCGGGGACACAAGCAATTGCGGTAAAGCGTGCGTTCTTTCCTAAAGAGGAAAAACCGGCGTCGAGGCACAGGCAATCCTGTCTCAGTAAGATAGGGGATATAATGCGGGTTTTCCGCACAAGCGATATCGCGATGGGACCTCACGAAGCTTTTAGACGATATTAACACTTCAAGGGCTTCGAGGAGTTATTGGGTACCGAAGAGAACGAAAAAACAGCTTTGAAAAGCTTATACTGCGATCGAAAAAAACCGGCAATTTTTCAGCGTTGTTTAACTCACACATTTACACGGTACTTCGAGCTCTTTAGCTACAAGATTTCAAGTATTTCGTTTTATCAGAGATCGATCGATACAACTAAATCAACCAAACAAAAAAGTTTTTTGTTAAAATAACTATTAAATTATTAAATATCAAAGAAATAATACTTTTTTTTGCAATTTTTTCGAATTATTATTATTATTATCATTAATATTATTAATAATAATATCTTTTTTTATAACGATATTTTTCATTAATTCGATAGAAATAAAAAAAATAAATGTATACTCTCCGAGTCTAAACGAATTTAACCGAATTTATATAAGCTTCATTGCGAGTTGGACGTTCTTATGCATTCTCGTCCTTTGTATGAAGACTCACGAACGTCGACGAGAGCAACCAAGTCGTCCAGGATACAATCTCCGGGAAGCATATAGCATCTCCGGAGAGTTTTCTTCTTAAACGGATATACCAAGTGCGAGTGAAGGATAGCGCGGCGAAGAGGGCAGAGAGGACCGGAGTGCGAGAGACCCGAGCGCGGTCGTCGTCTCGGAACAAAGGGAGTCATAACCGGCGCGTTTGCCTCGCGACGAGGACGCCGTAAGTAAAGGACTGCCTTCTTGCTCGGTGGCTCCGTTGCTTGCAAAATCTCTTCTCTCTCTCGACTCGGTATACTTATCTCGAGAGTCTGCGAAAGTTGCTCGGACATCGCGAGAGGCCCGTTGTGTGAGTAAGAGATACAGAGCGAGAGAGCGAGAGAGAGAGGAGAGAGGGAGAGGAAGAGAGAGAGAGAAGAGAGAGGGAGAGAGAGAGAGGAAGAGAGAGAGAGAGAGAGAGAACACACAGTGGTGTTCGCGAAGCGTCTGCGCGACTCACTTGCTCGCTATATACACCAAGCGAGTGGGTGAGCAAACGGGCGACAGGGTAACGAGGCTTCCGCGAATCCGAGTTCGCATATCCTGGTGCCGGGGTCGTGCGAAAACCGCTCTACGACGACTCTACACCCGCAAACAGAAACAGCATCGTGCCGAACGCTACGCCCAGGACTGCTACGAATACGACGATAAACCCCTGTCACCCCTTGCAATTTCCCGCTTATATATCGATCGATGAATTTTAGCCTTCGGCTACGCGCGTCTCTCATCCGCCACGAGGTTACATCGTTCCATAGCCCCTCTGCTCGTGTGTATATCGAGACTCTTCGCGACTGACTGATACTCTGAATCGAGGGAGGAGTTGATTGGAACGAACTGTCAATCGGCCGATCGTTATACCGGGACGTTCTATCCGAACGATTTGCATCGCGTGTGCCGCTCCGCTTTGCATTTAAAAATATCCTCCCCTATCTTGATATTCGTTTACGAATTTTTTTTCGGCGCTTTTTTATCTTCTCGATCACCGATATGCCGTTTTTTCTAACCGTCTGATTCGATGGAAAATTAATTTTTATATGAATCAATTTGTCGAGAAAAAAAGAAGTTATAAATCAACGATGTATTATTATTTTTTTCAATGAAAATAATTCATTATTTTTAATTTGTTGAGTTCTGATGATAAGTCATTGTGGATTTATGAACTTTGCGGTAGGAATAAATATTTATAAATAAAATTTATGATTATTCGTTTTTCTTAGTTTTTTATATTGCAAGGTAATGAGAGAGAAAAAACTTGTGACGATTGCGTTTGTGATTTTTACGAGGACGGAAATAAATTGATGTCGGAACTCTCCTTGTAAAGTAGGTCACTGGCTATTTAACAAGGTGCAAATGTTGAATTAATAATACTTTGAAACTTCTTCTTGTTAAGTATAACGAACGCGATGTTCCAGGATTTTGCATGTTGCCTCACCAGAAATTCTTGCCGGGTGTTAACTCGATATGATTGGATCTCACGGTCACAGGATATCGTGAATATTTTATGGTTTCGTCGTTAGAATATGTCATCACTATGTTCGTTCTAAAATTGAGTTACAGAAATCGTGTGCATCATTGCGAGTTCAATACGCCCGAAATTTCCGTTTGATTAAAAAAAAAAAAAAAAAAAAAAAAAAAAAAAAAAAAAAACGATGTATTGATAAAAATGTGTTCGGAATCCTGTGAAACGTCGAAAAATCGGATTTCTCTATTTTATCTCGAATTTCGATTATTTCGATTAAAAATATCGTTACTCACCAACTTTTCAGGAGTGGATTATGTGTGGATAAAACTTGCAACTTTTTGGAGCGTATTGATTGCATCGAGTAACAAAAAAAAAGATGTGAATTAAATCCGCATACCTATGACTTTTGCATTCATTTTAATCCGCATTTACAAAGCTTCGGCTATGACGATCCCAAAAACTGGGTAATCGACATTTTCAGGGAGGGGCTGTGTAAACGACAATTTGAAAAATGAGGAAAATAATATGCAACTTTAATTTCGATTTTTTTTTTTTTTTTCAATATTTTACGAACTGAGAGGAAAATACGATTAATAACCGCAACATTTTGATTTAGAAATTAATAGGTGCAATGGGACCTATTCATTTTTTTTACAAAGTACCGGTACGGAATGTTCGCTCGACACAGCAATATTAAAAAAACATAATTTTCCATATATTTCTCTTTTTCGAGGACGAAACTTGAAGATTCCTTAAACTATATCAATCAAACGTTTACTTCAATATTTATGCCAACAGCGCATCGGAAACTTCAGAAAACTAAGAAAGAACTTCGTAACTTGAAGTGTATTTCAATTTTTCCGCGAGCAGAGCATATAATACTCCAGAAAATTAAGAAAAAAAAGAACAAAAAGAAAATCCCTAACCTCCTCGTAAAGTTTTGAACGTCGTCGCTTGAGAAATCAGTCATCGGCGTGGTAGTTTCCATAGACACTTTCGCAATAACGATTTCCGAATAGTCAAATAAAAAAAATCAAAGAACAAACAAACCGCCAGTTGCACAAACAAAAACTGTTTTCTTCTTTAAAGAAATTCCTTTACTTACACCGATCCAAGTCGGAGATAGTAAATCCGTGGACTCGTGAGAAATGAATCCGACAAGACAAGGCAAACGAGAGTCGGAACGAAGCCGTTGCAAACTCGGACCGGACGAATAGGCGCAATTTATGTAGCTACACAGAGGAAAGATATACTCTATATACGATATACGATAGTATACGTAGAGCAAAACGCAAGAAATAACCGAGAGTACGTGCTAAAACGAAAGTACCCCGCAAACACGTACCTAATTGCACACTTGCGCAACAATATTGCACACACATCTCCCGGCGTTACGCAAAGTTTTCAGTCTCGTTAAAGACGTCCTTACGGGACTCTCACGGCGCCAGCGTGACTCAATCAATTTAGCGAAGGTGCGAAAAGAAACAAAGTACACACGTTCTTTTTTTTTTTTAACTCCCCACACACGACTCGTTCGACAATATTTGCATGATAAATGATAAGACAAGAATCCGAGCTTTAAAATAACAGACAAACATACGCGTTATTCGATATTTATGATACGCAAAAGCGTTCTTTTCGTTTATTTTTTCGATCGTAACGAAGATAACGAAAAAAAAAAAAAAAAATCTTGTGTACAGCGTAAGAAATTTCTTTGCGCTTCGCTCGTACTTCAGGTATTATAACGCTCGGAGTAATGCGGCATAAAATCTGCCAACAGGAAACGGTATTCCGGTCCGACTTTTTGTAGGCCGCGTACGCAACGGTTTTGTTGTCTGCGCATGTGTATATGTGTGTAAACGCCGATGGACATGTACTTCAGTAATCGACTCACGCGCAATGGTACCTTCTTCGCACGCGGGCGCACGCACGTTTATTATCCTTATAGCTATATAATACGTCTGTATACGATGAAGCGGTTCGTTCTCGAGCGATGCATTAACGACGGTAACGTATAATACAATAAACGTTCGAAAGTCTGGCAAGGTGTCGGATACCTCATAAATTCCACCTAAATCAACGTTTTTTTTTTTTCGTTTCTATTTATTTTCCGATTCTTGGATATCAGTGCTCGGAAATTGAATAGCAATAATATATCGTAAATCGGACAAAATTTCTACGAAACCGCGAAATCACGCGAATTTAAAGTAATATACGCTTTTTTATGTGTTTTTTTTTTACATTTTTTTATCATAACCTGAAAATAGATAATAATCAAATGAGTTTAAGTGCTCTTGTATACCGCGAGACTTAACTATATCTGGAACGCCAAGTCCGTATCGCACCTCTTTGGATTTGGTGTAAAGCCCATTTGCTTTTATTTATTTTTCACAATTTAGCGCGTGTTGATGTAACTCTTTTTTTACGATAAAAAAAAAAGTTTTAAGTACCCGACGTAATTTTTACTTTTATATTATTCAAGTTCTTCTATTTAAATTTGTTTTACATGTGACAAACTGATGTTCGATAAGATTCTTATAATTTTTAAATTGTACTCTGTGAATAATATAATGAATAAATAAAATGGAATAAAAATAATCGAAGGGAAACTTGAGCCTCGAGATCGAAATATATTTCGGACGGCCAGTTACTCCAAAAATGTTCGATCGCAATAAAAATACTTGTAAAACCTACTAAATCCGATGTGTTCGCGCCGATAAAATTAATTTGACGCATTACATTTATCTCGACGAATCTCACGCCGGTAGTATTTTCCGAGGGAATTGAAAAGCAAAAGCAATAGAAGTCACTGGACTGTCAGGTCTGTCGTGTAATGTTCTGTTCGTTGTTGAAAACCGAGCGGTGGTACAGAGTGAGGAGAGAGAGACGGGGGAGGAAGGGGTGAGGAAGGGGCGAGGAAGGGGGGAGAAAGGGGTGAGGAGGAGGGATGCGTGCGATCGCGAGACAAATTAGGATTCTCGTCGGTCTGGCTGGCGACCGGGGTTCGCACAACCGTCGGGATAACTCGATCGTTTAACACGCTCGTAAATGTACACTCGAACGGGTGAGCTTCGCGTGTTCGACTGACTACGGCTACCTGTACTCTCTGTCTCTCGTTGTAGCGGCTAACTCTCTCATCCATGCGTTCTCATGTGTACTCGCGTGGCTCCGATGCATTCATAGATATACAGACATACTGTGTGCACCTCTAGTAAACAGAACAACGGCGTGGAATCGGTGTACAGCTATATACACACGTCCATCTTATGTACACAGCGTTTCCGAATGCACCTGCGCGAGGCTCGGTCGGTCATCCATAGTCACTGAATAACCCTTTAGAGGTACGAGGACTCTCCTTCGCGTGGGGATTAACATCTCGCTTCGGATGTAACGAGAATGTTCGAGATATATCTCGACATTGTATAACGCGATATATATCGGCAATATATTACCGACTGCCGGGTGCAGCATGAGTCGATGTCGCGCATTCGTGCGATAAGCCAGGAAATTGAATGGCAAAAGAGTAATGTCAATAGATTGGAAATAGACTCGTGAGAACCGTTTTTCTTCGTACCTTTTACATATTTGTAATTTTCCTTCCAGCTTCGGCTACCTGTCGTGACGGGTGAGTTGTAATATTGAAAAAAAAATTGATTGCAGAGTTCTCATTTAGAGAAAGTGATAATAACATAGGCGACGATGGATCGAATGAAATCCGTGATATCGATTTGAAACAGAAAAACATTGCGATAATTTTAGGAAAAAAAAATTCATTCAACATATTTTTTTTTTTTGCGACATTCAATCCGTAATCATAGTGTCGAGTAAAAGGTTCACAAAAAATTCAAAGATATTTCGAGGAAATTTTTGTGATTTTTTTTTGTGATTCGAGAAAAGTAAAAATATAAGAAATTAGGAAATAAAAATATTGATTGCTCTTTTTAGACTTTCATACGGGAAAACATAAAATCGGTATTAAAAAAGTCGAAATTTAAGGGGGTAAAGAAAAAAAAAAAATTCAAAGACTTACGAGGAAATTTAAAGACCATTTAAAAATGTCTAATGTATCGCACTGTGTCGAGAAAATCGTTTATTTCACGGCGTGCGAGAAACCGCTTTCTCGCACGCTGCGCGTGTGAGAAAACGCATTTCTCGCACTCGTGAAATAAAGTTTTGTACGATACTCGTGCGAGAAACTTTTTCTCAACTCGTGTGATTGCAATACTCGCCTTCGGCTCGTGCTGCAAACTCACACTCGTCAGAAAAAATTTCATCGCACTTGTATCGTAATGTACTATTATAGTATAACGTTTATTAAAAAATCCTGTGTAAAACAGAACGGTGGCAGACTTTTGACGAAAAATTATTGTTCGCGTGTTTTATTTGACAATAAGCGGAACCGCGCAATCGACTATTGCGTTAAAACATTTATTTTCATTTCCGACGAATGTCCAATTTAAGCAGATGATATTGCAACGTCAAGCCTGTTATTTGGTGAGTTAAAATGTCGACGGAAAGTAACTTAAATTGCATAATGCAGGGATAATCGTACGGTCTGTAAACTCGTTCATCGAATAAACATATCCACGTAGCCCGCCTCATTCACGGTATATAAAAAGATATAAAAAACGAAAGAAAAAAAAATGAAAAAAGGGCGAACGTAACACAAGATGCAAAGAGCGGCACGCACGATTATAAGTATACGTATAATATTTAATGTCCAACAAGATTATGCCAGAGATGTAGAAACATAATTTCTTGCATTTCGCTCGAGAGGGTCGAATTGCAGAAAGAAACGATACGAATAATAGCTTTCGTGCGTTCCTGCGTGCGTGCGTGCGTGCGTGAGAGCCGCCCGCATGCCTACGGGGGCCTCTACACACCATTCGTCGTTTCTCTCTTCGCGTTCAGAGACACGTGCAGTATCATCATCATCTTCGTCCCCATAATCATCATCATCCTCGACGACCCTTCGCGCCGTCTTGAATTCGACTTCTTCGACTCTCAACTATACATCTCAGTCTCTCAACTGACCGTTCTTTCCGTCTTTCTCGGCAGGCTATCGTTGCCCTTGGACACGCAGCGACGTCCAAGAGACGAAGGGGTAAAATACATTTGAGGGAAAGAGACGAGCTACTAACGCCAACTCCGAACAACGATGATGAAACTGAGATGAGGATGAGAAGAGTTCAAAAGAAACTCTAAACTATACGATGCCGAGGGTAGAAAAAGCATAAGAAGTTGCGAAATAATCATGAAAAAAGAACTATATCCTCTAATGTGGGCTCTCGCGTGAGCCAACCGCCAATTCCAATGAAAAATCTTGTGCAAAAAAAAAAAAAAAAATTGAAATAAAAAAAAAGTGTATCTTTAACTGCTCGGTTTCGAAGAATTCTTAGACGTAGAAACGTCAGTCTCGCGCGATCTAATTCTATAGCGGAATAAATAATGAGAATTATATAACGGTTAAGACAGAGGATTGAGTTGATTCATGCAACACCGGTGTAGCAGATTGTCGTTTGTCGAGAACTCTCGCGTCTCGTCTCAGAAAGACGAGGGGATTGAGAGATACAACACTTTCAGGTGATAAGGGATCCGGTGGGATGTACAAAGATGGCGGAATTGCGGGAATCAGCTAATCGTTCAACACGAGCAACGAGGTGGCAGAAGACAATACGAGAAGTTTCATTCGTCAACGACGATCTCGTTCCTCCGTCAGGTCGCGTTACATCATGACTACGATTCGAGACTCTCAGCCGCGAATTATGAGTCACAATAAACGACGCGGTTTCTTGACGCGCGCGATCGCAGCAACAGCGATTTTTTTTTTTTTTTTCTTCCATTTCAGTTGCTCCCACTATGTACTATACGCTCAATGATGATTCGTTTCGCAATTCACTTAGTCATCGTGAAGGTAAATTGAACTTAACATGAGAATTTCGTCGTGGAATTTGCTATAACGCACATTAACGAAGTTCGCGGGTAAACATACTGTCGTGAGTTTCCGGTTTCTGAATTTCATCGTCGCGGAGAGGTCAAAGTGGACGAAATAAATTAATTTGAAGCTCGAAGCCTTCGAAACGCGACTCGTTAAAATGCTTTATCCTGCCGACGAGACAATACAAAGTACCTATAGCGGTTCTTTCTCCACGTTGCGCAATATTACGATGAAAATAAAATGAATTCTACGATAAACGAAAACAATAACGACGGAGATTTCGTTTGTTTCTGCGGGATTAATGGGTTTGAAAATTATTATCAAACTCGAGAGATTAATGAAAACATGTAATTTCAACATTGGAAAAAAATTGACACATAAGGGATTCGATACATATCAAGTTTGTCGACCTTAAAATAATAGATCAATTGGATAAAAAAAATAACATGAAGCACATCGTGTTGATTCGGAAAGTAATTAAATATTTCATACGATTTTTCGATACGAAAACATTTACTGGATTTTTTAATTGGCAGAAATAAACGTGGTATCGGAAATCCCAATGAATGCATACGTGCGGCTCATTGAACGGACATGCAAAAGAATACATGGATAACCTGTCTGTGAATCCCATCTTTCAATGCTACGACTGATTAATGCATATAATGCTAATTGCATGTAATCATTTTTTTTACGCTGATCAATACTGAATTTTTTGATGATTAACAAAAATGTACAGTACCAGAAAAACGCTCCACTTTTCCAGAAAAAAAGGTTGTAGAAATAATTAGTTCTGTCAACTAATAGTCTCTTTTTTCTTGTTAAAAAACTACTCACGATAAAAGGAAAAAAAAATACGTTTCTATTCCTTGGAGAATTTCTCGATTTTATATTTTTTTAATTTTTAAAAACAATGGCGGAATAGTAATGATTTTGTATAGTTGTGAATTGAATGTCCGAAACCATACGGGTATTTGTATAAATAGTGCAAATATATAAAGAAACATCGATGAGGAAGAAAAAAAATGTATGAAAAAATGAAAAGTGCATCCAGGTGAGAAAATTCGATTTTTTTTTTTTTATTTTAAAAACAATGGTGGAACGGTATTGATTTTGTATAGTCATAAATTAAATTTCTGACACTATACGGGTATTTGTATAAATAGTGCAAATATATAAAGAAACATCGATAAGGGAGAAAAAAATTGAATGAAGAAATAAAAAGTGCATCGAGGTGAGAAAATTCAATTTTTTTTTTAATTTTTAAAAACAATGATGGAACGGTATTGATTTTGTATAGTTGTGAATTAAATTTCCGACACTATACGGGTATTTGTATAAATACTGCAAATATATACAGAAACATCGAAGAGGGAGAAAATGTTGTATGAAGAAATGAAAAGTGCATCGAGGTGAAAACATTCGATTTTATATTTATTTAATTTTTAAAAACAATGGCGGAATAGTATTGATTTTGTATAGTTGTGAATTAAATTTCCGACACCACACGGGCATTTGTATAAATAGCGCAAATACACAAATAAACATCGATGAGGGAGAAAAAAAGTTATATGAAGAAATGAAAAGTGCATCGAGGTGAGAACACTCGAGTTGACTCTCCGGAGTACGCGCGCGTGGTTCCATCAAAAAGAACGTGCGCGGAAAAGCTAAGTTGAAATGGTACGACGGTCGCAACTGGCGTATAGTAATAGTACTCGTGTAGTGAATAGAGTATAGTCACGAGGGAGTAAGAATGGCGACCATTGTCCTCGGTCTCGGCCTCTCCTTTCCCGCATTATATCTTTTTCTACCGGAACAAGCAGCGACGCGAGAAAGGCAAAAAGGCAAAAAGATATTTACTGCGCGAAGCCGTATTATACTGTTGTAGCAGTTGTTGGCAAGAATACCTATACGAAATACCTGGCAGATATTTTCCCCTATTTTCCAGGTGTCGAACTCCGAAAGAGGGATACAATAGAGAATCTTACGAAAATAATTCAGCTGGTCAGTCTCGTTGTAAATACAACTGAGACTTAACTACGCCACGTGTCAATAAGAGCTCTTCGAGTCTTCGTCCGGTGCTTTGTCACGCTTTCGTCTCACGAAACTTTCTCCAATTCCCATTCTCGATTATTTCCGTGCGATATCTTTATTAATTAATAACAAAGCAGCTAATTGAGTCCTAAAACTCTCGAATCTTTATTTTTCGAATACTTCGCTGTGCATGAGGTAATTTAGATAGGAAATTATTTCCATTAGGATTGACGACCGATATATATATATTTGACCGATTATACATCAGCTGCTCACCTAACGTGTGGTTAAATAATTTGCAAATATGAAACATCGAGAATAATTTTTTTTCTTGCTTCCGGCGGTGATTTTCATATCAGATATCGAAATAATTTGCATGTTGAGTGGTATGATCGGTGAATGAAAATACATCGAATATCGAAACGTTGAGCACCAAATCGCGGGAATATACGAATAAAGCAATAAATAGATACAAATGATGTTATCAAAATAATATGACTACTGATATAGTGCGATATAGTTCCGCGCGAGGCGTGGAAAACCTCACTTTCCATACCGCAGTGAAGTAAACAATTTTTATTAAATTAAATAAAAAGGTGGAATACCCACGGGTTCTCGTGATGGTGGATTTATTTACAACCGAATAACCTGCACTCGCATTATTCCATACATATTCATTGCTCCGAAATAAATGATTTGACAAATGCGATGCGATTACTCGCGGTCGAGTAAATACGCGTACACCGTCACGCGATTGTTCCGACGCGGATTGAGTTACTGTGGTTTGTTATTTCGTATGCATTTATCTCTTTCCATTCGATGGCTTCGGATAGGTCAATAACTGTGAAATTGCTGATAACTGATGGACTGCCAATAAATGTGTCGCGCCAAGCTTTGTGTAGCCCCCTCGATATACACGAGTTTTCAAGGGTGAAACGAGCGCGTGAGCGGATTCAATACTGTATCCCTCACTTGTGTGTACCGCGTGTTTCTCCTGGAAGTTCCCGGTGTGTGGATCGTCGATTCACCGAGGCGTAAAACTTGGCTGGAACTGGAAAATGACTTTCCGCGAAACGATTACCGCAACGATGAACGTACGAACTTCTTTCTTTTTTCTCTCTTTCTCTCCCTCTCTCTTTCTCTCTTTCTCTCTCGTATCCTCACTGCTCACTCCATTATATATTTCGGTGCACAACGAGCGATGTCGCATTAGTTCGCTCGTCCCAACGGAGCGTATCCTTTTGCAACTACGTATGCGATATTTCTTCCTTATCCTTTTTTTTTTTTTTTTTGTTCACTTCTCTGTCTTCGCGATCCTAACACGCGACTATCATTATCCGAATAACGAGCTGCTCGCGGAACACGTATGTGGCAACGCGCGTACGAGTGTTTCTGCGTACGCGCGGGTTGCAACGAAAGAGACGGAAAACAACGTCATTATAACGACTGCACAAGGAGCATCGAGCGTTATTGAGAGGCGAAGGGGGGGCGGGGGGTACCGTGAGAGAATTGGACAATCATTTTCCAGAAAATTTCCGGAGTTGTAGTTTAAGTGGGACACATTTTATTTAATGATTCTCGTTATCGTTCGATGTATTTTCTCTCGTGAAATAAATTTTTTTTTTTAATTTCCTCTTCGATATTATTTCTTGTAAAATTTCGAGAAGTGTTTGTTTTACGAAATTACAACGACAAATAAAATACAATGCGGAATTAACGGGTCATGCGAACACCGGAGGGACGCGACAAAAAACAATGTTCAGCCACTGATTGCACAGCGAATTTTCATTCGATTCAAAAGGTTTTTCGCACGGTTCGCGAGGATTTTCTTGCTGCGTATAAGTCTCGAATTTAAAGCTCCAATCTACGGATTGTCAGTGCGAAGTAATGTTGCATAAAGTCATGTACTATCGCGGTCGGTTTCACACTGAATATCCTGACTTTCGCGCTGTTGAGTACCGGGAGAGTAAATTCGCAACGCTCCGGCGAGCGGAAAGCGGATATTCGATTTCGCCTGCGGTCATATTTCGCGGCGTTACTATCGCTTTTTTTTTTTTTTTTTTTTTTTTAATTCTGTAAAACCCCATCGGGTATATACCAACCCCCTGCGGTTACGTGGGTTTTGAATTCCTGGAAACTCCATCGAAACTACGTGTCCTAATCGTCGTCAGCAAACAAAAACTGATGGAGTTTGTGAAAAAAAAGAGAAAAAAAAAGAGAAAAAAGGCAATGAAAATTTCCGCCTGAAGAGTTATAGATTACGATGATCACTATATATATATATATATATTTGCGCGATGGTTCGCGATAGAAGAAAAATAATTTCCCGAGCGGCCGACCACTCATTCGTGGAATCTGAAAGACTCGGTGAACTGTACAGCTTTTTTAATGCCTCCGGTACCAACGCCCACAACTCGGACCGATTCTTCAACTTCCGCAAAAACTCGGCGAATTTCGTTGCGCGAAGTAAAAACGTACGAATAAAAAATGATATCGTAACCACAGCCGCATAATTACAATAATTATAATCATAATTAATAGCCGTCTCGAGTTAAAAAAAAAAAAAAAAAAAAATTCGTTGATCCATATTTCCATCGTCTCGAGAAAAAACATTATTAACTGGAATAAAAAAAAAAAATAGAAAAAAATTGAATGCAACAAGTGCAGAAAAAAAAGGTCGTTCGATAGAAGCGTCTTGAGTTGCATGATAAAATTTGTATGAGAAAAATGATTGTCCTACCGACGTCGATGAGGGGACCGTACGATCTGTTTGTAGTTTAAAATATTCATGTACAATATCCCCGAAGCTTGTGTCGCGTCGGGTTAAAGTAGAGACGTTACAAGATCGACCGCGATCATTTGTAAAAGAAAATAAAAGATAGTTATAGAGGGGGAAAATAGGTAGTCAGGTAGTCGGGATGGTCGCTGAAGTGGATGTAGAGAGAGTGAGAGGAATAGTTAATAGTAAAAAAAAAAAAAAAAAAAAAAAAAAAAAAAAAAGCGTGTTTCGTGTGGTACGAAAACATCGATGGACTAGAGCGATATCCCTCGTCACGTTCCTCTACGGTTGATTTTACAAGGGAGCGAGAGCCACCGAGAGCACAAGTCGAGAACGCGCGGTCTATCTTCACTCTGAGCTTCGCACACACACGTGAACCGTACTCCGTAGAGTTTAAGTCCCTTTTTCTCTCCGGTTCACCTATATACCTATCCATTATATAGGTACATACATACCTACTATAAAAGTGTGTGTGTGCGTATATGAAGACGTAACAGGTGTTGGGAGGTCCTGCGGGTCCGACGCTATTGCTCCCACGTTTCGAAGCAAAGGATCGAGTCAAAGGGAAGGGAAACGAGAGTGCCGCAGACCCCTGGAGCTCCGAAGAAGCCGGCAGCAAATATAGACTCGAGTTCGTGTCACTCTCGCATTGTATATATTATATAGTATATATATATATATATACCTAACAGCAGCAGCAGCAGCAGCTAAAAAGCAAAAGGGACTTCCCGAAGGTGTCGGTGTAATGTCGTATCGTTCGGTCTCAAGAGGTTTACTCTCTTACCTACAATAAAGCCGGTAAATGTACAGCTGGGTATTGGGGATTTAAGTCCCAAATGGAATTCGGCATTTGAATATTAAGTTTGGAGCGGAGAGGCATGCGACTGCTGCGTCGAATTCCAAACTACAGGGACTATCCACCGTTACTACTACTACTACCAGTGTCGTGGTACGGTGTCGCGTAAATACTTCTATAATGGAACTCGTGCTTTTCTCGCACCTGAACGAAAAAAAAAGGCCCACGCGGCGCATTCGTTCCCTTTCCGCATGAGAGCATTATACAGCGAACGAAACCCGCGTGTTTGCGTTCCCTTTTGTGTACTATTTTTTTTTTTTTTTTTTTTTTTCCGCTCGTATATCGTTTTATACGCGCGCCAGTTGACACAATTCGAAATGAAAGACCTATCCCAATAAACGGTACATCGAACTGCTCATCAAGCGAAAAAAAAAATTTTGTTTCGATTCAGCGGATCCGATTGCTGACGGATAGAAACGCGTTGTTTTCCCATTGGCGCTGTTTGCATAGAATATATATATATACGCTGAATGCGGATAAATAATTACGGAATTTGACGACGCTGAATTTTCTGTAGTTCAGTGATACGTAAAAGCGTTTTTCGATGAGAAGTCGAGAAATCGTTATTGAATGAGAGATAAAATTTTATCGCGGATTTAACTCCAATTTTTTAATCCCTTTGTATATCGCAAAGGATTATTAATTAACTTCGCGATAATTTATGCGAGTTAATTAATAGGAAGTGGCTAGACGTCCGACTAAGGACGAATAAAAAAAAATTATTCATCCGACTATCGGACGATTATGGGAAAGTTATTCGTCCGACAAGCAAATATCGAAATTTTCAGTACGATAATCAGTGTCGGACGAATAATTTTTTTCTAATCGTCCGACAACTAAATTTCGACATTTCTTGTGCGATTACCTATTGTCGGATGAATAATTTTTTTCTAATCGTCCGACAAGGAAATATCGACATCTTTTGTGTGATTACCCATTGTCGGACGAATAATTTTTTTATAATCGTCCGACAAACAAATGTCAACCCCCCCGCCCGCACCTCACGGTGTACAGCACGCAGAACAAATGTACCCATATACGATTCGGGGTCCAGGGGCGGAGCCCCTGGCGGGGTGCAGGGGCGGAGCCCCGCTGGGGTCCAGGGGCGAAGCCCCTGGCGGGGTGCAGGGGCGGAGCCCCTGCTGGGGTCCAGGGGCGAAGCCCCGGTAGGGGGTTCGGGGGGCGAAGCCCCCCGACTGTAGAAATAAATACTATTATTTACTATGATTTAACATAACCACCCCTCGGACTGAAGAAATAAATACTATTATAGGGACCATTATTCGTCCGCAATCGGACGACTAGCCAGAGCTTTTTTAAATTTTCTTGGTGGAATTGTCGGACGAACAACATATCGCTATTCGTCCGACGATCGGACGTATAAAAGAATATTAATCGTCCGCGTTATATATTACAAATTTTCCTTTTCAGTCGGATGAATGAAAAATCGCAAAATCGTCCGATTTCGGACGAATAAGGGACCATTATTCGTCCGACAGTCGGACGAATATTACGTCGCTAAACGTCCGAACATCGAATTTTTAAATTTTCTTGATACAATTGTCGGACGAATAACATATCGCTATTCGTCCGACGATCGGACGAATAAAAGAATATTAATCGTCCGCTTTAGATATCACAAGTTTGCCTTTTCCAGTCGGACGAATAAAAAATCGCAAAATCGTCCGACTACTTCGGACGAATAAGGGACCGTTATTCGTCCGTAGTCGGACGGCTAGCCACAGCCTAATTAATATCATGCATAATAGGGAATCAATTGATCATAAAACAAATACGAAATCGCATGTGAAACAGCGTAGAATTGTGTTAATACGAATATTTCAGTGAATCGGATTAAATATGCAGAGAAATGAGAGATAACGATGAATTATTTCTAGAAATCGATAAATAGCAATGTAGACGAAAAAAATTTCAGAATCGATGTTCGAGAGCTCTTGCGGATTTTTTATAAAGCAAAATTAACTTTTGCATGTGCGCGTCGTGTATTTTTTTTTTTTTTTTTTTTTTTTTTTTTTTTTTTTTAACTTAAACTCTTCAATCTCTAGTGCGATATGAAGAGTCCTCGACGAGTCACGAGAAAGTCCTTACATCGAAGTGTTTCGCTCTCTGCTCTTTTGTGTTCGGAGTTCTGTGCCGAACAATCCCCATCGTCAAAGAGCCAAAGAGGTTAGAGACGAAGAGAACGGCTTCGTGGAACGCAGCGAACTACGAGAGTGAAATAAAACCAGAAGTAAAGAAAGAAAAAAAGGGGGGAGAGGGGAGGGGGTGCGGGGAAAGGAGATAGAAGAGAAAAGTAGATAGTCGCGTCGACGGTGGGATAAACCACCCCGGTGTCGAGGCGCGCCCTTGCGGTTTCGAGGAAGTGACCCCGTCGCGACCTACTCTGCCGCCTCCCCCTCCCCCCATTCTCCACGTTTCTTTTTCCTATACGCCACGAGTGACTGCTACGTTCAAAGAGGAACAGAATATTCGATTCTCGGACTTTGAAACTTTTTCGAAGACTTTTCGTCGGTCGCCCTTAACAGGATACCCACGACTCCGACTCACGGAAATCGAAGAGCGGCGGGTCAAAGTCGATACGCTTTAAAGAATACCAAACAGATTCGCTATTGTTATTTTTCTATGGATTCATCGTACCGTGGATTTCGTTAGCTCTGTATATGTATACGCGAGTGAATAGATAGATCGTCAAGGAAATATAATGCGAGAAAATTCACGGCAAAAAAAAAAGAAAATCGCATGCTTCGCGGTCCGTAGTATTGTATGCGTTGATCGCGTGACCTCCCGTCGAGCGGTCTATCAGAGACTCACTATAGTACCCGTTCATTGAATTAACCACGACGAATTAACAGAGACACGCGCGCCTCTCTCCACATCGCGAAGGGGACGGTAAAAAAAATAGAAATAAGAGTGAAGGTGAGCGCGAGAAAATGATTAAAAAGGGGGTGAGAGGGGGAGCGGAATAGGATGATTCCAATTACTTTCAAACGCAAGAGAGATTTCCATTAGAGGCAATGAGATTTCTCGGTAAAACGGCTAATCGATTTTTGCTCGATGCCCATGGCAATTGAATTCTAAGGACTATTAACCTCCAAACCCCTCCCACCCCCGTTTTTGATAGCCTCGACGGTGTAGCGGATCTTTCGCGGTTACCAGACTCGTTGCGTCATACAACTTCTCGGCTATGTGCGTAAAGGATAGTATTACCAGGAGACGGGGAAGACGAGGAAGTTGTCCGGTTCGCGAGTAGCAACAGCCGCGGAGTTAACACGGTAAATCGTGTCGCTCGGTGACTCAGAACCCGTTCGTGGAAAAAGGACGACGACGAGAGAGTAAAAGAGAAGGAAATAAAAAAATGGAAAATCCCGGCACGGGTCGGGACACGTCTGCGCCCGTTCACCGGACCTCGAAGATCCATGGAATTTGTTTTACGGGTCACGAAGAATTTCACCTCTGCATGTCATATCGAATCTTTGTCGATATTCGAGACGATGCGGAATAATCGTGATACACGCTGAGGTAAGATATCGGAGCGCGAAATCTCAATTCTGCTTGCGGGCCAACGAGGTTCCCGATACACCTAATTCGATGACACCTATCGCAACGTCGTTCGGAGTATCGACAATCGATACGGGAAACCAGCGTCGCAATTACGTCAGTCGAACGCACGGCTCGTTACGGCTTCGTCGGCAGACAATTAATGAGGTTTTTCCTCCATCTATATTTATCTACATCGACGAAATTTCGGTTTTTTTTTTTTTTAATTGTTCACTACTCGATATACTCATCGGAAATCGAAAATATTCAATTTTATTTTTATTGCGGAAAAAAAACGAACGAATTTTTTTTTTTTTATTGTTCACTATTCGATATATTCATCGAAAATCGAAAATATTCAATTTTATTTTTTTTGCGAAAAGAAACGAACGAAATTTTTTTTTTTTAAGTTGCCGCGACGGAAGTAATGTTTCTTGGACCTCAGAAATAAAATGCTGAGGTGAAAGGCTTAATTATTTCTAAATCATATTTCAACTCCACGAAGCGTCAATTTGCGCGAGTTGAAGGTCATAAATTTTCCCCGTAAATTACAGTACCGCACGGCAAATTGACACCTTAATCGATTAAATTATAGCTCTGCAGATAAAAAAAAAACTGTGGTACTCATTGGTATCAGTGTCGCGCGATCTTATCTGCCATATCTATGCACGTGAGTACCGAGAAAAGAATTCAAAGTGCATTTCTATTAAATTATGACGCGACGAACTAAAAATAGACGATGAATAAATATGCGAAACGAGGGAAGGTCATTTTTTTTTTTTTTCTTTTTTTTTTTTTTCATATATAATAATTACGCAGAGGTTTACGCGCGTTACATCGTGTACTCACCATTCGATGCTTCTGTATCCTCGCAGACAGCAATGTATAGCTTTGAAGGATCCAACGTTAGCGTATTCGGTGGTAACGACCTCCTTTGTGAACCTCAGACCGCCGGACGACAAATTTTCGAATCTATGCACCGAGCAGTAGTCTTTCAGCTCATTGGAATTGCAACTTTTGGCACAAAGCACCAGAAGCGCTATAGTCACGAGCGAGAATACTTGAACACTCTTCATTTTTATTCCAACTTTATTTGCCTCGTAACGATCATTCATATATTTTTTTTTAATTTTTTTTCCAACTCCTCCAAAATTCGTTTCAATTACTCGACAACATGGAAATTTCTTTCGATTTAATGTTCACGAATAAAATTGTCGCGATCTATTTTTTTTTCTTTTTTTTTTTCGATCGATCACATTTTTCTCGTTAAAAGTAAATATAAACGCGTTCTCGATGTATCGCGCACCATTTGTATACAATGTATAGTATTATAACCGCGTATACATATATTTAACAAACGGGCCGATGCTCGTAGCAACGTGCGCCCCGCTAACACGTTCGCCTGCGTATATCTACCGCTAATCGAGGGACCGATCGCAACCGCGAGAGAGATCTTTCTTTCCAACTTGAACACACAACGAGCAGCACTTATTTCTTCCCACGCTCTCAACGTTCTTCGTAGTCTTCGAAACTCTAGGCGGGAGGGCCCCCGGGCCTTGTGAAGTTCGGGAAAAAGGTTTCGTCGAATACGAGGAGGAAAAAAAAAAATACTACGAAGAAACTATAGTGAGAGATGCTTCAAACAGCACAGTAAAAGAAAGAGAATGAGATAACCGGACACAGCTTCTTTACTCCTTTTTTTCCGTTTTTTCTCGCGACTTTTCGTTCACCGCATTTCTTTTCGTTGGTTATATATACATACATATGTGTACGTATGCATGTATATGTATATACCGTTCGAGTCGCGGGTTCGTTCGACTCCGATATCGCTTTCTGTTTGATATTTGTCGTTGTCAAACAACGAAAGGGCCGCGAAGAGGGAAGATGCGGAGAAATAAAGAAGTCTCGAGTTACGTGTCCGCGCACGCGAGAGTTTTTTTGTTTTGTTTTTTTTTTCGCTCACTAAAGGAAGAGTCGCGTCGCGCGTGTGTGTATAGTAGGAAGTACCCGACGAC
The DNA here is from genome assembly GCA_963971235.1 of Cryptus armator. NCBI lineage: Eukaryota > Metazoa > Arthropoda > Insecta > Hymenoptera > Ichneumonidae > Cryptus > Cryptus armator. The sequence goes on from OZ020235.1 coordinate 6,590,715, forward strand.
AGTGAGTGAAACTGTCGTTATTTTTCTGTATACAACGTTCCTTGGACAGCTTCCGGTTGTGAAGCAAGACGACGAGTAGGAGAAGGAGAATCGATGTGAGTCACGAACGACACGAGACGGCTCTATACCGGGCCAATGACACTATTGATATTTCTGCTTCATTCTGGTAACGTTTCACGTGGGCGTGTGATAACCCCCGACAAATCAGTTTTCTTCACTCGTAACGAATTAATATATCTTTAACACGACTATCCGTTTAACACCACAACACGATACTCGGCAATTTCCTAACCTCGCGAAAGCACGCGCCGATTTTCCCAAAGCGGAAATCGGCCGGAAGAATTTTCGTGTTTTTTTTTGTTAACGATCGTTGTACTTCGAGTTTAACAATAACTTGGGAGCACTGCGTTTTAAACGATTAACCAATTCGATACTGTCAACTGTCACGCGAATTTGTAACACGCGCACGAGAGAGTTTTTATTTTTGAAGAAACGACGATAACGATATCGCTTTCAAAAGGTACTTGACGCTTCGGTTGCCGGCGTCGCACTGAACTGCGAACTTGGCAAAGCCGCCTCGCCGGGGATCGCGCGTGAGTCGACCGGCGCGACGCTAACGCCACCATTAGACAACCAGCTGGATTCGAACTGAGCCGCCTGTTGCCGCGAATCTTTCCTTCTTCTTCCAACACCTTTGGTATTCTATGCACTGTCGTCTCTCGACTATATAAACTCGACGGTATGAGAACAGAGGTGGAGCGTGAACACCTATCGCGTGTGCAAGCTTTTCACGAGCGTTTTCGCTCGCATGCACCGATGCACTTCCCCCCCCCTCCCCCACTTCTCGCCTCCTGCGTCCCACTCTCGTGGCCGAATCAACGATTCACAAACGCTTTCATTCACACTCTCGCGAGCTCACTGCCGGGCTCGCTGAAAGTCAGCTCGGCGCTGACGAGAGACGAAGTGGGTGGATGGTACAGTTATTGACCACATACGATCTATTCGCAATGCTTATAAAATTTAATGTCGTAAAAATCGTAACGATATCTATGTCCGTTTATTTCATCAAATTTGATTTTATGAATATTCTAGTGGTATAACAGGGTAATAAATAAGACGAGAAGAAATTATTTATTTATGATTCAAGTAAATTCACATAAATCGAGTTAATTAAATTAACTCTATGTACGCAAGTCCTGGGAGAATGCGCAGCGATACTTTGACGCATATGCATTATTCTTATTACACGCATTTTTTTATTTTTATTTACAAATGAAATACCTTCAGAGATTAAAAAATTCATCTGAAAAAAAATGCATTACAGATATTACAAAGGATCAAGTAACGCTTATTCCTGTAGCGTAAAATTCTACAGTAATATTCGTAAATTTCGAGTGCTTCGAGTGACCCATACTTTTATGATTAAAGAGTTAATCCGTCCCGCGGGTTTAATCCTCTTTAATCCCGTCGAGTTTAATTACCAAATATACAATTGTCGATAACCGACGATAAGCAGAATAGGAATTCAATAATTCAATAATTTGGTGGGAAATAAGTTAACCTTACTTTTCGCAAGTCATAAAAGTTAATAAAATGATTGGAATTTTTTTTTTCTCGTATTCCCCGCTGTACGAGAGCCCTATGTATACTATATATAATTTCTGATCGGAATTCATTGGGGCAAACGAATTCACGACGAGAAAATTAGCTTACAGTAGTTTGACAGAGTTGTAAAACATGAGTAACGAAGAAAGGGCAGCGGGGGTGGTATTCCGTGAGTAAAATCTACGTAGGAAAATCGAGTTTCAAACTAATTCGTAATTTTCTAGCAAACGAGAAAGGTAGAGAGAGAAAGAGAGATAGAGAGAAGAGAGAGAGAAGAGAGTTTCCGTAAGTTAGCTCTTTCTTTGTGTGCGCTGCAGCAGGATCGACGAGTAAAGCATTTGCAGCAGCCAACGTTCCGTAATCTCTTTCCCCGAACTCTCAGACTCTCGCGGCTACGACGGATTCTTCCTCTCTCTCTCTTTCTCTCTGTCGATCATTCCTTCCTCTGTATACTATACTATGTAGTGTACCGAGCAACAGTTCGAAACTCTATATCTTTTTCTTCGAGTTGTTCCTTCCGACCTTAATTTGCGCTTCTCCCGACGAGCGCGTTTTCTCCTCTGGTGCAGAGGTGCGCGCTGCCTCCGGCTCACGATCGCGAAACTTCTCGCTGCACTTCGCCCTTTTCCTTACTTTCGCTTGGTTATGCGTCAGAATGTGTGCGGATTACTTTTACATGTGTTTTTTACATATATACTATACGCTATATGTATATATACGCGTTAGCGAGACTACAAAGGCTCCTGGGGTCGTGTGCGAGACTCGCGGCCAATCGCCATCTGCAATAGCCGTCTATATGCCACCTCCTGCCGCGCACTGACCGCACGCCCAATTTCCTGGAATGCAAGTCCGCCGACTCAAGCCAGTTGCAGCCGCTGGGTAACACAACCTGCGATTCAATCTACACGGGTGATACGTGAGACACCGAGACGCATCGGCCAACGTCGCAATATTAGCCGACGCAAGACTTCTCTCTAATCTATCCAACATCGCAGCCAAGTACCAGTCATGTGAGAATCAAACGCGAATTCTTGTTGCTTAACGATATGACGAGTATTTCCATTGAAAAGTAACGGGAGCATCGACTCCCATTGGTTCATTGAGTCTATCGTAGAAATCGGAAACAGAGGGATCGAATTTTTTTTTTTTTTTTTTTTTTTTCATTCCTTACGATGTTTTTTGTTTCCAGTTTTAACTTCCGGCTTCATTGAGTCTATCGTAGAAATCGGAAACAGAGGGACCGAATTTTTTTTTTTTTTTTTTTCATTCCTTACGATGTTTTTTTGTTTCCAGTTTTAACTTCCGGCTAATTGATTTTCGTTACGTTATCGACGTTATCGGCGCGTTGGTTTGCAATGTTTCGGGTAAATTAAGAATGTGCAATAATTGATGAATTAATTAATTAACTGCACAATGATTTTTTTTTTTTTTTTTTCGATTTCTGGATTATCGGAAATACATCGTGAGATTATTTTTCTTATAAATTTGTATTCAATCGCATTTGTTACTTTCCGACTAATTAGTTATCTGATTTCTCGCTGTTGCCGAGCGACGATTAACAAGAATTCATCTACCGAGAATCATGCGCTCCGTTATTAAATAATTAATTCGCTCCGGAGAAATAATTCTCTTTCCATCGTTCTCCGTTTTCTGGGTCGTATGACAGAAATTATAGCGATGAAATGAATAATTAACATCGATTTAACTCCAAACGTAGTTGAAATATTATGAAATAAAAAAAAAATGTATTTTTACGATCGATTCGCGTGTTGTCGATTGGAAAACAACATTTTTGCAACACGACAACGTTAATTGCTCGATTTCTAAAAATATTTTCTTACGAGAGTCGTATTACGTCGAATCTTCGGACCGTGTCAATAGTCGAAACAACTATAACTTTATCACGTGATCGTCACCTCTTTCCTCAACGTCGAGAAATACTTTTTCTCGGTAATGCTAACTCGGGCGATAAAATTAAAGGATGTTACAACTATTCTCGGAATCGTCTCAATTCGTAGACGAAAATACGTGTATCTTAGATTTCACCTAAAGTTTGCTTACAGCCGACTTTATGTCCCGATGACGTATCAGGTCCGTACGAACATAAATACGTTTTTGTGAATTCAAACCAATGACCATTTTTTTTTTTCATCCATCAAATATAACTATAGAATTAAATATCGTATGTCGAATACGTATAAGAAAAGAAAAGCAAACAACGACTCCGTTGGAATATACAGATCCATTAGCGTGTCACTCAGATGACTTTTTATTTTTTTCAAAACAAATCTATATATAAAAAAAAACATCGACAGGTCAGTGGCGACAGTGTCGACTCCTGTAGGAATTACAGTTTATTTCGCAAGGCGCTCTCACGATACCCTACCGACCGATGGTAAGTTACCGACCGTCGATGCAAACTTACCATTAGACGTTTAAAAGGAAAATCTCCTAATCAGCGAATGCTTCTTTTGCTATCAGCTTCGCGAATATTTCACCCGCGATCCCTTTTTTTTGTCTACCGTGAGGCCCCCCCCTCCCCCCCCCCGCGAAAGGATCATTGATAGATCGCGATTTCATCATTTCTCGTCAGCGCCGCTTTGTCGTTCTCCGCGCAGCCGAGACAAACAATCTCTTGTTCATTATCCCGCGATCTCTCGACATTTCCCCCTTTATGATCGCTCCGAGCGTAACAACAGGATAATTAACGACGCTAATAGTTTTTCGCAGATTTTCCTCATTGTTTTTAACATTCGGCGAAATAAAAAAAAAACAGAATAATTACGCGGTGAAGAGAACTTCGCGCTCATCGTAGAGTACGCGGTGAAATAACACTGATGTGCCTCGCGTAGTAATGTTATACGAGACATGGAGGGGGAGGTAGTCGAAGAGATTATACTTCCGTAACCAGACGTGATGACGTCGGCATTATATAGTTATATATATGCTACGAAATAATATCGTCACCTTTATTCCCCCCGCCGCGTTTATTTTCACGTTACGTCTATATATCTATAGCGTAAACCGAATACGCTTAGCGAAGCATTTCGTAGTTGCATTCATGTGGTAATAATATGATCTCCTGTACACATATCGGATGTTGAGAAAATTAAGGGCGTATCGCGCATTGATTTACATGTTAAACCGTAAGAGACGCGACCTTCTATTTCTCATTACGCGGTATATACATATATAAATTAGTTTGCAACCGCGACGCTTGATAGCGTGAGATGAATCGACGATAATAAAAATGAGATGCCCGTGAGCCTTGTCACGTGTCGATCAGAATTCTTGCGGCTAAAAAAAAAAAAAAAAAAAAAAAAACAGGTGCGTCTATAATGTATCTTGACCGCCAACCGCCCATACGAGTTAATTCGATTACACAGCGTATTATACACGTATACATTACAATTCGCTATCCAAAGATCCGGCATTGAATTATAAACGTCGAAGGATGTTGACCAGATGTGAATTAACGCTCGTAGGAATTATTTAATTGAAACGACGCGTTCCGATATCGAGAAAATCATTTATTCATAAAACCCGACTGTTCTACAGGTTTGATATTTATATTAAGAGAAAAACAAAAAAATTCACATAAATCGACGAAAAATGTAATATTTATTCCGAAAAAAACTTCAAAGTGTTATCGTTCGACGATTTTTCGATACGAAAATATTGCCCCATTTTTCGATATTTATCTCGAGAGACAAGTGAGCGATTGAGAAAATACGAAATAAAATTGTCGATATTCTTGACTTTCGGGTTTATTTTTTGAAAAACATATCCTCTCCTTACAGGTGCATAAAAATCGGATATTCAACGGATTCGGAATGCTACGAATAATAAATTCACGATTCCAGTGTTGTAGTTTTGTTCGTCGCGGACTCATTTAACGCGGAGAGATGAAGGGTCAAGAGTTTCGATACATCTTACACGCGATAAAACTTGTAAGTTACGAGTTACTGTAAGTTGTGTTTAAGAAGGGGGGATACCGCGAGATAAGACAAAAAAACGTCGTGATAACCGATAGCGATGAATACATGAATGCTTGTGACGAAAACATCGCTAAACTCATGCGTTACACGAACTTCCCTTCGTCATTAACGATATGCCGCGATGTATTTACTCGTCTAGCGTACGAGAGAAACGCGTCGGAAGCAGTTATTCTGTAGCGGCGACCCTCAATTGAGAAGTCCACGTACACGTTGATACAATACTCGTGCGTGAATACGCAATGCGTTTGGTATGATTATCAAAGGTACGTGCAACAGTGGCGTTACCGTGCGTTGCGAGATCATCGGAAAGTAGATTTACCTTGTCGGGGGAACGAGAGACCACGTAATCTAATTACCGACTACGCGTTCGCCCATTATAAGCGTGGTGTGTGCCGGTGAGCTCGGGAAGCGAAGCTATAATATTATTAACCGCAGCGGCATGCTTGGTTACGCGAAACTGGAAAAACTCGGTGTTCACTGTACTTCCACGGTAGATAAACCGCAGATAGACGGACAGTTACATTTGAGATATGCAATCTCTTGGGTAGAAAGGTTCGTGTACCGTTCGCGAATGCTGAGAGCGGAAAAAAAAAAAAAAAAAAACAACAAGAAAATCGACTACGGATGCCACCGAAATCCGCGCGATCTGACAGCTGTACATTCTTTCGAAAAATATTCTATTTCGATAAAAAAATTACGTATTTCTTTAACTCGTAATAATTCAAAACCCATGTCTTCCCGATAATCGATGAATTTACGTCCAAATTGATTTTTCCATTGGTTGGAATTAAACCAAATGGGAATTTAAATACTTGTTATTTAATTGAAGAAAACATATATGTATGTACCGAATCCGCGAAGTATTTCGACTATTATAACCTAAAATCTGTCGGACATCGCTTTTTTTGCAAAGGGGTTAAGTCGAACTTCAAAGGACATTACATTTGCATTAAATAAGATTCCTCGTAAACTCTACTAGGTACTCACGTGCATACGTTTCCACCTAACGAACGACGAAGTAGTTTCTAACAAAAAAAACATCGATCTATTTTTTTAATTACCACGTTGTTGTTTTATCGTTCGTATCTTCGCAATTCACAATTTCCGACGCCGCCCCGGCTTCCGCATATTCACTCTTCGGTTATAGTTATACTTGCTTCGTTCAATGCTATTGCGTGTCAGGACTACGAAACAGGGCACTGGAAGGGCTGGCCGTCCCCTCCCGGACGTTGCGGCCAGGTGGATAGCAGAGAGAATAAGGGTCGCGCGAACGCATACTGCGTCACGGTCTCGTGAACACAACTACGAGCTTGAAATCCCTCGACCAATACACTGGCATCTTCTCGCTTCTCAACAGGATTCAGATCCCAAAAATGTCTTATACCTACGCTGTGCCCCCCTCGTCGGCTCCGTTCGTTCTTTCATTCTTTTTCGTCTGTCTCTCCACGGCTTCGTATTATACTCAACACAGCAGTTTTTTCTATACTGCATCCTCGAGCTGAGCACATGTTTCATGATATTCGGCTTCGTTCTGCTCTCCGGTTTCGTACCTACCGTCCCGGTTAATAAAACTACGTAGTGTCTCGCGTTGACGAACGTCGAGCAACACACTGGTGCGAAACACCGTGCATCGTTAGTCGGCGTGTGTTCGAGGTTCCGTGCGCGCCGTGTGCTGAGCTCACGGTTTTGTATATGTGCTATATATCGCTCGCGGCTCTCCGAGTTCCCGAAGAAGTCCTCGTCTCCCCGGTACAGTCTTGCGTGAGACGTTGCCGGGCAAACGTCGGGCTCTCGCTACAAGGATTTTCAGCGTCGCGTTCTCTTGACAATATCGACACTTTCGATATTATTGTTATATACATAATCGGTCTGTGCGTGTAGAACTTCAACGGGTGTGTGTAAAAAAGTGTACGTTTTCGTGGATTGATATTGAGAGTTTCGTTTGTTTCGCACACACGCCTTTCCCGCACATTCGTAACCGGCGTCGGTATATATAGATATATATATATATACAGAATTGTTCTACGGAGTTCGCGAAAACTTTGTACTCAGTATAAAATCCATCGAAGCGCAGGATTTGGCGATATCGAACTATATATTGTTCAGTGAGAGGAAATAGGCGAAACGGACGAGAGAGTGAGCGGAACGACAAACTATTCGCTGCGGTTTCGTGTTAGGAAGTACATTCGTACGTAATATATATATATATACGTATAAATATATGTATATGTTATGACTGTTGTGTCGCGAAATGAGAAAACTTTGATGTGGGAGCACGATAATGGAAATCTCGGTTGAGATACGAGCGAATGGAAAACTCGTCGAAATCCTTGGATGGTGAATCCGCGGTGATTCATGGATTGCTGTAATCGATACACGTGTTTTACGGGCTTTGATGCGGGATTGACGCACCGGAGACTTTGTCTATAGAAATAGTGAAGGAAAACAGTGAGTATTACGCCGCACGATTTACTCGCAATATTTTGACCACTTAAATTAGTACTTTCGGCATTTTAGAATTATCTCTGCACGCTAAATTCTGCGGTATCGAATTTCTATCAGTATGATGTTGAAATATTATTTAAACATAAAAAAAAAAAATTAGTGACATTAAATTTTTTTTTGTCTTTTTTTTTTTTAAGACGCTCATAGTATCTTTGTTTATAGAGTAAATGCTCCCTCGTGGCTTCGAGTCACAGGTGTGATAAGACACCCAACGTAATGAATGCAATCTGCTGGTAACTTTTGTAATCAAATGAGTACAAAAAAAAAAAACATTTTAATTCTCGGAAGCGCGCGGAAAAAAGTACTCGCAACTAAATTCTCGATGTCCGACATTCTTAAAAAAAAAAAAAAAAAAAAACAGATGCTCCATCGATCTTTTCGGTAATTCACAAATTTCGACAAACATCGATATATGATAAACACATGTTTTCTTCGACATGCAAAGCGCATTTACGCACAAGCAACCGATACATTTGGGGTAACAGTAGAGACGCCATTGATACGATAAGACTAACGCAATCAATGAGTCATTTTCGTAGCCAATGCTGAGCAAAACAAAGCTGAACAAAACAATTGAATTGTCAGAAAAAAAAAATGGAAAAAAAGGATAATTATATTTAAAATCTACAAAGTTGATTTTTTTTTAACGAACGCTCGGTCGATAACTACGTTAAATCAAATTTGAAGATGCGATCGAATTTTTGCAAACGTTGCATATACGTCACGAGTGCGACGTATTTTGTTGGATATGTAAAACGCATCTACGCACATCGAACCGGTCGATTTCGGGCTCCCGGCAGGGGATGCTCGTTGTACCTTTGGAGGGGGGAACGTGTTGAATAAAAGGGGTGCAAGAGTGAGATAAAGATAAATCGTGGAAGGGGGTTATTGAGAAAGACAGAGAGAACTCCTTCTGCCGGAGGCTCATTGGTGGTCCAGTTTTCATACGTGCAGAAATCCGTCCCCGTAGTCTTGCCAGGAAGAGAATCCGCATGTACTCACCGTTGTACCGCCAGGGGGGCTATCTCGTGCCCTCCTCGCGTCATCAGTTCTTTGTCCTCTCGATTCTCTTCGCCGTGAGTCTTCGCGTAGTAATTTATCGTTGAAGACATCACATACCCTACGGTTAAATTCGGTACGGTGATTTTCGTGAACCAGAAATATAAAAAAAAATCGTTCTCATCTCTCGTGCCATGGAAAAGCTTCTATCGCACGGAGCATCGCTCAGTGACGTTTTCATTATTCGGCACGGGGAGTGAATCGTTCGCGCCTCGGGTATGTCGCGAAGATCAAACTTTTTTGTTTTTTTTTATCCTTATTCTCGTAAAATACAAAGTATGTAAAAGTATTTTTGCTTTTTATTCAATCGCGCTGTTACCTAACCTAACAAAATTTTTTTTCGTTCACTCGTGACAGTTACATTTTTAATGTTAATAATCGATAAAAACATTATCGCGATGGACGATAAATCATTACGATGCCATTTAGAATAAAAATAAGAAAAAAATAAATTCTATACATCTCATTAGTCGTGGCGGAATAAAACTTCGAGGACACTTCGTATCGTTGAATCTTTGCGAGTAGTCAAGACTTCGCGGGAATTCCCCACTCGCTCGTGTTTTTTCTCGAAAAGGAAAAAGGAAAAAAAAAGTATCGCTGACGTTAGCCGGTAGGAGTATTGCGGTCGGAGACTCTTCCCGTTGCAATGCGTTGCTCGCTCGGGCCGCGCCGGTGATCATAAGCAGAAGCGCGATGTTTCGCCGGCGGGCTAAACCGGCCGCGTTATCCACACGCCGGATTTTTCGATTATTTTCATGTTTATCGGTAGCGCTCCTTCCCCCTCTCTGTACGCGTGATAAAAATCAACGAGGTATACAAAGCTCCGGCGATAGTTACGATCGTAAATCTCGCGGTCGCGGTAATTGGTGGGCGCGCGGTGGTCCGTCGATTGGGTGTTAACGAAATCTCGAAGTTTATTCTCAACGAGTTTACTTTACGGATAGTAACCGTGAGTCTCGATGAAGACGTCGGCGTCCGACTCTCGTACGTTAAACTAACACGGCCAGTGGACGGAAAGTAAAACGGCTGCAAGCATCACCGATCCTTTGGTATTTCACACCCGTTGCGTGTAAGAGAGGAGAGTTCATATATAACGTTTGCCACGCAGCTTTCTGGTGTTTACAGTTATCCAATGAACTCGACGAGTGAATCGTTCCCTTGTTAAACTTTGAATGCTCCCCAACGATCTCCGATTGGTTCGAGAGATCGAAAAAATCGGTAACACACAACTATATATAAGCGTCTTGTGTGCCAAACGAACTTTTACACTATTCTCTCGAACTGTTAATCAGTTAATCAATGACATCGCGGTAAATTAACATATATTTATTTTTTCATTCATAAATCAAGAAAAAAACAAAACAGATCGCGCTACAATAATGAATGCCTAACGAGACATCCCCATAGTTCGAATAATAACAAACTGCGGTGAAAAAAAAATGGCTGCTTTTAAGAAAAATAGATCGCGATTTGTCAAAAAAAAAAAAAAAATCAACAAAAAAGAGTTTAACATCGATTTTATTCATTAAATGCATAGAAAATGTCAACTCGTTGACTCTAAATATCGGGTATGTGGGCGTTTTTCGAAATAATTGGAGGTTATAGTTATCGAGTTTCGAGCGGAATTATAAATGCGCTGCTTAATCGCGCAGTTGGATCATCGATCCGGCCGAAGGCTCGACTCGGCTATATATATATATTATTCATGATAAATAACCCCTGTATTATGTCTATGTCGTCGTAATTCATATTATATGCCACTACTGCAGTATATATAACTGTATTATAAGAACACCCGACGTTGACCGCGGAGAGCTAATCTTTACAAGTAACGCGCTCGGCATATTGTAGCTTCGCTCTTTTAAATTTTTTTCTTAGCTTCGCTTAGAGTCCTTCGAGTAATATCCGTGTTGCGCATTCATAGGTAAATGCATATCGTGTATTTATCGTTAACGGCACGTCCGTTCGCGCGAAGAGAAACGGCGTAGGTAAGAGTAGGTCAGGAAAGCCAGAGACTGAGGGGAAAATGTGAACAGAGAATTCTTTGCTTGTTTCATGCTGTGCATATAGTAGCGATATTGTAACGCGTAGTTAAGAAATAAACTTCAGGTAACTAAGTAAGCAGACGAAAATGTGGCCAAAAAAAATATTAAAAAATCGTCGAAAACTAATGATACGAAAGTATCCATTTTTTTAAATTCGAAATTATGTTATTATTATTTTAATTAAAAATGATTAACAATGAAAGTAACGAAAAATCACAATTGTTTTTTTAATTCAAGTTTTCCGTGAAAACGGCTTATATTCAAATACGGAAATACGTTATAATTTTTAAAAATCAATATTTTCATTAGGAACGAATTTTTTCACGACGAAACAGACACTATTTTTTTTCGGTATTACATTTCGAAAATTGATCAATGATAATTTTTTTTGCGGCAAACGGAATTTTTTATTGTTCAGTTTCATAGGGAAAGAAAAGAAAAATTGATTACATTTTTTTCGTACACAGGAAATTGAGTATTCGGGTTAAATTACATCGGGAAAAGAGTGTTAATTTTTGGTATTTACTTTAATACCGCAACTGTAGTAAAACGCGAACGTTTCTGTGATGCTGCGTCTCGCCGCTGGACCTTCAAAATGTTTATAGCCGTACGGACGCAGACTGGTTCGATTAACCACGATATTTAGACACGAGGAGTGAGTGAGTTTGAGACGAAACGCGAACGGCGTGAGAGGGCCGGCTTTCGTCTATCTTGCGTTCGTTCGGGATATTTCAGGACCGGGAATCTCCGCATCCTCGCCTTTCTGCCCTTTCTCTCCAATCCCCGTACTCCCCATCTCGCGTATCCCCGTCTACATCGTGTGGATTCAGCACGAAGCTTCTTCTTTTTCTTCGTCTTCGCTTTTTTTTTTTTCGTTATTCGTTCAAATCGTTTTTCTTTCATTTTTCATTTCATTTCGAAGTGAAGAGAGAGAGAGAGAGAGAGAAAAAGAGAGAAAAAAAAATGCAATTATACTCTTCGCTGTCTCTTCCTCGGCGAATCGCAATTAGTGATTGACGCGGAAATGAAGCTCTCGCGGCAATATAGTTCGACGAGGTATAGGCAATGAGTAGAACTCGAAGCGGTTTCTACATCGTCCGGTCGGGCGTTCAGACTCCATAAATTCGCACTCGTTGAAATAATATTTACGTCATTTCCACGTTCATTTCCTAACGGGTTTCTCGGAGCTTCGTACAGAGACACGTCGAAATCGGTGAAAATGAATACGAATACTAATAACGTTTTCAAGAGAAATTGTATCTCTATGTTTGCATAGTTCGAGTAAAATTGTTTGCTGTAGTCAATAAAATCTCATTGAACACGAAGATCAATCGGCGCGGAGAAAATATCACGGGAAAATATTTACTCGGTACCTCTTTAGCAGTTACTTGAAGTATCGCTGTATCGACTTATGGTAACGTTGGCAAACTTATGATTTTTTCTCGACCCGATTTTTTAAAAAATAAAAAAAAAATATTTTCAATCGTTTTACTTACGGAAAACGAAAGTTTAGGTGTTTTTACTTCCGCGCATTCATTATATTATTTTTCTATCTCAAGTTTCGAAAAAACTTCGCTTACGCGATGTTTCGGCTGTTATAACAATTATCATTTTCTTCCGAGAATTTCTTTTATCCGCATCCCGTATTTTTTCTTTCGACAAAAGATTGAGAGATATCTTATCGAGGTCGTGATCCACATCGTCGCGATAAAGTCGTTGAAACTCGTCGAGAGAATTCTATCCGTTACGGAGTTAATCTTAACTCGCGGCACAAGCGGCGGGACACAGGTAGACGAGACTCCGTTACCTACACAGCCCGACAGGAAAATGACTCGAGAGCGATAAGAGACTTTGTCAGCAGAGAATTTTCAAAGTATACATACACTTGGGGTTTAAAAATATAATCTCCGGAACAAAAATATCCATTCCGCGTCTTCGCTATCGCGTAGTAATGGGTAATACGACATTCCTTGCGCTCGATGATCCACGGAAGCCTCTCAAGAAATCTGACCTAATCTTATTTTTCTTTTGCTTCGGCGTTCCTATCCGCCGGAAACTCGATAGTTTCGTCTCATCATTACATTGCGAAGGTATCGATGCCGGTAGGTGGGACAGCAGCGGGATATACCGTCGTCTTCTCGTCGTTATATATATAGTATAACACGTAATGCAATGTGCGCGTACGACTCGAGAAATGATTTGATCGAAGTCTTATCTGTGCACTATATACCTAAGAAACGTCGAAACAATGAGGCCATTGCTATTTTCTACGAGAAAAACCTTTCCGATATATTTGACCCTTTAAACTCGTAATGAATTCTATCTGAACAACATTACGCTCTATACTTGTTTTTCTTCTTTAGTCGATTTATATTGAAAAAAAATATAACCTAAAAAAAATCATTGCTATTTTTTACGAGAACAATCTTTTCGAGATATTTGACCCTTTAAACTCGTAATGAATTCTATCTGAACAAAATTACGATCTATAATTGTTTTTCTTCTTTAGTCGATTTATATTGAAAAAAATGTAACCTAAAAAAAAATCATTGCTATTTTTTACGAGAAAAATCTTTCCGAAATATTTGACCCTTTAAACTCCAAAAACCATTACGGTCTATAATTCTATATATTTTTCAGTTGATTTATACCAAAATAAAAATTTCGTGAAGCAAAAAGAATTGACAACGTAAAATATCGTTGTTTTTTTATTGGGTGCTAAAAAGAAATAGGTGTACTCCGTTGTGTTATAAATTTTGTAATGCCATCCCTTCGTCACGAAAATTCTTGGTACGAAATAAACGACGATAAATTGGCTATAAGTTAATTTCGAGAACATGCATTTTCGATGTTTCCTCGAAATAGACGTAACGACGGAAATTCCTGAGACATCCCAAGCGATAACTCATCGGCAATTGCGAACGAATTAAAAAAAAAAAGAAATATAACAGACGCTTCGAATGACTAACCGTCCGAACGCGTCCCTGTCGAAATCACCGGAGTTCGACGAAATTCTGGGTCATTTCGAGATCCATAAACTTTTTTTTTCATCTTTCCGCGCGACGGTTGTAGGTCGTTGTAAACAAATCGTTCGTTCATTCGCAACGACGACTCTAGACGAGACGCGACAGGGATAGCGAGACGGAGGGATGAAAAATTACGGTGAGTGGAGAAAAGGGAAGGAAAATGATCATCGTCCTCATATTCGCTTCAGACTCGAGGGAGAGGAGCTTCTTCTAACGTCGTCGTGCCTTCTGCACTCTCTTCCTCATCTCTTCATCCACTCTGTTAAACGCGCACGACATTTCAGCGTGGTACGCTATATGGAACAGGTGACGCCAAGGTGACGACTGTGTTTCCTCCCGAGTTTTCATCTTCCGCTTCTATGCTCTTTGGTTCTTCTTATTGTTTTTTTTTTTTTTTTTTTTTTTTTTTTTTTCATCTCTTTTTTTCTCGTTCTCTCATCTCGTTCGTTTGTCTTCACTTTGCTGGCTGTCACATGGCCCAAGTGGTCCGGGATGAGACGTGTCACCTTCAAGAAGCGAAATGCCAGCTAAACGACCGTAGGTTAAGCCGGAGCAGTAGAAATAAAAGCAAAGGCAAAAGCCGTAGAAAGATCCCCCGATGCAGTGGATTTTTGAGAAAAATTGGAGCAAAGCGGATCGCTCTTGAAGTCGAGAAACTAAAAGCACCTTTCAATCTTCAACGACCAATGAAAAAATAGTATATAAAACCAATGCGAAATTTTACGAATTTTTTGAAAAAAAAAAAAAAGTTACCTTCATATCGATGTTTTTTTTTTAATTGCACGATATTTCGATATTCTGTGTTAATAAAACGATAATCATTTTTTTCTTTTTTTGTCCGATGAAAAAATCGTATATAAATCAATACGAATTTTTACGAATTTTTTGTAAAAAACAAAAAAGTTACCTTCATATCGATGTTTTTTTTTTATTGTACGATATTTCGATATTCTGAGTTAATAAAACGATAATCATTTTTTTTTTTGCAAACTTTTAAAAACGATACAAAAT
This sequence comes from Cryptus armator, assembly GCA_963971235.1. Taxonomy (NCBI): domain Eukaryota; kingdom Metazoa; phylum Arthropoda; class Insecta; order Hymenoptera; family Ichneumonidae; genus Cryptus; species Cryptus armator. Next base: position 6,605,964 of record OZ020235.1, read on the forward strand.
CATTGATTTTTTTTCCGATAACATTAAAGGGGCAATTAAATGCAATGACCTTTTTCCGTTGTTTTTCGTAATAAACGATAATCACGAACGTCTATTGTCAATTAATTTTCATCCAATTTTGGTGAGCAATTCAAAAGTCGCGCAATGTTTGGCTCCATTGTAATATTCCCTTTGAATATTGCAATACCGTACGCTATATCGTTAATTGCCATTGAAGCTCTTCAAGTACCATTTTTTTAAATTGAGGGTTCAATTTGCATGAAAACCCAAATGGCGTATGGAAATAAATAGAAATTGGGTGACTCGCATTATCCCCGTTTATTTCAAATTAATTCCCGACCCTTCCTCATCGAGTGGCTTTCCAAAAAAAGCATCCCGAGTCCCCACTCGAGTTTTTTCATCGTGGGCGTCGAGTAGACCTTGACGCTCGTTCCCTCCACTAAATCTCCGCGGTCGCGCAACTGTGTGAGAAAAAAAAATGCCGTACGGAAAAATTTAAATCGCGACACATGCGCGGACCCTAAACGTTCGTTCTCGATGTCCAAGGTTGACCCCATCGTCATTGCTTGACATGAAATTTTTTTTTTTTTTTTCTTTACGATCCAGAATTGTAATGGTTGAGGAGAAAAAAAAAAACAAAGTCGCGCGGCTCCGATATCCATACACACATACCGCTGGCGCGCGAGATGTTTACCTTCAGCTATTTCGCCAACTCAAGCCAACCGGTATCTCGTTTCTTTTCTGTGCCTCTCGCGGCTCGCTTTCTCATCGATCGCGCGATCGGTGCCTCCTGCCCAGAGGGCAACGCGATGGATATACAACGGACTTTGACGAAGACCCGTTGAAACTTCTCGTACTGTAAAGCGAAGAAGCGACTCGCTCGCGAAGTAGTGCGTCCAGCACGTCTGTTTGCTTAACAGGGTTGCAAAGTTTTAACGACGTAAATTACGTGAGGACGAAAGTTCGTGTCTCAAAATTCGATACCATCCGGTTGGAAGGATGCACGGGAAGGCAACAGAACCGGTTGATTGAGTGTGTATATAGTTTTAACGTAGAAGGTGTGTAGCGTTGAAAGTCTTCACGAAAGCGAAGAGAAGAGATTCCCCGCCGGTGCTGCCGCCTTGCGATGGCCTCTTCTAGCCACTTGCACGTTTACATCGTATATAAAACTAAAACTTTTTTTTCTCAAAGTCGAGATACTCGAGTCGAAAGGAAATGCAATTAATTGGAATCCAGGATTTTTCTCGTGCACCAATACCAATACTAACCTCACTTTTATGTATGTTCTGTATAAAATACTGTACACAGTTTTATATCGAAATAACTCTCGCTGCGATCAAAAGAATTCGCTAGTACACCATTGAGGCGCGTTGCCCCTTTATTGCGTACCGTCGTATCGTGTTTTCAGCGACTTCCAATACGTTCTATGAACCTTCCGCATCTTCGCTTTTCTCGGCTTCCTATAAATTTTATTTCGAGTGACGGATACAGATATCCATGAAAATACGACTTTCTTCTGCAGCTCGACAAAACATTATTGCAAAAGTTTGCAAAAAGAGGCATCCAGTCGATTCGTTAGAAGTTCGGAATTATATAAATACTTGTTGTTCAAATCCGAGGGCAACTTTTTTGCGCCGTTAAATCAAATTAATTGAAGGAGTAGTTGAACAAAGTTGAAAGTAGTTAAGAAGATAAACGTTAAGAGTGACAAAACAAAGTCGCGAAGTAATGCAAATATTGAATTTATTAAAATTCGTCCTTTAGGTCTCTTTAAAAACTCTAAAAAAATGCCTTCCGTACTTTATACTATATCGATAATGTGTCTCGAGAGACTGCTTCCTTACATCCAAACTTTTCAATTTCACTGTAATCAAATTTCAAAATATTGATCTTTCGCGAAGTTTCGCTACGATGAAGACATCGAGCGTCACAAACTCATGTCTCGTGTTCTAAAGATAATTTGTTCTAACGAAACGAAATTATTTAAGAATTGTCGAAAATCGATTTACGATATATTCGCCGATCTTTTCTCAAAAAAAAACACACATCATTATCATCGATCATCTCATTTAACTAAATTCAATTCAATTTAACCTCAAATTCAAATCGGCCATTAATACGGATGAATTTGTATTTTTTTTTTTTTTTCGCGTCGTTCAAAATAATTTTACGAACAGTTTTCAGTAACAGTCGGGGATTTTAAACTATTGTTGTCAATAATCCAACAGTTTTATTAATCGGTTTATTAAGACGATATATGTATTACACACAGTAAGCTTTCGGGAATCACGAAGTATTTTATAACGCTATTAGAAGTTTTCGGTTTCTTAACGGTTTCATATTACGAACTTTATATTGTGTAAAAAGTCGCATAAAATCTTCGATATAACCGGCGAACTTTCGATAAGTTTCTCCAAACTATTTTCGTACGAGTCTCGAGTGCGAGAGAGACTTACTGGAAGGAGCGACACCGAGTGCCGGTGCTTACTAATGGTCGGCCCGGTTTTCTCGTGTGTCCGCTCTCGCATAGTCGTATAATTTGAAAAGCTTTTTACAGTCAGAGATTGTATAGCGGTGTTGCATGTATATATTGCGGTTTCACAAACCCGTCCGATGACTGTGCGTTATACGCCTCTGAAGCCTGTGCTATTATTAATTATTAAGCGAGCGAACGAGTTCTCCGGACGGCAGAGTGTTGCGCGGCCTTCACGACGGAGCTTTTTCACCATAGTGAACTCTTCTTCGTACCTATATACGATTGTTTATCGAATACATCAGCTCGCTGTCTACTCAGTCAAAATGCTCTCCGATCGCTACACTAAAAGTCATTCATTCGATTATTTATTTTTTCTTTTCAGCTGAAGGTATGATTGCCCTCCTAATAAATGGACTATTGCTTGTCGGCTTTGGTATCGCAGCCAGACCCGCCGAAGTTATGGTTTTGGGACCGGAATCACGCGCCACTTTACTCACCGATCGCGATGTATCGGCTAAAAGATGTCGATACAGCAGACCGGTTGCATCTATGCTACAGGCGCAATGCCACGATCTCGGATTGACTGAAATTCCTCGTTATCTAAAGACTGACGTTCAGGTGAGAATATCGAACGACGATACGGAAACAGAGTTATAAAAATATCAATTGAATTTTTTTTTTTTTTCTCGAATTTACGTATATCTTCGCGTTATTAAATTTTTCTGCGATCGCTGTTTGTTTAATTATATCGTAACGCAAAAAAATTGGAAACTTTTATGCATAAACAGATACATTACATTAGATATACAATATTAATGAAAAAACAACGTACTTTTATATTAAAATTAAAGTAAATGATTTGAAGTAATGTATCGATTACAGTTTTTAATATATCGTATACTTATTTTTCATCATAATTATATAACAAATTTAATGTACGAGTTGATGCATAAAAATTTTATCGGTACATTAAATTTTCAGCAAATTTTTTTTCGGTACACATTTTTTGTAATTATCGATTTAAAAAAATTGGATATGAAAAAAAATATTACCTCCGATCATCAATTACTGTAGTATATGAAGAAACTAAATAATCTGGAATTGTTGTTTTAATTTTTTTTTCGTTATTTTTTTTTTTTTTTATTTTATCGATGGATTTAACGATTTAAAAATATTGTATATGAAAAAAAAATTACCTCCAATCATCAACTACCTGTAGTATATGAAGAAACTAAACAATTTGGAATTGTTGTTTTAATTTTTTTTTTTTTTTTTTTTAGATTCTCGATTTCACGAAAAACAGATTAAAGAGATTGAAGAACGATACGCTTTCGGCGTATACGAGTCTCGCCTATCTGTATCTCCAAGACAATTTCATTCTGTCGATCGAGGAGGGGGCGTTCGGTAAACTTCGGAATTTGCAAGTTCTCGATTTATCGAGAAACGCCTTTCGGCGCTTTCCGATGAGTACGTTGGCGCTGCCATTGCTGAGAAGATTGTACCTCAGTACCATTGAGGGATTGGAGGATTCCGGAGGATTGGACGATATCGCATTCGAATCAACTTCGCTGACGGAAGACTCGAATCTCGAATTTCTCGACTTATCGCACAACAGACTGACGCGACTTCCGTCTTTCGGAAGTTTGCCACTGTTAACGTATCTCAACGTTTCCGAAAATTCGATAGTATCCGTGAGTTCGGAACAATTGGCGTCTTTTTGTTCATTGGAAACTTTGGATCTTTCGAATAATCCGATTAAATTTGACGAATCAACGTGCGATTGTCAAATGTCCAACGCATGGATAACAACGCGAAGAATTAAAATGAAACCGAAAAATTTCGTTTGCGGCACCGACGACGCCAGCTGTACGGAATTTTCAACGGATGTTCCGTTATTTTCGAACGATACGACAAAGGTATTCGAGTCTTGTCGGGAAATTATAACAACGCGAGCGGAATCGGCGAAAGCGCGATCCACTTGGATTCTCGTCGCTTCGTGCGTCGGTGCGTCCCTCGTCTGTCTCTTCATTATTCTGTGCTGCATACACAAGCGTAACAACAGGAAAAAGAAACGCCAGAGATTGAAGCAACAGAAGGAACAACAGCTCGCGGCTAACAACGCGAACACCGAACTTTTGAATGGCAATATGCCGCCGGAACAGACGTGAGAGATCGGAAGATCGTCGGGAAGCATTTATCGAGCTTTCGTTCGATTTATTTCGTCGTTTGTTTTCATTTGTTTTTTGAAATAAACTACGAATACGCGCGGTTATTTGTTCCTCGTCTCGGTGAAAAATACAAGAAAGGAGTGCAACAGATGGTCGACCGTGGAAGAGGCGATGGTTCCCTTTTTTATCGACCCTTTGGTCACCGGCGAGAAGAGATTGATGCCGAAACGCGTTGAGTTCGTTGCGCTTTTCAGCGTCAACTAAAAGTTCGGACGATCGTTTGTGGAACGAAATTTGGGTTTAATTTTTTTTTTTCCTGTAAAATGTTCGTTCGGTGAGCCTCTAGCGATTTTTTTTTTCATTCGTATCGACGTCGGAATCACTGTTTTTTTTTTTTTTTTTCGATAAGAAACATTTTTCATTATTTATATATTATAAATTATCGTTAAAATTCGCGAAAGGCTCTACCAAATAAACAGTCAATGTGTAAAATGTATGGGGCTACATGTACTTCAAAAAAATGATTCCAATATGTAATATTTAAAAAATAATGTTTATTGTCAATAAAAAAAATATCCATCAACGTTAGGAATACATAATCTCGTAATTTTTTTTCATCTTCTGACTGTTCTTATAACTAAACATTTTTTTACGTATCACAATATTTCGGAACGCTGAGAATCGAATGAACGATGACGAGGGGCATCGTTTCAATAACGGAACGCGAATACAATAATTTTTTTAAAATGTGATGTTTATCCGATACGATTTTTTTGCCAGCAATCAATCTATAGGACAGCAATCATCATTAGCGTTTTGGCCGCTTGAGGTTCGTAAATTCTGCGATGATATCCGGTTCAATATTCAACGAAGCCGCCAATTTTTCGATGTTTGGCAATATTTTATGGAATCTGTTGTAAAGCGACGCAGAAGATCGATGCCTCAATTTCTGTAACATGAAATTCATTTAAAATCATTTGTAAAATAAACAATTTCGTTGCATCGAAAATTAAAAAAAAAAAAAAAGAAAAAAAAAATCACATACTTTGTATTTACTCATTTCCTCAAAAATCTTTCGTCCCTTCGCTATCGCGATGGATTGTGTCTTCACGAGATACTTTATTATTTCGTTTGTTTCCGTATCAGTATACAACGTTCGATTGTTGCTATGACTAAAAATTAACAAATCGTGAAAAAAAATATCTAGAAGTTCGTTTAAACATTTTAATTTTTTTATTTCGTATACTCACGTCTCGACGGGCTCTTCACATTTGATCGGCAGGTCATCGGAACTGAAAGAGCTTCGAAAGGCTTCGTCTCGCTGACGATTGTTCGAACGATTGTTTGATACCTTTTTCGACGCCGACTTCAATTTTGACGTCTTTTTCGCTGGAAACGCTGACGAAATGTTCGAACTCGTGTCCGAGTCTACCGATGATTCTCGATTTCTACTGTGTTTTTTATGTTTCCATTTCGTGTTTCTCTTATCGCCTTCTTTGCGGGTCAATGATTTTTTAGTTTTATTGCGATCTTCATATTGATCAGATGTCGTACGAGTGTCGTCGTCGTCATCGTCATCATCATCACTTTCGTCTTCCGTTTCGCTATCCTGTATGAGAAGATCGTTCAAAACAGCTTCGGCTCTGAGTTTCCTATTATTATTGTTCACCAATTTCACTGATATTGCATTCAATTCGGCTTGACGAGCGACGTCCTCGCGATGTCTACATATAACATCATTTTTCGTTCTTTCAGTGACTCGTTCTTTAGTTTTTCCCGTTATTCCCGTCTCTTTGAGAATATTTCGACTCTTGGCATTCGCTCTGCTGGATTCGCGTCTCACTTCCGACGAAGAAGTTTTCGTAAATTTACTTTGTTCGCTCGCTGCATTTTTGCTCGCCGCCGGGTGCTTGTTGAACGAATTCTTACCGTTTTGCCGATATTCCCTTTTACCGATTTTCGATGCTTTTTTATCGTTTATAGATTTATGCGAAACAGTAGACTCGCGTTTTTCTTTGTTTATTGGATTAATACTTTCGTATACTTGATTATCTGTAGTTTTTACGTTTCTTCTTCTAAAAGTTAAGGTACTGTCTTCATCGTCGGACGACAACAGTGGGATAACATCACAGCGATCGAAATTTGCACAGTTCCCTGTACACGCGACGATTTTTACAGATTTTTTCTTATCTTCTTTACCGATCCGTTCCCGACTTCTATGCTTTTCTATTGGCGAGTTAATTTCGTCGGAAGACGAATCGCCGGATAGAATGTCTGCTTGAGTTACTGTGCGATGACGTCCCGCGCAACGACTCGGTCCCGGTTCGTTACCGCTATCGTTCTTCCGTTCGTTCTCACTGGATGAAGGCTCTTGATGCTGAAAGTGTGCGCGCGATATCAAAACTTCGTCGTCACTCTTATCAGTTTCGCTTTCAATGGGTACTCTCGGTTTCGACATCGGCTTCAATGCATTTTCACACATTCGCAAATGATTTTTGAAGAATGGATTATAAAGTTTAGAAGAATTTGGTACCTTATTGCGAGAGTTCTTCGACGTCGAGAAATTCCCCGTCGAATTATTTTCCGAATTCTTCGATGATCGCGACGCATCCGGCGGCAACTTACTCGACTCTAAACCGTTGCTGACCAATCGTCGTTCGCCGTTTTTGTATCTCATATACTTGGCGGCGGTATCATCATTGTCGGAGACGTTTAGCATCGCGATTGGTGGAAACGGTGAATTCAAACGTTTTCGCGTTTTTTCCGTCCGAGAAGAATAGTTTTCGATGATCGTGGACGCTTCGGATAATGTGGGGCTCGTCGCCTTTTTTTCAACGTCCGAATATTTCGACGCGTTAACTGATTCGGCGTTCGTACATTCGCGTGACACGGATGATTTAGTGAATCCGTCGGGATCCCCGGACAACACGACGGTAGGTATGTCGCTCCCGGTGTCCAGAGTGGTAGGGGTTCGCAGATGCTTTTTTCTTCGACGATCGAGTATCTGTAACTTTGGCTCGACGAGCCTTCGATACTCGGAGGAACAACAATTTTTTTCATGGCCGTCGATCATAGACGCCGCATCGCCGTCACCGCTTGACATTTTCATCGCAATTGCTTGGGGATTCATTACGGGCAAAGATCTGAATACCGACTGAGATTCGTCTAACGGGGAACTAATATTGAGCGGATCGACGTCGTCATTTCTCGGCGCAAAAGTTTTTGCCGTATCCCTAACGACACCGACGATTGACGACGTGTGACGATTGTTCGACGGAGATATATTGCTCGGCGAGATCGGTTGATGATTTAACGACGCAGGTAGTTGCTTTTCGATGTCCCCAACGATACCAGAAAGATCCGAAGTCATCTCGGGAAATTCGGTAGGCGGAGTAAAAAACGTATTTACGGAGCCAGAAGTCATTGGTGCCGATGTAGTAACTTGTGCGTTCAACAAACTAGAAACAAAATGCATTTTTTAACAATATTATGGTTATTTAGCAAATTGCACTGTGTCCTTCTAGTGTAATAATAAATTAAAAAATTCTTACCTCGCACAGTCGCAGGACCCAAACAAAAAATGGCTCATTAGGCACTCGTCGTGCATAAAGTTGGGACTCAATCTGAAAACATATTTATTTATTTATTTATTTATTTATTGACGGAATAAAATCCTTTTTTTACAAATATACACAGTTTTTTATAAATTACAAAATTAATAATTAAAAAATCTTGAAAAAAAAAACATTTTTTAATAGTAATAAACGGAACTAAATCGCAGTTACGAACAAAGTGCTACAAACTTGTATGGCTCCGGATCTACGATTTTAGATTCTTCGACGCATTGCCAGATAAACTGGACATCGTATACTTTTGCGCCCGACCAATCGTAATCTGTATAATTGTCGACCTGAGTGAATTTTATCTGTATGAACGGATCGCTGGAAGATACATCTCCGCCGTTTGCCTGAAATGCAAAAATAACAGAATATTATGAAGAAATCCTCTACTGTAGAAAAGTCATTAAAGTAACATAATCATTCTTACTACAATCAATATTTTGAGTTCTTCCAATTCTTTTTCGTCAATGCGACAAAGAACGAATTTTATCGGTTTGTTACAGCACTGAAAAAGTGACATTTTAAGAAATGTCAAAGATCGAAGATATCGGTATTTTTTGGCTCATGCGTTTAATTTATTCATGTTTGCCGAAAATTGTCGCACCGAGAATCGATTTGCCGACACAATAATTGTTCGCGCTGAAAGAAAAAAAAAAAAACACGGATTATTTTAGTGACGAAATGGAGGTTATGTTTGAATGTGTCAACAAGAGATTTTCAATGTTCACCGAGACGAAATTCACAGATGCGCAAGGATATAAACACGACACACAGTGCCCTTAACGCGGGAGAACAACCAGTCTAACTTCGAAACATAAGTGAATCGCAATTTATTATAAACTAATCATAAAATAAAAGACAAAATTGATACGTTAGTTATTGCATTTCGTACGAAACAAATAGAGATCTTTCGTCTTTCTTTCTTTTTCAATTCGGTTGGGCCAGTAACTGCGCAGCGATACTCTAAACTGGCCTCTGACTGGTCGTCGTGCCGGCCGAGTCGTGAAATAAAGAAACGATTCACGAAAAAGCGGCTTTTATCGAAATAAACGAAGAAATATAATAAATGTACGTAAGTAGGGAACTCTTACTATTGCAGGAGATGAGTGACGAAAAATGTATTTTGTCGGAATAAACGAATAAACGTAAATATACGTACAGAACTCGTATTATTATTGTAGGCTGAAAGCTACTGAAACTGTGAACTGCCGTGAACACCGCGTGAAGCGTAAAAAACCGCGCGTAAATGAAGTGAATAATCAGGTTCGACAACCTAAGAGAAAATCTTTTATTTTTCGATGTTTTTTTTAATATTGGCAGCAGTTGCTATCTTAATTTGTCTTAACTCTTGATGACAAAACGCGTAAGAACAACGTACATACGAGGAAAACTCTTATCTGTCATGACATACATGTTTGTAATTATTGCTCTATTATAGTGTACTTAATGAGCAATTTTTATGCAGATATGACTAGTCTCCTGTGTGACGCATATTCGTAACAGCGAGACTTGCTTGCCGAACTCGCGACAATCGATTCGTAAGTGCCTTGTTTGCCGAATTATTCGTTTTTTTCATGCATAATACAGACCGTTTATACTTCATACTACTAGTACCATTTCACAGTAAGAATATTATTGTCATTATTGTAAAATAATGGTAAATTTTGCTTGTTCATTATTAATATTGACATTACACCCTTATCTAATCTAATATGACGTTGAGGACTTATAAGTATATTTTGTTAATTGTATTGCGTATTTGACATATTTTAAAAGGAGGTAAAACATAGATCAAGTAATCTTCTCTTTTGCATGTGGTCGATAATTTTTTTACCATTGACTGATACGACGAAAAAAAAAAACTTCCAAAAAAAAAAAAAGAAATCAACTTCGTAGTTTTTGTTACACTTCATACCTTTAAACGTATATTTATTTAGTAAAACATGTCAAGTATCAAGTTTTTTGATAAGTGCTCAGAATGCGGGACACTCGGTGCCGGCGATTAGCCTTATCAGATTAATTCCTAATCTCTTTCCACAATCATCATAAATATTGACAAAATCTGTATAACTCTCTTCGTTATACAAATAATTTCTCCGTTTTACTCGAATTCTTGTTGAGATAGAATTTACTTCAACTTAAGGTCAATAGCCCATATATCCTCTTTGAAAAATTGCGAGTCACGCGAGTCATTCTTACAAAGTAACGATTACAATGAAAAAAAAAAAGAAAGTGAATACAAAATAAAATCACTGGAGTTTTCCGAGTATTTATCGACATGCAAAACGATACTTGCGCGTACGTCTTGAGAATGGAAATTTGTACGGACTTATCACACTCTACACACGCACACCGATCCAGTAGGGGAGCTTTATTTCAGCTCTTCTTGTTATTCGATTTATAATAATTAATATATTATTATAATCTGTATAGTTCGCGGTCGCGCGTATATATCATCGCAAATGTATTTAACACGATGTGTACTTACCAATGAAGACGACTTATCAAACGTATAATTCTTAAATTCTTTTTTTTTCCTCTCAATTCCCAGTGAGAGAGCTTTGGATCGAATAAGTAACAACAAGTGATTGAATTTTGCGAGCCGCATAAGTAGCGCTTCGTAAGTGACCGTTCGCGCTGTTTTCAGCGAGAGAAAGAGAGAAACGTTGCGATACGAAATGCTAATCGGGAGAAGCCGCGAGCCGCGCGCGCTCAGTCTCTGGCTAGTTGCGTTCCATGTACGGACACGGTGTCGCGGTGTTCTGACAAAGTTTCGCCGTCGTCTTTAACAATCCCGTAAATTGACCTGCGAATGTTTTATATTAATTAACACGCGTGTCGAATCGTTAAATTTGTTTGGATTGAAAAAAAGTTTATGACACGGTCAATTGTTAGTTCGATTTGTCGTACGGTTATGACTTCGACGAACTTTGCATGGTCCCAAAGGTTCGTACCGTGTCACAGGGAGAAAACAGACCGCAGTGAAAGATAATATTCGAGCTTCGTGAGGCTCGTGTTTCCTCGTGTTTCAGTACAAAAGAGGATATATACATGTAGCGTATCTTCGCAACGGCTGATCGCCTTCCAACTCGAGGGAGACGAGGAGTAAATATGATTTTTTTTTCATCACACCAACGCAACTACCGTAATAATCTGTAGAACGCGTGTGGCTCTGGAAACAGGGGCTATCGGCGAGTGTCATGACGAAACTTTCGGCTCGGAAATAAAGTGTCCTGTCTGTTTAATCGCTTATTATTTATTACGATTGATTCTTCATTCGTTTTTCCTTTTTTTTTTCGTCACTCTCTCGATTCTGCCGAACGCGAAATGAATTCGCGGAAATATTTTACACGTGTCAACGTCGCGAAAGCTGAGATGTTTTATTTTTTTTTTGACCTTGACGTGCAAGTTTAGTACGCGAAAAAAAAATAGGTTAACGTTGTCGGAGATCGTTAAGTTCGATGTTAAAACTGTTAATTTTGCAATAATCGTCGATATTGTTGAGAAAATCGCTTTTGATGGTCGTCGTCGCTATAATTAATCGTTTATTCGGTGCTATTTATGGACATGACCTACGACGTGATTAGCAATTCCATCATTGCGTCTGGTACACGCACACATTTTTGCGTCACATTTATGTCGCATTGATAATGGATAGTTGCGAAAGAAAAAGACGGCAGGTCAGTTTCCAAGCTGACGTACCAAATTTAGCATCTAAATACTAGTCCTAGCGTTATCAGATTTACGCCCCAAAAATACTTTTTGTGTAGCAATCGATTTGTTTTCTCTTTAGGTTATGTGTAACATTTGTCACGGCCGCTTGTCCAGGATCAAGCGATCAAAATGGTAAGCAAATTGCCGCAGGAATTTCGACGGTACCAGCGGAATCGAAATCAACTTCGGCACATATTCAAGGAAACTCAGCGAGTGTTGGAGGTCGTGACGCTTGAGAATTTCTTTCCGGAAGGTGAGAAAGTCGTTTCATGAATCTGAGAAAATTGCGTTGAGGTCAAAGATTTTTTTGTTTTTTTTTGGCAGAAAAAACAAAAAAATTTGTTTCACGCTATTTCAATTAAGTTAAATTCATAATATACAAAATATACACGCGAATATCAATTATTAATATTTATGCAAATTTAATAATAATAATTGTTATTCATATTCATGCAAATATCGATTATTATTATTATTATTATTATTATTATTAATATTCATGCAAATATTGATTATTATTATTATTAATATTCATGCAAATATCGATTGTTATTATTATTATTAATATGTATGCAATTATCAATTGTTATTATTATTATTTATTTGTGATAAATAATTTTTTTAAATTTTTTCTCTCAGAGAATATAATTGACGAGCTGCTGCCGTCGCTGACTCTGGATCGCCTGAATTACATACTCTACAATCATCCCTCGATAGTAATTTGCGGTCAGGACAGCAAGGCAAAGGCGGCGCTCGTGAATAATCTCCTAACGACGGAGATATTGCCGGTTTGCGATGGTCGTTGGCGTTGGATAAAATTCGGTTACGGCCACGCGAATCACGTCAGTCTAACGCTGGGACTGGAGTACGAAGTATTGGAGAGAGTGCAGGCGAACGAGAAGCCATGGAAGACACTGCCGATCGACGATCTCACGAGATCGGGTAACGACGATGCGAATTGTCCGACGATATTGGAGGTGAAACTCGACAGACCGGTGCTGAAGGATGGGGTCCAGATATTCGTAGTACCGGACGTCGGAGCGATAAAAGTATTGGCGAAAGGTTCACTCGGTGTATTGCCGATATTTTTATACGCTTTCAGCGATTATCCGTTAACCGAGGAAAACATCGCGGAACTTCGAGATCTGAAGGAAACTTATCCGTATAATCCGGTGCTGTTTGTGTCGTCGTTGGCGAATATATCTTTCGACAGCGTGGATGCCGATTTAACGGAATCGGAACAGCATCGTTTGCAGGGTCAAGTAGATCCGAATAGTCCCGGTTTTGCGGCTAAAGACGACGAGGGTATAAACATCGATAACATTAATTCTCTCGGTCTCACATGGATCGATCAATTGGGTTCGTTGGGTTTCATGAGAATGGAAGATTCCGTTGAAGTTGATAGGATGACTTGGTTCGTAAGCGGACAATGCGTGAGTTCCAGCGGTTTGATTGATTCGTATAAAAAAATGGATCGCGTTCTGTACTTCGTTCGCGGCTGTTTACAAAGTTATCTCGTAAACGCGAGTAACATACTGAACGACGTTCACACGACGAGTCTGCGAAAATTTATTCTCAGCGCTTTCGACATGGCGCGCGAGATTCAGATAACACCGAGAAGAATACAATACGCGCAACAAAAGGAGAACGAACTTTACACGAGTCTCATGACGGTCGTCAGCAAGAATCAAGAGGAACTTACAGATTTGATACAAAACATTATTCAAGAGATGAAGGATAACTTGCAATCGGAAAACATTGATCCGAACGAATTATCGGGTTCGTTGTTAGAGGAGAGCGAAGGTAGCGAATGGGCGAAAACGGTACGCACGGCGACGGCGGATGTGCAAAAAGTAGTTTTAGGAAAATTGAGCGACAGAGTGGGATGGCAGCTTCTTAAATCGGTCAATTGCCTTCGGGAAACATTCGTCGGTACGCTTCAGCGATGTTTATTGAGTCTCGAGAAGAGCTACGAACACGATAGCACGCCGTTGGCCAGCGACGCTCTGAAACAAGTATTGTCAGCGGCTTACAGCGTTGAATTGCACAATTCGTCGCCGTCTCTTGTTTCTTCGTTTCTCGAGCGCGTTAGACAACTATTCAAATCTCTTCCGCTACCCTGGTCACCGTCACCGACTCTCGACGCTGCTTGGCGAAGACGCGTTACCATCGATGTGCTGAATTCATTATCGGCTGCGAGACTCGCGCGTACGATATCGACACAATTTCGCGACAAAATTAAATCGTCTCATGACGCGTTTCACGCGGCGTTGAGATCGTTGGAGAATCATCATTCGGGAAAACTTGAGAGAACCGAAGAGCAAAAAGTCGCTATACGGAAAATTCACGCGCCGAGATTGGCGAAACTCGCTCTCGAATCGACGTCGATGAGCGATATCGTTCGCTTCGGTATTCCGCATCAGGGAAAAGAAATCGGTAGAGGACAGTACGGAGTCGTTTTTGCTTGCGACGGTTGGGGCGGGGCGCCCGGACCGTGCGCCGTTAAATCGGTCGTTCCACCGGATGAGAAACATTGGAATGATCTTGCGATGGAATTTTATTACACGAGATCGATACCCGATCATCCGAGAATCGTAAAACTTCGAGGCTCCGTTATCGATCACTCGTACGGCGGTGGATGCGGAATCGGAGCGGCTGTTCTTCTCATTACCGATCGCATGAGTCGCGATCTCTACTGCGGCATACGCGCCGGTCTCACGTGGTTCGAGAGAATCCAAATAGCCATCGATGTTCTCGAGGGTATAAGATATCTTCATTCTCAGGGATTATTGCATCGCGATATTAAACTTAAAAATGTTCTACTCGACACGGATAATCGAGCGAAACTAACGGATCTTGGATTTTGCATAACGGAGGCTATGATGTCCGGAAGCGTCGTTGGCACACCGGTTCACATGGCACCGGAACTACACTCCGGACATTACGATAGTAGCGTCGATGTTTATGCATTTGGCATTTTATTTTGGTACATATGCGCCGGACACGTTAGGATGCCTTATGCTTTCGAACAGTTCAACAACAAGGAACAGCTCTGGATTAGCGTCAAGCGCGGTAAGCTATTTTATTTTCTCTTCGATTATTTTTAATTCGTATATAAAATTTTCTAAATTAAAGATTTATCAAACGACTTTTGGACAATCATTTTTTTTAAAGTTTGTTGCGGAAATGCAATTTTTTCGATAATTTTGTTTTCTGCTCGTTGTTAGTGAAATTCATTGATCAATTTGTTATAAATGTAAATAAATTAATTAAAAATTAAATGGGAAATTAGCCAGAATTTCGAGGATAAAAATACGAATTATATTCGACAAAGTTGCATCGGACGCAACAATAGAGGTGTTTAGTTATGGTTTTTTTTTTTTCTTTCATTTCTTTAAAGTATATTGCGGAAATGCAGATTTTTCGATAATTTTGTTTTTCGCTCTTTGTCAGCGAAATTCATTGATCAATTTGTTGTAAAAGTAAATAAATTCGTTAAAAATAAAATGGGAAATTAGTCAGAATTTCGAGGATAAAAATACAAATTATATTCGATAAAGTTGCATCGGACGCAGAAACAGAGGTGTTTAGTTACGGTTTTTTTTTTTCATTTTTTTTAAATAAGTTGCGGAAATGCAATTTTTTCAATAATTTTGTTTTCTGCTCGTTGTTAGCGAAATTCATTGATCAATTTGTTATAAATGTAAATAAATTAATAAAAAATTAAATGGGAAATTAGCCAGAACTTCGAGGATAAAAATAAGAATTATATTCGATAAAGTTGCATCGGACGCAGAAACAGAGATGTTTAGTTACGGTTTTTTTTTCTTTTTTTTAGGTCTCAGACCGGAGCGGTTGGCCCACTTTGACGATGAGTGCTGGAAACTTATGGAACAATGTTGGGCCGGTGAGCCATCGCGTCGTCCGTTGTTGGGTGCGATACTTCCGAAATTGGAGTCTATACGGAAGAAAGCGGAAAGAGGCAAGTCGTTACTCGAGATCGACGAATTGGCGCAACAGGAGGACAGTCCGACGACTTGCGAAACGAGAAATCCGGCACTGGCATTGTCAGAGCCAAACAATCAGAGAGGTGCTACGTCGAGTCCCCATCCGAGGCGAAGACCTCTGAGAACCCTTAAGCGTCCCGGCCTCCCAATGACTAATATCTTTCAAACGAGCGTATGTTCTAATCTATACATACAAATGCGCGAATTTTAATTCCATCGACTACGAGAATTTTTCCATTTATAGTATGTATATATATATATCGCTCGTAGTCCAATGCTTATTTATGGTTTTACCGTCTGACTTTTTTAATTCACGACTATCGAAAGAAAGACAAAAAGATGAAAAAAAAAGAAACGATCTGAATGATAAGACAATTTCAAGCTTCGCGGTATTTCAATAGCAGTATTAAATCGTAGAGAACACTTTTTTTTTTTTTTTTGTTTATTGCTAATCGTAATGAATTATTAGAAAAAAACAAAACACGGAACCAAAGCTAATTAACGATCCCGATTAAGCCTTAGAGATTTCTATGTAGAATTATGTAGTTTCGTAATATATGTTCGTTTTTTCTTTTAATCTATGATGATGACTTGTAGCTAAATTAAGTGTAAAATATCTTTTTTTTTCTCTATGTAATGCGTACGCGTGTGTGTGTCGTTTGGTTGATCGAATGGACAAGATTTTTCGGTCCTGAAAAGCTCTCTGATACACAACAATGATGACAATTAAACACCTCATACGCAGCAATGTGTCTCCGCAACCCGCTCACGATGCCGGAAAAAGAAAAAAAAAAAAACACAATTTTATTATGTAATCCGAAACGCAATAATCGTTCGTTGATTTGGACGACTATTTTTTTTTTTTTTTTTTCTTTTTCTTTAATGACTAATTGCCAAATTATGCTTGTCGCGAATCATTGTCGTGTGAATTGTATAGTAACGAAATGAAAAAAAAAAAAGAAAAAAAGATACACATTTATATTGGGTCTCTCGGCCTTCACGACGTTGTCGAACGCGAAAACGAAATATGTAATTGAAAATGAAAATTGTGTAAATGCCTTCTATTTTTTTTTTTTTTCTATGTGAAAAATGATGAAATAAATATTTTCCCAATTTCGTAATCGTCGTTCGTCCGTCGTAATTCTCTGCCTGTCCAACGCCCTGCAATTTTCTATGCTTTTTCATTTATTCTTTATTATCTTTTATAATATTTCATTCGCGTAGTTACAGTCGTCACTGAAGGATTGTCTCTTCCTTTTCAGACGATCGATTGAGCAGCTCGGAGTTCTGATGGTAACGGAGATAAGAATTTGCCAAAAGATGTAACGACCTTAAGACTGAATCTGGCGTCGAAATGCGTTAAAAGGCAATCGAAGCTTCTACACTCGTCGAAAAGGAACGATAACTCGGGGTTTGTAAATAATTGAAGATCCGTCTAATTATCAATTATGTACAACTCATTAAAAATGTTTCTGCAGATAGCCAGGGCGGCGACGCATCAACAAGACTCGACGAAGCAAGGAAGAGGAATCGTCTTCTAATCATCATTATTATAACTATTTTTAAACGGAAAGACCTTCGATTGTAATACATAATAGCTTTATTTTACACAACATTATAACGAGTTACGATCAAATGTAAATTGCATGATATTAATTAATAAGACTTAGCGATAAGTTTTTTTTCAACGTTCCATCGATCTCATTATTTTATCAAAGTGAAATTATCGTTTTTTTTTTTTTTATCTTCCATTCGTGTCGTTATTTATATTTTCCTCGTATTGCATAAAATATATATATTTTTTTTACACAAAACAGCGAGTCTCGTTAATTTTCCAAAAGATTATGCCAGGAGATCCAAACTGTTCTTTGCTTTTTCCAAATCGTGCAAAAATTTGTAGAACTGGCTGAGCGTCATTTCTGTAAATACGCTCGTTGTTTTTCCGCCCTCGTCGAGCAGCAGTCTCAGCTGAAGAAAAGTTTTGCCGACTTTGTCGGATTCGCTGCTTGCTGCGGTAACTGAAATTTCGTTTTATCCCGATTACAAATGATTTTATCATCCGAAGCGTCGTCGGAATTTCGTAAACGTAATTTTGACATTTAACCCTTGTACCGGTCGCGATCGTCAATGGCAACTTTGTTATTTCACTCGATTGATCAGAGTTCAAATTGAAAGTTGTGTACGTGTGAATAAAATTGATAATGACGAAATTGTGTCATGTTTTTCGAACGATTTATCGTCATTAACGCCTTTGAAAAACGATTAGCGATAACGGTTGTGTCACAGTTATAGGTTAATTCTCACCGCCAAACTTCCACGAGACATCGACGATTTTACTCGTAGGAATATCCATATCTTTCCCTAGAAATAAACTTCTCCTCTTCGACAGAGGCTATAAAAACGTGCGTTCAACAATTCTACACGTACTTTACATCGAGGAAACGAGGAGAGATATTGTCGCGAATTATTATACGAATATAAAAGTCATATGGAAGTTTCATGCGTGCGATAGATGCGCTATAGCCGTAATAAAGCGAAAGAGACGATAAATGAGTTTTCGTAAGTCGCCGCTCGTAGCGCTGAACCGTCGAAAAGCCGGCGAACTCTGTATCCCGCCTCCCGCCACTCCCGAATAGAACTACAGAAAAAGAAACAGGGAGCTAGCGAGGCGAGGTTGCTTTCCTGAGCCTCTATCGTGTTACAAACTCTGAGCCGATTACCAATTTTGTTCGGGAAAGAGTTAACGTTTGAGTCTTATACGAACGGGGGCGCAGGGGTGAGATTCGAGCCCATTAAAAGCGAGAGATACTCTAGCTTCTGCACTATAATACTTTATAGCGTAGTAGTACCTAGAATACTCATTCCTAGCGAAGGGTTTGAGAATCCAAGGGCGTTCAGTTGACTGCCGCTATATAACATAACTGCAGGAGTAATAGAAACATCAACCGGTTTTTATCGCCGTCGATGAATGATTCTCTTATACGACGGATGGAGCGTACAGAGAAATTTCGTAGCAAAAAGGGCTAAAAAGTCACTCGCAGTGGTATAACAGCCCCCGGCCCGCGAAACAACCGGCGGCATTTATTCTCGTGCGGAACGTAAGCTCCGGCGTAGAGATAAAAAAAACAAAAAGAAATTACCAAAGTTACGAGGTAGTTACCAGGTAGGCCACAGTACCGATAAATCTCTTTCGCCACGCGAATTTCCCCGTCCATCCGCCCTCGCATTCCAGGTAGAATGAATATAGCAGAGAGAGGATAAATAAAGAGAAGAAGGAAAGAAAAAAAGTAAAAAAGGAGAGCAGCGCGCGGATGAAGGAAGAGAAAGGGAGCGATGTAGATACGAAAAATACTCAAGGGCTGACGAAGCCTGGAAAGTAATAAACCGCGATGTTTCACCCCTCGGAGACGTGCATAAGGGTGGAACTCGAGGGAGAAATCGAGATGGTTACTTTTCCGGTTACGGAGGTAAATTTGCTAGAAAGATTTATCTCCCGTTTCCGAGCATTACATCTTCTTCTATAGATAACGCTTATAAGAGGTCAATGTACATATGTCGAGGGCAGTAAAGAGCAGTTATTGCAGCTCAACGAGAAACCGTTTCACACGAGTCAATTTTTTCGTCGACAGAAGAAAATTATTTTTCTTGCTGGATGATTGTTTTTTTTTTTTTAATAATAGAAATAATAATCCGCCTATAAAAAAAAATTATATGTGATTTAAATAATAATAAAATATCGTCGTTTTTTGCGTATATGATTTAAAAATTAAGGTTAATCCGTAGATTCGGGATTAATTAGCGTCAGAATAAATAAATAATATATAAACATCATAAATAAAGGAAAAAAAAAAATTGATTTTGCGAATTTGAAATTTAGTCGAAAAAAAAAGGCTGTTGTCGTTATAGTTGTAATTTGCACGTTAAAGTGCTTTGGAGTTAGGGAACGATCGTTCTCAAAAGAAGTTTAGGGGACGGGTCGTGAATAAAACACCCCTATCTCTGGCGTGTGGTGCCCAGACACGTGACCCTCCGTTGTCGTTGCTTCCTCTCCACCCCCTCCTCCTCCGTTTTTCGCTTTAAAAGATCCTACGAATCCTAGTAGCCGCTACGGCTTCTGGCGGCTGCTGCCGTCGTTGCTACTAGGTACTGCGAGAGCTCGTGGGTGGGTACAGCATGAGTTCTGTTCCTCTGTCAGGGCCTGAAGCCTGGTCAAGCTAAGCGCGTACTAGAATTCCCGGCAACATGGGTGGGGCGCAGATCGCTGAACGGTGTCGGCGGCAAAATATCCAGGCGCTTGCGTCATACGAGTTAACCAGGAGCGTGTCTCCTGGGTTATCCTTAAAACGGCCTGCCATATCCTATTACAACGAAATTTGAATCGCCACGGTGTCTATCGTTAATCTTGGCTCCCGTGACGCGAGTCACGGATGCGGGGCAACCACCCCACTTGTCATCCCCCTTTGCCACACACTTTCTCATGCATACATAAACTGGAACACCGCGGAGGATATATACGTCGTACTATATATGCTATAAATATAAGTGTCTATGTATAATCCCCGTCGGCATGGCCTCGATAAAGGATAACAAGCCAATTCTCACTTAGATGGAAAAATATAATGAAGTTGCTAAAGCAATTGAGACCAATTAAATTATTATAACTTATTTATAGAATTTACGAGGGGCAAACGTCGAGTACTTTTTTGTACCTTTCGAAAAGTATGTTCAATTAATTGCATCCGTTGCGAAACTAGTCTCGAGGACCATCGCGAAACGTCCTCTCGAATTTATTCGCTCTTCGGCGTGTACCGGGATAAAAAAAATTCTCATTAGTGTGTGAAAATTCTATTGGGAAAAAAATAAAAACGTCATATAGGAAATTTGAAAAAAACAAATTGGAATATCGGAAGTGAGAATGCAAGACTGGGAAATTGGCTGATTCGCTGCTTGATGAAACGTGCGCGATTGAATGAAAGAAACGACACTCGACTCGGAAGGTTTGGTTTGATCCTGTCGAGTGCCCCGAGTTTGAAATTATTACATTGTCCGAACAATGGAGCGAATAACGCGAGAAAAAAGAAAAGTCCCGGGCGCCGACAGCTCGGAAAATACGTACAGAAGCCATTGTAGTACCTTATCTTACGGGGTTTTCATTATCTATTTTTTTTTTGCGGAATAAAAAAATTCAATGAAAAATTAAACGCGAATACATTTTTGCACACGTGAAAAATGAAGGATTTTTCTCTAGAAATGTATTGTTAAACGTATAATCGCAAAATATTTCGTAGTAATATTTTTTAATGAAAATTTAATATTGCGATATGTATTTAAATTCGGTATGTAAATTATCGGAGGTCTCGTATAAATTGATTGATACCGGTAAACGGAGCTAATTAATTCTGTTGGAACGCGTTCGCCGCTGCTAAATAAAATAATTATCGAATTCATCGGAGTTTCCCCGGAATTCATCATCGTAACAATAAAATCCTCTCAGCTTCTGCCTTTCAACGAATAATCATAATGTATTCCTCTCGTATTACAATTTTACGAAACTAATTAGAAAATTGGATTTTGCTCATCGCTGACACGTAATGCTGACTACGAAACTCGGGGAAACTTAGTTTTTCTTTTTTTATTCTTTATATATATAAATATATATATATATTTATAGACATAAGGTGAGTCAGTGGGTAGAGGTTGTACTTGATGTCTATTGAAAAGCGCCCCTCGGATCGTACCAGAGGAATCTTCAGCACTGTGAATCTGCGATGCTGGTCCTGGCCTCGGTACACATTCGCCTCCCACTACCCCTTTCTCGCGTGCGCGGCTTGGCATCTCCTCCCTTTCACCCATCCGTTACTTTTCATCCCCCCGTTTCTCTCCTACGCTGCTCGGGTATCCCACCACCGCCGCCACTGCTACCACACCAACCCCTATCTGCTTTTCATCTCTGTCGCTCCCGGTTTCCTCTCTCCCTCGCTAACCGAAGGCGTAGTAAGGGGCTGAACCGACCAGTGCATTTCACGGCGCGGTATCGGCGACTCGAGCTGCTTCTCCGGTGTACACTCCGGCTGCTGGCTGCTGCCGCTCTGGCAATAACCGCTTCTCTGTCTCTCGTGTGCTCTCGGCGGTTAACTTACCCCCGTTGCGGTGTTACGCACCGCGATACCGGACGACTCTTATTTACCGCACGCCTCTGTCGACGATTATTTTGCGCGGTCTCTGTGGGTGATCGACGTATCGTATATAAAAGCGCAACGGACACGCGGGTGTTTATATTTATTTTTCGAATCGAAAACAACAAAAAAAAAACAACGGCTATTCGTTTTATCATCTGATTTACAAGACGTATAAAGGATTAATCGAGGAAGATATTTGTATACGTAAAATCGTGTATGGAGTAGAATTAAAGGAGTACACGGTGACAGAGGATACACCTGTAATTGGGAGGTGGCAGGACTCTCCCGGGCAAATGATTACCAGGTAACAGAGAACTCACCTCGTTGCATAGTACCTTCGATGTCGTTGGACCAACATTTCGTCACACTAATCCTAGTCGTCGGATAAACAATTTTTTTTGTTTCTTTTCAATTTTCATTCAAATAAAACCCCAAATAACGTCAATTCACATAGATTCTTTGAACTGTGAACGTTACGCGAATGAGCAAATAAAAAAACGTATTTTTCGCCACGATAAATAAATTAACTTGCGACCGATGCCGCGCGGATGAATGGAAATTGTGAAAAAGAGTTTCCCGGATTCAATGCGAATTATTGCGGGAAGTCAGGTCACAGAGTTGATGAGTTTTTCACGAGATTAAAAAATTCATCAGTTCTCTCGAATACATCGCCCGATAAATGCATATGTTTTTTTTTTTTGTACCATTGTTAGTATCGATGTATTGATGACAAAAAATGAGTAAAAATTAAATAATTGATAATTGATACATATAATAAAATTTTTAAATATCTCATCGTATTATGGGTATTGGATTTCACTACGCGGAGTAGAAGTAAAAAAAAAAAAAAAAAAAAAATACACGTCCCACCGAAAGAATTTATAACGTTATCTCCATAAATCGTTCGCACATGATCAATGACTCGAACCGTCCACCTTAATCATCCGTGTGGCAGAGGATTTGCGATATAGCCGATGCCTGCGTGTAACGAGGGGGATCGTCGTGCGTTCCTTGGGGAGAAAGTTCATTGATTCGCTCGAGCTGTCACCGATAATTGGCTAGGTAACACCTATATATTATCGTCCCTCGTTCCAAATCTATATACTAACGCGTAAAAATGTATTTTATTACGAAAACTCCAGAAAAAAAAAAAAAAATCGAAAAAACAAAAATTGTGATATCAATTTACAATCAATCGATCGTTAACTACATTTCAGCGATAATAATAAAAAAGTTATTATTATTTATTACCATTGCTCTGCCTATCGTATTTACAATTTTATCGGCTTTTCGAAATTTCGCATTAAATCAAAGGATGTTTACCAATGAGGATTTTATTATTTGCTTCCCGCACGATGTTTATCGCGCGACATAAAATAATGATAAAAAATAACGCATAGCAAGTTATGTACGTTGAAATAAGTGAGTTCAAAGGTATGAAATTCATTGCGCTGCACCGTCGGTTCCGCGGGTGTTTATACGCAACGGGAGGGTCTATATCTATCCGTGACTTTCTCGCACCGTTGGCTTAATGATGCGTCGACCGCACCTGCAACGGTAGTTAATGACACGTAACCAGCGCGTGCGGGGTACAGGGAGAGAGAGAGGAGGGTGGGATTTGAGCCGTAATTCACCGATAGGACAGAGGACTCCAAGAGATCTCGCTGCTCTCTCTCGTCATTCCGGCGACAGCCAAGTGTCCTGAATATCGTGCTATTCTCATACCTACTGTTTCTGCTTACTGGCCTCTATCTAAATGCCTTTTGTCCAATATTGTTTTCTCCGCTCTTTTCTTCCCTATGTTCTCTATCTTTCTCCATCCAGCCATGTCCACCCCTTCGTTGAGCCATTCACCACCCGCGTGCCTATACTATATTGCCGGTTTTACTTCTCTCGTGTTCGTTCTTTTGCTTTCTCTCGACCAAGCCGTCGGAGGCTATGGCCGTACGGGCAATAAAACTTGTTAGGGATGGGTCTCGTTCCGTGGCCAACTGTTTCCTCGAGACCTTATTCTTCCCTCCTCTGTTTCCCCTTCCCTTTCTCTTCTTTGGCCCTCGGGCTGACGGCGAATACCCCTCCCGAAACCCGTTCACCGTTTCCTACGTCCTCGTTCGCGTAATATATTTATTCGAAATTGTCTAGCGTTGAAAGCATCGCGTATGAGAGAACAGCAGCTTCCCATTTATTCCGAGGAAAAACGAAACGATCCTCGTTTCAGATATAACGTATAGGTACCGCGTACGCTGTTCTTACTGTGCTTTCGTCGAATTGGTTCTTGTTATTTCATTTTTTTTCCTTTTTCTTTTATTTTTCTCTGTTTTTCATCCCTTTTCATTTAACCAATGGATAGACAGCGGACGCGCGATAGATCGAAAGATTGTCTTATCGCGGGCGTGATTTTGCGAATATGCAAATACTTGATGTATTTGATACGATATTCGATACGCGTTATTGGTTCTATTGTCTGCTCTCGTCGTATAGCCGACGACGCCGACACCGTTATATTGCCGTCACTATTTTTCATCCCTTTCTCTCTCTCTCTCTCTCTCTCTCACTCTCTCTCGACACTTTATATATCTCTTATATTTTTATTGATACTACGTAGCAATCGTTCACACGCTTTGAGGATCGTCTTTCAATCCCCTTTTTCGCACAGGTGTTCCGAGCTTTGTGCCTAGCGTACCCTCTCTATTGCTCCCGGAGGCACGGATACCGGGAGATTAAACTTTTTTTTCTTTTTTTTTCTCCTCCGATCGCTCATAACTTCGAATTTCTATCGAGCATTTCTCACCGAGCGTGAACCGAGAAAGATTCAAAGTTCGTTGGTGCAGAATTTCAAAAGATTACGTATGCGAGATTTTTCATTCTTTTTTTTTTTGTAAACTTTTTTTTTTTTTTTTTTTTTTCGTCATCAATAAGAAATCGGTATTTGTCGAGGATAAGGGTTGGAAAATGAAATGTGGGTCAAGGGTTTGAGTACATAAAAAGAGATTGGATTATCACCTCTCGCGGGTGTCGTAGATTTTGAAAACGAGTGAAAACTGGTGAAGAGTGCGAGAGAAGAGGGGTATATAGTAGATGGATAGGATAGAAGGCGGTCGCGCACGGGCGCGAGCTCGTTAATTCTGCTTCCTGGCGCAAGATAACGACCTGCCCACCGCGAGACCCCTTCTTACAATTAGTCCGTCATTAACTACCCTTCGCAATAAGGGAATTATGATATATATATATTATATAATATATAATATATACATATCTTCAAATTTCAATATACATATATACCATTTATATATGTATATTTAGCTTCTCTACATAATATACATATATATACTTCTTATTCGTAAAACGAGTAATATAGAGTGACAGGAACAGTGAAAGAGCACTCGGCGCTGTTGAATTCTTAATCGTATGTATTAGGGAAACGAATTTAGCGTATTGTACGGTTGAACCATGAAAGGTTTCCCAACTATGAAAGGTATATATATAGATATATACATAACCATTTTTGATGCGTCGGACATTCCCCCAATCATTTGTCCGTACGCTTCCCGTCGGCGAATTATCCATCGGAAATTCTCGACCACGACGGATATAGATATATTATGAATTAATGGTCGATGGATGATTTCGAGAGATTTATGAAAATTTAGCATTTTAGTGAAATGATGCAAAAAATTTGGTTCCCGTCGTTCATCATTAACGAATCATTGCACCCGTGGTATTTCAATGAACGTTGAACCATTGAATTATTTTCACTACGCGTCGGTGGATAATTGAATATAAGTGAGAACGACGTCGAACAGAGAGAGGGAGAGAGCGACAGAGAGACAGAGAGAGAGAGACGGAGTGAGTGGGAGTAATGAATTGTAATAAAAGAGGAATCCGCAACGCTCTCGATGAATTCCCAGACGGGCTGCTGCAAGCACTGTTATATATACTCAACTGAAGCTCTATATATATCCGGTATATGGGGGGGGGGGGGGGGGGTAGTTTTCACGAGACTCTTTCACAGTTTGCACATTTCCTCTGGGGCTTCTATCGTTCCTCTCTCCATCCACGGATTTCTCTCTTTTTCTTTCGCTCAACGACCAAGTGCATCGGTGTACATACAACATCCCCGATGGACGAGAAACTAGGCGTTGTCGTGTTTTTTTTTTTTTTCCTTTACTTTTGCTCGGTCTCCGTGACCGCGTTATAACAATATTGGCCTCCGGCTATCCTCGCTATGGGAACATTCTTCTCACGCTCGCCGACGATCCCCCGAGATATTTTTATATTAAACACGCAAAAATCGAGGTGCTGTCAAACATTCACATAAACGGCATCGCTGAATATGAAGAGAAAGAAATGCCTTCACGACTTGTTTGCAATTAGAATCCAATCAAGAAAATTAACTAACTTCGCGATGTCTCGAGGGGAATTTATCGTTATTGGATAAACTAATGAATAGGAAGGAAAATTTATAGAAAAATTGGTTTTTTGCAATTAGCATCAAAGATAAAACTAATTACAAATCACAAGATAAATTTAAGGGTAAAAATCGATCTTTTAACAAATCGACGAAGAGCTCAAATTATAGTTAACATCATTAGTGTGCTAAATTCGTGTTTATGTCCGCAACTAATCAAAATAAAATAACAAATTTTGAGATGTTTCGAGAAAATGTATCATTTTTAGAAAAAACTAACGAATAAACTAATAAATGGGAAGAAGGGTTTATAGAAAAAACTATTTTTTTATTTTTTGGATCGAAGATTAATTATAAATCGGATGATAAATTTGGGGGTATAAATCGGTCTTTTTAGAAAACTACGAAGAGCTCAAATTAGTTTAACGATTAGTGTCATAGATTCATGCGATCGGACGAGACTATTTCTGAAGCCGGGAAATATCGGTTCGATATAATCGAATTATACTCTGTCGAGTCGTCTATGCCATTATCTTTTATCTAAATAGAGCTGAATTGCGCGAGAATAGGTTCCCGCTAAGCATAATGAAGGAATCAATGTGCTTTTTTTTTTCAAAGTAATCGTGTAACACCTAACAAACCGTACGCCCGAGGCGGCTATAATTTATCCCTATCGCTATTCTCAGTCTCAAATTTCTCCCTTCGCCCCCTCAGCCTGTGTCGAACGTGATACGAATGCCGACGAAAAAATTTTGTCCCACTAGTATAATGCTACTTTAAATATATAAGTATCCTTCTCTTACACTTGACTATAATGCTCGCTAATTTGCAAGATATTTCGCACAGATTAACGTGGAGCATCGGACGCTATAGCACCCTCGTGGAGGAGCCTTACGAAGTGGAGAAAGAGGGTTGAAGCAAAACGGGAACGCGAGTCGAGGGAAAAAAGGAAAAAAAAAAAAAAAAGAAGAAAAAACCTCTGAGGGCTTCAAACTCGAGATAGGAGAAATGGAAGAAGTGAGAGAGGTCGCAATGTCTCGGGAATATAAGTGTCACGTCCTCTCCCGGGTACTTGAACTTTGCCCGAAAGACGGTGCATAATATTAACGAGTGTGAGAAGAAAGAAAAAAAAGAAAAAAAAAAAAAAAAAGAAAAAAAGTAAAAACGGGGGGGAAGAAAGGGAAGAGAAAAAATCCGCAGAGAGTAAAGCGTGCTCTCTCCCCCCATCGTCTTATAGTCGTCGTCGTGGTGGTCGGTGTGTGCGGCGGTCGCGACGACGGTGCTTTCCCGCAATATCCTCCGGAGTTTCGCCGCTAGAAAGCCAGTGACTTCCTGTACCAACTAATACGTTGAAGTACATATATATATATATATATGAAGTAAAAGATACACACATAGTATAGAGGTATAGAGTAAGAGAAGCACCGTCGTATAAGCTACACACGAAGATAGCGGGGTGATCGTAGAAGGGGAGGGTGAGCAAACTTGTACAATATCCGAAGTCGCACAGCGGCGTTAGTTCGGATGCCAGTATTTGCGAGTGGTCGTCCTTCTGGAGCTTCTGCTTTTGCCTCCAAAACTCAACCTTTCTCCTCCCTTCCGTATTTCGGCTTCGCGAACTTTGACGTTCCTTCTCTCGGCTGTTTCGCTTCGCTCTGAATCCTCTCGTGGATACATGGAACTCTCTCTCTCTCTCTCTCTCTCTCTTGCCGACCCACTGCCGAGATTCTGTGTACCTTGAGTAGTCTCATCAACGAGTGAAAGCGTATACCGATAGATATCCACCCCCGTTCTCCAGCCCTCAACAAACGACGACGAAGTATAGTCGGAGGAGGATAAAGGCATCGCCGACGACGACGACGACGACGACGACGACAGAGGAGTCAGTGGAGCAGGAATTTTCACAGGGTATATCGCAAACAGGAAGAGTAATTTTCAGCCGGTGAATGAGAGAAGAGACTCGAGAGCGAAGAGACTCCTCACTCTCGTTGAGGGACGATGTCACGGAGGTCAGGGGCGATGGAAAGGGGATGAAAAGATTGCGCGTGCGAGCAAGCGAAACATTCTCGTGAGTGAGAGAAGAAAGGATAGCAAAAAAAACGGAAGAAGGATAAAAAAAACTAAAAGGAAGAAGAAAAAAAATAGGGTAGCAAGGAGGGAGAAGGGAAAGGAAGAGGGAGAGAGGAAGGAGATCGGAGAAGGAAAAAAATGGTCTCGAAGGCGCCGCGTCTCTGGCAAACGAGCTTCAACCTATACCAGTGGCTCATGATCGTCGTTCACGGTTATCGGGCAACCGCCGTCGTGCTCTCTCTGCTACTCAACATCGTCGTGCAAACTGGTAAGTCGATATTCTCCCGAGCATCCAATCGACTCTATACCTCGTCCCTGTAAAACCCTATAGAGAACAAACACGCAGTCTTCCTTTTTATTTCATTTTTATTATTCCACTCTCACTCTATTATTCACTTGTTATTATTATTTTTTGCTTTTTTTTTTTTTAATTTTTTTTATTTTTATTATGTTTCGTTCTCTTTGTCATTGCGGGGTAGCTATTTTTTCGTCTGTTTTCTCTCTATTTTTTTTATTTATTTTTTTTTTTGTTCTATTGTAAGAGTGTACTTATTTTGAAGCCCGTGAACGCGCAAGCTCTGCGCTCGTATCTTTCACGTCTCGCTCACTTTTCAGCGGGCAATTACGTTCGTTCGTTTTTTTTTTTTTTTTTTTTTTTTCTTTTTTTCTCGAGTGCCAGAAGAGAAGAGCGGAGAGACGAGAAAAAAACAGGGTTGTATATACGTGTGTATATAGTGTTACTTTATACTCCTGGGGGCTTTCGCCTCGCTGGGGGGTTGTTCTCGCAGCTTTCGGCACGCACGAGAGCTCTCGTTCGTGTGACGTATTTTGTACGGGATGAAAAGCCGGCAAGCGTGACGAGAGAGAGAGAGAGCGTCGAGGACGAGACAGCAAAAGGCTATACGCCGCGTTTATCCGAATGGGTTAAGGGGGTCGAGTCATCCATTCGAATATTTTAATATGAGACGCGTGCTTCTATGTCGCATAGTACGACTTTGTACTAAAAATAACGAAAAAAAAAAAAAAAAAATTTAAATTAAAAACATTTAATTAAAACGAAAGATTTCGAAATTGAAATTTACTTCTAGTGGCCGAATTCTCTCAATACAAGATTATTAATTTCCGGACGAATAAATTTATCCATATTATATCATATTTTGCGCGCAATAATTCACGTTAGAATTCACAAAATAAATTGAAATATTATCGCGAATGATATATATATTGGATCCGACCGCGAAATATTTTTTTTTTTGTCTTCGAGAAAAATGAAATAATGTTTATCGTTTATATTACATTTCGTTCGATCACACGTCAGTATAATAAACAGAAATGTTGTATCCCATGGATGTTGGAAAATCGTATTTTTTTCCGCACTGCATTTATACGCCACGAATGCAATATCTGTGGAGTGTACTTGCAAAAATCGCTTTTCGAACGGTCACCTGCTCGTGACAGTCAAAATGAGAAAACGTTTATCGTTTTTTTTTTTTTTACCTCAAACTCATTGGAGTGTCCAGCATCCCATCAAACGTCCATTAAACTCTCTGTTGCATCCACCGAATGAAGGGTTAATAACTTTGCTCCGAAATTTGCTGCACTCTCCCATCTCTCAGTTTCTTTTTTTTTCTTTTTTTTTTTTTTCTATCAGTAAATTTGTCTCTTCGTGGGTTATTCGCTTTTTCGCTTATACAGTGTCGATCCTCGGCGTGAGGATGTATATGTATATATTTATGCATATATACATATATTTCGTACATATAGATATATTTATATAGAGACCGGAAAACCGCGGGTGTGCCGTCCGCGTAAACGAGAGTACCCAACGCTGGCTACCGTTCGAAGCCTATCGACTTTCGCGTGATTTAACGCCGCTTTTTTTCTTTCGTCTCTCTCACTTGGGATCTTCCCTCACTCTTCATCCTATTTTCGTACTTTTGCCCGATAACCCTCCTCTGGTTTTTCCTCTGTCTCCTCCGATCTCCATCATTCCTCTTCGGCGTGTGCTTCGCCACCCCCCCTGATCGTGACCGTCGTCCTCGTGCACAGACTATCCGGCGGCCGTAACAGCCGAGATGGTACGAACGAACGTCAATTCGGTGGATCAGAGTTCCAAGCCCCTGGACGTTGATTTACCGCCTACCCTGCCGATGACTTTCGGTACGGAAAATTCGACTCTCGTATCCGCGCAATCCGGATCAACAGCCCTACTGCCGTGCGTCGTTCACAACATTGGCGATGGAACCGTGAGTTTTATTTATCCACATACTATACAACATATCGCTATTTATATTTGAAGAAAAATATTTGTATACGTCTTTTATTTGCGTACAGTTTATATGTCTATATTTATGAATAAATAATAGTGAATTCTCGGGTATTTGCTTTGCGTAGTGGGATGCGTAAATTTGTGTTCGCTCTCTACCCGATCAACCGAATAATGTTTGCCCGCATTTGAGACATCGAACGACAAACAACGCGCGGGAAATTGAATGTGAAAAAAAATTATCGTTTTTCGCTTAACAAATAAACGATCGTTGAAAATATTTACGAATTTTCGTTGGTTACATCCCCGGAATATTTCGCGATAATGCGAATGATTTATTTAATGTTATTTTCGAACGCGTTATTTCATAATATTTAATGAAAAGCGCGCGAAGCTTTAACTCGATTTAACGTCGCAGTCGTTAAATCAGCGATTAAATTAAATTCGGGACATTTGTGAATTTTTAGAACACAATATTTTGAATATAAACGAATTGACGCGCTAATGGACCATTTAAAAACGTGTTAAAGGTTATGTACACATTACACTCGCTTTTTTATTTCTCTTTGGCATTCGACTGGCAATTTTTTTAAAGGGTACTTAATAAAAACATTCGGTATTAAATAAACGCATATATATTTTTTCAATGTTTTTTTTTTTGGTAGCGCGTTCATAAACGTCCCCATGATGCAACATATCGCATTTCCGCCTTTTCGATGTTTTCGCTTTGGACTCGCGTTCCGATTAGTCAGCCTCCGGTGGCACGACGAGAAATCTCATCGCATCTATTTTTTGAACCGGTGATGTTTTACAAATGATTTGAGGTATGCGTATACTGTTAAAAATATTTCGAAATTTACAACGCATTTGTAATGCCAATTTGTTTGCTAAATTGCTATTAATGTGGTTATGTCGCTTCGCGTTCATTTCGCATAAGTTCGAGGAAAATGAGAGAAAATTGCCAATACTTCTCGATGGTATAAAAATCTGAAAAAATGCATGCATATTAAAGGTACTGAACAGATTAATTTTGCATAAAAATAATTCCAAAATATTATTAACAAATTGGTGAAAAAATTAATTGGTCATCAAATTTCCCGGAACCCAATTTTTATTTCAATGAAAATGATTCGTTCATTTTTCTGAATACGTATGAATTTTTTCAGTTTTTTCAATTTACTTTGAATTTTGTGTTTTTCCACAGATTTTTTCCAAATTAAAAAAAAAAATTAAAAGCAAATTGAAAAATCTGAAAAAATCCATAACTATTCAGAAAAATGAACGAATCATTTTCATAAAAAAAAAGTTGGGTTTCTCAACTTGTTGACCAATTAATTTTTTTCATCAATTTGTTAATAACATTTTGGAATTATTATTATACAAAATTAATCTTTTCAGTACCTTTAATATGCATGAATTTTTTAAGATTTTTATATAATCTGCAATTAATCTGTAATTAATCTGTAATCTGCATTATATAATCTGTATTTGCAATTTTCTCGCATTGTTCTCGAAGTTATGCGTAATGAACGCGAAACGACATAACTGTCTTAATATTAAATGCGCGGTGATTTTTATAATTTTGAAATACAATTAAAAATATTATTGAACTTACAATGGACGGTGTTGAATATTAAGATATTTATAGATTAAAGTCATGAATCTCATGCGGTTCGTTAACATTTTAATTCCATCAAGAAATCGTTTTGACGAAGAGACGACCAGGTAAATAAGCAGACGAACGAAAAAATGAATAAAAATCAAGATTTTTATCTTGAAGACTAATTATATGGGAGCATCCGGATTTTTTTTTATTCCAAAGTTTGTTTCAAAGAGCGGATGCGCTCAGCTGTCGAACCACTCTAAAGCTTAATATTAAATGATTCAACTTTGTCTATTTTACGAGTTTAAAAATGAAATTTTTACACAATATTCTCAATACATTCAAGTTTGAGAATATCAAAAAATGTCTACTTGGTTACCACGTCTTAAATATACTGTGACGCATTATCTTTTATCGTTAATATTTTTAACCAAATTAAAATCGTAACGTTAATAAAAATTAACAAAAAATGGAATGACGATTCCATTCATTGTTCTCCATTGTCCGTTCATCGGAGATAAATTTCCAATGCAAACTGTATATCATTTTTTTTAAATACCTGAATTGTAATATTCGCTATATTAAAATTCCATTGCGCGAGTATAGTGAATTTAATTTACCGTATATGCATGACATTGCATAAAGATTTTATTTATTCAAATTTAAAAAAAAAATTAACAGTGTACGTTGACAGCCGTTACGAATGCAAATGAATGTGATAATTGTAATAAATTAAATGGTTTTTATAACGCTTCACAAATATCTAAAAAAACTCTTTTTGAAACTTCGTAATAAAATGCACTAAACGTTGTATACTTTTATATTAATTGTAATAAAATATCTTTGTCATCATACCTGACAGTCTTCGTCGGTATTTTCTATCACTTTCAGTTGCATACACTGTAAAAAATAATAGTAAATCTAATGTACTCGGAAATAAAAAATTGACAACTACCAAACATCGAAAATTAATAAATTTTGTAAATATGCGAAATATTCTTAAAATTCATATCACCAATTTTTTCGCAATAATAATAAAAATAACAATGTACTGTATTAACAGGTCGAAGCCGTTTCTTGTACTTCACTCGTTTGCGTTATATCACAAAAAGTTGTTAAAAATTTCAACACCATTGGTTTGAAATGTACAACACGCTTCATGCATAAAAGCTTCCAATACGGGTGTAGAATTTTTTTTTTTTCAGTGGATCGGTAACTCACCAATCAAAGTACAGCGAGCGTTTCGACATTCGCATTCGTTTCTCGATTTGCGTTACAAATCTGAAAATAATTGAGATTTTTTCGGAGTTTCAACTTTTTCAGTAGTCAGGTATCCGAATATTCTCGATCGGCCGATAAGATAGTGTGAAACACGTTAAAAAATTGTACAAAGCAAAGACCCTATCGGAAAAATGGCAAAAAAAAAAAATCCAATTTGTCACGCATATTTTTATGATTTATCGCTTCCTCTGTCTTGAATATCCCTCGTAAAGTAGCTACGCTTCGCGAGGCCGGTAATAAAAAAAAATTCTCCGTGGATATTTTTTTTACGACGATCCCATGGACGTGCGCGTGCACTATAAACATACAATTTAAAACGCCCATTGTTGGCAAAATCATTGCTATCGTTATATCTGTATTATATCGCACGCGGGTTACCTAATTCGCGGGTACGTCCGTTATAGGGAAATTTTCGACCGCCCAACATAACGAATAATTTAAATAACGATTAATTAATCCATCGGCGACTCTGGCGATCGTCGCTATTTTCAACCCCGCCGGCTACATTCAGAGTCGAACACCGAGGTAAAACGGGTCGCGAGATTCTCCGCGCTTGCGAATGGTGGAACGGAGGCAATCCGGGTGTGGATCGCGGAGGGGGTGAGAGCCCAGCCGCGCCCCGTTTGTTTTGAATAAACTTTGCCCCATTGGTTCATTAAACAGCCTGAATACACATAGAATCACGCAGTAGTTGTAAATCTCTCTCTCGCTAACGCACACTCTCTCTTTTTCCTCCGTAAGCTACCGCGATCGTTTTTTTTCTTTTTTTTTTTTTGTTTTTTTTTTTCGTTTCCATTTGATATATTTCGGTATTACGGTAGTTTCGACGCGCCCGGCCACATCGAAAAGTCGATTAACATGAACCGGGAATTATTCTCCGCTAACTTTTCGAGTTATCTGAACGAAAAAAAGCGCGCGGGCGGGAGATGGAGAACACGGTATAAAAAAAGGGAACCTTTACCGCCACGGGCGTGGTAAACGAATCCCCATTCGCCACTTTGCGACCTCGTTGAAGCTGCAACCACTAAATTTCACCTCCATTATTTTAATTATTTCTACACAGCAATGAAACTTTTTTAATATTCGTGAGGAAACGTCGTGAACAATCTCACACAGCTTTGGTAGCCTCTTCTCGCGGCTCTTTTCACGGCTCTGATGGTGTTCCGCTCGGTACTTCGCTTGCGCGAGAATAAAAAAAAAGAAAAAAAAAAAAAGCGCAAATATTTTATGTATGACGTTAGGTCGTCGAGTTGCGCGCTCAAGTAACATCCAGCGTAATATACTAATACATACATCGCGTTTCGCGAACTTTGTGGAAAACACGAGTGGGATAAATATACGAGTAGACGGGAGTGAGTAAAACATTCGTATATGTGAAAATTGTCATTCATGATATTCTTGTATATTGTAATATAATCCGACAGACGTGAACACGTCTGTCTATAGTACTTTCGTGTATTTCCCCGGTGTTTCTCATATTCTCGTCGCGCGTATTACTCTAATGCATATATAAATAACTGCACAGCAAATCTATAAAAGATTAATCTCTTTCGTGGGTATTTTTGTATTTTATTTTCTATATTTTTGTTGAAACTTTTTAAATAACACGATCCCCATTATAATAAGGTCAGTCGAGCGAACTCTACTGAAATGGGTATCAGCAGTTCCATTACCTAACGTGTACTATAGATACCTGTCGTGTGCACAGAGAGATACATGGTGAGAGCGAGAAAGAGAGAGGAAAAGGGAGGGGAGGGGAGTGGTTACTGTGGAAAAGCTCGTTGAAACGAGAGGGGCGAGAGAGCTTTTTCGAGAAAACCGAGGAGGTCGAAGTGTGGATACGAAGGAGAAAACGCGGGTGCCTCGCCGAGCGAATATTATTATACATATGTATATCATTATCGTACACCTTTTATAGCAAGAGGCATACAGAGAGGCGGCTACATCGGGTGGAAGGTTTGGGTCGCCGGCGACGGCGGCTAGCGTCGTCTCTCGCAATCCCCCCGTCGCGACCGCTTTTCTCCCTTCGCTACATCTTCTGCGGTAAAGCACAGAATGTGAGCTATTCACAAGGCCATAAACCGGCAGTAATTACGTTTTAACTCGCTTTATCGCTTTATCCATCCTCCAACCCCCCCTCCACTTCCATTCACGAACTCTCCTCCAACCGACGCTTTAGTTTTCGATCCTCTCCGTAACACTGTAAACTCCGACGTGCGGATACGGTTTTAGCTTAATCACGAAGTGGAACAAAAAAAAAAAAAAAATTACAAAAAAGTTTCATCAATAAATACCTCTGGACAGCTACATGGCTCGAGTTGCTCGCGAATGCGTATACACAGAGGGTGGGGGGGTGAAATAAAAACAGAATGAAAAAAACGTAAACGAGACCGGAAAAAGATGCTATCTCGATAATTCTCGTTGCAATTATTTTAACCATTAGCAAGAATCCCCCTGGTAATCCACTGAGGGATGACGACGTCGAATTCGAGGATGATGAAGGAAAACGTCCTCTCCTCGTCGACGTCGTTTCACCGTGGCTGTTCGACCGTTCCCTATCTAATCCCGCGAGGCAATCGCGCACAGAAATCTCGTTTCGTGCCGTTACCCGCGTCAGACGCTGAGGCAAATTCTATGTAGGAAACTCTCTTGAAATTTGTATACATAGAGACATATAGACGTATATGTAGAGATTTATCGGCATAGAACGCTTGGAATTTCTATACTCGAAATACAAGATGAGCGCTTAGCCGATAAATCGTATCTAATTATATTTCCCTTTGGTTTATACACGTGGCGGTTACATATACACGACGTTGAATTATCTATAGTATGTAACGAGGTTACGATGTGATATTCGCTGTTTGGCTTTTGATGGATTCGAGAGATTCGAAATCAACTCTTGACGCTATATGTATTTCGTTAATTAATCGCGCAATTCCCTATCCCCGCTATACCCTGCGCGCGTAAATGCCGATGGAAGGTGCTCTTTGTGTGAAATCCATCATTGGTTAAAAGCTGACGGACCTCCTGCCGTAGCGAAAGGGTTGATTCTTGAAAGTGGTTAGGGAATGTAGCGAATAAACGAGGGAAATTATTGCGTGAGAGCTCTAACCACGGTGTGCAATCAGAAGGTACACCAGGCGGTTTTCACAGAGCGCTTCGCGATGAATAATTCGACTTTTCGAAACGTTACGGGCGCATATATGCTCTGGATATACGTACACCTACCTCTCTGGTCGTTCGCGATTTGCCGTGGCGACGAATATATCTATGTATACAGTATACATATACGCGAGCAAATATGTACGGGAATATTTGAAAATTTAAAATGACGAGCGCGAAATGAAAAGCCTTGCGTGACTGTGAAAGCTCTTAATATATATAGACATAGGCTGTGTTTTCAAAAGAAAAAAAAAAAATCTTAATTAAAATTTCCATTGTAAGCCTTGAATATGATCAGTGGAGAGAACATTTTTTGACGGTATTCCATTTCCCGGCGCAATATTCCCCGAATATCGGTATATATATCTATGTACATCGAAACGGTTGGACGCGTCGGCGAATGAACATTTGTGTCAATTGCAGAATATCTCCAGGGATATTCACCATGATTGGCGTAATTTTATGAAAAATCGAGATAAAATTTTTTTCGTTATTCCGAATTTCAACATTCCGCAAACCGGACGGATAAAAATAATTAGCAGCGCTTGAGATTTTCAGTAAATAAATACTGTCGGTAACGCAGTGATGAGTTCGAAAGAAAAGAAAAGCTTCAAGACCGGTTACCAGTGCAGACTAGCAATACTTTTTTTTTCCAGTCGATCGCTTCGTTGTCTGTCGGCAAAAGGCCATCAAAGAAAATACCGGAAAAAAAAAAAAAAAAAAAAAAAAAATCTCTGCTATATTTACTTCGATATACGAACGAGCAGTGTCAAGAATATGATTTACCATCATTTTTCACCAAATATTCGCACGGTTGAAGGTTTAAAGAGTTGATCCTTTGCAAAAATGCTCGAAATCCTTTTACGCTACGACCCTTACTCGGTGTAATAGGTGACACGTATATTTTAGGGATTGAGCGATTGAGCGCGTATATAATATATATATATATATATATATATATATACTTCTCGGTCCCGAATCGGTGTTAGGTCCTTTCACCGGTGGGATCAGACAGCCCCTAAAAATAATTTACGATCGTGCCACATGCGTGTAAAGAAGGTTCGCTGATGATCATGTTCTTCGGGATCATACGACGAGGAATCGGGAGCTTTTTCGAAGAAAAGAAAAAAAGAAAAAAAAAAAAAAAAAAAAAAAAAACGGCGTCAGATCCAATTCTCCAGGATTGAGCTAACATAAATTTGTCGGAACCCACTCACCGACTGATCGACGCTGCTATTCTGTACCCTCTGTCCCTCAGCGCCCTTCGCTCGTCTATGTCGATCGTTAAATCCTCTCTCACCTCTAGCATACTCAAGCCGTTATAGAAGCAGCTCTTGCCGCGATATTCTTCGGACTCTTCTCTGCCTCTCTCATGGTGTACCTCTCATCTCTGTCTCTCTCTCTCTCTCTCGAGCGTTGGTGCTCTTCACTCGCCACTCTCGTTGCAACCCTCTCGACTCGCCCTCTATCTCGTTTTCCACCATATATACCGCTATACGTACAATTTATATATATATAAAATCTATATATAATAATACTGTTTCCGTAGATAGTACATAGCTCTCTATACGAGATATATATATACGATCTCTCTACGCTTTGACGATATATATACTATAACACGCTCTTTTGCTCTCTCTGTTGGCACACGTGGAACCGCAGGTGTCCTGGATCAAGAGGAAGAGCGTACAGCAGTTATTGACCGTGGGCCTGACGACGTACGCGAGTGACGCGCGCTTTCAGGCAATACACTTTCATCACAGCGAGGATTGGAGCCTTCAGATAAAATACGTTCAACGAAGGGACGGTGGAATGTACGAGTGCCAAGTGTCGACCCATCCACCGGCCAGTATATTTCTCTTCCTCGAGGTCGTAGGTAAGCGTTATTAATGGATGGAATCGTTCCGTACTAGTCGTCGTCTTCTTCTTCCGTTTCCTTTACTTCCTGCCTCTGCCCTATACCTTAGCAAAGAGATAACTGGAACGTTTCTCTTCTCCGCGCACACAACTCTCTTTTGCGGTATATAAACTATGTGCTTATACTCCAAGGGAACCAGAAAATGTCGGTGTGTTGGATAGAATTTTTCTCTATACGTATACGCTCGGTGCCCTTTCTCTTTTCGTCTTACTTTTCGTGACCCGCAAGGAGAGAAAAATATAGAAAACCCAGTATATTTCTACTCGTAAGCTATTGGAGAGAAAAGGTACAATCCTTTCTCGTCGTACGTATGGCCGAGCGACTAACGTACCGAGGATAGCCTCGGTCGGCTTTCGCGCAGCGGGAACGCCGGGATCTTCTTCTTCTACTTCTTCTTCTTCTTCTCTTTCGCTTTCTTTATTTCTTGTCTTTGGCCTCTGCGCACAGTTACGGATAGAGAATGTACGTTGGATATCGAAACGGTTGAGACTTTCCTTCTTGCACCACCAACCGGGTGATAGATAACACGAACGAAAAATGGATAAAGGAAGTTTGGCTTGAAGCGAGAAACGATTCACGAGACTCGTCGACGCGGCTATGGGGAGGCTCTGCCCATTTCACTCGCTGCTAGCCCTCTCTCTGTATCCTTGCAAGGATCTAAGAACGAATTTTCTATTGCGTGGTTCTCTCATTCTTACACCGAGAGGCATTTGATCTCTTTTATCTTTTCTCAACAACTGGTAAAACCGCGCTATGTTCCCCTTTCCCTTTTTCCCTGCATCCACCGCTCGCTCTTGATCTCTTTTTCATCTTTTTTTTTTTTTTTTTTCATAAGAGTTTGTCTTTCGGTTCATCTGTATCCGAGCCGTTGCCTGACTCACGTATAAATATCGCCTTTGTGTATATGTACAGCGTGTAGTTGGGTACGTGCGCAGTCTATTCGCTTGGATCGGGGGGATGGGTAACAACCAGTCTTTTTTTTCTTTTTTTTGTTCATCACTTTTTATTTTGTTTTCTTATTTCATTCGACCCCGGTGATCGTTACCGGAATGAGGAGTGTGGGAAGCCAAACAAACCGCATTCAGCAGCTATAGAGTTGCCGCTACCGTTCCTACTCTGCTTGGGATACAGTACACGGGGCATTCCGCTTCGAGTGGACTTGACTTAATCTATTAAAGTCGTTAAACTTTGGAGATACAATAGAAACGAATTCGCAATGGTAAATTCCTATTTGCACAACAATGAACGCGGAAGATCGTCAGTATCAAAGATCATTTGCGATCGGAACGCGTAATCGGGACTTTACGCTTTAAACTCGTTTAGAACTCGAGGGTAGTTACGACAAAAGCGAGAAATTCAAGTTTTTTTTTCACGACGCTGAGGTTACTATTTATTCGATAATTTCATAAGTTTGAATTTTTTGAATTTTTTTTTTTTCGTATACGTTATATTTACGAAGTACGAGATTTGTCTGTCTGAAATGTTCCGCGGTTATTTCTGTTGTTGATTTGATCGAAGCTTTACTAGGAGCAGCCTGATTGCGCAATTTCTCGAGATAATCGATTATGGATTCCATTATTCACCGCTAATCGTGTACTGTGGTGGTCAACGCACGATAGCTTTAGCCACATCACTCATGCACTTAACCCCTGACGTAGCCTTCGTATAAAGAGAGGACGTAGACCTTTGCCACTCTGCAGCGCTCAGACGGTTCAAACATTAGTCAGACGCGTTGAAAAAATTCCGAAAAAAATCCTCACGAAAGACCTCAAAGTAACAGTTTTTCATATCACCGAAAAAAAAAAAAAAAAATTATATTTCCATATAGCTGATTTCCATAAAAAAAAGTCGTTTGCGCTTCCAAAAAAAAAAAAAATTGTTCGTTCACCAAGAGTTGACCGAATTCGTTAATTTTCTTACTTTCAAATAAAGTTCTATAAACTTTTTGAAAAAAAAAAAAGCATTCGAAACAAAGGCGAAACATCTTTGACTGGCGAAACATTGAGAATAGTATTATTCATCAAAATCATGAATTTTCATACCTTCAGTTGGAATAACTAAGGGCTTCATAGAAATTCAAGCCCGGTAGCGTTAACCAACACCTTTCGGACGTGAAAACGAATTTTCCCGCAACGGACACGGAATTTCCCATACTATATATGTATATATGGGTACAGGTACAGCGGGTATACATGTACAACCTATCGAGTTTCAGCGAAAGTAACAGAGGCGACGAAGTCTGCATAGAGGTGGATGAGTGGGTAGTACAGAGAGAGAGTTCACGAGAGAAGGGTGAGTGGTATCTTGAAATTCGCTAAGCCAACGACGAGAGAGCGCGGGCTGCGGGCGCGCGAGCGTTTTCACAAAGGGTTTCTGATACTGCTGCGAATGCAGGTGGAGTGTGCAATGTTCCTCTTGTAGTACGTCAGTTCTGAATCGTTATATCATATACTGCACATAACTATATATGAGTTACTTCCTGGTGTATTCGTGGCCACATAAAGCAGCAACACGGTAACGGAAAGCGTAGAAACACCGAGAGATAGAGGGAGATGAGAGAACGCGGGGTGATTCTCTCGGTAGGTCTGTCGATCGTCAAAGAGGCGCGGAAAACGATGACCGGATATGGGCAGCGTTGTGGTCAATGTTATGTAATATACAATGTATCAAAGTACATAACATCTATATATAAACTCTGTATTCCGAAGCTTCAGCGATCGGTATCGCCGATGCATATCAAGCACAGTCGATTGCAAATGTACTCTCCCCGGCTTCGCGACCTATCCTCAAAGTATACATCATGGCTTTTCTCCGCTTACGTATATATATCTATGCAAATTCCAACCCTCTGAGAGACGCGAAAAGCTGTTCGTACTCTATCTCTATACATAAATATATCCTATATATACGAACAGTACAATGAAAATTCTAATGTCACTCTCTCTCTCTCTCTCTCTCTCTCCCGGGGTATCAAAACTATTGTTTGGCTTGTTTGTTCGTTTCCGTGCTTTTTTTTTGTTTGTTGTTCTTTTTTTCGTGCTCTCTTATTGCAGAAGCTCGCGCGGAGATTGCGGGACCGCATGAAAAGTTTGTACGTCCCGGAAGCACCCTTCAGCTTCACTGTCTCGTGAAGAAGTCAACGGAGACACCGTCGTATCTTTTCTGGTATCACAACTTGCGAATGATAAATTATGACGTTGACCAAGGAGTGAACGTTAGTACGGATCTTTTGGGACGGGAGAGTTGGCTCGAGGTACCACGGGCTTCCGGTCGTCACTCCGGTAACTACACGTGCAAAGCCAGCAACGCTCAACCAGCTCGTGCCTATGTGCACATATTCGACGGCGAAAATCCCGCTGCTATGCAGCACAGCGGTTCGACGTCTATAATCGACTACGTAGCCAGGACGACTATGTTCAGAGCGATCCTAATCGCTTTATCGAGCATAATTATGTCGACGATGATGTCGAGGACGACGACGACAACGACGACGACGATGAGAACGAGGAAGAGGAAGATGAAGCTTAAATTGATCCTCGACAGGACGACAGCGAACTATCCTACCTTCTGCTAGGAAACAACCCTCTCGTCACCCCATTAGCCAAGACTGCAACGTTTACCGATGTTGCAATCCCTCCATCCCTCGCCACCGACCTCACACAAGTTACCTTCCTATCTCCCTCTTCCTCTTCATCGTGTTTCCACTTACCGAAACTTCAACCCGATCGAAGAGACAAATCTCGGAGATATCTAGTATACTAATTACTAGCAGCAATCGTATCCTCGTTCCACAAGGGTCTTTTGTATAATAAACAATTCTATCTATTTGGTACTCGGCAACACAGATTCGCTGCAATTGCCACTTTGTGATTGATATTTTTTTGTTAATTAAAAAAAACAAAAATTCCTTTTTTCGTTTGATATACTATGTTGTTTTTTTTACCTGCGAAACTTTTCGAATTGGATTGGGTAAAAAAAAAAAAAGACCGAGAAAAAAAAATAGAGGCAATGAGAAGTTTGAAAACAGATGAGATTGCAAAACCAATTTTTCGAAGCGAAAGAACGAATTAAAAAAAAAAAGAAATTAAAATGAGAAAATGTTTGTATATCGTGATAGCTGCGCATCGCTGCGTTTCGACTCCGACGACGAAATTTTGTGCGCGAAGTACTGCGTATTGTTTCCACGTAGGTAAAAGGATAATGAATTATTATTATTATTGTCATTATTGTATCTATATATATATTAAATCAATTCGGCGGGGAAGCTTTTACGAGCTTATAGAAGCTTTTCACATTGCCTCGAGTCCTTTTTTCCGGAAGCTGTAGGAAAGAAATAAATAGGTGGGTAATGCGGGTCGCATTTATCGAAAAACACAAAGAATCGATGCTGAAAACGCATTAAAAGTAAAAAATATTTCCTCAGCGAAGAACAAGTTTGTCATCTCTATACATTATAGCGATTAATAATATGTTCATCTTGTGTGAAAAAAAAAAAAAAAAAAAATCTGAATTTTGCATCATATTACTTTATATTAAAAAATGTTTTTACGACGAATTTCGCCGCACGAGTCGGAACTCTGACGCTTTAATTTATCATATTTTCGTATATGTTCGACATTAATTTGCACACTGGCGTACATACGTCACTGTAAATATTAATTAACATCGTTTCCATCAACCGCGAGAAAGCTCCGTTGTGTAATTACACGGAACAGCCTGACATTGTCAGAGTATTAATTACTGAGAACAGTGTATTTATACACGCATTGAAAATAATTCACCGAGCGGATATCGTATGTGCAGCACGTTCGTGAATGTGCGCGTAACATGGATTAACCATTGTTGTTACATCCGCATTGTTTACGTCGATTGTGTAAATAACTAAATGAAAAGTTTCAATCGACTCTATTGTCTCACCCTTCGTTGATTCTGTAACAATTTTGCGTACGGTGACCCGCATTGCCCTCGCGTTCCCTACGATAACCGCTGTTACCTCAATTTATTCATTTGGTTTTACATAATTTTGTATAATACAATTTTCCTTCCTCGATTCCCCACAAATCGACGTATTCACGCGTCGGAAATCGTGTTAAAAAAAAAAAAATTCTCATCAAAGCCGCAAAAAAAAAAAAGAAAAAAAAATCTCTGCAATATTAATTTTTAATCATAAAGTTTTCATCCACCTAGTTTCGCATATCAAGCTTCTTCGCACCGTGAAAATTTCAAACTTTCATAAAAATGTATATACCCTTAACTTTTGTTTATTCGAAGTTGAGAGCTTTTATGTTTTCTTTTTCTTTAGCATTTGCCTATATCCGCTTCGTATATCCGTTACAGGATGCACAGCTGTTCGCCTATCGTCAATAGTTATGCCGTGCACAGCTATTAAGGATCGTTCGGTACCAGAGCACAGAAGAGGAAAAGTCGCGCATTCTCCAGCGTAATTTGACCGCGTAGCCATTTCACAGTAACGCGAAATTCCTCCACCTTGTAATTCTTTTATTGTACTTTTATTTTTTCCCCATTTTACGGTTATTGGTATGCAAGGTATGCACATATGAAACACTTTGTGTAGCGTATATATGTATATATATATAGAGCTCAGGACATGCGGTGCGCTGCTTGGTTGCACGTACTACCGATGGCATACACATACACAAGGGATGAAAATACATGCTCTTTTATCGAGCGCGTTTAAATTGCCACTCGGGCGCGATGCGCGAGATCGTCGACGGCTAAAAGCTCCGCGGGAGCAA
The DNA here is from genome assembly GCA_963971235.1 of Cryptus armator. NCBI lineage: Eukaryota > Metazoa > Arthropoda > Insecta > Hymenoptera > Ichneumonidae > Cryptus > Cryptus armator. Next base: position 6,650,595 of record OZ020235.1, read on the forward strand.
AAATTAATTATCCGCGGGGGGGTCCGGACGGGGTGGTAGGTGGGCTAAAGAGTGAGAAGGGTCATGGCAAGAGGAGACGCGGAGAGATAGAAGGTAGATAGGGAAGGTGAGAGTAAAAGAGGAGAAGCGTTGTGGATACCCGGGGCGTCGAGAACGTAGCACCGTTTCATTAATTATAAAACGTGTGCTCGGCCCCCGTAAAGACTCGCGAAGAAAGAGAAAGAAATAAGGGTGTTGCGGGGTAAAAGAGAAGAAGGGGGCATCTCCGAAGCTCTTACTTCCCGGGTAGAGTCCTATAAGCTTCTTAAAAGTTCGTTACCGCGTCTGATGAAGCTTCGGTTTTTGCGTTATTCTTCGAAGCTTTCTTCGCGAAGCTTCCAACGCTATGTTTAATCTCTATTGGAGTCATTCGGTCGATGCTCGCGGCAAGAAGATAAAGAATATAAAGATCGTTGTAAAAAAAGAAAGAAGCAAAAAAAAATGGTGAAAAAGAATTATCAATAAGAAAAAGAAGTGGGTATATCCTTTCGGAGCGTAACTCGGGACGGTGAGTCACAAGCGGATAGATAACGAGACGACGAGTACAAGAGTGATCGTTCGCGAATCGATTACCGGCGTACCTATCGGCGAGAGAAGATTCAACGCAGGGAATAAGAGGGAAGCTAACGATAGTCGAGATCTCTTCAGTTTCGCGCTATTTCGGTGGTAGATTTCTCTACTCCCCGGGGAGCGCAATTATTCGAAGAGCCAAGTGCGGTAAAAGCATCGGGTTTGGGAAGGTGGTAGAAACGAGAATAGGATACAATGCTGTTTGGGAATCAGAGTGAGAGACGTTAAAGCCCTTTTCTTCCGACATTGCCTTCTCACTTTATCTCACGGTAGTTTCTCGTTTAGAATTCTATTCGTTCACTCCGCATTGGACGATCTTCCTCTCTCGCGCATCGTCCTGTAACTTTCATCCCCCGCGTGGGTTAACCCACCGGTTTCAGAAAGCTTGATACTTCTCGCTCCCTCTACCATGAAGCGGCGATTAATTCAATTGGTAGAATTTCCCCTCGATTCACGGCTTGATTAAACTCTACGAGAACGAGAGGTAGCCCTGCGGATTGCTTCGCTAGCAGGGATCACTGGATCCTGCATCCTCGACCTCTTCCAAATGAACGAGGTATTTCCGGGGGCCCTCCGCATTACCTCACTCGCTCACGAGCAGATCTGTGTATGTGTATATATTCCCTATCTCTTCTCCTCCTCCTCGCCCTCTTTCTCTCTCTCTCTCTCTCTCTCTCTCTCTCGCTCTCTCTCCTCTCTGACCGTTCGAAGGTGTACCCTTCAGGTATACGAGGGATTCTCGCGAAGCAGAAGCCGAATCTAAAGCCTGGAACCGCGTTGAGATTAATGAGGCCGTGAGAGAGGTGAGTAACCCTCAAACCCTATCAACAATCCGCACCAATCGTACCTACATATGTAAAGTTCGTTAACGACTCCTATATCACAGGAGAAAACGAATTTTACCAAACACGCAATCGAATCATCCCCCACCCTCCTGCCCCTTCCCCTAACAGGGAAAAATCGTTCATCCGTTATCGCAACGTTTCACCGTGATAATCATTTTATTCGTTTATTCATCCGCAAAATCATTAAACGAAATTGTTCATACCAATCGCGCTGTACTGTATACCATTGACTATTATTAAAATTAATCTTAAAACACGATATTATAATAAATTATGATAAATAAAATAAAATGATAATAAAAAACAAATGAAATAACCGCTCGTATTTCTATTGTATTCTTTTGTATTTCATTGAGAGAATCATTTTTATTCGTACGCTCACGAAATACCGGTAACGCTACTTTTCATTGTTAAAATTTACATTGTAACGCGTGGAAATGGTATATTTTTGTTTTGAATTTCGGAGGATTAATCTTTCCGCTTAATGTGCGGTAGCACACCGGTATTTCGGAGAGTTTTTCCCGCATCATTCGTGTAATTTCTAACTGGTGAGTTTCTCTGACTGCCGCGCATTTTTCTATTTTCCGCAGAAAGCTCTCTATGACGGAGATGTTTTTTTTTTTAATTTTTCATCCATTTCCTGCATGAGTCTCTACTGACGAATGCTCCCAATTTAAATGGCAATTAAGCGCGCAGTTTGGGTGCAGAATGCGAAAACGCGGCTCTCTCCTGATGTTGCGAACGTTTTCGCAACGTTCTCGCAGAGTAGCCGCCTGTGTTGTGCACATGCCGAGGGTATGGTATGCGCTTTTGGGATCCACGCTGCAACCCGATTGCCCGTGACGTTAAAGCCGAACCGAGTGCGTAATTCGACACTTGGAAATCTACTCGTGTGCATCGACGTATATCAACGGACGTTGATATACTTGCGCGTGTATGCACGCTATGACGTATATATAATCCAATACTCCAACTGGCAATATCGCGAATACTAAAATTATCATTCATACTCGTGCAATTCGACCTCTTCGTGCCTCCGGCTTTCATAATTATCACTGATTGATTATACTTCCGTCGACGTGATATCGTCAATAAATTATTCGTACCGCAATAATAAAGTAACAATGTTATCATGTCTGGCAACGTTGAGAAATTTTCTTCCCGAATATATATTATATCAGTAGAAAATGTCGGATGGTAACTTAATTAAAATCTGATGAGAATATGGAAATTAATGGTATTCATTTATTTGATTATTAAAAAAAATGAAGTCAGTATTTTTATTTTATCAGCGAAATGTAACAATGTGACGAAAGTATATTAAAAAAATGATAATAATAAGATTGTCGATAATTTTTTTATTACCTATTTGTGAGATTTTTATTGTAATCGCATCATCGATCGTTCCGATAAATTGCTTTTTATTTGACAAATTAATCTTAAAAAATATGCTGATCCACTCGATTGTCAAATTTATTTGACAAACTCACATGGAAAAAATGAATATGCAAAAAATATATTACAAATATATTTTTTATGCACGAAATTCGGCGTTTTTATGTAATTAATACATTCATATTTATAATTTGTACTATTTTTAGCGATATATATTTGCAGAAGTATATCGTGAAACATATATTGGCGATATACGTTTTTTCCATATGGGAAGAGACGTTGATTAATGTTTACTCTTTGGAATCGTTGTTAGTTGAGAAACACAGACGAGATATGAATGAGAGTTTAATTAATTCCTTCTTTTCAGAAATCCATTATCCGTGCGACAGCATTATATTAGCTTCATTATTGTTTGTTTTTCTCTCTTCAAAGGACCAAAAATAATTAGCGAGAGTACAGCGACAGTTGGTTGTATCGCAAAGCGAACTGTTGCGCTTTCCGTGAACGAGAAATTCTCTCGACCTCGTGCAACATCGCGATAAGTCGCGTGAGCGACTTTATTTCTCGTAACATCCGTAGCCGTTTATATTACGCACTAAAACTGTTTAATACATAGTGAAGCTTTCTCTGTTTCTCGTATCGTCGCTTAGTACAATGGTTGAAATAAGTCTCGCGGATTGTCGGGAACCGAGAGATATAGAGAACACTTGAATCCTCCGACAGGGTGTAGATTCGCGAAACAAACAGAGCACTTTGCATATTTACTTACTCGGGTTGACTGTGTGTGCCATTGGGTCGTTCTTCTTCCTTCTGTCTGGCGGGTCGCTTTCTCCTGCTATTCGTACCCTCATTCACATCCCCTTTTCTTCGCCTTCGTCTTCGCCAGCGGAGATAGAACGAGAGAGCGAAAATACGAAGACGAAGAGAGACAGATCGATGGTAACCAAGACCCGCGTGTGATTCGTGAGAGGCGGAGAGAAGGTATCAAAGTTATACTATAACCGCCTCGCAAAACTGCTCTATGACGGGAATCTCAAGATTTATGGAGGATTACGAGAAGAGGAAGATCGCATCTCTTAACGTGAGAATAAGAGTTCTCAACGCTCCTGCTGCCGCTGCTACTACTGCTGCTGCTGCTGCTGCTGCTGCTGTTTCTACTTCCGATTATACATATACCCTTGTGTAAGGGTGTCGTGCGGTTTCTGCGGGGAGGAACTCCTCATCTTCCCAAGAGCATCGCTAAGAAACTCTCTTCGTCTCTCTACGAGGTGAAACCGCGTGAAAAACATAGATAGAGGAAGCTTCCTACCGCGAGGAACTCAAAGATCCTAAAACCGCTTTCCCTATGCATGTTCTATGCGAAAACCGATTCACTTATATATTCCTTCCTGCATCTTCCACGTCCGCGAGAGACCTCATTCTTCTTCGGATCTTCCAATCCTCTTAATATTTTTCGTTCCTATTTGTCTTCGACACTTCGACTTCGGCGCTCGTTCTACCGAACTTCTTTTTTTCTTCGCCACGAATTCAGATTTGTTCATTCATGAGATCGATTTTTTTTTTTTTTTTTTTTTTTTTTTTTCGACGATGTTACGAGAACGTGCTTATGATCTGTCCGCGCAGAGTACGCACCGCGCCGAGTAGCGAGAATATGAGGATTAGACCGGTGAAGACTGTGCACAAGTCTGCCATTTCCTGACCTGCTGCCGCAGTCATCCAACCCTTTTGGTAACCGTAACACTGCGACAACATTCCGAGAACGAAACAAGCGATTCCAAGGAAATTGTGACAAAGTTTCGAGGTCACTGGTCGTATTGTTTTTCTCAGTGTTGTTGCGAAAATAACGGGAATACCGCTGAATCCGAGTACACACATGATAACTACCGAGGCGATTCCCAGGATCGCGTGAATCGACGCGAAGTGGTGGCTCCCCTTGACCCGATACATCAGTGCAACACCGGCGATGCTGAATGCCGCACCCAGGCACTGTAGCACCCAGTGAATGTGACTTGCAACACGACGACTCAGCTTTCTCGTCAACAAGCTATCGCCTGCCAGAACCGCTATCGCCTCGGACATCAGCAGAACGTACTGTTCGACACATCAATACGAATGTTTTTTCAATTTTTTGCGAACGGAAAAAGAATCGAGAATCGATAGATTTTTTTGTTCAATTTCCTCGACGATCGAGAGACTACATAGGAGAGATTTGAAATGAAATTTAAAGGGCGAACAAGAAAAAAAAAACGCTGAATGGCGATCGCTCTCGAGCATTGAACGGAGGAGCTTCTCGCGAATCAAATGAGACTTTTAGCATTGAGATTGGATTTAATTTTTATTCGTTTTGAGAATTGTGAAGAATTGGAAATATCTTGCAACGAGCAGCATTCTTCGATTCATTGCTTCGAATATCAAGAGTTTGCAGTTTATATCGCGATGATAATGCACCTTTTTTTTAAATCGATATACCGTGAATTTTTAATAAAAATGTTGAACTTCATTTTTACATTAAAATCGACAGAAACTCCGTATAAATTAAAATATTGATGAATTTCACGTTTATTTACGCTGGGAGAGGTAAAGCTGAATCGATTATCAGCATTTTTTTTAATTAAAAAATAAACCCGATCGATAATTTCGATATTTGCTTACAATGTAAAATTGTTACATTTTTATCTGCGGTAACATTGTACGCGTGTGAAAAAAAAAAAAATTGGGTTTTAAAGTCGATGTTTATTGGAAAAAAACGGGTCCACGCAGAGATCAGTTGATGAAAAATAAAAAGCTTCAAAGGATTAATTTCGGGGTTTCGGGTCTGTTGAACCAGAAAGAAACCGCACACCGAATATAACAACGGCGATATATATATATATGTATACATACCCCAACGGTGCACAGTCCAACGTGTACATTGGTCGTCGTGAGTTTTTCACCAGTGAGATACAGTATGTATCCGGTGACCAGAAAAATCATAACGTGGTTTGTCACTTCAACGAGGAATCGAAGTGTTTTTAACAGTGAGCAACGATCCTCTGCCCTTGTTTCCTCCCCGTTCTCGGGGTTGAAATTATTTCTCGTTACTCCCATTTCTCGCGCTGTTTATTATTCCACCGAGATAAATCAACGGCAGTGGCTACTCGAGACCGCCTGAGCTCGTCGGAGGTAATACGCGCGATCGATATTTCGCATCGCAATTTATAATCGAAATTTCTTACAATCGAAGAAAAAAAAATACTTCGCGCACGTTTTTCTGCGGAAATAATATCAAGATCCCAGACAGATACGGATTGCGTGACAACCTGTCCGTACGATCAATTATCTTGAATTCCTCAAGTACCAATGAAAATCGATACGACGAGACATTTAATTTACTCTTCCGAATTTTATCTCTGACGAATATCGAGTGTAAAGGAAAAAAAATAATCGCGACCGAAGGAAAGTTCCAATTAAATCAGATCCAAAGGTCGAAACAGAAAGCCAAAAGTGCCAATTACCGAGTTTATCGGGAGCACGTGTAGTCCCACTATCGAGACTCGGAGATTCTCGTAATTTATTTTAATTCAAATCGCAAAGTAAGGAAAGAGCGTTTTATTCTTTCCGTTCGACAACGAACTTCGTTCAACTGAGATTGCGTTGGTGAGCGTTTCAGATTATTATGCCATTTGGCGTATTGATGGAATGCAGGAAAAAAAAATCCGACAGATTCGCCCGTTCATTTATAAATAAGTCAACATATTAATCATTCGCTTATCTATTGTTGAAACGATCACTTCTGTATCTTTCGTTCCTTGATGGGAAACGTTTGACCTCAACTACGACGTCTCGATAGGGGAGAAAACGATTTTTATATCTGTCGAATGTATGTATATGTGAAATAAATCGTATATTTTTTTATTCCCCGTCTATTATAATGAAATAAATGAGAAAAGGTACCGTAGGGAGCAGACGTTTATGCATTAATAACGCGATGGAAATGTCTATCTCAATTACAATTCCTCTCCACGTTCAAATTGTTAATAATAAAAATCCCCGAATGCCCTCCCTTACGAAATATCAGACAATGAACGACCGGTCGTTTATTATCGCGATCATCGGTCGTTCCCGATAACTTTGCGATAGTGTTTTATCAGCCATTCATACAGGATGCAGTCGCAAAGTAATCAAAGATTATACATAAGCGCGCCTTTGATCACGTAAAGATAACGAAATTGATAAGAATATTAAAAGCGATGAGAAGAATTATATTGACACTCGTGACAAAACAAATTCCCATTTATAGCGCGGACACTCCCAATGCGATTAAAGATATTTTTATCTTCACCACTTAGAGTTTCTATCCCCGTGAGACCTTTAATTTGATCAATGAACGATAAATTATCGACTGTTCAAAATATAACTACCCTCGCGTATTGGCAATCATCGATTACCGATAATAAAGGGTTGTATCGACTGCGGGAACGGGTTGTTTGCTGTTAATGCAGAATTTCTATTTAGTGTTCTGCAGCATCGACTGTAGGGTTGCAGCGCTTCGTCGAAGTTCCGCAGGGTGGAGTTTGCTTCATCCCCCTTCGAGGAGAGTGTTTTAAAGGTCTCAATCGACAAAGGGAAACGTCGGTTACATAGGTACAAATAGACACTTCCGTAGTACATGCTGTGAGAGACGCAAACATAATCGTCTTACAGACCGAAGTTTCGTCTGAATGGATGTAGCTACTGGCGTATACCAGCTACATAATTGACCCGTAGGGCAAATCACCCCCACAACAATAATGCGAGATATCCTGCCGGCATAGCAATGGTAATCCCATAATGCGTAAAACCTGAATTTATAGCCGTAGAGGATATAGATACAGTACTACAATGTACTCCAGAAAAAAGGGAGCTTTTCAATATCAATCTCAGGGATAACTTCCACTCGAGATCCACGTTTCAGTTGTTCGCCTTCCAGCATAATAATTCTCATGCAATTCAATTCGTTGTTCGCTCTTACGTACCTGATATTTCTTTTCTGTATATAAAAATAAATATCTATACTTCCGGTTATCTCCCATACGCAACATTTATACAGGTAGATTTCGTTCATTCACTTTTCCACATCGTATTTCTTGCAGTAGACAAGTCCAAGCAATTTGTCGGATTTGTGAATATGTCGTACGCAAGGGCATTCGAGAGGGAATTCTGCGCTGGCAAAGCGTTGGAGATATGAATTTTTCAACGGATTTCTATCCCCTTCGAGGCTCGAGGCGTTCACCTCGAGAAGATTTCATACCACGAAAATTTACAAAAACTGAAGACACCATCAATAAAAATTGTATATTTGATTCATATTGTGTCATCGTGAATACGTGGATGCTGCACCCCCTCTATAGCTAAGAATTGATGCCATTGAACATTAAAAAATGCTTGGAAATATAATTAATGACTAAAGAGGAAAAAAAAAATGACTAATTACTATTTTCCAAGTACCGAAATACTTTGGACTTTCGTGAGAAAAAAAATGGTAAAATAGCAAACGATAAGTGAAATTCGATGTAAACTTCATTAATCACTTTTGCACCTTTCGTCTCTGACTCTTCTGTAGCCAGAATTTCAAAAGCAAACGAACCGAGATTCCGATAATCAGGAATGTGGTCTCCGTTGGTACTACGAGGTTGCAGGGTGGATTTCCGCTCGAGCTGCTATCGAATCGGATTCGCGGCTTTCATAGCCTCCGTTTCCAATCTGCATGATGGAAACTGTGTGCCGGATTCGCCGTGGGTAGCTAACGGAGAGTAATCTCTTGTCATCGCACGAGTGAAGAGCAAATTTTATCACGACGACGACGACGGCGGCGGTACCGACGCGCGAGACAACTCAAACCCATGGAGAACGCTCGGACGATCGGCGATTCTGGACGAACAAAAAGGGGTCCGAGAGATGTACGCGAAGCGTATATACAGAAATAAAAACGAGAGGGAACGAAGGTAAGGACGGATGTGAAAGTTCTCGCGGGTCTTTGCTAAAGGGACAACTATCCTGTGACCTTTCATATCTATGTTTGGTCGGTACGACTGCGTACTTTTGCCTCAACTCTTGCCTCTCCAGTGGGCATACGAAGCGACGAGTAATCTCCACGGATACCGTATCAAGTATTGAATAACAGAGGGGCGTAACTAACAACGACTTACATGAAGAATCTTGTAAGTTATGACCCTCTGCTGTCCAGCAGCCGATAATACTGTCTGCAGTTCGCGTAAAGTGAAACTGACCGACTGGGTACACGTATTCTGTAATCGACCAGTCAGCTTCACGATGAAAATTATACGTAGTACACCTTATACTTGAAATACCGAGTAGCACGAGAAGCTTTTGTGAACTGCTAGCGTTATCTCGTTCTTCCGTTCGTTTGAAGCAACTTTACAGACCTTTTATAGATATATATATCTTAAGCTTGCGTAGAACCTTTTCAAGGCGTAATTAAATGGCGTCGGGAAAACTGGGAGATGTCTGCCTCCCGAATGGCCCTTTGCTCGTTGAGAAATCGCCGGTTCTTACACCGGCGCTTCCGGTGATTAATGAGCAATCCGACTTTGCAGCGATAAACATTTTTTTACATTTATGTCATTTCATTTTTCTCATTTTAAGCAAATTACATGTTGATAAACTCGAATGGATTGAAATTAATATTTCGCTTCATTTGCAAATTAAAACAATGCCGTTTCTTCAGTAACGCAAAATGCCTCGAAGGGTTCACATCGACGTTATGCAAAATTTGAAGATACATCGAGAAGAGGAAGACGACGGGGGTGGATCCGAAAAAAAAAAGGAAACAAAGTCAGAGACGTCGCTGCGTCGCATGGTACAAAGTTGGCAGAGGACCGAGAATTCCGAGATTGTTATACCTAAACAAATCCGTGATTGTTTGCCGTGGCATCGTTTTACGCATGATGCCGCGGGTTCTTTATATTCCTTTCTCAATTCAAGTTGATGCCACTTGAGCGAGTTGGAGTGTAAACGAATGGGAGCGAGGTAAATGCCAAGAGATATTTCAGTGAATAAAAGTGAGATGTAAAACGTGAGTGAGCACCCGAAGGGATGGTGGGGGGTTAGGTTGGTCTCTCGTCGGTCACCCCCGGGGGCTTTGATCTGTGCCGGTCTCCGGAACTACCCTCCTCCGTCGTTTCTCCTTCCATCGAACATCCTTCTCTTATTCCTACTGTCTACTGTGATATATACCGCCCGCGCCACCCTCGCCCACTTCGATGCTCTTCGTACGAGAGGCATATACCCGCTATCGCGATATATATACCGTCTACCGTCGACTTACTACCGCATAATACCGCGTCTACCTATTCCTTTCCTTGGCTTTCTTTCTCATCTTCACGGATCATCCGAAAGAATGACGCTCGTCATCGCTCTTTCGCCCTCTCGCGATCCTTTAATTCGAACCACTCGAAGTCAACACCCGCGCGCACAAACGAAAGACCCCCAGACACATGCGCGCTCGACGACGCGTGCACGGAATCGACTCTGTCTCTCTGTGTATGTAGGTACAAACAACGATATCGGAATACGAAAGGACGAAGCGCGGCACCGAAGAGAGAAGGACGGAGAGAAAAAAAAGTCAAGTACCCTGTTACGCGCGCGGGCTATAGATATCATTGAATTTTTTTTTTTACTCGTTCCACAGTCGCGTTTTATTTTTTTTCTCGCGCTTCGTAGCTTTTTTTATTTGTTGATTTTTTTTTTTTTTCATAACATCGAAAAACCTCGTTATTTATGCGTCAAGCCCCATTGTCCGATGGTCCTGACCAACGAGCCGAGTCCGGCTCTTTCTCCATCCTGCCAGTTCCATGCACGAGACTCCATATCACGTGATTCGGCTCTGCCATATCTGTATATACATTCTACCGCTAATTGCTGAACGTAGTTTTGTTGGTTTTATCTCGAACTCAACCTATCGCTTCACTCCATTTTTTTTCTTTTTTATTTTTCTATGAGAACAATAATTGGACTGTCTCGAGGTATCTATATGTGGGACAAAGCATTTTTTTTATTTCACGCTCCTTGGTCAAGGTGAGAAATAAAATTCTTTTGTGAGTAAAGGAACGAAGACTGAGGGTGGGAAAGGGGCTGTTTTTTTTTGTAGTGCCGAAGAGAAACGGTAGCAGGTTTCACAGAGAGTTCGCGGTGTAACCGCGTACACCTCGGTTGGAAAGCCTCGCTTTACCACGCTGTTAGTGGCGATGCTGGTGGCTGTTGCTCAAGAGACGACAATTAGATGTCGACGGGCGAGTGAAAACTACGAACGAGCGAGTACAGCGAGGAAGGCGCGCGGGACGATGGGGAAGGGGGTGTTCTTCTCCATATTCATGAAAGATCAGCGCGCGTTTAAGTCGAGGGATGCTGCCGGCGAGTTGATCAAAGGGTCGTGAACTACGGAGCTCCGGGATTCTCGTTCTCCACAGCCCCTTCGCCAAAGTCCCCCCCCCCAACCCCCCCTTTTTTTTAACTCCACCGACCGACTCCCACACTTCTGTTATAACGGAAACGCCAAAGGTTCGACCAACTCGTACCTCACGATTCAACTGTACTTTTCAGATAATGACTCAGCCCCCGACATATTGTATACCTTTGCATTTTTTGCATTAAACAAACTCCTCGCACCCTCGTGAAAAAAAAAATGTATCTCGGGGCCCTTTATATATTCTTTCTTTAATGTTTCGCGAACGAGATCGATCCACTACGGAGGCGAATTGCGCGCGCGACAGTCGGGAAAAGAGTGGAAGGGATACAATCGCGGATACAATCGTATTCGAGGTATGAACGATACATTTTTTTTTTTTTTCACCGCTGTACTATTCGAACTAATTCGGCTTCATACATTTTGAAGCCTTTGACGGAAAAAAACTTATGAAGAAAAATTATCTTAAAATTATGAATCAGAAATTAATTTAAAAAATTATTTGAAAAAATGATGTGAAAAATTATTTTAAAAAACTATTTGAAAAATTATATTTTTTAAATGACTCAAAACTTTACCAAATATTTTCATGGATAAAAATTTATTGCAAATGTACTATTGTTTTTCTAAATAATTTAGACGTAGTATTCGGATCACCAAGAATACAAAAAAAATTATTATTTCTGTGGCAAAGTCCGCGAGTTATAATTTTCTATTTCTCTTACGACAGTGCGAATCCTCTCGCTCTCTCGTCAATTTACAACGATATAATAAATCTCATAAAGGTCGCGTCGCGAGATGGAACGATGATCCGTCTACAGGGTAGGGGATGATTAGCTGTTAACACAATAATAGGCTTCGCGGTGACGCTGTGACTGCCGCTGATGCGTGGGGACGCTCGACGAGGATCGAGTCCCTCTGTCGTTGATCCTCAACCCCACAGCACAAAGGGCTCTGCTCCGCCGGACCGTTGCATACGCGTCCTCTTGGCTCACCCCAGGCATTGTCTTCTCTCTATTACCCATATATATATACGCACACGTAATTTCTCTCGTCACAGAAAATCACGTTTGTACCTCGTTAACAGGAGAAATAATAAATAAATACCTATCTCGCCAACGCGAAATCGAATCAATGCCGTTGATAGATTTTTCTTTCGAGATCTACTTTATATCGAAGAAAAATTGGATCGTTACTCGGTGAAATAGTGGATCGCAGACTCAAAGAGTCGCTCAGCGAATTAAACTGATTTTACTCGGAGTGGAACGCCCCGAGCGAGAAGGATAATAATCAGGCAATCGGACCGGAGCGGGTGCGAGACTCACGGCTATAGATATTCGTACATCGTCCCCTTAGACGCAGACGTTTTAGTGGAGAACCGTTCCTACCACCTCGACCGACTAATACCACTGTTACTTTGCACACGCCGTTCCATTCGCGGGCTGAATCCGTTAGCGGTTACTCTCGTTATCGCGTCTTAATCCGCGCGAAATCCTTTCAGCTTTTTCGCCGAATCCACACCACAGCGATCCCGTGCAGACCGAGACGATAGTCGGATTCTGTACCAAATTCCCTCGAGAGAAGAATTCCTTTGGTGTACAGACTACTTTCAATCTACATACACGCGATTTCAAGAACGAGACGAATAATTCAATCGGAATGCATTAAGCTGAGTGTTCCGGATTTTTTACTCCTTAACTGAACGTCTAAATAGCTATTGAAGAAAATATTTTCGATGCATCAAAAAAAAAAGAAAGAAAAAGGATTTAATCATGAAAATCGGTGAGTATAGATAATTATTTATATACAAAACAAATTAAATATTAACCTTTTCATTTTCGTTCGAATATTCCGTGATTCACGAAATGATGATAAAAAAAAATGTTAACCCAGGTAACTAAGGGGAACATTTTTTTCCATATTTTTTCATATTCTTAAACTTATATATGTCAAGAATATTGGGCAGACATTTACTTTAATGTCAAAATCTTCGGCTTTTGCTTTATTTTACGAAAAAAGAAACAAATTGTATAAAAATTCGATGATCGATTCGTATTCGACGCAGAAAATTGAATGGAAGCGATAAAAAAGATTCTAATTAGGGTAGTCGATTAGTAGCCGAGTAGCAACTCTTGTCGTTACAATAGAAAAGAGTTCCTTACTTCGCGATAGACAATAGCTGTATAGTGAAGTGGCTTTTTTGTGTTGATATTCTTTTTTTTCTACGGTTTATTCCGGCGTGAAAGAGAAAACACAGTTGCCGAGCCCTCGGAAACCAAGCATCAGCTCCGCGAAAGGCCGGAGCGAGTCTCTTGGGATATCCGAAGTCGGGATGGACCTCCAAAGGATCGGTTCCATCGTCGTCGTCGACCAATGGACGTTAAAATGGACGCTACACGACGACGACGGTCGGAATAAACGTGCGAAAGTGTGATGACATGCGACGCTATACATAGTACGCGTATCAAGAGACGCAGTAGCGTCTCGACGCCAAGTAGTTTAAAGAAAAAGTCTGCGCGGCAATTCCGCGCGCGTCGACCGCTACCGTGTATAATATACTATAGAAACTATAGTATATATATCTTATATACTGTTAGGTACATAGTACCTCTCAGGGCGGAGGGGTGCCGAGGGATGACCGAGGATGAGAGAAAAACGAGGATGGAACGCTCGGAAAATGGAGGGCGAGAGTGCCGACTATGGGCAACGGGGTGCGATGAAACGAGGGGGGAGAATTTCGTGCCGACGGGGAACGGCGACTGGTTGGCCGTTTGCTTGCTTGCCAACCAGTGGGTTCCTCATTACCGAGAACGTTCTATTCACACCTCGTCTCGCGCCAAATTCTAGCGATGTAGTCGAACATTCTTCGAAATTTTCAGTTAACACAGAAAAAAAGAACTAAAATCATCCAAAATATATCGTAGTTGACTTTAAATTTAGCGCACGTTAAAATAACAATTTAAGAACAAAAGTCGCAATAGAAAATCGTGCGTATAATTTTTTTTTACAAAGAATAACTCAAATTTTTATTAAAAAAATGGCGGTCGGGCAAAAAGACTGCCGATAATTAAAAAAACAGCCAACAAAGGTGAAATTAACGATGGGGAGGGCGGTTATTGATTTTGTTTTCGAAAGCACAGTGTAAGAGACTCGAATCTATCGCTACCGTGTACACTACACGCTGCACTAGCTATATGTACTCCGAAAAGCTCGAACACTTCAACCTCTCGACGAGCTCATCTCCGAGAGCTATACTATACGATGGAACTTTCACAGTTCGCTATCGTTCTCGCGGTTGCGAGATGTTGCGCGATCCTGTCTCGTGCACTCCTCTACAACGAGTTCCCACTTCGGTGATGATAGTTTAGTAGCTTAACGAATAGCATTATACATCGTTATATTTTGTGTAAATTCTGAATGTAGATCGGTAACCAGGAAGTTCGCAATCCGATCGTACTTTCGGGTATATAGAGACGAAAAAAAAAATAAGATGTAATACGATGTATGGGTAAAATCCAAATTATAGCGATCTTCAATTAACGAGGGCGGCAAGAATCGCACGGGAGTTCTCATCGGGTAGAATCGAGGTGATAATGATGTTGACTAGTGCGATTGTTCATTCGCACACCTCATCCCAGTCGCTATTTCGAACAGAAACGAGAAATGATCGGTCTCATTTCGTATAGTCCATTTGCCTCGACGATTCGTTGCCGTCGCCCGAGGGGGCCCTGCAGAATCAACGCGGAAAGGGATATGCGAACTCGAGGGGTGCGATGAGCTTGCTTCGTGTCAATTCGCGGTCATCTGAACGTGAAAATACGATAGGGGATGATATGCCGGGCTTCGATGCACACGCGTCTGCCGAAAAAAAAAAAAAAAACCAGACGATCGTGGGTCGTTTATGCGTGCCGGAAGGCAAACATTGACATATGTTTGCGTAAAACGTAGAGCCGCGAACGAAATTATTTGTCGGATGAAAGGGAAGTACACGTAATAGTCATTGGGAGAATTTATATACATATCTATATGTATAACGGTCAGCCATATCCCGAGGTTCTGTATTACATAATGTTTTTTTAACGGTATGTGAAATACCGCGGTCGGTATCAAAAACTGTAAACAACTTTTTGGTATACTATGGTGAAATCCGCATGCAATGAGACTCTTTTCAAACACTGTAAACACATTTTTTCAGCCAAATGTCAGTATGGCTGAAAAAAGTTGTTTACAGTGTTTGATACCGATCGAGCTCGCGATGGGTGGGATTGCACCTACCCTTCACGGAAACAACAAAATTGGCATTAGCACCGATTCAAATAATTTTTTTTCATCGATCCATATGATTTTTACAATCAATAAGACCAGAAAATGTTCACCAAACCGTTTTGCATTGATGAAAGAAAAAATTTGATGAAAGAATAAATCACCGAATACATTTTTTTTGTGATGTAATTATAATGAATTTTATCACAAGATCGCGAGAATTTTCTCGTAATGATTTATATCTCGTCTACAACGTCGAGCACGCGATACAATTCTTCATTACAAGTCGAATGTCGTTGACATTCACGTCTCGAAAGAGAACTATCAATGATCCCAATCGGGAACTTAGTCTCGAGGCCATTAGGCAATCATTCAAAGCGCCGATGACGACGATTCCTGATTTGGCGGAACACAAAGCGACCTTCCCGTTTCCCCGAATGTTCCAGCAACTCGGAAAAAATCTTCGAATACACGTCGATGAAATACGAGAACCCGATATGCTGCTAGCGGACAACTACCGCGATACCGGGTTTGTGGGAATCGTCGATCCCCTCTTTTCCTCGGAGAAAAAGTGTTCATGTTGCTCGACATTGTGAGACGATACGATACACAATGCAATATTGCGGCGGCAACAACGTATCGTGCAACGCCATCGACCCATTTAAGGTGTTAACGATCGAACACGTCGAGGCCAACAAATCGTCCGACTTACGTTAGAGTGTTGGAGGGCTGCAGTGACTGCGCACGAAGTAGCAGACGGACTCGTAGCACCGCAGTCGGTGATTGGCCAACTGCTCACGTCCTAAGTTTTCAACAAAACGTAAGCGCTGCAACAATAGCGATAATCCAGTTTGTGATGGAGTTCGTCGAGCGCTTTACCCTCAAATTACTGTTTAATTACAAAGACGTTGGACGTGGTAATATCAAAGCCTAATTTAGCAGACGGAATGCCATCGAATTCTTGGCTGCGAATCCGTCGGACTCAAGCCTATCGTCATATTTGAAGTCGAGCGCCTCATGACGTCCAAAACAACGGAATAATCGGTTCTGTTCACGAGCGGAACCCTCTGGAGGCGAAAAAACGTGATAAGCAGTGGTGGCAATGATGGTTCGGTGCTACGAAATCAAAAATCTCAATCCGATCGAAACCGGTCTCGAATCCGAAGATAAAAATAATGGGACCGGAAAAAGTGGCCAAATCGGTGTGTTCGATCGAAAGATCGACGGACCAACCGGAGGACAAGGAACTCAAAATCCGAGCATAAGAAAAAAAACACGTGGCTACAGTGGTGAACTCTACCTACACACGCAAAGTAACAGTGTCACAGAATCAAGTTGCGAGAAGGTAAATATATTTTATAAGAAAATATAATTATTATATCCAATTGAGGATTCGTATCTATAACTATTTTTTGGTAAAGACGTTTCAAACTTCCACCATCTCTCCGACGATCCGAATCCGCGCGACATTTTGTATATAGTTATAGGGATTTTTCTTAAATATTCTTTCCCCAAATTGAATCCGCGCAGGTCGGAGCGCGATACATGACAAGCGCATCTTCGCCTACAAGCCCTTCGCCCCTTTTGGTTCCCTTCCTAAATACACATTCCTCCTGTACTACATAAAGTTTGGTTGCGTGTTCCTCCTGCATTAGGACTTCAACTACAATATTATTATTATCGTCTGGTGTTTTTTATGTTCATTTCTACTGCCTACAATAACTACAATGTAATAAACCAAAGAAATGAACACTTTATAAAATAAAAATTGCATACGCGACGAACTCCGAAATAATCGATATTACAAGCGATATCGAAGAAGAGATTTCTCCGGTTACCGTATACCACAACATCTTTAAAAAAGTAATATGAAATTGTAATGTACTGTATTGTAATGTATTGTAATGTATTGTAATGTATTGTAATGTATTGTAATGTATTGTAATGTATTGTAATGTATTGTAATGTATTGTAATGTATTGTAATGTATTGTAATGTATTGTAATGTATTGTAATGTATTGTAATGTATTGTAATGTATTGTAATGTATTGTAATGTATTGTAATGTATTGTAATGTATTGTAATGTATTGTAATGTATTGTAATGTATTGTAATGTATTGTAATGTATTGTATTGTATTGTAATGTATTGTATTGTATTGTAATGTATTGTAATGTATTGTAATGTATTGTAATGTATTGTAATGTATTGTAATGTATTGTAATGTATTGTAATGTATTGTAATGTATTGTAATGTATTGTAATGTATTGTAATGTATTGTAATGTATTGTAATGTATTATAATGTATTGTAATGTATTGTAATTGTAATTGTAATGTAATTGTAATGTAATTGTAATGTAATTGTAATGTAATTGTAATGTAATTGTAATGTAATTGTAATGTAATTGTAATGTAATTGTAATGTAATTGTAATGTAATTGTAATCTAATGTACTTTTTTAAACAAAAATATCTGAAATATGTATTGTTTTTTTTATGACGGAAACCGATCAAAGACGACCAATCGCGAGGGTTGGCCGCAATCTCCGCAGCGATGGATAGACCAGCATCCCGGTCGATACCAACGGTGAACCAAAATCCTTTTGACGTGTTTGCCGCTGCAAAAACCGATACTCGGACGTCGAGAAAACATACATCGCGCAAGAAGCGGCGAAGCATTTACATTTGTAAACGAATCGCATTGCTTCTCGTGTCAGCAAAACGCAGAGCATGCAAATCCCCGGACGTTCGGCGTCGAGTATTCTGTACAATTTACAGAGTGTCGCTACGAATGAGAAAGAAGATCGCTTTTCACATCATCCCGAATCGTACGCTGCGACCGTAATTTCTCAAGTAATTCGGAGGACGAAAAACGGGATAACAGTGTAACGGTGTAAATGCAGTCCAACAGTGATGTAAGCAGTGTAATTGCGGTGTAACATTTCACGAATACTCCACGTCATTGAACTTATATCAACATTGAATTTATATTTATTGTTATTATTATTATTATTATTCTTACTTTATCGTCTTAAATTAGTGACTTCCTATTGTTATTTCTGATAATATGTAAAATCAATTTAAAGAAAAAAGTACAAGAAAATATGAATTGCGATGTGTGCGTCAATGACGATTTCATTGGTTGACGATTTCGCTCCATTTTCTCGATTTTTAGAAATTCGTTTTAAGTATATTTAAACTATCGTGAGGAAGAGGTATCGGTAGCTTTATATTCGTTTCATTTCTATGGAGATGTTTTTCTAGGCGTGGCAACGGCGAAAAATCGTTTTGGCTCTTTGCATTACCTGCTGCACTATATAAAGTACGAAAAACTGGAGTCTCTCGTTGTCGCGGTCACAGCGAATGAATACAAATCCGAAAAACGTAAACGGGGTCAGAAGATTATCGTTGGCATTACGATTGCAAGTTAGAATAGTCGTGTTGCATACCTGTGTATAGGTAGCGGAGATCACGCAGAGTGGCGGTGGCTGTGATCGAGAAACAGCACGGGGTCGCGGTCTCATTCGTTCGCAGCATCCGCAGTAACTGCATTTGCGGTAATACCCGAGCGAAGCTAAAGGATTACCAGCATTAGGGAGATTAGCGAGGAGTTCTTAAGCCTCAGCGCGTCACGGCACCCTTCCGATAAATCTCTCTTTTTCTTCCCCAGTCGCCGAAACGCTTTTGCCTCTTCTTCCCTTCGTCGTCTACTCGTTCCATCGTCCGTTTCACTCGTTGTAGTGTTGTTGTTGTCGTTTTTGTCGCGTCGTTCTAATCGTATCGTTGAGCTCTACTTGTGGAAATGGAGCCGAATACCAGAAGGGAAGAGGTTGCGAGCGCTCGATGTAACGAGCTTCTCTCCATGAGAAAAACTCTTTCTCAATCCATTCATTCGTCTATATTCTTCTTCCACTCATAACCCGAGCGCCATACAAAAGTCTTTTACGAAAAAGATCGCGTTTTCCACGCTTTATCGAACCCGTATAAGATTCTCGTGATACAATCGCGTATTCACGTTTGCATTCTAATTTTTCTTTTTTTTTTTTTTTCGTGCTCTCGAAATGCTTGCACAGCTTTAATCTTTCCGGAATCTTTATGACAATGAGAGATAATGGGAGAATAACTCAATACGAGAATTCCGCGAACAAACCGAATATTCTACGGAATTTTTCGTAAATATCCTTTAAATTGGACGAAGGAAAAAAAAAAAGAAAAATTGTAAATCAGCGTATTGCGGATGAAAAATCCATGATTACGGGTACTTCACGGCAACGGGGGTATATCACGCTGTAACGTTGAATACAGCATATCTCGGGCTTCATAATTAACTCATAATTTTGTTCGTAATCAAGTGGAAAAAATGTAATAAACGATGCTGTAAAATTCTTCACGCACGACTGAGATTCGAGTTCTCTCGTAGCAGTTTACGGCGCAAAAATTCATAATGCCTTTCATCGTGAGTCAGACACGTGTGCAAATCGTGCGTTATTCTCATCCTCACTAGTAAAATATTTCTTATCCATTACTACCGATAATAAACACAAATAAAGGATATTATTATTATTATTATTATCATCATGAGGTTTATTATTATTATTATTATTTGAGGTTAATAAATTTGTTTATGGATTATCCAAGAAATCTCAAGACCTCTCGAATAATTCTATTATATACCTGCTACGAGACGGTGTGCACCAAAGTTTTATCAAAATAGTCGGAATATAGTTAAAAAACATCGATAAAATACGAAAACAGAACAACTTCCGGTCAGAGGTTCATTTTATTGCGCGATCCTGACGTTCGTATATACGAAACCTCAAAACATTTGTAACGCTAGAAAGAGCGATATATCCCGCGGGCATAGGTACGGGCGAAGCAAGTCTGGCATAAAACGCGAGCAGACGTTTTCAACCGCGTGTTTGGTGAGGCTGTCGGCCCTCGTCATCGTCATTCAGCATCACCGGGGGTTGCGGATCACGTGCGTCGATGTGCGTACCGTATGCACTGTACGTTGTACACATATATATATGTATGTATAGAATACCGTAAGGCCGACGTGCGGAATTAGCGAGAGCCTCGTCGTCGACGTTTCTATCAATGCAGTCTGTGTATACTATACTGTACACAGTACTACGCTTCGCTTTATAGTAATAATAATACACACGTTCGCGTTGCGGGACCGTTCAGTCTCGTCGGCTCGACCCTCGATACTCTCGAATTTGGTACATAGCGACATCTACTGTTGGCCGAAAAAAAAGAACGTATGTCGCATCGTTTAGCGCGTGAGAACTATGAGAGATACGTCCTTTTTCTTCTCAGCGCTCGATATATACGTCGTCACGAATGTAGAAGGGAAAGTAACTCCTGTAGTGTATGTGTCTGTGTATGTGTCTGGAGTATTAGGTACTTTGGTTGAAACGTTAACCCAAAGAAACACGTGTTTCTATATGCCCCCGAGAGGCGTGTTACAGCCGGTGTCGATATAGAACGCTCGCTGCGTGTTCCACATTCTATAACTTTTACTCCACAGTAGCAACGACTCGAGAGCCCTAAGTCCTTTCGGCTTAACCATTTATAGGCCCTCATCGAGCTTCCGTTAACCTACACAATTCAATACATTGGCGTAGGTGGACAAGCCTCTTCCGTGTTCTAACAGATTTCGAAGATTTTTCTCGACAGACAGAGACAGGACGATGTCGAACGTGAAAAATTGTTTTGAGATTCGTTTGACGAGTCGACACCTGTCAATGAGGCGCGTGGGTATTGCATTGTTCGCGAGATCGACGACACTTCGTGTCGATGAAAATGGTTTTCTCGACAACGTGTATAATGTTATTTTGTCGCGCTGATGAGAAAAATGTCGATACGAGTGACTTTCGCGATGATAGTCGATTATTTTTTTTTCTAGAGGCACTCGTGTGTATGGAAAAAAAAGTTGTTTTGAATGTATCGATGCGATTCTTCCGTCAGAATTATAAAATTCGTATTTTCACATTTTTATCATATGTTTCATCATATTTTTAATCGATAATAATTTTGTTCGCGTTCATTAATTATTTTGATGCGATTATTTTTGTCTGACAGAACAAAAATTATGCCGAAGCGAAATATCATCTCGAATGACACAAATTATAATCAATGACGATTTGAGACATGCAATAAAAAATATGACAGCAATGACTTACGGCTTCGATGTCATGTAAACAAATGGTTAAACGTGTTTTGTTAGGAACGCGCTGTTACACTGTGCGAGTCCTGTAACTCGAGCGTCCGTATTTTCGCTCCGTCGAACTGCACACTTCACTGAACACAACACATCCACTGAATGCTATTAAATCCCCGACCGATCTGTTTCTACGTGTTCAAGTGATGGCCCGGAACACCGACCACTTTTAATCGCGTGTAACCGGCGAAAATTGCGACGAGAGGTGAACGCGTTGTTCTAGCGAATATAGCAACTCTACGAGGCCGTGACGCCCCGCGTCGAGTACAAGGACTACAGAGGTATACGCGTAAGTGTCGCCACGCGGTCAGTAGATCGCAAAGACGTCTCGATGCTCATGTACCTTGTGTACCTTCTAGTAATCATAGTTAGTTTTTCCTGAAGTTTAGTTTTGATTAATGAATGCGAGTGATTCCGTATCTTCGCAATATCGATATATAGCAGTCGGAATAATTCGATGGCGTGCTAACAAACATGGCGTTTGTTTGTTATAAGAAAAACTACGCCATCCCACCAATCAGATAACGGTATGCCGAGATCGACGGTGATAATGTTTTGTTTGCTTCATTACTTCTTTACTGTAATGTCGATATGTATAAAATTTACTGAAAACTTAGAACGTTTCGATCGAAATTCTTTCGCGCGAAGAAGCGTAGCGGAATCCGTTTGTGTAAAACCTTTCCAATGCCACCAATAAGATAATTACGTACGAAGGGATTTTAAAAGCAGTTTCTTCGATATATATTGCAAAGTTTCGGTGTGATGTGTTTACGTGTCCTTAGTTTTTTGTGACTTAACGACATATAGGTTAAAACCCATCGAATTCCGCAACATCGACGCGTTCATAGGAAGTCTGTCAAACACAGTGAGAGTTGATACAATAAGGTATGTATTTTTTGTTTTATTTTTTGTTTCATTTTGTTGTTTCATTGCGACACGACATGACACGACACGACGCGATACAACATAATTTCTCGCGGAATGAAACTGTTAATCCGAGCAGTTCAAAAAATTAAGTCGAACTGAAAATAAATATTTCGAATAAAAATCTAAGTTGCTGGTACAGTAGGGTTATCGAAAAAAAAAAAAAAAATGAAAAAAAAAAAAGATCGATTGAGATACACACGAGAAAAAAAGATCGTTTTTCCATGAGGATTTATCGAAGCTTTATATAGATGACCGTTGATTGTCCATTTGGACCCCGAAGGCTCGGTTAGCGAACATAATAAAAGGACAGACACATGGTATACGAAATCTTCAGTACAAACTCAAGAGCCCGTGTACTCTCTCGCCCTGCTCGCGTGTACTTAGCGCTCCCGGGAGTTAGAGCGGTCTCTTTGGTAGTATCGTACTTCCCATATAATGCTGCTGCTCGCCTATTGTGCGTGTTACTTTGTGGCTCGGCGACGACGATAATGTGTGCCTCGTGCTCAGGCACACACGGGGATTTATCGAGAGATAGTGTAGACATTGTGCACCTTTTTACCATCCATTCATTCTCATTCATCTATCAAATAGACTTCCTCTGGGAACAAGAGAAAAAAAAAAAAAAAAAAATTAAGCGACGTCGCGTCGCTCGAATGGTCGAGCTTCCGTTTATTTTTTTCACTCAAAGTAGAGACGCCACGACGAAAAATACAAAAAAAATCGCATACAAAAAATTACGAAACCTGTAATAATTTTTATTTTCATTTCATTGCAATAAAAACGAAATTTTTAATTTCGTAACTTTTTTTAAAATTATTCTATGGGAACTCGTTTTTTATTATGTTAATAACAAATGTAAAAATTAAAAAAAAATGTGAATAAAAAAGATTGGAGTGAAATACGTTAAAATAAGGCTGCTTTCGGTTGAGAGAAACACGGAGAAGTGAGACGTAGAATTTGCGCTCGAGAGCGCGATGAAAGCGAGAGCGCGCGCGGTCTCCCCGGCGGGGGGGTGTGGCAAACCGCCCCTAGAATTGGCGAGATTTCCAGTGTCTGCTATATGCGGGGGTGATCTGCGAGTTCCAACCCCCAGCGACGCGTACCATCGGGCGTGTCACGCACGTTGTATTGTTGTATTGTCGGGTGCAATCTCGCTAAGCGTTTCACCGAGCAACAGCGGAGGACACAGACACACCTCCGCGTCTACGATTCCAACGCTTCTATTCCCGGCAGTCATATCCCCTGCGTTCGCTGCCTCTATACACACGCGACTGTCCGCGTCTCCCGCGGATTTCTCGCTCTCACACTCTTTGACGGAGAGTCCCGTTAACCTCCTCGCCCAGCCTCCATCACTCCCACATATCGCAAAACGCTTAAATATCTCGTATACACGACCGCGAATCCTCGCGGTTGAGAACAAGAACAGTGAGAATATTCGTCGCGTTTCTCTCGTACAAAAGTGCCAAAACAATGCGGAAGCTTTTATTTCAATGCACGAAGGAGGATCGGAACAATTCATTTTTTTTCTTCTGGGGGATGAAAAAAGAAAAAAATCTGTTTCTCCAACCACCGAGGCAACGCACTCCCTCCGTTAAAAACAAGTAGAGAAATATATGCGATACGAATAGAAGAAGTGCTGATTTTTTTTTTATTTTTATTTTTTATAAAACGTGCATTTAATTGATCTTACGATTACTCTGGATCTCCCTTTGAATTGTTTTTACTTTTCCGTACGTTTACATTGGAGGGATTGACGAACGTCGCTTAGGACTTTCGCCGCTTATCCGAGATTTGCGGGATGGAGAATTTGTATACACATACGTATACACCGTATTTGTATATATATGTATAGCAGATCGACGTTGTGCGAACGTCGTGTCGACTCCTCGTACATGTCAGTCACAGACTCCACTAAATACCGATCGACGCCCGCGCCTCGCGGTCTTTACTGCCCCCCTCTCTCCCGCGAACGGTCGCACCCCCTGCGATGGGATATACAGGAGTTTACGGTTATAGAACGCTCGATCGGGCTGACGCCCCGATCCCTCGAGACCACGTTTGCCCCCTATTAAATTAAATTGCACCCTAAATTTAAGGATTATCTTTCTCTCTCGCTTCGTCCATCTCACAACACTTCTTTATCCGGAACGGCTTGTTTACAAATCGTGATAATGTGGAAAAAGTCGAAGGCGGACAGTTCTTTGCGCGACGACTTAATTCTTACGCGTCTCCGCGTTTTTCCTTTTTTTTTTTTTTGACCACACGAAGTCCAATAATGTTATGACGAATTTTGTCGAAAACATAAAATGATAAAAAAAAATCAAATAAATATAAACAATAAATAACAAGTTGTTTATTTTTCGGGTCGCATGGGATCGAAAATAACATTTTTACGATCGATTCGATCCGAACAATAACGGTATAAAAAAATCTATGAATGATTCAATTTTTTTTTTGTTAATTTGGTTGAATAATAATGATAATAATTGCATAACTTAAGTTTTTTGTTAATAAAAAAACGTATGAAAAAAACGCCGAGTCTGAAAGGTTCAAACTAATGGTTCAATTTCTAAGAATTCAGACATCGCAAGAAATGCAAAAGTGCCGCAGTATAATGCGATGCTGATCGAGAGCCCCTTCAGCCAGAAGTTTCCCTTTCGAATCCTTGAGACACTAGTTGATCGTTTTCTCTTTGATCCATCTTTCCATCGGACCGTAACTTCGAAAATTGGTGACTGTATTACGAACTCCTCTGAGACACATTTCGTTTATATAATTTGGATCCTTACATAAACTTCACCCGACTAAGGGACTTTCAAAAGCGTTATTATTTCCTTTTTTTTTACGATAATAGCGAAGCGGAAGTCTTCGGCGAATCTTTACCGTACGCGTCGGCACTTTCCACAGTTCATTCATTCACGGCTGTAGCTTTTTTTTTTCGTCTTTCTACATCTCATTCTTACGCAGTGTACAGTAGCTATACGTATGCTTGACATAGTTGAAGACGATTCACAATACGCACCTCGTCGCTTCTAGCCGTTGTAACGTAAACGAACCGAACTAAACGGATAATAGTAATCTATTAGATTATTATGGGAATTAGTGAAATGAACCGTAGAGCAATTTATTGGTAGTAAATCTCTCGCTCTCTTTCTCGTTTACCGCCCGAAAACTACCCGAGGTTTTCTTTTTTTTCACCCCCATTGTCGTTACACGCCGAGTACCAGAGGTCTTCCTCTTCGCTCCCTTATTCGACCGGTCGAGGGGTACCGTAGCGGCGCGTTGTGTTGTTGTCGTTTCGCGAGTTATTGTTGCGTGCCGCGAGAGCGGTTCCTTTAATCCTGACGATGCCTGAGAGAAAACTCCAGGATTCTGCCGACGAGCGAACGAGGAGACGGCATCTCTTTTACTTACTCGCTGCTCTCCGACGAGGAAGGCGCAACCTAAGTTCTTCGGGGCGCGAGAACCTCGGAAACCCTCTTTCTAGCTTACTGCCTCTAATGCCTTCGCTCATCTCACTGTGCTTTGCACTTCTGCATTTTTTTTTTTTTTTTTCGTAGTTCTTCGCGATACCTAATACGTTTGGAAAGAGGTAAGAAACTACCGGCTCTACGAGCGCTTTAATTGATGTTAAGACCTCTCTTGCTGCTTTCACTCTTCGAACTACAGGAGGATTACTCAATCCTTTCAATTCTTATACTCCATCGTATACCTATACTGCATTATAGTGGTACAGGAACTGTTCTCTGTACTCTTGAATGAACCCTCATTTACCAAGTGGCCTGCGCGCCGTTCGCGATCATTTTCACGACTTTGAGAAACTCGAGAAACGTTTTTACAAACAAATAATTTCCTACAAAAAAAAAATACAGAAAAAAATTCAAACATTTGCGTGTCAAGAAAAAAAAAACATTTTGTGTTTTTCGATGAATTTATTTCGACAATGAGTGTTGCAACTCGTTATACTATAACTGTACAACTGAACAGCGAATTAATACGCTAATCGTAAGTCGAGGAGAACGATTTTCAACAACGCGCTAGAAGCGTTTTTCATCGGTATATTCCTCGGGAAAGTGAAGTAACAGCAATAATTCCTAAATTCAGTAAAAAAAAATCTTCGAGGTAAATTACTGTTTTTCTTTTTTACTTATGCTGATTTTTTTTTTTCATGTAGTGTGTAAAATAAAAAAAATCATCTTATAAACGATACCGGATTATCGGTGATTTTTTCGAGATTAAAATTTATACCGATATTTTTTTTCTAATAAACAAAAAAAATTTTTCACTGATTTCATTACAAAATTTCTATATTCCCTATTAACGAATCATTCCGCAGACCAAACTGCAAAACTGCGTTAATTACACGAAGCAAAACCGAATCGATCGAAATGGTCATTGCTTCCGGTTGCCTTTCGGTTTCTTTCGTTTTTACTCCAAAATTCATCAATCGAATAATTTTTTTTATTTTCTCGCTCTTCTTCTATATCTTCGACCGGCTGCGGGTTTTCATTCATCTTTTTCTGACCCAAGTGTGCATTTTACATGTACATAAAATCGTTTGTCTTCCTTCGTACTTTTCTTTATTTTCTTTCGCACGAGGATGTTCGCTCGAACGATAACCACAGGCACTTAGATACAATAGTTCCAAACTCTCCTAATAATGCGATGGCGGCGGAGCGGTCAGTATTTATCCTTCGCGCACTCAACAATACCGAATATTAGGTCTCGCGCCCTCGAAAATTCGGTGTATTCTCGTGTCTAATATAATATCGCAAACCTCTGCGTTACGCGCCGACCGCAACGAAACGCTTTTGCCATTCATTCGCTGATCCTTTCATCGTCTCGGCGCGTCCGAAACTTGAGTGAATATAAAACACGTGCATAATACGTCGAGAGTAGCCGAGGAAAATAGAGAAAATGAAAAACAAGGTTCAGCGGAGGCGAAGCATAAAAATCTCATGTGTGCAAACTTGTCTGCTCCGAAATTTTTTTTTTTTTCATTTTATCCGAGAAATATCACCCTGTGGTCTCTGTGAATTTTTGCAAAAAAAAAAAAAAATTTCGTTATGAAAAAGCGTACGCGTGATTCTCGTTCGCGTGTTTATGAATACGTAATATCTCATCGGGCAAAGTTCCGTAGAGAAATAATTGAATCGTCGAATCGTAACCAGCGAGAACGGGGGGGTCAGAGAGCGCGTCGGCGGTCGGATGCTGTGAATCCGGAATGGTCCACCGGGACGATGAGGAATATGCGAGAACACCGCGGAATTGGCATTGTTCGACAAAATTTACCCGCTCCCCGTAAACCACCCGGTTCGTTCGCATATGCATTATGAACGCAACGAGAATCCTCTATTCCACATGTATACGCGTCGGTTACATATATATACACAGGTGTAGTAGAGACGACGAGTACTCGCGACGGGTCATACAGAATGGGTGCAAATGCGCAATACACAAACGCTTCGAGTTGCACACTAACGCGCGATCTTTGTCCTGTCGGACACTCGAATATTAAATCCCACAGGCTGCGCGCACGTATATAGTCGCAAATAGTTTGCAGAAAACGTGATGAAAAACGTAATTTTTTTTCCCTCCACCGACCGGAGACCGGATAATGCGGAAAAAAAGATTTATCAATGCTTTTGGCTCCGCGGGGTTTTCAGGTTTGTTCTCTGTGCACCAAAGCTTTGCGATACCGCGTGACACGCGTTGTTTTTTTGCTGCATCCACTGCATATAAAAATAATTTCGCTCCGCGGAATGAAACAAAATCTACTTTTACGGTTGCGATTAAAATTATTAAAGCGTACCATTTTTATTTTTATTTTACATTTTATCGAATACGGGATACAGAATTTTTTTGGAAAATGAAATAATTTCGTGTAGAATCCATTAACCATCGGCGCTGAATTGAGTAAAATATTTTAAAACTATACTTCGGTAAAATGTGAAATATCTTGTCGCATTTATTTACATCTTTTATAATTTTTTTTTTTTATTTACACAGTACGGTAAATCTCCTTTTTAATATTACAGAATGTAAAATAAATTACAATTTTCGAATAATAACAATAATAATAATAATAATAAAAATAAATTAAAAAAAAAATAATACGTTAAAAAATTGAGTGTAAGAAACGAGATGTATCGTGATACTAATTATGCATACGTATTATCCTCGAATTTAACTCGTTGATTCCATTTCGATGGTTCACCGCGCCTTGTCGGTGACGCTTCCGGTGCATCGAGGCGCGGTGTATCGCGAAGCGAGTACTCTGAATTCATAAAGGTTGAATAAAGGCAAAAATACGAAAGGTTGGAACGGAGAGCAAAGGTTAATTACCCAAAGAAAGTGTACCGCGGTAACAAGTATGTATGATCTCGAGAGCTTACACCGCCCTCCCCCTCCGATGTTCTCCCCTCTAAGTGCATTCAAGGTGATCAGAGAAGCGCGTAGGCGTCTTTCTCGTTCTATCTCTCGGCTCATAAACACTTGGAGTGTGACATAGGTAGAGGTGACTACGGTTGACGCCGATGCTATGGTGTCGGGGAGTCGTGCGGGATACCGCAGTACATCAAAGCTTCTCCGCCGACGTTGTAACGGATGGTTGACGCTGCAGGGGCGAAGCTTCTTCTTCGCTACTCGCACTCTCGCACCCCCTTCTTTGTTCCATCATCTCGCGCTGGGCTACGAGAGTGAACCGCGTCGCGTCACCCACAGTGAACCACTGCTAGCAGCTACCTAGCTAGCTATCTGCTCTGAAACCCCGGGCTCTCGACATCCACATTCCCCCTTACGGTTTGCGAAACTTTGACTACCCCGTCGGTTTGTTTGTCGCTTTGTTTGATTTCACATTCACGGGAGATAGCTTTCACTTACGCGTCGCGGACCAAGATTAAACAGATTCGAAAATGTTCCACCTCTTGGTTCTCTCTATTATCTCGACTACCGGGGCCTTCTCTCTGATGCTACACTGCGCTGATGCTCCTCCCGCTCAACAGGGATGCTTTCTCTCTCGCAGTGGCAAAACCACGTGCTTCATTTCAGGATGGACACTAGCTGACCGTATCCCACCCCTCACCGAAGGGTGACGTTGATACTCTTTTTATTCGGCCGCAATGTCTCTCCATTTTATTATCTCATCTCACAGTGTCGCATTCCCTCGGATCTTTTCAACATGCAAAGCATCCCTTTGACCCAATTCAACGTACGGTAATTCGTTAATTGACGTTACTATGTACACGGAACGAAAATAACGAGAAAAATGTACTTGGCTTTCCGGTACGGTTGCGCTGTACGATGAACCATCAGAATTTTTTTTCTTATCATTTTATGGGACGAGAATTCTGATCGTAATTATTTATAATTTTAGAAATAATTATAATTTTATTATTTATTATTACTATTATTTTTATTTATTTATAATTTGAGAAATAATTGTAATTTTATAATTATTTGTAATTTTAGAAATAATTATGATTGACGATCATTAAAATGCTTTTTTTTAAATCGAAAATCGCGTAATCTTTATGGCAATGGACAATTTTTTAAATTCCTGACTGCCCGCCGGCCGAAGAACGGGAGTTATGCGTTTTTAACTCCCGACTGCCTTCCGGGCGAAAGACGCGAGATATGCATTTTTAACTCCCAATTGGCCTCCGGAAAAAGATGGGAGTTATGATGCGTTTCACCGTGAACATGTGACTGCGTGTTTTCTTGGTATCCGATATTCTTCGAAACTCCAGAAAATGTCTTAAGAGGATGAGGCAGAGACTCAATCGGTAACAAATCGCCTTCCCTATTTTCTCCGAAATGGTTGTTTTGACGACCAAAAGCAAATTAGGTTTTTGTAGTCACTAGATAGACGTATGAAAACCTAATTTGCTGTTGGACGTCAGAGAAACCGTTTTGGAGAAAATAGGAAAGGCAAATTGTTACCATCGGAGCATCTCTCATTGCTGTGCCACATTACCTTAACAGAATTTGGCACACCGATACTTTGTACCGCGATCTTTGTCTTTTTTTCCGGCTTTATGATGGTTAAGTGCGAGTCGACAGAGATAAAACGGTTAAAAAATAATGCGTTTGAAAACATCGAAATTTTGTTGATATATCCCGTCATTATATTTTCGTTCATCTCATGCCAAAGGGCATAACCGATCGCATAATCAAATCGTCGCCACTTATGATGCGATTTTTTTCTCAAATGGATGAAATAAAAATAATTTTACAAAAATTGAATAACTTCCGACTGAAAAAAAATGTAACAAATAAATGTTGTTAACAGAAAAGTGTTCAATTATTCAAGTAATTATTTGCATTTTATTGTCGGGAGATTCCCACCCTCAACACCAAAAATATCTCCTAATTAGGAATATGCGAATAATGATTTATTATTTCACTCTTTTTTGTTAATGTAATTTATTAATGCACTTTTTTCCGTCGGGAGTTATTTAAATTATTTGTAAAATTATTTTTTAACGCTTAAGGGGTTTCTTTCGGAGAAACTTGTTTAAGTTTACTTTTCACCTTTTTATGTGACCACTGGTAAGCAGTCCCGCGTGTTGCCGCGCGCGACTTTGTGTCATCATCTGGCGCCTCATAGTCATCGAGGACCAATGACGGTACGAATAAACCGACAACAATATAAATATCGAAGTTCGAAAGGTAAAACTCGAAAGTCGATATATATCGGGGGGGGGGGGGGGGCGATGATGATGACGTAAAGCATCGCTTTGACCTGTTTTTCATCGTAAGGTACAGTGGAACCTCTCATATTTAACGACTTCGCATTTGTGTCGATGTCTCCGAATTTCGTCAAATACGAGAGATTCCACTGTAATTCGTTAATTAACGTTACTCTACACACGGAAAAAAATTATGAGAAAAATGTGGTGAAGATTTATGGAATTACCATTTCTTACGTTTTATTGGCCAAAATAGGAACTAATTTATGAATAATTAGCCTTTATCCAATGAATAATCAGTAATTAACCGAAATCGCAACTCATTTGTAGATGATAATTAGTTGCTATTTCGACCACTAAAACCTTTAAAAAAAATTCCTAGTGATCAGCATTGACTACTGACCATAATTTCTCGATTCTTGCCTTCCCTTCCCTTACGTTTGTGGTACGGATGCGCGTAGGATTGACTATAACAGTCGATGTCCCATAAAATTGGAAGTAA
Organism: Cryptus armator; assembly: GCA_963971235.1. Taxonomy (NCBI): domain Eukaryota; kingdom Metazoa; phylum Arthropoda; class Insecta; order Hymenoptera; family Ichneumonidae; genus Cryptus; species Cryptus armator. The sequence goes on from OZ020235.1 coordinate 6,682,494, forward strand.
TAACAATAAGCGTTCGAGAAAATGATATCTTTTATCAGAAATCATTTAATCTTCAGCAATTAACAAGGATTTTGTTGACTCTTCAGGGGCTGAATACCAAGGAATTCAATTTTCGTTTTTGTATAAAAAATGTTTATTTCTATTGCAAAGATTGTCGATTAAGCGATATTACACAGTCGACGTTGAGAATTTCGATAATTTAATATCCAAGGAATTCGCAATCTGAATGTTATCGTCGTGCCAAAGAAATCATTCAGGAGGAAACGAATTCACGTGATACGGATGGACTTTGCTCTCGATAATACTCACGGAATTTCTCTCGTCGCGGCGAGGTAGGGTTGCCTGTACCAGCGATTCGCTTTCATTGTTCACGCGGATAGAACCCCTCGAGGCGTCGAAGGTCCATTCAATCCTCATTCTCGTCCTCCTCTCGCGATACAGCCTATGAGGGGGTGTGATGATATATCAATCTGATTTGATCCTCCATCATACATAGACAATACGTACAGATGTACAGCACATCTTCCCTGATATATCATCCGGTTAGTCGAAGAAGAAGTTCTCGAGCGTCTGGAAGAAAAAGAAAAAAAAAGAGAGAAAAGAAGAGCGAAATATTGTGACAAAATTACCGAGGTTCAGGTAGAGAGACTGGTTGGGTTGCGTCTCGTAGGTCGGAGATAACGAGGAGAATGGCGTTTGGAAAGTTGAGGGAAAAAGAGAATCGACGAGAAGTGCTGCTAACGGATATATAGGTATACGTGTATTCAACGTCGTATATTCGTAAGAGATACGATATCGAGGGTCGTGCGACTGTTGGAGACGATGTGAAAACCGACGACGAGTAGGACGAGGCGCTCTTCACCGAGCTTGACGACGACTGCGACTGCAACGACTACTCCAAGAGAGCGTCATTATAATATATCGTAGAGAGTTGTAATATCCCCGCCCACCATTCGTTCACCTATCTCGTTACCTCTTTTTTCGATTCGTCCGCACAAACCATCCAGACTTTCGAGAACTTTGCATCAGACCACTTTCTTCGTTTCCCACGTATACGCGCGTCGTTTCTACATATCTGCTCGACGAGAGCTGCGACACTTCAAAGACGAAGGCGATCGCAATTTCACGCTTGCAAACTTCATTCAGGTATTTCTCACCGTATTCTCGTTCTCGTATGTTATTAAAAATATATCATTATAGATAAAGGAAAAGTATCATTTCGGACACAAATCATAATTTATTGATTTTTCAATCAAAAATGGTATTGGAGTAATCGATGGAGCTATCGGCGAATTAAGCAAATAAAAAATACAAACATCGGGATATTTGTGTCTCTTTTCGTTCGATGGAATCCACTATAAGTACTGCCAATGGCTTTATCTTTTATTACAACGAATATACTCTACTTGTCTGCTTACAGACAACTCACGTCTTCTCGTCTTTTTCAATTCGAAAACATCGGAATATATTTTATTAACGACAAATGTACAGCTATTGCTTTCATCACGAAGGTACGAGAAATAAAATATTTCTTATTGAAAGTTATTGTTTAATAAGACAGTTTTTTGTTTTTTTCATAAAAGTAATGTTTTTTTTTCGCTAATTTATTGTTCGTATATTAAAAATGTCTTATAGTAATGACACCTACAGTTTGTAGTTTCGGAGATATGAGTTTTCGAATCTAATAGCAATAACGATACGAAGAATAGGTTAGAGTTCGTTCTACGGCCGCCAGATGGCCGCGCAGATGAGCGGAGCGGCTCGGAGTTTCTCGAAAGTGGTCGGACACCCAGTCGGTTTGTATATATACCGGGACGTTGGCTCAACTCTCGGAAGTGTGTGCTAGTGATAGCAGAGCTGAACATTGATCGCTAACGTAGATATATGGCAGATCTGCTCAGTGGGTGTTGTCACTCGGTCGCTTCAAGTATAAACTTGCGTTCGGCTCCCGATTGCGCGTACAGACTCCGTGATGTCTCGGCATTACGGAACTGCACGCCTGCACGGTTGAGTCTTCACGTCGGTCCTCGAACTACCGCGATTTCCACATTGGGGGGCAAATCGAATAGGTCAGACGAGGTAATGTCGCTTCCATATACAGGCACTGCGGAAGCAGTATGCCATTTTTTGAATTTTATTTTTTTCATCAATATTTTATAGCATCGGAGGAAAAACAGTATATTTTCGATTTGATTTTTTAATTATTATTATTATTATAAAAATAAAAAAATTCGATGTGGGCATTTAGGTTAAAAAAAAGTGTATCATTTTATCTTATCGGTAAAAAAAATCTCTTATAAAAAATCCCAAGCCATCGATTGTTTTTACCCGTCTCCTAATCATATGAACAAATTTCCAGATATAACAACGTGTGAAATGAGTTACATTTTTGTTTAATATATTTTTTTTTATAAAAAAAAAAAAAATGTCGCGTCGCGCAAAACATTACCGGAATCCTATTATCAACAAACAATGATATGAAATTAATAATACGATACAGAAAAATATTTTTACAAATAATTTTCTTGTTTAATCCTCCTATCGAAAAATATTAAAATTCGATATTTATAATTCTCTGCTATAATTCTGAGATGAAAAAAACTTTCGAAAAACAACACTGATCGGCAAAATATGATTTTCGAGCCGCTGCTTCGTAATATCTCGTGTTAAGCAGAGCGTTGCGTTAGATCGTCAAATTTTTTTTTTTTTCGGCACGACGAGCTTACAACGGCGTCGACAGTATAGGGTCAATTACTTCACGGAAGGTTGCGCGCATTAGATGTATACCCAGAAGGGAAGTTTGCGAGAGAGGCCAGTTAGTTATAGATAGAGAAATGACGAGGAGGGTGTGAAAGAGCGAACAGTGGAACAACGCGGGGCGCCAGTACGGCGAGGCGTCAGCAGTAGAGTAGAAGCGGCAGTAGAGAAAACCTCTTCGAATCCGGGGGATCCGCCCTGAACGCTCGACCGAACTCTTTCTGTTACCCTGCTAGAGAGCCACGATTTCGTGTCTCTGCTGTCGAGAATGAATCGAGTAAACTCTCTCGTTCTCTCTTTCGCGGTAGATGCGCGATTCACAGGGTTACGGAACGAGTACTATATCGGTGTCGTCGTCGTCGTCGTCGTCCTTGTCGTAGTCGTAGTTCCCCTCAGTCGCATTACGGGGCCACTCTTTTCTCAGCGAGAAGCAGTAGCAGCTCGGAGGCGTCGGATCGTGGATAATTGCCAACCGAAACACAATGACCCCCACTGTCGATAGGGGAGAACGAATGTCGAGCGTCGTCGACACCTGAGCACTGAATCGACGAATTTCTCGATAGGGATTATTACCCGGAATGCTCGATCCTACCCCGGGCTACAAGAGCCAACCAATGTCAACTTTCATCGAACAATTAAACACGAAAGAACGATTCCACAAGTGTTATTATACTCACTTTCGTCATTAATGTCGTATACGAAAATATTGAATAACAATAGCAATTAAAAGAATTCTATCGATTTTCGGAACGTATGACAATTACATTAATTTCAACAATTTTAATCGAAATTTTAACGTATATATAGGAATCAAAATTATATATGTTTATAGAGTTAAAATATAAATTTGTGAAAATAAAATTAATTTTCATAAATTCTTCATTCTGCGTAAAAAATATGGCGACGAATTAATATTTTTCGCGATAATATTATGAAATAATAATAATAATAATAATGTTAACTATTACTGCGAAATTGTATTGTTACTTGTTAAAAAAAAAAAAATCTGTATATGGATGACAAGAGACTGAATGTAGACGGCGGTGTCGATAGGTGGCAATAATGATACACCGGGAATAAGCGATACGTCGAGCGAAGGAGAATTGGTTAGAGTTCGTGGACAATAATGGAGGCAGAACAGCGAAGCCGATAGTACAATGTTACGTACAACGAGGGATAGTATATACGGAGAAAGCGTGAACGCATCGGAGCCCTGAAGAGGGTAATGAAGAGAGGTGTTGAACCGTACACCACCCATAAAGCATTACAACCCCCTCGTTGTATCGCCTCACACCACGCGATCGTTCCATAATAACTTCTACAGTTTCATTCTCGCTCATCAGTTACGGGTTTTAACCAATTATCACCCGGTACCACGGAAATATTAACTGAAAACGATGAGGTGGGTGAGCGTCCGAAAGCGAAGGGAGAAGGAGCTTCGGATCAACGATCATGTGAACTCGTACGTTCGTGTGTATCGAAAACAGGCTGAACCTTCGACCCCCTGTTGCGCGGATCAACTATTTGTCTCAATATCACCCTCGTCTATACCTATATATCGTTGCGCCGGAAGGGGGAAGAGGAAAAATAAGTTTCGAAACACCGATCGGCTGTGACGCATGGAATAAAATTCCGTCATAATAATAAAAACGAACGGAAACTAAACGATAATAATAATAATAATAATAATACAAAATGGGTAGAGAAATTCTCACACGTTTCGTATTACCATAATTATCAAATATCAACACGCAATTATCATTATTGGTACATCGAGTGGCCACTAATGGGTATAACTCTGTATCGTCGGGGCCACTGATGAGAACGATACTTATCATCCCTTTTAAAGAACAATAAATAATTGGTCAGTTTCGAAGGGTTTTGATTGGCCATTGAATGAATAAATGGATCGATGGAATAGATGGAACGATGGAATAGATTTCTGTCTCCGGATACCCATGCAACATTTTTATACGGCTACTAATAGAAGCCGTTGTTACCTTATGTGACGAATGAAATTTTTTTCCGTTACTCCATCTCATTTCTTCAACGAAAGAAATTTCCAGACAGGATGGATTACCGAACCGAATTTCACGGTTTAACGAATCTCTTGCGCGTCCCAAACTATAGAATACATCGTGTTCTCTCGAATGTAAGAAAAAGATTCAACTGTACCGGAATTTCGGAAGAGCGAATACGATTTTTCAGCGTCTTTTTGAAGAATGAGAAATAATACGAAGTAGTTTTAGTGGCCGTTGTAGACGAGAAACGTTGAAAGTAAGTGAGAGAACGCGACGGCGAGGGAAGCACTGAGGCAACGACTCGAGAAACAGCGGGACGCCTTCGCCAGGTGTCAATAATCCGCCCCTAATTGTCGTTCTCGAACGGTTCACCATAACCTCAACGCATTCACACCTACCGAAAAGATGATTTCCATTAAACGTCGCTAAATAACTTGTTTGTATACAACTCCCGCTGTGATTCTCGTTGGAAACTCTTCGACGCTACTTTATAATAAAGTTCGTCGATGCTACGTTAACGCGGTAGAAGCAAAAACGGGTATTTGCTGATACTTCGAATGCAATCAGAAAAAGATTAATTTAATTTAAAATAATGTCTTCAATGTAGAAAAAAAAAAAATTCTTTGTTCGAACGAAAAAAAATTGTAATGCACCAAAACTGTATTAAATGGAAAGCTTTTTTGCGGGGAAAATAATCAATAAAAATTACGATTATAACCCTACAATGTTCATATTTCGAAAATATTTAAATCGAATTTAAATCGAAAATATTAAATTTTTGCCTATGTTCAGAGTGATTTGTAGGAAAGCGAATGGCTTTTTATTATTTTTTTATCCGTGAACAATGTCGGAGAAAAATCTTTCATCCCCAACCGACTCGAGCAGAAATTCTCGTACTCCATGAGGTGAATATGTTTCGCCGAACTTAACTGCGCAAGTGCATAGAAAATTGCGAGATTCATTCACCGCAATGTGTCCACCCCTACGTGTCCTATATTCGGTGGCAAAAGCTCAGAGTTCCAAAGCGGAAGCTGCGTGGATGTAACGAGCGTCAGTTTGATAAGGGTATAGACGCGCGCAGGGTGGTATCGCTCTCGCCGTCCCACCCGGACGCGCTCGTCGTCATCGGATTTAATGGATGCTGTGTGTGCTCCATAGAGAGTCGAGAGTATAGGATCGAGCTGCTCGGCAGATTCCGTAGATACATTAGAAGGCTCGTGTCTCTGATATCTGGTGCGTTGATCGGGGCAGTAGGCACGTACGTTCCTCTCGCTCCTTCGCTCTTAAATCTATCACTTCTCGTCATCTCTCTTGCCGGCTCGCTGGGTGCCATTCATCTCACTTTTTCTACGTGAGGCGGGCGTCACGAGAAGAAGATTCCATCGAGCCTAATGGCTGGAGGGTGGAGGGCGCGATCCGCGATACAACCGAAGGTACAGAGAAGCAGCACTCGCCCTCTTTACTCTCGCCTCGGCGCGATCCATGCGAAGCATATAGCGCGACACGATGAGATCGAATCGCGCTGAACTCTATCTCTCTGCATAAATCGTTGTATACACGGATCCCTTTCCTCGTCGAGCGAAGACACGAGCCGCTGTCGATCTATCGCCTCTCGTGACAAATTATCCGATCGGGCACAGCATGCAGATTATCGTAGGGATTGCATAAAGAGATTGTCTCGATTAACGCGTTACTTGGGTGTTCATGCTGTTGACCATGTTTCGACACTCGACGAGAGGCAAATTAGCGCACATCGAGACCGTTCGTGGATAAAAAAAAAAACAAAAAAATATACTTATGAAAAAATGACTATATCCCAATAAAAATAATAATGAAAATAAAAAAAAAAAAACAATTTTAATTGCTTAGTAATTACTAATTTTGTTACCAAAAGAATGAGCGTTAATTACTGCAAATAATTAACGAAATCAAAGTGCCTTAAAAAAACAATGTTTTCGTTACAATTTTTTAAAAATTGACGATATCAATATATCCTTAAATATAATCAGGAAATTATGTGAGACGGATATATGGAAGGTAATACGGGAATATGTAAAAAAAAAAAACAAACATAATCGAGATTTTAATTCGTACCGATGAATTTATTGCGTCGGATGATGATTATTCATTATTTACAAGAAGGTAGCAGAGGGGTGAGCTGTGAGTGCGAGAAAGAGAGAGAGAGAGAGACACGTACATATGCACTGCTTTTTTTTTCTTCGTCGCGTTCAATTGCTACTCTATCAATTATCTACATATATTAATTCGTTAAATGTATATCTTTCTTTAGTTTTTTTTTCGCGTGATTTATTAATTTCTTAAACGCACTCTTATACACATAATTTATTTTATTTTTTTATTTTCATCATCATTCGCCAAACAATCTCTCTCGTTATTGTGGTTTGCCTTATTTGTCAGGGTGTACAAACGCGACGACAGTACTATGCTGTTTAATTTACAACAAGATGATGACGAGATCGACGGGATAAAAACCCATGAAATTAGAAATGAGACACAGAGGATGTGGATATTTTTATTGCTTAGCAGGTGAAAAAGAAAATAAATAAATAAAGATAAAACAAAACATTCGTCTGGTCTCCGTAAAGTTTCATACCGAGTGAAGCTAAACTATACACAATCTCGGCAATGTATTGCAAATTAATGAACGGTGACATGACGAAGTTTTGTCGTATATAACTTTGCAGACTTGTAAAAAAAAAGTAGTTGAATAAAAGTTTTTAGATTTTTTTTTTTTTTTAATAAGCAAAAGTCACATCTGTCTGTTCGGTCAATTAAAGTTCAATTAGATTCGTCGCAAAATACTGTAAATAAAAATCCAAAACTGCATGATGCATCGTGTAATCTCGGATTTCAATGCAATATAGGCGTCGGAACCAAATAAAACGAAAAATTTGGTAAAAGATGGGATCGAGTAATGAAACAACATTTGATTAGCTATCTAATACACGGCTCTCTTAAAAGCTACTATCACACCGATTCATACATATTTTTTCTTTTTTTTTCTTTTTCTTTTAATCTTTTCTAACGTTATACACATATAGTATATTCATATTTATATTTCATATTTATATATATCATCCATATATAATAATATACACTATGGAAATTCTCGTGTGTACGATATAACGTTGTATCATATTTCATCGAAGCGTCTCGCGCGCGCTATCCGTTCGTTACACAAATTCATATTCGCTATACACACATCGGTATTTACAAATATTTACACATAAGTATAGCGTGACCGAAGGATATGGTAAAGGGTTGTTCGAATATGGGATTGCGACTCTCGAATCTATGGATTTCGTTGCAGGGGTGAAACGTGGGGAAGGGGAGGGACCCGTGGAGATTTCGAAGCGCTTGCGTTTGTCGCGTTCTCCGCCGCCGGTTCGGCGTTTATCCCTCTCGAGATTGCACCTCGAAACGGGAGAGGCTTTGCCTCGACGATTAAACCAATCGTAAGCGTTGCCCTATTCGTCGAACGAATCGGACACGGATACGCATTATATACGTCTGTAACACGCGAAGCGGGAATATATAGATTGCGATGAGCAGGAATATGCAGGCGCCGAAGCGATCTGTTGATTTAGCTCCCAAGCTCGCGCCTGCGCGTGGCTACACACAACGTTTACTTTTCCGTACATACGTTTCACGCTACAGATGCGAATTATTCGGCATACTGTTTGTACGAGAATCGCCGTATTGCCAGAATTTCGTTCAACGATTCCGTATATCGCAAATTTGCCTTCACATATTATTCATGATTGACGAATGTTCGTTATGCGTATCCTCTGTTGTGTAGGATACAATGTGTACCCGATTTCCCGATTCGTCAAGTCTCCCGACGATCCCGAATTCGACAAATTATTGAGCATTATTTTTTTTTTTTTTTTATACGTCGTTCTGTTTATTAGCGTTTACTCGACAACAGCGCGCGAAATAACTGATGCACAATTTAATTCGAGCCTCAAGTCACGCCTATAACAAATATTTTTTTCCTCTTTATTTTATTCTCTCTCTCGTCAAAGTATTCTTTGGTTTTTTCATTTTTTTTTTCTGCATCGAGTATCTTTTTTTAAGTTGCGCATTGGAAGTTGTTTTTCTTCATTTAAGAGGTTGGGATAGATGTCCAACATCACCGGGATAACAAGACGGTCCGAGTATCAATGGACACTGATGATTGCTCTTTGTTCTCGCGTAATGATGAACGCTCTCGGTCTGTCACAACATCTTGCTGAGATAGCTGGCAGTTGATCCGGGTGGTGGTAGCAAAAATGGACTAACGAAAGCGTGTCCCGCTCCCGGACCGTGATGAACCGAGGAAAAGCCTCCTTGTTCACCATGTCCTGTGCCCGAGGATCCTCCGATTCCTCCCATAACCGGCGATCCGGCGTCGTGCAACTTTCGCATGTGCTTCTTAAGATCGAAATTCCTGCAGAAACCCTTGCCGCATATCTTACAGGAGAATGGTTTCTTATCGTTGTGCGTATGCATATGAAAGGTCAGATTGTAGATCTGATGAAAGGCCTTGTTGCATATGTTACACTTGTAAGCCTTTTCGCCGCTGTGGGTCAACTTGTGATTCTTGTAATTGCCCTTCTGATGAAAGCCCTTGCCGCAGAATTCGCAAACGAAGGGTTTGTAGTTGGCGTGTATTCGCGTGTGTGTGTTCAGCGTTGAGCTTCGATTGAACGCTTTGCCGCACGTTTGGCACTTGTGCGGTTTTTCAGCGGTGTGAATTATCTTGTGCCTGCATAGGGTACTCGCCTGGCGAAAGCCCTTGCCACAAATTTTGCACACGAACGGACGGGCCCCCGTGTGGACGGGCATGTGTCGCGTTAAGTTGTAGTGGGCGTTGAAGACTTTGCCGCATTCGGGGCACGTGAAGGTTTTCTGTTTTGTCGATGAATTCACGCTACCGTCGCGATTTACGTCACGGGGCGATGGACTCTTTTTGCCAACGGGTCCGGAACTTGGACTTTCGGTCGTTGATCCTCGATGATGATGGTGATGATGATGGTGGTGATGCGGCTGAGTTTCCGGTGAGGAAGCACCGCTGGTAAGACCTAACCTCGTGCTTGACGACTCTTGTAGACCTCCCGGAGGTGGCGAATTGTGGATTTGGGCTGTAGGGGTGTTACCCGCAACCACGGCAGCTGCTGCCGCAGCAGCAGCGGCTCCGTGACCACCGGGAAATGCTCGCAAAAGTGGTCCAGGATGATAGTAGAGAAGGGGATAATGCTGGAGAAGACTCTGATGCCTAAGGGTTGGTACGTATTTCTTGAAAGCCGATTCCAAGTGTGCCGAATACGTCAACGACGGCATACTAGGCGGCGATGGTTGCTGGAGGATCGTCGAACCGCCCGTCGTACCAACGGGCGACGATGTCGTCGTTATCGAGCTCGTTTGGCCGGATGGCAAACACGGCTGAGTCGACGCCTCAGTCAGACGCTTGTCGGGTTCCATTATCTTCGCTATAGAGAACGTCAAGTTTCTGCACGATGTCGGGGTCGGGGTTGATGATGTCTGACGGGGACGCTCCGCCGTCGGGAGACTCGTCGGGGTGTCCGTACAGGCCATCGTGTTCGATGATGAAAATGGTTGCATCGTTAGTCCTCTGAAACATTTTAAAAAATTGCATTAAAATCAGAGAAGTATCGATAAATTTAACAAAAAAATGTTATGTACTTGGCGTCGCGATGCTACCGCGACTTTTGATTAAAAAATGTATTTCTGCTTCGCTCGATGAAAATTAAGTACATACTGCGCATATACACAAAATTCAGAACTTTTTGCCAAAAACTATATAATTTCTACATAATTTTGTCGAAATATTCACTTTAAATTCCTATTTTTTTCGGAGTTTATAGCATAAATTAAGATTATTTAACAAAAAATATTTTTCTTTATACTGATTTGTCTTTTTTGTCCTCTCGAATCACAAAAAAAAAATCGCGAGATTATGAAGCTTTAATCCTATGGAGAGAGAAAAAAAATTCTCTTACATCTACATGCGCTTATTCTCGTGGAAAAAATATTTTTAGCTTTCACTATATTTAGAATTTCTTTAAGGGCGGTCTTCCTTTTTCAAGGTCCGGCATAGAGTGCCGTTAAAAGACTCCACACGAGAAAAGTTCTACTGCGAAGATAGCTCATCCGAGTAAATAGTACGTTACATACTACACAAGTATATACAGAAGGAGAGAAAGTCTCAAGTACGAGTGCAACCGTTGCACGCGCCACACTGTTATACGTGTGTGAATCAGCGTCGGAAGACTTCGCTGCTTCACTTACAGAAAAGATCTCTCTCTTTCTCCCCTGTCTGCTCCGCAGTTGGAGGCTGAGGAGATGCGCGAAGGGTTGAGAAGTATAAGCAAAGCCTGAAACGTCTCTCTGAATGAGATGTGAAATGGTCAGCAGGAAGAGTCGAAGAGCACAAGCTCTCTATATTTCCCTGCGGCGAAGGTTCACGACTCTCGTATCTGCCTACTCCTCGCTTCTCCCTCCATATACGTATACAGATATAGAGATATATACGTATACAAAACTGTATCGCAAAGTGGGCACACGTCACTGGAAAATAGAAATGTTTGCTCCGCGGAATGGCGTCATGTTTGGACTTGGAATGACGGTGGTTGAAATTGCGGGCTGTGTATATCTGCGAAGGTGGAAAATGGCTGTTCAACGAATAGAAGGAGCGCACCATTCTAAGCCCTTGCCGCTGGGCCACTTGCCCTTTATCATTTATTCAAAACATCGAACTCGCAAACTTGTATCCCTTAAAAAAAATGTACATACAGCAGTAGTAATCGTACACGAAGGATCGGCACAGTTAATAATGATAAAAATGTGTTATCATAATAAATACCGATCTATCCGATACATTTGTAGAAATATTTTACAAATAAATTAATTTTGCCAATCCTCTGCAATACAAAAAAACATCGTAGATTTACGATTTAATAGAGTGGAGAATATTGCTTCGTAAATGCAAATCTGACTATCCAATCTCTTCATCTTGAATTATTATTATTTCCTTCTCCCGTTTCATCGTCATGGCTGTTCAATTTGCAATGCGGGCATGAAAAGTACCGAAGAACCGCAGAAACCAGTGGGTTCCTTTAGCCTCTTGTTACAATACAATTTATAAAGCAGTCTTGTCCGTCGACTCCATAGCTCCGCCCCTCGTTCGAAGTAACTTTCGATTGTACGTATACATCCGCGGGAGGGGGATTGTAAAGCCAACCCTAATAATAATAATCGTTGGTGTGCGTGATGGAAGAAGATAGAGAGTTGGCATTTCGTCTCTCCGTCGGGTAGTGGAATATACACGAGTCCTCCCCGTGGTGCGAAACAAGAGAGCAAGAGAAGTCCAGGAGAGAAGGAGAAAGAGAAACCGTAACCGAGGGAAACACACGGGAGCGCGCACGCTCGACCTCGACGCTGCACCCCGTAACCGCCCCTAGAGCAGAGCTCCCCGTGACCCTGGCAATAGCGTCGAGCCGACTTGTTGGAGAACGTATGTGTTTCGCTGTCTGCGCCATTGCCGACGGCTCTCTTGAATCGCGCAACTGTCGACGAAATGCTCCCGCTCGACAAAGAACGCATGTATACTTACATAGTGTAATGCTAAACTATACCCGAGAGTATGCGATTATGTGAGAGACTGTCGGGACTTATTGCTCGGCTGCGTTTTTTTTTTTAGGGGAGGGGAGATGAGGCTAACGCTCCGGGATCCTCCAGGCTTTGTAACTCCCCGAAGTGAGCACATGCACACGCGCTAGTTTTACGTACTATTTCTGTGAAGGGAACTCGGGGAGGTTGTTCAGGTTGTAACCATTGAAACCATCGGGATTCATGTGGCCAACGAGCAGCCATTGAGGATGGATGGGTGAGGAAGATATGGGCGAGCAGTAGCGAAACGGCATCAGGGACAGAACGAGGCCAAGGGGAGGTGGGAGAAATCACGAGTCACAGCAAACCGCGGATTGGACGACGATTTCTATCTCGCTTTCGGTACTCCTTGTCTAGCTTCGTTTGAAATAAAAAAAAGACTATAGTGAGAGAGTTAAAAGAGTAAACGCGATAGAAACGAGAGAGAGGAAGAGAGAGTGGGAGGAACAGGTCACATTGTTATGCCGGAGAGTACTTAACGAGCGGTCGAGGCAATCAGTGTATCATCTCTGCCGCTTCGTGTTCTATCCCCCTCGAGAGCCCATCGCTAATTTTCAACGTTAAACCGACTGCTGCTGGTTGCTCTCTATAACTCGACCGTGCAATTCTCGACCAATTTATTTCAATACGGATAAAAAGCATGGCGCGCAGAGCCCACGAGAGATAGAGACACGTATGAGGGACCATTTTGCTTTCTTAATTCGACACGATTCGATAGCCGCGCTGCGACATGTTTCGTGACTCTAACAAATCTCACGCTAGCGTCGTCATCAGTTTGCTCACTGCATTACTCGCTGTACGGGTCCTTTGTATGTCTACATAGTAAAAAAATCATATATGCGATATATTTTCGTCGTACAATAGTTTATCACAGATATATATTATTTAATCACATTTTTCTAATCAAATATATAATATTAAAGGTATAACTATTTTATGTTTAATATATTAATTATACGTCCGACGAATTTGATATATTTTTTTTAAATTTTAAAAATATATTTGTTTTCGCAATTATTTCCGATGAATTAATCGAAAAGCAAAACTAACCGTGTAAGTTGAATTCACGAAATTAGCACTGAAGCTAAAGATAGTCGAAAGCCTCCTCGTCGTGGAATACTCGAAACTAACGCTTCGTAACAAAACGAGAAGACGAGGTTTAAGCGCTCGCGAGCGCGCGTCAGTGCGCTAAATGTGCAAAGTTTACCGATGTAGTTACGAACGGTCGGACGAATCCAATCAGACAGTGAGCGTGCTAAACTATTAGCGAGCGGCCCTCTCGAACCGGATATCATCAGTTTGCTGGATCGCTGGCTTCAGCTATCGCGATAACTTAAAGAAAGTCCAAGGAACGAGAGAGCGAGAGGCCGAGAGAAGAGAACCGAGGAATTCGTTGAGCGCGCAAGCTCGGTGAAAACTTGAAATGGCTTTGCAAATTTGCTCGTCGCGTTGTCGAGTCGTTAATTACCTACTACCGCAAGAAAGTCCTCCTTCGTTCGCACTCTCTCTCAATTCTTGCCGGTCGATCTTCCTCACCGGTAAATCGTCATGTCAACACTTGGCGCACTCTCTCCTTCTATAATCTCTTCTTCGTTCGTCGTTTTATTTTCGATCGATTGTCCGAAAACGACAAAAAACCGTGAAAGATGTTAGAATTACAGGGAAAAAAAACCATTCGCACTGCACGGCATCAAAACTGTGAAAAGTTCTTGGTGTTGTAAATATATTCAAGTGAATAACAATAAAGACCGAAGTCAAGTACGGGGGTGAGAATGGTTTTACGTAGCGTGGGCTCATGCCAAACTATTGTATAGATAGACACGTACATGTATACGTATATAGGATATATCTAAACTCGAAGGTGAAAAGTCTTTGCGTGCTACCGTTTCATCAATCACTGGGCCATTCTCTCTTGAACGAGCGGAGAAACAGAAGGAGGAGGAGCAAAAGTACAGGTGCCCAGGGCGCCTTTCTCATGACTTCTGGCTTCCATCGCTCTTTCCTCCGCACGAAGAGCAACCAGCCAAGGGTTGTACTAACCACTTTGAGTGTACGAACGCGCGATAAGAAGACACAACCACGATATATATCGTTGCGCGCACTAACGCGAATCGCTTTTCAAGCTTTGCCATCGTTGTTCAGTTTTAAAGCTTTAGCGTTACGGTGTAAAATTGTAAAAAAATATAGGAAATTACTTCAGCCATTTCAAAACTTTTTTTTTTTTATAAATCGTCAATGTTTTTTAATTCGTCATTTTAGGATTTCTTCAAAGCCGTGTAACTCCCGTATTTTTCATTGTGTTGATATTTCGCCTCAACAGCCACATTCCTCACAGTCTGACGTTACGATTTCACTAAAAGTAAACTTATAACTATCGATATTGCACAGAGTTTCGCAACTATGTGTGCCGTTAAAGGGGTGCAAAATTATGTGGGGTGCTTTAGAGATAAGGGTGAAATCGGCATTCAACAATTGTAGAAAAATTGTCATTAAACCTTTTTTTTAATAACTTCGCAACCATATGTGCCGTTAAAGGGGTGCAAAAATATGTGGGGTGTTTTAGAGATAAGGGTGAAATCGGCGTTCAACAATTGTAGAATAATCGCCATTAAATCGCCTTTTTTTTTAATAACTTGTCAAGGTAAAGAACGCAATTAATAATTTTTCGCGTGGATGACGATTTTGTTATAATCGAAAAAACCTATGTTTGTAGTGAATTCGAAGTTTGATAGGCTGGTAGTTATAAAGGGTTCGCAGAAACGACAAACTTTGTGCTTAACTCTCGTGTAAAAGTTGAAGCGAACGGGAAGAGCAAATTCAGAGTGAGAATGAGAAAGAGCCGTAGTTTCTAGAACAGGTCTATTGGGAGGGTGGCTTTACTCCTCCCAACCTCTGGTTTTCACTATTGTTCCATCCCTGACACTCGTCCTCCACCTTTCGTCGGCGAAGGCGAGCGCCCGCCCGCGCGCGCGAGAAACCGTTGACGTATAATTAGCATTCGGGGGTTTAAGTAAGGCTCGGCTGAGGATGACAGGAGACACAATACCCCCGGCGCACTTCCACCCTCTTTAACTCCGCGCATGTATACTTACATATATAGTATATGCTCTATAGATATAAGCACTACGTAATAGTGGTGCCTATAACTCGACCGCAAAACTACCCTCGCTTGCGGGCATTGCAGAGGAATGGCTTTTAAGCCGATTCGAAATTGCCTATGCGTAGTCGAACTCTACTCGTAATCGTAGAAGGGTCGTACTTCTGTAAGCCCCCGTGTGACCTCTAACTATGAACTCAAAAAAACCTTCAAAATTGTTTCGTAAATGTTTTTTTTCCCCCATCAATAATTCGTTGAGTCATGAGTATTGTTTACAGATTTTTTTTTTTTTTCATTAAATTTATTTATATATTTAACCTAAATGCAACCTTTGAGTATTCGCAATTTCCTTATTGAATTGAATAGAATATATATTACAATTGTAGTACGCATGACTATATTTTTTACTGAAGAAAATTGAGCAAAGACGCGATAAAGATCGAAAAAAAAACCGCTTGGAATACGTTCGGCTTTTGGTAGCAAAGGACCCGTTCAGATTTCGTGGGGGGGTTCACAGCTGTGCGGTCCACTGCGGGGAGTACGTACTCTTCACAGTAGGTGCAGAAGCACGCACAGCGAGATGGTATATGGTCACAGGGCACCATATGAGGTGCTCGTTATCACTCAACTGTTTTTTTCTTCTTTCCTTCGTCGCTCTCCGGGACTCGCCCTTTTAACCGGAAATCACCCCTCACCGAACGTCGCTTCTCATAAAAGCTCTTGCGAGCCGTTCGACTCCGACGGGGGTCATGGGAAACCCCCTCATTTGGAACGCTACACCTCTCACCGCTGTCGCTCTTTTCGCTCTTTCGAACGTTACCTATCAGCTACTCTAGCTGCTCGATTTTTTTTGTTCATTGTTTGAAATCGTACGTCGATGCAGAACATTATTTTCAAAAATGTAAAAAGATTCTCATGTATAAGACATTTTTTATACTGCGCGTGAGGGCGTCGTGACACCCTTAAAGATCCATCAAACGGCTTGTTACCAGCCGACACGTGCACTCTGTCTAGTTGCACACACACGCGCATATAAGTTTTAACTTCGTATATTCCGATTCTTGGCTCCTCGCCGCGACAATACAATACCCCGATGGCGGTAACCCGAGATCCGTCACGCCGCTTTCTCGCTCAGCGTTGTCGACAAAATAATGACGACGGGTATTTATATAAAAGTCAGGAAAACAATCGTCACTGCTCCATGGCATTGTCTAATTGTCGTACACTCCCTTTCCACCACTGCGGCATACGTTTATTTACGACTTTATTATCCGTATACTATTTATAATTGTCATTATTATTATTATGAAAATATCGCGAGACTTTTTTTTCTACCGTATTCGTATCTATTAATTACGCGTTTTTTCACCGTCTGCTAAATATTTTTATAGAATAAAGCACAAGAAAAATTCGAATATTTACCAAGATATAGTACTTTTTTACGATTTTCCTTCTTCATAATAAACCACGTAAAACTTTTTAACATATTATGATGGTTGGCATCATAATATTGTTTATCTCTTAAATTTATATTTATATTATGATTATTATTATTATTTCTCATTTATATACTTAAAATAATATTTTCTATTGGTCGCGTAACCCAATGATATTGATTTTTAAAATACGATTACTATTTAAAAATTATTTTTAAAAAATTATATTTATTCATATGTATGTCAAACATTTCTCGGGTCGGTATAGATAACATTTATTCGGTTAAAAAAATTTACTGGAATTAATCGATTTTTTAATCGATTATTTTTTGTATGGAAAATTGCTTTTGTAATAACAATTTCGTCGTCTGTATGACCTTTTGAAATTAACGCATTACACAAGCATTCGAAGATCAAGGAGCAATTCACAGTACAGTAAACTGGCGCGTTGTCCTCTCGTTGCGTCTGGGACCACGCCTACGCTTCGTCTCATAGACAATCGAGTAGTACAACAAAAGGGGTTGAACGGTGTTCACGACGACGTCGACGACGTCGTTCACCATTGAGTCTGCTGCTGCTGCTGCTGCCTGATGCTCCTGATCCTGCTGCTGCTGCTGCTGCTGGTTTGCTCACCCTCTCGCGCACCGCTTCCGCTTCCATTCACGAACCCTCGGGAGACCTCGATTCCCGGGCGCGCTTGCTGGATTGCGGAGTTCTTGAAAGCGTCGAGTAGAATAGGCCAGCAAACTCGATACCCTCCCGGTAAAGCTATGTACCGCGCCGCAGCCGGAAGTCTCGCGTGCCATTTGCATCATCCGATATACTCCAACGGGCGTGGTACCACCTCGTGTGTGCTGTTACGAAGATTCTCTATCTCTATCCCGCGCATACGTAGAATCTACTATAACACTCGGTTGGCTCTACGTAAGGTAAAAGCGCTCAGCTTTCAGGCTCTCTTTACGCGGCCCAAGAATCATCGCCCGTGATGAATAGCCAAGGAAGGAGGACCAAGGAGGAGTTTTGCTCGAGTGGCGCGTGCCGGCTGCCTTCAGACCCTTTCTACTCTCCTTTCTTTCTTACTTCCTTTATCGCCAAACTCCCAACAATATATCGAATTCTTTAAATATCTTTATTTCTTCGTTCGAAGACTCAATTTGAAAGCCGATAGACAGCGATACAATACTTCAAAATAGATCCGTCGCTGGATAAAAACGTCATTCGCATAGCGATTGAGACGCTATAGGCACTGAGGTATCGTTCAGAGTAATCGAAACAGACACATAAATCGATTGTCAAAAGACAAGGGGCCTTCGAGGTAATCACGGGGAAGTGTATTATCGCGTGTTTAAGAAAGATAAACATTTATCCGAATTGGACGGAGTGAGAATAAACACCGAGGAGACTTCGAGAACTACTTTTACGGGTTCTTGACGGCGGTAGGCTTTCACGCAAACGGCAAATGATTTCATTTTCGTTTTGTCTTGAGTCACGACATGAAGCAACTACTGCAGAACCAAACAGTTTCTTTTTATCTACTTTTACGTTTTTGTATTATTCTTTAAACACGTATCGTTTATCGATTTTCTTCCATTTGCGAACTTCACTCGATGCGTAGTACTGGTCGAGTGTTCATGAATAAAAAAACATCATCTATGAACGTACTATCCACTTCCGGCGTTTATTAAAAAATAATAACCGGTGCGTTGATGCATAAAATCGTTGCGGTTAAGGGGTTACGGAAGTGTTGAAAGTCAGAGGTACGCAGGTCAATGCATTGACGATTGCACATTGAACTTCAATAACATGCAACGATGTGAAACTTCGTTTCAACCTCTTAGCATAATACATTGTCGTCGCTGAATACGTTTGATCCAACGAATATGTATTTTGACCCTTCGTAACGCACTTCGAGTTAATGCGTCGCATTTTGTTGATTCAATCGTTCGATCGAAATCGGCAATTCTCCTTCTGCGACCTTGAAACCGACCCACATATGGACAGTTGCAATAACGGTGTCAAAAATTGACATTAACATTTTTTTAAATATATGCCGAAGCATATGCCAAAATTACGGAAAATATAGCAATTGAGTTTCGCAAGCAGCGACCTCTATTCCATATCTGAAGTTTGATCGTTTCTTTCTTATTTCACGTAACTGTTATCTTTTCGCTAAATTCCTCATCCGAAGAACGAAAAATCAATCTCTGCTCTCTTGCCCTCTTGAGAAAAGCTATCATAAAATTCACGAGATGTTTGCTCATCGAGTAGAAGAAGAGGCAGCCGAATTATTAGGAGCACTCCAATCGAAATATCGAGGGTGAAGCCCGTAATAATAATAGATATTCGTTCATTCCAAAGCGGTTTTTATTCGCGGCAGTATCCACGGAGTTTTCTTCATTATTTCACGAAGACCAGCGTTTCTCTCGAGGGAAGTAAAGAGCACACGAGTGTATAAGATCGAGAGAAGCGTAGGAGTGTTGAAAGTGGTGATTTTGCGGTAGGCTGACGGTAGGGCCGCGAGGGTTTTTCTAAAAGTGTCGGTGGCAAGAACTAAGGAACTGGTCCAACCTACTGGCTGGCATCTGCCGCCCCCGGCTAGCCGCCTCCGGGGGCCATTCTTTCCTCTCTTCTTTCTCGTCCTCGCTTCTCTGTTCAGACGCGCGGGAGAGTATATATACTCTATGTATATATATAGATATAGTATATATATATATATAGTATATATCTATAGTTGGTTTCGCGAGTGGCTTGGACGGCTCAATGCGCGTCCCCGGCAGCCCACCCCCGACGGAAAGACGTCGACTTGGCGACGAGACCGAGGAACCCCGCCCGTGTGGCAAGCGTCTTTATTCTATCGCCGTGAACCGCACGTCGTTGAGTCGAGTCGACGTCCTTCACTCGCACCTTTTCATACGAGATTAAATGGGATATTACGCATTAAGTACAACGCCAACGACAAATCCGTTCGCTCCCCCGCTTCTATATCCATCAAGCATTTCTTCCCCTCCCTTCGAGCGAATGATCGAACGTAACGGAAGAAAAAAAATGATTCGGAAAAAAATTTCACTCAGAATGTCGAAGTGCTATTAATGATCTCAATTTTTTTTTATCACTTTTCTATAATTCGGAATAAAATTTAAGATCGAAAGAAAGTTATTTGGCTGTTGGTAATTCGGATTATAATTCTTTCACAATTCGAATCGGACCAAATTATTTGGCTTCATTGCCAAATAATTTGGTTTTAATTTCAAAGTCCGAATGATTATTGAGATTTTGGAGGAATTTTCGAAATTATTAGCAAAAATGGTTACGACTCGTCTTTTTACTTTTACGACTCGCCCTTTTTTTTATAATGACGCTAAGCAAAAAAAAAAAAAAGTATTTCAATTGAAGTGTAAAATTCTACAACAAACTGGTTCGCTAAACGATCACATATGTGCCCCCAACGAGTCGCCGGGTTCGGCTCATACATTGAATGGGCCAATGCATGCCCGACATAAAAAGGCCCTGTTGGTGCCATATAGGCTGCCCTCACTACAAGAGCGAACGCGGGCCGGTGTCGGGAACGCGTTGACGTTCGTAAGGGGACTACTCCCCGCCGCCTCCGCCCCGATATCCGAGTTGGACGAGAGAATATATCGTCGCGTTGGCAGCTGGCCCCTTCGTGAATTTCATTCGGTGAGCGGAGTAAGGCGCATTCTCCGTGGGGCGCGTGCCGCACGGTATTCTGATGAAAAATACGAGAAGAAATCGTACCTGCGCTTCGAATTCGATTCCATCTCACTCTTCTCTTTTATTTATATTCCTCATCATCTGGACCACGCGATACAACGATATTAATGTAGGGCTGTAGTTAAATCGCTGAAATATCGTCTGGACTCACCGAGAAAGAGCCACGTGGCCGGAAGCCGGGAGTACCTTACAAGCATTTCCGCTTCGTTGGTAGACGTAAGATGAGATCGTAAAGAACAACGTCTCACCCCCTGTAAAATATCTTACGATCACCCGCAGCCTTTTGCTTGTCACTCGGTTGTTAGATTTTTTTTCTCCATTTTTCGCATAGTCTGTAATTTTAATAATTTCAATTGATTCAGTCTAAAGATTCAACCATTAAACACATCTGCCGGATCATTTGTTTAAATGAGACTTTCGCGATTCAGCTTAAAATGAGTCCTCGAAGAAAAGAAATGTCTTAGCATTTACAACGAAGATATTTTTTTAATATTTAAATCAACTTGATGAATTTATTTGTAACTCATTTTTTGTTTTTCATGTATTTAAGTTGAATTAAACAAATTGATTTTCTGAGCCGCGTATGAATAACGATGGTAAGACAATTCTTTTATACATCGTAACTTTTATTTTTTTCGTATAAATTATAATTCTAATTGATGCAAACAGAAACAGACCTCATAAAATTTGTTTTTCTTCCATTCAATCATTAAATAAATCGAATTGAAAAAAGTAGATCGTCTGATTCGTTAAAATTATATTTTCATCGCTGTCGTCCGAACAGAAGAATTGAATTTTCGTTCCAACGAAGGGGCATCAGCGTTGATGCACGGAATAGAATCTCGACAGGGAGATGCGGGATTTATATAGGGAGCAACCGAAAACTCAATCAAAGTGACCACTCGACAATTTTATAGGATATAATCGCAGCGGGAATAGAATCGAGGGGTGGGATGGTGAAACGAAAAGCAGAGAGAAGCGGTAATCCTCGCGCTCGAGTGGTAGGTGAGAAGTTTATTTAAGACCAAATCATCGTTCGTCGATTAAGGTAAGAGACGAGGGTGAGCGACGAACGTCGTTCCCAAGTGAACGAACGAAATGTACGGAGCGAGAGAGAGAGAGAGTGAGTGAAAAAGGGGCGGGAGGGGGCGTTAGAGTCGGCAGAGGCCGGGTTGCGTGCTGCTTCTTGTGTGTCACCGTTGGGGTGTTCTCGTGAGCATCAGCCGACGATCACGGCAAATCGTCTACTACGAGGGGAGGGAGAGAAAGCCAGAGACGACGTAGAACCACGAGAGAGTGAGGCAAACGCGTGTTATTGCTTGTATTGTGGTGCGCGCACCCTCCAAACGTTGCGACCAACGGGGGTTGGTTTTAGTTCGAAATTTGCTGCAACTCTCTCAAGCGGCCCCCCTCCCCCTGCGAGTCTCCTGAGATTTCCGACTTCGAATTTTTTCTATCGCAAACTTTTAGCGTCGATCTCTATTTGAACAATTTTCTGCAGTTGAGTGATTTTTTATTTTCACGTTCGTTATTTCCGAAAAAAAAAAAGTTATAAATTATCTCGTATGCAATTATGTAAGCGCAGGCGGAATAGCGAAGTATCTTCATTGCTTATCACAAGGGTGGCATATCAATCTTGGCAAATGAGCAATGTGCGCGCCAAACGACGAAGCGCAGACGAGAAAGAGAAGAGTACAGTTGTTGGGTATAGTTTAGGTATATATATCGTACAGCACAGCAGTCCTAACAGCTCGAAAACCGGACGCGGGGGTGGACACTGCCCAGTGGGCATCGCGTATAAATTTCATAAATATTTATATATCTGTGCGGGTGCTGCAGCGATCTCGTACCTGACGCGCTCAGCTTGGACATACAATATATATATGTATATGTCCGCGTGGGTAGATGGTGTACGTTTTTGTATATATGCAGACACCGGCCGGATACAACCACCTGCTCCTTTCAGTTCCGCACCTTTACGACCGTTTCGGTTTAAGTACCTGCTGCCGTTGCGCAGCTACTACAATACCTATATCTTTCGCCGTAGTATGCATATAATACTGAACGAGTACGCATAAGATATCCGCGCACCCACGACTCGAATTTACAATGTTTCCTCAAGCGAGTTCGAGACGCCGAAAAAAAAAAAAAAAAAAAAAAAAAAATTTGTATGTCAACAATGCGCTCCATTTCGTTGCGCTCCCATGAAAAATAGAATTCTGAGTTCAAACTAATTAAAAAAAAATACTACGGCTCGCTATGAACACGCAACTTCGTGGCTTTAGCGCCTTGGAAATCCATCGTTCGCGTTTTTTCTAAAGCCCGCGACAGCCGGTAGCAGGAGGCCACGTAAGAGTAGATGCTCCCGAGTCCTCTTGTAGCATTATACTCTCCAGTTTTCTGAGCAGCATTGCCTGCCAAAGAATCTTATCTGATGTCGAGGAGTCTGATTGATATCTTTTGCCTGTGGATAGGACGCAAACTCCAAAGCTTCGGGCGCTGGGAGGGGGAGGAGAAAGGGGTGAAAGGTCCATCCCCCGAGTCCCCGTGCTACCATTATCGTGTACACTAGCTACTTCCCTCCCTTGGCGTATCTCATCGCCTTTGCTTTATGCAAAAAAAAAAAAAAATGCCTGAACGACGAACACTGCGCGCGAGCTACTCGTGTTGTGCTGCTACTGCCCACCTCCCTGCTGCTACTGAATGGAGGGTGCGCGTTTCCTGGCTCAACATTTAGTCCATCTACGAGAGTAGCTAAGTACACATTTAATCATAATCTAATATTTAAAAGGTAATTTCACGGTCTGTTTATCCCGTGACTGGCGATACGCGCGATCTCTTCTGCCCTCTTTCAACCCCCCGTACATTCTCTTCGCTCCGATCTATCCCCTAATTCTTTCCCACACACACACACATTCTCGACACATATCGTTTCACTTTACACGCTAATAGACATCGTACGATTCAACTTCCGGTCTTCGATTTCAAAAAATTCAGTAAAATATTCCCAGGTTCTCGCCTTACGACTCCTGTCCTTCGTTTTTTTATTTCGATCGAAGATTAGAAAAAAAGGTTATATAATTGGGTAGAAAAGTGGTGCGGTGCGGCGGGTGCTACTTTTGCTCGCTTCGGAGACTTGATATTTATCGGACGACCTCGCGATAGCCGGCGTGCGAGCGTCGTTAGTCTTGCGGAGGCAAATTTGTGGTGTGAGATTCGTGGGGGCGTACCAGGTAACGATCGGTACCTACCGCGGTAACTTGGCCACTCAGCCACGTAGAGGTTCCTATACTTAACTGTAGCATATAATGTTGTACTATGGATACACACATATATATATTTTTTTTTATCTATATCTATATATAGATGTATATAAGCCCTCGTAGATAAAAGGTCCACGTGGCAGGGTAATGAAAAAGGTAATGTATACGTTAAACGCGCATAAACAAAAGTCGTCCGAACGTGGATTACCTAGAAAAGCTTAACTCCTCGGTACAGAGTCGTTTATCAACGTTGAGATATACATATTATTACGATTATTATCATCGGTATTGTTTGTTCGAGTATAGCGATTAATCGCGCCTCGGGTCATTCGCTTCATTCGTTCATTCGGCTTAATTTATACGTAAATTGTAGTGTGTCCGACGCCCTTTGCGCTTTAGGATCAGAGTATCATTGATCACTTCGTACCGTAGACGCTCGGTGAATAAGCATGAACTTCCGGTCACCGGGATCGCTCACTCAATTACCTTTGGCTCGTTGCTGCTCGCGGGGTTTCTGACCCTTCGAACTTTTCGCTGTCGCGATGCGGAGAGATGCGAAAAAATGGGAAGATTACTCGGTTGCAAGGCGAGACACGTTGTTTCCGGTGTGAATCTCCAATTTTAAGCTAATTTCAAAGGCTGGATAGGCGATATAGATTTCGTTACCCGGTCATTATAAATTATTGCGATATATCCGTATGTATGCGATGCATTCTCCGGTGTATTCGTTTGTGTTAATTTATAACACTCGGTTAATTACAATAATTGAGAGTTAAAGGGGAGAGCGATCGCAGCTCGTTTGCCCGCGGTAATTAGTAATCGAGTCGTTGTATTTATATAAATGATGGTGTGTGTTGTTCAACGAGCAAATAATTAGCACTGACGCCAGTCTCTGGGTTCCGCCAAATCTAGATTATGTATAATATAAGCATTTATGTATGTTGTGTAATATATCGGATCCAATGTACATCGGCGTTCTGTCTGAAAATATAACGGCGCGATTGTTTATTTTGAACATAAAAAAAAAATTACGAAGTTAAGAAATAAATTTTTTTTTAAATCAATATAATAACCAATCATAATTATAATAAATAAAAAATAATAATAAAATATTTACATAAATAAAAAAATGTTGACTTTAATAAATAATCGTAAAAAAAATGGGATCTCCTAAGTTTCATCCAATTTTGATGGTTTTTTTTCTTTCTTTTTTTCCAAATTCGAAAAACTATATTTTATTATTTGCACGAGAAAAAAAATATATTTTCGTATCATTGTTGTGTGTGTTGCGCAACAGGTATACGTGCGAATGGTAAATGTCGATTTAACGAACGATTAGGTAGGTGAAATTTAGCATTTGATTTTCATGAGGCTTACAGCGAGAGAAAACGTTCGAGAGTTGCGTTACGTCTGCTTATTAGTCACGGCATGTCAAGCTCACGGGGTCCGGGACTTGAAAGGGGCAACCGTGTAATACATCATAATTCCCATAGCGTGACCGCACGAGCAGTTTCCTACAGTTGTCTCACTCTCTCGCACACTGTGCGCCGTTTAACTCTACTCAAACGACACGAGAAGGCTAATATGCAGGTGTATTACAGCGTATAGTGGGCGCTCCGCTTACCGTACGCAATAGCGCTAAACGTTGCCGATCAACGCCGACGCTCCAAACCCCCGTAACGAGCACGCGACTCCTCGCTGTCGCACTTTATTATAGATATGTATTTACGAAAACGGAAGTTACAATATTTCTCACGATTATATCGCCGCGTCGCATTAATGTATCGTAAAATGACCCTTCGAGCGGTACAAATAATAATTTATCGCCGAATTAATTTGCACCCAATAATCTGTTTGTTAAAAAGAACAAATTATAAAACGTCTTCGCTTCGTTGATTTTTTTAAATAATAATAATGACACTGTTGCCATTTTATTGACAATTAATTGACTGTCATGTAAATCAGTTTATCATTATTAATATTTATCATAAATTGATGTTAATAATAAATCATTATTTATTAATATTAAACATAATTATGATTTGTTAATATTAATATTGATTTTTCGAATAATGAATGGCTGTTCATTTTTTTCGAAGATCGTTATAGTCACACCTGCGTATATCACTAAGCAAATGATTGCGATCGTGGATCAACGCGTGAAAAAAAAAATTGTACATGCATCGCACGTTGACACCGTTATTTTTAATTCTTTCCCTCGTTCCTTTAACCCCGGGGGTCCTTGAACGGGATCCCGGAAGTGAAATAATGTTTTACGATCAGTCTCGTCCGCAGCTCGGATGTGCAGCCGCCGCGATATATGGGATCTCTCGATGCACTCCTCGTTGTTATATGCACCTGCTATATGTATTTTCTTCCAGGAGCCTCTCCGTCATCCCCGCCTCTTTGGCGATTGCATAAATTTGCTGTAAAGTAGGATTTCGAGTTCGTCGTACTCTCGCGCGTCGCTCTTTTAATTCAACCCACAAGTCTATTTCGTAGGGACTGCACTTCGCTGGAGTATGTATAACAGCGAGGTGTCTTTATCTTTTGAATCTTACGACCGGATATCTCGCACCTTTCGCGGCTCCTATTCTCGAGGGCTGATTTCCGCTTGGGGTGCCCAGCGGATACGTTCGAATTAATACGATAAAACTGAATTTCTGTGTCTCAGAACGAGACAAACGATGCGTCAACGGCGCGTGGATTTTGTAATCGAACTCGAGGCATCATATTTTTCGATCGAAATTTACTTAATTTTTCAAAATCATCGCCCATGCATCATAACACGCGTGACAATATTAACCTTTCATATTACGGTTGATGCATTCTTATCGTGTGAACGCGATAGATTGTAATACTCATACATTTGAAAATATCTGCGTATCTGCATAATGATCCAACAGCGGCTAATTCTGAGTCGTTGCAAATAAACGAGGTCGAGATTTAGCCTCAGAACTCTTTGAATAAACAAAGAAAATCAAGAGTCAAGTTTGCTGAGAATTAATCTGGCATTAGCAGCATTAGGGTAGAGGTACCGTTTTTGGCCACTTTAGGTCCGATTGTGGCCATCACATTTGAAGCAATAAAACAAAATATAATCGAATTAAAAAAAAACTTCGAGTAGATTATTTGGTGAATTTATATGAGAACTTTTGAAGAATCAATATGCGGTTTTGAAAAAAAAATTATTCGAAAAGTATAATAATAAAAATGGCCATAAATGATACAGTGGCCACTAACGGTACGTCTACCCTATGTATCCGAAAAGAAGTCACAACCTTCGACATGAAATGATAAAAGAATTTCTGAAAAAAATTAATAAAAAAATGTTTACTAACATAGACTTGTGTGAAAAAACTGCATGAATTTAAAGCAAATTAAATGTTTTAATTTAATTTACTAGCTGATAGTTATTACGAAGGGAAAAAAACCTTTACTCGGGGGTTTTTTTAACTCCCGACTGCCCGCCGCGCAAATAGACGGGAATTTATGCGTTTGGTGTCGATTCGGAGATCGCACTTCGAAAGTTCGTCACTAATGTTTATGCAAACGACGATGAATCTCTTAATATTCTTTTTCGATTTCGTTCGACTAATTTTACGTTGTCGGTTAGTGAGCCGTTGTCACGATACATAACCTATCGAGATCCCATTCTTGCAACAATTCAATTTTGACATAACGCAGGTTAACGTCGCGTAAGTTTTCTTTCGGGAATGAGTTTGTTTTGTATTCTCCCTTCTTTTTCACCCTTATTTTCTTTAAAAATGATGACATTTTTAAAAAATTTACAAAAATTGAGAAACTCCCGACTGCAAAAGGAATATAACAAATATATTATATTATAAAAAAAAGTGAAATAACAAAAATTCGCATATTATAGTCAGGAGGTTTATTCGTCATGGAAGGACACCCCAACAATAATATGAATAATTTTCTCTTATTTCACTCTTTTTTGATGACGCGATTTATACGACGTTAGACTTCTTATGCAGACGCGATCTATTAAGATTTTGGTGAATTATTATTTTTTTCTAATTAGTTTTATTTAATTATAAAAAAAAATCGAAAAAATAAAAAAGAAATGAAAAACTTTAGCAACGGTGAACTAATAAGATAGAATGGAAGAATTAGATAAAAATTGAGCGAGGTAACGAGTGAGCGAGCATGAGAGGAAGTAGTACATTAATTCCAAGCTAACCCTCGAGCTAACCAACCCCTGAGTGAACGAGCTTGGATAGTATAATGTATGGTATACATGCGCAACCAGCCCGACTACCCATACCAGTACAACATTACAACAACGCCACACTCCAGGGGCCGTATAAGCGCGGTCATTTCATTCCGCGTCGGAGTTATAGAGCTACGCGGAGCAACAGCAGTTAGTCGAGGTGTTCGGGAACGGTTGGGTAATTTGTAGACAGATATACGATAGGAGCGTGGCTCGGGTAGCGTAACATCGTTGTCAGGGAGGGGGAGGGAATGAACCCATGAGAGAGGGGGGGTGGACGAGAAAGAGAAAACCTCGCGGTGCCAAGTAATTTGTTTGTCATAACTTTGTCGTAATTTATATAGTTGGCCACCCTCTTCAAACACGCTTCGCTTAACACGTATATATAAATGTGTGTATATAAATTATATAACACGTAGTTTTCACTGCTTCTTCAAACGCTATTAACACTCCCGCCTACAATGGTTGCCATTGAAATAACACATTTTTTTATCAAAATAAATTCCATTCCGTATAATCTTTTTTTTTTTTATTCGGCTTTTTAGTTTGTTTTTTATTTTTTTATTAATAATTTTTTTTTAACAAATTTAATAGAATATCGGATTCAAGTTAGAAAAATTGTAATTTTCAATTATTTTACTTTGATAAAACAGTTTTAATTTCATCGCGATGATTATTTTTTTTTTGCTGTATTATGCAATTTTGTAGTCGAGAGAACATAGAAGCAAGTATGTATAAAGCGGAAGGACAGTCAGAGGCCACCCCCACCCCCACCCCCCTCCTCCCGATCGTATTCCCTCGTCGTCTGCGAGATTGCACGCAATCCTCGAAGCTTCCGCGCTATATTATACGAGAGCTCGTATATTTCTTGCCTCGCCGCAGGAGGAACGACGACTGCTGCGAGATACCGCAACCTCGAGCGAAAACCTTCGACCCTTCAGACTTTACTGCCGGTTAGAGATACCTTGCCTTCCTTCCATAGAAAATCGCACCCGCGTACCGTACAGTAACTTCCTCGAAGCTAAAGCAAATTCCACGCGACCACAGAGGAAATGTTGTTTTACTTTTCTTTTTTTTTTCACCCCAAATACCATCCCCCGCATCGTTTGCTCGATGAATCCGTTGGTTCTTCTTCTTCGAAGTACTTTGCCTTCTCGATTGTCGCATAGGTACTTTGGGAATACTTTGGTTTCGGAGTATTTTATTGTACGCTTTGTTGAGATAACGCGGTTGTTCTTAATCCAAGAGAGAATAAGAATCCCTATCAATGTCCGAGTTAAAATGGGACCTCTCGGCGCTTCTTCAAATATTAGCGAAGGATTCGGAGAGAGGTCTCCTCTCTTTTCTCTGTATACCGGCCGTCGCGAGTGAACACTGCGCGACGGCGATTTGTGATCCGCGCCACGTAGGAACCGTGAATCTTTTCTCGTGAACGGAGCATCCAAGCAGCAGCAGAGGCCCCGCTCCCCTTTACAAACGGAATCCCTCGAATTTCTATGGCGAATAATCGGAGACAGCTGGTATGGTATATATATGGTACACGGCAGTGCCTACGCACACACTGCGCTGCTTGCCTCGATGCGAAATCAAGTAGCGTAATAATGCGCGCGTCCGGGACTCCTCTCGCTGTAACGTTAGGTATAATAATGGACCATAACCACTGCTACCGATTCGAAATATCGTGAATTCAGAACTACGTGGGGAACCTATATTTTCAAAAAATGAATGATAAAAAAAGTAAAAAAAAAAAAACAAATTTTGAGAACTTTTGTAAAGCTGCAAAAGGAGATGAAATAGTTAATAATTGTTTTATGCAAATTGTTAATTTATTGATTTGCAACGTTTAGATGAAGTTTGATATAATGATGACGTTCCACCAATTTTCCCATTTTTTGTTCTTTCATTGCGGCAATAAAATGATTTCAAAATTTTTATAAAAACGTAAAAGAAGTTAAAATAGAAAATAATTTTTTTTAATTCAAATTGCTAATTTATTGAGTTGTAACGTTCGGATAAAGTATTAGATTAATGTAAAAACAAATTTCAGAGACTTTTATAAAGGCGCAAACGAAGTTACATTAGTAGATCGTTTTTTACGCAAATTGCAAATTTTTCAAGTTGCAAAATAGACTTTAACGTTATGAAGTCTTTCCAACATTTTCAAATTTTTTTATTTTTTCGTCACAAAAGAGATCGCATAAGAAATTATATGTTCTCTTATTATCAAAGTTATCCAAAAAAAATTTTCTACTACCGAACTTTTGTTGTTCGCGTCTAAAATTTTTTAAAATCGCTATTTCGTCAACGCTATTATTATAAAGTAAAGCACCTTTGGATTCCAATTTCATTTTTATTCTGGTGCTCCGCGATACCCTCGTAGGGTTTGAATATCAAGAAACGAAAGATAAGGGACACGAGATGACAGTGAAAAAAAAAAAGAAAACTACGATGCTTACCTATGCTAATTAGTAGCTGGCGTGTCGCGGGCCATAAGGCTCGAATTTTCTCCCCAATCGATCTATTTTATTTTACTCCCTACTTATAGAGGAAACAATAAACAATCCACACGATAAATAAATATAAGAATCGGCGCTAATTCGATAGAAACGAAACTTAAAAAAACGGATACCTTACGTATCGGGATATAAATCATCGACGTAATACGCTCACCGGGGTTCAAAGTTATGGGTACATTAGATCAACCGAACGTCCGATCGTTGAGAGTGTTTGCACTATACTCTCCATAAGAGCAAAGGGGGTAGAGGCTGCCGCCGATGCAGTGCCAGAGCTCTGCAACGTTGAACAGACCCTTTTTTTATAACGCTGCGAAAAACACTACAAGACCCCTTCTTGAATTTGGCCGGTTCCCTCGTCGCCCTTTTCCACCCTTAGCTACGTAGCCGCGTATACCATGAATTCTGGTGAGTATACTTATGCTCCGGTACTCGAACCTTCTCACTCATCGATGCTAAGGTTTCGATATACTCGCGCGTTCCTCTCCACGACGGAGATTACTTTTCGCAAGGAATTTATTGTTTCATTTTGTTTCAACGAGAGGCAAAAGCAACGTTTAGCGTTTAACGGTGTATTTCATATGAAAGGCCGCAGTTTTATTGTTCATGAATTACTCGCCGATTTTATCGATACGCAACGTAAAATACGGTGCGTACAAGAAAGTGCCGAGGGGCCGCGTGAATGTTGTGTGTATAGTTTACATTGTGCATAACAGCAAAGAGAACTTGAGACCGAACACTCGAATCGCTAAAATAATGGAAGCGAGATGAGAGCTCGAAACCCTTGCAGCGTTATAAGTGCGGGGCGGGTTCGATCGAATATTATAACCCTCTTGCTTTCGTGTTTATAAAACAACGAGATTAACTGAATGCTGAGCACTAATTGTTCGCTAATTTTCCCCACTCAGAATGTACTTGTAGGCTTACAGTTTCAACGGAGCCGCTGCTTTCGCGCGTTCGCGACGGCGAAAATCGCAACACTAAAATCTTTATATTATAAAATTAATTTATAGATAGTTTATCGTCTATATTTTTATAGTTTCAGTCGTCATGGCATCAGGTATAGTTTACTATTTAATTATTTTACCATTTATACTATAATGGTAAACTATTTTTTCCGGGAACAAGATAACCAATAAATTGATACTAAAACTAATTTTATTGATAAAAATAAAAAGAATTTGTAAAATGATTAACCTGAAAACTATTTTCCCAAAACTGCGTCAGTGAATATATCTGACCGATTTTTGGTCCCTTTTTTTCTACAAACTTAATCCGCTTTTTTAATTCGTTTTCAAAAGTCAGTCAAAAATGATTTTAAATAACATTTTTTAAAAAGCATCGCATCGGTAAAATATTTTTTTTCGTATGATAGAGTAATAAATTCTCAACCCGACAAGAAAAGCTATGAAAACTAAAAATCTTTTTCTTCTACAGTTCGAAATTCGCATCAAACATTGCAAAAGAGTAAATCCCGTCGCAAAAGTATTTTTTCTCGTATTTTCTTACGAGATTACTATTGAAACTAAATATCGAATAGATTCGTCAAATCGTAGACTAGAATTGTTCATAAACAGCGTTGAAAAAATGAGTTTTGGGCAATTAGGAGATTTAAACCAAATTAGATAATTAATTTTTGAATGAACACCCGATGGATGGTTTTATTCCGGGAAAAATGTAGGTATTTTATCCGTCAGACTCGAGCGCGTTACAAGCGCGCGTTTTAATCCATTTAAAACGGGTGCGCACCCGCGAGGGGATGAAGATGAGAGCTCGAGTGATATGTATATATATATATCATAGCTCGCATAGTCCGCGAGTTGCTGCATCCCCCAGCCTGCCGACAGATCCATTTATAAAATCTGGCTAATTGTGCCAAGCCAATCATTCCATTAAATCAGAGCCCTTCGCCCTCTCCTCGACGGTGCACGGTGCAAAATTCGATTTTACACAATTTTCCAGTTCGTTTACCCCTTCGCTCCATCATACGAATCCCACTTTCTATATATTCCATCTATAAATAACACTAAATTTTAGATAAATCTAAAATTCACTTACTTTGTATAGAATATCGTTGTCAACCCCGCGTTCGCTCTGTTTTCTCGGCAGGACTGCTCCAAATTCGTTCCGTTCACCTCGGGCGATAAAAAACAAAAAATAGTCCGAACGATTCACCAAACTGCAATTTCTGTTTCTCCGCGATTGATATTTTTTTTTTTTTTTTCACCACTGTCGAGAGCACTGTTACTATATTCACTGAGATCGTTCACCGATGAGACGAAAAAAATAACAAACAACGCGATGTTCACTGACGATCGGGTCTATCGCCCCAACAGTTCCAGAACTCCCGAATCTTCATCTTACGAGTTTTCTACAAAAATCTCAAATTCGCGAACAGGTTGATAAAGGATTTTCTCTTATCAAACCGTAGGTACTTCCGGTTCTTCCGTCGCTACCAGACAGCAGCAACGGCGGTCTCGCTGCTCGAATAAGTTTCACTCGTTCTCCAGGACCAACGACGCAAAGTCCCGAGCGTTTTGTCAAACATTTTTTTCTTTGCTTTTTATTTTTTTTTCACGTTAAAAACTTTTCACTTTCGATGAATTGGCCTCTATGGAACTCGGGCATTGACTTAAATTCCCGTAATTATTTTTTCACGGTATTTCGGTTGTTTTTTTTTTCTTTTTTTTTAGTATATATATTTTTTAAACAACCGTTCGCTAAATAAATCCAGCGTCCCGTTATCACAAAACTGCTGTTGCGATCTGAGCAATCCGTCGATCAGTTTCGGAGCTCACGAGATTTTCGTAGACCGACGGACGGACAGACAGACTCGCGGCAATGCGTGGGCGGAGGGATTTTTTTCGTCTGCGAGTTTCTCGACGAGAGAAGCTTATTGCCGGCGGCTGCCGCGCTATGCGCTTTGGCTGTGTTGCCCCGATGATGATGTGCTTCTATGCCAGTGCTACTCCCGCTGCCGTGCCGCACGAGAGAACGAGAACGATAATCGTCCACGAGTGAGGCGGTCCTTCCGCTATTCTATAACGCGATAGGCGGAGCTTGTTTCAAACTCAACTCCGAAACCTATATACACGCCCACCCGCGACTACACTGCGTTATACCATACTTGTTCTCTCTCTCCTCATGATTCTCGTGGTTTCTCTCTGCGAAACCCTTCCGGGGTCCTGCAGCTTGAGGCTCCGTGGCATGTTGCCCCTATTGCTCGTTACGATTACAATATTTAGCGACTGGAAAGGGACGAGCAACGAGTTGAAAAAAAAGCTTCAAATTGAAATTAAATTTACATATTAATATTTAAGGACCATTTTTTTTTGTTCACCGTATTTAATACATTAATACTCTGAATAGTAATTTTTAGGCTTTTGATAAAAATATTACGTACGAGTAAAATTTGCATACAGTTTACAAAAATTGAAGAAAGCAGAATTACGGATACCGTTTGTATTCGAAATTAGTAATAATCGATCGAAAGAAGTAATCAGTCGAATTCCATGTTTTACATCCTCTTCCGTATTTTTTTTTAATATGTAATCTTTTCAAGTAAATCATTAATTTTGATAAAATAAATCGTTTCAATATTTTACTCCGTTTCATGTTTGCGGATTTACTCCACTGAATGTATCATCAATCGACTTATATATCGAGTTATAACAAATCTTATACATTTTAGAATACATTTTTTATTCGTATAACATATTATCGTGATATATTTCTCTACAAAACAATGCTTTTCTCAACCATTATTTGGAGACACAATATTACGAAAAAAAAAAAAAAAAAATAGGAAAGAAAAGAATTGGAGACAGTGGCGGTGAAATGCATGGAAGACTGTTCCTCGCTGGTTGAAGCTGCAGGTCCGTTGCGGAGACTCGAGAGAATCGTGTCGCGAGAGAAGGGGTGGTTTCGAGAAACGAGCAAATGGGGTGCGCGTAGCGAATGCCGAGTATGGATTCACCCGTGACCAATGGGAATACCGGCGCGACACCCTCGTTCGTCGAGGCTCGACGAATCACGAAGCTTTCCAGAAATCAGGGGTACAGGGGAATTGCTGCGAAGGCGAACCGTATAAGGGTGGTTGGCCTGCGAGCGCGAGGTACAGAGGGACAGAGTCGGGGCGGGTGGCTCGACACGAGTGACGACTACGAACACGACGACGGCGACGACGTGGTTCAACTGAAAACCCGTGCTATCGTCTGTTGCTGTCTGGCTGCCTGGCAGGCTGATAAAGACAGAAAAGCAGACCACCGGATAACGGCATGAACGTTGTACGGAAGAGTATTATGCCTATATAGCTTTTGCGAAAGAGCAGAGCAGAGCTCTGGGATGCTATACACATACGCTGGCTATGTACTACTTAGTATACCGTTGCCTTTCGTGCATAAGTCGTCGCAAACTCGAGGCTCCCTTATGTTCATCCGCTAGCTACTCTCTCACATTCATTCGCACCTTTCCCGGGCGAGCAAAGCATCCCTAATGCTTCGTCGCCTTTCGTATCCCAAATACAGTAGAAACTCTGTATTTAAT
Organism: Cryptus armator; assembly: GCA_963971235.1. Lineage (NCBI taxonomy): Eukaryota > Metazoa > Arthropoda > Insecta > Hymenoptera > Ichneumonidae > Cryptus > Cryptus armator. Next base: position 6,717,781 of record OZ020235.1, read on the forward strand.
CGTAAGTGATGGACGCAAACATATTAAAAATATTACTTTCCGACATCAACGAGAAACCCTTCGTATACTAGAACCCGCAGTTCAAAATTTCGCAAACTTCAACCCATCCGACTGGCGAAAGAATATTTAGTATTTTTTTTTTATTTCAGTTTTTTGAAGGGTTGTGAATTGTAGTTTTTTCGATGGCGCAGTTCGGGCGACAGATTTAACAATCTTAAATACAATGTCTGTGTGGATCAAAAATTGATGAAATAATGAATCAGAACAGATTTCAGAGATTGAAGTTCGATGATAGAAACGAAGGATTTTTGTATATAGATCGATGTTTGTATTATTTTTCGATAAAATGCCTTCGGCGAAAAAAGGTTTTTATCGTGTTGATTATGAATTTGATAATACGGCATTACTTATTAACGGATTCAGTTCGGACACAATAGCGAAACGATGTTTGCACTGCCACTTGAGATACATAAGCGTTAGTTTGCTCAGCGACAAGTTTAGCGTCGGGAGCACGTGCATCGAGGACGGATGTCGCGCCATGTGGCAGGCGTCGGTGCAGTGTTGGGGCAAAACACTTGAAGCTACGAGTAGAACGATGACGATCTGTCACCATTTGTGTTTGCGTGTGGATAGTTTAAATCGGAATAAAATCATTAGGAACATACATAGTCGCTTTCGACAACGCCTCGTCACTTTATCAACAAAATACGAAACAAATTGCGATACTTGTCCTGTTTTTTTTTAAATCTCAAAACGCCAAAAAAAAATCATTAAAAAAATCGTTTTCATTTTTTAAAATAAATTATATTAAGTGGATAAAATGGAAAAAGTTGTATTTGAAAAATCCATAAATTGCGCCCCCAAAATAGTATAGATGCCAGTGATTGACTTCAAATTCAATTTTTCCAAAAAAAAAAAACACACAATTCGTTATTCGCAAAATAATTTTTTTTATCGTCTGAATTTTGCGACGGTGTTGGCAATCCGTTCATTATCTTTTCGCTCGGTTGCGCGACTCGGTGAAATCCTAAAAAGAAAAAAAAAAGGAAAAGAAAAATTGGTACCCTTTCGCTCGCGGGTGCCTCTTGGCGGCTCGGGTACTTGTGTGAGCAGTGACTAGTGAGGTAAACTCGAGTGGTTCGCGCGGGGCCCAGAGGCGCTCGACGCCCCCGGCACGGGGTCTCGACTTGAGCTCGGAAACGTGCGCCCACCGGTAGCCAAGTAGAAGAAGGGGTTACACACGGGTACAAGTAGAGAATTACATAGGAAAGAAGTAAATATATACATGTATATACATATATACACATATATACAGAATATATAGAGTAAAGTAGAGTAGAGTCGTGGCCGTGCGTGCGGCAAGAAACAGGAATGGGTTTTGCTCCCTCGGGGTGTGCCGGGCTTTTCCTCGGTCTGAGCATTCCGTGTGTAGAGTCGAAACTGCCAGTTGAAACTGCCTTGCTGCCTGCCGACAGAGTTCTCATTCTCTACTGCCGTATGCAGCCAGAATGAGAATCCACCCTGGTAGCTATATAGTAAAACCCCGTGGCGCACACTACGAGAGAGTTTCGAGGGTTGCGAGTGTGTCGTGTCGACGATCTCTCTAACTCTAACTCTCATTCTCCTTTTCGCCCTTTCCTACCGTCGCTATATATACACCCGTCGAGCCCAAGAAGTTAGACAATTCACAATTAGCAAACACAAACAGAACTACGAGAGCTTTCGAGTTTGCGCTCGGTAAGGAGAACGAGAGATAGAGAGATATGTCATACAGATGAAGGCTTTTCCAAGGGTTAGTATATCCATCCGTACGTATATCACGTAGCAAAAAGAGGCACGACGTGGATACATATGACAACGTATAACGATAAACGATACAGTTATTGGCATATGAATGAAAGTTTAATGAAAAAGAGAAGAAGGAATACCAATGGCTGTTACGTTTTTCTACTGTTTTTGTTTTTGCTGCGATTCGTATGGTTAAAAATCTATAAGTGCGCGATAAAAAAATGGCGGGAAGCAGGTACGTGGAAATACGCATTGGGATACAATTTATAGTTATTGCCATACTAACAAAAATTCAATAGAAAAAAGAAAAAGGAATACCAATGATTGTTAAGTTTTTCTACTGTTTTTGTTTTTGCTCCGATTCGTATGGTTAAAAATCTATAAGTGCGCGTATAAAAAAAATGACACGGCGCAGGTATATATGAATACGCATTGGGATACACGTTACAGTTATTGGCACAAGAAAAAAGAATTAAGGAAAACAGGCGAAAGGGTGCCAATGACTGTGACGTTATTTTTTCTACCGTTCTCAGCTTTGCTCTGCTTTGCTCTGCCTCGCCGACGTTCACCGCCGGAAGCAAATGGTAGTGGCTTACGCGAAGAAGGATGGAAAGGATGAGGATGACGAAGAGGGTGAAATCCTTTACGAGTATCCAAGCGTCAGTCTGCTGCTGTTAGTGCGCTTCTATGCTTCATTCTGGTATCTCTATCTCGCGTCTCTTTGCGCCAAGCAGGACGACCAAGCCGCGTATGTATATTGTGACCATAACGGGTGTCTCGACCGCGAAAAAAGAAACATTCTGGAATAAAATGCTTACATACCGCCGATACATTCTTTTTCTACTTCGATTAGATGCGTTTGAATTTTTTTTTTTAATCAAATCACCCAATTATGATATATTTCATTGATTTTTCGGCATAAAAAATATATCGTGTGTGATGTGGACATTTTTTTTTAATAATGTATTCTGTATACGTTCGATATGTATTTTTTATTTTTTTTCTAATTTTTTTTCGTAGCAAATTTTTGTGATTTTTTTAAGTGTTAAAATCGAAAAATAAAGGGTTATACGGATTTCGCGTACACCCGGTGTAGACGAGCATCGGGGCTTTTGCTCTTTCTCTCTCTCCGGACTCTCAATCCCTGACTCGCTCACTCGCCGTTGCGTTGGAACACTTGAATCCCCAACCAGTTACGGCAACAATAGGCTTTGTCTTCGCGCCGTCGGCGCTCGCAAATTGGTAGAAATCTTGATTAAAGGTGCAATTCCGCGCCGCTCCTGCAGCCTACGGACAAATATGAATTGTGCACCCCCGCGAGCCGAGAACGAACGCAAGCGTCGTCCGGATGCCTGCATGCCCGGCCCTCTCGCTTTTCTTCGTCTGCTTTTTCTTTTTCGTTTCCTTTTCTTTTTTTTTCTCGTTTTCTTCTCGCTCCATAGTTCTCCACTCGTTCTTCCTACATTACTCGCTTCCAGAAGCGAGTTTTCTGGTATAAAGATAGACAAAAAGCCCGCTACCGATGGCTCTCCTCAACTGTAGTTTTTTCTAAGAGGACTCACAACTATACGCAAACGCAATCGCCAAAGCAACTATTATTCTATCTTTTTTTTAATAAGTCATAAAGCGTTTTTTTTTTCTACAAATATTTATTGACGTACGATTCGGAACAAAAATGCGCTTTATTTTCGGCAGTATTAACAGATTTTAAAATAATCGCAATAAAAAGTGAATTTCTCGTTCGATTCAACTCTTCACTCTAATAAAATTAAATTATGAAAAATCATTTTTTTTTTTTTAATTTTCAGTTGTTTTTCAACAGTGTGTATTTTAGACAAACCTTCGAATACAGAGACGCCAATAAAAATTATTCGATGAAATTAATAATCAGCACGAAAAATATGTATTTACAAAACAAATATATTTTAGTCGATATATACAGTAACCAAGGCACCGGGTCGATTAGTCACGCGGAGGCTCTGATTTTTCGAAAACAGAATCCCGCAGTGATGTCCGTCCCATCGATGTTCTTAATATGAGATTTCAATATTTTCGGAGCAGTGGGACGACACAAAAGATTTTGCTTTTGGTATACGCGCCGAATCTTGTAACCACGTATTATGGGTATTATATTGTAACGATTCATGTGTACTATAGTATAGTCCACGTAAGTAGGTATATACGATTGTACGAACGGTTACTGTATTATCCGGATCATCTACTAGAATAGGCTTAACGCGTGTATTGATGGGCATCTAATACTATGAATATACTTGGCCGGTACAACGGCGATGTGTATAGAATATATAGTCTATCATGCGGGAACCTACCCCGCGATTTGCCCCTTAGTTTGATGATCTCGTAGCCCGACCAGTTCGAGTACCGTCGCTCCTTTGATCGATGTTTCGGGTCAACGAATCGTCCATAGTACTAAAATAACTAATAAGAATTTTTCGTATATCTCCGCGTGAAAAAAAAAACATAGTTATCTTTATTTACGGGTTTAGATAAGGGAATTATTAGCAGTGAGGTCGTAAATGAAACAATAATGACCTTACAGCAGATGCGACTCGACCAGAGGTACAATATTCCATCTACACCCTCGACATCGCAGAACTCGCAAAGGAAACAAGTGAATTCGTATTTTTTCATTATTTATATATCGATTTATTGATATTTTAATCCTATGTGTATACATATTTTTGTTTTTCGATTGTTATTTGATCGTTTTTCCCATACGAAGACCCAGAAACTCGCGTATTATATATAGTTTTGCGTATAGATATTAATAGAAATAAAAAAAAATTGAAATTATAAATTGCGAGTCGACTGTTAAAATTCAAATTTCATTTAATTTCCGGACTTGAATATGCTGCGAGTTGCCGGAAGGCAGAGAGCATCGCGCGGGCTTTCGCGTCTCTCGTACTCTCAGTTCGTTGTGCCGAGCGGAGGCACCACAAAACTGAGTCAATTTACATAACGATAATTGAGAGATGTACATGAAAGGGCTCGTAAAGCCGCCCCACAACGGCAGACCGATATCATCCGACTAGCGTACAGCGCATCGCGGAGAGTGAAACACCCTACCGACCTTTTCAACTCCCGTTTATCAGTGGCAAATCGAATTTTCGTTTGCTTTGGAGATCGTTGTACGATGGCCCCTTCACTGATACGCATTATATTGAGCTTTTTTTCAAATATATTTCTTATATTGTAATTGTTTCTTCTTGGTGAACGACGAGGGTGCAGTTTGGTACGCCATCCCTTAACAAAATGTGGCAAACTGAACAAATCTTCGGAGAGAAGAAAAACTGTAAATTGTTACTCGTTGACGATACGAATAAATGTCGATCTACAGCTAGTCTTGTATCGGCCGAAAAAAAAAAGATTTTTTTCCTCATTTTCTTCCTAACGCCGAGATTCCCATTCTTCGTCAGTTCCTCGCTGGAGAGGTCGTCCGTGTCGTCCGCTTCGCAAAAATTCAATGCGTGGGTTGGGTCGATTGCGATCTTAACAAATGCCATAAAAGCCAAAAGTCTGTCTAGCAGACACGATAGTTTTTTTTTTTCTTATACACCAAAACAATAATCAAAAACGTAAAATAAAGAACGTGAAAATATAAGACAATTCATAGACTGTGATTTTGTGCAATAAATAAACTTTGAACTCTTGTGCCAATAAAACGTTACAATTTTTGTAGAATAAACAAAAATTTCACGAAACATAACCTCTCTCTTCGCGATACGAACGATAGAAAAAAAAAAACCCGCAACGAAAAATGACGATAATAGAAAATAGATTGCCGTACATTCTGACGGGTTGCATATTTTATCTCTTCGGATTAAAATGGTGCTACGAGTACGCAAAATTTTGGGTTACTCCTCGCCGCAGGGACGACCCGAAGAGGAGAAAAATGGAACGATTTACTCAAGCCTGCGAGAAACTCTTTACCAGTCATCCGATCGAAGGAAGTTTGAAACTCATAGCTACGGCCATTGGTCTCGCAGGAACGATGACCGGCGGATTACCGGACGCAGGAGACGTTTCGCCAAAAGTTGTTCACGCAACTATTTACCTATTCTTCGCTTTTTCCGGACTCGTCGACGTTCTCAATTTTTATTTTCCTCGCAATGTCACCGGCGGTTTAGCGAATCTCGCATTGGCGCAGAGCTTTTTCGTCGAAGGTTTTCTTTTTTTGTACGCCAGTATCGACGGAAGTTACAGGGTTAACGCAGTTCTCGCCGCCATTGTGTGGACAACATCCGTCGCCATTGCTCTAGAGTTAGTTTGGCCGGAGTTGAAACTGTTGCGCGGCTGTACAACACTTTTGCACGGCGCTTGGATAGCGGTTATGGTACGCATGTATCATACCGAAATAGAGTCTCCTCAACGAATCGCTCTTGCCTTTTCCTGGCATGTAGCAGCGGCGTTCGCGGTAACGCTGTGCGTCGTCGCCATAACGCGCAGCTGCATGCCTCGCCTCGTTGTTGAGGAACCCCCTGAGATTCCCATTTATGACTATTGCCATGAGCCTAATCAAGAGATTTAGAATATTTTTCTAACATATGCCTCTTTAAAAACAACGAATTTTCTCTGTAATAAAACGAGAGTAGCCAACCGTAGTCAATGTTATTTATATAATCGCGAGAAATCCGCGATGTAATTCTAAGTCTGACGAATACTCTCTTTATACGTAGATATATACATAGTAAGAAAACAACGATCTTTTGTATTGTGATATTACAATATTCTTCTACCTTTATACCTCTGACTGTAAACTCTAGGATAATAATCTGTTACATTGTCTTCTCCTTTGCGAATTGTTGCGTTGATAATGTTTGTAACATTTTGTAGATTTTTAGATGCCAATGACGTATATTTATTAAAACTCTATTAATACAATTTAAATTGTTTTTCGACGATTTCCCGTGTTTGATTCATTTGTTTTCCATTGTTTTTGCAATGCGCGCTGATCCTTTTCAGATGCTCCGATGTTTAAAGTATCGCCGAACGATATATTTACAATTTAATACGGCATAGTTGTAGACGATTTGTTTTTTTTTAATTTTTCGGAGTTCTTCGTATTTTTGATAATGTTTAGCGGGTTAAATAAAAAATTTCGTTGATGCAATCTTTTTCGCCCATTCAAACGTGTCCTCTCTCTCGTCGCGTATAAGTCACGTTCGGGATCTCGCATCGATCGCCATTGTTATTCAACAAACCTTGCGAATCATCAGTTTTCCCCATAAGTGCCGAGACCCCTTCAGAATTTTTGTTCTTCGTAAGATAGAAAGAGTAGGAACGTCGCATCTTTATGTATGTTCAAGCGAAAAACTAGATGCCCGGGAATGATTACCGAACGCGGCTCTGCCGTTGCAACGTCATGAGCGGCGCGCCGCGGTGATATCATAAACGAAACGTTCGCACTCTCACAAAAAACCCAACCCAGCCCCCTTTGATACACACAACTTTGTACGTAATGTGTCATTTTTCACGTGCACAACAGCACTACGGGTGAACAAGAAACAAACACGAATATATTCGATTCGTTCAACGATCATTCGGAGATCCCAATTTACGGGTATTTCGAGCAAAGATGGTAAGTAACGTAAAGCGGGCCGGTAGTTTTAACGAAGGAGGTTATAAATCTCTTGTCGAGATTTTTTTTTACACGTCGGAGTATCCTTATCGCCCTTCCGGTCCTCGTCGTTGTTGAACCAGTGTTTCAATCGTTTTTTTTTGTTTTTTTGTTTCACAGTCCGGAACTTTAAAGCCCTATCTGACAGCGGTGAGACACACCCTCACCGCCGCTCTGTGTCTGGAAAACTTTTCGTCTCAAATTGTCGAGAAGCACAACAAGCCGGAGATCGAAGTGCGTATGAGCAAAGAATTGCTATTGACGCCCGTTGTGATAAGCAGAAACGACAAGGAAAAAGTTCTTATCGAATCCAGTATCAACAGCATGAGAATAAGCATAGCGGTGAAACAAGTCGACGATTTGGAAAAAATATTGTGTCACAAATTCACAAGATTCATGATGATGAGAGCGGAGAATTTCACTATTCTCAGGCGAGTACCGATAAAGGGATACGACATAAGTTTTCTCATAACGAATATACATGTCGAACAAATGTACAAGCACAAGATAGTCGATTTCGTCATACACTTTATGGAGGAAATCGACAGAGAGATAAGCGAAATGAAACTATCCATGAACGCCAGAGCGCGCATATGCGCAGAGGAATTTTTGAAGAGGGTAAATATCTCGCGCAAATCCAACAAAAAGTTTTCGTTTTTATTATTATTATTATTAGAATTTACAGAAAGGAATTTTGAAACTTATAATTTCCGTATTTTTCATAAATTTACATTATGTATATAAGTATCTATCTAATATATTTATAAATTAATTTATTAAATGAATTTTTTTTTTTTTTTTTTTTTTTTATTACAGTTTTAGAGGGCACAGCCATTGTACGAATTTACAAAACACTAGATAGCGATATCACGATAAACTAAAAGCGTAAACGACGAACAAAAGCGCTACACCGAGGGACGCCATAGGTATTCTGCGCGTTGGAGCGGTGAAAACTGAAGATTCTCCGTTTCGCTCGTAAAACGATCCTAACGAACCTGTCCTCTCGACGTTCCTCGATTCCCGAAGTAATCAAATAAAGAAAATAAGGCCGAAGTAAATTGAACCTTTGCTCCAGCTATAAGGTAAATAATTATACATACGAATAAACGATAAGCATGTGTACAGTTTCGTCGCTATACGCGAATGAGGGTAAGGATTGTGTTGCACGATCGGGCGATGAAAAAAAAAAAAAAAAAACGAACGAACTGTTTTACAATCGAATTAACGAGATTGTCGCTATCGAAGGCGACGAATTTTTTAAAAGTTCGAAAAAAAAAAAAAAAAATTAAAGAAAAAACGAAAGCCCATTGTTCTTCCATGAATAGCACGATCGTGAAAAAACGATCGCACACATTTAATATCGATTCACGTTAACGCATTGATTAAGTCTCGTCGTAACATTAAACTATTACATACAAGACTCGTTGCAGGGAGTTAAATGCATTTCAATTAATCGTCAATTACTTTTTCCTTCTTAATTTTACACGCTGCGAACTTATAGCCGGTAAAACTTGGTAAACTTTACAACCCGCGCGAGACGAATGTCTGTGAGAATATCGAGAGATTGTTTTTGTTTTTTTTACCAGGCGAGTGCATTATCGATCCATGACGTCCAACTTTGCCGTATTATTATAATGATTTGTGCAAAAAATAACTGCCGATATAAATCATCGATAATGAAAAAAAAAAAAAAAATCAACGATGATGAAAATAATGGCGGTTGCGACTGTTGTGTAATTACAAATGTTGTACCGAAGCACTATATATATAACGTCGAATTTTTACTTTAAGGTGCTCCCGTGGTCTGTATCGTAATTTGTAATTAGTATACGTTATTACTATACACACAACTTACCCTCTATTACCACCATCTTATATTTATAATAAAGATCGATCGACCATCGACAAAATCCATTCGGAAGTTCCATTCTACCTACTCGTGTTTAAGACATTTAAATTATTATTTTTTTATCATTAACTTTGATTTATCTAATTTTTAAAAACTAATAGTATATAATAAATTTATCTTTTTTTTTTTTTTTTTTTTAAATTCTGATCCATATTTCTATGTCGATTATTTTTTTTTAATTTCTAATACAACAAAAAATAAGTTATTTTTCACAGCAGATTTGTCACGATAAATCGAAGCACCTTAATGGTATTTATCTGTGGATAAACCGTCGAGTATTGTTGAACGCGGATTGAAATGATTGTTTCGATCGTTATGCAGAGCGCGACACGAGGAACGAACTCCGCCTCTCGATTGCACCGCGGTGATGTACAACGCGCAGTCCTAAGATTTCCGTGGCGAAGTCACCTGGAAGCGCTCGCTTCGTATACCGGTACACGCGCGCTTCGCTCTCCTTAAATCGCGTCACGACAATCCCCGCGAACGTGGTGGACCTTCGCGGGGCCCCCCGGTGGAATCCGTCACGTTCGCGCGCGCGGACTCAGTCGGTTTTTTATTTCCTTTACCTCCGCACACGAGTGTAGCGAGAGAATAAGGAAAGGGGTTCGCGGGCCTCTCAGTGCGCTTCGCGATTGTTTCCAATCCGCAACTCTCTCGCGCTGATGTCTTCGTATATATCGTAAACGCGAATTCGTATGTATAGACAAATATTCGATCCGATAATTTACGATTTTCCTTAAATATGATAAGTGATCTTTCATCTCTTTAAAATCTCCGTGATTCGCGTTTAAGTTTTCTCGGTAGTCGTGTGTCCTAATTACCGCAGTTTCGCAACAAGAAATCTACATATCGCGTTCCAAAGCCAAAAACAGTTGCGCCTCGTCTGCGGCTGTACAGGACTGATATCGCAGGGTAGGAACTACGAAATTGCCACACAACTTACGAGAGACGGTATCACACACGCGTACGGTAATTTCCTTTTATTACCCTCGAGTTGTTCTGCACTCTATACGATATACAGTTCATTCTAATTTCGGTTATACTGTATCTCGTTCCGAGGGTACTTTCGCGGTGCGAATACTCAGCCCCTGTCTGTGTTTTTTTTTTTTTTTTTTTTTTTTCGCCACAATTTGTCGACTCTTTTACGGGAGAAAAGGCAACCGAGATTTTTAATCTGCAAATCCTTGCGTAATGATTACACTGTAAAACGGATACTCGACTATCTTTAGCGCAATTTTGCGACCCTTACATCCGATTTATTTGCCTGAAAATATAAATAAACAAATGCTTTACATTAATTGCATAAAACAAATTGCGACACGTTTGCTATTAATCGAAAATCAGAATAACTATTCTTAATTTTCAAATCGAAATAAACAATTGTTCTTTACGAAGGGTAACTTCACGTCCGATCGATTTTTTTTTACAAAAAAATCGGTAATTGGTAAATATTCGATAATAAACAACTAATGTTCAATACTATTATTATCAAATCTGAGAAATTTTTTTTTTCTTTTTTTTTTTTTCATTACCAAGCAAAACGTATAATATCGATCTTACAGAAATAAAAATTGATATGAATGACCTTCCATTCAAAAAAGTCATTGAACTGTTTCATACTTTTGCTTCCGACGCCTTCGCGAAAGTATAACACTGTAAATTACCAATTATAATTGATTATTCGTTATCGATTATCGATAATAACTATTCATCTCCAACGTTATGCGGTACAAGAAATAATTAATCGGTAATTGCTACTCGTATTCGAATCGTAGAATTATTGAAACTTCCAAATCACCGCAATCAGCTTGAATCGATTAATTTAATATTTTTTCCGAAAGTAAAAAAAAAAAAAAAAAGAAACTTTTTTCCCCAAACGATCCAACACGCTCGGCCGATTAGCCGCTGTGCTCCGGGGGGTGAGACGAGAGATTCTCCGCGAAAAGATCTGGAATGAGAAAATGAGCGAAGAAGAGATGTCGAGGCGTTAGAAAAGAAAAAAAAAGAAAAAAAAAAAAAAAGGTACATTCGCCGGCGGGTTGTAGAAGTGAGACTGCCGCATCGAAAAGAAGCTTCGAAAGAGAAGGACGGAATCGTTAGATATAGAAAAGGGGAAAGGGGCGGTGAGAGAGAGCGAGACAGAGAGTGGGGAAAGCACTGTTTTGCGGAGCGCCGAGCGAAGCTCTCCTATCGTTATAGCTTGGCGTTCTCCACTGGTAAGCTTGGACTTGCGCTCGAGCCGTTCGAGTCAACGCCGACGTCGCAACGGCTGACTCTCGGCAGCGGCGGAGTCGGCGTAGTCTGGGGCCTGGCGTCTCCTGAACGGGAACACGGGAAACAGGAACGGAGATTCGTTGTGTCGGAGCTTCGACACCGGAGGCAATCGTTGCCGCCGTCGTGCTGTACTCACTATACAGCGAGTGAGAAATAAAAATAACGAGTAGAAACAAAAAAAGGGTCAAAGTAAAAAATCGACGTAAAGAAAATAGAAGAGAAAAGCAGAGGACCGAGAGAGGAAGTAGAAGAATAGAAGCAGAAGCAGAAGCAGAAGCAGAAGAAGAAGAGGAAGAAGACGAAGAAGCTGCGGCTAGTCGAGTGAGCAGTGTGGCACGCGTTAGATAGGATGCGTGTGCCTGGGCGCGGTGTGCCACCACCCAACAACAAAAACAAAAACATCGAAAGCGCAAACGAAAAATTTGAGATTATCGAGTGCGACGGCTCCGACGATAGGGACAGGTGTAACGGTAACGAGGAAACAGAACGCGGTACATCGATATCCGAAAGGGGAAGAATCAACCGCGAGGAAATAACGTTAGAGGCAACGAGATATACGTCTTGTTATCAAAATTTCATTAATCAGATAATAAGAAGTAGTGAAGGTTCGACTGTGTCAATTGCGGAAGAATTTAGGAGGCCAGCGGAAGTTGTACGAGAATATTATTCGACGATAAAGTTTCTCTCAACACTGATAAACTATCGTCGGGATTGTTACGATTTTATTTACGAAGTTAGAGACAACGAGTATATCGTTGAATCGACGAATTGCGAAGATAATATATTCGAATTCGTCAGGTGTTGCGGTTGAAGAAAATACGAACGGAAGCGAACGCGCGAGATAGCGCGTTCGCGTTATATTATTTTTTTATTATTATCATCGTCGTCGTCGTCGTCGTTGTGGCCGTTACGTTCGTATTGGCAACTATAAGAAAAACGCGTTATCACGACGTTCGGAAGAATTCAGGTTGTACAGAGGGAGGAGGAGGTGAAGGAAGAGCGGGTTTACGACGGCGGCGCCGGCGAAGGAAGACACGGTACCGACCGGCTTCAGCCTGGACCGCCGACGTCCCAGCTACTCATGTTCATCCCGGATACCCTGAGGAGCTGCATGGTGGAACCGGATGTCTCGACTTACCTGCAGGCCCCTTCCGTAGGACAGGTGAGATTATCTTGCGATCGCGTATTTTTTCCTTCATTCCTAATTGGATAAAAATTTATCATCATACATTCATACATTTGTTATTACGTATGACTTTATGATTATAACTTCGCGATCGTCTTGCGATGTTCGTAAAAATCGCGTTTATAAGAAACTTTACTAGAAAATTCTCGCAATTTTGCAAAATTCAGTTATAGAGACGGAACTCCGAAAAAAAGTACAATGTTTATAATAAAAAAAAAAACAGACTAAAATTGCAGTTATCGTGCGATTCGGACAACTCGTGCAATTTCTCGATCAAACGGATTTTTTTTTTTTTTTTAATCGTGGAATTTGCAATTTTTTTTTTTTTTTTTTATGAAGTGAAATAACAAAAAACTTTGTGATAGCAGAGAAAATCGTCTGTTTTGAAAAAATGTTTGGGTTCACTATAGAATTATATGAAGAAAAGTATCGGATTTATCGTGTTCCCGAGAATGATTATTACTGCCATTACTTGTAATAATTAAACGCGGCGCAATGACTTGTCGAATCGGCGAGAGAAATTAATCGTTGGAATTTAATCGAAAGGGGAAAAAACATACGAAGCGAACCGATGCGGCTACTATACTACTACTGTTATGTAGTACCTATAGTATCGTACAATCCGTAGCTGTGGCGCGTGTGAACCACCCGCGAACGCGTGGAATTATAGCCAACCGTCACGCAAACCTGTCCGATTGTTGCGCGTGCTTCTCTCGTCATCCCCTATCGGGCGCGCGCTTTCATACACACACAAGTATATACACAGAAAAACTGGAGTTCTTCCCTTTCGCATTCACCTCCTCGCTCGCGAAACTCGTCAGCTGATTTTCGGCACCGCGCGCGATATTTTCATTGACATCTACCATGTCAGGTACCGAAATGGTTTTTCCGATCTCCGGAATAATAATTACGATTGTTTCGCGAACAGTTGCCAATTCGATAACGGAAATTAATCTCTGCATCTGTGTCTCGATATTATTGATAAACTTATTCAGTTTTCAATCGTTTTTACCATCCGATCACTTTATTTTTATCGAATTCGGAGTCCTGTAAAAATTGCAATAGTGTGTCACAGTATTTTATCGAGTTTCGTCTGTTATTTCTTTACTTTGGAAGACCGGAAATTATTCTGCATCTGTGTTTAAATATTATTGATAAACTTATTCAGTTTTCAATCGTTTTTACCATCCGATCTCTTTATTTTTATCGAATTCGGAATCCTGTAAAAATTGCAGTAGTGTGCCAATGTATTTTATCGACTTCAGTCCATTATTTCTCCACTTTGAAACAACGGAAATTATTCTGCATCTGCGTTTAAATATTATTGATGGACTTATTTAATTTTCAATATTTTTTTTCTATTCGATCATTTTATTTATCAAATTCAGAATCCTATAAAAACTGCAATACCGAGTCAAAGTATATATCGAATTTATTAATTTACTTCGGAATAACATCGATACATTTTGTCGCGAGATTAATATCCAAGAAATTAGACTGCTACTCTGGGGACGAGTCGCGATAATTTAAATTTAAACTCTAAAAAATACAACTGAAACTATCCATATCATTGTTTACTGGTAAAAAAAAAATCTCATCGAATTTATTCTCGAATTTCGCCACGAAAAGTGTCGGTGATTAGGCAACGAATCGTATTATTGGTTGACACCAAAGCGGTCGGGTGATTATGACGTTAGACGATCGTTCGTAAAACTCGGATCGTTAGAGACTGAGGGTCGCGCGGACCTTCGGCATTCGACGGCTCGTTCGTCGAGTTTGTCACGTCGTTAAATTACCCAATGTAGTTTATCCCTTCTACTCGTTTCGTCTCAACGTTTCCGTCTCGAGAGTCGTGTCCTTTGACACTCGTCATCCAGATAGGACGCGTGACTAAGAGTATATTATCGGAAGGTTAAAAAAATGTTGGGTTCATTGTCCCCGCGTTTCGACTCTCCGAGTCTTTCTTTTTCTTGCGTTCTTCGAGATCATCTCGTTCTCGTTATTCTTCTGCAAACTTAGAACCGGTCATTAGCGCGACCCTGCAACTCCTCTCGTGTATGTATATCTTTCCTTTGGTATGCTACATGACATTCGTTTTTCAAGGGGCGGGAGAAGAGGGGGGAGGGTGGGTTGGGATGAGAGCTCCGACTTCGGATGCTCGCGCGAGACGCAGTGCTCCGTCCTCGATAGGACGAGCCAATGCTGCATTCAATTCTTCAATCCACAATGCATTAACTATATTCCGTTGCAATCCTCCGCGATAGAGTTACAGAATGAAATTCTTCTTTCAGTCGTCACTGAAACGAAATCTCATCTCCGTGAAATTGTAACGCGTACCGTAAAAAAGTTTTCTCCACTTTTATGCACATTGCATTAACGTATTTTTAAGAATACATAAGACCAGAAAAAAAATGGGTTTTCTTGAAGTTCGCATAGAATGCGAGACACTTACAAATTGTTATGAAGGATGATTTATGACGCATTACTGTTTTCGGGTGCCAAGAGAGTCAATTTAATTTTTTTTTTTTTTTCGTTATTCCTATTTCTAAAATTAACGTTGAAATAAAATTATTGACAAAACGTTGACGAAATTAATAAAAAAAATTGGAAGACGCAATATTGTTATCGTCAACGATCGATACACAGTCAATTTTCCGTACGCGTTGTCTTTTCGCTTTTCTTCGCTTTTCTCCCAGCGGATTATCATTCATCGTTCGAGACCCAACAATGACGATGATCTTGACACAGAGAGGATGAAAAGAGAATTCTGACGTTGCTATAATCTCGACAGGGAGAGAGATCACGTAGAATTTGTTGGCCGGTTGCTTCGCTCTTCTATGCACACCGCTCTATTCGTATTTTTCATCTTTCTTGTTTCTCGTGTTTATAACACAGTACAGAGAATAACCTATCTTCGTCTTTCTCCCCGTGTCTATGGCTCGACTCGCGTCTATGTCCCGCCAGACGGAGAGGAGTTTGGCTATCGATCGCCCTCAGTAGCAGCAGTAGCAGCAGCAGCAGCCGCGTGGTCGCCTCTCCCTCTTCCTCCTCTCGTTCACCCTCATTCCTATCTATCTATCCACCTCCTTCTATCTTCGCTTGCTAGTCAGCGTGCATCCCTCTTTCTCCTCACCCTTTAACTCCTCCTCGTTCTCTTCTTGCTTACACCATTGCACCGATAGCACAAAACAAGGCGCATGGACCACGCGGGTAGTCGCGGAGCAGCGCGCAAAATCCAAGCGCATTTAGACAAAGTACCGCGGTTATCTCGAATCTATCGCGAACGCATGAATTTCGCGGCCGTTCACCGCGCAACTACGATTAATCCATTTTTTTTTGTTTTTTTTACGACGTTACAACAAAACTTATTAAAATTCCTTGTTTTATATGGATTTAAACTACTTTAAGGAAAATTATATACATTTTTTGAAATATTTGCTATCGGTTGTTAAAGACCCGATTTATACGAATTCTCAAACATCAAGACATTCTTAACCCCTCACGTACGACGGACGTAAATATACGTCCAAATTTTTCGACCAGTCGCGACCTTTAATTCCCCGTTTATCTATAAAAAAATCGCGAACATTTTTTGAAAAACATTGTAAAAAAACGTTGAACTGTTGTTTTTTCGATGGTTTAAATCATATTTTATTATTATAATATAGAAATCATAGAAAATTATAGAAATTAGCGTTCTATTTGACCGGCGAAAAATCTCCCGCACGTGAGGGTTATAACGTCAATAGTCGAGGAAAAATTATCATTGATTTGTATGATAATCTATATCCCACCTTCGAAAGGCAAATTCACGTGCCTTCATCCCTTCGCTTACCGAAGACTTTTACGCAGCTGCGTAGTGCAACACTGATTTTCTTTTCCTCATAAAAATAATACGGAAGTGCATAAAAATAATCTCTTGTTGAATCATCGAAAAAACAACACTTCAAGATCATTTTACAATTTTTTTCAACATTTTTTCACATTTTTTTTTATAGTTAAATGGACCATTTAAAGGTTATAATTGATAAAAAAAAAACCGTATTTATGTTTAAGTTACCTGTACGCGAGGGATTAACACTTTATACTTTTTACTTTAACATGATAATTTTTTAATGCTAAAATTTGCGAAACCTGTTAAAAAGTTTAAATAACAAAAAAATATTGAAATTTGCATTCGCGGCAATGATAACTGCAAAAGATTATTTTTTATTTTTTTCAAAGCCGTAAACTTCGAATCAACAGCGCAACATCTTATTACGCACATTTGTGTGAAAAAAAACGTAAATTTTTTGATAACTCCAAAACCATTACGCATCCGACGTATGTATAATTCAATTGACTATTTTTTTCCCTTAAAAATGACAATGCCATTGCCACGAAAGAATCGACGAAAATTCAGCGTATTTTTCGTCTCACATTCGCGGGCGAAATCTAGTTTAAGCCGCGGAGTTTCTAGCAAAGACGAAACGAAATTCACACACGTTAGCCCGCGAAGAGTCCGCGGGTTTCGCGGGGTGTCTATTAATAACCGGGTTTGGGGTGCCGTACCTGGCCGCAAGCAGCGGTGCCTCCGTCTCGTCGGCGCGCGGCTCTTTCCGTCTCTCACTCTCGCACACGCAAGCGTTTCTCTTTCTCGCTCTCGCTAGATGAGCAGCGCGCCTCGATTCTCCACCGGCGTCTCAGTGTCGTCGCGACGACCGACGTCGTCTCCGTCTCTCCGTTATACGCCGCCGTCGCAACTCGACGCAACCGGGTAGCCCTGCCGTCGCAACGGGCTTGCAACGCGAGACTTTTCCACGGCTCGCGATTATTATTCTTAACGCGCGTTTTTGATCCATCGGTGTTCCCTGTAAAACTATAAATCTCCCTAACTTTATTCACAAAAAAAAAAGAAAAACAAAAAAATAAACGATCTAAAACCCTCGAAAAATCGACGAAGATCCGAGAGATAAAATTTTCTCATTTTCTTTTTTCCTAAGCCACGCGAAATCGTATTCGAGAATCTCTCGAACACGCGCGCGCTCCCGCGAGAGCGAGAGATTCCGACTCTGTCCGCTCTGTTGTCCCATTTGGATATATTTACGTCGACGAAGTGGTGACCCCGTCGCTCCGCCGGCTCCGATAATCGCGGAGACTCTCCTCGGCTTCTCTTTTCAACGTTCACGAGTAATACGCAGCAGCTGCAGCATCCCTTCTTTTTTTAAATAAAAATCTTCTACGGACAAACACACACGCATACGTACACACAGATTCGAGGTCTATATAGATCCCTCATAGATCGTTGATCGCGATTTAACCACCACCACGACGACTAATCGTTTCTACTCGAAGGCTTTTGTAAAAGGGTTGAAAATACTATACGGAGTATATAAAGAGATATATGTATAGAGTCTCCTGGCTTTTTGGTCTGTGAGACGCGTGCGTCAAGGAAGAAGAAGAAGAAGAAGAAACGAGCGAGTGGGATAGAGATAGCTAAAAGAGCTTGCGCTCGTTCGAGCGTCACTCTGTCGCCATTCTCTTCTGCACTACTCATCAAAATAGAACACACGCGCTGAAATAGAGACAAGACACATTCTATCACTGTGTCTCGCGAACGTAACACGCTTCTATATACTCGTCATTGTGTGCGTGTGTGCGTTTCTCTCTCTCGTTCGAACTTAACACGCTCCATTCTCGTGCCGAAACGATCCGTCGTTGTCGTGGTCTTAAATTTAAAAACAAAAACACGAAAAGCAATATTTAGTTAAAAAAAAAAAAAAAAAAATGCGAATAAAAAACAACATTGTCCCAAACGCCACGTTTATCATTGATTGTTCATTGCAATTCGTTTCGTAATTAAACAGTTTCGCTGGAGCTCTTCGGGTGATGTGATGGAATTCGTTGAAAAAGGTTTAAAGTTCGTAGAAAAGTGTTGCGACGTGAGACTTTCTCTGTGAAGTGTGAATAAAAAAAATTAAATAAATAAATAAGGAATAATAAGGAAAAAAAAGAAATCTCGTGGCACGGTTACGTTATAGAGACAATAGAGAAGATCGAACGAAATATCGTAGAAATTGGAAAGACATAAAAATATAAGTAAATAGAGAAAAGTTGTGAGTTATTTTGAATCGACGTGGTCGTTGACGAACGAGGAAGCTGAGCAGATGAGGCCACGATCAACCTGCGTACCGGAGGTGCTGGAGGAGTACTGTTGCGATCTGCGTTACGGATATTGCGAGAATCAGTGCTTCTGACAGCCGGCGGACGAGCACAGGGATAGAGAGACGGTAGTGTGCCACAGCGGCCGCAGTGCTTGCGAATACTCGATGGTTCGTTTATTTTTTTTTTATAAACGTTTCTCAATATCGCAACAATAATCGTTAAGAAAAATAAGAAGACTTGAAGATTTTTGTATGTGTAAACACTTCGAGAAAATCGTCTACTCACAATTTTTTTCGATAATTTTTATAATAACAAACATTCAATCGAAATCTTGCGATAAAAAAAAAAAAAATTACTTCGGATATTTTTATTTTGTCAAAAGTTAGGATTTGTATGAAAATAAGGTATTAATAGTTAATTGGAAAATATTCGATTCTGCATTATTAGATTTTCGTGAGATTTTTTTTTTTTTTTTTTTTCGTATTTTATTTGTGTCGATATTTCTACTGGATGTCCGACCACGTTACAACCTCGACTACTTGCTGATTTTACGGCACACCGCATTAGGGACAGTAAGTAGTTGAGTACCGTCGCGTGTCCGGCAGGTTTGCTAGTAGTACGATTGATGCAAGGGTAGACCGTCGGTCGTAACGCGTGGCTGCTGCTGCTCGAGTCCGTCCGATCATCGGCGCTCTCGAGCGCCGCTAACCGCTAGACTATCGCGTCAGAGCGTTGCAACGACGATAGAACTCCGTTTCTCCTTATGCGCGAGACGCGCGGTTTTGCACCGTCGCTCTACTATGCTTGTCTGACCAGCGACAACCGCAACCACTAACCGCTACGATGGGCATACATCAGGCGCACAGTAGTAATTCCCGTGCGTTCATCGGACATTAGGCTCGTTTGCCTCACGTCTACGTTATCCAATATTCCAGTACACTGCTTCTCGCTTCTCGCGTGAGACGAAACGATGGTAGTGTCGATATAGCAATCTATCGATACTATTTCTTCAATGCTCACGATAATACCTACAAACTATCGTTAATTGCGGGCCGCAAGAAGACGAAAACTTTATTTTCAATACTCACTGCAAAAAAAATGTACTTATTCCTGGCGATTAATAAAAACTTACGAGGAAAATTACAAGTACCGAAAATCATCAATTTTTCATACATTTTTGATAAAAAACAGTTTATGTAAAATTTACGTCATCGTAAGAGGCGGGAGGTTGTTAAATAGATTGGTGTTCAATATTTTTCAACTTTCTGTTTTTTTTTTTTTTTTTTTTTTTTTAAAGGCCACACGCAAGAATAATTGAACTTTTATGTAGCGCATCATTACACAACCTTCATGGATTATAATCGATGAATAGTCATGAAACTCAAATTTTATAACGAGATCCATATTCGAGTATATGCGTCACATGTGTTTTCTTTTAAATGAACGGATGTTGAGTGTCAGCTGACTGTCATCTCCGACTCATAGCAAAACATCGAGTTTTTTTTTAAATTTATTTATATATTCTCGCATAACAGTCTTCATAAATAATAAAAAGTTGAAACTATGTAGAAAAATAAATAGATGTGAATAAAAAGCTCAAATAGATATATAATAATAATATCTATAAAGTTGTTCGATTTTTTCGCGTGTTTTCAGGATGAGTTCCATCCGTTCATTGAGGCCCTCCTACCATTCGTAAAGTCTTTCTCGTACACGTGGTTCAACCTCCAAGCGGCCAAGAGGCGTTACTACAAGAAGCACGAGAAGCGGATGAGTCTGGAAGAGGAACGTCAGTGCAAAGAGGAACTTCAGGTCGGTAAAGAAAAAAAAATAAAAAATGTCCTTATCATCATGTAACATTCGACGCTCTTCCGAAGGGAACATTCGACTCTCATATTTTCGGCGAGTTCGAGTTCTCCGTCGGTCCCTGAGCGCATCTCGTATTTCACTTATTTCTCCTTGAAATCATTTATTTTCGTCCGACCTATTGGTCAACGCGGGAAACCGCTCGGCGACCTTGAAAATTTAATTAGACGCTAGATGCCTCGGTTAGTTATATCTCCGAACTTTTTGCCCCAATGTCTTCATTCGACGGACCTTTTCGGACGACAATCACATGCAACGTAAAAAAAAAAAAAAAAAAAAAAAAAAAACAGAAAAAATAGTTTTTTAGGCCGCTACTCTCGGTGCGCGTCGGGAGAATATGAAAAAAAATTGCTTAGATCGACCAATTTGTTAAATGCCGGGCGAAGCGATCTACTAGAGCTATAATACTTCGTCACCCATCTCGAAATGTGCGCCCACCGATTTTACGCTCGAGCGTATACGTGAAACACCGAGAAACACTAAGAGACAAATGTGAAAAGCAAAAAAGCGCACACGAAACTAAGAGAAAAGACGCTACGAAGGAACGAAGAGAAAATAAGGAGCTTCGAAACTATTTCTGGCGCTAAACGACCTCGTGACGTTGTATCGCGCGCTCGCTCGCTCGCTCGTTCGTTCGGCGCTACTAGCACCCCAGTAGCTCTCATCCTACTGATTTAAATTCGGCTCAACGTAAATTTGAAGAGGCTACGAGTTTTCTATCCTCCTTTTCATCTCGCGCACCTCAACGCCGTGACCGAGAGTTCGTTTTAATTAATTCAATTAAATTAATTGACACCTTCGCCAGCGGCTGATTCGATTTTCAATGATATCGCGCTTTCGTTGAATCAGCATTAAACTACAAATTGCGATTTAAACCGCTGACAAGGTAAACGTGTTTTTTTTTTCTATCAAATTCCGCGTGTTCCATAGAACAATCAATTCGTTCGAAATTTCCACTTTTTTTTTTTACTTCAAAAGAAATAAGTCGAAATTATTACCGTAACTTTTTTCATAGCTTATCGTAAAAATAATTTTTTTTTCGCGGTTTTTTCTTCCACGACTAGTAGTTTTACTAAATTTTACTGAATTTAATATATTTTCTTCCATTCCTGATTAGAGTATAAAATTGATCTCATTTTTTATTTATTCGTCATAAACATTTTATACACATCTTAAATCTTATCATAAATAAGTTTCCCTGAATTATGCATGTGTATCGAATCGATTTTCCCGATTGCCGAGTAACGAAAAAATTACCGCGATACTTTGTCGAAATTGAAGTGCACATTTTCTATCTCCAAGTCCCGAAGTCGGTATTTTCAAATTCGTGCTGCACGTTCGTTCGTTTTGTTTGATTTTTTTCGACGATTTGTTTTTCGGTTTTCCTCACATATATTTTCGTGATTTTTTTTTTTTTTTCGTTGCACCACTCAACGCCGGAGTATCTCTCTTCTACCGCAATTCGCATATTCGTTTTCTCTTGCTTTTTCTCTCACCGGGGACTCGCAACACACCGCGTCAAGCACCCCCCGTCGTTCATTCTCCGATCAATATTTTAATCCCTGCGATGGTGCGGTATTTAGCGAATATAGAGAGACGCGAAAACCTCTCCTGCACCTCCCCCTTCCTCCCGCGGATGAGAGGGGAACGGACGTTGCATGCACACGGGCAAATGCACGTGCTGAAAGGGATATCCGTCGAGGCGAAGGGAGAGTGAGAGCTCACCGGAGAGATCGCAATATATCGGATCGTTAGAGATTTCGGGAATACCGGCGGTGAGTGCGGCGCGTCTGATGCCTCGGCAACGAGACTAGATACTTTTTTTTTTTTTTTCTTTTTTTTTTTTTGTTCCCGCGCCCACGCTTCGCGAGTACACGAGTCTGTACTTCTCTATAGCCTCTGTACACGATGATGAGCCCAACCGACAAATACGCTCATAGTACATTTAAACACACATACATACATACGAGATTATCGATCGTCCGTAATTTCACTCCAACGGCTACAGCCAATCGCATTCGATCGTTTCGCAATTAAAAGTCTCGACGACAAAACTCCCTGTTTTTCTCCTGCGTCCAATCGTCTCTTCGTTAAAATCCCGCTTTACTACCGGCAAAGCATTGCCGAACGTTCATCTCCTCCGGTACTTTTTTCCACAAACTAAAATAACAAAATAGACGACCTTTTTTTTTCTTCAAGTTGCTTCGTCACAAATTTCATTTCCTTTTTTTATAGCAACTGTATTCACGGAAGTTAATAATACGAATGTATTCAATGGTCGATGAACGAAGTTAAAAACAACAATGTCCCCATTAAATCGAGCAGAACATGTTCGCAAAGCCCACCGAATCTCTCGCGCCTTTCGCTCTCCTAAAACTTAGCGAGGCATAACACTAGAGAAACGAAATTACGAGTCCGGCGTGTCCGTTTGGGCAGAAACGAGGTCCAAAAGACCAACAAAAAAAAAAGATAAAAACGAGAAAAGCACCGAGAATTCTCGACGCAATAGAGAGTCGGCAACGGTGGTAGCAGAGAGCCGTGGGGGGTCTGTCACCCTTAATGCTCTCGTACGAAATGGCCCTGTGACTGCGGCAATGGTATTTTCGTATACCGTTACCAGCAGAACGTACGGTACGTAACGCTATAGCATCGGACTACTTAAATTCCGGTGAGGACGGTGAGAGAAAGAGGGACAAGAGTAGCGTGAGGTCTTTCGAACACAGTCGGTGAACTGCAGGCCGTCGGGCAGTAGTAACAGCAACTAGCAGTATCAGCGAGAGCTACGGGTCGCAAGGACTTCTCTTCTGCTGCTTCTGCTTCCCCTGGACCCGTTTGCCCTTTCCTATATATATACGCGGCTAGTTTTACCAACGCCTGCTGCTACCGTTGCTTTACTCACACGAATAGTTCGAATACAGCGAGCATAGAGGGACCCGCACACAGATGAGATTTAGGTAGCCAGCCAAACACACGAGAGATAGTATGGAGCCAGGATAGCGAGGACAGAAGGGAGATAGAGGTTGCGAATGGACCAAAGGATGCATTCGTATGTGTACACTATTCCTACATGTCTGCGTCCTCCTCTGTAGGGACTCTCTCTCGTGTGTGAGATGAGGAGTGTGAGAGGCGAATAGCACAGACACACGGAGCCGACCATACACGCCGTCGCGACGGAGGCTGCGGCTACGCGGCGCCTACCAACCACCATCTATAATCTCTATGCGGATA
The DNA here is from genome assembly GCA_963971235.1 of Cryptus armator. Classification (NCBI taxonomy): domain Eukaryota; kingdom Metazoa; phylum Arthropoda; class Insecta; order Hymenoptera; family Ichneumonidae; genus Cryptus; species Cryptus armator. The sequence continues at coordinate 6,741,814 of OZ020235.1, forward strand.
TCGATTTTCCACCCTGTATTTCCTAAATTTATGCAAACTAGCAAGCCCTCTCGTATCCTCTCGCTCTCTCGCTCATCCACTCTCTTTCTCTCGTGAGAGAGGTAGAGAGAGAGAGAGAGAGAATGGGCTGCACCTCTCGCTCTATGTACATCGTCGGCCCCATTCATCTAACGAGCTCTCCCGTGAGCTATCGCATCACTGTCTGCCTGCCTCAACGTCATCTGTATGCATATTTATTATAATGTGTAGTCTGTATAATGACGATCAGCGATGGACCGTGTTTCGCGACATGTTTTTACACCGGTTAATCATCGGACACGATATTTCAGTCACGATTTCTAATTAACGGGGTTTTCTTTTTTTTTTTTTTTTGCGAGAGAAAAGGGCTTTGGAAGGATTTATGTGGGGGGAGCGAAGCTTGTTTCGGAAACGATACTATTGGAAAATACGGATACTTTTTTGTTTGCGGTTATCGGGAGAGTCTTGCGGTATAACATGTGAGTTTTTTTTTTTTTTTTTTCGTATGGAGAATGGGAAATACACTCTCGTAGACGATCCTTCTGTGAATTATTTCTATATTAATCTTAACATCGGCGTACTCGGGGGGTGGAAAGTCATTCATCAATGATGATAGACGATTTTTTGGAAATTTTTTACGGTGAATTTCAACGCGTTGATATTTAACATCGGCATCGGCAGTTTGATGGGAAAATATTAAATCCAATCAATTCGGGTAATACAGCTGCTGTTACGCCGCTTTCTGTAGTGAAACTTAAAATGGGAATGTAACGACTTTTTGCAGGATATTTAAAAACATTTGAAATCGCAATTGGAATAAAATCGATATACAATTGTCGTCAAAAAGATTTTGAATGTTGTGGATTTAGAACGCTGAGAAAATATATTAGCGCAGTGGTTTCTATAATTCGGAAAATATAGAATTCAAACTTCAGCCACAAGTCTGAAACACGTTGAAAGTTGAATTTGGCGCCAATCTGTTAAGGCGTTAAAAACGCGTGGAATGCATTTTAGACAATTTCTATCCAAACGAACGGTACATAATCATTGCAAAGTAAAAGCTTTTACGTTGCCTTCTCATTATGTATCACTGTTCACAAAACATTGATGAACATCCTTTCTCGCAGGGGTAGCTTTGCAACAGGCGGAAAATAACGGGGAAACAATGTGCAAAATTTTACTTTCAATTTTTTTCTCAAGAACTTTCATAATAAAATAAAATACTTGTTGCGCATCGTAAAAGTAAAATTCACGACTTTAGAAATTTCACGAGTAAAAATTGCTTTGATAGTTTTATAAGTCGTCGTCTATAGTTCAAAATTCGCGGGAATATTAACGTTACTTTACTTTAACATCTCTACAATGTTTATAATTCAGATACACATATTGAACAAATAAAAAAAATCGGAAGACTCCATAATTAAAATAAAAAAACACGCCGTCGTTTCTCAACTTGACAATTTTTTTCGAGCTCTACATTGTATTAAGAAGAAAAATGCGAGTAAGACGGTTGAATACGAAATGCAGTATGTAAAACGAATCACCCGCAGACTTTTCTAATCTCCAATCTTCCTCTTCCTCGAAGATTCTCCGTAAGGTTTCTTTCAATAAGAGTAGAAATCGAAGAAGAGGAAGAGTACGAGAAGGAAGAAGAAGAAGCAACCGTAGGGGTTTCCCAACGAGATATAATTCATTCGTCTTTCTGTCTGAAGCATCGAGAGGGACTCTCGAACCTCAGAAGATTTCTTCGCGTCGTCCCCGTGGGCGTTTTCAATCTGTGTTATATTATGTAAAATCGTTAGACATTCTCCATCTCCGTTTCCATTCCCTTCGGCCGGATAGTACGAGTCGTTTCGTTTCGTCGGTACACCGAGTTTCTCGTCCCGAGGCGAATCATTTTCGAGGGAAACCCTCGTGTCCCTCTGTTCGTTTTCCATGTGCTGAAATCGCTATGCGAAACGTCGAGAGCGGTATAATACACGACCGCGACGTTGCAGTGCTTCTATCTGTCGCTGTTTCTGCTTCCACCGTTCTATATCAAGACCCATACACATTACAACGCAACTGCAACAGCAACATCAGCATCAGCAAACCCGTTCCTATATTGCTGTATCCAGCTAGAAATTCGGAGAATATGTAGAGGCTATCCCTCCCCCCGTTTCGTCTACGAGAAACATATAAAACCGCCGCCTCACCATCGTCGACATTGCTACAAGGGAAGGCGGAGTTTGCGAGTAGACGCCGATTTTAAAAACATTGTCGCAAGCCGCAACAGAGTCCCGCGCTTTTCTCACAGACATTCTCCTTCGGGAACGGGAACGAGAAGCACCCTGGCGTCGGCGCCGCTGAAATCTCTTCTCTCCCGATAGATAGATAAAGATATAGAGAAGACCCCGAAGAGGTCGAGCTTCGGCGATAGTTTACTTTATTTATATACGCGATAGTACTAAATCATGAGCGAAACGTGAATTTATGTAGATTGGAATGTTTTTCTCCAGCGTGTTCGTTCCCTTCGTTCCTCCGAGGAGTTACATCTAATATACCAAACTCGTATTTACCGTTATATATACCACCGCGGCAAAAGCATCGATAATGCGCGAGCTATCGGGGATTTTGGTGAGGGGTGTAAAATACACGACTTTGCGGAAAAATCCTTTTCTCGAGGGATTTTCTCTCGGATGTATCCCCGATGCGGAAAAGAGTCATAAAGCTTTGAAAGAGAAGAAAAAAAAAAAAGATGATAATCGTCCTGTGGATACGAGGGAGTGTATGCGAAGATTCAAAGAAGCGGAATGAAGCGAAGAGTAGGGGTGGTTTGTAGTTTGGATGCAAGAAAAGAATGAAAGAAAAGTCTACGGGGAGAAAATATGTATAGGAGGATGTACCTCAGGGGGTTATATCCGAGATGCTTCGCCGTTCCGCGCGAACCTCTTCGAGGCTCACGCGGACGAACTCTTCTTTTGGCCGTTCGGCGTAAGAGCGACGAGGGTGAGGGAAGAAATCGTGAGAGAAGCGAGAGAAGAGGCCACGGAGCAATATTTACAACACTCTATGCAGACCCCGGAATTGCCTATAAAGAAATCGTGGAGTCGCTTTGTTCGCGTCATAACGTAGTAACGTAAGGGGGCCGGGACCACACCGACGAGGACCCCGAGCACCAAGGCTATACACTCGCGGGACCGTTGCCAAATTAATAAATATATTCCCAGTCTATCCGCTCCTCCTACTATCTCGCTCTCTCTATCTGACTGTCGTTTCTTCTCTATCTCGGTGGAAACTGCCTCGAGAGATCGTCTCTAGTCTGTACGTCCCTTATAGCACCTCTCTTCGACCTCCGAGAGGGAGAAAGCGACAGATTTTTCATACCCTCTTTCGTAATGGGACGAAGCTTAACTATACAAGTGTTGAGAACAGCGAATGGAACATCGTCGTAAATTTTCCATTGACAATGTACCATCGACGCCCTGCTATTAATTTCATACGCCGTGGAAAGATATTGCGGACGACTTAACAGCGATAGGAAAAACACGAGACTTCAATTGAACGATTTCTACGTTCGCATTAACTTCATCCTTTTATTTTATCATATTGGTCAATATATTTCTATGATTATTTATTGAATTCATTCAATTTTTTTACTTTTAACAGTTGTACGGTTAAAATTGTCGACGGGAAAGAGTCGAAAGTCGAAAGCATATAATGTCTTACATTCTTTTAGCTGTTTTTAATAATTTTATGTTCGCACTACAGAAAAGACTACACGCACCGACTTTTATGCATGTTTTCCGGGTTTTTCTTGTATGTCACGCTATACTTGCTGCACGCGACTTGATAGGATTTATTAATTTTTTTTACTTCTTCTACTTCTTAAATTGTCTGATAGACGGACTTTGAACGGAACAAAATAACGTCTCTGGTAAAAATTACAAAAATACTTAGTTAATTAAGTAATTTTTGTGGAAAAAAAAAATCTTTGAAGCTCAACACACCTTAATCCATAAACGTTGTTTTTATTCTCGGCTACACGTTTCATATTCATATTTCGATGGCAAAAAAAAGTTTGTACTAAAAAAATATCGATATCTCCACATCGGTAGTTCAGTCTCGAAAAAAAAAAAAAAAAAAAAAATCTCCTTAAAACATATTAATCGCCTATCTCTTCGTACAAAGTGGCATATAATTTCGTTGGATAAAAAACGAGAAGTAATGCAGACGAGAGGAGGAAAGAGAGTAGTTGCCGAAACGAGGCCTGCACCCGAAAAACCCGAATCGATAGGCGCATAGCGCTCACTCGGTTTATGTCTGTATACGTGCGGTATAGTAACGTATACCAAAGTAAATACAAGAATAGCTATATATCCATATAACATATAGATTTATATATACATATATACTATATACTAGAAATGTACGAAGAATACACATACGGATACGCGACGGGAGAGGTAGAGAGAAAGAGAGCGAGAGAGAGAGAGAGAAAGACACGGGAAACGAGCAATGCACGTACCTCGATGTGTCTTTCACATGTATTTTCCCTTAACGTGTGTGTGAAACGTGGTTGAGAACGTATGTATTCGTTCGGTGGATGGAGAGAGGCTCGCGGCCCGCGTGGCTATAGATTACACGCTGTATACTTACGGGGGTGGCCTGAATTTAACCTCCTCCTCCACCTCCTCCGACGTTCTCTCATCCCCTTCTACGGTTATATTCCGTCCTTTCCTTCTTGCGCTCTTTCTCTTCTGCGCTCTTTCTCATCCCTCGTTCGGCTCGTTCTATCTGTCTCACCGCCCTCGCCAATCTCTCGTCTACGACCACCCACTCTCTCTCTCTCTCTCTACACACTCTGTGTGTTCCCTACGAAAGACTACGGAGACGGCTCTCTCCGCGAACGGAAAGGAGAGAATTCCGGCAACCCAAAGACATTTTTCCTTCCAGTAGCAATGATATCTATAGAACAACCCGCGTTCGGACCTTTCACACAGCCGTCCGAAATTCTCTCGTGGGAAGAGACCGTCCCGGAGGTGGAGGAACGAAAAAACAACACAGGAATGACGAGGATGTAGGCAGAGGAGTGAACCGGAAGGGTTGGAGCGAGAAAGCAGAGATATTCTTTTATCCACGAGAGTATTTATCTCGCTTGGCAGCCGAAGCCATTTTCAAATTAAGACAAGAACGAATCGGTGGAGATGTTCTCTTTTAGTATAATATCAAAGAAGTGGAGAGAGAGAGAGAAGTGGAAGGAGTGAATGAAGGAGAGCTTGAGATATTGTCACTGCAGAGACAAGTTTTCTTTATCTACTATTTTTTCTCTGCTTTACTTTCGCATCAGATTGAATAAAACCGAAGTGATTTGTTGGCTTTTTTTTTATTTTTCGAGGAGCGAATTTTACTCTGTTGATAAATAGAGGAGGTGAAACGTGTGTGGTTCGGGATACACGTGGTCTTTCGCGCCGTGGTCTCACGATTTACTTGCGAGAAAGCCAAGAAGGTGAGCAGCGACGCCGTCTCTCTGGCTTGAGTTTCGCTCTTGTTCTCCTATCCCGGCCACGTGGTTACTCTCTACTACTTCTCTGGCTCTAGTCCCCCAGTTCTCGGCGAGATACCGACTACTACTGTACTCCGACACTGTAACACACGTTTCTCGCCCTCTCTATCCCCCACCTCTGTCTCTCTTATATTCCATGAACTCACGCCAAATCTACAAACGCGTATTCATCCAACCGCCGACACCGCTTACCGTGGTTTTGATCTTGAAACGATATTCTTTGCGAGCTGTGAATGTCGAAATAATGAAAACAAAAATATATGCGATAATTATCGCACTATCGAAGGAAAGTTCAAAGGCTCGTTGTTTCGGACGAAGTAATCGTCCATCGAGGGGTTTAAAAAACAGTTCTGAATTTTGAAAATGTGTCCAATGTTTTTTTTTTTTTCGAACTGAATATAAATTCGGTAGCAGTTTCGATCGGAAGTCGATTTCGACATTATTGAATGCTAAAAACCATTTTTGTATACGTTTTTAACTATTTTTTTCCGAAGCTCTCTATAGGCTGTAAGATATTGGCATAAAAAAATGTATCCCTCACAAGGGATTTTATTGATATAAAAATTTCATTAAAAAAATCGAAGCACGCGACGTAGAATTTTTTTTTTTGTTTTCCCACTAAAACTCCTTTTCATCTTTTATTCTCACATTCTTTTTTTCCCCTTATATTTATTATTCTTTTCTGCAAGCCTCGAAGCCTGTATAATACCTCGACAATTTGTCGTCTAACGAGACACGGTTACAAGTATCGTGATTCTCATAGTCTCGCGTTTCTTTCCGTATAATTGAATCTAAATATTAAAGCTCTTAGTAAGAATGAGGCTCGATGGGTTCGGGTTCGGGGGAGTAAAAGAGAGAAAAAGAACGGGAGGATGAAGGGCTTTGGCGCCGGCAGCGCGAGTGCCTAGATTTTTCCTCACCCTCTCATATAGCGCATCCGGCCGGAGGTCGGCATGTCGCCTCCTCGCTTACCTCGTCGAGCGTTTTCCCTCGGATTTCCCGCGGCGAGCTCGCTTTTCTCTCGACCATCTCGCGGCCCTTCCCAAACGTGGAAAACTTTCGAGACACGACGCCTGGCTATCTCACTTCTCTTCCTCGTTCTCTCCTCGAGGACGAAATAGCCTCGTCGTTTAGGAACGCGAGAGCGCATCGGCGTGTTCATCCACCGAAATTACGTCGCGGGATCTCCTCTATACTCGCGCTAAAGGGTCGCCGGGACTCTCGTGCAGTTTCCCTTGTCTCGTACTGCGCTTACGTACAACCGCAGTGGCCCCTCCACGACTCGTTCAAAACTTCTGCAAACTGCCTTATACTAGTCTACCATGTATTTTTGTTTGTTGGCTTAACAGTACGTTATAGTATATACCGAATTACTAGACTACTACGTGCACTGTAGTTCTCGAAATATACACATATATATGGGGCGCCTGTAGAAGCATCTCACGTATTCGGTATTCAAATAAAACGTTCTCTCTGCGCTCTCTGCTTCGCGTATAAAAGCCACATCTATATGTATGTTTATTATTACTATGCTTGCATTATACAGAGGAATACATTGGGTGCAGACTTAAGGAGATACGGCAGAGACTCTGGCAATTAAGAAATTGCAATTTGCCGTACAACTGAGAAGTTTAATCCTTTAACTTTCGGTGGAAAAAAAAAGAGTCCATTCTATCATCGCAACTATCGCGTCCTCGCGGCAAAAAATTCTCTTAATTTAAACAATGAATTTCCGAAAGAAACTATTCAAAACCAATTAACGTTGTAGTAATATGTTAATATAAAAATCAAATATACACTCCTCTATCCGCATAAAAAAAAATTGTAATGCAGAATATATCTATGATATATTTCATATTTTTGACAAAAAGTTTTATAGTATTTGTATTTAGTGATATCGAGTGATATAAATTTTCAAAAAAACATTTTAAACTTATGTGATATATATTATTACTTTACTTCGCTAAGACTTTTTTTTCTATGTAGGTAATTATTTGACAAATTGCAAAATCGCGCGAAACTGTCTTATATTTATATGAATCTTTCTTATCTTATATCTTATAAAATTGTGAAAATCTTATTCATTTTTTTTTGCTCAGCTTTTCCAATTTTATGACTTTGACCCGAATAAAACCCTTTTAACGTGCAATAACTCTTTCAGTATCATTAAACAAGTTGAAAAAAAAAGAAAAAAAATTAGTCGTTGTCGTTCTCGAATTCGCGCGAAGACGAGATTTTTTTAACTCGATCTTCGTACTCTCGTATGTTTAGAGGAGATACTGAGAGGTTTCTTCCTCAAGTTCTTTTCCGCCATCGCTAAGTAGCCGTGCTGCTGACCGTCTATGTTGCATGCGCTTCGCGCCGTCTAAAAATGCAGTCTGCGCTTTATTTCTTCGCGCTTGAAAATAGCCCGGACGTGGCGCGATGAGCTCTTCTTGCTCCGAGATCCGGGGGTTGCCGTCGTTGTAGACGGCGACGGTCGCGCGAGAAGGCCGAATCTGCATTACGCGAAGTTATCGAAATGTCCTTAAAGAGACGCAATTGAAGTCTAAGCATAACTGCCCTTCTAATTTACGAAATTACTTGATATTTAATGTTGCAACCCTTTGCGGCTCGGAAGAATAATCTTTCTCTTTAGATTGCTGTAACTTGAAAACAGCTCTTAATGAATTTTAACCAAATTTGCGTGCGATATTTCGCTAACGCTCTTCGAACTTTTTTTTTTTTTTTTTTTTATAGAGGTTTTTATAAATTATATCAATTATAAATAAATTTGAAAATACATAAAAATGGAATGTTGATCCATCCGGTTGAGAGTTTTTTTTTATATTTTTTTTTAACTTCACTTCCGCGATATTTTTAGTTGATCACCTCGACAAGGTGCATTTACGTAATATTATTTTTCAACGACTTAGGACATTGAATTTATTGTAAAAATTTGTTATTCCCGAAGAAACAGCGAAAGCTTCGCAACTCAGGCTATAATTAAATAAAAAATGTATGACAAATTCGCAACGCAAATTCGATGTCGCTGATGTTTCGGGTCCGATATCGTACCTGTGAGTGAAACTGGGATTAGATGCAATATCCGTCCAACGAAACATGCTTTCGCTAGTGCAACGAGCGTTTGCGAGGTAAAATCGACGGGCTGTTTCGTCGCTGCAGGGTAAAACGTGCGCGATAGAACGAGAGACCGAAATCCAAAATAAATTGGCGGCAGCTGTTGCCGCCGCGTTTTGCGTTTGCGTTAGTGTCAGCATCAGTGTCCGCAACGCCGGGCGACGGAGTGGTAACGCCATCGCTGCTATTACAGCGTTCACATCTTCTCTCTCTCGATCTCTTTCTGGTTCCGACATTTAGCTACTACGTGCTATACAACGTATATATACGTAAAAAGCAAGCTTCGCTGCACTCTATAATAATCAGTGTGTATATCTGCTATTCCTTCTCGGTTCTCGCCGGCTATACATTAACATTCACGGCTATACATCTCGTCTACTTTGCCGGTTGTTTTGGTTGCCCAATCGAGAATATTTCACTCTCCTCTCTCATCCCCCTCCGCGTCTTCGACGTCCACTTCTCGCGCTCCTATCCCGTTTCTACCTGACGTCTAGCGCGTTCTCATTTCTCTTCTTTGTTTTCTCGTTTGTATCTTTGTTACGTTTTTCTTTTTATTTTCCTTTATATTTTTTTCTTCTTCTTCTTTACTTCAACTGTATCTTTTTGTGTGTTTCGGACGAGAGCGTCCCTCGACGGCAAATGGGGTTGATGTAGCCGGTGTAGCGAGCGCGCGAGACGACGGAGCTGTAGAGGAGTAGAAGCAAAACGGAAATAGATGGTCGTCCGCGAACGCGCTGCTCTCTTCCGCGTTCCAATAATCATCACCGTCCTCGCGGGCCTTCTTCTTCTCCTGTTTCTTCTTCTTCTCCGTCCCTCATGAACGCGGCGCTCTGTCTTCTTCTCCAAATTTCGCTGGTCAGACGAGTGCAGCAGCCTTTTGTTTTAATCGTCACAGAGTGGGCATTGAGCATTGATATACCGTGGAGGTGGTTTCGACAAAAAATTCACTGATCTCCGGGTATATTTATATATTCGTTGCATCCCCTTGTATAATTGCCGGAGAGGCTTGAGATTCGAGAAGCCGCAGATTCGAGACCGCGACAGACATGAGAACGACTGTTGACCATCTATTAGCGATTGAAATCGGTTCTTTCCTTTTTTATCGTACTCTTTCGGCTTTATATGATTTGTTCATTTTTTATTAACGAAATTACTTATTTTATAATTCATTGTTCATCGAATATGGTGCAAATAAATTTTGAAAAAATTCATAGAAAAACCTTACAGTATCATTTCTTCGACGACAGAGAAAAAAAATTGACAAGAAATATACGTTATCCTTGTTATAAAAAAATGAAAGTGCCATTTGCTCTCGCAAAATAAAAGTCTTCCGTATACAACATAAATAATTTTTCTCGTTGGTTATCATCCTCAGAACTAGCGACATATTAGTTACACGTAAAGCTTTTGCATCTTGTAAAACTTCGCGTCTCTTCAAGAATATTTTATTTTGTTCGAGAAGTAAATGATCTAATTTTCGACAATAATCGACTAAAATAAATTTAAAAGAAATCTCAACGTAAAGAAAAAAAAAAAATTGCCGTCGAATGCTGCCGAACTCTTGTGTACTCATTTTTACCTCGCAGAATACTTCGCGTCTCTTCAAAAATCCTTAATTTTATTCGAGAAGTAAATGATCTAATTTTCGACAATAATCGACTAAAATAAATTAAAAAAAAAATCTCAACGTAAAGAAAGAAAAAAAAAATTGCCGTCGAATGCTGCCGAACTCTTGTGTACTCATTTGTACCTCGCAGAATACTTCGCGTCTTCAAGAATCCTAATTTTGTTCGAGAAGTAAATGATTTAATTTTCGACAATAATCGACTAAAATAAATTTAAAAAAAAATCTCAACGTAAAGAAAGAAAAAAAAATTGCCGTCGAAAGCTCCCGAATTTTTGTGTACTCATTTGTACCTCGCAGAATACTTTCCTACACATACAGCATAGTGCTACAAGCTGTGTATATGTATATATAGAATATAGAACAGTATCTTGGGTAGGCGACCAGCAGCCTCCTACACGACCGAGCCAACTTGCTCTCGGGCCGTTATCCCTCCGTCTGCGAGAGAAACACGCCGTCTCTCCCCCGTCCCCTTTGCGTTATGGCCCTTAACAAGGCTGGCCAACCAGCCAACCATCGTGAAGCCAGCCAGCCTGGCGCCTGTTTTCGGGCGTGAAAGCGGAACACGCCGCGTCGTTTCCGGAATCGCCGTCGTTGTACTTCAACGTTCCTACATCACCTCTCCTACAACTTTTCCTCTTGCTATGTACTACTCACCGAGCACAGCGAGATATATCCTTTGAACACCTAAGATTTACGATCGGTACTAACTAATCGAATCACGATGTGAATAGCGGTAGACGAAAAAAAAAAAAAAAAAACTCTTGACATCGCGACGCAGGCGAGTGTTGGTAGGCAAAACCGTATTCTCCTTTGCCTGCTGCCTTTTTTCTTTATTTTCTTACTTTTTTTTTTTTTTAACACTCTCCCGGCATAGATAGGAGTTGATATCGTGTGCGCGGTCGCGTGCATGCACTTTGATACGCACGATGCACCGCAAGTAGTATCTTGACTCGGTGCGACGACCGAGTATTCGCTGGTACACCAGTTCGTGCTGTAAAAGAGTGACGACGACGACGACGACGAGAACGATCAAAGCTTCTAACATGCGATACATCGAGGATAGGTCCGGGTGTACATCGCCGGGTACATAATACTGCAACCGCTGTCGTATCAACCGGCATTCCGTGCACTTTCAATGCTTTTCTCAGGGACCTTTTACGAGCTCGAGAATCGGTGGGACAAAGATGGAAAGCACGCTTTGCTATTCCACGTGTGTTGCCACCGGAGAGAGGGCCATTCGCGTGCGCTGCATATGTTCTCCGGAACGCACCGAGTTCGACGTGCCGAGATCTTTCCTTTTGCCCGTATGATTGTCTCCCTTCAGCGAAACTTTGCTCTTTCGGGCATTCGATTCTCTTAACCACTGCGACGGATAATCTGGGATAAAGGTTACTAGAATTAAGGATAATACAAGACATTTGGGCAAAAATTTGAATAACCGCTCGAACAGCAAATTCGACCGCAGATATCGTATTGAATTTTTTTTTTTTTATATTATCGCCGAGTCCTAAGTTACCAACAATTTTTTCTTTTATGAAAAAAAAATGCATCTGTGTCGAGACACAAGAGTTAAAGTTTGAAAGAAAATCTTATTTTAGAGACGGCATTATTGCTTAATCAGCGCCGTCCAATACGCTGAATGAGAATGACAAGAATTTACATATACTTTAAATTCCTGCGCAAGTAAAATGTTTCGATGACTAAAGGATCGTCTGTTTTATCGTTACAGAACGAAAAGCTGGAGGTAAAACAGAAATGGGCCTCGCGGCTACTCGGAAAGCTAAGAAAGGACATAACGCAGGAGTACCGAGAAGATTTTGTCTTAAGTATAACGGGAAAAAGGCCAGCGATGTGTGTCCTAAGTAATCCCGATCAGAAGGGCAAAATGCGGAGGATCGATTGTCTACGCCAAGCCGATAAGGTTCGTACTGAAACGCTTCGAGATCTCTCTGCTCCAATATTAAGATAGTCCGAGCGCATGGTGTTCATTTCGCTTAAGTTCGACGAAAATGAGAGAGCATTGCAAGCGCTTCTCGATGGTATAAAAATCTGAAAAAATCCATGCATATTAAAGGTACTGGAAATATTAATTTTACTTAATATTAATTCCAAAATTTTAATAATAAAATGATGAAAAAAAAAATTGTTCAACAAATTTCCCGGTAACCTAACTTATTTTTTTTATGAAAATGATTCGTTTATTTTTCTGAATGCATATGAATTTTTGTGTTTTTTCACACATTACTTCCATATAAAAAATTCAAAATCTTCATAAAAATCTGAAAAAATTCGTACGTATTCGGAAAAATGAACGAATCATTTTAATAAAAAAAAAAGTTGGTTTACCGAAAAATTTATTGAACAATTGTTTTTTTCATCAATTTGTTATTAACATTTTGGAATTTTTATTAAGTAAAATTAATCTTTCCATTACCTTTAATATGCAAGAATTTTTTCAGATTTCTATACCTTCGAGAAGTGTTTGCAATTCTCTCTCATTTTTGTCGAACTTATGCCAAATAAACGCCATGCGCTCGGATTACTTTAATTCTCTAAAAAATGAAAAAAAAAAAAAAAATTCTTAAATCAATAATATTTTCCAACATTATCGTTGAAAATTTAAGGTCTGGAGATTAGACCTCGTCATGGTGATCCTATTCAAGGCAATTCCACTGGAGTCGACGGATGGGGAGCGACTCGAGAAAACAGCGGAATGTGCGCAACCCGGTTTGTGCGTAAATCCCTATCACATCAACGTATCCGTCCGGGAACTCGATCTCTACCTCGCCAACTTCATAACGAGTCACGGTAAGCGATTTGATTAACAAAAGAACAAAAAATAATAATGATTTTTCTAAAACTTTTCTACGAGAATGAATGACCGTGTCGAATCGATCAAACATGAACTACCGGTCGCGCAATGATTCGACGTCTTGCGTGTGAGTACCTCGAGCCTCTTGCCGCTTCGCGCCCTTCATCTTTGCCACTTTTTCCTTTTTCTCTTGTTATTCTTCTTCACTCGCAACACTATGCTGCATATATTATCCCGTCAAACAGACACCGAAACACATACACACACACATACCTCTGTAAAGTTAATAGCGCCCCGGGTCTCTCGGGGCGTCGTGGGTCGCCGTCGCGCTTTTCCTTCCATCCTTCTCTCCTTGTGAATTCTGAACTATAGTACACGATGCCAACCTGAACGTAGAGGACAGAAAATCCACAGGCTATAACCAACCAACATCAACGACTGAAAGCACATTCTCTCATTCATTCCCACATCTTTCTCTCTCTCTCTCTCTCTCTCTCTCTATCTCTGGGCGTTCATTCAACGGGCTCTTCCGCAGCCACCGACGCTCTTCGTGTGCGCGACTCACTTTCCACTCTCGGGCTTCGATTCAAAGTTTCTCGGTGACTCTTGCCAATTTCTCCTGTACAGAAAATCCTCGACCCCATGACTATAATACTCATGCTACTTGCTGCTCCCGCAACCCGAATGGGTTGAGTATACATCCATAGAAATTCTCGCGCAACGACTTTTCTCAATCCCGCGAATTCAATAAACTTCGCGTTCTTCGCGAAGTTTCAAGTTACAATGGACTTTGGTGGGGGTTATCGTGTTACCTTTCATAGAACATGCGCCACCGCTTCTTCGCGAAGCTTTGGGAAAGTCGAGGAGAAAGGAAAAAACACTTTCAAGCGGTTGCAGCTTTTCGATTAGTCAAATTCTTTGTACGCGTTGACGAATAGAATAGTCTATTTCTTTTTTATATATTTTTTTTTTTGCATGTTGAATACGTGCTGTGAAAAGAATTAACGAGAGTAGGTATAGTCGGTGCGCTGAAAAAAATTACGAGTTGAGGAAACTAACGACTTGTTGGCGGAATTAATGGTTAATTGGTATAATCCATTTATTCTTTAAAGGTAATTGTCCCGACTAACTATTAGTTCCTTCAACACATAGTTATCTTCTGTGTGGTAAAGAAACATCGAGAATTAGCCGATACACCGTTAAATATACTGGTAAATTCAATGCACTCGGAAATAAAAAATTAACAATAATCGTAATTTACTCAAAAATTTTAAATACTCTAAATAGTAAATTTACGAAGGATTCGTGAACCAAAAAACGAAATTACACAAAAATTACCAAATTTTTTGTTATATTGCAAAAAATTGTTTAAAATTTCAAGACACATGTGTTTGAAATTACACGGTCCATGAATACTAAATTTCCAATACCGGTATCAGCAATCATTTTTTCGATGTATACGGATAAGAATTGACGACGAAACTTAGAATTCTGCAACCTTTTAGTGAAATCACTTGGAACAGAAAAGACTAAAATAAATGAAAAAACGCGAAAATTTAGTTAGTTGAAATAACTACTTTTTAAGAAAAAAAAATGCTTCGTATCAATTACCTATTAGTTTTCTCTATTCTTTCTTACTCCACTCAACGCATAGATTTATTTCGACGATATTTCGATATTTTGATATCTCTTTCAATCATTAACGGTATTAATTCGAATCTAAATATATCATGAATTCCGAGCAGAGCAATGAAATGATCAACCCTTCAATAATTTACACCCCAGTCGGTCGCTCCATAATTAAAAAGAATGAACGATAATTATTAATGCATAACTTATTTATGCTGTATTTCGGTTCCAATGAAATTGACGATTCAACAGGGTATATCTCGAGAACAGGAATTTCTTCCCATAGATTTATTCACCGCGTTGGCAGTTCGCGAGAAACACGTTCTATTCCCCTCATCAATGAACTTATACGCCACAGCCACCGCTTATACGAAAGCTGGTGACTACTGTCCCGTGGCCCAATGTGCACAGCTTGGCAGCCTCGTTTCTACTGTTTACCATCGGGCAGACCAACTCTCCGACGCCTTCCCCGCTATGCTTGCGCTTCCTTGACGCAAAAATTGGCCGGGCCTACCGCACTATACTACCGACTGTTACTACTGTTACTACTACTACTACTACTACCACTACTACTACCACTACGAAAAACTCTGATAGAAAAGAAAAAAACGGTGATGCTGCCAAGACATAGGGTAGGTTAGGCATTCACTCTCATTCTCTTTCGTGATCCCTCCAGATCTGCAAGTCCCCCTCCGCGTGCTTTGGAATGTGGGAGCGGCGATCGGCCAGTGATTGACGATCCTTAGCAAACGGCGCATATTTCATATGCGCCAACATAAAGCAATCGAAACATTCACTGGACAATAACTATCGACTAATCTCTTTATAACAATAGCAACGATTTGCCTCTTCGATCGAATGGAAATTTAATTAATTAATTATCTTTGGCAAATAAATGTTCGCTTCTATACATTTTTTTAAAGGATTGTCTTGGATCTTCGCGTGAAAGTAAAGCTGAAAGGAACCTTTGCATCTTTTTTTTATCACTTTTCGTTTTTACTTTCATTTTTTTTCTTTACTTTTCTTATCATCGCTTTTTCCTTCGGCTCTCGACCTCCCCATTCACACATCGGTATCCAGTAGCAAGAATCTCAGGTATTTTTCGCTTGGAATCTCCGCCAGACTCGCTTATTTAACGAAAGAAAGAATTATTTACATCCTCGTAGCTCGTTTCGTCTCTCCGCACATTCTGGAGTTACGCGCGCAACAGTCGTCGCGCGCTCGACTCTCCGGCGTTCTTTCGGGCAACAAGCGCCAAAGGGGATTTATATTATTGTGACACGATGTATATTTTCAGAGGCGCCAAAGAATTTTCATGATGTTGATATTCCGAGTGGAAACATCATTTCGTATATTAACGGATTCTTATCCTCCGATTCGCGAAGTACCGTCGATCATAATTTAAACATCGCGAATTTTTATCTCACTTTTTCAAGGTCTCTTTCTACGCGATAAAATATCTATTTACGGAAAATAAACCACTAAAAAATTAATATCTCAACTTCAATATTAACGACTTACGGAATTCACATTTTTCGAACTAAAAAAAAAAAAAAAAAAAAAAAAAAAAATAATGCATCGGTGTAAAAGCTGCATAACAGTTGGTCTCGGGAACCTCTTCGCTCCCGTGTCGACGTTTCGAGCTTTTGCGAGATAGCGGCTCGGTTGATGCGCGTTAAAATGGTCCGTGAATTTAGAGAAGCACCTGTCCTCGTGCGCACATACGAACCAACACGACGAGCGGGTAAAGCAAAAGTGGCAGAGAGGAAAGGAGAGACGCACGAGGACACACATAGAGCCCCTAGAGCTCGTGAAAACCTCGTCGTCGTTACTTACGCAACTACCTCGCGCGATATTTAGCTCTCGGGGTGAATCCACAGAGAAGCGAGGAGGTGACTACTTGTATCTAACGCACGCACTCACGTTCCCCTCGTCTCACCTCGCGTCTCATCTATACCTACGCTCCCTCGTTTCACGAGCGGAGAGAACTCGACGAGGAGTTCTAGAGAGGAGTTCTCTAGAGTTCTAGAGAGTCACTCGGGGTACTTTAGATTCCTCGTTCTTCACTTACTTCGGTACCACCAAAAGGACAGCTGTGCTCGTTAGGTTTCTCACCCTCGTAAAACGTTTCGTGATCTCCCAGTCGCTAACCGCGTGTCAATTATTAATATGGTTTATTAATGTGTTTTTTTTTTTAAATCGAAGATTAAATACTTTTGTTTACTTAATGGATTTTTTGTTTTGTTAACGGATCAATGATTATTTTAACATCGATCGATACAATGCAAAGCGATTGTCCCGTCGCAAGTTATCACTCGAATCGCCATTGTTTTATTATGAAAAACGGAAAGATTAATCATCGACTACGATGAAATCTAAACTTTTTGTAATGCAAGAAGAGATTATTTATTATTTATATCGCATAAATGAGAAACCGCGAGATACTAACGACGAAATATCGTCGAAAGTTTGTTCTCGTCTTATAATAAAAGAGATCTCGGGATCTTCGCGTGTATCTCGTTTAAGAATTCCGCAATTTTCCGAGAGAGGAAAATTCTCGAGAATATGTTTGTACCCGGAGCTCAGTTCGAGATTTAAGAAAATCCTGCACGGGGACCACGCAGAACAGCTCGTAATAGAGAGAGAAAAGAAGCTTCGGAACTGTGCGCTCGAAGCCGAAACGAACACCGACGAACTATTATTCCCATGTATGTGTGTCCGCATGTGTTTGTATGTATCCACGAGTTCTCTCTCGCGCTCGACTCTATAAATAAATAGGCGACGGACATCTTGTAGCAGCCTCCTCGCGGCGTGTCCCTCGCTTATGTTGATTTACTTTCGCGTGATCGTCATTCTGCCATGAATAACTATATAGTTATAATATTCATCAAGTTTAGATGACTTTTATCTAGTTGCAGCCTCTCCCGTCGTGATACTACGCCGTAGGCTACTATTTTGCTTTTTATAAATTACACATGTGTGCCGTGTGTGTGTGTGTGTGTGTCTGCGATGCGTCTCGACTAGTAGTTAATATGTATCGTACTAATGGTAGCTGGTACCGAGTTTCCACTTATATCTCGTTTTTCTCTTGGCAAACCACTCGCGGACTTGAAAATTTGGAAAAACCATTTTTCTCCATTTTTTTTTTACAATTTTATTCGTCTTTTTTTTTTACCGCGTGTCTTTATCGAATTTACTTGCTTGGGGCGTATGCGTAGTTTTAATAACTGGTGCGAGTCTCCATTTTGTTTTTTTGGCAGATCACTCGACGAAAATAAAATTACGAAAAAAAAAAAAAATTTTTTTGGTAATTTTATTTTTTCTCATTTTTGTCTTTGATTTTTTTCTATTTTGGAGTTCTCCGAATTGCACGATTGCCGGACGGATGTATCGTCTCGTTTTGCTTTCTCGCATCATTTCTCAACATTTCCGGTTTCGGCTGTTTTCTCACAGATTTTGAACCTGCGAGACGCGGTCTTTTCTTCGCTTAGCTCTCGTGTGTCCTCGTAGCTGGTTGGCCTCCACCTCTCCCTCATAGTCTGACACTCGCGGCTCTTATTACGTGGCCTACGAGAGACGCTAGGCACGCAAACAACCCCCTTGTCCCTCGGACCCTCCGTATCCTCCTCCCTCGACACCGTCGCTGATTCTCTATCGCGGCGCTTCTTCTCTCGTCGCGTGTATTTTGGTGATACCGTTGCGTAATCGAATTATTTGCTCAAGATACTTAACCGTCGCAAGGTACATCCTGTATAATAATAAAACACACGGGGTATAAGTGTGCGTGACGAGGGGACGACAGTTTTGTTCTCACGTCAATTTTTCGCGCGTGACGAAATTTAAACGGCGCCAACGGGTGGTTAATCAAGGAGAAGGAGAACGTGACGGAATTCACAGTTCTTTTTTTTCTTTATCCCTATGTCGCTGAATTGATAAGTAATTGCCGTTAGAGAAAGCTTTACAGCTATTGGCACGTGAAATAAAAAGTAATAAGTACAGCCGCGTGTACTCACGAAAATTGTACGCGAAAACATCTTCGGTAATTCTTTAGGGATGAACTCGGAATTTTATTTTAAAAGAGTTCTAACGCTTTTTGAGAACATTTGCATTCGCGAGCCTCGTTAACGATGTTTTCACATAAAAAATCGTTATCTCCATAAAATTATTAATTTCTTTCGAATTCGAGTTTTTTGAGCCGATAGAACCGGAGAATAATTGAAAATACTATCAAAGTTCACGATTTTTAATTACCGAAGTCGTAAAATTATAGACGCTGCGTGTTGTAACGCATATCGGAACACATCTTACACTTGAGTTCAATGAGTAAATATCCCGATAGGAAACGAAAAGAATCTGTTAAAGTGCTTAAATTTCGATGTATAATCCACGGTTCCGTTTTATAGCTAATGGGAGCAAAGATGCAACTTTCTCACCACCACCATGTTTTTGCCGAAAAATTGTATATTACGGATATATTTTTCAATATATTTTTGGAAATATATGCCATAAAATATATAACAAATTATATGATTAATATATCAATTAAATTAGAACGCCGAATTTCATACACATTCCTAATATACTTTTTTCCGTGTCGGATCCCAGTTAAGTTTTTGGGGCGAAGTGTCTATTTCGTCTACATAGATGTTTATTCCCCTTAAATAGCCTTAAATACCGGCAATCAATACTACAAATGAATATAAGCCAATGGAACCCCTATTATGTCTTTTCTGATGTAATTTTGTCATCAGAACTAGAATAAGTGAAAAAGAAAGGAAAAATAGTCTTACAAAGTGGTTAAAAAAGAAAATTGTCGCCCGACCTCGGTAGTACGACCTCTGGTCCGAGTTCCGGAGATGAAGGAAGCTCGCGGGTAGAGGAATAGAACGGAAAGAACTATTCGTTTCTCGCACCAGCGGTGGCAGCGCAGACTGCGGTTTTCTCGTAGCTTCGTCGTTGAAACTTTTCAAATTGGCGAGCCACGAGAGCCCCTCCCCCCTTCCCCCCGTTACGAAGCCTGTATATGCATCGTTATACCGCGATCTCTCTACATATAGCTGAAGATATATAGGAAAAGTGTGAGAAGGCCTGAGCGGTCTCGCGGGCGTTGGAATCACCCTTCGCGACGGTTCGTCGCGCGTCCTCTTTTCGGCAATTCTCTCTGTAGATTCTACTATACTTTCGTCTTTTTGTTCGCGTGTATATGTGTCTATGAATATGTGTGATATTTCTTCGTTATGCGAGGAGACCGTATGCACGCTGCGACACGACGACGAGCTCGTTGAGGGGACGGGGAAGAAAATCCGATAGAAAGTTTGTCACCGTTCCGTACTTCCGTGTCGGTTACAAAGACGCATATATACTACTTACATATGTATAGATTTGTACATTATATACATATATATCTATATACACGTATGTAAGATAAAGCTTTTCGCTTCTTGCCGCTGCGCGCATTTAACGCCCAAATCCTTACTCTTTTGCTTCCAGAAGTTCTAAATGGAATCTGCAACGCTAACAAGGAAGAGGAGAGGCGGCGAAAAGGTATTTTTTTGTTTACATACTACTATTACTCATTTTATTCATTATAGAACGGTTAAATAAAAGTTATGGATCGCTTCGAAAAATAATGAAAAGAATTGATTAAAAAAAAAAAAAAATTTCATCGATCGATATATTGAAATTTTTTTTTTTTTTTTTTCGAATCAATGGATTGCCATTCTTCGCGCGTGTCTCACAAATGTCGTAAAAATGCATAGATTCGTTCACGATAACTTTAACGAGAAAATCGTTCAAGATAATCGAAAAGTCGAACGAATTTAAATCCGTAACTTTTATTTTTCTCCGGTATATTAATACTCGGGAAGATTTGTCGTGAATTGACGAGGAAGAGGAACGAACAAGGGATGAGAAGAGAATCGATCGAATCGATATAGAAACAAAACAAAAAGAAAAAAAAAGAAAAAAAAAAAAAAAAAAAAAGCAGAAATTATCGATTGGGTTTGTTCCCAGGTGCAGGATACCACGAACTGTATAACGGTGTCGTCTGCAACGACACGATCCTCGCGACCGGTGTCTTCAGCTCGAAGGAGCTCTGGATGCTTTCAAAAGGTACGACGAGAAATAATTGAATACAACTCTTTTTTTTTTGTTGGTCATCGATAAAACAGCAAAAAGCCGCGCGCACGCATACGCATAGTCACGACGTATATTATTATTATTATTTTTCTTTTTATTTGATGATACGAGATATACGAGAGTGGTGCCGGTATTAGTATACAATGTTTATTTGTATAATAATACACGAGTTAACGCGACGATGACGGATTTCTCAATTCTGCATATCTGACTCTTTCTCTCTACACGACGCGAGGAATCGCAGACGAACTTCTTCTATCTACTTTACTGTAGCCATTCAGTTGTTCCACCCCACGGAGGATGCTTTCGAAAGGTAATTAATTAACGCTTCCGAATACCTTTTGAAAGCATCCTTTTATATTATTATTATATTCGTATGGATATAAGATCTCATTTAAGTGATATATCGACACTCGTCGCAGTTGTCGTCGTTATACAGAAAAATAGAATAGATCGAGAAAAAAAAAAAAAAAAACAAATGCGCAGTGTTTCAGAAATGGAACAAAAAAAAAAGATACATACATATTCCGCTTCTAAAACCGGGAAAACTTTCCCACAGTGTAAAAGTTAATTACATTCGAAAGTTTTCGAATTACAAGCAGTTAAAATTCAGCGAATAGGAACCTCGTCAGAATGGCCTCGTTTGCTGTGAACTTAATCCGCTAGTAATTCGAAAGCTAAAGTACTTTGAAAAAACAAAAAAAAAACCAAAAAAGTTCGAAAGTCAACATTTTTACGAATTTCAATAACGAATATCATCCATTTTACGCAGTGAGGTTTATTTATGTTGTTTTCAAAATGACGAGAAACCGAAAAAAAAAAGAAAAAAAAATTTACGATCGAAAAATCGGATAAAATTTTTCTTAATTACCTCAAAATGGAAATCACTTCAAATAGAGTGGTAGTGGGTCCCGAAAAAAGTAAAAATTGCGTACAGCTTGTACATAGGTTCGCATGGAGGAACGAGAGACGCACCGTCTACAAACGGAAATGCGCTTGTCGAGGAGGAGCAAAATTTCGCTCCTTCGTCTCTTTCTCCTCGTCCCTCATCTTCTCCTTTTCTCGATCATCCCAGTGCAGCAGAGGCGGCGGCAGCAGTAGTCGTAGCAGTAGATTAGTATGCAACCCGGGCGTATTAATAGAAGCCGAACAATGCTCACGGCCTCACACTGGCGTATTCGTTCGTAGCGAGGAAAAGAGAGATCTCGAATGGAGCTTTCTCGCTCGTTCTTTCACTCGGCTATTCGAGCCACGGACGTCAGGGACTGCAACACCAGCGCTTTTCGAATCGCAACGCGTCCTCTTTCTTCTCATCTCTTTCTCTTATCTCTCGACGAGTGGAGGATGAGGAGAAAGAAGACGAGGAATAAGAAGAAGAATGAGAAAAATGTAGGAAAGAGTAGACGAAGCTGAAGCGTGACCAATAATTTTTCTCACGACGGTTGCGAGAACGCCCGATCGTACGATTCGCGGAGGGAAGAGACACACCGAATAAAGACCAAATAGGGAATAAGAAAGAAGTAAAGGATGAAAGATAGAAAATGAAAAAAAAAAAAAAAGAACGAAAAAAAACGCGATGGTGAAGGAAGGCGGGACTGTGCGCGAAGCGAAATCAAGATCGTGCTTGGAAAACCGGAGTTTCTTTTCATGCTTCGACTAGACGCCTCTCTTACTCTCCCTATCTCTTCCGAATTCTCTGACGCTTCGAACCAATCGAGAGTAACGGCCCCGAGTGTCTGTACCGTTACTGCGATGTTATTTATGCATTTTGTCGTAACCGCTGCGCAATTTTCAGTGTCTATAACGAAAAATTTGTCGCACGAGGGACACGGGACAAAAAAATCGCGATGACAAGAAGATATTTCGAAAAATCCCGACGCCGAGCCGAGGGAAAGAACAGAATGAAAAAAGGGGGGAGGGTGCGAGGACGGTAGAGAATTGGGGCGACATAGAGCAGCGACCGGGACGCGATATGGCGAGAAGAGAAAGAGCGCGGGGTTGAAAGGGGGATAAAAACATCTCGTTCCCCACCGGTGCACCGCTGGTGTCCCCGGCTTGTGCAGACTTTTTTTCCTCGTCCTCGACAATGCTTCACGCTGCTCCAGCACCACGTCCAACGCCAACCCTCTCTCGCCACAGTCATTTATGCGACTCGTGCATAGACAGCGTTTTTCAATTTTTCCTTTTTTTTTCGTTTTTTTTTTTTTTTTTTTTTTTTTTCCTTCGTCGTTTCTTTTTTCGTTCAACTCCCCTTTCTCGCTCGTTGCCCGGTCTATTCGTCCATCTAGTATTTTATACCACACGGTGAAGTTCAGTCGGCCGAATCCCGAATCGCCAGGAGGCCCCGTGAGGCTTGCGAAAATTTCGTCTCGTTCGTCGCGACGGAAGAATGAGAAATGTCAGTTCTACATGCTACGTATGAAATTGGGGAATTGGAAAGAATAGACATGTTCCGGACGCGAAACGTGTGGCTAAATATTGAAGAAAAGAAAAAAAAAAAAAACAAAAAACTCGTTCCGCTAAAAAAAAGGCTCCCGGGGCATTTCGTTGCATTTTATTTGTTGAATTTGTTTTTGTGTCCGGAAAATATACCATCGCCAACGTTTTTATGAATACTGGTATTGCGAGAAAAAACTATAAAAATACTATAAAATTGTATACGTTGCGACCCAAAATTTAGTTTTCGATTGCATTGTTATTGACGAAAGAATGAAATTCTTACGATTCCTAATATGATTTTTTACTTCGATCGCCATAACAACATACCATTTTTCGGATTGTTTTACGCGGAATTAATTCCAAAAGGGAATTTTTTGTCGCTATACTCGCGTATAGCTGCGTAAAAAAATGCGTTCTACGCAATCAAAAAATAGTATATATCAGTAATATACCGGTACAGCAATTTTTTATGCATAAACGCGTACGTTACATTTAATGAACAATAGTGAAGGAAAATTAATATACTTTGCAATGAAATTAAAGTAAATTATTGAATTTAAATTATCATTATAGTAAAATAAAAACAAATTATTCACAGCAAAGTATCTCTACGGCTTTTCATATACCGTACATTAATTTTGCATTATAATTGTAAATTAAATTTAACCGATTTTTGCACAAAAACGTTCCGTATCGATATATTAAGTCTCCAGAAATTTTTTTTTATCGTATATGATTTGCACGGAAATAAAAAAAAAATTAGAATCGACGAGTTAAAGCGATTTTTCGATATGTTATATATCTTTTTATTACCATCGGCTATTTGTCGTTGATGAAGTGTATTTACGTTACGAGTTTCGTAAACGTTGAAATTCGCATGAAGAACGTCAGAGTCGTATCTATCAATGTATAAAAATGGGGAAAATTGGGTAGGAAACATGTACTACTCGGAGAATCACGACTGAAGCGAAGTGAGCGTTAGTGAGAAAGAGAGTGCGGAAGGACGAGTAGAGGAGAACACCGAATTGATCGTTCCCAAGAGAAGAGAGCGCGGGTTGTGCTCGGGCCGTTGGGTCGCGTCGCGTCGCGTCTGAGCACTTCTGTCCGTATTCACTTCACGTACCGTACCTACCTACCGAATGCTCCGCGCTTTCCCGCTCCCCATCGTCCATCGTACCGCGTTCACTCGACCGATCGAAGTAGTCCAACTCGAAACGTCGTTTGAATCTCCATGCGACCGTGTCTCGTTCGTTTCGTTTTTTTTTTTTTTTTTTTTTTTTTTTATTTCTTTCTTTTCTCTTCGCCACTCCACTCTCTCATTTACTCTTTTTTTATTCTTATACTATTTCCTTCGCGCCGTTGCACACTCGCGTACTCGATCGATCACTCGATCGAGTTCGCGGAGTGTCCCGAACGAGACTAGACTCGAATTAAATACGTAGCCGAGTAAAGCCGGAGGAGCAGGCGACGAACTCTATCCGATTCTTCGCTCGTTCTGCATCGACGGAGAAATTAAATAAATAAAAATTCGAGGCACCGCTCTCTCGCTTCTCGTATATATTAAATTGAAAAAAAAAAAAAATAATAAAAATTGGCAAAAATTTTATCGTATTTGCATTTTATTATTATTACGATTAGGATTACGCTGATTACATTATTTGTTTTTTATGTCCCATATTATACGTGTATGTGTGCGTTTGAATGCGTTTCGTTTCAGCGTCCATACTGCATGACCTCAGCGACATGCAGCCTCAAATAAACGCGATCAAAATAGAGCACCCGCCGTACTACTGCAGCAGCTACACCCCTCCATCCGCAGCCTCGGCCGCGGATCACGCTCAGCCCGCGGCTAGCTTCAGTAAGTTTCAAAATCACTATACGTTCTCCACCTTAGCTCTCCGAACGTCTCTTCTTTTTCTCTATATCCAGAAGCGGCACCGACAGAAGCGATAGAAGCGGCGAAACTCCTTTCCTTCAATCTCTTTCGCTTCCTTTCCTGATGAAATCTTCCGAGTACCCTTTCTCCTTCTCCTCCTCTCGCTACCCTCGGAATCTCCCCGGAGATTCGCCGTTTTATCAGATTCGACGAGACTCGCTCTCTCGAAGAAAAGATTTTTCCATCGTCTGGAAATTCTTCGAGTGGAAAAAGCGAGAACCTTGTATTCCGTGTCACGAACGAATAGAAAAATAAAAGATCCTCTCTTCTGTTATGTTTTTGTTTCACGTAATATTAATTGTGATCGAAAGTAACGTTATCAAAATTATCTTTTGTAAATTAATTGCAATTAACTTTTAAATAATTGCCGTTATCAGCTATTTCGTCGATAAAAAATACAACGGAGTCGATTTTTTTCGTATTTAGAAAAGTATTAGTGAATTGCGTTTTTTTTTTCCTTAAAAATCGATTTTTCCGTTTTTAGAAAAGTATTAATGAATTTCTTTTTTTTCTTAAAAATCGATTTTTCCGTATTTAGAAAAATATTAATGAATTTCTTTTTTTCTTAAAAATCGATTTTTCCGTATTTAGAAAAGTATTAATGAATTTCTTTTTTTCTTAAAAGTCGATTTCTCCGTATTTAAAAAAATATTAATGAATTTCGTTTTTTTTTTTGTTTAAAAATCGATTTTTCCGTATTTAAAAAAATATTAATGAATTTCGTCTTTTTTTTTGCGTAAAAAATCGATTTTTCCGTATTTAAAAAAGTATTAATGAATTTCGTTTTTTTTTTTTTTCTTAAAAATTTTAATAATACTTTGACACAGATAGAAAATTTGGAAAAATAATGTAGTGCTTTATTTTTCAATGATTGTACAGGTCCACCGCCAGTGCACCAGCTCATTAGAAACGACAAGACTGAAAAGGCACCGACGGTTTCGGTCTCAAGCGCCCCGACCTTCTCCCCCGTCCTCAGGCCCGAGGATGGCCATCGTGGAATGGACTCGCCTCACTCGCAAACGGGTATGTTATCCCCAAATTTTGTACATAAAAAAAAAAAAAAAAAAAAAATTTAACTCATTTATTTAGTCGTCAAAATGAATTCAATGCGGAGAAATCTTCGATTTCTTGGAGTTTCGTGAATTTTTTTTACCGAAACAACAAAACAGACAGCTCATCCATACAGTCAACATATATTTGGCTTCTCGACTCTGCGCCGATTGACCGACGTTTTTCCGTTCGAACACACAAAATCGTCATTAACACGATTTTTTTCCCCGTTTTTTATTTTATTTCTCTCGTAATCTTACACATCTGTCTTCATTTATATGCTTATAATAATCGTAATAATTTTTAACTAACAAACATCTAACATCGATAATATATTATAACAATAATATAAATACTATTAATACAACGAAATTATAGTATTGATTACACGTTTTAAATACTAAAATACTATATTTTTATTATACCTATGTGATGATAATCCCGACGTGTTTACGTTTTTGTCCGTCTCGAGCGATGAAATAATTTCTTTAATTAAAAAAAAAAAAAAAAAAAAAAAAAAAAAAAAACAACAACAACAAAAAAACAATGTCCAGTGTGCGATAGACCCATTCTGAGCTCATCCAGCCATCATCGTAAGTACGTAATCAATCTGCGGCGTGCTACTGCGATCGTTATTGTTAAAGAAAAAACCCACAAAAGATAAATAAACAGGAAAAAAAAAATGGAATTTTGGGGAAAAGGGATATCGAGCGTTAATCCTGTACAGGCACCGTGCACCTTCGACGAAAATCCCCGATAACGCGCGCGCGAGTTACGAACTTAGTGGCAGAGCACAATTTCTAATAAGAGGTTATGTGCGACATGTACCATCTCCGGTGGTAAATTTTACGAGTTTCGATACAGAGAGTGAGAAGAAAAGATACGAAGTATCCTAGAATCGTCTCGAATCACGAAACAAAACAAAAAAAACAACAACAGAACAAAAAAAAAACAGAAAAATGAATGAAATAAATACATCGAAGAGTTGGACGATGGCGACAACGACGACCCAAGACCGACTGATGAGAATCACTAATAGCGACCATTACGCGTGATCTCTGTTTCAGTCTGAACCCGAGCGTAGAGAGAAGCTCGCTAACTCGACCAAAAGGTACTTTGTGATTGGTTATGATGTTATATACGTACCTCACGTGTACTTGTGCGTCGCGGTTGTAAAAGCTATCACACGCACATACGCAACTGCCACGTACTTACATGCGACTGTACATGTATGTATATGTATTTTATCAACTATACGTTAATGTATTGTGGATAATGGTTGAAATTTATCTCTCAATTACGATATTACATTCTCCGATATCGCTGTAAACTCTGAATACTTTTTCTTCGCCATTTTTTACACGATTTTTCGTTATTTATCTCGTCGTTAAATTATCGATTTCTCGATGTTTTTATCGGCGTCGGGCTGCGCAGATACATTTTTAAAAAATCATTTTCTTTATAGCGTCTTTCATGTTTATCGTTAATTTTTTCGCCTCTCACTATATGATTTGTTTAAAAAAACAATTTTTTTTGTTCTTTTTCGGTAATTGTTTTAACTTGCTAATGAAATAATCAACCGTAACACGATACATTTTCGTGGAGAAGGCGAGTCGCAAGCACGACTCAACTGTGTCACTGCATCGTCACTGTACAATATATATACAATATATATACATATTATATGTGTATCCCCCCTTAGCAGCACTTTTGTCTCATTTTTTTTCTTCATATACAAATATATATGTGTATTACGTATATTGATATATTTATACATGTATCGAGAACGCGCCAGCGTGACGGGTAATAAAATTAGCGTAAAGAAAAGAAAAAAAATTCCATTTTTTTAGGCACTCGTTACTTTTCTGTAGAACACAAGACGGTGCCTTAAGAAAATAGGTACGTTCGACGTAGAAAAAAAAAAAAAAAAAAAAAAAAAAAAAAAAAGATCGAAAATGTTGGTGTGATAACAAAAATCGCGCGCGCTCGTCATGGCTCTTGATATGGTATACTATTGGTAGTTGTGCTGCACTCTCTATTTCTCTCTACATATACATACTCTATATATATATAATAATACCTACATTGGTCCACCACTTATATGGCATTGTCCTGGAACGTTAGCGGATGCTTGTCTCATGTCACGTCTCTCTCTCTCTCTATCTATCTCTTCTTCTCTTAAAACGTATTATATATTATAATCTCTCTGTCTCTCTACCTCTCATACACTTTTGCATATAATACATCAATTATTGTCTATGTTAAAGTTGTAGAAAATGTTTTCGTAAAAAAAAAAAAAAAAAAAAAAAAAGATCGAAAAAACAACAACAAAAAAGAAAACCCCTTGTCTCTCAGCTATTGCCATCAGCTGTGATATAGTCGTACGCACTACGGTCCACCAGGAGTTACGCCTGACGTCCGATTGCGTTATGACGATTCAACTATCCTCTGACCTCGTCACCAACATCACCAACCCTCGAACTTCAAACTTATATCACGAAGTAACTTACATGTTTATATATATATGTGATATATATATATATATATAAATACCCTTTATATATGATGTCGATGTTGCATTAAGTGTGCCTAACTAGCCGCCTGCAGCTGTGTGCACGATTGTTGGCGCGATCTATCCACATTATTAATCTACGTATTGCTGAATCGAAAGGACAAGTCGAGAGGAATCGATTCGATTTAAATTTTCATCGACGAAATTTTTATCGAAGATCCATTGCCTTCCCTTTCGTGGGGTCAGTAAGTGCCAAAAGTGTCCGTCGGGAGACGCGACGATTCTAAACAACGTTTTCACGTCCTCTTCGTTCGTGTAGACTATAAAAACGCGATAATCGGAAACATAGGAGAATAATAAGAAACGAAAAAAAAAAAAAAAAAAAAAAACGCTCACGAGAGACACAAATATACACTTCGCGCGTATCCGTTATCGGAGCTAAACGAGTACTCGGTAAATCGCGTGGGTACGTACTATATAGAGAAACGAAACAAAAAGTAAAGTAAAAGAGGTCGAGGAAGGGAAGGACGTCCGTTTTCAGCAGTGCAGCAAAGAAGATAGTGTGTGTTATGTATGTATCAGGGCAACGAAAAAAAAGGAGCCGATTACACATTCGTATTAATGTCTATATGCCGCAAAAAAAGAA
Source organism: Cryptus armator (assembly GCA_963971235.1). Lineage (NCBI taxonomy): Eukaryota > Metazoa > Arthropoda > Insecta > Hymenoptera > Ichneumonidae > Cryptus > Cryptus armator. The sequence goes on from OZ020235.1 coordinate 6,771,286, forward strand.
GATAGTTTACATAAATGTATTTCATTTGTAATAGAGTCGATGACTCATTGACTTATCCGTTTTGCCTGTCCGTCTGGCTGTTCTGTCCGTCGCGTCGATCGGCTTAAAAAAAAACGCACATCTACATATCATCGAATTTCGCGATGGAATAAACTTAAATTAATGATATTTAAGGGATTTTTCTCGTTGTAAGAAATCAAACGACAAGTGTAAAAATTACGAAACATGAGGAATAACGAATGAAATCTGCTGGGGGTTGGAGGACACCTACGGACAGACGGACGGGCGGCTTTTCGAAAAATATATATATATATAAATGTATATATATATATCTTGCTAACAACTGCAGCATTTAGCTATTTTCTCTACAATATCTATATCTATTTATCTCACATCCACCTGCCCTACGCCCGGTAAGCTAGCTGTGTCTATCTGTCTTTATTCGCTGTTTCACTTATGTCACTGTAATGTGTCTGTCTGTCCGTTCGTCTGTCTATATATTATCTGTCTATGTATGTTCGTTTGTCTGTTGTCTGTCTGCCCGACCACCAACCCCCACCAAAAAAAACCCTCGTCTTGATGTCGTACACCCACTTGTATTGCCTCATCGCATATTATAAATCACCGCGAAAAAAAAAAAAAAAAACTTTACATAACCTATAATTATCGTCTTCTTGAAAAGACGAAAAAAGAAAATTCGTACTGCACCCCGAAAACAATATCGTCAAATGAATGTGTTGTTTTCGGAATGCGATTTATATTGTGTACAATTCTTTTTACTCGAGCAACAAACAAAACAAAAAAACAAAACTGAGAAAAACAGAAAAGAGTTCGAGAAAAGCATGAGACTGCGTCGAGACAAAAAAAAGATCGTATACGATATCTGACACAAAGGCTGTACACACTGTGCACAAACACAATCCGTTTTGTTAATACTTATTATTTATCATAAAAAACAAAAAAAAACAAAAAAAACTTATCTCTTATCTCACTCTCACTGTTAACACGGCCAATGCTCTGGGTATGTCGTATGCTGGATGCGGATTATAATTGATCGTTTTCTTTCTATTCTCTTTTTCTTTCTTATACCAAAAACCTTGCAATTCAACGTTTATGCTCCGTACGATAATTACTACGTCACTTCAATATCCTATAATTCGATAAAATGTATACTATACACAATTTGCATTAAAGATCGTGAGTAAAAAAAAAAAAAAAAAAAAACAGAAAAAAATTAGAAAAAAAACGTGTTTTGTTTTGCTGCGACTAAGCAATGAAATACGTATTTTCTGATTTTCGTTACGCGAATGTTAACGTATACACTTGTTTTACGTTACACATGAGCATTTGCGTATTTTATATAAATATATATAAAGTTGTTGCGATGTTGGTGTTGTTGTTTATTATACTATATATATATATATGAACATATAATGATCATTGTTAATGTTGATGTTGTCGTTACCATTGATGTTTCTTGATGTGTTGTTTAATCGTTGTTACCTTGCTGTTTGATGTTTGTCGTTGCACCGTACATGTATACATATATATGTATGCATATTTACGATTCATACATATAATATATACATGTATAACTTTCAGCCAGCCAGCCTCACGCTTGGAAGTGCCTTATCTATTATACTATACTAAAAAAAAAAAAAAAATTATAGTATCATACCTATTAAATACTAATTGTATATTTATATATATTATATCATCCAAACGCCATAATCGCCGTGACGCTGTTACCAACTTAACCACCGTCAACCCTCTTTAACAAATTAATCAATTATCCGTTTTATCATCATTTTCATGTTACGAATTTCGGTCACAGATTTCTTTTTTTTTTTTTCACTGATTACAATTTTTAGATTACGTTTATTTTCATTACACTGTAAGTCGAACTTTGATATTATATTGTTTCTTTCGTTTTTCTTTTTTTTTTTTTTTAATTCTTGTGTTAGGAAAATGATTATTGTTTGCAATAGTGAACAACTCGATTGACACGAGAGGGGTGAACGCAGGTGGTTGAGTGGTCGATGAAAGGCGGTTGTTGGCTGAATTTTTTAGCCGATAATTTCGGTACGCATTGTTTCAGGTCTACACTCGCCGCACGAGGGCCTCGCCAGCGGATCCGGTCAAAGTATGTCGGGATTAGCTTACTATCAACCCGAACATCCTGTATCAGCGGGGGTTGTCAAGTATCCGGAGAACGGTCACGATACGCTCTCGGACTTCGTGACTTTCGTGTGCCAGGAGGCCGAGAACACTCAGCAACTACCCCAGGTAGCTTCCGGGCCCCGTAAGATCCGCCAAAGTGTCGCGCTATTCCCGAATCTCTATATCAACCCAACTGTAACTTTCTTTTCCTCTGTCTCCCATAGATATCGTTTTTTTTTTCATTTCTTTTACATTCGGTAAGGTAAACGGCATATTTTCCGATCTTTTTTATTTCGAAACGTTTCATCAGCAGATATTTGAAGGGTTTATTTTGATTATATAAAATATTGATTTTTGGGCGGAAAAAAAAACTGCCGGTACATTGCCGGGGGTTTTATTTCCGCTTTAGCTGTGGGGTTGTTTTTCGGTATTCCTTTCATCACCCATTCGTTTTTTTTTTTTTTTTTTTTTCAGGATATTACAATTTGTATTGTTAAAGGCTTCGCTGCGAAAATCGTATTTTGCGAACCCCGCGATGTTTATTTTATCAAATTTTTATTTTTTTTCTATTAGTTCCACTTACTTAGTATAATGTAGTTAGAAAAATCCCTGAATGGTATAATATGTCGGCTGGCGCGACACTTGACGCGGCAAAATCCGGCCTGCAACCCCCGTGTTCCAGTCACCCTCGGCTAATCCTAAAGGCATTAAAAAAAAAAAAAAAAAAGCTCGTGAATCATTTACCGTTCAAATAACTTCTATAAATTGAAGATAAAAAAAAATTAAGAAACGCGAGAAAGTATAACGCGCGCGCGATTGATGCGAGAGAAGTGTATAAGCGTTCGTATATAAGTGCCCGGGGTGGATGGATCGCGTGCACGCGGGTCGATCGATGATCGGTGGTATGCGATTTTGCAGGCACAACTCGCCGGACAACGCGCTGGGGTGCAAAAGTTCTCACAGTATTATCCGAGCTCAATGCTTCCGCCACCGCCGCCGGCACCGATGGCGAGGCCCGTTGCCATCATACGCTCCACCGGCGAACTCACGGCTACGAGCGCCGGCTCACCGCCGACCTCATCGACGTCACCAACGGATCCGTCCGATATTGGTAGTCAGGAGCAACAACAACAACAGCAACAACAACAAATGGCCGCTGCAGCGGCGGCTGTCGGTCTCGTCAGTTCCGGTTGTCAGAGTTCCGTCGATCCCGGAGGTAGAAAAAGCCCGACGAGGATACTCGTCGCCGCTCCCCACACCAGCAGAGAGTACACATTTGCACATTTTCACTCGCAGCCTGGACAGGTGTGTATTTTTCCACCAATTTTAAAAACAACAAACAAAAATCTCGTTTTTCAACCCCTTCTACTTGCTTTTGCAATTCTCAATTTTTTACGATTATTCCGAACCGACTCCAGATAATTATTCGTAAAAGACCGTGAAAATTAACAATTTTCACATTACTTCCTCGTTAATTCCTTTTACAAAGCTTCTACTATGTAAAAGCGTATTTTGTAATTTCTTAAAAAAAAAAATTTCAAAAATTCTGAAAATTTACAATGTTCAGGATTTTTTTTTTTCGAGTAAAATTATAGAGACTAAAAATAACAGACGTGAGAATTTATTCACGAAGCGTTATTTTTTTAATTTATCAATATTTCAACGTTCATGAAAATGTTTTTCTATATCTCGAAAAATCTTGAAATCAATCGAATGATTAACAATTTTTTATTTTTTTCTCTCTATTCTGAAAATTTATAATTTTCCCGATTTTTTTTCGTATGTTAAAAATTATAGAGATTAAAAAAATCGAACTAATTTTTCACGAACATTATTTAAAAAAATATATCAATCATTTAATGTTGTGTATAAAAATATTTTTCTGTATCTCGAAAAATCTTGGAATCAATTACGACGCGAGTAATTACCAATTTTCCATTTTGTTTCTCTCCTCAACAGCAAATATTTACCTATCCCACGATCAGTTCGATGTCGGGTGTGATATCACCGACGAATTTATCCCTATTTTCGTCGCCTGTTTCGGTGACGAGGCCCGTCGCGACTCAGAGAACGGTATCCAACGTGCCGCCGCGCTGGAATACAGCGCCGTTCATCAATCTCGAGGACGATTACAACATGATTGCTCCGATAATAGCCGGAACGCCTGGCGAGCCACCCTCGCCAATGGACGAGGGTGAGTTCTTCGATCGTTTTATAATCGACAATCGTCGACCAATATCGTCAAGAAAAATTACCATGACGAACTCTCGATCCTGGCGAAGGACCATCGCGTAGAATTAAAAATCAGTTTACTACTTTCAGAACGATACTTCCATCCCGTGCACACGAGCAACGTCGTGGACAAAGGCGGGTCCGGGGGTATGATGAGCAACGATCTCGGGGTTTCGCAGGATCAGACGTCGCACCATCATCAGCAGCAACAACAACAGCAACAACAACAACAGCAGCAGCAGCAGCAGCAACAGCAGCAGCAACAACAACAACAACAACAGCAGCAGCAACAGCAGCAACAACAGCAACAACAACAACAACAACAACAGTCTCAGCAACAAGTGATGCAAGACAAGAGCGGCCGGCCAAAGTCTCCTCCGTGACACCGGGAACTTAGAATCCCGAATCGCGAGATGTATTACACGAATAGTTCGTTGATAACGCTTTTTATCGAGTGTTTTGCCAGATACGCAAGACTAGCGGCGAGTTTGTACGCTAAAACGACATGTCCTCCGAGCGATGCTCCTCGTACAGCTATTTATACGAGACTTTGCGTATTCCTCCAATATTAAACGGAAGATAACGGTGTTGCGATCTTCTTTGTGTGCTCAAGCGTTAAATTTCGTACGCGCCATTCGTGAGTGAGATGAGAAAACAAAAAAAACAACAAAAAAAAGTCCACATTATTTCCCTACATCCCTCTTTGTAATCCTATTGGTCGGTTTGTATCCTCCCCTTCCTCCCCCGAACCCTCTTTCCCCGCTATATTATCCGTAGGAGGTCTTCCAGCACGAGTTCTCGGAGATTTTATTCATCTCTGTTCTCGACGCCAATTACACACAGAAAATTAAAAACAAAACAAAAAAAAAAAAAACTAAAAAATTAATTGTGATCGAAGCTAATCACGGAGAACGCACAGGCCTACGACTTAAAAAAAAAAAATGTAAAAAAAAAAGAAGTATTGCCTTCATTATTATTAAGCGTTTGTTACTAGATGACCTCAAAGAGAATGAAAAAGTTGCAAAAAAAAAATACCTTAGACTGTAGAGAAACTACCGGAAAGGGGTCGTAGAGAGAAAAAGAATAAACGAAAAGAAAAAAAAAAAAAAAAACAAACAAACAAATGAAAAACTCATGTTTTATCATGGGAAACGGCGCAGGGGGCTTTAATACTGTAAACGACGATGGAATTTAAAAAAAAAAGAAAAAAAAAAACAAATTGTTTAATAACTCGTTTATGCCTAATGCTCAGACTAGTGCTAACGCTAGTAACGGACTAGTTGCAGACTAGTCACCACGAGGCTGCTAGCTAGAGATTTGATTAACGAAAAGAGAGAAAAAAATGAAAACATACAAAATACACAAAGTAATATTTAAATATTAATAAAGTTACAACGAACTTCGACGAATGATATTAATGAAAATAAATAATTAAAAAGAAAAAAAAAAAAAAAACAAAACGAAGAAGAACGCCAAAAGGAATAAAGATTAACGGAAGTTAGAAACCACCGAATGAAATTTGTCAGCTGCCCTTATTGGCAGCTGCAATAATGTACTATAAATATTATTATTACGATTATTCGAAAACAAAAACGGACGAAAAAAAAAAAAAAAAAACAGGAACGTGTGCGACGGAATAAGAAAAAAAAAAAACAGTTATATATTTGCGAAGAGAAAATGAATTGTTCTCTTCGTACTTCCTATATGCCTGACTCGAGCAGACCCCGAGCGCTTGAAAATTATACTCGCTACGAAAATGGAAAAATGTAGGTAAAGAAAAAGAAAAAAAAAAAAGAAAAAAAAATGAAAAGAAAACAGTGCTTGAGTTTGTAATTTTTCTAGGTAATCTTGAAAGGGTGCTCTCGTCCTAAATACTATAATCGCCAAGGCTGTTAGCTAATCTTACTATATCGTCCATCTACGATTAGGAAAAAAACTCTCCCATCTTCGCCCCCCTCGTTCCAGCGACCCTTTACCTATGTCGACTTCCCACGTTAACGTTTAATTTATTTCTTAGAAATGAGTTTTATAAAAGAAGAAGGAAAAAAAGAAAAACCAGAAAATCATAATTAATATCGTTAATAATGTTATAATAGGCCTATTTTTATTTAATACTGGGATTTCGTGGTGATCCCAGATATTATCTGTATACTGTATATGGTTTTATTAAATCTTCGGCAGTTTGGTTTGTTTTATTAACGAATGATGATGAACGATTGATTTCACACGAGTTTATTGTTGATCAAAATAAGACATTGATCGTTTCATTGAAAGAAAAAAAAAAAAAAGAAAAAAAAACGCCTATGTTGATTTTTTAATTCATTGCACAACCCTCCGGATGTCCTCCGCGAACTTCGGATGTCGGTAGCACCCTTTTCAATGACTTCTAGAAAAAATCTCACAACTGCAAGGATAACATTTGTAAACAAAAAAAAAAGTGCAGCAGCAATGGGCGCGCGTTAGTTAAGTACGAAAAGGAGTAAAATAAAAAAAGCAAAAACAACGAAATAACTTACATAAGACGATGAAACTGCTGCTCCTTACTACTACTTCTACTACTACATTAAAAACTAACTATTGAAAATATTATAATTGCTATACATAAACGATTATACTGATAATTACGATATAATTGAAATTATCACCCATTACCGCCGCCGCCGCCGCCACCACCACTATACTGATAACTGATTAACTATTACCACCAATTATCTATTGTTACTGCTATTAACATTATCGACTATTGCGGAAAAAAAAAGAACTACTAATTGGTTATTATACCACTTACTACTAATTACTAATATACTATTAACGCTAAACTACTAAACTTATCATTGCGACTAAAAAGCTATTGCTAAACTAAAAGTAACTCATGTCATCACACCAATTAATTAAAGAATCCGAATACTAATGAAACTAAGAAAAAAAAAAGAAAAAAAATTAAGAGAAGAGAAGAATACTACTCGCTGTAGTTTGAACGAAAGGAGGAAACAATGTAAATATCTATAACGAAAGTGCTGAAGTATATTTAAATAATAATAATAGTCGATGCGCTACGACGCACAGTACGAGACACACGAAAATGACACACAAAAAAAAAGAAAATACACAAACACACGCAAAAAGTTCGAAAAGTGTGATTATCGAAAGTCGCGTTGGCTTGAAGAAATATATATTATATATATATATATATACTTATAGCAAAAAGACAGGAAAAAAAACGTAGGATTAGGGTGCGTTGAGCAATAAAATTTGATGCCAATTAAATGAAAAACTGCGGTAAGATAGCTGAGTCGAGTAACGATGTTTTTTCTACGGAAAATTTAACGATATTATATAATGATAATATTAATTATACTGTCATTGTAATGCACTCGTCAGTCTTCGTCACGCGATAAAAAGAAAAAAAAAAAAAAAGAAAAAAAAGCAACAGGGTGGCCCGGGACAGTGTACCGTAACTTTCTTCTTCTTCTTCTATTTCGTTATCGCTGAAACTCTTACGTTATCGTTTAGGTGTTCTTAGAGCTTAGATCGTGAAAACAAAAAAAACAAAAAAAACATAAACCGTTGAAGTTGAATTTTTACTTGAAAATACGTGATGTGATTGAGAAAAGAGCAATAGCTATTAAGTAAGTTGGAAACAGGCCAACTGACGATGATGTAGATCGGTGCAATTAGTGAATTAATCTACTTTAGACAGATACAGTGTTGATTAAGAATAAGAATTTTTGTAGTCTGTAGATAATAGTCGTAGGCTTGTAGAAAAAAAAAAAAAAAAAAAAAAAAAGAAAAAAAAAAAACAAACGAAATCGTAGCGAAGTAGAGAAAACGAATTACGCCCGCTAAATTTATTACATTGACGAGAGGGGGTGGAGAGAGGGACGCATATTGATCGAAGAATAGAATCGAGAGAATTTTTTCAGAGTCGTTGAAACTTTTATTATTTCGCCGTGTAACGAAAGACGAATTTGATTAATGAAACCAGAGTCCATCGGGTAACGAGAAACCCCTTGTACAGCGTCTCGTGCTGCCTTGAACCGAAAGTGCATTATTAATAAACAAAACAAAACAAAAAACAAAACCGTTCACGAATCGCGATCGAGAAAGAGCTTTTTTCGAGAGAACGGATGACGAGTGTTTGTCGATCGCACTCGTGAACGAGAGTTTTTTCTACGTAAGGTAGTCGTTCTTAAGGTGATTGAGGTTAGGAAAACAAAAATAAACAAAAAAAAACTAAAAAAACAAAAAACGTAACGGTGTCATCGGTCAAGTATATATATTTTAGCATTAGAAACATCTCAAAGTGTTCGACGAGACAAAGAAAACAAAAAAAAAAGAGCAAATATCGACAACCTTAGACCCGGTCACCCTCGAAATTTGACGAATTGTATTAAAATACGTGCGCGTGCAGTTGACTGGTAGCGTAGACGAGAGCATAAAAATAAATAATAAAAAAAAAACACCGCAATTATATATTAATAAAAAAAAAAAATTAAAAAAATATACAGTTAAGTAGAGCTTATAATAAATAACGAGAGCGCGAACAAAATGAATTGAGCGTAATAGCAGTCGAGAGACTGAAACTTTGTAAACGATATAAAATTTATATTATACACGAAAGCTAACGACTGTAGCGATTATTACACGATATAGTTGACGAGGCAGAAAAATAAAAGAAAACAAAAAAAATGCGCGAATTGTGAAAATAAAGATAAACGAAAAAAAAAATAATAATAATAAAAATAAATAAAAAAACCGCAAGTTTTAGTGAAGTGCAAGAGACGAATAGAGGGAACGAGCAGCAACGAAAAAAACAGCAACGACGACGATAATAGTGCGATTATTATTAATATTAATACGGCAATACTATAATAATGATAATGATATACATACATAAAATACAATGATATATTTATCGAATATTTATTGAGCAAAAAAAAATAAAATAAAATAGCACATTGTGTAGCGTGGGTTGTACAAAGTAGGTAAATGCGAGAGAACCAGCGAAATACAAAAAGCGTGCCGACGAATTAACGAGATAAAAAAGAAATAAAATTTCATGCAGAGTTAATCGAATACGCGACGCGAACAAAAAAAAACGAACAACTGTATGGTGATTTTGTTGATCGTGACAGTCCGAAATTATGTATTTTCGTCTCACGATCCTTTTTTACGATTGTGAACGAGGTTCATGTTATATATCAGGGATTAGACTAAATAGTATAATGCGCCGCGAGGGAGGTGGCAAACAAAAATGGAAGAGGAAAAGGAATGCAGAGAGGCGGTGATAGTGGCGGAGGGTCGGAAGTATTGGGAGGGTAATTAATTTAATTTAAAAAGCAAAAACGAAAAAAAAAAAAAAACCGTGATAGCGATGAGTGAAAAATGAAAAAAATGAGCCTCCTAAGAAACCTCGTCCCGTGGGGTTACGCATACCCCTAGAGATAAAAAGAAACAATTTAAAAGAGAAGAAAAAAAAAATGACGAAAGATGTGAAAAAAAAAAAAAAAAAGAAAACAATTGCCGGGGTGAGGATTCTTTGTCACCTTACCGCGCCAATTATACGTTGTGTCCATACTGTCTCAATTAATATTATGTATTATATATCCGACAATATTGATTATTAAAATTCTTAATACATAAAAAAAAAAAACGATTATCCTTCGAGTGAATTCTATAAAATTTCTTTATCGACGTTTTACCCGACGGACTTCAAAAACTATCGAAAGGATTACGAAGAAAAAAAATAACACACGAACAACGATGTAATCTCGTAGAAAGTGAATTCGTATAATTTTATTATGCTCACCATTTTCATCGTGATCTCCAAAGATTCGGATGACAATACATAATTACTTCGTTCTTTTTTTTTTTTTTTTTTTTAATAATATCATTCGTAGTTAATTTATCACAATTATCCGCCGCATCCCTTAGTAAATATATTCCGTAAGTAAAATATACATATGCATTTTTAATATTATTATGCTAGAGGAGTTTTTTCTTTTTTTTTTTTTTCTAGAAGTACAGCCTGTGCACTTATCCGTTTTACATTGGTACGGTCCCTATAAAATCATTTTATGCGGTATTTTTCATACTATTACTAATATATTCATCAATAGAGACTATGGAGCTTTTTTTTCTTGTACTTTGGGATATGTTGAGAGCGAAAAGGGATATCCGAAAGTTATGTACCGATCAATGGAAAAAATCACTAGAGAGGCCGAGAACTTTACGGTATTGAGACGTGAGAAATTTAAGTCGACGCGAGCCATTTAAATTCGGGATTTCTAATCGGCTGAACGCTCATTTTTTTTTCTCTAAGTACAGACAGAGACGAAGACGAAAAACCTGATCTACTCTACTCTCCCGATTCACGAGGCTTTACAATCTATTCTTCTTTTTTTTGTTCATCTCATTTCATTAAATCATCGAACCTTCGAAGCACCAAAAGAAAAAAAAGTCCTCACATACCTCAACATTTTTCAGTCCTCCTACGTGTATTAAATACTCATTTTTCAATACTTGTAAGAGATTTAAAAAAATACTAATATTAATAACTTACAATACCGTTAAATTCACCCCGAAGCAGACGAGTCAATTTTCTTATCTCAAGTGTCTCTGTTTAAAATATTTCTTACGATGAGCAAATTTTCTACAAAACGAACCTTACGCACCCTTCGACGAGTACATTATGTGTTTATACAATTTTTATTTTTTGCGTATCGAAATATCGTAGGTTTGGGTCCCACGGAGCGACGAATGGGAGAAAAACCTTTTGAAGAAACGCACCTTGTCACCCCTTCTTCCCTTATTTTCGTAAATACTAGTTATCAAAAAACGCGTAAGAAGCTCCGTAAAATTCGGCGATTGCGCGGACCAAAGCGCTATCATTATACAGTCCAAGCGCCGTATTCTTAACTCGACGGGAACGGACCCGTTCCCTTTTCTGTATTTCCCCTATCGTCCCTACTCCCGGTCAGTTGCTGCGAATACGGGTAACGAGGGGTGTACGCGTCCGTAGGTACGAAACCACTTTGTAACTGCTGTGCGTGCGCAGTTTACATTTTACGAAATAGGTTCCCCTTGGAGTGGGGAAAACGGACTCAGAGGAAATACAGTTAAGGGAACTCGTTGTCATGGTGACGAGTTAAAATAAAGGATCGGTTAAGTTAAGGGAAGTTAAGAATACGGAACTTGGACTGTAATCATCAATGTCCGATGTCTATTATGCGCGCGTATTTTTTTTTTTTTTTGCTCTGCACATACGGAAAAGCGTTGCGGCAAGTTTATCAAAGGAACTCTAAGATAATTCTCCTGTTGCTGCTGCGCGACGACGAGAATCTCGCAGCTTTGAAACCAATCGCGATAATCGGCATCCTAATCGACGGAACATGTTTGGCTTTTACCTCAAAGCGAACAGAAGCAACCTGATTCCTCGATCGGCTCTTGGACTCTTCTTGTGTATACCTTCAGCAACTGGCAGTGTACCCTGAAAGATATAAACGAATTCACATGTTTAACGTATCGCTGGAGATTCGCTAGAGACATATTAACGAGTAACTTACCTGATTTTAAGATTGGAGTCCTGAATAACCTCGCCGTCGCAATTCCATACACTTAATTTCGATGACATTTGCGAAATCGTATTGGTCGACGACGACGACGAGGGCAAAGCTCGGAATGTAAATTCTCGCGCTCTGTAGACATCGACGAACGGCAAGTCGTACTAAACCCATAAAATACACGCGATTAATAACTGCATTGCTAAAAATTTGATTGAAAAAATAAAAAAAATGATTTTATAAATTTTTTTGAGAAGAAAATTGATTTTTATAAAAATTTTGAGAAAAAAATTGATTTTTAAAAAAAATTTGAGAAAAAAATTGATTTTTAAAAAAATGTTGAGAAAAAAATTGTTTTTTAAAAAAATTTTGAAAAAAAAATTGATTTTTAAAAAAATTTTGAGAAAAAAATTGATTTTTAAAAAAATGTTGAGAAAAAAATTGATTTTTAAATAAAAAAAAAAAAATAATCACCAGAGTTTTTTGTTTGCTGCTTAGCCTGAGCAACATTCGTATATTATTAAATAAGGACGTGTGACGGACTAGAATAACGTCGACGCAACCGTCACCGATGTGACAGTGAGGACTGAAACCCTGAGGACTTCTCGTACAGGCGCACGAAATATTTGCCCCGTTCACCATAAAAAACTTTCCTCGGACGGTGAGCCATCCTGCGATAAGAAAAAACGTTAATTAATTTGGATATTCGATAAGAAATTTTCAACAATTTGCAAACAACGAATTCCCATTTTTACAAATTTTAAACATCGTTTCGACTTTCGTAATATTTCGCGACTCTATCGATTTTGAGAAATTTCGTATAATAATTTACATAAATATAATATCCATTGATCGACAGAATTATAAACTTTATCTACACATTTTTTTCAAAATTATAGGACTCAAAAATACAAATTAATAAGTTTGTAAATTAATAAGATTTTTCAAAGTAATTCGATATTTGCAATTTGGTTTATTTATATTTTTAATAAGGAAGTGCCTATTCGCACCTAATAGAGACACGTAAAAAGAAACCATCGAAATCATGCAGCAACGCAAGATACAGAGAAAATCATGATTTTCTCTATACTGTAGCGGAAATCAACAGTTAACAGTTAATATCAATTTTTCGCGCTATTTTTGGAATCGCGACTTTTAAATCCGCGTAAAAATTTGGAGACGCGCAGTTTTAAAGAGTAACGTAACTTTTAAGTTCACGTAAAAATTGGGAGACGCGCAGTTTGTAAGAGTAACGTAACTTTTAAGTTCACGTAAAAATTGGGAGACGCGCAGTTTGTAAGAGTAATGTAACGTTTGTTTGCGTGCCTTTAGCGCAACGCTTGCAGTGACAGCAAATTTTCCATTTCTCGACCTCTTTGTAACTTATGTGACTACAGAATTTCGCTGATTATTTATCTTTTTACGTGTCTTTATTGGAGACACTTTGAGGTGCGAATAGCTTCGGTGCGTCGGCTTTTTAATAATCGTCAACTTACTGGAAATTTCTTTGTCGGGTACTGATTTATGCATATGTTGAACGCAACGATTGCAGTTTTGCATGCATCTTGTGCTGCCGGCAGGATGACACGGATCCGAGAGTAATTCGATTTCGCCGTCGTATCCTTTGTTGGCAATGATTTTCTTGAATCCCGAATAATCGTATCTCTGCGGTCCCATCCATCGAAATTTTTCGCTGTCGTTGATAACGTCGCCTAAGTATCCGTAGCTGAGAACGCTGGCGTACAATCTCAGCAGCGTATGATCACTGTGAACGGAGGATAAATCGAGACCCGCTGTGTCACCGAATATGATATGTATAGTGGCCGTCTCGACGTCTGTCGTTCCGTGAAGACTGTAGGCCACCGTGTCGGTACTTCCGCTCGGTATTACGCCGACCGGCAATTGCGGTGATGCAAAATTTACCTCACAGTCGTTTGGATCGATGTGCTGATCCTTTGCTGCTCTCAATACTAAACCGTTGAATACCTCGGCAAATGTACCGTCACCGCCGACACAAACGATTGCCTGTATAGGGGGAAAAAAACAATCTTTTTAAGTACTGCAAATTGAACGACGATAAAAATCGATTACTTCAATCGGTAAGGATAATTCTTTTATTTTAAGGATATATTAGACGTTAATTTCCAAGCAAAAGTTTAATACGATCAAAATTTCACTACTTCGCGATACAGTACAATCTGAAAAAAATCAAGCGTATTAAAGATATCAAGAACATTGATTTTAAATAATAACAATGCAAAAAAGTTATAACAAATAAGTAAATAAATAAATTGTTCAAGAAATATCCAGTGAAAGTTCTTTTTTCTCATTTAAAATGAGTTTGTTAATTTTTTAGATACCATATAAATTTTTTAAAAATTTTCTTACATTTCTGAAATTTTTTTTTTTCGGAATTTTGAATAATGCATATAAAGGCACGAATTTTGGATATGTTTTCGCAGCAACATTCCACAGTACACTCGCGAAGTTTCGGGGCGATTGTACTAAAATTTACGTAACAATAGCGTTAAAAAAAATGGCAAAAACGAGATTTTAAAAAATGTACGAAAATTCTGAAAAAATTCATATGGTTTCTAAAAAATCAAAAGATTCATTTGAAGAAAAAAAAAACTTTCACTAGCTATTTTTGTAATTAATTGTTTATTTATCAATAATATTTTCGCATTGTTATTATGCAAAATCAAAATTCTTGATGTCTTCAGTACGGTTGATTTTTTTCAGACTTTTATAGTATTGGTAAGTGTTTGAAATTCTCGTGAAATCTCATTGTCAGCTGAAAAGATGCGTGTGAAGCATCCGTAAGGTAGTTATGTCGCTTCGCGTTCATTTCGCATAAGTTCGAGAAAAATGAGAGAAAATTGCAAATACTTCTCGATGGTATAAAAATTTGAAAAAATGAATGCATATCAAAGGTAATGAAAAGATTAATTTTGCATAATAATAATTCCAAACTGTTATTAACAAATTGATAAAAAAATGTATTGGTCAACAAATTTTCTCAGATTTTTCAATTTCCTTTGAATTTTGTGTTTTTTCACACATTCTTTCCATATATAAAAAAAAATAAAAAATTCAAAGTAAATTGAAAAATCTGAAAAAATGCATACGTATTCAGAAAAATGAACGAATCATTTTCATAAAAAAAAAGTTGGGTTCCCAGGAAATTTGTTGACCAATTAATTTTTTCATCAATTTGTTAATAACATTTTGGAATTATTATTATGCACAATTAATCTTTTCAGTACCTTTGATATGCATGGATTTTTTCAGATTTTTATATCATCGAGAAGTATTTGCAAATTTCTCTCATTTTTCTCGAACTTATGCGAAATGAACGCGAAGCGACGTAACTACCTTAATTCCTGTTGACTAATTATTAATTAATTAATTAATTCGTCGTTTCGGTAAAGAGAAATTATTGATCCATTCGACTGAATAAATTTACGATAAATCTGGCAATATTTTTGGAGTAGTAAAATCGAAAGCTCTACGCGAGACCGTCGTCTACGAGGTCGTGTAGTTTTCCTTACTTGAACGTCATCCAAATTGGCGGTTAGCAGAGTGTCCCGAATGTGACCGGCCCTCTCCGTCATAACCATTTTCATTTCCACACCTGCTATATGCATCAACGGCTGTACCTCTTTTTCCCATATCTTCATTCCCTTCTTTTTCCCACCGAACGGATTTACGAAGAACATTATTTTCCGAGGTCGATGAGTTAAGCCTGCAATCGGAGATTGAGAATTTCGATAAATTGTGAAATATTTTAAATAAAAAAAAAACAAAAATTTATTCCACAGTGCAATATCGATTTCTATAGATGAGTCCCGCAGAACCGGTTTCCTTCAACTAGAAA
The DNA here is from genome assembly GCA_963971235.1 of Cryptus armator. Lineage (NCBI taxonomy): Eukaryota > Metazoa > Arthropoda > Insecta > Hymenoptera > Ichneumonidae > Cryptus > Cryptus armator. The sequence continues at coordinate 6,787,117 of OZ020235.1, forward strand.
AACCGGTCATAGAATACAGCAACGAATGTGAGAGGCCGCGACGAGATTTGCACAACAGCCGAGAAATCACAAACCCCGAAACGGCTTTCTCCATTCTTAATGCACTAATTGTCGACTGTTAGCTGCGCCTCTATCTTCGCCCACGAAACCCTGTAATTTAAACACTGGAGAACGATAGAGGAAAAGAATGTCGTGCTGAATGTTTTTTTTTTTTTATTCCAAAGACGCAATAAAATATGTATATCAAAGTTCTCGAAAAATAAAAAAAAAACATAAAATTGCGAATGCAAAAGGATTTCGTGATCAGATTTTTTTTGTTTATTTAAAAGACGCGATAAAATGTATATAACAAAATTCTCGAAAAAAAAAGCATAAAATTGGGAATGCAAAAGAATTTCGTGCTGAGATTTTATTGTTTATTTAAAAGACGCAATAAAATGTAAATAGCGAAGTTTTCGAAAATAAAATATAACCTAAAATTGGAACAACGTGGGAGAGACCTTTTACTCGCGATTCTGAATTGGAGTCAACGAATATTGGAGACCTTCCAATCTCGTTATAGTATGTGTATAATGCGGCGCCATTCATTACGATTTCTCTGGCAACTCTCGAGGTTTTTTTTTTTTTTTTTTTTCGTGATAATACTTATTCCATCCATCTGAACGGATACAGTTATGGATTGGAATCGATCGAACCCACGTGACGTTCCGCTGATCTCATGAAAATTGAAGCTCAACCTTCGCAGTATCGCGCCAAGAGAAAGAGAGGCAAACGAAAGGACTTCAACGTGTGAATTGCGTCAAAAAGTGAATTGGGTCGATGCGATAACAAACTGACCTACTTATTCAACCGTCGCGTCCTCGCGCTTTGCACCGGTCGTAGCAATTGTTTGTTTTTTTTTCTTTTTAAGGAAGGAACGTAAGATAATATCAGCTATACATCTGCGCCGCGAGTGTTGCGTGCAGTCAAATCGATCGCCTAAAGCCCCCTTTCTGCTATTTACCTCCGTTTGCACATCGTTTTTCCGGACTTTTTTTCTCACTTCTGTCGTTTCTCAATAATTTTAAAATACACAATGAGTAAAAAGTGAAAAAACAAAAAAAAAAAGAAATAGCCAGCGAACGTGATATCGTATTAATGCTTCTTATTGATTTTCTTGTATTACAGAAATAATTCATTTCCTCGTTTCGTTACTACACAAAACTACAGGTAAAAGTTTTTGATGACAGAGAAATCGCGTCGAAAAAAAAAAAGAAAAAAAAAAAATTTAATTATTATCTACGTCCGGATAGACTTTAAGCCGAAACTCATACGAGATAATCAGCGAATAATGTGAATCTAATTACCTATTTAAATTTTTCTAATTTTCTAAATCTAATTGTTTTTTTTTTTATATCCCAATAACAGGCGGCAATTATCGTAACGGTTTCCCGCCGTTGTGTTTTTTCGCGGCGGTAATAACGATTTTAATTTTTTCATAACTCCCCCATCGTACATAAGAATAGTGGAACAACAGTGAAGGAAGGTAAATTTGTAGGCATCACGCGATTTATTAATAATGAACAGTGCGGAGGACGGTGGCCGTAGGAATAGGTAGATAGGTGGAACGAACGAGAGGATATTACGAAACAAGTCGTGAAGCTGGAAGGAGGAGAATGGTAGGTATAGGAGAACTCGCGAGGTTACTACTGCCTCTGGGGCCTCCCGCGGCCTGTAGGCTCTCTCGCCGGTGGTTATAATGACTGCACCAGCAGGAGAGGAAGTGTGCGGTTTAGCAATATTGCGATATGCACAGTTTACACAGCACTGCCAAACAGAGTCTATGAGTTCAATGAAATTCCATTAAGGGGGCCGTTTCCAGGAATTCAGTTTGGAATTTGTTACGAAACGCTCATTTTTTTTTTTTTTTTTTTTTAATTAACCTTTGATACGTTTTTTATGGAAACTTTTTGTACACCGGTCGCAAAAATGGTCGGCAGTCGAATAACTTATTATTATTATTTTTTTTTTCTTTTTTATGGCAATATGTTTGACGAATTAATTATGCATACGATGTATTTTTTTTTTCATTAAGCTAATTTTTCCTCGAAGCTCCTCGCGTGTTTAAAAGATTCTCCGCGATGTTAACTCACCGGATAGATAATTTTTAATGGTTTTCACCCACGAAGCCACCTGTCTGGGATCCGTGTGGCTCATCGTAACGCTGTGATGACTCCACTTGTTTTTCGCTCCTCGCGCGGCATAGTGGAGAACAAAGCTCGTCGAAGTCGGCGCATTGGACGGCGATGTTGGCGATGTTGGACATTCTTTCTCGTTGCAAGTGATGTTCGTCACTGGTTTCCAGTCGTCACCGTAGCGAACAGCAAGAACGTCCGTCAGCGGTAGGGTCCATCGAGCTGTTTGCGTCAATGAATAAACGAAACAATAATTATAAGGAAAATAGAAAAAAAAGTGTTGCGAAAGCTATGAATACATCGCGCGCGAGAAAAAATACGTAAAAATTGAAAGAAGAGCTCGCGAAGCGAATTATAGCGGGAAAATAAGTTGTGTTCTCTTGTAAATAGATTTTCCGGTCGACGCGCGGGATTGTTGCGCGAGCGGTATATCTCAATCGTCATACGCGGCCTCGTGTGGCAAATGTCGCCGTTGAATTATAAATTGTTTACTGTCACTCGGCGTGCGAACGTATACAGCTGTTGCGCTTCATTGAGATCGCTGTAAACGATATTATCATTTTATTATCGTTCGGATATTAAACAAATAGAAAATTATAAGCGATCCGCATTTTTACAGCAAATCCGAGAAGAATTTCTTTTTAATTGTTGGTTTTTTTTCTTAGAACGACAGTTGTCCGCGGATGCGATAACGATTGCAGCGAGTCCACTGACTTTATCGTCATTCTGCATGCGCGCGCGGACCTTATCGAAAATGGCATAACTCTGAATGTATAATGTAACTACTTAGTTCAGGAACTCAGTCGTCGTCCGATAGATCTTCGAAGAATATGCGCCGAACAACAATTATCGAAGATTTCGATAATTCTGATTTTCTTCTCGAGTTTAATATCACTATTTCATTCTCACTAACGTATAAAAAGAACTATAAAATTCTTATTATCGCAAAATATAATAATTAAAATATCGACGTTAAGGAACTCAGGAACTCAGTCGCCGTCTGATAGATCTTCGAAGATTATGCGCCGAATAACAATTATCGAAAATTCCGATAATTCTGATTTTCTTCTCGAATTTAATATCACTATTTTCATTCTCACTAACGTATAAAAAGAATTATAAAATTCTTATTATCGCAAAATATAATAATTAAAATATCGACGTTAAGGAACTCAGGAACTCAGTCGCCGTCTGATAGATCTTCGAAGAATATGCGCCGAACACCAATTATCGAAAATTCCGATAATTCTGATTTTCTTCTCGAGTTTAATATCACTATTTTCATTCTCACTGACGTATAAAAGAAACTATAAAATTATTATTATCGCAAAATATAATAATTAAAATGTCGACGTTAACGATAAACGAGTAATTAGCATAACATCGTATGGGATATTAAAAGCAGTAAAAAAAAAAGTTCTTTGTATGAGAAAAGATTGATAGCCTCGCGATATTTGAAGGTCGCACGTTTTTGTCAAAGATTTCCGGACAGTTGCGTTGTACGGTGGCGAGAGACAAAAAAAATTGTTTGCACGTGCGCGGAGTTCGTCTGGACGCACGTAGGTATACGAGAGATACCTTTCGTACTGACGTAACGTGTCAAAGTTTCGCAAGAGAACGGCGTTGAGAATTTTATCAATCTTCGCGACCGCGACGAACTAACGAGAAATTCATATGCGAATTAAGGCCGATGAAAATATTTCTGGTCTCTCGACGCGATGAATAACAGCCAAAAGTAAATTACAATACGAAAAAAAAAGTTTGGTTCTCGAGTGGTGTCCAACGGATTATCATAACTCGAAGAGTAATGCCACTCACGTTGCTTCGAGGTCACGTGGGAAGGTCCACGACCTTACGAATCTCATATCCCCGAAACTATACTTTTTAAAATGGCGCTGCGAGACGACAAAACGTGTTATTATAGAAGTCACATAAATGACAACCTAACCGTTAAAAAACGCCTTTTTTATCGCAGTCATTCTTGCATCACGTCGTAATTGCAAATCCAATTACAGACGCATTAAGATTCATTATATCTTCGTAATTTACGAATGTTCTATTTAACTGAGATATGCAGTGTGACAAATTTGGAATTCCGCTTAAAGCGAAACTTTCATCGTATATCATGTAAAGTCTTCTTGTGAATGAACCATAAATGTATTTGATAAACATAACATTTGTACAGAGATAAGAAATTCGTTCGAAATATTTCCGCCGGGTTTTCGCCGTGCGTCATAGAAACTTTATCGATCGAGTTATTACTTAAAAACGAAGTGTATAATGAATTTAAACGAAAATTAACGAAAATGTATCGAATGAATATTTAACTCTCTGCAGCTAAATAATAACTATACGAGACTCGATAGCAATATAGTGAAGCGATTGCAAATATACATAGACAGCATCCGCGCAGATACATCGAAGGCTAAAATACATAGTCGGCGTCCGTGACCTTCGTTCGATTCCCGCTCTGCGATACGCGTATACATGAGTCCGCGATGGAAACGTTTCCTCCACACTGACCTTCCGCCATAGCCACGCGCCGGGGGCTATCAAAGTGATCGCCCGCCGGTCAATCGCCGCGACTCATCGTTAATTCAACTCTTTTCTCACAAAAGCGGAGAAATTCATAAACAGTGCACGTGAACACCAATTTGCAAATTTCATAAACTCCCATAATCCAAGAAATAACAATTTATACAACAAAAATTCCAATAAAATGACTTAATTTTTTTTTTGTATTTTTTTTTTTTTCGGAAACTAATTACAATTTTCTAAATTCCGCTACTTTATGAGGCTAATTATTCGAAGCAAAAAATTCTAAGTTACGCGTATAAATTTTATTGATGAAAAAGTTTTTCGAGTTATAGAACCTTTTCGCGTTATCGGACGAAGATATGTCTCGCGCGAGATACCCTATCGGTAGTGTAAACTCCTGTTATCGATTAAAACAAAGTGAATTCGTAAAAAAAGAAGTATTCAATCACATTTTTCAATAATTGTTGTAATTTATACCGCGGTATTTGTACGCGTAAATAAAACGTTACGCCAATTAGTCAAAACATCCGTTATAAAGACAACAATGCACCGGTGAATGTAGGTCGCCGGAGTATCATGTGCACTTTTGCATTGTGTATTAAAACGATTCATACATCGGCACTCGCAATGCACCCGATTCGCACGATGCATTTATACATTCGCCGACTCTATACGTCACAATCCAAGTGTACGCGCACCGCTTATATCTTGTATTACAGCCATACGGGTTGTATTAAGAACGGCTTCGAGTACGTTAATCGAATTCAAGGCTATTCGTTCACTGTAAACGTTAATATTCCTGTGTATGTTACTCAATTATCACATCTTTGTCAATTTATCGTCATTCAATCGTCGTTTTCTTTGAATTCTTAGGCTAAATTTGTCTTTGAGTCAATATTACGATAACTTATTTAACTTCTCATTGACGACGAAGAAAAATCGTCAAACATTATTTTTTTTATCGATACATCGGAATAATAAAAAAAAAATTATTCTTTCGTTAAAATTATTATTATTACGGCTTTAATAATTTTTTTTTGCATTTACGAATTATTATTCACGATGATATTGTTTTATAACGTTTGCGACAATATTGATGTAATTCAACAGTAAAGGGAACAGTAGTTCACGGAAATATGGGATTGACCCCAATTACCCCCGTCTATCTAAATTGTCTTGGCGAACGGCCCGTTTTCAATGGGTTTAATGACACGGTTGTGCGCGCGACTCAATTTACTCGCACTTCGAATACGTTTCAGTGCGTTGCGCCCGCGCATGATTACCGAACAATAAGTGAAACGAACTCACGTGCTCGTGGGCGCCTCGTATCTCGTGAGATACACGCTATATACGTACCGAGTCGTGGGGGTCCACTTACAAACTAATTTTTTTTTTTTTTCACCGTAATATTACTATCATAACTCGATGGACTGTCGCGTGAATGACGTCTTCGTAGTATTTATGTTGTGTTGTTCCCGCAAAGTTCGCCTAGCAACGTTTTTCGATGTTATCCCGAGTTTAACGACTCTAACGGTACCTAACAAGCCAATTAGTTAAGCTATTCGGTATCGGTTACTATCGTTCGAAACTGTAAAAATAAGTATACGAGACGCGGAATAACGAATTTGTATGCCAATAGCTTTGTATCCTTGTCCCTGAAAATAAAAACGCACTCGTCGTGCACTACACCCGCCCCGCCGGGTATAAGAGCAGCGCACACATTGCATACATCGAGCTCTCTCAAGATCAAGGTCAGCATTGCTGGAGAATCCCCCTCGACGTTAACACCCAACGAACGTCGTCTCTCGTTCACTCATCCAGCGCGATCGTCTTCACGCTCGACATCGTTATAAACACGCGTCTTGTTTCTTCTATTTTCGGATTATTATTTCAATTGATACGATGCAGATGTTTAAAACCAATCGTTTTCTTTGTTTCGAAAAGTGATAACCGTAACGTGGACGCTGTAGCTAAACCTATTTTTTTTCTCGAAATTTTATCGTAATATTCTTTTGCTTTACATGCAAACTTCGAAACTTAAAAGCGATATGTCGAGAATGCAAAAATTTCGAGTTATACGACGCACCGGTAATTTCAACGTGATCTATGACCACGAATAACTACTTTCACATGTTGTACTGTTAGGTATGGGTTTCGGATAACGCTCAACCGCAACAACGATTCTTACAGCCTACATTAGTATTCTAACGCGTTTCATTTCTTTACTCTCTCGGGACAGAGACTCGTAATTGGACTCAAAAACATTTCCTGGATTCTTTTAATACTTGGAGTTGAGGAATTCCACAAAACTGATAAAACAGTGATTTACGTTATTTTTTTTATTTATTCTCATAAAGCGTTATTGTGACTTGTAGATTTTTTCCATGACAATACTTTCGCGATGTTTTGATAATATTTATGGAATTTGAAATTTCTCATGTTGAAAATATTTGCGGAGTTTTTATAACACACGAATCGAACTTACAATAGGGTGGCCTCTCTGTCTCCCAGATTAACGTCCCCCGATGAAAGTACACCCTGCATCGCTTCTTCTTTATAACGAAGCTGTTGAGGAGTACCGGACCCGACGACTGATCGGAGTCTTGCATATTCGCGAATTTTTTTTATATATTCCTTCGGCACTTTTGTTTTTGATTACTATTATGATAATCTTGTCGTTTCACCTCTACGAACAGTTTGTTTTCCTGATTTCGTGACTAATCGTAGAACCCTTTGAAACACGACGACGGAGGGTACGACGTCAACGTCGTCATCCTATCGTCGATATATCGATTAACACGGAAAGGACCGCGTAATGAATTAACTATACCCAAAGTCGACACTCCAGTGAGTATTGGTTGTTCGTTCAAAGCGTGTCGAAAATTCGACGAAAAGACTACGAGAAAACAAATCGACGAGCAAGACTAACAACGAGACTTTTATTCGTTCGACACTACCGTAACACTGTCGTTGTTGCGTCGCTCGTGCGCTCGAGCAGACTGCACGATACACCGAGACCCGGTTCGGCTCTCAACCTCCATACGGATGCCAATACCGTGGCCTCCAGCCCATCCCACTCTTTCTTCTTGCCCCACTGGGCTCTACCACTGCGGACTTGTCTACTTGTCTCGCGAATGAATTTTACAAACGAACAACACTGATTCCAATACAGAGCTGCCTTCTTTATTCACAGAGCCAACCGAACTGTCACAACGAACTGGAAACTTGTTTCCCGCAATCGCCGCACGGCGTCGAGTGTTATTATTATTTATTTCAAAATATGAACGTTTTTATACTTGGCCCCCGGCATAAAGTCACAAGAAACAACGGAAAAAGGAGAAGAAAAAGAGCGTTTTTGTTATTGTCAAATATCTCACCAATTTTCTAGTAATATACCTGTTATCAATAGAATTCTATTTGATTGTGATGATACTCGTGAGTTTCTTCGTCATCGAACATCATAATAGAGTCGGTAAGATATACGAGGAAAATTCAGAGCAACGGCGATTATGTTTACGAATTGAGGTTATTTTTGTCAACATTTGAAAGCGCCTTTTCTCCATTAACTCAATAATTCTACTCCGAACTTCAAACTAGAATAAAATTGAGTAACGTATTGTAATAAAATTGAATAACCAAAATTAACCAATTCGGCTCCTCGATTTTAAGGTTACGAAAGCGAGTCATTGAAAACATTAAAATTTAACTGAAAATCATGGCTCGACGACGAAGTCTCAACAGGCGTTGGTCAAGAAGATCTCTCAATGCCACTGAACTGGATCAAGACTCGGAGGTCATTGACACCGGTAAGAAATTTCGTTTTTTTTTTTTTAACAACCGCAATTTAACAGCGATGATTAATAACGACGCTTTTCAGACAATCCACTATGGTGGAAGAATTTAGAAGGCGATACAACAATGCGTCCGTCAATGCCGGCTTCTGTAGGCGAAACTACCGGTTCAATTTTGGATACCGATTCTCGAGTCGATCCTTCGGAATTGCGGGACGCTTGGTGGGACAATTTGGAAAGGACACAGCTTGGTTCGTCGCGCAGATTCTCAGCTCGGCAGAGTATCCATCCAGACGAAGCCATTCAAGAATCGTTCGTTTCGGAGGGCGACGACGACGTTAGCATAAAGAAGAGAAAAGTATTGCTGAGACCGAGAACCAATCAGAACAGAGGCCACGACAATTTTCTGAAAGCCCTGGATGAGTCCGACGGTGCTGTGCAGTCGGAACCCGTGTCGGGGAAAAGAAAATCCAAAAGTCCCGCGCGATCGGATACGGAACTTCTGAGAAAGAAAACTCGTAATCGTCGCAGTCATACCGCGGAAATATCGAAGGAAAACGTGGATGACGCGAGCATAACGAGCAACGAAACGGATGTTGTAGCAAAGCAGAGGCCAAGATTATTCAAAAAACGATTAATCGTCAAGCAACTCGATGACGGGCCCGACGATGGTACGCAAAATGACGCGGCGGGTCCCTCGGGAATAAATATCTCGAAGAACTCATCGCGTCACGACGATTCGCGGTCGAGTAAAATTTCGGCGAACGAAACTCCGAAAGCGATCGATTCGAACGAATCGGGTTTGATGGGTCCGCCGAAAACCGCTTCGCATCGCAAGAGGCTATCGACGATATCGCGAAAGTTGAATCTCACTTCGGAGGATAGCGAGGACGACGCAGCGCCCAAGAGAGCGAAACTTGGCTTCGCGAAAAAAGCTCGAGAACGCGCCTCGATTAATCCCTTCGATGAGATACTCAGCGGGCATCTGGAAGAGGATAATTCTCATTCGGAACTTCGGGCGAATAACAGCGCAGCAGCAACAAAAACGCCGAAAAAGAATCCTCAAAGTCAAGACGACGATTCACAGATTGGAGTCGCGCCGATCGCGAATGACGACAATAATGACGACGACGAAACTTCAACGATGGAAACCGTACCGATGGGCGATTCCGTTTCGAAAACTCAGCGGTATTCAACGAGAGAACTGGTTGCGACTGGCATCGAGTACACGGAGATTCGTAGATCGATTTCCGTGACGAAAGAAATTCCGAGATTTTCGAAGGGACGTCCGTATTCCATTGGCCAAAGTACATTGTTAACAAGAGAAAATATTACTGCCGAAGAGTCTAAGAACCGGATGTTGCAAGATTGGCAATCAAGCGACAGCGAGAACGACGGTCTCTTGGAGAATCCATCGAAATCGATGAGCAACGTATCCAAGGAAAATTCAACGCTGCAGAAAATCAACGCGATATCAATTAGTCGCGTCTCCGCCGCGACGACTTTGCACAGCCAACGCATCGACGAATTGGACGAGAAAAGCGACGATGAAGATCGAGCAGTAAAAAGAAACAATCGTTCCATGCGATCCACGAGTCACAGTCGAATAATTGCCGAATCAGCGTACGAACTTCCCGACAAGGAGAGAAGCGACTCACCGATTATTTCATTGTCGGAAAATGAGATTGAAAAATCGGTCGACAAATTGCCGCGTGAAAAGAAAAGTACGAGAGAATCAGCGAATCGATCCATCGATCGCGTTGATGCAAACATATCGAGACAAAGCAGCGCGCGTATGAATGCTTCTCCGCAAAAAATCGACAGCGACGAAAGTATCAGCGAAGAAGAGGCAAAAAGCTTAGAAATAACGGAGCAAAGATCGACAAATCAAGATTCTCGACTGACTGACGTTGCGAGTACATCGAGAAAAAGTGCGAACGCATTTCAACAGCGGACTTTGGTCGATGATATTGTCAGCGAAGAGGATGCGGAGGAAGAAACGAAGAATAATACAAAATCGACGAGTCTCGCGGTAAAGAAGAAATCCAACACCGCTAGAAAAAGTACTTCGTACAGAAATAAATCTCTGGAACTAAATTTGTCCGAAGAGAGCAGCAAAGAGATACCGAAGGAGTCGGAAAATACGACTCCAAAGTTAACGAAAAGAAGTATTTTCGCGAAGAAAAATTCATCTCAGCAACGTATCGATTCCGACGATAGTATAAGCGAAGAGAAATCGCATAAATCCGAAAAATCAATAAAAAGAAATTCATCACGGCAACGTATCGAATCGGATGAGAGTGTTAACGAAGAAGAACCGCACGCTGTGGACAGATCGAGAATAACGTCAACGCGAAGAAGTCTTCGAGCCGAAGGAAGAAATAGCGACGCTGCCAGAAATAGTTCTATGCGCGCCGACGTTTCTGGACAAAACATCGCGTCTGACGATACGCGAGGTGCAGCCAAATCCAAGTCAACGGATCTGTCCACAAAGAGAAAAGTCAGCGTCGCTAGAAATAGTTCTGCGAACGTTTCTACTCAATTCCGAGAGTCCGCGAACGCTACCGAAGAGGACGTTATCGGCGAAGAGAAAACTAATGCAAAATCGGTTCGTTTGCCGCCTAAGAAAAAAATTAGCACAGCAAGAAAAAATGTTTCCACGCAGCGCATAGAATCCGATGAGAGTTCCGATGAAGAAAATCCAACGAAAGGAAATTTAAAATCCCGAAATTTGTCTACAAAGGGAAAATTGAGTACAAGTCGCAAAAGTACTTTACGCGGAAACGTTTCTAAGCGATTGGAAGACGAACGCACGGATGATGCGGATGAATCGAATGCAAAATTGGCTAATCAATCGCCTAAGAGAAAAATAAGCAGAGCAAGAAAAAGTATCGCACATGGAAACGTTTCCGCGCAGCGTATAGAATCCGATGAGAGTTCCGATGAAGAAAATCCAACGAAAGGAAATTCAAAATCCCGAAATTTGTCTACAAAGGGAAAAATGACTACAAGTCGCAAAAGTACTTTACGCGGAAACGTTTCTAAGCGATTGGAAGACGAACGCACGGATGATGCGGATGAATCGAATGCAAAATTGGCTAATCAATCGCCTAAGAGAAAAATAAGCAGAGCAAGAAAAAGTATCGCACATGGAAACGTTTCCCCACAGCGTATAGAATCCGATGAGAATTCCGATGAAGAAAATCCAACGAAAGGAAATTCAAAATCCCGAAATTTGTCTACAAAGGGAAAAATGAGTACAAGTCGCAAAAGTACTTTACGCGGAAACGTTTCTAAGCGATTGGAAGACGAACGCACGGATGATGCGGATGAATCGAATGCAAAATTGGCTAAGCAATCGCCTAAGAGAAAAATAAGCAGAGCAAGAAAAAGTATCGCACATGGAAACGTTTCCCCACAGCGTATAGAATCCGATGAGAATTCCGATGAAGAAAATCCAACGAAAGGAAATTCAAAATCCCGAAATTTGTCTACAAAGGGAAAAATGAGTACAAGTCGCAAAAGTACTTTACGCTCGAACGTTTCTGGGCGATTGGAAGACGACGGTGCAGATGAAACGAATGCAACGACACCTAATCAGCCGCATAAGAGAAAAATAAGCACATCGAGGAAAAGTAATGAACACGGAAATGTTTCCGCGCAACGTATAGAATCCGATGAGAACGAAGAAGAAGTCGAAACAGCGGAAAAATCAAATACGGTTACCGCAAAAGTAGTAAAGAAGAATTTATCTACTCGTCCATCTAAAAATAGATCGGTAGCCGAAAATACAACGAATCGCAACAAATCAACATTATTCACCGGAGAAACTATCGAAGAAGTGGATTCGACGATTCCTTCGGACGCCATACCGCTCGCCGCGAAACTCACTAAACTGCCGAACAATCGGACAAACGATGATAACACCTCTCTTCTCCACAAGACAAATGTTTCTCGAACTCAGAAGCCTATAACTGACTTCCTACAATCGAAATTTCTACAAAAATCCGATCGTTCGGGAACGTTGAATCTCACGAGTTTCGACGACGAGAAATTAAATCTTATAAGAGAAAAGATGGAAAAAATAAAGCAGCAGGAGATGGAAGCTATGAATATGAATGCCAATGCGAAGAAGAAGGAATCACGACGTCCTGACAACGCTGTGAAAGCGAAGAATTATCGTAGCAAAGAAAATGTACCTAAGACAGCGGCAAAACCCGCTAAAGTTGTCGACAAAGCATTCATCGTTAATGGTACTGTTTACAAAAGACCGAAACTTCCGCGACCGAAGCCCTGGGTAACCGATCGTCTCTATCATCATCTTTGGAAAAAAATGGAACCAAAATTCGATTTAGCGACGAGAATAAAATCCGAAAAATTTGTCGTACAACTCTCGGAAGTCGTTGCGGTTACTTTGAGACGCAAGAAGTACGACAGTTACAAACTGGAGCTCGACGCTCTTATGAAGGAAATGGCGAAACTCGGTATCATAAAAACGCGTAATGACTTTTACGATTTTTGCTACGACTTTCTGCCGTACGATTTTCGGGTCAAGGCGACACCTATTCTGATGCCAGGAAATGTTCGCAATATTCCTTACGACCCTGAAACGTTGCACACTCCAATTCTCGCGGATGATCAAAGGTCCGGTTAAGTAAATATAATTAACGTGTGTAAAAATTACTTTAAGATACAGCAAAAAAAATTATTTTTATATTTTCAACTAATTAATAATTTACGTCCGTTTGAGAGTAAAAAAAAGTTTCTCATTCAAACGGAACAATACTTTCCGATTCTCACGGAAGATCTAACGTCTTGATGAGTTAATGCAACTACCGTGTGTACAAATACCTTTCAGAACGAGTAAAGATCATTATTTTGATATAATCAATCGATCAATAATTTATTTGTCGTTAAGAAAACCTTCGTATGTTTATACTTTATACTTATTTATTTAATTATACGTGCAGTTAATTTCCTCAAGGATTATCGATAGTATCTAATCTATTTTGATAATAATAGAATAAAAATAACTTGTGATCGAATGAATAAATAAATTGTTTATCGTTTATAAATATATCGTGAAATTTTCTGCGACTTTTGAAAAATCCCTTTACACGCATTGATATATTTCGGCCATGGAATTTCGTGTGTTTAAGTATAAAAATAGCATTCTTCGTATTATTTATAGCATTCTATCCGCAGCTAAAATTTGAATACCAGGCACAACGAAGATGCGTTATGATTTATCGTTGTGTGGGCGAATGCAAACGATGCACTCTCGGAATTGTCCAATTATCGCGTCGGCAGTTTCTCTGGATGCATCTACACTGAGTCTCGTCGTGTCTCGTGTGTGTTCAGTTGCACGAACGAAGGTTCGCTGAGTCGCTGCCCATGCGTGTTGGCTGCACCGTTGTCTTTGCAAACATATCTATCGGCCACTTGCGTTTTAACTATAAATAACCGGACGCATTCATCGATCGTTCATTTCAACGAAGTATCATTCATCGATCGACAAACACAGCGAATCGATAAAGTACTCAAAGCGTCTGGTGGCGTTGAAAAGGAGAGTCAGATCCCGCGTCACGCGAGGGTTGGTGCAGCCGTTTACTGCACTCTCTCGCAGTTGGCTCTCTCCTCGCGATAGTTACACACCTAATGCACATCGTGAGAAAAGTAGACGGAAACATGGGTGACGCGAACAAGCTTTTAGCGGAATAAAGTACAATTCTTTCTTTATAACAATGCTTTGTAAAAATGTAAACTACGCGTCTGCGAACTCTCGAGTGTTGTCTTGAATCGTGCGAAAATGTGATTCGAAGTTATCGCGAAGATCAACAACAATATCGACGAAGCGTGTATTTGTTGATTTATTTATTTTTTTCTGTACCACAACAAAAAACGAGTGTGAACCTTGCATTTTCTACGAAACTTGTCTGTTTACTTTGGGTACTTTTGGGTATGAATGGTCAGGTGCAATCAACGCGCGAGAGGTTAGGTGAGCGGAAAACACTTGAAATTCATATCGTACGATAATTGAAAAAAAAAAAAAAAAGACATCCAACGAATCGTACGCGACTCTTGCGTAGTAGCGTCTCTGTTGAACGAAAATATTCTTTCCAATCTTTGAACATTTCTTTTATATGACGCATTCGCGTCGCTTCTCGCGAACGCAAAGAAAAAAAAAACAAAACTCTCGTACACACGTCGACCTGACAGCTCGCAATTTTGCGAAGCTATTTTGAACCCACGAAAATTATGATTATTATGCGTGAACGTTATCTAATTGGAGCGCGGTTCGATGTCGTGATAGCTTAAACACCCAAACGCGTTCACGAAAAAAATTCCATTAGCTTTGAATAATATTATTGAATAAATTTGTGATTTTTTTTTTTTTTTATTTTTTTTTCACTGGAATTGCGCGTTTGCAACGAATTACTCGACGACTCGTTGTTTAGTCGACGAATGTATCGCTGAATCTTCGTGTTTAAAATGGAGTACGGATTCAGACCGAGTTATTTGAAATGCAAGTAGAAATTGGTGTTTTGAAAGAGTCGCGTCGGAGGAAGGAGAAATAATGGATTTTATTTTCTGTGTCGCAGGTGGATTGAGTGGAACGAGTACAGGATGGTTTTCAGGATTAATACCGTCCGAACATGTGTCAGCCTTACCGGAGATTTTACCAGAATCGGAAGCGGATATCGCACTGAACGACGCAGCCGTAGCCACAGAAGTCGACAACAAAGTCAAGACGAAACTTCTCTCCATGTGGAACAATGTTAAATACGGTTTGTGTGAGCACTTTTATTCAGTTCAAACGCAATTGATTCGTCAGAATGGATATCGAGGAAAAAATGGTAGAAGAAAAAAAGTCCACAGAAAAAAATGGCCGAGAAAAAAAGATCGCGGGAAAAAATGGCTGAGAAAAAAAGGGCCGCGGAAAAAATGGTTGAGAAAAAAAGATTTGCAATTTTGAAAAATTTGCTCGTATGATTTTTTTTCGTCGGCGTTTTTTTCCCGGTAATTCTTCCCGGGCCTTTTTTTCCTCGGCGTTTTTCCCCGACAATTTTTTCCGCGTCCTTTTTTTCCTCGATGTTTTTTTCCACTGCCTTTTTTTCCTCGACGATTTTTCCCGCGGCCTTTTTTTTCTGGTCCCATAACAATTACACAAATAATCACAAATTTTGCAAAAGCAAAAAATGCATGAATAGTTTAAAAAATAAATATCTTAATCTTTTTTAACACATCGCAGGATGGGCGTCGAAGATAAAAACAAATTTCTCCAAGGAGTCGCCCGTGTGGCTTCTGGGATCATGTTATCACAAGAAACCGGAGGAATCACCGGAGCGAGCGTCGGAGGCTGTAGGATTAGATATGGAGACCGGAAGCGAAATATCTTTGGCGGTGGACGCGACAAATTTGGACGAAGGGATGGAGGGATTCAAGAGAGACTTCGTGTCTCGACTATGGTTGACATATAGAAAAGAATTTCCTATTCTAAATGGTTCGAGTTTCACGTCGGACTGCGGCTGGGGTTGTATGCTTCGCAGCGGACAAATGATGTTAGCACAGGCGCTTGTTTGTCATTTTCTCGGACGTGGCAAGTTGTCTCTTAAATTAATTTGTATTTTTTTTTTCCTTTTTTTTTCTTCCTCCTTCGCGTATCTTCCAATGTCGTCCGCCGTTAATCGTGGAACTTTTATTGATTTATTTATTTTTTCATCGACACGCAGATTGGCGGTGGAGGCCGGAACAGCCAATAGAAACGCATCAACAATACATGGAAGAGAACAAACATAGAATGATAATAAAGTGGTTCGGCGATCAACCGACGCCTCACTCGCCGTTGTCGATCCACAGTCTCGTTTCGCTCGGCGCTTCGACGGGCAAACGCGCCGGTGATTGGTACGGACCGGCATCGGTCGCTCATTTGCTCAGTCAGGCTGTGAAAATTGCCGCGAGCGGACACAACGAATTCGACAATTTGGCTGTTTACGTCGCCCAGGACTGCGCAGGTGTGACTCCACCGAGATAATTGAAAAAATACACAAAAAAAAAATTCCACTTTGACGATAGCAACTAATCGATTATATATTTCTTTCAGTTTATTTGGACGACGTGAGAAGTGCCTGCGAAACGGCGGACGGAGGTTGGCGATCTCTCGTGCTTCTGGTGCCTCTAAGATTAGGTGCCGATAAGCTGAATCCCGGTTATGCGCCTTGTCTCACCTCGTTACTCAGCCTCGACGTTTGCATCGGCGTTATCGGCGGTCGTCCTCGTCATTCGCTCTATTTCATTGGCTATCAAGAGGACAAATTGATTCATCTCGATCCGCACTATTGTCAAGAGGCTGTCGATGTCTGGAAGCAAAATTTTTCATTAGCAAGTTTTCACTGCGCATCGCCGAGAAAGATGTTACTGTCGAAGATGGATCCGAGCTGTTGCGTCGGTTTTTATCTTCACAATAAAAAGGCTTTTGATAGCTTTGTGAAAATAGTCGAACCCGTTAGTAGATACAATTAACATCAATCTTATAACATCGAATGGACTTAACTCATCTTTTTTTTTTTACTTTAATTCGAAATCTCAATGAATTACAGTTTTTGGTGCCACCGAATCAGAAGGTCGACTATCCGATGTTCCTATTTTGCGAGGGAAGCGGCGAAGATCTTCGTCGAGGATACGAAGTAGGTGAGGGTATGCTGACATCATCTACATCGGGTCTTGGATCCGATACTCTTGAGGACGAAACTCACTACGAGTGCGAAGAGTTTGAAGTCGTATGAGGCTGCGAAGCTTTTCCGTTTTAAATAGCTCGTGTACTTAAGGACTGGTGATATGGTCCGCCGAACTGACAAACGACAACTCTTAAACGCATCCCTCCCCCGCTAGTTTTGAATTATTTATTTGAAAAAAAAAAAAAAAAAAAAAATCGTAAATTTTGCGCGATTTATTCAACGAAATCAATTTTTTTTTTCTTTCGTCGCGATAATGCCGTTGGTGCCCTACTCATTCGATATTGAACGGTAACTGGCGCGTGAGGAGTTGAATTTATTATTAAAATTTACATCCTCTTTCCATGGATATTATTCCATGAAGATATTTTGAGAATAACGCTCGAGCGATCATTTTTTTCCTCGAGTCCGATACATCGGTACGAGCAAAGACTTGGAAAAAAAAAAAAAAAAAAAAAAAAAAAAAAAAAACGGTAGTTACGTTTCGATGAGTCTATCGTTGTTGGTCGCGCTGTATACCTTAATCTTCTTCGTGATCTCGAAATTTCAATGATTTCTATCATTTGTACGATTAAACATATTTATACATTGATTTAATTTAATTGTAGATATTTTTGAGTGGCGCGTCACTCGGTTCTAATTAACGTTTTCGTTTAGTCTGTTCTTCTTTATTTCTCGATAAATCTCACTTCACTGCGATAATGGTGCTCCGGCGGAGGCTCGCGTAGATCGCGAGGCAAATTTATAGACGCTCTGTAACTATAGCGATCGATCAATCTCCCAGCTACTCACTCGGTCTCTATACTTACCTTAAAAAAAAAAAAAAAAAAAAGAAAAAAAAAAGTGATGAAAGCTTAACGTTGTTGTAATAGTAGATTTGAATTACCCGTATCTCGAACTTTAACTCTGTACTGTAAATACTAGAAAAACAAAAAGAAAAAAAGAAAAAAAAAAAACGTTCAGTCGTGAATAGTTTTTAGTATGTCTCCGCGCGGAGAGACATGTACGCGTAGAAAACTTAATCTCTGAAAGTCTCTAAGTTATTTATTTATTATCGAAAAGAATTTAAAAAAATAAAAATAAAAAAATAAAGTAACGTCATCCCTCATAATCATGAAGTTGTTATCGTGCGCCCAATGTGTCCCATTCATCATTGTCATCATCATTATTGAATGTTTCTTGGACGTGATATTAATACGATACGTGAAAGATACGCGCGTCGACGTGCAAAGGCGAAAAACGCATTGGGTCAGCGGAAAGTTGTAAGTTAGCCTGTTGGACGATAGTTTTACCTCGAAGCAGGGAATTCATTTTCCGTTGTGTAACGGGAAACTTCGTCAGTGAGAATAAAAAAAAAATGAACATGAATCATAATAAAAATACGTACGATTTTATTATTGTATCCCATTGTCTTTTTTTTTGTTTTTTTTTTAAGTTTTTCTCGTGTAATTATCGATATCTTTCATTTGGTATCGTTTTTCTTTTTAATTGTACAAAACTTAAAGTCTCATATTTGTCTATAAAACTTCGAACGCTATCTACGAAAACTCGTCGTTCCGTCGTCGACGAACGACATTTTTGATATTACGAGTGCGAAGACAGCAAATTAATTTCAATCGACTTTAGATCGCGTCGATTTTTGTCGCGTTTAATTACAAATCCTTTTGCATCTTTGTATTTTATCTAACTGTAGGCGTATCATTATTGATATTTCGTTGTTTCTTCATATATATCGCTCCAGACATTCTTTGATATGCGGCCACATTTCGGCTGTCGTGTTGCCACGAAATTCCTTAAGCATTCCTATATCGCGGTAGTATGTTATCACCGGTTCGGTTTTTGTTGCGTAATCTTGAAGTCTCTTCTTCACTACTTCCGGTTTGTCGTCCGTTCGCTGCGTCAAAGGTTCGCCGGTAACGTCGTCTCTACCCTGCGATACGAAACATCGAGGAATTCGAAGAAATTATGAAAAACAGAAATTTATCGATCGATTAATTGCGCAAATTTTCGGAAAAGGTAACATTACAAATTGATCATTTCCGGTTTTTTTCGTATTTTTCTTACTTCATCATGGATAATAAATAACTTTCGTAATAATTACAATGTTGTTTTTTTATTGTTATTATTATACTCACCGCTTCTTTCGGATCATTGAACCCAATATTGTACACTCTACCGCTCGGCAGATGAACCCATCTGTTTTTCACTCGATCGAGTATAATAGAGTGCGGTACGATCAGATTTAAAACAAGATTAACCGGATGACTAACTTGAAGCTTCTCTGCTTGCTTCAAAGTTCTCGGGAATCCTGTACGCGGGCCAAATAATTCGTCAATTGCATCGCAAAGTTACTTTATTTATCTCTCACACCGCCGTTGTGTGTGTTTGCTGCGACAGGTTCACGGCTATTTTGTTTTTAGTGTCAGGGTCGTTATTGCGAACTTTGACTCACCATCGAGTAACCAACTCCTATCGCCGGCCGCTTCGATTTCTTTTCCGATAAGCGATATCATCGTCTCGTCCGGTACGTATCTACCTTCCTCCATGTATTTTTTCACTTCTTTACCAAGTTCTGTTCGAAATAATAACAATAATTCGAAATTACGAATATTCCGTAATAAAACAATCGATCGAACCAACTTTTTTTTAATCGATGATCGTTTATTTACGAAAAAAACAAAATGGCGATTCAAATAAAAACTATTCGTATATAATTCGGGCTCTCATCGCGGCATAAATTATATAATTGTTCGCAATATTTTATATAATGTTTGTATCGAGTGACGAAGTCCGTTCTATCGTCAAATATGTTATATGTTCGAATCGATTATAAAAAGTACAGATAGAACAGTGAACTCTTGTTCTGCGCGCCCTTCCATGCAATCAATAAATTTCCGACTCTATATATTCAACTACGAGAAATTAATTCATCGTGCCATATAATATTTCGATAAGTATTACGAAACATACCGGTGTTGTTGGTCACGTGAAAACGTAGCTTATCGCCGCTAGAAATATGCGTAACCCCAAAGGTATTAACGATCTTTGATGAAACTGTGCCCTTTCCCGATGCCGGAGCGCCCAGGATGACGGCCCTGAAGGCCGTGGCCTTCGCTAAGCACGTGGATACTTTGACCATTTAGCTTGTCTGCACGTTCAACTATGATAATTTACTATAGATATATATCTATATCTATGTACACAAAGCGATACACTATTCGTAGCGTAACTAGCGTTGTTCGAGATCCACGCGTGTGCAGTCTCCACCGCTTTGTTCGGACGAAATTCGCTGCGCTACTAATCTTTCTCGAGCAGACAAAATATACTAATATCGTTTCTGCAAGTCCCCGCGCACACGTACATTAAATTGAAACGCGTGTATTCTCGACCTTCGACCCTTGATTATCAACGTTCAATCGACCAACCGCCTGCCGGGAGCACCGGCACTGCACTGCACAAAATAAGAGACAATTGTAAAGCTGACTAACACTCCGATAAACTAGCATTCCGTACGCACGTGTGACGCAAGCTCACTACGGCCTTTCGCAATGAATAGGGATTCGCGCCAAATCGACTAGTTATGAGCTATAGGAGGAAATTATAATTCATTCGCGAGGGAGGATAGCCTCGGATGATACGTATTACCGGAAGTTTCGATGCACATGCACCGAAGTTTTAACGGAAAAAAGTTCGATTATAATCTTTTATAACACGATACGAATGGAACAAAAAAATACATTCGATCGAAACTGCGCGCGTTAATTCGCGAGTCTCCGAAAATAAAATTCTCACGATATTCGTTTGATTATTTTTTTTTCAAAATGCATCTTGTAGTCACCGGAAGTTTCGATGCACATGTACCGAAGTTTTAGCGGAAAAAAATTTGTTTATAATCTTCCGTAACACGATACGAATGGAACAAAAAAAATACATTCGATCGAAATTGCGCGCGATAATTCGCGAGTCTCCGAAAATAAAATTCTCACAATATTCGTTTGATTATTTTTATTTCAACATTAATCTTGTAGTTATCTCAGTATTTTTATAGAATAGGAACAATTAAATCTCAATAATTTTTTTTATTGACAAAGTAGCACTTTATTCATATGAAAAAGTAATACAACATAAGGAACCGTTCTCGTCTCTCCATCGAAGATCCAGTCCTTTTTTTTTTTATTATTATTATTATTAAAAATGCGCTTACGACGATAATTAGAAGGCCTCCGTATCGGGATACTGCGTTTTGATGCACAAATCGGCGATACATTCCGACGAGATCTCGTGTCTCGTGTCTTATTTATTTTACGCGGTTCTTTGTCGCGTTCTCGCAATCGACGAAGAGCCGCGACGGAATGTACGACGGAAAGGATATTTTATCCGGATACGGTACGACGATGGAAATTGTTAACGCGCTTCTAAAATATATGTAGACCTCTGTTTATCCTACGTGGTGTGTCTGTGTGTTTACGATACCTATGATTCTTCGTCTCCCCGCCGACAATAGAATTGTTGTGTTCGTACGACAGAGATTTTTACACATTCGTTTGTTTCTTTATTTACTTTGCTTTCTTCTTCTTTTTTTTTTTTTCTTTTTTTTTTTTGCTCTTTCGCTCAATGTTGGCCCCGCACTCCCCGATCCACCCGATGATATATATTTATATATATTTCATAATCGACGAAGTACAAAGCTTTAGGAAAAAAGCTTAAACTTTCTGTGACAAGCCTAATGCTACCTTAGGCTACAATAGTTAGGCTGTAAAACGTGAATTGCGTCGATAGCTTCGAAAAAAAAAAAAAAAAAAAAAAAAAACAGAAAAAATCTTATCACGTAATTCAACGGAATAAATAACCCAAAAAAAAAATAATTTCAATAGTGATCCATGCGCCGCATTATTCGGACAAACAAAACAATCAGCGAACAAGAAACGAGGGCTCAGCGAAGAAGAAAAAAAAAAAAAAAACAATTTCTTTCGGTGATTATTGCGATGATTGTAGACTGGCGAACGATTGCGTTCGATCCGCCAGCGTTACTCCTTTTTTTCCTTTTTTTTTTTCATTTTCTCTTAACAGAGAATAAAATCAATGCATACGCGAGGCGAATGTGGTGTTTTTCGTGTTACGACAGTGCTATACCGAGGGTGGTACAGGGAGTGGTTTGATAATGTTTACCAGAGCTCCCCGTCCTTTTCCTTCGCTGGAACTTCGATCACTCGCGGTTTGTCAATTATTCTTGCGGTTCTATTGCCTTTTTCCACTATACCGATTATCCACGCTTGATAACCTTCCTGCTTCTCGATGTCTTTGCAGTACGCTGCGGCCTAAAAAAAAAAAAAAAGAAAACGATAAATTCCATTTGTAAGAAAAAAAAAAAAAAAATGACGATTTTGCGAATCCTAAAATGTAAATCAAACTTTACCTGTTCGCGCGGAAGACATATGAGAAGCCCACCGCTCGTCTCCGCCGAATGTCCTTGTAATAGTTGGAACATATTACCGCAAGCTTTAGCCACCGCTGCCATCTTCGCGATAACCGGTAGATTGTGAATGACGAATGATACTTCATTTTTCTGATGTTTAGCGAGATTTTGCGCGTGTCCCAGAAGACCGAAACCCGTTACGTCGGTCGCACCATGAGCATTGTATTTATGCATCAGACGCGCAGCTGTAAAATTGACGATTCAAATTTGTTAGTTAAATTGCGCTGTATAATAGAAAAGTATAATAGTGTTACATAATCGTAACATAAACGGTTACCGGTCTTCGTACCTATTCTGTTGAGCCTCGCCATGCTGTCCATCGCTCGTTGATAAGCTTTTCCAACGTCGTCTTCGCTAACTACGAGTTTTATTCTGTTCCAACGGTCCGGTTGATCGAGCCATTGATGCGCGTTTACGGCTACTTGAGTACCCAGAGGTTTCGTCAATACGAGAACGTCGCCTACCACAGCATTATCCGGTCTGTAAGATGTCGAATAAATTTATGGATTGAGAAATCCGTTGTTTTGCTTCTGCGTAATTTTTTTTTTTTTTTTTTTTTTTTTTTACGCATTATGGATTATGGCAAAGTAATTTGTGAAATTTACATACACAATGTATTCGTTCGGCTGACAAACGGTGGAAGCGACTCCACCTATAGTACACCATGGATTTACGACCGTTTGCCCACCGGTCACCGTTGTACCCGCTTCGATCGCAGAGTCTTTAAAGCCTCTCATTATCAACGGAACAACAACGTCTCGTTCCTTCTCCGTCATCTTTGTACTTACGCCGAGCAACATAAGCATATTGTCACATTCTGTGACTCCCATAGCGTACAAGTCGCTTATCACGTTGGCGCACGCGATTTTTCCTGTAAAACATATCTCGAACCGTCGTTTTAATGCTTATAGAACAGCGATGGAAAGAAACTAATTTTCTAATTGCTTTTTAAAAATTCCGATTAATTATTTTTACCGTTAAAATAAATAATATATATGACAAATTTTTTTGATATCTCAGTGTTATTATTAATAAAACGAATTGAATTAATGTTAAGTCGATTTGCTACGATCATTTGGTAAAAGTAATTTAGAAAGTAAATTTCGAACGTCTTTATCGTTTATCGAACTTTTTTGGATAAATTTGATATAATTTTTTCGTTATTTCTGCATCGACGATTTGCCGTTTTTCTTACCCATCATATAAGGATCGTCGACTAAGGGATAGAAAAAATCGGTTGTTTGCACCAAACTGAGACCGCCGTGTCTCAGGGGAGTCACAGAGGAATCCATGCCAATGCCTGCAATAATATCGATAAATTAGTTACAAAAGATCGTTATATTTACTTTTTTTTTAATTTCTATTCTGTTTGTTGAAACAAAACTTTTTTTCACAATTTTTTTTTATTAATAATATCTCAATATTCATAACTATATATGCAGTCCATTTTTCTTAAAGGTTTATCAATTATTATATACCAAAAAAAAATATATATATATATAATTGAATCCCTTTATTATTGTAGAAAAATGTTTGCGAAACTACAATTCAAAATATCCCGATAAGCAAAAATTAACAAAAAAAAATAATTGTTTTGTTAATTTTTGAAAAAAAATCCGAATCCGAATCTTTGAATTTATCAAAATTCAAAGATTTTCGGTTTTCTCGAATAAAAAAAACAGTCCACTAATAGGAACAGAACAATAGATAATGTCGGGGGAATTGAGAACCACTGCATCGGCGCTTTAGAGGGAATAAAATAAGGCGGGAGGAGACAACGTGTCGGCCATTGCCGCAGAAGCGGCTTTGCTTAACACGGTGCCCTGTGCACAGTCGGTGCCGGCATTGTGAGATTTTTTCCGAAAAAGAATTTTCGTTTTACGACGTAGGCGATCAGAGATACGCGGCTCGTAGTATCGTAAAGCAAAACTTTACAAAAAAAAAGACGGCAGCGCGATGTATATATTCCGAAGAATTATGAAAAACGCGAAAAGTATTTTTGTTTTCGTGAAAAAGTAAAAAAAAAAAAAAGAAAAATACACTTACCGATACGCGGTATAGCCATATGCATAAAGTGGGCATGTTCATGATCCTGAGCGCTACCGTCGTCGGCTTGTAATCCCTCCAGGAGTTTCCCAAGAACCTCCTGGGGGACTTTACACCCTCATCCTTTTAGATCGGCAAACCGCGTAAGTCGGAAAGTCGCATCGAGATCATGCGCCACCGGATCGAATGGCCTGCGTAAAGCAAGGGCATTAGGATTGCCACCGAGTTCCAATTGTCCCATGGACAGGGCGTCCTGTGATACCGGGGTTCCCTGAAGTTCGGCCATCTTGTAAGTTTAGACTATTGCTCTCAACGCTAACAAGCCGGTTTACCACCACCGCCGCCGCTGCTCTATCTCTGTATTATACACCGACGAAATCCTGCGAAATTTTATTTTTGAAACTTAAAAAAAAATATCTTCGTATGTCGTATACAGCATCGTCAACGATGACGAAAACTTCGATGTTTTTTTTTGTTTTTTCGAAATTCTTCAACGCGTCACAATCGTTCGGTTTATTATATCCAATATATCTCGCGTCTCGAACTCACCTCTACGATAACAACGTTCAACGCCGCGAACAGACAGCCACTGGCGGTTGGTCGGGTCAACGGGGGCACGTAGAGGCGCACGAAGACGCCACGAACTCACAGCGAACGAGAAATATATACCGACTCACCGGCGTCGACTTGCCGGGATCGTACGTTCGAACAAAATGGACGTTTTTTCGTAATGCTCCCACGGCGTTGGGAACGAACGGCTCGGGGCTTTGAGAGATTCGTTGTTTGCCCCCTACCAATGCCATTGGGCCTCTTTCATTCGTTAGTTCGAATTCGAGCGTGCGTAGTGCAATAATGAAGTCAGTAACGTTCGAAACAAACTCGGAACCTCGCGACTATACTGCTTTTATCATTTTCAATTTTTCGGTCTTTATTTTCACGAATTTTAGCGTCATGGACTTTTGAGGCGAAATCCATTATATTGTAATCAGCAATTTTTTTTTATTCTTCAAAGATTAATATCGATTAAGATTTTCATTTCGGGGGTATGCGCGATGCCGTCGATCGAGTTGAGTATAGTATACTTTGGCGAATCGACGCAAATCCTCCCCACCATAGCACAGCGTTGAAGGCTCACCTCGTTCTAAGATTCGACAGAGATTCTCAACGTGATTTGCCATTTGATAAAATACACTTGTATGCACGACATATACATCGACTATCACGGATTTATTTTTTATTCCTACGCCACGAAACCTGTAGCAACAACGCGCGTAATTCATGCTGCTGAACGAAATTTTAATAAAATAACATTATTCTAAAAACCTGCAAATCGGAAATAAGATTTCGCGTTGGTTACTTGACTTAATATTTGAGAGAACGAGTTATATTGCATAAACTTTGCGCGACTCGTAACTCTTGGAATGCAGAATTCTTCGTTGGTGTTTCTTATTGTTCTGTAAGCGACATATAGATTTTTCCCGCGTAAAAGCTAGCTACGCTATCATCGTCGAAAGTTCATGTAGGTATATCGGCTCTTATCAAAATGTGCCTAGACAGCTGCGTGACGCGATAATTTGATAGAAAACATTCTTGGAAAACATATGGTTGAGTTTATAACAAAGAGACCAGAGGCACAGTGTCTGCTGCATTACGCATGTATATATATGTATGAAAAAGATTCCCCGAATTGTTTCTCCAAATTATTATACAATTCTACCTAACGAAGTCCTGCCGGAATGATAATTATGTACTTGAGTTTCAATAATTTAGCGATCATTTTTTATTCGTTAATTATTTGATGACGAAGATCGATTAGCTTTAAAGTTCAAGGGCCAGAACGGTGAGTTTCACGGTTCAGTCACGGATGGATATTATAAGGACACACAATAATAATAATAATATGAGTGCATAACTTCGCCGTCCGAACGCTAGATGGCTTTTCGACGCGAGTTTCTCGCAACTGAAACTGTGCCGGAGTTGGCATAAAGTATCGGGAAAAAGCGTTCATCGTTACTCTGGTTTCCCTTCAACACACGCATAAATCTTTCGCCTTTTACTAAAGATTTCCGTGGAGGGGAACAACTGATGAGTCTATATACCAATTTTTTGTGTGCCCGGCGAAAGCTGGGTCGTGAATTCAACCAAACATAATCTTTTTTTTTGTATACGAAATTATTACAGTAACCTATTACGAGCTCCGAAGATCGCGAAATATTTCGGTCGTTCACGGAGCTATCTCTTCAACGGCCGGAACCACTTTAAGAGGAGTTCTGAAACCCTGTCGAGTGCGAGAGCGATAGTGTGATCCGCGCTTACGGCGGAGCGAGAGAGAGGCACTCGGTAACGTGGAGTTCACCTCCTCTTAAATTGTATCAGATCGGTGCACCGTAACACTCCTGCATAAACGAAGGCGCCGACCCGTTACTGCAGAAAAGCCTGCAGAGTTCCGTTCGTCGTTAATCAGTAATAAAGGGGTTAATAACAATCTTCCAAGTGTAGATACACTTTTCTGCTCGTGCATGATAAATACGACCTTCGCTTGGAAGTCCAATTTAAAGTACAATGAAATGATGAGCCGAAGAGTAAAAAAAAAATGCAGCAGAGTACAACTAGTGTATTCGTGTTAACCTCACTTTCGCGAAATATTAACGAAGTTTCAACGCAGCAGGATAATTAACGAATAAAAAAATACATCATATGAAAAATAATTTTTATAATTCAATATAATTTTCGTCATTCCCCGAGTAAATCAGAGACATTTTAAAGCTTTAATTACATTTTTGTTTTTTTTTTAATTCTAGCTATTCCACGCAAACAATCGACTTTCGTCAATGATAAAAATATTGTAGTAGACAATATAGGTTTCTCTTTTTTTTTTTTTTTTTTAGCTCAATACATAATTATATTCCATACGGTAGTAGATAAATACATCGCTCTGGTAGTTAGAGTTACAAAAATTCATTTTATCCTCTCGTAACAATAGCGTGAACAGAATTTTTTTGTTTTTTGTTTTTTTCTTCTCAGTTTGGTAACCATTTTTGATATCGTCAATGATTAACAAAGATCAGGAACAATGACCTGGGAATGTTGTGAAAGTTTTAGAAGTCGATAGCCTTTGGACGCGTCTTGATGTATACGTATGCAGCAATAAGAACAAACACAGCGGCCAGCGTTGGTAGAACTACCGTGAAGACTCGCTGTTTGTTCTCCATAAATTCCTTCTTGCGCTCTTTCTTCTGCTTGTTGGTTTCTTTCGTCTTACCCTTTAATTGACGCATTGCTCTGTCCTGAGAATAAACGCATTAACTATGGAAAACAATTTTTTTTTTTTTTTCTTTTAGTTGTCAGTGATATTTTTTTCACTTATTAATTTCAGTATTCTTCATTACTTATTTTTAACTAATGTAAAGAATTTTTGCTCGAAGTTAATATCATTCGTTTATTTGGACAAACTACGGACTATGAGTTAAAAAAAAAAAGAAGAAAACCACTGCCCCGTGTAAAATAGCAGGGATATACGTCGTCAATGATGTGATTTATTAAGGCAAATTGTTTTCAATTAACTACATTGACCCGTTCATTTGAACAATTGAACATCTGTTATTTTTCGATGTTTTACATTAATCGCGACAGTGTCGCTAATTCTTTGAGGTTGTCGATTATTCAATTAAAAACAATAAGTCTCATCATTACCAATAGACGGTGCAACGGACAAGTGTTTTATAAATATTTACCTATTGTCGCAATTGCGGATGTCCAATGAAAAGTTAATGTCGAAGATTGACAGCGTGGATTTACACTGCACGGTGAACAATCTGGAGCAAAATTGTGACACGTAAGCGGAGAAGTTCCGAGAGAGATACGACGGCGACGTCACCTGTGGAATGAATATATCTACGGTTTCGATATATATCGAACGTCACATTATATGCGTGCGATATATAGATGTTTTTTTTAATAATCAACGTATTTCGCTTCTGTAACACTGGGGGAGCCTCTTCTGCGGCGTCGAATTTTTGAAAATACTTTCGGTCAAACTGACACAAACCCCGTTGGCAAGTGCCGGCGAGTATACACCCAAGCAAGAAAATTTATCATCGGAATTTGATAAATTAACTTGTTTGATATTACTGCAAGTTTTTTGGATTTTTAAAAAAACCCTCGGCGTTGGCAACAGTCGAGTTTGATCGAAAAGTTCTACCCATCAGAATAAAATTCGTTACTTTACCAAAGCCGTAGTTTATTTATATTTTATACACGAATGAATTGTTAATAATTAAATATAAAAAAAATAATAAACATGTTAACATGTAACATTATTCGAACTGCACGTATCTTTTGCCTACAATAATGAATTTGACAAAAGATGGAAAAGATGGACAAAAGATGAATTTGACAAATGAATCGTACAAAAGATGGAAGAAATGTTGTTTTCAAACTATAGTTAGCGCGTTTTATGAATACAAGAGTTAAACAATAACGCTGAGCAAAAATTTTCTAAAATACTTCAAAGAGACAAGCGCGTAACTTTCAACAACTCTTACTGCTCAGTAAACCAAACACAGTCGGTTTTCTGCACGTGTTTCACTATAAATGTACCGTCATTGCAAGATGTCGGCTGGAAAATATTTTCGCCAAAGCTTTATCGGCTACTTACTAATAAAGCTTTCGTTTATTTGCTTCATTTGACGGCACGTTGCTTTCACATCTCGGCTAACCAAATATTCGCGCAACAGTCCGCTCGGTCCTTTTAATTTTCGCGCGTTTGATACGGTTGGAGAATTACACGAGAGTTTTTTTTTTTCTAAGTGTAGGGGCACGCTGTTTTTTACACTGTGGCACTTCTTGAATCCGGCACAGCGCCCTTTCGATGCCAATATGGCGCTAGGCGATAACTCGATTTCTTTTATTGAACAAAAAAAAAATACGATTCTGCGTTACGTTAATTAATTTAGGAAGCTCTCGCATTCGTACATAGAGTTAATATTACAATACCGCCCGTTACGGGCTCGTTGGAGAGGAATTATGTATATATCACACGTACGAGAGCGCACGGGTTGAACCGAGCGTCGACCTAGTATTCTATTTACTTTCATTTTTGTACAATACAATCAATTTTAATGAACAAATTCGTTTGCATCATTTGACATAAACGATAATTAACGATGGATCCGCGAATACACAGAAGATCGGACGGGGACGACGATACGACGATCGAACAAACCTCAAAATTTCCCTCTGTCACATCCGATGCGACAAATTCTCAAGTACGAACGAACGATTGAACGATTTTTCGATATTTTTTTTTTCGTAACATTCGTCGATATTCACGGATTACAGATCGTCGAGTGGTTGAACGAGGCAACGATAAGCACCAGCGAATCCGTGAAAGTTACAAACTTGTCGAAGGTTCACGAGATTCTGTTGAATAAGGAGACACACTTGCTGGATCTTTACCTCGACGAAACGCTCCAATTTTCTTTGGATAGATTCGCCGATGTTAGGAAATTGATAACAGGTTTTATCGAGGAAGCAGGGTACGTTCCACAAACTTTGCTCCATCAATTTATTATTTTTTATTTTTTGCAATAATTTTGTGTTTTTTTTTTTTATTGTAGCGTTAAACATCCCGAAACTATACCACGTACCGTGCAAACATTGTCGAGATTAGTTGGCGACGATGCGCCGGCTGTTGCGAAACGAGCACTCAGAGCCAGCGGCAGAATTCTTAGATCCGCCCTGACGTGGGTGGCAAGCGTTCCGCTGGTTACTCCGGAGATGGAAACAGCTTGGGGACAACTCAGTAGTCTCAAAGTTCAAATTATCAATATGATAGACAGCGACAACGATGGGTAATTAAAAAAAAAAAAACATTGTATACTTACATTATTTCATTATATAAATTGATAATAACAATGAATTAATATTAAAAATATTATTAGTCATTTCTTTTTTATATATTGTAATATACATATATATTATTTTATATATTTTTTTCTACTTCAAGAAAATTAATTGAAAGTAAATTACAGAATTCGTACGCAAGCCGTGAAATTTCTAGAAGGCGTGGTGCTTCTTCAGACATATCCGGATCCCGAAACGCCAAAAAAACCGGACGATTTTTCTCTGGAGGACGTGCCTCTGACGTTGAAAATTGCCCGACGACGAAAGCTCGAGGAGGAAGCTAATCACGTTATGGATCTGTTGATTAAATTTCACGGTTCTCCTCACGTCTCCAGCGTGAATTTGATGGCGTGTATGGGATCGCTGGCGCTTATCGCAAAAATGAGACCTCAGTTTATGCCCGGAGTTATACAGGGTACGATCGATTTTATTATTGCGCCGATTAAAATTTATTGAAAAAAAAAAAAAAAAAAAAAAAAAAAATCGATTGCCGAGAAAATAGCATTTTTTTAATCATTCAGATTGGTATTAATTTCGTTTTCCACAGCTTTGCAAAAGCTGCAAAACGATTTGCCGCCGACGCTATCGGATTCTCAAGTGACGAGCGTCCAGAAACAACTGAAATTGATACTCTTGGGATTGTTGAAACATCCGGCGAGCATAGAATTTGCGTCGACGATGGCGAAGCAGTTGACGCAACTTGGAGCGAAGGAACAAGACATCCTGAAGGCTTATCCGAAAAACGAGGACATTCGACGCTTGAAGAAACGCCAACAAGAGATGGCCGCGGCGAGCGCGGCGAAGAGAGCGAAACTCGAGACATTCGTACCGGTCGAAGATCCAGAACCGATGCCGACACCTGTTCCTCCGCCGAAACCTCCCGAATTAATCGAACTCTCCGAAAGTTTCATCGCTGAGAGACTCAGCGTGGAAATCGCTACGGAACTAGTGATGGATAGCATGGTATTCATTTTTTTTTTTTTTTTCATTGTCCAACATGTCTACGAATTTTTTGGAGTTTTAGATATTTTTCAACGGCTTCGGTTTAATATCAATTGAATATAAAAATATCAATTATTCAACAGGCGTGGGTACCGGACTCGATGACGACGATATTTCAACGAGAATATCAACCGAACGCGACGGCGGACATAAGCGTCCAGCGACAAATGATCGGAAAGCTTCTGTCGGCTCAGATAAAACAAGCGAAAGCCAAACGAACGAAGAAAGATTCCAAAGAGGAGGACGCGATAATGGAAGATTTGATACAAAATCCAACGATCACGGTGGCGGAGGCGAAGAGAGAGCGAAAGCGTGAAAAAGATCGCGAAAAGGAGAAGGAGGCGAAAGCGTCGCTCGAGGCACACGAAAAATCGCTCGTCAAGGCGCGCAATCGGTTGAAAGCATTGAAATTATCGGAGATCACGAAACCACTGCCGAGAGAGACAAAGGAGAAAATGCTCCTTATGGCGGTTAATAGAATCTTAAGATCGGAGAAAAGCGCCGTTCACGGTGGCGTTGCGACCGTAAGATCGAAGATCCTTACGACATTGGCGGCGACTTTTAATCCTTACATCAAAGAAGCTGTTTTGCGATACATAACCGACGACATGAGAACTCGATTGGATCTCGCGCTCGGTTGGCTTTACGAGGAATTCGCATTGTTGCGCGGATTTCAGAGACGAACAACGCTGTCCTCGACGCCGAAAGAAGCGCCGCATCAGTCGTATAATTTTCTTTTATGCACATTAGTATCGGCGATTGATTTGATACCGGGAAAAGATCGGGATCCCCTCTTGTCGAGGTGAGTGATGTGAAAAAAAATTTCAACAATTCTTTGCAATTTTATTTTTTTTATTTATATTTATATTTTTTTATTTATTTTTTTTTTATTTATATTTATTTTTATTTATTTTATTTTTTTATTTATATTTTTCGTAATTTATTTTTGAAGGCTGTATCTCGAAGCGCCGATGATGACCGACGACGCAGTTGAGGCCTTAAAAATGGTATCGTCCGACGAAACACGGGGACTCGCGCCGCTTCAACTTCTCAAAGAAATGATCATAAGGAGACCGTCGAAGCAATTAAATTTCGTAAACGTTCTACTGTGCCATACTGGACACGAGAAAGCTGTGGTAAGCAACGGGAATTTATGATTCGGTAACACAAAAAAATATTGATTTTGATATTGATATTGATATCGACATTTACTAAGGAATTTCTTTTACAAAAAAAAAAAAATAAAAATAGTAAACTTTGACCAATGAATACTTAGTAATTAGTCGCATGTGCTCTATTTTCTTTTGGCTTTTCTCGATATCTTAATATTATTATATCGATAATATTCGCAGATAAGAGACGTGGCGATAGAGTTAGTTGTCCAACTTTACGCTCGTCCGGATCACAGAAAATTCATCGAGGATTACGCGGTCTTTTATTTGGGATTTTTGAGACTACAAAATCCCCATGAAATTCTCTTCGGACAGGACAGAGGAAGACCGCAGGTCGAGGATCAATGGACCGAATCGACGACGAGAGCGTGTTTAGGACTTTATTTAGCACTTCTCACGGAACATCAGGATCTCATTCACGAGTGAGTCGACCGGCTATCGATCGGCTATTCAATCTTCCGATCGTTCGGTATTTTTTATCATTTATTGTTTTATTTTTTTAATAGACTCGCGCGAGTCTATACATCGATGGGTGCAGATGTGAAAAGGATAGTTCTGAGGCTCGTGGAAGGTCCGGTGCGATCTCTCGGTATGGCGAGTCCGCAGCTTCTCGCTCTTGTAGAAAATTGTCCGAAGGGTGCCGAAACTTTGGTTACGAGAATTATTCACATTCTCACCGAGAAATGTGAGTTTTTCACCATTTCGTTTATTAAAATCTGCTGCATTCGGCAACAAAAATATATCGAGAAATTAACACCTTTTTTTTTTTTTTTTTTTCTTACAGCCGCGCCGAGCGCGGAACTGGTAGCAAGAGTTCGCGAACTCTACCAAACGAGAGTATCCGATGTGAGATTTCTTATACCGGTACTGAATGGATTGACGAAGAAGGAAGTTATAGCCGCATTGCCTAAACTCATTAAACTTAATCCGATTGTCGTGAAAGAAGTTTTCAATAGATTACTCGGTACTCATAACAATGAGGGCGCAGTACCGCATACTTCGCCGGTTACACCCGCGGAATTGTTGATCGCTCTTCATAACATTGACTCGACGAAAGCTGAATTAAAGACCGTAATAAAAGGTATGAAACTTGTAGAAGAAAATTCCAATATTAACGATATTTTGATTATTATTTTTTTTTTTTTTGCAATATTCTACGTTGTCGATTTTTTTCTGTTGCTTTCGTTGCTTGACTTCCGGTTTTTATATCTCAGTTTTTTTATGGCGGCAGTGACGTTAAAAACTCATCGAAAAAAATCGATTGTTTCATTCGTTTCTTCGTTTATACATATTTATTAATTGACGCAATTATCGATTCGCGAAAATGTTAAGATCCCCTCTAAGGTCCATAATAGAGATTTTGTTTCGATAAAACGTAAAATGCTCCGCAAATTATTTATATAGTATAATAGACTTCAACACAAAATTATGTGTAAAAAAATAATCGTGAAAATTGTTAATTTTCGCAGCAACATCGTTATGTTTCGCCGAGAAACAGGCGTTCACGCAGGAAACATTGGCCGTCGTAATGCAGCATCTGATGGATATGAATCCTCTGCCAACATTGCTGATGCGCACAGTGATTCAAAGTCTCTCCCTGTATCCGAGATTAAGCGGATTTGTGATGAATATACTGCAGCGATTGATTCTAAAACAAGTATGGAAAACGCCGAAGGTTTGGGAAGGTTTCGTTAAGTGTTGCGAACGTACGCAGCCGCAGAGCTTTCAAGTGGTTTTGCAACTACCGCCGGCACAGTTAGCCGAAGCTTTGAAAATGGCACCGGCATTGAAAGCGCCACTGTTGGCGCACGTTGATTCCTTCGCGGATAATCAGGTATTACTTCATCGACCGTAATTCCAATAATCTTTCATTAATCTTTCGATCGTTAATGGCTAACAAAATCAATTAATAAAAATCCACAGAAGGCGCACATACCGCAATCTATAATGGACGTTATTCGCGGAAGACCTATCGATATGCACGACGATTTTGATATTGTGAGTCAATAAACAACGAAAATAAAAAAAAATGTGTTGAAAATAATAAAATGCACGATTAACGATGTTTTTTTTCGCATTTCCAGGCCCCACCGGGAGATTATATGGTGGAACCGAAACAAGAATTGATGGAAGTCGACCTTTCAGAACCCGCGCCCCCCGGTTTAGACTAATGAATTAAACGCGCGATCGATGTTCATTTCTGTTAATGGTTATACTTTTTTTTTTTATACTCCATGTGGGAATATTTACAACAGATGAATCAGCGTTAAGGGAGCGAATTTAATAGATTTACCAACAGGACAACGCCTCGTTATTTTTTCTTTTTTTTCTTGTTGTTGTAATCAACATTCTCCTATGCAATACTTATGAAAATGTCCTTTATTTTTAATCATTTAACTTAAACACTCATCGCACAAGAATCGTACAAGGAGATTGTTATTTTTTTTTAGTATAAAGTATAGAAAATATATTCCTATCGCGGTGAGCACAGATTTAGCAGTCGGGCTATTAATTTTGTTTTTTTAGTAACGAAATATCGTTTGTCAACCAAAGTCGACACCCGTGTCCAGTAGATCGCGCAGCATGAAGGAAGCTTTCTTCGGAAGAATTCTGCAAATGGTAAATAGACGTTAGAAAAGTGATATTCGACTCGAAGAAATATTGTTTTATTGATAAATTATCGTACCTAAGTACGTGACCGAGATATAGAAGATAACCGGGAACGCTAAATTCAGCGTAATTCCGTCGTACACCGTCCAAGATTTTCTTAGCCGCGTCCGTCGCTGGCATTGTACCGAAGTAACTCGGTATTCTGCAACATCGAGAATCGAAATTACTCTCCAATATTTAAAATTTTCGAAGATCGGGATAATTTGAGAATCAATAGAGGCGATTACCTCAACCGAATATCTTTCGCTGCTTCGGCTCCGACAATGAATGGATACACGTGTACCAATGTTATTATAATGTTGCTATTCGAATGCCGGAATTCGGTGTGCAGAGACTCCGCGAATCCTTGAACGGCGAATTGCGCTGTAGAAATAGGAACGCGACCTCCGCTACTCGCACCACCCGAGAGTCCAGCCACAGACGACAACGCGACTATGTGCCCTCTTCCGGCTCGTTGCATTCCTGGCAAAACCGAATCCAAGAGCTGATTTTTAAAAAATCATATTTTCGTTAAAAATCAATTTTGAGTTATGAACGAAATTAAATTTTCTTTTTTTTTCTTTTTTATAATAAAATCTTTACGCTCACCCAAAAGTGACTGAGTACCGAGACTTCCATGGTTTTTCTCACTTCCGGTACATCCTGAATGAGGGCACGCGGACTCGGTACGCCGCAACAATGAAATACCATCGTCACATCGCCCATTTCAATTTTTATCCCCTCAACCGTTCTCGTCACCTGAACAGTCCTTATTTTGGATTTAGTTTGAGTAAAAGTATTTTTTTTTTTTTTAATTTTATTGTTAATTGATTTAAAAAATTTCGCGGCAAAATGGACTGAGAAATTTTTTTTTTTTTTCAGATCTCAAATAAATTTGGTGGATAGAATGGTTAAAAAAATTACTAAATTACGCGATTCAGGATCCTAAACTCCTCGGCTTCATTTTTAGCGATTTTCAGAAAGAAAACTTTTTTTTTTTTTTTTGTGAATGAGAAAAATATCGCGGTGCTAATTCTGTACGATTGTTTTCTTTTCTTCGAATTTACGATTTTCAGCGTTTTGAGGCCTTCGATATGACTTTTTTTTAATCTACTTGTCGTTTGACTCGGAAGCGCGAACTTTGTACCCAACCCACCTGTTGTCTGTCCGTCACGTCGCAAACAAAAGCCTTCGCCATGCCGGTGTAAGATGAGGCGCGTTTAGCAGTGGCGCAGCAATTTTCCGCATTAATATCGACGCACGCTACAAATACACCTAATTGCGACAATTGAACGGCTATCTCTCTGCCGACTCCTCGTCCGGCGCCGACTACCTGAATAAAGAATAATTACATAGACAGGGAGTCGAGACAATAAAAATTAATGCCGTCCGCCGTACTCACCATTGCGACTTCTCCGCTGATGTTTTTCAACGCCGGAGGTCTGAAAGTTCTGTAGAGAGCAACAACGATAGCAAACCATATTCCTATGAGTAGCATTACGAGATCCAAAGCCAGAACAACCAGAGAATAAATCCTCAACAGCATCTCCGGGGGTTTCAAAGCTTTCAAACTTTCCTGAAGATGGGAGAATACATATTTTTTCACCATTCCGTTGTAACGCGAGAACCGTGAATTTTCTTACCATTTTAAAATTGTTAATATATCGACGCGGCGATGAAAAAAATAATTTCTAAAACGCGATCGAATTTTTGGGCGCCTTCCGTCGGCTATATTAACTCTGTCAACTCGGCAAATCTTAACGTTGTAATGACGCAAATTTAGGATTGTCGAATCCACCACTCTCGCGAAAAAAAAAAGAAATGAAATGCACAAATCACGACAAACACACGCAAACACTGCGTAATCTTTCACGTACCTTTTTATCAAAATACAAAGACTCGTTGAACCCTGGCTGATATGTTATCTATGTCGTTTGTGCACAATTTTGTGTGTTGTACCGCGAGAGAGGTTTCCAAAAATTTCAGGGTTGACCAAAAGCATCGAGGCGTTTACATTCGAGATCTTTTTGTACTTTTGCTTTTATTTATAAAGATAGCACCGTTACTTCCGCTGACTATCGGTCAATACGCCGTTGTTATCGTTCGTAAACTTCACCTCGTGCGATCTCAGCTGATTATCGTAACTCGCATATACGATGCGTGCTTTTTCAACAATCTTTGATTCTTTCGTCAATTCGCGGGCTAAATTCTCCATAGAATTCCATCTGCCTTCTCGTTTGTTTACCAAATATCGCATTTGCGGAATTGTCGGTTTTACCGTTGATCGATAACGTCATCCGCATTATTGACGTTTTGCTTGATTCGAATGTTTCTACGATGCGTCGCAACGGGTCGCGTAGCGTCCTCGTCCCCTCGTTCAGTATCTTCTGCTCGTCGTCAGCTGTTTCACGACTGCCCGATTTTTCGGAGTGATCGGTCGTCGTTGTTTTTTCTCGCACAGTTTCTTTAATAACTTTCAAATAAAACAAAATGTGGTACGAGTGTATTCCACCGGCAGCGATTATCGCCACGATGTTGTAC
This sequence comes from Cryptus armator, assembly GCA_963971235.1. NCBI lineage: Eukaryota > Metazoa > Arthropoda > Insecta > Hymenoptera > Ichneumonidae > Cryptus > Cryptus armator. Next base: position 6,825,145 of record OZ020235.1, read on the forward strand.
ATTCCACAATTCGCATCGTGGTACTTCAACAAAGCTTTACTCGGAAACGTAAGTTTTAATACCGTTTGTTGATTTTTTTTTACATAATACGGCGATGAATATAATCCATTTTGAAACGTAAAAATACATATTTTATTTATTTGCAGCCCTTCCGACGGGATTTAAGCAACGGTTATGGTTTGCGGATGTTCAACCGCGATTGTCGTATCGACGGTGCTCCATGGACAGTTAGGGTATCACAACATTTTCTTCTCTATTACAGAATTACTGGAGTGCAATATTTTATTAATTTTTTTCGTCTTGAATTTCAGGGCCTCGAGAACATCCCGGACGAGAAGTAATCTATGAAATTGTCAACTAGGCGATGGAATTATAGATAAATAGAATAAAACATCATTTTAATTGTAACCTATTAAACTTATTGCCTTCCAAATCATTTATTTTTTTGAAGTCTTAGTATTAAATACCCTGTTTGTTCCTATATCATTCTTAGATCGTCGAATAAAAACCTTTCGAATCTAAGGTAAGTGCGATAGACAATAACGGAGATCTTGTTTATCAGGGCGATTATTTTTTTTAGTCGACTTTATAAAATATTTGTAGAGGTTAAGGGAATCGGAGTCGTGACATTACGACGAAAATTTCAAAAACTTCTTTAACGACCGTACGCTGACGCGGGGCTTGCAGTTTCGACCGAACGATAGCGCCAGCGTGATCTCGCGAGACCTCCGGTCCACCGGTACGCCGGGGATCATATGCTCGATTATTAGATAGTAAAGAACAAGCAGCCGTTTGCATACACGCCGTTGGTATGTATTTTAAAATTCTTTTATTCGGTATGTACTTATTATTATATACACATAAGTAATATACGAAAACAATTGATGGATTAAAAAATTTGACAATTCTTAATTGTATGGTACAAAAAATTAATTGATACACGTATATATATATATACAATTGGTGCGATCAACCGATCATCCCGATTAAATCAGAAAGCGACTTTCCGTCGAGTTGTTCGTTTCCGATTTTCATAATTATTTCGTTAACTGTTGCCGTTACTTCTTTGTGATAATCCTGAAGTAGTTGAGGCGCCATGTCGGAAATGACTTCGCTAACAATCGCTGAGGTATCGTCGTCTTCGTACAATCCCGTCATTGACAACTGCGAAAAAAAAACATTGCGTGTGTTTAATTATATATCAATTCCAGTTTTCCGCTCGTACAATCGACGGATTCGGATTGAAAAAAACAATAATGTATTACCGCAAGACTGCCAAGCGAAATTTTCGTGTCCATTTTTTTGATAGCCAAACCGCCGGCAACCTTGAGTGAGATTACTGATTGGAAGGATAAATCCTTGAGCGATACTCTGAAAATTTTTTTTTTAACTTTTTAGTACAATTTGCCTCGTCGGTGGACAAATTTTCGTTGAAATAATTATGTCAACTAACAATTTAAGGATAATAATTGCAATAATGTTTATGTGTAGTATGCCTCAACGCGATGATGCAATCGTAAAGCAAATTAATCATTCGTTGCGACAGCAATTCATTTATAACTTCGTTTCGCGTCATTCAATTTGAAAATTGACAAAACTTGATTCCGCTTATGATTTAATTAAATCAAAATCTGAATGAGTTTATCAATTGACAGCATATTTCAGATTGTGTATCGTGCTATAATCGGCCGATTGTGATGGCGGATTAACCTTGAAAGATCGCGCACGTGTTTCCCAAAGTAACAGAATTTCTCGGGGGCGGCGTTAAAAAAAAAAAAAAAAAAAAGTTCTCTTATCGCGAATTAACGACTGTCGAATGTTCGCGCGAGTAGTTTCAACGCCGTAGGGAGAAACAAAATAGAAAAAGAGTGAAAATCAATCGTCACGTTCTTTTTTTTTTTTTTGCATTAATGATCGACCTTCGATTAGCTATTCGATAACGAGAGACCCAGAGCGATTGTTCGGTCGTTAATAATACCTTAAGAGGAGAAAGAGCTCGTTATCGAAACGAGCCATTCCCTTTGGCGCGTGCACGTTAATTACTACCACGAAGTATCTTAAGCTCCTCCCCCCCCCTCCTAATCCCTGCTGCAAAGTAAAGTACACGCGAACGACGAGAGTGCCTGTATTCAATCTTTCATTAAGTATAACGGTATAGTTTTCTTGGGACTTACCGGTATTTTCCGTTTCCGTAAACGTCGATCTTATTGAGAGCTACGGCACTGAGCTTATAGGAGCCCCTCGAATCCACACGAGGCCAAGTAAGTCCGATGGTGAGCTTTGACGAAAATAGAGCAATTTCTGCTTTGTTAACTGTGTAATCGGAAAGACCCAAAATCTCGAAGTTTAACAATTCACCGGATCCTCTATAACAAGAAAAAAAAAAAAAAACAGTTCAATTGACTATCATGAAAAAATTAAATACAAACGTTAATCTCGTTCGAAATTAATTAGATTCCATGAACGTAACTATACCCACACGGAAATCAAATACAGAAAAAAATTTGTTAGAAATATATAATATAATATATAGTTTCTGTTATTCATATAAATCGTTTGGTGATATATATTCGCAGAAATATAATAAAAAATAATCGTAATATACCTCCAATTTTTCGACGGAAATATATTGCATACATCGTAGATACATTTTTTGGCATTTTTTGGTATTTTTTGGTACTTTCAATCAAAACTGGTATATTACGGATATATTTTTTAATATATTTTTTTACACTGCATGTCAAGTTCGGCTTTTCATTACTACGTCCAGTGCGTAAAGTCACTATTTTTGTAGCAACATCGACGCATGCGTAGAGCGCAATATTCATCACTTTTACGCACTGAGGCAGTGAGGTTAGGGCACTCAACGTCGAACTTTTTACGTAGTCATCAGCACAAAAAATGCAGTAGACGAGTGTGAAGAACTCGCTTTCGGCTCGTGCACCAGTTCACGCGAGTGCAGAATTGCCTACTTTTTACGTTTTTGCCATATGACGTCATGAGGAAGAAAACGTTTTTCCGCCGAGTATCGTATACGATTTTACTTCACAATATTTCCGCGCGTTTCGCGCGCGGAAAACTCCTTTTCCATACCGCAATGGAGTAAATAACTATTCCAAATATATGTCATGAAATATATAACAAGTAATATGACAAATAAATGAATTAAATAGAAACGCCGATTTTAACGTATTTCTAATATATTTTTTGCACATCCGTTTTTTTCCATGTGGGATCCCCACACCGTCTAACATGCGAAGGATCTTATGATTTTTAAAACTTTAATTATACTCACTTGACAAACTTTTCGTCGAAATCGCCCTGTAACGACTCTTCTTCGAAGGGATCGACTTTTGGAATTCCCAGAGTCTCATTACCCTCGCGAAGTGTGTGCTTGAGATTTTCCAAAAAATTTCGAAGCTTGTCGTTCAATCCACGCGTGACACGAGAATCTTTGAAAACGAAAAAAAAAAAAGAAAAAAAAAAAAAAAAATTAATATGCCATATTATCGGGTTGCGACGGCAGGAATTAATATCCCGCAGGAATAGCCGTAGTGGGTACAGTTGGTCCTTACGTTCGAGTTGGCTATCATTCTCATTGATCCTTCCGGCGAGGACTTGGCCGGCGACCAAGGCCACCACGAGGATAACTCCCAGGTACTTCATCGTCGTTTCTGTTGTAACAAGCGTATGTAGGACAATCAGAGGATTTCGGTGCTGTGTGTTATGGTTGTCGAACCCGTTAGTTTCACGCGGCCTCGATTAGGAGTAGTGATAACGGCACTCGCGGGTCCTCTAACAAACCCTCGACAATGATTTTTACGATAAATATGTATATATACATTTCTTTTTTCGTGTTTCTTTGCAACTGAAGTGAAACGGATATAGTAACGAAAAAAAATGATAATAGACGAGATTAGCGTCAGATTTAAGTTAAGAGGAGATAAAGATCGCGAATGCCTCTCAAATGGGCCTTTTTCCTCTAAACGAAATATTCATTCTCTCTAACGGAGATTCACAATTTTTTACGCCGGTAAAAATCGAAAAACATGAGGAACATTGTTTAGCAGAGCGCTGCTCCTTGTTCTTCATTAATTTTGCCCCATTTATGCTATTAGATTGATCATAAAAATATATTTTTTCCGAGATCTTCCGAGAGATGTTCCGAATTTCATAATAGCGTTTTCTTCTAATATACGATTTTTGTACATCAAGAATATGTTATCATTCATCTATATCCGGATCAATGCTATATGCACAGACGATACGAACTAAAGGAAAAGAGGATCATTACGATCGTTCGAGTATGACGCGTATTCCGTCAAGTAGATAAGTTGATTGTTACGTCTGATGTCATACGCGAGCATTCGCTCAAACTGCACTAGCGACACAGCCCGTCGGTGTACGCCGGCCGTCCGTCACGATAACCACTGTGACTATAATTTTTTTTCTACTACATCGCTATTTACTACTTTATAGTATCAACTCGACAATTACGGCATAATGAAGATGAATATTTTATAAATAAAAAATGAAAAATCGATAAAAAAAAAAAGCCTTTCGAGGGCGCGAAACACTCACCTCTTTGCACAACTCGAAGCGACGAAGGAAAAAAAATAAAATTTCGATTGTAATTAGTAGCCAAACTCGGGAGTACTGTTCCGACCCGTTCGAGATTCTGCGTTATATATAGACTCTCATAACCGTTGTACGGCTCTCTTGTGCGTAAAAATCACTTATCAGCCGCCCAAGTGGCTCTTATCGAGACGAAAAATCGATACTGATTGATCTTCTTCACCGATTGTAAAACAATATTCTACAGCATTCCAGTGATTGGTAAGCGTACGAAAATAAGAAAAAAAAAAAAAAAAAAAAAATTATATCACACGCGTGTAACTCGCGAGAGCCATTGATAGCCGCTTTGTCCAGAGAATGCGCAAATATCGTTCGATGGCGGTACACGTTCTATGGAGAAATGCGTTAATATTATAGACAAGCGACATTCGTTATCGATGACACGGTCCCCGTCATAATGCTTCCCGGGCTTCCCGGGTGGAAGGACATAATACGTTGTGTATGTATCGATATGTTTCTCCGGCGTTTGACGTACCTATCATCATAGGTTTACCGGACTATGCGAACGAGTGATGTCAAGCAATATACGTGTAGGTTGAGTTTTCCTCAAGTTTACCTATAAGCTTCCTTAACACGTGTTTACGTAATGACCACCTCGGTGCGAACGCCGCTCTATTATCTATTCCATCTATTTACATATCACACTACTACGCCGAATCAATGAATTAACGTCCGTCAGGTACGGTAAGGACGGGACGAAGGAAATGGGACAAAGTTTCGCTCGTCTTTCGTCGTTTCACTGTACAAGTGGCCGGAAAGTCATTAGACGTACAATCGTCGGACTGCGGTAACACGAGTGGTTCTCAAGTTTCCGTAACTCCAACCCTCGACTTCCTCTCGTATCTCGTATTATTCGCGTACTTTTAGCTTTCGAATATAGTTTCCTCATTCGGGTATTGGGGAACATTCGTATCACGGGTTTTGTAACGAGCGCCAAAACATCGAGGAGTTGCAGGACCGGAGTATCATTGAAAAGTTGAACGACGGTATCGCGTCTCGAGGATTCGAGTTGAGAGCTTTGCGTAACACCGTTTTCCTCGTGGCACATAATTCGCCAGTTTGATACGATGCGGCGAACATTTCAACGCGGCATATCTTTTTTTTGCACAGAGTAATATGCACGAGTTTCTCACGATCGAAATATACGCCTTTTCTCGACCCTATACCACCCGCATACTCGTGCAGGAATTTATGTTATTTCAATAACGTCGTCTCGAAGGCACCACTATATCCTTATCCTTGCAGACTTCCAATTGGAATAATAATATTCATCATTCCGCAAGAATACTATTCGCGAGAATCTTTTATTAATAAAATACATATATAGATATATATCGACGAAAATAATATTTTTTTTAAGGTTAAAATCGGAAATTTACGAGAATCAGAAATATAAAAATTATACAACTAATTCATTAAATAATTATATATTATTACTATTATTTTACATAACTTAAATACAATAAAGCAGTAATTAGTGTATAATTAATTGATTCATTAATTTATGTATAAAAATAATTCGTAATATATCCGTTGTCAATTTCGGAACATTCTGTTCGACGGTAATAATGGCTGTTCAACGCGTCGAGTAAAGAAAAAAAATCTCTCGAGAGTCAAAAAGCTCGAATCAAGAAATGTCTATAGGTTAGTTGGCCGCGGAGAATTGGACTCGCGAAAGGAACAATAAAATCTCATTGCTCCGAAGAGATAGAGGCAAAGAGGAGAGGTGGTATGAGAAGGAACGGCGATATAATCGAAAGAATAATAAGAATCGGGGTGAACGAGTAAAAAACAAAAAAAAGGAATGAAAGCTCGCTGCTTTCTTGCGGCGAGAAGGAAAGACAAGTCGAGTGGAGTTGTGGATGGAGGGGGACGCGCTTTACCGTACCTTATAGAAAAGTAGCGGGTTGGCGAAGAAGCTCGGGTCGGGAGACTCGGAGTGAAAGAGAATGACGAACGAAGATGGTGAAATAAAGATAACGCAAGAGACGGAGAAAAAGCGAGAAAGGACGATAGGACAGACGGCAAGCCAGCGGCAAGCAGCAGTGGGAGGGGGCGGCGAAACGACAGACGGCGTCGAATAAAGACGGTGCGAGAGAGATTGAAAGCGGAGAGCGAGAAGAAATCGCGAGAGCTTTGCGGACCGGTGAATCGGGGGATAGGGAAAAAGGATGAAATACAAGAATGGGGTAATGAAGGTCATTCAAGAAAGAATTCCGTCGTTTGCTCGTTCGTTGGGGGAAAATAATCTTTTTTAATGAGCCAAAGGGCTGAATAAAACTCGACGAGTCCCGTATAAAAGTATCCCAAAAAGAAAACCATTGGCCTTACGTTTTCCCTTTGAAAAAAAAAAAATAATTATTATCGAGATCCAATCATTTTTACGCGATATCATTAATAAAAATAATCGAACAAAATCGATCGACCGACTCCGCTTTTTATATAACTCTGAATTCGACGTGACGTAATTCACAACTATATAATTGGAGACTGTTAAAGAAAAATTTTATATAGTAATGTATTTAAAGATACGATGATGCAGGAGAAAATAAATTCTGTATTTAACAATTAATCATTGCACGACCGACGGAAGCTCTCAAAAAAAAATTAAGTAACCATTTTTAGTAACGACAAAAATGCGATTCTTTAAAATTTAACGCCATTCGCAAAATACCGAATGCTAATCCAATTATTTGAAATAAAAATAATAATAATGGGTTTCAAGCCTTCGTTACTGTCCGACCCTAAAAACCCCGTGATTTCTCGAACAGTCGGGGATTTTGCAGCGCGGGTACGAACAGAGGGAGAAGAGCGATATACACTGATAGAAAGCGACACTAGCTATATGTCGGCGTGAGAGGGAGTGCGACATAGCGATGGGGATTGCGGTACGGGAGGGTGAGAAAGCGTACACCGCTCGCGGCGGGGGGTTCGCAACGATGCTGTACGAAAGGCCTCGAGAGCGAGAGAGCTGGAATGCCTCCGTAAACAAAGATGGCAGATAGTTTCGCGAATGGGAATGAGAAAGAAGGATTGTACATAGGAGCCGGAGGGGTGGCGAAGGAGACCGAGAGAAGAGAGAAAGAGAGAGGGGGAGTCAGCCGCACGGCACAAGCTCTCCTGCTGCTGGTGCTGGCTGCTGCTGGTGCTGGTTCACCCTTACTCGTCGTGGCTCGGCCGACCTCAGTGCGGCCTGAACGGTTAGCCGGCCTACATCGCACGAGATTGTTCGTTCGTTGCGTTCGTTAAATCCAACCACCCTCGCCGTCGCGTTACAAAAATCGTTCTCGTTCCCCTCTATCCGCATCGTTCTCAAACTCATCGTTATCGCTTTTACCAAATTTCGTTCGTAGTAAAAAAAAAAAAAAAAAAAAAATTATTTCGAACAACTCATTGTGGTTGATTTTGTTTCTCACGGAGAAGATTTTCTCCCATCGTAACAGTAGTAACGGTAGCAACGATATCAGACTCCAGTGAGAAAGAGAGAAGGCGGACAAAAAAGACGCAGTAAATTGTTAATTTTTTTGGTTTTTGTTTCGACATTATAATCGTTTTGCTTCGAGTACAGATAGTGCGTACTATGAATCGTCAGTCTCAGGCATATTATAACCGATAGACGCGACACACAGACGCAGTCACGAAGCAAATTTCGCATAGCCTCGTCCCTCGTTCGTATGAGTTTGGTTCGACGTTTATCAGCGACGTTCGCACATTGTTAAAATACATACGCGCAACGCTGCTCGTCGGGGTTGTCGGTGTAATACCTCTTTCGGGCCCCTCTCGATCCTCTCCGCTTGCACTGCACGGAGAAAGAACGATAGGCGCATAGATAACGAGAGAAACAGCGAGAGAGAGACGGGTCTCGGTCGTGAGAGCTTATGAAGGCACAAAGCCACTGTGAAAAAAAAGCTCCACGAAGCTGCGATCAAGAAAATAATTAATATTCAAAGTATTTTGAACATTGGATGAGATATTAGTTATATCGGACCTTCGAACGGGGAGTTCGGGGTCGCAGTGCGCGTAAACAAGTACCAGGAAAATTATTAATAATTGTACGGTACAAATTTTTTCCGGTAAGCCGGGAGTGTTGATCGTATATCGTACAAAGATAACGTAGTAGCTGATATTTCGGCCGAAGCAGACGAAAAAAAAAATCGTGCGATTTTCGGGAACTACGGGAACGTTGACGAAAAAATAATTGAAAAAAAAGAAAAAAAAAAAAAGACCCATCATCGTCGCAGACACGGAGTCGATCAACGAAGCAAAATCGCGAACAAGTCCAGCGGAGAGTGGAGCAGCGCCGTCCGTCAGCCCCGGATGCCGTGCTAGCAGCCGAGGTACGGTAACAGCATCAAAAAATCTTCAATCCTCTACTTTATCTTAGATTCGATTAATTTCAGAGAAAACTTTGTAATCGTGAGATTAATCTAATATAAAAGAGCTTAAGGATCGCCAACTGTACGATTCGTGTTTACGTAGAAAAAAGTTTATCGTCATACTAAAAAAATTGAAATTCCCTACATTATTGATATTAATTCTGCGTAGTATCCGCGTGGGAGATAAATAGATCGTAAAAATTTATTTTTTCTAATCTTGAAATAAATTTTTCTCTATAATAATGCAAAATTTGGACTACAAATTTTTTTTTGTCTTTGTGCGGATACCGACATTTTTGGAGTCCCGGAAATGCATTTTTTTCCGATAGACAAAATACGCAATTGGAAAGAAAAACGAAATAATGTCAATTGTTATTTTTTTTTTTTTCATTTTTGGGCGGATCTGATTTTTAGTTTAATGAAACTTTATCTGTAATATAAATTTTCGATAAGTATTGCGAATAAAAAATATAAAAATATTACAAAGCTTCCGTTGTGAAAATACTGATTCATAGTTTCTTATAATTTAATAACGAAATTGGTCGGTACGCTTTGAGTTTATTTCATTATTAATTTCGGTTAATTTTAACGGGCGCTGAAACAATTGTATTTCCTCGCACTTCTCCGCAGTTGACTTTAATAATGTTACAATTTCTTCGTGTTTCGTCTTTATTGGCTCTATTGGCTCGTTAAAAATTTATCGCACACGAGTGCGGTGCGTGTTTCGAAGCGATCGCGATCTTATGCTCATCCGTAGCTTCGATAGCTTCTGAGAGCTGACGTCTACGCGTATTTTTCTTTTTTAATCTTTTTCTATTCTTCGTGTTTAATGGGAAAGGATCATAGCATGGATGCTGAGCTGAATGATTTCGAGTGCATCAATGTGGTGTAATCTCGCGTATAATCGTTGAGACGGATAACGAGTCGTCGAGGCCAGAAGACCATATACAAGCGATAGCTCTACCGTAATAGTGTAGGGGAAGTATTAGTAGAAGCGTCGGGGCAGAAACGAATGCTCAACGTTCGGAAAAAAAAAAAAAAAAAAAAAACCACTTCATTTTCGTTCGCGACAGAGCAGCTATAGATATTCGTTCACCCGGTCTATGCTCTCGTTTTTCTCTTCCTACTGCCGCTGTCTCTGCTGCTATCCAGACGATTATTCGTCGCGACGATTTTTCACGCCACGATTGTGGAAAACCGCTACTCCGAACCGCAGAAAATCTCTGTATGGTGCATCTATCTCTCCATACATCTCCATCGATGCTTCCAAACGGCAATTTCGTACCACCGAACGAACGATTATTCACATAACACAACGAAAAAAAAAAGAAAAAATCGGAAAAAAAATAAATAATTCATGTAAATATTTTTTACACAATACGATAAATACAAATTTACACGAGGATAATAAAAAACTGTTTAAATTCAAATTGCAAGTGATCGATTGAAAATGAATCGTTTATAAAAATTGATAAGAACTCCAGAAATTATTTGATTTGGAACGATTAAAAAAAATATTATTATTAATAAAGATTTTTCGGAAACGAGAAGAATTATGGGTATTTCATCATATGGGTATTTATTTAATTATGGGGATTTTTTTTCGAAACGAATGAGAAACGTTTTTCGCGATTGTGCGTACGCAATGGTAGGAGATCGGTGTGTTGGTATAGATATGAGGTTAAACTAGATGCGCGCGCGATAGTGTTGCTGCAGTAGCGGATGCTGCATGCCGCAGCAGATTCAGCAGCAGTGTGCATAGAGAAGGAGAGAGGCGAATGGCCTAGTGGAGTGCGCGGTTTGACCGAACGCCCACACCCATTCGCTCGTAGAAACCTACAGCCTTACGTATAAACGCCACTTCCCACTTGATATACCTCTCTCTATACCCTCGGCGTTTATATCGTATATATATACCAAAGCTTGTCTCGTCATTTCTGCGTAAACGAGGCGCATAACCAGCGGTATCCCTCTTTGCGACGCGAAAATTGCCGGGTAAAACGACATTATACAGACCTGTTTGATATACATATATGCATATGTATGTATATTATATATATTGGGTAAATATAGTAATGTGTAAAGCGCACACGTGTTGACACGTGCTCTACACATCATAATACTATGTGTAAGGTGAATGCCTCAGTCATTGACACGCTAAACAAAATGTCTCCTTTCAAAGCTTAAACCTCAGCAATACGACTGATTGGCCGTACTTCACATTTTTCATAAAAACATCGCGACAATTTTAATTCCGGAAAAATCATTTAATTTATAATTATTCGATACAATGAATAAACATTAAGAAAAAATAAGAAATTCTTAAATTTGTCTTCTGATTCCGAAATTATCCAGAAAATCGTTATGTTTCCTTTCGGAAAATCCACACGAGAGACGATTATGAATGAATAATAATTTAATAGATTTAAAGTAGGTTATTCTAAAATAATTGGAGTTATCGAATTCTTTTTTCGAATGATTTTTTTTTTCTTTTCGAAGTTATAATATCGTATTTTTAGAATCGTCCAATTTAATACTACGAGATTAAACACAATTTTAACTACATTTATGCGGAGGTGAGGGTGGAAAAAGGCGAAAAGCTATACCGGATAAAAAATAAATAATGGAAAAATGTACTATTATCTGTTATCTGAAAAAAATTTAAATAAAAAAAAAAAATTATTACAAAAAAAAAATTCAATATAGGTAACAGATAAACTGCTCGATAAATTTTATTCAGAATTCCAACCCATTCATGTTTCGTGTATGTGAACTGTTCAGACTACTCGCGATGAGATTTTCCCCACGAGCTTATGGGAATACATCATTTTGTCAAAGTGCATTAGCGTTTATACTCGAAGCCTCGTCGTAAATCCCGGTGAACAGCAGGAAGTGTCGAACATGTGCACGACAGCGATATAGCGTCGAGACAGTAGAGAGTTCGTTCACGCGATACATGTTCACACGAAGGGATGAAAGTAGAATAAGGGGTGTGCAGGGGGTGGGGTGGGGATGAAGGCATGCAAGGATGAGGGAAGGTCCGGCGGAGTTTATTTAACCGGAAACATCAAACGCTACACCCTCAAGAGATATCCCACTTTGATATACACGCGTCAGTGTGATATCTCGCGCTTACGATAGTCGTATATAAACTTATAATCGCGTAACTATGACGAAAAACCTCGAGGGCAGATTATGACGAAGTGAACCGACCGGTGATCTTCTTCCCCGTCATCATTAAGCTCGACGCTCTCGTTCGAAAATACTCGTTGACCTTTCATTTCCGAGCTGACGGCGGGGTCGAATATCTCCGGCGCGTCGGTGGCGGCGCCGTTTTAGATCGTAAACGTAGAATGAAACGTAAAATTAGACTAAAAAGAAACAAATAAAAAAAATCGCCGAAACAGGAAGCGTAAGGGGATGAAAGAATGAAGAAGTTGAAGATTGGTCAGTGGATGTCCCTTCGAAAAGTTCGATCGATCAAAAACTTGGCCAATGGAATGAAATTCATTCGAGAACTTGAGGATATGCCAGGTTCAATAGCAGAAGCAGCAGCAGCAGCTGGCTCGGCTCTCTCGACAACAGCCACAGAGAGAGAGAGAGGGAGAGAAAGAGAGGGAGAGAGAGAGAGAGCAAAAGCACACGGGGGTAACACAGCACAGGCAGCAAGCAGGAGAGGCCCGTTCGTCGTTCGCAGGCATCGCGGCGTATCGATTGACCTCGACGGCAAAGAGGATAGGAGGTTCTCTCTTGCTCTGTGGCAGCAGCTTGCGCCGCCGGGACCTCCGCACCCTGTGTGTATACGATAGTAAAACCTCGACGTCGTCGTCGTCGTCGAACAGCGAGATGAAGGAAGAAAGGCCGGAAGTAAAGAGTAGTGAGGTCCTTCGTTCTCAGCACGACAAGATGAGCCGAGCTTCTGGTTGTATAGTACACTGGCTCTCGTCGCATTTTCTCGTGGTGAAAAAAAAAAAAACGAGGTAGAGAAGCAAGTCGAGGAGGAAGAAGAATAAGAAGAAGAAAAATAAAAAGAGGAGATGGTAGGGTTGGGAGTGAGAAAAATCGAGGTTTCCCAGGGTGATAGAAGAAAAAGATAGTAAAGAACGCGAACGAACGGCGAATGAACACACGACGCAAAGCACTGGGGCGCGAAAGCTCTCTTCCTGCTGCTTCTCCTGCCTCCGAGGTGAATCGTGTGTACACAAAGCTTCCACACAACGCTCGCGACTCTCTCTCTTTCATTTCCTTTTTTCCTCTCTCCTCTTCTTCTATCGCTATTTTCCAATAGAATACACACGTATCTCGCGCAACACACATATACACAATGAGATTCGCGTGCAAACGCGCGCACGCGTGTGTATGTGTGTTTGGATATTGGATATACATGCATGTATCTCTGAACTGTAAACTCGCTTTTCCAATGGCTCGTACGGTAGTACTATATCGCCGGAGAGAACGTAAATTCACGGGGTATAAATTTCCGAGTCGAACGACAACGGGGACGACGGGGACGACGGGGACGACGACGACGACGACGACGACGACGAGGTACGATGGACGAGAGAACACGGCTATACGATGTGACGCCAATTAATAATTCACCGCCCAGCGCGCGGGATGGGTAACGTACAGGGCGAGGGGAGAGGGCAGGGGGCAGAGGTTGGCGAAAGAAAAAGAGAGCTTAAGCTTCGAAGCTTTTTTCACTACATTTGCAAATGCGATGCAATTTTTTTTCCTTTAATGTTGAATTCTTGAAAATATAATTTTTACTGAAAATAAAATATTTTTTAATAATATGTATTTGAAGTAATTAAAAAAAAATTATTCTATATAGAGCCGAAAATAATTAATTAATGTGATGATTATAATAAAATATATTATCCCAAAATCGCAGTTATTAAAAGTTAAGAAGTAATCAACGAGATTATTTACGCTGTTTGCAATTAGATAATTGAAAGAGAAAAGCACATTACGCGCGCGAAGTTTTTTTTTTTTCTTTTTTTTTATTCAGCTGTATTTTCGTCTGTGCGTTGTCGTACTGCGGTGAAAACGTTTATCGTACGGGCGACAGGGGTATTAGGCCGCCGTAGAGACTCTGGAATACCCGGATCGCCGTATTACTATCGTCCTGCAGCGCCACAACCATTATCATAGGATCCCCGGCGTGTCTGACTATGTGTGGCTCTTACTACTACCAATGAAACTATTATAACCATCGTCACTACTATTAGCGAGCGTGTCTAAGCTCGTCGAGTTGGATACGCGCCTCGATTCAAACCCTACGAGCCTCAGGTATATCCACCATCAAGAAGCATTGTACCCGAAGACCTACCGCCCCGTATATATTCGCAGTAGATTTCTATCTAACCAGGTTAATCTATCCTGCTGTATACCCTTCCTATATATCCCTCTACTTCTCTCCCGACAATCCGGAACCCTTGCGTACGTAACAATTTGTAACATCATATACGGCATCGTGATTGTAGCAGAAAACGCTATAGTACGATCAACTACTATCCACTACTACTACCACCATCCAAGTAGATATAACTCGGAAGGACACGCGCATCGTCAACGGAGTGTCGAAAATTCTCAAAGTTCAATGCATTCTTCCGGTATTCTATATAAAGTATAAAAACCAATTAAAATTACTATCGTGCGAATTGTAATGAAAGCTCGAGATTGGAATTCAGTCGATTTCTTCAATATACAAAATTTTAACGCAAATATGATATTTGTAAATTGATATCTGAACACAAAACATTGCGCTCGATTTCCAAAGCCTCGAAGCAATGAATTATTATCGATGAGTTTTTTTTAGCGTCTAAGCGATTAATTAATCGCTAGAATAATTATTCTATCACCATCAATGCGTAGATTGACGTGGAACCGATGAACGTGTGTTATCGTCAATATATCAAAATCGTGAAACGCTACTAATTACTGTTATCAATTACGAATTAATCAGCCGTCAGTTATCGTTACTCACACTTGAGGAGTGCAATGTCGAATTTTGTTAATTAGTTCACAAAGCGCGAAGCTTCACAAAAGCCTTTGTACAGTTTACAAACGCACCGCATAAACTTCCAACAAGGCGGCAATGATGAAAAAATGCTTACAAAAATCGCAAATAACGTTTTTTTTCACTCCACACCCTCAAAATAGCTTTTAATAAACGTTGAAATTCCACTGTTAATTGGGGTTCGCGATCGTTTTTTTTTAATGTGGTATAACATTTGAGTTCAACTTCACTTGAACTCGTAGATTCGACAGTAGATATCGTTTCCATTCGCCGTAATTCAATGGATACGAAGTATATACGCGACCTAAACATTTTTTCCGCGAATAGTATAACGTGCATTAAAAAAAATTTTGACATATGTAAAATCGTAAAAATGATAAATAAATGATATATATTATATATATTTGGGATATTTCTTCCCGCTATAAGAGACACAGAACTTTTTGCCGTTATACGTAAAAATATATATTTTTTATATATTCTAAAACATTCATTATATACTTTATCAAGTGATTTCACAAGCAATTTACAATTTATCTCATCTCAATATCACGATATTTTTCAAGTTTCAATTACAATAATACCGATCGGCATTATTCGGTTGAATTATATTTTCATGAAGGTCATTTTTCGAAGAAATTAAGCTCCGTCACACTTGTGATCGATCTCTATTCATATCAGCCGTAACTACTTCGTCTGTGCCTCGTAAACGATTCATAACAAATTCAATCGCGATATAACCCGATTAATCTGGTATCAACTACAAC
Organism: Cryptus armator; assembly: GCA_963971235.1. Taxonomy (NCBI): domain Eukaryota; kingdom Metazoa; phylum Arthropoda; class Insecta; order Hymenoptera; family Ichneumonidae; genus Cryptus; species Cryptus armator. The sequence goes on from OZ020235.1 coordinate 6,840,945, forward strand.
AATATACTGATCCGCATTACCTCCCTCGGTGTTTAGAAAATTGTCCATATTACTATGCATATTACGTCGTGGATCGCTGTAGCGTATCTGTCCGTTGTCGTCTCTGTTATACGACGAGTATACGAAAAGTCTACGTGCTATCCGTCTCCTCGCACTCGTGTATACATTGTCTATGTACACTATCCCAGTTCGTCCTCGTCCCCGTCGTCACGCATTCATACTATATACATCCTCACCTACATAATACGTGTACACGTGTAGACGAGAATTGGTGTTAGCACCCCCGCGGCGTGCCTGCATCCCCGTCGCGTTTCTCTCTATCCTCACGCTGCGTCGTCCTATCGTTGCCTGAATATACTCTATAACGCTCTAATACTATTTCCTATACCTGTATAGTATCGAGGTATAAATATATATACATATACATGTATGTATATATTCAGGTTGTATATAACGAGAGACCCAGGAGAGAGATACGAGCAGTCGTTTCTAATTTAGATTTATGGCATTCTAGCACGGCGGTGCTGCTGCTGCGCTCACGCTGCCTGGTATTAGAGTGTTCTATTCTACATATACTATATATATATATATATTGTAGTGGTGTTATACCGTCAGGTCTTATCGCGTGACCGGCGGACGGGGGGAGGGCTTAGAGGGCAACCGGACTTCGGCCGGAAGTGCGCCATCCTCGTGAAATAACTTTTTTTTTTTTTATTCTTCTTCTTCTTCTTTTTCTTCTATTCTTCAACTTTTATTCTCTTCCCCTTAAGTCTCGTTTCTCTTCGTCGAAGACCTTCGAGAGAATCAACCTGACACAGGTGGAGAGAAGGACACTAGGAAATGGCTCTTCTACCGCATTCAACGAATGCAAAGGAGCCCCTTGGCCACCGCTTGCCCCCCACTCAATGCACCAATAGTGCATGCACTTTGTAACATCGAACTCCCTTTGGTTACTGCCGCTACTTTTTTCTTTTTTCCTCCTCCACTTTTTATTTAAATGTAAATGTGTATAGAGTACGGAAGATAGAAGCGGCCTAAAGCCTTCGAAACTTCCTACCATACTATGTATCCTTACTCCCTATTTTCTCTCTTTCTTTTACCTTTTCGCGGCTGGGATCTCTTTTGGCACGTAGCTTACCTTAGGCAGTGCAGATATACAGAATATAGCGAGAGGGAATGAGACAGAGGGGCAGAGGGTTTTATATATATATAAAATGTGGAGTGAGATGCAGCGTCGTGCAGCCGCGAGGCCTCTGCCACCACCGCCGAAGCTGCATTGCGGCTGTACGCGCGGCCCGCGTTCTCCGATGCGCTTGGTACACGTTTTCGTTCGCCAGTTTGCCTCTTGTTCGTGTGCGCTAGGGATTCACCGATGCATCCTGTACTCTCTGCGTTTCGTTTTCAGAATGGGGGGGAGGGAGAGGGAAAGAACGAGGAGTATCGAGAGAGAGGCTAAGGAATGGATTAAACACGTAACCTGCACCTATCCACGAATTCTACTGCGCTCTTTGCCTCTCTTTGTGTGTGTGTGGTGTTTTTCTTTTTTTTTTGCGGTCTATGTAGACGCTGCTACTACTGTACAAGTATACCGCATAGATACTCTCTCTCGACACGATCGCTCGCTCGCCTCCGCGTTCATCTTTCTCACGCTTGCTATGGTATCGCCGAAAGTGTCGAGACCGCGTGACCCGGCTAACTCCAACGATATCGATTGGCGATGACGTCGATGAGTAGCGAAAGAGAGAACGGACCGAGGGAGAGAAAAGAGTCTGACGGAAATGTATATACTATTCAATGTAGATATATATATATGTACATATCTATGTGGGTGTATACGTTGTCTGTACCATTCGCCCGTTCAGCAGCCCGAATCACTCGAAACGCCGTTTCGTTTGGCCAAAAGAACCTTCGACGGGGGAAACTGAGAGGGTTATAACATAACGATTGGGGGCGTGCAGACGCAAGATGTATTAACGATCACAATTTTCATTGGATTCGACGTCGGGATCGAAGACCCGAAAGCATTTCAGATTGTGTGTGTTTTTCGGAAATTTCAGAGTTGATGAGACGTTATTTTTATTCTTCCTTGTTAATTTTGTAACTATTTGAAAGTTTGGAATATTAAAGATTGTAAAATGCACTGATTGGTACTCATTACATGCAATATCCGACAAGTCGAAAAATAGTAAAAAATGACTCTCAAAACTCTCAATATTTCCTGTTAATTTTTTTTTTTATAATAGATTAATTTTGCAAAGGTGTAAAAGGAGTATTGGGAAATTGGATGTAATTTAAAAAAGCGTCTAATTACATTACATTTATTCATGCGTTAACCGTAGTTCGTATTTTTACGTTGGTCGATTTACCAGGATTGTTCGTGCATAAAATTCCGAAAATAGTCGTAACAATTAATACTTTCAACTGCAAAAATGTACTTTTTTGCCATAGTAAATTCTCGCTGTGTGCAAAGCTACAGCTGCCGGCTCCTGAAAGATTAATTGATGGGAAAAAACTCGTGCTCTCTCTCTCTCTCTCCCTCTACTTCGCTCTACATAAAAAAAAAAAAAAATTTCGCCTCCGGTTGAACTTCTTCCATTACTTTTCGCCCGGGAATTTCGCTGATATAGCGGTACAGCGGTTACCGGATACACGGTGTACTCGGAGTTCATTAGAATATTCTTTCCATTAGAGTTTCTGTCAGGATGTACGTGATCATCGGATCACCCTGTAGAGAGTTATCCTGTCCTATCTAACCGGCAATAACGTACAGAGAGGAGAGAAGCCCGTACCATTTTTCTAATTAAAAAAAAATGCTTCGACTCGAATATCTCTCGCTGCGAGGGAAATATATCCTCTGGCACGGTTACCCAAATTTCTGCAGCGATGCCTCACTATCCAGGCTCTCTTCTCCTTTCCGGCGCTGGTTTTTCTTTTATTTTTTATCTTCGTTCCGTTCCTTTTTTTCCATCAGAATAAACGCGACTGCCAGCGCAAGTATAGCCAGCCAACTAGCGTATAGAGAGAAAAGAAAAGCCGAGCGATGTACGTACGTCATCGTAGTCCTCATCCTCCTGCCTCGTTGACGACGTCGTCGGTTAGACGTCGACGACGTCCAACGCCTCTCTCCCTCTCTCCATTTGACAATAAAATGCCTGGCATTCCAACGATAGAGCTCCACTTATATGCGCGCAGTTTCATTCTCATTTTTCCCATCTCCTCCCCCTCTACCCTCTTATATTTTACACAAATGAGAGATAGGAAAAAAAAGGATTTAAAAAAAAAGCAAACCCTTTCGTTCCGCTATCATCATTTCCGATTGCTCGCCGTAACTCTCGCGGCGTTTTTTTTTTTTTTTTTTACATTTTGCGGCTGTCTTACCCCAGTTGAATGGTGTAGTGCGATCGTATAACAGTTATTCGGCTCCTATCAACGCAGGGATAGCGTTGAAGCGCTCCTGCGCCTTGGGTATGTATATTATACCGTCGAGAAAATTTTCATCGTCGAATTTTCACTCTCTCGGGGTAAGAGAGGGAACGATGAAGAGTAGAGAGAGGAGAGAGAACGGAGACGAAGAGGAGGTTGAAAAGTCTCGTGCAATACGCCGCCGGGGAAATGCCAACAGCAGCCAGTAGTAACGCGGTGTACTGCACCGGCATAGAGTAGAGGCAACTGCGAGCGGGCCGGATATATGCGAGTAGTAGAGTAGGAAGTGAGGAAGCAGCCGAGTCGCGCGCCCGACCAGCCGTTATAGACACACGATACGAGTATATAAGAGAAAGAGAGACGGTGAGAGATTGTGAGAGCGAGAGGAATGCTGGTGAACTCGCTCAGTGGGGAAATGGGTCTCGGTGTCTGGCTCAGCCTGGCACTTTACCACTGGCCGACCAACCACCGCGCCAACCCCTCGTTACCTCGTATACGTGTACCTATAGTACACTGTGCTGTATACATATACGCGAATATCTATGTATACGTATATATATATATGGATACAGGAATATACAGTGGTATAACTGTAGGAAGTTGGGTGAGAAGGAGAGGGCAGGCGTGCCTCGCCGGCACCAGACCAACAACACCAGAACCGCCAGCACCATCACGCCGAGTACTCGCGCGAGGAGGTACGCCAGGGATTCTATTCCCTGGGGCTATATCTAATGCTGTACTCTCTTTATATACTTCTAGATATATATATATGTATACGTATATATGTGTATATAACTATGAAGAGAAGTCTATGGGTATATCTGTAGCGCGACGAACGTATAGAATACACCTGCAAAGTCGTGAGGTTGATATTAGGAGTGGGATTTTACCGGTCGAAAGTATTAAGTTTATTCTGATGGAATATATTTTTTAATAAGTTTTTCACAGAGGACCTCCGGTACAGTTCGTTTAACTGTTCTTTCTGAGATTCTTTTTTTTTTTTTTCTTTCGAGGACTGAAGTTTTGTATTGTTTTGCGCGTAGAACTTAATAATTTTACCGTGGAGGGTTTTCGGTGTCGTTAATTGAACTTTTCTTTCCAAGATTTTTATTCCGAAGGATACATTGGACATTGTTTTGCAGAAAATGTAATAAGCTTACTGCGAATGACTTTCGGCATTGTTCTCGACTATTCTTTTCAAGATTTTTTATTTCGTACGCACATAGAAAAAATGGGTTTTACGAAATATATCTATGATATATTCAGTATTTTTCACGAAATATTGCGTATTACAGATACATTTTAGAATATATTTCTGCAAATGTGTGACAAATTATATGATTAGTATATTAATTATCGAAAAAGCCGTGTTAAGGTAGTTCTGTCGCTTCGTGTTTATTTCGCATAAGTTCAAGAAAAATGAGAGAATATTGCAAATATTTCTCGATGGTATAAAAATATGAAAAAAATGCATGCATATTAAAGGTACTGAAAAGATTAACTTTGCATAATAATAATTGCAAAATGTTATTAACAAATTGATGAAAAAATTAATTCGTCAACAAATTTCCCGGAAACCAAACTTTTTTTATTACTGAAAATCATTCGTCCATTTTTCTGAACACGTATGAATTTTTTCAATTTGCTTTGAATTTTTTTTTATATGGAAAAAATGTGTGAAAAAACACAAAACTCAAAGCAAATTGAAAAATCTGAAAAAATTCATACGTATTCAGAAAAATTAACGAATCATTTTCGTAAAAAAAAAAGTTGACTAATAACATTTTGCAATTATTATTATGCAAAATTAATCTTTTCAGTACCTTTAATATGCATGAATTTTTTCAGATTTTTATACTATCGCGAAGAATTTGCAATTTTCTCTCATTTTTCTCGAACTTATGCGAAATGAACACGAATCAACAGAACTACCTTAACCGTAAAGAGTTGGGTTTTTTTTTTCGTTGTTGAGAATTACGAGCAATTTGATTTAGATAAATTCCGTTTGGTTTCTAGTATATAATTGGAATGGTAAATGAAGTCGGCATTAAAACGAAGTGCAATTTCTCTGTTCCATAATATGTATCAAGAAAAATGTTTTATTTTTTTTCTCCAAATAATTGTGTTAATCATTCCAATTAAAAGGGGTAACGAGCATCCAGTATTATTGTCGCATCTGGGGTCTCGAAGGACGAAAATGTTTACAATAGGACTGAGGACGCAATATTTTTCGACGAAAAATATACATCGCCTCGGGTGACCGACATTTCTCTCCTCCGTTGTTTTTTCTTCTTGCTTATTCTCTTTCCATCGTGAGAAGCACAAGGTAGAAAACTGAGTAAACAGCACGTGTGCCGCTTCCACCGATGCCCCGGAGCTTTTTCTTCCCCTTCGTTCCATCAGTGAAAATATACAATTTCACTCGTACATCCATACATAATATACCTTTCGCAGAATTTCATACATGAATATCGTATAAACTCCCGAAAATGAAATATCGTGTATCATAAGTACATAATTATAGACGATATACCACTTATAGTACAATTATTCTACGAGAATAAATAGGATATCGAAATGTCGAGTGACGGTTCTGAGCGCCCTGCTCTCTCGGTAAGCCGACTGAACATATACTTTTATACGAATATCGCTGATGTATACGTACGTAGAAAAATCTCGATTATACATCAGAGTAGCAATGCTGCTGCGGTATAGAAAGAATGGATATACCGGGGTAACAAGGGAATGCAAAAAAAAAAAAAGAAACACAAAGAAAAAAAAAATATATATACAAATGAAAGGCCGAGAATAACGAGACTCGATTTCCGAGGTTCACGAAAAGCTGAAAAGGTTTTTTTATTCGAGCTCTCGACGCCCTCGCGCGAATTTCGCTTATCACGTATCGCGGCGTCGTCGGGGTGCGCGAGGGAAGCTCTGTGTGTGGTATACACACGAGGATGTGGACGACCAAGGACTTTTTTTTCTCTCAATTCATGAATCTGCCGCGGCGCAGCCATAGCTCGGCGAGGCACATCGCTGTTCGCTTCAATAATACGCCGTCTATATATTATACCGAACTCGAACTCTGTACCGAGGTGCATTGTTCACCGTGTGTAGCGTACACTCGGAACTCCGCTGGATTTGGCACAATTTCACTCGCTGTGGGCTACCGGGCAATATATGTTTCTCTGTCTCTCCGAGCCGACAGTAACAGCAGCAAACTGCAACTCCACTTGCACCCTATATCCTGCTTGTATGTATATGTATGTAAATGTATACATACATATATATACCTATTGGCCTTTCTATGCTCCGGGGAATCATCCGTACGGCAAATCCGGGATAGCGAATAATCGCGAAATCGCTGATGTAGATGCAATACTGCAACATCCAACAACTGGGTATAACCGATGCTGACGTCTTTCACTCGCACGTATATTAAAGTTACGTGCAACGCGTATGATTTACGAATAAAGGAATTGTCGAGGATAAGCTGCCGAATAATTGGCCGGTCGAATGCAGCCATTGGCGGTTTTGGGTTTTCATTTGAGTCTCAAATGAATAGCGAAAGACGCCAGACTGCGGTTCACTTCTACTTATCGCGATCAACGGTTATAATAGTACCGTTTTTTTCGAAGATTGAACCGGTGACTCAAAAATTTATATCCGGTATATTATCAACAATAATTGATAAAGATAACTGGAAGATTTTTTAATAAAAATGGAAAATTGATTTAGTTGTTTTAAACTACTAAACAATTAACATTTCAATTAACTGCCTGATGGAAGCTTTATGAAGTTTCGATATATGGTTTGCGAGATATGAGACACGGATGAAAAATTAATAATTATTGCTTTTTGCTTGGTGCGGACAGTGAAATTTGCAGGATATTGATCTCGTGATTATACGATAACGAAACATCATATTTGTCTAAATTTTGTTTACAAACTGATCACTTGATCAGCGATCAAAGAAATATAAAAATCGTTCCTATCATTCTTGTCGTTAATAATTATTTATTTTTGTTTTTCCTCCGCTATGAGGAGGAAAAACAAAAGTATAAATCACATTAACACATTCCGCTTTCATATAAATCACATATTTGTAAAAAAAAGTCTCTTGTGTTGTGCCAAAAAGGACACTAACACGGCAGTTTTTTGACGCAAATTTTGAGCGATCGAACTGCAATTTCGTACACAGGTAGCATTATTATTAACATTGTTTAGTATTTAATTCGGGCGAAATCGATAAAGAGATTCGAAAGTTGCGAACATTTTATCTTTTCAAGTTTATGAAAAAAATATTTGGAGGTTCGGCCGTTTCCGCACATTTGAGGCAAACGAGTTAAAACTTTGCACACCAATCGAGGGATCACTGGTGGTGTCAAGTTTCGAATTTCGCCCAAATTTTGGTATATAAAGCGGCAGTTATAAATATTTCCGTTTTTCATATTGATGAAATTTTGATAGAAATTTTGACATAACCTTAATAAATCGTAGTTTTTTACATTACTTCCTTATTAATTTCTTTTACCAACAAAAAAATTACAAAAGATGATTTCTCGTAGTAGAAGATTTGCGAGTAAAATAAATGAACGCGGAAACAATGTAAAAATTTACAATATTCAAATGTTTGAATCTCATAGTCGTTCGTTGAAACAACCCTGCAAACCGGTTTTTTTCGCAATAAATGATTCATAAATGATTATCTTCTTTATCCGGTTTTGCTTGTTTTTATTTTTTTAATTATTCTTTATCTTCTTTGTCCGGTAACGATTCCGATTTATCAGTAAAAATTGCCGAGACGCAGTTAGAAAAGAGTCATTAAATAGATGAGATTAAGATACTACGGAAGATAACATTCGATTAGATTCACTAGAGTGTGAAATAATGTATTGCTAAATAAACGTTTGCTATTATAATTTTCAATTTTTTTTTTTTTTTTGACGCTTAAGAAATTTCGTAACATGACGAAATGACTGTTGACGTACCATGTGTGATATAACTATCGCGATGTCATTAAGTTTGGGAATCACAAACGGGAGATGTGTTTAGCGCGCAACTCCGGCCGATCAGCGACCGTATGAATTTTTTATCTCAGCAAGGATTTATGGAATTTGTAGAATGGGCTCGAGTGATTAATAAATAAAATATCACGTATCGAATACGCTGATATCTCATCTCCGATTCCGACCTGGATAATATTATTATCCACCGAATATAATGGAAGACGCGGCCGATATAATACACTCTCTCCTATATACTTTTTTTTTTTTTTCATTCGAAATGAGACGAAACGTAATGGCAATCAAAATAATCGATTAATCCGACGAGAATAAACTCCTTCGTGATTGATAAATGAAGTATTATACATCGAATGTCTTGATCAGCCTCGACCTCGATTAAGGAGGGTGTATCGTTGCGTATTACCAAAGAGTGCGATTCACGCGAAATTCAGAGAGAATTTCGACAACTTTCTAATGGACTAAAAATCTGATGAAAATCAACCACACAGATGGCGCTAAGAAGATTAATTTTCCACAATAATAATTTCAAAAAGTTATTAACAAATTAGTAAAAAAAAAAACCATTGTTTAACGCATTATCCAGTAATCTAACTTTTTCTTTAGCCGAAATTTATACGATATTTTTTTTTAATGCTTATGAATTTTTTCTAATTTTCGAAATTTTTTTTTTTATGTCGTTTATGGGTGAAAAATAAAAAATTGCGAATATTTTTTAAAAATCTGGAAAAATTTTTAAGTGTTTATAAAAATTAGCAAATAAATTTCGGCTAAAGAAACAGTTAGGTTACCGGGTAATTTTTTAAACAATGATTTTTTTTTACAAACTTGTTAATAACTTTTTGAATTATTATTATGGAAAATGAATCTTCTTAGCACCTTCCGTATGGTTGATTTTTTCAGATTATTATTAAATTGGGAAGTATTCGAAATTCGCTCTGAATTTCACGTGAATCTCACACTTTGGTAATACGCAGCGATAACCCTCTGAGTATATAGTACAGTGGGAAACGAAAAAGACTGCGGATTATACGAAACGAGAGAATCGCCAAGGAGTTCGAGAGAATAAAAGTTCAATTTCATCGAAACCATTAATCACGTTGACGTTACGACGTTGTTTCATTGTTATTCTTCGATATCGATGAAAAATTTCTCGTGCTTCTCCGAGGGCTCAATCCAGAAATTCTACAAAAGCGTAACTCATCTCGTGAGATTTTTATTACTTTCTTTTTCGTACCAATATTTGTGTTTAGGTCGATATTCAAGACGAGGTGAAATATCGAGCTACGAGCGAGTCACAGATTCATTATCGGCAGAAAAATATACATCGAATATAACCTTTAAACGACGAGTAAAAAAAATCGTTTGTTCGACCTATTTCGCGAAAATTTTCGTTAATTTCAAACGGTGAAGCCGATATATCGCTGAGGAAATTATTCAAGGAAAAAAGTAAACGAGATAGCGTACACGGTGGGGTTTAAAAGCTTTTTTTCGAATCTTCACGGTATAATGGAAAATATTAAGAAAACACGGCGAAAATCACTCTTGCAATTTTTTGCTTAAATACGAAAAGATTACAAAAACAAATGCTCTCCCGTATATTTTTACGTATTTTCTTCGCGTTGCGCAAAAAATCGACAGTAGCTTTGGTATAAAATAAACGGAATATTTTTAATATTTTTAATATTTGATATTCCTGTTTTCAATCTCCGAAAATATTTAATTCAATCAATCGTGAAAGCATTAACGAGAAACTTAATAATTTTTCATGAAAAGTGATTTTTCGTAAAATGAAACCTGCAGACTCTCTTTCACGATTTCATCGCAGTCCGGCGCATGCCGCAGAAGTCCGCCGGAGCTTCGAGCAATATAAGTTTATCGGGGGGTGCGGCAAGACGGAAGAACGAGTTTTTTTCAGCACGCGTGTTGATCGTCACGCCAGGGGTTTCATAAAATACATCGTTAGTGCAATACGTCGTATTCATCGCGTTAATTCCCACGGTGACACCTTCGCACGCGCAGGACTTTGATTTCGTGGTATAGAGGCGAAGAGTCTTTCCGCTTATGCCGTCAGGCAGGTGCTAATGAGGAAGGACGGTGATTCTTTTTTCACCTCGTATCGCACGCTCTTCCGACACGCGAGTCGTTTAAAAAATAAAGAAGAAAAAAAAAAAAAAAGATTAAAAAAATGACCGAGCCGCGTTTCGTACGGCGAGAGCCCAGAAAAGAGGTAAAGAGGACGCGAGGGGACGCAGATAAAGAGGATGGAATAAAGATAATTCTTAAGCATAAAGCTAGAAAAAGAGAAATTAAAAATAAAAAAAAGGAAGAAAAAAAAGTAATGAGTATACGTTAGCGTAGGGTTGTTTTCTCCCTTGGCGTTATCATAGCTTTGCGACACGCCACCGGACCCACCGAGCGTGTCGTCGTTTATCGTCGCGAGTATTACAGAGCGTCGGCATTCTCCGCTATGCTGTATAACGCTATATACAAGGGGGTTTCGGGGTGCGCATGCCGTGCGATGTACCGAAAAGATAAGCCAATAGTAAAGCACACAGCTGAGATTCGGTAAATCAACAATTTTATAGTTTCGATTAAAATAAAGGTCCTCATTAAAATGTTTAAAATTTCTGAACGAAAAAAAAAAAAAAAAAAAAAAAAAATTGCAAAAATGAGAAATTTGAACGAATGGTTTATTTCTCTCTCGCTTGGTTATTACCGTTCGTTTTTTGTTTTTCAAACTCATACAAACTCGTTCATTCGATCGATCGAATAAAACGAGCGGCGGCAACTTTCGCACGGGGCTCGAGCGTTCGCCAATTGATTTACCGCAAACAAAAAACATGGTTTCGAAACGCGTGTGCCTGGCGAACAAACACGGGGAGGATTGAACGGGCCATAGGGCAGGCAGGGGGTAGGCAGGAGGAAACATGCAGTTGGTGTTATGCAGCTAGAGAATATCCGTGTACGGGGATTCACGGCGCGATGTGGAGCTCTCGAGCCGGCGACCTTGACCGGGGCAGAGCGAAAGAGAGAGAGAGAGAGAAGAGGAGAGAAGAGGAGTGAAAGAGTCGGAAGATATACGTGGGCCGGGGTGGCGGTGGATCGACGAGTCAGGGCGAATCGCGGCCGACCTCGTTCAGCTTTTCCTTCTTTTTTTATTTATCCAAGTATATGTATAGATAGATTTTACTAGTATACTATATATACGTGTGTCCGTGTCCGTGTGTCTTGTATATATATTATATTCAGGGATACTAAAAGGTAGATATAGGCTATTGGGCCAGAAACGCGGATAACCAATGAATTCGACCGAAACTCTCTTGCGGCTTCGTATAATACATTATCGTGAATTATCAGTACGCTCGCGACACGCTTTCTTTTTTTTTTTTTTTTTTCGTTTATTTCCGAAATTTCGCCTCTGTTATCGTTAGAACAGAAACGTCGAGCATCGTCGCGTGATTAATGCGTTAATAATGAACGGGCTTACTATCCCCCCCTCGTAAAATCCGTACAATACGATCATTGTAACGCAGCGAGTAAATAATCTTCCACGATCTATCGTTGATTTAGTAACGTTGAAACTGTTCGAGCGCTCGTTATATTGGATGTTATCGAATTTACATAATTTACATAACTACTCGACGAACACGACTTATCGCTGTGGACAAGCGTGAGAATCTTTTTTTTTTCTGCAAGGAAAGGACAGATCGGCGTTTCAGATTTTCAGTATTTCCGTGTAAACCGTTTTTTTAATGTGTGGTAATCATATGGTTTTCTCGATTCGCAAAGATAAGTTAGATTGGTGCTTCGATAATTTTTTTTATTTCGACAAGTTTCACTGTTATCTTAGAAAATCGATCGACATTATCTATGTAGCGGAAGGAATCTTCTTTAATTTTTATCATAAATGGAAAACTTTGAGTGATATACATATTTGATTGGAGTTTCGATAATTCTATTGTTTTTATTATTCTCGCCTGCGCTCGATAACGTCGAAATAATCGATTAAAAAAAAATTAGACACTCTATGCAGTGAGTACGAGACTCTCACAAATTACGAATTCGCGAAGATAAATTCGATTGGTGCATCGATAATTTTTTTATTTAGACAAGTTTCACAGTTACCTTACAAAATCTATCGACATTAACTACGTAGTGGAAGGCACCCCTTTAAATTTTTATCACAAATGACAACCTTTGAGTGATATACATATTCGATCAAAATTTCGATAATTCTATTCTTTTCATTATTCTCGTCTGCGTTCGATAACGTCAAAAAATCCGTAAAAAAAAAAAATGATACACTTCATACAGTGACTATGAAACTCTTAGAAATTACCGCGTTATGCATTCTAATTTCGCAGAGTCTAATCACTGCATAAAAGCTTTGATTTCCTTTACCGCGTGTGGTCCAACTTTCCGCGTCTTTCGATTAGCCCCGGTCGACGAAACCTTTTCTAATTAAGCTAAATGTCACCCCACCGTTGGACTTGCGATAAAAAAAAAACATTGCTTCAACGACCTTTCGATATATAAATATCCGTACAGTAGTATTCCCGCGTTTTTCACCTACTAATTGCAGCGCCTTTCCGACAACTAGAGACATTTTATTGCAACTCCGATAGTTCTGTATATCGGCCATAATTCTGTATAATAAGCGAATCTGCATGTAGAGAACCAATCTCAATCTACTTCGACAATAACCACCGGGATTTCATATATATGTATATGTAATATATACATACATATATCAAAACATAGCCGGTAGTCGGCGGGTCGACGCGGTTTGCTGCTCGGCACACTCGTGCTGGAACTTGGCATGCATGCCAGCCTAGCGTATGACAGCAAGCAAGCCTATGCAGTTCGCCAGGTTGGCTCGGCCAGGAGCGTTCGAAACAACGCGAGTGAGAAGGAGAGGTTGCTTGCTAGTATGTATCACCGGGTATCAGGGTTATGGATGGCCCGTGGGCACGCTAACCCAGTGACATCTCTAGGTCAACCCCCTCCTCCGCTTCCTCTGGCCTCAAACTCAACCCCCGTGACTCGGCCACCCAGCAGCAACTATACGGGGTGTTGGTCTCGGCTCCTGATGGTCTCGGCGAGCAGGCATACAGGTCTGTGTTCGCGAATGAGTCGGTAAAGGAATACCGCAGGTCTTATTGCAGAATGTGCACCTTATGTACGTTTCCTAGCATCCCGAAAGATCGCGACATCAACAATGTATTCTCTGCTTTTACATTCCTTAGACAAAATATCCCATACGGAACTTTGATATCCGTGGAAACGTTTATTTAAGAAAATTGAAGACTTCGGTTGGCGTCAATTTTCTTGAAATTTATCTATCGTTCGCGATTTTAGACGGGTTCGTAGGTTTTATTGGTGAAATAGAATGGTTATTGTTAATTATTCTGCGTAGCAAGTTGATTGGTGTCGTTAAATCATTTTTTTAATTCGTCATGAAGAAAAGTTCGGGTGAATGCTGATGACATTCATATTTTGCAGATCGTCGTATCTGACGCGTCTGACATCGATACATAATGCATAAACTCTGATCGTCGACGATCTCATCGAGTCGAGTGGACGATAACGACCTCATGCGGATCGTAAAAAAAAATCACTTTCTTTTATCATGTCCATTACAGTTATCTTTCGCTGTATCGTTTGATATGTCCTATGATCGAGCAGTCGGTGGATTATAGATGAATAAAAAAAATAAGAAAAAATAAAATGGAAAAACGAGTTGGATGAGGGAGAGGGAAGGGTTAGAAATGCCACGCGCCAATAAGCTTCTCTCGCTTGGGGTGCACCGTACGTGCCTCTTATTCCGTACTCGGCAGAGCAGCGCAATCATCCTGCACGAGTACGTACACGAGTGCACGTGAGTCCGGGGTTGACTCGGAGATGATGCATAGCAGGTATACCACGTGCCGGAACGTTATATGCTTATAAGTTATAGTGATACAAACACACGTACTTTTGTAACAACGACAGCATTTCCCGGAGTGTTTGTCTTCGTTATTGTCGACTCTCCGAGAGCGACGAACGTTCCGTGAGAGTCACGGAGAAGTGGCATATTAAGCCTACCGTTCGAGAGGAACTAAGGAAGAGCATCTAAAGGCGCGCGTTGCCACTCTTGACTCGGGAGCGAGATAGAGAGAAGGGCCAAGAGAATCAGAGTCGGAGTAGATGCAGAGGAGTTTGGATGCAAATAAGACGTTTAGCACCGAGCCGTGAGCTTCGAATTGCCCGATGCTTTTCCGAGAATGAGAAAGGGAGGGATTTGGGGTAACGAGCTAAACGGCTTCCTGATCCCTCCATCAGCATCGGCTCGATTAATTCCGGAAAGGGGTAGCGTAACAAATCTCTCGCGAAGCAGAATCAACAGAGATAAGGGTTCGCTGATGTCGAAGCTTCGGGCTAAATGCTCGGAATAATTTGGAGTTTACACAATAAATTCCTTTTTTTTTGCTTCATAAATAACATGCGAAATACTGTAGAAGGCATTGTATTAGCAATCGGACGATTAACTTCTTTTTTAAGTCGCTTTTTAGGATTTTGTTATTGTTATAAAAAATATCGTCGCAAATGCACTTTTCAATTTTTCAAGATTTATGTGCGGAAAAAATATGATTCATTTTTACTTCCAATTCACATTTTACGATCGAAATTGCGAGATTTGCGGGGAGATTAATTGTTATTAATTTTTGGTTAATAATTTACGTTTTAACATCAAAATTATCAATTTTTTGTATTTCGTATTCGAATTTTGTCGTGAAATATTTTCGAAGTCTGCAATAAAAATCGTAACAATTTTATTAATACTTCAGCGGCAGTAGTATTTTCGTAATATTGCAAGCAATCGCGATGTATTTCAGGAAAAAAAAAATGCAATTCTACTTCGAGATTCGCAATTTTTGATTGCTGCTGCGATGTGACCCTAATGAAGTCTGTGTATGTTATTGATTTTCAGACGAATGACAGAGATGACCCGTGAACTGGTGATATAGCTGATGCTGGTAGAGGAGCAGCAATAAGTCAAGGGCCGCTCTTTCCCTGTCGGAGGGCGAATCGCGCATCAGCCTCACCATCATCATCTTCATCCAGTCGTCATTACTCAAAGGAGCGATAACCCGATTCCCGACATCATCATCATCGCCATCGCCGCTTCTTCGCTCTCACTACGAGCTCCTCGAAGCTCGAGTTTGCAGAAAATATAAACTGCCGCGCGCTCTGAGAGCGCGTCTACGACTCATCATCCTACCCCTCGATTTGAAGAACGTAAGTCTTGACGTTAATTTACAGCATTTACAATTACTAACATTTCTTATGTATCGAATATAAAAATATCTATTATTAATCCTAAAATCAAATACTACACATTAAATTTTAAATCAGAAAATCGTGAGTTTTTCTTTATCAAGAATATCGAATAAATTGTAAAATCCGATAAAACGTTGTGATACACGTTCACATATATACCAAATAATCCAATGGCTTTTTTTTTTAAATGAAAACCCAATATTCAGATGCGTTTCTTTTGTCATCTAAATTTGGAGAAAAAAAATCGTAAAACCGGAAATTGTTCCGATAAATCGGACGCGAAAAATCGCATGCTGTTTTTTTTTTTAAGTTTTTCTCAATTCATCTATTTATTCCTTTTTTGTTATTTGAAATCCGGTTCTTTCGACGAACACAACATTATCTCGATTTTGAAATGCTGGAGTTTTTTCTCATAATCCTAAATATATTAGTTTATTAGCCGACTTTGGCTCTGATTTCTCCCCTTTCACGGTACTCAGCATTGACGGACAGTACATTATGTCGATTTTGAAATGCCGGAGTTTTTTTCTCATTATCCTAAATATATTAATTTATTAGCCGACTTTGGCTCTGATTTCTCCCCTTTCACGGTACAACGATCGCTATAGCGAGCGATCAAATGTCTCTCTTCGGGCAATTCGTACTCAGCATTGTATTATTAGTTACGTGGCGGGGGGTTCAAGCAGCGAGGCTGTTTGCTTACAGTACATTCAGCCATAGCTCGTAGGCAAGCATTTGTACGTATCCACGAGAGTAGATGGAAGCTACGTGCAGAGGTCGTAGGTACGTTAACCGCAGGTAGCAAAGCCGCAAGCGCGTGTACACAGTCCGCTGGTCAAACGAGAGTTAGCCGTTAGCTCCGCCGTTACTACTCCATCGGTACCGTTTGCACGAGAGAATAGAGAGAATTGGCTATAGGATAAATTACGGAGTTACGGCCGAAGTAGTACGATGTACCAACGGTTAAGGTTCGGGAAAATTTATTCGCTACCACTGCAGAGTGCGACTATATAATGACCGCTACGAAGTGCCGGTTCACTTGTTCCAGTGCAGTTATAATGCAGCTTCACCGATCGCGTGTACCATTGTAACGAACCACCGAACGGGGGGACGATATATGTATCATATACTTCAGCATAACTGACAATTGCATCTCGTTATATTCACGCGCACCGATTGCTTTCTCTTCTCTCTATTTCCGTTGCCATGACTCTTCACAATAGACAACAATGATTTCCATCGAATCCAATTCACGTCGCTAATTTGGCGATATTTCATGCATAAGCGAACGGACTTTGGAGCCAATGAATGGGGGCAAATGCTCACACGGGGGAGCAGCTTTTCGATGAAACGATTCGCCGCCCTTAGGGCATCGAAATGGGACATTCAGTTTGTAGTTAAAATTACAATGTAATCAGCTTATCACGAAACCGTGGTAAGCTGATTACACGAAGTTAAATATTATTATTATTGTTGCTATTATTATTATTATTACTAGTGATTGGACGCGTCGCGGTTGACCCGCATTACGAGGGGAAATACGATAATCAGCATATCGTTAAAATTGAAAAAAACATGTAAAAATCGGAATTATTTATTTTTGGGTGCATATGAGGTAAAAAAAATACATCCAATTGAGTGCTCGTCTTCACTCTCATATACTCGCGTGTGCAGATGGACATATTGTGCGCATAATACGCCTTGAAATGTCAGGAAGTGAAATGTTATTGGATATTTCATCTGATTTTGAGAGCGAATATCGTCCGATAAATACAATCGGCAGCAATTAACCGCATTTATTCGTAATCCTCTTCACGGACGCAACGCGAAAAAGCAAAAAAAAATTGGGGTTAGAAAAATCGATAGGATTATTATATATAATAATAATTATTGTATTTAGTGTGTAACGCACTCTGCAAATACATCGTTTAGACAAGTAAATGTTAACGACGAACATTAGTTGAGGATATAGAAACAAAATTGTATATTATAAATAGAAAAAACGTAGATAATGAAGTCTTGAAAAGTATAGTATATAACAACAATTTCTCCTATTTAGAACACGTAATTTAATAGCAAGAAAGAGAAAAATCTATTTTTCATAAGGTCCACGAAGTCTGCCTATCGTGCGAATTCTAACAGGAAGTTCTACAGCCGTATAATACCGAAATTATACATCAAAGAGATTTTTAAAACGAGTCGCGAATCTGCACTACACGACACTATAGCTACAATAATCGTTATCAGGCGCTGAAAGAAATTGCTTTCTGAGGACCAAATTTTTTGCAATTACGTCGAATGTCTTCGCGGAAAAAAATGTTGTCTCGCGAAGCCGTAAGAAATTACGAAATCCTTCTCTTTCGCCGACGACGTTACGTAACGAAATAGGGTATTTTCCAATTACCGACTTCGCGAAATGTCTCTCGCATCGTCGATCATCGGATATCGAGAATCGGTTGGATTTTATATGAAGAAAAGTGAATTGAAGCGATGGATAGATAAAGACCCTCAGACGGGTACGAGAGGCACCGATAAACGTTTTTTTTTCTTCAAATCCGTCTATGGTATTGGCAAAGGTATATATGATTGTACACAATAGAACGCATTATTGGTATCTCGATGTCTAAAATGGAGTAAAAGATAGAAAAATCCGCAAAAGTTTCTCTCTCCGTTTGCTGCATGGGTTGTGCTTTAAATCGATCACGTTAGAGAGCAATCCAACCCCCTCTTCCCCCACACACACTCACATATCCGCGGACATAGGCATAGATGAAAGAGAAGGGATGAGTAGAGTATAGTATACACAGAAAAAAGCAAAGGATGATTCCCCTCGATTGTCCTGAGCAGGCCGTCCCGTTTGTGTCGGTCGCTTGGCTGCTCCTGGCCACGACAGCCAAGTTTCTCTTCAATCTCTTTTTACCGGCTACGAGAGATCTCTTCGTGTCCGTCTGTCTGTCTGTCCCTCTTCACTGCTTTGCTCGTTCGTCTCTTTTTCTCGTACTTTCTATCGCTCTTTCTTCACCCGTTCGTCGAGTCGTTGAGTCGAGGAGGAAGAGACGAGAGTCACGAGTGGTAGATACGGCGAAAAAGCTCTCAGGGGCGCAACGACGAGAAATAGAAGAGTCGTCAAAGGCCGCGGCGGCAAGAGCGGCGCGGAAACTCTTTTTCTCTCGCTCTTTCCTTCTTTCTCTGCTCATAGTGTTCCAATTGAATCCGAAGAACCGTAAGAGAAAGAGAACGGAGTCAAGAGTGAGCGAAAATCGTCGCAACAGAGGCAAAGAAGGAGATGAGAAAACTGACGGCCACCGGCATAAAAAAAAGAAAAGGGAACCCTCTCGTGTACGCCACGTATACCTAACAATAATAACATATACAATTTCGCGTGCGGCAAATTGAATTCACGGCCCCCCGTCCAACGTACACCTTTCAAGCTTCTCTGACTCTCGTCTCTCGCGACTCCTCAACGAGAGGTAGAGATGAGTCTGCACAGCTTCCCTCTCATTTCCGCGACAATGTATACATATACTCGTCGCAGTTTTTTTTTTTTTTTTTTTTTTTTTTTTTCTCTGAATAATTGCACACCCACGACTCCGAATCAACGGGTGGCAATCGCAGAATCTTTGCCGTATCACTGACACAAAGTTGACGAAGAACTTTCACGAATTAACATGTTAAATAAATTATAATTATTATAGTGGTTTGTTATATACTATTTTTTTATTCCCTCTTTATATATTTATATTCACAAAAGCCGACAGAACGGCTGCGGTTAAAAATATTGCGAGTGCTCTTGTCTCGATGGGATAGAAAAACACGCGTCAAAGTCACTTCGAGTGGTGCAAATGAGTTCGAAAGAAAGATGGGTGTTCGAAATGGAGCGCGGACAGTGCGGAGGGGAAAATCCCGCGATAACCGCAAATAGCGGCAGTTTGTATGCATCGCGCGATAGACATTGAAATATTTAGAGATAACGACGGCGGCGAGTGTCTCGATTGTAAGCTCACCGCAATGACTCTCCCGGTGTTCGGTGTGTTCTCGGGGGCCGCATTCGGGAATTGAGATTATTCGCTAATTCCTTCGAAGCTGATTAACGTAACAGCAGTCGATTAGACGCCTTTCGTATCTCATCCCTTAGAGGAAATTTATGCGAGTTCCTTCGACTTTGCGATAGTAAGGTTATGTAATGTAGTTTCGATCTCTCCATCGCGTTGGAATAGACATACGGCTATATATCGATTCGGTGGCATATAGGCGACTCTAATTATAGCTAAAGTCCAATCTATTTGTCCGATGTAACGACGCCGAGATAATTTTATCATCGAAATGTTTGCATCAATTAATTTTCTATGCGGATCGATGAACCTGCATCGTCATTCACGAAAACCAAATGGAGAAAATAAGTTCGCAATCTGCGAAAGAAACTTTTCTAATTTTAACAAAACCGACTAATGAGCAATTTTTTATTTATTTTTTTCATAAAAATGATATATCAAAAAATAAAATAAATACGAGGATTAAAAATAGAAACGAAAGAAAACAAAAACAGGAAAAATAAATACAAGAATGAAAAAACTTGTAAAACTTTTTAGATTCGCGTAAATGAACTGTCAGACGGAGAAGGTCCGCGGAAAATGCATCACAACCGGGGGTTATGGCTTTATAAATAAATTTTGTCCTCTTCGACATTATGGATTATAGTTTGAATTATCATTTTTAACTCGACCCCCAATCGAAAATAGAATATCTCGCTAAGAAAATAATTAAATTATCTATCCCCGTTAGAATTCTGCGCAATCGATCGTTCAATCAAAATTGCCGAGCAGACATAGTCGATGAATAAAAGACACAGGAATACGGAGAATGTCAAGTTCTGGCAGAAGTAAACTCGACGTTTCGCGGCTGGTAGAATTTCGTCGTACAAGAGAGAGTTATATCGTTATAGAGGATAGGAGGAGGCAATTCGCCATTCATCGTTAGGCAACGTCCGTTCTCGCGGAAACGACGTCGAATATAACGGGGTTGGGTGTCTGGTTGGTTGTTGATATCGTTGGAACGACAACACCGATGGAGAACGAGGGAGGAAGTAGAGAAGGAGTGGATAGAAGACAATAACGCGTGTCCGGTCCGAGACAATAACGCGGCTTAAAGCCCGTTGGTTAATTACTGTTATACACACTGTTATTCCGCAGCGACAGCAGGCTAAATTGATTAGTATACTACATAGCATATATATACGTCCATATATACACAATCACAACCTCATCCTTTTCATCCCCGTCGTGTCATCGTCCGACGTGGGTTCTGTTTCTATTGCTGTTGCTCCGCGGATAAATGTCGGGGTGCGGCTCTCTCACGAGTCACATCCAGAGAGAGGAGAAAACAAAGCGAAGTAGCGTGTGCCCTCCCGGCACCCGATGTCGCTTGGAAATATTGCATGCAAAAGCCTCTGCGGCGAATAGTCTTTTTTTACATCTCTCTACTTCGTCACTCTTTGATGTGTGGAGTTTATTCAATTATTTTATCGACTGTCGCATTGTGTTTTCTTTATTATTCGTTATTAATTTTTGTCTCTCTTAACATCGATGAAACCGATGAAGAAAGCTGGTAACTACGATGTCTATGTTTATTTCAACGTTTTAATGATTAATAGGAAATAAGGTCGCGATGTATATCGGATTTTGTTTGATGGGAAAAAACATCGAGTTTCATCTTATTTCGTAGGATAATGATGATTTTTTATAGATTTTATTATCGAATTTTCGATAGGCGAGGCGACGACGATGACGAGAGGTCGAAGTAGCTTCCTGAATATGGAAGCTCTGATGGTGTTGACGGTCGTCGTGGCCTCGAGCCTCGATCTCGGTGTGAGGTGTTCGCCCTCTCACAGGAGTAGACACCACGCGGATCTGTCGCACGAGGATCAGCAACAGCATCAGGAACAACAGCAACGCGAACACGATAGAGTAATGAGGCCGAGCGATGTTGCTCCCGAAGTACCCCGTGCCGAACCCCTCAGATCGTCAAATCCCGCCGCTGGTGACGATTCTCTCATAGTACAGACGAGAAAGGGTCGGGTCAAGGGCGCGACCCTGTTGTCCAGTACCGGCAAGAAGGTCGACGCGTGGTACGGTATACCCTACGCGCAGAAGCCTCTCCGTGAGTCGATTATTTTACAACGGAGGGAACTTACTTTCATCCTCTCTTGTCTCTTCTTCCCTTACGCATGTGTTTTACCGACAACTTTCCAACCCCTCGAGAATCGCCCCCTCTATACGGTAACTGAAAAACGCACCGGCAAAGTCCCTTAAGAAACTCGTGCAAAGGTGTTTTTTTTATCCGATAAAAATACGAACGGTAATAACTTGTGCTCGAGAAAAAAAATGATATTATTAGCTGCTTCGATGCGATTTAATGCGGATACAAAATTTAATAAATTCGAGAATACAAAAATAACGATTCTATTTTCTTTTTCAATAAAAAAAACGAAATGTTTGAATTATAAATTTTACTTCTACGAAGCACGACAATTTAATGCGTATTGTATTAGATAAATTGAAAAGATTGGTTTAACTGAGAGGAAAAAAAAATCTCATGATACCGAAATGCCGGAAACGATTAATTCACAACTTTGAACGCTCTTTTCTTGACAAGGAGAGAAAAAGCTTGAATTATTCTTTGCGATGTGCTGAGAGCTTTTTTTTCTTCTCCTAACGGAACGACGACGAGATTCTCGAGAACGGTACAGTGAGAGAGCCTTGTAGTCTTTGTAGTCTTTGAGAATAAATGAGGAAAAGAAAAATCCCTGAGAATAAGAGGGTTTGAAAGAGTTCTTTTTATTTCGTTCTTTTTTTACCTCACTCGACGGCATGTTCCTACGAGACTAATCGATACGTATACCGCTCTCCGCGGGTGTCCTCTTTCTCCCCCGTCTTCGTCACAGGTGATCTCAGATTTCGTCATCCACGACCCGCCGAGCGTTGGGACGGTGTACTCAATGCTACTACGTTACCGAACAGTTGTGTACAAATTTTGGACACTGTTTTCGGTGATTTTCCCGGCGCAACTATGTGGAATCCTAACACACAACTCAGCGAGGATTGTCTCTACGTTAACGTCGTTGCACCGCGTCCCCGGCCTACCAATGCCGCCGTTATGGTATGGATTTTTGGGGGTGAGTTCAACACGATTTTTACCTTTAATTCCATTAATTTAAGCCCTTTGACCGATTAATTAAAGGTTTCAACAAAATTTCGCAACTTTCTACCGAATTTATAAAATCGCTGTTATTTAATCATTTAAAAAATGGCATGAAATCACGAGATTTTTTTTATAAACAGACAAAGATCGTCTCTCGATACCTACCGAAAGGGAAATCAATTCGTCATAAAATCGTTATTACGAAAAAAAAACAAAAAAAAATATAAAAAATGTGTCAATTAATTCCAATATCTTTTACACGCTAAGATTTGAATTTTTTTTATGTATACCAATATTGTTTACGCTGATAAAAATAGTTTCTAAAAATCCTAAAACTTCGGATTTCCGAAAAACTTCGCGAGGATTTGAAGCAATTTCACGGTTATATATTTTATCATTTTTAAAAAAATTTTCTCCGTCTAAAAATTTAATTCAGGTGGTTTCTACTCGGGTTCCGCGACGCTCGACGTCTACGATCCAAAGATCCTCGTGTCCGAGGAGAACGTAATATTCGTGTCGATGCAGTATCGCGTAGCGAGTCTTGGTTTTCTCTACTTCGGCACCGAAGACGTGCCCGGCAACGCCGGTCTCTTCGATCAAATGATGGCACTTCAGTGGGTAAGGGACAACATTGCCGCCTTCGGTGGTAATCCCGAGAACGTGACGCTGTTCGGCGAGAGCGCTGGTGCCGTATCCGTATCGATGCATCTTCTATCGCCTCTGTCAAGGTGAGAGCTTTACGCGAAGCTCTGCTTCAATGTTTTTTTCGTTTTTTCTTTTTTTTTCCAACTTTTTTCTCCTTCGAGTTTTTCTCAAGCGCAATAAAAATTTGTCGATTCTCGACAGAGACTACCGAACTTTCATTACCTATTATATCATTGAATTTTGATTTTCTTGCCATTTTGCTTCCTCAAGAAACTTTGTTTTGGTGAACATTTTTTTTCGATATTTTCATGGAAACGTATTCAGGACGTTCCAAAACGTCGAAAAATCACATTTAGAAAAAATATCCGTCCGTATGTCTGTTTGTGTGCGCATCATTTGATCTTATAACTTGAGAACAGTTTGAGATATTAAGCTGAAATTTATACCACATGTTGAGGGGTCAAGTCCCCTTCTTTGATCCGATTTTTATGAAAATCGACCGAGGCGATCAGTTTTTACGCCATTTAAAATTTTTCAAAAAATTGGTCGTGGCGCTCCAACTACCATATTTTTTGAGATATCTGGTTGAAATTTAGTACACACTTGGACTGTTGTAAAACAATGATCGGGATTGAATTTTGGCAAAATCTGTTCAGTCGTTCACTTTTAACGCCATTTTGAATTTTTCGAAAAATTGGTCGTGGTGCTCCAACTGCCATATTTTTTTAGATATCTGGTTGAAATTTAGTACACACTTGGACTGTTATAAAACAATGATCGGGATTGAATTTCGGCAAAATCTGTTCAGTCGTTCAGTTTTTACGCCATTTTGAATTTTTCGAAAAATTGGTCGTGGCGCTCCAACTGCCATATTTTTTGAGATATCGGGTTGAAATTTGGTACACACTTGGACTGTTATAAAACAATGATCGGGATTGAATTTCGGCAAAATCTGTTCAGTCGTTCAGTTTTTACGCCATTTTGAATTTTTCGAAAAATTGGTCGTGGCGCTCCAACTGCCATATTTTTCGAGATATCGGGTTATAAACTAGCAGCATACCACTATAAAATGTTTACGTAAATTTTGAAAATTGAACGTCATAAATTTAAAAAATTAACCGTTAAAACGACGTATCACAAAACAAAGTTTGTTGACGAAGCCAAAAGTGACAAATGTACGTTTCTTAAAAACAGATCTGGGTAAACGATAATAAAAGAAAGAGAGGAAGCAATGTCCCAACGTAGTTGGCAGCTTTTTCTATGTGTTTTCTTGTTGTTTTTTAGGCATTTGTTCAACCAGGCAATCATGCAATCAGGTTCGCCGACCGCACCGTGGGCGATAATATCGCGAGAAGAGTCGATAATGCGCGGTCTGCGTCTCGCCGAGGCGGTCGGTTGTCCTCACGATAGAAACGAAATTGATAAAGTAATCGATTGTCTGAGCGCCACGGATGCCGTCCAGCTGGTCAACAACGAATGGGGCACACTGGGCATTTGCGAATTTCCATTCGTACCCGTGTTAGATGGCAGTTTCTTGGATGAAACGCCGTCGCGTTCGATGATAACGGCATCGTTCAAAAAAGCTAATATACTCATGGGATCGAATACCGAGGAAGGTTTTTACTTTATTATCTACTATCTCACCGAACTCTTTCGCATCGACGGCACCGAGGACGTTAAAGTATCGAAGGAAGAGTTCGTTCGCGCTGTTACCGAACTCAATCCATACGTCAATCAAATCGCGAGACACGCGATAATATACGAGTACACGAATTGGCTTGATCCTGACGATCCGAATACCAATCGCGACGCTCTCGACAAAATCGTCGGAGATTATCAGTTTACGTGTAACGTCAACGAATTCGCTGGACGATACGCCGAGACGGGTAATACCGTTTACATGTACTATTACAAACACAGGTGAGACTCAACTTCGTAATTCATCATACTTTTTATATCGTAACACGAATTCTTTTATTATTATTTCGCATATATCGTACCTTTTACCTTTACCTTTTTATATCGTAACACCTTTATATCGTATACCTTTTTATATCGTAACACGAATTCTTTTACTATTATTTCGCATATGGTTTCCGAATTTCATTTTTTTTTGTGAATTTTTTTGCGAAGTTTTAACGAATTGATTGATAAATGGAGATACGCATTTTTCATACACAGAATCGGTAAAATGTTAGTTTAAAAAATTGCAGATTTATTATGCAAATAAATGTTTTCGTAAAAATTTTAAATCGTATGAAAAAGAAAATATTTCACTGAAATGTGGAGAAGACAGTGAGGCAATGAATCGCTTAATAACGCGATCAATGGCAGTTTTTTTTCAACTTTCATTCGGTCGTTTTGTCTAAGAAAATGAAATTTTAAATAATTAGACAAAATTCTGAAAAAATTTATACATAATGAGAAAAATTAACAAATTATTTTCGTTTGAAAAAGAAGTTAAATTGCCAGGTGATTTATTGAACAATTTTTTTTCCTTAATTTGTTAACAACATTTTGATATTATTATTATGCAAACTAAATCTCTTCAGCACCTTCCATATGCCTGATTTTTTAAAGATTTTATTCCCATTGAGAAGTTTTCGAAATTCTCTTTGAATCTCACGAAAACGTGATCAGTCAGATTGTACGCTAGTAAACCATAAAACTCGATCTCGCCGATACATGTGAACGTTTCATATATCGATGGCTTAAGGTAGCTACAGCGCGTGGTGTTCATTTTGCATAAATTCGGCAAAAATGAGAGGGAATTGTAAACACTTCTCGATAGTATAAAAATCTGAAAAAATTCATGGACATTAAAGGTACTGAAAAGATTAATTTTGCATAATAATAATTGCAAAATGTTATTAACAAATTGATGAAAAAAAAAATATTGTTCAACAAATTTATGGTAACACAACTTTTTTTTTTATGAAAATGATTCGTTCATTTTTCTGAATACGTATGAATTTTTTTAGATTTTTATCTTAAGTTCGAATTTTTATTTTTATATGGAAAAAATGTGTACAAAAAGACAAAATTCAAACCAACGACAAAAATCTAAAAAAATTCATACGTATTCAGAAAAATGAAAGAATTGTTTCCTCTCATTTTTGTCGAACTTATGCGAAATGAACACCACGCGCTGTAGCTACCTTAATAACGCAATAAATGTTTGCACGTATGGTTTATGGCATCAGTATTTTCAGCTCTATGCACCGAGACTTTCGAAAAAGAAGACATAGCCATAAAAACCAAATAAAGTACGGTGCGTCCTTAGAAATTCGCAAGGCTACTCTCAAATACCGACAGAGACTTTTATTTCAACATGCGGAAATCATTGCGAATGGAAACGTACACGAAAATGTTCAGTCCGTATCGGAAATCATCGCGGATAAAAATGTACAGAAAACTCATCTGTCGCTATCAGAAATCTTTGCGGATAGAAACGAAAACAGCTTCGGTCGCTATCAGAAATCATTGCGGATAGAAACGCAAACAGCGTCGGTCGCTATCAGAAATCATTGCGAATAAAAACGCAAACAGCTTCTGTCGCTATCAGAAATCATTGCGAATAGAAACGCAAACAGCTTCTGTCGCTATCAGAAATCATTGCGTATTCGCGATGATCCGGGAAGTCGTAATGAAAAGTTATCCGTCTTTATACGTTTTTCTAAAATAGGTAAGTTGAATCAGTGGAGACAGAAACATACATAGAACGTTTCTGTCTCTACTGATTCAACTTACCTATTTCCTATTTATTTTTCTAAAATAAGTAAGTTGAATCAGTAGAGACAGAAACGTACATAGAACGTTACCTATTTTAGAAAAACGTAAAAACGTTAAAAACGTATAAAAAAAAACTTTTCATTACGACTTCCCGGATCATTGCGAATACAAAATCTTTCGTATACAAGACGATAAGTTTTCGATCCGCCGTTTTGATCTCCGAATAGCATGGAAAGAAATCGTATTAAAACATATAAATATTGTATCCGTTTTTAAACGTTTGTATCAGATATTTCAAACAAAGTATGGCAATCTAGAGAGTGATCCCCGTAAAAAATAGACAATATTCTAAGGGATAGTACATCTCTATTATCATACAGTATCCATTTGTCTCGGTGAAAGGGGTTAAACCTATTCTAGGCTACGAAAACTGGCTTCACGATTTCGAGACATTATGTCGATATATATCGCAATGTCTTTTTTGTAACTCGTGCATGGAAAGCGGCGCATTTAATGGCAGTTTTACGGGACAAACGTGTCCGTTTGTTTGATAGTATTGAAAAGATAGTTCGCGCATGAGCAGTTCGCGATTGTTTCACTTTTTGCCCCTTGGAAATTACTTTTCGTCCATTAGGACGAAAAATGATAACCTCACTTTTCACTGTCCGTCCCACAAAACTGCCATGAAACACGCCGATTTTCTTGCACTCGTTACAAAAAGTATAGTGTGCAACTTTCGGCTCTTGTTGCACAATGTACGATTTTTTCGAAGGAATAATCGCAACGATCTGCGATTTGACTTGTTTCGACAGATCTGCGAACAATCCCTGGCCAAGATGGACAGGCGTGATGCACGCCGACGAGATAAGTTACATATTCGGTGAACCACTGGATACCGCGAGAGGTTATACTCGCGAAGAAGCACATCTATCCAAGAGGATGATGCGTTATTGGGCAAATTTTGCCAAAACCGGGTAAATCTTCATCGACTCGTGAAAATAAACCGGTGCAGTTAATTACTTAAAAAAAAAACAAAACAAAAAAAACACATTTTAAAATCTGTACAGTTTCGTTTTAAGTAATTAACTGCGCAGTGTTTTTGCGCAACGGTTTTTCTAAAATATTTATTTTTTTTTTTAATTTACGAACGATATGCAGGGATCCAAATATGGGAGACGACGGTTCCTGGACGGAGGCATTCTGGCCGCCGCACACAGCGGCGAAGAAGGAATATCTAACTCTCGACACGAATACCACGGAGATCGGTTACGGCCCGAGGGTACGTCAGTGCGCCTTCTGGAAGAAGTATCTTCCCCAATTGATCGCTGCTACATGTAAGTACACCTTAACATTTCTAATCCCCTCCCTTGCAACCTTTCACCGCATTACGGCATTGACATCGCGATAAACGAAAATAATAAATAATTCGAATTAAAACCACTTAACGTTCAAAGAAACCCCGCGCAACCAACTTTTTTTACGATGAAATGATTTTTCATCTCTGTCGTGGTATCGTATATGCGTGTGTCGTGGATTGTCTCAAACGTTGACGTGAGACACCTGTTGAGTCGCGGAAGTTCGCATATGTATATTATTTTCATGACCTGTGGATTGAGAGTTGCGGCTAACCCGATGTTTAAAACGAATAAATCGAACACTAACCGCTTGTCCTATGTGCCGTTAACCGTTGTAAAATTCAAACATATCCCACCGCATCGGGGGGAGGCGAGTGCTTAACTCGGCTTGTTCTAAATAATGGAAAATACAAAGAGCCCTTGAGCGTTAGCTTGTGCAGTGCCCAACGCTGCAGTACACGCGGTGGGGAGGGTTCGTGTTGTTCGATAACGTTGAAAAACTAATAGAATTGATTGCCGGGCATCGAAGCAAATGTATATTTGTATCATCGTATATATATATATCGTATGTATACGGCACCGCGACGCGTGGTCGTGGCCCATTATCCAATTGAATGGGTAACGAATGCGCGCTCACTGCCAAAAGAGATTATATTTTGGCTCCGGTCCACTCTGCATTAGCCAAAGCTCCAGCGAAGCATAGCCAATTACTGGATAACTAATGGACATCTTAAAGTCGATGGGAGAAATAACGTTGAAGAGAAACTAAGGGAGGGAAAGAGAGACATGGAAGTTTCAAGTACACAGAGGGCAAAGCCGGCTGCGCAAGATACTCGCATCTCTTATTCTCTTCGACCGGTCCATTGCCTCTCGGTATTATACCTCTAACCCGTCGAACCTTTGCCAAGTCTCTCTCTCTCTCTCTCTCTCTTTCTACTTTTATACGGAACGCCTAACACACACGCTAACGATGCGGGAAATGAATGAAAAAAAAAAAAAAAATTAATGCGCTTCGCTCGCTCGAGTTATCCACTCTGCATAAACTACGTGTGGGCGTTATAGACATGCGGCTCGCAGCGAAACGATGTCAGCGATCTTTTTTTTTTTTTTATAACGAAGTCTCTTTGTGCTCCAGAGGATCGCATTCTGTTGGAAAGTTTTGTGAATTTTCGTTGAGTAATTATTGACAAGTTCTGGGACTATGCCAACGAGATTGGAAAAGAGTTATTACTTTGACAAACGGAATATTAATGCGTTATCGAAAGCGTTAGCCGTAAAATCGAAACGAAGTGGGAATATGCGGGCGAAATTGCGGCAGAGCTTACCGAGAAAAGATAAAAAGTTGTGGTTTCTCTGTGATTTATCATTTTTAATAAGTTATAGACATTCATTTGATGATTGAGTACTCATTAGACTTATGAATAACATCTAAAAACTTTTATGCAAAAAAAAAAGTTCTACGCGAAGTATTTAAAAAAATTCTTTTCAAAAATTAATTTCGATGATATGCGCCAAGTTTAGCGTTTGAATGTGGCAAATGTCATGATAGTCATCACGATAAACGACATACAAGAACTCTGGAAAGCCAATTGGTTACAAAAATTTGCATTAAAAAAAATTGTTTTACGTATATAAATATGTTTTTCTATCAAACTCCATATTATGTACATTCATTTTTTTAAATAATTTTTTTAATACTCGGCAAACCACTTTTATTTTTGTGTTTTTTAAGTTATCAGTTGTTTCCACTTATTTTTTTACTGTGCGTAATAATTAATAATTTTTTACGATATATGTTGAATTAGTAAAAAAAAATGGCGGTCCTCTTTCAGTACATATACTTCGTTTTTCTCCTCCTGGTGTCGCTAGAGATCGTATTTTTTAAAAATAATGTGTCAACTTTTCACGATCACAAAAAAGTGATATGCAAACGTACAGACAGACGGACTGACGGACGGACAGGTTACATGACAGGACCCTTTCATCGTAAATTTACGCCGTGAAATTTACGACTTCAATGTCAGCAAAACCGATTGAAGCAATGTAGTCGTAACTAAACGCTTTCGAAAGATCGAATCCGAAATATATTTATAAAAATGTCTACCAAAATTTGATCCGATGTTTATTTTCTGAAATACGTCAATCGGAATTTTCAATTCCGGTATATTGTTGTATGTCTACGCGGTAGTGTCACGCCACGAAAAAAAAAACTTATTTAAAGTACTTCCTCGCTAAAAAATATTTATACTTTTACCAATTTTTTTTGTCCATAAACATCACCAATCTTACAAAAATTATTTGCAAATTTAACAATCATAATCGTAAAAGTAACATTTTATTTTTACAAAATTAACATGAAACAAGTTGTACTATATATTGTTGAGACACTGCCGCTGCGCTCATTTCGAGTCCAACAATAATTTCCACTGCCTCCTTAAATTACCGTGTCGAACAAATCGATTAATTTCGGCAAAATTGCCGAATATTAATTTAATATTTTTTAGGTTAAAATGACGTGTAATCCATCTAAAATTATTTTTCATACAAAAAAATTAAACACGACTCGTTGTTTCGCGATCGCCTATAACAATAAAGAAATCTCGTGAAAATATGCATAAAAAAACAACCCTTATAACGAATTTTGGAAAAACCAGTTGAAAAAATTCTTCGAATGATACTTCGCGACCGCAAAACGTACAACAACCGGTTGGACTATAACCATCGTCATTGGAATGTCGCGATTTAGTCAGAGTGTTACGTTGTGTTACGAGCCCTCATTACAGGAGCGCACGGAGGGTACACGGGGGAGTTGGCTGAATAGCTGGTGAATAAATAGGCCCGTGGAGAGAGAGAGGGGGAGAGGGACGCAGGGCTCTCCGGTTGGTGTATATAGCCTCGTTGAACGGGTGTCGGGCATGAAACAAGAGAAATTAATGGGTCCGTTTGTTAGATGTAGCGTGCAATACCCCAGGAGCATATAAAGGGTACATACATAGACACATAGGTTCACCTCTTCCCCTTACCATTTTCCATCTCTTCTCCAGGCAGTAAACGTCGCGTATCGTATCGCAACGTTCGGCATTACAAGGCCCCCCTATGTATCCTTGTCTGTCTCTCACAGCCCCTGCTATAACGCTAATACCGATGCCACGCTGCGAGTTCGCCAGCAGAGATAACTGGGTTATGACGTCGTTGGCAACTAACCCGACTAGACGATAGCTTGGCGAGAGGCTTATATTTCGTCTTTCTCTATCTCTGTACCCTTCAACAATAGATCCAACCAACCCTACCGGTACCTCTTCAACAACCTCTATACACGTCTATACATTATCCTCTATACATATATATACATAAAACTACCCTATTACTATATACATTTTACATTATATTTTCCATCTCTTCCTCTCTGTCTATGACGTCAGAGTTCTGCGCTACCCTCGGAACCGCAGTATTTCGCTGGTCTACAGAGCTCTCTCGCGCTCTCGCGGCTCACACTCTATCCTGCAGTTGCCCCGCCGCTAGACGAATACCCAGTATGAGCAGACGGGCCAACCCTCCTTACTATACATCTCCCCAGCTACCGTAGTAGCAAACTTGTCGTAGTATAGTACGCTGTACTCTAAGTATAGTACGGCGCATCGATACTACGGGGTAAAGGGGGTCAAACTTCGTTTCTCTACGAATTCGTTCAGACGATCGATGTATACAAATTTAATGTTACATTAATCAATCAAAGTATTGATCATCGTGATTTTTGGGTTATTTGCATCTTGAAACTCAGTAAAAAACGAAAAATATTACGTCTTTTTAATAAATGGGATTTTTACGAACGTACGGTAAATATGGAATTAGTGTTTTACAGATACTTTGACATAGTGGAGAGAAGATTCGATTTCTTCGATTTATCGTTGGATTCATACATTTTTTAGACAATCATCAAACGCTTTATGTTTTAATTAGTATATCAGGCTACAAGAGCCGAAATTGCGTGATTTTCGCTGAATGTGAAGTTTGCTACCCGAGCGAAACGAAAGCAGCAATCACACGACGTGAAAATAACACTTCCTACCGTGTTGCATACGATACTTTTTTCAAGATTTCGCTAAAAAAGAACTGTATCTCGCGCTGCAACAAGAACGCAAAAAATGCTCATTTTTATTTAATAACGAGTACCCGCATGTGCAGTTTTTATTACTCTCGTCGGGCAGAAATTAACCGTTTTTCTCCCTAATAGTGAGTAATGAAACCCGATTATGCATGCGTACTTGTCGTTGGTTACAAATGAGCGTTTTTATGACAGCGTTGCGCACGCCAAATGAGGTTATTTTAGCGAAGTCGGGAGAAAAAAAAGTGTTTTTTTTTTGTTACTATTTGTTAGGTGACCCGCGTTGCCCTCGTATTCTATGAAGAGATGCGCGTGTATAGATATGTCTGTATATTTGGTGCGCGTGTTTACCTCGTCCCCCGGCAATATCCTGCGGCGTCTGCAGCTGCAGCGTGACTCGGAGGCGCATTGTACACAAGCTTCGACTACTGTACCTTGCTACGCACACATCTTATATCGTGCAGAGAGACTCTCTCACCCTGTCTCGTATCGCCCGGGAATCCGGGGGAGTTGATCGTTCAGACGAGACGTATATACCACTGTAGATATATATAATGCAACGAGATAGGCTCGAGGCTCCGATAGCTCCGACTTTCCGGGCCTCGAGAATATATCCTAAGGATCAAAGAGGCTGTGTATATAATCGTACTTTATATATATACATAATAGGCGCAAGAGAATTCGAGTTCCGCCGAAACCGAGCGCAGTGATCGTTGATTCTCCACCGTGTCGCCTCTTTCCATCGCACTCTCTTTCTCTATATCCGATTTGACTCGTTATCCGGATGTCACCCAATTAATTTAAACGTTCGTTGGCGTTTGCAACCCTCGAGTAGTAATGGAGGATAAAAAACATCGCGTCTCATCCCCTACGCGATTAGTCTCGTTAGGCGTAGCAGATATAGACATTCGGTTAATCAAGAGACGAGTCGGGAAACTGATAAACCGATGAAGTCGAATTAACACAGTCCCGACGATTTTTATTCAATCGGATAATCGGCATCTCAATAATTTCGTGTTTTTTTTTATCTGATAAGAAACTTCGATCCAAAAAAAACCATTTTAAGGAAAATGTTACGCGTCAAAAAATGTATAAAACAAACGTATAAAAAATAAAAGTTCCGTTTATATAGTGTTTGAATGACAAACGACTGTCGTCTCTCAATCGTTTGATTAATATTAATCCAAAATGTACGCAGATCGCTTCTTCTTCGTCCATCGCAATTACATATTGCCGAAGACGACAAATTGAAAATGAGGACACGATAAAACACTATTTGCATTTGTAAATATAAACAGACAGATTGATAAGCGTGGGGCCTCGTAAATGTAGGAGAGAGTCGTGGAATACCGGCTACGTAAGGGAAAACTTTATTATTTCATTTATAGAGTGAAGAATTCATACAAATCTTGAGTCGGAACGCGCTTTAGCATATCAACTAGCAATTATCAGCGTTTGACGCGATAAAATTATTGACAACTTATTATTACGAACAATGAAAAAAAAGTTGATTTGGCCGGTTTTACCCCGAGCAGTCGGGTAATACCGGTCACCTATTTTTTTTTAATATTAAAAAGTAATAGCGAACCGTGTACCTAAATAATGCGAAGTATTCATCTAATAATGACTTTAACAATTGATAATTATTAAAAAATTACTCTAGAAATGTAAAAAAATACATGACGGCAACATAACCTCAATTCGCGAATCCTATTTGATTACCCAGCGAACGGTTTTACCCGACAGCACGTCATTGTTTTGTTTTCGCGATAAAAATTCAATTTTTTTGGTAAAAGAACAACAAAGCGGTGTGTCACCATTATATTTTGTGAAGATACGTTGACTACAGAAAATCCCCTCTCGAAGTGTGGCAATTCTTACGTGAAAAACAGGCAAAACCTATTAATCGCTTTAAAAACTTTGCCACACTAACTAAAAACATACAATTAGACTCAATCGTTTTTTTTTTACGTAAGCAACAAGATAATTTAAGATTTATCTTGATATCATATCTAAATCCTTGAAAATCAGCTCAGCCGGTATTACCAACTGACCGGTACTCGGCCACTCTCCCCTACATATATGATCATAAATGAGGGGGTGTAATAATCAAAAATCGTCGCTAACTTCCGGTCCTTACTGACGATAAATTGTAAAAAAGATAAAACAAAAAAAAATAGAGTTTTAAGGGTTAACCGAGGGTGGAGTCCCCGGCGACAGAAGAAAATAGTCTCGTCCGCGTTTTCGAATTTTCGCGATTGCAAAAAGTTTTTCGCTCCGGGCGAACATACTATCGCGTATACACACATTTTATCGAAGATAAATTCACGGTCGGATGGTGTTGAAAGTTGGTGAACTCTTTCGTTCGCTTGTATACAAACGCCTCGAAGCTTGGAGTATATAGTTGATCCCATCGGTACAGTAACACGGTACACGGGGTAACCGATGATATAAACCCACCGGGACGGTGAGAAAAATCCACTAGCTTTGCTTCTCTTCTCTTCTCCTCTCTTCTCTCGTTTTTCCACCCTTCGCTACTTCCCATCCCTTCCTTTCCCATCTCGATAGAGGTAACTTCGTTTACTCCGTGGAGTGTCGAGTTGTCGACCGTTCGGGTGTTAGCCTTTCCCCTCGCTGGCTCTGCTCTGACTTTAGTCGCCTCTTCTTAAGTACACGGGACCTTAACTCGATTTGTACAGCCAGCACAGAGCGAGGCTAACGACATAAAGTCCGAGAAAGCCGCGAACCGAGCGAACGAGGATAGAGAGGGTGAGGATGGGGTAGAGAAGGAAGCCGGAAAGTAAAAAAGAAGGAGGAAGGAGCCGGAGGTCGTGGCTGGTTCGCGACGTGACCCTGAAACGGCGCGTTGCACCTTATCCCAACCCCCTTCCCCCTCTGGTACCTTAGCTACCGCAGCCAAGTTCACAAGATACATAGTACAACTCTCTCTCTATCTACTATATGTAGTGCAGCAACATATATGTACACAACTATGTATGTGTACACTTGTTTTCACCGTACACACGTCGAAAGGTCGTGGCCGTACGGGTGAACCTCGTGCACCGAGGATTCCCCGTTCTCCGTACGATCTATATACCTACTTCCACAACACTCTGCGTACTATAATGCTTTACCTTCCCTAGTAGAGTATATTATGAGATTGCGCAATACCACGCTCAGTGGCAGGAAGAGGAAAGCGCGATAGAGGGTAGCGAAGCCTAATAATTAAGTCGACGTTGCTATAACACGATTAACACCCGTGGGAGGGTTCGAGATTGCTGATGCTCGGTGAATCTCTCTCGGCAAACTGTGTGTACTCTCCGATGTTCCGCAAAGCGGAAACATATCCCGGGGGTAGATCGTTTCATCTTCTATCGCAACAGGTGTCAATATACCATCCATTAAACGTATTCTTCATTTGAATTTCTTAATCTTATTTTTTTATTTTTTTTTTTTTACAAGTTATCTGTGAGGAGTTTGCGTGAAAAAAAATTGTTGTTTGTCTTGTTGGATTTTTGGATAGATGCAGCGGTGTACTATGTATGTATACATGTAGATAAATGTAGATATATACATATATATGTATGTAAAGGAGCTCTCGCGCGGCACTTGAGTTATGCCGGCGACCTCGACGCGCGCTCGGCCAGCCGGCCGGGGGTGGCTGGTACAAGTTGTGCGGCCCGTGGAAAACAAAACATTGGACTAAAGGGGGTAGGGATGGAGTCGCGTGCGCGCGAGAAAACCCGAGTGGGGAAGAGAGAGGTGTTTAGACGGGGAGGAAAACGCGGGTGAGCAGACCGAGCAGCCAGAATCATCCCTCTCTCGAGCTTTTCGCTTCACAGTGGCGGTGGTGGAGGAGAACTCGCGAGCCGGGGCATGAAACTGGCCGCCAGGCTCCCTCGCGTCGATCGATGACGGCGCACTAACACGCGAAAATAGTGGAGACTCACTCTTGCCGAGAGACAGTACTCGAGCCAAACACACGTACGGGGAAAATTCACGTACGCGCGGGGTATGACACTGGGAGACCTCGAACCACTCGGCCAGCCGGCACCAAACTATTCTACACCCCTCCCTCGCACCCTCGTCGGTTCACCGGTTCACCAGCATTTTACGAGGGTAACGGGGGAAAGGGTGCTGTCGAAGAGTACCGAGTCAAACTGATGCGTCTTCCATCTACGCGTATCTCGTGAAGGATAAAGGCGCCGAATTAAGCACCCGAAAATCGAGCTTTCGGATATCAAGTAGATTTTTGGTTTAATAATTTAAAAAATGTAAGAATTACTCGATGAGTGAAAATCGAGTTTCAGCAATGAGAATTTTATCGATGTATTTCGAGCTTTCGGTGGATCATCAACGTCGTCATTGAAGGTTAAAAAATTACGGTTAGTGTTGTCATAAACTGCGAATCGGCATTCTTCGGTAATGAAACAGAAGTTTGATTTACGATACCGATGACTCGATGTTTGCCGAAGTTTCGATAACAAAAAAATTTACAATTTTTTTGGAGTTTTATTTTACACGCGAAAAGATACTCTCTGTCATCTTGTAACACGATTATCCGATGCATTAACGATAGTCAGAGTTTGAAAGCTTTTCGACAAGAACTTTGAAAAAGGAAAAAGAAAAAATTGATACTCTTCGGGTGTTTAAAAACGCAGGAAAAAAAATATTCAACGATAATAAAGCATCTCTTGCATATAATTAAACATTAAAAAGTCAACGTAAGTAATACGTTTTTGTTCCAAGAAATTATGAAAACAATCGAACTTCTGATACTCGACGGTGTGAAGCATCGGAACAATATTACAACACGTAAAAGAAAAATTTTAGCAATAAAAGTTTTATCCTCAAACTAATGAAAAATATCTACGAGTCTCACTATGTATTTCAATCATCCGAAAATGTACGTTTTCTTTTTTTTTTTTTTACTACTATTTTTTTATTTTTCACAATAATGAAGAAACATTTACAATTTTCTCAATAATTTTTATTTCTTTTATACTGCGGCTTTCAAGAAACATAATTTTCTATTTATTTCCGCCACGTTTACGTTTCCTTTTTTTTTTAACATAAAAAACCACAGAAATATAGAAAATAATAAAAGTTATGAAGATAAGAAATTAGAGATAAAAATATTATAAAATTAGTAGGAAACATATTGCAAAAATGTATATACGGAAAATAAAGTTTCGAAGAGCACCGCAATGAGGTTAAAACGTAAACGAGAGGAAAAAAGGGAACGATGGCTGCGAAGCTTTGCCGCGTCGTTCCAAAGACGCAGCAAAGAAAATGAAAAAAGTTTAATAATCGACCTCAGCGTCGCGACATATATATCTGGAATAATAGTCGGAATTGTAGATGAATCGGATTATTTGTTGCAGCCAAAGTGGAGATGAATGCAAAGGAGACGAGCAGCGGGAGCAGTACGCTTCATACCGCCGGTGGTTCGAGTCTTCATCTATCGCTGGTGTTTTGCCTCGTCGTGGCGATCCTTCTGCAGCAACAGCAGCAGCAGCACTCGGCAATGTCGTTAGTACTTCCAGTGAGGTTGTTTCAACTTCATCAGCACGGAACGACGGTAGCAGTAGCGAGAGGCTACGTCTAGTTGCCGAAGTGCATTCTCCTACCCACCCTCGCGCCTCTCTCCACCTTCTTCCACCCTCCCGTTTCGTCGTTCGAAACCTCGGCGTCCGCACGCGTTCGTCCGCTTTAGGTCTCTCACGACCAACTAGTCGCCTCTCTTCCAGTTCCAAACGGAGCAAAAAAACAAAATGAAAAATATAACCTCCGCGTCCTAATCCCTCCGCTCTTCCTGTTCCCACTTTCCCCTTATCCCCGCCAATTTTCTTCCACTCCTCTTTCGCATCGCCGAGATATGAGATATAAGTAGATACGAGTCTCGTTTATAACCACAGAAAGACACTCACATTACACACTACGTAAGAAAAATACAACAAAAACAAATTAAACAAACGAAACACATTAAAAAGAATGATACACACAGCAGACATATCAAGCTATATAAAAAAAAATACTATAATACTAATGTATAGAGCGCAGGAGCGCACACACGCGGCGTTGTGACGGTACGGTATCCGTTGAAAAAAGAGAAAAAAAAAAAAAAAAAAAAAAAACAACAAAAAGATCACAAAAAATGGACTAAAAACAGAGAAAAACTCTCCCCAGCCTGCGCGTCAACCACCACCTCGATCATCGGCATACTTCCGATTGTTACACAGAATAAAAAATAAATGAAAATAATGAAAGAAAACAATATATATATATATATACGAAAAACAAGAGTCACGCAATTCGCGAATCGTTCGACAAACTTTTGCACACGTAAGCCTCTCGCTCCTCACCGCGCAAATATCAGTATCGCACCGATCTCGCAAACGATTTTTTCCGCACGACGCACCTTCTCTATCGATAAACTAAAACGAAAGAAAAAAAAAAAAAAAAAAAAAAAAAACAAGAAAAAAAACACAAAGAGCGAGCAAACACAGCATATATTTCGTTCGGTCGCGATAAAAAAAAATAAAATAAAAATTTTATTCACGTTTCGTGACGGGTATAAAGAAGAATTTCTCGGCTGGCCGGGATATCCCGTCTGAATGACGAAAGTGTCGGTATCGAAAGCATATAATTGAGAGCATCGAGAATATTAATTAACAACGACGAAAATTCGTGTTATCGCGTTCCGACCGCTAGCGCCCGCCTCCTACCCGTATCTTAATCCTCCGCGACATAACAGAAAAAAAAAACAAACAAAAACCAATCATCGACGTGCAAAAAAAACATCCATATGACGAGAATCGTACAACAGCAAAAAAAAAAAAACCAAAGACAAAAGGAAAAAGCCGCACAGTTGAAAAAACTACGAAAAAAAGTTAAAACGGACAGAAAAAAAAAAAAAAAAAATTCGCTGCTGCACCGAAAAAAAGCTCTAAAACAAATAGTGAAATAATAACTGTAATAAAAAAAATAATATATATCGCACCCCCAAGATAAAGGGAGAGAGAATAGTTATAAACTTACAAGACCCGAGAACGGAAAGAAATAACCGCGAATACGATACGATGCGAACGAAATTAAAGAGATGATTTACCTAAAGAGAATTAAAAAAAAAAAACAACATAAAATAAATTACATTAACTACCAAAAAAAAAAAAAAGGGAAAAAAACGAGAGCCTACTAGTAAGCTTTATACTATTTATATATAAAAATCGATTATTAACATAGGTATTAAATTAGAGTGATACAAAATAAAATGAAAAAAAAAAAAAGAAAAAAAAATGATAAATACAAATATATATATTAATATATATATATATGTATTAATAATAACAACGATAATAACGATGATGCGAACGAGAGAGCGAGAATAATATGATAATACGTGTGAAAAAAAAAAAAACGTTCTTTTTTTTCATCATTGATTATATTTAATTAATTTATTTTTTCCGATGAGATTATCTATATCCAAAACTATATATAGACGATCGAGATACACTATATATATATATATATGAAGATAAAAAAAAATTAGCTGCATTGTATATTCATTTGATACTCGCCTCATCGTCATTCGCAATGCCCGGTGCGCGATGATATAATCTCGCGTTTAGATCGTGCGCTTGAAATATTATGCCTGTGCGCTGCGATCGAGAGAGCGACGAGAGAATGAGAAAAGCTCTTCGGGTGATCGAGAATCATTGCCGATAACAACAATATAGCTACAACGATATTATATTACAACTACTACTGCACTATATACGGTGTACTCGTCGAAGCGTGAAACCCGCGGGTGTTGGCGCGGCTAATAACGTGACTAATTACAAGAGGTGAGAGGCGGCCACAAATCACTCGGCGATCGATAGTGCTGGAGTTCTCTCTATTTTCTCTATCCTTCTCTCGATCTCTTCTTCCCTCCCGTAGAGGAAAAACACCTCGCAGCTCGCTCACTCTCTTCCTCTCTATCTCGATCTAACCTCACTTTTTTTTTTTTTTTTTTTTTTTTTTTTTTTTTTCGGCGATTCTCGACGAGGGACGTGCCGCTAGCGGTGTGGGGGTTAAAACTATACGTATAATGCCTCTGGCGTCGGCCGGGTGTCGATTCTCCCGGGGGGGTAGCGGAGAGAGAGGATGTTGCTCGGTGCGCGAGGTAAAAAGCGACAGCGGGACGGGGGGATTGTCGGGTTTTGTGAGAGATGGCAACTTTTTGCCGACGCGGTCATCGCGGAATGGAGAGAGCGTCAGCTCGATCGACCTCTCGGCTTCTCTAGTTTCGCAATCGGCGCGTATTCCAAACGTAGACACGACGAAGCTACGAACGACGCGAAGAAATTGCAGCGAGAAAAAAAAAACGGAAAAATTACGAAGGAAATAGAGAGTTAGCGAGATTTGCCGGAAAGCAAATTATTAATGATAAAATTATTTGTGACGATTGCGAGTTCTAAAATAGGTCTAATTCCAAAAAAAAATTAAAAACGCAGCTACATAAAAAGAACAAAAAGATGTAAGTATTATTATCCGCAAAAACTAATTAAATAATCCGGGGGACCTTAGGCCTAAGACGAGTTAGTTTGACGATCGGCACGTCGAGGGCCAAGTCGAGAGGAAGAAAAAAAAAAAAAACAATAATAAGAAAAATCGATCACGATGAAGAATGCGATTTAGGACGCGCGCGCGTGATTATACAATTATAATAGGCGATCGTACAAAATGAATTCCGATTATGCATACGAAACGAAGAAAAATATTAGAAGGGCGTGGAGGAGAGAAGTGCGAAATGATCGAAAGAAAAAAAAGTAGTCATCGCGTATGAAGAAAACAAGAAAAAAAATGTTTCTCGCTGCCTTAAAAAAAAAAAAAAAAGAAAAAAAAATACAACTTACACGTGTGTAAAACATGTATAAACGAATCGAAACGACGTGAAACACATAAACACAACACACAAGCGACGCACATAAAAAGGAGAGGAAATTAAAAACGAAAAAAGCCGGCAATTCTGTATGAAGAGTTTCAGTTTTTTTTTTTTTTTTTTTTTTTTTTTTTTAACGCTGTCGGTCCACTCTATAGTATACTCAACTGACCCAGTTCATCATTCTACGGGGCCGGGGCTCGAAATATCAACCCACGAAGCCCGTCACACTTTTTTATTATACCATACACGCCGAGTTTTACGACTCCGCGCCGCAATTAGCGACTCCCTTTTATCACTATGCTAGCCATACTTGAGTTGATGTATGCGAAACGAGAAATATAACAGCGCGGTTTGAATGTTACCGCGACACTCGAAACGCGCTTCGGAGCAGTCAATCATGCGTAAGACATTTTTATTTTCTGCTAGTCAGACGAAGCGCATTCATGGATAACGAAGTATCCGAGAGAAAAAAAAATGTAATTTAATCCTTTGATGCCATTTAAGTTAATCCAAATTCAAGTAAAACTTCCAAGAATATTTTATTTTCCATACACGAAGTATTTTTTTTTTTTTTTAAATAACGCATAATTCGGAAGGGACAGTCCGATGTTTACATAAAATCTCGAAAATTATCTTCCGAGAATATCGTAAAAATGTCCGAATGTTTTGCAAAGCCGTTTAAAACGAACTTTAACGAGTAAAGCGTCTCTATTGCTTTTCAAGAAGTAACATTTGTTAAACGTACTATTCCTGTCGATAAATAAAAAATAAAAAAAAACTCGCAAAATTGAAAAAAAAAATTACGACTAAAAATGAAAATCGCACTGAAATAATGTATAACTATCGATGATTGAAACATCCACTCTACGAGCTCTAGAGACTCCGGTTACCCTCGACCTTGTCGCCTTTCGTTCGCGCGAAAAGCCTTGAATAAGAATCTTTCAAGTTTCGTTCGGGACATCTTCGACTACATAAATTCTGTCCTCCGGCGACGAAGAAAAGCGATTCGATTCATAGAGATGAGTGGCGGTCATAGTCGAGGTTCGCGGAATGTCCTTCGGGGTAAGTCGACAATCGTTGACTCGATCGATCATCTATGTGTGTAGAGTTCTTTCTCGCGTTAACAACGGT
This sequence comes from Cryptus armator, assembly GCA_963971235.1. Classification (NCBI taxonomy): domain Eukaryota; kingdom Metazoa; phylum Arthropoda; class Insecta; order Hymenoptera; family Ichneumonidae; genus Cryptus; species Cryptus armator. The sequence continues at coordinate 6,883,809 of OZ020235.1, forward strand.
AAGGGCATACTTCGCGCACGTACACATTTACATGCATCGGAGACACATACACACGCGCGCGCGATCGACGCTTGGCACAGGTGGTAGGAGCGAAGTGGTACGCATAAAGAGTGCAGAGAGACGACGATGATGTATAGTCGGTACTGTGTCAGGAAAGCTCGCGAGTAGTTGCCGATGGCTGGTATCGCCTCCTCGAGTTTACTCGTCAGCGTCGCGAAACACTCGCGATAATCAAGCCGCGGCGTATAATATGATCGCTCCGAGGTTCATATATACCTCCCCGACATGCTTCAATCGAATCGATTCAATCAGCGAACATACTCCGCGATTACACACACAGATACACTCCCCAGCCGCGAGCGTCGCACGCGATCCTAAGATTCATCGATATGTCCATCGATCCCGAGAACCGATGACCTCCGACGTCGAGTAGAAAATGACCGATAACGATATCGTACGTACAGATAAAGTTACGCGCTCCTATATACGACTCATTCGTAATAATAAAACAATTTTGCTTTATCACGGTAATTGAATTGAAGTAATCAACAGATTAGAATTACCAACCGAAAAAACCGAATCATTTTACGGCGTAATAAAAAAGAAATACATATATTATATATAATTTTTTTAATTTGTTAATTATAAAATTTGATTTGATAAATTAATGAATTCATAGAAATTTGAGAAGAATTTATCATCGGACCAAATCAAATTATGCAATGAAAACTGGTCTCGAATTGTTAAAAAAAACATCGATACCTTTCGACACATTCCGTAACGATAAAACAACTCGATCGTAAAAAAAAAAAATGTCTAAATTTATTATCGTATCGGATTACGAAATACTCATTACGAAATATTATTTTAACATAGACTCGAAGAAATAATCTTGTATTTACGAATCGTTTGCGATAATGAATCGTGTTTTGATGGTACCAATCGACCTAAATTTATCACGAGTTCGCATTGTGAAATTCCGACTCATTTCGTAGTGTTGTTTTGACCCGAACTATAAAAAAATACTACTATCGTCGATACGAGTTGTGCAGTATACCTTTGTTTCTCAAACATATCGTTAACGATAGTGCAAATTCATTGATAGCTTTAGCGTATCGTTGAAAAAAAAAAAAAAAAAAACAATTGATAATATTGACAAACGTTCTATTGTTGACAGTGGTATATTAGCCCGATAACAATCCGTTGACCGTTGCACGTTTACCGCAGAGCCACGCGACGTCATCGATCGAAGATTTAACTGTCTCCTCACGCGAGCCTTTCATGCAAAAACGCCTCGAGTCCCGTCTCCCCCCCACAGCCGCCCCACAGTGAGCTTCGGGAATCAACTCCCGAGGGGTTTTATCTTTTTCGATCTTCCACCGAGAAGATCACAGCATCACCACGGGGGTTTCTCATCTTCTCATTCTTTTTCTCTATATAACTCCCGGATACGAAGTAGAGCCGCAGCTCATCATAAAAGTTGATCGTTGGAGCGTGGCGAAGCTTAGGTTAGACTGTTGAAGCGCGCGTCGCGAAGTATCGACGATATGCTCCTCGCCGCGCACGTGTCATGTATATATACTATTTCTACGTGCATGTACACTTATTTTCTTTATACATATATATTTATATATAAATATATATATATATATAAAAGAAACAAGTTTATACAGCTATATAAGAGTGTATATAGAGAAGCGAAGTGTAGTATAGCGCATTCATGTGCTATACGCAGTATATTATATCCCCTCGCGGAAATCGTAGAGAAGAGGAGAAGGAGACTCAAGTTGGATCTACTCTCGCGGCATCCCCGAGGCGGAAAGAGACAGCGCGCGGTAGAAACGAACAAAAAAAAAACAAAAAGTAGGAAAGATAGAAAGAGAAGGCTGTCCTGTCGGCTGGAACATTTCCAGGAGAGCACAGCTTGCTCACCTATCCCCGCGCAACATTCGTATACCCTATTGATTTTTATTTCGTATCCTCGGGCTATTCGAGTGACCGAGTGGAACGTTAGCATCGAACTGCGGAGTTTTTTTTTTTTTTTTTTTTTTTTTTTCTTCTACGTCTATCTGAACGGACACACGAGAGGAACTGATGTGTGTATAGCATAAGACTGTATACCATGGTAATGTATTTACTATACAGTGTAGTAGAAGAAGGATAGATATGGTTATATTGCCGAAACGAAGATTAAGGGCGATGCTTTACGATGCCCTTTTCGTGGACGAAACACCCTCGGCGATCGTAACGATTTCAGAATCTTTCACATCATCGTTTCAGCCGCCAAGAGGGATGAACAAAAAATAAAACTTTTCTCGCATTGTTATTCTGATTCTTATTGTCTATCTTTTCGTCGAGCCCATCGCAATGAAATAGTCGTTTTATCGAGACACACGCGGCAAGGAACACTGAAATAAGAGCTAAAGTAGTTCAATATTCTCGCAGCTGTCGGGCTTCGATGTTTTTTTTTTTTTCGATTTTTTATTTAATTTGGAATATAAACAAAAAAATCTATGTATATTTCGGGACATCGATGCTCGTTTATTTTGCACAACTATTTTCCGAGCAAAATATAGATCTGTGAGCGAAAAAAAAAATTGAATTGGGTCAGTTGAGTTTGATCGGTGAAAATTTTTTAATGTACACTTTTTTTTTTTTTTATCGATCGCTTTTGTTTCCGTAATCGGATGGGCTATTTTAGAAGCGTAAAGAAAAAAAAATGGCGCGATTTCACAAAACCACGCTACACTCTACAATAGATCACATATAGATTTTCACGCGCGCAAGTACACGTATTATTAAATAAATAAGATGACGATGATGATAACAATAGTACATGATAATGTATAGGTGATACGCGATATTTAATATAACGATATACATTTAAACAATATACAAACTGTGTGTGCATATGTATATAGTTACGAGAGCATAAAATAACGAGCTCCATCGTAAAACTATACATACATACTATGTACGGTGAGTGAGAGAGGGAAAAAAAAAACGAGAGGACAATTTCGATGCGCGCAGCGTTATAATATCGGTTGACGGTGCTAATACAGAACATATTAATAAAAATTAAAAAAAAAAAAGAAAAAATGAAGATGAAAAACAAGGGAGAATATCTATTATATTCGATTCGACAACGAGCACGGTCCACACTATATATGTATGCCTCCCCCTCCACCTCCCTCCCCCTCCCCCATCGACCATCCACAAGTCTACTAAAAAAAATGGACTCTAAACGATTCTACGTGGTAGAGATACGTGAGAGAAGCGAGATGAGACACAAAAGCGAAAGATAAGACGTATATTAAAGAGAAAAAAAAAAAAAGAGAAAAAAAAATAACAAGAGATGAAAAAAAAAAAAGAGTTATATAAAGTATGGATAGATAACAAAATAAATGGGTGAGAAAGATATGTGCTGTATAAGAATAGACTATAAAGAGATGAAAAAAATAAAAACAGTTCGAAGCCACTGTGGCGCTAGGCGTCCATTGCAAATTTACAAAGAAAAAAAAAAAACGAACATTAAAAAATAAAAGCATGAATTAAGTAACAAAAAAAAACAGATTGGTGTGCTTTGACTGTCGAAAAACAAAAAAAAAATTAATAAATAATAATAAAGTAAATATTAATTGTACGATGGTGATTAAGCGTATAAGCGATAGCGTTATTTAATTACGATTAAGTATACCGAGATGTGTTTAAGTTAAGAGATTAAATGTGGCTCTATGTAATCTATTCGTGTAAAGAAAATTTGAGGGGAATTACGAGAAAAGAAATTTTGATGATGCATAATTGACATAAACGCATACGAGGAGAACACGAGAAAAAAAAAACGAAAAACAGCTAAAATCATAACGCAAAATGATAAAGGAGAGAGTATCGTTCTTAAAAAAAATCAATCCGGATCAATCGTAGGATCGATGACCACGTAAAACGAAAACTAATCGATACAAGATATATGCAAAACAACAGAAAGTTAAACACATGTATCTCGGCCTTTTCCTTTCTCTCGCGCTATCTCTCACACAAAGTCTTCGTACGTATTAAACAGCAAAAAAAAATACACACAAACACACACTAAGTATAGAGACTAACGAAATAATGAAAAATAAAGAGACATACAATTACATACACACATTCTACGGATAAGTTAACGTAAAAGGAGTAACAAAAAAACGCGCGTGCAGAGATTCACGCCGTCATCATTCTATACTGCTGCCGATTCTGAATTATCAAATTTTTTTTTTTTTTTTTTTCGAGCAATTCAATTAAAAGCACGTTGAATGAATTCGTCTCGAGAAAGAGCGCGTGAGTTGGCTCGACGTTTGCATGAAGCTTGTGGCGATAAACATAGTTGCGGAGATAACGAAAGTTCGAGTGGATAAGTACGCGACGTCCAGATGTCGTGCGGTAGTATCCAATTTCTCGAAAAATATATAATGGACCGTAACTACCGAAGGAAAACGTGCAAAGGTACGCGCCACGGCGCCGGACCGCGCGCGTACCTACTCTACTAGCGCGTTCCACGCGTCCTCCACACCCGCCCTGTGCTGCGCATTGCGGAACTCTCTACGAGTTCGGATGCGCTCTCAGTCACCGCATGTATATCAACGTATGCATACACACATACACACATAAACACACACGCGCGATCTTCCAACAACGCTGTAAACTAATGTTTGTATGCAAATTAATTTTACAAGTGAGGCACATTTTTATTCATAACTTCGTACATCAAATTAAGCGATTTTTATGAATAAAAAAAAAAACAAAACAAAACCATTGCTGAAGCTTGTGCATTAAATTTCGCAACATTGTAAAGCCGCGAGAGAAAAATGTATAATCAAAATATGTGTAAACTTGTGATTAAACATGTAAAAAAAGAAGAAACAAAAAAAAAATATACTTTGCGTATAAAACGGCTACGGTAGATAACTCGGAATACATTTTATTTATATATACGACATATATGTACAGGTATATAAAATTGCACGTTGTGTGAAATATACGTGGAAATATACGTTTTATCTATATAAAATATGAGTTATGTATGAATAATTATGCATTTTTTACACGTATTTTGATTGTATGTTTTTTTTTTCTTCCGTAGAGAACAAACGCTGAGGCTGAAATGATATATTTATTTTTATTTTTGGTTATGTAAATCGTACGAGCGAAAGTCGGCGACGATCAATCACACGATATGCATATATTTTCCAATCGAAACGTTTATAATAAATTCCTTCTGTCTATGGGATTCAGCGTGTGTCGCTGGAAAAGTAGCCCGCAGGCCTAAATACGCTCTAATCGTTATTCTAACCAAAAAAAAAAAAAAAGATTATGATAAAAAAAAAATAAGATGGACTTCCGATGATGCGAAAAAAAAAAAAAAAAAAAAGAATACACACACATTGCAGCGCAGGATTCACTGTCTCGTGCTTCAGAAAAAAAAGCAGAAACGATTAAATCGTTTGTATGCTGTGTTATTGATAATTACCGTTTAATTAATTAAATTGTGTACGAAGACGTAGCTCAGGCCCCGACGCACTTCACCTAAAACCACATTCATACGTATATTCATCGTTATCTCTCGGAACTTTCGTTCTCTAATCCGATAACTTAATGACAAAAAGATGAAGAAAAAAAAAAAAAAAAGAATTACTATAAAGTAAACCTGTTTTTCCCACCTTTGTATAGAATCGCAAAGCGATTTATATAGACACTGCGAAATATACATAAATAACAAAAAAAAAAAAAAATTATATAGCGATATATATGTACAATTGTATATCGAAAATCGCGACGACCGCTAAAATAAAATTAAAATAATTTAAAAAATTGGAGTTCGTCGGGGCGAATATTTGACGAAAGAGAGAAAGTGAGAAGAAAAAAAAAAAAAAAAATTAAAAAAAATGAAATATACACACACGCAAAAGAAGATAAATTAAAAAAAAATATAAGTTTCCAAAACGGCAAGCATCCTGCTATTATCCGGTATTACATATAGTATATATATATATACATACATATATATATATATTACAATGACGTTTAATTAACATAAACATTATTACTGTTTCATAGTAGATTACTATATATATATTGTACGAAAAACGAAATTTACTGCTTGTATATACATATATATATGATAATGAGGTAATATCGTAATAAAAATGATGTACCTACAAATATAAATTTCGATTCTTCTTCGTTGTTTTTTGTTTTTTTTTTTTTTTTTTTTTATCAATCTTTCTGTATTTTCAGAATTGTACAGAAAATGGGAACAGCAACAATTAATCGTAATAATAAATTATAATCATCACGTCGGAGAAGACACTTTTTTTTTCGTATTTTAGGCATCAATTGGCACATTAATAGCCGCAAAATCGTAAATGCAACTGCTGGCACTCCAAACGCTAGTATTTCGATTACTAGTTTTATCCTCACTAATTTTAAAGGTGAACGATACTTTTTTTCCGTTGGTGACGCAAATGACTTCATGTTTTGAAAGCACCCATCTGCGCGGCTTTAAGAATAAAAGTTTTCACGGTCGCGTCGTTCAGTTTAGCGAAGTTAGGCGTTTGTATCACAGCGGTCATGTGATTCATCGCGAATTTGAAGCAGAAATCTTCGAGTTCCTGTAATCATCGTCACTGTAGTTATGTTAATTGTCGCCAAAGTTAGAATTTTCGTGAATTAAAAATTTCATCGTTTACCTGCGCGTTGTATCCGATCGCTGTGCTGTAGAGAAACGCAACATTCAACACCGTTATTCCCTGTTTTATTATTTGTACGCACCGCTTTTTCAATTGCGGCTCGAAATAGGCATTCGCGAGATACAAAAGTTCTGAAAAGTAAAAACAGTAAATATAAAAAATTAAAAAGTATAAAAAAAAAAAAAATTTATTTCGTTTTTCGTGGCACTCACCCAATGCATTTTCCGGCGGTAGATCGACCTCATCGGTATAAAGATATCTCAGAAAGGATTTGTAAACTTCGTAAGAAAAATCGTTGTGCTGAATTACGCTAAAAATCCAAAGGGATCGTAGAAGATTTTTGTTTATAAAACAATATTAATTACGCGAAATATTATAGTTTAAATATAAAGTAGTTATACATACGACTGATCGTTCTCCGTCCAGTGTTCTTGAAACATCGATCTAAAGTATTGACATCGTATCTTCAATACAGCTTTGTGCACATGAATCGGCTTTCCTTGTACTTGAATCGTCAAGTCGCTGTTCGTCTAAAATTCATCGAACACTATCTTTGAAACTTTGTCGATAATCGCATCGATAATTTTATTCAAAGACCAACGATTTCTAACGACGGGCCACGAGGGAACGAGGACCGGGAAGAATAAAACAATGAAACTCGACGCAACGAGACTTTATCGTTTTTTTCTTTTCATCATTCTGTAAAACACGTACGGGATCGTCGAATGCTTGTTTCAGACAGTCGAGAATGCTTGTTTCCTCTTCGTAGTAAAGAATCATCGGTGCGTGCATTGCGGTTGGTGTCGCGTAAGCGGCGAGAGCTTCGTGAAGATTAGCAAAAGGGGTTACCGTAGGCGTCGTCACGTTTTGGCCTCTGCACTGACCCCACATGAAGACACGACCGTCGTGAGCGACCGCGAGACTTATATGACTGTAATGAACCGCGGCGATGTCCGTTACTCTTCCCATCTCCGGTATGCGAACCTTTGCGCGAGAAAAATTCATTTTTAACATTTACACGAGTAATGAGTAAAAAAAAATAGCCGTATTCCGTAGGTTTACGTTAAAACGAGATATTCGTTAAAAGATATCGAATTACTCACCGATATCGGATTAGGAGAATTGACTTTGTTACCAATGCCCAACTGACCGTTTCCATTTCCTCCCCAGACGTAGAGAACTCCCTCGTCGGTGATGGCCAACGTGTGCGAAAATCCACAAACGACTTTCACTGTAATCGAGGAGACGATTGAAATAACTCCGATGTTTAGCTATTTTCATTATGAGGCTTTTGTTTTTGTTATTTTGTTGTTTTTATCACCTATTACTGTACCGACGAGTCCCGCAACCTTGTGAGGACTCGGCTGGTTAACGAATTTTCCGGTGCATAACTGACCGCTACTGTCGTTTCCCCATCCGTAAACCTCGCCGTGATTCGTAACGGCCATACTGGTTGTTTGACCGCAAGCTATTTGCACAACTTTCTTTCCAGCTAAACTCGAGTTCACCTTCTTTGGAGCGTTCTGATTCGTACTTATGCCGCTGCCGATTTGCCCGCAAGAGTTTTGACCCCAAGCGTACACCTCGATGAATCAATCGATTATTAAATTTTATCGACGATAAAAATCGAAATTCGATTCTTTTTCTATTTTTCCTTTGCGTACGGCAGACTTTCGTTTGTTTTTATCATAAAAATAATGCGAAATGTGAAAAAAGAAATTCTCTTTGGATTCAGCAATTTTTTAAAGAATCTTTTCACCGTTTTTTCTAGTTAAACGGATCATTTGAAAGTTATAATCGGTCGTAAATGCCGGATGTGTATTTCGGTCGTCTGTACGCAAACGATTAATAAGATAATGTTACAGATTCTTGGAGTTGAAATATACTTCGCCATCCTCCGTCAGAGCCAACGAGTGGTGACTGCCGCACGCTATTTGTACAACGACTTTGTCACCCAAATTTGATTCGATTTTAGTCGGCGTGGAGACCTGCGTCGACGAACCGTTTCCCAACTCGCAGAATCCATTGTGTCCCCAGGAATACACCTGAAGCATTGGAAAAACATTAAATTTATCAAATTTTCTATTTTCCCATAAAAATTGAAATATTTGTAATCCTAAAACGGCTTTTTTTATATTTTGTTATTTCTTTGATTTTAATTACGACAATTAATAATGATAATAATATATTTTGTAAAATACAATTTGTAGATAAAGAAATTAATAATAATAATATGCGCAACAGTCTTGCAATTGGAAAAAAAGATTTCTGGAAACTGCGTAGATGCAAATGACGGTTAAAAATTAAGAATAATTTGCTTATAACTTCCGGATTCTAAGTTTAAAGTGAATAAAATATTAATATTATTAATTCATGTGAATATCCGGTGAATTAAGAATACATTACCTCTCCTTTTTCCGTCAATGCGAGTACATGAGGGCCGATGCCATATGCAAATGTTTTAACGCCTTTTTGCGACAATACATCGATTTTTCTTGGGTAAAGACTACTGTGAGTATCTCCGGTACCCAAACAACCCGTTGCATTGTTTCCAAGTGCGTAGACACTTCCGTCTTTCAACACCAAGAGGGCCTCGTTACCCAAGTTGCCTGCAAACGAACGAAATAATGCGATTCGCGAACGTCGGAGAAAATAAAAAATAACAACGCATCGAGATAATCAAAATAAATATTTACCGTAAACCATAACCATTTTCAATTCGGCTATCATTTCCGGCTCCAGCAAACTCAAAATTGGCCAATTTTTCAGATCCGATCGCGACATTTTTAACGTTTTTTCGCACACACAACATTCAGTCTTTGATATCGCAATTGAATTGCTTTTGTTTTATACATTCAATTTATTTATCTTTCACGGATCAAACGTTCGGCTCCATTCCGGCGACAACAAAAGATAAACGTCGGCTGACTTTCTTTTGTTCAGCCCTGTCAACGTCAGCTGGGCGCGATACATTATTATTTTTATATATATTTATAGAAAAACACACACACACACACACAAAACAATAATCGCGCGCGCAAGGGTATCGATAGATCGATCATCGAAACGATGAAAAAATATGAGAACGTCGTCGTCCGCATGACCACACACGTGTGATTTTTTTTTAACAACATTCGTTTTATTACCCCTTTTACACGTACACGCAGGATAAATAAGCACAAAAATGTTTTGTCTGCGGTACAGTAATGTAACTGTGGTAATTCACGGTATCAGTAAGATTAGCGCGCTTGAAGAATTTGTCATTTTATAGGATAGCGATCTGTCACGGAATTGAATACTTTCATATTTACACGATTATTCCTACCTGTTGAGACTAAAAGATCAACCGACATGCGGAAATTACGAATTTATAGTTAAGCCGAGTTTTTTTTAACTCTTTTATTAAATTCGAGCGATGAAAAATGTTACCCTTTACCGATTAACACGATGTTCCCACTGATCAATAGTTGCGCGTCGTTCGCAATATCGTTAACAGAGGGCCGTTCGATCGTTCCTCAAGATTTTTGTTAAAAGCCCAAGCTCGATAGCTCGCAAAATGGTAAATATTATTGATTAATAACTAAAGACATTGCTTATCGATCCACCAATTATGTTCTCCAAGGTTTGCCGTTATTTTCTTGCTATTATTTGACTAATTCTCTCAAGCAAAATGTACGAATGTCGGCGTTTTATCGAATGTTCGAAGGTTAGGTTTTCACAAAAACGATCTTCCTCATGGTTACATACCCTCGATGCCGTCATATCGATATTTGTTGCGTGTATTACGAATAATTATGCGCTTACTCGTTGATCGAGTCTCGCGATTTTTTTAATTAGTGAAAAAAATTCCTGATTTTCGTAATTTATTGATTTTACAATGATCGTCGAGTTCAATTTTGCGTGCCAATACTTTTAATAATCAATTAATTTTTCATTTTATAATGTAATTTTTTTATTTTTTACCAGTTTCAGAATTTTGCAGCATGCAGGGCGAGCGGCAGAGCGGGGATCGCACTCTCCGCTCGGATCCCCGGGAGGTTTATCGTCAACTCGAGGGAACAATGTTTAACCCATATTTTGGATCAACCTTCCAAATTGACGCAGAATATACGACCAGAGCATGAATCGGTTAGCCGCCGTTTTATCCAAATGACAAACCATCAAAATTAATTTTTTACCAGAAAATGTAATTTTTTAGATAAGATTTTACTCCAATTCCGCGCGAAGACCAAACTTCTTCTCTCAGTTTCTCGAAAATATCAAGCAAGAGATGCAGAAAAACAAGGAGATGAAAGAATCGTTGAAGAAGTTTCGCGAAGAGGCGGACAAACTGGAGCAATCGGATGCTCTGAAATCCGCAAGACAAAAATTTCAAACAGTGGAATCCGAAGCCAGTAAGGGTTCGGAAGTTTTAAAGGAAAAACTCGACACTCTCAAGGAAAAGGTGCGTAGAATAATATTTCTCGTTTCTTTATTCTACGAAAAACGATGCGAATAATTGCCGATTTTTATCGAAATAGGTACAAGAAGTTCTGGACGAGGCGAGTAAAACTGAATTGGGAAAAAAAGCCGGTCAACTGGGTGAAGAAATATCGAAATCGGCAAAGGGAGCGGCAGATACGATTTCAGAGAAAAGTCAAGCGCTCGGAAAAACCGGAGCTTTTCAAACGATATCACAGACGGCGGAGGCGGTGCGGCAAGAATTGGATCAACAAGGTATTCAGGGCCGAGTCTACGTTCCTCTGAAAAAACTGCGAAAGAGAAAAGAAACTTTAAACACTGTTGAGGATAAGGAATACGAGCCGAATGCGGAAGCTATGGGCGTAGAGTTGCACAAGGATTCAAAGTTTTACCAGTCATGGCAAAATTTTAAAGTAAGCGCCGTATTTTTCGATTATTAACGATTTACTTTATCTATATTAACAATTACTTTCACAATTGTTTCATTTTTCAGGACAATAATCCCTACGTGAACAAAGTTTTAGACTGGAAAATGAAATACGAAGAGTCCGACAATCCCGTGATTCGCGCTTCGAGATTATTGACCGATAAAGTGACCGACATGATGGGTGGTTTGTTCCAAAAGACCGAACTTTCCGAAACTTTGACGGAAATCTGTAAACTCGATCCAAGTTTCGACAAAGTTAAATTTTTGAGAGATTGCGAAGTCGATATAATACCGAATATTTTGGAGGCGATGGTGAGAGGAGATCTCGAAATACTGAAAGACTGGTGCCACGAAGCACCGTACAATCTTATCGCGCAGCCTCTTCAACAAGCTAGAAAATTGAAATATCGATTAGACAGCAAAATTTTGGGTAAATTTTTTTTTTTAATTATGCAATTTTTTTTTAATCTAAAAATCATTGTTTAATAATTTTTTTTTCACATTTTTTTTTTTTTTTTTTTTTTTTTTTTTTTTTCGCAGATATCGACAACGTGGACCTCGTGATGGGGAAAGTTATGGAACAGGGTCCGGTTTTAATAATAAGTTTTCAATCGCAACAAATAATGTGCGTTCGCGACGCTAGCAACAAAGTGGTCGAAGGCGATCCGGAGAAAGTGATGCGAGTCAATTACGTTTGGGTATTGTGTCGCGATCCGAGCGAACTGAATCCAAAATCAGCGTGGCGACTTCTCGATCTCAGTGCCAACAGTTCGGAGCAATTCGTGTAGCCGGTCCTATCGAAGCGATGCGAAAAATTCCCAAAAAAGTTTCTCGCGTATTGTAATATTGTGAAAAGATAAACTTGGATACCGATCCCGGCGTGGGACCGGTGTCGATCTGTAAATTTTTCTCGAGTGTAACATAAGCGGACGCCAACGAGATATTCTTTTCGCGGAGAACTCTCTGTACAAAGTTTACGCGTAATCCTACAAACTTTGTGTTCCCGATGGTTCGAAAATAACGTTCAGATCGTAGAAACAACGTTAAGAGTGAACAAAAACGAAAAAAATAAAAAAAATTGTCTAGAACTGCACAATCCACTGAACGCTGATTACGGATCTAGACGAATCGAAGAATAGTGAAAAAAACAACAAATCTTATCGACATACCGAGATACACAATTGGCACTTGTGATTATTCATATATACGCATATAAATGGTATAAATATGTGTAAAGACAAAACCCGAACGAGTGGGCAAAGTGTACCATTGAAAAGCAAACGCTGTACGTTGACGAGTATAGAGACGCGCGTGTGTTTTTCGGAATGGAAAGAAAACTTAGACACACACATTCAAAGTCAAACGAGAAGAAAAAACAACTCTGTACCCGTACTGTAAATGCGAATATAAATAATTTAAAATAACAATATTTTGATATATATATTTATGAAATATATGTAACGAAATGTTAAAAAAAAAAAAAAAACTTCCTCTGTACATATGATAAATGAATTTTCGATTCAGCGTGTCGACGTTAGGATAATAGGTGACTTTTTCTTTTTTTATGTAAAGTGGAAAAAAAAATGAGTAATAGAAACGATTGTGGCACTTGCGTCGAGTTGAGGAGATTCGCTGATGTATGAAACATGTACCTTGCAAATTTCGTTAAGCGTGACGATTTATCAAGATGAATATTAAATTGTGACACGCAGCTAATTGTTTTGAGTAATGCAAATTTCACACCCTTCCTTTTAGCGGCAAATCGAATGAACTCTTTGGAATATATATTTTAAACATTTCTGGAAGTGGCGATTTATCATTGCAGTGAATGTTAAATGGAATTAATTCTTCGGAGTATAACTTTCCGAATCCTTCATCGGCGGTAAATTCAACGAATTCTTTAGAATTTGTATGTTGAAAATTTCAGGAAATGACGATTCGTCATTGCGGTACGTATTAAATAGAGAGATTCGGTGAATTATTTGAGGATTTATATAAATGATAATATCCCTTCGTCAATAAAAAAAACAAAAGGATTACACGATTTGCGGTTTGAAATATGAATTTATCGTAATTATTTTGAATCATCGAGTAACGCGTACTTCCGGTCCCGACGCCGGTAAGAACAGCTGATCGGCTAACCAAGCCGAAGAGTCCGCGATGTTATTCGTGTGTTTACGATTCCGTAGTGTCATTCTGAGGTAATCATCAATTCGCTTGTGAAATGTGATACGCGGTATCTCTCTTCATTCTTTCTTTCGATCCACAGAAGCTCGTCGTTTCTCGTTCACAGGTTTGCCTCAAAAAAATTTACTTCGCAATTGTTTTTTCTCTCAATAACTGTCATTCATCTGTTTCCAAATTTCGCGATCTCGTTCGATGTATCGAATCTGTCGACACAAAATTTTTCGTTTCCAAGACAAATAAAAAAGAAATATATAAATATACACGCAAATTTCTCGACGACAAAAAAAAAACAGTTAACGATAATCGAGTCCAATTTTTTCATTCCCCAACATCAAAAAATTCCATCAATTTATTTCGATTCAGGAGTTACGGAAGATACGATTTTTCGTTCCGAAGAATGGCGACTTTGATACCGATGGACGAGCGAATGCAGAAAGCTGTGCGGAGGATAGTACCAGCGCTCGTAACCACCAAATACAAGGGACAAGACGGCAGAATAGGAATATTCGGAGGAAGCGTCGAATACACGGGAGCTCCATTTTTCGCGGCGATGAGTGCCCTCAGAACGGGTGCCGATTTGGTTCACATATTCTGCGCCAAAGATGCCGGAGTCGCGATAAAATCCATGAGTCCCGAGCCGATAGTTCATCCGTTTCTTGATCAGCACGACGCGATAAAACAGATAAAACCGTGGCTGGATAGACTTCACGTAATTCTCATAGGTCCGGGACTCGGAAGAGACGACAAGATCTTTAAAACGGTAGCGGAGCTCATAAACATCTGCAGAGATCTGAAAAAACCAATGATCATCGATGCGGACGGTTTATTTCTCATAAGTCAAAAGCCGGATCTCGTAAAAGAATATCCCGGTCTCATTCTCACTCCCAATGCCATGGAGTTCAGCCGTCTGGCGAAAGCGTTTCTCGAAAAATCAATTCAACCCGTTCCGGTCGTCAAAGTTTCGGACGTTAAGCATCTCGCCGATAGTATCGGAAAAAACGTAGTGATACTGCATAAAGGGGCCAAAGACGTTATCGTCGACGGTCACAAAGGTACGGAAACCGTTTCGTGCGCTATGGCCGGTTCGGGAAGACGATGCGGAGGTCAGGGAGACGTTCTTTCCGGTGCTCTTGCCGTTTTTTGGTGGTGGGCGATAAACGCCGGTCCGAGCGAATGCGCGGTATCACCGGCGATGACCGCGTCGTATGCCGCTTCGAGATTAACGCGGGAATGCAACGGTGCCGCGTTTAAAATAAAACAACGGGGAATGCTTACCTCCGATATTCTCGAACACATACAACCCGTTTTCGCGAGAATCTACGAAGTTCCTTACAGCAAGTGAGCCAATTGTTAAAATAAATAGGAAACTATTTTTTTTTCAATTTTTTTTTTTTTTTTAATGTTACTAACAATTTTTACGATAATCAAATTAACGATTATAATACAATTACGAATTTTACACATATTTTTTATTAGTCAGCATGAAAATCATAATCGCGATAAGATAAAAAGATATATTGTAAAAAAAATAACATATTGAAATGTGGCTTATTTTATTTTTTTGCTGAAAAGTAATTATCTTTACAGGAATTTGCTCATCTCGATGTTTTGGAGTATTTGGAGATTTTGTAAATATTAAATTTTCCCCTTCCTCTCACCTTCCAGACCCTCGTCCTTTACCGGTATAAGATCGCGTACGAGAAGCACCGATTCTTAGAACGATACCGCATTTATCCCCGAAGTCGCTACGTCTTCGGAAGAGTTAATAACGAAGTCGCAATTTAACAACTGGATAATCGTCGTCCAGGATTGATTATGTCCGCAGCACAAAAGCAATCAATTTTACGTAACCGTGCGCGAGTCGTTCGTCGCAAATTCCAGTCCTATACGCCGAGTACCCTCCATAAATGAACATTTTCTATGTATATATACACACATATATATATTTTTTTCTATTTCTACAATAAATATCCTTTGAAAAAATAAAAATACGCCTTTTCATCCATCTGTACGATGGTAATTATTGATTTTTATTAAAAATTACGAGTGTATCTTCTCGGGTTCTCTTAACCTCTCGCGTGTTCTTGATCAATATATTAATACATAAAAAAAAACAATGGCGTTACTTAAACGAGTTGGAAATAAATACTGTGTTGATATTTTCTTATGTAATAGATACATTCTTATGTATATCTGCTTTCGGTTTTATCTCGTATAGTTCTTATGCAACTACACGACGATGTATACACTCGACGTCTACGCGTGGTTCACAGATCGTAGCTGTATTTGTACCTCACGCGTTTTCAAATAAATAAATAAAGATATTTAAGTCAGATGCATTACAGAGTAATAAAACTACGAAATTTTTTCGCAGCAGTGAATTGAATACTGTTTCTACGCGTCTTTCCCTATTTATATATTTTGTGCTAAGAGCATTTTTTTTAAATCTCACCGTAGGTAAGTGAATAAGGAATAAGTATTTATGAAACAATGACTCGGTATTGATAATAAGTATGTTATAGATCCCTGAATCGTTTAAATCGGTCGGTGAACTACGAATAAAACGTTAAAACGGAAGTATGGTTTCCTCTTATCAATATTGTCGCCGGCATGTCCCGTGTAAGAGCTTCTAACCAAGCCATGTAAAGAGGTGCCGATACCGCTCCTTTTCTTGGCATTGGCAACGACCTGAAAAACAAAAATCGAAATTAACAGTCAACCTCTTCCATTACTCGCAGTTTTATCAATTACAGGTACCCTAATTGATGATTCCACGTAATTCTTTCTCTGAATGTCGAAAATTTGGATTTTTTAAACATTAACGAATTTTTTCTATTCGGCAAGCGACGGCCGTTCGTCTATAGATATGGATTTTGTATTTTTACGATAAGTAATTTGCTGTTATTGAAGATCTATGGAAACATAACAAGGAAGGTAGAAAATAACAATAAAAACCGATAAGTTAAAATAAAATAATAAAAGATCAAAAAGTTTAATCAATTCGGCATGAATTTTTTATGAATTTCGCGGAGTGGGGATAGGCAAGGCGGTGTGCGGCGGTGCACGACACCGGCAGTGCGAGTCCGAGTCCGACGCGCTTCTGAGCTTTGACCGGTGTCGACGCCGCTTTCTGTCATATATAATTGATAATTACTCTCGCAAAGTTGCGTTGATTCTTTGCACTTTTGATACTCAAACAATTACGAGGGTTTGTCACATCCGTAGAATGCTTTACATCCGATCGTTTTATTGTATTTATAGTAAGAATAAAGAAAGTAAGTACCGATGCCGCATGTGTCTCGAATGTCAACATTCAAAATGGCCGTTAGCCGGCATCCCGGTCCCGACGTGTTCCGAAATTTGTTTCAAATTCGCGAGATTCGCATGCAAAATTAAAGCCGGGCGTGTGTTTCCCAAATACTGATTTGCGATTTTTCATTGATTATTTTCTTCGAGCCGAAATATAAGACAATTCAAATATAAGATACAAATTGTGTGTTAAAACCCGCGATTTCGAGTGCGCGAAGCCGGCAGTGTGTGTACGAGGGGGACGCATTGCAGAACTTCAACGAGCATTCCTTCGGACAATTGAAGATTGTTTATGCATAGTCGTTGCATTTTTCAACTTTTTGGGACGTATCGAGTCGTGAGTGTTTGCTGAACTGCCATATTGTTTTTTTTTAAGGATATTTCTGTTTTTTTAATGATGAAATGAAGGATACACGTGTTTCGCGGGAATAAAGTTTCATATGACCGTTATGCGAGAGGTCCGTCGCACGCAGTTCCAAGTTTCTTTTCAATTTCGCGGCACTTGAGTATAAAATAAAACCCACGCGAATGTTTATTCTTACTCCGATTTTTAACGTTTTTACACCGCGATCACTTTCTCGTAAACGTTTAAATATGAAAACACGTGTAAAAAAAAAACAGTGAGCAGTAAAGATGTTGTTAAAAAAAATAATGACTCAGATGGATGACTCAGTTACCAACGTTGCAATGCATTGCATTTATATATAGATTTTGAAAAACTCGTTTTCAAGTGTCCGAATACAAGATGAATGTCCCGGTTACTGACCATTTTTCATCTGTAGTGCAAAACCCATTTATTTAAAAATCAGTAATTATGGCGTCTATCGTACATAAAAAAAGAGCAAAAGTTTCAAGTTCCCGTTTGCATAAAGCTAAAGAAAAAAGTTTTTTTTACCGATATCCCGAACAACAAATGAAAATTTTCGTGTACTTACATTACCACGAGAGTGGATTGACTAGAATTTTCCAACAGCAATTCGCGTAATCGCAATTGTCGATGAGTCTTGTCGCGCAATGTTTGTAGTTCCGCGTCCGTAATGACGCAATCTGTGGACACGAAAGATTATTGCTCTATAAATATCATTATGTCATTCTACAGCGAGTTACGTCAATCGAAAACAGTATATATAGTATATGCATAATATTTACCCGAAGCGTCGGATATGTCGTTCATTCGAAAATCGGCCACCAGCTTGTCGAAGAAGTCCTGTGTCTCTTGACGCGGCTCGACGCTTATGTCATCGACCATTTTTAAACTCGTGTACTTTATACGGAATTTCGCCATTATTTCGGCCATTCTGTACGTTAAAACAAAGAAAAAAAATTGAAACTCGGCAAATTATATCGCGAAAATCGATCGAATCAATATGTTTTCTTTTCATACTCTTTCTCCTGCGCTCCAATTTCTTGCTTGTGATTAGCGAGCGCAAAGATCCGCATTTTGCAGTGTTCCCAATTCGATCGCGTGCTGATTATGTAAGGCAGTAGGATTGTCAATCCTGTGAAAAAATCATCTCTGCCATTTACAAATGAGTTGGAAAAAAAACACTTGTGAAATAATCGCTCGCGTGGTTGAGAAAACACGTTAACGAATTACCTCCGTCGTCGTAGAGCCACCAGACATCGATTACACCGTTTTTATGCTTCTTCTGGAAAACGGTCATATACTCGGGTTCACCAATGCCGTTCTTTTTGTCGCTGCGATATTTCGAAAAAAAAAAAAAAAATTATTCAAAATTCAATTTTTTTTTTTCGGCCATTTTTATACGATTTCAAAAATTACGAGACTCACTACAACATCTTATCGGCCGCGTGTTTCTTTTTGTTTTTCAATTGATCTCGAGCGCTGAAATGTGTCGGTGAGTCTCTGACTACGTGAGGACCGTCACCCGGTATAAACTGAGTTCCGATCGTTGGTACACTCTGAACCCTCGGAATTCGACTGCTCATCGATAAATCGCTGTCCGCGTGCATAAGAGTATTTCCTGCGAGATCGTAACTACTTTGAGCCAAAGTTCCGGTGTGATCGTCATCGCCGACCCCGTTAGCGACTGCCGAACAGCTTAGACCTTGAGGTATCCTCAGCATCGCAACGGCCAATTTTTGATCGAATGCGTTACTGTTGAGTTGAAAGAAAAATTACAATATCGATCGGTAAAAACAACACAATTTTTCGGAATCGTTAATTTTGCGACTAAATAATCACAATAAATAAATAAAACAATTTAAATTTGCGCAATTATAAGGTTTTCCGATCGATTAATAAATAAATAACACCAATTGGTCCACATAATTTCAATTTTTTTTTATGTCGGGGGATCTAATTTTCGTAATATTACGTTAATCCCCGTTATGTCAAATTTCCATTATATATAGTGTAAGCGATTGTTCGGGAACGAGATTATTGTGTTTCATCATTTTACCCCCATTTTTCAATCAAAAAATGATGAAACAAACAAAATGTTTATAAAAATTAGAAAATTCCCGACTGCAAAAAAATGGTAATAAATAAATTGAATTAATAAAAAAAAAAATTATTATTCGCTCCGTTTTTGATATAATACGATTAATTTCTTATACTCCGTTTTGGAATCGTAAATTAAAAAAATTTTGGTAAATTTGTTTTTATATTGGACGATGTAAATTTGGTAAAATTGATTTGCGACATACTGCAAAACGTTGAAATACTCCTGAAGATCCTTGTGATTGCAAGTCGCCCAGTGACTCTTGTAACCCATAAGAACGACATTGGGCGCTAATTTTCCAACGCCGGTCGCTTGCATAAGAGCCGAAGCTCCGCGTTCGAAGCTTAAATCCCCGACGACGTGATAGAACGATCTTATGCGATGACGATGAAGCCAAGCGTATCCGCTCCGGAGACGCGCCGATCGTACGCGGTACGATAAACGTGTCTGGAAAATCGCGATATCGCGCCAAATCTTCGTTAACAAACTGATCCGTACCCTATAATTTTAATTGCATTTGCATCGCGATATCAGACGCAAACGTCTTTCGTGTCGTAAACTCACCGGATGAACTTCGCCTGATATTAGGAGAGAATTGTTCTTCGTTATGAGATTAGCGAGATGAAGAAGCGCCGGTCTTGCGCTCGGCGTTCCCGTGAGAGCTAAGATTTGCGGAGCGTAATTTTTCACGTGTTCGTCGATAGAATTTAATCTGCGGCAACAGAAATTAATTCGATTATTAATTTAAGAATTATTTTCGCGATATATTTTGCATATTTCGACAAGTAAAAAAATTTTTTATCCAAATTCTTTAAATTTCTTTATTCGCGCGCATTACGCCGCATTTTTAAGATGAGATTTTTTTTTTTATTTTTCAAAGCCAAAGTTCGTTGATTATTTGTGAGGAAAATTGAAAATTTTACTATTACACAGAGATACGAATGTTATTCTCATATATTTCGGCACGCAAACATTCAATTGACAATACTGCATACCTATAGACGACCGATAGTGCTGTTTTGTATGTCTGCGCCTGTGTGCTGCTTCCCCAATTGACATCAGGTTTTCGATAGACGACGATGAGATAGAGAGCAAATATGATAACAAAAGTGATCAACGAAGTGACCCAATCGATGAGAAACATAATCGCCACGCAGAGAATAAATCCCATCAGCGATAGCCACGTGTTGTAATACTGTTTACACCGAAAAATGGAAGTTTTATTAAATGAGTCTTAAAAAAAAAAAAAAAAAAAAAAAAAAAATACGGCTTAGGAATGCGTCATAAGAACTTCCACGTTTTTTAAATCTATATAAAAGCAGATGTGATCAGATCAAACAATAATCGACGTACCTTGAAGGTCGGCCGCCAGCCAAGCGGTCTGACGAGAGCCGCGTGGAAGGTGCAGAAGTTGATAAGAGCGTAAGACGCCAGATAAAAGTTCGATATAAGAGGCGCGACGACATTCAAATTAGCTGTAATCAAACGTACAAATTTTCTATCGTTATCTCAAATTTCTCATAAGAACGAAACAAAAGGAAAATACAAAATTTCAGGTACTTATGTCGCTTTGCGTTCGTTTCGCATAAGTTCGAGAAAAATGAGAGAAAATTGCGACTACTTCTCGATGGTATAAAAATCTGAAAAAATTCATGCATATTAAAGGTACTGAAAATATTAATTTTGCATAATAATTATTCCAAAATGTTATTAACAAATTGATGAAAAAATAAATTAATCAACAAATTTCCCGAGAACCCAACTTCTTTTTTTAATGAAAATGATTCGTTCATTTTTCTGAATACGTATGAATTTTTTCAGATTTTTCAATTTGCTTTGAATTTTTTTTATTTATATGGAAAAAATGTGTGAAAAAACACAAAATTCAAAGTAAATTGAAAAATCTGAAAAAATTCATACGTATTCGGAAAAATTAACGAATCATTTTCACAAAAAAAAAAGTTGGGTTCCCGGAAAATTTGTTGACCAATTTATTTTTTCACCAATTTGTTAATATAATTTTGTAATTATTATTATGCGAAATTAATATTTTCAGTACCTTTAATATGCATGAATTTTTTCAGATTTTTATACCATCGACAAGTATTTGCAATTTTCTCTCATTTTTATCGAACTTATGGAAAATGAACGCGAAACGACAGAACTACCTTAATACGATAAGATGAGAAAAAAATGGAAAATAAGTGACTTGCCGATAAGAAGAAAAATTGCTGCAACAAAGAATGTCAAGACGTAGCCGCGGTAAGGTTCACCATTTTTGCCGTAACCTTTGCTGAAGAATATCAAACCGGGATAGATGCGATCTTGACCCAGTGCTTGAATGAGTCTTGGCACGGATAATAAATTCGTCAAAGCCGTCGACAAGGTCGCGGCGAAACAGCCGGCGTAGATAAACGGACTCCAGAAGGACATTAGTTGCATCACCTGTGACACAGACAATTTTCTTGTCAAATCGAACACGTGCGGGCGAAACCCCGGAAGGGGAAAAGGGCAAATAGAACATTTTTGTTGGGAAAAGGTTCTATTTAACAAGATAAAAAAAAAAAATTCTGATCGCTTCTGATTCTTTCGTAAAAGAATTAGAGATCGTTGGGATCTCTAATTCTTTTTTAATTTTTTGCGTACATTAATTATGAAGTACGTAACTTAATAGTAAGAAGCAAGTATTAAAAGAGATTCGGCTCTCGTTAACAAGTGGAATCATTATTATTATTGTTATTAAGGGCATAAGAATGTTTTCATTTGTCGAGTCTCTTCGGAAATAAATTAGGATAAGAGAAAACTTATTATTCTATTGAATAGTAAACAATTAATAATGAAAGTATTGTTAAAAGAAAGAAAATACGGTATATACATATAAAAAAAAGAAATATTTACCGAATAGCTGTTGTGAAGACCGCTTGTGCAGTTAACTCCGGGAACACAACTGGCAATCATTAATGGCGCATCTGTGGCATTGATCGAACTGTTCATCGTACCCTTAATCGCATCGATAATCGTGCCGTTCATTGTGCCATTAATTGCGTCACTGACCAGTTTCCCGCTCACATCTCTGAGGGCTGCTCCACCCGCGAAGAAAACAAAGGTCACGTAACTAATCATAGAGATCAGAAGAGCGAGAAGTGTGCCAACGGGGATACTGCTCGCGGGATCTTTCAGATCGCCCGAAATATTGGCACCCGCTTGTATGCCCGTTACCGATGGAAAAAATATTGCGAAAACCGAGAAGAAAGTTTGATTCGCGTTGTCGTAAAAGCGATAGTCCGGACCCCAGTTATCCTGGAACACCTCCGCTGTAAAAGTTCGCAATAACGAAGCGTTTTAATGCAAATTTATTCCCAAAATGGTGAAATCGTCGAGCCGCGAATCATCGCCAAGATCGCCTTGGGGCGTTAGATATTTCTTGGAATTTACCTGAAAATCCTACGAAACCTTTCGCTTCCTGTTCGATATTGTTGGGACCAATCAACGTGCCGATCAGAAAATCGAAGATCGCGAGTGTGATGATTGCGATCAGAAAATTTTGGGCCTAAGATCGATAAATTTTTTCTTATTATCGTAATACTTCCGAAAATATTTCATACATTGATTGTACGTTGCAAAAAAAATTACTGATTCAAAAATCAGTTGTAAACAAAAAAATCTATTGTTCAACTATTTTTTTTTTTAAATAATATCAAAAATATAACATTGAGTTAAGATTTTATTTGGCGTTAACGAATATATAGTTGGATATCGCGTAATAAATATTTAGTTATTGTTATCAAATTGCAGTTCAATCAAATAAAATTTGTTAACTATTAACCAATGTTGTTATTGAGTCCCATTTGGCTTAATTGAATATCACTTGACTCAACTTATTCATTAAGAATAACTAAATAACAAATAAATTCTTTTCTCAGTGCACTTTTGACTGCTTTTTCGTGTAATGCGTACGACGCATGCGCATGCGTCGCTTTTTAATATACTTTTTATTATATTTAATTATATTAAAAAAAGAACCAAAAACAACGAAAGGGTAGAAGAACTCACTTTAGATTCCCATTCCATACCGATCGCGCAAATGAGAACCATAACGAGAATCGCGACGACTCCAACGATTCTCACATCATTGACGCTATTGTCAACAATCTTCAATCCGTTTTCCTTTAAAAGATCATTCAGAGAGTCGCAGAATCCTATGGTGTTCATCGATGCAGCGACGGCGTTCGCGAAAGCAAATACTATGCCGACCGAGGCGCCGAATTCGGGTCCAAGCGATCTCGAGATAATGAAGTAAATACCACCTGTAAACAGACCGATTAAATTACCTCAGTTGCCTTCATTAATCTAATTCCTCACTGAGTTCAATTACGCCGGATGGTTAATTCGAATGATCGGCAAATTAGTTTTAATTAGAGTGGATCGCGAGGTGAGAAGTGGCGCGTAGTTGCTGACAAACGAGTCCACAGTCTGCACGGGGTGAAGATTTTTTTATTTCGCGCAATGAAATTTTTTTTTTTTTTTTTTTTTATTAAACAAATGTATCGATTTTATTGAAAAGGAAATGAAATGCCTTTGTCTTTGATTTATTTTTATGGATGAGAAGATTTTATTTTTTCTGTCCAATGCCATCGCGCAAGCGAAATAACGTGTCAATTGGATGATAGATGGGTTACAAGGTGAAATTCCTCAATTCTGAATCACACACAGTAGGCAAGATGATAAACAAACGTCGGTAAGCCACGCCTTGTCGGAAATACAATGTGGAACGACGACGATAACACACCTCCCTTTACTTCGCCATTAGTGCTAATTGCGCTGAGGCTCAGTGTCGTGATAACGCACACAATTGCCGATATTCCGATAATGACGAGCGACTGAAAAATTCCAGCCTGTGCGACGACCCACGACAAGCGTAGGAACAGCATAACGCCCCATATGTTGAGAAGACATGGTATCAGTACGCCTTGAATCCATCCTAATTTTATTCCCGTGTGGCCCGGTTGACCGGTGCCAATTTGACCGGTTTCGACGTTCGCGTCCTGAAAAAAAATCGATTTTTTTTTTTTTTCGCAAATACATCGACACAAATAAAAAATCGAAAGAATATAAAAAAAATCATTAATCCACATAATTTAAAGAGAAATTGAGTACAAAAGAGTAAATTATTTTTTTACAGTCGAAAAGTTGGAAAGTTATTGAAATTTTTTGTGTTGCGTTTTCGTTCTGAATTTAAATAAAAAAAAAAACAGAATCACTGGGCATCTGCCGTCTGCTCGTTCAATTCCGTATCAACTTATCGGCGTCTCGGCTACCCTGCGTCTGGACCGTTCGCCCGCATCTGCCCTTCTCTCTGTCTCACGCGCGCATCCGTACGAAAAGGAAAAAGAAGAAACGCGAGAGCACGGGACGCGTAGTTTCTATCCATCTCCCTCTTATTTCTAATCTCGTCGTCTTTTACTGCCGGGTAAACTTAATCAGACCTCGTCCTCGAAACGTGTCCGAGAGCTTCGAAGAAACGTGCACGCGGCGTAACCGCACTTTCGTTCTCTTCCTTCAATTTACGACGATCTATCATCAAAGGGGATGTTATCATTCAGATTCTACCTTTGCTTTCTTCCCCCAACGAAAACTCACTATTGATGTGATTTTTTTTGTTCCTTCTTTTTTTTCTACTTACAAAGTCTTCGAACTGTTCAAACACTCGAGAGTCCCCACCGAGGGAGATAAAAATAAACAGTTCTTTATAATTTCCATATTTCGATTAATAAAATATGAAATATTTTGTTGACTCGTATATTCGTAATCAATTCGTAGATACGTAAACAAGATTCGAGTGATTGAAAAGTGTGTCGTTATTCGCCGAGGAAATAACAATTCCGGTTTAGATAACAGATTCTCATTGATTTCGTGCTCTGGAATTCTTGGGTTTAAAGTAAAACGTGTAGTTCGTCCGGCGCGAGAGATTAGAAGGTATATAACGACTATTTTGACGACAGATAGATCGATGTGTATACATATCGATATATAGTATAAATATGTGTGATTAACTGTACGCAAGGTATCGGCACGAATCTGGGGTCGGAGATC
Organism: Cryptus armator; assembly: GCA_963971235.1. Taxonomy (NCBI): domain Eukaryota; kingdom Metazoa; phylum Arthropoda; class Insecta; order Hymenoptera; family Ichneumonidae; genus Cryptus; species Cryptus armator. The sequence goes on from OZ020235.1 coordinate 6,909,476, forward strand.
CACTGGTTACATCCAACGTTATCCAGAGTTAACGGGTTGTATATCGGCCACCTGCGTAATCACACCCTATCCTTCATGGTCGCGGCAATACACTAACAGGCGAAACAAATACTGTACTCCACTGTAAACTGTGCGTAAGTCGCGCGTTTGCGTAACGTAACGTTTCGAGATTAAAAAAAAATGCTAAATGAAACGGAAGTTGCGTGTTAATCTAATCGGCACTTACGCGTAGTCGGTAATACCGGGGAGACAGGTGGTAATACGATTTTTTTTATTTTTTTTTATTTTTGTTGCGACATACCTTCATCATGTTGCCCTCGTGAAGCTCACCCAACGAAGGTCTTTTGGCTCTTCTGCTTAACCTTAAATAATTGAAGGAAAACATTATTATCGGTCATATATCTTACGATGTTTTGCCTGATAAGCCGATTTTTTTATATCCCGTGCCGCGACTTCGGAATTACCTTATTCCTCTTTTTTTAACATCAGAATAAGCGGAGTTATCGGTATAAAAAGAATTATTAGAAAAAACAATAAATAGAGTTCACAACAACAAGAAACAGAAAGAGCCATTAATCGGCGGAATGAAACAAAAAACAAATACCGGAGACGCCGGCTAAAAGATCAAAGAAAATAAAAGAAAATAAATAATAAAAAAAAAGAAGAATAAGATCGTTCCACAGAAAATTTAAAAAAATTATTGGCGTTTCTCTATAATTTTTTTATTAAACTTTTTTTTAGTCTTTTAGCTAACGAAATAATCTTCTCGTGAATATTGTGAAAAACTTAAAAAAATCATTAAGTGGATCGTTAAAATTAAACCGTCGAAGGGTTAACTACACCAATTAGAACATTTTTTTGTTGTCGCCGTTCAGCTTTTTATTTTTGCAACAAAAAAAATGAATTATTGATTACCTGTAGTGATCGAGTCGTGGGACGACGTCCCACAGCCCATTCACGTTCAGCGTCATCGGCGATCTTTTGCTGTTAAAATGATTCTGCGCGCTGGGATCCCCGTCTCCGTTTGTAGTCGAAAATTTGTCCTCCATACCGGCGGCGATCCTTGAATCAATTTCGAAACATGAAAATAGAATCTTCGAGCTTTTGTTGCAACTCTCCCCTCCCTCTCCCTTTCCCTCGTTTCTCTTTCCTCCCGGAGTATTTGTCGTTTACCAAATTTATGACTTCCGATCGTGTGAAACAATCCTCGATCGACAGAAGATCGCGTCTCGTTCGTGCAGTTAATGTCGACCGCGTTTACTCAAAACTTCCGTACGCGAGTGTGTGAAACGCATAAAGTTCTAATTGTCTCCACGTGTCTGCGGTATCCTATCGCTTTTGAAGCGCATATATTACGCAGTATCTATCGAGGTATATACCAATGTGTGCACTATATACTTGTTGCATAGTTGCGTTGCGGAGTTCGAACTCTCGTACGGCTAATGTATTACACACCCACGAACCATCGTCTTATCGATTGACTAGAGCGACGACAACGACGAGACAAAACAGTGGGAAGTCCGTGTCGGAAGCCGTTTGCTCCGTTTTTTTTTTTTTTTTTTTTTTTTTTTTTCGAGAACATTACGTAGACTTGTGCAAAAGTTTCGGTATCGATTGCGAGCGCAATCTCGATACATCGAGACTCTCGGCAATCCTTCGAGCCGCGAATAGGAGAGAAAAGAAAGATTCGGCCAATTCAGCGAACAAACTGATCTCATCGTAAAAAAAGACAAATAAAAAAAGATTTCGATCGGCGTATATCGAATGCATGTAAAGTAGGCGTTGACCTCGAGCTTTGAATTTCCATGAAAAAAGTATAAATAAAAATGAAGAATGAAGAATAAGCATTCGTGTTCGAGTTTCATGAGAATTTTGAGTTCAGTAAACATTCCGGGGAGAAAAAATTGAGCTCATTGATCATCGGGAATATATTGCGCGAAGTATATTTGAATTTGGAAATTTCACGATGACGAGTGGGGAACGCCAGTTTCGAAGATTTCGTGTTTAAATCACGGCGTGGTAAAGTGTGGTATTATTTTTATTTTCGTGTATATATTTTTTGTATATATACAACGGCGCTTCTTCCGGGGCTTGTCGTCCGGTGCCTTAACCGCGAAATATTTCTTGGCGTCAATCCCAAAATTAATTTGGCACCCGAGAGAAAGAGAGGGAGCGGTAAGCCGCGTCGTTTTATGTTGGCTCAGCGGAGAGTGGTGCTGAGAGTTTCATTCATCGGTTGGTAGAAAGAAAGATGTAAAAAGCGTGAAAGAGCAGGAAAAGAGAAGAGGATTCTGCCCGCAAGCGCGCGGGGGTTGAGGCCGAATGTGTGCGGAGTCTTTGGCCGGCTATTCTGGCTTTGTGTATCGTCAGCGGTGGTTCCTCTCGTCTATGTGTTTCGTTACTTGTATACAGTACACAAGATTGCGAGAACGGGCGGAGGGAGAGAAGACGATAAAACGTGCGTAACGATGATGCACGTTCACGGTGACCCAATAAATAATGTTGGTACGGTAAGGTTTCACGTTCCGAAGTATTAGAGGGAATATAGACGAGATATTGTGTATCGCGTTGTATGTTTACCGCGTTCAAGACGACACCTCTTCCCTCATTGGCGACGTTGAACACAGACCCCGATTAATTGAACGATCAATTATAGAGAAATTGACTCCGCGACGCGTTTATGACGCAATATATTCCTTTATTATTTTACTTCATTATTATCATTGGTGTTTTTTTTTTTTTTTTTTTTTTTTTTTTTTGAGATCAAATGATTAGATTCACGTGAAAATATCATACGACGATGAGAAGTCGATGAACTTTCGGAGAAATTGACGAGTTCGTATAACGAACTGAACGTACGGTCGGGAGAAATTGGCGCGATTTGCCAACTTTTACTTCGCGCAATGAAATTTGTTCCGTATCACTAATAACAGTCTATATAATTGTTTATTCAATCGTAAATCAAAACTACGGACGATTTTTTTTTTTTTTTTTTTTTTCACGGAAAAACTTAATGTTTTTCATCTATTTGTTAAGAGATTGAAATATAAAGAACGACTTTTTTATTTGAGATTAAGTTGAAATTCGTTTAATTAATTTCTATATATTTTCTATTCGTCATTTCGTGGTGATTAGAAAAATGATGTGCATTTTATGACGATTTATTGCGCCATGATATTGATCCAGTGATCTAGAGTACGAGGACTTCGTAAATCATCGGTTATCAGAGCAAACGTCGTATAAAATACTGAGAAAGAAAAATCTATGAGGATCGTTCCACGTGACAATTAGCCCGCCAGGCATAGCAAACACATAACATCGCGCCAAAGACCCGAAAAATTTTCCGATAAGCTTTCGCGCCTCGTATTCTGAAAATCGATAAATGTCTCGAGTGTTTTGGCCGCTAGTATAGGCCAATGAATAAATTTCGAAGGCGACATGCGGCCAATTTGCCAACATACATATATCGATGGCTTTTCGGTGCACTATGTTGACTTTCGAATTTCCGGCTCTATATAACGGGCTTTTCTATATATCCCTTCCTTTCTCGAGGTTACACGCTTCGGATACTCGTCTTACTCGTGCCAAAGAAAATAAATCTTTTTGCACCGGTTGCCCGAGGTGATTCGGCCGTTTCTCAGAGATCGAAAGTCTCATCCATACCTATTTACCTATGTGTTGTCGCGATATATAAATTTTCATACAATTTTCACTCGCGAACTTGACTCGCCATCTCTATAGGTATTTATACGCAAAAGTGTGATTTTCTATTTCGGGCGCCACTTAAAATTACTTCCGGTTTGACTTGCGAAATATTCTACCGACTATTTCCTATACCAAGAAATACGAAATTATGGTACACGAAAAAACGTACAATGCGAGCCAAATATTGAGTTTAACCGCACCGAGGGAACATTTTACTTGTAATTAACAAATTTATAGTTGAATATAACAAAATAAATATTTAACTATTGCTAACGAATATTAGTTTAGCAAAGTAATATTTAATTTGTCCAAATAACATTCGTTAACTTAATAATAACGAAATATTTATTACGATATGTTCAACTAAGCATTTGGCAAATACACAAAAATGATGTATTCAGTGTGTCGGCGTTTACGGAAAATTACATTAAAGCGTAAATGAACGCGTAATTAAGTATTAAAAAGCAACAAAATAAGAGATTATTATTATTCAAATCACCTGTTAGAGTTTTCGTAAAGTTCCATATTAGAGTTTAAGAAACTCGAGAATCCGTATAGTAATTTTTCGTTTTTCGGACACAAGAGTAGCGCGGATGAGTTTATCGCAATTTAGCATTATCGCACAACAGATGGATACATATATATATATTGTTACGATCGATGGTTGTTGAGTTGTATGTATTACGATCTTTCACTCTGTCACTCGGCAAAGTCATACAATATTATAGCGTTTATAGCTTGAACAACAATCCCGGGATCGTTGAGTATAAAGCAATCAAATGACCATCGATCATCTCTGTCCGTGGGATGGATATCCGTGTGGACAAACTTCGACGTCGCGACGTCTTGTCGCTACGAAATCAATTTGGCGATGAAACTTGTCGCGAAGCGTCGAACGCAATAACTCAATTTATTTTTCTTTTATTATTAAATATCAGAACTCACTGTACAAACTCACAACTTATTGCCAAAGATTTTCGCAGATGAGTTCATAGATTTTTCGATGTTTTTTGTTTTATTCGCGAATAACGGCGTAAAATTGGGATTTTTTTAAAAAATCGTTACAATTTTTTATCGAACGCACGAAAGAATTTAATTTTTTAAAAATGATGCGAGTGCAGGATCGACGATCGCTGATCGTCGCCCGCGACTCGCGAATTGCCCGCGCGTCGATGAAGGCAGTCGATCCTGCGAAGCGATCGGAAACGTTCTAAAAAGGTGCGGGTACGCGTCGACTTAGCGGAGTGGATGCGATCATTTCGCAACCGCCCTCGCGTCGCCGAAACCCTCTCCTCCTGCGAAGCTTCCCGATTCAGAAAGACAGCAAGGAAGCATGCGTATACCGCGAAACGTTTCCCCCTTACCTTCCCAAACTCCCTGGAAGCTCACACGCGCGCACGCAGCAGTGTACTAGTCACAGCACCGAAAAAGATTCTTACGTTACTTCTTCTCGTATCTATCGTCGAGAGTTGCTTAATGATCGAGAGGGTTCCCTCACCGGTATCGATAAAAACTTGACATTTCCGCGTTTATCGCTATTATATTGCTATTCCACTATCGCACTGATTAGCGCATCCTGTCAAAGATCGCTCTTGATTATTATCATAAAACAAAATGTTATTTCCGTTTTTATTTACGGCATTCAGTGGAATTCATAATTCCAAAAAAAAATACAATTTTCGATCTTTTTTTTTTAACTCAACTAAAGATTGACATTATTTTCACGAGAAAACATTACAAGTGACGAGGTAATTAGTGTTTTTATCGCATAAAAAATTGCTCTCGAGTATCGAGAGAAAAATGAGTTTATTCCAATTTTTTAAACCGAATTATTAGTGTATATTGTAAAAAAATGTAACAATCGTTAACATTTATTAAATTTCTCGTAAAAACAGCCAAGAAAACGGTTAATTAAATTTATTTTATTTGCAATGTTTTTTTTTCTTATTTTTAGAATATTGTGATCGCAAATGTCCTATATACCGTCACTTAAACATCGCATAACAGTTTTTTCCAAGTTACGAGTTTATTTCATTTTTTTTTGCCGAATTATTAGTATATATTTTCGATTTAACAAAAACTAATGTAAAAACGATTTTTATTTGCTTAACTTTTCGTAAAAACTGTTAAAGAATCGATTGTCAAAACTTATTCGCGTGTTTGAGAGAAAAAAAAAGTAAGTTGGATAGATTCTCGTGCGTATATTCAGTTTGTTGAGTACAATATAAGTCGCGGTATGAATTATCAATGATCGCTGGTCCACCGATCGATCGTGACCAGCCGCCTTCGGGTTACGTCAGCACTTTTTTGTGATAAAAAAAGCGGAGTCCTTTGTCTCAGCCGGAACCTTTATCGAGATCTCGGTTGACTATCCCGGTGTCTGCATATTTTGTGATATCAAGAACAGTACATTTGATACGATGATTCTCGCTGCGTCACTTTCATGTATTCCTTTTACCGGTTCCGATCGCAAAATGCCAGTCTACCGGCATTTAAAACATCGTAAAATATTTAATTTTTCTGTACCTTAAGATCAGCGATGTTTTCTTCTTAGTCATCTCGCAATATCGCCAGGAAAATGTATCAAAATCGATAACAATATTCTCCCTCTATACAAACGTATAGAATAAGTAAAGTTGTTGTTCGACTCTCGATTATCGATCCACCAGTTCGAACTGGTTGACTTCCAAGGCAACGATGTCGACGACGATAATCGCGATGGATTTTAATTAATACGCGAAATAAAAAAAAATAATATCGTCTATTATCTTTCTATTATCGTTTGAATAATATCGTCAAAATAAAAAAAAAATAATATCGTTTATCCACTAATTTCATGCGAAGGGTAGTAGAGTACCTTTCCGCGAATAACAATGATATATTTATTGTAAAAAAGATAACAATGGTCGTTATCACGAAATTTCTTCGGCGCGATCGACGCCGGTGCAAAGAGTCCAATAATGATACATCTCCTCTTTAATACATTCGTTTTTTTATTTTTTTTATGCACAACACTGTAATACGATACACGAGTCTTAATCCAACACTCGTTAAAGACGCAGAAGATTTATGGGTAACGAACAAAGCACAGAAAAAAAAAAATAACCGGCACTTTTAGTATAATATTACGAAGAAACCGGGAGACGCAAGCGAGCGCGCGGAGTCCCGTATCGTTTCGAGACCAAGACTATCACCTCGTCGCTATCCACGCGTCAATATATAACCGAAGTAGGTACTTTCGAGCTTCTCTCACTACCTCGATGTCTCTCACGCACGTGAAGCTGAGTTTAACGCGGCTGTGTTAAAAACACACCGTGGTAACGCAAGACTTCATTGACGGATACCCCACCGTTTCGATGAGCGAGAAACTTTTCCGTCTTTTGCTTATCCGCGTTTCCGCGATTGTTATATCATTATGATTTACTTTGGTAATTAATTCAATTAATTAATCGTCGATAGTTTAACGCTACACGTGCGTTCGGGAAAATATTATACCCGGTGGATAATACACGAAAAAATGTCATTATTCGACATGCAAGCCGTTCTAAGTTCTCTCACATAATCACGATAAGATCACTTTGCAATAAAAAAACGAAAAAAAAAAAAAAAAAAAAAATCTGTGTTGCGCGAGCGTCGGCAGGTTTTTTCAGTGGTGGGATCGCGCTGCCCCTGTCGCGAGAGCTTTTTTTTTTTCTCGTAAAGCTTCGGGTGAACGGAAGTTCGATCAAAAAATTCGCATCGTTCATCTCGTCACTCGCGCGCGAGTCTCTTCTCCATCGTCGATTTATAATTATCGTCATCGGTCGAGCGTAAAACCGGCGCGTTTTACGCGCTACGTGTTATTTTTTATATTTTTTTATTATTATTTTTCTTTATTTTATAATACTGAACTTCCGTTGTGATAATTAATGCGCAATTGACACAACGCGTAAAGTTTCCGGAGCTCTCATTGAAGAAGAGCGACGACTCCGTCGACGCTTAGGAAACAAATGCATTATTGCAAATGGGATATATTGTTGCGGATCAGATCTTTGCCGATAGCTCAATCGCACTTCGTTGATCCTATATAATACTCATACATGTGAATTCTTTCTCACGATATACGACGATACTACGCGGATGATAAGAAGGCGCGACAATTCGCAGGGGACTTATTGCGGTATTATTATGGAGATCGAGATAGGAATTCAACCAATCGGATTTCCTGCAGTAGATCACTGCAAAATACGAGATACGATACGACACGATACGATAGGGTGCGTGCGCAGAGGTGCCGATATTGCGGATTCTATTCGTCATCTGTGAGTAATCAGGAAAAATGTTTTGCCTATCGAGAAAAATTATTTGCGTAGGTGATTTCGAGAATTTTCAATGACTTTCAAGTCAATTTTAGATTCGAAAGCTTTGGTTGATTTATTTTTAGTTTATTTTCTTTCTAATTTGGAGCGCGTAGATTTTTTTTTCCGTTTCGAACTTTACTTACCTTTCTCTGATGAGAATACACGAACACTGCAACTTTTAGGTATTTTATTATTGAAAAAAATAGAAACAAACAAAGTCAATTACGATAGAATAAATCGAGAAGAGAGTCGTGTTCTCTTGTCAGCATCGCTTTACCAACTAATACGTTTCGTCACAAAATCCTACCAATATATACCACGGCTAACTACCATTCCAACAAATTGACGACCCCCATGCACCACTATTGAGTTACTTAACCCCTCGCTGAACTTTTTCGTTTAGCGAGTAGAACAGTGGCGTAAGTTTTGCGATTCGCCGGCTGAGTTTGTGGATTCACTCGACGAGGCGAGCGAGACAACGATTAATCTGATTCTTGATCTATATATTATACCGCGAGATTTTTTTTCGAGGGGCCGACGCGCCGCCGTCTTCGAGGCGTTCGTCATACGATAATTTTTCGCGATCAGTTTCGAGTAACTTGTCGCGACGTCAACATTTGTCGTTTTTTTTTTCTTCCTTCCCTGTCGATATCCTCATATTTATTCGACGCTGCACTGAAGACCATTGGTACACCCAAAGAGGCCGAGTGCATTGAAGAAAAAAAATCAGTTTAAATGACGAAATCGGCGTGAAAATAAAAATCGGCGGAATCGACGAAATGGGCGTGAAAATAAAAATCGGCTGAATCGACGAAATCGGCGTGAAAATAAAAATCGGTTGAATCGACGAAATCGGCGTAAAAATAAAAATCGGCGGAATCGACGAAATCGGCGTAAAAATAAAAATCGGTTGAATCGACGAAAACGGCGTGAAAATAAAAATCGGTTGAATCGACGAAATCGGAGCAATTAAAAAAGTCTATTCGATCGACCGAATTGACGCTCCCTGGTGACGAACTGTTTTTTTTTTAACAGTGCGTATCTATTTCTCGTGAGTTTACAGTTACTCGCCTGTTGCCGAGTAGAAGATTCGCGAGAGGGCTAAAGAAAAACGGGTGAAAAGGGAACAGAGAAGAATTAAAAAAAAAAAAAAGTTTTAGCGTCACTGGACGCGGCCAGATCTTCAATGATATTCTCAATTGGAGACCGAGGCACGTCCGGATTAAACTGCGTCCCGCGCGTGAGATACTAACTCTCGTGGTTTCTTCGAGATGTACTCACGAGTGTGCATCATCGTCGTCATCGTACTCTCTTGACTTTGTTCGCGTTTCTACTCGTTGTCAGATTAAACTCCTTTGCGAGACCTGCAAACTGTTTATACGCTGATCTCCTCTTCCTTGATTTGGAGGACAGGCGCGATCGTTGCTTTGGAGTCGCGCATTAAACGCGTACTCGTTGTTGTAATGATTCGAGAAATTCACTGGAATCAACTCGCGGAGAAACGCGGAGATGGATTCGACGATCATCGTCACATTAAACATTTACGGATTATTTCAATTTTTTTTTTTTTTTTTTAATATCGATTAGCCAATCGTTCTTCGCGATTTAAATTGCAGGTGAAGTTCAGCGGAAAAGTCTTCTGTAAACTATATACGACTTACATTTAATAATAAAAATAAAAACAAAAAAAAGTAAAATAAAATAAACAAAATATAATTTCCTGTACTTTTTTCAATGCCCCATTTGCCCCATTTGCCCCACTCACACAGACACCTCACAAACACTTCACACAGACACCCCTCACAGACACCTCACAAACACTTCACGCAGACACCCCTCACAGACACCTCACATAAAGACCCCACATTGGCACCCCTCATTGACACCGAATGTGTGTCAATGATTTTTTTTATGAATAGATTATTCAATTCATTTAAATCAAGATTTTGAACGGATTTCGCTAAAAACCAACCACTTTGAGAAAAGAATAAATAAGTGAATTGATTTCATGATCGTTACATAGAATAACACATTTAATCTTTTACGAAAAACTATGATCGCATGCATACCACCGATTTCTCATAAACATTTACATGTAATTACAATTATACATGTGAGCGCGCAAACTACAATAACCCGCTAGTAAATTATATATAGACATATTAAAGTTTTCCTGCAAGGGATGTCCCGGAACATTATAAATATTGATTTTTTTTGCTATCTATACAATCGGCTAATTAATCACTGGAATGGACTTAAAGGAATTCTCAACACGAAGGCATTTTTTTACCAGAATATAGACTTCCGTCGATTTCATCGAGATAAAGAATAAAACAAAAGAAACGAGGCACTTAAAATGTTGCAAGGTTGATAGCATCCCCGGTAAAGTATTATGCAATCGAGTGTCAAAAGGTTGCGAGACAAAGCGGCGACGGCGAGGTGAACACGGAGAAAGGGAACATTAATAGATCATTAAAGATAGTGTCATTATGTCGGGTGCATCTATTACGAGAGCCCATGTTGCTAGAAATATTTTAAGTTTCCTTTGTTTTTAATATACATTTTTTTTTTCCTCGAGCATTCGGATAATTGGAACTTTACATTGCGGGATCCGTACAAATGCAGAAAAGCGTGTCAACAGAGGCGAACTTTCGGAATTCGATATTCTGTGTACATATGTCCAATAAATCTTATCGGGATGGTAATAAAATTAAATGCGCGGAGCTCGTTGGGTATCGTAATTAATGAAAGTCGAAGAACAAATTATCTTATATACGAAATCCCTGTGTTTCGCTACGAAAATTAATATTTTTCAAGTTCGAACATTCAGTTTGTGTTCTGTTCGAAATTTCAACGTGTTATTTACTTTTCATTCAAACAGGAAAAAATTCGGAATCTCGGAGTCGAGCGGACGCCCGTTCGGGGAAACGAAAAATCGACGAATCCGTTCGGTAAGTGTTATACCATTTTTCAAGGTGACTACCGACGAATTCCACGAGAATAAATATTGCCATTGAAAAAAAAAAGTGAAAATTATCAATAATAACACTGGAAACACTATGACGCGCAGTCTCGCGCTATCGCAATTGAATACGCCGGAGACGTTACTCATACTCGTGAAATATCGAGTGTACGCGGAAATTCAAATTAGCATCGTTGTTTCACTTGCTAAACGTCTTTCATACTAAACTTGAGGTTTTACCTTAAACAAAAAAAAAAAAACGAAAAAAAAAAACGAAGTGCCATATAGAAACGCGATTTTTTAACATTCGTACGATGACCGCGCACTGGTCGTAAAGGGATTGATACAAAGAAAAAAAAACAATTTTAACATCTAAGAAAACGTTTTTGGTACAAAAATCGTTCTAAATATCCTTATTAAAAAAAAAAAACTAAAAAAATTATAATTGATAAATAAATGAAAAAATAACATCGTGATTAACCGATGGAGTCGAAATTTGTATTTTTCGATGATCGATATATCTCGTGATTTCTCGTGTCAGTGATTTTCCCGTTCACATAATCCACTTGATATGTAACTCGAGTACCCATACTATAGCACGACTTTTCGTCATTCTTTAACGCGCGACAAGATAAACCGTCTTCCGGATAAGCTACGCGATTAGCACCGCAACGCAAGATTTTCCAGAGTTTTACATTTTTCTCGTAATATTGTATAATTCTATTGGCACTAATTTCTTGACAAGATTTCGTGACCGCGAACGAAATAAGCAAAGATTCTAAATAAGACCGACACACACACGCGCACACAGAGACAGAGAGACGAGGAAAGATTTACGGGAGAGTAGTCGAGATCGACTGATCCGCGTCACGAGAAAACGACGGATCTAATATCGGACTCGATCGCATCTCCTGATAACTCGCGGTGACCACTACGATCGGTTGTCCTTCATCATAATTATTATTATTATTCAATTAAAGTCCACGAAGTAGAATTTATTATTAAATCGTCGGAGACCCACGTCGTTGATAGTTTTAGACGATACGAAGCTCGATATACCTCTATAGCAGTTGCAATCGAAGCTCGCAGATCCTCGATCAATCCGGTATCGTCGAGAGGAGTTTATTATTTATTGCGTAACATCTCCTTATAGTCGATCGATTTAACTGTGTCGACGATCGATTGGCTAATTTTCGGTTAACGATTAATTAATTGCAGAAATAGAAGTTGATTAGCCTTCGGAGACGGAGCCTTCGCCTTGTACTTGACTGCGAATTCGTTGATTAAGATAATGTCGTTGTATCGGCTATTTCATTGTATCAGCGTTCAAGTAATGTCAGCTTCGCTGCGTTTTTTGCGCGATCTTATCGCCGTTCTGTGCAATTAGTTAACTATATCTATGATAAAAAAGGAAACGACAATTATACATCGATGTGGTAAAAGGTAAGTGAATCACCGACGACGCGAATGTTCACTTTTTATGTCCACTCAAGAACTTCCAGCGACACCTCCGTCTATTGATTATCAAATATGATGACGTTGAAAAAAAAAAAAAAAAAATACAAATTGTAGAGTATTTGCATATCTGTTTTTTCGTCATATGATCGATTTGATCGGTTAGTATGTGTCGATAAAAAATGGATTTTTACGTTGCAGAACTCAACGGGCAATTAACGATAATATCGACGCAATGAAATTGACTAATTAATGTATACGTTGGACTGTTTTTGTAGCCTCCATAAGAATATTTCTTTGTGTCGCAGTTTCATCGTTTCAGTGATTTCAGCTTATCTCACGTTTTTTTTTCTTCTTATACTCAAATAACAATCATTAAGTCATAATGAGGGGATCGTATAATCGCTCAAGGCGACAATAATCTCGAGTCTCTTGTGCTTATCGTAAAATACACCAACCGGAAGCAATAGACTGATCGTCACAACGTGATTCCGTTTTTTCATCGTTGTCATCTCTGTGTTTCCCTCAATTCAGCGTTGTTGTCATCATTATCGTTGTCTTGTTAGTGCAACAGACAGATCGTCGTTGATACATTGGATGATTAACGGCCCGTCGCGGACGTCGAGTCCATTTGACTCGTTTAAAATGCATCGAGAGAAATAATGAATGCGTATTTTGCATGCGTCGCAAGAATGAATTTATTTTCCGGTTCTTCGAACGACAAAATCAGCTTGGAGAATTGTACATTTTTTCCTTTATTAGTAAAAAAAATAATAATAAAAAAAAAGAAAAAGTCTCAACGTAAAAAATGTAAAAATATTACGAAGCTTCGTTGGTCGGCGGAATAATGTGCCCCTTTGGCAATCCATGCATAATAGATAGAGCCATGAAATTCCACATGGCCAATGCCCATCCAAAGTTTATGCGTTTTCAAGAGGACTCATAAATAGAGAGCAGACTTCGCGATACTGTATCGCTACAATATACATATAAAGAATATATATTAGCGAAGGAGAAAGCGTTCGCGTATCTCGTCGCCGGTCGTCGATTAAATAAATGCCAGTCGGTCATCGTCTGGCGTGTAGAGTAGCAGCCGAACGAATCAAGTGATCGAAGTCAATAATTCGGTGCGACAGTCCTCTCGATCGCGTATCGTAATTCGCCCGAGAAATGTACCGCGCGATCTTCACTATCGAATTTTGTGTTTTGACGAACGTACTGCCGAACGTTATTTAACGTTTATCTTTGACGAAACTTCGTCGAGAAACATCCACGTCTTGTATTTAATTAAGTTACTATATAAAAGCGCAACCGTGGCACACTTTGGAGAGGTTTAATCACTTCTATTGCACCCAAAATCCAAGAATGATCTCAAAAGATAAGCTTACGCAGGCGATCGTCGTTATTATCGAACCCTTTTTTTTTTCTTTTTTCAAGTTTTTTAGTTCTTTCTCCGATTTCTAAGAATCGACATGTTTTATTCGATGAGGAAAAAAAAATTTCTAAAGGTGTCGGAAATTTATGTACCTCGATACTTGACTAACGGGTTAAATATACGTAAATGTACGAAACTCCCACACAATATTGATCCACGTGTTTCAGGAGCAAAGGCAAGAGATTCGATCAATTATCAATGAAAAAAATCGTCCTTGAATCGTTTTTATGTATATTTCTTTCGAAACAGTACCGTGACGAAATAATGACAAAAGATTCTTCAAGTCACCCGAATCTCCGCCTTCGCGTTCCACAACTTTCCGGAATATATCATGTTCATCGACTTAATTTTTTTCTTTTTTTTCATCGCTCCTCATCTGTTGCCTATAGTAATATTATTCGCGCCAAGTAACCTTTGCAAACATCCTCCATCCTCGTGTTCTTTGATCTTAGATAACGTACCAAGCATTGTAAAATTTGCGGTTGATTATGTAGACAGCCGGCCACACTGATTGGCGTTTCAAGGGGATTCCCCCGCCTCGAGATATAAGAAATAAAAAATTTCATCGCCGCTCTAAACTATACAGAGCATTTTATTTTATTTTTTTCGTAGAATTCATGCACCGTTAATGACCGTTCTGAGACACGCGATACAAAACAAAATAGTTAGCGAGACATTTTTAAAAAAATTACGAAATAATAAGAGTTCCGCGAGCTAACGAATTCCTCTTTAAAAAAATTCATATTTTACTGTCTGTAGGGTGCAAATTGACAAAACGGTAATTCAAACGTTCGGAAATGAATGATTTTTTTTTGTTTTTTCTCAATGATTTATGGTTAAAAAATGCTATTCTCGGTTGACCGTTGCAAGTAAAGTTTCCACTCTTTTTTACCAGTCGGCAACGCGATGTAATTGGCAAACGATTATTCCTCGAATGCCTGACGCCCAGTTTAGACCATTTGTAAAGACGCGCGCTCGAGTGTTGAACGCGTCTTTGGTTCTTTTGCAACAATTCTCGAGGTTCGAAAGACGAGGCGATCGCGTGTGCGCGGGCGCGCGCGCGAAGCGCCTCAACCGAGAGAGCCCGGTCCTCGCGGGATTCAACAGCCACGATCCAGTTCGATCCAGTGTGATCCAGCGGATCTGGTAGACCACCTGGATCTCACCAGTGCGCCTTGGAACGATTGCCGTTGTATACGAAACGCATATATTTCTATACAGCAAACTTCTCGACGCTGTTGCTGCTGCTGCCGCTGGTGCTGTTGGTACCAGTTGCGTTAAGATTCTCACGGTATCCTTCGATTCGTTCGGTCGCACAACGGATCCTGTAGCTTATTCGTCCTCTTCAGCATTATACAAAACTCTCCCATCGTAATTTTCTCGTTGAACAGCTCTGAAAACCTGTCCCGCGAAGCTTTTCTCTCGACAATGAGCGACAGCCAGCTTTTGCGTTACAAACATACGAGAATTTATTGACGTCACGTGGTTTTAGCATTTTCCTTGATTACAACAACACTCAGCAAAAATTGCGGAAAAAACGACTGAAGATCGAGATACGAATATTTAGATGAAAATTCACCCCGAGGCATACCGTTATTATTTTTGGCTTTCATCCGTGTAAAGAACGTAAATGAAATGAAAGGAGCAATTTTAAGGGAAGGATTCATCGAGAAGCACATATTTTTTCGTTTACTTGGGAAAAAAAGGACGAGCAGCAAACGCAGCTTTCCCGATTTGGTTGATGGTGTTTTTTTTTTTTTTTTTTTTTTTTTCATTATATGACGAGAAAGAGTTGATGAAAAATAGGTTTGTTGTAAGTAGAAAAGTACGAAAACTGCTGTATCGACTATCACTTGTCGTTTCGTGCCAAGAGATCGGAACTATACATCTTAAGCTTTACGGGTTACGGGAATTACCGTCTCGATAAGATACTATAGATATTTTCTTCCATTTAAACTTGAATCACATTCTCCGAGACACTCTTTACAATTGATGGTAACTGTTCTCGGAAAATTAATATTATTCAAACTTCTTCCAGGAAAAAAATATTCATTCATTGACTCGTCGATGTAATTTACGACTCGATGACCAATTTTTTGATTACTCGCAATAAACGATTTTAATTAAAGTTGAAAAATGTAATTGCCGATCTAATCAAAGTATCGAAGATATGCGTTTAAAAATGATAAAAATTAGAGCCAAAATGGCAATAGCGATTTTAATTTGATTCGAAATCGTTGCGATCTTTTTTGGCTCCGATAATCATTCATCTTGCTATATGAAAATATAAATTCGTTAACTATGAGTAACTAGTTTTTCCGCAGGAATTCTTTGATACTTTGTCAAGTTGGCATCGTTGGGATTTCGGGTCGTTAAAAAGAAAATCCCAGAATAGCCATTTACCGTTTCACATGTATTTTATTACGTTAATAGTCATTCGACACGATGCATTTGACGCAACGGGAACGTTATCGTTACAATACGCACGCCGATGTCCTTACTGACCAACTAAACGCACATTATGCGAACAGGTGGTTTCCATTACGCCTCTCTGTCGATTATACTTCATCGTAGTTTACGAACGCCGCATTAATCGCAACAGTATCCCGTAAACATACATAATACATACATATATACATAGATACATTTACTTTGCTTTATTTTTTCTTCATTATTTTTTTCATTAACGTGTACAGTTACGACGACACGTCGATCAATCGTATTAGAATATGCGGCGGGTCTTCGGGTGAATGCAATGCGCTATGCACTTCGTGCATCCGTTACATTTTTCACACGTAAAATCATCGATACGTATACACCGAGTATATCAGTTCAAAGTATATATCAGTATAGAAAATGAGTATACGATTTTTTTTTTTTTTTTTTTTTTTCATTATTTACCAACGTTGTTTTTTTGAGTTTTTCCTTTGTTTTTTTTTTTTTTTTTTTTTTTTTTTTCTTTTCCCTATCAGTAATATTAATATATTTGATCACATTTAATGTCATCGTTTCGATGTTTACTATCCAAATACGCAGACGTGTTCCAGCGAACGAAAAAGAAAAACGAAAAATAATTAAATTTCATTACGATCTATTATAATACAATTATAGAGAGCGGATAGCTACGAATTCAAAGTATACAGTACTTTTTACAATAACAATAACAACAATGAAAACAACAATAATATTAATTAATTAATCAATACTAAAATTTCTCTACGACGTTTGAACGATAGCAAAAAAAAAAAAAATATATATATATATATAACAAACGTTTGTATGAAGGAACCTATCGTTTTGTTTGCGAAAGAAAAAAAAACGGAAAAGCCGAGATCACTCCGGATCTTGGACACGCGATGAAATATCTCGTTGATGAGTCAAAATTCGTCTCGCTACGGTATCACGACGATTAACGCATATTCGATAATTGGCTCTTAAATATTATTACGCATATTTTTAACACTGAATTCGTCGCGAACTCGCGCATTTACATCGTGAAGATAATGCGCTCGCGTTTGGTCATTTCTAATTATCTATTACGTAAAGATCGGAGGATTGTATATATAGTATAATAGTTTTATATATAGATTTTTTTTTTTTTTTTTTTTTTTTTTTTTTTAAGTTCAAGATCATCGTTGGTCCTCTCCCGCGGTAATCAAAATCTTCACATATATATATATAATATATATATATATATATATATCAGGTCTATAGTCGGAGAAATACTTCTAGAAAATTTGGCTTTTACAAGTCGTAACCGGACTATCATATCGTTATTATATCTCCTTTCCTTCAAACCCGGCAATGACTTTACGGCTTTGTCGCCTAATTAATTCGTTATCTAATATTGACTTAGATCGCGTTCCTATTTTATGTTTTATGTGGAAAAAAAAAACAAAAAAAAATTAAAGAAACCACATGGTTTCAATGTCACGTGGCTTATTTATTATGACTCCAATGCTCCGCCGGCAAGTTTGGTTGCATACAAATTCAGTGCCTGTAGAAGAAAATGTTTGCAGCGTTAATTTCAGCCATTTTGCTGTTTGAGTTAAAAAAATATGTAAAATAATCGGACACTAGAATTCGCATGATTTTTAATTATGTTAATTTTTACTTTGTTTATCAAGTTTTTAATTACCTTGTATATGAAAGCGTACTGTTCCTTCGTCTGAACCGCTCCAGCGCGGTCTCTGCGTATCGTATAAACGACCCTCGGCACGTCTATAGTTCGCGTTATCTCGTATTGCCTGATTCCCAAGTCCAGAGCGATAAGAGTACCGGTTCTTCCGGTTCCGGGACTGCAATGGACGACTATTGGTCCCGGACCACCGCGCTGAAGCGCTCGGGCCTCTAGAAGCACCGCGATCAATCCAGCAGCGTCCGATTGGACACCGTTCGCTGGCCATAGATACCAAATGTGTGAAATTTCCCGGAATGTATTGTTCTCCAGATTCTAAAATGAGTTTCAATGAATCATTAATATTAACATTCTTATCGAGAGGAATAATACATCCTTAAGGTAGCTACAGCGCGTGGTGTCCATTTCGCCTAAATTCGACGAAATGGAGACGGAATTGCAAACACTTCTCGATAGTATAAAAATCTGAAAAAATTCATGCATATTATAGGTACTTAAAAGATTAATTTCGCATAATAATAATAAAAAATGTTATTAACAAATTGTTGAAAAAAAAAAATTGTTCAACAAATTTATGGTAACTCAACTTTTTTTTTTTTGAAAATGATTCGATAATTTTTCTGAATACGTATGCATTTTTTCAGATTTTTAAATGCACTTTGAATTTTTTTTTTTCATATGGAAAAAATGTGTAGAAAAACACAAAATTCAAAGTGAATTTAAAAATCTGAAAAAATTCATACGTATTCAGAAAAATTAACGAATCATTTTCATAGAATAAAAAAGTTGTGTTTCCGGGAAATTTGTTGAACAATTTTTTTTTTTCATCAATTTGTTAATAACATTTTGGAATTATTATTATGCAAAATTAATCTTTTCAGTACTCTTAATGCGCCTCAATTTTTTCAGATTTTTATACCATCGAAAAGTGTTTGCAATATCTACTAAGAAAAAAAAAATGGTAGGAACTCCTTTTGATTCACACCTTCAAATGCAGACTTGAGATCGCGTATTTCTCTTTGGTTTCGCGTTTCTTCAAGGTAACCTGAAAGTCACCAAATAAACGATGACAATCCGTCACTTCGGACGGTGGAATGTATTCTGCGCATTTTTCAACCCCATTCTCCACGAGATCAGTCAACATTATAATGACTTTGGACTGTTGTTCCCATATCATACGCCAAAAGTCTGTCACCGTCGATTCGATCGGCGCCTGGCAAGCAATGTAGTATTTGGTCGCATTTTTCGGTCCCTGAAATAGCGGAATAAAATGAGTCATTAATGTACAAATTCCCATAGAAAAATACTTAAAAATACATCATAATCCTACATTTTTTTTTTACAAAAGTACTGATTTTTAAGATTTATTTTATCCACAATTTTGTTCCAAAATTAAATTTTCTCGGATTTCAAAAAAATTTTAAATGAATTTATGATCCAAGAAATCGAGGAATCAAATCAGTCATAAAAATTCAAACGCGTACTTGAAAACATATCATCTCATTACGTTCTCGAAAAAAAAAAAGAAAAAAAAATGT
Source organism: Cryptus armator (assembly GCA_963971235.1). Lineage (NCBI taxonomy): Eukaryota > Metazoa > Arthropoda > Insecta > Hymenoptera > Ichneumonidae > Cryptus > Cryptus armator. Next base: position 6,929,049 of record OZ020235.1, read on the forward strand.
TATAGTATTTATTTAGCATATAAATTTAATGTGCATTTTAGTCATTTTTAAATTTGTTCCGTTTCCGATTAATCTCAGGCAGGAAGTCGACAAAGTTTCAAGCGTCGGTTAGTTTAATCGATTGGAATTATATATATATATATGTATAGCAATCCCAGCGAAACTTACTCGTACGTAACTGGCGTTTATGTACTCCGTGAGTGGATCGTTGTTGATTTTCATGAGCGATACACGAGTTTCCGGAAGCGGTACAACATTGGCGTATCTGTTCTTGATTTCGGCTCCCGGTGGTAGTTCGTCGATTCTTGCGGTGACTTGCGGTATACCGGAGAACTCCTCAGAAATTGCATTCTGCTCGTTGCAGAATGTGGCAAGACCGCCAAAGTTGAGCGGATGGGACGGTATGGCGCTCTGAAACCGACAAACAAAAGATCGAGTGACGATTATATTGAAACTCCGATGAGCTCGAGGCACATCGAGCGATTAAGTCATCCTGACAATAAGTGATAAGCCTCTTACGGAATCCTCGAAAGTGGGGTTGCCGTAACTTCTTTTCGAAGCTCTGGCGGTTCCTTTGCGTCTAACGCTGTTGTAGGCCGAGACACTGTCGAGGCTGTAAGCGTCCAATGAAACTGGACGGCATCGTTCGCCGTAATTGAATCGCGTTTGTCTTTTCCTCATAATGAAAAGTAATCCGGCCAGCAGAACGAGACAAATAAAAGCGACGCAGGATACAACGACGACTGCTATCGCATTGCCCGAGTCGGAATCTTGAACGAGTTGGAAGCTGTGAATCTGCAAAATGATAAGGAAGAAAAGGAAATTGATGGATAACTTGATCAGTAATTAATCTTTTAGATACTTTTTTTTTAATAAAACTTACGGTCACCTGAAGTTTTATCGGTGATTTGCTGTAAAGTGTCGGCAACATTTTCGTCATTTCCTCGTCAAAGTTTCCTTTCTGATCGACGACATAGAGGAGAAGGCTGGTAACCGAGGATTCGGTAATCGTCGAGGATGCGGCGTAACCATCGGTACATGGATTCTTCTGGTATATTATTTGAATTGCCAGGACAGTCCTGAAAAAAAGCGCAGATTGAAGGTACAGAAATGAAATTTGATTAATTGCGTTACTTGTCGGTTCAACGCCATGAAATGCATTTCAAAGGAAGAAAGAATGGCTGAGAAAATCACTGCGGATCCGCAAACGGTATTAGTAAAGAATTAACGTCAACGAGAGAATCATTTTTTTGCTGCAAGTCAAGAATTGACCGGCAATGCAACGGGAAGAGTTTTTGCAACTCGCAATTGACCGTGACTCGTGCCATTACACAATAGAGTCCAATCGATAGTAATCCAATGTCTTTCTAATCTCTTAACGAGATTTGGCATTCGTCTGTTGTTACGTACCTCTCGAGTCCCGAGGTCAGCAAATCAGCGAGCGACTGCCTCAGTGCTGGTAAATGTGGGCAAACGTCGGCCCAATTACCCTCGAAAACGATTCTCACGAGTGAAGGAATGGCTCCTCTGCCAGTGGTCGGAATCGCTGTAACGTTGTTAATCGCTTCTTGAGGAGTACTCGAAACTTCTGGCCTCTGGGTAGTCGTAGCTTCCGTTGATGGGATACTGGTGATAGATTCCACATCCGGCCTCTCCGTGGTCTCAATGACCCGTGGAGGTTCCACCGTCGCGATCGATGGAATCGTTGATTCGGTCGAACCAATCGATGTACCATCAGAATTTTCAGGAATTTCACTCGGAGTAACGGACGCGTCCGGGTTACTCGACGAATCCGCGGCACGTCCGGTATCCGTCGTATTTCTACTACCGTCGGTAGAAATCTCCGGTACGTTCGTAACACTCGTAACAACGGATATTTCATCCGTAGTAGTTACCAGAGATTCGTTCATATCCGTTGTCGAAAGATCATCTTCCATCGTCGTGAGATCAGAATTGTCGTTGATAGAAGTAGTCGCTTCGTCCGAACCGCTTAAATCCAAAGTGGAAATACCCGCAGTCGAATCTTCGCCGGTAGAACTCTCGGTTATCGCAGTTACCGCTTCGGTCGAAGTTTCTTGATAAGGAGTGCTCTCCTTTATCGTAATCGTGTCGATCGAGGAGTCGCTAATTGTCGTTGAAATTTCAGCAATCGAAACTGGCGTCGATGCAGTCAAAAACTCGGAAAAACTCGACACTGTGGACGAAGCAACGTCTCTGTCCCCGGTGACGGCATTTGAACTTTCCGAAGTAGCGATGTACTTCTGTGAAACGGTACTTTCCGTTAATCCGACAAATTCGTACTCGATCTTTGACGTAGTTGTTTCCGCAGAGCCATCGACGGTCGACGATTCGTCGGATTGAAGGGTCTCTCGAGTGAGAAAATCGGTAGATACTTCGGGAATAATTGTCGTTACGGGTTCAGCCGAACTTGAGGAGCTCGAGGGCATCGAAGTAGTTGTTGGCATTGTAGTAGTCGAAGTTGGGAAACTCGTAGAACTTTCGGTCGACGGAATTCTCGTTGATCCTTCGGTGACGTTAAACGGAGAAATCTTCAACATGGAATTTTCCGTATCGGTTTGAATGTCCATATTCGTCACTCTTGGATCGTCGCTTAGAGTTGTAATTATCTCCGTGGAGTTTTGTACTTGTGTTTTATCAGCGGCTCTAATTATGCTCGTTGTAGATTTTATCGAAGCTTCGGTAACCACAGCATCGTTAATCGATGGAACCGAGTAATTTTTAATTCCAAGGACCACTTCGGTTATTCCATTGCCGGTCAGATCGAGGCCACTGTCGGTGGCCTCGACGGCGACGCTTGTTTTGGTATCCTCGTCCTTGCCGCGGGGAACGTCGTTTTCCGTACTCGCAACACGGAGATTACCGACGTAATCAGTCGTGTTGTTTTCCAAGGATATTGACATGGTGCTGGGCACGGATACGGTGGTTTCTTTTTCCGAAGTCTCGAAACTCGAAGCTGTGGTTGATGAGGTCAAATCCACGGTTGATTGGATTCTCGAAGCGTTTCCGGATCTCTTGTAGTACGTTGGCTTGAACTGTTGAATACTGTTGTCGATAACGACGGACGGCTCGGTAACGACAAATTTTTTGTCCTGTTGCCTTTGGCCAATCGTGTTCTCGAGCGCCGACGCCTCCTCTGTTGATTCCGGAACTTCGCGATTATTGGATAACGGAAGTCGAGCATCGGATCCATTGGATGGATCATTTGTCGATGTTTTTACATAAGGATATGGCTTGAATTCCGAAGTTTTGTGCTCCTGAAAAACTTCTTTGGTGAGATCATTAGCGATCGATTGATCGGTTATTCCATCGTTTTGTCGGGTTTTGTTTTCAGTTGTCACAAACTCGTTTGTACCACCGAACGATATAGTTCTACCTCTTGGACTCGCCAGAGTTTTACCATTCTCAGCTTTTTCCGTTTCAACTTCGGCGTCACTCAACACGGTTAAACTATCGGTTTTAGTTTTTACGCTCGCGGGATCCTTCGCGTCCGGTATTACGGTCGTTGGAACTTGGTTATTATTTCCTCGTTTATCAGAGCCGAGGCTCTCAACTTCCATTCTCTCTTCGTCAGCTCCATCAGCGTGATCAATGATCCGTTCAATCTTCGGTAGCGTTGAATTCTTCACAATCTCTACCTGGGCCTTTGGTCCTTTTCCTTTCTCCAACTGTGCGTCCGCAGCGTCACCGGATGCTATGACGTTCGTCGCGTTCTCCAGAGCTTTCGAGTCGTTTCCCAAGACCGCGTCTTCTTTCGAAGCCTTTACAGTCTTTTTGACGTTGAAATTTACGTTTGTGTCGTTAGCCAGTGATATGCCAACTTCCGGTTTAGATTTTTCATCCTTTTCCATGGGATCCATAGGGTTTCCATTTTTATTGTTGGCTTCTTTTTTACTGGGTGGGGTCGTTGGTTCACGATCGTTGTCCTCCTCGAACTCGTGTGCGTCAACGTAATCGCCCTTTTCGCTGAATTCCGGCAGAGAACCCACAGCCTCGAGTTTCTCCTCGACCCTCGCGATCTTTTGGACTTCCAACTTTCCGCTCTTTGCGGGCGGTTCATTATGCGTCTGGGGATCATCGAGTCTGTTATTCGTCGAGTTGTCGACAGCAATTTTTTCACCGAACGCAACAACACCGAGGGATGCCTCCGGGCTTTCGCCGACCGACTTCAAGGTCGTTGAAGCTGCTTCGACAATCGAATCGACTTTACGTAACGAAGTGACGCTTCCCGATGGACTCCCCGTGGCCGTTGCACGTGGAGACGGTGCAGCGTCGTTCAAGGCCGACGCGGATTGCGAACGGACCGAAGCGCTGAACAACAGCAACGTTATTGTAGCTGAAACACACGAACGATGGAAGATTTAACTATAAAATACGGATCTCTCGGTCAGAAATAAGGAAAAATGTATCAATGAAGATATTATACATATAAATTAAAAAACAGTATATATAACAATAACATTTTTTTTTTAATTAAAAGAAACCCCGCAATCTGTAACCTGCAAATACATTTTGCTATTTTATATTTTATAAAATCTATTTGATGAAAAATCCGCAGCGTAAAAAACATTATTTTAGATTGCGGGTTTTTAAAAATGTACTATAAAACCCGTTATTTTCGAAGAATTTCGAAGTTGCAGAGAAATTTATTTTTTATATGTTTTTAGATTGTTAAAGAATCAAACTTTTTGAATTCCGAGGCAACAAAAAAACATCAAATCTCGGCACGTGTTCAGATGTTGTTGATTAGCCGGTAGAAACCTATTATAAAAAACCTGTGGTCATCGTCATAACACGCACGACTACGAAACCGGTTTAATGCGTGGAAATACCCGATGAGACACTCCGGTTTTGTGATACTGCGCTTCGTACTTTGAAGCTGACAATAATGAATATAAAAATGACCTCCGTTATTACGCGTTATTCACATAAGCGAGAGTGTGCGATTTCTCGGATCCTTTGTGTTCCGCACAGGTAGTGTGTAATATCGTTGTACAAAGCGGTGAGTGAGTCAAGTTCGAGGAGAACAATCGAGGAGAGCCTCGGAGTATCCCGCCGAGATAAGGACGAGATAGCGGTGAAAAAGTTGTCAGACAAACTTTATTTATTTTTTTTATTATTTAGGCGATTGCAAAAGTGTGTCATCGATAAAATCGTCTGATCTTCAATGGCAAACAGATTTATACCGTTGCGGTTACGTTTATGGTAATCAGCGAAGATAAAAATTAAAAATGAAGGAGCGAAAATAATTGTGGTCAGTAAATGTGAAAAAAATCGGCAGCTTCTTTTGTTGCTTGATGGAAACTTTGCGCTTAAACGTGACTGAGCGTAAATGTCGTGTCTCGCGTCCATATTGCGTGCAGTTCTCCAACTCCAGCAGACTCTCCGGACGGTCTTACAACGCATTAAAGCTAACGGTACATCGGTCTATTATCGTTTTATCGAAGCATCGCAACGTCGTCGAAGTGTGCATTGTAAAAGAAAAACCGTTTCGCGAGACAACAAGAATGAGGGAATTAATTAAAGTTTCAAAAATATGCTGTATACCTGTCCATAGTCCTGTGTTCGGGCGACTCGTTCTTCTACCCGTCATCTCGGCATTCGTAGGACCGCCCGATTAAATCTGCAATCATAAAAATAACCAAATTATATTTAAATTGTAAATGTAGGACACAAAAATAGGATAGATCCTTCGAATTCTCGCGTCTTTTCAGCATTAAAAAAGAAGTCAACGAATCAACATGCATCGAATCGAAATCATGGTGTCTTTTCTCCCGTAAAACAGGATAGAAATTCGGATCTTTCGCGCGTTTCTTCGGGAAATAAAGATCATAAAAAAGATTAAAGATCTTTCCGATTTTCTTAAATTCTCATTAAAAACCAGCATTTCAAGTATTTTTTACCCACTGATCGTGAATCTCTCATTCATTCGCTTCTGATTCAATATCCATTATGAATATTTAATCAGGAAGCAAAGAAAAATATAATTTATTGTATTTAAGATTTACAAAACTTTCTCGAGAAGTTTTGTAAACCGCTAAAGGCTCCTATCGCGATGGTAAACAGAATAAACATTTGCCGCCAGATAAGGCTTAGGTGAGTATGACGAGTAGGAATCGACAGCACCGTTGATTCTCGCTTTGAGAGATCACGCCATGCGGGCGAAGAAGGCGGTCATCGTTGATCTTCCAAGGCTTGTCAATTAGATTACTACAAGTTGCGCGTTATATATATATATATATATATATACATACAACGCGGGGGGTAGCATTGAAATGATGAGTTTCTCGCTCTCGCTTGCGATAAACTCCTCGAATGAGAAGTCGAGTGCTGTCTTGCAGTACGATAGTAATCACGTATACCTTCGTCCGACGTTCAAATGTGTGTTCACACTAGTCACGGAGCAACGAAATACCCTCGCAATTACACGTCTTGATTTAAAGTAGACCGACCACGTACTCAATTGCTCATTTTTTTTTCTTTCTTCATCATTATTATTACGATGGCCTAAATCGAAACTTCGCGAAGGTTTCAATGGCACAGTTTTACTTAACAGTCAGACTGATAAATAATGTCTACCAACTTTCGCGAACGAATTAATGTAATAATGAAAAACAAGTGGATGAAAATTTATCCAAATTATACATAGTTTTCCATTATTAGTTGAAATATTAGACTGTATTTCATTTTACCACACGTTGGTATATAATATTTTTGAATATTCTTTTTTTACATTTGCAGTTCACGTTTCATCCCCTTAAATTTCGGTGCTAATTTCGCCCCGAATTTCGATTTTCCAATAATTCTTATTAAAAAAAATCTATGAATTCGGAAGATATTTTATATCGAAAATTCGAGAATCGTTGCGTTACGGAAAAAATCATTTTTTCCGAAAGGTCAACAGTGTGAAAATTTTGATAAATCGATATCGTGACGTGAAGAAAAATAGTAGTCGTTCATATTTTTCTTCGCTACGATTTATTTTTGACGCGTGACGCATGCGCATATCTTTGTTTTAAACGCGAAATCATATTTTTGAGAAAAAATTTCGAGATGCCACTCGACGACGGGCGATCTCATTCGCCATGACGTTTCTCGTTCGTTCGGATGACGGGCGTCACTATTGAAATGGAACAACCCGACCTCGAGCACTTCAGCTCCCGTTTTGCTGTTGGAGGGACTCAATCGTGCGTTTCGCGAACGGTTCTAAGCACCGAGCGTGAACTCAAGTAGTTATAGCTGAATGGTTTTCAGTCGAGAGAAACCTATGCCTCGCTGAAGTACTGAAACGTTGAAACTTCCTTCGATCTCTGCGTGGCAACGTTGCTGCACCCAAATAGTCAACTTCGATAAAGGTACACATAGAACTAATGGAGGCCTCGTATAGCTCCAAATGCGCAATATCTTCGTTTCTGGGTTTATAACTATCGCACTTCGGGATCTACCGCGCTATCGTTAAACACGGGATTCAACGTAGCTACGCGTATATCGTCCGAAGCTGCAAAGGACAGACCTTAATTTTCGCACGCAGGCAACGATTATTCCCGTCTTCGTCTTCGTTTACGAGAATTCCGACTCTAGCCGACATTTCAACTTTATGCGACATTGCGCAACAGGATAAACGATAAAAAAGGGTACCGTTTTTCATCTGGAAAAATAAACGTGATAGTAGGCGGTCGTATTCGCTCCGCATAAAGTGTCTCCTCCCTGTAACCCCACTCCGCAAGCAGCCGTCGTCTTCCGGCCTCAATCTGACCGGCGGATATTGAGGGATGAAAATGTTTGTTCCTTTTCTCATTCCCCTGTTTTCTTCGTCGGGTTTAAGCTTCCAGCTCCCCTCTCTCATTCGTCTCGTTCACTTCTTCTTTTTTTTTTTTTTTTCTTTACTTCTATTATCTTTTTGCAGTCTTTCGTTGACTCTTGGAGTTTCCAAGCGACGATCGGAGGAGGATAAAAATGTTTGTTCCTTCTTCACCTTTCCTGCTTGCTGTTCGCAAACCCACAGTGGCTGTGGCTTTTTTTTCTTTCTATCCACTCTCGTCAAGGATCTGCGACGAGTTCAAATGCTCGGAGATCTCAACGTTACGGATAAAAGTTTATTTTGTTTCTTATCATTCTCTTTCCATCCGTTCGTCGACCACTGCGATGCGCGACTCATAGCCGAGGGATGGAAAGCGTTTATACTTTCTTCCTTTTTCTCTTTTCCTGTCCCATATTTCTACCCGACATGAATCTTTTACTCACTCTTCGCAATTTCGCGTCGCTCACCGTTCTTCTTCGTCGGTGTTTTCCTTTTTTTTCTCTCTCTCTCCCTCTCAGCCGGGATTTGCAGGATTAATCGGAGAGTTGAAAATGTGTTTTGTTCGGCTGATCCTGTTTGTCACGTCGTAAACGCCCCGGCGTAACGTAAAACACAATTCGCCCCGATGGCTTTATCGTGATTGGAATTTCAACGTAGCGTGATCACTCCGCTGAAGAGAAAATCATTTTACTCGTTAACCCTTTGATCTCTATGGGCCGTAGGGCTCTCCGCTTCCGCTGTACGGTTTGTCTGTCAGCGATTTATTTGATTTTCGTCTACAAAGCCGCTGGTCTCTCGACATAATTCCGCCATCAAGTGCTATTCGACTAACGATATTTCGCGAAATGCCCGTACATTTCCGTAACTTTATTCCCGACCCGAAAAAGTGAATTTTGCATTTTGTAAAAGAGAAATCATTAAAAATAAAATACAGTAGATATAATTATGGTAATAATAATAATGTTAAAAATTAATCCTAAGCAATTCCTAATTCGATTAGAAGTAAAAAAAATCACGAAGAGATTGTTGTCGATATTCCGAATATACATTTTGCAACAATTCATCGAAACGTTTAATAAATGCACTTTTTTAACGAGAAAATGCTTGAAATTAAGATAAAGCAACGCGTTAGATTTTTTATCTTTAACGAAAGGATTAATTTTGACTCGAAGCAAGTAATGTACCTGCGTTTAAACTGCGTACAAGCCGCCAAAACAGGACGATTAAGAGAATTAGGGGTTAAGCTATTCCCGCGAATGGTAAACACGGCATTACTCCGAAGGGCATCGGAGAGTAAGTAGCGTTGTTTGCCTTGGATGATGTTAGTACATCGGTAAGAGCTCCGGATGCGGGACGCTACTCGAGAGTCCGAGTGGCAGCCTTACGCTCCACTAACTCCTGTGCACCAGAGAGCACACCGAGAACAGAGGAGTAAAAGCGACTTGGCTTCGTCTCGTCTTTTAACAGACCACCAACGTAAGCCAAGTAGACGGAAGACCGTTAAACAACAAAGGAAGGAGGCAGTGTACCTGGATAACGTCTCCTTTGCCTTCTCATATAACGGCTGCGCGTATAGCGTGGAAAACGCGCGTCGACTCCGAATATATGTAAATATCGTATGCGTATCTTCCATGAAAACATTTTTTTTTAAACAAAACATCAACATTATTGTTTTATTTTATTTATTTATACTATAAATAATTTTATTATTCTGTGAAACTTCAAATTTTGCTTCTGCAGTGTTTCGACGATATATATAAAAAATCGAAACTTAACGCTTTCGCTCGTAGAAAGACATATATCTTGAAAATTTCCGCAACTATTTAAACATTTTTTTTTTTGTAACCCGAAAATTACGATAGAGAAAATTGCAATGATTTTAAATAAAAATGAATGGATCCATAAGTACTGTTCAGAAGAAAAATATCAATTTTTTTTGTCTGTCAAGTCTTAAAATTTTTTACGATTTTTACCAGGATGTAAGACAATTTTCTACCAATATTGTTTCTGCAAAATTTTTACGATATCTGGCGAGCAAAAAATCAGATCAACTTAACCCTCACGTTTTGGGAAGACATACATTTGCCAAATTCCGTAAATTACTTACATCCGTTTTTTAAAGTGAAATTTTCATTGTGAGAAATTTTCGAGGCATGAAATGTTGAATATACAACAATAAATAAATAATAATGGAAAACATGCAATAATTTTGAATAAAATATGAAGAAATTCACAAACACTGTGCAGAAAAAAGAAAAATAGAAAAATCGAAATTTTTTTTATCCGTTTGGTCATTAAATTTGCACTTATGGGTCCCTATAGAGACCACAAGATTTGTTACAAATATGAAAGCGAAAGGATTAAATTTATGATCGATGTGACAATATTTTCATTGTTGTTACGCTGAGAAGGGTAAACAAGGGTTCGCGTATATATTATCGATAGTTATACACTACGGTTATTAGTTGGTTATCGAGCGGATGCGCCGAGAGCGATTGACTTTCGTTAATTCAGTAAACTCGACGTTGGTTACAACGTACGTGAATATATTGCCGATAATTTACATATACATACATATATGTATACATATATACGTATATGTAACGAAGGGACGGTGAGAGAGTTATATTCGATGTGATAGCGCGCCTCCCGCATCGATCGATCTCGGTATAGCGGAATCGAGGACGCGTCGCCTGTTACGTCGTTGACGTCGCGTCGGTCACATACACAGCCGGAAACTCGGTGCGGAAGCGTCGCGGAAATTCGTTCGAAAAACTATTAGCCGTAATGGCGTTAGTGGTAATTCACCGCAAAAGTTCCAACGTCCCTATTGCCCCCGAGGTGCGATAGATCTACAACCGGCTTATATATGGAACATCGACTTCCGTCGCGCAGGAAATTCTCCCGACTCTTAATTAAATCTCCCGCGCAAATGAAAATACATTTGGTTCACGATGAGTAAATCATAGAATATTACGTATAGAAGTGGATTTCTCTCGTGTTTATCCGCGGCGTTGCCGCCATCACGTTATAACCGGAGGACTACAGCAAAATATAATTAATCAGAGGCGGAAAAATATTGTGAAATTTTGCAACTGGTTTAACACCTCCGCTCCCCGCGCCGCGTTCTCTATCATATACACAGATATACATGTATGAATTAATTTTCTCGCTTCAACGACGCACGTAACCCTTCCCCGTGACCAGCTGTCGCCGTGGAACATATTAATTAGCTGTCGATAATTCATCGCGCGTTCACGTGCAATTTTCTCGGAGCACCGTTTTCCGTACGTGTCGAGAGGTTCTCCATAATGCATTCAATTTGATAGAAGAATAGATTGATAAAAAAAAGAAAAGGCGAAAAAAAATCTATACAGCGTCAAAGGAAAGTGGATAGATTGATCGAGTCGACGTACTTGAATATCGCACTCACGTCGATCAATCAATTGGTTTTATATAGCGACAAAACGAAAGAGACGACGCAGAGAGATGTCATTCGCAGAATTCACAACGAGGGGAGTTCTCGATTGCGCAACACGTAGAAGAACTATAGAGATTGTCAAATATAAACGACGACTCTTCCTGTTGTACGTATCTCGTTTTCTTTGGATCGTAATATTGCTCTCGAGAGACTTGCGTTACCTCGGCAATATCGATCCTTTATAGCGAGAAGAAGAAGAATCTTTACTATTCCTCGTTCATCTCCATTCGAAGAATTGTATACGCGTCTCTGAGATCGTATCAGCGAACGAGCGTACCGGTGATGCGCATAAATTTCCATAAGATCGCATAACTCTCTTCGGTTGTTCTGTTCGCTCTTTTCGGTGTGTTCGCTTTGGATATAAAAAAAGAACACTCAGCGAAAGCTCAGTTTCGATAGTCGAAAAAGAGAGAAAAATCGCAAACAAAGTTTCGTAATCTTTTTTTTGCGAACTTTCGGCTTTCTTTTGCCTGATTTTCCTATTTCCCGGAGGACTCTCCTCATCGGCTATGACAAATTTATGAATACAGTACAATCCCCGTATTCTTAACTCAAAGGGACCGGATATCCTCCCGTTTTTGAATTTCCCCTACCATCCCTACTCCGGTCAGTTAATTGCTGCGAGTAGGGGTCACGAGGGGTATACGCGTCCGTAGATACTGCTTGGGTGGGGCGAACGGACTCATGGAAAATGCAGTTAGGAGAAATCGTTGCCATGGTAACGAGTTGAAATAAGGGAGCGGTTGAGTTAAGAGGAGTTAAGAATACGGAGGTTATACTGTATGTCGGAAGGAATGAACCGTTCCCTTCCGTTCTTCGCACAAAAGGTTTTTATATGGAAAAAATGTGTGAAAAAACACAAAATTCAAAGTAAATTGAAAAATCTGAAAAAATTCATACGTATTCAGAAAAATAAACGAATCATTTTCATAAAAAAAAAAAGTTGGATTTCCGGGAAATTTGTTGACTAATTAATTTTTTCGTCAATCTGTTAATAAAATTTTGGAATTATGAATATGCAAAATTAGTCTTTTCAGTACCTTTAATATGCATGAATTTTTTCAGATTTTTATACCAACGAGTAGTATTTGCAATTTTCTCTCATTTTTCTCGTACTTATGCGAAATGAACGCGAAGCAATGTAACTACCTTAAGTAATTTTTAGCCGTTTTCAAGAACATACCGAACAACGAAATTGCTCATCTCCGTGAAACGTATAACTCTCGTCTTTTTGCGATGGCAGGCAGTCGGGAGTTAAAAAGAATACACTATCCTCTCAGAGGTACCGGGCGCCCGAGACTCAAACGTGTTGTTGTCGTCGTCGTCGTCGTTTGTGACAAGAAGTAGTACGCATCAGCGAGAGGCACGACCCGCGACGAAATCACTGGGCTATGTTATCCCGCTAGCATAGAGCCATTATTCCATGAAGGCTCTCTATCTCTGCTCGCTCGTTGCATCGACTGTATAGTTATAATACTATATAGAGTGCCGTGTGTTTGAGAGTCGGGTAGTGGCGTGGCAAAGGCCGCGTGCAGACATGAATACAGATACGAGAACCGTGTTGTACGAGTACTCGATCGTCGTCAGAGCCGGAGAAGTACCCGAGGGGTCCAATTATCCAATGACGGAAGGGAGGTGGCACCAGGGTGGCGCGGCCTTGCCTCGCCTTTCCGCGAACAATAACGTCCCATTACTCGCACTCCTATCCACAATTCTCCGTATGTCCATTCGTAACTTCCCCCCCAATTCATTTATGCAATTTAATAATCCGGCGGAAATCGAAAATTCTTTGGATTACACTTTCTATGACTTTAATTATTCAACACCCCGCGCACGACAGACCATTAAACAATTATTTTCATTTGGCTAAAACAACGATTCCGATATTAATAATTAGTTTTTTTTTCTATGCAATCAAAATTAACTAGAAATTCAAGTATCTCTATGATTTTTTGAATATTCTTTTTTTTTTTTTTCCTTTGCCGCTTTTCGAACGTTTATAGATCGCCGATTAGGAAATTCGTTCGTCAGTGGTTAATTGTCCATTGCGATGGAAAAATAAAAAATATCCGCGATTCGAATCGAATCGCGTTAATCGATCAATTAATTCGTAATCGAATACAATTATCGATACCCGCGATGTTTTGAATTGTGCGAAATTGATTCTGAATATATTCTCGCCTCGCTGCATAATAATGGTCGATCGTTAAAGATTCAAAGTATCGAGATTATCCAAGCGGCAATTGGTATCGTAACTTTGGTGCGTGCGATGCAACAACACAAATTGCATCCCGAAGCCATCGAGGCATCGTGAAACAGCGAAGCGGCAGCGATATTTTCTACGATAACCGACGTGGAAAGCGAAATGCCCGCTTGCAGCGAAGAATTTTTACGCTCCGGCGGGTAGGTATCTATTTTTCCCGAACAATGCCGCGAACCGCGATGAGTTTGAGTTCCGATATTATTATATATAGAATCCACTTTCCAACGCTGCCACCGTGTTCGCTCGGTGATGTTACGAGGCAATAACGAGCGAATTGTCGCGATTATTGGATAACGCGCCCAACCACGATAATGACAATAGTTGCGAATAAAAAAAAAAATAAAAAATGTTATAATACAAAAATCAACGAAAAAACGTCCAATAAAATGCATACCTCGTTATTCCCGGGGTTATTCGGGTTCATCGACAAAAAATTAATTCCCCGAAACCAATTGTGGACGCGATTATGCCACGTGGATAACAAACTAATTTTCTCGAAGCCATATTGCACGATTTAATTTTTTTTAATCACTTTTTCGTAAAATTATTAACGCGAAACGTGAAATAAAGAATTAGAGATAAAAAGCTCCGAAGGTCGATCGTGACACTGTACATTCGTGCGGATACAATACTCGATAAGAAAGAACTAATCGCGGTACGAAAAAAAAGATGAATTATCAAGACATCATTGCTTGGAGGTGTCCAGCGCGTGACTCGAGAGCACACAAAACACAGTTTATATCATTGCTACGAGGCGCGCTCGCGAGAGGTCTGAACTTCTTCGTTCTCTTATCTTATCACGACGGTAGTCGTGACGTTTGTTCGTACACCCGGTAGTTAAATCACGTTGAACCGTAGCATGACGCAGGTAATGCCTCAATGTGGACGAGAGGAGAGCATATATGCGACTTATAATAATCATGGTAACGGTAATGTAAAAAAAATTGTAAGATTGTAAGAACTACACGCGGGTGGGAATCACCGATCGACTATAGCCCTCGAAATCTTTGTTTATTGTCAATTAAACTTACGGTAACTCAACGAATCGGCACTCTAACGAAAAACAAAAAATCCTACGATCTCTGCGTAATTTCTAAATCACAATTCGGATTGCAATATAAAATCGTAAATAAGCAAAGGCGAAATCAAAATCGAGGTTATTCGTCAAATCATTTTATAAAATCTTCTTCATTCATGATTCATGAATACACAGATGATTTTTCTCTACTCGTAAAAAAAAAAAAAAAAAAATTGTCAATAATTTGGATCGCAGACTATAAATCCGAATCCGCTTTTTCTAAGTCTGTCTATTGATAATAATAATGTTATGTATTGATTACTAAATTATAGCTGTAAAAGGAAGCCGTAACCAAATAAATAAATAAATAAATAAATAAATAAATAAATAAATAAATAAATAAATAAATAAATAATCGTGGCGAATTGAATTCCTATTAGGAGCGTCAACTAGGATTCCGATCTATTCTAAGTAACGGAACATTATAAACAATGAATATTTCCCATACCTAAAAGTTGAGAGACCTCGAAAAGAAAACACTGAAAAATTGATATTCCAACATAAGATGTAACAAAGGATTACAAAGAGGTTTCCCTTTCGTTGTCGGAACGTCGAGATAGGCTCGATTAGCGTGCCAGTGCGAGCATAAACGAGGGAAACGGGCCAACCTCTGTATACCCACTCTGTTCCTTCGCTCCTATTCACTTTTTTTCTTCTCCTTGCGCACTCTCGTCTCGGAGTCTCGCACCGTTGGCAATACTACACAGTATATCTTATACCTTCTGTGAAACGAGGCAAGTGTGTCTATATAGTTGCTTCGCTCCCACAGTACACCGGAGGAAGGTCTCGATCTCACTTTCCTCCTCGCCATCGCTTTTCATATCTACATCTCTGTGCCTCTTTTATTCCCGCACGTATGAAAGCGAAGCGGGCCATACATTCGCATGCATATTTTCATTTTTTTTTTTTTTTTTTTTTTTTTTTTCCTTGCCGTGTACATTTTTGCACCATTCTTTCTCTGATTACACCCGCTTTGCCGTAAATATACGGTACTCTACCTTATAATAATGAAAAAAAAAAGAATTTGCACAGACCCCTCGCAGTTGGTGCAATCGTAGTTGTCGCGAGACGACAATGGGGAAACTCTTTCTTTAGACTGAAATTGTTCATGACTAATGTTATTACAGTCGAATTATCGCGCACAAGCGTCGCGCAAACTCAAGCACTTGCGCGTAAAGACACACATACAATGGGACAACCGTGCAAATATTATCTGAAGGAATTTCCTGCGATTCCTAGTTGCACTCGAAGGTACACGGAGTGTATTTCGTATATATCGCTCGGAGTTTACTTTGAGAATTTTCAGGGACGCGATAAACTCGAAACGTATCTACCGAAGGTAGAACTCGTGTACGGTATTGCCGGATCTGTAGAAGCATCACGTAACCAAAGTGAAAACCGTATTATTGGAAACGCGAGAGAAAGAGAGTATATATACCATCGGAGAGGCCTCTCCGCGGCTCTCGTAGCTCGTGCCGTAAATCCGCTTTGAGAGGCCAGCGCTGGTTTAAGTTGGTTACGTATATTGAGCATTGCACCGTTTCTGTAGATATATATATATATATATATATATTCTATATACATGGATATATATATATATCGATGTATCTCTATGTGAAAGAAAAGCGAAAGCACTTCCGGCAAACGAACGGTACCGATCACATATATACGTATCATTAGAGGATAGAATATATATTTGTTTCTACAGGATGCATCAGGACAGATATCGAAATTGCTATTAAATCGTAGGTTCGCCGATTAGCAATGTCCAGAAATCTATTTAGGCGTTTTTTTTTTTTTTTTTTTAATTCACTACGAAAGGTGTAGAGCAACGCGAACTCGAACTTCCGGTGTATCAACTTGCGATACTATTTTGTTTTATTATATTATTTTAATCATTGTAAGAAAAAAATCTATTGTTTACATAAGAAAGAAAAGCGTTTTAATAGATTTTTTTATTATTTAATATGTTAGGGTTGTTAGGGTTGCAAAAAGTGATATTTGTATATTTTTTTTTATTTTAAAAGAAAAAAAACTCCGTTTATGTTACGAAGAAAAAAATGGATTAAATAGAAAAGTTTAGGACTTCTATTTAGGGTATAATTAGCTTTTAATTAGGTTTTGGGATCGTGATCGCGATTAAGCTCTATGGCTTATACGATCCCCAAAGCTGCTGGAGGAGATTACAGGGACCCTTCGCCTTGTATTCCTTTTTAATAACGTTGTATTCTGTTATATAAGGAACTGAATAACAAGATATATTTTTATAATACATTTTGTTGATTTCATTTGCTGTCAAAAATATTAAAATTCGTTTCTCTGAATAATTTTTTGTTTATTTATAATTTTTTTTACGAATTGTAGTTTTACTGTAGAAAAACAGTTTGTGGGTCGTGAATTCATTTTTTCTAAATAACTATTGAGATACAATGAAAAAATATGGATTAAATATTCGAATTATAATTAACTCCCGACTGCCTGCTTGTCAGAGCAAAAAGACGGGAGTTATGAGTTTCACGGAGACGAGCGATTTCGTCGTCCGGTTTGTTCTCGAAAACGGCAAAAAATTCCTTAACGGAATTTGATACAGCGATTCTATGACGCACCGTCAATGTCGTTTGCAGTAGAGAATTTAAATTAATTGAATATTCGTAGAGAAAAAGGCATTTTGCAGAATAGTCCTTTAGAAACATCAAAGATTGGGCGCCAGTTCCAGCGATATATTTTTCGACTCTCGGTGGCTGGCAAAGCGCTCGATCTCTGTGCGACATAACCTCAAATTAACAAAAAATTTGACTTCTTCAAAAAAAAATGAAATAAAAAAAATGTACAAAAATTAAAAAACTTCCGGCTGAAAAAAAGAGTGAAATAACAATTAATTATTCAGATGTTATAGTTGAGAGATTTCTATACTCAATGACCAAGAAATCGCACCATTATAACATCTGAATAATTAATTGTTATTTCACTCTTTTTTTCAGTCGGTGCTTTTTAAATTTTTGTAAAATTTTTTTGATCATTGCGATTTAGAAACCGCGTTTTAATTTTATTCTGTATCATCCTGTAGAGAGTATAGGTACACTTTACGTCCGGGGATTTGCGCAAAAGGATTTCAATCTCGTGGCCTCTTTCGGCCTTTTCCTCCCCGTACCCCAGAGTCTCTTTCTCTTGGCTCTCGGATTTTCAACGAGGATGGATTTTTGGCCCGAATGCCCTCGTTCTCGGGCTCTGAATACTCATCTGTATCCAATTAACTGTAGTGGTAGTAGGAAAACGTTACGGTTGACCTGTTTTTCCTATAGCTCTTCGTATACATATCCCACCGTACAGAGGGAATAACTTTTGCACCAATGGAAACTTTCCGTTTCATTCTAATCCTATAGAATAACACGAATCGGTCTCTTTACTCCCCGATAATTAATTAAATTCGTAGTAAGCTTCGAACGATCGTTGGTGCGAAAAAAAAAAACCGAATATCCGAAGAAAGACAATTAAAGGAGACAATACAAAGAATGAAGATAGCTGACTAATGAAACCCGTCGATCCGGATATTAAATTTCAACGTTTTCATTAAATTTCCAATTGAATGCGATTTGTCGCCGATTATCGAGACACCGGCTAATATCTTTTCTTTATCGCTCTCCATATCGATAATGCAATTTTTTTTGCGTAATTAAAAAGTTAATAAATGTTAACTGGCGCTGCACAATTGATTAATCGAATATATAGAGTCCCATTTTCAAATAATATTTGAATCAATCGATTGCACATCGAAGCTTGAGAAACATTGGAGTCGGTAATGAAGCGCAAATACTTTTTTCCTCTACGCAAACAATGAAATCTGATTCTTCGAGTATCCGAAGCCATTCATTTTTTTTTTTTTAAAAAGGGGAGCGAATCGTGAGATCGACATTTCGTAATGCAAGAAACAACGTTTTATATTGCAAGTTGGAATAATTCGTGGCATCTGTATTATTATTCGGAGCACGAAGTATGTAAGGTGAAGGATAATATATCGCCAACGTTGTATCCCTCGAGAGAGGCTCCAGTCTCTTGACCTGACATTTACCGCTTGCGCTCGTATAACGCGCGACGTTACGTAACATAATTATTTCAACGTTTGCTCGTCTCGCTCGGGCAGGTGAGCTCCGCTGTGCAGTGATACCGAAGGCGATGCCGCGCCGCTAACACTGATGTTATTTACCTGGTAAGTTCGAGTAATGCATTCGGAGGGAAACAAAAGGCGAACAAAGAGAGACCATGAAAGACGAAAAATAAAGAGAAGAACAGACGAATCGTCGTCTCCGCCTTATCCCGGATCACATTCCCGTCGACCTCTGACTCAATTGGATGACTCGATGAAATTCGAGACCGGGATAGTTAACTCTCGGCGTCTCGTGCGCGGAATACAACTCAAAGAAATAACAAGTTTCTCAGACGGGTATTCGACTATTTATTCATCCCGTCAGCGCCAAAGTTAGTTCATCGAATTTATTAAAGTTTATGATGAATTGATGAATGTTATTACTACAATTCGTACCTCGGAAACGTCGGATCCTACCGACTATTATACCGTAGAATCTTTTTCAACTCTTTTCAATTTATTATTCAACTTCCGGCAAACTTCCGAACTAAAGTACTTAAATAAGAATATAAATGAATAAAAATTATATATATCAATGTCAATGTTAATAAAAATAAATAAAAATGAAATCAAAAATTCTTTTAACTTTTTATTTTTACGATTGCTACAAAAAAAATGTTTAAATAAAAATAAATAAAAATGGAATCAAAAATTCTTATAACTTTTTATTTTTACGATTTCTACAAAAAAAATGTTAAATATTGTTTTATCACGTGTAAAACAAATGCTAAGACAATGAAAAAAAAAAAAAAAAAATTGAAGTTTTCGAAAAACGAAAAAAAGGTTTCATCGAGTTGTTCAGATAAAGTGATCTACTCGGTCGACAAACTTAATCGAGATGTCTCGTGTACAGTGTGCTACGGTGCGATACGATGTGAGAATAATCGAGCAAACATTGACCAAGTGATCGAACAGAGAGCAACCGTTCGCGCCGCTATACAGAACGTTGATGCGGTCGGTAAATAAGTGATATACCGTACAGTATAGTTAGGGGCGGTCAGGTATGAAGACGCTAACGATCGTGGTATATAACATCCACATGTGAACCTATTTGCCTACAAATTAAACGTGAAAATACTACATAATGTAATACATAGTTGAATTTTATCGTCGCATATATGCGCACATATATCGTAATGTTTGACCCTCTGCTCTACGATCGGGTATACGCCCGTTTATAATTCTCTCACATATTTCCACGTCCGTCGTATGGGGGATAATTACGATTGCGGGTCACGTATTAACTCACGAGTAAAAATCCTCGTTCGCTTGGCCTCTACGTGAGTTTCGCTTCTCCACTCGTACGTTTCATGGCTCTTTCCTGCGGCTCCTTCATTTTTCATCGTCGCCCCACACCCCCCTCTCGGGGACTCTCGTTCTCGTAAGAACGACTCCTCTCGAACGAAAAGAGTCAAAGTCTGACTGCAAGGAAGCGAGAAGAAGGGGTTCGCAAGGCTGAATCATCGTTCTCGAGACATTTCGAAGTATTTTTACACGTGCGCTTGTAATTACGGATTAGTATACCAGCTGAATTATCGTTTGTTTATCGTGTCTTGGGATTTTTATGATAACAGTTCAATGAAACGCAAGAAACAGCAATAGGATATTGTGGAGGAAGCATTAAGCAGAGTCTGTTGGTTCAATTTGTTGATTGTTGACGAGAAGCACGACACGTGTAGAGCTGATCATCAATGCTACGCGAGTCGAGACGAAAGACGACCGTCGCTATGATCTATGCGCATACAGATTGCACGATATAACATACATGTTGAACTAATATGTACATAAGGATGCCTCTCGCAAGACGAGAGAAGTCGCGCGAATAAGAGACTTTATTTGTTGCTACTATTCGTCATCGGGCGGTTTGCTTTGCATGTATATGATATTTTTGTTTTATCGAACACACGCGTCGAGATATTTTTTACTGCGACGTTTGTGCGATCGTATTATTTCGTTTTTTTTTTTTGCACTCCTTCCGACGACTCTTCTCTCGCGCGCGATGTCGTCGTGGGCATCGATGTGTGGCGAGGAAGTTGGGGGAGGCGAAGTTTCTCACTCTCGCATTCCTCGCATCGTTTCTCGCTGACAGGGAAGCCCTCCCTATAGACATATACCGCTGCGGTGCGTTAGTCGAAGAATTTTTTTTTTTGTTTTTTTTTTTTTTTTCACGAAAATGATATTTTCTTCGACAAGGCAACATTTTCTGAGATATAAAATTGACGATCTCGAGAAGTCACGTTTTTTTTTCTACGCTTCAAAGAAATCGAACAAAAGTTATGAAAACCTACATGCGAAATGCATGAAATGCATTTAAAATAACGTTTGAGATATTTTTTTTCTTCTTGAATCGATTCTATAGCGGAAAATAGCAGCGATCGTCAATTAACATATCAAAACCCACATTAACGATGTCTATTAACACTTTGCCTTTCAAATTCGATTTCCAAAGTGCTAATTAATTCTCAAACATCATCAATACTGCGTAGTATCGATACTTCCAATTAACTGAGATGGAAAAAAATTTCACAGATGATAACAATCAAATATTAGTTTTAATCGTTATTATCCTGAGACTAAAAGGAAATATTCCGTTTTCCATGTGAAAACATCTTTCGCAAAGTATCTTTCTTTCAATGAACTCGTTATTTATTCATTTTTTTAACAATAAATAAACAAATATTAATTTTAAAAAATTCAAAGTGTTAATTTCTTTGTAGATATAAATATTAAATGCCAATTATTCCCTTCAACTAGTGCCGAGAAACCTGTCTTTCGATATCACATCCGGTTCCTTTGTGGAGAGGAATATTCGCATTATCCCATTTTTGATGTCCGGAAGGCATACCTGCCGATTTCCCTTCGGGAATTCCGTAATGATAGCCGAGGTTTTGGCTCCGCTTAACTTAAGGAGGGTGTATCGTTGCGTATTACCAAAGAGTGCGATTCACGTGAAATTCAGAGAGAATTTCGACAACTTTCTAATGGAATAAAAATCTGAAAAAAATCAACCATACAGAAGATGCTAAGAAGATTAATTTTCCATGTTAATAATTCCAAAAAGTTATTAACAAAATAGTACAAAAAATGATTGTTTAGCGAATTATCCGGTAATCTAACTTTTTCTTTAGCCGAAATTTATTCGATAATTTTTTTGAATACTTTTGCATTTTTTGAGAATTTTTTCTAATTTTCGAAAATTTTTTTTTTTTTCATTTTTTTTATGGATGAAAGATCACGAATTTTCGTGAATCTCATTCTTCGTAATCCTGCGTAATACGCAGGATACACCCTCCTTAACCTCAGTAAGATGGGAAGGTTCACCTATCGATCTCCTCTCTCGAAATGTTTCCCAAATAACACGTGTTTAACCGCCCACCAGGAAAATTTGCATAATTCCCAAATATTCACCCCGTATTCCATAGACTTTCATTTTCCTTCATTGTTCCTTTATTTTCTATCCTTGAAAGCATTAACGGACAGTCGAGTCGCATAGTCTCGTCTCGTGGCTCGCGTAATTAGTCATTAGAATTACATTCTATTATAACTATTGTTATCCGCACATCCGACTCGTGACGACAGAGCGACGGTTGTTCCGTTAATACTACGGAATCTCGAATAGGTATTTCTCGTCATCGGTTTTTCAATTATTTTCCCATCTATCGGAGCTCTTATTTTTCGTCGCCATTTATCTCCGCTGATAATAATTCAATTTGAAAACCACCGAGCAGCGCGATAGTAAAATCTTTTCGACTGACTTTCCGTTGTCGCAAGTACCGCTCGATCTCTCGGGAGAAAAAACTATGATTATCGTGGCTCTTCGCCGCGGATATCCGGTCTCCTTTTCCTTCGCCTTGTCCTTTATTTATTCTCTTAAAGCGTATTTCTCTTATTTTCATTATTATTTTCGTCTTTCTACACGCGCGTCCGGAGTCGTTCATACGGCGTCGTTACGCTCGTGAAACCGGCGCCTCGTGTCTCTCGTTTTTTCGCCTCTCGAACAACCGAATGACTCAGAGGCGTCTAACTTATAGAGTAAATTGTACAGTACAGTATGAGTTGTCTGTACAACGGCCTGTGCACTACCACCGGCACCGCGGTTTGTATTCTTCTTCGCGAAAACTTTCCAACGTCGTTTCAGCGTGCATAGGTACTATACAGGTATGTATTGCATGGAGAACATGAAGCGCCAATGCAATACACCAGAGAGGTTGTGCGCGCAGCAAGAGTTATACAGACCGTCGCTCTCCGGTGCACTCAGCCTCAAGGAAATTAGCGAAATTCGCTCGGGCGATTGTATACCAGAGAGATAGATAACGAAAACGACGGGGTATTTCTCTCCCTCCTTGTGCTCTAACGTTATCCTAATTAGTCGCCGTGCAGCCACGCACGCCGAGTGATTAAAACTATCCCCGTGAGTGAACCACAGAAGCAGCAGTGATACACGTTGACACGATGGAAATTATGGAGATAATCCTCGAGAGTAACGCGCGAGGAGATCAAAGTTCATCGAGCGGGACAACCCTCGAGTTTCTCAGAGTTCGTTAATGCCGTGAAATACAAAATCTTCTCGTCATACGCAGTTTCCGAGAGTAAGGAAACGACGCATGAAGAGATCTCGGGTTGTTGATTTTAAAAAAACTTTATAAAAAAGTATGAAAAAAAAAACAAAAAATATATACATAAAATAAAAGTCTGGAATACAGTGCCACGCAGGTAAGCGTGTGTACGACAATTACGGTGCGCGGAGAGTGCGCATTAGCGAACCGAGCGAAGCCGAAAGTATTCGAGATCACGCGCCTGGAATATGTAATTATAACGAGAAAGATAGAAGCGAGGAGAAAGAGATTTCTCGAGAGGAATCTTCGAGTTTTATTTTTATATTTTCTTCACAAATGATTTTACTTCTCGAGCGAAAAAACTTCAGTCTTACGCGGTACGCAGACATTTTCTTGTAATCTTAACGTTTTTACTTTTCAACGTTTCATACCCTTAATGCGCATCTTTTCGGTAGAAACGTTTGCTAAATGGAGGAATCGTGACTTCCATCGAGAGGTCAGAGTCGATCTCAAAAATAAATAATAATAATGAAAATAATTTTTAAATTTGTAGTTCTTTCCAATAAATAACTACGATTAGTCAAACTTCAAGACATTTTTGTAAGATTTCCGGACAGATATGGCATAAAATTCACTTCTTAGATTATTGTTTTCTTCGTAAAGTTACTAATATTTTCGATCTTTAGTTTTCAATTGAATTTTCAGCAGCATAAATGTTTTTACAAAATTTGTGACTGCAAAGTTAATTTTTACTATTAGAAGGCTATTAGATTAATAATTTTCTCCGACGTGTTCGCTACTTTCGAGTTTCTCGTACGTTTCGAAAATTCATAACTTCAGTTAATAATTTCGAATTGCTCCGCATAGTCGTCTCGTAGGTGAAATTTTCTACATCAAAAATATCGTCATGAGAGCTCATTAAGGTAATTAACGATCCATTAAGTATGTAGCAAAAGCATCCAGGTATGCGTAGACGAGGTCTAAATTGGTTCACTTTGGTCTTAAAAGAAAAAAAGAGTGGAGGGTGTGGCGATAGAGTTGAGTGTAGAGGGGCTCTAGTGTGCTAAAAGCCTCTCATTAACGGCAACGTCGGTAAATGCAGGCGCAGCATCCCTAACTGCAGCAACCACTGCGTCAAGAGCCAACGAAACTTTCGGAATCCCCTGTATTTCTCTCGAACGTCTTCGCCTTTCGCGTGTTCTTTAAAATAATTTCTCATACGTTCTGAAATTCGCTGAAAATTCAATAGGAGTACTACAACAACTTAATAATCCCTTAAAAGTTCCGATAGTCGGAACCGCAGTCCAGAGAATTCCACGAAGATTTGCAGAAGAGTAGCCGAGATTATCGGAGAAAGACGACGCGGGCGATGCCCCAGAATTCGCGCTCTCGCAGGAACTATAACGACTAAGCTATATCCCACCACCTCTCTTCAAGTGTACTTAACATTCGACTCTCCTCTATCTTATTCATACCGTGTAACAGTTATATACATGTACACACAACCGCGACTCCTCTCTAACGACACCGGAAGTTTCACCTTCTAGCGTAGCGAAGCGCGAATCGATTATTAAACAGAATAAAAATAAAACCTCGTACGCGCAAACACGTACACATTATATGCCAACTTTTACGTCTGTGAAACAAAGCGCTTGAGGAAATAGGCTCCAGTCATTACTTAACCTAACTAGTGAGTGACTAATCCTCCCACGCGATAATAATAAAATCAGTTAAAACATCTCTTTCGCTTAATTCTTGCAGTTTTTTTTCCTTCGATCTTTTCGAACTTTAAAAAAAAAATAAAAATATTACTCACCACGCGCATATCCAGCGATCTCGAAAAAAATTCCTTCGCACCGATCATCCCTCGAATTTCAAGAGTAAAAAACGAATATTAAAAAAAAAAAAAGAAACAATATTAAAAAATTGTCTTTTTTTTTTTTTATTTACGTTTTTAGCGATTTGGAAATTCTTTCACGTTTGTTGACGCTCGATAGATGGTGTGTGTAACCGGCGTCGGGGAATGTCGAAGTTGGCACACTACACCCGTAGGGCACAACACTCGTAACCCATGGCGACGCGTTACCCCGCCGCGTGGGTTTCTTTATGTTACCGTTTCCGTACGTTCTGTTGCTCGAACTGTTCACGTAGCAGGTAGAACATCCGAGGACAAGGATGACGAGGCTTGATGCACGCAGGAGCGCAGGTGCGCGCAGCCGGGTTGCATCCCGTAGGGGTAAAAGCGACACAGTCTATGTATATCTATGCTCTGCTGTACGTTCTGTTGTACTATGATAACAGGTGCACAATCATTGACGAAACAACAAAAAAAAATATATATAATCGACTACCAAGAGATATACACTACACGCACGTGGTAACGAATCGGAGTCAAACAATTATCTCCATTTTTCTCGAAAAAAAAATAACAATAAAAAAAAAATATAAATCGAGAGTACGAGAATGTATAGCGGTACGCGCACTCACGCAGGTATATATTTTCTCATCGGTTGCACCGTTCAACGCGCTCGACCGATTGACCGACTCACCGGTCCCGAGTACACAGGTAGACCCCGCGTATAACTACGCGGACTTACGTTTCGAATAACGATTTAACAGTTTTAGAAATGAAAAAGAAAAATCTCGTTGATTTTTTTTATATTATTTTTTATTGTACACCTGGACTTCGAGAAAGTTCAGGAGGGAACACGATTTACAACGATCTTTTTATAGCGCCTCGTATATTGCGGTATTGGTTATTGCGGCTCTTGTTTGACCAACGTCCGGCTCGAGACTGTGCTCGCGCGGTTTGACTCACAACCCGCGAGCCTCCACTCCGCTGCTACTGCGGTCGCCTCTCGCTCGCTCGCTAAGCTACCGACCAATCTCTCCCTCGTACTCTCGATCCGTCTCTTTCTCTCGGACGGTCTTTCGAGGTCTATGTAGGTTTTATGCTGCGTTCACAACGAGAGTTCTCGGATGATAGTCGGACAGAAACTTCTGCACGCTCAGTTTTACGGTTTTAATGGGTTGAATATATATATATATATATATGTTAGTCAATGGAAGAAGAGAGACCGAGAAAGATACGACGAAATCACGACGAGAGCACGAGGAACGCATGCGCTCGGGAGAACAAGGTATAGGTAGAGGGAAAGACGTGAGAGACCGAGATCTGTCCCGTGAGAATTGGGGAGTTGGATACGGAGAAAGAGAATTGAACTGGGAATTAAGGGGGCCGGAAGAAATGAATCGTTTCACGGAGAGTGCTGTCCCAAAGGCATTGCAAAAGGTTCTAAGCATCTTCATCCCTCATTCTGCCACTGGGACAACGACGGAAATTGGAGGGTGCGAACAGATATAGATGCGGTGATAATGATACCATTTTTAAATATCAGAATATAAAAAATTATTCAATAAAAACGTAAATGAAAAAGAAATAAATTCTGTGATTTCCGAAAATTGTTTATTTGTAGTTAACAAATGTAGAGTTGGATATAGCAATATAAATGTGTAGTTATCATTAGCAGATCTCCATTGAGAAAAATACTATTTGTTAACTGTTCCCAATTGTTATTATTATGGAGCTTAATTACCCCCAATTAAATATTACTTGCCGCAACTGATATTCGTTAACCTTCATTTAGCAATGTCCTATATACATTATACATTTATTAACTCTAAATAAATAACTTTTCTCACTGACGAAAAAGAACTTCCGCCTCTTTCGGCGAATGCCCTGTTTCGCCCGCAGTGTTGTAAGGTACTTAATTCAATTTAAAAAACTACTAGAAAAAAAAAAAAATTCGTCAGACTTACAACTGGCGTAAAAAAAAATTTCATTTTTTCATCGAGTTTTTTAGCGATGCAGAGAAAAAAAGTAGAGTTGCGCCAAATTTTCTATGAATCTTGCAAAATGTTACGCAAGTAAAAGTTTTTCGTATTTTTTTTTTTTTTTTTTTCGTCTTTTTCCGCGATTTCATATCTGTGCAACGTTGCGATTGCATCCGTCGGTAGGATAACTGCTGGACGTCTCGGGATGGATGCTGCGATTCCGTGCGGGAGAAAAACGAGGACGTCTTAGCGGCCCCTGCGGCCCTCCTTTTCCTTCGCTCGGCGTTTCTTGGTTCTTTCTCTTCTTATGTAGTTTCTTTCCTTTACAACTGCGACGCGCGGAAGAAAGACGTGTTTGCTTCGTGAAAAATTCACGAGACCAGCTCGCCGCAGCGTCTCCACGGTCTCGCTACTCTCGTAACGGTAGATATTTACTGGCGCCTATGTATACTCTGTATGTATATGTTAACGCTGTACATGTAGTCATGTAGCCTCTTCTTCTCGTGTAACGCTTTCAACGATATTGGGTTTCCTGGTCGTTATACTGTGAGCGCTTCCGTTACGCCCTCGCGAACCAGAAACTAACCGATGGAAAAAGGCAAAACGGCGAATAGTGGGGATGTCCCCCGGACACTTTGACGCGCTATATGATTTTTTCATTATTTCATCATCACTCAGGGGGATTGAATAAATCAAAGAGATTATTTATTCGACTCTACGAAGGCTATCGACAAAACGTAATAGACGAGATATCGAAATTTTCACAGAACAGTTTCGCGAACAGTTTTCCGATATAAGCTGCAAAGTGCATGTCGGGTACCACCGCAAAATCCAATTAAATACGTTGCCCTTTTTTTATTCATTTTTATTATTTTCTTTGCTTCTTTCCATTTGACGAATTAATTTGTCTTTTGGCAGCGAGATGAAATCATCGTTGCGCCTCTATAAACGAGTACTCCGAAATCCATTGGCCATTTTCATCCCTTTCCAAAAGACGATATCAATTTATTGCAAAGTTTGTTTTAAGACGAATTAAATTCACATCAATCGCGAGACTACGGGGCGACCTTAAGAAAGTCAAGGAGCGATTCTGAGACTCTTGACTCGACGAAGTATGGGGACCGGTGCTTGCGGCGTAGCCTCGCTGAGAGCTTCAGGCCAACTGAAAATCGTTAAGCCATTATGAAAAGGACTCGAGGGACTAGAAACCGGCGTATATAACCCCCTGAGGCTTTCAGACTGAGTGAGATGAGGGCAAAGTGTAGACTTCTGTTCTCACAGCGTGCTTGCAAAATCGGCTTTTGACGTATACGCGATACATTGCCGTGCGTGTTTCAAGAATTCTCGTGGGTAGATATATAGTCGTGAAATACCTGATTTTTTTTACCCTCGAGCGAGAGGCAAAAAAATCACTCGACGAAAAACCACAAGACGAAGAAAAACCACATCCGCGCGATGAAAAAATCGGTGAGGAAAAAAACCAATGCCGTTTTTTCGATCTCCGCACTCTATAATGACGATGTTGTGGAGAGCGGAGTTTTTATTATGACTTACAATGCGCTGAATTGGAAACGCCTAATATTAATGGAAAAATATAAAATCAGAACTCGAATAATTACATTTATTGGAATGTCGAATTCAATATAAAATTAAATCAAATTCAATAAACAAAAACTCATTATTGTTTTTTAACTGCGAGAGCCGCTATTTAGTTGTTGATTTTGATTGGAACTATTTGTCGTTGCTGCGACTCTCTAATGAAGCAAAATTTTCAACGCCAAATTCCGACCGTTCAATCACCGAAAATAGAACCGCAAATTACTGTCATTCGTCTCTTCTTCCGTCGTTATGTTTCTCGCGCGCAACGCCCCTCACCGAATTATCGACGATATCCCATCGACGCCCGGCGATAGCTTCGACGTTCGATTTGCTGTGAGTTCGAGAGTCGTTACAAGCGACATGACCGATACCACACAAAAGCCAAATGTACGAACGACAAAGTATCCCGACATTTCGGCAAACGCGCGCCGAATAACCGTTCGCATTCGTTGTTATTTTTTTTTCCGCAGCGTTTTCACGCTGAGCATCGATAGCGTACCGCTCACGTACGGGCGTACGATTTATCGGAATTGAGATGATAAAATCGAAAGGGCAACACACGCCCACGCGCTCGAGCGAATCTGATAGCAAAAGCCCCGGAAATACCGTTCGGCAGACGCACGTATATACGTACGCTTTCCCTTGTAACTCTCCCCCGCCACGCTGCGGCTGCCCCGATAAACTTCAGAATAACTGCCGACTCGTTAATTTCGTATCGGTCGGACAACGGTTTTTTAAAGTGATACAGATTTGTCAATAATTCTTCAATCAATCTTCCGATGCGATTAACGGATAGTCACAAAACGATAAGTTATCGATTTTTTTTTGTTTCTCGAAGCGACGACGATGAATATCGTAATATCTTCGCCCGAAAAACTAAATTCTTGCGGATAAAAATATATTCTTATCTATTGGAATACATATGTTTCACTTTAAGAAATTTCATTCTTGTAGGTAAAAATATATTCCGCGCAAATTCAATTGGGTTACGATATATAATTATTTTTTATTTGAGTACTAAACTGTTCGTGTGAATTCGGTACGAATTTAAAAGACTGAGAAGAGGGGTGGAGAAAAAACGAACCTTAAGGATATTGGCGCCACAGCTGCGGAACCGGAACGACTACGTTACCCCTGCATCACGGCTTTCGTTTATTGAATCAAACTATAAAACTAAACGATGAATTTTCTTCAAATTTTGACAATATTGGTCTCAATGAATAATCGTCGCTTTTCATTTAGATCGATCGGAAAATGGCGGAAAATGACAATATTTACATTGTATTCTTGTCGGCTAGTCGATTAATCTTTCACACCTTTCTACATAAAACTACTAACTTTAACCGCACATTATAAATAAACTACACAGTCAAATAGTATTAAAAAATTGTAAAAAATTCAGCATATTTTCATCTTCAAACACGCAAAATTTTATTCCGATTGAACGGAAACTCATTTTAAGGCAAATATTTTTTAAAAAATCGGAAAATTGTTTTTTTTTTTAACTCTTGTATGCTACTAAAAATTTGATTTATTCGTAAGCGTCGACTTTGGAAAACGAATTAAAACAAAAATCCAAGCTTAATAAATCGTATTTCGCCTGATCTCTGGGAAATGTTGACTTACGATTGGTAACTATAGATTGGCGAATGAAAATTTATGTTGAAGCGAACCCTCCCCCAGTCGATCTTTTCCGTCGTCACAATCTTTGTTATCATCCAAAATTCGTTAGACTCAGAAGGTCAATAAAAGCCATTCGCGACACTAACCCCCATTAGGATGCCGGTTTAACGAAAGTTGTTCCGTAATCCGGCTATCCGTCTTGCGATTTGTATAACTATGTAGCGAGAGTAGAGTAGCAGGGTAGTAGAAGTTGAAAGGGGGCGTTAGTTATGTATTTGTCTCGAAACTCCTTGGCTAGGCGCGTTATCTTGTCGTCCTCGTCGGTGTTGCGATCGGTAGATTTAGCACCGCTTACAAGCAGCTCTTCGCCGACACGACGGCACGGGATTAGAGAGACGGGAGGTTCTTAGATTGAGGATCTAGTTGATTGCCTTGACACGCGAAGAAAAGAGAAGGCACCCGGAGAGACAAGGACTCCCCGCTGTTGTTTTCTTTAGCTCTCCCAGCGACACGAGACATTAATTCAACTCTATTCTAAGTCGCGTTTAAGACGACAATATGGCTTTTCTATTGTATCTCTAATGATTTTTCGACGCAAAAAAATATCAACGTTTCTTATAAAAAAAAAAAAAAAAAGTGGATGTTAAAAAACCATTTCCCTTGCAGTTTAGCATCACTTGGAAAAATTACGAAACCGACAATTAGATTAAACATTAATAAGACTGATTTTTTCGTTGAAGTATTTTATATTTTCATCCCGAAAGGGGAAAAGTTTCAGACACAATTACGCGAAATTTCACCGGATATATCTCCGGTATAAAATTTATCATTGAGCGGAAATTCAACAAGAAAAAAAAAGGATATATGAGAATGGAAAGGGGGTTGAGAAGGAAGGTACGAAATGATAGCGCTCAGGAAGCTCGATCTTAATAGCCAGGAAATTGTAAAATTATTCTTCACTTTAATATATAAGATCGTCGATAGCAATCTCGCGTACAATCACGTAACTAATAACACTCGCGATATATACCCATTGCGATAATTTAAGTATATTTTCCCTCGTTACGGCGATGCGCCGTGCGCGAGGACGCAAGCTATAGCATTGAAAAAATAATAATAATGATGATAAAATAAGAGGAGAGAAAATAACACAAAAAAAATAAGAAGAAATAAAAGAAATTATCCACTCGAGACCAATTTTCCGGGGCGAAAGCTAAATTGCTCGTCGGCCGCGCGTCGTTATCCGACGAAACGAGCGCGGAGTGTATGTACTATATATACATACATATATATGTATATACAAAAAGTAAGGGCACAACGTCGAATCATTTCGCCAGAGATAGAAACTCTTTCTCTCTTTCTTTCCGGTCCTCCGCTCGAACGGTGAACGCCGGCAAGGAAAACTCCTCGTAATTGCTCGCCGACTCCTCGCGCTCTGTCGAATACCGTGATTTTCCGGGAGAACGAACGTCTCGAGGACGTTCGCTGCGTTGATTCCGGGTTGAAGATCGATAAGCAACGTCGTTGACGACGATGGTGTCGTCCATAAAATAGGGATGAAAACACGAGACGCAGTTATTTCAATAAAGATAAAACGGCTAACAATTTCTTTCAAAACAATTTTACGCTCCGTTGCTGTGAAGATTGAATCTTTTTTTTTTTTTTATCGGTGCTTAATTTCTCGTATATTCTGTTTGCTTTGCAAAATCTATAATCTCTTATTTTTTCAGGCCGTAATTTTTATTTTTTTTTCGCAATTATCGCAATGCGCATTTTCATAAATCCAATATACGCTTCGATCGATTTGTACGCGCGTTTCGTTGTTACGGATAAAAAGAAACGATTTAAAATGGAAACACAATATTTCTTTATGGGGAATGGGGGAGATTTTCAATTCGAGAGTATTATACAGAGGTTGTTATATCGAATATAATCCAACTGAACAAAATGTAGAGGAGGGTGTGGATGCCGGGAGCATGAATCACTGATGCTCGCCGGCTGTCGAGGGATACGAGATATACGCTGTTTTCTGTTTCTATGGAAATCACATGGCAGATTATGCCGGGGGGCGTAGCAAACAGTTTGTCGATGAAAGGCTACACATCCGAACGTCTCTTGGAAACTTTCAATTACCGTGTGTAGCGGACAAAATGGACCATTATAAAATAAAATGGAAAAATTGCTCGTAAAACACATATGTCTCTGCCGTCTCGTGTTGTCGAGACGAGAAGAGTTATTTTTTAAAGAATATTTCCGTCTCTATTTTCCGAGCGCAGTAATTCCAGATTTTTCGGTACATTTCCTACGATAATCTTTTTTTACCAATATAGCTCTCCGTGTCCCGCTATCGTAATTATATTTGCGCAAATGCAGCTGAAACATTCCGTCGAATAATTGCCGTGCATAACCTATCGACACATCGCGATGTGTGTTTCGAAATGCAACGTATCGAAGCTCCGCTTGAAAATAGACACGTGTCAGTGAGTTATTGAACCGCATATATGACGTATACGATAATCGATGATAATAGCAAAATCAACGTGGACAGAGCCCAACATGCGAACAATTCGAGCTGCAAATATATTCCGTATTATTATACACGCTGAAACTGTGTGTTTTTTTTTTTTTTTTTTCGCAAGTACGATGTCGCGTGGGTGTGATTGAGTATTGAATAATTGACGTAACACACGCGGTTCGCTTAAGGCTGCAGGCATAATCTTCCCAGAGCCGAGAGTTCGTGATATAAGTTCCGTGTGTGGAACGGACGCGGAAACTCGAGTTGCATAATCGATGATGGAACGACAGATGCATAATCTCGGTGCTGGTGCACAGCTCGACTGTTATATTGCATTCTGTGCGGTGCACACCTTTGTATTGTTCTCTCCAACCGATTTCGCGGCGATAACTCTCAGCCATAGTTTCTTTGTTATTTCTCGGAAAGGAACGATACATCGAAAGAAACAATAAAAGGTTATATTAAGGGTTCCAAAGGTCATCCAATTACTTTCCATCTTCAGTCGAGGAGTTTTTATGACATTATTAATTTTGGTAAAAGTAAACATTTAATGATAAAACCTTAAAAAAAAAAAAAAAAAAAAATGTAAACAATTATTTTTCGTTGTTAAACTGCAATATTTTATCAATATTCGATAATTCGCCGAATACTTGTAGAGCACATTAATTTTAACATCGACGTGAAACGCAGAAATGTTGAGAAGGTCGGAAACCGGGACATCAGAGATCGGAGCCGTAAACACTAGAAAAATCGTTTGAAACACTTCAACTTCTCCGAGTTGGGATTCCGGGGGTCGAGGGAATGAAAATCGATTAGATAAAACATTTCCTCACTCGTAAGGTACTAAGGTTCACGATGAAATATTCAGTCGACGGTGGAGCACAGAACACGAACGTACGAATGGACAGTCGGTCAGCAGGGGTGAACAACCCTCATCGATTTTCTCTCTGTACTTGGCGCGTCGGAGAAGAATAAAATTAATGCACCAGTAAAAAAAAAACGATGTCATAGAAATCAGAGTTATTTTTACGATGGTATTCTCTCCGAAACGTTATAAAAAATCGATCTCTGTACTCCAAAAAAAAAAAAAAAAAAAATTAACTCCAATGGACCCTCGAAGACGTTATTGAAAATCAACGAGTTACCATCGCGACTATGTTCTCTTCTTCGTAATCGAAAATCGATCTGCGTTCGCATGAATTTGGTTCATTCGCGAGCTATGAATTCCATTACTCGCGCGACTGGCCGCATCGGCGCTTGTAAAAGTTTTTCAAGTAAAGAGAAAAATTTGCATTTAGAGCGAACAGCGTAACAAATATGTAGAACACAGAGAGCAGTAATGTATTTTTTGTAGCGCGGTTAGACTCGCGTATTTTTTTGTGTCGCAGGAATAAAAATGAACGCTCCGATGGCTGGCAAACCACGCGACACACGAAGCGATACATTTTATTATTCTTCCACATGGACGCACGGCGTACCGCGAAGGTTGTCTCTCGATCGCGGTATATCGCCTTTTGTCGTGACTCACCGCGCGAGAGCCCTTCTCGATTACAGAAGTCGTACTTTGCTCCTGTGCTATTGAGAAGAAGCAATCGAGCAATCTGCAATCGTTGAAACCGGCGAAGCGAAACGAGCTGACGATTGAACCGAAGGCTGAAGCAAGCTAACGACTCGAATAGGATATTAAACGCCTTCGACAAGATTTCTCTTGTAAGTTTCCTTGGAACAAAACAAAAATTATCGTCGTTCGAGAAATCTCGAATTTTTCATTTTTATCCCTATTAATTTGGTGTATTTTTACTTTTAAATAACAAATACGTGTGGTAAACAAAAAAATTATTATAAATAATATTTATTAAAAAAAATTATTTTTATTTAAATTAAAAATAATAATAAATATTATATTTTTTTTTTTTTTCTTAAAAAATTAATTTTTATTTTAATTAAATAAAAATAAAAATTTGAAAAAAAAAAATAAATCGCGATATTACGGAGAACGAAAAAAAAAGCAGCGCGATAAATTGCGGGGAGTCAAAACCGCGTGCGTCGTAGTACACCATAGTGGTAACGGGCGCGCAGAGTAGATCTCTCGAGTAGAATTAGTAGTAACCGCGTTGCCTAGACAGACCGAGCGTCGGTCGAGCGAGGGCGGTGTGTTTGCAAACGCCGAGTAGAAGAAAAACTCGCCTGCCTCGCGCTAGCAGTCGGCGAGTGGTCACCGCGGCCGCGACAAGTAGAAATAGTCAGTAGCGGCGTGGCGCGCCTCGTTCGTACAATGAGTAGAAAGTCCGGTCGGTGGTACGTCACGTCTGGTGAGTTCGTTCGTACGTTCGTTCGATATACGGACAATGGAATATTGTTTGGTATAAGTGAACTCGGACGCTCGCGTACTCGTTACGTCTGTATGCGCGTAGAACGATCCCGAAGTCTCTTGCAAAACCGTCCATTCAACGAACGACAAAGTCCGAGATCGAGAGAACCGGCAACCCGTAACTTTCACTATGTTATTGCGATAAAAAAAAAAAAAAAGAAAAAAAAAAACCAATAAAAGAATTAACGTTGAGAAATAAAGAGAAAAAAAGAGAGAGAGAGAGAGAGAGAAAAAAAACAACAATCGATAACTCGATGATGAAACACCGCCTTTTAACCCTTTACGAGTAACAGGAAGACTCCGATACTCCGGTTCACTCCATAGAGATCCGTTACGCCTCCATTGCATGCCGATTCGCGCAATAAAGACAATATTCTATTTTCATGTTAAAAAAAATGCATTAATAAAAAAAAAATCGACGTTTTTTTTTCTCGTTTTTTTTTTAATTCTCTATTTTTTCAACCTATACGAATAAAATACGTATTTTTGGATGTTTGGAACACAGGATAAAAATATTTTATTTTTTTTTCGAGGAAACAAAGATTAATTCGAATAAAGAGATAAAAGCGTTGTTAGCACTCGATTCGCCGAAACGGCGTATTTTTATTTTCATTGAAAAAATATTCTTCTCACATCGTCATTTTTGTATTTTTCACTTTTTTTTTTTTTTTTTCTTTCTTTCTTTTCCATCCATTTTTCTCGATCTCTCCGAGAAAGCGATCGAGTTTTGTGGAAATGCGCACTCTTTTTGTGTTTTAAAAAAAATATAATCTCATTGGTCAGATATCGAAGTTTGTAAATCCATTTACGAGTAAAAAGTCAATACGGAAGTGTGATTCCCTCGGACTAGTAAAAACGGCGGCATGTCGCGAGTCAGGGTCTCCAACCACGCCATGTAGAGCGGCGCGGATACTGCACCTTTTCGGGGCATTGGCAATGTCCTGCGAACAAAAGAGAGTCATAAATACATTTGTATATACAGATATATATCCTCGAATAGTTGTTTCGGGGTCAAGAGCTACTGCCCGCTTTATAAACGCACATGACGACGAGATTGGCTTCCATCGAATTCTCTATAAGCAGCTCTCGCAAGCGAAGATGTCTGTTTGTTTTTTCGTTCATAGCGAGAAGTTCCGATTCCGTTATCGTCGTATCTAAAAACGAAGAATAATAAATTTTAAAAAAACATTAAAAAAAAGACGAAAATCATCGAATTAACAAAGAAATGGAAGTTGTACCGTCGTCGGTTGATCCATTCGATTGCGACGAACCCTGATAATCCGCTATAAGCGAATCGAAGAAATCTTTCGTACGCTGCTGCGCGGGTTTCGAAACGTCGGATATAACTTTCAGGGCGGAGTAGTCTATCCGGAATTTCGAGAGAAGACTCGCCATGCTATGAAGAAAAAAGATGTATCAGATACTTGTTACGTGTAGTTTAGTGCTCCCGAAATTAACGGAAAGATATAAATCGTTTTTTAGGATTTTTGGCTGATGTTTCGAATGTTTCTTAATGGCAAATTTGAACGCAAAAAAAATTCAAAACACGAGACTTTCTATTATTTTTACGGCTATCGACTACTTTAGTAGTTTAGTAGTTTAAACAGTCCATTCGGCGGCATTTACTGAATTTTAACAATCTACTTATCGATATTATTAGTAAGTTATCGTTGTTTTTTTCTTAAATATATATTTTTTTTTTTACGCTAACGTACTTTCTCTGCTCGTATTCCAATTCGGAGTGTTTGTTCGCAAGTGCAAAAACGCGAAGTTTGCTGTTTGCCCAGTTGCGTCTTGTGCCGATGATGTAAGGAAGTAGAAGAGTCAAACCACCGTCGTCGTACAGCCACCATACGTCGATGGTACCTTTTTTCTGTTTTCTCTGAAACTTCGTAACAGCGCCGACAATGTCTTTCGATATCGAGACAATGGTTTGGTTTTTATCGCGACGTTCCTCCGGCGAAGCGTCCGGATATTCGTTTATAACTCGCGATCTTCTCGGTGGTGGACTGCCGGGCATCGAGATGTCCGAAGTACTGCTCGCTAAAAAAAAAAAAAAAAAACGTTAGAGAAATATTGTTAAGAAGTTTATCGAGAATCGAAATTATTCTTAACGATACCTTGACTCAGTTGAGAAAAACTTTGATTTCCTCGTATAGTCAATTTCTTCGTATCTTCAACGTCGCCGATTATATTGCTGTGATCCAAACCTTCGCTCAGGCGAAGAAGCGCTACCGCTACGTGCATATCTAGCGCTTTGCTGTAAGAAATTTTGAATTCATATATCGTAGCCTCACAGTTAAGTAACTTGAGTTTCTTACTCCCTTTTCGCAATTGTAATGCCGCAATATTGCGGTCTACCTGCGTTTTTATGTGAACTATTAAATGATTGAGAAACAGAGAGTAGTCGATACAAAAGTTCCAATTGCACTCAAGTATCGCATAACTAAATTCACAGAGAATTCTCTTTAATGTCGATAAGAATATAGAAGCTTTGCTTCTTTTTTTTCGTTGACTTTACATGAAATTGTGATGTTTTTTTTGATACTTCATAATCAACGGGAACACTGAGCTTTGATAACAATTTAATTATTTCTGCTATTTGTACTTTTTTTACTCCTTAATTGTTCGTAAAAGAAAAAAATCGATGAGGAATTTTTTTTTTTTTTCGAATTCTTTGCGTGGTTTGTTTTTATTTTGTAGATAATTACGCAACTCAGTTTTGATAGTAATTTGTTTTTCGTAGCTATTCATTTTTTTTTCTATATCTGTCCGTAACAGAAAAATGACTCACTGCATAACGTTGAAGTACATGTTAAGATTTTCTCGCGGACAAGTAGCCCAGTCCTGTTTGTAACCCATCATCAAAATATTGGGTCGTAATTTTCCTAATCCCGATGCTTGCAAAAACGACGTTGCACCCTCCTGAAATTTCGCACCGTCCGCAACCGTATAAAAAGCTTTTATTTTGCTGTTTCGGAACCATGCTGCAGATTTTGCGATCATCGTGTAGCGAGTCTTGTACGATAACGGACTCTGAAATAAAAAAATAACGATATACATTTTGAAAAATTGACTATTTGCCTCCTCGTCGGGCTGAACATCGAAAAAATCAATTATTTTCATTGAAAAAAAATGCTAAAATCCGTTTATTTTTACTCAGTGATACGTTGGATCGGATATGCGGAGAGGATATCCGATCCGAGAACATTGCTTCACGTAGTCATCATCAACATTCGATTCGTTTCAATGTAACGATTTTTCAACTGTTCGTAATGTTTTGTGAATTTTTAATTCATTTTTCTGATTTAAATGTTTAAGTTAACTTCATGAGTCGAGCGGATGATGAGAAATCGAAAAAGTCAGCAGTTTGCAGCCAATCGGATTTTCGGCGATTGAAATAATAGACGCGAGCGTCGCGCGAAGCAAAATAAAATGAAATAAAGCAAAATAAAAAAAAATCAGTACCTCGACGATGTGACCGCAAATCAGTAAGCTTTGGCTCTTCGTTATATGATAAGCAAAATCTACCAAAGCCGATCTGGCGCTCGGTGTACCGCTTAATACCAATAACTGGGGACGATAATTTTTTACGTGTTCCTCGACCCTGTCGAGTTGGTGAACCGACGTCAATGCATTGGTGTACGTCTGCGCTTGAGTCGTCGAGCCCCAATTTACATCTGCAAAAAGATTTAGTGAATAATATAAATTGCGTAAAAAAATTATTAAGGAAGTTATGTCGCTTCGCGTTCATTTCTCATAAGTTCGAGAAAAATGAGAGAAAATTGCAAATACTTCTCGATGCTATAGAAATCTGATAAAATGAATGCATATTAAAGGTACTAAAAATATTAATTTTGCATAATAATAATCCAAAATGTTATTAACAAATTGATGAAAAAATTAATTGGTCAACAAATTTTCCGGGGACCCAACTTTTTTTTTTATGAAAATGATTCACTCATTTTTCTGAATACGTATGAATCTTTTCAGATTTTTCAATTTACTTTGAATTTTTTTTTTATATGGAAAAAATGTGTGAAGAAACACAAAATTCAAAGTAAATTGAAAAATCTGAAAAAATTCATATGTATTCAGAAAAATGAACGAATCATTTTCATTAAAAAAAAAGTTGGTTTCCCGGGAAATTTGTTGACCAATTAATTATTTCATCCATTTGTTAATAACATTTTGGAATTATTATTATGCGAAATGAATGCGTAGCGACATAACTACCTTAAGTTTTTTTCAAATGATCGATTTATTAATTTATCGAATTTATCGATCGATTAATTCAATGCGGAAGGTTGGAAAACATAAATACCGGGTTTTCTGTAGGCAACGACGAGATACAGCGCAAGTACGACGGACAGAGTGAGGAGCGCAGTCCACCAAGAGATCAGAAACATAACGGCAACGCACAGAATAGCTCCGGCCAAACTTAGCCACATGTTGTAATACTGTACCGAGAAAAGTGTTATTTTATTGGAACAGCGAATACTTACAAATTACAGCGTTAATGATGTTTATAAATTGTTATACAGGGATGAAAATTGTGGTATAAATTACCTTGAATGTCGGTCGCCATCCGATGGGTCTGGCGAGAGACGCGTGAAAGGTACTGAAGTTTACGAGAGTGTAGGCAGCAAGAAAGAAATTCGAGATCAACGGTGCTATGGCATTCAGTTCGCCTGAAACACAGAAATAATAATAATTATAGCTAATCATTGATTAAAAAAAAATTGTAAATATTTCCTAATCTATATTCGTTTTTATTACCGATCAAAATAAATCCAACGGCTATAACGAATGTCAAGAGATATCCTCTGATCGGCTCTTTTCCCTTTTCACCACTGAACCAGTGAATTCCCGGATACAAGTGATCCTGACAGAGAGCTTGAAAAACTTTCGGCGCCGAGACAAGCGAAGCTAAGGCACTGGACAGCGTAGCTGCGAAACATCCGGCGTAGATAAATGGTCCGAAAGCAGAAACGAGTTCGATGACCTAAAAATTAAATAACGGACGTTACTTTGATGATAAATTTTTTTTACAAATATATTGGGATTTCTAAACTTTTATTAAATAAAAAAAAAAGTTAGGTAGTTACTTGTAAAATATTCAATACATTTTTCGGTACTATTGTATCTTTATGCCATAAAAAAAGACGGTACTTGTTTTGTACGATTTCGTGTTTTTTTTTTTTTTTTTAAATACAATCTTTTTTTTTTCGAGTTTTTTATATAACTCTCAGATGTTCAGATAGTCGAAGAGTCAACGGAGAGTTAAAATGTGAGAATGCGGTCAGTTCTGCCGACTTAAATTGTGGAGGAGAACGTCGATTGTATTTTTTTTTTCTTCGCCACAAGGAAATGATACTTTGTAATAACTATTTCGAATCAACGGACCTGAAAGCTGTTATGACTTCCGTACTTGCAGCCACCGGTGCAATTGAAATCGGTGCCGTAAATACTCCACGATCTCTCTGCCGTGTTATTTTGAGTTGCATTATTCACAGTTGCATTATCCATCATTGAAGCGTCGAATAATGTGTTTGTAACATTGTAGAGAATCGCTGTGCCATTCGGGAATAATGCTTCCCGAGAGACGTTATTGTCCGCAACGAAAGTTATTAAATCGGTTACGTTTCCAGATGCTTCTCTCAGAACGCTACCACCGACCATGAAAGCCATAAGAAGATAGGAAATTGTGGTGATGAGAATCGCCAAAAGTGTTCCCTTCGGTATAGCCGATTGTGGATCCTGCGAAACAAATATTCAATTATTTATCATTATTGATCGTTTGGGTCATTTGATAAAATTTTCTAAAAATATATAGATCGCCCCTACGACGCGGTACGGTCGAAAGGACCAAATCACCTTTAAGTCTCCGGATATATTCGCACCTGCCAGAATACCTGTTGCCGCTGGGAAGAATATAGCGAGTACTGAAAAAAAATTGTGCTCTACACCCTCACTGTATCTGTAGTCTGGACGGAAGTTCTCCGTGAGAAGGTTGGCTGTCGATATAAAAAAAACATGTTAAAAGATTTTTTAAGAGAATAATTCATTTAAAAAAATGTAAATACATTTTTTAAGGGAAGAATTAATTTAAAACAATTTAAATACATTTTTTAAAAGAAAAATTAATTTAAAAAACATCCAAATAATTTTTTTACGAAAATAATACAAAAACATGTAAAAACATTTTTTAAAGAAGAATTAATTTAAAAAACATGTAAATACATTTTTTAAAAGAAAAATTAATTTAAAAAAATATGTAAATACATTTTTTAAGAGAAGACTTAATTTAAAAAAATATGTAAATACATTTTTTAAGAGACGAATTAATTAAAAAAATATGTAAATACATTTTTTAAGAGAAGAATTAATTTTAAAAAATATGTAAATACATTTTTTAAGAGACGAATTAATTTAAAAAACATGTATATACATTTTTTAAGAGAAGAATTAATTAAAAAAACATGTAAATACATTTTTTAAGAGAAGAATTAATTTAAAAAACATGTAAATACATTTTTTAAGAGAAGAATTAATTTAAAAAATACGTAAATACATTATTTAAGAGAAGAATTAATTTTTAAAAAATGTAAATACATTTTTGAAAAGAAGAATTAATTTTTAAAAAATGTAAATACATTTTTGAAAAGAAGAATTAATAAAAAAAACATGTAAATACATTTTTTAAAAGAAGTACTAAAAAAAAATCTATAAGAACAAACCATTATAGCCGATAAATCCTTTGGCTCTTTCGACTTCATTTTTCGGTCCCATAAACGAACCGATGACGAAATCTATTATCGCCATGAGAAGGATAATCAAAAGGCCAAACTGAGCTTTTGCTTCCCACTCCATGCCGATCATTACGATCAAAAGTAGTAGAACTATCGTGATGCAACCTTTTCAAAAGAAAATTGTATTTAAAAGATAGAATTGAAAAAAAAAAAAAATCGATTTTGGGATTAAAAAATTATCTCGTACCTATTATTCTGATGTCCATATTGTCACAATCGACGATACAAATGCCATAAGACTTGAGGCAGTCAACCATACTTTCGCAAAATCCAACGACGTACATGGAACACGCTACGGCGTTCGCCAACGAAAATATTAGACCTATCGATCCTCCGAATTCGGGACCGAGAGATCTCGAGATCATGTAATACGTTCCGCCTGTAAACGATCATTTGCGCGATCTTTAACGTCATCTATTTTATTTATATAAATTAGGACACGATGACACACCTCTTTTTTACACGCGATAATAGCGCATCGGGGTGTGGCATCGACTTACATTTTATTCCAAGAGTTCAACAGAGTCCCATTAAAAAAAAAAATAGATACCGAATTCCAAAAAGCATTATTACAGATATATGATAAAATTACCGCCATTATTCTCGTAATTTTTTTTAGCAATTATTTGACAAAAATCTAATGAACAAATAGAAATTTCGTTTATCTCGAGAAACTTTTGCGATTTTCGACGCCGCAGAGTGGCATCGTAGATATTAATTTGCAAATAAATTAGGCAGAGATAGGGATGCGTTGTAAATATGCTTCGTAAGAGCTTTTCAAGATTTTCCATACCTCCTTTGATGAGTCCGTTTGTACTGATAGCTGACATGGACAGAGACGTTATAGTTGTAACTACTGTCGTGGTGAGTACCAACAGTACAGCTTCTCCTGTAACGAAAATGAATACGCAATTTGCATCGTCTTTAATTCCCCAAAGAGAAACTTCGGCAATTATTAATGCAATACCAGCGTCTGCGTTATACAAAAAACAATTTAAAAGGTTTAAAAAAAATAGTAACTAATGTTCACGAAAAAAAAAAAAAATAGACAGTAATCGACAAGATGAACAAAAAAACAAATACCGGAGCAGCCGACAAAAATACATCGAAAAATCGTCATGAAAAATAAAAAAAAGAAAATTGTAAAAAAAAAAAGTTGCATCATCGACCACCGCATCGTAACATACGTTAATGCAATGAATTATAAATGCATTTGTGGCATTTATTGCATTTTTTATAAAAAAAAAAATAATACCAAACCAACAAATTTTCAGATCGAAGGAGTCGAATTTAAATAAACTTACCGACTCCGGCCTGCGCAACGACCCATGAGAGTCGAAGAAATAACATAACACCCCATATGTTGAGAAGACATCTCATCAAAACTCCTTGAATCCATCCGAACTTAATACCGCTGGTCGAGTGTTTTTCGTGTATCTGCGGAAGAGTATTGGTTGCTCCCGGACCCTGAAAAAAAAAAAAAAAAAAAAAATTAAATTTGTTGAGTTTTCGTGTTTCGTCTCTTCGTCACTCAATAGTCTAAATATAGTTTCCGCGTCTACACACAAAGAAACCGAGTGTTCGTCTCGACGATGTTTTCAACTCTTTTCGTTGGTATACAGATTCAATGACCTCTCGTATTCTATCACCGTTCTATCGGCACTCCCGCACCTATTTCCGTATATCTCGGCGCAAAGAGCTCTCGTCGGCACCGACTCGAGTAATACTTTCGAATCGCGTTAGCCAAGGCCACCGAGTTCGTTGGAGGGTCAACTGTTGAATCGTATCTAATGAAACGGTTCCCGTAACATACGCTGTTGAAAGATATCGCGTGTACTGTGTCATTATAATTTATTGTAAATTATAAATTACATACAAAGGCTACTTATTATTTTATTATCTCGCGACTTAAAGACTAATGAATGCCATACATAGATATACAATAGTAAATTCTTTTTTTTTCTTCAATTAACGTTGTTCCAGGGAAAGCGAGACGGATCGATTATAGAACAGTAACAGGGCGGACACAGTGGTAAGGAATCTTTTTTTTTTTTTTTTTCTTTCAACGTTGACGCGTTTTCGTGTCACTGATTTTTGCGCTTTTCTTTAAAATTCGTATTAAAAAAAAAAAATCTTGTATTGCGTAAATGACATCGAAAACCATTCATTTGAATCGGATAAAGAAAAAAAAACTTATAGAAGAATACGATATGTATAATTTGTTTTTAAACTCAATATCAGGAGACAATTTTCTTTCTATTATTCAAAGTTTAACTTGTGACACAACTCTCATCAATATCGACGATGGATAAATTTAATACTTACGATAGCTTTGTAATTGTCGATTCAGGATAATTTTTTAATAAGTTGATACTTTCTTATTTTATTATCTTTATGATTTAAAATAAGTTATTTTTTTATAAGTCCATTTTTTTGTATGATTTTTTAATATAATCGAAGTCACGATAATTCATTGATTATTTAACGATCGCCGCAACTGTACACCGTGCAACTGTCCATCCGCTATTCTCTCACATATAATGTTGACCTACGATTTTGGAAATCGAGATTTTCCAACTATTCAGCGTAATGCTTTACAGAAATAATTCCTTATAGGCGTAGAAATTCACAGAAATAATTCCTATCATTATAAAAGTCACATCGCGAACGCGTGT
Source organism: Cryptus armator (assembly GCA_963971235.1). Lineage (NCBI taxonomy): Eukaryota > Metazoa > Arthropoda > Insecta > Hymenoptera > Ichneumonidae > Cryptus > Cryptus armator. The sequence goes on from OZ020235.1 coordinate 6,973,819, forward strand.
CGTGTAACTGTCCGAAACAATTCTTTACAGTCGTAAAACTCTCAAAAGTGATGGCGCGGCGTCACATCGATCCAAATCAGTGATTTTCATCACGCTATCACAGTTTTCTGAGAGTTTTGCGTCTGTAAATAATTATTTTGGACAGTTACACAACGCACGTTGGCGATGTGACTTTTATAATTTACAGAATTATTTCTGTAAAGAATTACGCCGGATAGTTGCAAAATCTCGATTATCAAAATCGGAGGTCAAAGTTATATCGGAAAGAATAGCTGATGGACGATTACACGGTCTACAGTTGCCGCCATCTCATTATTTACCTTATTAATTTTCTGTACGACACGATATCGCGGCTCTACGAATCTTGAATTAATCTCTGGAATAAAGTAATCACGTCGAGATGATGCATGAGTGAGCGAAATTGAGATTTAGAGGTAATTATCGACGCATTGGAGGTGATTCAACTGACTGGTGTGATCGCGTATGGAGGGTCACGCGTGGAGTACCAAGCGTATAGTCGGGTCAATCGAGACTAACGATTTACGTAATATAATCGTTTCGTTCGTATCTCCCGTCGCACCTCGGATGCGTAAAAGCTTCGTGCTTCGCGTCCCTGAATGCATCGATTCAGACGCCACTACTCATCCGCAGAAAAAAAAACTCAACGTTTTCACGAGATCCCATTACAAACGTTCGCGAAACACGTCATTAGTCCAATAAGACAAAGTTAGAAAAACAAACTACTGTGATATAACTCGGTAGTCAATACGGCCGTCGTGTGTAACCATACAAATACGAGTCCCGGATAGACGCGACCTGAGGCGCCGAATACCAGATGCTTTTAATTACGCGGTCGCTAAAGTAACGATTCAAATTCAAACCGCGCTATTGGAAATTATCGCGATTTCTATCTCAAGAGTTTTCACGCGCGTATTTATGGCTAAAAATGATTTTTTTCCTGCCAATTGCTCAAACGCTATCTACAAACGTTTAATACATTACTCAATCGCTATTGTAGTATTTCAAACAAATTTGACTTTTGGTATTATTTTTATCAGTCGATAAAAAAAGATCGAATTTTTTTTTTTTTAATACAATTTTTTTTTCTTAGCCAATTCCGTATTTTTTCTGCTTGTAACCGTATGAAATTGCGTAATGAATAATTAAACTACTGTGCGCGACAGGAATTGCAGATGAATCGTCGATGACTGATGTCCGGTAGCGTCTTATCAAAATGATTGCGAGAATCCAGTATGATCATTAACTCTCTCTCTCTCTCTCTCTCTCTATCTTCGATCGAACGTTTCAAGGTTTTTTTTCCTCGATTGTCCAGCGATTTTAATCGAGTTGTGTCCCTCTTGGCGATACACAAATACATACCTACGTACTACGTAATCGCGCGAAGATCTGCGTGGAAAATTTTGTTTCCATCTCACGGACTTATCCCTTCCGTGAGACCCAACATTTCCGGTGGGAACCTTGACCTCGAAAAAATAGGCCGCTGAAGAACCGATACGAGATTATAAGATTCTTCGATAGCGCTAGCGAATGGCACTCGACGTAGGAATATTAGCCGCGAGTCCAAGAGCAAATGTTCTCGAGCTGAAATAAGTCGCTCGTCCTCGGTTCACCTCAAATAATGGGTACCACGCTCTTGCCAGTCCACTAACTCATTTACCAGAGCTTTAATGACTCGGTTTCGAGCTCTGCGACTCGGAACTTTACTAGAGGTACAGGATAGACGTATGGAGATATCAGGAGGGTAGAAGAGAGATATAAAGTGGACATCGCGACGGTTGAACGCATGCCGCAGACTAAAAATAGACTAAATTCATACTAAATTCGTCCAACGCGGAGTGCTCCAAAGGCGAGGAGACCAGGAACGTTCGACGTGACGTCCTGTTCCTATTTGCTCGAGGCGAATTCCTCCCGCGAGAGATATGCAGATCGCGACATCGCGGATGAAAGGAAATATAAAACTCCAAAATAACGAGACTCTCGTATGAAATATTCTCACCTGAGAATACCGACGAGAAAATAATGCGATTCACTGCCGTACCGTCTCCCGATAATTTATATCGTATCCTCAATTTATACGCTGTATTAATCACAATACAACGCGTTACCGAATCGCATTATCGATTACGATGCAGTCCCGCGCGTCTATACTTTACCCTCAATGAATAGTTATCTGCGCGATGTTTTTTTTTTTTTTTACACTCACTTTTCCCTGTGTTATTCGATGACGTAAATTAGTTGAATTTATAGCTCTCCCGTTCACAACATCGCAGATTATTATATAAAATTGAATTTTTTTTTTTGAAAATAATATTAATAGGAATTTTTCAAGAAATTTTCCCTTTAATCGGAACGCAAATGATTTTTTTAACGAAACTTTTCTTATCGGGATATATCGAAAAATTTTAATCGTCGGATGATTCGATCAAACAACGGAATCGACTTGCGCGTTCATTAACAAATTTTAAATTTGTATTCCGATAACGAGCATCGATTGTCCATAATTCATGCGAAGTCTATTAATATTGAATAAATATTTACACGAATTGAAAGTATCAATATTGAATATCTCGCCATACCGAAGTTTCGTACGATTCCTTAATAAATTTTCTCGCGATTCACTGATAACTGGTTTAGTCACTCGTTAATAATAATAAAGAAGAAAAATTCCGCGTATCGTCGTCGTGTTTTCCGCGTATTATTCTTCAAGTTCTCGAACGCCGCTCGACGATGAAACTCGCAATGAGTACCTCTCCTCGTCGTTGCAACCGCGTGCATACGTAATATACAAATAATTGAACGTGTTCCGTCCTCAAAGACAACTTAACATAGCCGTCCTTGGCAAGGAATGAATTCGCTAAGGAATAAGCGAATTCTGCGGAGCAGAAGCGCGGAATTATTGCCTTTTACTATGTATGAAGATTTTATGACGTGTAAATTAAATACCTCGAATAGCTCGAGAGCCGCGAAGCACGCCGATGTGGCGCCGGTGTATTACGATCGCGAAATAGCTAATACGCGGAGCACTGACTCCGATATCTCTTACCAGTTCCAGCGACTTTCCCAAAGTCACTTCGAGTCGAAGAAATTTCATCAAATTAAAAAAAAAATCATCTCAAATGGTAATCGAAAAAAAAAAAAAACAAAAAAAATCATAAAAACGCAAATACTGATTATTTACTTTTTTTATGATTATTATTTTTAATTAACATCACGGAGTCTCATATCCGCTTTGGGAGAGATTACGAACGCTCCCTTTTCATTGCAATTATATTTTTTCATCGAAACATTTATTTTTTCTCGTGTATTATTCGAGAATTTTTCGCTAATTATTACGATCTCTCAAGTCCCGAAGACCTCGTGAAAGAGCTGACGATTGATTCGGAGATTGAAATAATTGTTGCAACCGGTAACTGGAAGACACCCGTTTACGTGCTCCACATGTACCGCCCGGCGACGATTATTTAATTACCCGCGCGGTACGTGAAGGTCTTTGCGCTGACCCCCTAGTCGCGTGAACTTGTGCGATTCTAGCAGCTCACCCTCGGTATACCGGGAGTGCAGTCACTCGCCTGCCTCGTAAGGAAATGTCTCATAAGGTGGATGTCTCAGTCCTGAATATATTAAACCCACAATCGTCAAAGCAATGTGGGTGGGAATTCAAGATTTTTATTTGACCCCCGTAATTACGGCGTCCTTCGCATCAAATAACTGCCCTTTTCATTACCCTTTCGCGTAAACAAATTTCACTCGAAATATTCATATTTTTTCGTAAAATGTCGATAATAATTTACGAAAATCAATTAACAACAGAAATTATTCATATTAAACATTTATTGACGATTATTTTTTACTCCTTTATTATAAAAAATTACTATCGCCGAATATACGCCGCATAACCTCAAAAAAAATGATTTTCCTTCCGATATATCGTATTTTTTACCTCACATTTTTATTCTCTTTATGCCCCAGTCACGTACCGCGAGTGACTAGCAAGATTTCGTGCCGTAAAACGATCGAACGCCGCGCTGCGTATATTCCATCATCGTACGAGCGGCTTAAAGTACCGCACGACGAATCGTGCGAAATTGAGAAATCCGCCGTTTTGTCGCAATCGCTTCGCACGCGTTTAGAGTTCCCGAGAGGACGATAGTGAACGAACACATCGAAAGCATTTACGTGTTTCATTCTCGTTATCTCGTACAATTATTATCAATATAGAATAAACTTCGGATGTGAAGAAATAAAAAAAATGCTCACCTTGTTTAACAGAGTCGGATTGTGCAACTCGTCCAACGAAGGTCTGTGAACCGCTTGAATACTCAATATATTTCTGTAATTGTCAAGTCTGGGAAGAGCTTCTCTCGTCATGTTTCTCAATGATTTTCGTGACTCCTGATCACCGAGAAGACTCGCGCGACCCTCCACGCTGTCGACACGGTTAACGTGGAATCGCGTTCTTCTCTGCAGCGGATTAAGCTCCACATCCTCCATGTCCACTTCGCGACTTTTACCGTTTTCGTACGGCATATTTTAGCTTTCTCTTTGTGATCCTCGATCTAAGATGCTATTTCATTGAATTTTTTTTTCGATTATAATCATTGCGTTGTTAATTGCTGATTCGTCGAATAGATCGCCCGGTTAACTCGGGTGAAAATACGATAACAACAAAAATGTTTCTCTTTCTTAATTTCCGATTTGTATATATGGAGGATTTTTTCAAACGTTATTTTATATCATTTTGCGCCGTTATATACCGTCCCCTATAGCTTTGAGGTCCAATACGGGAAAATGAATAAATTTCGTAGCAAAAAAAAATTCATCTAAATTCGAAACACGAAGCTATTATAAAAGATAAAGCAAAGATTGTGTCTTTCGAATTTTTTTTTTTTTTGCCGAAAGAATCTTAAAATTTTTTTTTCAACAGTAAGTACAGTAATGAACTCCTTCTTTATAGGAAGTTTCGAGATACAGAAATGTACCGAGATAAATTCGATATTGTTTCGAGCGCCGAGATGTTTCATTCGCTTTTCATTCCACCCGCCGATCGGGATCGACGCGTCCTCACCTTGAAACAATTACTTAATAACGTGAGCGACCGCGTGGGCTGTCAATTATGAAATTACGCTTGTTTACGACGCCCGAACACAATTACTGCAAGGCGGTTACGCCTGGTGCAGGATAAGAGGCCGTATGGGCCGCGAGAAGTCGGCAGGTGGGGCGGCGGAGGGGGGGGGGGGGTTCATCTAATTCAGCGATTAATTACTTCTCGTCTGTAACTCGGAATAATGCACAACATCGTCGTCACTTGAAGCATCACTTTTCATAATTTAACGACAAAACATTTCCGTAAAATGGCGAGAAAAAAAAATTGTTGTAACGAATACATCGACGACGGTCTATTATTACAGATAATAACATATAATCAAAATGGCGTCATTACGAGTTCAGCTAAAAACTACACATCAAATCAATTGTAGTTTTGCTTTGTAAAGAAACGACAAAAAAAAACCGGTACTCCGAAACATCTGTTCGAAAAAAAAAAATATGGACGACAAATCGAATAATAATTGAATATAATTCACGAGTAATTTGGAATGAAAGCGGTGCTTTGAGAATTGTTCGGTGTATTTCGATCTTTGTTTTGATTCTTCAATACCAACTGATCATATTTACTGTATAGTGAGTAAAATTTGTATTTCGAAACGTGTACATCGCAATAAATTTCGCTGTCGCGCATATCTCGCGCCGAGAGCTTCGCGATTTATTTACGTTTTTTATATTATATCCTTCATTCGTCTGATTTTACGAGATTTATTCATTCGCTTGTACCGGACCCCGAGAGCGTTGCACCGATCTGTATTATCACTCGTCACCTTCGTGTACGCGGACCCCCATCGTTCGTAATAATAATAATTAGTATACCCTCTATAATATAGTCGAAAGTCCCGGTGTCGAGCGTTGAGGTCTCTCTGTGTAGAACGGAAAGCCTCAAATCAGTTGCGATCCTCCTTCTCTTCTCTCTTCTTAAAGCCCACAGAGACACGTGTATTAAAAAAAAAAAAAAAAAAAAAAATATCTCTCACGTCAAGGAGAGCTACGAAATTCTTTCGACATTTACTAACAATATTCTGTCGAACATTCGAGAGTAACTAAAAAAATCAACGACCACGAAGCACACGACGAATTGTTTCGTTGTTCCATAATTTATTTATATCAGCGATCGGGAAAAAAAAAACAACAAGAAAGTAACTTCGACCACCGGCGCCGACGGAACACGTTGTCAGTTCGATCGGCTCGTTCAGCCTGTCAAGAAGTCGTCGAGAATATCGTCGATATTGATGCTCTTCCCTCGTCGAGAAACAGCAGCTGCATCACCGTTCACAAGCGTAAAAACAATATATATTCCACGTGAAAATAACTCTCGATTAATCTTGTATCCCCGAACGAACGTGTTCGCGAACTATCAACGCGCATGCACTTTAACGACAACAATACAGTATAAGAAAAAAAAAAGAAGAAAAGAAAAGTGTGAATCACGCACGTTTTTCCAACACGTGTAAATTTTGTATGTATATATATATATTTTTTCAAACGTTCGCACGAAAAAACACCGACAATAAATTCCGACAAAGTAGAAAGATAAAATTTTGAAGCGAAAGATCGGAATAAAACAGCCCCTTGAAATATCCGCGTTTAGAGTACACGCACGCGGTCGACACTGACTCGTAAAGCACGAAAACCCCTTTAGATATAACGACGCGCACACGACGATAGATATACCGCCTCGTGTTGAGAATTAAACAGCGAGAGAACCGAGTGAGAGAGAAATATACAACACAGAAGTAGTCTGAGTCGCTCCGGTTAGTAGCGAAGAGTTACACAGACGATAGTGGTGTAGAGGCGGAGAGCCAGAGTACGGAACGCACTCGCGTTCTCGCCGAGACACACTGCGTTTATACACGTGGTCTCCGGTAGGCGCTATTCGGGGCTTCGGCATTATACATATTTCCGAATAACGTGTAGGAAATAAATTTGTAGGGGGAGAAGAGGCCACGAAGCTATAACACTATTTTTCTAGTATTGACATTCAAATAAAAGAAAGAAAAAAACCCCGTATTTTAAAAATGTGAAATCACGATAATGTTGTTTCGTATAAACGGACGAATCTTTGGAGCTATGGATTCGATCGAATGAGAGTGCGCGTGAATCTAATACGAGCGCATCTGGCGAGTGCATAGAATCCTTCGTCTACGAATACACTTAAAATTGAATGCACGTACGAACATCTGGCTCTCTAATACACGCAAACCCATAGCTATGTATACTTTTAGAGGTTATGCGTGTGTATGCGCGCCCCTCCAAAAGGGCCGAACGATAATTGAGTGTCGTCTGCGCAAGCGTGTGTCAGGGAGAGCTATGTACCGAATGAGTACCTATGCGGTGGTTCCTTGGGGACATGTATATATACACACAGAGCCCGCACTAACGGTAGTATTGGTAAACGCACGTTTCAAACTGCCGTTCATACACGCAAACGTGATTTTCTCATTGGCGCGTTATTCGCTACAAAGGATCAAGGATTTCACGAAGGCATTGCTTATGCGCGTTTCAAAGACGAATCCTGACGTCTATGCGAGAACCACCCCTCGAACAATGGAAGAACCGGCGGCAGCTATATATAGAAATGTATTTCCCCGAAGGAACCGGCCACTAGAGATAGATACAAAGCCGGTGAAAGTAAGATTATGTATATACCGTTAGATGCATAGGATACTGTAACCGGTATAACCGACAGGTTTTCGCTTGTAGAAAAAAAAAACAAAAACGCGCCTGAGTACGTGAATAGACCATTTTTAACTTCAAGAATAATTCGAATTTAATAGCTTTCGTATCTCCATTAGTATATTTTTTCTATGCGATCGAGAAAAAACTAATTATCTCGTTTTTCAATTTTTATATCTATTCGGAATCGAGTTCAGGATATTTGATCGATAATTTGCTAATAAATATAATGTTTATAAATAATTGGCTCGTAACGGCCCGATCGTTCGGATCTTTATGGGACTATCGTAATATATCCTCATTTCCCCGGGTTTATCGTCTCGTATTCCTGTGACCCGAACAATCGGGCCTTTCGAATAATTCGAATATTTTCTTCGGCTTTCTTCGTAATTAATTCGGCAACTCAAATAAAACTCCACTAACCAAACGTTAATCGGCAATATATCGATTAAAAATCGGAAAATGCGTTAGGAATAGAAAAAAAAATTGAGCGCTGAGTGATTTTTTTTATTATTTCGCTCACATGGAGAATATACATTAACGGATATGCCGAAGATTGAGTTAATCTCGAATAATCATAAAGTACGAATTTCAGACTTTTAGCAATTGCTTAAGACTGATGAAAAATTAGGTAATTGCGTCCTCGCAACTTTGACGGCGCTGCTATCCATCAGCGGTTAGTAATATAATTTCTCTAGTAATATATAATTACCGGTCTACCGGACAAATCAAACGCGAGGGCGTCAAAAAGTCGCCGAAATTTTGGACGCCCGTAGGCGTTTCGACAGAGGCAATCGGTATGTAAATTCTACATGATTTATGACCGGTTGTGAGTCACCCAATTCCGGTGGCGGTGAGTTAAAATCGTAACAAAGAAAAGTTAACCCATTCACCGTCTCGCGCGCGTTTGGGATCCGAGATTAGATAATGAACGATCCCCTCCGACGTATACTTCGTACCGTTTCTCGGCCAATGGGTTTTCTCAAGGATTTCATACTCTCGAATGCTTCGATCTACACGCTTATCTTTATTAACTTAATTTCATTTATAATATATGGATTATCGCAGTATTTTTTTTTTTTTTTTTGAGATATAGAAGGTTTCAAGGTTACCGACAAACAAAGTCAGCTGCGTCCGATAAAATGCTAACGTCGTCAGGCGCTTTCGATCTCTGGTTTATTAATTCTCGCTGAAACCACTAAAGACGAGTTCGATCGCCGCTTGAACGTCACCATTCGTGAATTGCAACGCTTGAACATTAACAGCGTCATCGGCGAGTCCGATCTCATGCATCTGCGCGAGTTGTCGCTGAAGATCGGCAAATTGGGGAATCGCCGGTGGCACCAGCGGAGCGGAATTCGGTGGCGTTGGAGCGGATGCGAATGCCTGCTGAATAGCTTGAGTAAACATTTCGGTAGTTATTACACCGGAATTCGAACCGCTGCTTCCCGATGTCGAGGACGACGATGTGGAGAGCGGAAATCCTCGAGCGCCGGCGCGCGACAGAGCGGCGGCCAGTTGGGCAGTCGTTATCGCTGAATTGGAATTGTAACCGGCGAGATTCGGCTGCGCGGAGTCGGAGGACTGCGAAGAATCACCGGCCATCTCCTCGTCGTCACTCATGTTGTCGAGACTATAGGAGTACGCGGTCGATGGGGCGTTCATCGTCGAAGGATTCGCACCGGCGGCGGTACTGCTTCGCGCTTCTTCGTGGACTGCCGCGGCTAGCAACTGCGCCGCTTCCACGAGAACCGGATGCAATTCGGCGATTCTGAAAGAATGATACAAATAAATGATAAAATTGGTAAAATTGATAGTTGTTTACGAATCGAAAGATCGTGTTTTTCGATATAATGATTTTTATATCGATGCTTTACCTTCTCACGGTATCGGGATCCGTGAAATGACCCATCAAGTCGGGATCTTGCAGCATGGCAATCGCTACGGAATCTTCGCTCAAACCGGAAGATGTAGAATATATATTCTCTATAACTTCGGGACGTTTACTCAAACGCTGAAAGCAATTAATTTTTTGGTGATTTTTTTTTTTTTTTCACGAAACAAATAAAAAATTCAGAGTTTGTAGAACAATTGCTTTGAAAATTTTTGTCATAATAATCAGTAATTTTGACAAAATTGATCGACGATTAGTATTCACGGTATATTGACGAAATTTTTTTTTTTTTTCATGGAAAAGTTGCGACAACTTTGGAATGTCGAATCGTTGCGTGAATAATTTTTTCTCAAAATAAAATGGATTAAGTTATTACGTGAAGGGCACTGCGGAAAGCGGCATTCTCATTAAAAGACTTGAAAGTCGTGACCAACTGCAGTATACTGCCCTCGGTGATCGATTTAGCGGGCACCGGTTTCTCAGGTTCTTTCTTCTTGAGTACGTGAACCATGACTCCGCTCTTGAGGCCACAAGATTCCAGTGTCGCCTCATCCTCCAGAATACATCCGCAATACACGAGTTCTGTCGAAATATTGTGAATAATAGGAAAAAAATATAATCCGCCTGTATAAAATTCGTTTGATTGTAGAGAAAAACTTACCGAAAGAATCCTTCGGGAGGTTAACCCTTCCCGCCGTCTCGACTCTGAGCTCTTCGACTTTAGTCTTTAAATTAATATCGCTCAACTTAATTGTTTGCTGAGTTTGCGAATCCAATCGTACCCCCAGCAACAAATCAGAGCCCATTTTCTATTTATTGAAAATTCAAAAAACCCGACGAGACACAATCGGAAAAATTGACGTTTCACTTGGGAGAAAAAATAAATACACAAAGAAGCGGTCGTGTCATGCGCGACGACGTTCACTTCGATGATTCGATTATCGATCCATCGATACTCTCGCGCGCTCCGTTGTTGTTTTTTTATTATGTTTGTTTAGTAGTATAAATATATGTAAAAAAAAAAAAGTCGCGCCCAGCTGACGCGCGCCTACGTGACTAACGAACGATGTTGAATGAATTCACTCCTTCGTTTAGAGTAGATACAAATTCGGCGGAACGAAGTTTTTTTCTTTTTAAGTTAAAGAAAAATGGACTTAATGCGTTGAAGAGTGTATTGTGTTATCAGTGATAATTTTGTGGCGATGCGATTTGGCAATCTCGCTGATGTAATCTGACCGACGTACGCAATCTCGTCTCATATGATTTCGGAGTAAATTTTAAGGTACGAAGTACAGTTAACGCAGTTATAGGTTATACTTTATATTTTTATAATCCTATATATCAGATTTTTTACGAAAAATAATTATTTTTGTCGATAAACATTTTGCTCAATGATAATAAATTATTTACGAAAAAAAAAACAAAATTCGTATAATGGAATAAATTTCTACAGTGTTTCACCAACTTTCTCTGTCATTGTTGCAATTTTAACCTCTTTGTTTATTTATTTTTTTTTTTTTTTCAAAAGTTGTAGACAGTTTTTTTTTTATCGTATTTTAGGGTGATGACAGCTCTGGTTTTTGGCATTGGTATTGGCCTATTTGTTGTATTAATACTGTGGGTAGCAGCGACTCTGGTATTCGCCGTTTCGTTGAGAACAGAAAAAAGAGTCGGAGCTGTAGCTCTTGCCGTAGCTGTTATAGTGACAGTCATCCTTGTCAGTGTACCGCGCAGTTCTGAAGAACCCGTTTCGAGAGAAGATAAGGTATTTTGAACCATAATTTTTTTTTTTTTTTTTTTCCTCAATTTTGCATTTTGCTGACACTAATGACAATTTTTTTTCGCAGCCTTACGATCACATATTCGTCTGGCGACTAATACTGCTGATCCTCCTCTTCGTTTCCTCGATTCTCGCATTTCTGGGATACGTAAAATACGAGTTATTGGAACCAAAGAGACCACAAAGGATAACCGATTGGGTTTACCGACCGTTGGCAGCCGGAAGCGCAATTTTTTAAACAGCAAACAAAAAAAAAATCGTAACTTTTATAAATTTTTTGATAAAATCGAAAATCTTGCAACCGAAAATGTTGAGAAGCTTGAGAAACGTCGTTAAAACTTCGACTCGCGCGATATCGTTGCGCAGTAGAAGTAACAAAAAATTCGAGATAAACGACAATACGGAATTCGTGGACAAAGTAATGAACAGTCGCGTGCCTGTGATCGTTAATTTTCACGCGGAATGGTGCGATCCTTGTAAGATTCTGACGCCGAAACTCGAAGAGTTAATCGGTCCTATGGATGATCTTCATCTGGCTATTGTGGACGTTGAACAAAATCCCGAATTGGTACACACTTTTGAGGTGAAAGCGGTACCGGCAGTTATTGCGGTATCGAACGGTCTTGTCGTTGATAAATTTATCGGATTGGTCGACGCTGGAATGATAGAAAATTTAATACAAAAATTGACGGTCGGTCTATCGACGAATTCCGTGGACAAGAATACTTAAAGACGCCGATGATACGAAATCCGACGATTTGCAATCTCCGCGTGACTCACATTACTCTTAATTAATTGACGAACATTTTCTCTTTTTTTTTATCGATTTTTTTCACTTGAGAATTAACTTAAATTCAAACGAAGAGAACGATCGAAGGAAGCATTTGGCACCGGTGGGACACGTTCATTAATTGTATATATACATGCGAAGTTGAAACAAATAAAAATGTGCGTCGCGTTTCCTATGGTACTATATAGCTCTCTACTACTCTGTATTGTATCGATTTTTACCATTGATATCGCATACTTTTGCCGAGTGTAGCAAAATAATACGAATATCTCATACGGAATGTTTTGTGATTACGGTAGTAAGAGAATAGACGGTACAATTCTGAAAAAAGTAACATGTGTTTTTTTTATTATTATTATTTATCAATTAATATTCATTGCAATAGTAACTTTGTGTTAAACCGTATTATAGATCTTTCATTTGTCTTGTTTTTACTTTTTTTTTTTTTTTTTTTTTTTTTTACTTCGATAGTGCATATTTACTTACTACTGCAATAATATAACATAATTACAAAATGTTTCTATATCTCGCGGTTTTATATTACATATTAAATTACAGCCGAGAACCGCGAGACGCCGAGTTACGACAGTCCGGACTGTGTCTCTCGTATTTCTCGATGTCGCGCGCAAACCGACTTTACATTCACGAACGATAATCCGACAGATAAAAAGAGGGGCTATCGTCTCTCTCTCTCGCTTTCCCACTCATTCTAAAACCTCCGTAAAACTTGTACTTACGATTTAAGTCGCGTCTCGAGTCCTAAAAAATTTATTTCACGTTTCCGTTTTCGCTTATCAAGTTAATCGATATTTTTTACGTTATTTATTGTTTGGTTAACGCATCTTATGTACGCTTTACAATGATTTTTATTTTATTTCTTTTTAATTTTTCTTTTTGCTTTTTTCATTCTCTCGCTGAACTCCGCGAGTACTCCGGAGAGCAGACGCGAGAGTAACGAATGTGCGAAACGGACTCTCTTCGATCAAATATTTCCGAAGAGATACAGATTATGAAATGAAATTATTATTATCGTTTCGAATTCATTTGTCATTCGTAATGTATCCATTCATAAGAACGAACAGGCGCACCGGATAAAACATTAATAGGCCAAAGAAGCGTTTTTGTTATTTTTTTTTTTTTTCCGACAAATATCTGGAATTTTTTTTTTCTCGATCTCGACTGGCGCTTCGTAGTTTGTTCAGAGTTGAACGTATCTATCCGGCCAGCAATTGACAGACTAGCTATGTATTTTGTTTTCCACTTTGTTTTTTTTTCTTTCATTATCAGTCAGGTGTCCCCGTCGATACACCGTGATAAGGCAATGCTGTGACTCGCTGATATCTTGGAGAGATGTCAGTGATCCCCGGGGCCGGGAGAAAAAATAAAACGGTCGTTTCTGCGAAACGTCGCAAAGGAAATTGCACATCCGAACATCTCTTCAAGAAAACAGACGCGTATTTTATATCATCTAAAATAATCTGTAGATATACATTCTGAACTTCCGTAAAGACGATTATTAAAAAAAAAAGATATTAAAATGATAATAATAATTCGGGAACGAAAAACAGCCCTTGATGAATTAATTAATTAATTACATAGAAAAAGTGTCCCCCAATTTCGCGAATTAACTTTCGATAAATTATCTCGTTAAATCGCGAATAATAAAATTCTAGTTTTATTTTTTTTTTTTTCGTCGAACTTTTTGATGCTTCTTTTATTTTAATTTTTTTTCTAAATCATCATATCGCTCGACAAAAGCTTTAACGCTGATTTACTATTTGTCAAACTGTTTTGCCGATTTTCGCCACTTCGGCAAACACAGCGAGTTGGCGCATCGATATGTCCTCACGGCAGAGGGTATTTGTAGGTTTTTTCTTTTTTTTTTTTTTCTCGATTTTCTTTTTCTCTTTCCAAACTCTCCTATCTCCCAGTTCCACGAAAGTTCGTCGGATTTTTAATAGTAAATATATATATATATTTATATTTTTGTTTTTGTTTTGTTATTTCTTACACGTGTACTTTGGCTATCTACAGCTTACCGCTAGTCGCGTAGGTTTTTTCTTTTTTTAAAAACAATTTGTAACAAAATGTAGAAAAACACGAATGACATTATGTACAATTTCATTTACCGCCGTATTCGTTTCGCGAATATACCATCGTCGTTGACTTCGAATTTTTCGTGGGATTAACGTACCGAAGACGACGACGTTCGCGATTATTTCTTATTTACAGATTTATATCTCCCGAAAGGGGGTCTACGGGTTTCCCCTCTTCTGTTACGCGTTTGACTCATATGATACATGATATAGTACAACGATTTGGTATGCGTCGATTGTGAATTAGCGTTTCGTATCTCCAATTTCTGCCCACCGAGACAGTGAGATTCGACGCCACACACTATTTTTTTTTTTTTTTTTTCAATTTCTTGGCAGCTTCAGTGTTATCGCCGATCGTGGATCGCGAATGTGAGAAAATGACTTCGCGAACTAAACTTCAACACCCAAGTCGCGGACTCCTTGTTCAGCGATCGGTACGTACTTGTCGTCGATCTTCACGAGTAAAATAACTTTGTCGACGTGAGAACGACGATTTGGATCGCGATGATTCGGTAACCAGCGATGAACGACGCAGCCTTCCATACCGCGTTCGGGAACCCAATGCTGCCAGCCGGTGCGACCGCCCTGCTGCCTCATCCTCTCATCCGGCCATACGACGTCTATCCTCCTTCCGAGATTTATGGCGTCGTATACTTGATTGGGATCCATAATCTGTTGATTTATCGAATTATCAATAACTATCAATTCATCAATAGGAAATTATAGTCGAAATATTTCTAACGTAAGTGATTTCTCTACTTAATCCGATCGTAATAAAGTTCGTTTAGATTTTTTAAATTATTACGCGCAGAGAAGCGATTAACAATTACACAAGTCGCATCCATTTGAATTATCATTAAAAAAAAAATTGGACACGAAGCAGTTGCTACTGGCGTTGTGCAACTCGTGACTTTCTCATCCCAATTGTTGATGGCGTGAAGTTAGTATTTTGTTGATATGTATCAAAATATGTAGCATTTTGGTGGAAATCTATTCGTGAACTTAATTTAAGTATTGTAATACTTTTTTCGAATTTTTTTGTACTTTTGTTTTTTTTTTTTTATTTTTTGCGGTTTTTTTCTTCTTTTCATTTTTTTTTCACATCGCAGGTAAACTATTAGAAAATATATATGAAAAAATTTGAATTTCAATACCAAACTGACATTTTATATGTACACCCTGCGTATCAAGTTTTGCAATTATTACTAATGACTGTTTAATGACTTATTACAAACAGACAGACGGAGTGGAAAAATTCCAAAATAAAGATACTTTTTCTTAAAAAAAAAACTCTTTGGGTCATGGAAATTGATAAATTGAGTCTCAAATATCATGACAAAAGTGAGAAAACATTTTCTTTTTCATTCTGTGATGTTGAAAACAGTTATTTTGTTCATAAATTTGGCGTTATTTTTTCTCGCGATTACAATACTTTCTCTTTTTCCATACATCGTATGGGATAAGAAAGTAAAAATCTCTTTGGGGTTAATAATCGGTAAAAGACTTTTTTTTTATTCTACTGACCCGAACTCTCTGCGAGATTTCATCCTTCTCGGCTTTCCCGGAAAAACTTGTTTCGCATTTGGATTCTTGTTTAATATCACTGCTGCTGAGAAGCCCCGTGAGGCTCGCGAGAGTCGAACTCGTTGGTTTGCCGACCGACGCCAACGATCCACGATTTCCACCGAGAGAACCAGTGTTGGCGCGTCCCAAGGATCCTCGTCCCGTTGATCCACCTATTTGGCATCCGGAATCCATAGATTGGGATCCCGAAGTGTTATGACCCGATTGGCCGTATCCTGAAAATTACGGAGATTCAAATGAAACATTTTCACTGTTATGCGTTAAATGTTATTTTGAAAAATGGCGTTTCAAAAAAAAATACCGGAATGAACGTTGTAAGTAGTCATAGCATAAACGCCGTCGTTGCCGAACCCTCCGTCGTCCTGTGATCCGGTTCCACCCGACGAGCAGCCCTGTCCGCATCTTCTTCTTATCCTGACGAAAAAAAGTTAATAAAATAAAAAGCGCAATGTATCGAAAGCGTTAATTTTTATCATTTATAATATAAGATATAGTTAACCCCTCGCGTACGGGAGACTTTTTGGCGGCCAAAAATAGAACGCTAACTTCATTTGCTCGTAACAACAATACGCAAAAGCGTAAAATAATTTTTTTTAAACCATCGAAAAAACAACACCTCAACGTTATTTTAGAATTTTTTCAGAATTTTTTTCGCGTTTTTTTATAGTTAAACGAAGCAATTGAAGATAATGATCGGTTGGAAAATTCGGACGTATATTTACGGTCTCCGTTCGCGAGGGGTTAAGATAATCGAGAGATTGTATCGTACTTTCTCCATAATTTAAGAACATTGTGCTTAATAACGTTGAGACTGAGCGGCCCACCGACAATGGAGCACAGCTGTTCGTTAGTTTCCGCGTAACTGGTCGTCAGCGGAGATACGTAAATCGGATAGCCGATCGGTTGATCGCAGGAACTGTTGATTATATTCCGTAACGCTTGTTTCGCGTTCTGTATCGATCCACGTTCGGGATTACGATTTCTCAGATAGACGAGTTCCTGCTGTTGACCCGCCCAGAGGCCTCTCACGCATTCCCGATTCATTTTTATCACCCGAAAGCTCAGAAAACGTTTATTCAACATTATTACTTTGTACTCGTTGATACCGTCGTCGAGAACGTGTCTGCAATGATACAAAAGTAACTATCAACGAGAAAACTAAATGGAAGAAGTCTCTCTCCCCGAGAAAATAATGATTTCGTTACCTAAGAGCCAACAAACTGGGAGCGCCGCTGAGAATCGCGTTTCTCCAAAGGGGATCGGCTTCGTGACTGATAACCAAATGTCTGTCGTGATTGTCAATAGCCTCATAGAGCGCCGACGGTTCTTCATACTGATCCGGACTCATGAAATGATCCTGATGCAGTTTCAGTGCCATCCTAACGCCTTTTGCCACAACGCTTCGCAAAAGATCGACGTCGTGTAATACCCACTCGTCGCGAATCGATGTTATTCGAAAATCGCCTAAAAAATAAAAGAATCTTCGATCGAAGTTGTACGCTTGTATGGTTATCGAGAAGTTTATAGAAAAATCATAAATCTCATACCCTTGAAGAGAGCGTGAAGGCCGTAGAGAAAGAATTCGACGCTCGATACGGTATTGTGCGAAGCAGCGCCGAGTACTCGACGTCCCAATAAACTCAACGCTAAGCACAACGAGACAAGAGCCGAATCTCTCGATCTATCCAGCGTCTGAAACACACAAAAAAGTCATAATAATTTGCCAATAGCGTTAAAACGCTATTATAAAAAAAAAAAAAAAAAAAATTTACCTTATCGGATTTTGCAGCGCAAAATTGTATCCAATCGAGATAGACGTTGCAAAAGCTACTTCTGGTGATTCCGCTCGCGCGAAAGTCAAAATCTTCGTCGATATTCATATTGAAGACGGGATCGAGATCGACAAAATTTCTCGTGGGTTTTAGCGCGTCGGTAATATCGGTATTGTCGAGCCATTGTTTCAGTTTCGTCGATTTAATAGCATAGAAAACAATGCTCTTCACGTAATACGTAACGAGAACTTTACGAAAATCGAAAACCTGAAGCATCGATACGACGGAATTGTCAGATATCGAGTATCCCTCGAGAACGTATTTAGCGCTAGCGACTTCCCAGGCGAGCCATCGTTGTCCAAATGCGGCATTCATGCTGAGAACGTGCGACAAGTGTCCCATTTCGCAGCAGCAACAGTTGTCGTTTTCCTCGATGCTCTCCGATATCGCTTCGACTTCTCGTTGCTGACAATAAGTACCGCGAAATTCGAGACCACGGAGTTGAAAGGTTACGAGTCCATTGCCGAGTTGTACAATGTGAACGAGACAATTGAGATAATCCGAAGCGAGAAGAAAACAATCGCCTTGTTCGACGTTTCCCCAACGTCCGAGTGCCAAATCGCCGTATAGACTGTGTTGCAGCGATCTCGTTAATTGTTCGTAAAATATCGAATTAAGATTGTTATCGTCGGCGCCTAAATTTCTCTCGAGATGAGAGGACATTCGGGTATTCGAGTGATCGACTCTTCGGGTCTTGTAGTCTCTCTCCCAAAATTTAATCGGTCTAACGTAAGAGGAGACGAATATCGCACTGCCGAGAAGAGGGTTGAGCGGTGTACTCAGTATCGCGGATATACTCGCCTGAAGGAAAAGCATTGCCGAGTGTGGCACGGAAAATGGTTGTGCGAAAGCGTGAAAGGCACTTCCCCACGTAACTTGCCACGGCGCGATGTACGTTACGACGAAACGTATCTTCAACAATAATTCGTGTATCTTCGCGAAGGCTATTCCCGTTACGAAATAATCGACTAGAAATGTTTCGCTTAAATCGCGAAAATCCAATTTGAAGAATAGAACGGCAAATACGAGAACGAGATATCGGGAAGACGGATCGGAATAAGCCGAACGTAGTGACTTCAAGCCGCACATTACGATTATAAGAGCGCCGACGCTCTCGCCGAATTTTTCAACGATTTTCGACGAGCATTCGGTCAATGCTCCGAGGAAGACTATCGGATATAGAATGTTTCTCTCGAGAAAGCAAAGGCATACGTAAACTTTTTCAAACCACATTATCTTAACGGGTTCGCGAACTTCGAACTGCGCGTGTTCGTGGCTACGAAGTACCGGCCTTGCGAGGCAAAGCCACGGCAATTGTTTTCTCAACTGCGGCACTATATAGTGCAACAAAAATCCTAAACAGCTCGCTATTCCCCAAAGTACGGGATTCAATTCCGGTTGTAGAGCGGTGAATACCGTCGAGCAGTGTATAGCGAATGCGAGAACTCCGATAACGGCGCAAACGATAACATCGTTTTTCAATCGATCTTTGACCGTTGAACGAAGTTTCTTCGGCAGTGGATCGACGAGTTCCGAGTCCGATATTTGCTCGCCGATTTTTATTTTCGCGTCCTTTTTTCTCGTCGACGTTCTTATCTTCTCCTTCTCTTTCTCCTTTTCCTTCGGTATCGCCGCCGGTGTTTCCTTTCTCGATGTATTCTCGATTACTTTAGCTTCCATCTTCTCGAGATACTCGATTTCCGGTGGCCAAAGATTCGTCTTAACGATGTCCCATATTACGCTTGGATCCGACGACGAACGGCTCAGATGATACGATATCGCAACTAGCAAACCGGCGAATATCGAGAATAATATGTGTTGCGATGATTTTGGTTCTGTTATCGCGCCGTAAGCGAAACCGTAAAGTATCAAAACGGTTACGACGCTACGGCACAAACAGTATATCGACGATACGAGACTCGTCGTCGCGTTACCGCCGAACAGATGAATATCCAAATGTTCGCAAAGATACATGAGAAACGTATTTATCTGCGGGAACAGACCGAGAGAAAATATTAAAGGAAATGCTAATAAAAATATCAACAGTACGTTACGAATTTGCATTATAACGTCGTAATCGGCAACGCGAAAGCCGTAAACACGAAATTCCGTTGGTTTGAAGTTCTTCAGCGCTTCGTTGAATATGAGAATCAAACCGGTGCATATTATGTAATAGACCGGTCGTGAAAATACGATAATACGATTAAATCCGTGAGTCGGCGATGCGGCGTCGGGTTGAACGGATTTCAGCAACGAGTATTGACATCCGGCGGTAACGAAGCAGAATATAAAAGCGAATATATCGCGATAGAATCCTTGCTGAAGGAGAAGAAGACCCAATCCAGCTACGGAAACGGCGAGAAGAGTCGATATTATCGTCTCGATTATCGTTAAATTTCGATCGAGAAGCGCCAACAATGATAATCTGTCGAATCGCACTTTAACGTGTGGCAATCTTCCGATTTTCCATTTGTAATAGTGTCTCGTTGTTTTCGGTTTCGCGTCGTTCGGACCGTCGAGTCCGTCGATGAAACGATTCCACGATAGATTAGTATTTATGTCGGCATCCCGATGACTCGGCATCGGCAGAACGGGAAGTTGATTGTGATTGTCCGCCGATGAATATGGATTTAGATTGAAACTACCGAGAAGCGTTTGCCAACTCGGATGTCTGTCGAGTAGCATACGAAAAAATGGATCTCTCATTAGACTGTCGCGGGCGCATTGACTCGAATTAGCGACGTTCGCTGTTACGAGATTCGACGGTAGAGAATTTTGGGTTTTCGTTTGATTACTTGCGGGACTCGAGAGTACCGGTGGTGTGTCTATTATAACGGTGAGTCCGGCAGAGTTTAGAGATATACTGCTGGAGCTATTGCTCAGAGAATCCGTAGCTTCCCAGTTTCCCTCGCCGTAGTGACGATTCTGATTCAGCTGCTGACGAAGAAGAATATTTAAATGTTTTTCACTCATTCCCGATGGTATTTGAGCGGATGTCGCGATTCCTGGTCCATTCTCGTCGAAAATATAGGTCAACCAGCGACCGTTATCGTCGCGAAAACAGTGGACGGCACCTTCGGTTGTGTCGTTGTGATTCGTTGCCAGATGACATTCGCCGTTCGATATCGAACCGGAGAGAGCCGCGAGCGGCACGAGACTTTCCTCTCGCGAGCCGTTTCTACCACCGCGATGCCCTCTCCCTTGATGTTTCAGCCTTCCAGCTACGGGAAGAGTACATCTCGGTGCTCCGACTCTACCGCGACAAACTCTCACTTCCGGCGCGAGAGCCGAAGGATGTCGACTCACCCAACTCGGAAGATCCGATGGAATTTGCGAACTCTCGGGATCTCTACTTGTTTTTAACAAAGCCGCGAGTAAAGGAGGCGCCGGATTCGACAACAAAGTACTGAGTTCGTTATTCGAACCTCCCGTCTGCTCGAACTTCGTGCCGTCCCTTCGCTCCCGTTCTCTTCTTCCTTCCAACGTTCGTTTGGGTTTCGTTCGAACCGGAGGCTCAACCACATTGGTACTCGTCTCACCGACTTCGTCGACTGCCGCAGACTCCGCGCTAACTTTCGGACGATTCTGCTTCGGTATCGCTCCTTGAAGACGCTTGCTGTCCACTTCGGTCGACGCCTGTGGCAATAGCTTCTTCTTCACTTCGTTATCGATACTCAACGTCGTCGTACTCGACGAACCCGAATCCGGCTCTTTCGCGTAGAGATCTGAAATTCAAGGAAGCAACGGTTTCGTTGAAATTGGAACTAATCACGAGCAGAGTTCGACAGCTACCGTTATACGTTTTCTTGCTGCGATTATATTCACTCTTTCGTTGACTCAAAAATCCTCTTTTCTTTCGTAATAAAAGATTGTAAAAAAAAAAACAATTATTTTGAGCGACCGATGGAAAATAAATGGTATTCAATCGTATTTAGGGATACATAAACGAAACGATAGCTAACGATCACTGTTTACTCGTAATATCAACGACGACGATCGTGGAGAGGGTGGAAAACATCGATTTTTGGACATATGGGACATTAACGCCTCTATTCTAATCGAGGTATTTGCCTAATTTTTTTTTTTTCTCGAATTACACATCGAGTTTTAACTATGAAAAAAATTAAAAATAAGAGAATTCGAGCTATAGATTCGATTAATTACGACTTACAATCAGTACTAGCGGTTTGCAGACTCTCCGACGTGTCCGTATCGTCTGAACGAGTGAAAGTCCAAAAAACTGGCAGCACAAAGTCGAGATATAATGTAGAGAGAAGGAGATCCGTGTTTACTCGAGATACGATTGAAACGAAAAACTAAAGAGCCGTCGGACGAAACTCGCGATTTCGATATTCTTTGGTCGCGAATCCGGGGGTTGTTTTTTTTTTTTTTTTTTTTTTTTCGAATCTATGCTACAATTTTTCTTTTTTACGGATGGAGCGTAAGGTATTCGCTTACTTTTGCTCGCCCACGGCTCGACGCCGCACTCGCCATTCTCAATACCGACGATACTTCCAGAGTTCAGAGGATCTTCCAAATTTTTACTCTTCTCCTCCGGTCTTTCTTTTCGTCTCTCACCGTCGGAGAGCTCCCGACTGCTTTGACTCGCATTGCTGAATCTTCGCTTGAACGTTGGCTTTTGTTCTTCGAGAAGAGCGTCACGCGAATTCGCTGAATCGTCGTCGATCGCCGCTTCTCCATTGAATCTGCAATAATACGCGAATATTTATTTTCATACTTTCTTTTTCATTCGTCTATTTTGTGAATATTGAATTATTGAAATACTTGGATCACCTAGTAAATCTATCGTCGAATCCACCTGTACTGAGGCTCCTGTCGCGATTGGAACAAGAATACGCCTCATCGATCCTCTTCCCCGCTAGTAATGGACTATAAGAATCGCGAAGGCTGTAGCCAGCGGAAGTCTCGTTTACAAACTGTTCGTCGCTCTGTTCGGCAATCGGATGAACGATTTCCGAGCCGTAACTGAGATACGGCAACATCTGTAGCTGATTTCTTCTCAATGTATTTTGCGGCAAACCTTTCTTCGTATTTATCGTCTCCAGACTTTGTGGATGAAGTGGTAAATTATTGTCATCCGAAGCGTTTGCATTTTTACTCGTTGCGCCTATCGTCTCGAGACTCTGCGGATGGACCAGTTGCTGGTGCAACTTTTTCGCGATAACCTAAAGACAAAAAAAAAACCAAACAAAGAACGGAACAATAAAAATTTATTTTTATGTTTGTTAATTAAATACGAATGGAAAGAAAAATTCTCAAACATTGAGCATTGCACACACCTCTAAAGATTGTGGATGCGATGGCATTTTATTTTTATCAACGTCCTTTTTCTTTGAAATGATTTCCAAACTCTGCGGATGATCGGCGGTGAGATGGGTCTCCATGGGTATGGAATTCGAATTGAGACGTCGGACGCTTTGATTGGATTTCCAGTACGGATAATCCTCACCGTGTTGTTCCAACTCCAGCGAACTCGTTTGTTTTATTCTACTCTCGGACCCTGTTTTTCCGAGTGTACCGGGAGTCGCGACTCTCGAATGTCGACTCTGCGAATCCTCGGACGCGTGTCGGCAAAGCTTTCGCGGTCCCGGACGTTCCTCTTTCGCTATCACCACGCATTTCGATCCCTTCAGCCGCATAGCTACCCACAACATTACTAAGTTTGTTTATTTTGTACTTTTTTTATTTTGGTTTTTTCATGGGCACTTTATACGATTAACGATAAATAAGAGTACATTATGCGGATAAAAGATTACCGTTAACTTTGCTCCGAAAGCGCGCATGGCGATCCTGTGCCGTATCCTGCGTCATATCCGTCGTTAGCATATTTTTTATACTCTCGACGGTCGGTTTACCGAGTTCCTCCGACGCCGTCGCGTCCTCCGAACTCTCTGAACTATTTTTCCTGTGTATTTCGACCTTAAGATCTATCGTAGAGTTCGGCTTCTCCCGATTGTAGTCCGACGTTATACTGTCCGCGTCAGCATTTTGAACGTTTGGTTCGATGTATGAATTTCTCGAGGAACATTCTACGGGCGGTGTATCTGTTTTTCCTGCAATATAAATCGAACCATGAATCATATTTCGGTGGCGATAAACGGATTTATACGCTTTAATTTTCGATGTATTTCGTTCAATTAAAAATTCGATCTTTGTTTACATTTCTTATCTCTATATGCCATTATGGTGTTATGCAAGAAAAACATATTGCATATGCGTAATTAAAAAAAAATTGTCGTGAAATTGTATCGTAAATTGAACTTAATTATCATAAAATTTGAAAAAAAAAAAAAAAAAAAACAAATTGCATTCAATTTTAGCTAATCGTAAAAAAATGAATAAAAAAAATAATTAAAAAATTTGAATTTTGTCATCTTGCACACAGTATTGCGGTGACAGTTTTTATGATCCTACAAACCTTAAAAAATAATATTGGATGACCGGCGGTTTTTTTTTTTTTTTCGCTTACCATTCAGTACTTGTAATTCGATACCAAGATCCGTGGGATCTTGTGACTGTTCGCCGCGTTTGCTACGCGCGGCACGACGCTTTTCGCTCTCTAACTTCTGTTGGCTTACGCTGGGTCCTGGTTCTTCCAGGCACTCCGACGTGTCGTAAACGCAGTGCAGAGCATGATTGACACATTTTATTGTGCCAAATAGTGTCACTATAGATGCGCAATACGCCAGCCAGACGTAGAGAGTCGGTGGAAAAAACTGGAAGAAACATTTTTATTTTGTTCACCAAAGCAGAATACATATTTCGGTGCATATTAGTTAGTGGAATGAATATTTTTTTAACCAGAGGCATTCCACTACTTTGTTTACATTTACAGCGGGGAGAGTCAGTTTTTTAATGGCAGCAATGCGGTCAAATCGCGTAACGAAACTCTGGTAAATAAATATCGTAATTTTAGAGAATTAATAAACATATTTTATCGTCAATGTTATCGTTTTATTTTTCTTTTGTAATCGTGGCAGCAACGATATTTATTACGACGAAACGGTTATACGAGGAAAAAAAAAAAGAAAAAACGATCGTATTGACAACTTACCAGATAAATCGTGAAGGGTAGACATAGTAAAAATAGCCAAACGTAGAGATGAAAAGTATTGGAAAAAACGTCAAGTCGAGGATCGTAAAACCAGCCTCCTGTCAAGCTCGCCCAGACGCCTTGTCTGAGGATTTCCAACGATTGCGAACCCATGCCAGAGACCGTGATACTCCCTCACCATCTTCCCATTACTCGTTTTCTTCTTACTCGATTTCACGCGTTACTCCGGCACACACTTTGTCGCGTTAAATAGACGCACGAGCCCGGGAGACAGAGCATCGTCCTCTTTTATCTTCTCGAGGTTTTTTTTCTTTTTTTTTTTATAATCAATGGGGATCTCTCTCACGTCGCGCACACACAACTAAACTCCAGCTCTCCCCGCAGCCATATGAAGACCACTCAGATGTTCGCGGTCATGGATACACATGATGCGAAACCTTTATCGAAAGAACGGCTGTCCCCCCAGTCATCCGAGTGTATATATGTTTAACTTTCGCTATCCTGACGTTACATGGATTTCAAGCTTGTATTTGTGGAGACGTTAAATAACCGTCATTTATTCACCAATCCGTGGTTCGCTTTTATTCATTATTTTCTCAACAATCGCGTCACCTTTTTTGTTAGAATACTGAACATTCGTTACTTAATCGATTCTTGGATCACGAAAAAATTCATGATTTTCCTCATCACTTTTCGCGACACTATACTATCTACCGATGAAGGTAATTTTTTGTCAGCTGCATGAATTGACAACTCAGGGCCGTACATTGGTCGCGATCGTCGCGTGTTTGCTGAGTATAAAAAAACAAAAAATTACAAACTAAACATTTCGTTATTGATAATGAAATTAATTTGCGTGAAAAGTTGACAGTCGTTAAGAAAAATCTTGAGAAATGGCTTTCCGGCAATTGTTCAGAGTATCGTTCAGAAAAGCGCGTCCAGTGATGGTAATTCAGTGAAATGTTTTTATTCCCAGATTACGTCAATCCTAACCTCTTCGTTCTATAACAATCAACAAAAACAATTTGTCATTGTATATCGGTACGTTATTATTTTTCCGTAGTACGCGACAGCTTCGATGTTTGTAAGTTGTGCGGAGATTAATAATAAGCCGAATCCGGAGCACAGAGTCCAATGGGAACCGGCGGACTTTACAAAATTAACTTACGACTATATGATTAAACAATCGACGGTAGAAATCGTCAACAGCGTGACACAGTCGTTAACAGTTACATATACAGCGATAGAAACTACGAGTAAAGAATATAGGTATAGCGGAAAACACGCGATGTATTTTTCATTACTTTTAGGCAATTTATCGTAATTATTCAAGATGCAAAAATTTCAAATACCGTAATTTTATGGTTACAGACGTTCTTTGTCACAATTGATGAGTCTTATCAAAGAAACTTTAATGTACAAAGTCAGCGATGATCACTGGGATCTTATAGTGGAAGTCAGAGCCGAAGTACAAAGAAAAAAACAAATGGTGACAGTGAGTTTTCCCAACTAAATCCAGTAGTCCGTCAATAAAATTTTCGATTTATCAAACGAAAATTGCAATAAAAAAATATCATTTATTAATATTCATTCGGAAATGTAGAATGCAGTCGGCTAATTTCAGCAATTAATCGGCTACATGGATTATGTCAACAAAATGGCGATAGCCGCAACAGAAGCGAGTTATATGGCCGGTTTGGATAATTTGTCCACAACATTGGCGCAAAGAATGGATGACGCGTTGAATAAAATGGAACGAGAAATCGCTCACAATCTTCAACTAGAAAAGGAATACATTTATCTTCAGGAAGAATGCGCAAAAACAAGTAAAAATCTTTTTATCCCTAAAAAATTACGTTGTCAAGTATGAAGCGAGTAGCCGTTGTGTTCATAAATAACGTTTTGTTTATTAATTTTATTTCAGCCGTTACAGATGAAGATTCGCATGTTACTGTAGAAACAATTCTTGTAGACTAGAAATACGCGTTTTTAATTTGTTTTTTTAAATAAACAACTGAATAGTCTTTATTGCGTTATCATTTATTACGAATCCATTAAAAACGGTCATTCACTGTGCGAAGAGCATCTTTTTTTTCGTGTTGGCGGTTCCTCGTCAAACCAGGCGTCAAGATGAATGGAAATTATGTGACGTCCGGGTACCATGACGAGTCCCAAAGCTCTCGCCTCTGTGTGCTCCTCGGATAAATATTCGGAACACGAGCCGAGAATAACATTGGCGTCTCGATCGGTGCACAAAAATGCACCCGTCAATACGCGGCCGTCCGTCATCTTAATTCTCAGATGTCGGTTCAACCAGCCGCGTAATTTTTGCTTGGATAAGGATTCCTCCGTTCCTGCCGACTGCGAAACATTTCACAATTGTAAATATAACCTTCGACGCGATTTTATTAACGAGGAAAAAGAATGAAAAGCAAAATCACTTGATTGTTATTTGGCACCTCTCCGTTCCCGTGAACGCACTCGTTGTTCTCGGTCACCGCGGCTGCGTCTTTCATTATTATTTCCTTAAGCCCCCTATAAGTTTTATCATTAACGAAAAAAAAAATGCCTTTTCAGCGAAAAATTCGCATTGTTTTATTTTTTTTTTGATAAAGCTGTTTGGATTTTCGCGTGTTCACGTGACAAATTTCGTTCGATTTTGCGGCCAACTTCACGCGGGTTACGGCGGAGTTAATGCGCTTCACTTTTTCGCCGCGTAGGCCGTGGTGGCGCATCTTCAAGGGCTTGTGTAGTGACGGCTTTACTTCTGCCGCATCCTCATCGCGATTACATGACTTCCGTCGCTCTGGACTTCACGATACCGTCGACCAACCAGCAATGTTTCGTGCTGAGTACCAATTAGAGGATAGATTTTTTGTATACTCAAGGAAAAAAATCTTAGACCTTAAAAAAAACCCAATTTCAATGAATTTTCAAACTTTGGAAAAGTACCCTTCAGAAAAACCTCAATATTTTTGTTTTCCGATCGAGTAACAATAAAATAGAGGTTCCTATTGTATTGTACGAAAAAAAAAAAAACATAAGATAGGGCCTTCAGCGAAATCGCAGAATCGCTATGTAGCCTAATAATTCCAACGAGACTGGTTAGTCTAAGAATACTATCAAGACATTCACAAACACGATGTAAGTGAAAAAATTCCGTTACGCGAAAAAAAGCACCAATCTTCAATATAGCATCTCGCGAAACTAGAAAATGGTGCGCTCCTCAAATCGATTAAGCGGCCTGCTGAAAATTCCCATATGGGTTTGTACATAGGATTACATGGGAATGCATGGGAATGTATGGGAAAGTATAGGACCCTTCGTAGGATCCTATGTGGGACGGTATAGGAAGAAACTTTGTGGACGGGTACTTATATAGGATCCCATGAGGGATTATACGGGGAGAAATATCCTACATGGTGACCCATACAGGAATCGATGTGGGACCACATAAGAAGATACCTTCTCTGCGCGAACCTACAAGGGAACCCACGTGGGATAACATGGGAAAATGTTTCATGATTGATACATTTAATACAAAAGAGAACCCATACGAGTTCTTATGCAGGAACCACATATCCTTCCCGTTAGAAAATTCCTATATGGGATCTCTCATAAGATCCCATGTGGTATCCTATATGGGATTTCAAGTGGACTATCGTACCGGGAACCCGTGCAAGTTTCCATGTAGGATGGTATATCCTCCCTACTGAACATTCCTACATAGAATCCCATGTGGTATCCTATATGGCATTTTAAGTGGGAAACCATGCAGGTTCCCATGCGATTTTCGGACAGGGACCCCGTGTACGTTCCTATGCAGGACCGTATATCTTCCCAATTGAACATTTCTATATGTGATCCCACATAAAATTCCATGTGGTATCCTATATGGGATTTCAAGGCGGAAAAAAATTATTATATATAATCATATATGCCTACACATGGTCATATATATTCATATCAGAGCTGGGCAAAAGCTACAAGTACCTACATGGTATACGTAAGTACAGCAACCGAAAACGTCAGGCGAATACATAATATGCTAGGACTAGAGCTCCCCACGAATATCGTACATACCAACCAGCCCATGTAATGAAGTACTTGCGTGTACCATGTAGGAACTTGTAGCTTTTGCCCAACTCTGACTCATATATCTTTATCAATGTTCTTATATCTCGAAAATACGGGAAGCAATTCATAAGTCCCCGAATTGATATAAATCATAATAACATGTTAGGTAGTCGTTAGTAGTTAGGTAATAGTTAGTGATCATAGAAGTCAAGCAACTTTGGCGGCGGCCACTACTAGGATGGGTGGGTGACCGGTATAAGTATGGTTGAAATTAGGTGGAAATTAGGTCGAATATGATTTTTTCTTTTTCTTTATTGAATCGGATAGCTTGGAATAATAGAATAAGGGTGTACAGGTTCACGGAATTGTTATTTAATTAATTGAATTGACAAAGCGGATTCGTCTGTGATGGTTATATGTAAGAACCCGTACAGGTTCCCATGGGATTTTCGTACAAGGAACCCATGTGGGTTCCTATAAACTCCTGTGGGAACCTTTGTGTACATAGGTAGGAACCTGTACGGATTCCTACATGAAATCCCATATAGGATACGACAT
The DNA here is from genome assembly GCA_963971235.1 of Cryptus armator. Classification (NCBI taxonomy): domain Eukaryota; kingdom Metazoa; phylum Arthropoda; class Insecta; order Hymenoptera; family Ichneumonidae; genus Cryptus; species Cryptus armator. Next base: position 7,003,308 of record OZ020235.1, read on the forward strand.
GGGATTTTATGTGAGATCCCATGTGGGAATTTTCAGCAGGGGCTTGCGGTCATCTATGCAGAATTTCAAAATCCCGAACGCTCGCAACACCTGACATATTAAAATGACAATCTATGATGCTTTTACCCAAAGTCCGATCTGTCGAGGGTTTACAATACCAATAGTGTTGTTATTTTGCTGAAAGAGTTGAAAACTCATTATTCCGATCGATCGTATGCCCAATGGGTCAATATCCCGGATTTGTCAAATTAACGAAAAATCATTCAAGCGATGGTTCATTTTCCCGAAATCGGTTTTTTACCAACCGTCGTAATGACCAACATACACAACAGCTGATAAATACAATATATTCCAACAGCTGATAAATTAGAGTTCTTATATCGAACATATAGTTGCCTCTCCGCTCTCCGTAAGCCAAAGAATCTCCAACGCGTTAAGACAACTGTTAATTTACTGACGATTCGTTATCCGTGACTTCTCATTCGGCGTCATTCGGCTTCTCTAGGTTCAGCTAGAACTCTACTGAACAGTCGTAATAATTTCTAAAATGATACGATACATGTAAGGTACATCCCGTTGTCAGAACGAGCCGTACATGATCTCGTGAAGCAACAATAGTTTTAATTGAAGCACTCTGACTTATCAACGGCCTTAGTAGCGTATGTCGGTAACAACGAGTTCTGCGATAGTAAAAAGTCGATTTCGGGAATGTGAATCGTCGGTTCAACGGTTCTCGAGAGAACGGTGCATTCGGAATACTGATACAGTCGGAATTATGACAAATCGGCGAAGTAATATTTCGTGAACTCCATCCACTCGTAGAAATGAATTATCGCACTTCTAATTTTTCGTCCGATTAATCTTCGAGGAAAAGATCCATCGGCACTTTTCAAGATTTCGGGGGGTTGGGAACGTTCGGGATTTCAAGATTCTGCATAAGTGATGACACGCCGATCAAGTCGCTGTCTGTAAGCTGCAGAGTCGAAGACTCCACTGGAGCCGAATTGTCGATCGGTATTTTATCTCTTATCGCTTATCGTTGCGAAACACTAGAAAGGTGCTATGTTCAAAACGATAACAAAGCTGGATGAGCGCTTATTAATTCAGATGTGAACAATTATTCACGAAATATAGTACAGTTAATCATCCGTAAATCAAAGAAACGGAGTGTGTATAGTTTTTTGACTTCGGAAGTTCAAAAGATAAACCAATATGTGTTGATTAGCATGAATGTCTGCGCAACTGTTTGTTAAACACATTTTACACATCACGTTTACTCCAAGTACTTGCTTTTAGGACGATTACAAATCAAACGGTTGAGTTAATCTTATTTTTCGTATGTCGAGTAATATATTTATTAATCTTTGCATCCGACGTAGTAAACCCTATGACTCCTGAAAGCTTATCCTTTAACTCGAGAATTTTTATTCGTTTATACAAGAAGGGAAGGTTAGGCTGCATGTAGATGGTGAGAGCAATGCAATCGAAAAAAAATGCAAATTATTGTCCACAAATACATTTAAAAAAAAAATATATATATATATCTAAGAGAGGGTTAGAACTCCACTATCGATGCGAATTTCCGATAGGAGAGACGAGATACGCGAAGGAATTGGTAAATGCGTCAAATTACCGAAGCGTTTCGCTTCATTTCAAAGATATACGTGATTAAACGCGAGTCCTATTATCCGCGGAAACCGACAGAAAGTAAAAAACCGCTTCGACTGTGCACGTCGGAAAATTATATCTCGCGTGAAACGCATACTCGTGAAGGTTCTCTATACTTTCTCACCCGAAGGTTTCCTACTAAAAGGGCCCGTATAAACGGAGGTTATGGCTTCAATATGCAGTAAAACCTGGGGATAGCTTATAGCCATAGCGCAGCACGTAGGTAGCTGGAACGGAGCTCTATACCTACCTCTCGCGACCGCTCTTCCCTATCCCATTTTAGCAGAACGTATAACGGTGTGGTGACTCGAAGCCTGTAAACTCATACCAACACAGTCGAGCAGCAACTATCGTTCCGCGATCGGTGTCTCTCGACTCGAATTCCTTCCGGTGGTCGCCTCAACTCCGATCGATAAGTAAACGGAATAAATCGAAAAAAAAACTTAAATAAATTAATTGACACTGCCAGAAATATCTCGCAATGTCCATGCGAATTCGGAGCTATGGAGGGGGAAAAAAACACGGACAATCGAGTGAGAGAAAGCAGGGAATCCGCGATAATACGCGTGGCAGAATTTCTCGCGTGTAATGCATACGTTACGCTATAATTGAAGATTACATTAGAATTTTCACTACCGCGTATAATTCCGGCGAACTCTTGTTGAATATAAAGACTGACTTCTTTATCGCGGAAATTACAGACTAACGCCGAACGTATCACACGGTTAATTTTTTTTCGTTCTATGATGACGATACTGGAAAAACATACGTACCAACGTCATGAATATCCGTTAAGATGTTGATTAATAAAGTTATTTTATTGTTATATATTTATTGGAGGTTATAAACAAAAGTAGATATATATCGTAAAAATATTAAAAGTAACGTAATAAACTTGTGGTGTATTTATTATCGACTGCGCATGACCGCGTAATAATTGATGACATTCGGCAATTCGATCGAATCTGTTTATCTCCGGCATTCCCAAGGCACGACATATGTATGAGGTAAGTGCACTAATACGCGAAGGTAGAGACTTATCAGAGAGAGAGTCGGGGCTCGCTGGATGCCTGCCTTTCTATCCTGCCGAGTCTAGCGGACAGAAGTTACCGGTCGGAATTCCTAAGACTATAAGGCGCGTGATCATCGGGTACTATATTCCGCGTGCGAGGCGAGGGGAGGAATGGGATATCACCGAGGCCGCCGCTAGGTGTTCCCTGTTACAGGCTCTTGTTTGCGCACGATGTAACGTGTCGATTTTCTAAGACGGTCAGAACCGTCAGAGCTCTCTCCCTTGGTCGGCGGAGCGGATGAATAACGATGTAGCCATGTGTGTGTGCGCGAGTGTGTGGATCGAGCGGGTTTAGTGATTTGCGCGCGCGACCGAAGTAAATCGTTGAACGCGCTACGTCGAGTGCAAACACTCGTGTATGCGTGAGGTTGCTCGCCTTGCACGACCTCACCGCCCCACCGCGTGTACTATCGACTGGTATGTAAACGCCCGAAGGATATATGAGAGACTAGTTTGTTTTTTTTTTATTATATGGAGGTGAGTAGAAAAACAAATTGAGCAGACGACACCGCGAGACGCGATACGACAACTGATTCATTCTTTCCGAGGCCACCGAACGGTTAAACATATCAATTTATCAATTTATTCAAAAGAAAAGGCATAAGGTCCATTGCTGACTCAACGATAAGGCAATTCTCGAAAGATCGAAGACTCATCGATGGTCCTGATGAGGCATTGTCGTCAAAGTCATAAATTCCTTCGCGGAATTATAATTGTTCCGTAAAAAATGTATGAATGCAACAATGCACTCGGATTGAAATTAGGTACGCGGTGTTATAGTTACTTACATTTCCGTGCAGTAAATACGTTGTACCTAAAAACACGGGTTAGGGTTTCGATTTTCAATACCCCAAAAAACATATATAGTAACCCAATGAATTATGCAGATTCGCGCGACAGAGAGGTTATATTCTTACGAGTGATTTTTCCCGCGCGTGCCTCAGCAGTCGGGAAACCGGAGAAAATTGGCTTTCTGGAAAAATATGGCGGAAACCCTCTCATTTCGACTCGTGTCAATGATTATTATATTATTATTATACGAGCAACGAATCAACAAACAACCAGTCTATGAGCGCCCGTTTCGCGATTATTTCCGATGTATTTTTTATACCGCTAATGAAAATCCGACTTTGACTCGAAAGTATATTACTTTTTCCGATTAAGTAATATCGACTTGGCCGCCCGGTAAACAAGACAACAGAAAAGTCATCCCGATAGAAAAATGAAAACAGGTTCCGAGAAATTGCGAGCGATTTTTTTCCAAGCTTTCGGGAGACTCATGAGTTCCTAGGATCGTTGCTTTCGTATTTTCTAGAATTTTCTCGCGTCTCTTTCAGTCTCTCATCGTTTTTCAGCTTTTGTTTTTTATTTGATGTTTCCTTCATCGATCCAACAACTGGAGAGAAGGGAACGAAAACATAACCTTTGCTCTTCATGTTTTCCTGATATCGTATGGAGCTTTCGTTCTCCTCCAACGTATATCGCAATAGCGATACGACGAGTCGAGAGACGTCGAGTTTTCAGGGTAAAGGAAAAATAAATGACGATCGATGCATCGCACGATTGATTCTATAATAGTCAATCCCTACAATTGCTAACCTACACTCCATTTTATTGCAACTGATTTCGTCTGAATAATGTGACAAAGTTTCAATGTGTATAAAAAAAATGCATTGCGAAAGTACGAACGATATCCGGAATCTTGAGAACCAAAGGGTGGATGTCGCGGGAAGAGAAAATCTCCGTGGAGACGGAAAAAAAATGACAATAATTCCGACAATTTTCTTCATGTTTCCCTATTCGGATGTAGCGCGTATCTGTACCCACTGAGAGACAATTCTTATGTTTCACTCTAAGTCCCGACGAATCCCGTACGCAACACCCCCGAAATTTCTGTCCGGACGTTTTAGAATCTCATAACGATCATAGCGAACCGTAAGTAAGTGATAACAATAACTTGCCGAAGAAACCAAATCAAACGATGTCATCGTAAAATCGAATAGATCGATTATCGCAACAGCGCGAAGATAAATAAGCTAAAGAGGAAAATATGGCTTGCGGTGAACGTGGATAACGATTTTTCGTCGGTTTTCTCGAAGAAACAACGAGGGTTTTGGAATATTTTAACTCCTCATAGGAATGGCGACCTACCGGCTCACGGGGGTGTAAGTTATCTCCGTTCCTCTGCCCTCATCTGTTCGTCTATTTCGCGTCTTTTCCCCGATCTTTTGAAAAGCGTAACACTTGCTGTGCCTATAGCCAAAATTCAGGTAGAAATTTTGGTTACCTGTCGTTACCTGGAATCTCGGAAGATACCATACCTGGCAGAGGTCCCGTATTCCAATGAGAAAAACTCCGATTTGCCCGAAAATCAGGGACTTTCGTATCGGGAAGACAGCACGCGAAAGCGAGTAGCCACGCGAAATTTACCCTCTTGGGGTGTAATACCCGCCCCCGCGTGTTCGCTTCCTTCACCCCTGGGACGATAGCGTGGGTGGTAGCGCAACCCGAGTCCCGGGAATTCCTCGGGAGAGGCCGGTCCTCGTTTACCGATAGAAGTAGTTCTCCGTGTAGCCTCGACGTGGCTAGGATATGCGCGCCCTGTTAACAGGAGTACACAACCCGAAGAGGTCTATTCTTTCGGATTCCGGGTTCGAACCTCGCGTGACATGGCTTGGCGCACCCTATGGGAATATGCCGGTTAAGATGGGACTCTGTGAGGACTTTTCGCCGTCCGCTCGATCTTTATGTTCCGCTCCGTTGTACGTACGATATGCGTTACGCGCACTTTTTCGCTCGATATACGTCATTCTTGTCACCATATGAAAACATTTCGTCAAAAATTTATATGAAAAGACGTTCAATAGTTTTGAGTTTCTCCGCGGGGCCTCCTGAGCTCTGATTATATAAAATCCTCTCAAAGCTTACGCGCGGAACCTAAAAATTCAAAGTTTCAATAGAGACGCAACTTTTTTTAAAACACTTTTTCGCAAAGGATGAAAATGGAAAAAAAAAAATAAAAAAAAATAGACTCGCGGTAAATGGTTTATTTAGCGAAGGAATAGCTTAATCGTCTTGTGCATTCGAGAATATCACAGCGTACGGAGAAAAGGAACGGGCGGCAATGGAACAGGAGTTCAGATGAGAGAGAGGTGCGCTACGGAAGCGGAAGTAACGCGCAGACTCCGTGCCGAAACGACTGATGTGTCGATTTAGACTCGTAATCCCAAACTTATAACTCCGCGATACTGTATATCACTAAGTAACGCTTGCGAATTTGCCGCATTACGATTATAGTTTTAATTGTTATTATTATTATTATTATGGTTTATTGTTCTTATCGCGGCAGTGCTATTGGTTGCAGTAATACGCGCGGTACAAAGAACCAACTTGCGATGTAAAAGGTTTTATCAAAAAATTGAGTTGAAAAGCTCTACAGATACACGGCAGAGGGTTCTTGTTGACTCGCGTATAACACCGACGATAATGTGAATATGAGGGTTGATAGCGGGGGAAATGCGGACGCGTATATACAGAACCGAATGAAAGCATTCTGTGGGCGGCTAGCGACGCTGATTCGGAATGGCAAGCGTATACGCGGGTCTCTGGAGGATCGAAGAACCATCAACACGATAGGGCAAACCCTCCATGAAATGAACACGTAAGGGACACGTTGAATTACGCGAATCACGTGATTTTTCTCGAAAAACTATTTTTCAATATGGCGCCGCATTTTGTTTTTTAATCAACATATTTCCTCGATAACGTCTTCATTAACGTTTTTTACTTTAAACGAAACGTAGCGAACCGGGTATTTCGAGTAATCGGGTATCAATATAGAAAAGCATCGAGTCGGTTAAATGGCGCACTGGATTCGCCATTAAATCGAATTTCGTTAATGCATTGACGGCTATTGTTTCAATGGACGATTGATCCGCAATCGACGACCCAAAAAATTTCGTAAAATTCGACAATGTTATGTTTTACGCGCTAACAATAGCGATAGACAGGTAACGAAGTTACGAAGAATCAGGTACCAGATTTCAGCAACACTTGCATAGCGATCCCTCGTCGCTGAAAGGGTCTGCGAAGCTTAATGGTGGAGGGGAGACATTTGGTTGGACACGTGACAGGTATACTACAAGTCAAAATGGCCGGCAAAGCATAGTTCGGAGACGGTATGTATTAGCAGAATAGATACGGGTATCCGAGGTTGGTGGCTGCTAGGTAGGTAGGTAGGTATGTAAGAGAGTCGTAAAATACGAATTTCACGAGCAGACCGTATCGATTCCATCCTGGCGATGAAAGTCGTATATATGAAAGCTTCCAGCTTCCCTGGATGACCTGCATTCGCGGTACACAATCAGATGAAATCGTTGAATCATCAAAATGGTCCTTTTTAATACGAATTTCAAATTCAACTCCAATAAATACGTGTCGTTAGAGAGTTTCGTTTCGGCGATAGATAATTCATCGTTTCGGAAAAAAAGATCGCGATAAATATCATTCCGTTGGATCTTTGCTCACGCGTTCGTTTCCGCGTGATATTGCATTTGCACCGTTATAATTTTCTTGCACGATAATGTTTTAACAACGGCATCGGTTACTTAAGTCTCTCGCGCGCGCGCGTGCGCGCTGACTAGTGAAACAGAACAGAAACCGGCCGCCAGGGATGCAACGATGCAACGATGCAACGATGCAACGATGCAACGTTGCGACCGGCAAGTTTTCTCTGGACAAGAGAGCAGAGAAACGAGCGTTCTCACTCGACACGCTCGAACGGAGTTACGAGGACGAGCGCGAGCGTAAACGTAAAGCCGTAGCGTCGTTGGAACGATGCGTAGCACGTAGATCGTAAAAGAGCCCCCGCCCACCCCTTGGAAGTCGATGCAACGACCGTGCACGATGTTCTCTCCCGGCCTGCGAACCAACACTGAACGCAGGTACGTTGTGCACATACCTATTCATGTAACACCCTATCTTAATCCCGGATCCCTCTCTTCTCTACACACCCCGCCAACGCATTTATTAGTTTTACTCTCTGGTATAGTTTCGCGCTTTCAACTTCGGACCCTCGCGTCCTTAATACCGATATTTACTATAATATAGATCGATAGTTCTTTTATTTGTTATTTCGTGAAGAATTGCTTATTATGCTATCCGTGTGCTCCGATTAACTCCGACGATATCCCTCAATGACGAAACTTTATTTTTATTCGAAAACATCGTGGATTCACTTGCGTGAATTATGAGGTTATGTTCATCGGAATATCTATCGTTGATGTACGAAAATAAAATACGCTTTTGCTGCGCGATGTTTCGTAATAACGTTGAGGAAGGGGCCACGTGCGATAGCAAGAGGAGGTGAAAAGTGAGGAAGGTTTTTAAGGGTCTCGACGACGACTTTATGCGTTGCCTGTTCCCGAGGCCGCGAATACTGCGGAACGGTGAAACGACTCAACCGTGGGGTGGGATGTTATGTCGTTGCATTGTGCCACTTTATGGCACAACCCTCGAGTCCACGGAGCTCGTAGAATGTATCCAACCCTACGGATAACAGCTCAACACACGAGCTGCTATCCAGTTTCGAGACGTTTTTCTTTTCATCCCAACAACACGATCTTTTCGATCGGATCATTCTTTTGTTGGGAAATGAAGGCAATCATCGAATATTAGAATGTCATATATCATTGGTGTTTCGATAAATTGGATAAATGTCAGTATCTATATCAACCGGATATACGAAAAAGTCATTCCTAACCTAAAAAACGATCGATTCTTGCATTTTCGCTAACGTATTTCTGTACAATTTTTTACGATTTTTTACATTGAATATTATACCGGAAATCGAACTAATTTCGATATATAATACAATTTCGATTATACGGAAAAATAAAAACGAAATAAAAAAACTTCGATGAATATCGTTTATTTTCTTTAGTTGTTTTTATTTCACTTTATTTCGTAACGATTGCTATTCCTGAGTTATAACGTTTCGGTAACGCTACTGCGATGTCGAAGATAGTTGAATGTACTTGCGTGCAATCGATTCCCCATTCGCCAGTACTCCACTGTATGCGTTGAAAGAAATTTAGCTACACGTAATCGAGACATTATCGTAATCAATATTGACAGAAAAATCAATAGCATAGAGCTAATTTTTTTCGTAAAAATCTACGTATATGAGAAAATTGTGATTCAGCATGTAACAGTAACGAAAATTATCGATTTGAATACGTCCCTCGAATGTAATGTATATTTTCCTCCCGTTGAATGCACGCTGTAGCTTACCGAAGATGTATACGAATTCGGATACTCGTGGAATTCATTAATTCGATTAGCATGCATCGATTATTCGATTGCTCCGCGGGATAAAATCAATTCGGGTTATCGAGAAACTCTTTGGTCAACTCGGGAAAGATATCCCATTGGTTAAGTAAAAAACGTGCTGAGGAACGGGGATGACATATTAGACGTACATGACGCGCCAAAGTGGGATTTCCCGGTTAATTCTTATATTCATGAAAATCCGATTATTTGATGGGGAAATTGTTCGCGTCGTGGTTTGGAGTCAATGCTGTCGGGTTTCATCTCTCTGCCACCGACAGATAGTCGATATCCGATATTGCATAACCGACCGAAGACCGTAAACGCTCGGAGCAGCAGTGGCAACGGCGGTGGTGAGATATCGACGCATACGGTAAACACGCATGCGATACAACACGCGTGAAATATGTGAAACCGTAGACAATGCTGGCAGTGTTGGGCATTATCGCAAGCCGACGCGCGCAATTTTTTTTTATTTTTTTTTTTTAATTCGGATGGCCAAATATTTTCATTTTGTCGTCAACGACGCACGAGTGTACCGTCGCGATCGCGAACACGCTAACGTCACATGTGCAATACTGATAGCATAGGTAAAGTGAGGTTAGCGAGTTGTCAGGATGTCACGCCAGGAAGCGGAAGTTGAAAAAAATGGACGGAATCAGCAAACAGGAGCCCTTCTACCGGCGCAAAGTCCAATGACGTCCGATGCCGGGATAGTGCATTAGTGAGGTTAGTGTTTCGCGGGAGTCGCAATTGTACTCGTAGCGCACCTCGATAGAACTTCCGACAATAAACGCGATGTACGAATTTAGCGAGAAACGATAGAAAAAGCAAAATATGTAAAGTAAAAGCTTCGAAATAAAGAAAAACGAGAAAATTAAAATAGAACGTCAGCTCACTTCGTAGTTTGCAAAGGACTCGAAAAAACGGCTTCCCGTTTATCAGTGCAGGCGCCGCCCGTAGATCGAGGCTTTCTTTCAACGAGGGGCAGAAAAAAGTGTATTTTATTTAAACTTGCAGACATTTTATCACTAATCCCATGCAATCGTTTATAGGGAATAGTGTTTCGATCACATGAAAAAATCTATACCTTTGAATATAAATATCCTCTGTAACCGGATATCGTCGAATTATTGCTACGATCTGTCGGTGAATAGGAACGTTTTTCTAGTCAAAACATTTCGTTTTGACGAGAAAAATCGTTTTGCATCGAATACGAATAATATTTTGTTATTGTCCATTCAAAAACGACAACTAAAATCCCCGAGTTTCGTTTAATTTCGGAAGACTTTACGGACATTATAGCGTCCTGGGACTCTTGTTCGTCCGCGCAAGAGGAAATACGCCCTCGTAAAGTAGAAGAGGTATAGTAGTATATAGTATACGGGGAATGGGGATGAAGTAGAGAGGAAGGAAAAAAAAGGGAGAGAAAGCGAGTGAAAACAAAGAGGTTGGAAATGGACGCGAGGGTTTGGCGCTCGATGAAAAAAAAAAAAAAAAAAAAAAAAAAAATCCGGCCAGTCGAGGGAGAAAAGAAGAGGAAGAGTTAGGAGGCTGAAGGGAACAATGCTGTGGAGCGCACCCGATCCCTGGGGCGTACACACGAGATGAGAAGCCCCTACAACCAGAGGGACGTAGTCGAGAAGGTCTATAGCAGAGCACAGCGTACTATTTATATAGATGTACTTAAAAAATTGAGTAGTTCCGATGTAAGAACGTCAGTCATGACGTATTTCCCCAGTTCCGTAACGTCACTCGTGTCTCAACAATACGAGAATAAAATTGTTAATAAATATACAATTTTCACGCTGTGAAAAACGATTTAAAACATTACGCGGGGCGTTAACCCGCTATGATTATTAAAACTAAAATTTAATAATATTAATGCGCGACTATCAATATTAGGAATTAATTTAAATTTTTCTTTTTACTCCGCCACTTGGATCTGTAGAGTTTCGCAAACGAAAGAATTTCCTTTGTAAGACGGAACAGATGAAAAGGAAAAAAAAAATGGGGATAAAGAACGCATCCGCGGTATCTTTAATCTTCATAATCAACCCTCCGAGTTCTTATTGCAGTGGGCCGGCAGAGCTTTTTTTCAGCTATAGCTTAGCTTTTGGTGCTCCTCGACGCATCCCTCGGGATCCTTTTCATCCGAACCTATATATCTGCATACTTTCGTTCTTCATACACTCTTCTTACGATGAGGCGAAATCCGTCAAGTACGCCCCCTCCCCCCCTTCTATCGCTCAAACATCCCCTCTGTGTTGTTTCTCGTTCAACATCATTCGCGTGTAATGGTGAAATGTTAATTTAAAAGAAAAAAAAATAATGCATCTCGGAGGCGAATCTATTTTCGCGAATATAAATGATTCGCGTCTATGATAGGATATGATTATAATTTGGAGGTTATAAGTTGAGATCACGATGAGTGGAGATCGTCGAAATGTCAAAAGGTTCCATGGAATGCAACCCCTGTTCGGTATCGCGGGGGATCTTGGCGTGGGATGTGGCAAAAGGCGCACTTGTCGCTTAGCAACGTAGAAGAAGGGGCTTATGCCAGCTGCCATCGAGTAATTCTCAGCTAAACTTCTGTATCCGCGCCGGAAGCTTTATGTTTCGTCATACGTTGGTTTCATGGATCATAAATCAAATTGATCGACGTTCGCAGAGGTTAGGAAAATAGATGAAAACTTTTTTCTATCGACGCAAAGTGATAACTAATATTAAACAACAGCGCGACCCATCCACTTAATAGATCGATAATCGTAACTATCGCGCGTAATGAACGCGCAACAAGATTCTTGATGAACGTTTTTTGTGAAAGTATCCCTTCGTAAGTTTTGGCGCAATAACTGCGATGGATAATCAGAGAGATTGCCTACGCGTCTGGCGAATAGAATATGAAAATTTGTTGGAAGCCGAAATCGAATCGCGAAGTATTCGAAGTATAGATATAGACGACGATAAAGTAAAGTTGAACGATATATACGTATGTAGTGGTGGATGGTGGTGAATAACTATTCCGAATTCAATAAAACATTGGAAGGTACGATGCGTCCCGTCGTAAACGGGTAATCTACTAATCTGCTATTCAGGTCATAAGCCACCGCTCTCGCGCGATTCCTGACTTCGCTTCGCGGATGACCCGTTTCCCCGGCAGCTATTCCGGATTCCCGTCCGACAGGATCCTGTGCTTCTCCGGTGCTATCTCAACCCCCTCGCCGTCATTCTCCTGCCGAGTGAGGCACACATACTGCGGCTCGTTGTTGTAGCGGTAGTAGTTTTCTCTAAGGTACTCCTACGTTCGTAGTTCTCTACTGGTGCGCGTAGTACAGACGCACCTATGTATATATACCTCGAAGTATACGCTTAGCTGGCATTTATATCCTCATCCCTACGGGTCAAAAGACCAACATCGACTGGAACGAGGATTTAATATTACGTCACGAAGGGAAATCCCATTTGAGAGAAAAGGCGATCCTTTCCGGGAATAACGCCGTCACTCGGAAGAGCAGAAACTACGAACGGCTCATCGAGTTATACAGGGATAGGGAGAGCATTTCTCATTATTAATATATATGGAAGACGTAACCTGCATTTTTACATACAAAGTCGATGAAAAAATGGATTCCAATGATATTTATATTTTTATAGCGTATATTTAAAATCAATGAATCGGCACACGTCGCTGTCATGTCGACGCTACACACGTCGCGCAATGCCTGAAATCTCGTGCCCTCTTTGAATCTCGAAATAATTCTATACATCTGTTATTAATAAAAATACGATGAACTCTAAAATATATTGAAAAGTGAATTAAAGAAACATCGAATTGCGTTTTATTATAAAAATAACATTTATAAGAGAGCGAAAGGGGGGGAAGCGAATTCGGCGATAAAACCGAATATTTTTGTTCGTGACGTTTAAACAGAGTCGAGAGCTCGTTTTCCGTGCTCTCGTTTGTATCCGACAATACTTCTGCCAGAGAACACAGAATGGGATAAAAATCGATATCGTTCGGTTCAAGTTGATTATAAATCGATCGATTTATTGGAATCGCATTTCGGGAAGATAACGCGCTTCAGTGACGAGTATACATAACCTAACTTCCTATAATCGTGTCAATCGTCACAAAACAATGAATTATTACAAAATCGCGAGTACACGAGCGCTTCTCGATTTCAAATAGGAATTGAGTCGTAAATATAAGAAATTTCGTTAATCGAAGCTGAAATATTTCACTCGAGCAGATCAATGGAGGGGAGCGAGTTAAGGAAAAACAAAGGAATCGATCTAATCTATTCAAATTCTCGTGTTGAATCAATGTGTTGGGTATCGATATCTGCGATCAATTCTTATTGCCATTGGACCGATTGGGCCTCTAAAGAATTCGCACACTCTAACAAACTGTTCGGACACTTGTGTTCTATCGATGTATACGCAAAGACGAACATATCGCATCGCGGCAGAGATACATCTATAGCGATTAAATATCGATGGACGCGCGCGTATAAAGGGGTATTCCGGTACACGGAATAAACTCGTAGTACTCGCGTACACTTGCCGAGTGTACTAAGTATACGCGATATTGGTGGATATTCTTCGTACTTGTGAAGCCTCGACGAGTGCATTCGAGAGGTGAGTGTATACGCGAGAGGTGCATTGATCCGGTCGGCGTTGAGAGTGAACGTACCGCGCGCGCTCTCGTACTCTAGAGGAGTGGAGGTATAGGGACGAGTCTTGGGATGAAAGACAACGAGTGCGATAGAGTAGCAACGAGCCGAATGAGAAGCGTGCGACGTACAGAGGAAAAGCCGGAGGGCGAAAGCGAGAGATAGAGGAGGGAGGTAAGGGCTGTGGCATAAGAGGCAAAATGGGAGAACGAGATAGACGCGGATCGCAGAAGAGAATGAGACGAAAAGATAAGTCCGCGGGGAGCGCGAACAAGAGGAATAGAGGGGTTCGAAGTGGTCTGTTTAAGAGACGCCGGGGCTTTTTGAGGTAAAAAGAACACGGGAGTTGCCTAGCAACTCCGACGCTCTCGCGCGCGTACACCCATCTCTCGCGTTAGTGTACTCTCATAGTTCGCGACACTCCGTATTTTATAACGACAAAGCCGATACTATATCGCGTATATTCTCTCCTCTCGCGTACACAAAGCTATTTCCATCTCCGATACAATGATTTTCTGACTTTCCTCTAATAACCGTCAATACGGCTTACATTCGCGTTGTTACTCTCGAAACAACCCGAATACCCTATCGACTCGCAAAACGACTATTTTTAGAATATATTCCCGGAAACATTACTTCGACAAATTTAATATTCAAAAAACTTACCTTTTTTTTTTACACTTTTTTCTTCCGAATTTTTTCGTTTTAAAATTTTTATTTCCCATATTTTCATTTTTTTTTTTTTTTTATCAATTATAGGAAAAAATTTTGGTTCCGAACTGTACTTTCTGTAAGACTCTCAATACTTTTGAATAAAAATAAACGAAATTTTAATATATCTTATTATTTTTGAGAAAAAAAATGTGAAAGCGACTGCGAGGATTGGAGAGGGCAGTGAAAAGATGCCGGATCCGCGTATATGCGTTCTAAAGGAAGTGGTGAATCGAAGTATAAAATAAGGACACAAAATTCCAGTATTTTTTTTACAAAACTAATGTCCGAAGCTTCGATTGACGGGGTAAAGTACGAAAAATGACCGTCTCGGAGCTTACGATCGGCACTCGATGTTTTGACGTACATCTGCCAACCATCTGTCGTGTCCCGAACCCGATATAGATATATAAGAACATCGTCCCCGGCAACAGGGCGATTCGGCGATCCCGGCTGGCAAGGTGCGCTCCAAAAATCGCGAGATCCCGCACGGTGATTTCTTACCGCATTGCAAAAAACTCCGAACGATTCGAAGTAATGGTACTCGAGAGCGGAAGCACACATTTTCGGTGCAATAAGTTTCGGTAACACCGTGCATCGACGAGCACTTTATTTTCATACGTTTTTCTTATCTTTTTCGGGTTTTCTCTCCTATCACGACTCCTTCTTTCAACTAATTCGATCGTTCTGTAACATCTCGAGAAACGATAACCCCTTGAGTAGCGCGAATATCGGCGCATACCGGCAAAGCTAATTTTCAAGGATTCACCAATGTTTAACCTAAAAATTATAAAATTATCGTTCGTTTTAACGTAAGAAGCAAAATAGGTTATTACGTCAAAACGAACGATAATTTCATATTTTTAGCTGATATAAAAACTTTTTAGGTTACAAACAGCTTCTCTACAATTATTGTTATCATCTTCGATAGATGTAGAGAAGCTGTTTGTCGAAAAAAAAAAAAAAAGCGTAAACGGGTTCGAGGCGATTCTCGATGAATCTTTGAGATGTCGAACGGAATTATAGCCGCCCCTCCGGTCTTTTAACCGAATCCATAATGCGAAGGTCGCATAATGTATTCTCGCCCCCGTGCCTCTCACAGACTCGCCATTGCCTGGCGACATCGTGGCGTCCGGCACAAATACCGAGAGTGAGAGAGGCACATTACCGTGGTACTTGAACGGCGAGCCTACTACTGGCACACGGCTGAAAAGGACGAACGGACGCGCGTCGTCAGGCAAAAGCGGGAGAGAGCGTATTTATTTTTAGACGTGTCTCGCAACTCGCCATCTTGAATAACGCACCGCGGGTGCGTAGGTTTCTTCTTCTATGCAAAAGTTGTGTGGGCTACCGGGGTGAGATGAAAAGCTACTTGACTGAGGGAAGTGAAAGATCATTCGGGCGGCCATTTTTTTTTCTGTTTTTCGGCGCTACTAAAGTACTCGAAGTATTCAAAATGAGAATTCGACAAATATACGATACTTCGAATACGTGGCGCGTCATTGAGTACTTCATATCGCAAAAATTTTCAGTATTTACGAACATTTTTGCAAACTTATATACCGCGCTGATAGTTATTATTCGGCGAATATTACAATTCCGCGATGTATTTTTCACAATTATTATTTTTTTCTATAATTTTTTTTCTCGTCATCGGCACATAGGGGAAGTGGAGTAACAAACAAAAGAAAGTTAACCTTGTAAATCGCCGATTTTTTATTTAAAAAAATGCAACTCCTACAACTTTTCACCTTGCAGCCTACAAACATTCAGTCGTGAGGATTTTGTCGAACTTTTTTTCTTCTGTTTCATTAATAAAAAAAAATTCGAATACTTTTTTTCACTCAACATTATGGGTTTCTCCTCATCCCTCCAAAAAACAATAATTATTTATTGTAAAGAGAAATGAACAGACGATAAAATGTTTGTTGATAAAGAGTTTGATACGTAAAGAGGGGTTATGAATGACAACAGCTGACATCTTGAGAGGTTAGTCGCGAAGTTTAGAGACATAGTGACGCATATCTGCATCGCTACTAATAAGTAATGCATCCGTAGCTGTTGAATGGCTCTTGTTCGTCACCTCTATTCTTCACCGTTTAATCTCTTCTTCCTCTCGTCGAGGGACGTCTCACAATACCGCGCGGGACTATTAATGTCGCGATGTGGCGCGATCGGTGTGAATTATATGAGAGTGACGCACTTCCGCTTAGCTAACATTCGTAATGACTCGCATCGAGGTTACCTTAGCATCGACTTAAATGAATAAAGTTTACATTCGACTGTTGGCACGAGAAAAGGGTCCGTTTATCGATCAACGGTAAAAACGAAACGAATAAAAAGACTGAATAACAGTTATACAAAATTTGTAAATCGATGGCATAATAGATCTCTCGACGAGTAATACAAGTCTTCAACTGGATAACCAGTCGGTCACCCGAGTTTTCGACAGCCTTCACACGTGGGTAGCCGTTCTCTCCGTTGATCCAAAAGTGTAGGCGTCCAACTGGCGTGCCGCTATTCTCCGCCGCATTTCTCGAGTGGTTCTCCCACCTTTTCCCCCTTTAGTTTTGCTCTTTCTAGGATGGTCAATGGTCCGTAGAATCTTACGTGGGTTGATTTTTTGTTGTTTTCTTTTTTTTTTTTCGCCCGACAAGTAAGCACGAGTCGAAGTTGCGATCTGACCTTTCGACTCCTTCGGATTTTGCTCCGGCGGCGATTAGAGAACGCGGCAAATTACTTTAATTTTGTTATTACACAAATTAGTTTACGTTGGAAAAATCAAAACGTTGTTTTGCTCCGAAAATACGGAGAGAGTGTCGATGTAACGTGTTCGTTAGGTTAATCGTCGAGACCAAAGCAGCTTCAGCCAACTGTTCTCACCGTCGCGGCATACCGCTTGATCTTCTCGTTCGGTTTAACTCCCCCCAATCGCGGCAGACGCTCGGCGCCATTAGGAATCCCCACCGACATTTTCAACAACTCAGACGAAACCTTTGTGTTTCTATCGAGACGAACTTGCGTAAGTCCAACCCACTTGCCAATGCCAAAGTCTCGTAGACGATAGTTTGGCTGTACAGCCACCGTCTCGAAAATCTCCGAGAAAAAAAAAACATTTCGTACGGGCAAACGATCCCGCGCTTGGAGATAAATTTTTATAAGAATATTACTCTCTTATTAACGATGGAAAACATCGCGCAATTATAATCATAATAATAATAAAAAAAAATTCAACGAAGAATCATTTATTTCGCTCGAAGATACGAAGATACGAAAATCTCAACACAAAAATACTGTATTCTCTGACACGGAGCCCAACAGGTCGACAGACGCTAGGCGCCACGAGGAAACCCCTTGTGCATCGAAGCGTGTGAGAAGAGTCGGGATATCGGGGAAGCGCTCGCTGCACTCCTCTGTGACGTGAATCTCATTATTAACCATAGAGCCAAAAGTATTTCACGAAGAGTCATAATTAATTTATTTGAATTCATGAGTCGCTGTCAATTACTTCTACTCGTACTTTCGATACAATCGATATCTCGCATGTAGTATTTTTCTTTTTATCGTCGTCAATGAAAAACGCGTTAAATTTACTTCGTTAAGTGTATAATAAATTTAGAGAATGTTTATAGTAACACCGAGAGTTTTATAAGCATGCGAGGATTCCCTACTGCATGTATATCGCTCTATATATATAAAGAAATTTCGTCGCTGTCGCCGTCGCGGCCGCGGTGTATAAGAATCGCGAAAGGGGGGGGGGGGGGGGGGGGGAAGGTCTCCTTAGAGGAACTTCTTTCCATTTAGAGAGACTTATTATTTTTTTCGTTTTCTTTAGAAAGATTTAGAATAATATACATCGAATATATCTATATATACGTCGAAATAGCACAAGATAGTTGAATCGAGGGAAGGCGTAGCGATTCTAACCTAAGATAATTGAAAAATTGCCGTTCATCATCGAGATATTAATTTTTAACGCCGACGGTCGTCGAGAAACGGCAATGTTCGTCGGATTTCCGCATTTACCAAATTAACTCGATGAGTAACAACGAATTTAATTATCGGAATTGTGTCGGAGAGTTAATCGATTGTGAGAAAAAAAATTGTACGAATATTTGTTTTAATAAAATGAAAAAAAATGATCGAAAAACAATAATAAGCGTTTCGAGAGGAAAAAGTACATGTGAACGAAGTGAGCGAGTGAACGGTTGGCAAGAAAGTAAAGTATTGGCGAGGCCCGGGAGATGCGAGAATAGCCTCGACACGAACGAGAATCGAGAGGGCTTCCCCAATCCCCAGGACGGACTTGCTCGCTCGGTTTCTCTCCGCCTCTTTGGCGCTGTCGCGTACCAGTGTTGAGAGTAGTCTCTCAAAGACGAAACCGAGGGAGAATCCTCGTTTCGCCTCCCTCACGCCGCTGCCTCGACGCGGCCTACCTACGACCTTCCGTCGAACGTGAAGCAGCAGCTTCTCTCTCCGCTGGCCTGCAGCGCGTACACTACCATAGGCTATTTCCGACTGTTCTCAACGCTCCGCGGTAGATGACACGCTACTACGTATCGTCGTGTGCATCTCAGTCAAGACATCCACTCATGAAACGAACGAAACGTTCCGAAACGTTATTTTCTATTCGACATAACCTCTTTTTCATTTAACCTCTCATATTCCTACATCCTATACGCAGCTATCAAAATTACGATAATAATACGCGTATGACATTATTTATCGCAAGGCGACTCTTATTTCCGACTTTTCTCAACGTCAGTCTTGATAAACGACGTGAGGTGCGAAGAGCACTTTTGTCTGCGGTTTCTGTCATTTCCGCCCTTTTCCGCGATCTTTTAGTCATGGCGGCGACAGCGACGAAAAAAACGTCATATTCAACGACGAAAAGATATTTTTTAATACGTGTCGAGAAAACAACATTTACTCCGGGTACGTGAATCATGAGGAACGCTTGGGTCCGATGACGATAACGTACGAGTATGCGGCGTATAGTGGATCTCGGGAGTTTCCAAGTCCGGAACTCCCGCAGCTTGTACCAAGAAAACGCGAAACGATAAATATGAAGTAATATACTCGAAAGATGAAGAAGAAAGTATCGTCGAAGTGGGATCTCTAACTCTGTAGAAAAATGTATTCTGGTATCACGCGGAACGCATTGGGTGAGTACATGCGAGAGTCCGTCGTCGTCGTCGTCGTCGTCGTCTCGCATGGTGGGGTTCCTGGCGTCAGTTTGTCGGGTCTCCCCGCGTTCCCCTCTTTTCCCTCCTGCCCCGCTGAGCGACTTGGCAATCGCGTCCGCGCTCTCGCGAATACGCGCTGTTACCGAAAGGTCGGAAAATACGCGGGAAAGGAAATATTTAAACTGCAAAGCCGCCCACCGACATCGTAATAAAATGCCGACAAACTACAATAGGAGTAAAAGCTTTAACGCGCAGCAACGTAAACATGTTTGGAAGACTTTGACTCGGCGTCGTTTCGAAATCAACAACCTCTCACGAAGGAGAATTGCCCTCGGCAGGTATATCAGCGAGAGCCTCCTTCGGCAGTCAAGGCCGTTCGACGCTTCGAAACGTTTTTTTAAAAAGTCCGCGAAGAAAGACCGGTTCACGAGTCTTTGAGTCCGATGCATCGATGGTGGCTCCTTTTAAAGAATTTTAAAGGAGATACACATAGCATCGAGGTAGACTTAGATTTTCTCTACCGTTCTATTATTTCCTTATGTTCGGAGTTAATTGACGCGTTCTCGGTGCATTGGCACGTATGGCGTATATCCAAGAGCGGTGCATCCCCCGCTTAGTTTCCTCCGTATATATATATATATATACGAGAGAATGTAGCTAATCGTAATTATATTTATTCGATAAATGTGAATTCTTGAAAATAAATACGCTGTATATCGTTGATGGAAAAGCGTCGCGTGGATGGCGCTTTTTCCACCGCGCGTTCGGAGCGCAAATTTTCTGTATGAATAAATTTAATAGCGAGGGTGGTACGTCGACCCCACCGGTACGTTGACCTATCCGTCATTATGCGTGTATAGTTCAGAGTAGGTGTTGACGCGCACGTGCACCGCTTATAGTACTTGTAATACGTTACTCCTCTGTCTTCGCCGTAAAAGGGTGCGAGAGTGCGTGCGTGCGAAACCGAAAAGGAGGGGGGGGGGGGGCCCTTATGTGCCGTCGCGTATCCTCGCGTCTACATGACTATTTATAGTAGCGATAAACTATGCTGTGCGTTAATCGATCTGAAGACAAGAGTCAAATAATTAAAGCGATTAAAAAGAAATTCGATACGGTAAACTTTGAGGTTATGTGCGCGATTTGTTTATTTATTTTCCTTTTATCGACGACGCGATACGCATCGAGGTGCATTTATCGGCTTTCAACTAATAAAAGGTAACAATCTTCCCGTTGAATGGTTTTTCAAGCGGTTTTCGCACAATTAACTCTCCTCCGGTACTCTCGTTGCATAGACGATATAATCCGAAATATGTAGATACATCCGTTAGTGAGATTCGAGAGCGCCGATCGCGAGAGAATCGACTGGATTATTATACAAGAATCTCAAGAGTCATGTTGAACAGCGGACGGATTATAGAAGCAAATTATGTACAGTTAGAATCGCATACGCGCGCAAAGCGATGCAATGTCAAACGATCTTGTATTCCCTATTGTGAACTCTCGCGCTTCGACTCCGGTAGTAGTTATACGCTCCATTAAATTAACCTTCGATATATCGTATAAATACATAGAAAAATATTAGTTCTATCAACGAATTGATGTACTTACCGTTTCCGTGTGTTATATCTTCTCGGAATAATTGTAAAGCGAAATTAATCGATCGTATCGATTATTTATCTTCTCCCACTTGTTTATAGATCGAAATTATTATTTCTCCGCGTCGTTGAAAATAGTTTATTAGAATTCAAATTAATTCTCCGTAGTATTATCGGTTTTATATATAAACCGCGAGTCTTGACATAAGTACGTGAGAAATCTTATTTACTCATTTACAAGAAAATTTCATTGAATTATCTTCGATTCAAAAGTAGAATCGAAGAGATTATTGGAGTAAAAATAAAAGATAAAGGAAAATTGTGAAAATCCGCGAAAGATAATAATCCGCGAAATGATTCCGAAGCGTTGCATCTCGAACCATATAGCATATAAAGTGTCGTATCTGTAAAGAAGAAAAAAAAAAGTTGGAAGACGAAGAAGCGAGAGACTCGGTGGCAGTTAGTCTCTTTCCCTCGCGTGAGTATAATCGTTTCTCCTCATTCTTCCTACGTCCCTTTTCCTTAATTCCCGCGCGCGGCTGGCAGCTCGACAGTATGGAGTCGTGTGGGTGCGCATCTGGTCCCTGTCGGAGTCGAACTTTTCCTGGAAGCGGACAGAACAGTAGCCCCGTTGGCATCGTCTAATTGTACCTGGAATCGCTCAAAACCTCTCTAAAACTCGTCGCGTACTCGTTTTTTTTTCGTTTTATTTCCATTCAGACATTCTGTTTACAATCTTCTCATCGATCGGCAAACTTTGCGAAAAATCAATATTACGATAAAAATTTCGATACCGGTTAAAATTAATACTTCAATATACCTCGTGGGTTTGTGATAATTTAGTCTATTAGGGATTATATATGCTGTAAAAAATTGCAAGGATTTATGAATGAGTCAATGATCAACTATGAACGAATCGTCCGCCTACGCATGCGCACGCGTGTACTTGTATGCAATCGTTTCTATAGTACGAACGGTACGGGCAGTAGTGTTAAAATGTTGGTGTGAGCGTTGGTACTCGCAATCAAGTACGGCCCGAGCGGCTGTCGAGTCGAAGGAAGCACCTTATGAATAATGTAAGGCTTGCATAACTTGCCAAGCGTATTCACACGAATCACTCGAATGGCTCGAGTCGCGTAGGTTCATGCGTAGTTTGCAATGGATGCTGTTATTTTCTTATCGCGCGATGTTAATACAAAGAGCTTTGTAATACACCCGATTCACATCGAACTCGCGGTTTTGAGTGGTGTGCATAATGTTTTCATTCATCAACACACGCTTGTCGCTCGTCGTAGCGTCTGTGTATTTTTAGGTTAGAATATTAATATTTCTTTCGATATCGATGTAAGAAACATCGTTTCCGATTAAATACACGCCGGTTTGACGCGAGGAAAAGGGTTTGTCACGTAAATTCCCAGAATGGCGACGTTCGTGTGTGCGTATCTTCGAAAGTGTAAAAAGAATACGACGAAACGACAGAAGAGAAAAGGTACGAAGGATCGTTGCCCCATGCTGGATGAAAAAAAAAAAAACGCGCCCGTACCTGTGCGCCTTTTGCTCGCTCGCTTTGTCGATTTCTAAGAAAGAATGGCGCTCGACAAAAGAAAGAGCCGCGATCTCCGCGAATTCGATCTCAACTTCGGGACCTCGCGATTTTTTATTTTGCCCGCGAAACCTTCGTCGCCTGTCATTTTCTTCACTCTTTTTCGTTCATTATAACTTAAATAAGGATTCGAAATACATTCAACGGAATTTTCTAACACGTGATATAGAGAGAATGATTAAATAACTAGACAGTTGTTAACAAATAAAAGCCCTTCGTTCAAAAATAAAATAAAATTGATTCAACTTCGGGCGTATCGTTGCCGCAGGATTGTTCCTGGAAAGCCAGGGGCAACGAGTCCGCTTTACGGTTCGCTTGACTTTCCGCCGAGGCGCTCTCTCTACGGTAACTCCGATGGCAGACAGCGTCATTGCTCTCAGCGCTTTACTCGGAAAATATACTACGTATACTTGGAGCCCCTGCGAGGCAACAGGTCCTCCCCGTGGAGCACGGAAGTGCGCCGAGTCGCCCGTTACTACTGTTCGCTTCATAGACGAGCGGAACTTTCAACATGGCGGATTTATGCCGAGCGGAGTACGCGATATGCATAAAAAAAATTGTATATTTATATTGTAACATGAAGAATTAATTAATAAATTTGATTGACCTCTCGTATAATTAGGATTAAAGAGTTCGATTCAGCGGGAAACGAGTGAATAATTAGATAGTAGTATTTTTCGTAATCTGATAAATTTAATACGACGATGCGGCAGAATTTTCCAGTAGGCAATGTCGAGCCGAGGTAACAGACCTCTCGTAACATCGGCCGCACGAACGCAAATGTGCATTTAATTTCATGCGTGCTTTAAGCCAGCGGAGTGCCGCAGGCCGAGTCACTGGCAGACACGCGATAACCTTGTCTAGAATGTAGTCAAGGCTGCGCTGGAGCCTTCATAAGAAGAAGAAAACAAAATGAACGGCTTATTCTTGGTTAAACTATCAACTGCTATGCTATACTTTACATATAATTTCACATCATTAATCTCTCAATTTTTTTCGTGTATCTTTCGTGTCGCCGAAACGACTAACCTCCAAAAAAAATATTCGCAATTTCTTGCCGAATCTCCTCGATCCATTTTCAAATATTTCAACATCGAAATTACTGCCAATACACATAACCTTCATTCCCGCTTCTCTTCAGAAATGTTATTTTCCTTTTTTCATCCCGTTATCCTTCTTTTATTTTTGCAATACATCATTTCGTCTACAGTTAACCTCTCTCCATATTATCTCGTATGAAATAAAAAACAAAATCCGATTTTTATTTTCAAATATAGACATGTCGGTCGAAAATAATGAATTTCTGATAAAAACCTGTAAAGGAATACGTAAAAAAAACGTATGCACCCATTTATCGAGAAATATACTTGTCCTGTCGGGTGTTGCGTCTCAATTAAAATCGATCGGAAATATCTGCACTGCATATAGTAATAAAAATAAACGTGTCGAAGTGCCTCCGTACGTTAAATAACTTGATTTTATTTCTATGGTCGTTTTTGATAATCGCATTGATAAAAAAGAAAAAAAAACAATAAATATCTCGTTTAATTTCGTGGCGGGCAGCGAACGGATGAGATGGATCCATAAGTCTCGCGGTTCCGCGAAGTCGTTTGCCATCGAAAGAGACCCCTCGGGGAAATCGTGAATCATTTTGAGTCGATCGTGTGCGTGCGCGTGCGTGCATCAATGCTCCGGGCGCACTTAGCCGAAGCCGAGGCTGAGTCTCTTCCTTCAGGATTTACGAACCTCTCTCAAGCGTATCGGAATCAAGGTTCCGGGAAGAGAGCGCGGCAATGGCCGAAATCCCCCAAAGGGTCAGCACGCTAAGCATCGATCTTCCGAGTAATAATTTCGTATTTGGTTTTCTCGACAATCCGATCGCGAGCGAAAGGTTGCGTGCTGCTCGTTCGTTAATTACGAACTTTAATCACTGTCAGGGTTGATGTACTTGTGAGTTTTTAACACTCGAATAAACCGATAGAGGATTCTAACCTTATTTTTCTTCCGTCGATAGTACCGGATTATCCAATATAGATACACTTGATATAAGTAGATAACTTGACAAATCTTAACCGTAAATTTTGTCTTACGATACTATGGACGATCCGTTATTCTCTTTTGTAAGTAATAAAATAACTAAATATATCGTGATATCGTTAAGTGAGAGGTGAATTCACGAATTAAATCTCGCGGACGAATATTTGAAAATATTTAATGGCGGCGCTCGAGTCGGTACCGCCAACTCGAAGCGTAATGAGTAATCGACTACTCGGGAGAACCCGATTAAAATAGATCCGCGGATTCCATGGCTGAGAATTGGTTAGGAGCCAAAAATACACAACGAAATTCCGCCTTGAAGTTTTCCGAGTTAACTTGTTTGGATAATAGATGTCGGCATATCTATTTCGTTGGAAATCACGGTGCGAATCCAAGGATCGACAACCAAAGACGGATACAGGATAATAAAGCATACAGGGCTACATATGCCAGTGGGCGTTCATTCATTTAGTTCGGAGGCCGTGCGCGATCTCCCACGCGCCGCTGACCACGCGTTCCAACGGAATAATATGTACGCGAAAGTTGCATATAATCAAATGAATACGAACGCTCTATCGGTGAAACGAGTACGGGGTATGCCGGTACGCGGAATCCCCGTGGATTATTCCACTCATCGAGCAATTTAGAGGAAAGAGATTATTCGATACAGTATCAACTATTGCGCATTCGATTATTCGCAACTATCCAAAATTAGCATCACGAACCGTGGGTGGAATGCCAATCCTCCCACGTGCAGCATATATGACGCTTTTCTTCTCGTCGGCTTATTCGCGACAGCCTTCCAACATGGAAAGGTACAAAAAAATTCATGAGTAAAACCTTTCGAAGGCTATTAAAATTTTAGAGCTATCGATCAAAATATCTCGAGAAATTCCTTTTCGATTTAACTGATACGCTAAAATTATCATTATTTCGAATCGCATCCGGAGCTCATCACGTTTTATCGGTCGGCCCCCAATAATTCGATGCATCTTCACCGAAAATAACAAAGTTAAGTCCATTGAGCCCCGAGAATTTGCCAATTCTTACCGAATCACGAAAATTATTTGGATGAAAGACGATTCTCGATCTATTCGCTATTTGTGTAATGCGTATTATATATTATAAGTACCTATATTCGTTTCGCTCGGCCCCTCAATAATTCGGTGCATCTTCACCGGAAATCAGAAAGTTAAATTTTCGTCCGTTGAGCTCCGAGAATTTGCCAATTCTTACCGAATCACGGAAATTAGTTGGCAAAAGACGACTCTCGATCGATTCGCTGTTTGTGTAATGCGTATTATATAAGTAACCTATATATATATATATATAGTTTTTCGTGGAAATAATATTCGTCAGGAAGATCCAGAAAAATGAAATTTATTCGATCATCGAGAGAAGCGAGAGTGAGGGAAGGACGATTACAGCGTGACTCAGTGTATCGATGTTACGCTCTGATAATCGCGTTGACGCAACGAGCAACAACTGCTTGATCTCTCGGGCGCTCGTCAGTTATAAACTCCTCATAATCATATTAACTCGCGTCTCCGTATGTATACGTGTATCACACGTCGTGTCGCAATCGTTTCGCGAGTGATCGATCGGTACACCGGCGTCGCCAATCAATTTCAATCAACAGACACGAGCCGAATTATCTCTTTTCGCTCGCTAACCTATCGAAAAGGTAAATAATTATGTGACTAAGATATCGATTTACGACGCGATCGTATCGCGCGAGTGTCGATAGTGACCCCCCCTTCCCGGCACAATGGACATTAAAAGGCGGCAAACTACTCATCGCGTTCACGGCAGCCGCCATTTTGTTTTTTTTCCACACTTCTTGCAAACGGAAAGTACTTTTAGGATCCGTCAAGACAGGTTCTGTAATTCTTTCGAAATTCATTCAAACGTCAATTTTTAATCAACAAAATGCGCTTCGAATCCTTTAGCACCTATTTTAAATAAATTCACTCAACGAAACCACAATGCGTGATATATATCTTAAAATATGTATTCATGTCATTGTCCCTATCAGCGGCTACATATAGGAATTTAATTAAAGAAGTGACAAGAAGAATTCTTATTGGTATTCCGATTATACTATATGCATTATTGGATTTATTTTTGAAAAACAAAATGTCCGCATCGTACTTGCGAGTAGAATTTATCGAGCGTCAATTATTACGCACGGGAGACTCGTGAAGGAAGATTCGTTAAATTGTATATTAAAAAAAAAAGACGTTTCGTCGAAGATCGGTATGTACTAAGGTAGGGATCGTCGACTCGGCACAACTGTGAGAATCGTTTCGGCATGCAGAGGGGAAACTCGATGAACGAGCGCAAGAGTCTCGAACCGCTAACGAGTAAAAAGCATGAATGGACGCCTCAATGGCGCCGTATGTTATCTGCCTTTTCTCGTCTCTTTATTATGATTCTTGGATCCTCTCTCTTTGTTGCTACTCGCATATATGGGTGTGTAGCCCGCTTCGCGGCTGACGTTGATCGCTGCTATCGAAGTTCTTCACTCCGTTTCTCCCTCAAAATTGGGGGCCGCGTCTCCTGTGCTCTCGCAGCATCATCCCCGACTCCGCACGCTATCGTATCCGAGAGAATCCCATACGTATAACAGATCTTACTTACGAATTACTTTCGCGCAACTTCCTTCCTGTTATTATTTTCTTATGTATTCTGAGACAAAAAAATCGGTTTAACCGAATAAATCGGTACTTGCAGGTGCCGAACGAAATTATTCATTAATTGAAAAGAATATCTAGTTGAACAGGTAAATTACTAATTAAATTAACGATTTCTTTCCTTGTTATGGCAATTATTTCGTTTAATCAATCGAATATTTGTTTCGCCATCCGCAAGCGCCGATTTACTCGATTCAACCGATTTTTCTTCAAGTGTTTGGAAAAAAAAAAAAATCCTTTCGAAGTGCATTTCGACGATAAGTCTATTTATAAAGAGTATCGGAATTTATATAAAGTCGCAGTTTTCTTTTGCGTGATGTCCAAATATCATGTAATCTACTCGATGAAATTGCGATTGTATATTCGTCGGCATATATCGATATCTCATCAGGAATAAGGAATGTACGATCGAGCAAAGCGGAGTTTGATTTTTTAATAGAATTTCGCGAATTATTACACTTGTTATACACGATAATAATTTATCTCGTAACTGATAATAACGATACGTGGATTACGATAAGAACGTCTCACACCCGAATAAATTGATACCCAACGTTAACACGACTCGTAGTATAATTATTTTACTAACGTACGACTGGATAAGAAGCCGCAACTCCGATGAATAAACTTGTTTTTCTTTCACAGCGTTTCAAATAAAGAAATTGTAAAAAGCGTAAAAATCGTGTCTGTTATTTTTTTTTTTGATATTTCTCTTTTAGTTTCTAGTTACGCATTTAATAAATATATAATACCAATCGAGCGCCTGTATACATAAGAATTTTTTTGATACTCTATTTTTCATTATTTCTATTCTCGTTGTTTTATATATAAGTGTTATCTACACTGAGTGTAAAATTTCCGAAGCATGTTATTGCAATTTTCCTGTCGGACTTATTAATAAACGTACAAATGAAAAAAGTAAAGAGATGACGGAATAAATTGAGGATCATTGACAGAAGAGGTTATGTACCGAAAACGGTTAATCTCAGTGCCGATATTACCTCTTTAAATTACCATTCTCGTGGATCAAAAGAATATCGAGTTATCGGAAAAAGTACAGAGCGAAGACACGAGCGAGTAAAATAGTAAGGAAAAGAAAGGGAAGAGCGGAGTGCTTTTAATAGGATGGTTCACGATGCAGATAACGCGGATCGAGCTGCTGCGGCATAAAATATTCAGCACCATGACGTTCCTATTCTCGCGGGCCATCGCTACTGCTCCGAATCTCTGTACCAGCGCTTACTATCGCATCCGTCTCTCCTTCCGGATGTTCCGCTGAACCTACAATCGAGTCGCCCCGCGACAAGTTTTGCAGGTTAATTTTATCGTCGAATGACACCTGTCAGCCTCGCCGCGTTCTGTAGTACAACAACTGCACCTGCTGCCCACCGAGGATTTTCAGAATAGATTTCGATCGTTTGGATATAATACAATAAGAAATCGTTACGAGTTTGCGTTCGAGTGCCTCGCGATGTCTATCGTCTCGGATATCAGTTGCTAACACAGCTAATACATGTTTACAAAAACCTTTGAATAAATAAATATTCCTTTCGTCAATGAAACGTTAAAAACATAAATCGCTCGAGGTGAATTAATCTCCTCTGCAAAAATCATCGATATAAAATACGAATACGAATCTCATATCGAATGATAAATCGCGTCGAAAGATTTAATTTATCGATAGACTGGGGATTTATCGTTTAACAGGTAAAATATGTAGAAAAATATCTTACAGGGGCAGCGAATCATTTTTAAGCCCTAATTATTCGAACTCCACCCCCCCCCCCCCCTCCCCCCCTCGCTGTCGCCCATCTTACATTATAAATATTACGGATGTTCTCGAGTGCTTTCTTCACAAAGATATATTCGCATAAATATAATTCCAAACATTTTTCTAAAGTCCATATTTGTAGTAAATACGTAGTAAACAAAATGTGAAGGAGGAGAGGAATCAGAAGGAAGCAGAGATCGCGAATATACGCCGACTATTCTGATCAACACGGAATCACGCGAGCGGCTTGTCTTACGTCACGGCTTTCATTGATGACTCGGCATAGAGAGCGATTCGAAGCCGCGTATACGCATACTCATGATTGCCGCTGCTGCCGTCGATCGTTGTAGAAGTCGTTACACATCAGCGTAGTCGCTATAGTCCGAGTCGCAAAAATATCCAAACCAACGATAACATGGACAGTAGATAAGCGGAGGCAACTCGAATTATCGAATATTTCGTCACTCTCGACAAAAGGATATTATTTATTATTACCGTTTTTCGACACATATCTCTTGTATTTATACGCAATTAAACCTCAAATATTTTTAATTATCGTCATTATATGCTATTGGATGCCAAGAAACACGACATTTTTATAGGGAGACTGCCTTCTCGTATTCATGGTGGGGGTAGTAACTTAACCTTTAAATTACCCATCAAATATCGCAAACTAAAACATCCTATTGACGAAACGTTTTCAAAAATTGCATATGGCGTGCCGTTTAAACTACGAGAATTTTCAATCGGTAAACGTTACATCATTTCTTCGATTTATTCTTCACGATAGAATATCCGTTATCTCACACAAAGCCAATGTAACAGAAAATTTAAACTTTGTTGAATGGATTAATGATAATGTTATAAACGCCCTGACGAAATTTCAAAGACACGGCATTATACATCGGAAAACAGATGAGACTCCTTATAGGTAGGTATCGATCGTTTCGCGTTAATGTCAACAAGAGAAAGTTGCAAGATGAAAAATAAGGACGGAATTCTCTGGATGACAAAAGCGTCGTATTTTTTCCGTCTTGAGACGCCCGTCTCATCCTCTGCCTATACTTGTTATTTATTATTATTATTATCGTGATAGACGCTATAACGCGTGCGCGAAGTCTCTCGTATCACGATGGCCGTTCACTCGCATCCTCATGAGCAGCGACGAGTCACGCTAATTTCTTCGCAGCGGTATACTAATTAAACAAGCCAATTTAATCGCCGCTCCGAGAGGCTCCGGTATCAGTCAAACACGACAACGCTATATTTCGCGACGAGATACCGACTTATATCTTTCGCGGAATGAGACGACGCTACTAATACGTTTCTTTTTCTCTCTTTTTACGGACAACCAAGCAATTTAATCGCTATAAATAAATGACTATGAAATGACAGATATCATAGCATAGAGTTGAATTCTACGACGGTTTTTTCTACACACGTTTGCGCGATCGATCGGCTAAGATATATGCATTTACCGGGGAACAAGTCAAGGTCTACCTACTACCGCAGTTAGTCTTGTCGCGAACGCAACAGGTGAGCAACGAACACCGCTAATTCGCGATTCGACGCGTCTTATATAATAGCAGCTGGTTAGTCCGAGGTGCATCGTAGACCTATGCAACATGTAGGCTTGATGTATAGTTCGTCCGGGGTGAACACCACTCGAGTGACTGATGAAAAGGCTTAAATCGAATGCTTTTTTAAGGTTATAAATTATCTATCTTTCATCTTTCGTCTTTATATGTGAGAAATGATTTTTCCGTACGAAAAAAATAAAAAATCATCATCTTCAAAAAATTGTCCATTTGGGAGCCGAATTCTCTTATGATATTCGTCGAAATGTTTTCCAAATTTACCGCTCGATTTTTTTACGAAATTTTTGATAATTTTTTTTTTTTAATAAAGGGACTCGTAAAGTTGCTATTGTTTGTCTCTCGAGTGTAAATAAGAGAAAGAAGAGGATTTTTTTTAGGATACTGTTCGTCAGAGTCTTTCGAACAGAGCACTCGAGCGATTCCCCGGGGGAGGTTGGTTGTACGGTCGAGAGTACTCGAGTAGTCGAAGTAATACAATCCACCGAGTTCGCGGAACGATTTTTCGAGGACTTTTCAACCCTACTAAACCGAGTTACCGCGATGAGACTTATCATTCAATTGTCTTTCGTTAATTCCAACCCCCGTATGCTGTACCAGTAATTGATCGATCGAATTCCCAGTGAATAATTAAATTTTGCCAATTCCGTCGGATATCCTGTAGTACACTCGCGACAGTACTCAACTCGTCGAATCGATCGAACCACAAATAATTTATACATATATATACTCTATCGAATAAAAAGTCATTTCTCGAGATAACGAGTATAAATCATTAACTTTACTCGTTTCAATGTTTTTTTTCCACTTTTCGTCTCGTTACTCATGTCGTGGGTGTCGCGTAAAAAATCAATGGATGTCGATGACTTTATATCTCTATACATCGATGTTAATAAAGAAAAATGAAAAAATCAACTGAAAATAAAATCATTGACGCTTGTGATATCCTTTTTCATGCTGAAATTATGAATATTTAATTATGAAAGTCTATTGTAATAAGCGTTTCTTTGTTTCGTCTCGATTACAACAGAGAGGCACAGTAACGGATATGCCGAAAGTGATGACTATTTATTTTTGTCCGATATCCGTAGACGATTGTTATAGTATCGTGTCGAGTGTCGATAGTCTTGGAATCGTGACAATGACGATAATTCCTTCTAGTTGAGTGAATTTTCCACTGTAACGGAGATCGATTCCACGAAGGAACTTGTTACCGTACGCTGCCGGTTCGGAGTCAGAAAGCGACCAGAAGGTGCACAAGAGAGAAATGTATACGCGAGCAATCAAGGACGCGAAAGCGAGAAAACGAAGAATGAGATTTTACAGTTGACTGTCGAAGGCGTGGGAGTGCGAGAAAGATGAAACGTTCAAGTCCGCGAGGTGGTGCGCGGGGGCACACGGGCACGGAACGCGATTGTGGCACGATGTCGGAGCGGATGGAGTGCGTATCCTAACAAAAACTCATCGCATATATGTATTACACTATTAACAAAGATCCTGTAAAAAAAATCGCTGCGAGAAAATAGCATAAAAAAAAAAAAAATTAATGATACAAACAAAAAACAAGAACACGAACCAAAAATAATGTATTTATTTTATTTCTTATTTTCGATCGCGCTACTTTCTTAATTCTGTTTTTTCATAATTATACATATTTGTCAATAAAACTATAGTACAACATTTTTTATATTCGTTTCTCGAAGTATTATTCAAAGTTTGGTGTAAAAAGAAATGAAAGAAGAAAAGTATCCTCTCGAAGCCGACGACTTAACCTATCGTTATTTTTTTCCCCACTCGCACACGGTTCGACTCTCCTCTGGTTCTTCGCCTTCTTTCTTTCTCCCGCATATCGCGTGGCTTTCGTTCGTCTCTCTCGGGTTCTCCTGGTCGTAGCCGGCAATGCCGAGGATCGAGCTACCAGTCCCCAGCGCAGCAGCCCGCTGACAGTGGCCTGGCTTTGGCCGCTGTTGAACGCCGTGAACGTCGTGAACGTCGACCGAGCGTTCCCCCCTCACAGCTTTCTATCTCTCTCGACTCGATTCGTCCGTGAGTTCCGAGAGAGCGGAGGCACGGAGTACCCGTGTGTGCGTTGCGCGCGCTCGATACACGGAATCGCCTCGTGGTTCTTAGAACGCAGCAGACTGTCGCCAGCCACGCCAGACGGCGCACCGCTCGCCATATCGCTTGGCCTGCCGTGCCTCGGCACTCCACGACGGAAACTCGCCGCCCACTAACACGCTCACGTTTTACACAGGCGTTTTCTCGCTTGCATCTTTCCCATCTCGGCCCACACAACTATACAATA
This sequence comes from Cryptus armator, assembly GCA_963971235.1. NCBI lineage: Eukaryota > Metazoa > Arthropoda > Insecta > Hymenoptera > Ichneumonidae > Cryptus > Cryptus armator. Next base: position 7,036,547 of record OZ020235.1, read on the forward strand.
TATATATATATATATATACACACATACATCGATAAACTTATACTTGGACTTGACTAACACAAAGCGACAACATTTCAGTACAGCATATACTGTACTGCTGCTGCATTTTACTGTACTAAAAAGAGCATCAACAGCTCCAGCTCGATGAGCACCGATGCCAGTAGCACCACAAACAGCGGCAGTAGTGCGCGCGCGGCGCAGTTACGTAACAATAACATCGCGGTGTGAGAGAGAGGGCTCTCTCTCAACGAACATACGCTAACGCATAGTTCGTCACGAGGACGTCACTTGTTACGCGACGATCTCTCCTTGACAAAACGACTATAATATCTTTTATATTTCTTTATTATAACAGAAATAATGACATTTTTCGATAATTAAAACGAAAATATTGCCAAACAAAAACGGATCATTGCCAAAAAATTAAAGAAATTATTAATGGAATGGACTTTTATAAATAAATATTCTTTTCCGCGTTCGGACAGTCCGCTCAGCGCGTGTCCACGTGTCAACGTTTCAATATTATTTTTTCCCTCCTTTCGTCGCATTTACACCCGGTTATTGCATAGTGTACAACGTGTGGATGACAGTCATAAAAAATGCTCGCAATAGATATTTCCCTATCGCGGTACAAGCGTAAGTAATGTTTTAACTAAATGGATTCACGAGGAATCCCAACGGACCTCAACGAAGAAGGGAAAATACCACGCCGCTGCGGCAGCTGCGTCAGAAACAAAGTGTCTGGTGTGTAAAAAAAAAAAAAAAAATACGTTAAAACAGTAACTTGTATCGTACGCGTCGATCTTCCAGTCACGTTTGACGCGTGCTACCGTATTCATCATTTCCCCGTACACACAAACACGGGTTACGTATATACATTTACAGACGTGTAAGCGCGAGATAGTTAACGAGGCGGTCCCGAATGAGACGGAGAGACGCACGATGAGCCTCCGTGAGATTTGAAAGCGACGAAGCTGCCAGGTTGAACGGCGCAGAGGGGGCGAAGTGAAGGGAAGGGGGGGATACCCACTGCTGCAAGGTGTACTATATGCGTCTAGCTGAGTCGGTGTGCAAAGTACAGCGCGATTAGGCGCCAGTGACGTCAGGCTATAGACTCTCCTCGTCGGCGAGTTTCCCCGCGGCCCCGAGAGGCATTCACGTCGAGTCACGAGGTGAATTCGTCGTTCAACCGAGTTAGCCTCCTCCCTCCCCTCCTGCGCGCGCGCTCCAATAGAAAGAGTGATAGAGATAGCGGAAAAAAATAAGTGAGACGGACGTGTGCGTGAGGATCTCTTTTTGTTTTTTTTTTTTTTTTCCTTTTTTTTTTCGCTTCCCGCTCCGTCGTGGTATCGTCGCAGTCGAGACTCGGCAGTCGGGAGTTCAACAGCAGCAACGGCGGCGTTGGTGGCAAATGGGTGTGCGACAAGGGTAGTAAAATCGTTTTGTGTGAACGTACGAGAGAGTAGTAGAGAGACACGCGGGGTGTGCAGTAGTCAAGAGTGCCTGTGGAATTACTGCACGGTTCCCCGCGCGACGACTGATTATTTCTCCGTGTGTGCTCCGGGCAATGACTAACTGCGCGTTAAGTGTGTTAGTAGGAGATATCGTGAACGAACCCTCCGCTCGCCCGTCTTCGTCCGCCGTCGTGGAGCTCTCCTTCGTCGGTGTGTTCTCGTGCCGCGCGCGTTCGTCGCTGCTGCTGCTGCTGCTGGCTGGCTGGCTGGCTACGTCAGCACCGGTCGGACGGGATTTGCATAGCAAACAGATTGACGCGCGGGTAAGTGGATAACGAGAGAGACAGAGACTGCTGAGCCCCGGAGAGAGCAGGCGCGCGCCGCGCGGAGTTGAGAGAGGGAGAGAGAGAGGTGGAATCGTTGTGAGACCGATGGTGGGAGAGGTGAGTCGCGCTGGGGCCTACCGAAGACACGTAGAGAGACGGAGAGTCGACCGTCGAGCGCGAGGAGACGGAAAGCGTGCGCGCCGATGAGGTTCGAGAGACACCAGTGAGGTTCGATTCGATGGGAGTGAAAAACGACGAAACGTAATAGTTAATAAAAATAAAAAGAAACTAAAGTGCCACCTACGGAGTATTTCTTTAACAAACAAACAAACAAAAAAAAAACAAAATATATATATAAATACGTGTGTGTAGCCGGGTTTGTGTGTGTGCGAGAAAAAGTTGGTGAACACGACGACAACGATCGAGTTGAAAAGAAAAAATATATAAAACGGATACTGAATTTGAGGAAAAAAAAAAAACAACAACAACAACAAAAAAAAACACATTGTGCAAACAGAGTGAAACGGATAAAGAAAAAAAGAGGTATACCGGGTTCTCTCTTCGATAACGGCAAAGTAGTAAACAACCTGCGCGAAAGAGTCGATTAGCGAAGTTTTGTCAACGAGATATGTGTTATACATGTGTCGGCAAGTGTTCGCAGCGCTTCGATAAATCGCGCTTACCGGAAGAGAGTGAAAAACGTGCGTTCTCCGCGAGTGCCGCTGACAATAAATATTTCATTCGGAATATTTGAAAATAGGAAACGAATGTTGCGCACGAGGAGTAGAATATCTCGAACGAATAGCGGGAGAGGCGACGGGGACTGCTCGCGAGACGGGGACTGTCAGTTATCTCTCGGACGATACGAAAAGGGTACGAAAAAATAAGGAAAACAGTCGAGAAAGAATCTTATGGAAGTGCGTTGCGTCAACACTGTGATATACATGAAAAAATCGTAACAGATATATCCGTATATATATATATATATGCATATATATCTATGTGTATAGAGAGAGAGAGAGAGAGAGAAAACGAGAAAGAGATTTTTAGCGTTTGTAAAATACGAGGGCGAGAGAGGGTCCGAACGATTCATCTCTGACTCGTCGACCTCTCCGAAGAAACGGAGATAGAGGCCTCGAGAGCCAAAGCTGTAACAGCAGGCAAGCCGAGTCGAGAGTTTACGGGGAGAGGCCGCGCGCGGCGGGATCCCACAGTGTGTGTATAGTATAGTAGTAGTACGGGGCGGTGTGCGGCTCGGTTAGGTTTGTGTGCCTACGGTCTGGTGCCGCGACTCGCACACGATGGATCGGGATTCGTATTCGTGTTACCGCGGAGGCTGCGAGAGGACCGAAACCCTGGCTGCTGCGCCGATGGAGTAACAAGTGAGCGGCGAAGCGGCGTTGCCATGACGACAGGTGAACCATGAGCCCCCCGTGGGCTGCCCCCTCTCACTTCACTCACTCGCACTCCTCCGTTCTCTCATTCTCTTACTCTCGTATGTACAACGCTCGATCCGCTTTACGGAGCTCTCTCACTCCGCGAGCTCTTGTGTGTGACGTCGGCAAACCTCGTGCCTCTCCCCTCTTATCCATGCTTCGCAAACTCGTCCTACCGCACTCCCCCTCCCGAACGCCCTGACTCTCGAGTACTCGACGCGACAACAGTGCGGGATACGTCTCCTTTATTATTTCTTTCTTTATTACTTTCGTTGCCTTTTCCGCGCTCTCTCTCTCTCTCTCTCGCTCTCTCTCGGAGGCCTTGCCAAGCTTTTTCACTCTTTCGATATACTTATTTTCGTTCTCTCTTACGCTACCCGCGCGCCAAGGCACAACGTCGCTCTTTATTTTTCCCTCAGCCCCGCCAACTCCACTCCAACTTCTATGCGATATTCTTGGCCGTCTCTCCGTCTCCTCGAGGGATCACCCTCGATTCTTTGCTCGCGAACCAACCGAGAAAGACAGAGCGAAAAAAAAAAATATATATATATATACATATGACGCGTTGTAACGGCGAGAGATATAGTCGAACACCTCCGGTATGTTTAACGCGTAGACAACACAATATTCCGCGTATTTTCGGCTATTTTCATACTACACAACGAACGACTCACGCATCGTGTAATATCCGATGAAATGATACATTTTTATTTGCGCGCATTATCGCGTTGTAGAAATCCCTATACATACAACGCACTCGCGGAAGTACTGGAAATTTCTCGATGTTTCAGGAGCTTTTTTTTTATTTCCGGTCGCTTGACTGACAACGCGGATTTTACTCCATTAAACATGTCAATGACGAACGGTCATCGCTGCGATTTCTTTACAGCATTTATTATCATACGCGTGTATCCTTCGTGTGCATTACCCACGTCGAGGCTAACATTTCAAATACAAGAGTTTACGGATCTCGTTCGCTATCGGGGAAAATTTGACTTCTACCAAATCTGCCAAAGTATAGATTTGTAAATGTACGTTGTTCTCCGTAACATGTATCATCCGACGCGCGAGAATGATCGTCGATGTTTTCTTCGGAATTCCATTCGACGCATTAATGACGACGCAATGCGAAGTATTTTTTTTTTTTTTTTCTCTTCTGAGAAATATAACGATTCATAATTTCGCGAGTCTCTATAGTTCTCGACGAAAATTCGAGCGAAATAATTTAATTAATATTTTTCTTTAAAAACTACACACCGAAAAAATCTCGACAAACTTCCGCAGGAAAGTTCCCTGAAAAAAAAAAAAAATCGAATAAAGCAGTTTTCCAATATTACGACTGGTTCTCGAGACTGTCCGCCGTTGAACTCGAAATGTTAACCGTCGATCGAAATACTTCGCGGGCTCTTCGTTGAGCAAAGAAGTTGCACAGAATTTGCCTACTTTCTCCGAGTCCATCGGTTCGTGTATTCAACCCAATTAGGTTAGGAACTCGGAGATGCGGAAGAGACATTTATTTAATAAGTACAGCTTCCTTCGATAAAATGACAGTCAAAAATTCTTCAAAAGTCTAGAGTTTGAATAGATTTGTTTGTTTTTTTCGCGAAAGAGATCTCTAAAAGAATGACGCGCTTGCGCAGTTCGCATAGCGGGGATTTCAAGATTGTTGGCATCTCCGCGCTACCGGTAACTCGTATTCTTATCGCTTAAAATCCCAATAGTACCGCGTCAGAGATTGTTAGAGTATATTAAGAAGGAAAAGATTTTCGAAAAAAAAAAAAAAAAAAAAACATCGATCTCGGAAACACCACGTGTTTACACGAAAGACAGCCCCCCACCTCCGCGCGCGTGTAGCGTTACAGTTGTCCAAGTGGTACAAAAAGCGAAGCGACGCGTGCACGAAGCTCTCTATGAGCGTCGAGAGAAAACAATGGGGATTCCGTGAAAACGGCCGTGAACGTCCTACGGCACGTAGACGTAGCTAGCAGCGGTGGCAACCGCCGCCCGGGGTGCGTGACCCAATCACCCGTTCACCGTGTCGCGCTCGGCCTCGCGGTCCTGTGTCGATGGCGACCCACGGTAGATTCGTGTCGTGAGATACGCAATGGCGGGGATAGACGCGCGAGCGCGCGGAGGATCGTTTCTACAAGGGGGAGTTGGCGATCCGCCGCGTGATATTCCCCGCTAGCGGGGGGGAAATCCCGTCGGTAGCCGCGCGCGTCGAGTCGTGCGTGACTCACTTTCCAGCCAATTGCCTCTTTCATATCATCCGGGATTCTCCCACATTGAATCGCGGTGGCAGCACCGTACAACTATCTCGAAACATACGATTTTTTGATTCATGAAAAAAAAAAAAAAAAAAAAAAAAAATACAGTTCTCGCGTCTTACGAGTACACGAGATACGATTACGCCAAATGTATTCCGATTGATATGAATATTCTGTAGCAAAAAAATAAACTCGTACTTCCGTCGTTTTGTTTTTCAAATGATTTTCTTTAGTTTTTTCGCATCGCCGAGAAAAAGATTGGCGTGTTAAAGCGCCGTGGGGGTTAGGTGTCGGTCGTTGGTATGCGGTCACCGGGCGACGTCGGGCAGTGAGTTAATGGCAGCGCGCATACTCTTCCTCGGCTCCGCTCGGGCGTATTCCCTCACCTCGGCGTGTATAAATACACGTGTACAGCGAAAGAGTATGAGTAGTAGTTATCCACGCGAGGTCATGAATTTTACACTCATCCCCCCCCCCCCTCTCCCCACTCCCCAACACTTGTTTGCGAAACGCGCGCACAGCTTCCGCACGTTTCATCGGCTGAATGCCGTCTACCGTGGAACCGTATATAACTTCGTTCTTACAGACGACTAGACGCAGGACGAGCTACAGGATAGGCTCCTTTTTTGTTTTTCCTTTCCTTATATCTGTCGCGAAGTAGTATTGGTTATGGTATCGAGTCTATACAGATATAGTGGCGCCAGTCTTTGAGAAGCGAGACGAGTTCTCGGAAATTCCCGAGACTGCGTCGACTCGCGCGATGCAACAAGCCGGACGTCAAGGAGTAGGGGGGGGGGGGGGGGAGGGGGGCGACGTACTTGAACCTATGAGTCTCTCGCGGGCGATACGTCGCAGCGATACGCACACATACGTACACAACAAACCGGCTTGTTTTTCTTCTGCCTCTTTAAGTATAATCAGCGAGGGCTCGCACCGCCGAGTCGTGTGTTTAGCTGAGAGAGTTGAATTTCTCGGAACTCCCCGGAGAGCCTCTGTGTAGTATCTCCCCGGCGTGACGCAACTCAAGAGACATTCTCTTCGCGTCGTTAGAGGATTACGTATTGCGCACATTTATTTGTAATCGGAAGTTTCCAATCGGAGGCTTGTTCGCGAATGCAATTAATGCTATTAAATTTATATCTATATATATTTATTTTATATATACATATATATATATGTGTAAAAGTCGTATACATTAAGAGTTCATTGTGGTTACGTGTCGCCGCGTCTCCACCGAGTCGTTCGCGTTTGCCAGGCTTCTGGCGTCCCACAGATGACGGGGATTATTCTCAATGGAGAGACCTCTCGCGCTGTTGCCGTTTCATTCAATTCCTCTCCACGCGCCCGCGCGATACCTCTCCTCCGTCGAGTCGAGAGAACTCGTTTTTTCTCTCGTTGCGTGTGCCCCGCATAGTTTCTACAGAGTATCGAACGATACTATAGTAAACGATGAGTAGGATTTTGTTCGCGGAGTCTCTCAAACGGATTCCGGACTCTCCGAACTTGGGTTTCGCTTCGCCAACTGAGAAATGATGATTCACAGGATAAATATCTCGAATCCCCATACCAATATCTCGTATGCGTTAATGCAACCGGTATCGCGTGTATCTCGATGGAATACGAAACAAAAATTCATCGCGCTTGTGGTCGTGTCTCGTGCGACAACAAGAGAATTCTTTGAGTAAACATGCATCGAGCGAACTCTGTGTCCGTCGGTGTGCGTCACGAACCGATTGTCCCGGCTGCTATTATTTTTTCTTTCCTCTTAATTTATTTATAAATATAGCGGACTAAAATTAACGAGACGATGCGATCGCGGCGCCGGAGACGGCGACGACAGTGCCAGCGGCAGGCAAAGACATCCGCGTGCAGACATACGGGCGAAGAATTTGTCTTGCTGCAGATTCTAATTTAACTACCCGCAACTGCAGCGAATTAGAGGAGATTGATACGCGTGTATCGTTTCTGCGAAAGAAAAAAAAAAAAAAAAAAAAAAACTACGTCGCTACGGATCGGTACGGATAAGCGTGAGTCGATTCTTGTGTGCGATGCATCGCCCAATGTCGCATCGGGCCGCTTGCGTTGTCGGGACCCCCTCGCGAGGGGGAACTGCGATATAACGCGCGTCAGCTTCGCAACGGTGAGCTAACCAGCGGTACGCTCTACTGGCAGGAATATATATGACGTTGGCGCGTTTTATAGCTACTCACATATAGCGAACGGCTAGCGAGACAGTTTGGCACATGACTATTTGCGTCAATGTACAATATCGCTTTTTTTTTTTCTCGTATATGAACCTTTTGACCGATGGATCGAAGGTCCGTGCTTTGGTAACTTTCGTTAACGAATATATAATATTTATAAATTTAGTTTTCAGTTATTTCGTTATGACTCTGTTACGTTTATCCGCTTCGTCGCTTTTTTTCGTTTTTTTTTTTCTTCGCGATTATTCTCGAACTATATCGCTGCATTACGAACCTCTCGGTGTGAAATACGATGCCGAATTTATTCGATAATTAGACAGTATGACATCGGGTCGTTGCGAAGGAATTTAAATAGATTCCGTAACATACGATGCTTTGATGAATAATTTCTAAAAGGAATCTCGTCGTCACGCGCGATAGTCGGCTATAGAGTTTCTCCCGGTTAATTAATTATGAATGGTAATTCATACCGATGGAAATTCTGCGGATAAAGGCGCGCGCGCGTGTAAGTGCCCGAATGTCACTTGAACTGCTGAACTCTGCTGTTTCCGGTTTCGTAATATTCTTTTCTACGTTCGCAAAGCCACTGTCCTCACCGACAAATTTAACGCGATCGTCGTTTCTCACGGCAACTCGTACGTTTAATCAGTTTCCGCACCCAATATTTCTTCTTTCTCGACGACGAATTATTTCGAAGCCATTCGCGTTATCGTATAATTAAACAACAGTAATACCATTTTTTTTTTTTCGTCATCACATCGATCGATAATAACGTTTTCGTACGTTTTAATGCCAACAGAGACACAAATTGTGGCGATGACAGACCCACAATTGACGAACAACAATAACAACAACAACAACAATACCAACAATAACAACAACAATAACAACGATGGAGAACCGAAATATCTGCACAAGAAATTCAAGAAAATGGCAACGACAGAGGCCGCGCCAGTCGAAAGCGCCAAGAAGGAAACTATTCCAAACAGCGGCACCGCGGCACCGTCTTCCGAGATCGCGAAGAAAAAAGATGTCGCCAAGGAGTCGACGAGGACCGACGGTTCACCCGAATCCGAAGGGGAACCCACCGAGTCTCGAAAAGCAGGATACGTTTGTCCGTATTGCAAACTTTCATGTGCCAAACCGAGCGTTCTGCAGAAACACATCAGGGCGCATACCAACGAGAGACCTTATCCATGCGTGCCGTGCGGTTTTGCCTTCAAGACGAAATCGAATCTCTATAAACACTGCAGATCGCGGGCTCACGCGCTCAAGATGGAAGGCGGCGATGCCAGCAAAGTAAATTCTGATTTTTTTATTATCTTTAGCCCTCCAAACAGTTTATATTTATATTGATATCGATATTTTTCCCCATAGATTTCCGAGGATTCCGATATGAGTCTTTCGGACAGTGCGAGTAACGGAACCGGAACGCCTCCCCCGCCAGCCGCCTCGACGCCGAATTCCGTGTCGAGTGTGAAAAGCGTTAAAAGCGGAAAAATCTATAAGCCAAAGTTTCACACGGCGTTACAGTGCGTAAACGACACGGAATCGTCATCGTTATCTTCGATGAGTTCAATCGCAATCGCGACGACCAGCAGCAGCAGCAGTAGCAGCAGCCCAGCAGCGAGCACCAGTACTAAGCGCAACGCGGAAAAAGTTCAGGAGCACATCGACAAAATAATAACCGACAATCAGGCGATAGTTGAGGCTATAGATCCGCGTTTACACAAGTTAATGCAGCGACAGCAGAGTCTCGTTGAGACGAAACACGCCGATCAACAGCCGTTGAATTTATCATCGATCGAAGAAGCGACGTCGAGAAAGCGCTGCTACAGCGAGTCCTTTATTCAGGAGCAGAACAACGGACGCGTACAAAATCCCGAGGGTTCGATAATTAAGGATCTTCTATTGAAGAGCCGCGCCGCAAACGCCGACGAAGCGGCAACTCACGACAGCGAGAGTTTCGTTTGTCCATCGTGCAAAATTGCCTATACAAGCGCCGATAATTTGGAAGCGCATCGAAGATACTATTGCAAAGGAAATTCTCCGAATCCTCGTCGCGCCGAATTTCAATTGGATCTCGATAAACGCGACAACGATTGCGATAATAACAAAACGGGAGATTATTACGGCGCTATACAGCCTCTACCATCGCCCGGACCATTGCTCGGTAACACGAGACTCGTCGACGCGTATGCGCCTCCAACGAAGAAATCGCGATCCGATTCCGTGCCGACGAGTCTCCGATCGTTGGAAGAATTATCCAAATATCCGCGTCCTAATTCGTTGCAGATGTTCGGCGGTGAAGTTCGAATACTCGACAATAGCGGAGAAACAAAAACTATGAGAATAGAACCGCGTCAAACGAATTCACCGTCGAACGAGCACACGGTAAGCGGAAAATGCGTTACGACCGAAACAGCTTCGATCGTCGTCCGTTCGGGTCTCCATTCCGGTGGGACGATGGTTCACAAACCCTCGGGAACGCCATCCAATACTCTTCCTCCATCGAGTTCCTCCGTATCTCTTCCGAATACTCCAAAGATGTTGGCGCCTATAATACCTAACATATCAACGCCGAATTTGGCACCAACGATGTCGTGTTACAATTATCTTGAACCCCATTTGAATCCTCTCACGAACATCACTGCCTACAATCCGTTAACCCTGCCGCAGGCCGGTATAGCGAGCATTCTACACGGTGGTAAGGTTATTCCTTACGTACCCGGTATGCCGGGACCTCACACTCTCACCCTCGCCCCCTCCCCATCCCCGAGCATCGAAGTTTCCCCGAGTGTTAGCGTCGCAGGTGATAACGCCGCGGCTTCGTACAAAGTCATTCCCGGTCTCCCAGGACTTCACATTATATCCCAACCGTTGGATCTCGCAAGTCCGGTAAACAGAGCTGTTCACACTCCCAGCGTTCCCGGTATCCCGGGACCGACTTCGAACGGCAATTCGCATCTTACAAATCTCGGACGACCCCTCGATCTCGCCAGTCCGGCGAAAGATTCCAGCTTCAGGACGCCGAACAGCGAATCCGCGAGGACCCAATCATTATCGAGTCCTAAAGTTCCTAACGTCAAATGTACCGACGCAACTGTTGCGCCGAGCGATCAATACCGATTGGCGAGATCGACGACAACGGCGAGCACCGCCGGCGACACGACCAAATCCGAGATCGATCGTCATATCAAAACGAACGTCGCTAATACAAAGTACAATATCGCTATGGAGAGAAAAGATTTTTCGTACCCGAACGGCCTCGATATTATTTCTACCGATATTTCTTACGGCAAACAATTATCTATGAGCGAAAGTAGAAAAAGACCGGCGAGCTGGAGTATCGCTGATATCGATAATACGAAAAATTCGGGAGATACGAATAACGATGAAAATATTATCACAGAGTACGAATCTTCTTCACCGTCGAGTGGGAATAATCACGAGAAAATTCAACTCGGTATCTCGAACGAGACGAAACCCTTGTCGATCGAGACTTACGCGAATGTTTACAATGGCGCGAAGCCTCGTATCGATACCGTACCGCCGATAATCATTGGGAATTTAGATGCTTCCAATACAGATGTGCCAAATAAATCTTCCATGGAATTATTTAACGTTAATGGATTAATGATTGATAAATCCGACGCTAGAGGGCCAAAAATTAACGAGAACGATACGAGAGACGAGGAGACGAGCACTAAGTTCTTGAGACCAACGTCGTTGCCCCTGAAACCGGGTACTTTCACCCCGAAACGGCATCACGGAATAACTCCAACAGCGAATACGCTGCCACTCATAAGTCCGGAAACTCCGAGACCAAAGAAATCGTACGGTCAACTTTATCTCAATGGTCACGCGTACACTTATTTGGGTTTAAAGTGCTCGACGAGAGTTTTTTATTGCACCCTTAACAGACCTCAACCGATGTACGTAACGCAGCAACACGCGTTATCGATGTATTCAAATTGGAAAATATGTAAAGAAGCGCCACCCGATCTCGATATGGCGCATTACGACTCGAGACATCGACCATCGAGTTACACTGTCGCTTCGAAAAAACAAGAGGATATTTTGACTCATTCGTCGCAGAGACCGACTACACCTACGAGTCCCGACAGCGGATTGGAAAGCGACACGCAGGAGAAAAGCCGAAGAGTCAAAATTTTCGACGGCGGCTTCGAGAGCAATGAGGATTACACCTACGTAAGGGGACGAGGTAAGTTATCTTATCATTTTTTTCGATAAAAACCTTTTTTTGTTTGTTTGTTATTAATAAAATGCATTATACAGGTCGCGGCCGTTACGTCTGCGAGGAATGCGGCATACGTTGTAAAAAGCCTTCGATGCTTAAGAAACATATCAGAACTCACACGGACGTGAGGCCGTATACGTGCAAACATTGCGCATTTAGGTAAATTATACTCATTGCAATGGAATGACGAAATACGCGTTTTATACTTTTTATCTGTGAAAAAATCTGTATGGCGATTGATTCGTTCGTCAGGGTGCGTTTGAACGTTTAAAAAAAAATCTGCCCGTTTCCAATAGAATACAAAGTATAAGAGCAGTTTGACTTTTTTATTTATATTTGCATTGAAAAAATACGGAGCTTCACTGAGAATTTTTTTTAAACGTTTCAAATAGCCGCGACGAGAGTAATCAATCGTCAGGAATTTTTTACAAGTTTCGAAATTAGTTAATAATATCGATTAACGACGTCTCCTTTGTTTGTCAACAGCTTTAAGACAAAGGGAAATCTTACGAAGCATATGAAGTCGAAGGCTCATTACAAAAAGTGCGTCGAACTCGGAGTAATGCCTGTGCCGACGTCCGTTTGCGATGAAAACATCGACAAGGAAGCGATCGCACGATTGGTAGCCGGCGGCGGTAACGCCGACGACTCGTCGTCGGAAGATGATGATAGCGAAGGCGACGAGAGCGACGAATCGGGAAGCGAGGAACAAGAAGCCGCGCAGAGTCTGTTGAGTCTGTCGCAGCGGAGTTCAAACCGTTTACCGGGTCTGTTGCCAGTCGGAAGACCAACGACTTATCCTTACGCCCTGACATTCCCGACAACGTGCGTCACGACGAGTATCGTCTCGACGTGCGCGGGATCTTCGCCGATGAGTCTCAACGTTACTACGACGACTGTTATACAGAGCGAATTATCGCATCGTTATTACTTTCCCTCGAGTCGTTGCTCCGTCGCCGAAGAGTCTCGCGACAGTGTGATACGTTGCGGTACTAAAATCGACGATACGGACGAAATCGTTGAAACGGAAAATAGACATCAATCATCGCAACCGATGGATCTAACGACGAAACAGACTCTTCAAACGTTACCTGCTTTGCCAGCTTCCCCCGTGACGGTTACTCATCGCGCTAAACCGGCGGATATACTAACACCGGTGTCGGAACCGATTCTCATGCAAACGATTGTACAGACGATGGAGAGACTGCCGTTGCAGGGCAGAGAATGGAAACCCGACGCCGAGGGTCACATGCTGCAGGCGTATCTTACCGAACGCCACGTTATGGACAGCAAGATGAAGCAGCAATATCGCGTTGGTACGATAAATCGTCAGCAACAGATCGCCAATACGGATCGGGAATTAATGAATTGTCGTAACGTCGATTCCAGCGGTATACCAACAGTAACGTACACCGATCCTAGTAGAATGCAACAGCACAGCGTACTCGGCACGAGAATTAAGTGTATGTCGAGGCAACAGGCATCGGACGAGATAAAGATGGAGATAAGAGAGAAGATTTATCAGAATAACGCCGCAATCGAAAGACGTCCATTCGATATCGATAATGAGCAAACAAATGCCGATCATCACTCTCTCGTTATGCCGAACAACAGTTGCACCCCAACAGCGGTATCGGTTTTTAATTCAGAATTTACGCGTCGCGGCACGACGCCGATCGATCGACGATCACCCAACACTTTCACCGCCACCGTCGCCGATGCGAATAATCGAATAACGTGCGTACCGACGAAAAACGAAATTGATCGCTCAATGTTCAATGCCAAGGAACCGCTCGGAACTCACGAGTCACGAGGCGGCGAAAATTTGTCTCAAAGCCCAAGAAATCAGGAAAACGGAACGCCAACCTCGAGACCACCGAGTCGCGAGATCCGTGGAACCAATCAAGATTATCGTACGCAAGGGCTACAGACGTTTCAGGAGCAGAGAACGACTAGTCAAGAATTTAAATTGCCGTCTCAAGAGACGAGACCGCCGCCTGTTATCAATACAGAGTTCAAATCACCTCACGTCGTCGATCCACGATCGACGTCGCCCAACGGCGTTCACGGCGTCGCAAACGAAACGAGACCTCCGAGTCGAGATACGAGAGTTATTCCGGGCGATCAAAGACCTCAAGGCTTTCAAATAATTCAACCGATTGTTCACGAATCGGCAAACGCGAGACACGAAATACCGCGAGCACCGGGAGACGCTAGAAGTACCGAACGTTTAGAGATAAAACGTCACGAGATGGAAATAACGAAGCAAAGTATCGCGGAGAGCATAAAGCAAACTGTTGCGAGAAAAATGGTCGTCGGTGGTCCGGGATTTCGTTCTCCTTCGCCGCCCGGTGGTAACGCGAAACCTCAAGCTGAATTTTTACAACCGTCGAGCGGTCCGGCATCTAATTACGTTAGGTGAGACTCATCTCCGTCTCCTCTATTCTTCTCTATTTTTCTCCTTTTTTAAGATATTTGCATTATTAACTCTACCGATCAATAATAATTGCAGCGTTACTGAAGATGGTCGCAGTGTTTGCGGTATATGCAACAAGGTATTCAGCAAACCGAGTCAACTGAGATTACACATTAACATACATTACTTTGAGAGGCCATTTCGATGCGAAAGCTGCGCGGTTTCGTTCAGAACGAAAGGACATTTGACGAAACACGAGCGATCTGTTTCGCATCATAATAAGGTAAATAAAATCATATATTTTCGATAAACAATTAAGGATTCATCACGCATATATTTCCGATTTGAAGTTTAATTCGAAAAAAATTTTAATACTCCGCGATATGCCAAAAATCTGAAACAAATCAACCGTATTAAGGATGTCAAGACCGTCAATTTTGCATAATAATAACTCCAAAAAGTTGTTACTAAATTATCTAAAAAATTAATTGTTTTAAAAAAAAACCATAAAACCTTTTATTTTCTCATTTTTTATGAATTCCTCAATTTTTAGAATTCATATGAATTTTTTCAGAATTTTCTTATATCTCGATTTTTTTTTTTTTTTCGATAATTAGAAAAATCAATGTAGACACGAATTTTGGATACGTTTTCGTAACACAATTCCAGAATACACACAAGTAGATTCGAGGCGATTGCGCCAACAATTCGATAATTATGGCGTTAAAAAAATGTCAAAAATGCGAAATTCAAAAATGTAGCAAAATACTGAAAAATGTATGAGGATTCGAAAAAATCAACGAATTCATTTGAAAAGTGGAAAAAAAAGGTTTTGCTGATTATTTGTTAAACAAATTATTATTTTTAAACATTTTGCTGCTAACTTTTTATTATTATTATTATGAAAAATTAATGTTCTTAGCGCCTTTAATACAGTCAATTTTTTGCAAATTTTTCAGATTACAAAATTTTTATAATACGAATGTACGTGTGATGCGTCCTTAAAGTATAATAAGTTAAATTAACGAATTAAAACAACTTACAGATTTTAAAGTATTTTTCTTTAACGTTCCCTCTAATTTTGAATTTACATCTCCGATAGGTCAGCATGACGTCGACCTTCGGAGCCGCGACGACCAGCAATCCGAGACCTTTCAAGTGCACCGATTGCAAGATAGCTTTCAGGATACACGGACATCTCGCTAAGCATTTACGCAGCAAGATGCACATCATGAAGCTTGAGTGCCTTGGAAAGCTTCCGTTCGGCACATACGCCGAGATGGAACGTTCCGGCGTCAATCTCAATGACATAGACACCACCGACTGTGATAATAGTTTAACTAGTCTTCAGGTTTGTGCAAAACGACGCTGAAAAAAAAAAAACATCATATTACTCGTTGAGTGTAAAAAGTTGTAAAAACGCGTTTTTTTTCTCTTCATCTTGCAGATTCTGGCGCAGAAGCTTTACGAAAAGGATCCGAGTAAAATGGGACAGTGGGACGCCGAAATGGTACCTCATCAGGGTGCGAGTGGTGGTGAAACATCGTCGGACGAAGGTGAACCCATAGCGCCGCACGCGATTCATCAGCATCCACCGTCGCAGATGAATACCGACAGCGATACTTCGCGAGCATATCATATGCCAATGTTAATCGTCGGAGAAGAATCGAAAGTGATGAACGACGGGCGACTTTTGAATTCACGATTCATCCAGCAACGACCCGATTACGGAAGACACGAGAGAATCGCCGTTGACTCCGCCGACGATACGTCGATCGTTGACGAGAATTCGCATCCCTACAAGTGTCGGATCTGTACGATATCCGTGAGAACGATTAACGAGCTTCAGGTACATTGCTTCGTCGAGCATAACATCGAGTCGCAGGCTAATGACTCCCACACTGACCTCAGAGACAAAGACAATAGCCAAATGCACCTCGTGAGAAGCGATCCGAATAGACGACGTAGCGACGATACATAGTGCCAAAATAACGCGACGAACGCGACTATAATGTGAACATGTTTTTTCGAATTGTCGAAGAATATTTTACGCAACGTGATAAACGCCCCCGCGCGGGATTTTTTCTTTCGCATCGCGAACGCCGACAACGGAAATAATTGTCGACTATCGCGGATCGCGGAATCAACGGCTTTCGAAGTTCATATCCCTACGCGATTGAACTCTCGGAATCTTCGAAAACGTCTTCTCTAGCAGTATGAAACTGGTAGGCATTTTTTTTTTTTTTTTTTTTTTTTTTTCGTTTTGTTTTATAAATACACCCGACTCTCGATTGAATTTTAATTACGCGACAATCCAAGAAAGGCGCGTATCGGAATTATTTCTTCCGGTCTCTCGAGCGCACATCCTGAAACGCGCGTTAATCCAATAACGAAACTACAATTTATATTCGATTTAACGATTTTTAAATGAACAAAAATATTAGTAGTTTAAGATGTCATTTTTTTGATTGGCATGTGATTACCGAATTTTATGTGAAAATCTTTATCGCGCGTGCAAACTTGAAGAGTATTTCTTAATATTACGAGGTAATATTAATCTATCTAATATCGGATATACATTTACTAAACACGTGTATCTACGCGCGTATATATATATATACGATTAATTACCGATGTAATGAATCGAAGAATTCGTTAACGCGACCGCGAGCGGCGTTTTGTTTGCATTCGTAATCGTTGGAAACGTTTATTGCAACGACGATTTTCGTCTTTCACTTTTCTTTTTCTTTTTTTTTTTTTTTTTTTTCTCCCAAACGACGGATCACAATTTACGGAATAGATTATTTATGTATAAAGAAGTTATCGAAACACGTCGGTGTTTTACGAATAGTTGTTTAGACGGAGAAAGAAACATTGTTGTTTCTTCGACGATATCTGCAAATATCTTGCGGAAAATTATTCTATCGGGCGGATTGTTTTCTTCGATACAATTTCAATTTACAACAAAAAAAAAAACGCCCGCGTATTGTCCACTGTAGAGAAATAACGATCATTGTCTTCTTTGCGTGAAGGGAAAAAAAAAAAATTCGCGAATTTATAAAATTCTTTCGATCGAAGAGTCGTATCTTTTGTTTTTTTTTTTTTCTATTTTACGAGACGCACAAATCCGCGGATAAATCATAAACTACGGATAACTCTTTGCGAAATTGTATTAAATATATAATATCCGTCTAAAGTTATGCGCGCGACACTCTCAAGCACACGAACACATAAAATGTCTTTCCTATCGCATAATCATACCTCGATAATCATAATTTGTACCTAAATGTGCTTGAGACGATGCCGAAACCGTGAACAGAGAATTAAGAAGTTAAAAAATTGACCGCACAATTGTATACAACGATTGTCACGTCAAGAGAAAAAGAGAGAGAGAGAGAGAGAAGGTTGTTGCCAAAACGATATCAATGTAGCATAGAGAAAACGTAGCATTTGATGTATACTCGTTACAATTCTATCGAAGATCCCAATCACAAACACTATGTAAGAGCTTCCAAGATGTGTACGCGTGCGTGTGTCCAAAAAAAAAAAAAAGAAAAGAAATGCCAAGCCAACGTAATACATTGTTTTTGCGTCGTTTTCCGAATGGCGAAAAAAAAAAAAAAAAAAATACGTTACCGATATACAATTGCCCTACCGGATGGATCATTTAATTCGGTGAAAAACAGAATTTTATACAACTTGCCATATAATAATTTGACAAACGCGCCAATTTACATATCACATATCTCGAATTATTTGAGAGGCACTATTACGAATCTTATATCGTATTTATCATATATTTTCGTAAGAACGAATAAACTTTATTCGTGATGAAGAGTGAAGGAAAAAAAAAAAAAAAAAAAAAACAAAAAATTCATTGCGAGTTAATAAATACCGAGTGGCGATCGTCACAAACTTGTGAATATATCTATGACTATTTTTCGACGAGATGATTAAAAAGTCAAGAATTTTACTTGTGATGTTTATACGACTAATGTGTGCGTTGCGTTAATCGCGAAAATACACCGTTGGCTTGGCTGCTTCCAGACTCAGTATTAGAAAGTCTCAATAAAACTGATCGGTCCGAATCGGTTTAAAATCATCACAGATCACAGATTTTGTTTGTAAGGACAGACCGCCGTATCATCCGATTCGCCGTAAATCCAACACTCGGATTTTTGTCATCCGAGTTTACGAGAAATATCTATGATAAACTCGAACGGCTATTTTTTATGGATTAAAAGAAAAACCGAAAGTTTTCTATGCCCATAAAACCGACACTCGCAGATCATTGGCCGTAATATAGTATTTTATATGTATCGTAGACACGGTTTAGAATCTTTAGAATTTTATATAACGATTTACCAGAGTGACAAAAGCCTCGAGGCGAATTTATATACGCCTCTCGGCGATCTCGTTGCCGAGCGCATCCATTGCGTCTGTTCAACAAATTCAACTCGAAAAAAGGCCTCGAAATCGATGCCAAATTTATCGTGCGAAAAAAAAAAAAAAAAAAAAACACATTTTTTAATTCGAACCAAAATTGGCACTTTTGCCAATGGATATCAGAGAATGGGACCGGAGACAGATTTTATAAGCGTATTCTTAAAAAAAAATAGATAGCGTCATCTTTTATGGAATCGTCGAGAGACCACCAATGATCCGTCGGTGTTTGTTGCTAAAACTTTCTTCCTTAATTCTGTAATTCTGTTAAACTATTAACGAGAATGTAATTTATTTATTGTAAATAAAAAACAAAAAAATATATTGCCTAAAAACACTCGAGCGATGACTCGTGTACTTTTATCCCATTTGTTTGTCCATTAAATACAACATTCGTTAAAAAATATTCGTGTATATATTTATCCAGAAAAGTACATTGGTACGCTTATGCTTATCGCTACATATACAAAATTCGCGTAACGTTCAGTCGTCTTTTGTATTCCATTGGTTTCCATCGACGAACGACGAGCACATGGAACTATCGAGCGTCGAATACCACAACTGAAAAGCAACATTGAGGAAAATATCTTTGTCGTATTGTATTGTCTTTAAAAAAACGGTATAACCTCCGTTTTCTGTAAATAACAAATCTGTCGAAAATTTAAATATTTCAAAGTATATCGTTCCAATGCACCACTGTAATTTTACAGGCTCATGAGAAGAATAATAGCGAAAAATGTAAAAAAAAAAAGGATACGACGTTTGGTTCGTTTTTTATACATTATTCGGTATCCACATTCACGGCAACGAATTGGATCTCTCGGCCGAATTTCATTGTCATGATGACATTCTGAAATAAATAACGATAGTTGATTATTTCGATGATGAATTGTAACCCGGTAACGAAGTAAAAAGCATTAGAAAAGATCGCACGTTTTTGACGAGATAGTGAGGTTAAGTCGCGTCAAACTTACCTTTTTCGTGGATAATAATTGGAAATTGGATACTTACCTCCACATATATATACCATAGCCTGTTTCGGGGCAGAGTCAGCCTTGCTAGAATCCATTATCGCGCGAATTTATTATTCCGATGGACGATGAAAAATCTTTGAATTCGATGTGGAAACAAACTTCATCGACAATAACAACAGCACCATGCGCAGGCAACTCGATTACAAACTAACCGCCGAACTCAATTGAAATCCGTTTTACCTTGTCGTTGTGATATACCGTCGTCGTGATACATCGTCGTTGTTGCCGCGTCGAAAAACGAAATGAGAATCACTGATGTACGAAAGTTTCCCCGGCAACAGCTCGTCGTCTGCATTATGTTTTCGGTACGGACACGAGAGGCAGCACGCGACGCCGCCGGACCATCGAAAGCTCACAGCCAATAGGATGAGCCGGCAACCGCTGGCGGGATGAGACGCGTACTCCGATTGGTCGATCGCGTCTCGAGCCATCCCCTCTGTGACAACGGATAAACAGATTTCAAACATTTTCAAGTGTTCGGCGCACACGGGCCACGCAGAGGGAGAGTCGTTCCCCGCGTGTACGTATATCATTCTGTATTCACCCCTGGTCCGTCTCTCAGTTAACGCGAATATGTCGATCCGTTTGTTTTGTAACTGTCGTTCAGTCTCGTCTATTGTCTCGAAACACGTTTTTTCTAGTTAATTATATATATATTATTCGAGGCAACTGTGTCACCGAGATAAGTGGCGTATTTACGAGTGGCCACGAGCCGGTGTTTGTGTGTTTTTACGCTCAAACGAAGAGAGTGCACGGATGCTGCGCGACGGGGTGGTTTTCCCGAGGGATGATGTCGCGCAGCGTTGATCTAACGAGGAAATTGGCACCGCCGCTTCTTACGTTAAATATCGAGCAACAGTGATGAATAGCAGCAGTGTCGATGAATTTTCGCGCGTAATCGCTGCGCAATAACAACAGAGAAGTTCCGCGGTAAGTTAGCGCGCGCGCGAGTATGGCTATAGAAGCGACAAGCGTTGCGCATGTTTTGTCATCATCGTGAACGGTAAAACGTCAACAAACCGCAGACAGAATCGAGCGCGCCAAGTTAATGGAAATAAAAACAAAAACAACGAATAATAACACGATGATAACGCGGGAGTGTCAAATAGTGAATTGCAACTTGTGAAACTTTTATTTCGCCGCATGAACGTCAATCGCGAGTGATAAATTTGCGTTCCAATAATACATTTCGTGTGATAACTATTAAAATTAATATAAAGAAAAGGTGAAAGGATACGACAAGTGAAATGGATATAGCCGAGATGGAGAATACGCACACCAGCGAAACACCGCACGGTACGACAAAGACGAACACTCGCGGATCTCACGGCTCTTACGACGGCGCGGACAGTGGTTATTTAACGTTGACACCTAACTCCGGCGGTTATACGTCGATCGTCGCGGCATGTCGATCGCGAACTTCGCTTGCATCGTCGAAGAGGCACTATCGAACGCGAACAGAGCCATGGCAATCCGATCGAAGATTGCGTTCCAAGTTCAACCATCGAATAAACGCCCCGGAACGCGCGTGCGACTCGATGATCGACGAGTCGCACGATACATCGCGCGGATTGTCTCGGGACTCGGGAAATTTCAGTTGCGAAAATCAAAGTTCCAGTGTCGATGGAAGCGCGAGTTTTGACAGTCGAAACGCAATCGGCGACACGAGAGATTATGGAGTCGAATATCGGGAACGAAGAAGCGGAGGACGAAGAGCAGGCAGAGGCGCCGTGGCGGTTACTCCAGCATCCGGACTGCAACTGCTATCGCCTCCGCCCTCACCGGCGGTTCCATCCTCGTCGTTCGTAGCCTTCGAACCCATCGACGAAGATGTAGAAATGAAATTAGTCGTCGTATCGCAGAGTACCCCTTATCTCAACTCGCCAAATCGCAACGTTCCTCCCAACAATTTGAATTTTTCTCCAACGACAAGAAGAACGACTCCGCCGAGCGTAACTTCCGTCGACAATAAAAAACTGAGTGATCTCATGATAACCGATTTATCCAGCATCGCCGACATAAAACCCAAAAGATTGGATTTCAGTCGAAGAGCGTTGTCGTACGCTTTGCACAGAACAAGAGCGACGCCTGATTTCACCGGAAAAGAAAGCGTCGATCTTTTGAGCCTACTTGGCGAAAAAAGCAATCATTGGCGAGTCGTTTCCAAAATATTTTCTCATCTCAATGCTCAGGATCTGTGCGCCGCCAGTATGGTTTCCAAAGCTTGGCGAAGAATCTGCGCCAACGATTCGCGTGCCAATACAAGACGACTTGCGCACATAATACTCAGACAAAACGCCAAGGAGAATCTTAAACTCGTTGGAAAAGCCAAAACGGAGGGCGATATTCGCTCGAGTCCCAAGAGCAGATACGCCAGAAAGGGATATCTTCTGGAGGTACAAAATTTACTTCAAGTTCCAGCAACGCAGAGGCCGCCGAACAGCCCACCTGTGTCTCCCAGCAAAGTCAAATTTCACTCGTTTGTTAAGGTAAAATAAATAACCATCTTTTATCCTTTA
Organism: Cryptus armator; assembly: GCA_963971235.1. Lineage (NCBI taxonomy): Eukaryota > Metazoa > Arthropoda > Insecta > Hymenoptera > Ichneumonidae > Cryptus > Cryptus armator. The sequence goes on from OZ020235.1 coordinate 7,058,907, forward strand.
TATTTTTATTTCCGCGTACGAAATCGCATCTCGTCCGTAAAATTTTGATGACTCGTTAAATAATAATAATTCAGCGGCATCAACGCGCGATATCTCATTTCTCGGTATATCGTATTCGAACAATGTAGCGCGGTGCCTGCGTGCCGTTGCACTTGAAACAGGCGCGTCGTATTCGAGACGGCGCTTTATCGTTCGTCTTCTTAATTACTACTTAAAGTCGCGCGCGTACTAACGTACATTTAATCTCGAATAACTTCAACCAATTTTCCATCTTCTTCTTTGATCGTTTAATTCCGCGCGAAATATTGCGTAATCCCAACCCGCGATAATTTCACATATATCGAAGAAAAGCCCACGAGGCTTCTTGGGTACTTGACCTTGTCGCTCGCGCTTACGCTTACGCAAACGTTGTATGCGCTCCGCGCCTTCCACAGGTGCCTATCAACGACGAAACATCGCCCGATTCGATCCGCCCTTTTCGTAATTCGATCTATCGGTCGGGCTGTTTGTTTTTTTTTTTTTTTTTTTTTTTTTTTTCGTTCCATTGCCACCGTAGACTTTCTTAAAAAATCCGTTCGATCTTGTTAGAGATGACGAGAATAGCGAACGGGAACAACGAGTCGACTCTTTACGCCCAATTAGCTACCGTTGCGTACGGCGAAAGAATCACTGATGCGTAGAAACTTTCTTCTCGCTGAGAAATCGTGTCTTGTTCGGGGAAAACATGAATTTTGGATTTTTTTTTTTTTTTTTTCATCACGAATCGAGCGATCGCGACGTCCCGAAAACAACGAAAAAAAATCCTCCGAGTTTTCCTCTTGATATCGTGACGCGATTATCTCGAAATATCGACGACGATTTATAGGACCGAGCGGGTGCCCCGTTTTTTTTTTCTCGTATATTTTTATCGACTCTTCGACGCGCGAAGGATGAAAGTGGTTATCGCTCATCGGTTCGAAAAGAAACAACATCTTCTCGAGATAAAATATCGTGACGAATAATAAAGCCGCGAGGCACGAAACTGTGTGTATCGTTAAGAGTAAAAGGTTCATTATATATGATTCGTCGCGTGCGGTAAACGTTCGGTAATTCGATCCTCAAACGTAACTGATATTTAGATAATTCTGACGCTGACGCGTTCAATAGACGAAGATTATCCGAATGGTATTCGTTTATTTTCACATTCGTCGTCGCAACGTAGTAGTAGAGACTCTATAAACGTTCGATTGTCCCCGCCGAACGGCAGCGATAACTCAACTTTTCGGGGCAGTGGAGGGTCCGGGGACATCCCTTTTATTCTCTCCAAACTGCCGAAGCACGGTTCGCTGCGCTTGGACACAAGAACCGGCCGGCCGGGCGAACAATGCGATTCTTATCTCGTGCAAAAACGTCGCGAAGCTTGGAGAAGAAGCGACTCGAAGGAAGCCGGTCGATCGGTTCGGCGAACGGTCCTGCTGAGGACCGTCGTTAGCGAGACTAAAGTCCCTCGTCGACGAGAAATCTTTCGGCAACGATCTGCCACGGTAGTACCCAGCGTCGTGTGTTTCCGATGACTTGTTAAACTAAATTCACTGCGAAACAACTATTTCTTTCGATGCATTTTAATAATTACTATTATATTCGTTCGTATTTTTTATTCACGGAAACCTCTGTATTTCGTCGAAATAATGATAACTGGAGGGCTTCTCGTTTTTTTTTTTTTTTTTTTTTTTTTTTCTTTCGACGGATAACTTGACACGACAAGATCTCACGATCTCGCGTGTCTCCGGCGCTCGACTCCTTCAGTACAAAGCCTTACAAGATCGCGGACATTCGCGGTGCGTAAAGTATCGCTTTCGTCTCGTTCGACGAAAACCGCTGTGAAAAATTTACCTTTGCGATCCATCCGCTCGAAAGACAGAATCCTCGGTTCTCGAGAGTCCGAATGAATGTTTTTTCACTCATTCGCAATCCCCGCGTGTCCTTGTAAAGATCCAAATCAATATTTTTTCGTTCGCAATACATATTTTGCACTTTAAATATGTGTTTTTTTTTTTTTCTCGAGGATTATTTCTTCGAAAACAGGCCGTGAATAATACGCACGAAACTCAAGGAAAGACTTCTCGCGTTAATACATCGAGGAGTTTATCCGAATTTTTATAAATACGAATTATTTTTTCGATGTTTAGCGATATTTTTTTTTTATTTTTATTTTTGTTATTCAAAATACACAACGCGTCCCCAATGCTTGTTATAAAAATAAAATATGGAATAGTCATTCGCGATTACAATCACATTTGACACGCGCGTTCTTCACCGCTTGACCGCTACGGCCTCGAGATGGATAACCGTCATTGGGAAAGTTCTCTTCTCGGCAACAGGTGAATTTCCGTTCTTCGCTTCGCCGTCGAGTAGCCTCCTTCTCCCCTCTTCCGGTGTCGCCTTGCGTGGTTTACGTGAAAATTTGTTCGGAACAATTTCTGACGAACGCATGAGAATCCGCTCTGTTCGACAACCGGTCCGCCTCGTTACTTTTTCTTTTCTTTCGTCCGGCGCGTCGCAACGACAGGTGGGACCCAATGTATTTCTTTTTTTTTTTTTTTTTCCGCGAAAGTACCTGTATTGCTTGATCTTGCAAACTCGTTCGCGCACGCACGCTCCTCGGATAAATTTTAATGAAGGGAAACAATATTTTTTCTTTTTATTTTCGAGACAACTTTTCGTAGTCAATTTTTTTTTTTTTTCTCCAAAGGCCTTTTTTTTCGACTATTCTACGCTAAAGTTGCTATTTTCGATATTAGTGATACAAATTTGATAATTCTGCTTATCGTGTTTTTACGATTTTATTCATTCACGTGATTTTTTTTCGCGGATAAAAAAACACGCGAACGTCGTGTTTTTTGTTTTATTTTGATTTTCGATAAAAGTTATTATCGATTTTGGTTTCGGGGAACGATATCTTTCAGCGAACTGCATAATTCAATGTTTGATCCAAATGCTCTGTAGAGAACTGTGCTTTCCCCTCTATGCAACTATCCCACGAGTCGTCACGCGCGTTGTTGCACGGTCTATCGAACGAAATGCCATGCACCTGGCCAGGTGTTGCCCCCTACCACTCCGCGGCCCATTCGAGACTCGTGGTTATTTCTTCTATACCAACCAACCGTCGAGAATCAACGGAAGTTCGGAAGGGAAAGGAAAAAAAAAAAGATAACGACTCACCGACGAGCAACTGTCACACTTTTTTTTTTGTTTGTTCCCTTGTTGACCCGGAATACAATGACTCGTCTTTTAGCACCCGTTCGATTCGTATAGAACGTTGCTACTGCGTAGTTTTTTATCTATACGATCGAAGATCCTTAGCTTCGCGCTCGATGCACTTCCGTCAAAGATTTTATTAAAGAAATAACGGAAGCCAATCGTTTTTTACGCATTAAGGGACACGTCCTTTCGTTCGCAAACAATTGATAAACGCGCGATATGAAAATCGTTCGTAAATGCAAACGTTGCGCAATTGTAGTTCGTCCCTAACCTCTAATCGCGATTCCTTGCACCGGGAAAATAATTTGTCCGTTGATGATACTTCGAGGGCAATAAACGTGTATCCTCGACCACGCGGCGAGGAAATTGCACGGCTCGTTTCTCCGTTAATCGAGGAAGTAAGGTAGAAGTCTCGTTCTCCAAGTGGTTTCCCGTATAGCGCCAGGTGTTTGTATCCAACTCTTTCCGGAGCATCCCTCGAGCGTGACTCGCAAGAAACGTTCGAGTTCGTCGAGTTCGGGAAGTCCGTTAAAGGTTAAAAAACGAAAGGACGAAGACAACAGACTCGCGAGAGGTCCCGCCTTTGGAAAGTTCGTCATCCTTTTATTTTTATTTTTTACGATGAGCGATGTATCGCACAGTCATCTCAGTAAAAGTTATGATAGACACGGTGAACATAATATACCAATCCCATTAACACGATAACTACACGAAACTTAGTCCGCTCCATACTTATCGCTATCACTACGAACGGATGGTTATCCGTTTATTCTTCAAATGATTTATAATGATAATAATTAATGATAGCATTCTCGATACGATTGGTTGACGATAAAAAAAAAAAAAAATTATGAAAATATCGTTTACGGAAACTTTTCTTTTACGAAAAAATTCAAAATTGTTAATTTTTCCTTTTCATAGATGATTTTTGTAAATGACGATGAAAAAAAAAAGTTTATCATTACTTTCAATATATTTAAAAAAAACAGTGCGGTTTTTCATTTGTTAACCTGAAAAAAAAAATGTTCTATTTAAAAAAAAAATTTTTAATATTCAGAGTTTTTTTTTTTAATTTTTCGATATATTTATTTTTTTAATAAATTTTTTTTTTATTAACAAAGAGGCAAAAATAATCGATCGAATCGATTTCGAAGGTGGAGAATCCGTTGGTCAGGGTCCTCGGGATCTCGAGATCGGACTCGAGTCGCTCTCGGTACGGGCAATAAACCGCGCGTATTTATACCTCCATAGGTTCCGCGTAATGTCGCTCGAGCGATTACGATCGGTATTGCCATTCTCTCGGGTGTCGGTACTGCTGGACGGATGTTGGAGGGCCTTGAGACGCGTTAATACACACGCGTTTCCAAGTGCGCATTCCTAGGGAAGTTTATGTATATCGAGCGCATTCGAGGTGCACGACGAACCTTTAACGAACTCGCCGGCGGGGAGTAACGAATCACTTTCGTTCTCGTATAACCGGACCTTTTTCTCATTCGAACGAATAATTACATTTCTTTCGCGTCGTTCGAAACAAATTTCTTGAATTTTAACGCCTACATATCGAACGAAATTGAAAGCCCGTTGTACTTCGTCGATACGAAACTCCGATTAATACGAATAGATCGAGGCGATCAATCAGCGAATGTATAAATCGTTTAATCTACACGATTCGTTAATTAATTACGATTTAATCGTTTACGACAGATTTACACGACAACTTTGTTAACGACGAGTATAAACTGTCGCGATATCGAGGAATTTCTTTACGGCTATCGGTCAATAATTTTTGCGTGTCAAGAGACACTACACTCGATTCCGCCCTCCATTACTACGCGAGACTCGGGAACCGTTCGAAAACCATTCGTATTTTTTTTTTTTTTTTTTTTTTTTTTTTTTTAAATTTCCAGTCGTCTGTGGCACTAACCAGAGGTGATTGAGTAGTATTTTTATCCTTTCTTACTGTCGAGACAGATGGAAAATAAAAAGCATTCATCTGTCGTCTCGTATTTTTTCTGTACAAACAACGAATACAATCGAACGAAAGTAACGTCTACAAGATACGTTCGCGTTACGTACATCTTTTTTTTTTATTCAAATAACATACGATATTAGGAAAAATGTGAACTTTTAATATCCAGACGCGTCGCGATCCGGTTGCTTTCTCGTTAGCAAACAGAAGCTGGAATACAGTTCTCTTGACAATACGTCGTTGACAATCGGGAAATACCTAAGCTATTAGACTTGATATTTTCTTCCGTTAATCTACACAATCCGACATATGCGAGTCGCGCTCTTCGGTTCGATGTATTTTTTAAATTTTACTCGATAACGCCTTCGCGCCGTAAAATAACATAACGCATTCGTCTGTTGCCGCGGTTCGAAAAAAATTCCTCTTGACGAAAAAACCCAAAATTTTTTTTTTTTTACTTTTCTCCCTCAGCATCGATGACCCTCGAGACTTTTCCTCTCGGAGCCTTAAATTTCCGCCGCTTTCGTCTTCCGTTTGAGTGTTTCGATGCCGAAACTCTCCGAGCGGACGAGTGAACCAACAGCCCGTATACAGTGGTTCTCTCCTCTTTACACAGCGGTCTCTCGCTGGAAGCGAAACGAAACCCAAACTTGCGAAGACCTCTCTCGGGTACGAAGAATCGAAGGGGCTGCGCGCGAACGGTGCTTCTCAGCGTCTTTTTGTTAACGAAAACCCCCCGGTATTTCTATGCACACAATGCGCGGCGAACCAATCGTCAAATAATTTTTTTTCCTAAACTTCTTTACGTTCCGAAGGCGCAGTTACATAAAAAAGTGCGGTTATTGTTGCAAACGAGAAACCGGCATTTATTTATTTATTTATTAACAAAACATACAGAAATATCATCGACATTTCAATACTTCGATAAAAATAAATATTTTAAGGACATTATGTTTAACCTAAAAAAATGCGGTAAACAGAGAAAAATTTTTGCACTCATCGTAAATATTTGAAAAAACGTAATTTCGTAATATCGTATTTTCAGTCTTAAAGTTATAAAAATTAATAACATCGTCGTAAAAATTGAATATAGACAATTATTTATACGCGTAGTATATAAATTCTCGTGAAAAAGCCTTTATAATCGGAGCGGGTGATTAAAATTAGAAAAATTGGTTTGTCGACGGGTGCATCGGCGATGGGACCGACGCGGTGAGATTCGTTGCGAATCCTTAAGCGAATGAGATAGATACAAATCGCCGTAGCGTGGGGTGTTTATAACGCCGAGAGAAACTATATCTGTATACGTCGTGGCCTCCCGCGGGGAATATAAAACCGTTATGCGATTCAAGCGGTCGTCACGTGCACACGAGCGCTTCGGCTGAACACGCGAGGTGGTGAGATGTCTTTCGAATCGTAAACGAGACACTGTACTCGCTATTTTCTTAAAAAAAAAAACAAAAAAACAAAAAAAAAAACATAAAATAATTTGTCGATCGTCGTAAATATTGATAGTCCAATAAATATAAATATGAAGTGAGTGAAAACTCGAGTCCGCGGAATAGTGCCGCCGCTTCCTCCGACGGTGTTTCATGCGAAGCGGTTGTGGTATGTGTCATCGACGCAACGTGTCGGCGATTCAATCGCAACGACTTGTCGCTCGTTTGCTAACGTTGTCAAAGCGCAGGGCAGCGATTGGTATCGTCAATTCATTTGCACACACCGCGAAGCAACGAGACGTTCACGTACCTTTGGTCTCATTGCGATGTAGACGCGTATATACCGCTCCACTTCAACCTCTCGTACGCTTCATTTATTTATTTCTTTAGCCCAATGACTTTTGATGCGTTAAGTCGAACGGAGCCAAACGAATAATCTTTCGATATAAATATCGCGCGTAAAAAAAAAAAAAAAAAAAAAAAAAAAAAGAAGCGAAGGGCGTGTGAAAGCGATGGGGCGAGTGGTGTTCTGTTTTTTAACCATTGATTATGATACCGCGGAGTAAAGGACAATTCTCTCGCTGCTGTTCCGAAACATCGACGAAACAAAATTTTTTTTATTTCAACGCGCGTTATTCTCTCAGCTCCGTTCCGGATGCTGAGGCGTTCGTGTTTTCTCGCATGATTTTCGAGTTTTCCGTCCGCGTTGCGTACCCACGAGCCTCCGATGACCTGTAAATACACGGAAGACAGGAAGCGACTCCGAGAAAAGTTTAACTCATTTGAATTTCAATAGGAACGCGAAGCAGCCGAGTAGTGGTATTCGAGCCGCGAGTTTGAATACTTAAGACGTCTAGTGTTTTTTTTTTTTTTTTTTTTTTTTTTTACTATCGTAGTTTCGTTTGAATACACAGGATAAACATTTCTTTCTGTATCAATCAAATTGCCTATTTCCGTAATTTCGATGTTAATTAACTGTTAACATTGTTGTCGTCAACGGAATGGTTACAAAGACAGTTGAATGTTTTTGACTCGGTCCATAGCGGTTATAGCGGGAGGGGCCCCCGTAGGGCACTCGAAAAACACGCCGACTTCAAACATTTTGAAGCACGACTAACGCTTATGTAATCGCTGAAGCGGGCGACTGCACGCACTCACATACGCACGCGCACACGCGCGCACAACAGCATCCAAATACCGAAGCCCTCGAGGTCTTCGGACTCAGGCCGGTCGGATACTTCCGGCGTTGATATCACTTCGGTCCCCTATACTTTTAATCTATACAATATTTGTTTTTTTCTTTCTTTCTCTATTTCTTTCGCGTCGACATCGAGCGGTACTCGAAACCCTTTAACCCCTCGTCTATAATCTCTCGGCTATCCTAACCTCCAAATGTTGCGATATACAAAATAATATTCCGAGTATCGATTTCCATGAAATATAATAATGAATTTATATTAAATACGAATGAAAAGTTTGAATATACGAGAACATTAATCGCGATACAAATTTTTCATGCCGTATTTCTCGATGTATTTACGCCAGCGTCGCGAGCGCGCGATCTCGAGAAGAACGGCCGCAGGGGCTGAAAGAGAGTCGAGCGCCGGCGGCCCTTCGGCAGGGGTGAAGCCGACAGGGGGATGGGGAAAAAAAGTATAGGAACACAGGAATGTACAACAGCTGCCCCTATGCGCGGGTTTGCTTTTGAAAAGCCTTCGAACGGGACGCTCTTTCGTCTAACGAGATAGTAACCCAATACGCGCCGAGCGAACGAGAGTAAAAGAGTACGAGACGATTTTTTCGAAGGGACAGAATGAGAGAGAATACGATGAATACGATGTAAAAGGTCCCGAGAACGGAATACGCAATACCGAAGTGGTGGGAGGCTTACCAGAGGCGATGCGTATAACCGGCAAAGCCAGCCTCCCCCTTACTTCGAATGATAAAACTTCCCGGCAGCAGCTGTGCGCCGCCGCTCTCTACCTTAGAGAGAAGCGCTTCTTTCGAGCGTTTTCCGCTACTACCTACTTTTTATTATTCAACCTCGAGAAAAAATTTAAATACGGAAACTTTCGTCGATTCTACTTTTCGTACGTTCGATCTTTTTTTTTTTTTTTTTTTTTTCATTTTCGATCCCCGTATTTCTGCGCGCACCGGACGCGTTTTCGGAACGCAACTCGGCCTCTCGATGAAATTTCGAAATAATTATAATCAATAGAAATGCCAATGTAGCTCGCGTATTAACCCGTATAATAAAACAATACCGGCGACAACATCACGTCCGAATGAACAGGTATTCCTCCGGTACGTGATCGGGATTTCTATCGCGTTGATTTTTTTTTTTTTTTTTTTTTTTTTTTTTTTTTTTTTTTTCTTCGCGTAGAGGTGCATATCCTGCCTGATGCGCGATTATTGTCACGGCGCGAATGAACGTGATTACTCGATTCGAAACGTCGATGCAACGCGTATGAATAACAACATTCCGAGACTTTGCATGTGCGTCGTCTATAGTATTTCTCTTCGCGGTACTTTGTTCCCGGAGATCTCTTCGAACGCTCGATTCCGGGGAAAATTTTTTTTTCTCGGTTTTTTCTTGCAACGAATGTCGAAATAACAATGAATGAACGAAATATAAATAAAGCCGATTTTCTTTTTTCATTTTTACCAAAAATTATCACATCCATTCGAAATCATGTCGATACGACTCTCAATTCTTTGTATTCACATTCTTTCGTTTACACGTCTCGTTTCGGAACGCAAAACAAAAGAATAGCTTTGTCGGGACGCATCGAAAAAAAAAAAAAAAATTCAATTCCAACGATATTCGGCAGGTAAATCGGCAGTCAATGCTTGCGGACAATAATATCCGCCGCAAAACCATCTCATTAATTTCTCTCGACTATTCGCGGCGGCGAGGGCTTTCTCTCTCGCGTATCAGCTGTGCGCAACCGGAAACTCGTCGGTTAATCGATTCTCTCGCATCTATCTCTCCGATTCGCAGCGGCGCCTTCCCTTCGGTTGCTATGGGGAATAATGACGCCTCGTTCGGCGATGTCCCGAATAGAAATTATTTAATCAATTACGATAATATTTCACTATCCAATAGATCGAAGAAAAAAAAAAAAAAATTTCGGTTTTCGGAGCAATCGGCATCGCCAATAGCGTCAATACCGCGATGTATCGAATGATCCTCGTCGAACGCTTTATTGATATTTCTTTCAAAAACGCATTCCGAAAATATTAAAATGACGTAAAAAAAATGACATTACAATGTTATTAGACTAAAGTCGAACGGCGTATCGCTTTTAAATGTTGTCTTTGTCCCACGAGTTTCTTTTCTCTTTCCGTTTGGTCGCAACGTGCCTTTCTTTGGTTGACGCGCTCACACGGTCCTCTCGCATTGGCCTTTCTCTATTCATCCCGCAGCTCGGTGAGCGTTGTCGGGTTTCTCGCTCGTTCGGCGCGCCAACGCAGAGAGTAGAAAGAACGAACGCGCGCTCTTCTCTCCCTGTTGCTATGCAGCGCGGTGCCCGGAGATTCGTGACCATGCGAACGCGAGAGTGTTCTCTCTTTGTTGCTCTCTCGTGCCGCGGGTGCGTTTATCCTTCGTTCTTCTCGCGCGCGCCCACATGATTATTATTTCGCAGGCCAAAAAGCTGGGCGCGGGACCGATGCCGGAGGAGGAAGCCGCGTGGCGCTGTTGCGCGTTGTTCGCCGACCTCCCTCCACCGTTTACTCTTCATTTTTTTTCTCTCCGTCGGTCCCGAATTTCTCCCCCCCTCCGTATTTCTCGGTTATTTTTTCGCTTCTCTTCGCCCCGCTATGCCACCCATCGCGAGCGTGCGCCGCATCGAACTTAACCTCCGAACAGCGCCCGCGACTCTATTATATCCTTCTGTTCGCGTATACCTTCTCTCCCTTACCGCGACCGAGTCTAGACGTAGCAGGATCCGCGCGGATGATGACGTAACGCGTTGTTTACTTTCAAAACCCGCCATAGCAACGGGTCGCCTTGCGCCTTTTCCGTTAATCATTCGCGCGAACTAACGAAAAAAAAAAAAAAAAAAAAAATATTACGAAAAACCCAGAGATTCGAATGATGCTGCTATATCGATGACGCGTGTAGGCCGAAACCCTCGAATATATTGGTTGGCTTCGTTATTTATCGGGTTCTCGGACATAACCTATAAATGTAACTGTTCGTTCGATAATTCGCGATGTTTTTTTTTTTTTTTTTTTCGATAGTTCAATGACGCGTAGTATACTTTGTAAATATTTTGGTTACTTCCCACGTCGAAAAAACCCACGCGTACGCGAATTCGGCTGTTTTGCGTTGGTTTGACGATTTGTAATTCGGAATCATAATAGCGCACGACCTACGCAATGTACAATAGAAATTCCAGCGAAGCGAGTAGACACAGACGGGAATAAGTACCCGGAGAGTGCGACCGTTTCTTCGAGTGTAACAACGCCGTGGTGGCCTAGTCACGGGCTCACCGACGCGAGTCGGCGGACGTCCTTGATAAATCGACGAGCCGCGCAATAGCACTCTCTCGCATGGGTTTGCGCGCGAGCGATCTCCTCCGGTGTGGTACTGTGCGTCTCGAGTAACGGGGTAATCGCGCGCTTCTCTAACCGCGAATTCTTCCGCTTCTCTGTTCGGACATTGAGGCCGGAATTCTCCATAGTTATTCGCCTACGCCTTCGCAAATCTCTATGCTTTCAATTTCTCGTTATTCTTCATTCCGCATCTCGTAATATTCGCGTATTACCGTATTAATTCTCGGCGTCCAATAAATCGAATATATCGTCGATAATTAACGAAAAAATAAACAATGAAATAATCGATTAAATTTTTTTTTTTTTTTTTATCATTAATCATCATTATTAAAAAATAATAATAATCGATGAGAAATGGACATTTCGCGAAGGAGCAGAGAGATAAAATAAAAAAATTAATGCATCGTTCACTTTTCCGTTTATTTCGCATAGACGAAATTTCGGGACTGGCGAACAAAGTCCAACGGGTGTTATGTGTACCCATATCAATTGGTAATGCGAAATACGAGACTCAATCACGCGCCGACGAAAACGGAGTTTTTCGTATACACGATCACTGTAATTCGTCGGGTTACGGATCGCACCGCTTCGGGGGATTTACCGTAATTACAACTCTGCCAACACGATCAGCGTATCTCAACAGAACCAATAATTAACAGCACGTACGCCTAAACTTGTTGTTTTTTTATTTTCTTGTTTTTTTCGTTTGCTATATACAAGTCGTTACGCGAACTAATTATCTTCCGAAACTAATCTTTCGACGAGGCCGCGTAATTTTTTTTGGTGCTCCGTTGATATACAATTCGATTAGCAATACCCTATAATTGTTTCAGCATTCGATCTCTTGCGATCCTTGAACCATTGATATTTCGCGGATAAACAAATTTTTTTTTTTTTTTTTTTTTTTTTTTTTTTTTCCCCGACGATTATAATCATATCATTTTTGCTAACAGAAATTAACAAAATTTACATAACCAAAAAAACTGACGCGGTACATTAAATAAATATATACGTATCCCGTACTGCAAAGATACGGAATACTTCGTAAAATAAGTGCACCAATCGCCAAGTGGTTTAAAAAGATAAAAGTCCGCGCGCGTCGATACCAAACAATACGATTTATAACGTAAATGTGTTCGAGCGGTTTGAGGACAAAAACTTGTCGTACATTTTAGAATCGTGTTAATTGTAGAAAAATGTAGGTAATTAATAGTTATCACCGATAAGGAGGCGTCGGTAAGGTATGCGTTAAGGACGGTCCGGTTAGCCGGTCGTCTAGTAGAGAGATAAAAAATCGAAAAGGACCGTAATTTTGTGAGACGCCCCAAGGGCGATAAAACGACGTTACCCTGTGAGGTGAGTACTAACGCACGTATCTCTACCCGCCAACAAGTCCCCCACCCTTCGTTTCATTCATCGGACGTAGTCGCTTTCTTCTCAATGGAACTGAGAAACAGAGAGCGAGAGTTTCCTCTGTCCTCGAGACGTGGCAACCGAGCGGGAAATCTGCGCGATCTCCGAGGGGTTGCCGTATCTTAGGACAGGTTCAGGTACTCCAAGACCACGGATCCTCGGCTTCTTTGAAAGCGGTTAATATTTCGGGTACGAAGAATATTTACGACAAACACCAACGTATTTTTTCCCCGACGAATTCCAACGAAACAATCGCTCAATATACTTCGCAGCAAATTTTTTTTTTTTTTTTTCGATCGTATATCGATTGGATCGATTCGATAATTTGGCTTTTCGTATTGTATACGAAACGAAAAAAGACGAAGAATATTTACGACAAATACCAACGAATTTTTATTCCCCGACGAATTCCAACGAAACAATCGCTCAATATACTTCGGAGCAAATTTTTTTTTTTTTTTTTCGATCGTATATCGATAGGATCGATTCGATAATTTGGCTTTTCGTATTGTATACGAAACGAAAAAAAAAACATTCCGTATCGAAAGAAGACGATTTCGTCGGTACGCCCACTCGGTACACAGCTTATTGTTTCTTCGTAAAATTTACCTTCGTAATACTCCCGAACGGATCTCCGGGATGTTGTAAATCCTCTGTCAGGGTTACTTTTATTTTTACGTTCCGGGATTTAGTCGGAAGAATATCGCACGGTACGGCGCTACATGCCGGGTGTACCGTTCCCTCGGATTAGCGACGACCCTCCATCCATCGTAAAGAATTCCGGGGCTATAGCCCGAAAGGCCCAAACGCACTTCGACTACTACTCGCTCCGTTTTCCAATATTAAAGTTGAATATATCCATCAATTTACATCGATTCGCAATAACAATATAAAACAATAACAAGAGCGTTGTTTTTACGACTCGGAGAGTTGAGAGGTTAACTTTACGCGGCGTTAATAACGCGACTCCGTTTCGTCGAATGTGCTGTTGGATTTCACCGGAGATAAGTATAACGCGCGTGCGTATGCATATATATCCTCGAATCCCGAAGGTAAAAACCGACCTCGATGTAAATAAACACAACGGTTACAGAATAGATACGAACCGAAATGGCGTTTTTTTACCACGCGGTACGGATAAAAGGGTTACAACTAATTTGAATACTAATAGCCATAAGGATATTAACGTTAACGCGGCGGTTCGGCAAAGAAAAATGTTGCGACAGTCACCCAAAGCTATTCCGTGCTTCGTAGGGTCGATTTGCGAGTTATTCCGCTTGTCATTCTTCTTTGTACGCGCGGCTGGCGTAGAAATAATTTCGTAGAAAAAAAAAAAAAAAAAAAAAAAAAAAAACAGTTCGATACCGCGTGGAAGTAGAAATAAGATTTATCGAAGCGTATCGAAGCTCATTCCGAAAGCCAATAAATACGATACGAGTAACGACCGAATAAACGAATCATTATTATTATTTAGCGATTTCTCAAACTCGCCGTTATAGAATACGTTCTTTAGACATATCCTTGTGCTCCGGGAGAAAAGAACGACTCGACGCGAAAGCATCGTTTCTCTGCCTTGTTGCTACCCAGCTGCGGTGCATCGTACTGAATTCGCAACGAGACATTTTTTCGGTTAGCGGTGGTAATGCTCGTTCGTCGTTGAATAATGTATAATAGACGACGCGTGGCCCCGAGGCGCGCGCTGCTCCGCGCGCGGACCTCGCAGACGGAACGCTCGATCGCCGCGAGTCCTTGGCGGATCAACCGAATTCGAAACGTCATCGTGCGAAATTCTGCATTCTAGTTCTGCAAAATCCTTTCGCGTCATTCGGTGTTATGAGTAAATCTTTCGAGAATCAAAGATGGCCGCGCGAAACAAAAAATGATTCAACATTCGCCCAGTGGCACATTTCTGCCGTAAGAGTTATGTGCGGACTTTGTACACCACGGTGTCGAGAGACTCGATAGACCGAGGATCGTAGTAACTAGCAATTTCAATGAGCGACAAATGTCCATTTGATAAGTTAAGATTGAACGCGAATAGACCCCGACATTCGTTACGGCACTTACGCGCGAAGTATCCGACGATAAATTGCTCTCCCCCCTCCCCACTTTTTTAATATCACACCAAAAGTAGACTCGCAAAAGTTACTATGGAGACGTAACTCGCGTTTTCATTTACACCTTCCGTGTTTGTTCGTCATTAGTCGCGGCTTTTGTGACGAGCCTCCGATCGAGTGTGGGCATCAAACGATGAATGAGCCGCTCGGTGCGAAATGTAAACGGACGCGATAAACGAGCGTTCGAGATACGCGTAAAACGTCGTCGCCATTGCTGTCCAACGTTTTTTTTTTTTTTTTTTTTTTTTTTTTTTTTTTAAATCTTTCTGTATTCATGAATCACCTAAATTCGCAGCTTCTCGACGTTCGATCGGGTTCCCGGAAGAAAAGATGATCGTGCTTCCGGTCAGGTCGCGTTCGTATCTCGGCAATTCGTCATTCGCGCGTTAGCTGACCGAATTTCATATAAAATATAAATATATTATATATATAAGATATATAATTTTTTACTTTTATCGCTATCGATGCCTATACATTGTTTCCGCTAATTCGATCACATCTTGGAAATTTCAATTATTAATCGATATAATAATAAATAGATCGAAAAAAAAAAAAAAAAAAAAAAAAAAAAAATCAAACAACACTAACAGTGGTTTAATACATCGCTTGGATGATATTTCTCTTGTGGGGGTTTCGACGATGAGAACCGAAAATCATTCGGGTCACCGTTCTCGATACAGTCGGTCCGTCTCTCGCCGCATAGCAACAAGCGACCACGTGTTACATGAGCGATTTATTTATAAATTCTATACATCTCGCGGGTCGCGTTTCGTATATTTATATAAATTCAAGACATTTTTTAAATTTTATTACGTTCAACAATATATAATTTTCTAGTCAACATTTATTTCTATTGTCTGAAACACGAAAAATATTAGCGACGAAAAAAAAAAAAAAAAGAAAAATTCGATAGATGAGCGTAAAGACGCGCGTCGCTCGAAGTATCCTGCGTTCCTCGATGTGCGCGCGGGCGCGCGCGTGTACACATTTCTCTCGATCGATCTTCAAGGTCAAATGAAGCTTAATGAACGCGAAGGAAGTGTCCAAGCGAGAGCGGCCTCCGACCGTCCTTGTATCGCGGCGATTGGGCGCACGGGCCGACACCGCTTACTGCTCCGAGGGGCCATAGAGATGCGCGTTACGAATTCCTGGTAACATTTTCTCTTTTTTACTGCCATCGAAAAAAGTACATTCATAGAAAGGTTATCTATCTTGCGATCGTCCAAAAACGTATTATACGTATCGGATAGTCGCGAAGTCCCCATATATATATGTGAATTGTATCGAGAACTTTATCCCCGAAGTCGAACGTAATCCAAAAGTCGAAGATCGAAAAAGTTGATCAACAATAAATATCGTATCCAAATACAGATAATAATACAAATATTATCGTGAAAAGAGTAAAAAAAGGAAATATCGAATAATCGTGACATGATTTGCCGCGGGAGGGAAGGCTTTCCACCACGTGGTCCGTGCCTCGCGCCTCGCGTTTGTTGTTGTTGTTGCTGCGTCTTCGTTGGTTGCGAAGCCAGCGAGAGCCGTCTATCGCTTTATTTGCTTTCAAGTGAGAGCGAACGGCACTGTCCTCTCGATGGCCTTTCCCTCTTTCCCGTCTTGAGGGCTCTCTTTCGCCGCGTCCGTGTGGCGCCCGCGAGAACGGACGAGTTACGAAAAAGTACGAAAAAACAAAAGATCGCTGGTTGTTCAATGGCGATAACTCAAAAAAACCGAAAAAAAAAAAAAAATCTTTATGAACGAAATAGATGCAAAAGTTTCCTGTCCGGTAGACGAAAATGATGAGAATTCATCTCGCGGCATTTTTATCTCGTAAAATAAAGATACGGAGAGGGGGAAGGCGATTGTGCGAGCAGAGCCTCTAGTGGCCAAAGCGATTCTGTAGTTGTTTCGGCAGGGGAATGGCAGTTCGGACGGTAGGGGGAGTTGGCGGGCCGATTAACGGAGTCTAATTGCATAGCAACAGTGAGGCTGAGATAATGATATATCTGACGCGTTTTGCCGCTGGGGCCTCTGGCCCACTTGAAAACCCGAACGAAAATCTCTTCTCCTGCGTCTCGTCCCCGCGCACGCGCACGCGCGCGCGCGAGAGCGGTGTGTATCGCCTTGTCGGTGATACCTACTCTCAATTCGGAGGATGTGTTGGTTGACGGGAAGAACCCAGAGCTCCGCATTCGGCGCTGTGGCAGCGCGAATCCTGGGTCCCCATCGCGATCGTCCGAGACATGCTGCTCTCCTACCGTCGTATTATGCGAACACGACGCTGCGCGGATACCTATCTCTTGGGACGAGCTAAACACAAGGGAACACACGCGTGTTTCTTGCAAGTGCTCGCTATCTTTGTTGCCTCCCTCCCGACTCTCATCCGCCATAACATTTTGACATTGTGCTCCATAGAGCAGTGAGCTTTTTCGTGTACACCGCAAAAAAAAAAAAAAAAAAAAAAAATTTGTGCCCTGCGGCCCTTCGTCTACATGTCCGTGAGTTGCGTATACGTGCGTAACAAAAACATTTTACATCCTCACGCGAGGAGTCCTCCGAACTCGACTACCGAAAAAACGGGCCTCCTAACCCCTTCCATCGCGTCTACCTGCTCCATACGATTCGCCATGAATTTCGGGACCGCTCTTTCGATTGGTTCCTCCGTTTTCTCTCTCTCTCTCTCTCTCTCTCTCTCTCTCTCTCTCTCTCTCTCTCTCTCTCTCTCTCTCTCGATTCTTCTCCCGAACCTCAGACTCCGACAAAATTCTTCGCGTCTCTCCTGCCTCTCCTTCTTCATTCTCCTTTCCTTCTTTCTCGTGCTTCGTATTTTCGTCGAAGTTTTTTTTTTTTTCTTTTTTCTTTTTTCTACTACGTCGACTCTTCGCTTCTCCCTTCAACTTCTTCGTTTTCCTTTTATCCGAAAAATACCGTGCCGCCCAGTGAAACCTTTGGGTGGATCGCTTTACACGAAGAAACTTCAACGACCGGCCGCTCGGCCGTTCGACCCGAAAAATCGACGAAACGGATTCTTTTGGGAAAGCTGCGGTTCTCTCGGCTTCTTCTGTTTCTTCGCGCGGCTACTTCTCTCTGGCATTGCAGTCTGTTCTTTGTTGCCCCCGATCGAGCGTTTTAGGGGGCTGAAGGATACTCGAGCGACGCGATGAGTTTTCGATAGGGTAACGCGAACGCCGCTCTCGCTTCGCATTTGGATCCCTTCGTCGGATTGTCTTTTGAACAATTTTTTTTTTTTTTTGCAGGAAGTTATAAAAAAATATGATTTTTTTTGCAAAAACTGAAAAAATAAAAAAAAATTCACCTCCTAATACGATTTTTAAAAAATTTCGATAATCAACCATTTTTTCCCCATTCGACATGACTGAAGATTCTCACTAGTTCTTCAATTTCGGAGATTTTTTTTTATCGGCATAAAATCCACGGGGAAATAAAACAAAAAGAATAACCCGCGCTTTCATTTCGATACATTCTGTTACATTTTTTTCGCGATGTAAAAAGGTATCTCCGCACGTTACTAAATCGATATTTCATGGGGAAATAAAGCCGAAGTAACCGCGCAATTATCCTTTTTTTCGAGTTGAAATTTCGTATACGGATGTTAATGATTGGAAAGAAAAAAAAAGCTTTGACCTCCGGAATGAGATACATTACGTCCGAAACGAGGTTATTCACCCGCTTCCGAAAGTACGGATAACTGTAACATTAACCAAGAGGTTCGTAATGTGATACGCAACTTGCTTCCAGAGAAAACATTGTTCACTTTTTACAGCTTCGTAATAATAGTCTTACCGGAGCGCCGCGAGTACGCACCCGTTTATGCCGCATTTCGTTTTCATCACCATCGCAAAGTGATTTTACCGAATAATATAGTGTCGGTAAGTAGGTGTTTGGAAATGTATGACCCGCGTTTAGAGTTAGCGAAAGAGTTATTTTTCTTCGTGTTAAAAAAAAAAAAAGAAAAAAAAAAAAAATTTGTCGAGGTGCATTACCACCAATTCTCTCTTCGGAAGATCTACGGAACGCTTCGACACGCTGAATAATCGCGTATACATCTACTCGGTTTTTCTCGTTCCCTTCGTCTCACATTCGCGCGTAGCCGACGAATATATTGCGTTCGCACGTACGTGAAACACGGGGCGGAGAGGAAGTAATTGTCCTGCGTCAGGTTCGCTCGGGGGAGATAATCATAAAAGGTCTCGACGGCGGTGGTACAGGCGGTGGCGGCGGCTCGCGGTTCGTATCCCTATAGTTCTTCGTACTGAAAAGCGGCCAACAGAATAGCAGCTGGCAAGCGTGTAGGTACAGTCAACCCCTACAAAACGAAACGTAATGCCACGAGGGTATAATACGAAAAAAAAAAAAAAAAAAAAAAAAAAAATGCTGCAGAGTCATCGAAAAGACGTATCGGTTCGTTACCCATCGAGGCGATCAACATTTACACGCTTAATAAACGCAATTACATCGCGATTCGTCCAATGATTCATATCGAACGTGAAAAGTCTTTCAAATTAATAACATTGTCGTTAGAGCCGAATAATCGATTGATTTGATCATTTTATCTCGGGGATACGTCTTTCTCTTTGTATATCCATCGGTATTATAACATATATCTTTACGGTTCACGTCCGCCGCTTATTAATCATTCAATTAACTCGACTGTATCGCATTTGTCATATTAGCTAAATAGCGATCTGAAAAAATATCTTTAATTTTTGTCAAAAAATCAATAAATCGGGTAAAATTTGACAAATATTAATGTATTCGAAAAAAAATGTTACAATCAGAATTTCATAAAAATTTTGTCTCATTTGGGGGTAAAATTGAAAAAAAAAAAAATTTAATTCAATTTTTTTCATATTTTTATAAAAGCGAAACGAGACGGTTGAAAAAAATGGTTTTATTAATCAGGAAAGAGATCTCGGAATTTTAGGGTTGTATTACGAGAGTTCAACACGAAAAAAATAGTTCGAACAAAGAGTTGTGAATAGCGGTTAGAAGCAATGCTAATAGACGCGGACAGCCGCCAAACTCTATGACGAGTCAACGAAATTCTTCAGGTTGAAAAGATCAACTCAAGCGAGTAATTCGTCGGAATGAGTAATACGAGTAAACGATAGAGAAACAGATAGAACGGAAGGCGCGTAGGACCAAAAAAAAAAAAAAAAGCAACGAACTGGTAACTCGATACAAATAGGTAAATGGAGATATGGAATTACCTACTGCGACTTAATACGATGCGATAGGTGAAAGGACGTGAATAAATCGTTCGATATTTGTCAGTTTGTTTTCGCGGCAACCAAAGGTCCGGGGACTGCCTGTGTGGCTGGCAAACTGCGGGATACTCCTCCGCGGCGAGAGTCTCGTCGATTAGACGCGATTCACCGGGCGAGAAAAATTAGCACAACAATCATTCGCGGCTTCGCCAAGTGACTATTTTATATCGACATTTTTTTACATTTTCATTTATTTCGAAGCGCATTTTTGACAAATTATTACTGTTATTATTATTATTATTATTATTATTTCTTTAATTCCGATTCGTCATCGGTGCGAAAAAAAAAAGTTCAACTTCTCCGAATTGGAAATTCATGCATTTATTATCATCGCATTTAATCAATCGTGACTACACCGGTTTTTATTTATTTATTTTACATCGTATATCCATTAATAACATCGAAATAGATAGATCTCCAATCTCTCGAATTGACCGAATTCCCACGACGATCGCATCAGCGTTATTTCGCATCGGACGAATCTCCCGTTCTTTCCATCTGTTCGTATTTTTTCTTCTGTTGCTCCTCTGCCGTTTAACGACTCTTGTCGCGCCGGAAATGCAACCGCAAAGCTTCAACCATGCGTGGGTTCCATGAAAAAAAAAAAAAAAAAAAAAAAAAAAAAAAAAAAAAAAAAAAATGGCGTCTAATATGCTTTTTATTTGAATTTTTTTTCGCAAGCGGATTCAGAAATATTCGCGTTTCGCAAACTCGAGGCGCGAGGACACTCTCTGATGAACACGCTTAATTAACTGATTCTCGTAATGAACCCGCATATATGCTTCTTAACGGTCTCCTTGAGTGCAGTATTTCTGCGCCAAAGCGCTGCCACTTTCGTCGTATAGTAAAACTCACGTAAATTCACATTAACTTATTTCATCCAAAATAAATATTTTTTATAATAACTCTACAAAACTCGTTAAAAAAATTATATTTTCTTATTTTTTCCATGTAAAATATCGAAAAAAAAAAAAAAATTAATTAAATTATGATAATTCATTATCATCGAGAATTTTTTTTTTTTTTTACCTCCGCGAACTAAGTCTCTGCGCATAAATATTGAAACTCGCGATTCTCCGAACGGCGGCTATAGAAAAAAAAAAAAATGTGGGTATTATACTCCATACAATATTTGGCTTTGAAGCCCGCGAGGCGTGGTCATCGGATTTGCAGCCGCCGATTCCAATTCTAGTTTTCGCTCGGTACCTTCGTCCTGACGAGCGTATCTCGCCAGAATTTCGGACGGTGTTGCTAGGCAAGACGAAACGGCGTCGTCGTCGTCGTCGAAGTAGCTTCTCCGGGCGCCGAGACCTCTCTCCGATTCTCTGTGTGTCGTAACGGTAGTAAATTTCTCGGAGTGAATCAAACGCCTTTTTTTTAATATACCGACACGGGATATACGTATATCCAATATTAACCGCTTCCTCCGGATCATTTTCTTAGTGCCCCGCGGCGCTGACCGCTTCAATCTTCGAATTTCTAACTTCAAAGAATTCTTCCACTTCGTTTTAAAGTTTTTTTTTTTTTTTTTTTTTTTTTTTTTTTTTTTCGATGATACATTGTTGCATGTAGAGAGGCTTCCCTTCGATGTTTTCTGATTGTTGGGTAACCGGGTTACGGTTAATATTCTCGTGCGTTGCGGCGCTTAACTGACCAAAGTGAAGCGCGATGACGCGTAATGATCTCCGCGTCGTTTCCTTTCCTTCTGGCGCCTTTCACTTTGGTACACGCGTTCGAGATGGTAAACTTCCGAGTAACGATAATTCACTGATGATGCATAAGAGATCGAACGCGCGTATGAAAATACACGTTAATATCGTTAATAGCGAATTAATGAGTGAAATTTATGTTGCAGGCGAGTCGTTCACTGGAACCCTGGGAACACCTGTTGGCGTGTCCGAGCTGTTCGTTTCCGTGTCACGTCGACGACGAGAAAAATGTCGGTAAATGTTCGCGGCAGGGATGCAGCATGGAATTTTGTACGTCGTGTTCATCGCGACCCCATAGCGGACCGTGCAAAACTCCGCTACTCGCGACACCGACGAAACGCAGTAAACGTTTGATCGCCGGTTCGCGACAAAGCAAAAGGAATCTTCGACGATTATAACGAAAAGGTCAAATAATCGAGCAAAGCTCAAGCGCATTTCTACATATGCCATTAATCGGGGTATCGATAACGATTTCCCTCGAATTTCCAGGTCGCCGTTTTCTCGATGTATACAGTTAATAGCGTAAACGAAATGAGCAAAAAAAAAAAAACAAAAAATACAGACGGAGAACCGACGAGAGGTCGAAAAAAATCGTCCGCGCGTCGTAAAAATATTTTCAAGTTCACAAACGATTCCGCTCGCGCGTACCTGTTGTTCTTCCGTTGCGTACCCCACAAATCCCTCGTCTCTCACCGCAACGCTCGTATAACGATCTTTTTTTCTTTTTAACGCAAACCTTCCGCTCGAACATTACGCTACAAGTTTAATATACTTTTTTTTTTTTTTTTTTTTTTCTTCGCGGCGCTATTATTTTTTTCGTTGCTGCGCTCCGTCGGAGTGTTATTTAGTTTCGTTATTTTGAATCGCTGTTATACTCTTGAAATCGTCTTATCTCCGATAATCTGAAAATCTGTGGAGTCAATAAAAATTAAAAAAAAAAAATATTATTAATAAAACGCGAGACATTTAATTTTTGCTGAGTTTCATACGAGGTAAAGAGATTGCGGAGATTCATAGAACCGGCCATTCAGATATCGCGCGCGCGCGCAACTAATCGCGAGAGTTGCGATAAACGTGCATTCTATCGTCGGAGATAAGACGCCGCGCGATGCACCCGTTCCCAGGGGACAAATAATCCCACGACTCGAGTTCGCGAAATTCCCCGGCAAATTCTAGCTGTGTAACTCGTACAATGATATTTAACGAAAAAAAAAAAAAAAAAAAGAAAAATCGTAAAAAACGCCTCAAAGCGAATCCCCGTCGAATGTACGAAGGAAACAGCGAATCTTCGTTGGTGAACGTTCTCTCCCGACTCGAGGTATATCGCGGGACAGGTGCAACCCGACGGGATCGTTCCGAATACCACTCGGAAACGATCAACCGGTATTCGTGCGCGAAGCAGGTGCGAAACATCAACGATATTAAAATTTAACTTAAAACGCAGTGACGCTTCGAATCTTTTGCATCGGTAATGTCTTCATAAACATCGACATTTTTATTTACACGCGAAATTTTTTTATTGCCCTCTGTAATTTCTTATTACGCGAAATAACAGCAACGGACCTTTCGATAAATGAAAAAAAAAAAAAAAAAAAAAAAAAAAACGTAATAACGGAAGACAACAAAATACGCGAGCGATTCGTCCGATGGGGTAAAACAGTATTATGAGAAATGTCCCGAAGGACGAATGTACGATAGAAAATGAACGTTTGGAATTGGCGCGTCGTAGTTGGCGCCGCGAACGTCCGGATTCTCTCGCGAAATTTGAAACCTTCGTGGCATCGAACTCTTGCCCTCTCGCAAAAAAGCATCCCTCTCGTCGAGACTCTAACGTCTCTCTGCAATTTATATACCCGACACGCACGCACTGTATTCGGGGTACACGAACCCGTCTCGTCTGGACGAGTTTTTTTTTCCATCGAGAACGCTTTTCGGCGGCCTGGAATACCGCAGAGTTCGCTCGCCGCTTGCGCTCCCCGCGCCATCTCTGCGACTTGCCAAATAATAAGAATCGCGCGGCGTTCCAGGGATCGTTTTTATTACCCCAACCGATTCCGTTGCGCTATCGGTATGTATTTTTTGCTCGTATGAAAATTCCTAGTCTCGCTTTGCGGAGAATTTTGCTCGGAAAATTATAATTTTATAAGAAAAAAAAAAAAAAAAAAAAAAAAAATGGTCGACGTACGCCGCCATACAGCCATTCGATTATTATTACGATTCCGAGGTATTTTACAGTAGAGACGGCGCGAAAAACGTCGCCAATAGTTCGACTTAGTATTTATTTATATATCATCGATTCATACGTTGTTCTTAATAAAAAAAAATAATAATGATAATAATGAAAAAAAAAAAAAAAAAAAACAATAGAGAGAGATGAGTTTATGAATTCCTCTCGTCTCCACGGTTGCGTCGTTTATCACGCGTCGTTATAAAATTTTATTCTAAAAAAAACACAAATGTGCCATCGTATTCCGCGCCATAAAGTTTGCCATAGACACTCGCGCCATGACTTATGTTAATTAATAAATATTCTTCGAATAAGCAGCGAAGCTTGCGCCAGTAAAAGTAGAATATTTTCGATAGAAAAATAATAATAACACTTTTCTCCATTTATGTCAAACATCGTTTTCGTTAAGTTGATCGTTTATAATTACGAATACAAGAAAAAAATTTTAAAAAACGCTCTCCCTGAATTTTACGAATGTATTTTCGTTCGTTTCTCGTGCGTATCGTGTAAACTCTGTTCAGTTTATACGACGTTTCGATAAAAAATGCTAATTCATTATTTTTTTTAACTTCCGATTAATTGGATTAAAAAATAATAATAATAATAAACGAGAGTAGAGAATATCCGAAAATTTCCGTTTCTATCGATACATCGATTTATCGACAAATAAATCGATGCATCGAAATGAAATTATTAAATAGTCAACGATATTGTCACAACCATTTTTCGTCGTCGTTATTTCGTCCGACGGGCGGATACGAGCGGATAAAAAAAAAGCTCTCGTAATTTTCACGATTCGATAATCATTCCGTTTTTGATGCACGACGCGTGTGTGTCTTGTAAATGTATAATTTATTCCGACGATCGTTCATTTCAACGGGGTTACTTAATCAAAAAGAAGAAAAAAAAAAACACTCATCGAGTATTCGTTTGTACATAGAGTTAAGAACGTTATGCCAAATTCCACGAAACATATTATAGTTTTGTTTTTATTTGCGAAAAAAAAAAAAAAAAAAAAAAATCATAGTTTCGAATTGTCAACGAACTTCGCAATAAGGTGCTCAAAATTTAATGCGCAAAATTTCCCCGAGCGTAATAATAATCATAAGAAAAAATTTGAGAGTTTCGCGGTGAATCTCAAGATCGACCGCGTCGAGGATCGCGGAGCTTTGTGAATACCGGTAAATAGATCGTACGGGGAAATTGTTAAATCTATAAAAAACATTAGGATTCTAAGATTAGTCCGTAATCGAAATTATTTTATTTCATAATAGATACAACGCGATTTTTTTAAATGTATTCGTTTATCTAGTTTTACTGAAGAAAGAATGGAGGAAAAAAAAAAAAGAAAAAAGAAAAAACTTTCAAAATTAGTACCTAAGGATGAAAATGTTTTTATACGTATTTATCTAGCGGTAAGAGTTTTAATACGCAGTAAAAAACAAAAAGATATTCTTCATTCTGCGCGTCGTCCTGTTTGTCGTTCGTCGAGATTGACGATACTAAAGAAGGTGCCTTATAAGATAGTAGTTTATGTATCTAATTCCAGCGCTTAAAAGTTCGAGAACATTATTTTATAAAAAAAAAAGAAGAAAAAAAAAAATATATATATATGTCGTAGTCGGAGGAAAGGGACGATTTCGATAGGAAATCGTCGAACTCGTGTTCTCGAGAGTCGGCGAATTCCAGGGATCGAATATAAACGCTAAATACATAAACTACAATAATATTATTTGTGCCGAAACTGTTCGAAAAAAAAAAAAAAAAAAAAAAAAAAAAAGTATTTTTATTTCGGACGCTATTTCGAGTACATAATATTATTTTAGCAATAATATTTAGCAGACTCGTTCCTCAATCTTTGCTCAAAACTATTTGCTCAAATAAAACGAAAAACAGGCCGAACGGCGGGGACGCAATAGCCAAAAGAACGAATATAAATACATAAGTTAAAAAATAACATTACAACACACCGCTCTCTTTCTTGGATTCACATTCCGTTATGTTCGTCGGTTCGGAAATCTAACGTATTTGCCTTTTTAAACGTTTTAATATTCTATATTTGCAAATTTACTCATCAAGAAAGTTGTTGTCATTAATCGTTCGATTTATCGATCTCTGGATTGCTCTCTCCGAAACTACTTTTCTCGTCCCTTCGGTAACGACACGCCACGTACAGACTTTAATACTCAGGATAATGTTGGTAGGAATTCGATGCGTTTGTCGCGTTGAAGATTATCTTATGTTAATTAGTATTGAAAGCAAAAAAAAAAAAAAGGAAAACAGAAAAAACGGTGATACCAAATATTGTAATGTATTTTATGTACTGTGCATATGGAACGTGAGATTTTTCTTCGCGATCGGCATAGAAATGTTGATGAAGAATAATAGCCTTTTACTCTAATCAAACGTTGTACACCCTTCGAGGGTACGTTCCTGTATTGTCAATTTTAAATATAAATCAACGCCATGAATTGAGTTTATACTTGAAAATACGTGCATTTCGTTTATTTCACCCTAAACGCGACGGAACGTGTACCGTACGTCGTTTTCCCCGTAATGAATGCGATTTCAAACCCTTAAATATGCGAGGAAAAACGAAGAAAATAAATTTCCAATAATCCTTAAGTACCTATGGAGTCGACGGGATGGTATTCGTTACAGTTTTTGTTACCGACTGTGGTAAATCACATTTAGCTTGAGGCACAGAACAACGATATCAAGATGAAAAAAAAATACATGTTTATTCGTTCGTAAGGTAAATATATACATTAAACTATAAAGAGTTTCCATAGAAATCTCGCAACGATCGCGCATAATATAGCGAATACAACGAGAGCATTGTATTTCGATGGTTTCATTTCGGAAGGTACTCCCGAGACGAGACCCTTCGCGAGAGGTTTTCTCATCGAAGAAGTTTCATTAATTTCGATGGGTTTGCCTTTCATCGAATGCTTCGTCGCCTCGACGATTTGTACCGTAACCATTTTTCCCATATACTCTTCGTTCAGCGGTAACAATACTTGTTCGTAAAATTTATTGTGACCAACGTAGTGAAGTTTGTCATGTGAAATCTCAGTGACGAGTACCTTTTGTATCTCACCGATTTTGTGAGCGTAAGGCTCGTAAGACTGGAAAAACTCCGAAAGTTTTTTCGTACGTTTTTTAACATGTTGAGTGGGTACTTTGGTCATTGTCGCCGCCGGCGTACCGGGCCTCGGGAAGAATTGATTGATAAACAAACTCGGAAATTTGTACTTTTGGCAAAGCGTCATCGTGTCTTCGAAGTCATTTTCCGTTTCCGTAGGAAAACCACAAATGATATCTGTCGCGATCGTAATTCCGGGTACGCGTTCCCGCAAAAAATCAACGACGCGTTCGAACTCCGCGCGACTGTACTCTCTCTTCATGTCCAGTAGGACCTGATCGCTACCCGATTGCACGGGTACATGTAAAAAACTGTAAACTCTCGGATCTTTTAAAATTTCGCTGATCTCGTCGAGGTGCTCAAGAATATATGGCGGATTTGTCATACCGACTCGCATCATACAATCTTTCGGCACAACTTTTACGAGTTGCCAAAGTAATTGCGGCAAATTCGTGCCGATATCCTTGCCGTAGGCTCCCGTGTCTTCCGAAGTGAGCCAAAGCTCGCGCACTCCCTCGTCGAATGCTTGCCGCGCGCGTTCCACGATCTCTTCGGGAGGATAACTTCCCAGTTCTCCTCTCGCGTGTTTTGTTTTGCAATAGGTACATTGATTCAGGCAACCGGTATTTATCGCTATAATCTCTATGAGAGGATTCCGTCGAACTTTAGGCAAAGCCAGAGAAGCTCCGCCCATCTTTTTACCCGATGATTTTTTTTGGCCTAAAAATCGTACTGTATTTCCTTTTAGCGTCTCTTCCACAACTTCTACCACCCTGTCGATCTGTTGTACGCCTATCGTACTGAGGCCTTGAAGAAATCCTGTTTTCGGAGCGCCTTGCGGTACGCATCTGTGACGCATGAATTTTCATGAGATAAATACGATTTTTTATGCAAATTTCGTTACGAGAGATTTTTATCGTTGCGATAAACTTACCCAGCGATTACGATGCGTTTTCCCATACGTTTTCCGGATTCTATTTCGTTTCTAAAATGATCCTCCGCCGGTGCTTTTACGGTACAAGAATTAAGCAACCATAAGTCAGCTTGAGATTTTTCGTCCGTCAATTTGTAACCGTATGCGGCCAACTGGCCGGCCATATATTCGCTGTCCGAACTGTTGTGAGTACATCCCCACGTTTTAACGTAAACGGTCTGCGATCCCGGGACGACACTGGAGAGCGTTTCGACTTCCGGGACATTTGTTTTTTCCTCCGTGAGCTTTTTTGCTTTCGAACGAATAGTCACTTTTTTCCTCGTACTGTAACGCTCTTTGGGGGTTATGTCCTGTGACGAGATTAAATCCTCGATGTCCTCGATTATTTCGACGCACGACGTTGACATTGTTGTTTTTTCTGATTCCAAATAATGTACGTCAGATCGTGTTTTTCATTATTTTCTTGCGAGACTCGGAGATTCACCGACGCGGGTGGCGAAATCTGATATGAACGATGTTGCGTGGTTAGTTTCTTTCGTAAACACGAGATTTTTATTCGCCATGCGTGATTCGTATGCCACGAGAGAATACGCTAATGTCGGTAAGGTAGTAACCTGATGTAACTCTCGCGCCACCGTAGCCTTCAACGGATAAGTTGCCCTTCGAAGGAACGTTTCGTATCTTACCGGCCGTGTGAACCGATTCGATTATTTCAGTTTCGACTTATTCACCCAATGCACAATCCTATTTATTACAGTCGAAAGAATAATAAGTTTTAATCGCATCATACGATAAAGTCGTCATTTTTAAAATGAATTGGAAGCGATAAATTATTTTCGTATATATTACACAGAGGACGGGACGTTTCGATAAAAAAAAATTCGATTCGTCTCATTTGTAGGACGTATAAAATATATATTTTTTAATAATCGATAACAAAGTCAGCTACAACGTAACAAAGTACGTATAAATAAACAACATCTAACTTTTATTATATACAGAACCACTGGCTGACTTGTGTAGTTTCTCTTTCCACCGGCAAGACTGTGCGCGCGATGCCAGGAAAAATTCTTCGATTCCACCGATGCCTTTCGCTATCCGCGTTGAGGGGTATCGAACACTAATATTGCGCTGGCGCTTAGGAATTTAACATCACAATTATGAATTTCTCGTCTTTTTCGTCGTGTGGCTCGACAATACATCGCTAACCCAGTCCGAGAACGTATTTCGGTAGATTGTAGGCAAATCTTGGAATCGCCATCACCACCGACATCCTGTTAATATCAGACAAATATTCATTATCAATCTTCTTAATTATTACTATTATTATTATTATTATTTATACGAATAATTGATAGATAATTATCAGATTCTATACATTTTTTCTGATCGTCAATATTATCAATAATATATTACAAAATATTTATTATAAGTAATTAAAAAAACCATAGAAAAGATGTGCCTTTTGCTACTTACAATGTGCGACCAATATTCTTAGAATCCATCACCGATAAAGGCGTTGAGAGTATAAAGGAGGTTTGCAAAAAGTACAATGTTTCTAATTTAATATAAATTGGAAAAAAAATGTACACTGTAAATTTTGCAAAGTCAGTATCACAGAGATTCTATAGTTAATAAATCTTTGCTTCGAAAGAATCTTAAGCAACAATAATATGTACAGTTTTTATTAGCAACATTGTCCCCAATCTTAGAGATATCTACCGTTAGTAAGTGTCTCTTAAAAAAAATTATAAAAATACATAAGTCAATTATGTTATATTTACAGAATCAGCATACGCGTTCGCCACGAAAATCGCGACATTTATCACGAAATTTAAATTTATATGCATATTGCAGAAATAGTGGCGCTACTTGTCGAATATTATTTTTTTTTTAATTGTAAAACAAAGCGAGCGATAAAATAGAGTACGGAGCTCTCTGGAAAGTTTCTAGAAGTTTTTTCTTTTTACGTCACGTTTATTCACCCGCTGTGCGGTGTTTTGCGAAGAGACGCCTGAAACACACGTAAATGATATTCGTCACTGGTGTTTACCATTGTCCCGCAGATTTTTCGCAACGACCGCATGCGTGATATTTCCTGGTAAGTCAATCGGATTTTGAGTAGTTTCGCCTCATATCATTTTTCGATATTAACTGTTTTCCTTGTCGAATCATTCGATCGTAAATGTTCGTAGGAAAGTTGCGTATTACGTTTTTAGCATTTCTCTCGTAAGATTATTCCGCATGCAGGTAATCCTAACGAGTCCTCTTATTATTATTATTTTTAGGATGGAAAGAAAAGAAAGATTAGTAAAAATCAGAAATCTATGCAACAGATGCATAGAGGAGGAAAGACCAGGCGTAGGTGGGTTATTGTTGCGCTCGTTCTCCGTTCGACGAGTGATTAGCTACGGTGCTTCGAAATTTTTCATGCTTCGAAATTCAATTCGGGGCCAACATTGTTAGCTTCGGTGTCGCCGTTGTAGTATGTCTTCATCCACCATTCTTGTACGTACGACAATGCGAGGCCGTTGTAGATCCATTCTCTCCACGTCGTTCGAGTTTCGCCGTCGATGCGGGACTCGAGGCTCGAGCAAAGGGCCTTACGGTCGTGACTCCGGCCACTTCGGAGGTCGCAGAGTAACCTCTTGCGGCACTCCTCGTTGCAGGGCGGTCTCACCGGTGAATTCTTGTAGTAATGCCTACGAACGAAAAAAAATAGATTATATCGATGAAAATTCTCGAGGCAATGAAATATTTTGAGGCCATCAAAAATGTTGAGGCAATCAAAAATTTCGAGGCCATCAAAAATGTTGAGGCAGTCAAAAATTTTGAGGCAATAAAAAATTTTGAGGCCATCAAAAATGTCGAGGCAATCAAAAATTTCGAGGCCATCAAAAATTTTGAGGCAATCAAACATTTTGAGGCAATCAAACATTTTGAGGCAATCAAAAATTTTGGAGGGAATCAAACATTTTGAGGCAATCAAAAATTTTGGAGGGAATCAAAAATTTTGAGGCCAACAAAACTCACGATTCATCTCATTAAAAATCGAGGCAAATCGACTCACTTGTAGTACAGATCAAAGTTTGATGGTTCGTTGGTCATTTTGTCGATAAGCGAATCCCAGTCTCTGGGCAGCAAAGATGGCATTTGATACGCCTGACGAGCGCTGTACATCTTATGCCATATCGGATAGTCGTAAAGATTCGCTTCTTTGAGATTCATCACCCAACTCTCATGATCGACTACCATCTGTGGAGATAATGTTTCCGCGCGTTAATAGTTTATATCGAATTATTTTGATCCTACGACGCTGTTACGGAGAATGTCCATTGCTTCCGGGCAAAAAACCCATTTTCTTTCTTTTTCTCGTTAAAAAAGTATGTCACATGTGTGTCGTTATTTTTTATGACAAAAAAAAGCAATAAAAGAGATGTTTTTTTGCTTAAAATCGATGGGATTTATCTTACCCTCGTCGTCTTTGGATGATCGCCGTCGACATAATATATTCGGTAACCGGGATTAAGATCGTAATATGGCGATACCGAGGGACCGATGTACGCTACACTCAGAGCTCTTCCGAGATCCGACGTGTCGTAAAACAATTGAAATTCGTCATAGTGCGTGTGTCCGAAGAATTGGGATGTTATCGTAGACTCGTATCTAAAAAAAAAAAAAAAAAAAAAAAAAAAAAAAAAAGAATTAGATGTCTAAAACAATCGAAATTACTGTGCGAGTTGTTCGCGAGTTTCTTTCAAACTGACCTATTGATGATGTGATAATAGTTTCTCGACCAAACCTTCAGACAGTCGGAATGTCCCGGTGGTATGTGACCAATGATATGAACCTTTTCGCCGTTCATTTCGGCTCCTTGTAACTCATAAACGAGCCATTGAAGTTCGCTGACTGGATCGGTGCTGTTTATGAGAAGCCACCAATTTTTGTTGTTGCAGTAATTCATATTAACCGAAAGAATTCGAAAACCCGGACGAACGAGAACCGAGTAAAAGGCACCGCGACGTACGGTGTGAGAGACACCGGCGGGAAGCCAACGCTTCCATTGCTTGTCGAGTTCGTCGTAGAGCCACGATATCTTGTTTTCGTCGGGAACGAACGGCGGTGGAAAGCTGTAAAACCCCAAAAACGATATAATCGTAATTAATTAATTTAACGAATTAATTAAACAAATTAAAAAAAAATATTTAATTAAATTAATTGAATTTTTTAATTTATTAATTTAACGAATTAATTAATAAAATTAAAAAAAAATTTGTTTCAAAAATTAAATTAATTAAATTTATTAATTTATTAATTTTCACGAATCTCCGAAGTAATCAATTCGCATATCTACCTATTAACCGGTGCGCTCTCATGATTCCCAAGAGCGGGAAATATCGGTACTCCCGGAAATGTTTCGATCATCTGCGTCACCGTTTCTCGAAGAATCTTCAGATTTTCTTCTCTCGTTTGATTCCATACGTCGTGCGGCGGAAGATCGCCGGTCCACAGTATGTAATCTATATCCTTGTAGCATAAAAAACAATTGAATTTCAAAGCTTCCGAACGGCTGTTCGAAGCGCAGTGAACGATGGAAGGTATATACGATAAAAAAAGGAAAATAAAACATCGATAAAAAAAAACCAAAAAATAGAAAACTTTAGAAACAAAGTTTCCGAGTCTATCGCGATGTTTTGGTTTTCTCGAAAAAAAAATTGGTTTTCGTTTATCAGATATAATGAATAGTTTGTCATAATATAAATATGATAAACAGAGTTAAACAAAAGAGATACGGAATTGAAAGGATGTTTTCTCCCGTTAATGAGACGACTTTATACGACAGTCGTAAATCTTGTCGCATAATTATCAATTTTCCAGAGGCGACGGTATCGATACTTACGGTATGCGTATCGGATATATGTTTAAGCATATGATCGACGGTTCTCTTCGGTGTATCGCACTTTCTATAATCGCCCCAACGTCCAGCGGCCGCAGATGCGGTTAAGGGTGCGCCGTTCGTCAAACGGCAGCACAAGGGTTCGTTGCACAAGGCGTTGGATCCCTCCTGATAATAAGGATCGTAATGCGTATCGGATATGTGAAGAACTTTAAAAGTCGGCGCACCTTCCTTCGGCGCAATCGGCGGTTGAATGGGCGGTTTGTTAACCGGTGGAAACGCAACTTCCCACTCGTGTTGAGGATTGTAAGCGTCGTCGCAGGCGTCGCCGATAACGAAGCTGCAAATTTGCGACGGTCCCATGTTCACCTGTTTCAGCACGTAGATTACTTCACCCTGTAAACAAAAAAGCATCGAAAATTGTATCCCATATATATAGAAAACAAAAAAACATCCATCGTCACAATTGCGACTCCCTAATAATCGTCAAAATGTGAAATTTCGATGGTAAAAAAAAAAAAAAAAAAAAAAAAAAAGAAATGACGGGATATCGATTTTATACGCTAAGCTCAATCGATATCGAAAACCTAACGGGCGATCGGGTGAAATCACCGAGTATATAATTTACAGGTAGAAAGTGCGGCTGCGAACGGTACGCTCGCGGTCTCATTTTAATTTTTTTTTTTTTCTTTCTCCCATAACTTTCGCATTATGTAGCCTATTTGAGACGCTTAATACGTTAGCGATGGGGCTTTCGACGGCGGAATATAAGTAAATGGATGTTAATCGTGAGAAAAAGATTCGTTACCCCGAAGAGCATTGTGACGCCTTGACAAACTCGTGCACTTTGGATGTTCAGCGATACGCAGAAGTGGTATATGCTGTTCATAATTTCTTGATCGGTTTTGCCGGTTTTAATGTAATGCTGAAGTAAACCCGCGCCGACTTTGCACGCCGTACAGGAAACCTTCGACATCACCGATGTCTCGACTTCCATCATTACTTGTCTCAAGTCAAGAAGCTTCAAAGCTTTGTCCACGAATAGGGAAAGGTGTCCGCCCTGTTGAGCGTTTTCCATGTCCCACAGCATTCTGGAATAGTTTACCTGTACAGAGAGAGGAATTAATTTATTATTGTATTTATGTATCTATTGTTTTAATTTATTTTTCCGTATGGTAATTGAGATGATGAACTGCCGTCGGATTCGATATCTCTGGAAAATGACAATCATTTGGTCAGCGATATGAATATCGATCGATTTTTATCAATAGTAACGTTCGCGAACGAGTGAACCAAACAAACGGGTTTTCCGATTCTGCCGCTCGACTTTGCAATTCCTTATTTTTTTAATCGACACCATTCGTACCGCAAGTTCAATGGTCTCGATTCGCCGATGGGGTTTTCTTGCGATGATTTTGCACTGTGCTATGTCTCCGGTGAAAGTATTTTGAGGATTGAAAGTGAGAGCTGACAAAGACGTTACGCTTCTGACGAAGCAAACAATTCGCAGAGGTACTCCTCGGAATATATCGCTATTTATAATCGATTTTTCTGTACTTATTGGACGATAAATTGCGAAATATATTTGCAATTACGAATGTCATACCCGTTTTAGCTGATCGATGTTTATCGCCTCGGAATCCGATCGACCAATCGGCGGTAGTTGCCGTATTTTTTCACCAGCAGGCAGCAAACTCACGCCAAACTGATCCTCGACCCTTTCCTTCGCTTGCATCCATTCGTCGGCTAATTGAGTCCAATTAGTTCTCGCGATTTCGGCCTCCCGTTTCGATCTGCTGTTGCACTCGCGTACGGGACTTCCTGCAACAACATTCGGGACACGCATCGAATTTTATCCCGCGATACATACTTAACACTTTCTCTGTACGATACACTTTTTTAAATTATTTTTTTCACATTGATTTTTTTTTTTTTTTTTTTTCGACTGTCGCGTAGAATTTATTAGTCCTGTTATTCGAATTATAGCCATTGGCCTTTTATTAGGCAAAAGTTTAGTTGTTTTTACATACCGACAACGTTTTCTTCTAATCCAACGAGAAACAGGAGAAGGAGGCCGTGTGTCGCTAAACTCCATCTTTGATTTGTCATAATATTTCTCGAACCGACGCAATAATCACCTGTAATCAACAAGTAGAAGTCTTTTCTCCTTACAATAGTCAATTTCATAGGCGTCTATCGAATTTTTCATTGGTTATTTTTTTCGTCTCGATTAGAGATTTTAACTACGATAATTCGACAAGCGTACGCGACCCGTTATCCAAGAAGACGATCATTTAAATTTCGGACACAGCGTTGACCTATAGATCGTTATACTGTTATGCGTAGCATAGGTGGGTCAACGACGACGAAGAATAAACACATCGCGAACATACAATATTCTCGACAAGTAATTATATTATATTTATAATCGACGCTGCAAAAGCATATAGTTATTAATTTTATTCAAAAATTCTCAATTAAACATCGCAGATTGATTCCTCATTATTTTCTACGTTTCGCGATTACCAAAATCGAAAAAAAAGAACATATTTACAGTTGTCGAATTTAGTGGGTCAGTGGGATTCGGCATTTCAAGCGAAAGTAGACTCACTACGTATTCGCGATACACGCTATTTGGACGATGAAATCCGTCGTTGTTAAGTAAATAAATATACTCTTTTAACCGCATATTCTCGGGTTTTCGGTCGGTAATTCGTAACATTTTTATTTTCATGGTAAATTAAAAAAAAAAAAAAAAAGTATCTTCCCGGAATATTTTGCACGTATTATACAGTATATCCGAAGTGGCGAAGGGAAACGAGATATGGCTAAGAGTTGAATATGCTCCGGCCGACCCGTTATTCGACCCACCGAGAGACGTAGCAAACCGAAGACACGACGTTACAGCTTGGCGCGGGAGCCAAATAATTTACGCTCTCGTGAAACTCGATTATTTTTTAATGCGCTAACTAAAATAATGACCAATGCGAGTCGAAAAGTACGCAAAAAAAAAAAAAGTCTCGGAAAAGACGATAATATATCGCGACAATTAAAATGCATTATCGACCGATTAGTCGCCCCATTGCGAATAACATTATTATATACCGTAGAATTTCGTGAAAACAACAAAGATGCGTTATATCGAACTGATTTAACTTACATTTACGAGTAGAAAGGCTTAATCCGCGCGAATGAGCGTTACAATGTGATTATGAAGCGAAACACGTGCCGTATAACGAAAAGGTTCGGCCGGAGTGAAGCGAATGCGAACGACACTCAACGGTAAACTGAGAGCACAAGTCAAAGCTGAAATAAACGGATCCTACCGATACGTTTCTTCATTCACGCGTCCGAACGCCCTTATCTGTGGTGTGTTTACCCTCTCTCCGCCGAAATGTTTTCACAAACACGTGACTCGTCGAATAGAGTTAATCGAACGATACACTTATATAGTCGCATCTATGAATCAAGAGGTCGACGACGATTCTCCGAGGATACAGTCTTTTCTATCTGAGAAAAGCGATAATTCTTAATCGGTATAGCAAAATACTGAATTGAGACAAAGCGTTAAGCGTTCAATTGCCGAGTTCTCGACAAAGCGCGAGATCGTGAATAAACGATTTGCGCCGAACACGGTGACGATGAAATCATCTGTTACCCCGACTGACTTTAATTATTTTCTCGATACAAATATCATTATCACAGCGGCAGCGAATCATTATTATTTTTTTTTCGTACAAAAGTGAACAAAAAAAAGTACCATGACGATACGAATAAATAATATGTGATGCAGTCACGGAATTATAATTGTTATACGCCATTTATTATATGATATTATTTGATTCGTCGAAGCTATTTATTTCTCGAGTCTCTTGTTACGCATCCTTCGATAAGAAGAGATAACGGGCTAAGAAACGTACTTTGCTTTTGCCGACTTGCATCGTTATCATTATTATTATCGATAGTCTTTAATTACCGTGACTATGAAGATTTTTCATTATGTAGAAAATACTCCGCGTAATTAGATTCGAATTTTTCGTAGTTTCGATTTTTAGCAATTCTTAGATAGCGATTCGCCTGAGAGATAAATATTTCGTCGAGTCTCGTGATTAAAATTAAGAATTTCCATTGCTCTCGTTTAACATTCCTGTATCGGGCGAATAGATAGAAAAAGAAAACATTTCATTGGGCGTTTGATTCCCGAATAGATCGCTTTTATAAGGATTATGCGCCGTTGAGCGAAATTGCCACACGAAATGGTTGCCTGTGGTAAAAAAATTTCTCGTTCCGACGAATGCAGAGATACGTCGGGATGCAATAGACGGAGCCGGAAGAATTTGATTTACGATAAAGCGAACAAAAACCGCGAGCGGTAGCTGCAATCCGAAAGTAATTAAGAGATATTCGGAGGCGCTAGGAGTGCTATAGAATTACGTGCACCAGAGGTATATTTATATATCGCGTAGTTCGCTTCACGATCATAGGTTTCATTGAGGTTTTATCGTATTACGAAACGAGTCGAGAGAACGAGTCTTTCCATAGAAATACTTCCGCAATGAGGGGAGTTGATCTACTGCAACACCACTGCGCATCTCGTTTTGCTATTGACTTTGCCACCGAAGCGTATCTCCTACGGATTCTTTCGAAAAACGTGATGTAACACGTGCTACACGCGTATACCGACTGAACAACTAACTTTTATATTCCTTATAACGTAATCCTGTCGATCGCAACGGATTACTTTACGTTGTTTTTTTTTTTGTCAAAACAATATTTCCGATTATAATGATAACATGCAATTTTTATTTGCGCATTCTTTCCTCATTCTTTTCTTAACGCCATTTGCGTAATTTCCTGTATGACAATGTTCGTTACTCGATTTTTAAAAACTCATAGAAGGATCTATGAAAATTGCATTAAATCGACAAAAAAAAACGATAAATTTGCATCTTTATTCCATGATTTTCATAAATTAATAAACTATTGTTTTTACTTGTACGATATATCGTGCAAATAAAATTTGTTTTTTAATAAAGAAGGATATTTTCGATCTCGCAACGCTGCGCCAAGTTTTATTAAACTTAATAAAAGATTCGTTGAACTTTTTTCAATTTTATGACAATCGATCAAAAGTTACAAGAATTTCGTTGGATATAAATATAAAAAAAAAAAATTAAATCTCGAGCATCGACTTCCGTGAAAATCGCATGGAATAAAGTACCGAAATTCTGGCTGTTTGTAAGTTTAAGTTTTTGAAAATTTTCCTTTTCGTAGATCGAGAGTAGCAAGATCTCTACTCGTTCGACCGTATCCAGAGGCGCGGGAATTAATTGACTTTCGGCCGTAAGATGTCTCGTGAATAGGCTCGTAACTTCCCGCCAAAACACCCGGTGCTCCAAGCGAAACAGCACGCGTCCGCGTTTGTACACGAGGCAACGGACGACTGTAGAATGTAGTAGTGTGAAAGCAGCGATTGCGAGCGTTGTGTTTGACAAAGGACCAAACAAAACTTATTCTCCCGTGTCGGTTAATTATTTATTATCATTATTTTTAACAATCCGCGTAATTCGTTCATTTTTTTCCGAGTCTCGAATAATTATCTATTTTAATAACCTATCATTCGTTTCGGAATAAAGAGTGATCGAATATGTATGTCAAAGTGAGAACGATCGACGGTAAACGGGAAGTGGTGTTGGACGTTTCCAAGTTAACTAGGATCGAGGAACTCAAGGTAGTCGTTATTGCATTACTTTACAACTCGATCCTTGAATCAGTCTCATCATATTTCAATACATCGATAGTGTAAAAAATAACGAACAAAGATGAAAAAGACGTATGTTTAATTTAGTCATTATTTACGAACGCGTAGGTATTGCTGAACGAAAAATGGTCGATAAACGAGGAGCTGCAAAAGTTATTTTATCGCGGCAAGCTTTTGGAAGACGGTTACAAATTATTCGATTACAATGTCAATCTCAACGATGTTATTCAACTGATGATAAAACAAAATGTCGCCGATTCAACGGTGAAAAGTGTCGAAACGAAAACGGAAGCGAAAAATAATGGCGACGAAGGTAAGGAGGAAGAAAACGAGTCGAACGACGCGACTGATCTTTGGTACGAAGCGGGCGACAGAGTGGATTGTCTGGATAGAGAGTACGGCGCTTGGTTTGAAGCGATAATATTGAGAATATACATGAAAGCCGATCAAACAACATATAGCGTCAAATGGGAGTTCAACGAAGATGACGAAGCGTTTGACGTCACCGAAAGCGCCATAAGGCCGCGAGCTTTCAGAATTTTGCCATTTGAAAAATTGGATCCCGGCGACAAAGTTATGATAAATCACAACATCGATGAACCTGACAAAGATGGCTTTTGGTACGATTTGACGATATCAAAAATGCGCAAAACCCGAACGGTGGAGGAACTCATTGGAACTCTGCACGTTGGAAAGTAAGTATAAAAAAAACCGAACGTTATTATGGAGACAAGAAAATTAAGTATTTTTTCATATTATGAAAAAAATTTCATATGAATTTTTTTTTTTTTTTTTTTTTTTTTTTTTTTTAATATTACGTTAAGTTTTATTTCTGCAACATATATTTTAATGTAAAATTTTTACGCATTGATTCAGCGATCGAACGGTCGACGATTGCAAAGTGAATCCGCGAGGCGAGATATTCGCGATAGAGGAGCCGCAACTTTTGGAGAAACGCACCGCAAAAGAGAAGAAAAGAATAAAGGAAGGTATACCGAAGAGAAGAAGGGCCGTGATATGCGCCAATTGCAACGACGATCAGGCGAAAGATTGCAATGAATGCGGTTGCAAAGTATGCGGCGGTAAACACGACTCGCATCATTTGTTGCTGTGCGACGAGTGCAATGCCGCGTTTCATCTTCAATGTTTAAATCCCCCATTGAGCGCTTTGCCGAGCGACGATTATTGGTATTGTCCGTCTTGCAAACGGGATGAGAATGAAATTGTTAAGGTGAAAAAAGATTTTCGATAATTTCGTTTCGTAATCCACTCGAAGTTATCAATAACGAATATTTATTTAATTCCCCGAAAGGCCGGTGGAAAGAAACAGACAAAAAAGAAAATAAAGGAGGCGGGTGAATCGAAGAGTAAACGCGATTGGGGAAAGGGAATGGCTTGCGTAGGAAGAATCGAGGAGTGTACAATCGTACCTCGGGATCATCGAGGCGCTATTCCCGGCGTCGAGGTCGGCATGTCTTGGCTTTTCCGTTTAGGTGTGAGTATTCAATGATTTATTTAACGAAACTATCGAATTTGCGTATCGAAAGAGATATATATATATATATTATTTTAAAGGTATCGCAAGCCGGAGTACACAGGCCGCACGTCGCGGGAATTCACGGTCGCGAAAGAGACTGCGCGTATTCAATCGTTTTATCGGGTGGCTACGAGGACGATATAGATAATGGGGACGAATTTATGTACACCGGTTCGGGTGGTCGAGACTTATCGGGTAACAAGCGCACCGCTGGACAGAGTTGCGATCAAACGTTGACTCGCATGAACAGAGCCCTTGCGCTCAATTGCAACACAAAGCTTAACACGAAAGGTGCCACAGCTGAGAACTGGAAGGGCGGCATTCCCGTTCGAGTCGTGCGAAAATATAATCCCCGAGAGCACAAATACGCGCCAAAAGTAGGCTACCGGTGAGTGGATATCGAACTTCGTATTCGAACGAAGATTCGTATATTACGAAGAATTATTTTTTTTTACTTTTGTCAATTTTTTTTTCTTTTACTTTTGGCAATTTTTTTTTTTACTTTTCGCAATTTTTTTTTTTTATTTTTCGAAATTAATATTTTTATTTTTTTCAGATACGACGGCATCTACAAGGTGGTAAAATATTTTCCCCAAAAGGGCAAAAGCGGATTCAGCGTTTGGCGATATTGTCTGAGAAGAGACGATCCATCACCGGCGCCGTGGACAGCAGCGGGACAAGAGAGAATAGCCGCGTTGGGTTTGGAACTTATATGTCCGGAGGGTTACGAACCCGACGGTGAGAAAGACAAAGAAAAAAAGACGCGAAAAGCCGCCGTTGCGCTGCCGGAAGGCGACGACGATAGCGAAGCGTTCGAACAACAACGACCGAAGAAGAAACCAAAGCGCGAAGCCTATAAATTGGAGGATAAACTCGTCGAACTCATCGAACGGGACACAACGAACGCGAAAGTTTGGAATGAATGTCGAGCCGTTTTATCCGATGGCAAAACGGCTTTTCTTAAATTGGTAACCGACAGGTAAAACGATGAAACTTTTTTTTTTTTTTTTTTTTTTTTTTTTTTTTTTTTTTTCGTTAATATGAGGACAAGTCGTAGAAACTTTTGTGAATTTTTCGTTACAGATTCTTGTGCGTTTGTTGTCAAGAACTCGTCCACAAGCCAATCACGACGCCGTGCGCTCACAACATATGTCAGAGTTGTTTGAAACGCGGTTTCCGCGTGGGAGTTTTTTCGTGTCCGACGTGTCGGCATGAACTCGATAAAAATCAGCAAGTCAACGAGTCCCTGTCCTCGGCATTGTTGTTTCTCTATCCCGGTTACGAGAATACGAGATAATTCGCGAAAAATCGCGCGGATTCGTACGATTAATTATTTATATTTCATTTCATTTCGTCATTATACAACTTTACAATTTTTTTTTATTTCATTATTGTCATTTCTTTTTTTTTTTTTTTTCCTCGACGAGAATATTTCACGTTGGATCCGACCGGAAACGATCAAATAAAATAATAATCGGTCGCGAAACGGCGATACCGTCGATCGGCGTTAACGTTTCCAAATTATTTTGATACTCTTTCTTTTTTTTTTCCACGGTTAACATTAACAATTTGTATTCTTTCGACTAAATAAAAAAAGATAAGTAACGAAGGATGTTGAATTTTTTTTGTTGTTTTTATTAGCGCAGTTTCACTGCTCACGTTTCAAGTGAAAGCGCAGTTTGTAAAGGACGTTCCGCGCAAGCGGTGCGTTTACAACGAACGCGATTCTCGACTCGAATGAAATCCTCCATACGAGTCGGTAGCGAAAAAAAAATGAAAAAAAAAAAAAAAAAAATACGAAAAAAAAAAAATGAAAAAAAAAATCAATTATCGAATTATCTTGTTTGTGGAACATATTTGCAAACTATTTGCCCGTAACCTTGTCTCGCAGTCTTGTCGTAACATCGCGAGCTTTCACTCGAGTAGATTTTCACGCAGAAATGTTATACCCATATGGCGTCTTCCATTCATTCCGAGCGTTAGATATTATAAATGAATATTTTCCGAAGGCAAGGTCGCTATTGTTATGTCGTAACAATGGCGCATCGAAAACTGTAAAAAATGCTATACGCGATGTTTTTTCTTTTGTTTTATGTACCGCACATGAAGTACGTATCGGTGCCTCGTGTACGCGGTACTAATGTTATACACAGTCGTTGAGTAGCGCATACACAACGGCGCAAGAGTGGCGCAAGAGAAGCGCTTCGTTGGTCCACGCAAAGCCGGCCATCGGGCATTGCGCGAGTCGGTATACGAGTCTCTCGGTCGGGATCGTTGACCTTCGCCCAACGAACCTTATCTCCCCCGTGTCTCGTTGACGCGATGTATATTCGATATTAATCGATTCGTTCGCCAATCGAAGTGCGCCGTTCGCGGATTCGTCTACACGTCGAAATATCTTCTTTTAGTTTCGTATTTGCAAATTCAGCCACCGCAACAGTGTGTACAGTGTGTACGCGTGCGTGTTGTACATTGCGAGTTTCAACGATCACGGAGTTTAATACTGTATGTGGACCTCGACTTTCTCCATCCGCCGTCGCGCGAGGAAGCGGAGATCTCGCGAGGTCGGCGTCTCGTACCATTTTCGTATATATATTACACGCAAAGTCCGCATATTGATACTCGAGATAAATACGTTTGCGTCGTTAAAAAAAAAAAAAAAAAAAAAAAAAATTGATTTATTAAAAATCGTATCTTTATTTTTTATGTTTACTCGTTCCGAGATGAGGCTGCAGGCTATTAAGTTAATCGTTTATTCGGAATGCAATAGCGTGCTACACGGTCATTTCGAGACAATGGTTGCAACTTCCTTTCTCCCGATTCGCCCGGCAATGGATCATTTACATCGCGAGAGCAGTTCGCCATGTTACTTTTACCGCTATCGGGAAAAAAATAAGGTTAACAGTATGTTATTCGCCAAAACGTTAACTGATATTCGAATAATCCGTTTAAATGAATGGGGGATCGATGGAAGTGGGTGTTAAAATAATACAGCGTAAAATGTCCCGTTATCGATAGAATTCCGGTAAAGATAGGTTAGGAGGGGAGGGGGGGGGGAGGGAGGAAGAGCCCGGATGTGAATTCGTCTCGAAGAATGCGGCCCCGATGACGAAAAACTTGGACGGTCAAAGACCCGGGCGCGATGTAAAGCGGTATTTTTGTGGAGGGATCGGTGAGGACTCCCGTTGCGCGAAGGCACGAGCCACCGTAAGAGATGATCGGGCGCGCATCGTTTCTCGTTCAACGAGACGCGAGGAGACCGCGAGAACTTCGAAGGATATGCGTATACGGAGGCGAGGTACGGACGACCTCACTGAGAGAACCGAGACGATTGACCCAAAACGAAGTCTCACGTAGGAGAACGGAGGATGTCCACCGAGCGTTCCTTTAGTTTTATTTTTTACTTCATGGGGAATACCGAATGGCCTTCTCGCGGAGGGACCGATCGTGCGTCGCTTCGCGCGCTCGCCTTCTCGTGGCTCTCGTGCCGAGCGGCGTCTTGTTCGCTGTCCAATAGTCCGGCGTCCCGTGGCGGACGCACCAGCTATCTAACCTACTTAAACGGCGCTCTCTCTCTGCTCGTGACGTCACGACGAGGTTCCCATTGCCGGTTAACGCGATGATCGAGACCCAGAGATCGAACAACTAGTAGTATGTTGTTGTTGTTGTGTTTTTTCAACGTTTCCTACCCTTTGTCATCCGATAATGTCGA
Organism: Cryptus armator; assembly: GCA_963971235.1. Classification (NCBI taxonomy): domain Eukaryota; kingdom Metazoa; phylum Arthropoda; class Insecta; order Hymenoptera; family Ichneumonidae; genus Cryptus; species Cryptus armator. Next base: position 7,102,852 of record OZ020235.1, read on the forward strand.
CTCCTCTCACCGATTTCGTTTTTCAGGAATTTTCGATAAGATCGCGAAATCCTCCCGATTAACCTATTAATTTCTCAATCGATAAATATTATTTTTCACGGTTGCGATCGCTAACCTTGACATTCCGGTGATAAATTAACACTTTTCTTGATGAATATAGCGAGTTTCGATATTTCGATCGCACGAAACTTCGTAATTCGTTTATTAACGTTAATCCATAGGGTGTTATGAACTTTCGTTCGTAAATGTAACTCATCCCGATGACCGATCGAAAGTTAGCGTCGACTAGTATTGTAACGATAATTAGCCGAATTATATCCTATCATCGACTTTATATCGTAAAAAAATGACAAATCTCTTTCGCCAGCGTAAAAAATAGTACGTTTCGCATAAACGTTCGACTGTAAGTGGAACTAAATACGCGGCAACAATGTCAATTTCTCTCGTTACTCATCGAACCGATCGTCCACTTTCGTAGTAACGAGTCTTCTCCTATTTGTATATATAGTCTTACCGACGCTCACGGCGCGTGGCGCAGTGATTTTTGCGGAGTAACGATTAGCCATAGGCATTTACAATCGCTAAACTACTGAAAGTTCGAAGCGTTACCACGGCTAATGTATGCGGTTTAACGTCGACGGAAAGCAGTATATTACACACAGAGTTGCGAAGACTCGAGTTCGCGAAAGAATGGTAAGCTATTTAGCTTTGATAAGGGGTCAGCGGAGCAGAGAGCTCTTACAAGTATTCATTCCAATGTCAAGGCTCAACAGCCGGGACAGGGGACGGCGGCAAAGTGTTCGCCTCATTTCTCTTTGAAACTGCGTCCTCGTTTTCGACCCGTTTTCGTTTGTAATGAAACGTTAATTATGCTCGGCTGCAATTGAAAAAAAAAAAAAAAGAAAAAAAAGCGATCTATATACGCACACGTATACATTTGTCGCGGGAGAATATGACTCGGAATTCCGAAACTGGAACACAGTTGTGGAACGCGGACAAGAAATAAAGAAAAATTGAAATTAAAAAGTTTAAGTTATTTTTATTTAATGTTTAATTTTTTACTCGTGTGATTCGTCACATACGCGATCATACGCGACACGAAATAATAATTTTTTGTTTGGTCTCTAAATTATGTAATTAAAAATCGGCGTTAGGAACAGCTAATAATTTATAGTGAAAAAATAAAATGTTACGAAAAAAAACGATGAAAAAAGGTAAAGTGAAAATTCGTGCGATCGCGTCAGTAGGCAGCAAAATCGCTTTTATAGGAGAGTAAACAATTCGTGTCAAACGTTCTCGGGTCGTATACCCGTTCGTCAGTGTACATACTGCCGCGAGTACGCTGCGAATCGATGCGCTAAACTTTACACTTCGTGAAAGATTTCACATTTGGTTTTACTTATTCAGTGCATAGATTCATCATTGCACAACTTGCGGAGAAGTAATGTAAAAAAAATGTTATACCCATTGACCTAATGGACGCGAAAAGATTACGAAATTTCAAGTGTTTCGTGTGTCTTCGGTAGTCGGGGGTCATTCGTATAACGTATAGAGTAAACGCAGCAATTTTTGCCTCCGTGTGTATGTGCGTGTGGGGGGTACTGTCCGAGTTCTTTCGTAATGGTGCGATGTTACGAAAAAGTTTTCTCACCTACCGTGTCATCTATCCGATATACCGCGTGTGTTATCGTCGACAAGAATATGTGGGTGTGGAATTACAAACAGCACGGTGTGTGTAAAACGAGTCGGTGCGTAGGTAAAATTGCACGCGGTCATTCCGCGAGAGGCCCTATTACGCCCAAACATCCCGTCTACGTTAACAATCAGATAATTCGCGTTCCGGATTTTTCTTCAATTGCTCGATTCTACGACGTTGTTATTTTCAATGTTACATATCAAATAAAGTCGTATTATTGTCGCGTAGTTTTTTTTTTTTAATGACGAATTAACTCGATGTGAAACGTTCGAAAATATTTTCTCGAGTTATATGACATCCTTGTTTTTACGTTGTAATTGAGACACATTCCGAGTTAAAAAGTTAAAAAAACAAACATCTCTCCATTCAAACGAAATTTCATTTCGTGGTTAGGGAAATCATTTGTGATATCGTTCGTATATGAATTCGGTACTGAATTCTCATTGCTCTTTGCCCGAAATAACATTTTAGATCGTTAAGCTTTAGCCACTTACGCGTGACCTGTCGCGGACGTTTAATACTAACGTTACGATATCGCGTCTGACAGTTTCACCACGTGACCGTGTTTCCCACGCGCCATTATTTAATTTTTATTGCTTCGATTTTTTTTGTTTTGTTTTTTAAATGGAACAATTGTACGACGTAGTAGACAAGGAACGCGGTCTCCTGTCACGTAATTCCCAACTTTTTTGCTATTCGACAATACCGCGACGATCATACGTGGAAATATTATGCTCCGGATATTATTAACAGAACAATGCAGTCACGACAGTGTAACGTTGTTTTGAGTTCATTGAAAAAAAATATATCGAAGTAATCTTCGTAAAGAATCTAAGTAACACACGATATCCATTTACTCACGTGTATTAACCTGGAACTGCGCGCGGTCTACAGCAGAGATCGCGAAGCCTTCAAAACTCTCGAAGCACAATAAAAAACAAGAGAACAGTCGAAAGAATCAAGAATAATGTACTCTCGTGTCGTTTGGCATTCTCGATTGTTCGTCGTTCTTCGTATACACTTTTTTTCGAATCTGTCACAACAATTGTTTCTCCGCGATGTGTTTTATTTTCGAAAAAGAAAAATAAAATAAGGGTAACGTAGCCGACGAGCACTCTCCACCACCCACCTGCCCGGGTTGACGGCTCAGCGTACACTGGGAAGTTTACTGATTACGATGCAGCGCGGACGCGATGAGTCCCGCTAAACGCCGTTTGATTTCTCGCGTTAGCCGATTGGCCAATTTTTCTTTGGCTGTTCGGTGAAGGAATTTCTTCCTTGAAAGACAAATTTTAAGGACGACGAAGGAATTTTATGGGAAATTGATGACGGCTACTGTCAATGGAGCATTTCATTAGAGTTGCATTCGGAGAATAATAGTCATTTTTATAGAAAAAAAGATTGACATTGAAGGTTAATACAGCATCGTGTACCTTCCTTCGGTAAAGTCGGCTGTCGGTAAAAAATTCGGTTGTTGGTGAGAATAATGATTAAGAAAAGAGAGCTCCTTATTCCTCTGTCGATATCATCGATTTCTGTTTGTGTTATAAAAACATCGAAATCGGTCTGATTTCGCCCGATTACGAATTAGATCGCTAAAAAGTATAGAAAAGTGAATTCGTGCGGCGCGCGATGAAGGATTAATTAACGTTCCATTAGCGGTAATAATAATAAGACGATTTCTGAAGATTAAAGCGAATTGCTTGTTAATTTGATGCAAATAATACAAACTGTTTTTCGCTCATACAACAATGGGTATTACAAAGGTTTGATAATTCCTTTCTTGTTCGGAATTTAAGGGTATCATAAAAGTGTCGAGAGAAGAGCGAAGACAGCGACGTGAATTTTATTATCCTCGCAAAATGGCGGCAAGTTCTTCGAAACTTGACGCTTGCATGTCGCGATTTCCACGTAGTGGAATTCCTGGCGATCTTTGCTCATTCACCGACACTCTCGTGTCGTACAGACTGGGGGCTTGAAATATTATTCCCAATGTTCCTCCGGTACATGCCACAGTGAAAATCCATAGAAAAAATCTGTCCAATACCATCGCTACGAATTTCCAGTCTTCTATTACCTGAAAAAAGTATTATTGGGTACAAATATTATTATTATACCTTTCGAACCCTCCAAACCGTAAATTACGCTTGAATTTTCGTCGTTTCACTGCAATCGACCGCTTGTGCAAAATAAGTAGCAGTCTAATAGAAGAATTTTTTCAATAAAAATTTATTTATTTTTGTTAGCATTTACTTCGTTATCCTTGTCGGCGTCTTTTATGTGTTGAGCAATAAATCGAACTCCTTGCAGTGCCGACATTACGTCCGGTGAAATATGTCTCGGCATCGTATTTTCACTGTCCGTAACTAAAATAAATATCGTTGAAATAAAATATTTTCGCCATTCAAATCGTAATGTTTATTATTAATTTTTTTTTTATTGCAATTATTTTCGAAAATTTCATCGTACGATATTTTTACCTGATGCCTGTGGTATATGATGCGCTTCCCCATCCCGGATGTTTTTATACGCGGATGTAACGCTTTCGAACGCATCGGTACTCCCCTTTAAATCTTGCGGGTAATCGCTTACGCTATCCCGAATGCTGCTATAAATATTATCTTACAGAGTCCATGAAACGTTTCGTGAAAAAATGTCGTTAATCGTGAAAAATTATAAAAATCGATGTACCGTTGGAAATTGTATTACAGCCGCATTATTGAATGAACCAATTTCAATGTTGATATTTCGAAGCGATCGAACGGAATTTTGATTTACAGGACCTGTACCAACATTTTTTATCGTAAAAAAAAAAAAAAAAAAAAAAAAATTTACGCGTTTCGTATTTTTTGGATAAGGAACTCTGTAATTTGCTTAATTTGTAAAAGTTACTATTTCTTGCATATTATCGATTTATTATTCATACCTGAAGTCAATTTCGTTAGTGTATCCACTGTCCATATATGTATCGTCGTATTCCGGAGTCGAATACGGCGTACGTCTCATCATTAGTATTCGCGGCATCCAATTCAAAAATACTTGACGCACCCATGGAGACATATTGTGCGTAGATGGTGAGCTGTTTTAATATTATTACGTAGTAAGAAATACTTAAAGACCAATGAAATTATTGGCTCAACATTACGAGGAAAAACACATTAAATTCTCAATGGATATTTCGTTAATTAAATTTTTATCTCGTAAATATTTTATAATTTGTATAACAATGGGTGCAATTCGATTGTTAAATATATATATGCATATAAATTGCCGTTTATTAAGGTTTACTTACCGGAAATGGACATTCAGGACACATACGGTAATCCATATAGACAGCGTGACGAGAATCATTGTAAACAGCAAATACTTTCCAAGTAACGGAATAGCTAGTGAAGTTGGTGGAATAATTTCTGCGAGTAGCAAGAAAAATACTGTCAAAGATAGTAGAATTGATGAACACAATGAGACCTGAAAAAAAAAAAAAATTGTAGACGAATAATATTTTTTCGAATCTTCGTAACGACGAAATTCGTGCGAAAGTACTTATGATCGTTAAATTATGTTACCTTTTCTCCGGAATCACTCGGTAAGTAGAATACTAATACTGTTAGAAATGTGATTCCAACACACGGTATTATCAAATTAACAGTATAAAACAAAGTTTTCCGTCTCATCGTAATGTTGAATGTTATATCTGTTAAAGAAATTCGATATTTTTATCGTATTCTCGATTATCGAACCGTAAAACTTGCAAAAAAAAAATAAATTTCTACATTTATAAAATAACATTAATTGATTACGCACCGGAATAGGGTTCGGTACAACAGGGATAGTATTCCTCGTTTCGCGATGCAGGCACTTCGAGAATATCCCATTCTACAGATAGATAAAAATCACTCAAATCAATACCCGTCGCTACCAAGTTACTTCCAGGTTCTTGCAGCATGTGCTTCAGATCGACCTGTTGGAGAATACCGACAGAGTTCGTATTAAACTCGAAAACATATAGCGTACGCTTCTTGAAAAAAAAAAAAAAAAAAAAAAAAAAAATTTTCCGTTCCCGCGTTCTCACCTGCGCTCCATTATAAGTCCAAGAACCGAATTTCATTATACACGATTGTTCATCGAATGGAAAATATTCAACGTTGATTTCACACGACGACTTATATATCGCTGGAGGTTTCCAGAAAACTTCCCCCGTATACCTCAATGTGGCTTTTGTCATCAGCGTTACTTCATAATTTCCGTCTGCGCTACAGAACGATAAATTCAAACGATACATTAGGCTTCGATGTTTCTAAACTTTCGTCATCGGAATACATGAGTTTATGTTAGACATCCCCCTGTTCTACGGGACCGGAATCGGTAGAAAAAACTGTAATTCACCCTTTTTAATGCCGGACTTCTCGGCATCAAATAATATTCTCCCCTTGAGTACCGGAATCACTCGTATTCGCTTCGATTAGATATATAAGTTGATAGCTTCAAAATATCTTTATCCAACGTTCATATTTGTAAAAACGCGTTTTTCTTCGATCGTAAAGCAAATGTTATCGCAAAAAACTATATGCTACTTACTTATTGTAGAGAACTATATCCGGTAGCCATATGTTTTCCGAAGGTACGTATAACATCTCAATACCGCCATATTCTTCAGGATCCCATCGGAGTTTGTAATCAAACCATTTCTGTTACGATGAAACAAGAAAAAAAAGAAAAATGATTGCCACTCGATACGCTATCGGCGTAACCCGTCGTTTTGTACTTAAAATTGAAATTTATCAACGTAAATATCGTAAAATTTCGGTCACTCGGTGATTGCAGGTTAAATGTTCGATTATTTTCATGGTAAGTATCTCACCTGTTCCACCCAAACATTAGTTGTCATAACTTGATTTTTCAGATTCTGAAAATATACGATTCGATTCGCTGTTATTTTATATCATACGAATTTTCAATTTTATATGCGATTTTTATTATTTATTAAAATACTCCTGACGCACCATTTCGATTAATTGAGAAAGTTTTAGTCCCAACCATACGGTAAGAGTCTCCGTATTGTTAATAACGGGACGTATAAGTCGATTATAATTTGACAACAAATCATCGTACAATCTTTTCGTGTCGGGATTTGCTTCGTATGTTTTTATTATTCCAGGTGAACCTAAAATAATTCAAAATACATTATTTTAAAGCTGCGAGTGGTGAGACTCATTAAAAAAATTAATCAATCGATATATTTAACAGAAAAATAATTCGTATTGTTCCCGTAATATGCGAGATAAATTTATTTTCGTATTTGTAAAAATTCCCAGCATTTAAATGCCGCAGAAGCGATTTAAAAAACATTTTGTTCATCGGGTTCTTTGAGTTGCAAAAATGAGTGAAGATTTTCGGCATAAATTCATTATTTTTACGATTGAGTGTCGGATGAGTCGATGCGAGTGCTGTAATTCGTGCAATGAACAAATTCCCAATCAGAAACTTTACGGACTGATCGCGGAAATGTTTAAGAATAATTTGTAAATATTTTCCATGGAGGGTTATGAACGACGAAAAATCACATCTGCATTACGAGTTAATCTATCGAATTTCAATCTTTCAATGCCTTGTCGATTGATGTAAATCACTGTGTAAATCATTTTCTGCACTCGAGAAATGAGATTCAATGTTTATACGAAAATATCCAAAGGGTGTAAATCATTGCATACAATAATAAAAAAAATAAATAACTTTGATTGTGTCGCATCCAAGATATTCGCGTCACAGTTTATACGCGTAATTTTTCGAAACGATGCCTTACCGTTCGCCACGTGAATTGCGGCGGCAATCAGAATAATAACGAATGATTGCATATTACAAATGTGTCGCGTTAACATGGAACGTGTCTATGCAGCGGAATGCCGAATAAGATGTCGACTCGCGTGTAGCCATCGGGGCACTGCGAGCGGCGTTCGTTTTGACTCACAGAGGTCCAGCATCCCTCGTTGGAAAATCGATATTCAGCCTCCCGTTTCATCGCGCAAGATGCAGACGGCAAGAGGAAAGGTGGAGGAAAGGTGGTACAGGAAACAGTGTCAACTATAGTTAATTTATCTCGAAAAAAAAAAATTGAAGAAGAGAAGCATATAAAACAAACGTTACAAAGAAAACGTTTGTAATCTCCATGACAAATTTCTGTGAAATAAGAAAAATAATTTAACGTTAATTGTTAATTATGGAGAAAATTGTACTAAAAAATTATTTTTAAAAATTGACTTTTCGAATTTCGGTATTTTACGAATAAAAAAACTAATTATGGAGAAAATTGTACTAAAAAATTATTTTTAAAAATTGACTTTTCGGATTTCGGTATTTTACGAATAAAAAAATTAATTATGGAGAAAATTGTACTAAAAAATTATTTTTAAAAATTGACTTTTCGAATTTCGGTACTTTACGAATAAAAAAATTAATTATGGAGAAAATTGTACTAAAAAATTATTTTTAAAAATTGACTTTTCGAATTTCGGTATTTTACGAATAAAAAAAATAATTATGGAGAAAATTGTACTAATAAATTATTTTAAAAGATTGACTTTTCGGATTTCGGTACTTTACGAATAAAAAAATTAAAAATCGTAAAAATATAGACTTGTACAATATAATTCATTTATTTACACGCTAAAATGCACTTTCTCACGCAAATACCTCCGGCCGCACATATATTATAAATTAATATTAATAATAAAATAATTAATCGATTTTAATAGATTTATACACTAAATGTACAGTACACAATTCGGTTTCTTTCCGACAACATTTTTCGTCTTTTATCTTTTCACACTTTGCGTGGGAGGTATGAGAATCCAGAATCATTGTATTTTTATTTATTGTTTTTTTTTTTTTTTTTTTAGGAATAAGTCGTCCGTACGTTTTGTTAAACGTTAATATTAATTCTTTCTCCCGTCCATCCCAGCCGAATCGCCGACGCCGTCCCTTATCGCGATTCACGGCGTTCTTTTTTCTTTTTTTTTTTCGTCAATTCCTTTGTCTTTCGATTATTGACAATTGTCGGTTGTCGGATGTATTCGGGTCGATAAGGGTATTACGGCTGTGTTTTCTCTCTTCTTTTTTTCAGGGTCTTTGGTCGTCTTGATACGCGGAATACTGTTTCTCTGATCGACTCAGGTACGACATACGTCCGACAATCAGTCTGAAAAAGAAACAAAAACGATATGTGAGAAAAAAAAAGTGCGTAATGACATTTTTAAAAAGCGATAAAATACCAAACTTTTCGTTTGTCATTTGACGGTTGAAGAAACGCGCCGAGAGAGAGTCAACGGACTTTGAGTATCGCGCCAGATATATATTTTCTATTTTCGGTTTCAACGGGAGAGAGAGACTGCCGTCAGTCTGATTTACCAAGTATTTTTAATCTGACAACGCACTCTGGTGCTATAATGACCGGTAGAATTTTCAAGTACGAGTTTCAACGTCAAACCGATACTGTTGCACGACGAGAGAAGAAAGAAATGCGAAAAATCCGAATGGAGCTTCGAACGGTTTGCGATATTCTATTTCTTTCGTTATGAAAACAAATTGCTTTCATTTTACTGTTTATAATGTAACATTTTGGGAATAAAATGTGGTATATTCACCTCTTAAATTGAGGAGAAGGATAACGAGAGTAAAAACAATCGTTATCCCGTTTACCGGGAATCGATAGTTCGAGGCATTGGTGCTCTTGCCGTTTCTCTTTATATCGTTGGTTCGCGTGTCTGCTAGGAGTTTCTTTACATCGTGATAATCATGATGCAGCTTCCCGTAGCAAAGAACATTCATGTTGCGATGAATTCCCTTGCAGTCGTATTCCTCGGCACCGTCGCATATACACGTATTCAACTTTGCCGCTTTCTCCTGACGCGTCAGGATCGCGATGGAGTTCCGGCATCTGAAGAAAATTTTTTTAAAACGTTAAATTAGTATTAAAGAGAAAGTAATCAATAATAGTAATAATAGAAATGTTGAGAAAAAAAATTGTATGCATCCGTCGATAAATAGTTTAAACTGTTAAAATTAATATGCAGAAGTCCGCGCGTATAAATTCAAAGTATATTGAAAGTTATAGCGCTTGGAGCGGAGTGAGAAATCGATGCGCAGGTAGACGACCGAACCGGTCGCTTCGCGGAACGTGAAGCATACTCGGTGGATGAGCTGAGCTCATAGCAAACATGATTGATGTCTTCAGTTTTATTTTATTTTTTCTACTTACGGATTAATAATTAGATGAAACGAGAAAATTTTTTACGCGATGCGAAGACAGCAATTCGGATTAAATTTCTACGTAAATCGTTAAAAGATAAAAATACATCTCTTGAATAATAATGTTTCTTCATTTTATAAATATTTATACCGATTTTTAATTATTTTGAATCCGAATAATAAAATATTTTTTTGGCGCTTTTTAACATTGTTGATAAATTGATATGAAATTCTCGATTTTTTTAAAACTTAAGGTAATTATGTCGCTTCGCGTTGATTTCGCATAAATTTGAGAAAAATGAGAGAAAATTGCAAATACTTCTCGATGGTATAAAAATCTGAAAAATTTCATGCATATTGAAGGTACTGAAAAGATTAATTTTTCATAATAATAATTCCAATATGTTATTAACTAATTGATGAAAAAATTAACTGGTCAATAAATTTCCCGGAAAGACAAATTTTTGTTTTTAATAAAAATGTTTCGTTTATTTTTCTGAATACGTATGAATTTTTTCAGATTTTTCAATTTGCTTCGTATTTTTTTTTATATGTCAAATCTGTGCGAAAAACACAAAATTCAAAGCAAATTCATACGTATTCAGAAAAAACAACGAATCATTTTCATAAAAAAAAAAGTTGGGTTTCCGGGAAATTTGTTGACCAATTTATTTTTTCATCAATTTGTTAATTTTGGAATTATTATTATGCAAAATTAATCTTTTCAGTTCCTTTAATATGCATTAATTTTTTCAGATTTTTATACCATCGAGAAGTATTTGCAATTTTCTCTAATTTTTCTCGAATTTATGCGAAATAAACGCGAAGCGATATAACTACCTTAAGAAAAGCAATTGTTACGAAAAAGCAAAGAAGAACTTACCGTGGAGTACACTTTCTTCCGTGGAACATACTGTTGCAGTAACCGTTGTAATAGTCCAGAGCTTTTGAACATAACGCATCGGCGTTGCAGATCCAAGTTGCTATCCTGCAGGATACCCTCGTCCTGTTCATTGCCATCGTCACCGATGATCTGCAAACTTCTACTCGTTGCTTGGATCTCATGCAGAGATAATCCTCACGCGCGCAGTCACACTGAAAATTCATCGATATCGATTTTAAATAAAAATTGAAAATACATATGGAATTTATGATTAATTTTAATCGAAATTTATTAAACGCCCACAATGAGTCTGTGATATGTGTATTACAGGATATCTACTAAAGTCGTGCGGTCAGATTCCATGAAGTTTACAGGTTTTCCCGGTCTAAAAACCCGATTTTTATCACCATTGCGTAACGGATATTCATGTCGACGAGAAGGTAAAATTCGCCGTAATTCGACATTTAAAACTAAAATGACTAGTATTTCGTGAAATACAAATAAAATGAATTCTCATGAACTCTCTTTCTCTCTCATGGATTCTTGATGAAATTTTTTTATTTTTTTTTGCAAAACGTGATAATTCATAGCGTTACAACAAATCAATAACATGTTATCAACATTATTATTTTTTTTATCTACCTGACTTGGTAACACACAAGTTTTCGTATTATTCGAAAGTGTCGATAAGAAAGAATGAGCTGATTTATTATGTGGAAAATAACATGTGTTCTGTTTTTTTTTTTTTTTTCGGAGAGCTCTCTCTCCGAAATTTAGAGAATTGAACGGAATTCCAGAAAAGTCACAAAAATCCCAGACAATTCCAGATTTTCCAGGTTTCCACGGTCGCTAGACACCCCGTATTACAATAGCATGCTTTACTCCTCTCGTTCGGTTCGTTCGGTTCGTTCTGTTCGTTCTGTTCGTTCTGTTCGTTCTGTTCGTTCTGTTCGTTCTGTTCGTTCTGTTCGTTCTGTTCGTTCTGTTCGTTCTGTTCGTTCTGTTCGTTCTGTTCGTTCTGTTCGTTCTGTTCGTTCTGTTCGTTCTGTTCGTTCTGTTCGTTCTGTTCGTTCTGTTCGTTCTGTTCGTTCTGTTCGTTCTGTTCGTTCTGTTCGTTCTGTTCGTTCTGTTCGTTCTGTTCGTTCTGTTCGTTCTGTTCGTTCTGTTCGTTCTGTTCGTTCTGTTCGTTCTGTTCGTTCTGTTCGTTCTGTTCGTTCTGTTCGTTCTGTTCGTTCTGTTCGTTCTGTTCGTTCTGTTCGTTCTGTTCGTTCTGTTCGTTTCGTTCATTTCGTTCATTTCGATCGTTTTGTTTTATTGAAAAAAAAGCTTACCGTCATGAGCTCTTTACCCTCGTCGGTGCTGGTCAACGCGATTAGCGTGTGTTTACACGCCTCGGGACAGCCCTTCAAATCGCTCTGCAGATCCGCCGCGCAACTCGAAAGATATTGTTGAAGGGCATTTCCGCATCCCGTCCTAAAAGCGCATCTCAATCGCGCTGTTTCGCAACTCATGGTTCCGATAGTACTGTTTGTTGTCGCACGAATTATCGTGATTAACGTGGACAGTATAAGTGCGGACGTGGAACTCACGCCTCGAGACATCCTCCTTTGATAAAAAAATTAAAGTTAGAAAAAAAATAAAACATCGATCTGTAATTTTTTTGTCACGTCTCGCGTCGCGCACGGAACTATAACTAACAACGATATTAATGATATTTAAGATGCTTCATTCCTCGGGTCGTTCCCCGAATAAAATATGCAATATTTCTCGTCGTTCCCCGAATAAAATATACAATATTTCTCGTCGCTCCCCGAATAAAATATACAATATTCCTCGCCGTTCCCCGAATAAAATATACAATATTTCTCGTTTCGATATTTATTAAGGTGCTTTATTAACGAATAAAAATGACAGCGAGTTAAATGAGTTTATGCCAAAGGAGGAGTCGAAGTCTCGCAGTCAAGGTACCGACTCGTTCGGATATAAGTTTAAGACTGATTAATTTCGATAGCCAATCGGCCGTCGTCAGGCGGCCGAAATTGCTGAGTAGAGCGACGCGCGCGATCGTCCGAGAAGGAGAGGTAAGAGTTTCGGCAAAGAGAGAAACGAAATATAATTCAATGAATAGAAAATACTGATCGCAAATCGCGTGATTTTAGAGAGAGAGAGTGATTGCAGTGCAAAGCCACAACTTTTTCGTGGGAAAGAACGGTATTCGCGGCTCTCCGCGAGCGGAATTAATGTAATTTAAGTAGCGATATCCGGTCGAAATAGGATTTTAATACCGAGATCCTTCTTTGGCGATGGAAGTATATAAGAGTGAATATAGAAATAACTAATGGATAAACATAAAATATCATATAGTTTTTAAAAATTGGAACGTAATTTTTTCAAATTTTCTTTCATTTCATCGTCAATTTCGATCTCAAATTTTTTTTTTTTTTTCTATATGCCGATTTTGTTTCGCTCTCCTCTACATACATTGCTCGTAACACGAAAGCAATTATTCGTACCATCGAATAACACAGGCAATGATCGCACAGAGTACTTTTCATAAGACTTTGTTGCAATTGTCACAGAGATGAACGTCAGTCTGACACCGGTGATAGCGTGTATCGCAAGCTGCACACGAGCTCCGCGCAACGATTACATTTCATACGTTTGTATAAAAATGAAAAAGTGCATATCAGTCTTTAGCGTAAATGCCAGAGTGTTCGGATTATCGGAGAAATTTGATTGCCTTTAGCGTAAATTCTCAGAGTGATTTTAGCTTCGGACTATTTCTGTCGAAATGTTAGATTCCTAACCTTAAAAAGTTACAATAAGCGGGAGAAACGCCGAAAGTTACGAAAGAATTTATTTCGAAAAGTAAACAATGTTCGGTGTCGTGTTATAAGGGGTAAAAATGGGCGGAGAAGTGAAAAAAAATAGAGTTTCCCTTTGAAAGAAGTAGAAAGGTTCATCCCCGATTGCATATTGCCAGTTGTAAAGGAAGAAACGGGAGGGCGAGTTGGAGATCACTGGGCGCGCGAGTGGCCTCGTTCTTCAAGAGCTATACCACCATCTGTCCCTCGTTGCCACGTCTGGGCAGCGTATAGTTGGTGGGTACAAAATTTTGTGGGCCCTCAGCGTAGCGGAGCCGCATTACGACGTCACGGCCTCGTGGGCCCTATACCCTACGCTTGCTACAACGCCGACGTCCGAAACCTTCCCAACGTTGCTGCAGGTTCGCTCGACAAGCAAGTATATTCTTCGATACTACGAATTTCTCCGAAAGAAATCGGTTCGAGTTCTTCGATATTCTAATTCAAAAGATTTTCCATTCAACGCTCCGACAATAATTACGTAATTATTGACGAGAGACTTTTTCTAAATTTGCTTTTTAACGGCAAGAAAAAAAAAAACATAAAGATCGCGGCGTTACAATGGCTAAACGACAAAAAAAACCTCCAGCAGCAGCTTATCTGTTTATTTATACATTTTCTAGACGCGTATTTACCGATACGGTGTGATATCTAATTATTGTTCATACGGTTTACATAACACGCCGTTTTTACACGGCAGCCAACGAAAGAGCCGATAAGTGGGTCTTTGCATTATTTTTTTTAGCCTTTCGTCTTTAAAGACAAATCCAATATTTACACGGCGCACACTTTCGTATTACACGCGCATCTTGACTCGAGAGGCGAGCGAGGAAATGCGCATAGGACCCTATTGTTCCGACTTTTTTTTCTTTTGTTTCCTTTTCAATTCTTATCTCGTTTTCTCGAATGCAAATAGATCGAAAGTTACTTCTTGTATTTTTCTGTTTTCCTTATCCTTCTTTTTTCAATATATCATCTCCCATGTTGAACATCTAAGAGCTCTACAAACAAATAATGAAAGGTAACCGGTAATAAACCTGTCTTCGCCAAGTGCCCCTTGACGCCTTGAGAGCGTTTAATATTCTTCGCCGCGATTGCCTAATTTCTCATTGTTTGTATTGACCGATTAACAACTTTTGTTTGTTTTTTTTTGTAGTTAAAACTGTTACCATCCGATGGTCAATTTTAATTCTTTTGAAAATCTTTGTTTTTACCATAACTCTTAGAATTTTTCAATAATCGGAGTAAAAATTTCTACACGAGTAGACTATTATTATTCAATTATTGCTATTAGTATTTTCGATCGTAATTTGGATGAATTCCGTCATAGAAAAAATTCTATGCAATTTCGATTTGCACATTCGATTTTTCGACGTTCTCATTGAAAATGGCGTTAAAAATAAAAAAATCTAATTTGACTGATTTTTTTCACAAAACAAAAAATAAATTTAAAAAAAAATCTAATTTGACGGATTTTTTTCACAAAACATAAAAAATAAATTTAAAAAAAATCTAATTTGACTGACTTTTTTCACAAAGCATAAAAAATAAATAAAAAAAATCTAATTTGACTGACTTTTTTCACAAAGCATAAAAAATAAATTAAAAAAAATCTAATTTGACTGATTTTTTTCACAAAGCGTAAAAAAAAAAAAAAGATGCCACTGGAAAGTATTTGGAAAAAAGTTCCACTGGTTTTTTTGCAATGTTTTTTACGATACCGTGATATAGATATGCGTATACGGGCATCTTATAGCAAGTATATGCCAAGAAAAACTTCAAATACAGGGGTATGTGATCGCTGAGATGAGGGTAGCATTGTCGAGAGAGGAGACGATGAGGATCTGTCCGGAGAATCGCGAGCAGGTGCTGTCTGCAGTTGCTCCTTTAACCGTAGTATACCCATATAGTATGTACTATAGATACGCTTCGCGGCCCTTACGAGAGTCGAGAACACGACCAGCAAAGGAGCTTCGGATCTTTTAGCTGTGAGGGCATTTTTGCTTTTGGCTCCCTTTTCCTTCGTTTCTCTTCGTTATGTTCGCTTCTCGTCTCTTCTCTTCTCTCGTCTGCTGCAACGCGAACTGTTGCGGTAGGATCTTCATCCGTTCAGCATAAATACTCGACGAATTTTTGTTTATTTTTTTTTTTATTTTAACTTTGAAACTTTGATTATTTCGTATTGAATTTCAGCGCGAAAAGGACAGAAATATTTATAACTTATTGAATTTTTTTTTTTTTTTACGATTTTTAATAACGTTTTTCGATTGATATCGATTGCGTAATTTTCAAGACTTCGAGTCTGAAAATACGAAACATCGAAACTTGAAATTGCTATTTCAATACCTCGAAAGCCACTCGAGATATGAATGCAGGCGAAAGAATAAGTATCGGTGAAAAAGAAACGCACGGAAAAAACACGACAGACAAAAATATCTCCGGAAAAAATAACCACGACGTAGTCATCCGAGTGAAACAATCTTTGAAATTTTTTTTTACAAAAATTAAAAAACTTCCGACTGAAAAAAAGAGTGAAATAAAAATCAATTATTCACGTGTTATAGTCGTGCGATTTCTTCATCATTTAGTATGGTAATCTCCCGACTATAAAATGAAAATAATTCATTTTTATTTCACTATTTTTTTTTAATTTTCTTACGTTTTTTTATTCCATTCTTTTTAAAGAAGACAATTTTTTATTTCATTTGAGGTTATATCGCAC
This sequence comes from Cryptus armator, assembly GCA_963971235.1. NCBI lineage: Eukaryota > Metazoa > Arthropoda > Insecta > Hymenoptera > Ichneumonidae > Cryptus > Cryptus armator. The sequence goes on from OZ020235.1 coordinate 7,119,261, forward strand.
AAAGATCGAGTGCCTTGCGAGTCACCGGAAGTCGAAAAAATATATAGCAAAAAATGGCGTCCAATCTTCGAAATATCTAAAGGACTATTTCCGTAAAATGTTTTTTTCTCTACGAATATCCAACTAATGTAAATTCTTTATTGCAATCGAAATTTTTAGCTGTTTTTAAGAACATAACGGACAACGAAATTGCTCGTCTCCGTGAAATGCATAACTCCCGAATTTTTGCTCTGACGGGCAGTTGGGAGTTAAAAAATTAATCTACGAAAAAAAAAAAAAAAAACATATATATACACGTCAAAATATTATCCGATTTTTAATGGGATATTCATTTTCATGGAATTTTGTATCTATCGTTTGTAATTCGGGAAAATTTCTTGAAAGCATATAATTCGAAGTATGTCGGTGTCCGTAACTCGAGAACGCTTTCGAGAGGAAATTTATCACGCACAGGTCAAAAGATCGAAACTTATATTTATCCTCCAACTTTCGTCAAAAAATTTTCGGTAATTTTCGTTTTTATTACGCGGTTTAGAATATTTGAAGAACTTCCTGTTCGCACGATAACTCTTACAAAAAATTTGTCAGTTATCTGGATAAAAAAATGTACACAAACGATCTATTATTATTGAACTTGATATTGACTTCGGCGAGATTCGATTCTGCGATTTCGTTTTTTTTTTTTTTTTTTTTTTTTTTTTTTTTTTAATCAAATAGGATATCGACGATGTGAAAATAATACCAAGCCATTGAGAACGTTTGGATTGCGATGGCGATGAGGCCTTGTGACGGGAGCCGCGCATCCTGCATACGAATGGCCAATAAAACACGATGTCTGGGTATCGCGTCGGTGGTTTTGATTGAAAGGGGAGAGAAATAACTGAGAAATCACTGTATTTAAGTTGCATCGAGCGCTCTCCCGTTTACTACATTTGAACGATGCGATTGGAAAATATGCAAAGGCTCATTAGAGACTATACATTCGGCATTAAAAATGAAACGAGTATATATTCTATTGAATTTCGCGGGAATTCAAAACTATACTTCATTTTTATTGTTATAATTTTCAAGTTTTTAAATTATTTTGGAATTAATTAATTTCGAAATATTTCGCGGTTCGCGTAATAATAGATAGTAAAAAATATCTAATATCCAAACGGGACGAACGTTAAAGAATATATACAATAGTTATTAACAAACAGATACAATGAATGAAACTCCAAAAGCTCGAGTCGCGGCGAAAAAAAATGGCGAATTGGATAATTTGAATTTTTCGAAAACGATCGCCCGAGTAGCATTCGTTTTTTTAGTTGTAAAATGCATTAATTCGAGAATCATCAGGATTTTTGTTAATGATATTAATCGAGGAAGAGCTTTGTTATTGTGGGCGCTGTAGGTCATGGTTCCCGCTAAGACGATTGGCGATGTTATGGATTCTGCATAGTGTGTCAATCGGATACGCAAAAGGTAAACGAAATCTCAAAATATTGTATAGAAACCCAAAACTCACGTACGATTATTATTTATTTTGTAACGAAAAACTAACCTCTTCGGAAATCGTGTTACCGATAGCACTGGATTGACTTTCGAAATGCCGACAATTTTGCGTTTTTTTCTTCGGACTCGTAAAAAAAAAACCACGTGACGATAATGAATCGTTCCAAAATTTTCGGGAACATAAAAATTGTATGCATTCTAATATGGAAATAAATAATTTCATACTCGTATGAGTTTTAAATGTAACGCGACGAGAATCGTACTTTCTTAAACATTTCACGAGCGCTTGTCTCTCGGCAATGCTTCGCAATTGAATGGACGTTAACGAGACACCATTGCACGCGTGTGTGCACATCGCGTATGGGGTAAGAGATAGGAACGCGAAGCCACAGCAGCGTTCGTTGATCGATGCACTCAAACGGCGCTCGATCGCGAATGCGCGTGGCCAACATCAGCAAATAAACAGTGACAGATCACCACGGTTATGTTTTCTGCTCGAGAGTGAACGCTCGCGAGACGAGAGTATAAGGCTGTGTTATCGATGAAACTTATTGGGGGAAGTGAAATAAAGATAAATATGAAAAATAAGTATATTAAGGGATTCGACACAGACGTCACGCGACGCGAAAAGACGCGGTATAAAACCATTGAATCTTCCGTATTTCTCACCTCTTTAAAAAAATGTTCCTTCCGTGTATTCACTATCACATTGTTCTCGCAAAGGCCACTGTCACGAATAATCACCTTCACTAAAAACCTCACCTATCCTTTCGAAGTCTACGATTATTTATTCGTCGTGACTTTCGTCCCGAATTGTCCCGAACGCGCGTTATTTACTTTTCCCCGAGTCAGACACGCTGTTACGATTTTAACCGCGGTGAACACGGAGAGCGCGCGTGCGCCGTTAGGTTAGAAGGGAGACGATAGGTTCGTACGAGGAAAAAAACCGAAGACACAACGGAAGCGAGTTAAATCACAGTGAGGAATAACAAGCCGAATGCGAGGCTACACGTTCGCGCACGATCGCAGCCTCCGAGGAACTAGATTGAGTTGTGACGGCTTCAGAGCCGAAGGCCTCGTACTCTCTGCACAGTCGAAGCCCCCACCGCTGTCCGCCCACAGGGGTCCAGCGGAGCAGCGCGCACCAACTTGCGGCCGGAGCTTTGCCTGATTGAGATACCAGTCGGGGTCCAACATTGGCACTGGAACCGCTGGCCCCTTCGCCCTCCCCTACACCCCCCCCCCCTCCCTTACGCCGCTCCGACTCTCCTCCTTACTTCGACTCGTCGACTTGGCGCGTCGCATCGGACCTCTGCCGACTCTACACGAGTCCCAAAGCCCTTCGTTTCTTTAACTACGCTTACACGAGGGGCCCCAGGGCTCTCAATTTCTTTGGACTAATCTATTCGGTATCCTCACGAAATTTTCCACAATAACATTTTTTTTTGCGTGGAAATTCGTATTCATTTACGCGCTCGCAACTCACGTTGGAACAACGTTCGTCACGTTGGATAGCTTCCAGGTTCGTGAGGGAACAATTTTTTTTACGTAACGGTTAGACAATCGAGTAGATTTTTTTTTTTCTAAAACTGTAAAACGTAATAAAGTGATTTTTTAATTTGACACACACTATGATAAAAATTAAACATATGTATTAACAAAAGGATTGGTAATTAGATTCGTCTATTGCTTCCTTCGTTTATTTTACGCCGTCTCTCCGAAAGCAATGAAGAGGTCCGTTGTTCAGTTTGTTGGCTTCTGCATAAAGAAAGCTTTGTGAACGACGAAAAAAAAAAAACTGAAACGAGGAAGTAATTCAATTCAATTTCAATTCCACTTTATTTTAATAATATACAGAAATATATGTATATTTCTGTATTTCTGTACAGAAATATATGTATATTTCTGTATATTATATGCGAATATCAATTTGTTCGCAGAAGTTCGGTTATCGCGGATAACACTAATGCTATATATTCGAAAGCCTTCCATTTTATCACGGAGTGGGGGTATTGATAATATTGAATTTATATTCTGTTTCATTGTTTACCTTCAACACTCAGAAGATACACTGCAGTTTATCGAATTCATATTGCAAAAATCGGATTTTTTTTTTTACAAAAAAAAAAGCCTATTTTTTACACGTATTTACGCGCAAAAAAAACAGTGCGAGAACAAGCGCCCGACCAATTGAAACTCATCGAAGAGCGTATTGATGCCCGCATTATTATGCGGGGATTAGTCGCATGACGCGCGAGGTGTCGAGTCGGCAAGTAGGTGCGAGAAATTCGTGTCGCGTTGTTCCGAGCGTCTCACGTCTACAGGCAAAATTCGATCTTTTCGATCTTTTGCGTTATCCGATCGAATTTTCCTCGGTAGCAAACAAAATGGCGATTCTATTTACAAATTTAATTCGCGTAAGTTTTTGTTTTTCTTTCAGTGTATAATAGGTGATCGGGTAGTTTTAAAGTTGTATATAACGCCTTCGAAGTGTAAAATGGACACTCGGAGAAAGAGAATGAGAACCTCCGAGAAGGGCCTTCTATCTCGTTTTGGTAGGGTTGGGCCTTCGACAGGACAATGGTCCCAGTGTCGGAGTAAAACCGAAGTAAACCTTTTTGGTAAGAAGCGAGGGATAAGGAGCGAGAGAAGAGCGAGGAGGCCGATGGAAGTGTGGAGACGGTGTCCGCGCAGGTAGCGTGAATAAACTGCGGCACGCGCATATGCCAGCAAAGCTTAAAACCAAACAAACTCGTTGCCGCGTATTCGGTAGTCTCCCCTGGCCGCGTGTGATTCCATTAACGAGCCGAGAGTCCCGTATGCCTCACTGGCATAGTCTCCGCTTCAACGTACCGAAATGTTGTCTTTTATAAACAAATTAATTCGATTCTTCATATCGACGATAACCTAAATTATCATGATAAATTAAGTAAACTACGCTATCACATCGATGGAGTTGAAACAAAATAATTCATGGGAAATAAAAAAAAAACGTTGGATTACGTGATAAAGTTTTCGAAAAAAAAAAAAAAAAATCCCGAAATCTAATCTAATAATTAATTCATTATTATTCGTAAGATATTCCATTCGAGTCGATTTTTTTATTTTCTTTTCATTTATTTTATTTGATTTTAACGCTAATTCGATCATTTTTCTCGATGATAACATAAATTATCACGAGAAATAAATTAAACTACGCTATCAAATGAATGGAGTCAGAGCAAAATAATAATAATGTGAGAAAAAAAAAGTCGTTGTATTACCTCCTATAGTTTAAAAACAAAAAAAGAAACCCGAAACCTAAATTCATAATGTATTCATTGTTTAGAAAGATATTTTATTCGATTTAATTTATTTATAATTTTTTTTTACACCGCCGGACATGTCTATCTCCGATCCGACTGAAGTACGGGATACACGTTTCTGATCCCAACAACTGGCAGCGATGTATCGCACTGCGTAATCTGATCACACCGGCAGCGCGTCGTTCGATTTCTCGCATGATAATAAATCATTTCTAAACGATACGTATCGAGTTTTCGGATATCGAGATAAGCGTATCATTTTGCACTAACGTTTTTATCAAACTATTTCACGCACAATCTTTCTAAACCCCTCAAATTTCAACGAGCGATTCGGTGTAAATTTGTCTCCGCTGCGGTAGGTTTCACGACTCCGAAAACTTTCCCCGAACTCCCGGAAGCCGCCCCCCCCCCTTCCGGTAATAGAAATGACGATTAATCCAATCGAAATGGCAAAATTGCATATAACTTTATGATAACAAGTTACAATTATGATTTGATAGAACTTTTATTTAATCGACGAATTTTGTAAACTCGTATGTGAAGCTTTTCGTTTTTTTTTAATGCCGCATAAATTAATGGTATTTTTTAAATTAATCAGTGACTTTGTTTTGTTTTTTATACTTTCTTCGCGCGCGGAAAAAAAAATTCTAAAGCCGTACGGTTAATCCGCTCCGCGGTTAATCCGACTCCGTTTAATCGGAGTTCTACTGTACAGCATTTCGTAGCCCTATCGCATCGAGTTACAGTCCAAACGACTGTAAAACCATCTATGGTGGTTAAGTGACAAAAATTAACCTACAAAACCACTACAAAACCACGGTACGAAAAAATGGCAGTATACTTAATGGTTTTCTCATAAAAGACTACCAAAACCACTACCTACGGTTGTCGGAAGCCACCGGCGAAACAACCGCAAAACCACCGTTTACTAAAATTCTTAGCGCAGTGGGTTCCTAACATGTCACCGCTGAAACTACTGCTAAACCAACGTCCGCGAAAATCCGAACTGTGGTGGTTTTGGTGATTATTTTTTGCCGAAACTCCAATTACGCACACTATCAACTGGGGACCATCGCGTGTCGAGGGGGGTAGGAGGCGTATTTTTGGAAGGAAGCGATGGAAATTTTTTTTGTAAATATTTAACATATTAATAAATCTTCATGCCAAATTTCACATTGATCCGTTGTATAGTTTCTTCACCAAAAAATTAGAAAAAAACCGTAAATTTAGCGAAAAAAAAAGAAAATCCCTCTTAACCACGCGGTTTTCATGGTTACACTTCATTTGGTACGGAGACTTTTCGTCTCTTTCGATGTTTTTTTACTGTGATATGGCGCAGTGGACCCGACGGTGCTGCTCTCGTTGGAATGCCCTAATTGGTATGCATGCTAACGTTCTTTGTTCTGTATGCATTCCTAATCGAGCTAAGTAGGCGGCTGGTCGAGCGAGTGGATGTGTAGTACGAGAGAAGAGTTTCATTGGCATGCTTTTACGTGAGTCTCTTTCGACGGCACTCGTGGTCAAGAATACCATATCGTGCGTAGTCCGGCGCCGAGAGCCGTGTCGTACGGCCGTTGTGTACTACACACGCATAGGAATATTCGGATGCGCGCTTCCGCGCCGGATGGATGTAACTCTCGTTCGTCGTCACCGCCGCGGTTTTATCTTGCGTACAATATTCAAACGAGAATCCCCAATCAACGCGGAGCTTCCGACAAAAATGACTTTTTTTTTAAGTACATATAAATAATATAATATATAATTATTTGTATGAAAAATCGAATGTAATTAAAACGTTATTTGAAAAACCCTTCTAAAAAAAACCGTTTTTCGATAGATAACGAGGAGGAAAAATGTAAACATTTTTAATTTTCGGAGTTTTTTTGATTTCGCTAATTGTAGAGATAAATAAAAAATGCTCACCGAGCAAATTTTACAAACTTTATATTTCGTAATCTTGTACACTTTTCTTTATTGGTAAACGCAGTTTTTTTTAACGGTAAACATGATTTTCAGTTAAATTTATGCGCATTCTAAATACAATATAACATTGTCGTGTGTTTCCACACTGTTGTTTATATTTTTGAAAATTTTGAAACTTTTTCTCCGTCAGCCTATACGAGGTGCACAATGCGATAGTGCGCTCGCGAAATACTACCGGTGCTGTACAGATAATACCGTTTGAAAACGCGATACACACACAGAGCGCAGGAAGGTATAATTTGCATCGGCACCTTGTAATTTCGAGCCATAAATCTTCTATCTCAAATCTTTACGTGTAATTGAGACATAAAGCGTGCCGTGCGATTACGTAATTACACGTGGGTATGGCAATGGTCCCGGACGAGAAGCGGTGCGTGGTCAGCGATCCTCAGAGGCGAAGTCGGGTGGTTAAAGGCTGCGGCAGGGAGGGCTGACAGTCAAACTCACACGCGCTTTCTGCAAACCATTTTTCTTTTCTTCTTTTTTGTTTCATCGATATATATCATTTGCTTTTGTCGAAATTATGAACATTTCGGCTTTTTTTGTCTCATGGTCACCCGCACGGATAATTGACATACTATTTCCGAATAATCAATATTTTCGCTAAAATTTTACGAAATTTCGGATTTAGTGAAAAATAACTGAATCACTCGATTCATAAAAGCTGCATTCGTATTTAATTTCGATACTCGCGTGGATTTTCGGTGGAACTTATCACTTGATAAATCACGAAATCCAAAAAAGTTTCGACAGTGTGAAACGAAAAAGAGCGCGTCGAGAAAAACGATAAGACGCACGTAAGATTCAAAGAAGGGAATACGAAGACGCGGAACTCGTTTGCGTGTTACGAACACCTCTTGATAAATGCCGGTAACACGACAGGGCTCTGTAGGGAAGCCGAGTGGTTGAGCTCCGAATGCTAATACTCCGATCGCGGCGCCGAAGTGTACAATATAGACGCTGCCGTGTAAGGGGAGCGTCGTGAATGTGATAATATAGGATAAGTTACATCTCCCAAAAAATCGCAAAATTTTCATTCTTTTCGTTCCTCTTCGAATTTTACGTCTTCAGTATTTTTTATTTAAATCAAACGTACAATGACATAAGAATTCACGGTAGCGCTTTAGTCGACTCGTTTTCAATTCGACACCGTCGTCAATGCTTACAGAAAATTTCGTTAAAAGATCAATAGAATGGACGGTTCGATGAGTAGGCGGTGTCCGGTTTTCTCGTAACAATGTGACCTTAAAAAGAATAATCGGTACTGAGAACGTCCGCGGTAATCCCCAGGTAATGGTGGCCGTTCACGACGACAGATCTCAACGTCTCAATTCTCCCGTTACCATTATTTTCTCCCTTTCTCGCCTTTTCCTCGCTACCTGACTCGTTTGTACTTTAGTTCACCGAAATGATACATCGTTCGAACATAACCTTCTCGCAGGTATACGTTCAGCGGGAACAATACAACCGAACGCTTAGATTCTTTTGTGTATACGAGCGATCGAGCGGAAAAGCAACGCTGATCGATGTTCAAAGGAACCTTTCCTTTCGTACCATGACAGTGCGCACGTCTGAGAATCGCGCGAACGAATGAAATCGTCGTGTTCCGGTGTTAGGACGAGTATATAGAACTAACACCGAGTTTTCAGACGTCTTTGTTCGGAAGCGTGCCGTTCTCGAGCGAAAAAAAAAGGACAATTGGAAAACCAAGTTGCATTCTACACTGTAGCAAAGTGGGAGCCATGTTGTTGGACCGATGTGGACAAACCGCGTCCAACATTCGGAGTCTATTCTCCAAAGAGATGTAACGCTTCCAGGATGGATACCGATGGCCTTCGAAGCGCTTACAACACCCGCAGGAACTGGCCGCGAACCACTGCGGGGGCCTTCGCCGGCCATTTTGAATGTTCGATTTCTCTCTGCAAGGGTCTTGTGTACACGTTGTACCACACACACACACACAACCCGCTTTTATGTTGCTCTTATTCGGTGGTTTGTCGAGAGCTAAGGTAATTTATTCGGTGACAAGATTCACGCTACGTCCAATGGCGCAGCATCCGAATTCTAAATGCACCGTATCGTTGATATTTTTCGTATTCAATATTCGTATTAAAAGTAATAAAAATCGTATTATTACGGTGTCTATTTATTTATCTCACCCGATCCTAGAAGAGAAAAAAACGCGAAAACTACGAGTGAAAACATCTCTGATAGTTCTATCGTTACGATTGCGAGTGGTATTTGATTATAGTTTAGACAAATTAGTTATAATGAGTTTGCGGTTGTTAAAGTACGGCACGCAGATTCGTGATCCTAAATTGCCGAGCTATCGGTTAAATACGCGATCTTTTAGAGTTCAATGAACGTTATGGCGTCTGTCGGATTCTTATAATTCTGAAACCCCACACCCCCGCGGGAGCGCCGATTACTCCGAATTCTTCTATGAGGCCTAACGAGACTGATTATTTCGAGTCCCAATAGGATCATAACGCTTTTTCGGAGCGATTGTGACTTGGGAGATAAAAGCCTCTCTAAAGATGTTTTGGCTTTAAAAATAGAATAAAGAACATCGGAGCGACGGGCTACGCGCGGAGAGACTCGCGGGAGCTTCGCTTTCGTGAAAACATTTTTTTTTATCAAGATTTCCATATCAACGTCTTCGGAATGTTGAAAAACACGACAAAGCACGTTAACACGAGATACCTGTGACTATTGTCGCAGGTATCTCGTGTTAACGTGCTTTTTCTTCTAGTAAACAGCGCGTCTGTTTACTTGTCACCTTCTTTTTTTTTACAATGGCGAGTAAATATTGGATAAGATCGATGTTGGAATAAAATGAGGTAAATAGAAAAAGTATAATAGGTTATTCGGAGTAAAATGGTTAACGTCGAGGCGATCCGAATTTCTCGTTCGAACTAAACAGGATGTATGGAACTGGAAGGCCGACACTCGTGTTTTTTTACAAAAGCGAGTAAATATTGGAAAAGATCGATGTTGGAGTAAAATGAGGTAAATAGGAAAAGTATAATAGGTTATTCGGAGTAAAATGGTCAATGTGGAGAGGATCCGAATTTCTCGTTCGAACTAAACAGGATGTATGCAATTGGAAGGCCGACACTGGTGTTTAACACATGCAGCGAGAAGGGCCCAGTAAAATGCGCTCGATTTGCCAGTCTTTTCTCTGTTCCTTCGTGCGCTCTCTTCTCACATTTTTCTTCTTATTGTTCTTCTTTTGGTGGGGGTTTTGTTCGTTTTGCGTTGAGCTATACGGAGCTTGAGAGGCACAGCGCGCGGCTCGTTCGCTTGGCCTCTTATATTCTCGGCTGGCCGGGCGCGCGTCGTTTACAGCGGAGTCCAAGACGACTTCTTGCGCTCTTCTCACTCTTTGGTCTTTATTCGCTTGCTTACACGTTCCTTTGCTTGCGTTTCTGGCTTACTCGCTCGTTTGCTCGATCTCGTTCGCTTTCTCGCATGGTAAAGTTGCTGCCGAGCGTTGCGCGGCAAACGACTCGTTCGACCATGAGATCTTCGAATCGAGATATCGGCTACCCGTGTACATTGGCATTGGCTTTTGCTCCTCATGCTACTCCTTCCTCGTGCTTCCTCTATCCTTTGAATCTCTATTTTTTACATTAGTTACCAACACCACCGGCGAACCCTCGCGCCTCTCTCGATACGTTTTCTTTTCTCTCGTTTAGTACGATCGCGCCTCTCGAGAACTGCCTATACCCGGCGCGGACTAACATTCTCTCGTGTGAGAGTTCCTGTCTTCGCTCGCTTCTTTCACGAGCCAAACGATAATCTTTCCTTTTTCTCTTTTTATCTTTCCGCGCGTTCGTAAACCATACGACTTCATCTTGCCCCCTCGAGCGGCATAGAACGCGAGAAGTCGTGACGAACGATTCGCCTCCTTTCCGAGAAATATATTTTTCTTTTCTTCTTTTTCCTCGCCGTTTATGCAAAGCGTAGAAAAAAATGTCGGTTTTCTTATTTTCAATAAAACAAACAAGGAGAAACTTTCCACTGCGCAAAATAGGTACGAATTTGAATGGATGATATGTTCATTCTTTGCCGTTAAAACAAAAATAGAGGAAGTTTTATAAACGAAGGAAATTAATGATGATTAATGATTGATGATGAACCCATGTAAAGTCATATGTGATTACGTAAAATTATATATCGTGTTATATACAACACTATATTTTCCTACCCTCATTATATATGATTATTTTTTTCCGGTTCGTTACTTTACGAAAGTAATCTTCGGTTTCTTCAAGTGGATGCCCCCTCCATTCGTTGAATCGTTCGGATATAATGAATAAATTGTATTATTCATTGGAGGGTCATACAAATAAATAGTGCAGTATGAAAGGGACAAAGTTTGGGTGGGCAAAGCGAGTAGTCCGCGAGCTATGCTTCGATATGACCAATGCAAGCAGAGACCTCGGAGCAGTCCTTCGAATGACATATGTATACAATAATTAACCCGCGGAGACCCGTGTATGCGGGTGTTTAATAGATTTATTACGCCTCCCAGTTGTCTCTGGCAGTTAAGCTTCATTACGAATCATACCGCGCGTACTACATACAGTTCTGCATAAAAATCCTTAATTATGCTGCTAACAACGCGTTTAGATTAATTACCAACAGTCGTTGAAAAGGGTTTTTAAACCCGCAGAATTATAATATTTCCGTTGAAGTATCGATTTAATCGCTCGGATTTTTATGATCATTGATCATTATTGGATCATTGGGTTCGCATTTTGGCGATTTACATAATAAAAATGTACTTTTACAAAATGGCCACCAAATGGCCATATGGTCCACAAAATGGTAGAATTCAATATCAGCGACACCTGCAATAAGGAATTTGATTTTACGTGGCGAAAGTCGCGCAATTTCACGAATTACAAAAGTGACGAACAGAGAATGAATGGTAGAGACCACCGTTGAACAGGAAATAGCCGCGAAACAGCTAATTACAGATGAAACAATAATATTCTATGGTGTCATCATTTCCATAGCGAAGATCGAGAGCGCCGAGAACAAACGAAATCGCATCCTCGAGCAATTTGAGTAAATACTTCCACGAAGGGAGACGGACGCCCCGAGTTTCTCGGTATAGACAATTGGTCCGTCACTAAAAATTCGACGGAAGCTGTATTCGCACCAGTGATTTCGTTTCTATATTAACACTTTTACTTCGCAATCGTTCCCGTCGAGACACATAACGCGAATTCAGAATTCAAATAACTGATTTAGATTCGTGAAAATAAAACAAATCGTAAGAAGGAAGAAAGAGAAATTTCGCGAAATAGCGCCGCTTTAGGCGCTCTTCGTAAAGTGTAAGGGAAGAAGGGAATAGGAAGGAAAAAGTGTACAGAACTGCGGTACAACGGAAGGAAGGGGGACGAAGAAAGAATATACGAAGCGCATTACACAAGCGAGAGGAAAGAAAGAAGTAAAAAAAGGCGTGTAAAAACGCAGGGTGGCTCATTACTTTGTCTGTTTCTCCGTCAGCCTTCCGTCGTTCTATCGCTTTCCTTCTTGCGCTCCTTTTGAAATGACTCGCGATATCTCTCGTACTCGCGGCTATCTCTCTCGCTCCTTCCATCGCCAGAAATTAAGTTGTTAAGACGCTGCCTCGGGCGTAGCCAAGCAAAAGAGAAGATCGGGGCCATAATGGCGGCTTGGCATCGTCGTCATCGGCTTCATACCTTCTTCTTTCGTTCGTTCTCCGCCGTATATGGATGAATATATACGTGGTACAGGTGGTAGAGGTAGAAGTTCACGGGTCTTGCAGCTATGGCTATTGCTTCCACCTGCTGCGCTTCGACACATACAATCTATACGTATACTTATATATTTGTATATAATGTAACGTGAGTTTTCAATGTTCGTTGCATCGTTGCAGCTTTTCTCCCTTAACATTTACGAGCATTTGTTTGCCGTACGGCCGCACTTCTTCAAACTTAAATCTTCATTTTCTTGGAAAAATATCGAAAAAAAATAATCAAACAAACATTTTTCGTAATACCATGTATTTGATATTTTTATAAAGCCATTTAAAAAAGACGATCTTTTTCAGGCAAATAAACGAATTAATTTTTTTTTTTTTTTTCGTAAAAAAAAATTGTATTAAAAATACCAAATGAATGAATGTTGATAAAAATTGCGAAACACGCAAACAAATGCCGAAGTTTCAATATTATTTTATAGTACGCAGTGGATAGAGGTGCCTGAAAGATCGTAAAAAAAATTTCCGGATCGAATGTAAATTGTAAAACGAAAACGAAAGAAGCAGCGACAAGACTGTCGGCAAGTGCAAAAAGTGAAGCAATAAAGAGAGAAAAAGCCTATCGGTGAGCTGTGATGTTGAGATGCGGCAAAGACAGTTTGCCGTGGAGGACAAAAGAATGAGCCCCATGGCGAATTAGATCCGGGGATTTCTTTTGATGATGGTTACGGCTTGGTATTTCCTCGCGCAAGGAGTAATGCCGTTATTCGTCTCTCTTGCTCTCGTTCTATGGCGTAAATGAGCCATAAGCAGAAAGAAAGTTAATCGAAGTAGAAGAAGAAGAAGAAGAAGAAGAAAAAGAGAAGAAATGATGCGGAAGAGGAGAGCGAAGAGAAAAGAAGGACGAAATAGTGGTGGCTGCTGCTCTCTGTTCGTTTTGCCTGGATGCATCTGCCTCGGTTCTGCCGATTTCGACGCCGCAAGGAAAGATGCACCGTCCCCCGGATAATGTGGATACAGTGGTGCAGCACTTCGGAACGGCTCGGCGTCGTCGCCCAAGAAGGCCGACGTCTTGCTCATCCTCTGCACTTGGATACAACATCCTGGTCGGCCTCGAAACCAGTTCCGAGATGTTTGGAGCGAGAGAAGAGTTCGCTCTCGGATGAACGGAAGGCTCGCTATCGCGCTGAAGTGAGACAGCAGAGACGAGGGAGCGATGCACAAAGAAAAGAGAGGGCAAAGGATAAATGGCAAGAGATGGCTTGTCGGCCAAGAGGAAAGGAGTTAGAAGAGCGAGGATAAAATCCTCAGTGGATGAAAGGAACTAAAGCTTCGGCGAAGAAAAAAAAAAAAAAAAAAAAAAAAAAAAAATGAGAAGGATGAGCGCGTGGGGAGGTGGAAAGAGGGAACCGACTGGTCCGGCACGTCTTCATTAGTCGACCGTCCCGGTCATGTCAATGGCGTGGGCAACCATAGTCGTGGCGTTTTATAATATATTTGTCATTATACTTTCGTAACGTCGAAAGTTTGACAATTAAATTCAACGCGACAAACAATATTACATTTGTAATTTCGCGCCTCGCTTCGGCGGCTCCAATAAATCGAATTATTTTACAAACGATGTTTCATTTGTGGCTTTTCCGAACATACATGCCGAAGGGGTAGTTTCGAATAGATATTTATCGGAGAATTGGAGGGAAAAACAACTGTGAAGATTTTCTCTGAATTATATTGATAAACCGATTGTCGGTTTAATTGCGATTCCGAAGCGTTGCCGACATAGTGAAAATATCGAGGTATACATATAGGTGATCGATCAAAATGTCTATGTGGCATGAATTACTGTTGGGTCTGATGATGCCGAAAGCGTTATAAAGTTTCGATCGGAATTGTTGGCTCCGTTGGTTCTGCTGGTTCATCAGCCGAGAGAGCCGACAGGGTAATATATATATACTATCGATAAGTATTACGAGTATCACAGGGCAACGTCGTTAGTCGTGAACTTGTCGGCGGTGTGTTGCCTCAAACATTTAGTGGGCAAGTCCGGCGTGGCTGGGAGAAGGAGACCGAGAGTGAGCGATAAAGATATAAAAAAAGCTGTTATTCCATCGCCTACCGATGCCACGCGAGATCAAAGATGTCCGACGTCAGCCGCAAATCATTATAATTATACTCGTACAGTTCGGCCCCCGTATGGTTCCACCGTAAACGAGTTCAACCGATCTCTTCCGCGCCGACATATTTCATCCGTACTGAACATCGCATATACCTTCTCTATTTTTTTCATATTCGAATTAATAAGTTCAATTGCGTAAAGACAAAGTAACATTTCAATATAATTATCGATAATCTATTACGCGTTGTCCGTGAATAATTCCTTTGTAACGCTTGCTATTTATTATTCAAAGGTATGGGATGTAAAGGTAATAAATCGAAGGAAAATTATTCAAATTAACATTATTACGCAATCGTATGTATTTATTTATTAACACAATGAGTCAAAATTTTAACATGTTTTACGCCAAAAATGTATCCTAATCGTATTATTTTGATGTGTTTATCGACCAAAAACATCGTATCAGCCGAAAATATGATCGGTTCAAATATCAAAAAAATATAAGCAAATAAACTCATTTGCGTAATAATTTGGAGGCCTTTGTAAATGAACAAAAGAATCTTTTATACAGGTAAAGCGTAAATTTCACAGTTGTTGATCCATTAACTTTGCAGTGATACAACGTCGTAATCATGTTAAAACATACAAATTGAACATTTCATTTGCAAAACCGAAATTTCGTTAAATGACTTTACAGGCCAACAGTTTAAAAATTATATGTGATAAATTCAATTTTTTTTTAATTATCCTTGTCTCAAGTTTCTTGCCTGTGTCGCCGAAAAATAATCCTTTTGTATTATTTCGAAGAGTATTATATATCGCCATCAATTTTAGTCCTAAATTTTTGTTAGTCTTAAAAATAAATTGATTTTTTAACCTAATCAATTGTATTAAAGTCGATTAATGCCATTATAATGCCCACACGGTATGAATTTCGGTTCGTCTGTTTTTCAGGTGAATCGATCCGTTTTATTCGCTTTTCAGAGTGTAATATCGATTTGCAGACAATGGATTCGTTGAACGGATTGTTTTTTTCTTTTTCAAATTGGTATTTTGTTCAGTGTTGAGCGCTCGTGGACCGTAATTTGTATTTTGTTCATCGCTAACTATCGTTCGTTATATCGTTGGAAGATTGTCGTGAGTGTCGAGAAGCTCCAGTAGAGTTTTGCGCCAAATACCAATTTAACTTGCGCCAAGTATACCATTCCGAATTTGCTACGCGCATTGTAGTGGCGATACTTCGTAAATATTTTTAATAATCAAACAAATAACCTCAACTTCTTTGCTTTGAATGGCAAAAATATCATTTTTTAGTCAATCAGAAATTGTTGCGATATCTTCTAGAAGAGGATTTACATGACTGTGGGTTTCGTAAATTTCGAGATTTGTTCGGAACATTTCAAATTACAGTGCGATATATTTCCGAATGTAAGTGAAAGAATTTCATTTGTTTCACTCGACACGTAATGCATTTCAATCTATTAATTAATTAAATAAATTATAGTAATATTCACCAACTTCATTCTTTCGCGTATTAATCCTCCGCGTACACGAGAAATTCGGGGCTAAGAACGAAACGCCTTGACTTCCTTTAACTATAACAATCATATGAATTTTGTAGTCTTTTTTTTTACATCATACACGTAAGGAGACTTCCCGATACCTTTGAGCGTTTTTTCCTTATTTTTTTACACGTTTTTTTACTATTCGAACCGCTTGAAGGTTGAGCTCTTTGTGATATAACAATATCTAGTGGCTGTACGCGCAGAGTCAATACTGATATTAAAGAAATCCGTTAGAATACTTGGCAACGTTCATCGGGTACTTTCTTTGTTCTTTTTACAAACTTTTTTTTTACTGAACGAAAAAAAAAAAATTTCTAGCGAAATATTTTCACATCGGCGATATCGTCGAAACACCTATAATGGGAACTTTCGTCGAATATTCTGCATACGCTAAACATCGAAAGTAATTAATTATTTAGTCTTTACCCGCATCACTAGTTAATTTTATCCAGAAACGACGAGATCCATTTTATTTTTTTGCAAAATATGCGGTTATTGTCGACGAGAAAAATATTATAGTAATCGATATTTTCGCTTTCTTTTTTTTTTTTTTTTATTATTATTTATTCATCAAAGTATAAATTTTGCTTTTATATTGATTTTCATAGTCATGTTTTGGTACGCGTCGTTGGTTTCAATTTTTTCGAGCGATATAACGAAAAAATCATTTTATTCTTCTGTTTTGCCATATTATTCAATGATTACGATTATTCGCTACAAATATATAAGCTGTGGATAATTTTTGACAAAATATAATATTTTATTTATCCAAAACTGTCGAAACTCATTGCATATATAGTTTTACGAAGTTTTTCGGTCACCAAAATATCACATTTGTTTTATTCGGAAGAAGTTTTCTTTTGGATGATTTGCTTTGCATTTTTGAGTTTTTCCGTTTTTTTTTTTTTGAGTTTTAGATTTCTTTATTTCAAATTTTGTTTCTTAATGCTACAGTGGACTTCCAATTATCCAAACATCGTTAATCCGTAATTCTAGATTGGCGATTTTATAGTTATTTTTGTTCCGTAATCCATATGAATTTCCGAGTCTCAAAATTTTCACTTGATATTCTAACGATATGTATGTTTTGTGTGTATTTTATTCGCGGTCGGCGCTTAACTCGATATTTTTCGTTTTTGTGGCCACAAAACGCAGCTAAATCGCGTCGGGTTTGAATCTCGCAAATGATCTCCCTGCGGTTACTTTGGATAATTGGATATCCATTGTGCGGATAAAATACGTATATGTATACCGTTTATGTTCTTCTGTGCGTTAACCGGGCGTGTCCTCCTCCGTGATCTTTCGCCACTTTCATTTTGCCAAACGCCTTTTCTGCGTGGCAAAATGATGTACAAGAAAATTACACGACTCGCATCGCGAATGGAATGGCAAAGAGATATCGGCCGTTGAGGTCGAACACGCCACGGGTTTGTGTGCGATACAAGTGTGCGTGTAGTTTGAATCGATCCACTGTTCACGATTTTATTTCCCATTTTATTGAAAATACAACTAAAGATGATTTTTTTAAAAACAATTTTCTCAATCTTTGACAAAATATTTTATAAACATTTTTTATCGTATCGATCTCCGTCCGCTGTGCGTGTAGATCGATCGACAGATTCTCGAATAACTTTTCACGATAATCTTTTGAGAAAAAACACGTTTTACCGTTTTCTATGGACATTCTTCGATTTGCGTAACTCATAGACGATTTTTTGTTGTCGAACGAATATTTTTCATGTCGTCTGTCTCTCGATTGATCGACTAATAATGTTGGCGGAAAGAAAAAACGCAAAACCCGAAAAAAATAATTTAAAAAACTTCGATCGGATAGTTTGCGCGGAGTAATATATTTCGAATATATGTATCAGGTACGAAATTTATAGGTTAAGCATTTGTCGTAAAGTTTTCTCCTTTTGGCATAATTAGATTTGTTTTCGTCTTATTTTCAAAATATTTTCTTCGGACTATTTGTTATTACATAATAATACGATGTATAATACAATTTGTCTATAATCATCGGTAATGTGCCTTTATATGGAAAATTAATTTTGGCCATTCATCGATTCGTTAAATATTATTATTATTCCTGCAGTTACGCGAGGTAATTTCGTGTGAATTGTATTTGTCGTGATAAATCAGTTCGATCTTTCGGAGAATTTAAACTTCGATAGAAGACGCCTGTCGCGTTATCCTTGGAACTGTCTCTGTACATTGCATTTGTGTATCGTATCTGGTAGAAATCTGAGATCGTTACATCGGCTCCTAACATTCGGAAAAATTTCGATTTCGAAACGCCTTTTCGTAATTTATCGCATAAAAAACTTCACTAGAAAGATGAATTCTAGTAGAATTTTTAGATTCGACAATTCTGATCGGACCGTTGTGAGGTTAGGAAAAGATTCCGTCTATATTAGGCTTTGATTCGATTTTTTTCGAGGGCCACAGCGGCCGCCATTAATAATTTGATTTTCCAAAAGCATCCAAAAACTTTAGCTATCCATGAATGAGATTATTTATTCTCGTTTTTCAAAAACAATAAATTGTTTCTGCGTATATTTTTGGTTTGTCAATTACATCGAAACACAGAAACGTCGATGTTACACTGTACAATGCAGTCGTTAATTAGGAAGAGAAACCGGAAAATTCATCAATGGAATAAAATTCATAAACGAAATTGCGAAAGATCGGTCCGTTTTGCTAATCGCGTGTGAAATCATTAGGCGATTAATGTCCCAAGTTTTCTAATGATTCAAAGAAAGTGAATTTTTTCCATAATTTCTAAAACACCACAATCCCCGACAATTAACCAAACGGATTGAATTGATTTTGCTAACTGTTTTTGTTTCACGACGATCGTAATTATATCGGTATCTATCGGCTCTTTGATCACAATAATTTCATTTTTCGGTTTTATATTTTATCGTATTTATTTTTTTATTTTCCAAAAATCTGTTTTTCTCGAAGAGCCGCTGATTTTGACGCGATGAGATCAAATTTCCAGACACGATTGGGTCCTATTTCCGAGACATAGAGTTCGGTGCCGTTTGGCGATATGGCCATTCCGTGGGGGTTCGAGAACATCTGAAACGAAATGGAAAAACAAAATCGCCGCGTTTTAAATTCTAAACTTTTTGCCGATTCTTTCGATCCCAAAATATATTTATTGCCGGTGACGATCGCGCGGTACGACGAATAAAAAATATCGATATCTCACCCCGAAAGTTGGTCCCCAACTGCCAAAAATGGTCTCGGCGTTCGGGTTCATGATGAATCCACGTATAGGGATCATAGGCGACGTAGGACCGTTCACAGCGTACACCGTGTTGCCTGTTCAGTTACAACGAAAAACGAAAGACGATAAAAAATCGCTGTTACGATGTTTAACGAGAGAAAAGACGAAAAAAATGGCACGTAATCGAAAGGAAAATTGGCGAACTCTCGAAGGTTAGTTCGCTTCGTGATGTAGCCGTCATTTAGTAATTGGACACAGAAGGGAAACGTTTGGTACGGAGCATAAGGTAGAAGAGCAGCGGTACGGCCCTATGGTCTATTACGGTTTTACGATCCGAGAGACGCGTTTATAACAGCTAAATAATACTGTTGGTAAATAAAATTCATACCGTAGGATGCAATGGCGAAAACTCTTCCGAGGTCAGGCTGCTGTATCGTGAGGGGTGGTCCGCGCTTTTTTACGCTTCCGCCGAGTCCGGCGTTCAGACAAATGACTCTCATGTTCTCACGATCGGCGACGCAGACATCACCCTGTTCGAGAATCGTCAGTCCATGCGGTACACGGAGGGCCATGAATTCTGTTAAATATTAAATCATTTCTAACTCCGATTTATTTTTATTTTCTCTTGTATTTCATAAAAACAATTTTTTTTTCATCATTTAGTTCGCTTATTACGAAATTCAAAGTTCGATATAAATCATTCGAGACTCGCATAAGATTTTTGATGAGAATATCGTAAAAATCCGATAAAATAATTCTTAATCTTGAAAAAACACAAAATGATATTTTTTTCGCGTATCGAAGTCTATATCGCCGAAAAATGCCGCAGCAAAGCTTACCGCCCGGCTGTGGAATTCTGTCCAGCAATTTCCCGGAATAATCAAAAACCATCAGTCTGTTGTTGCAATAACCGTCGGCAACGACGACCTCACCGGTTGTCGCCACTGCGACTGATGTCGGTTGACAGAAATGTTCCCGATCGTTTCCCGGCACGAATCTCTCGCCAAGTACCAGTTTTGCTTTTGGCGAGCCGCGCTGAAACTATTTATTTCATATCTTTGGTGAATATTCGTATTTCCAAAAATGGCAAATTAAAAAAAAAAGAACATTAAACACAATCGTTTGTGTACCATTGTTCTACAAATATTAACAGTAAAATGCATTCAATTTTTACCACACGTGGCGAAAAGCCCAAGTTAAGGTATTCTGTAGCTTCGTGTTCATTTCGCATAAGTTCGCGAAAAATGAGAGAAAATTGCATATACTTCTCGATGGTATAAAAATCTGAAAAAATTCATGCATATTAAAGGTACTGAAAAGATTAATTTTGCATAATAATGATTCCAAAATGTTATTAATAAATTGATGAAAAAATAAATTGGTCAACTAATTTCCCGGAAACCCAACTTTTTTTTTAATGAAAATGATTCGTTCATTTTTCTGAATATGTATCGATTTTTTCAGATTTTTCAATTTGCTTTGAATTTTTTTTTATATGGAAAAAATGTGTGAAAAAACACGAAATTCAAAGCAAATTGAAAAATCTGAAAAAAATCATACGTATTCAGAAAAACGAACGAATCATTTTCATAAAAAGAAATTGGGTTTCCGGGAAGTTTGTTAACCTATTTATTTTTTCATCAATTTGGTAATAACATTTTGGAATTATTACTATGCAAAATTAATCATTTCAGTACCTTTAATAAGCATTCATTTTATCAGATTTTTATACTATCGAAAAGTATTGAAAAAAAGTATGAAGAGTATAAGTATAAATAAAGATCCAATTTTCTCTCATTTTTCTCGAACTTATGCGAAATGAACACGAAGCGACAGAACTAACTTAAGGGACAACTTTCGGAGTCACTTATTACTTATTACTTTAGTAGTTTATCGATGAATCATTGCCGCGACGCGGTATGTTTCGGAAAATATCGTTTCGCACCTTGAATACTTGGTGAAGAGCAACGTCCGTAAGCCAGTAATTGCCGCGGGTGTCGATGTGCAGTCCGTGCGGCAAGTAAAACGTTTTGGCACCCCAGCCGTGTTCGACGACACCGGTAATAGGATTCAGCGTTAACACGGTGTCGTGATGAATCGGCCCATCGCGGATTTGTTTATATTCGAAATTATCGTCGAAGGTACTTTGAAATGAGATAACAAATGGCATTCTTGTAAAGATTATGGAAGAAACGCGGATTTAACGGATGGAAAAATTATTGAAAAATCTCGTACTCGTAGTTCCAGACTCGTCCTGCACGATGAAAGATCACCGGATTTCCAGCGGCGTCAACGGATATACCGCTAATTTGGCCCACCATCCGGGGTCCCTGCCACACGAGGTTTTCGGTAGGAAGTAGCGCTTCACCTTCATTTTCCTTTTCCTTTTCTGCTAAACGTCTATGCTGCGATTTCGATAAATATATCAAAATTCGATATTGAGAGCGTTTAACGTTTTTATTAACCGTAATAAAAATTCATTATTAATGATGAAATTTAAATTGCAAGACAAAAATGATTTTTTTTATTCTATAAACAAATCGTTTTTTATGAAAAAAAATGCCATTATCAATTTCGAGTTGTGTGCTTTAAAAAAGGCATTAAGGAGGATGTATCGTTACATTCCCAGTGAAAAGTGAGATTCGGAAAGAATTTCGAAGACTTCCCGATGGGATAAAAATCTGAAAAACATCAACCATACAGAAGGTACTAAGAACATTAATTATGTATAATAATAATTTCAAATAAAAAAAAAATAAAACAGTTTAACAAACAATTGTTCTACGGATCATCCGGTAACATAACCTTTTTTTTTGCGAAAGTAGATTCGTTAATTTTTATTTTATCCAAAAAAATAAAATTTAGAAAATTAGAAAGAATTCTAAAAAAAATTTGTATGTATTTAGAAAAATTAATGAATCTATTTCTGCGAAGAAAAATTGGGTTTTTAGATGATACATTCTACAATTTTTTTGAAACTAATTTGTTAATAACTTTTTGTCATTATTATTATGCAAAAGAAATCTTTTTAAGACCTTCCATATGGCTGATTTTTTCAGAGTTTCATCCCATTGGGAAGCATACAAAATTCGCTCAGAATTTCTACATTTTAGTGAATTAGAAAAAGTAGTGGAAAAGTAGTTTTTTTTTAGTAAATGCAGTAAGATAAATGTAACGATACATCCTGAAAAAATAGTCAACGTAACACAAGAGTAGACAACTCCGATAACGCATTGAGTACATTGATTCGGTACCATATGCCGCGATATACGAGGTCAATAGGACAATTTTCAAATATCTTTTAGGTACTCACGTTATACATATTGAGTAGTTCGACCACAGCATCGGTTCTGTCGGGAGCCGCGCGAATTATGTCACCGGACTGGGCGATGGTGAGTCCAATTGCGCAGATCGTCAATAGTAGTTGAAGAGCCTTCGGCTTCATGTTTAAACCTTTCATCGTGGAAAACACGATGAATAGTTAAACAAAAATGTTTTCGCTGTCGACGCGTTTTCCTTTGCTTCACCAGGTTGCCGATGATGCTCTGCCGTCTTATCTCTCGCGTCGCTTGTGTAGGTCAACCGTTTCGTCGATTTTCAAACGGATCAATAAAACGCGCAAGCG
The DNA here is from genome assembly GCA_963971235.1 of Cryptus armator. Lineage (NCBI taxonomy): Eukaryota > Metazoa > Arthropoda > Insecta > Hymenoptera > Ichneumonidae > Cryptus > Cryptus armator. The sequence goes on from OZ020235.1 coordinate 7,142,324, forward strand.
CCCGTGTCCTCCATTATTTTCCAGTTGTAACGTTAACCGAATCGGGATTCGTATTTTCGTATTGTACACTTTATGAAAAACAAATCACCGGAATATCGTTCTTGAAAAGAACTTTGCCTCAATTAATTAACCGCCGAAATTTCGTACGGTAAATTGATTTAATTTTTATTTTTTTTCTTTCAACGATTTTCTGTTTTTTTTTTTTTTTTTTTTTTCTTATCGAGTTCGCTAAATTTATAGAGCTGAAATCCGTTTGTAATTTGTTTCTGTTTTTTATTTTACTCTTTTTAACCGGAAGTTATTATTTTTATTTGAATGCTCTATTGCACGGATTTTCAATTAATTAACCTTTGAAATTTCGTACCACTGATTGACACAAAACTTTCATGTTATTTTGAATTACTCATCGCGGATTAAAATGTTTTGTATCATTTTTATTTTATGTATTCTACTTGTCATGTATTTTTTTTTTGTTATCCTGGAGTATATATGACGAAAGTACAACTATCGATTATATGCTATCGAGGCTTTCACGTAGATATGCCGGAAGTCTTAAAGTTTTTCTTTTGTTTATTTCTTCTTTTGCGCGCTGCGATTGTACGGTGGTAGTGTAATTGCGTTTCGTAAAAATTTTATTCACATTGCGCGTGACGATGTATATATATTATTTTTGCTTTGTGTTTTTATCTTTTTTTTCAACCGGAAGTTGTCTGTTATTTTTTTTCTGGGAATTCTCGATTACACAAATTTTTGGTGTTCCTGTTATTTTAGTTTTTTTTGTTAGTTCCTCGTTTTGTTATTGTTATTGTGACGCACGTAAAATAAATTCGAACGAAATTGATAAGCGACAGTTGGCGAACAATCGTCGCCGTTGATTGTTCGTGACCAACTGCACTTGGTTCAGGATATGCAGGCGAGAGCCTAGACGCTGATATCTATAGCTCGCGCTTTGCTGCAATCGATAACATTGCGCAGGTGTCATGAACACGAGAAATGCAACCGGAGTACGTGTACTTCTGACTATCTTACTTATCAAAGATCAAATTTGATAACCCATTTACCATCGGTAGCTTCTCTATTGCATCTTTAGGGATAATCCGATAAAAAAATTAAAAATAATCGATGATTCGTCCATTTTTTCGCTGATTTTTTAAATTACGCAACGGTGAGGTCATGCAGTTTAGTCACGGAAAACGAGACCCGGAGGACTTCTGCACCACGTGACTTCCGATGTAATTTATACGCTATTTTCAAGGATAAAAGGTACCGAGGGACGATCAATACAGCGCCGGTAATCTAGGAGTAGAGCTGAAAGCCGTGAAATCCGTGATCCGCGCAATAGTTTGGCCGTTGAGGGCAGCCAACTATAAGTAACATTTTTATTGCAAGTATCAGGGCGATTGGCAGCGATCTTTGATCGTTTTTAGTAGATTTGTATTCGCTTTTTGGCAGCAGAATCCATTCCGAGAGTACTTGTTTTTTCTGTATTCTAGAAGTAATTCGAAAGTACACGGACTCCGAAAAAATATATCAAGAGACGCGGTAGCGTCTCGACGCCAAGTACTGAAAAAAAATTTTTTTTCGTGGCGTGACGCGCTACAGTGTCTATTCTACAGCAATATACCGAAAGTGTATAGTGCGTGCAACTTTCGATCGATATATCTAAGGAACCCTACAATGAATCGAATTATAATGGACACTTTTATAATGTAATTTGGGGTCAATCTTTTAAACGCGCCTAATTACTACTAAATTGGGTCAGCCGATTATGAGATATCGGGACCGAAAATTTCACAGGGTCCAAACGATTATAAATGTCCCAAATCTATATGTCATACGTCTACATCAGTCAGTTCATCGAATCGAAGAATTTGCGTGGTGGCGCGCTCGTCGCCACAGCCAGCTCAGCTGTCAGTTGTTATCGTCGGCACATTCCTTTCTACCCGTCCTGTTGGATTGGGTCCACTCGACGCCTGAGTTGGCGACGGTCATAAGAAAAGGATATCTGATATTTCCTTTTTTCCTATCTAATAAAAGGAATTAATAAACAACCTGTGATATCGTTTACAATGAATTTTTCCACAAGAGGAAATATATTTTTAATATACAATTAATAAAATCGTATATAATCAATCAAAATAAAGTGATAAATATAAATTTAAATCGAAACAATTAATTCATGGTGCTCGTACTCAGGGTCGTTTTTACGAGGCCTCTGTTATCTTGATTTGATTAACGCGCGTTGACTGACACGGGTTATCCCCAGTGGCCAGACTGTAGCACCCTCTAGTCGTATCGGTAGTGCTGCAGTCGAATTGTTGAAGAAGAAGAAGACGTTATCGTCGGCACGTATTTTTACGACGTGAAATTTTTTTTGAGTGTTTCCGAAAATAATAATTATGTATTGCGTATCGTGGTTTAGTGTCTCGACGCGAAGAAAAAAAAAAAAAAATTACGTGTTACGTGTTATACGTGTGATTTTATATCGATTATAACTTTTCTTTGCGATCTCGAACAACATAACCGACAATCATCAAGGGGAATGTGTGACGTGCCGTTCGCCCGGTTTTGTTTATAGAATTAATTTTGTTCGATCTAAATTATCCGATCATTCGAAATTAATTTTATAGATAACAATATAAAAACAAAAATTCATTATAAACAATAAAAATGTTTTATGTGAAATGAAATTCTTGCATTTTTCGCTTCGCAGTACGGCTGTCATTTGCCGTATTTCGACAATCACGACCGTCTCCTTCGAAGTTTTACTCGAGATATTGACGATATTAGTTTTACTCGAGATATTGATATATTATATTATGTTGCCAATTATATACAACCAATCTGTGAGATTCATTGCGGAAGATGGAGAAATTGATGATTGATCTTTTGTCGCAGCGGCAAGTCGTCTTGAGACAAAGAATAGGAAAGTCAAAGTCAAGGAGACGAGAAACATTTTCAAACCGATGGAAAACCCTACTGATGGACCATCGATAAACTTGTCTCTTGATTTTTCTCTCGACTTGCAGAGCATCGTGTACTTCGATGTCCCCAGCATCGAGTTGGCGAGGTACGCTCACTAACGACAATATGCAAATAACTCAATGCCGGGACCATCAACGACAAGTCGCTACAATAAGAACGCTGCGACAAAAAATATTACCTTTTCAAAAAGTAGTGAAATTTCCCAAAATATTTTTTTCACAAAAAAAAAGATACGCCATGTACTTAAGAATCCAATTGGCAAATATTATTTAAAAAAAAATGAACAAAATTTTATAGACCAAGTGTAACAGAAAAAAAAGGATTCTATATGACAAAAAATATTTTTTTTTTTTGCAAAAAAATTGCTGTACAAAATTGGCGTTCCAGTGTTTGGAAGCGTCACAATAAACCACTGGCATTGGAACGCCAATTTTTTACAGCAATTTTTTTGCAAAAAAAAAAAATATTTTTTGTCATATAGAATCCTTTTTTTTCTGTTACACTTGGCCTATAATATTTAGTTCATTTTTTTTTTAAATTATATTTGCTAACCGGATTCTTAAGTACTTGGCGTACCTTTTTTTTTTTTTTTTAATATTTAGGGAAATATGTAATACAATATTTTTTATACTCCATTCGGGAGTAATTGTAAATCCGATAAAGCAGGTAATTTGACGTATCGAAATCAATTTAAAATCTCTACTCTCACAGTCACGACTTTAGATCGAAATTTGTGAAGAGCTAATTCACCAATAAAAGCAATGGTGGCGCATACTAATCCTATGCCGAGAATAACAAATGCGAATGCCACCTCGTGTAACTGGATGTTTTTGAAGTCCTTATTTTGCATGACTTTCTCATCGTATTCGAACTCCGTTAGTGTCGTTTCCTTGAATCTCTCGGGCCACGGTTTCAGAACATCGGCTTCGACCATTTTTTGAATTATTATCGTTGTTGAATCGTTGTTAAATCGTTGTTCCAGGGGCCAACTCCATCGGATATGAAAGGCAATGTACAGTGGCATAATGATTTCTTTACTCACGTGCCACTTGAGCTCTCGCGCTTGATCAATTATGGAATCGGATGAAAGGCCTATACAAGCACCCAATGAATCATTTTTTAGGTACTCAACACATTGTCCCCGTTCCTCAATTTTTATGTAATGTTCTAAGATGTCTTGATTGTCGATTAGAGTTTTGAAATCTTTGCCACCGTAAACTTTGTATCCGAGATCGACGACGTCGTTCATTGTATTAACACTCCGAAGAGGAATATGCGGCGTCAACAGAGACGCCAAGTTGCCCTGATAAATTTCTTGCATCGTTACAGCAAAAAACAATAAGGTCGTTAAATAAATTCTCGTGGAAGTAGTTTCCCGTAGATTAGTAAAGCCCGTGTCGCAAGTGATGCGAACGAGATTCAAAATTGCAGGCATCGAAGCTTGTTGTAAAAATAATCTCAAGAAAAAGAAAGTTATGATATAAACGATTCCTAGACCAAACCGCGATGCGAGATCGATGACAGTTAGGATTTTGTTGAGTTGTGATTTGTGACCTCTGAACGGAGATATCAGGATTAATCCGGTCTGGTCGTGAGGATAGGTCACTAAACCATCTTCCAGATTAAACATGCAAACGGGAAGTTCTTCCAATTCATCAAGGTGTTCATAGAGTGTTTCGCCTGGACGAACATTGCGTATTAGGGTTGCGTTCAAAACACCAGTAATAATACGGTAAATTCGATTCAATGCTTTCCAATTATAAGTTGAGGTTTGCAAGTTTCCATGATGGGGAACTATTTCATTCTGCGTAACGGATATTCTGATCGTGTAGCCTGCAAGATCCTTCGTCTTCTCGAAACGAAGGGCCGCGCAGATGTTTTTATCCTTTCCATATCTTTGACCGAACAAAGTAAAAGGATGCTGATTATGGATTCCTGGTACAACGCAGATTTTTTGCCAGGAGACTGGCGCTTTACTTGTATACGGATTATAATTGTAAATCAATATTTCCCGTTTACGATCATGACAGATTACGTTCACATCGAGTACACCAAACTGCCAGGCAACTCCCAGAAAATTTCCGGCATTTTTGCATCCAGGCGAGAGGTCGAGTAAGACAAACGAAGCTGCATGATTCCACCAAATGGAAGGAACAACGTCCTCTTGCATGAGATTTATAAATCCATCCAAGGAAGAAGCTCCGACTATGAAGACCTGAAGCTGGTATCGATATTGTCGATACTGATTCCGAATGAGATGCTGATTATTTGTGATTCTTGTAGAATGATTGATCACGACTACAGGAATCATGTATCGGTTTGCCAATTCTCTGAAGAGAGTATCGGGCAAATCTCCAGCAAGGACAACGGGATTTATCCGGTCCCCATAGCATGATGTCATGATGTTCATCTGAAATCCATCAAATTGTAATAACAATAATGAAAAACGAATGACATGTAATATTAGTTATTTTTTATTCAAAGCTCTTTCTTCTTCTTTAAAAAATGTTGTAAACGACGAATTCTTAGGAATGTCGCAATTTCCAGCTGTACTTTCTACAAATTCTTTTGAGGTCAAAATATTCAACAACTGTACATAGTGAATTTTTTTTTCTTTTTAACATCGTATAATGTAACTTTAAATAATCAAAAAATTTCTACAAATTATTCGTCAAATTACTCCTGGGAAATAAGACATCATGGGCGTTATTTTTTCAAGCTATTCACTAAACTACAATTGAAATAAAAAAACGTGTGATTATTATTTTCGACAAGAATACTAAAAATGATTTGAATTTATTATCGTCAGACTATGAAAATTTCAGCGAAAATTACTGAATAAACCAGAAGTGAAGGTGTAACACTAGTACCCCGTGCATTCTTTGAACGTATACCTATAACCATTAAGAGTAATCAAATCTTACCACGCTTTCGACGAAACCTCCGGTGGTTTCGTCCAAACGAGGATTGGCGATAGTAATTTTCGCTCGGCACATGCTCGTCGCGATGAACACTAATAATATCACCGAAAACTTAGTTAACTGCTGCATGGCTTAGGTATATCGGTTACCAAAAAGAGAGAAAAAAGAGAAACTCGACACTGCAAATGCGCCGGTTGTTTGAAGACTGAATGCAATTTTCGCGACCCCCGCGGGCACAAAAATATTTTTTCTGCACGCACTGTCGGCACATCATGCTATTCGTGACTAAATTGTTGTCATTTCTATTCGCTATTCGATAAATATTTCCCTGCGGTATGCGATTAACTATTATATGATTAAACGAACTTACCTGTAAGTGAAGTTCTATCATAATTGTATGAAGCGCCTCTTCCGAAGAGATTATAAGTGTAGTACCTCCTTCGGTATACCGATGTCGCCACAAAGATTCAAAGATCAATTGTTTTATATCCGGTCCCGCTCCTCGACCCGGTTCACCTGTTTCTCATTCATTGAAAGGATTGCCGTAACTTAAGGGGATCTAACTGAGTTAGACAACGGGTATATTTACCGGGTGGGACTAATCTCTTCGGAAGAGGCGCTTCATACAATTATGATAGAACTTCACTTACAGGTAAGTTCGTTTAATCATATAATTGTATTACGCGCCTCTTCCTCGAGATTATAAGTGTAGCTGTTTAAAGCTATTTACGGCCTTTATACGTGAAAGCAGGAAAAAAATGAATACATGATTGCAGTATATTCATTATATTGAAAATTGAAGAACTTATACAATAGTATCCGTGGATACCGAATTCTTTTCAACATTCTCGTCTAATATCGACAAAGCAAACGAGTTTTTATTTTCTATTAATTGCCTCTTATAAAACCGTGCAAATGTCTGCGATTTTTGTGTCCACCCAGCTGTTTTAAGAATCGTATCGATATTCACACCATTCCTACTTGCTGCCGAAGTAGCCGCATGGCGAGTACTATACGCTCCGAATATTTCTGTATCGATACCGCTGAGTTTTAAAACAATTTTAATCCAACGACTGAGAGTCTGGGTGGATACACATTTGTGAGGCTTTTTAAATGACACAAAAAGATTGTTTCCCGTTCCTCGCAACTCTTTTGTCAATTCTAAATATCGTATTAACGACGAGGAAGGACATAACAACCCGTCTTCCGAAAAGAACGGTATAATAAGGGTTGGTTGCATCTTATTAACCCCCGAGGTTTTAATTCTACCGGCAATTTTTATTTCAATAACTCCACCACTTGTTCGAATATCTCTAATATCGATTAACGCCAATGTTTGTGTACGATGACCAGTTACCAACGCTAGTAAAGTAACCAATTTCAAGGAAAGCTTCTCTAAAGATAGCTCCTCATTCGGTCCCCACTTTTTTATTTCATCCAAAACATCTTGCGGATCCCATATCGACTCATATCTGGCCTTCGGTGGCCTCAATCTCGAAATCCCTTTGAAAAATCTTTTAAGTTGCGGATCCTCGCCAAGTTCTGGACCATAGACTAAGGCAATAGCCGATCGAATACAGTTCAGGGATCCGTACGACGCGCCATTCTTATATTCATTCGTTAAAAACGAGAAAATATTCGAAATCGAGCCATGAAACGGATCGATGTTACTTTTTTGACAGAATCCCCACCATTTCTTTAGTCCACTATCATATTGTTTCTTTGATGAATCGCTCAACGAAGACAGCATTATGTCTGCCGCTTCCTGCGGTACCGACTTGAGTTTAAATCCTTCTGTGACAAAATTCCCGCAACCAGAGTAATCGACTGCCACAAAGGATGAACTCTCCTATCAATAGATTGCAATAAATTTTTATTGGGTCTAAAGAATAACGGTTTTGAGTCCAGTAAGGACATGTATATCGGAAACCATGGCTGAGCCGGCCAATGTGGAACGATTAAAATCCCTCTCGACTTTTCAAATTTAATTTTTTGTAATACGCGAAGAATGAGACAAAAAGGAGGAAAGCCGTAAAAAAAATAGCGATTCCATCGAATAGTGAAAGCATCAATCGCAAAAGAGCCGGGATCTTTTTTCCAAGAAACATATTTATCGCACTTTGTATTAGACCTCGTTGCAAAGAGATCAACGTCCGGATGACCATATTCGCGTACTATCGTATCAAATGCTTCGTCGGATAACGAGAACTCCGTTTCCGGTTCGAGCCGTCGCGATTCAAAATCCGCCTCTACATTATCCTTGGAACATATATACGACGCGAAGATCCATAGATTTCGACTCTCGCACCAATCCCAAATGTCACGAGTAATTTGACTTAACTTTGGAAACTGAATACCACCCTTTTTATTAATATATGCGATAGCAGTAGTGTTATCTATTCTTAATAGAATGTCGCAGTTACGACGATCGTTTGCAAAACATTTGAGTCCCAATAACACTGCCATCAATTTTAACTGATTGATATGTAACGTTCTTTCACTTCCCTTCCAATATCCATGAACGCGTTTACCTTGGCAAAACGCGCCCCAACCCGAGAGTGATGCATCGGTAAAAATTTCGATGTGCGGTTCAAAGCAAGTTATCGAGTTGATCGCAGAATGTATATTAATATTCCACCAGTTCAGATCAACTTCTGATAATCCGCACAAAGGCATACGAGCGTCGAAGTTATCATTATACCGATGCAGTGCTAAAAATCTTTCTCTTTCAAAACTTCTTATATGAACCCGACCATACTTCAGCGTAGCACAGCAGGAACTTAAAGATCCTATAAACGCCGCAAAATCCCGGATTGTACACTCTCGAGACTTCCGAATCTCCGCTAATTTACGCAATACTTTTTCTCGCTTCTCCGAAGGAAGTTCCACCGTCATTTTCCGCGAATCATATATGAGGCCCAAAAATTTGCAACGAAACGACGGCGTAGTTTTACTTTTTTCGACATTAATTATAAATCCGAGGTGTTCTAATAAATTTTGAGTCTCTCGAACATTACTCTCACATGCCGCATAAGAATCCCCGAGCAATAACCAATCGTCAAGGTAAACAACGGATTGAAAACCTCGTTCTCTCAAGTATGCTGCAACGGGCTTCAAAAGTTTTGTAAACGTATAGGGAGCTGTATTCAACCCAAACGGTAGACAGCAAAATTCATAAATTTCACCCATGAACACGAACCGCAAAAATTTTCTGTCCGTTTCGGCTACGGAAACAAGATAATAGGCGTCTTTCAAATCAAGCGTTGCCATAAAGCAGTCAGGAGTAATAACTCGCCGAACCGTTTTTTCATCCTCCAACTTAAAATGTTCCGGTTTTATGAACTTATTAAGCCCTTTCAAATTTAAAATTAACCGCTGCGATCCATCTGGCTTAGGGATCAAAAAAAATTGTTGAAATAAATTGCTTAACTACAGGCTTTGCTTGTTGAATAGCACCGATTGCTAATAAGCGTGTCAATTTTTCCGATATTATTTCCTTATCTCGAGTTGACCACTGGGTCTCGCTAGGATGATGTGTTTGAATAGGATCGAAAACGAAGGGGATTTTATAATCACCGATCCAGCTCAGCACTTTTAAATTATCTGTAATTTCCATCCACTGAGGAAGAAACTCGCGTAATCGACCGGCTGTACAACTTACAGAGTTTAATCGCGTCTCTTCGGGAAGGACGATTTCTGCGTTGGCCTGCGATTTGTCTGAGGCTTCTGACTGCGAGTGGACGATCTCTGCCCGCTTGGCGTCGCATTGGTCTGGCGCTTGAAGTTGTACGACGGACGACGCGGCGGGCCTTTCGTGTTTTTTGAAAAACCACTACCAATGTATGATTGCTGAGCCTTCGGCTTGAGGTTTTGGCTCGACGTGGCAAGAGTCTTCGCTGCTTTAACTCGTTCCTCCAAATTTTTTCCAAACAGCCATTCATCAGCGGACGTCGAATTGAGAGTTTCTCGAAGAGACGCATTGATATTCTTTAAAATCAGGCTTCTTCGAATCAAGGATTCCTCGTGTTGAAGGTCAGCGAAAGTTCTCAACAAACCGCTGAGGATGCTGAGCATTTGAAGCTTTTCCTCCGCTTCGAGTTTAAAAACCAACGACGTTAAGTTTAGTAAACCGCTCACACCAGCCGTTATTCTCTCTTGTTTTTCGGAGATCCGTGTGTCTCTCTTCACTGACGGTTCTAAAAGCGATGCTTTAACCTCCAAATTTAATTTGGGCGGATCTAAAAACACGCAGTTTTCCGGTGGCGAAAATTTTTTAATTAATTTTTTCCTCTCTTCGGAAGGAAGGCCTTTTCTCAGAATTTCTTCGACTCTCACAACTAAATCTTTATGAACTGCGGGTGCCAAGACCCTTTCAGGCATAAGTCTGTCACCAATAGCTTGTAAGATTTCTGCAGTGAGTTGCTCTTCCGCGTTAACTGACTGTGTGTCACCAGGACCAACAGCAGTCTCTTTGTTTTTCTCGACGATAACAGACGTCGATTTAGAACTCTTCGAAGACTCGATAGCTTCAACCCCCTCAGCAGTCTCGTCTGCTTGGCTTGCCGTCGCCAGGGATTGTCCCAAGTTTAAAGATTCCGTCGAACCGGCGAAATGAATATCCGCTTGATCACTGTCGACTTCATGGACAGGATCAATAACTTCGTCGCGAACTTCATCTCGCGATTCGTCAATTTCATTCGAATAACGACTACGACTTGGACTCGGTGACATACTGTGAACGCTTCGTCGATAAATCGATAAATCGTTTCGCTGCGAACGTCGATGTTCTCGAGACTGTGAATGTCGTGACTCGTCATTCGACGAACGTGATCTCTCTCTGCGATGCCTGCTGCGTTTCCCTAATAGAGGATACCCCAAACGAACGAATAAACAATCCGTGTCTTGGTGTTTTATTTATTTATTTATTTATTCTCTTTTTCTTTTTTTTATTTTTTTTTATTTTGTGGATCGGTTGGACCGAAACACAATTGAGAAAGAGAAAAAACGAGATAGTGCAGGATATTCATCGTCAACAGAGGAAACGAACGAGTCCAGATCTCCAGATCGGCGTAAATACAGAAGAAACCTCATCCGAGCGTAAACACACGACTTGCAAGACGTTGTTTCGCTAATTTGCATGACTTCGCAAACGGTTGGACCGTAATGCGAGTCTAAATTTTTCCGCAGTCGGTTGGACCGAAAGCGACAAGGAATATTCCGTCCAACAGAAATTTCGCAAAATGTCCTCTTGACATATACTTACTTTTTTTACTCCGACTAGACTTCCTATGTTGTTCCAATTCCTTTTCCAAACGTTTTATTCGATCTTCTAGACGATCTTCATCTTGATTATCAGGGAAACGATCGTTTCGACTTCGTTTCCCCATATTAAATTTTTCTGCTTTCCGTTTTTCGAGTGACGTCAACGGCACAAAGAAGAAGAATGAGAAACAGGTGAACCGGGTCGAGGAGCGGGACCGGATATAAAACAATTGATCTTTGAATCTTTGTGGCGACATCGGTATACCGAAGGAGGTACTACACTTATAATCTCAAGGAAGAGGCGCGTAATACAATTGATCATATTGAGAACAGAAAGCGGCTGCATCGTGAAAAGGTAAAAGCTGCAGATGCAATTACCAATCGATATTAGAGGACACACGTGTTGTTTCCAGGGGAATTCGATGCACGCTCGTCCCAATAGGGCATTGGAAAAAAATTACATCGCAACCTGATAATGGATCTATCTATACTCCAAATACAAGTAGCGTGTTGCCCAAGTGTCTATCTCTTACATTGTAGTTTTTTTCTTACACATTTAAAAATGTGTTCTTTTTACGTATCGTCATCATGTAAAAAAATACTTGTATTTTTTGTTTAAAAGTGACTTCAATGTTAAAGGTAGGGAACAAAACGCTTATTTTTAGACCGTAAAATTCCCAACAGTTTCAGCCTCTCAAATGTGGAACTGTTTCTGTGTATTCTGTGTCATCTAACAACGTTCAATACATTTTAATAAAAAATATAATTTACTGTTTCATAAAACTTGCGACAGCATTTTCAATGTTTATTGATATAATATACCTTATGCAACTTAGATGATGCGTCGAAGTTATCGACGGACGACCGAGGTTCTCAGAGTAATTCGTTTTGTTTTAACGATTAGACGACAATTATGTTCCTCAATTGAATATTCCCATGCCGAACAAATTCACGCATTCGGTACATCGTTTCAATCACTAAAGGCTAAAGTCTCCCGGGATATACTGGCAGTCAATGGACACAAAGATATAATAAGTAGCCATAATCTCAGTGTATTTTGCAAAGCTAAATTGAAAATTTAAATATCATGGAGGACGCTCTCTCTTAAATTAAAAATATTTATCCTTATCGTAATAACTTTTAATGAGAATGGTTTTTTTTTATCGTTAGACGACTGCTTTTTCATTTTTTTGCGTATGTCTTCTCGTCATCTGATTCGATCTGCGCTCTCACGACAAAACATTCTCGTCGTTACCTGTAATTTTTAGGGAGGAAAACAGAGATTTTTCCTCGTGCAGGAATCTGTCTGAACATTTTCTTTTTATGATGCACACATACGAGAATTGGGGGCCAATTGTAACAGAGCGCGTTGGGGAACCATAACTGAACGCGATTGACGCGTGCAACAGGCATCGGTGCGCATGAACGATCAAATGCTGTCAGACACTGAAAACTATTTCTACGGGATAGTGCCTCTGTCCGCCGCTCCTGTTTATCATGGTACCGAGTAATCGCGGAAATTGTAAATTGCATTGCAATCTCGTATTTTTAATGGCAAAACATTATTATCATACAAAATAGTGTTTGACAATGAAAAAGTGGATTTTTTTATGTCACTGAAAAAATGAGGAATCAAAAACTCAGCTGATTTTTAAAGTCCCGAATGATTCTTTGTAATCTCGGACCCCGGTAATTTTAACGCGGTGATTATCTTCAAGTATTCTCGAGTTAATTCACAAAATTTCGTTGAAATTTGTAGTGATAAGTTTGTTATAGCCGAAAAATAACGAGCCAAGAGCTCAGCAAACGGTCAAAGACCTGTAGGATTTAATTGTAAATTTGGAAGCGGTAAATTGAATGAAGATTTAATGGACCCTCAAGTATAATAGTAAATGGCAATGTAGTTCAACGTACATGTAAGTACAATTTAAATATATTCCGATGGGATATTAGTGTTTTCTTTCTTTCTTTGTAGAATATAAATTCGACGAAGAATTATTTCAGTTCAAAATTTCGATTTACAAGTCGCCAAATCCCGGAAGCGTTGTGAAAAACTGGAATGAAAATTAGGAAAATCACGAGCTTAAAATATTTTGTCTCCTTCTACCCGTGCGTCGATTCAAAACTAAGAAATTAAGATTGGAAATTAATTACAGCAAGTTGCATTATCGCGCGGTAATACGAGGAGTTTCTCTTGTCGAAATGAAATAATGAATCGTGCCGAAGGCCAAGGGACAGAATCCAACTTCTCGTACAGATTACTCGCGATAGCGAGTCCCCCGAAAGTTTGCCACGATGGAGAAGACAGAGGACTTACACCCCACGGAGTTGTCGCGTTGCATTAGAAGAATCGTTCAAAGGAGACTTCAGAAAATTGAAAGATGAACTTCACAAAAATTAGGTAACCGACAAAAGGTATGTTACGATAATTTATCAGCCATTCCAATCAATTCAATTTATCAATGGATCCGCTTCTACCAAAGGTTTACAATTGTCACATGACAAATACTTCACAATTTATATTTATACGGTGTTCAACAAATTTTTATTTTTGATTTTTTCACGCGCCTCGAGCATTTTTACTGGTCGCATGAGACCTATAGAGATTGTTCGCGATGCCGAAACCTAATTAATACTTACTACTTAATAATTAATCGTTTTTTCCTCTTTGTAGTAAAAACAGAGTTTTCTCTTCTAACATTTTAATAGTGCAAATGCGTGTAAACATTAAAGTTGATATCGTCTTATTTATCATTTTGTAGTCAAGCCGTTGAGGATGAGACGATGGAAATGGGAGAAAAAGATGAATTTACAGTCGTACATTCCACAGCCGTAGCGTCTAATTTCATAGACGATACGTGCGGAAATGTTTCCTTTCTCGAGGCGAGTTATCGCTCTTTTTACAATAAACGCCTTTTTTCTACTTAATTACGATTATTTATCATTTTACAAATTGAGACTCCATACACCATTTTCAAATAGTTGGACTTGAAGTCGCTGTCTCGTCGTTCACAATTGAACAAACGATTTAGCAATATAGCGCGCAAACCATCGTTATATAGAAATCTGAATCTCAAACCATATAGGAGTCGGGTAAACGCCTCCGTCGTGAAGATTTTGTCGACACGCTGCAAGTACCTGCAAGCGTCTCGAACTTTGCTGGTGTTTCACTTTTTCGACTAAAACTTCGCCGACTATGAGCACCGAAGCAATTTACAAATTACCCAATGTTTACGAAACGATGTTGACTTATCTGCGGTTAAATCGTTGCGACCTGATCGACGATGCGGCTATCGAAAGAAGTTCCTCGATGAAAAATTTGTAAGGTAGAAAAAAAATAAATTAAAAACGAGGAGAGAATTTCGAACAATTCCCAATGTCATTAAAATCTCATAAAAATAATCATGAGAATGATGCGCTGATCACTTATTTTGTATAATATTAATTTCAAAAAATGATTAACAAATTAGTTAAAAAAAAGTTTAACACATCGTTGGGCACCTGAACTTGTATTTTAGTGACAGTTGATTCAATTACTTATATTTTTTTCTTACATTTTTCTAATTTTCGAAAATTCCGTTTACCGAAAAATATTTTATCAATATTTTCGAATATGTTTGATCGGTTGACCGGGAAACGTCTTGAGTACAATACGCAGTCGCAAATGCGTATTCAAAATTCGTGATTTAATATCCATAAAAAAAAAACAGATTTCAAAATTAGAAAAAAAATAAAATAAATGTGTTCGGCAAAATTTACGGACCAATTTCTACTAAAAAAAAAGTTAGGCTGCCGGATGATTCGTTGAATATTTATATAAAAATAATTTTCTGGCCAATTTCTGGATAACAATAATTCTGGCATTATTGTTATGCAAAATAAAAGTTCTCACCACCTTCTATATAGTTTATTTTTTGTTTCAATATTTATTTCACCGGGAAGCATTCGAAATTTTCTCAGAATACTATTTTTGTCTAGAAATGTAACGATACACCGTTTCTTAATGGGTTTTTATCGTCTCTGCAGAGTTTCATTGGGAATGAAGAGTAAGGAATAAGTAGTAGTTTTATTTTCCAATGTATGGCTTTCGCCTTTTACAAACCTTCCCTTACAATCTCTTCCATTGCACTCCCCATCACGTCTTACTTAACAATACATTTTCCGCGATACATCTCCAATCTTCCTCTACATATTACCTATGTGTACGTCTATAAGTATATTTGTTAGCGATTTACAGTTTAACTTATTATTTGTACAACAGCACTCATACATCCACACACTATACATTTCGGTTCTTTTCACATATATTATTTAGTCCTATATTAACTGGTCATTTTGCCCTTTTCATGCTAAACGTCACCCTCGCCCCCCGGCCTGGTTCTCGATCTTTCTCCTACCAGTCTTTCGAACTCTTTCGCGTATCTGCATATCTCTTCTATAGGATTGCCCTTCAATGCCCAAATTAGATCCTCGAGCAGGTCCTCTCCCCGCCGATCTCCCACCCATCCCTTTATCCATTGCGACAATTCGTCCCCAATCAGTTTCCTCGCCTCTTCACACACCCAGATGTGATCGAGGTCTTCTTTCTCTTCCCCGCATAGCCTGCAGCTCCATTCTCTGAAGCCCCTCTTCCCGTATCTGTGCACATTGCCACACCGTAACCTCGTCCATTCCTCCTTCTGCCACCCACCCGCTCCTTCCGTTTCCCAGAACTTCTCCGGCACTGTCCCCTCTTTTATTAATTTGAAGCTTGGACTAAACGTCGATTTATCCACCCTGTTCCAATCCCCTTGAAGGTCTTGCTCTTTTCGTCTATCTACTCCCGCCGTTAACCATTTATCTATTGTTTCCCAACTGTACTCCTTCCATATACCCTCTATGACTCTACCATCACCCACTTCCTCCAACGCCTTTTTAAGATCTTTACCCCATCGTGACGGTACCCCATTCAATATTCCTCTCGCTTCTTCTCGCAAACATATTTTCGGCCACCGGTGATCGCCCATTCTCAAGATTTCGACTAGGTAGGAACTCGCCCTCTTCCTTGCCTCGACCTCAAGACTTCTCTTTCCCGCCTCCAACTTCCAGAGGTAGTCAGGGGTATTCCTCGCTACTCCGAGCGCTGCCTTTGCTAGTCTACCCTGAACCCTTTCTAACTCTTCCCTTCTTCTCCATCCCCAAATTTCTACCCCATATAGTGCCCCGGATTTAACCAGTGAGTCCAACAAGAGTAGTCTTTTCCGCAAGTCCTCTATTTTCGCTCTCCTCATAATTGACCACACTACGTTTACCGCCATTTGTGTTTTTCCCGCCATCCGCCTTACATGCTTCGACATCCCATTCTGCGCCGCGAACCAGAAGCCCAGGTATTTGAATTCGGTGACCGTCTCGACTTCTTCTCCCAGAATTTCCCATTTACCCTCGTCTTTTATTCTGCCCCCGTTTCTAAATATCATTATTTTAGTCTTTCCCACGTTAATTCTCATTCCGGATTCCTTCGTGAATCTCTCTAGACCCTTAAGCATTTTCCTCAGCTCTCCCGCCGATTCGGCCATGATCGCGATATCATCTGCGTATTTCAGAACGTAGAATTTCTCTTTGCCCATAACCGTTCCCCCGTATGTTTTCCCTTCCCATTCTTTATCGATATCATCCAGAAATAAATTAAATAGCACAGGGCTTAATGGGCACCCTTGTCTAACCCCATTCTTTGTATCGAAGCTCTCAGTTATCCCGCCTCCCGTTATTACCGCGTTCATAGTTAATTCATAAATACCCCTGACCATTTGGTGCATTTTTCCCTTTACTCCTTTTTCCCAAAGATTTTCATTAACGTCCTCCGTTGTTTTGGGCAAATGTAAACCGGAGTTTGGAGGCTGTGAAGCTGTTTCGACAAATTCGAGGGGATTATCTTCTTTGACTATTGCAACGGTTTTCACGTCCGATTCGTCATCTTGAATTGCAATTACACGATCACTAATCGACTCGACGTCGGAAATGGAAAAAAAACTTCAGCTTCGCGATAACTGTTGGCATTCTGAGGTTCTGCGTAATGGGCGGCAACTTGCGAACCCAATCATTGTTGTTGCATTAACGCGAAAATATTATCGGCTAAAGGAGCAGCCGCTGCGAGATTCAAATTGCTCGGAGAAGCGAAAACGAACAAGAAATTATCAAGATTTCCGTGGACGTTCAATTCACCGTCCTGCCGTTGATCATAAGTAATGAGAGGCTTTCGTGGAGCTGAGTGAACGTACATCGACGCAACGAGAAGAATAAGTATCGTCTTCATTGCGATTTTTTTGTTTTATCTTTACTGGCAAAGTATTCGGCTGATGTGTGTGTATTCGATTTCGTAGCCGCGCTCAGTGGACTCTCGTACACGACTGGAGTTCTGTGGCTGCTCCGCAAGTCTGAAACTCGTGATGGTAGCGGGTGCGTCCTGTACGGTAGATTCGTTCAGGAAGTTCAGTTTATCAGCATAGTATACTTTCAGAATTAACAGCACCAGAGGCAATATCTCGCAGGAAGAAATCGTTTCATTTCATTTTCGGTTGTTTCTCGATCGGTTATTACCGAAGAATATTATTCCAAATGTATATAAGTGCAACTCTTAAACCGGTGCAGATCTTGAGATGCGACTTTTGTTTTCTGTGCTCGTATTTAACCTAAATTTGCAATTTTAAATCGTGCTGAAGACTTATGTTTTACTATTCCAATTATTCGAACTATTTGAGCTATTCGAGTTATTCGAATGCACATTTTATAAATAATATATTTCAATATATGTAATACAATTATTTTTATACTCCATTCGGGAGAAATTTTAAATCCGATAGAGCAGGTAATTTGACGTATCGAAATCAATTTAAAATCTCTACTCTCACAGTCACGACTTTAGATCGAAATTTGTGAAGAGCTAATTCACCAATAAA
Organism: Cryptus armator; assembly: GCA_963971235.1. NCBI lineage: Eukaryota > Metazoa > Arthropoda > Insecta > Hymenoptera > Ichneumonidae > Cryptus > Cryptus armator. Next base: position 7,160,427 of record OZ020235.1, read on the forward strand.
AGCAATGGTGGGGCATACTAATCCTATGCCGAGAATAACAAATGCGAATGCCACCTCGTGTAACTGGATGTTTTTGAAGTCCTTATTTTGTATGACTTTCTCATCGTATTCGAACTCCGTTAGTGTCGTTTCCTTGAATCTCTCGGGCCACGGTTTCAGGACATCGGCTTCGACCATTTTTTGTATTATTATATTAAATCGTTGTTCCAGGGGCCAACTCCATTGGATATGAAATTCAACGTATAACGGCATAATGACTTCTTTACTCACATGCCACTTGAGCTCCCGTGCTTGATCGACTTGGAAAGAGCGTGAAAGCCCTATACAAGCACCCAATGAATCATTTTGTAGGTACTCAACACATTGTCCCCGTTCCTCAATTTCTATGTAATGTTCTAAGATGTCTTGATTATCGATTAGAGTTTTGAAACCTTTGCCACCGTAAACTTTGTATCCGAGATCGACAACGTCGTTCATTGTATTAACACTCTGAAGAGGAATATGCGTCGTCAACAGAGACGCCAAGTTGCCCTGATAAATTCCTTGCATCGTCACTGTAAAAAACAATAAGGTCGTTAAATAAATTCTCGTGGAAGTAGTTTCCCGTAGATTAGTAAAGCCCGTGTCGCAAGTGATGCGAACGAGATTCAAAATTGCAGCTTGTCGTAAAAATAATCTCAAGATCTCTTCGTGAGATTATTTTTACGACAAGCTTCGATGCCTGCAATTTTGAATCTCCATTCCCAGACCATTCCCAGACCAAACCGCGACGCGAGATCGATGACAGTTAGGATTTTGTTGAGTTGTGATTTGTGACCTCTGAACGAAGATATCAGGATTAATCCGGTCTGGTCGTGAGGATAGGTCACTAAACCATCTTCCAGATTAAACATGCAAACGGGAAGTTCTTCCAATTCATCAAGGTGTTCGTAGAGTGTTTTGCCTGGACGAACATTGCGTATTAGGGTTGCGTTCAAAACACCAGTAATAATACTGTAAATTCGATTCAATGCTTATATAAGTTGCCAATTATAAGTTGAGATTTGCAAGTTTCCATGATGGGGAACTATTTTGTTCTGCGTAACGGATATTCTGATCGTGTAGCCTGCAAGATCCTTCGTCTTCTCGAAACGAAGGGCCGCGCAGATGTTTTTATCCTTTCCATATCTTTGACCGAACAAAGTAAAAGGATGCTGATTATGGATTCCTGGTACAACGCAGATTTTTTGCCAGGAGACTGGCGCTTGACTTGTATACGGATTATAATTGTAAATCAATATTTCCCGTTTACGATCATTGCAGATTACGTTCACATCGAGTACACCAAACTGCCAGGCAACTCCCAGAAAATTTCCTGCATTTTTGCATCCAGGCGAGAGGTCGAGTATGACAAACGAAGCTGCATGATTCCACCAAATGGAAGGAACAACGTCCTCTTGCATGAGATTTATAAATCCATCCAAGGAAGAAGCTCCGACTATGAAGACCTGAAGCTGGTATCGATATTGTCGATACTGATTCCGAATGAGATGCTGATTATTTGTGATTCTTGTAGAATGATTGATCACGACTACAGGAATCATGTATCGGTTTGTCAATTCTCTGAAGAGAGTATCGGGCAAATGTCCAGCAAGGACAACGGGATTTATCCGGTCCCCATAGCATGATGTCATGATGTTCATCTGAAATCCATCAAATTGTAATAACAATAATGAAAAACGAATGACATGTAATATTAGTTATTTTTTATTCAAAGCTCTTTCTTCTTCTTTAAAAAATGTTGTAAACGACGAATTCTTAGGAATGTCGCAATTTCCAACTGTACTTTCTACAAATTCTTTTGAGGTCAAAATATTCAACAACTTTACGTAGTGAATTTTTTTTTCTTTTTAACATCGTGTAATGCAACTTTAAATAATCAAAGAATTTCTCCAAATTATTCGTCAAATAATTCCTGGGAAATAAGACATCATGGGCGTTATTTTTTCAAGCTATTCACTAAACTACAATTGAAATAAAAAAACGTGTGATTATTATTTTCGATAAGAATACTAAAAATGATTTGAATTTATTATCGTCAGACTATGAAAATTTCAGCGAAAATTACTGAATAAACCAGAAGTGAAGGTGTAACACTAGTACCCCGTGCATTCTTTGAATTTATACCTATAACCATTAAGGGTAAACAAATCTTACCACGCTTTCGACGATACCAGCTGCGGTTGTTTCATCCAAACGAGGATTGCCGATAGTAATTTTCGCTCGGCACGTGCTCGTCGCGATGAATACTAATAATATCACCGAAAACTTAGTTAACTGCTGCATGGCTTTGGTATATCGGTTACCAAAAAGAGAGAAAAAAGAGAAACTCGAATATTGTTTTTTTTTTTGCAAAAAAATTGCTGTAAAAAATTGGCATTCCAATGCTAGTGGTTTATTGTGACGCTTGCAAACACTGGAACGCCAATTTTTTACAGCAATTTTTTTGCAAAGAAAAACAATATTTTTGTCACATAGAATCCTTTTTTTTCTGTTACACTTGGCCTATAATATTTTGTTCATTTTTTTAAAATTATATTTGTTAACCGGATTCTTAAGTACATGGTGTACCTTTTTTTTTTTTTTGAAAAAAATATTTTGGGAATATATATATATACTAGGAATTCGGAGAGCCCGCGCGCTACTCGCGCTCGCGATTCTTCTGTCTACTTGATGAAATTTTTGTTACACAAATTGAAAAAACTCCCGACTGCCCTAGCAAGTCGTACCAACCAAGTTTTTACCCAGTTTCCAACCGAGTAGGATTTAGTCACTTGTCCTACCAAATATTCTTACCCAGTATCCTACGATGGTGCAAGCACCGGCGTGGGTTTTAACCACAGTAGGACAGAATTTGATCTTATTCATCGGTCTTACTCAGTGTCCTATCCACAAACGCTTCCAGATTCGGTTGGTTCGTACTTTTTCTAGACGAGAAACTTACGCTTCGTACTACCCACCGTTCTCTACCATAATCGGTTGGATCGTGGCCCATCTAACTGAACATCCAATCCAGTGTGCTACCCATCTTTTGCCTCAATACTCGATTGGATTGTATTTCATGCAACAGAATATCCTACCCACTGTACTACTCGCCTAGCGCTTCCGTATTCGGTTGCATCGTGTTCAATCCAATCGAATATCCTACCTAGTGTACTACTCGCTTAGCTACTGTATTACTCCAATTGAATACCCTGCCTAATGCTCTATCCATAATTTGAATCGCGATTCTGTTGAAGCCTACTGCATTGCGAAGTATATATCTACACATATTTACTTTGTAAATTATGTATATGTATATTTTATTCGCAACGTAACTTTGGCCTTGTTACGAACCGTGATTCCTAAGTACATACATTTATAATTTCCAAATGATAATGGTGATAATGATAATTATTGTGTGTGCATATATTTATTTTGGGATTTTCTCTGCATCTTTTGCGGGTGTACAATTATCGCGCGACTACACAATTTCAATGATATAATTAGTATTTATCTTTAGATATGATTATATGATTATTTATACGATCTAACTACTAATATACATTAACGAAACTTTTTTTTTATTGAATTTTCAAAAAGTGTTTTTTTTTAAGTCCTGTCCGGAATACTGTCCGAATGTTTATACAAATATACATACTTGTGTACTGTAAAAAAAGAACTCTGAAATGTGAATTTTTGGTCTCTGCGATAGTAGGTGTATATAAAACTACGTTAATGATTTAAAAAAGTTAAACGTATTTCTTTTTTCATTTACTGAATAATCTCTTGCGATTGAGTGTGCTGTTACTGTAATTCGAATAGGCGATTGTTGTTGTTATCCTGTTGTGCTCAGTTGACGCCTTGTTTACATTTGTTGACGGTTACAGCAGTGCAATATAGTGCAGTGTCGTTTAGTGTATTCAATTCTTCGGTAAGTATTTCAGTGTCAACTATTACCTGAAACACAAATAATAAATAATAACATTATTTTAAGCTGTAAAAAAATATTGATTTTTTTGTATTGTAATAACAGTTACATTTTACCTGTACAGATGAAAGGAAAATCATTCCATTGATTTTCTGATATATATATATTGTAACGCGTTTTTTTTTGGCGCGTTACAAGAATTGCGTCATCGGCGGATCTGGTCCCGTCGAGCACACGTTTTCCCCACCGACAGAGTCCCCAAGCGATCTCAAGGGTTCAGAATTAATTAAACGAGCAAAATTATTAATTTCTTTATTTTCCTGTTTATTTCTTTTCACGATTATAACGAGGCGAACGTCATCGGCGAGAGATCTACGTTTCGCGTTCTTCTTCTTTATCCGTGTGTGTGTGTTTGGTTTTATGCATCGATGGCCAAGTACCAGAACGTTTCGCGTTGTTGTTTTCGAGGCGAATCGAACAGGAGCATCGTTTCTGGCTAACGGTACCGCTACGTAGTACTCGCATCTTCGCTCATCATTCAACAACACCGAAAATCATCGCTCTGGGCGCACCGACATCGGAGAAGTTGCAGCTTAGCGATGTCAGCATCGTTTCATGGATGTCTGCACCCCAGGACCAACGTCTGCGAAGATTCTTTAAGCGAAACGTCGTGCGATAGTTCGAGCGGGGCGTCAGCGCCGTCTTCGTTCGAATATTAATTTCGCGCGAGCGATAGTTCGCGATAATCGTAGGGCGTCACTAGGTACCGGGGTATCGAAAATATTTGCGACGGGAGGGGAGAGCGAGACCGCGATACGAATTAGCGTAGATCACTCGGGGACTCTCGTCGTAGCTTTTGTGGTGCGAAGACGTGTGCTCGAGTGATCGAGATGGCCAGGGGACACTCCGCGTCAAAGTGTGGATTCACATCGATACCGGATCGATCGCGGCGGAGGATTATCCAAGGGCTGGTGGGAGAGGATACATTCGGATAATTCTCCTTTTAACAACTGTTTCTCGCCGGTAAGGCTTCCGTCTCTTTACTCGGACACCTTATTATTCTTTTTGTGTAAATTTCATATTTGAGTGTGCGCGTCACTCGTTGCGACGGCGGTTATCGTCCCGGGCAAAAATACAGCTCGCGATAGTTGGACGGTCCCGCGTGTCGTTTTGTTTGTCGTGTATTATTCTCTTTTGTTATTTTCTTTCTTTTAATTTCTATATTTCGATTCGATTAATTTTTGCTCTTGAGATCGCTTAGTATTTTGTTCGATTATATAAATTTTTCTACGCGAGAGATCCTAAGGATTGGCGTGCGTTTCTGGGTCCCGTACGCGCCGCCGTTAAGCGGTAGGCCGATCGGCAGTTTCGGCTGTTCGTGAGGTATCGCCGTGGCTGAACTCGAAGCGAGGATATCAGAACGCATCGCGCCGGTGACAATCACCCCGGTTAGTTAACTAATACGCGTTCGGTACGCGAGACAGCGGGAAAGACGAGCGACGAATTATTATAATTATTAGTAGGGAAAATTAGTATTTTTGCAATTTAATAATTTCAACGATTTATTTGAATAAAAATTCAACCCGGCGAATGGAGTAACTGGGAAGAATTTTAGCAGGGATATTCATTCTTTTGTGTCGAGACATTCCGGGTACCGTCCCGAGGAAAAACTACTTATGTGAAATTTTATCTTTTTGAATAAATTATATTTTTTTTGTTCCCGTAAATTTTGGTTGAGTGATATCATTTATTTGATTGTGTTGAGACCCGAATTAAATTTAATCACCCTTTTCTCGAACCAGCCCCTCTACCCTTGTGCAGCAGCTAGCCGGCTGTCATCAAATTCGTTAGCGTTTAACATCGCTCCGATCGCGTCAAGCATGTAGCTCGGCTGGCGCCCTTTTAAAAATTAATTGCGATTGAGACGAATTTTTGTGGCCAACGGGGTACCGTGGTTTTGCCGTTATTTTTATTTTGAAAAAAATTATTTTGTCTATTTTTATATAATATTCATTTTTTTATTTAATTTGTTTTGTTTCTCTGGAAATTTCGGTCACAATATATAGAATTTATCATCATCCAGGCGTAGCGTAGAGACTCTCTATGCTACATATTTTCTTGTCACGTCCTTGTGAAGAGTATCAACTCTTGAAAAATTACCATTATCATCATCAATGGATCACCGTTAATGATGATAATAATCATTTTTATGGTTGGTACTGTGTGCAGCAACAGTGGGTGCGAGGATCAAGAGAGAATTCTTGTGGATTTCTTGCATACAAGCTGATGACTTTTTCCTGGAAATGTTGTTGGCCCCTGGACAAAAATATATATTCAATCATCGACTCCAAATATGTACATAAAAACTGTCATCATTGAACAACAGGAATGTTTTTCTCGTGTATGTATCTACCAGGGTAAGAGAATTGTCGAGTGTTCAATTCCCTCTTAAATGAGACATGTCCTAAATATCTCGAAATCGTGAATCGTATGCAATCAGTGTGATTTTGACGACATGACCAATGACGAAGATTTATTCTTTGAAATAATAGAGTTAGAATACCTGAAAGAATCATCCTGATTCGTTGTCGCATGCAATGAAATTTTACTATTTTCATAAAATAAATTAGTCGTACAAATACCTGCAGACAAGATCAGCATCGGTGTGTGTGTATGTGTGTGTTGGTAGGTAGCTACGCGTGTGTATCAGTGAGATCCATAATAGATTGCCTATATTGCCATAACAGATTGCCTGTATTGTAGAGTTGTTTTACAGCGTGTGATATTTGTGGTTATTTTCTCAATGCTTTCAATGCCGAGTGAATTTGGAATGAGAAGGAGTAGATAGATGGGAAGGCTGCTACCACTGTTTTTAAGGTGTCGATTACGATGGTGGTGTACCGGCAATGACGGTCTAGGAAATCAAAAAACTATCAGAATATTTTAAAAACGAAATATTTAAGTTTATATATGAAATCGTAATTATATTAGGATTCTATTCTCACCTGGTAACTCTAATCCGTTTCCCACATATTAGAAAGTTTCGAAATTATCAGTGTATTGTTTTTTAATGATTTAATCACTATCGCTGGTGATATCGTCGCTAGTACATTTTTTTCGTTAATAGCAAGAAATAAATTTTTATCCTTTTTGTGACATATTGAATATGTTCGGTATTATAGGCATTTCCGGAAGTTGACAGTTGGTTCACGAAGAACCCATTGACCATCATCGAGGAGTCATTGTCGTTGTCGCCATTGCCCTACAGAAATTGGACGATTTCCGTTATCTCACCGTATCCTCCAATAGTGTCGCAATAAATGTATCTATCGCAATGTCGCGTTTCTTGATCCTTGTTTTCCTGTGCAGCGTACTTGATCGTACCATTTATAGTGACACACTGGTAACGATTCATTTCTTTCGGAGATTCGTAGCCGGCATTGGACAAAGCTTGTATTTCGTTATCGTTCGTTTCTTGTCTGGATCTACGTTTGAAGCATTTGAACTGCAATGGTACCGAGTGATTCGAATTAGCTGGATACGTTTTTTCGGTTTTCAAGTCGTTCGTCAGAGTCGAGTGAATCAGTGTCTTCACTTCTTGCGGTATGTTGTCATTACTCAACGAGTTTTCGACAAAACGTTCCAACAAAAAACGTGTCGCTATCTGCAAGGGCCTAGCGTTCGCGCTCGTTACTTTGTCCACTACATTTTTATTGTACGATTCATACGGGAAGGCGCTGTGGGCCTAAAATGGACCCCAGTGTTCTACAGAGTCTGTCAAGTGGTTGAGCAAGTGTACATTGTACCTCATCATGGCTTTGCCATACAATTTTTCAAAGTTCATGGAATACTCTCGTAACCAAGCTCGTGACAGTGCAATTTCGTCAGTACTAATGCTACTTTTGTTCAAGGTATATATACCGCGCGACACAATAATTTTAGATGTTCGTGGTGCTCTTTGGCTATAATCCCATCCAGTAACACCAATGCGTACCATTCTATCCAGTTCCTCCACTGGGAGGCTTTCCACTGCTTCCATTCTTCCAACACTTGCGGTTTTCGTGAGATTTTGCTCGGTGGACGAAAGTTCATTAGCATTTCATTAAGCATGTACTTATTGTTCGGAGTTCCGACGTTCCAGTCACTCAATACTTGTAAGCAATACTCGAAATGAAATTAATCCGATTATATCGATCGATATAATCGGATTAATTTAATGCATCGGAATTCCTTCGAAGTATCAATAGATCTTACGCTCGTTCCCAAGGTGAGAAATTGTATTCGTGCGATATTGTTCCTCTGTGACCAGTGAGCGCGATACGACGCCACGTCAATCTAAACAACCAATGGGACAGTATGGACAGTTGTGTAACAAGCAATAACGACGACGAAACGACGTATGAAAGAAGAGTTGCGCATCCCATTGGCTCCGAAGACAGCTAGAAAATCGATGCGCGTTCGATGAAGAATTTTTTTCGGTCAACTTGACTCGCGATCGATTAGCCGAAGCCTTGTAAAGGGACAAAATCTGCCTTCGAAAGAGTAAAATCGGAGACGATTTGATACCTAATTATTCGATGTAATTAGCGCAATATTAGCATAAACCGCGAATAACGACGAATTGAACGAATTTTTCGTTAAACAATTTTTGGAATTACTATTATGCAAAATGAATGTTCTTAGTACCTTCCGTATGGTTGATTTTTTCAAATTTTTATCCCCCCTGGAGTCTTCGAAATTCTCTCGAAATCTCGCTGTCGGCTGCGAATGTAACACCCTTCTTAAACGTGCAAATTGAAAGAACGTTTTCACCCATTTCGGAAGATAGATCGGTCTCTCGGTGTGCCGACAACTCATACGATAACCACAAGAGACAGTTGTTACAAGCGTTGATGCTGACGTGATCTTTGAAAAGAATACCATTTTATTGAATAGCTATACACGTTACCAAACATCCTGTATGCATCAGCTTGCACACGAGACCGAGTCTATATAACACATTTATATACGGTAAGTCGGGAAAAGGTAAGGGAACAGGATTTTTGCATAATCGAAGTATATTCGTGTTTGGGAGCGAAGGAAAAAAAAATGGCGTTAAGATGCCATAAAATTTTGAGTGAATTATTTTTTTGCGTGAATCAGTTGGAATTTGATATGATTGAGAAAAATACGGTACACTACCGGTGCGTAACAATATATCGCGAAGAAATCTTTATTTAAATTTTTCAAATTTTTTTCTTTTTTTTTTTTCGTTACTGCGTTGGTTTAAATCGCGTAGGTACCGGGTTCGTAGCTACCAATAACAATTCAGTTCCAGATTCAGTCGTAGAATCGATTTTTTTAAAACCGTTTAAACTGTGCATAAACGAAGCAAACATTCATTTTTAATTATACAACACAGAAAGGGAAAAAACTTTAATTTTCTTTCTTTTTTTTTGTACAGCTTTCGAAACTAATAAGAGGCGGGAAAGTGGAGGAGTATTCCAGGTGGACCGCGAAACGATCGGTTTGCGATTGATTCCGCGGGGGAAAGCCTCGCCGCCGGCGCGTTCTCCAAATTTTTTGTATTTTTTGTTTTTTTTTTTTTCTTTGTTTTTCCGTCGCTAGGCCGCGCGTTGAGTCTTAAAAATTGTTATATCGGTGTACTGATTCCACTCCCTACTAGTCCGGAAGCTCTAAGTTTTTAAAAACACAAAAAAAAAGTCGATAGAAGCTTCAGTCGTCGAGATTCTGCGACAGCAGAAAGTTTGCCGCAAGATTCTCGTTCTTTTCACACGCAAAGTATGCCTGTAGAACCAAATGTTCTGGAAAACCGAGGGCCTTCAGCCTCTCGATAGCTTCGCGATCCTGAGGCGATACTTGAATGCCAGTTGTACCGCCGCTCGCGTTTGTTCTTCCCGTGAGACCACCCTGAACGGCAGCCGCGGATGTTGCCGACGGTAATGGGATGTGCACACCGCTGCCTCCCGTCGCTCCGGCTGTATCGGACAAAAAGATTTTCAACATTTTTTTATCTCGATATATATAGGGACCGAAGTCGCGAAGCCGTGGAAAAGATTTTCGAAACAGTGGTCAGTCGTTCGGCAGATAAATAAACAGCATACATATGAGTAGAATGTTAGTCCATAGCGATGACAAAACAAATTATATGTGTGTCGTTAAATTTATTAACAGTTCGCGATCAAATTTTAAAAACAGTTTGTTTTCGCTTTTGATATTCATTTTTGGCGGTAGTCGCAGTAGCAAATATTGCGAATTTATCCGGCAACGTTTATTTCTCCGTTGGAATGTAACTGAAATTCTGACAATGCTTGCCAATGCGACGGCATCTCTCGAAATTGAGGTCATTACTCCGTTGTTGGAATTTCGCCAGCAAATGCTGGGACGCGCCTTGACACAATTTTCGGCAATACGACTCAAGCGATCCTCTGGGATTGAATTACATCTTGAAAAGTACAATCGTTACCGATTTCCAGATACTCTGTCGTATATATTCGCTTGATATGAGTCAATTTTTGAATTATCAACGTTACCAAAGGGATAATAACCGAAGCCCTGCCTATGAATTACTTCCTCGTAACGAGTACGACGTTCATTAGTTTACTTCTCAGATTTTTCAATTTGCTTTGAATTAAAAAAAAAAACACAAAATTCAAAGTAAGTTGAAAAATCTAAAAAAATTCATACGTAGTCAGAAAAATGAACGAATCATTTTCATAAAAAAAAAAGTTGGCTCCCCGAAAAATTTGTTCACCAATTAATTTTTTCATCAATTTGTTAATAACATTTTAGAATTATTATTATGCAAAATTAATCTTTTCAGTATCTTTAATATGCATGAATTTTTTCAGATTTTTATACCATCGAGAAGTATTTGCAATTTTCTCTTATTTTTCTCGAACTTATGAGAAATGAATGCGAAGCGACATAACTATTTTAACCAGAAGGTGGTTTTCGTAGTAGTCGATTGGACAGTGACTCGATGCGATAGGGATTAATGTGTAAATATGTGTGAAGTAAAAACAGACCAGGTTCGTTGAGCATGCGTACAAAGGCTTCTTGGTTCTGAGAGATTAGCTGCAATAAGGCAGGATTCGACTGTCCGATCTGTTGGAGAACAGCATTCAACAGTTGTGGATTTTGCTGTATAACTTGTCGCATTTGCTGAAACTGTGGCTGCGTGCGGAGAAAGGCCAGTGGATCCTGACCTTGATCTTGGCCCGGTTCCTGCGCCTCTGGCGGATCCTCGGGAGGATCCTCGAACAATTGGGCCGGTATACCCGTCAACAAGTATTCGACGGCTCTGTCCGGATTGTTGAAACTCGCTCGCAGCGCCTGTTCAACTTGTTCGCGATCGTACCTAACGAATCGAACCGAATATCCATCCGAAACAAACGACAACGACGAAAAAATATTAATCAAACATTCTAATTCTTCGGCTTCTTATGTTAGTACTACTCACCCCATATCCATTATATTGTTAACCATAGAATTATATTCTTCGCCCATTAGCAATGCACTCTCCGCTTGGATTCCTCCACCAGCGGCGGGACTCACAAGTTCCTCCGGTACAATTGGCGACTGACGTGGAGGGGTTTGTTCCACCGGAGGATTCGTCGCGACAGCGGGTCTGCAATACGAATTGACGATAATGAATGTCCCAACAAAGTTTTTTCATAAAAAAAAAAAAAAAAAAAATGTTTCCTTTCAATTCCTCCTTTTTCTTCGTTTTCTTAGATTTATATCTTATTTTATATTTATATCTTAGATTTATATTTATATCTTAGATCTATAGATTTATATTTATATCTTACATCTATAGATTTTTCATCAAAGTTGGAAACTCGTTCATTAGCATTTTCGTTGGCAGTAAGAACATTTTAAGAACGATTCATGCGTAAAAATGCGAAAAACGAGAACAAAGACAAGAAATAAAAAATTGACATCATAATTTATTGATTAATACACAGAGCATCCATCATTGATAAATGAATCAGGAACCTAAACTTAGTTTACTTTACTTTTCGAGAAATTAAAATTTTTCATTTTTAATTCAATTTGACTATTTAAAAAAAATCTTTTTTTAAGTACTCTCTTTTTTTTTTTGGAGTTTGGCATGGAAAATAATTGTATTTCTCTCTACAAAATATTGAATAATAAATATACAGTGTATTATTGTGTCTTTCGCGATAAAAAATACAAATAAAATAAGTATTGAATTAAAAAAATTTGAAAAATGTTTCGACGATTGCAGAGTACTATTTTTCTATCGACTTTCCGGAATGCATAATTTCAATTGCAAATCCATTAAAAATGTGCTCATTGTAAGATCTTTTTTCTTTTTTAGGCAACGCAAAGGAGCTCACCTTGGACTCGTTTGCTCTTTGCTGTTATCGGCATCTCCCGGTTGTTCCTCTGCGGCGCTGGTGCCAGTGTTCGCTTTTGGCTTTGTGACCATAACAACAATAAACTTCTTTTCATCAATGTTGTACTCCGTTAACGGCTGATCGTCATTTAAAATTTTTCCTACAAATCATACGAATTTACATATGCGTGTGCGCTGCATTTGAACATTACAAAGATATATACGGTAGAAAAATCTTTTGAAAATCCACAATATTAAGACGAAAAAAAATGTGTATTTCATATTTTGAAATTTTTTTCGTACGTTTACTATAATAGTTTAGTTCGAAGAGATCCGATCGGTAAAGAGTTCGCTTAACAGTGGGGATATTATTTTTCTTTAAATATTTCGTTAAAACGCGAGAATCGATTGTGAGGTTATGTCGTCGGGTGCGATCCACTTACCGGCGTATATTAACTTTTGGTGAGGCGCCGAAAAACCCTTCTGCGCTTCGATTTTGTCTTTCAGATCTTTCACCTTAAAATTGACAATGCACACGAGTTATAAATGGTTTTTTTACGTACGGCTCGGGGATAAAACTCCGACAATTGGCGATGACTTTGGAATTTTTTTTTTTCTCTCTTCTATCGGACATACCGTTTTTGACGGATCAATTTCAACGGTGAACGTTTGCTGCTGTAGATTTTTTAACGTGATAATCATTTTTGTTGGAGTTTCGTCGTTATCGCTTTCCGTAGGACTGATGCGAGACTCGCGAGGTTTTATACATATAAGGCAAAAAGATGAGAAATGATGTTTTGGTACGAAATTTAGCGACGATGAGTCGGCACTGCGGGCGCCTCTCTGCTCACGGATGTGAACGTGCGAAGCAGGTGCCCGATTCTAGGATTGCCCGCGATACACCACAGCTTTGGACTGTCGAGTCGACTATTCGTCGTCGTGTAATTTTTTTTCGAGTGTATTAGTCCGCGCGTGAAGTAGGTATATATTCTTCTTCACGCATGTGGACGACAGAAATTCTCTCAAGAACTATTACGGAAATCTCAAACAAATTGACGACAACGCGTTGTGCCAATAACCAATGAAAACGAGCGATACTTTCGTCGTCTATTTTGGATGATGATAGCCGTCGTCGTCGTGTGAACCAAAGCGAGTCGGGAGTGGTTCACGCCCGATGCGTCGATGCGATTGGCCAGTTCCCGAGCGCTTAAGGCCACATCGCATGGCGTCTTACATGCGGCGGTAAGTGGGGAGTATCATTTCCTCGACGAATCACATGTTCCAAATTCCGTTGTATTATGTGCCGAATAAAGTAAATAAAAAAAAGCTTATTTAATTTAATGTTAAGTATTCTATAATTTGTAATTCATTGATCAGAGCTCTAAATTTTTTATTTTTCAATAAGTGATTGTAAAGGATAAGTCCGTCAAAAACATTCTTTTTTTTTTCTCAACAAAACACGCGGCTTTAATTAATATTGATATTGATTGTGAATTGTAGTCAACTCAATGAATAGTGAATAGGGTCTGATTGTTGTTAATCGAATTGAATGGTCGATAAATTTAATAATGAATTTGTGTCGATGATGTGAACGGGCCGATGGATTAATTCCGAGGGCGGCGCCATTGTCAATGCGAATATCTCGAGAAAAGTGGGTTCCACGTTCGTGCTCCACGCTGGATTCCGTCCGTGTGTCGGGTGTCAACCGTTACAGTGTTAGTTTACAGGTTGGACTTTGAACTGTTTTGTCCGTCCAATTCAAAGTTCACTGCTGACTTTCGCAAAAGTAAAAGCACCCCACCTTTCCGTTATTGTTTTTGTACATTTGTATCATTTCTATCTTAGCTGTTAACGTCGAGATATCTTCGCGCGCGTCAATATGATTAATACGGGGTGAGTGATATTTTTTTCATGGTGTGTCTTTTATTAATGTTTCTCATTTGTTACACGGTGGACGGTGCAAAAATATTGGTAAAAATATCGCAATTTAACGCATTTTAATTGAATGTATTGAATTAAAGTATATAAGGGAATGAAAAAAAAAACATGTCATAAAAAACAATAATAACAAAAAATAGCATTTAAAAAAAATCCCGAGGCAAATATTCTATGGTACAGAAGGATTCTGTCGCCATTCGCCATTGGAAACTCTTTCATCGTAATTGTCAGTATTTCAAACGATAAAAAATTATTGACAATGGATTTGTGACAATTGGACCTCCGAAGTCATTGTATAATTTTTGTTTGCATATAACAAATTGATTAGTTGATTAGACATTGGAGTCGTTGAAATGGTTAATAGCGTTATAATTCCACCGTAACACGTTAACCATACATTTTGGTAGTTGGCCATTAGCATAGTTTCACTTTTATCGTTATGTATTTTGCCTGACGACTTCTAATTTATGTCAATGGCGATAAGTTGATGGAACGGAAAGATAACGCATGCACAGCGGACAGAGTACAATTGGTCGCTACAGTTCACATTTCACAGGACAATTGATTGTTCGCAGTACAATGGCTTTTCCCAAAAATGCATTTTTTTTATAAGTTTCAATAAACTGAATGACGATGCTGAGGTAATGGACGGCGTCAAGTACAACACATTATATAATATGGAAATTTAATTTATTTAATGTGATATAAACTTTTGAAGCAGTTGATAAAGACTCGATATTGTTGTAGCATCTCACAGAGAAATTATTAAACGATTTAGTGATTTTTGTTTGTTTTTTATGACTATAGAATTTAAACTGATGCAATGAGATTCATTCCGTAATAAAAAAATTGTAATGAATGCCATTTCGAAGCTATAGACATTGGAGAAAAAAAGAAAATTCTGTTTCCCTGCGAAATAGATACACGCGGGAAAAGACACCTTTTTTTTTGTTTTCTTTAAATGTTTATGGTCCCGAAATGGTATTAAGTGCCGCAGTTGAAAAAAATTGCATCACAGTTATTATTACCGGCCGCGATATGTCATTTCGCGTTGAACCAATTCGGGCGTTCATTTTACGATAAGAATGAGATAAGACTAAAATCTGTTTTCGTTGCCTTTAGTGTAGTCGCGGTAACTCCACTTACCGTCTGCATTTTTTTTTTTAAATATCGACGTCTCGAAATCCAGACGTTGCAAACTATTGAAGAAGAAAAAAGTACATCAATTTTTCATCTTTGAAATTCCGATAACGGTGGTCGGGGATAGTATTATAAATCTGACGAAGAAATCAGCGGATTTGAGAACTGCCGACCGAACGGCTCTGTGAGCTAAAGGACAAATGTTAATATAATGAAAAAGTTTTATATTCAAAGATAACAATATTTATCTCGACAGAATGTCGATACATACGAACGATACCACGTGAATGCTTTTTGAATAAACTGATTAAAAAATGGTACGCTAAGTACTTAAAAATTCTGTTTACACAAATTTTAGAAAAAAAACAGAATTTTTAAGTACTTCGCGCACAATTTTTGTTTTCGTGAAAAAAAATTTTTGGCGAATTTAATTTCTTGAAAATGTGATGCTTTTTTGTTAAGCGTTTGTTTTATCAACATTATTTTTTTATCAACGCGCGGTAAGATATAAAAAAGAAAATAATAATAACGGTACCTTTCGATTCTTTATTTTTCTTATTTTTCTATCGTCACTCGAGCAAAACTGTAGTTATAAGGCGATAAAAAAAAGTTTTACAATTTCTCGTTCGCAACTAGAAAATTCAAAAATCACATTTAGAAGAAGTGTCGGATCTGTGTGTATAATTCTGCAATATTAAACTAATCAAATTAATAATAACACAAGTCGAGATATCATTACGATTGTTGGCTATCGAATTCGGGCAAAATATGCAGATATTCGAAATTTATGATCATTCAAGAATCGATAAACAAATGTCTGTTTAATAGTGTTGGAAATTTTTGCTTCAGGAAACTTGCGGGGCGAACGGTGTTCATTACTGGAGCCTCGAGAGGAATTGGAAAAAGTATAGCAGTGAAAGCCGCTAAAGACGGCGCCAATGTTGTTATTGCTGCTAAAACCGCAGAGGCACATCCAAAGTTGCCCGGTACTATTTTCACTGCGGCAAAGGAGAGTAAGTTACGCTTTGTGGTGTGTAGGCGAATTTTGTGTTTTTTCACACATTTTTTCCACATAAAAAAAAAAAATTCAAAGCAAATTGAGAAATCTGAAAAAATGCATACGTATTCAGAAAAATGAATGAATCATTTTCATAAAAAAAAAAAGTTGGGTTCCCGGGAAATTTGTTGACCAATTAATTTTTTCATCAATTTGTTGATAACATTTTGGAATTATTATTATGCAAAATTAATCTTTTTAGTACCTTTAATATGCATGAATTTATTCAAATTTTTATATCATCGAGAAGTATTTGCAATTTCCTCTCATTTTTCTCGAACTTATGCGAAATGAATGCGAAGCGACATAACTACCTTAAAGCCCACAAAAGCTACATTAATGCTCAGTAATTGCAGCATATAAGAATGGGTTGTGAACTCCTTGTATCGTTAGACACGATTTTATTAGCGCGATGCTAACTTTTAAGAGTTGATTTTTATTTTATTTCTTTCACTATAGTCGAAGAGGCTGGAGGCAAAGCACTTCCTTGTGTCGTTGATGTGCGAAATGAAGCTGATGTACATGCTGCTGTGGAAAGTGCGGTTAAACAATTTGGCGGTATTGATGTCCTCATCAACAACGCCAGTGCCATTTCCTTGACTGGCACGTTGTCAACCGATATGAAACGATATGATCTTATGAATAATATAAATGCTAGAGGAACATTCCTTGTGTAAGTAGTTCGGAACTCGTTATATATTACAGCACTAGCAAGTATTTTTTCACGTGGTATATCTTGTGTGATTATTCAATTTGCAACGCCGTCCGATTGCTGACTGTGAACCGATCGATTTGCTGCTTATTGTTAATGAATTTTTTAGGTCCAAAATGTGTTTGCCTCACCTACTGAAAAGTTCTAATCCGCACATCGTCAATATCAGTCCCCCTTTAAATATGAATCCAATTTGGTTCAAAAATCATGTCGCATACACAATGGCAAAGTATGGCATGTCGATGTGCGTTCTCGGAATGGCGGAGGAATTCAAGGCTGACGGAGTCGCAATAAATGCCGTGTGGCCGCGAACAGGTATGTGACCGATATCAGTTGGCCAATCCTTAACATATCGAGTTGCAAATAGATTTGTAGAGTAAAGAGCAATTATTGCAAGAAATCAATCATTTTGCGCTCCAATGTTCGGCATTGACGCATCACGGGGGTAAATATGGGTTGATAGATGGTGCATTCCAACTATTAATGATCAAATATACGTTTTTCAAGAGAATTCAAGAGAATTTTGATATAAATACTGTTTTAGCCATTCATACTGCCGCAATCGAGATGTTGACCGGACCTGACAGTGGCAATTTCAGCAGGAAGCCCGAAATCATGGCGGACGCCGTTTATGCATTAATTTGCAAAGACAGTAAATCCGTCACTGGACAGTTCTTGATAGATGACGAAATTCTTAAAGAAGAAGGCGTAACCGATATGACTCAGTACGCCTGTAATCCGGGTAAGTAGCAATGGCACATTAGATTCTAATAATGCTTCACCTATGATTTTAACATAAGTTTCAATTTAATTTCGGTTGTAAGTACATTCTAAACTTGTAAAATCAAGTGAGTCGAAGAGATTGTATACATTTCTTTACATTGAAAGTTATATAACTCAGAAAATAAGCGTGGATATACCATTCTTCATATAAACGAAGTCATCGTGTGTTTCCTAAATGTCCAATCTTTGTATTAGTTTCGGCAACTTTTTTTCTTCGGCGGACGAAACTACGTTATAAATTGGCATTTCGATCCGTATAGAAAACACGGACAACCTGATGCTTGACTTTTTCTTGGATTCGAATCTCGGTGACAATATAATGAAACCTGAGATTAAATCTTCAAGCACAGCGACGCCCACCAATGAGGCTGTAGCTTTCGGAGACGGAAAAGTTGCGGGCATTTTTACCGCCATAAACAAGAATCTGTCGCCGGAACTTGTGACACGCACCGGAGCTATATTTCGATTCAACGTTAAAGGTATTCTTACAGTTACAAGCGTTGTAAGGAGTACATTAATCTATAAATATTCAACGGTATGTAGACTCACAGATGAGACTATGGCTTTCATTGCCATTCCGCGGTTTGGCAACAAATTTTAGTACATTAAAAAACTTTGTATTCTGGTTGATGTTTATAAAACGATGTTTCCGATTAGGAGCGGAAGAGGGTACGTGGGTTTTGGACCTAAAGAACGGAAGTGGCACCATCGGAAAAGGAGAATCAGACCTCAAACCTGATGCGACTCTTACAATGGATTCAAAACATTTCTTCGAAATGTTTTCTGGTAATTACTTCTTAGCAAATTGATGTGCGATTCTCGAAAAAAAATCGCTAAGTTTGATTCTTTTTTAAGGCAAAGTGAAGCCCACAGCGGCATTCATGACCGGTAAATTGAAGGTCGAGGGCAGTCTGCAGAAAGCAATGAAGTTGGAGAAACTAATGAGTAGTTTAAAGTCGAAACTATAATGGACCCTATTAACGGGATGATGGCGCAGCGTTGATGAATTCAATGACAATGCGGTTCAGAAAATGATTGATCGTTGGAAAAAATTACGACGAGTGTTACTACTTTTATAAATATTTATATACAAATAAAAAGTCAGGAAAAGTCACGAGAAATGTTCATTTTGTTCGTCGGTCGACGCTTCGATGGGCTCAACTTCTGCGTTATGTTTTCAATCACCGCGTGTCATCTGTACGCCCATCGGTAACTAATGAATTACAGGCATTGAGGCCGGAATTACCGGCGGAGACTCAGTCGGTAACAAAATTGCTTTCCCCATTTTCTTCGAAATTGTTGCTTCCGACGACCAAAAGCAAATTAGGTTTTTGTAGACACTATATAGACGTATAAAAACATAATTTGTATTCAAACGTCAGAGCAACTATTGCGGAAAAAATAGGGAAGGCGATTTGTTACCATCGGAGCAGCTCTCGTTGCTGTGCCACATGCCCTTGAAAATTGGGTGAAGTGGATTTCACATTATCTTAAGATTACATAACATTCGTAAGGCATGCAAAATTGCAATTAAAAACGTAAACTCGGATGCAAAACGTCGTGTTGGAAGTCGTGAGTTAGAGGCCAACATTCCGTAAGTATAATTATCCCTCACTGAATCTATTTGATATACTGGAATTATATAATTTACGATAAATTACATTTGCTTTGCTCAACAAATTTTCTGCGGGTACAGCATACCGAGAGCATCATGCGATGGATAAAAATTTCGAAGTGTTTCCGGTCGGCAACAGTACTCTTCACGTGATAGAGGCGCTGTTGTCGCAACTGTGAACTTCACCTTCATCCTGAACCTTCATCAGCAAATGCGCATTATTTCTATTCATGAGGCATCACCTTTCGTTTCAATTCTCTGAGAGTATTCCGAAAATGTTTCTACTGAAATATCATCACTGTATCAATATTATTGGTTATTTCTCTGTATATTCTCAATTACTTTTACACGGATTTCGTACCGATCATTTGAATCGACCGCGGAATGATCTTTGCACAATATCAGCTCCTATTCGCTGAACGCACGATTGTCAGCCGGCTAAGTATCAACTTGCAACTGCGAGGTTTTCGTATACATACGCAATACACTCTTCCCGACTGCGCTTGTGTAGTACATATCATGCGCACAACTTTAGAACGCACAAGGCATGTGTATACGAGATCCTGTCATACAGTGTGTCGTATTCATATCGGATGGCGATAGCCATAAGAAAAACGGTACAGCATACCGATAAACGTTATCGGCATCCTTCTCCGGATGTGAGGCGCACATCGCAAACGAGAAAGCCATTCCTCAGTTGAAACAGTGCAAATAGAAGGTATCGTTGAAATAAACGTGACAATACTTTAGATCAGTAAAAGTGTTGATTGATGGTTCGATCATTTTTGCTGGCGCGTTATTAATGATAGTGTGATTATATATACTCGCGGGTGGATCATATTTTCCGAATAAGAATGGCGGCTCAATTGAGTAGACGTTCTTGGAGATCGAACGAAGAGGACGATTCGAATTTTGTGATGAAACCGGAACTCGTTGGATACTACAGCATCGATTGGGACAACAGTTATTTGCCTGATTCCTCAAAAATGATGTATTACAATGTTAACGACGGAGCACCGGTACGATTTCCGCTCGATTGTAAGTCTCGCGAAATATTTCTCGATCTCAATCGAGGCATGGAATCGATGAATCGCCAGCCGTACTCTCCGGAACGTGGCAAACTGCTGTTCAAGTGGATAAAATTAAATTACGCGAAAATTAAAGCACCTGCTGACAGTGACCGATGGTAAGTACAGTTATTTTTAAAAAATCTACTATATATATATACATATTTACGGGAAGATTATTCGATATCTTTGTCCATTTATACAGTTCCATGAATCACTGAATTATCTTTTATGCTATATTTCCAGGATACAACCGGACTTCGTTTGCGCTCGTGGATTGTTATCTAAAGTGTTGTGCACTCCTTATTCGCCGAAAGATAGCTGGGTAATACGCGCTGCAAAGTGGAAAGGCACTATATACTTAACATTTTTCAACAACAGTGGATATCGTATACCCTACGAGGACTCCAAGAAACTTTCGTATTGGACATTCAAATTTGATCGGTACATGGTGTCCGGTAGGAAATTGAATTACCTCGTTATTAATTTAATTATTGAATGACAATTGTACTGATTGACTGATTCATTTACTGATTGATCACTGATGTTGCGCTCAATTCGGCTCGTGCGACCACTTCCCAACCTTTGCCGTAAAGTCCGCTTTCTCCTACTAGTAACGCAAAGTACGATTTTCGCATTCTTATAACGCAATATCAAAGGTCTTGAAATCTTTACTGCGGTTGATTTTTTTTCAAATTTGTGGCATACGCGAGGTACCGAAATTTTAATCGAATTGAACGTTTGATTGGGAATGTATGCGCGCTGCATCCGTAATCTTAATTTCCGATTCGGTATTTAAAATCCGGCAAGTCCGACGGTCGTGTGGCCGTCAATACTCTGATCCTCGGGTTTCTATGATGAATTTTATTCCACTTCTACGCCGCGCAACTTATTCTCAGAAGTTTTGAAGAAGATTTCTTCGGTTACATTTTGCCAATAAACTACAGTTGTTAAAAAGAGTGGTTTGGTCAGTGACTTGACTCGCCAGAGGTAAACTATAAATGTATGTGCGATTGTGAAATTTTTGTATAATACTCTGTACTGTGTACTCTGTAATTCATTATTATAATACTTTTTTTATTTTAAAGATTCTCCAAATACGATTCCAACCCCTGACCGGCCGATCGTGGAAGTCGAGGAATTTCGCGGTGTATACAAACTCAATATCGGTTCTCAAACGGTTTTGTTCGATGCCACGGTGACGGGAGTAATTTCCGAGACACCACTGAAGGATCCGCTGCCTCTGAAAGATCTTAAATTCATCCAATTAAGAACGAGCAGAATTGTTACGGAACCGAAGCAAGAAAATTCGTTTCGAAAATTCAAACTTTTGCGTTGGTGGTCTCAGGATGTTATCACAAATACCGAGGAATGCGTGTGTGGCTTCAGGGACGACGACGGAATCGTTCATAGATTGACTAGCTATTCATTGGGAGAAATTGTCAAGATGGGCAATGTATTTTTTTTTCTCTTTTTATTCGTCAACCTTCACTATCACGGCTACTGAAGTAAACCAATATTGTGTTTCAGTCGAATTGGAATCCGGCGACTTGTATAGATTTCTGCGAAGACTTTTTGCAAAAGATATCGGAAACTGTCGTTAACGACTGTTCCGAAACGATTTATAATTTCGAGAGAAAAAAGGAAGAGGAACGCATTCATATTACGACGATGCTGCCATCGTCCAGTTACACCGTTATACCGCCTTCGTTTTTGGACGAAACGCGATGAAGAGTCGAGGTATTGAGCATTTTTTTTGTTATATTTGGGAATGCAATCTATAGTGATCGTTAAGACGTTTGAGAATATTTTTTGTTGTTTATATACGTATAGTGGAAGATTCGTTATTGTTTGATTTTTTTAACCGATATCTTTAACTGATACCGAACCTAACCGATCGGTATTCTATCGATACCGATATTTAATAATAATCGATTTATCGGTCGATAATAATCGATTTTTTTTTATTGTTTTTTATCGGTTTCCGCGTGCAAATCGCGTGGAGAATCTCACTTTCCACACCTTGTGAAGTAAAATCGTATACTATATGTATAACGGGCAAAAGAAAAATTTAATCGAAAGTCACGTTGATATACCTTTTCCTCTGAGAGACCTTTTACTTTTAATTATTGTGTTATCGATATTGATACTAAAAAAATATATTTTTTTTTAGGCATTCCTCGCATTATTTTCCTTAATACACGAGTTGTTTGCGACTTTGGCATTACGATTGTGCGATGTGTATTTGTTTTTTTTTGACAATCAAATTAATTACTTCGAAAATAAGATAAAAATGTATGATGAACATTTCTATCAATGTCCTGAACGTTGAAAACTAAATGCGTTTCGTTTAAACGGAACCGAAAAACAAAAGCCGTAACAAATATTTCCACAGCATATATCAAAGATCTATTAACTTTATTTTTCGCATGCTGTGATACTAATATTAATATGAATAATAATAATATAATTGTTAATACTGTTGTTGCACGTTTTCGGATAACATTTCAGTACAAATAAACTTAAAGGATTTGTGAAATTTACGCAATAAATTTTTACCTCGGGGAACGTCAATGATGTACTCGAAGTTTTTGTTTTTCTCCTAATTCGACTTCTCCCGACTAATGTTCGATTGTTTTTTTGCAACTTATTAACAGACATTTCCAAGTATCCGCGGTACGTTTTTTTTTTACAATTAAATTACTAATAGAACTCTAATTTACCCCCAATAATTTACACCCGAAACTTTCGTTTCGCCGATTTATTGTAACTATTATGAAACTATTCCGCCTGATTGCGGACGTATTTGTAAAAAAATATCTCAACTTACATTCCAAGCGAAAGCGATTACGAGAATGCTGGAAATTAACGACTTCGATATCACAGCGTGTGCTGTGTCGGTTTTTTCGCACTCCGCTTCGGATCATTAGTTTCGGGAAATAAATATTTTTGCCTTACCTTCGGAGTAACATTTTCGCGTGAAAGCGTCGAAACTTTGGTAAGACTATTTCAAAAATAGACGTTCCGATTATTTTCGCTTACTAAATTGTTACGAACGATTCCCTCCGTTCACCAATTAATCGATAACTCAAACAAATGTATTTGTTTTTGTCTCGTAATCACCTTTACGAATTTCTCTGTTGATTGCGCCAAATTATAACTAATCCCTGATGATCCGCAGTTGCGAGATATGACTCGTCGTAATTGAACGCGAGCGCCAGAGTCGGCGCCGAATGTCCGTGAAGTCTGTTAACTCTCGCGGCTCTGCCTTCCCTCGCAGAGTCCAATAGATGAATAGCGCCGTCTTCGGATCCCGTCGCTATGAGACAAGCGCCCATTTGGGGACAGAAAGTCGATCGTATCGGGTATTGTCTGCAAAAAATCGAAGTAAAATTAATGATCGAATTTCAGGCGTTCGACAAACGAAGTTAAATACGATGAATGCGAGAAAATAATGTACCGATGTTTGATTGGGTATTGTCGCCACAATGATAAACCACCCAAACGATTTGATACTCTGTACAGTGAGACAGCGTTACAAGCGCTGTTTACCAACAGCGTCGGCCAGGGAGCCTCTTTCGACAGCCAGGAACGCCACGAGAGACTCGTCACCGGTCCACCGGGACCATTCATTCTGCTCAGTTTTACCAAACTACCGGTTCCCGCGTCCAAACGAAATGAAACTATGTTTCCTCTATCGTTACCCGCCCACATCATAGAACCGCCGCTTTCTTCGCAGGTTAATGCTAAAATCTGAAAAAAATATATATATAAGTATAAACATCTTTTTTAATAATAATTAAAACCAATTAATTAAAATTAAAATGTTTAATTACATTTTATTGATTTAATTTAAAAAAAAAATAATTCTTCGAAGAAAAAAATTTTGCAGCCGCCGCAAATTCATGATCTGTACAATTTAACAAGTAATTGAATCGAAATGTGCTATTATATATATATTTTTTTCATTAAATTAAAAAACCAATGAAAACTTATATGCAAACGAAATGAATCGCTTCGATCACTTATTCAGGGTAATTGTGAAAAATGATTCTTTGTTAAAGGAGCCATTCGTAAATAAATTGGGTATTACTATGCGAGGCATCGCATGGCGCTAAAAAAACTGACCTTTCCCCCCATCGTACAACTTCCTCCAGGTGTGTACATTCCCGTCGATACATTGAGAAGATTCAAAAGCCCTTTAGAATTACCGGTAACGACGAGATTATTGTTTGCCGGTACAAAAGCGCAGCAGAGAACTTCGCATCGCAACCGATTACCGACAACTCTGAGACAAACCGGCGGAGCATCGGATTGAACTTTCCAGAGTCGCAGAGTGGCGTCCAGAGAGGACGATACTACAAGATCGTTCGATACGCTCCAATCTATTGCGGTAACTCCTTTTTTGTGTCCTTCCAGAAGGGCAACGACCGTCGGAGGGTCGCTCGTCGTGTCGCATATAGAAATCATTCCGTCCAGCGAAACGCAACATAATTTCGACTTGTCGTTGTTAGCGAACTTTAGCGCCGATATCGGAGCTCTGTGATGTTCGAAGACGTGATGAACCCCGGCGAATGCGAAACTCTCCGCGGTCGTTCGCGTCGGAAAATTTTCCTGGCGTCCGGCAATTTCCGCTCCGAGTCCGTTAACCGAGACGCGAGATCCGAGACTCGTCTGATCCGCTACACTTCCGTATCGTAGGCGCAGCAATTCTGAACGTAACTTCAAGTAACGCGTACGGATCTCCGTGTTTCGGGATTCTTTCTCACGCAACAGCTGATTGCGACGACGAATGTACAGCATTCCTGAAGCAAAAATACCACAGCTTGCAAGTCGCGTTTTTTTTTTTAATTTCATTTAACAATAAAGAGAATCCAAATGAATGTGAGACTCCATGAGAATATTATTTTTTTTTTTCTATTTAAAACTGCTTATTAATAATGCTAAAATTAATAGTGTGCTATACATTTTTGTGGAAAAAATGTAGTTTTCAATTTATTAAATTAAAATTAAAAATAAAATAATAGTATAATATATTTAATATTAGTTTCTATATTAATAATATTCATTTCTTTAACATTTAACGAATTTCAATTTTTTTATTTTAACGAATGAAAAACTTAATCTTCTATAAAGTGCGAAAAACAAAGTTTGATTCCAAAATAATAAATTCCAAATGATATTATTGATATTCATGAAATTTATTTGTCGAATCGATGTGCCAAATTTTTTTTTTAGAGTGTAGATTAGCGACGCAATGGCAATTTAATAAAATTAATAAAATGAGTATTCGACGCACCTAAAGCCGACTGATTAGCCGCTCTTAGAGTATTGTATTTGGCGTCCAACGCAAATACTTGTTGATGCCACATCGGCACCATTTTTGCAGGAGCCGCACAACTCGTACTCATCGTTGACACTTTTTTGTGAAAATAAGATTTTTCTAACGGATTAAATAAATTTTTCAAGTCGAGCGAATATACGACAATTTTTACATTACAGCCGTAAACGCGTATTCATGACGTTTTGAAGTCTAAAACTGCAAAAGCTTTTTTTTAAAACGTCATTTTGCTGTCAAAACGTCATAATATTTTGTCTCGTCACCTAACCACAAAAGTCAACTGTCAAACACTTTTTTTCCCCTATCCTCCCTTCGTATTTGCAGAACTGTTTGTAATTGATTATACGAATTATCGATTTTTATTTATCACTTTCGACGATGAAACCGATAATATAACAGCGTTATTCGAATGTAACAAAAATATTATGCGATACACGCGCGAAAAAGCGGAGACTCGTCGTAGACTGTGAAATTGACTGCTCAAGCCGTAAACTCGTACCACACGCACGTACTACGCGCCTTCGGCGCTCATGCTTCTGCAGTACTCGTTTCGAGCTCGAGCAGCCAACTTCACGGCTTACACCGAATGCCCACTTTTTGGCAGTTGTATATCACAAAGTACTATTTTTTATCATTCCACAATCTTAAAATCTCATGTATATGATCAATTTCGAAGAACACCGGGAGAAAAGAGTACAAGCGACGGTGAGCAACTAAAGAAAGGTAACGGCAGTCAAAAAAACGTCGTGCGAAATATTCAATGATTTTTTACAAAGCCGAATGTCGTAACTTTTTTCAACTCGTGCGCATTTTATTGAATACATTCCATAAATTTCATCGTAATATTAAATTTGTTGTACATTGTGAGATTTTAGTATAAGGATATTTAGTTCAAGATTTCAGTATTTAGTATATCGAACCAATAAAGTTCGCGTGCATGAATATCGGGTATATCCCATCACGTGTAACAGATATTGTTAACCGATAGCGAGGACAGGGGTGACGGTCATACGAACTGTTTCGTGACTCGAGTTGCAGATTAGTGGGGTCCGATAGTGTAAAAATTATAAGCAAAATGCCACGTGTACCGATTGCAATGCAATGTCATGCGAGGGTCGTGGATGCAATAGATTCGATTTTGCACCTTCGACAAATTTAGAATCTCGATTTGAACCGATTGGATAGAAAGGCCTTTTTCGCTGTCTTCAGGTTCGTTTTGGTGGGCGAAACCTTTTGGTTTCCCTCTGCTTTGACTTCGTCACTCGCGCCTTTAGTCAAATTACGCTTGCGGTTCGGTCGACAGCGATACCAGTAGTACTCGAACGCCAGAGTGAGAATTGCCAGTCCTATACCCGCGAATGTAACTAGGAATATACCACCGATGTTCGCCATACTTATACCGTCGCTGAGTAGTTCCTCTACCTCGCATTCCAACTTCTTTGGATTCTTGTCCCACCATCGATCCTTCAATTTCTCCAATTCGCGTTGATTCGATAATTGTAGAATACTGAAAAAAAATCAAAACGAATACCCACATTTT
This sequence comes from Cryptus armator, assembly GCA_963971235.1. Taxonomy (NCBI): domain Eukaryota; kingdom Metazoa; phylum Arthropoda; class Insecta; order Hymenoptera; family Ichneumonidae; genus Cryptus; species Cryptus armator. Next base: position 7,187,934 of record OZ020235.1, read on the forward strand.
ATTTTTTCGAATACTTTGATTTTTTATTATGTATATATATATATATATATTTTAAAATTATTATTTTAATTTTTTTAATTAAATTTTTTGTTTACTTTGGTGGTTTTTTTTTATTTTTTCTTTTTTAATACTTACGCGTTATTGAGAGGTTCCCGGAGGGGTGAGCCTTGCTGCACCGCAAGGGCGTATGGCTTTCGGGCGAATTCCGAACCGACTTCAATTAGATCGCAGTTCGTCATCGTGAGATATTTTATGTCAGTCGCGTCACCGACTAATGCAAAGTCCACGGTTAGGTTATTCACGCGCCGTATACGATCCAATGCTTCCGAAATGTTATTGGGAAGCTTCGCTTCCCACATGGATTGATAAATCTTTGTAAACTGGTAGCTCGCCGGATATTCCCAAACAGCTAGTTTCGATCTCTCCAGTTCGGTGATTTCGTTGCTCAAGCTAAGATCTCGCCAAATACTAAAAGAACGGTGTAACATTACTTTTCTTCTAGTTTTTCGTTGAATGATCAGTTAATTTTGCCTAATGGTTAAGGTAGTTCTGTCGCTTCATGTTGATTTCGCATAAGTTCGAGAAAAATTGGAGAAAATTGCAAATACTCCTCGACGGTATAAAAATCTGAAAAAATTCATGCATATTAAAGGTACTGAAAAAATTAATTTTGCATAATAATAATATCAAAATGTTATTAACAAATTGATGAAAAAATTAATTGGTCAACAAATTTCCCGGAAAAAGATTTCTTCAGATTTTTCAATTTGCTTTGAATTTTGTGTTTTTTCACACATTTGTTCCACATAAAAAAAAAAAAAAAATTCAAAGCAAATTGAAAAATCTGAAAAAATTTATACGTATTCAGAAAAATGAAGGAATCATTTCCATGAAAAAAAAAAGTTGGGTTTCTGGGAAATTTGTTGACCAATTAACATTTTGGAATTATTATTATGCAAATTTAATCTTTTCAGTGCCTTTAAAATGCATGAATTTTTTCCGATTTTTCGACTATTTCCCGTATGAGGAAATACATATTTACTGAGAGTATCGAATGTTTATGTAAAAAATATATAATGCTAAAATGTTTACCCCCCCCCAATATTCACACAGTCTTATATTATAGTGTTATATACTGACTTGTAAAAACGTTCTTCAATGTCCGCCATCCGTTTGAAGTGTAAATGCGTTTCGGAGTTCATTATAGGCGCATATTGAATCCTGTATTGCTTGCTAAGATCCTCCAGAGATTCAACCATTGTTTCCAAACGCGACACCGTAAGAAAAGCCGACAAGTTGGCGGTGTACGAGGCTATGATAATGAAGCCAAACAGCCACCATGTTGCGGATAACACACGACCCGATAAATTTTTGGGTGCTATACCGCCTCCTTGAGGGGTCAACGAGGTCATGGAAAACCATAGACTTTCGCGGAAAGTAAAATCGCGCTTTTCATCGTCGTCTTTAAACTTCTCAAGATTGTTCCGATAGCTTTGGGGAGACCAACGGTTGAATATGCTTAGAAAAATACTTGTCACGAAATAAGATCCGAGTATACAAAGCCACACTCCGTCGGAGAGAACGGTTAAAAATTTGAAGAGTTTAGTTGCGCGTTTCGGTTTACGCATTAGTATAGAGAAACCGACGAGTTCGTAAAATGGTACGGTAAAGTCAACGGCGCTCTCTCTTTCCGCCATCACGGATACAGCCCCAAGTGCAATGTCTGCTCGTTTTTCGTGTATCTCTCTTATCACTCCATTCCATTTCCCCGTCTCTTCATTCATCATGCCATATTTCCGATCATTCACTTCGCGTATAGAATAAGTGAAATTCAGCATCGTCGCGAGTTTGTCTATCAAATCTATGCAGTAACCCGACCAAACGCCAGTTTCAGCGTCATACATTACGAAGGGCGCTTTTATCACCGTTGTGATCCGGTACCTCATTACCCCCGAATGGGCCTCCACGTCCCTTTTGTTCTTAACCTACGCAACGAAAAGAAAAAAACGAATGTTCACTGATGGTCGCGAATGCCACTTATGGAGGATAAAACGCTATATTCTCCGCCAAAAGTGATATCCAAAGCAATTTTTCAATAGTTCGCCGTGAGATAAAAATCTGAAAAAAATCAACCGTATAGAAGGTGCTGAGAACATCGATTTTGCATAATAATAATGTCAAAATAGTTACTTTCGATACAATTGCGGGAAAAAAGGTCGCTCTCGCGATCTTTCGGATTTTCAGATTTTTATCACATTGGAGAGTATATAAAATTCTCTCTGAATATCATTTTTTGCTGGGAATTTAACGCGATACATCCTTCTCAATGGTTGAAAGATTATCGTACGCCCCCCGCGCCATGGAATTATAACGAAAAAGAATACTTGCCTTGAAGTTTGAATGCAGTCCGCCGCGCCAAATACCGAGATCGTTGGATTTCGTGATATTACCACGAATGATCGTCAACATTTTAGCCGTCATGTCGAATTTAGCGAAATTTCGACCATTTTTTCCTCCCCAAGTGAAACCCGCGAATGTCGGCTGAAACGTCGATTCGGCTGAGGCGTCGACGAGTTCTTTGTAATAATCGAAATGCCTGATCGGCGTATTTTCACCGTCGAAGTCTTCGCAGCTGAGATGCGGCAAGTTGGTGGGCCACTTGCGTTTAAGTATCGATGCTTTCATCGCCATAATACCGAGTCGCGTGAGATCAAAGTAAAAAGCCGATGTTAGCAATGGCTCCATGAGCAATTGGTTGACATCGGGTTTTGCGAGGCGCTGTCGACTGGTTTCGCGTATTACCGGCTTGAGAAAGATAAGGGAGAGTTCTCTGCACTCGCAACTAGGCTCCGGATCATACTGAGATAAAGCGTACCATCCATATTGCGGACCAACGAAATTGAGCGACTGACCCATGTCCAGTACCGTTTTGATGGTCGTGATATTGCCGAGTATGAAATAATTGAGAATGTCCAACCGCCGGAATTGTCCGATCAAGCGACGTACTTCTGCTTCCGTATTCTTCATCGGCATTATGACGAATCTTGTTGTTGCGCTATTAAACAAATTTTCGTATCTGCGATCCATAACAAAGTCCTCGTCGAATATGACACCCGCATTGCTGATGTTCATTTGATGGACGAACTGTTTCACCGCTTCGGATATTAAATCGGCCGGTGGCATAATTTGGACCAAATATTTGTAACGTTCGCTCGGGAGATTGCGCCAATTTTTAATATCGCCCTCCCGACCGTATTGCGCCGAAAGGGTTGGAATCCCGATGGCGGCGGTGAAGGCGCTCACAATTTCGCCCGCGTAACCCGATTTCGTTGTGTCCAACACGAGATCCGGAACGTCCGAGGACTGTTCTTTGATTAGGGTGTCCCATACGTCACACATGTGATCCAAATCGTCCTTCGGATTCTCCCCGTCGACTTTGATCGTTAACACTCTTCCGATTAAATCCGAATTTTTTTTGTAGATATCATCCAATACATTTTTCACGGTCGTCGCCGCAACCAGGTTCGTCCCGTCGTTGATTATCACTGGTTGCAAATTAAAGATTGTTAAAGTAGTTATGTCGCTTCTCGTTTATTTCGCATAAGTTCGAGAAAAATGAGCGAAAATTGCAAATACTTCTCGATGGTATAAAAATCTGAAAAAAATAATGCATATTAAAGGTACTGAAAAGATTAATTTTGCATAATAACATTTTGGAATTATTATTATGTAAAATTAATATTTTTATTACCTTTAATATGCATTAATTTTTTCAGATTTTTCAGAAAAAATGAGCGAAAATTGCAAATACTTCTCGATGGTATAAAAATCTGAAAAAAATAATGCATATTAAAGGTACTGAAAAGATTAATTTTGCATAATAACATTTTTGAATTATTATTATGTAAAATTAATATTTTCAGTACCTTTAATATGCATTAATTTTCATCAGATTTTTATACCATCGAGAAGTATTTGCAATTTCCTCTCTTTTTTCTCGAAATTATCCGAAATGAACGCGAAGCAACATAACTACCTTAACCACCGTAGTTTTATGGTGATTTTCACCATAATTTTCATGTTTACTTTATTTCATAGGGAAAAAAGCTAATGATTAGACGATGAGGACTTTCTTCCGGTTCTTATTATTGATTGGGCAATTTTGAAGGTCTATAGCCAAAACTTTTAACACGATTGACAATTCCAAGTGCATTCGACAAGAGTCAATAGAGGGAACATTTTTAGAGAAAATTTTGTGGAATTCAAGATTAACCCAAAATCAAAGCGCAAAAACTCGTAGCAAATTTCCGAATTACTAAGTCACGAGATGACACGATATAATAATAGAGTATCATTGAAAGTGAGACTTACTTAGATTTACCGGTCTCGTGTTGTCCATCAATGGCGGTTCGTCGTTTTTGGGTGCAGAAGTAGCCGTCGGTTCTTCTGGCGACGATTGCGCTTCAATGTATAATCGTCCATTGATCGCGAGCCAAATTACGCAGAGCGTAACGAATATCATGATCCTCGACATAAGGTAATTAATGCCCGTCATGATGACTCAAGAAAGGTGAGACGAGCTTTGAGTTCTCGTCTCCCCGATCTCGGCTTTGCTCGGCAAATCAACAAAGAATTTTCCACGTTCTTTTCTCTTTGACGAATCAATTGAAATATCGAATTCCCAGAAATGTTAAGTTTTCCAACAAATTATTACTGATTTATTATCCAATTCCTTCTCGAAGAAGATTTATATAACACTTTATGATAAACGTAGACGAGCGATCGTCAGTCGCGATTGTTTAACGCGCCTCGCGGGAATTCATCGTGAAAACTAAGCAATACTTCCGTGAGACTCGAATAAAAAGCCACGTCCTACCCGGAGCTTTACATATACATATCCGACAGCGAAAAACCTCTATAATGAACAAGTTTAGCAAACACGCAGTCCTCCAGCACGCTACTCTTTTGTAAACGCTTTTATAGAACAAATACAGTGTTGGTAATTTAATACAATTTCCGTATTAACTTCTCGAATTCCGATGAGGTCAACAGTAAAACATTCAAAAAATTGAAAATTTCCACATAATACGTTTCTATAATTTTCTTTTACTCGATTTTACTTTTATAATTTATATTATCGTAAATATATAACGCTATTTCTGATGCCTGAGTAAAATTCTTTCAATATCAATATCAATATTCGAGCGTATCGATCATATTTTTTATTCATAGGTACAATTCCCGTAGTTTATCATGCAAAACGCATATTTACAACGACAGTTCGTAAGCTCTGCGCAATTCCTCAATGTCATCCCGCGAAGCTTTGGCTTCCAGCATCGAAAAAATCGTTTGCAGTACTGAAACAATGAATTTCTCGAATGTAATTTGATTGCCAAATGATCGAAACAGAGAAAAAATTTGAATATTGAATTCTCGGGAATTTGCGAAAATGTTCACAATACCGATGTTAAAGATTTGAAAAATATTTGATTCAGCGATTTTACAATTGGGGGTTAAGTTTTGGGGATATATTTCATTTTAACAATTTACCTTTCCGATCATTTGCATCCATGAACATTCTTATTAGTGAAAAACGTTGCACTTTCGCGAGACTCTGTAAAAAACAATACAAGAACGTCGTATCCTCGGGTGTGGAGAAGTGTCTTTCTAGACATCGAAGAATTGTACTCAGCATCTCGCCATCCAACTTATTTCCTATAACTGATTATAAATTTCGTGAAAAAGCCTCGAGATTTGGCGCTCAAATATGATATTGCGTTACCTGTATCGATGTCGTTAGGTGCCAAAGCTTTCAGAAGTATTCCATGAAAAATCAAGTCAGGATCGCTCTTTAACGAGTGCCAAAGTCTAAGAAACTCGTATGGGGATTCTATCTTATCGAATTTTTTATCGCTCAGGAAATGCGTATTCGGATTGTCTTTGCTCTCCTGATCGTTCACGATATCATGCGCTACATTACCGATATTTCCATTATGTCTGGTATTCGATGTAGCATTTGCGACTGATAGTTTTCTTCGCTCGTCTTCGGTCGATTTTGAATTCAACATTTTTTCAGCATTTCTTGACCCTCTTCTCGATGTTTCTTCAACAATTACTGCCGATTTTTTAACGATCTCTTCAACAATTGCTGAGGATTTTTCGCCAATCTCTTCAACAATTGCTGAGGATTTTTCGCCGATTTTCTCAACAATTGCTGATGATTCTTCGCTGATCTCTTCAACAATTGCTGAGGATTTTTCGCCGATCTCTTCAACAAATACTGCCGATTTTTTGACGATCTTTTCGTTATCCCGGAGTTTCGTTTCTTTCGTTTCGAGAAATTTTTCTGCGGGTCCTTCGTACTGTTCATTGAGTATCTCCTCGATAACAACCGACGATTTCTTAGTGGACATTTTTGCATCGGCAAAGATGCTTCGGGATTTCGCAGAGGCGATTGTTTTTTTTGGCGTTTCGGAACAATACGCGTTCCTTATGTGAGGAAAAGGCGATGAATGCTGAGACGAGCCGGGAGCATTGTTGCAGAAACAAACTTGCGGACGATTTATCTTCGAAGTCGATTCAACGGTCATTCGATTGACGGAATCGCGAAAACCGTTAGAAATGGACTTGCGTTGTGACAAATCCGTAGTATGCTGTAGCGTCCTGCTGACGCGACTATTATCTATTGATTTTTCACTGTCGGCCGTCGATTCTTTGGGAGACAAATGCTGTTTGTCTGTTTCTGTTTTTTCCTCTATCTTCATTCTATAATAATGCAATTCATTCGAAAAGTAAGTCGCGTCGTCACCGATCGATGGAGCGCTTGTCGTTCACCTTACCTAATTTTTTTGGAATCGCACGGTTGCCTCAGCTTGTTGAGTGCGGCAATGGCTACTTTGTTTGTTGATTCTAATTTTAGAACTGTTTCGTAATCGGCTAAAGCCTATAATCCGAAAAAAAAAAAAAAAAAAAATCAAAGAAACGCACCTTACGATAATTATTATCTCGTAAATGATCGTTAAAACGGGGAAAAACGTACTTCGGCTATCTTTTCTAAATGCTCGAAGGCAAGTCCTCTGCGAAGAAGGGCTTTGATATTCATGTGATCCATAGAGATTACTATGTTACAATCGTTCACTGCCTCATTATAACGCCGCAGTTTGACGCAAGTGATCGCACGGTTATTATATCCATTCAACGTCGGGTCTATGGAAATACTCGAGTTGTACAATTGTAGCGCTTCTTCGTAATCGCCCGCCTTAAACGCCTCGTTTCCCTTTTCTCTTTCCTGTTCTGCCAAAACGGTCAATTCGGTTCCCGTCAATGTACCTGAAGAAAATGATTTTATTTAAAAGTAAATTAATAACAACATCGTAACTTCTCGCGCAAAGGTATCTGCAACGTTGGAGACTTTAACAGGAGAGTTTAACAGTAAATACTCTTCATACGACAATTGAAATTAATGTAATAAAAACACAGAACTCACGCTTGTTAATCATAACTTCGCTAGAAGCCTTTTTCATTCTTTCCTCCTTATCGCGAATTTTTTTTTGGTTCCTCTTGGCCTCCGCCTGTTTTTTTTCGGTCTGCAGATCAATACGATTTATTTCTGTATCGGCATCGTATTTATCCCATCCGACATAATCGCAGGCGCTGATTCGTTTACGTTCGCGCTGATCGTGCGATGATTGTTGCTTCTTCTAATCAAACGATATTGGAAGAACTAAACTCCATTTTAGGATAAAAAATAAATAATTGAAATGATTAATATTACTTTTGATTCATCAAACTTTATTTGTCTAATGTCGGGCTGCGAATTCGGCTCGTTAATCAGCGTCGCTCGTCCCTCTTGTAAATCTTTTTCGCGCAATTTCATTTCGCTCATCCATTCGTTTATATCATTTTCGAGTTTTTTTCTTCTTTCGGGTGCCAACATTTCTTTAGTCAGCAAAGGTTCTGCAACCCTCAAGACAGCGCTTTGAGGTTTTAAAACACCCAATCGATCCTCGGCGTGTTTTAATAAATCCGGATAAATTCCTTCTTCGCCCGATCTGTCGATTAAACGTAAAAATTGAATTCGTCTAACGTTTAGACAATTTCAGCGGTGTAAAAAAAAAAACAAAAAAAAATGTATGGTTGTTATCGGGACACTCTAAACCGCCTGAATCATCGAGAAAACTGATTTCGAGAAAAATATCTGTATTCGCGTGCGAATTTTGACTTCGTTTTTTCGTCAACAAAACAAACGTCTCCTCCGACATCTAAACCCTAATTTACGAATGACTCTTAAAATTTTGAAAATTATGTAATTTTGAAAGTAAGTAGGGATGGCATACGTATCGACTAAAATCGATTATAAAAAAAATCAATAAACAAAAATCACGAATATATAGTTAATGGGGACAAAATATTTATAAAGAAAATCGTATTTTTTTAAAATACTGTGCCCCAGTGCGGTCGGAAGTCGTTTGCATTTTATTTAACAAATTTTGCTGTTTACTTACCGAAGAATGAGAATTATTCTCTCCAGTTCCTTGACTTGTGTACACTGAGTTACGTATTCGTACGACAAATTCTCGACTGGCATATCGTATCGTTCCAGTAATGATTTTTTCTTCGACGTCTTTGCGATCGTCACAAGATCGATGTCCGCGTTAACCATGTCGATGATTTTTCTCTTTTATTTCGTAAATGAAGTTGGTTTTTTGCGTATTAGGATCGCGTTATTTAGTAGTTAGACGAAAACTTGATTACGCGCGTTACCTTGGTTACCGCTGCTGTAATTTTCGGTGCTGATACGATTGGGAAAGAGACTCGTCGACGGAATCAGAATACTTCGTTAGAAAATTAAGGGCATATGGTACATTCGTCGAGAAAATGCTCCGATTGTAACCAATCGATCAATTCGATCAAAAGTAGATGATTAGGTTTCTTCAATATGCGTTTATCAAGTGACTGCAAAAATCTAATTTGTTTTTGGTCGTCACAACGAGCGTTCCGGAAAAAAATAGGGATCTGTTACCGACTGAGTCTGTACCACATTGCCTTGAGGTAATGTCGATCCCTCGCTTTGCCCGCGTTCAGTCGGTAATCGAAATTGTATTGCGTATACATGGGGTGCGTAAATTTTGGAGAATTTTCTTGATTGCACCGCGCAACAATGGACACTGATGAATCAATTTCGTACTGATGCGCACCCGCGATCGGTAATAAAGTTCTTATGGTAAAAGATCGACCGTAAGCGAGGCAACGACGACTCGGTTTTTGTAGTATCCGCGAGATGACGGCAGTATTATCATTTCTATATAATCGTCATATAAATAATAAAAAAAAACATTTTTAAATAATTAAACGCCATATGAAACATTAATTTATTTCAAGATTCATATACCTCCAGTGTCGTTCAAGTACTATAAAAATTATTTTTTAAAAATGTTAAAAACGGAAACAATATAAACTTTTATCTTCGAGCGAAAAAAAATAATTTGTTTATGGGTTCGCGTAGATGTACATCATTCATGTTTACAACCGTGTAGAGGGTGAAAAAAAGAAAATCTTGCGTAAATAACTCCACTGATATCTGATATTTCTCGCGTACTGCGAAGACACGGTATCACGTGGAGATACGCTATAAGCTATCTGCTCGATGCACGCGACGCCACGAGATATATCTCCCGGTAAAGTCGAACTCGGAGAATCGGGCGCCGCGTGAGAGATAACCGATGTGTGTTATTGTGACAAGGAAAAAAGAGGGATTAGAGAGTAAACAAAAAAAAAAGTGAAAATACATAACCATGCGAGACAAAGAATTAGCTTCTTATTCTCCTTATCGAAATCCAACTGACGAATAAACAATAACTTTGGAACAAAGTAAGTCGATGTACGTTTTTTACGCGATTTGCAATAACATTCATACACGCAATGTACATTTTCATATGTTTTCTATTCGCCAAAAGTTTACATTTTATAAATATAAATGAATATTATTATTTTATATACAAAAAAAAATAACATTTTTTCATTAAATTTAAAAAAAATTATATGTATATTTTTTAAAAATTCATTTAGATTTAAAAAAATCAATAAGAATATTTTGTATTTTTTGTTTTTTTGTATTAAATACAAATGGAAAAATAAAAGTATTTTGTTATTGAAGTACTATTATCGATTAATAGCGGATAATAATGCATTTAATTAAATTAAATGCGCGTATATCTCAATATATTACTAAATACATATTTTAATTTAAAAAAAATATTAACACGTTGACACGGAATATAAAAAAGTTAATTATTTGAGAAAAAAAAGCTTTGCCTCTGAAAAACAACAAAAAAACAGTTGCGAAGTCCCGCGAAGTCTTATCGAAGTGGATTCACTTTTCGCCGCTAATCTACACACCGAGTGAAATAGATACAAAGATTTTTAATATCCGATATATTAAACAATTTATACTACCGATTCGTATTAGAATATTACTATAGGGATAGAATATTTCTATTATCGGACAGTATCCATGGCTTTCATTGCACATTGGTATCGCCAGTAAAGTGAACAATGAGTACCGTCCGTATACCGGAGAGCGTAAACCGCGGGAAGCGCGGTGGAGTCCGTCGGGATGCGGAGGAAGGGATGATTGGGAGCGCAACTCACGCGTGCGAGAGCGGCATCTTACCTGCGTTAACACACCAGTCACCTTGTAGCGTAGCGCGAGCGGTGCCGCTGCAAGTAAAACGTGCGCCGTAGCCGGTAGTGCATATTAGACGGTGAGCCGAGACGAATGCGAGCATTCGCCGGCGAGCGCTCGGCGCGAGTGGTCTTTACGTATACGAGAGCGTTTCGCGTCTTTTGCCCGTTGCACTTGAGCGTCGAATCAACGCAAATTTTTACATCTATACAATAATAAATCTTCATAAAAAAATCTTGAAATCGTAAAAATCGTTTAGCTGTTCCATAATAAATTAAGAAAAATCAATAAAAAAAATTAAAAAAAAAAAATTGCAAAATTATATGTGAGCGATGAAAAAAAATGTTGAACGGCTCCGAAATGAAGGAATAATCGATCCGAGAAGGCGATTCGACGTATTTCATTCAAGAGTTTTCGCCTCGAAGCGTGGAAACGCTATAGAAAGCGAGAGTGAGTGGTGCTGTTACGAATTTAGAAACGTACGTTATACGCGTATCGCTACCGCGAATATGAGAAAATCTTCGAACTCAACGAAATAGATATATATCCTCGTGGCCAGTGAGAATAAACAAAATCCCCACCGAGTTTGATTCACAGTGTTATAAAGCTCCCAACATAAACGAAAGTCCTCCGTGAAGCGATTTGTGCTCCAAAACGCTTCGCATCCTCAACGATCGTCAGTGTTCGAACGAAAAAAAAAAACATATGAAAACAGGATACGCGTAATTGTTTCCAACTTTTTTTTCGGACCGTTCGGTGTCAAGGTAAATATGGTATCTCCGTTAATAATTTTACGATCGACGTCCCGGTTGTCGAGGATTTCGCGTAGTTGGAGTGACAAATTGCGGCAGAACTTTCCTCGAATATCAAATTTATTAAGGCAAATTTTTTTTTTGCTCAAACGAATTTTGAAAATTTCGAAATATCGGGAAAATTTATTGAATTTTGAGGGAAAGATAATAGTACTTTGCGATACTAGTTTTTTCATTATGTCGTTTACTGCACAATTTTTCTCACCAATTTTTGAGATTGCATTTCTTTTTTTTTTTTTCTTTCTCTTATTTCTGTCTTATCATTTCTTCGGTACAATAAAAACTAAAATACCTTTATTTTCCTGTATCTCGTTCCTTCGAAATTCGGATCTTTGTTTCGTATAAATGATAAAAAATGCGAAAATACGATTATTAATTGACGAAAAAATCGTCAAAAAAACTTCTTCCTAATAAAACTTCTTAATAAAATTCATTTTTGACAACGTATTTCTCCGAGATATTCAAACGGATAGTTTATTTGGCTCCAAATTTCGTTGTCCTAAGTATCATTTTTGCTCAGTGTTCTGTTTAACGCAAAAAAAAAGGATTCATCCAAATTCTAAAATAAATTTTAGATTCAGTTATCAATTAACTCGACAACCGATTCCATAGAAGCATTTCAATTCGCAATGGCCAAAAATATTGTTAACGATCCGAATAAAGAGAAGAGAAAAAAGTAATCGAAAGCTATTTATATTATTGACGACCGTGAAAGTGTTGCAAGTTGGTCAATGATTGGGTTATCGTCACTGTATCGTATTCTGTTATAGTATAACTTCGAGAGCTGACCGGAGACCTCTTTCGTATACGACTGGGGTATCCTCGCCGAGTTATGCCGGTGTGACCCGTCTTTTCGTCTTCTTCTTCTCCTCCTTTCTTTCTTTCTTTCTCTCGCCTGCGCCTGTCGTTGGCTTCCTCTCGGTACAAGAGAACGACATCGACGCGTCACTCTGCCTGCGTCTCGGGAGCGTTGTTTTTAGCCTCAGGTTGCTTTCACTCGTACCAGCGGCTTGTTCGTGTGCGCGCACCTCGTCGGTGGCCTTTTTTCTTTTTTTTTTCCGCTATTCATCATATCGGATATGGATATCTGTACGATAACGAGAAATGCTTCATACGGAAAAATACAGACAATAGTAACAAATCGCTTCAATTCACAGAATTAAAAAGGATAAGAGATATTTAAGAGACCAAATCGTAATTTTTACGTGATTGTTAAAAATTTAAGATCAATTAAACAAAAATTAAGATCATCAACTTGCCGTTGTTATAACGCCGAATAAATTTTTTTGTTTATTTTAGAAGCATCGTTTTCGATGAAAAGTGGTTATCGATAAAAAAAGGTTTCCGTCCCGCGACCATATCTTTAATTTATTTTTTTTAAATATCAGTTGACAATAATTTTTGTCAATTTCTCAATATAGTATATACAATTTGGCAAAAAAAAAAAAATTCATTACCGAATATAGTTTCGGAGGAAAAAAAAACAAAATATTTTGTTTTCTTTTCTTATTGTTTCTTCGATTGAAATTCGAAGATCTTTCAAAGTTTCGGATGCAATAAGATAAACGACGACTCGTTAAAACGCGCATATCGCCTACCGGGTCTTTCGCCGAATAAGATTCTTCGGCGATAGCAATTATTTCGTTTGGCATCGTATGACAATGTTTCGTAAGAAGATATACGACGTCGTATCGCACGGATGAAATCATCGTAACATCGACGATCCGTATTATTCGCATGCATAACGTTATCTTCGTACGTACGCTTCTCGAAATTCCCCGGACATCGGTTTACTAGTTGCTAATCGGACAATTATTCTTGGGTGTCGGTAAAAGTCGTTTTTCATAATTGAAAACGGGGAAAGTCTCGATTTGCCCGGAGAGCCCTGAATGAGACTCAAGTGACGAATATCCTAAAAAAAAATAAAAAACGATGAAAATTATTTCGAAAAATGTAAAAACATTGCGGAAAATTCGTTAAAGTTTTGCCACCGCTGCCATAGACTACTGTGTAAAAAAAAAAAAAAAAAAAAACGCAACAGAATTAATGAAAAACATAAAATTTAGAAATTATGGTAATCCTTCGGAAAATTATTATAATTTTTCTTATGTCATATATTATTTAATTAACCATTACATTAAAAAAGCCCTATATACTGATAGTTCAAAGTTGGCGATCAGACGAGGATAATACGAATAAATTTCTAACGAGTCTTTTGCAATATTTTTTGTTTCCAGTCCACCGAGTCGTCAATTGCTTCGGGTTTGACGTGAATTTCAATTAAGATTTGGCGCCGATAAAAAAAAAATCGTCCAGTCAGCATTTGGTGGTTCCGTGAGTATCGGAAAGCGCCATTGAGCGGACATTCGAACCCGTGATGTCGAGACACCGACGTCGGAATCAACAGCCTCGTGTGCGGCACGAGGAGGTCCTCGGTACTCAGAGAAAGTGAAGCGGCTCGCGTCGACTGCAGCCAAAGAGCCGCGGATAGCAGCTCCACGGTTCGCATGTAGTAGCATCGAAGACTCGTGTATACCGTCATACATACGGAGGGACTACGTACGTCCATCGATACCGTAACCGCTAACACTACGACCGCCCGCTTGTCTATCGAGTCCAACGCAGTGGCGCCTCGTTCTCGAGATTCTTTGACAACGTGACTGACGGACATCAACCGATCATTACGAAATTTCCAGTGTCTCTCCGAACACCGGAAAGAAACTCTTTTTACCGATCTCTGGAGCGGCAAAAGACTTTTTTTATGTAAAAAAAAAAAATCAAATTTTAATTGATCAAAAAAAGTCTGGAAATCTGCAAAGTTTTCCGTCGGTTGTTGGAGGACGCAAATCCAAACTTATATGGGACACTTCGTGACGGTGCAGCTGACACCGCGACGATCCGCGACAAGTTATTCGTGACGTTTTCACTCTTGCGAAGCACATCTGCTTCGCTGAGCCTCGGGATGAACAGCGATCGCATTTAGAATTGTCTCTTCAAGATTCGCGGGGAAGAAAACCCTAAGGATCCGTAGTTCTCTGTTGGTTCACCGCGCAAGTAACCGCAAAAGTCATTGCGCCTCTTGTTTCTCTCGTTGCTAGTCGTAGACGCGGCTCACGGAGATTCCACCTTCATTAAGAGATACGCGAGTCAGGAACGCAGCCGTCGAGGCGAACCGCTCGGAGAAATAAACGGAGCTGAGGAAGAAAACGAGAAAGCGGATGGGAACGGATAAGAAAAGACCAACAGCGGTCCTGACACTACCGTCACAATGATTCGTTTGACGACGAAGCCAGTAGGAGGATCGAGGAAGTTGTAATTTAGCTCTGTACTGATCCCTCTCTCCCCCTTCCCCTTCCTTTCTGTCGGAATCACCGACATACATCCTCGACGCGGATGTCTCCGTCGTCGACGTGACGAAATCAACGACTACCACCACCACGACGAGCGTCGAGCAGCGCGCGCATCGGAAATAATTACAAAGCGGCGTTTTGCACTCGTGACTTCATTGCCGGCACAGGGAGGCATAAGCGCACACATGCGTGCAGGATGGACACCCAGGTGTAGCGGATATCAGCACCGGCAATACCATCGAGCAAAGCAGTGCGTGCGACGACGTCGTACGGTAAACCTCGCGCTTTCGATTCGCCGTCATCTCTTGCGATATCGCACGGCTTACCTACTTCTTATCAGCAGTAGCGTACTGTTTTATTCCAACAACAGAACGAAATCGTTGTGTTTTTCTTTTTTTTTTTCGATTTCACCAAGAATTCGATCGGTCGCGACAACAAAAGTGGGTCAGTGAATTTCATTTCTGAGGAATATTTCACCTTTTCACGCGGATTAGTGCACCAGACGAGGAATTTTCGTCGACAAGTTGTTAAGAATTTGTTTTTTTGTGGTATTATAATGTGCAGTGATACTATCAACACTTAACGATAAGAGGAGAAATAATCATCGTCTTGTTTTTGGATGATGACAAACGTCAACAGGATCAGGGTGGTCGTCCTCGGCGGCCCCAGAGTCGGCAAGTCTGGTAAGTCTTTTTTTTTTTTTGTTTCTTACAGCGAAAGCTTTGGTTGCGTGGAAAAAAAATAGAAGCGATTTCAATGACGACGCGTTTAGAATATTGAAAAATATTGAGAAATCAGATTTGGAGAAAATGTCGAAATTTCTGCGTTACTGATACGTGAAAATCTGCATATCTCGGGAATTCTTTGAGCGATAAAGCTAAAATTTACAGTACCTGAAGAGGTATCAGTTTTTTATTGTTTCGTCTAATTTTTGGCTAAATCCATGCCATTGTTTATTTTTCACGCGATTTTGATGAAAATGTCGGTGATAATCGGCATGAAAATAAACCATTGGTCACCATTGAGAAATAACGATTGGATTACACGGAGAGAAAGATCTGATAC
This sequence comes from Cryptus armator, assembly GCA_963971235.1. Lineage (NCBI taxonomy): Eukaryota > Metazoa > Arthropoda > Insecta > Hymenoptera > Ichneumonidae > Cryptus > Cryptus armator. The sequence goes on from OZ020235.1 coordinate 7,203,845, forward strand.
AATTTACCATAAATCTGGTAAAAAATATCGGAAATTTCTAATAGTGCGGATTCAATGATGCCACCTATGACGAAAATTACGAGAATTATGCGAATTTCTGCCATAGTAAATGGTAAAAATTCCCATAAATGTGGTAAAAATTCTGGTAATATCGGGCATTTTTGTGATAGGTGGCGCCACCGTCGAATTTTACCGGGCGACAAAGTAATTTCTAGTAGATTCTTCTCTCCGTGGATGTGTAATTGTAAATTGGCACACCATTCGAACAACTATTGGTTAATTTTGCATAATAATAATTCCAAAATGTTATCAACAAATTATCGAAAAAATTAATTGGTCAACAAATTTCCCGAGAACCTAAATTTTTTTTTTTATGAAAATGATTCGTTCATTTTTCTGAATACGTATAATTTTTTTCAGATTTTTTAATTTACTTTGAATTTTGTGTGTTTTTCACACATTTTTTTCCATATAAAAATTAAAAAAAAGATAATTTGACAGAGTCGAGACAGCAACCGATGAAAAGAATGACCATAAAATGGATTAAATTATTCTCACAGGATTTCACGAGACTTCGGTGTAAAAACTTGTTGCTTCTCTTATCGTTCTTTCACCTTTAATTCCGACTTGTTTTCGCTGAATTCTTTTATCTAAAAATATCTCGCGAGCGCGTTACGAACGTAACGTGCGCCTCATTCTTTCGCAAGAAGCGCGGGATGAAAGAAACAAAGATATAAAGCAAATGGAAGATGTTGCGTTTCTTGTAAATCCGCGTTGCCGGTAGCGTACGCGCGTATGTGTGTACCATACGTAATTCATTCTCACGAGGCTTGCCTTTAACGCTTCTATAAATCAATATCACAAGGGATATACGGAGAGGTGTGCGCTGCCGCCAGTGTACATAAGTCCAGCGGAGGGCGAGCGCGAAGAATCCGTAAAAGTCGTTCGCCATCGTTTGCTCTCACATCTTTACCCCGTGTGTCCCCTCGTATCCTTTCCATAATAAGGACCTTCGTGGGATACGTTATCCGATATCGGATGCCGGCCGCGTCGAAGTCGAAGAACCTTCGAGTCCTCGGCAAGACGTGGGTTTAGCAAAATTCTCCATTGCTTCTGCCTGTACTCGGTCTCTTGTTGCCGCGGCACTCGGTGCAACAGGTACCCCAGATACTTCTGCTACTGTCCCTTGTGTCCGCAAATGAACGAGCGAGAGGCGAAGTAGATGTCGACATCCGATACCCGATGTTCGTTACTCCTCATACGTTCGTTTCACCTTCCGCGTGTCCCTCGTACCTTCCGTCCGCGCTGCGCTGCACATTTCGACTGAGTGCCTCTTTCGATTTTCGTTACCCCTGAACGTGTGAGATACTTCCGTATGCGCCAAGTTAGAATATTCATTCCGCCCATATTTTCTCACGTGTATCGAACCCAATTTCGAAAAAAAAAAAAAAAAAAAAATCGGTCGGGAAAAATTGGTCTCTCGTACACTCGTCGAGAGAGACCGATTTTTCCAGCACGTGTATCGAACCCGAACTTCTGCTGTTTTACTCGCACTAGTGCGGAAAAGTACACTTTTAAAAATCGTGCCCTTGAAAATACTTAAATATATGTAATTCGCATTAAAATTTTATTGAAAAGGGTGATTCTTCTTAGTGTCGAATAACCAATTGTGGAGACTACGAAAAAACCGTTACTATGAACTGTCCGTATCGGCGGATACTGGCGTTACGCAAGCGCCCTTTCTAAATGCCTTAATTAGTCGAAAAACCGATCGGATAGAACGAAAGCGGCGACGAGCGCGAGGCGCGCGTGTACCGTTTTCTCCAGGTTGATTAACCCCGACGAACCGGCGGTTCTCGCGCGCGAGCGCAATGCCCCCCTCCGCTGGCTCTCCTCCGCCAGTCATGCTAATCGTCCTTTTCCTCTCCTGTCTCACTGTTTTCTGTCGATCGATACACCGGATTAACCGTGTACACGCGGGTACAAGGTACACGAGAAACTCAAGACGGAGGCCAGGGATATTTGTGTAATTACTCGGATGTCATGACGTCTTCTTCATGGATCACCGATTTCTTCCTCGGTACCGACGAACGCTAAATTTTCTTTATTTTTCACACAATCATTTTACCGTTCAAAAAATCCCCATGCGAACGTTCGTTCCGTCGCGGGGTGAAACTTTGAACCGAGCGTCGAGTCTATAAATATAAATACATGAATATATAATGCGCCTATCGGGATGAAAGAGCAATGATACATAACGCGACGAGCTATAATTCCCGGGGTGCGCGAGTGCGAATATGCGAGGACGCGATTATCATTCACGGCCATTAATTTGCGTTAAGACCTATTGCGAAGTTCCCCCCCTCCCCCTCTTCTCCCCCCCTCGTCGCATGTGCAATTGCGATCTGCCAAGAAGAAGCGCGAGCTCCACGTGACCGCGCATGGATGCACTCGATCGGATCCTCTCGGACAATAATGTCCCGCCTCGGGGCTTCATAAATTCATTTGGGTCGAATGCAAAGATCACGCTCTCAATGTTCCTCCTCGTTATTGCGACAAACCACAAACTTCTGAGACTAATTTTCGTTACGCATCGTACGATAGACTACTTTTTGTCAATTTGCGAGATTTTTTCGGAAATGAAGTATTTCTTGAAATGGACTTTTGATTAAAAACATGTTACGCATTGTAAAAAGCGCAACGATCACATAGGGCGATATCTTTTAAAAAATTCTCGAAGAGTTTAGCAAATTAGCTTTAGAATTTCAAAATAGGATAAAATTGGACAATCGATAATGTAAAATTGCAAAAAAAAAAAAAAATGGAGATTCAGTGAAAAATGTGAATATTTTTCATTGGGATAAAAATTGATGATAAAAAAACCGTTCGAGTGCGATAAATCGTTGATCGTTAAAAACGCCCCGCTTACGCGGTCCTCGTTTTCTTTACCCGATATTCGTTTTCATTGCGCGCGTCAAGCGATCGTAATAATTCTGGCGGCGAAAGGGATTCCCGGAAATCATTGCAACTCGTCGCCAGAACGACGGCCAATAATACGCGATAGACTTTGACAGTGAAATGTAAATTCACGTTGCAAAAATATTCGCCGGCAACAGACTCGCGGAGGGATCTGCATCGCTAACGATGTTCAAGGCTTTTCTCTGCGTAAGTCAACGTTGTTTTCCCAGTTGCGAAAACATTTTTAAACCAAGCAAGCCGCGGCGTGCACAACGCGTCGTTCCTCAACGTGTTTACGCCTTTTGCACAATTTTCAAATTGCCCGTTTTGCGCCGAAATTTAAATTGCATATCGTACACAATACGCTGAAATGCACAATATGCTGAATTTACAATTATTAAGTAGAAAAATAGGCAATTATTTGAAATTCTCTATTCTATGATTAAAAAATTATTGGCGATTGCATATTTGTCGACTGAATACAAAATGTTTCATACGTAGTGTACGGATCACTATAGTGGTCAACGTCCCCTCTCGCGGTTCTCGAGCAACAGGTATCCGATCCACAAGACAGAGAACATACGGTACAAACCAATGAGGTCTGCGCAAGTCGAGATATATCTTCGCGAAACGACGCTAATGCTATATCGACTAGCCGCAAGCGGAATCCCGTGTTACCGCGGTTCATATTAAAAAAGAAAAGACAAAATCAAACGGATAACGAGAGCCGCAAAGAGAGACGCCGTACTTAATTATTCCGTTAATTGGCGTATCGAGTATTGGCGAAGCGAAGGCTCTACAATAGTGTCGAAGGTACCATTGGTACCATTGGTAACGTAGCTGGAGAACGTTTTGCCGCACGTTCGCGCGTTTTCTAATATGGGGCACTGGGTACGTCGACTAATATCTTCGTTAACAAGATAATAATGTATATGCCGTTTTCCTTTCTTCGTCTTTCTGCCTGAAGCTTGCATTCGGTAGGAATGGACTCGCCTTTTCTTGCGCTAGAAGCAACACTCGGCTTCCTTTACGGCATCCTTCGCCACCGATTCGCCGATTCGTTTTACCTTCGATTTTTGTTTATTTCTGCTTTAGTTTCGTTCTCTCATATGAATATTAATTTCGGGTGAAAATTGTATTAATTCATCAACGAAACGCATCGAAATTTGTCACAGATTTTCTTCAGGTTGCGAATGGGCGTTTTATACATTATTTTTTTATTTTCCGCATTCATTTTTTTCATATTTACTTCCGGCATTCAATTCGAAGCACGAAACGCCTTTTTCCGGTTAGATAACTCCGACGATAAAGTTAAAAATAGAATATTTTTATAATAATAACAAAATTTTATATCTAATAACCATATTATAAAACGCTTATTCAATAACATCTTGTTGCTCTATATAACAAAAATAAAATTATTTCTTCTTTAGTTTTTTCTCGAAATCTGACTTACATTATGAATTTTCTTTTCGTAATAACTATAGCCGATAATGAAATCATAGATGTTTTTTTTCGCTGATACATGTTCACCGATACATGTGGTCAAAGTACTCACAAAAAAAAAAAAGAATTCCAGCATTAAAAAAAAGAGAGAGATATTCGCCGGAAGAGTGATTCGCTTTTTTCAAGACGTTTGCCGGGGATGGGCGGTTAATAACAATGATGGCGAGTCGTTGACAATTTTTTTTTTTTAATTTCATTTACAAAGAAATTTGAGTTCCGAGTCCTGTTCCTTGAAGAATAAAATTGTTTCGAAATTTTTTAAACGAATTTCGGCAATTTTGCGTCTCGATTTTTTTACGCCAAAGCTTTTTAAAAATGCTAAAAATTGCTGAAAATCGATGAATTCAGGAAAAGCCGCTTCAGTAGCCGAACAGTTACTCCGTACATACTAAACGTTATAATATGCCAGATATGAATTTCACTTCGGCAAGATTCTAAACTCGGTTTCTCTGGCAATACTTTTAATGTCGAGTAGCGGCAGTTCGTTCAGTCATACGGATAGATACGGGGCCACAGCCAGCATACTCCGCAAAGTCTCGAACGAAGTTAGGTCGCATACGTGCGGTATCGTGTCGCATTCACTCCCTCCCTGTTCCTCCTTCGGATCACCGAGCAAGTATCGAGCGCGTGCCAGTTCATAAATTTCTCGCCTCGTGCACTTGGTAAGTCTCTCTTTGCCTGTTCAAGAGAAGCTTGAACCCCCGCCGCCGCAACGAGTTTCCCCGCTTTCCGTTGCGCTGGTATTCGTACACATGTACGAACTTTCGGATCGTCGATTCGTCACGCTACACGGCCATCGTTGACGTTTCTATATTGTTCGAAGCATGACTCTCGAACTTTGGAATAAAGCTTCACGTTGCATCGGGTATTTCCTGTGCGCTGCTGCTTATGGGTTACAATACCTGCAGTGCAATACGATGCACTGCATTGCGCCGTCTTGCTCTTCATAGAAACGACAACCAGTGATTGGCATTCGTCCTTTGCGTTTCATAAATTTGTCGCCTTCGCTTAGACTGCTATGACTACAGGGCATCTTGAGATCGGTACGGTTCCCCGGGTTCGCGAACTTCGCGCGCTCGCGTTCCTTTTATCGACATTACAAAAATGCCTCATTTCCGCGGCAACTCGTAGTTATTGGGAACGTCAATAGCCCCGAAATATTGGAGTCGTAATTTTTTTTTTAATTTGTGTTTTTTTTTGTTTTACGGGCGCATACATTGTTTTAAAAACAAAAATATGCGATCGACATGTCGAATTAATAATTAGCTATTTCCGAATGAGGATCAACGACCCTCAACGTTTCGACACGTTTAATTGTATTGGATTTAGAAAAGATTTGTAGGTACAGAATGATTGAAATATATCATTCGACAGAACAGTCGGTGATGCCAGTGGAGTGTCTAATAATATTTTTCTCCATTCTAAATAAGTTATTACTCCATCCTACTCTCGCATTAATTATATAGGTAGGATACATCAACTGAATTTCAAGCCGGGAGTATGTTAGACCGGCTTTCAGGCTGTGAACCTGCGGATATACGTAGAGCGTTCATACTTATATACAGCCACAGCTCTCACGCGACTCTCGTTTAGCTCAGTGATTTGTGATTTAGAGCCCTTCTCACTTCTCGCGTGCGAAAGACTCAAACCGGAATCCACAGGATATCCTGCGTTATAGAAAGACAGAGGAGCTCGACGCTTTTCAGGCCTCTGCGAGAGGCCGAGATTTGCATGGCGAGGCGCTCCGCTCGGGCGATCCGCTTCTCCGCTATATACCTTCTCGGTTACACGTCACGTAGAATCCGAGAGTTTCGAACCGCGAGGGAAAAATATCGTTCATGCCAGGAGCAGCGGAACGATAGTGGCACGAATACGAGCCGGATAATTGAAAGCGCAAAGTTTTGCGTGCCCGGGGGACGTAAAAGTGACGTATAGTTATAATGTAGTATAACTACGGCTATAGGAGCCACGAGAATTCTCGTACAGCGACCCAAGAGTCAATCTACTCGACTTATCCGTCTACCGAGAGATTCTACGAAGCCCAGTGGCTTCTTGAATTTCATTTTCTCGCGACGCGCGATTATGCCCCGCGGGTGAATTCGCTAGGATCGCTTGGAAACGTTCACTCTTCAACGAGCGCAACGCGTTTATAACCTATCGCAATATACATACGTATTATATATACTGTAGTGGGGGAAATGAGCTGCCAACGTGGATAGGCTTCATAGAAAAGCTTGGAGAAGGTGTTGGGAAATGTTGTTCCTCGAGAGCCAAACGATCATTCTATGAAATCGAATTCAACAGTTTGAAAGTGGCAAACGTTCATTTTATTTCTCGACATTTTTTCGTCATTCGTAGAAATTTTATTCTTGTCTTATTCTTGCAGCCCTGTCGGGCGTATTTGCGACCGAGTGCACGTTTTTCGGAGACTTAGCTTACGATAGGAGTCATACTGCGCTTCTTCAGGCATTGATAGCGGTGAAGTTTGAAACATAGCAGCGTTGCAACGATGTTGTGTCGTCGAAAAAAAAAAAAAAAAAAATACCGTGATTTTGTTTTCTGATTCTGCCGTTTCCCGGTGAGTCGTAGCGAACTTCGCAGATTTTGAATTTCTGATTCTCAACTTGCGAATTACTCCAAGTTAACTTCAGCAATCTTTTTGCCCCATCATTCGCGAGGACGTGGCGATTGCAGAACCGCCTGTACGGCTATTTCCGTAGCTCCTTAACGTGCCAATCTCATTCGTATCGTTATTCGTAGGTGTTAGGTTGTTATGGGTATATAATTATGAAAAAACAACGGAGGGACCGGCTAGCTTCGCGTGAGTAAAGTGAGCAGAAAACTCCCTCTTGCTTCATTGGGTAACCTTGGCCCCCAGCGAAACGAGCCAAGCGAGAGTGAGAATCAGTCACGTTGAGTGCGAAATTGCAGGGTCTGTCGTCTCGCGAAGGACCTCGGCTTCGATGATGCTTGGCTAGGCCCCTCCAGAGCATTTCTGCCAATTTTCTTTCCCCTCCCCCCCTTTTTTTTTAATAAAAAACACGACATTCGACTCTACGCATTTCTTCGAATTTTACTGAATAACCAGATTCCTGCAGCGAACTCGAAGGAATCGTGAGTATGCGATGCTTTTTTTTGTCGAACCGCTTCTAAAACTCCGTCGGGGTTCTAAAAGTAGGGGGCCATTCGGCCGTTTTCACCTCTCGTACCCAGTTATGATCTGCGGGCAAACCAACAATTTGACACCCTGCCGACAGGAGGTGCTTCGTCGAAAATTATTTCTTTTTTTTTTCTTCGCCAATTACGGGGCAAAAATGATTTTTTTTTATGATTCGTTAGTAGAACTTTTGAGGCGAAGAATTACCTTTTCGCGATGTGAAAGGAGACACCTGGCTGATTTATCGGCACGAGAATTAACAAGTCCCGAACGTCGTTCGTATGTTCGCTACGAACGCGAGGGGTCAAAATTTATTTAGCCAAATCTGTGCAAAAACAGAGTGTATTATTAAGATTGTGTGATGAATTGACGAATGTCCTTTATTTACATAAAAAAATTGAGTATCAAGACGAATTTTGTACAGTTTTTCAGGACCCTTTTCATGGTAGAAATTCGCATAGTTCTCGTAATTTTCGGCAGGTGGCGTTATTCAATCCGTACTATTAGAAATTTACGATATTTTTTAACATATATATGGTAAATTCTATCAAATCCTTCTCTGCGTGCGGATGCACTCTGATTAGCCGCGGATCGGTAGCTAAATATTGTGTCATTTGCATGAATGTCGGGGTATTCAATTTTATCGTTAGCCTTACAGTGAATGGAGGCTTTTTGATGCAGTGGGCCGAACATAAGCGCTGAACGCGTGGACAGGGCCGATGTAATAAAAAAAATTTTATACGAAATTGGGGTCAACGATTTGTGTAAACCTTCGCTCGGGCCGCTCACTCGTGCGAAACTCTTCATAAATTTTATATTAAATCGCTCGTACGACACAGCTGTGTGTCTCCGTGAAACAGGACGTGGCGAAAGCACCGAAGTCATTAAAATGTAACGCGACGAAAATCAATCGTTCACTCGTCTCACGATAGTTATTTTGCATTTCACCGGAGTACTACATGTCGCGACCAATTAACGTACGAAAGGCATTTAATTTAATTTTTATTTTTATTTTTTATTATTTATGTTGCAGCCGTCGTCGTGCGCTACCTGACAAGGCGATATATTGGCGAATACAGCTCGACAAGCGGTGAGTAAATTGTAACATTTATCACTATTTCAAATATTCATCTGCATCGCGTTTATTTTAGCATATTTCTCGTCTCTGAAAGCCGACACAGGTCTCCATAAAACTTTTTTTTTTTTCATCTGTACAGATAATAAGTATTCACGGAAAATAATTATATAATTATTATTATCTTTTTTTAATATCATTTAAAATTTTTTAAATATTTTTTCTTCCGTTTTCCACGATGGCGCATTCATTTTTTTTTTAATTTAAACGTTTTGGACATTTGTCCCGTCAACTTAAATAATTTGTCAAATATTAATGTTGCTATATATAGTTGTAAAATCCCAATGATTTTGCAGTCATTTTTTCGTCTCTCAAATTGACTCAATTACACGAATGCCAACGGAAAGCATTGACGCGCATTGTCAATGCGCATTGGCAAAAAATGTACAATTTCTTTCTCACCACACAAGTTAATTTTTTTGATGCTTATACTCTTCTGTTTTTTGAATCTTACAATATAAACATTGCTAGAAAATGGTCAGCAAAGTTGTATCCATTTAAATCGAAAAAAATCGCAGCTTTAGCCGAAATGTAACTCAGCTGTGCCGTTCTCGCGGCGCTTAATTTTCAATCGTTTCTCTTACAAATCAACTCGGTTCTGATTATCGCAATCATACGTTTTAAATTCTGAGGACTATTTTACGAGTGGTACGTCGTAAAATAGAAAATAGCAGAAAGGCAAAAGGCAAGCGGAAGAATTGCGGCCACACGATGAGATGATGCAAAAATAGCAGCAATGCACAGCCAGCAATAAAGCAATCAGCCAATCTGGTCCTCCCCTCGCAATATGCCTGTATGCCTGTGTAGCACTACTAGGTACACTACAGCGCGCACTGCTGCACTGCCTGCTATATAAATATGCTGAGTTTGCTGGTTGGCTGCTTGTCTCTCGGTGAGCAAAAAACTAGACCGACGAGTTGGTCGTGTGCAGCGGCAAGTTGTATTTTACCTGTTACCCTCGTGCCTCCGATGCACCACGACGAGACCGGAGCAAGAGGATAGCAGTCCGACTCCCTTGTTGTTCGTTCGACTTACGACTCGCGGGTCAGCGCGAGACATGGACTGCCTTCAAGAATTAACTTACGCCCAATCTACGAGTCTGAAGCGGAGAGTAAAAACGAATTTTTATGATGCAAACCGTTTGGGGATTGCATGTGTAGTTTGGTGCTTCGCGAAAGCCACCTATGAATTTTTCACGTCAAGAAACTCAGCAAGACTCTCCTCCCCCTGCAGAGAACAAGATTGCCGTCGTAAATAATAAATAAAAACGAAATTTACCGAACTCCAAGAGCCATAGTACGCCACCGGGGTTCGTTGTATTGCACTTTATTTAGAAGAAACGCATGCAAGTAGGAAATTTGAAAAAAATAAATAAATCTTTAAATAGGGTGATTCTGGGGGATAGAGCTGAAATTCGCATAAAAAAATATTTTTCTAAATATTTTACATCAATTGTTGTAAAAATTCACGTAAAATATTTATAAATTTTTTTCAATAATTTTCCCGTTTTCGCTATGAGTTCATTCCGTACCATTCTCCCCAATCCGTGGGCAACGAAGGTGGAGAGGCTTCGTAACAAATTGTTTCAATAAGCGAACAACCAACTCGTATAATCGTGATAAGTAATTAGAATTGGGTCGCTCGTTAGCTCGGTTTGCCACCGTTTTGTCGAGAGAGTGCGCCGCGCATTGATACGTAGCCAAAGGTATACATAAAAACAAGAAAAATGATTAAACGAGAGCGAAAAAATCAGTGAATGATTCCGCTTGCATGCCGCGCGGAGGGATTCGAATTCTCCGAAGACCGGCGTTTCAAGTTGCCGTATATACATATATATATACATCTATATGTATGTATATAGTATAAATTATCTAGTGAGCTACGGTGTTGTATCCCGTACATGTAGTTCCAGTTTACTTAACCGTCGCCTTGACCGTCGTCGTCGTCGTTTCGCTTAGCTACGTACGCGAACATACGAGAACAGGAAGACCGACCGATATGACAGCGTATACCACAGATTTCAAATGGTTTTTTCGGAAAACAATAAATAAAATAGATTTTGTTGCAATTTCTACCACTGGAATCGAACTCACGTTCTCCTTTTCCATGTGTGGAAACCGGCTAATTGATGACTCGATCAATGGCTGAGAATAGAATCGATTGGGTTTCCTGGAAAGATCGTAGGATAAACTAAACGAGGAATAGATGTGTCTATGCTGGACGTGATTAATTTTCAGAGATTTGTTATTTCTCAATTGACTCCGAGAGGAAGGTAGAGAATACCGGAAGTGGAGAGACGTTTGAACGTTATGATGGGGGGATGAAGTGCGGCCCGGCGAGCGCTTTCTAACGCGAATGCGCGAGCAGACCAGAGGGGTTTCCGCGAGAAGTTGTGTCGAGATATACCAGCGCGGATATATACGTTAGGGCGGAGATTTAAAGACTCGATATGAAATAGAGCCCCAGGAAGAAGAGGAAGAGGAGGCCCGCCAGAATGCAGATCTCTCTCATAACTCATGCGCGGATACAGCGCAACTAATAATTGCTACACGCCCGTGGATATATAGTAAAGTCTCGTCGATATCCTGCGAGTTGCTCGAACTCTTACAGCTCGAGTCTTCCTCTTTAAGGTGGAAACAGGTGTGCATACGCGTATTCGAATATATATTTATTACCGTATCGGTAATACAGTGTCGTTCATAAGTTTACTAAAGCGCAACGACTCTTCTTGGGGTTAAAAAGCCATTCCATGCATCCGCGGATGAACAACGGAGGTTACAACGCGCTGTATAAAAATGGCTGATTCTCGTGATTTTTTTTAGAAGGAGAAAATTCTTCAACATTTTCGAAACATTGGATATTTTTGTATAAAATGTATGATATGCGAAAATGTTTGAAGAATAGTCTTGTCTTTTGAAAAAAAAAAAAAATTGTCAACCGGTTTATTGGGAAAGCAGATTTAGCTATTTTTATTCCGCGCATTGTGAAAACCATCGATAGTAATCGGTGTTTTCCTATCCAACTCTCCACTACTTCCGGCTGTCACACGCCATTGTTCAGATTTCCATGGCGTCGATCGAGGAAAAACGGTCGTTGATTACAAAGTCGAACAAATTGTAATGACGATCCGCGCGCTGATGGATATATCGATGAGTCGTGAAAGAGATCTGCTTGATTGGATCAGGAAAGTTCTTCCCGGCCTCGTGGATCGACGTGAGGTCGGTCGCTAAACTTTTCGAAGGAGAAAATAGACGAGACGAATTTACGGATATATGTATGTACGATACGTTTTACGAACATACGATAGGGAGAGTGATTACCGCGGGAGAAGCATCACGAGCGTGATCCGCGATGGAACATTGTGAAGCGAGTAATGGGGTCTCTTCCAGCATATTCTACGACTTTTGCTTATACTATGTTACTACCGGCGCAGAGAGCAGTCTGAACGATGAGAGAACTCAATGGAATCAGCACTTTTCATCTAAGCCACGGAAAACGAGAATATAATACACTGGCAAGCGACGCACACCGTTAAATCGAGTCGCACAGTCAATTCGAATAGAACGAACGGACGCGGGTCTCGCGTTATTTCGATCACGATTAACAATGCAAATTTCTCGTCCATAGCCCACCCGCAGCTGATTGTGTAGAATAATTCCCGGGCAATGATTTAGAAAGCTAACTTTGCTTGAGAGGTCTCGAGAACTTGCCGTATTGTCGATATTTCCGGCTATTATAGCAATACAAGAAGATGAACCGTACTAATCGGACTCAAGATGATCCGTGAAGAGCTCGTCGAGAGAGTTGTTCATCTCATGAACAAATGCAACGCTCCCGCCTCGAAACTCAACTTCTCCATTGATTATATCTGTTCTTTGGGTTAATTTATTTGCTGTAGCGATAAATCGGAATGAAACGAATAAACAGACAAACGGACAAACGGACAAACGGACAAACGGACAAACGGACAAACAGATAAATAGATAAACCGTCAAACGCCTTTTCAAAATATATATATATAAAATAGAGAGAAATACGCTTTCATATAATATTTTAAGAATGTTGGAAAAATGAATGAATTCGAGAAAAGTTTGAATAGTGAGTCGAGTCTCCCGATTCACCTCGGAATTCTCTCGGATATCTCGGTGGTTCATTGCACGACGACGGTGAATGATGCGTCTTGCGTGATTCCCTTTCATTAATTCATGCATTCATGTATATACATATGTATATGTAAAAAGTCAGGTACGCGGTGAGTGCGAAAAGGAAGGAAGCGAAAAAGCCCTCCGGTTATTCCCGAAAAACAAGTTCGCACGGAGAAGACGACAGGATCAACGTGAGTGGAGTGAAAAAGGATACGGGAGACGGGAGATACGACTTATCCACTTAGCGATTCTCGTTATTTTTAGACATCGTTAACGTCATGCGACTACCTATGTTCGTTCATCCTACGCGACGTTCTCTTTCTTATTTGCTTCTCCTCATTCCGCAAATATTCGATATTTGTTTGTAAATTTTGTAGTTAAACGTTATTTTATGAGTTATCGCGCGTATCGATTGTCTAACAAAAGATTTCAAACGTCAATGTGAATTGATAACGCGATCCGAAATATCAACAATCGACGCAACGCTAACGGGACGGATGGTAAAATAGTGAAAAACGAAGGGACGAGATGATGGTTAGGCTATAAAAATTGTAGCTTCGAGTTATTTACGACTGTTCTCTTGTTCTCTTGTAACGGTTGCTGTAGGCAACGATACAAAAATTATTAATGACAGTATACGAGTTATCATACGATAGAAAAGGGACACCACTGAGGCGTTTCAGTGGCCAGTTTTGCTTCCTCGCGGAGGAAGCTTTGTTTTCAAGATTTTTACGTCGGGGTACTTAAAACTGTCTAAATACATTAAGAAAAATAGTTTCAAGATAAATTTCTCATACTTTTAGATTTTTTTGAAGTTTATCTCTGATAATGTGGTAATTTGACTATCTCTCGAGTCTCAAGATACCGAATACAGTTGAGGTTATGTGTTCTACACTCGCGCTACAAGCAAAAGCAAAAATCATAACAGTTTGACATTTTCGTTGTGTATGGAACTCTTCGTAAATTGCACTACGGCAGTAAGTGTGGTTCAAGAATATATTCTTATCTACGCGCAGGTAGCTCTTCAGACACTGTTTATATCTATGCGCAAATTAGCCGCAGCCTCATCGCCTCGGGAAGCAACCCTATCCTTATATAGAATATCCACTCGGTGTACTTGCGCTGTGCTTCGCCAGCGCCATAACCAAGTGAAGGGCACTAACCAATCGGAGTTTGCTGTGGGGCAATAAACTTTACATTAACGGCAACAGCGGCATTGGGAGTTGACGACTCTATGTGAACGCTTCGACAGCAATCTACGCGCCTCAATACTGTTTTTTCTTTCGCGTCAGCAGATGGTTATATAACGCGAATACGTTCATTAAGTAATATAAAATTACATACGCTATGTGCGCGTTCTGTGTGTAACACGAACAAAAAGGAAAATAGCGTACAGTTATATTGTATACATACAGCTTGGAAAAAGCAACCCTGCAGAGGTCAATCTTGTATCGTTCAAAGATCGCCGCAATTTCCACTCTCGTTCTTCCCGCTCCGCAGCCATATCAAGCGCCGCGGTAGCGTCTCGACGCCAAGTAGTTTAAAGAAAAAGGCCTGCGTCCGTCGAACGATACCGACCCATGTCGGGTGAACGGACGAGGCCAATGGTCGGGCGATGGTCGGAGCCGATGGTGCCAACATTGGCATGCAATTTTGGCCCAATCATCGAGCAAACCTTGGATGATAACCACCTGCCAATGTTCGCAATCAATCAATATTTCCGGATTTTTAAATTCCCTTTGAATTTCGTGACTTTCCACATGTTTTTTCCATATAAAAAAAAAATTCAAAGTGAATTTAAAAGTCTGAAAAAATTCATACGTATTCAGAAAAATGAACGAGTCATTTTTATAAAAAAAAAAGTTAGGTTGCCGGATAATTTAATGCTCAATTTTTTATTTCCGTAATTTGTTAATAACATTTCGTAATTATTATTATGCAAAATCAATCTTTTCGGTATCTTCAATATGCCTGATTTTCTAAAGATTTTATACCATTGAGAAGTATTTGAAATTCCCCTCTCATTTCTCTGAAACTTTTGCGAAGTGAAGACTATACGCAACGACTACCTTAAGCGAATACATTTCCTGGCGTTGTATCATTTATTCCATCGTCCTTGGGAACGAGCGTTATATTGCTAATAACATGAAAAAAGGATGTATTCATTTCCGAGGAGAGTACGATAATGGGAAGCAGTAGTTTAATAAGATATCCCGCCGATCATTCGAAGTTCGACACATCCTCACTGTTGACTCACTGTTGAGGTCCACGAGAATTACCGTCGCGATGTTATTCCACTTTCGGAATCACTGCCGTTTTTGTTCGGTAAACCTGTATCATACCGATTTATTCTCACATTTGTAGCGAGTCATATCGATCCCTGATATATCCGTATATCAAGGTATCTTCGAAGGATTTCTATCTCTTGGTTTTCTTCTTTCGCGCTTCGGCATTACGACTTCTGACTTCTTCGTGCGGAACGCAGTAAAGTATAGGAGACACGAGTTATTACGTTAATAAATGTGAAAATAAGATAAGTTTCACGCCGGATCCCTGATTGCTGGATTCTTGGACCTTCGGCAAGGGGACGTAAAATACGTTTAGTTACCCCGCAGATGTGCTCCGAGTCTCGAAAAAGGTACAGAATCTCCTTCGAAGAATTACACAGCAGTTAAGACTTTATGTCGCTTGCGTACACTATGAAAATTAACGCAATCGCGTTGTGGGACCCACATTTATATGGGACTCTTTATCAAATAATTAAATTTCCTAAAAAAACCATACTGTCTAAATAAATATAATTATAATGATGAATAAAATGGAAATATTTTTATTTTCCAAAATTGAAGAATTTAATAATATAATGAAAAAAAAAAAATTATATTGGCCAGCAATTCGATTAGTGCATTCGGCGAATAGCGCGAAATTCATATCGCGTTTCTCACGCGGTCTCACGTAAACGAGCGGTAAATCATGGGGGTGTGTTCTCGTCTGCGACTGCGATGAAATAAACGTCATACGTACATATTCGCGCCTGGTGAGAAAATCCAGAGGCGAAAGTCTCGTTCGTCTCGTCACAGTACTTTGTGCGCGGGCGATGAACACCCGCGCACAATGAGGTCTGTCGGGTACCGAGTAATGACAGAGCGGCGCAGCTGCAAATATGCGACGCCGACTCGCGGAGGCAAAACCGTCACCGTTCGCAACGATAGCGAGTCCGATTGAAATTATTGTTGTCCTCGGCGGTGTACCTGACACTTTTAGTATACTTTCACACTCTCGCATTACCCACGATATACCCCGCATGAAAACGACAGCGAGACGAATTGCAATAAACTATTCATGGTTGTTAATGCATAAGTGGCAGAAACACACACGGTAACATTGATATATACTTTAGTTTCATATATACTTTCACGTTCTATACTCAACTCCACTCTATAGGCGGGTGTATCCCTATTATCGAAGTTTTCTGAACAAATTCTACACCGCCACTTCGAGGAAATATTTCTGGCGCGGAAATTATGAAGCGCCTTTAATCATATTTGTCACACTCGATCTATCGATGATTCGAAAGAATTCACAGAAAGAGTTGGTATAAGAAAAGATTACGAATGTGACTTACGCCCTTCCATGATGTTGGACATTCCGTTTTTTTAGCCTTTCCGTGACTTTAGCTCCTTCGTAACTTCAATCTGTTCGTGATTACGACCCCCGCCATGATTTTTAGTCACATCGTGATTTAAGAGAAGGTGAAATACCGCGGTCGGTAATAAAAACTGTAAACAACTTTTTTCACGCATTTTAGCATTTACAGCTTAAATAAGAGTTTCATCGAATGCGGATATCACGAGAGCATTCGATGACACTCTTCGTTTACTCGTGTGGACTTTGAATTTTCATTATTGAAGCATGCATCGCCCTTAGCGGGATACCGTTTTGTATGAATCATGAGGACACATACGACCGACAGAATGAAATATTAAATTACGGATATGTGTTGTCAATATCGAAAATGTCAATACTCACGTATGATTTATTATTGTTTTTTCAGATTTCCTGTACCGGCACAGTGTCACCATCGATAATGTCACGACAGAGGTCGAGATACTGGACACTTCTAGGTGCGAGGTAAGTTTTTCCTTCTGACCTCTTAGCAGTTTACCCCAATTTAATCATTCGCGGGCAATAAAAACAACAAACACCCCTACAACGAAAAGATTAAGACGATCACATCATGTTCGAGAGGTTGTAAATTTAACAACAGCGAACTGTGATAATCAATCATTCTAAAAATAGTACTTTTCCTACCAATTTAAAATGCGACTAAAATTAATTGCAAAAATCAAGAGAAATAAATAAACCACTATAAGTATTTTCCGCTTCGTCAAAACAAACGACATTTAAAAATATTATTTTTTCGATATAAAATCTCGCAATTCGATATATTTTCGAGATAAAACGTTACGCACAAACTTTTGTAGCGGCGACTTTTTACAAGAACTGTTCACACTATTTAAGCAATATAACCTGAATTAGCCGCGTCCGGCTGATTATGAGGGCCCTATCAGGTTGCCTGATCAGTATTTTATAGGGAAACTGCATTACATACCCTATCAGACCCTAAATAAACTTAGTGCAGTGCCTTAAGGGGCCTGAAGGAAATTTCTACTCGGGTAGTTTATAAATGATAAATGATAAACATTGGCTCCCTCCGGCTTGGTCAGCCAATATCGGATTTTAAAGCTTCTTCTCAGCTTGTACCCTGAGGGTCCCTGAGGGCCCAAGAAGGAAGAAGACTGAGCCGAGATGGGTGAGAGATTCGGCTGACGGGGAGAGCGCCAATCGAGAGACTCGGCTGCTGCAACACCCGCTAAGTATATCTCCTGTACTGATCCACTCAACGGGCCAACCGGGGTGCCCCAAGTCACGCTTGAGCTCCTCTTTGGGTCCCGTGGGTGACGTATATACTTCGACGTATGGCCCGAAGCCACGGGGTCCCGGCGCACGTCCGTCATACGTCGGACCGTAGCAAAATAATGAGCTGACGGACGATGCGTGGCAGCAGCATAGTTGTTGGTCCTTCGTCGTTGCATATTATATACGATTCTCTTGTTATAGCGGTATACAGTAATACTATATATATATAGCATATGATATAGAAGAGTTAGAGATAGTGTAGAACTTCAGGAGGTGTGAAAAAATATCTTCGCTAAATCACCCATCGTACACTTCTACAGTCCTCCGTCTTCCGTCTAACTGGATGCAGAATGATCTAAACTTGACGTTTATGATCAAAGAAGCTTTCAATGGATCAAACAATGTCGATAAAATCAAATTTGTATTATACCACTTAATTATAAAAGTGAGAAGTTTTTCTCTTGGCGAACAATATCAGAATGATTCAGCGTCCAATTTATGGAGATTTTCCCGATAATCAATTATATCTGAAAGAAGTGTTTCCTGAAAGTTGACAACATTGTTTTTTCACCGGCATTGTCTGCCTTGATAGCATTTTTTTAGATGTTTCGTCAGATTTTTTGATTCAGCTGACTCTCTTAAACCAAATGAATACTTCGCAAAATCCATGGCACAAGTTGCAGATGAACATATTGAATGAGTGGAACGAATATTTCGGTATCCGAACTTCTATTCAACGTATATTGACAATTATATCGGCGTAAACTTGACTCAAGTGCGAGTTATTCGCGTCAGTCACAAGTAATCTCGTCCTTTCATTTTCTTGTCTTTGTTTCTTCGTGCCGTTCCGCGGCCAGACTTTACGCCCCGAAGCGCCACGCGAATACACTTCCACCCAGCTATTTCACGCGTCCATGAGTTCACTAGGAGTACCTCCATGAAAGTGAAACCGGTGCGAAGTGAAACAACATTTCTCAGGCGTCTCGTTCTTCATACATTTTAGTAACTCTTTACGCTTCACGAAGATCGAAGAAAATTCAAAATTCCATTGTAGAAACTATCAAAAAAACTATGCAGTGCCTTCGGATAGTCGATATTTTACGAGAAGAGAACAATATCTTTTCTAAAAATACAACTTTAGCCAATTGTAGGTTAAGATGCGGCAAAAATGGGCCGTTTAAGCAATTCGGGGAGTTGCGTCGTTTCCTCTTTTTTAAAATCTACCTGCCAAGTCAGTTCCGTCAGCACTCTTTTACTGGTCCATTCGTTGTCGGCTTACGGTTATAAACGCGACCATTTTTAGCATGCACCTTCGATCGTCTGTCACTCCGTAAATTTCTTCGTTCGTGATGCACGAAGCAGACGAAGGATTTCACTCGTCTCCGTTCTCACGAGCGAGAAGAGACTTGAGACGCGATGACGAACATACTCACCCGAGATTCCTGTAGGTTGGTTCGCCGTTGTCCAGGTGGAGACGTTCGGAAGGTTGGCTCCGTCTACGGGTGCCCCGATCCTCGACACTCTTACTCTTCTTCATCCATGCCTACCTTATTCTTATTCTGGTTTGCCTCATGGCTTCTCGGTTCACCTTCTCGGAAGCTGATACGTGCAGTTTCGAATCTACCTCGTTATCCGCTAACCGCGAATGGCAGGATGATCACGGCTTGTGGCCCTCTTTCTTGGTATAGCGTCAGAAGTCAGAAGAGGTCGGCGGGGGATTCGGATTATTATTTGCTGCACGGAAAAGGTCACATCTACACAGACTACTCCTTATCGTATGCATTATAACATGTGTTTAGGATGTTAATTACTACTAAAACTGCCATTAAATGATGCACGTGTATGCGATAGATGTCAGTATATCTAGAAATGCACGTCGTGTAATGCAGAAGCTAGAAAAACTTTCTCTTCAATGCAATGAATCGCCGTTTAAATGTTTACAACGCTACGCGTACTCGCGGCTGTTGCATTTCGGCTGAATAATCTCCAAACTTTGATTTTCATGAAAAAAAAAAAGAGATACCGTAGATATGTGGTGACGAGTGCATGAATAATGTAGATGACGATGTAAAGCAAATAAAAAAAATAAATTCTTGTATGGTATCTAACAAAAGTGATGGCAGTTGAAGCAATGCCCGCCGCGATCATACCGGTCGCCCACTAAACTCGCTGGTTGTGTCGATCCGGTTCTGTCTGTAATATCATCATGTTCAGCTACCTTTGCTTCTACGCGCTTCTACGCTTCAGTTGACTCCATCCAGCATCGACTGTATTGATTGCCTGATACGAGAATGATGAGGATCTCAGTTTTAGTATCCGTGTACAGCGAAGACGAGTTTACATTGGTCGCATTGCGCGCACGCCGGATTCGCTTATCTCGTTCTCGTTGAATATCCAGGGATGATACGGGGCGGAGTCGGCGTATGTAAATGATGACCGGGAATCAAACTACCGTTTCAACCTGTCAATCACGAGGAGGAGTGCCCAATGAAAATGAGCGAACGTAAGCGAACCCGGTTCGATCTTTTACGTTGTTGCATCTGCTACGCCGCACACGATCAGTATCGAAAATTAGATCGCGACTATACTGATACTGTTGCTTCTAGTCTCCTTTCATTACCCAATGCCGAGCCATAGATGAGGATGAGATTATTGTTAGTTATATAATAATAATAATATTATTGAGTAATCATTTTCTCCTTACTTTCTGAACAAACAGTTATCAAATTTAGGGTTATAAACAAATCTTCAAATTCTGCGAGAGTTTTAATAGAAATCTCTGAAAGTGCGCGCTGTTTCTTCAATCAGGTTACCGGCTTTAATATTGCATTAAGTGTCATTCACGAGATTACTTCTCGACCTTTGTGGTCGGTCGCACTCTCATTTCTTCGAATATTAGATACAAACAGTTTTCTCTCTGTGCTAAATTTTGCCGATTCTCACTGGTAATTATTCTGGTAAGGTATATATATACACGCACACGGGTGTCGGGAGACCGGGTTAGCGCGTTCGCGAATGTTGGCAAAGTGGTTTCATGCTATATGTGAACCACAAATTGGGGGATCATCTTGAAAAAAATCATAAGATGGTGTGTATGGGATGCAAAGAAGATTACGAGGCGGCAGAAGGGTTAGGGGTTATTTAGCGAGAGTGCGTGCGCCAATCGTCTTGGTTACGTGTTGGTCCCGGATACGTGTGAAACATGCCAAGGCGACGAAGGTCGCAATTACCCATTTTACACTCATTCCTTCGATCCCAGTAATCTATAACGGAGTCGCACGCATTTCTCGATGGAGCCATTTGCTCAACTCGCGGAATTACGCATCTACGAAAAAACGGCACTATCAAAGAAGGTCCATGGAAAGAAGGCCTCTTTTTCCTAGTAATTTGAAAAAAGAAAAAAAATGGCGCAGGAAAAAAAGATCGAAGGAAAAAAGGCCTTTTCTTCGGAGCTTTTTTTTTTCCTTCAGCCGAAAAGACGAACAACAGCCCAAGGAGGGCTGTCGTTGCCCTCTCTTCCTTCGCAAATGGTCCGGAGTAAAGAAACGATGAAAAAAACGAAGGGAAAGCAAGAGATCGGGAGGTTCGAGCGGAAAAATAAACGATAATATATCCCGCGAGCGAGCGGACAAACCGGAGCAACCAATCTTTCCGGCTCACGAGGCACAGCCGTACGGATTCGCTGCTGTCGTTGAACAGCAGCAGCGGTATTACACGAGATATGTCGAAGAGGAAGAACAAGAAGACGAAGAAGAGGAAAAGAAAAAGAAGAAATAAAAAATGGAGACTCACCGAGACTCTGCAGTCTGTTGCATATAGACATGAGAATCTTGCATGTACATAATACCTATGGCAAATACGCGGGCACACTCGCTACACGAATTATCGCGCCCGACGAGCCACATAAACGAAATAAGAGCGAGAAGAAGGAAGAAGGCGAAAGATAGAACGGGGGGGAGAGAAAAAGAATCGAGAGGATACTCGGCGCTCTTCGGTGCGCACGCGAGCGTGTATTCGGTAGCCCGCGTGAACCACGAGCGTGATTGGCGGGTTGTTTTTAGCAAACTGGTTTTACTCGCGCCACCGATTACACACCAGAACTTGTGGGTACAGGGAGGCAATAGCAGCCGAGACTCTCGTCAGCTTCCTCGTGTCTTCGTGGCCTTCGGCTCTCTTCTCGACTCTTTCTTCTTCCGCCTCGTGTTACTGAGCTCTTTTTTTTATTAATCGTTTAAGCGCTTTGATTCTTCTACTGGCCCCTCGTAATGACTTCCTCTAATGACAAATGCTGTAGCAATAAAAGATCTTTCGGATGGAGATCATCGCCTTTACTCCATCTCCGGGATTCGATGAACTAACTGACTAACCAATCAGTTTTACACGAATAACTCCATACGGGGTCTATAATATTATTTAAAATAATAATAATATTAATAATTACCTACTATGATTCGTTATCCAACAATTGATATAATATTCAATTTTTTTTTTGCAATTTCGCTTGCGATTTTCTCACGTTTTCTCTTTTACCTCATGCGTTTTCTCTATTGTCGAAAATGTTGAAAAATAAATAGATAATGAATAATCTTCGACGAGGCATTTGATAGACAATGGTCGTTACGCAATTTGTTGCTGACGCTTGCTGCTACCACTACCGTTGTTGTATTTGTGTACGAAACAGCGTTGAGTACGCCGAGACGCGACAAAGGTGCAAGGAAAAAAAATTGCGACACACAGAATATACTAATAGCATGGTATTATATGGCATCATAAAGGTCATCGACGATTTATTGCCAGATGATATTTTCATTTATCCGGGAACGGCCGCGACGATGTTTATAAATTAGATTTTCCCCATTCCAGAGAACGGATGGAGACAAACACATTTCTATCGAAATTTTATTGAATTGTATGAAATTCTATCGGCAATTTCGCTAATCATTCGGAATGTACGGCAGTAGCAGGTGCCCAGTTAACCATTAAAGGAGGATTTACCATCAAATTTATTACAAATAAGATAGATGCACCAGTTGCGGCCATTTTCAGTGCAAATTGGTGTAAAATTGTGGTTCCCCCATATTTTAAGGTTATACTTCGAAAGGGTTCATCGTAAATGTATAAAATGATCAATACGTTGCCAATTTAATTTGTTTTTATTGATATTTATGTACTTTTGATCATAATGGCCGTGTTAATGACGATTGACCCTGAAATGGACGACGTTCGACTGGACCGCGAACTATCGAAGCCGCCAGGCACCAGTAACAAACCCGCGATTTGTTCGATTCGCCTCGTTACGCGTGGTACTTGATGCAAACGGGTGGTACATACCAAGCTGCGCTCAGCTCAACTAAAGGAGAATTCTTAGAGATTTATCCAGCATATAGTACACTACTGTGTAGAATAATAGTGAATGCTGATAGTTCAGTTACCTACCTATCTTATTTGCTGGCGGAGAAGACCTCCGTTGACCAACACTAAGTACCTTGGGCCCTGTCAATTAAAGTGACTGCGCTCACCGCGCCGCAACCCACTCCGTCAAGAACGGAGAGACCCTATTCTAGCGGATGAAAAAAGAGAATACGAAAAAAAAAAGTGAGAGACGGACAGAGGTCGCGGGATAAGTCAACTCGAATCTCAAATGCCTAATACCCGCGTTATTCCATTCCTTCAAGTGGAACTCGGCATTGACGTCCCGATAGTGTGCTATAACTGTGTTCCCGAACTTTTCTACATAGAGTTCACATTTCCAACTGGCGACTGGTAGAATCAAACGATTCAAGTCAAATCAACGAATCTTAGGCTACAACAGCACGATTTTCAATCTTATCAATTACTGTGATGACTCTTCCGGACAAATATCTCCGGAAACCACACAATTTACTGGAAATACATTCCGTGAAAAGACAATTACCCTTAAATAAAACTTTGTTTCTGTTCCGTTCTGTAATGCAAGAAGCTGATAAATAAAGTGTTGCGAAGGTAGATAATAAAAATCGATGGATATACAGAGAGGTTGAATGGAACGCGTCCAATGAACAGCTTGACGGAAATCGCGACCTCAGAAGAGGAACGAGGTGCCGGTCGTGAATGGTCTTCGGCATGTGGACGCGGACGTGCTGGACAGTCCAGTGAGCGAGGGAACGAGTGCAGAGAGTGCACACGCGTGCGGCGCGCCAGACAAACGCGCTGAGGCATCGTGATATCAATCACCAATGAGCTGAAGAGATGGCAACTCTCCGCTACTACTACCACCATTACAAAAACAATTTATACCTACTCGCTACCGTACTGTCACCAGCGAACCACCCCTCTCTCTGCAGTTCCCGTGGCCTGCATTCACAGGCCGTCTCGCTGGGGACACGTGGCACGCGTCCAATTATACACACGTAGGAATTAAACGAACGCAGCCACACTGCACCGAGATCCACCCTCTCTTCGACATACCTTCTGTCAATCAATTAACCGCTACTCGCGCCCATAACGACATAATGAAGTGCTTTACAAATGAATTGCTTCGTGTAGAATTCTCTCATGGAATTCGGAAAAAAAATATAATATAAACGATGCGAAAAACGTCCTCTAGCGTTAGATAAATAAAATACATCGACGTTCCAGAATCGATCTTTTATTTCTTCAAAAATCGATTTTGCAAAAAAAGAAATTTGTTACATTTTTTTGATCGATAAAACAAAAAAATTTCACCGTTTATTTGTAGCCTATTTCGCTGACCGTATTCGTTAATACGTGTTATGTCTTCTTTCGGCTCTTGTGCGAGTCTTACTCGTTTTTTCGTTCATTTGCGACTCTCGTATTCTATACATATATACGTTCGTATTGCTCGTGTAGGAATAAATTGATACTTGCGATGCTCTGCACAAGTGATATTTCACCCACCGGCGGCAATGCGAACATAATACCAGATCGCATGAACGCACATGCGCACACGTAAGAAATTGATTTGATATGGCGCACATACATAGACACATACAGCGAATGAATCTTCGCGACCGACAGAGATAGGGCCGACACCGTAAACTCCAAAGTATTATGAAGAGCATCAGGAACAGCGGGCCTTCTCTTGGCACACTTCCCCAATTCTTGCATTGTTCTCTTCCGCCTCGAGGGACGATTCGATTTATCATCGATGTTGCGAGAAGCACCTGGAGCTCCACGAGGGACAGAGAAATGCAACTCCTTCTCGCATTTATTTTTTCTCCCCTTTTTTTTTCATTTTTTCTTCATTATTATTCAAACATGGAATTAATATTTTCCGTTGAAGATTTATACGCGTATTATTTTAAGCGATTACTTTACGATTTTCTCAATTTCTCTCGTATCTAATTTTCTAAAAAATAAAAAAGTAAAAGAAAAAAAAGAGATAAAAGTTTTTAAAAACATTAATTAAATTTCTAAAAAAAAAATGTTTATATATATATTTTTTAAAATAAATGTTATAATTTATATCGTTTAAAAAAAATAGCGCAGTGTACGGCTGATTAAGTTAAGTCACAGAAAAGTTGAGGCAACTAGTAAAACGGAAGAATTACAACCAGACAAGTTAAAGTCATAAGCTTTTTATGGCCTATCCTACCTGCATGAATTGACAGTAATATTTTATCAGAGTTATTTCTCAAAAGGCCTGAGGAAGGTCGTCCGGGTCGAAGTAAATACAAAAAAAAAATGAAAATGAAAATATTTAACGAGTTTAACGACACTGTCAGACATACGGCAAAAGTCGAGTATCCTTCGTGCGGAGACCGCAACTGCACGCTTACGAATGCCGCGTGCCGTATATTATTGTGCGCGAAAGGCGTCCGTAGGCACGTTTGACGTGAAGCGGCTTCTAATTAGTAATTACGCCTTTATTCTTAAACGTCAGACGGTTTTGTCACGTCCGGAGGCTCTTTCTTTCTGCATAACCGAGGACGACGGAGCACAGAGTTATGAACCGCTCGCGGAATACCTTTGGAGAGCCAAAAATAACCTTCCGTGTCTTTTCATCCGTAAATTATTTCTTATTACTTCATCTTCTGCTCTCTCGGCATACCACTTCGTCGAAGGGTGTTGCGTGTTTGGTTCGCCGCATCGTGACAATACTTTCTTCGCGCCAGAAGTTATTCCGACAAGCATCGTGCGTTGCTTCTCCCAAGAATTTTTCATTCCTCGTTCACTCGACCCTTTATTCAAATTATTTTACACCATTCGGTGTTTACGCCCAAAAAATATATACATATAACTGTTATGTACCTTTTAAGAGGTACTTGAGTGCCCCAAAATTGGAACCCTATATTTCTGTAGTACCTAATTGACTTTTAAGGTACTTATGTCGCTTCGCGTTTATTTGGCATAAGTTCGAGAAAAATTGCAAATACTTCTCGATGGTATAAAAATCTGAAAAAATTCATGCATATTAAAGGTACTGAAAAGATTAATTTTGCATAATAATAATTCCGAAATGTTATTAACAAATTGATGAAAAAAGTAATTGGTCAACAAATTTCCCGGGAACCCAACTTTTTCTTTTAATGAAAATGATTCGTTCATTTTTCTGAATACGTATGAATTTTTTCCGATTTTTCAATTCATTTTGAATTTTTTTTTTTTATATGGAAAAAAATGTGTGAAAAAACGCAAAATTGTTTTTTTTTTTTTTTGAAATTGAAAAAACAAAAATCTGACTACTGGTCTGTTTCGTCCAAAATTGCGTCTTAGGGTCGAAGAGATGAAAATAAACTGTTCCGCGGCAGTTTTTTCACATCGCGCGTAACCGGAAGTTGTAATAGACTACTGTAAAATTTCGTCGAAGTAATTTGCATATATGGACATGCGATTCGTTCGAAAAAAGACTGAAAAGGAAAAAAGATCAGAGTAGAAGGAGAAGAACAGCGAGAAAGGAAACGCAAGACAAACCGCGCACGGGAAGTCAGGCTATTAAAATTTAATAAAGTACCACGACGGACCTCCTGACCTCGTGACCGTCCTGCAATTAAGGTCTTCTCAGCCTCGCCGCTTTCCATCTCTTCGTCGTCGTCGCCGTGTGCTTTTAGTCCCACTCTATGCGCCGTCGCGCTGGACAGAGGACGTGGAGAACTGACACGCATGGAATTGCAATACGCCGGGGAGGGGGAAAAAAATCGTGTAATTTATAATTACAAGAGTCGCGAGACACAACATGTACAGCGCACAACAACACACGCCATGCCCACGCGTTCGTGCGGAGCATATTCTGTCCCGCGCTTCTTGGGTCTGCTGCTGGAGAGCTTTTGTCAGGACCGGATACGGCGAGGTGCTCCACGTTCCCGATCGTCGTTGGTCGCGTCGTGCGGCATAAAATTTAATCTCCAAACGCGGGAGAAATCGTAACGCATTTCACGTCTCGCCTCGCCTCTTTGCCTATACTACGGTGTCCTTATACGCCAATATAGTGCCCCCCGAAGTTTGGTAATTTTTTTTCTCAAAAATAAGATATCGGATCGAAATATCGATGGCACTTTTACGATATAAATCGAATACAAGCTTTAAAATGAATCCAAAATCAACCCGATCACTCCACGCAATAATGAGTTATCGTAATGTCGCCCGATGTTGTTAACGTTTTTTCAAAGGGTTGATTAAAACAATAATGTTTGTAATCCGAAAGATCGATGAATTCTAGTCAATTTTCCAGTCAATTTTGATCGCAGACTCCCAAACCTGCGATCACGCGAGATGTGTCTCTATAATACTTACATAGAGCATTTCCACGGTAGTGTCTCATCGCAGCATGGAAGACCCGCCATGTATCTATGCCCCGTTCATGGGGCCCTATCCCTGGCTATCGGATAAGCGACGAGATTAAACCGAGAGCAGTCCCACGATCGAGTTAACCGGTCGTCGAACGCGACGCCCGCCGATCGTTCGGTCGCATTCACCCCTAGACTCTCCCTACCCCCCTCTCTCTCTCCCTCCCTCTCTCTCTCTCTCTCTCTCTCCTAGACCTGTATACACCATGCATTTATATACTACGCTATATTATATATCGTTGGATCTACAGTGAATGTATAGTAGCGTTCATACCCGCGGAAAACGTTCGTACTCCAGCGAACTCCGTCCGCGATGGTATATAGTTTAATAGGTGTATATATACAGGCATTCTGTTGGAGGGAACCCACGCGAGAGTGTATACTCTGTTCGCATAGCACGAGCAGCAAAGCTTCTATTTATAGGTGAGGTTACGTAGGTAACGCCTCTAAAGCACCGTTCTTGTGCCACGAAACCGTGTGTTTCCTCTTCTACTGCATGTACACACATATACACGTAGAACAGATCGGGGCAAAACGGACCATCCATCCATTTTGGTTTTTCTTTCATTTTCTTGAACTTCAATGCATTAAGAATAATGTGTACCAATTTAATTTTCAAACTCGTAAAATTGAGAGAGTTAAACGACTTTGGAGTAGTCAAGGCGCCGAGTGCGTCCGCTTTTTTCCAAACTTCAAACGTCATCTCGAAACAGCGTTTTCGATATCGGGTGTCAAAATATCTCGGTAAAGGTTCGGCCGATTACCTTCTCATTTCTACACGATATTGTGGGATACTTTGTCTGTTGTAGAATTTGTTTTCCTCGAGTGCTTTTTTTTCAATCAAATCAAATAGGTTAAACATTTACGTAAAAAAGCGAACTGTGATTTTCAGCAGACGCTATTTTGTGAAGAAAAATCATAGATACAATGCGTTCGATGTTATATTTTAAGAATCTCTTTGGTTTTTTTTCATTTCCGATCATCCAGCCATCCAGAATCGCGACAACGGCGACACAATATTTCAAGATAATCATTATTCTCCGGACAGGATAACGACGCTTGCGCTCGAGCGATTTACATAAAAAAAATAATTTACCAAGTTATTTGAATATACTTTCGAATGAAAAAAAAAAACCGGATGCTCCCATATAATTAGTATAAAAAATTAAAAAATCTTTATTTTAACTCACTTGTTTGTCTGTACTTAGTTACGTGGTTTGTTTATTACCAAATAACATTAATTACAAATATATCGCCTTCCGCATCGAAATTACTTTTGACTGCCCTTTTTGCCCCGATCTCCCCTTTATATATGTAAGTATATATATTACCGGTTGTCTCGTACAGATAGCAGAATATACAGTAAAGTATGTGCTCTTCGCTTCGTCCAAACTTTTCTATTCCACTATGAGTCCATGTAAACTTCTAGATATGTACGTATTACATGTACGAGAAGGCCAACTCGGTAGGAAGCGTTTCACTGCAATAACGCAGACTTCCCGCGGTGTCGGACTTCGTGCACGCCCTCGTTACGCCGGAGATAGCGAACGAACGAGCCCTGCTATGTCTCTTGCTACTATTACGAGCTCCTCTGGACTGCACCCCTCAGCGACCTCACCGGCGCACGTGAGCTACGAGCTTATGTTGCATAAGCCGGTGATCATCGCTCTCGTCGCGAGGGAGGGAGTCACGTACGAGGCAATGACCAAAGTCCATCACGGACTTTGGCAACCGTTGCTACAGCAACCGTTGTTATGGAAACAGTTGCTGTGACAACGGTTGTTATGGAAACAGTTGCTGTGACAACCGTTGCTATGAAAACGCGAAGTTAGCTACGGCGTCAAGTTAGCGACAGTCTGAAGTTAGCAACAGTCAGCAACGGTCTAAAGTTAGTAACAGTTAGCAACGGTCTGAAGTTAGTAACAGTTAGCAACGGTCTGAAGTTAGCAACACTCAGCAACAGTCTGAAGTTAGCAACACTCAGCAACAGTCTGAAGTTAGCAACGATCCGACGTTAGCAACGGTACAAAGTTAGCAACGGTTACTTTTTTGTTTGTTTTTTAACAATATAGTCGCTGGATAAAAATATAGTTAAACGTGACATGACATACAACAAAATATTATTTGGATCGTTCCGCATAGTCCATAGAGAAGATCGCATTATAGATAAGCATATTAGTTACCGTGATTACGGATGCCCCTTTATCGGTCCAATTGATATTGATAAATCGAGATGAGATATCTCATAACCTTCATTATATCTCGGAATATTAAGTAAAATGATAGGATCGTTATCTCGTGAAGCTCAAGCGTTACCTTTTCTTCCTTCTTCTCCTTCCTGCCGGTCGGAGAATGCACGCGCGCGAGTGCCGGCAAGAGACATCGTTGACTATCAGCCGAAGAACGAGAGGCCGAGCATCGTGAGTCTGTAGACGCGGGCACGCGCGTGGGTGGCAAAGAGCCTTCGGTGATACCGGTGCTGCTCCGCGCCCACGCGAATCGATTCTCAACCGGACAATATGTTACCGCCACGCTCGATACGACGGGACTATATAGTTATGTTAGCCCGTAAAGAAAACGAGACTAAAGGCCTATCGAGAGTCTCGTCCGATTAACGGTTAGGCGTGTATAAGAACGTCACGTGTCCGGAAAAAAAAAAAAATGTATACATATTGAAAAGAAAGTGGAAACAAGAAAAGAAATAACGTCGTCAGATCATCTTTACGACTCTGCCATCTTGCTCCGTGACGTCATTCGATGACCCTCACCCGTTATACAGATGCAGTCACCCGAAAATAAAATCGCCAGATCTGTGTATTCTTGTCGAATTGAATCGTCGAAAGAATTTATCACCGTCGAGCAAAAAAAAAATTATTAAATTCCCAAAAAAATTGATTATTACGATCGATTAAAAAATGCAAAACTGAATTGCTGGAATTTAGTTAACCACGCGATACAAAACAAATCTCAAAATGACGAAGAATTTATGAGTGAAAAATAATATTCTATAATCGGTAGTCCCGCAATTAAAACGAATTTTGCACCAATTCCATGCCGAGAATATACAGTTATATTTATAGATTTTCATAATTTCGGTTGCGATCGATTATCATTAAACGCGACGCTGTTTCGTTACTTAGTTCGCTCGTGTGTACACGCGTTTGTTTATTACTGACGCCAACGACGACGAGCTCCGCTGTTGTAGCGTATTGCGTAATTGAAAACGCTTAGCTGGAATTGCTAAGGGAAGTTAATTTCGGGGCAAATCTCCGTGGTGTATAATATAATGCGTTCTAAGAAGGCTTTTGCTTTCACAAGCCTGCGGCTGGATCCTTTTTACTCTCGTTAAATCTATCCGTGAGTTCCAATGTCTCTATCTCCGTTTGACTCACTTACGAGTTATATGTCGTATTGGCAAGCGTACGTTTGTCACTGCGCATACATGTGCTCAACACCCGGCTGGAGCTACTAGCGAGATCTTTCCGTTGCACAACTGTATATGGACGCCTCTTGTTGCACCAGCGGAGCGCGTCGTCTCGTCCGCGCGTACAATATCGCAACTATATCTTCTCCACCTCCTCTTCTCGTCGAATGCGCCGCGCGGGTTTGCATGCATCGCTTGGTGTATACACTAGTAGAATACTCGATGCATTTCGAGTCCAATTGTCTCGATACCGATCGATCAATAAATATTTATGAGCAATTATAGCAGAGACCCCGGCGTCAGCGGGAGTGCAACATACCAATGTGTATGGATTCACGTAACGCTGCAGCACTGCATGAAAGCACGTTTGCAGGTACATGTCATATCGCCGTCTTTATTCGCGCATCTCTCTGCGGAGTTAACAACAATCGGCACCACACATCATCGCGCGGATCATTTACATTATGTATATATCGTTACTCGCGCGATAAGCGATCTAACGGAAAAGTTATGAATGAAGATAATTTAAAAAATATATGCAATTGTTCGTACGACTTGCCGTTACTTCAGCACCGCTACGAAGAACGCTTCGAACGCACGT
Organism: Cryptus armator; assembly: GCA_963971235.1. NCBI lineage: Eukaryota > Metazoa > Arthropoda > Insecta > Hymenoptera > Ichneumonidae > Cryptus > Cryptus armator. The sequence continues at coordinate 7,235,476 of OZ020235.1, forward strand.
GAAATTTAATTATTTTCTATGAAATGCTTGTCGATCTGCTTACTTCCGTGAAGTCAATTTCAATTAATTATCATTGTAGGAATAGTGTATTGAGTTATTGCAAAAAATCGGATCATCTGAGTAGTTCGCTTCCGAAGATATGAACTCAAACGTATTTCTCAAGATAATCATAAAAGTTGTACGTTGTAAATTGTATTTCAAAACCATATAAAAAAGTACTTTAGTCTTTCAAAAACATACGAAAAAATATTTTCGTACGTATAATACGTATAAAATAAGTCCCCACGTTCTTTGAGTACTGCGCAGTGGAGCGTATATATCGCATATAGAGATTGGAACGTAACAAGTCAATTCGACGCGTCTTACGTTAAAAAAATTATTTCCTTCGTCGACTGAACAAACACCTGCAACTTGAACGATTTTCCTTGTTTATTCGACTCGAATATCAATGACTTATCTGGATGCAGAATCCAACGACCGCGAATTTCAAAGCGATGAAATAATACTCTCCGTTATTACGGCTTCGGAGCATTCGAAGCCTCAGGGCGTTATTCCGATCTTTCGCAAGTTAGAGAATCCTCATTCCACCTAATGCTCAAAGGGTTTTTTTTTTTCTTGTTGGCTTCATTTATCGCTGTGTTACACGCGATGGTTAATTCGACAGAACTCTACGTGAGTAATGATCGGTCGCAATCGCCCCGACCGGAGATTCAACTTTTCTCTTTGCAGTTTATTTGCAACGTTATGTTCCGAGACACGGGGCCTGCCAAGCGCGGCCCAGCATGGGCTGTTCCACGATGTTTGAATTCGGGACAACCTTAACCTTACGCGTGACGACCTTAATCGACTCGGATGGAGGGCACACGCGACGCTGGACCGCGCGAGGCGTGTACACAGCTCGCAAGATTTTTCGACGCCCACAGTTCACGGGAAACTTCTTCGTATTCCTCTCTCTCGTCTTCCCCGTGTAATTCTATATATCAGAACCCCGAACACAATAATATTCACGGTGTGGAACAAAATGTTCACGCATCAGTAGATTAATCGTAATAAAGATGCGATTGATGCTCTCCCGGCGGTACGCGATTGCATGTATTTCAAACGGGTCAACCGACAAATCGATCAATCGACATATTAATCAACATATTTCGTTTTTTTTTTTTTTTTTTTTTTTTTCAGGAGAACGGTTGTTTATATTCACACATCAGATGGGGGGAGGCTTTCGTGATTGTGTACAGCGTAACGTGTAAACGAAGCTTCCAGGAGGCAAGAGGATTGCTCAAGCAACTTGCCGATCTTCGTTTGCCATCGTACTTCACGGCTCTCTTGCTCGGCAACAAAAGGGATCTCGATCACGCTCGGTGAGTCTACATTTTTCCCCTTTTTTTTTTTATGAAAATGATTCGTTCATTTTTCGGAATACCTATGAATTTTTTCAAATTTTTCAATTTACTTTGAATTTCGTCTTTTTTCACACATTTTTTCCATAAAAAAAAAAAACTCAAAGCAAATGGAAAAATCTGAAAAAAATTGCATGCATTTTACGGAATTGCATTACAGTAGAACCTCGATTTTCCGAACACCCGTTATCCGAACCCTCTATTATCCGAACCGCAGCTTGGTTCGGATGAACGTCCTACTATCCGAACCATGGCGCAAAATTTTGTTGTCCTTACATTGTTGAGCGCTACAAAGTTGCAAACAGCAAGCGGACTCAAGCATGCTCGAGCTCACGTAGTCTCGCACAGCGCTATCCCTGCTTGCACGTCGGTCATTTGCGCAGTATTTATTAGTTCCTCGAGCCGAGCAAACAGAAACACACGTATTAAAAATTTGATTTCGTTAATCTACTAGTCTCGTAGTCGAGTGCGTTATGACTTCGAAGTAAATATATGCACACTCTAATTTTTTTTATATATATCGCGCAAAACCGTTTAACACGACTTCACATTTCTATTATCCGAATTTTCGTTAATCCGAACGAGCTCCGGTCCCAATTGATTCGGATAATCGAGGTTCTACTGTATATTGTTTATTCGTGATACTTGAAACGGGGACATCGGAGGGTCTGGGAGATTTACGTGAAACTGACCGAAGCACCTTAATGAAATTCTAATGATGGTAGAGAATGTCGGAAGCATGTGCCTTCGAGAGGCTATTTCGAATTTTTACAATGGAACGTAAAGTCAGTCTGATATTAATTGTCGTATGCATGGCTTGGACACGTGGGAAATCGACGTGGCCTACCTTTTCCTGCGCTGAGGCTCTCAATTAACTTTCCACCTTTCGCGAAGGCGGTGCAACGCGAAAGAATAAGCGGGTCTGTGTAATAGGATCTTTGGCCGCGACGTTTCCTGTACGATTTCGAAAAGGCGGCGGGTTCTTTCGCGCACGTTCTGTGTCCTCGTCATTGCGTGCACGCATCGTGCATCGTTGATCTCAGATCAGATTCTCGCCGTTTGAGAAAAAAAATCGAAGAGGTGGGGTTGCCGAGAGGCGCCACGACGCTTAACCGCAAAATAACCGACCGGCCTCGCGAGCCGCTTCTCGCGTCAAAGTGACACACCCGGCAGTGGTTTATACTTGTATCGGTAAACAGATATCGGTCTCGTTGCTGCCCACCGCATTCACCTAGAAACCAGGTTCACGCGATCCTCAACAATCCCCCACTCTTTCATTCTTTGATTGTCAATCTGATACAAATATTGGAAAGTTGTTTTGTTTCTTCATTCGTTTGTCCCGATGTACTAAGTCACTAAGTTGTAGAAAAAGGAGGACATCATCGTTGATTACCTTGAGTTTTGCGAACCCAAAAAAAGAAGAACGTCAACCTACTCGCGTAATTCTGAAGTTAACGCGCTTCCGTGTCTTTAACCCTTTGCGTTCTGACTGCGATATTAAGACGGCGGGTTAGTCTCAGTCTTTGAAAAGTACCATTGTGGATTGCATTGTTCGCGATAGAAACTTTGGATAAAAAAAATCATTTGGCTCATTAAAAAAAAAGCGCAGTACATATACAAATTTTTATTTTTTTTAATTTTTTTTATTTTAACTTCAATTTTAATAAAAAAATGTCAACTTTAACTGTCCGAAAAACCCTCTAAAAAAAATGGCAAAAACTTCGTCAATTAGTTTAAAATCGTTTTCCAAATATTTGTCCAAAAAAAAAAATGGTAATCCCACAAAAAAAATGTGTCTTAAAAAGAAATGGTGACTTGAGCAGCTTACATTATTTACACATCTCGCGTCTGGTAGTATACAAACGCCAAAGACTTACGGTCATCGGAACAATTAATCACACAGAGCTCTCCGTCGCGTCTCGAACGTGTCTATCTTTTGCAAGCCATAAAACGGTTTGTCTGCAGTTAATTTCACCGATAAGCCCCTTCAAGATCGCGCGCGTATATCTCCTGAGTCAGCAGAGTGAGAGTAAGAAGAATGAAGAGTGGAAACCCTGAGAGTTTCAGAAGTGCGACACGCGGACACATGAAATGCGGGAAGGCGACGACAGCCCGATATTCAAGACGGCACACGTTCGTGCGTCGCGTTCTATGCGGAGTCTCCTTGCTTATGCGATTTTCGTCGACGCGCTACTGCTTTCTCGACCTCTTTTTATCTTTTTCTTCTTTTTATCTTATTCCGACGATTTGTTAAATACGAGTCGTGGCCCACTGGAGAGTGCGCAAAGTTCTGACAGTTGGACAGACGCGTAACAAGCGCGTGCTTATAATATTATAGCATATATAGTATTACTATCATATGCGGTAGGATTGGTCGTAGTCGGGTTCCTGTCAGATGGCAAGTGGACACCTGCCGCCAATCGTTATCGCGCAAGTTCTCTTGCCGGTTGGACGCTCGGCCCGCGAAACCGCTGCGTTTTCGCGATCTCTAAATTCTCAACAAGTCCTCGTAATATGCGAGAGGCCCACGTATAAAATATTAGAAACATCGTGTTGCTGTACGGTTGGATATAGAAAAAAAATCCCGTGTCATCTTCACGGAGCGTTAACAAATTTCAGAATGGATAGACGCGGGAAAGGACTATTTTCCATTTGTTTAGGCTTTTCAAATTTCTTTACTACAGTTTTCATTACCGACTGAGCGCGGCGCGGATACACGCGAAGTCGTTTCACATTATCTTAAAATTAGAAATAAATGCTGATGCGCCCATTGACGATCTTCGTAGTGTACAAAAAAAAATAGCTGTATGACAGAACGAGTGATTAAACTCTGTTTAGTCTTAATCTCTTTCACGTTTTGTGATTTGCGCTTTATTTATAGAATCACAACCTATCACTTCATGCATACAAATGATTTAGCGAAGTTGCGTACGATAGCTTTGTCGAGGACAGGGACACGGAGCTTCTCTCGGTGATGCGATAGTATTATTTTTATCTGAACGTTTACGGTACCAAAGCTTTGTGAAGACAACGAGTCGGACGGCCGTGGCGGCAGCTTACCAACGTATATCCATAAAGATGTTGCCGTCATCGGAGATGAACATATATAAGTGTAATCGCGTGAACGGTGCGAGAATGCCGCCGATTCGCTTACGAGAGTGATATACATATACGATTTCGTGGCACAACGAAGGACGTAAAATTGAGAATGAAGGAGAAGCCCAATCGAAACACTACTTACAGAGGCTTTCGCGAGCGTTTGAACAGTTTGTGGACAGTACGAGAAAGAAAGATCGAGGTTATGTAAGCGCTCCCTTTCCTTTTCGCGATCGAGAACAAGATTTTAAAGTCGAATCGTTGATGTCGTTCAATCCTCTCGGATTACAATTCGAATTACTCGTTTCTCTTTCCGGGATCCGGCTTGACTTGTCCGATAATACACCGGACAGGATCAGAGTATTTTTATAAACAGGTAAAAAAAACGCCGTTGATCAATTTACACGTGAATTTCTAGAGAGCTATCGAGTTACATCTGCGTAAAGCTCCAATTTACATTTTTACTTTCTCGTAAATGAATCTTTGTTTTTATCAAATATATATGAAGGCGGAACCCTCGATATATATTTCACGATTACGATCGATCGATCTTTATAAGATTTTTTTTTCTACTAAAGTGGAAACGTGTTTAGAATGCACTCCCATCGACTATCGATAAAAAAAGCGTACAAAAAATTCTGAACAATTGGAAACTCACGAAAACTGCTTACCGAACTGCCGGTTAAGAAAGAAAGGAATATAAAAGTCAGGTAAAGAAAATGGGGAATCGAGGCGCGAGAACAAAATGGACACGGTACAAGCTACTCGCCGGATCGTCGTATGCCGCATGGCAACCAGTTTCCGGTCGATAAAACTTCGGTTTCGCGAGATGCCGCGCGGCTCTGTGACTCGTTCTTGTTCATTCGCCAGGGTTGTTGGCGCCCGTCGTTTGACCGCGTTGAAATTTCAAGATCGCCGACCGGCGATAAGTTTATTAATGTGCGATTTACACCGGATATAACGTGTCTTGCATGTGCAACTCGCGAGTGCAATGTGGGTAGAGCGATGTGTTCAGGTATGGAAGGGGAAAAAAGCATTTATAAACGCATACACACCGATTCAATGAAGCTGTGCTTTCGTGTGCGCAAAGTGCGCGTTGCTACGTCGTTGCGTATACGCCGAGATAGAGATGGTAAAGCGAGACAGCCGCGCACACCGCAATATAACATGTTCCAGTAGGGGCGCGCGAGTTGGAGAGTGGTTTCGCCGTGTGGCGAGCTTCTAATCTTTATGAACTCCATTAAGGCGACGAGAGGGACTACCGGTGGCTGGCATGCAGTATCCGCAACCTGGATGAACGATACATATACGACGATTGGAGAAGGGGAGGGGAGAGGGGGGGGGGTTATCCATACTTGGTATATCATATATAGAAGTAGTATAACATACGAGTCGCGTCACCGAGACTAACGCTACTCGTCCTCTCGATCAGACCGAGACCTATAGACGATGGAATGTACGCCGGTACCGCTCTACTAGCGCTCGCGACCTGAAGAGGCTGATTTAGATTATAAAATATACGAGATACACGAAACCGGATGAACGAGTGAGTACACCAGTGAAAGACGAGAGATTCTCGATCGATGAATTCGAAAGACCACATTGGTCCCATAGGATGTCGACATTTTCAAAATTCCCTTTTCCCCCCTCGTAAAAATATACATATTAACATAATATTAACTTCGCGCAAACAACAATTGGGGTGAGAAAGTCACGAATTGCAACACGCTAGTAGCAATCGTCGCGTGCTTAATTTTTTTTATAATGGTTTCTCAAATTTTATCACATTTTTTATGAGATTTTAGGACAAATTCCGAAATTCCGTAAATTTTGGGACAAATTTCGTAAATTTTTTCGTTTTCCCCTCTGTGACCATTTTGCCCCGTTCGATCAAAGCTGATCGGGCATTCGATATGTTTATATTCGTAACGGAAGAATCATCATCGGGATATCGCGACCGTGGGTGTGCGTTCTCGTTTTTTTTTTTTATTCTCGAGAATTCTAACGCGAATGTTCGTAAAGTACATAATCGGGAGTATAAAATAAAGGGGGACTGATTAACCGATGTTGTACATCTCTGGCGACGTTGCGTCGAGTCATTCTTTCCCGCTCTTTCCGGTTGTTTCAACGATACACATGCATAAGAGAGACGAGAGGATATGTTGGACTGTGGGCCTCGAAACATGGTGCGTCGCGTTGCGGTATTCCCTCGGAGATTGTGGGTAAGCAAACGAACGAGTGAGCATAACATTGCTCACAAGCCGAGCCACCAAGACGCTTTACCGACCTCCCACTCGTTTAGGCTCGATCGCCTCGCGAATATCACGTGTTCCGCGAATTTAATTGCGTCCATAAATATCGTAGGGCGGAGGGGTGAAGGGAAACGCAGTGGGTTAGCCGAGGTTGGCTTTTAACCCCTCCGGTGCCTCTTTTCGTCTTACCTAATGCTGCCTTCCACGCGCACCTCGCTTAAACACCCCATAACATCGGCCGCTTGAAATACGAGTTAACTCGGGCAATTCTTAACGCTGCAGCAGCAAACATCAACGGCAATCACCGTATTGGCTCGTAGCTTTGCTACACGCCATTCATGCGTTGTCTCGAATAGTAAAGTGAGCAAAATGTCAACCGGAAGAGGGAAATCGTTAAATTCAACACAATCCTTCGAACGACTTTTCGCGAGTTTGATGTTCGCCTAATAAACAAACGACAGAGATTTATCGTTATTGCCAAATCATTGAAGAGTCGCAAATCGGAGTCGCGGATCTCGCAACATTGATTCTCGTCTCGAACGAACGTGTAGCGCGCGGCAATTCGATAAACCGCACGGCTTTAGTTGCGAAAAACTTTATGCTATACGAATTTGCAAATGTTACGTAAAGGTGCGTTCGCTTTTTGGTTTGGTAAAGAATAACAGGAATAGAGGAAACGGAAGAAACGCAATAATGGAATAGTGTGTGAAACATATAATTGTTCGAAGGGCTGTAAGTCAGTCGTCGAAAAATCAGAGTAATCGGTTTGGCTACACTATTCGTGTAGAAGACTACTTGTTTTTTTTTTTTACTAATTCGCATTATTTCATTTGTAATTGCAGAGAAGTATGCGTGGATGAGGGTCAACAGTTGTCGTTAGCGCACGGATGCCAATTCTACGAGGTAAGCGCAGCGGAGAGTCCTGCGGGAGCGGCCCTCGCATTTCAGGCTCTTCTGCGGGAAGCAAGATCCGTTCAATTATTGCGAGCGCTTCCGATACGGCGGAAACTCGGTGTTCATTCGGTATCGCGAGTACTCGGTACGATATTCGGAAAAAACACAACAAAGGATAGAAAAAAACGACCGTCGTTGAGTATATGACATCTCCTGTGCGCCCTCCTCTTCGGCGGACGTGACGAACCCGGTAGGAGAAAAGACGTCGTCGTACTGAGCAGCACGGTTTATATTAATCGTTGAACCAAGAAAATATTATATATAAAAATCACATAAAAATGATCAACGATCGATTGCCGTTTGTTCTTTCGAACGTCGAGGATCGGGCAGAATAAAAAAATCGAAGACATTTACGTACGTAATCTTTGACTGAATCTCGAAATTTGAAATCGATGTATTATTTTCTTTTTTTTGGGAATAAGAAAAAAATGCCCGCGTTCGAAAGTAATCATTTTTCATAATAGGAAAGAACCAAAATTAAGAACAATATAAATGAGAGGACTCTATGAAATTTTTTTTTTTTTTTTTTAAATGTCTCGATAAATTTTTCCGTCAATTTCCCGGGCCGCAGTGATGCACCGCAAACGGGATTAACCCGATTCCGAAGGAGGCCGGAGGTCGCGCACGGGATATCATAATGGAGGACCCCACCTACGAGCGTCATGAACTATACATTGTATATACGTATTAAAAAAAAACCCTTGCAGTTCTGACGCGTACTCGGGGCAGTCATGTACGAGAGAATCTAAATGGACATGTATAAACCGAGGCGAAAGTGAGACTATATTGCGAGGGCGGGGGCGCGTGTGCGCGTGTATGGAGTAAGAATATGTGTGAAAGCTTCGCTTATAATACTGTGGCGCGGAACTACCGGGACCTGAAAACGAATTTATGAGATACCGCGGCGCTGTTGTACTTCGAGTCCGTTGATTTACCTTGTTCGCTCCCCACGCGTGCTCGCGCACGTGTATTACCACTCGCGATACTCGCGAGGATTTTTTTCCCTTTCCGATAATTAGTTCTAAGATTTGACGATTAAAAAAAATCGTTTTTTTTTTTTCTCGATATCGACACCACAAATTGCTTTGCGATGTATGAATATTTCAAGTCTTTGGACTTCTAGAAAAATAGGAATACTATTTAGAATAAACTAAAAACAGTTCTATTCTGGGAATACTTTTTATAACTTATACTCTTTGGAATCGTCTAAAAACTGTTCCTAGAATAGAATAGTCGTTAGACAATTCCAAAGAGTATTCCGATTTTCAGAAGTCTCAAAGTCTTAAAACCTATTCTACTATTCTAGAATAGAATAGTCTTTAGAGTATTATTAACAAGAATTCCTATTTTCTAGAATTCTCAAATACTATTTCTAGAATAGAAAAATCCTTCGACTATTATTCTAAAGACTATTCCTATTTTCTAGAAGTCTCGAAGACTATTCCTAGAATTGAGCAGTGTTTAGACTATTCTTCTAAAGGCTATTTGCGCTATTCTTCTAAAGACTATTCCTAGCATATAACAGTCTTCAGACTATTCTTCTAAACACTATTCCTAGAATAGAATAGTCTTTAGACTATTATACTAAAGACTATTGAGATTTTCTAAATCTACCAGTCGGCTATTTCCAAATAGTCTAAAGACTATATAGAATAGATTATCTAATAGTCTTTAGACTAGTCTAAATTTTCTAAATAATTCTTTGTTATGTTTAAAAGCCTTGAAAAAAAAAAAAAATTGTCGAATTCAGACTTCGTTAGTGCAAAAGTTCTTTCAAAGAGTATACGAGTATTTAATATGAATCAGACGCGAGTGTATTACTGATCTCCGGGGAAGAACAAAGTTTTTATTTGATTACTCACCACGGAGTAGCAAAATCGTGCCTCCGCGAGATACGCGAGAAGTGAGAGAGTGTGTATGTGTGTGTTCTTCTTATTTTCACGCGGGCCTAGAGTTCCTACTCGGAAAATTATTACGTAATCGTTCTCCGCGTTCGTTGATAGAATACGCGAATGTGCTTTATATATATATGTACATTTTTGTTCTAATAGTGGGTGGGAGTCCAAGCCGCTCGGACTCGGCTAACTATATTTAGTTATTTTCGTGTCTAGCGACGCGAACCCGATTTTCTGCTGTTTTTTCCGCACTAGTGCGGAAAACTGCAATTTCTCGCACTAGTGCGGAAAACTGCAATTTCTCGCACTAGTGCGGAAAACTGCAATTTCTCGCACTAGTGCGGAAAACTGCAATTTCTCGCACGCCGTGCGGAAAAACGGTCAGAAAGTATGTTCCATAACGATTCTGGCGTTATACCGATTCGAATTGTTTTTTCGATTTATCGTGCAATGTTCTGCAATGCAATCAAATTATGCAATGAATCTTTCGTGAAGGGTAGATGCTTCAGGTGTGCTATAAGTCTCCTATTAGCAGATTTTTTCATGCATTTCTATAATTGATTGTGATTTAGTCGATTTTTTTTTTTTTTCATTCACGTATGGTATCGATTTTTATCGATTTTTTTCTTTGTTCATCTGACTATAAGTCTAAATATTTCGCATGTACCACAAAGAATTCTGCATTTAGACGATTTAGTCTAAAGACTATTCTTGAGTAGTCGACTGGTAGACCTTGAAAATAGGAATAATCTTTGGATCACTGTGAGGAATGTTTTCTTTTCTCATTAAATAGCAATAGTCTCTCTATTCTGTCGACTATTCTAGAATAGAATAGTCTTTATTTTTCATATATTACTCTATTCTAGGATAGTATTAGGTACTATTCTATGATAAGATAGTAGTAGTATACTATTCTACAAACCATTTTACAGACTATTCTATTCTCGGAATAGTTTCGAGACAATTCTAAAGAGTATTCCTATTTTCTAAAAGAATTAAAAAAAAATAGTTCAATGGTTTCTCGAAGTGATTGTGATGAATTTTTTCTTCCGAAACGTTTCAGTAGAAGCCGTTGCCATAGATAACCATTTAATCTTTTTTTCATAAAAAGCTGAATAAATTAAATCGGATATTAGTGCCCTTTGCATCTACCCGAAACGTATGAAAGAGTTCCCGAGGGTTTCGTCGAGATCTCAAAAAAAAAAAAAAAAAAAAACGAAAAGAAAGCCACGCGGTGTCGTCGTAAATCCATAATGTTCCTAAAGCCGCGATAGATTAATAGAGTAAAAATGTATCCCTTTAGTTTTACAAGTCGCCGATAATATAAAATTTATGATTGTTATTGTTTCGATTACATGTCGAAATTATTTCTGTCGAAAAAAATAAAAATAAAAACATATCGACCTCAACTCTCCGTGACGATTTTTGAGGTTAAGGCGATCGAACGAAGAAGAGATAATCACGCAAAAGTTATACTATTAACATAATCAGCGCTATATATCACTAGTGTAATAGGATTTTTTAATATTAATTATGCGACGAACGTTGAGACAGCCACCTTTGTATATATTTCTTTTCAATTTCTGTTTTTACGGTACTTTTAAGTGAAGTAATCTTAAGTAGGCGTGTATATATAATGATTGATGTGCTCACGTGATTGCCGCGAGAGGTTAAAAACAAATATGGACGATACTCGCGTCGCGACTGATAATTGACTGCTTAACGTGACGAGAGCGTGAGAAAAAGAAATGAGATTGTAAGCCTCTGCCCTTAATTTAATCGAATACTAATTATACATTCCAAAATGCGTGTGCGAAACAGAGAGTGCGTGTGTGTGTGGAGCTTACGAGATAATAGTTTAATTGCGAATTGATGAAGAAACGTTATCGGCGTTTCGCGATACTTATACGAATTCCGACGACGATGAGACGACGATGGATTGTATTTTTTAAGTGCTAGTCACTTGTTATCCTCAATTGAAGAATAAAATTCTATGTTAAACGTGAACCGAGCAATTCTTATTTTCATACACCGAATAACCCGTATTTGATACCTACGGAATTCTCCGATTGCAAACGATTATTATTATTATTATTATCATTATTAAGGGTCCGAGATGTTTCTCCCTTTAGCAAACATCGTGTGTGTCTTAGCGGCCGAAAAAAAATAAATAAAAAGCCGACATTAATAAAAATAACGAATCGCACGAGTGAACGTTCGATGCCCGAAGCGAGAACTCCGAACGAAAACCCCATACAATTCCTCGCAGACAGGTTCAAGTATCGTATTACCGACCAGCACCTCTCGGGTGTTTCGCAAGCGGCAAACCAGGCGAGTGGCAGCCCTTGCTTACCCGCTATTCACTAGAATTTCGCACCTCGCCCCCTCTAACTCGTTCGAGGGCCGCCAAGTTCTCCGAAGACAAACGGTCCTCGCTTGCCGATAAAACCTCGTTAATGTATGGTCCTGAAAAGTCGCAAAACCGTGACTGCGACCTGTAACAATGTCTTTTTCTGTCACCCCTTCCCTTCTCTCTTCACGAAGAGCGAAAGATCGTTCTTCTTTGCTTTGCCTTATCGAGGTAAGTTTAGAGACCCGTAATGGCGAGTCGTTGACGGCTGCCATTTTTTTTTTTTTTTTCAAATGACGGACAACTTTTTTCAAATCGATATTCATTTTTATTGCAAAATTATTAAAAATATAATTAATTAATCAATTATTGAATATTACTATGATTATTTAAGTTTTTTTTATTTCAAGGCTAGAAAATTATAATTTTTATACAATTATAATAATTCGATACTTTTATAATAATGATGAATATTTAAATCATTTCTTAATAAGATTTAAGACAAATTTGGAAAAAAGAAAAAACGGTTCCATTACAGTGTTACATATTATACACAATGATCCACTGGACTCGAAAACGAATCCGAATTGACCCGAAACAGGAAAGGAATTACACGGGGGCATAGAAGCATTCAAATAAAAATAATAAAATAGTAATAAAAACGATGCTAAACGACTGTGAAATGCGAGACATTTTCAGGTAGAGACGCGTAGTAACACGTTGCTAAAGATGATATAAGATATTGCTGACTATTTTTTAGTACCGTTTAATACCCAATGTCAGAATGGGTGTAAATTAAGTAAATGGCTTCGGAGATTTGTCTACGACAAGCATCAAAAGATATAAGGAAACGAGCCGAAGAGTACAAGCGAAAGCGCGTACTGTGCAGAGGTTATAAAGTTTTTATTCCGTGAATAACCGACCTGGCCTCCGGTGAAACCTTGGCATTACAATTCGATCCGCCAGTTCCTTGTTCTTTATTATTATTCGCCCGTAGTCTGTGCCGACGATGACTAATATGAGGTTTGTTCGTCTGGTTCTACTGGAGGAGAACCCTGAGGGCGCTTTCGTCGATTCTTATAGGCGTCGATAGGTCGAAGTGCAATTATCACGCAACGAGCGTTTGCCCTTGTGAGACGCGAGGAGTAGCCATTGCTGTACGTACATCTTAACCGTTCCGTTCCGTTATCCAATACTAAGACGAATAACTGACTGCACGCTGACTGACCACTGATTGGTGGCCAACGATTGAGTGCTGTCGCTCATCGAGCCGCGTGGATAACGTTTCCCCGGGTTCAGGACATTTGTCTTTCAACCGCGAAGAAATACAGACCGGGCTACGACGAGATAGCGATCGATACATCGAAGTGAATACAAATGTGACGAGACACGGAAGGATAGGTCGCGATAAAAATTACGAAAAAACATACAATGTAAAATAAAAATTTCGCCAAAAACCTAACCTCCATCGAAAACGTAAAAAGTTTTAAATAATTTTTCAAATTACGAAACATCTCCGGTGCAGTCGGAGAAATACGGAAGAATTTTGGTGAAAAGTACTTTGGTGTTAAAATAAGTGTTGTGAGTGCCAAAAAAATACTGAGTTACTTTAAACACCGCGCGGTTCTGATACTTTCGCGATAAAACTGTTGACAAAATGTTCCGGGTATATCTGTGCGCGAGCTGAGTGCGATGCAACGCGGTTGTTTCCATCGTATTGTAACGGATTCCGTAAGATTCGTACTTTTGTAGTGTTGGTGCAGTTTCGTCCTTCCGCGCGGTAAAGAAGTATAATATTGTTCCAAGCAGTAGCGAACTTGCGAAGGTTCAACGTAGTTGCTACGAGTGTGATTTAGTACTACCGACCGAGATCGGGGCGAAGTTTACCTGTGGTTAGTTGGTGCACATCGAAAAATCGTGACTGAGCCAAGGTCGTAGGTCGGCGCGGTGCACCTTGCATTTCTTCACCTTCGCCGGGCAAGCGGGCTTTTGCACTCGCCAGGAACCAAGCGCGTCCGTGGCCTCGCGGCGGAGAGCGGAAATTTTATACATGCGCATAACTCCGCGTGAGAGCTATGCGTAAATGTGAAGAATTTCGTTCACTGACATTTTTACTTTGCCGTTGTTAACTTCGCGTAGAGGACAAGGAAGGTAAGTTGGGGTAAAATGAAACGCCGTAGCAATTTAAGGGGTTTTATCGATATACATAACACTTTTCCACTATTTTTTACCAAAAAAATCGATTTGACAACCCCTAGAAAATTATCACGAAAAAAAAAAAAAAAATGGGACAAAATGAATCGTAATTGAATAGCATTAAAAAAATTACCAATTTTCATTTCAAATTGACTTATTACCCATAAGCGCCCTTACTGTTCTCATCAAAAAATCTGAATTTTACCATTACCGATACACCGACCCTTCATTTCGCATGTGACTCGAATTTCCCCGCGATTTTCCGACGGGTATCCGTACTTTTCTCCGTAGTGTATATCATAGCTATGTATATATATATCTATACACGTACTGGATATATGCGTCCTCACACTCGGCTGGCTGATTCCCCATGAATCCAAGAGGAACACGATAAATCAAGCCGAGTGTGTACGCGAGAGAGAATATCGTAAATGTCCAGCGGGAGCGACGGATGGGCACAGTGTTACGTAGTGTTCAGTCTCGGAGATCCAGGTGTACGATAATCCGACTGAGGTCTTGTGCCATTCGAATTATTTCTCGGAGAGAGTTTGTCCGGCTCGTGAACGTCACGTTACTCGAGCTATTCATTTCTTTTCACTTCTATTTTTCCTTTTTTTTTTCAACCCTTTCCTTCGGCCGATCTCTTCGACTTCATTCATATAAAGAATTTCATCCTACACTTACGAGACGAGGTGATATTCCGCGACGCAGCGTAGATGAAATATGTGTCTCTTCTTCGTTTTACTTCGCCATCTTTGTTTCTCTCTGCCATCTTTGATTCTCTTGCCGCGGCTCTCGTTCTCTCGTTCGTTCACCAGTTGAAACGGCATTGATCAAAGAGTCCGACGGAACGTCGCAAGCTCTCAGCGAAGGATGCAGAACGGACGGAAAGACGGGACCGCCATCACTCCGAGAACTTTTCTGCGTGTCCGCGATATTCACGTGTATCTCCGTGTGACGAGAGGACGACGAGAGACGCGAGAAAGACTAATGTGTCGGCCGGTTGGTAATGCTCGACGGAGAGACAGAAAAACATTATTTGTCGCTCACTCCGAGAGTTTCTCTCGTTGGGAGGATAGAAAAATAAAAAAAGTCAACGATCGGGCGTCGATTTAATTACAGTTTGCTTCATTACCCACCGACAAAAAAATAGTATGGATGGAATTCTCGGCGAGAGTGTCGTTAACAATATTGCCGATAATCTGAAATCATCTTTCTTTTTTTTTATTATATAATTGAAATCAATTAAATGTTTATTAATAAGATTTCGATGAAGTGAAATTTTTTTTTATTAATAAAATAAAAATGATAATAAATTAAATGAAATGAAAATATATATACAGATGATGACGAAGATGAAGTGAAAACGAAATCGAAACTCGAGTCCTCGTTGCATATTTGTTGTCGTTACTTTCCGTACTTCGCACGTGTGCTTCACTAGTTTACTTCTATGCTGTCTCGTCTGGTAGTGAAGGAATGCTATTTACCAGGAATAACGAGTCATTGCATACCTCTGCCTCATGAAAACCCGTCATTAGCGACTATCGCTTTACGCTTCCAAGTATCATTATTGATCGAGAAAAAATTATTTTGATAAACTCGCGACACTCACGAGAGTGTCCCGAGAGAAAATCCACAGCTATTAATGGCGTATCGAAATAGGAAACTTTCGATATTTTTCCGACAATATCTTCGATATTTTTCCGACAATATCTTCGATATTTTTCCGACAATATCTTCGATATTTTTCCGACAATATCTTCGATATTTTTCCGACAATATCTTCGATATTTTTCCGACAATATCTTCGATATTTTTCCGACAATATCTTCGATATTTTTCCGACAATATCTTCGATATTTTTCCGACAATATCTTCGATATTTTTCCGACAATATCTTCGATATTTTTCCGAAAATATCTTTGATATTTTTCCGAAAATATCTTTGATATTTTTCCGAAAATATCTTTGATATTTTTCCGAAAGTATCTTCGATATTTTTCCGAAAGTATCTTCGATATTTTTCCAAAAGTATCTTCGATATTTTTCCAAAAGTATCTTCGATATTTTTCCGAAAGTATCATCGATATTTTTGAACGCTTAATTACTCGTGTACTTAAGTACTCGTTCGATATTATTCGTCAATAATTTATTTAGCTGATTTTCACCACCGAAATTTTCGATATCGATTTGCGACACATAAACCGATTGCGAATATCATAAACGACAGCGGAAATAAAAGACAAGAGAATTTAAAAAAAAATCGCCTAATGTGTTTCGTGCACCTCGTCGAAAAAATATAATTACTGTAGCGCTGTGCGTGTGTAACTCAGAACGCGGCTCGGTTTATAGTAACAGATTCGCGACGAAGCGCATACTGGTAGTGTCGTAGTATGCATCGAAGCTCTCGTTTTGCCGACCGGCGGGTCACTCGTCGCATTAAAATTAGAACGCACACGGCGCCCCGAACCCTTGAGAGATCGCGGATTCACTTACGTTCGCTACTGTATAATGTCTATTGGGTGCGCTAATTCCCTCTGTTTTCCTCTCATTTCTAAAAATCTCGAATTTGCAATATAATTCGATAATCTCGATACATTTCGAATTCACCAACTTTTCATTGGAAAATAATGAATATAGTAATGACAACGTGATAAAAAGTACCATTTTTCGAACGCAATCGGAAAAATCGAAATCGGTCGGCCGATCGAATCGGTCGGTGGGGTCAATTTTTTTTTTAAATTGACCCCATTAAATTTCCTTCGACGGAAAATGAACGCTATTAAGTGGAATTTTCGAAAATGATCGTTAAAGAAAAAATTCGTCAAAAGCTGAGGAGTCTCTCGTCTCGCAAACGCAGTATCAGCGGCAGATAAAAAAAAAATGACACTTACTTTTTTCAGTCGAAAGCGTCTTATAATAATTGCACTTTATTAGACTTCGATATTAGGATTAACAAGAGTTAACGATTTTTTATATTTCCCAGCAGCTTTATTATCTAATCGGCTTAGTCGGTAAAATTCACTATATACGTACCATTTCGCCATAGTGTCGAAGATCCGGTCAGCGTCATCCGGAGCTCTTTACTATCCGGTAATGTAACAATGTTTAGATATCTATTCCGCGGCGTTTGACTTTTTTTTTCATACGCGGTAAGAATGAATTCGAGTGTTTAGTGTATCTATTCGAATACTCACTTAGCTCCTTTTTCAACGGAGATACGTTCGATTCTTTAGTATTATGTTATGTGGATATCGTTGTGAGGTCTTCGAAGACCTCGAAGATAGAATCGAAGGATTGTAGAATGTTATGGAGTCGAGCGAATCTCAGTCGGGTGCTTGCGCCGTATTCCTATCTTAAATATTCATTGTCCCTTTGGTTGTGGTGTATCTACTGGCGTTGCACCTACGGATTATCTCACCTCTCGGGTGAACGGGCAAATTCACAATTTCTCACGTCTCCTCAACCGTTTCCGAGAAGCCGGAAGCAGTAGTATATTAATATTTCGCTTTGGCAAACTGGTTATCCGCTTGCGAGGTGTCGTAACGATGGTAAGCTTGGGATAAGCGTGAATATTGAGTATAATACTGTACGCATATACAGTATGATTCAAATGTAGAATCGAGTCGTTAAATCACGAATAGATCTACAGATATTACGCCTGCGAATAGCAGCTAAATGTATTTAAGAAAGCTAATTCCTCGACTGCATTTTCATATCTAATTAAATCGCTCGAGTATAAATATGAAAAACTATGCAAATATTGCGATGAACGCGTTGCCAAGATTCGATACTCGGAATTATTTCCGAAATAGAATTTTCCGGAATAGACAATTTTCAATGTTATTTGAGTGGAAGATGCTGCGAGATCAGGCGGTTCAATTTTCTATGCATCGATTTTCGGGATTTCGGAATTTTCGGGATTTCTATGCATCGATTTTCGGGATTTTCAGGAATTTTGGCGATTTTTTACATTGGGATAATAATTTTCTGGAGAATTTACCGCAACGATCGATGTGGAATGAAATGTAATTTTGAACGAACGCTTACGTCGTATACTGAAATCGAGAGCAGTTATTCCGCGATTCGTAAGTCTCTCATATATATAAAACAGTTTATAATTCCGCCCGCAGGAAAGATCAAGTCGTTTCATGGCAAGCGGCAGGACACTAACGTCTTCCGCAGCGGTGACGGTAATCGGGGCGAGTAGCGCAAAGTACCCGTGCATAGCACTCGTTGCCGGGCGGTAGTATACGAGAAGTAAGCGCAAGTATACAACGCGCTTTTATAGTACGCGGAGTGTAGCAGCGGCAGGTACCGGATGTAGGATAATACCTCTGAGACGTTGGGTCCCTCGAAGGCATTTTACAGGAATATCAGCGGGCGTACGTGGAAACATTGTAGAGAAACGTGTAACTAAGACGGGAAACTGCATCGCGGCACGACAACGCAATTCGCTCGCCCGCCCGATGTTCACCGGAAGAAACAACGTCATATTGCACGCGGTAATTGGCTCGCATTGTTTGTTCTCGCGGTGCGCAACCGCACACGTTCGCTGCGCGTTAGCATTAATCCTATCGAATAGGATAACCGTCTTCTCCGTGCACCCAATGGCCACTGTACTATATTGTAATCAACTAGCCAACCCTGTAGCGAATACACAGCGAACTCGGGTTGCGAAGATTTTGCTTTCACTTCGTTTCTGTTCGCTCGTTGTATCTGTCATACCTATTCGCTATAAGACGTCTCTGCATATAACAGGATGTGCGGCTTGTATTACGAAGAATTTCGACAATTCACAGCCACATAGACAGTGAATTCATTATATTACATTGTTGTTGGCGACAAATTAAAACGATCGAATCCCATTAAAAATTCATAAGAATCGATCGTACAGGTGACCCGTATCGCCCACCAGATGACCCGCCGTTCAATGTTCCACCTTTGGCCTTTTCACCTTTGCCAACAAGTGCAAACGTACCTGTTGCTCGATGGCACCATTGTCTTACCGTGAAATTGCACAGTGCACTCTCTTTCATAAGAAACTTCGAGACATATCGATAAAAAAGAGAAAAAAAAAAAAAATCAGACCAACAGAGAACAATATCTGTATTATCGACAGATCTCGAAAGAATATTAATATCTCTACGATTTCGCTGACTTGCCGACGGAGCAAAGATGCATTTCGCCGACCTCTCCGCCCCATAGTAATATCCGATAGTGCTGCATTATGAAAATTGGAAAGTTCTCGTCGGACACAATCCTTTGCCATAAAACTATCGCGTTGCCTATTCGCATTGCATCCCTAAGGAATTCTCAATCTCATTGTCTAAAGCTCGCTGCACGCGGTAACTCATTCGATCTGCTTGGTTGGTGGGTACTGCTTCGGTGATATAAATCCCGAAACTAGCGCGCAAAGCGTTTCCGCATATTGTTGTCTCTTAAAAAAAAAACGTCGCCTTAAGCGAAATGAAAGGAAGCGTTCGACAAAAATCTTCAGAGTTTAAAAGTGCGGAACTTTATGGCTTTGCCGAGTATCCGGCGGTCGTGATATCACGATTATTTTCTTACTATACACTGCGACGATAAAAAAAGAATTCGAAATAAAAGGAAAATAGAATAAAGCTGCGCGGTTACATGCGCAATAGCCGCGTCTATCCATTAAGTCTGAATATAGCTACAATCCGCGGCCATTGTGGCATTACGTTACGAATAAAATAAAGATGTTTTGTCTTTCGACGGGAAAGTCCGATCTGACAGATCGAGTCGGTATAGACAGACTTGGTACAGGTAAATCTCGAACTGACGGCATTTATTGCACAGTTATACAAGCAACGATTGGATACTATCTTGTTTACTCTGCACGGCACGGAAGGATCTTTAACTCATCCTTTTTTTCCGTTCTACTATACTATACGAAGACGAAGATATTAAAATAAATAATAATAATAATATATGAATAAATATATTCGAGAAATATCGAATACAGAGAATTCGATATACATTTTTCGTATGAATGAAAGATCGGTGATTTCCCGATTACTTTTAAAAGTCGCAACGCCACTGAGATCGAGAGTGCAGCGCTTGGCTTGCAGTGCAGGGATTGATCCAGTTATGATCGCTTCGCGTTAGGAAGGGGAGTGTAGGAGCTGAGATTGCATTTAAGATCTGTTATAATATAAGAAGATAGAAAGGAGGGGAGAAAGATAAAACTCTTCTCTCCAGAATGTCGAGATAGAGAGTAGAGATCTTGTTCCGCGAAGATATCGTGACGGTTCATAACGGTTCGCGATAACAATGTTATCAACGTAAGATTATGAACGGGATAGATACAGGAAAAACGAGACTGAAAGAGGAAGAAAAGGTGGAGCAGAATATCTTCGAAACTATTCCTCCTTCACGTATTTGCCGTGTCCCGTACATTTACGTTACGCTGGTGTGCTGTGGTATACCGTCCGTCCGGCAGGCATCCACACAGCTCGTTTACCTTTCTTTATAAATTACCTCTCCGCTGCTCTCGAGTGCCCCAAACAAATTACAGTGAAAGTACAAAATACGTATGCATTAACCACCGTTCTATCACTTTTAAAATATGTTATATTAGAGACCACCCCGGTAAAGCTTGTCGAAATGCCGATTTGAAAAACGGCGAAACAGGCTTCGTCTTCGTTCGTTCGTACAATCTTCGGTTGTATTTTTTCCTCTATGAAAATGAGAATGAAAATTATAATAATCTCAAAAATCAAAATAAAAAAAAAAGAAAATGTTACCGGAAGCACTTAAAAAATCTGCTCGCAAAAATAATTTGAAAAAAATCAACAAAATTATATGGACCAAGTGTAACAGAAGAAAAGTGATTCTATATGGCAGAAATAATTTTTTTTTAACTTTCTTACATTTCGTGTTTTTTTACACATTTTTTCCATATAAAAATGAAATTCGAAGCAAATTGAAAAAACGGAAAAAATTCATACGTATTCAGAAAAAAGAATGAATCATTTACATTAAAAAAAAAGTTGGATTTCTGGGAAATTTGTCGAACGATTAATTTTTTCATCAATTTGTTAATAACATTTTGCAATTATTATTATGCGAAATGAATCTTTTCAGTACCTTTAATATGCATGAATTTTTTCAGATTTTTATAACATCGCGAAGTATTTGCAATTTTCTCTCATTTTTCTCGAACTTATGCGAAATGAACACGAAGCGACCTTAAACATTAAAGTTCAATAATGAATTACACCATTGGAAATATGCGTGATCTCGTGCTTGTAATTCGTCGAAACGTGAACGATATTAACCCCGCGAACGCGTGTGCATAGAATGGAATGCGCGCGTTCTCGTTGGCTCGTTCAGCTTGTTGTACGTGTCTCGAGCAGATAACGTCTATACCTTCTCAAATTATATACATCTCGTACACACTCACAGTATACTTCTACACAGTGCGAATGACCCAGAAACGCGCATTGCATTATCGCGATAAGTTCAGTTGGCCAGGTCGACCCACTGACGGGCGACACGCCTTGTCGATCCCCGAACGATATCTCGAAACGAATTGTTTTATCGATTTTTCGCGTACGGATCTATACCAATGTTCTACGATTTCTTCGTTTCTCCAATGTACACGGAATGTTTATGTCGCATTGGTAAATATTGCTAATGGAAAAGGGATTATGTAGATAATTTTTTTCTTTGCTATTTGGAAATCAGATTACGAAAAAAAATCAAATATCTGACTTGGTTTTCGAATCGTCAGATAGATGATATTCTTTGATTGAATATCATTGTAAAATGAAGAAAATATATTTCATATCTTCCCGAGAAGTAATCTAAACTCGCGGGAGTCCGGTGAGATTTATCGCGCAGAATAATTATCACTCGACTGTGATGTCGATAATTTACGACCTGATGACTAATAAACGCGCGGCTAATACCCTCGAAGTCATTGTCTGGAGGCACGAAGACAAATTATCGCGCAACAAGGACCTCGAAAAGTCGCAGTGATGATGATGGCCGTCAAGGACAACGGTGAAAAAAAAAAAGCAGAAGCCGAAGAAGAAGTTGTGCCGGAGACAGCTTAGGACATGCGTCTCACGGTCTTTTTTTCTTCTGCCGCTGGAGGCGCGCAAACCCATCTCTTCGCTCGTATTTCATCTTTTTAGTTCCATCTAATATTCGTAACGGCTTCCAAGCTACGCGCTCTTTCTCAACTTTTGCCGTTTGGCCTGTAAGACTTTCTGAATACGAGAAGCCGCGAATCCGGGCGCGAATTCTGAACTCCCACCATCGCCGCTGCCAATAATAAATTTGTCATCGTCGTCGGCGACGTCGTCTGGCGGGGAGAAGCGGCAAAGATTTGACTCCGCATTACCAAAAGATTCTATACGCGAAGTATGATGGAGTGGACAGGATGTTGAATAAAGTATGCCATGTGCATGGAAACATTTCGCGGACTCTCGTCATTATTTTATTTACTCGAATGAATCGTCTGCAACTGGTGAAAATCGGAATGCGTATCAAAGCGAAGTGCGACCAAACCATACGGTCGTAATATAATTTGCGCCCGGGACTCCCCGACAAAGGCAACATTTATTTCGGTCGAAGAGTCACTTAGTGAAAACCCGGAAAGCAATACTATTAAAGACATTTATATGCGTGAGGGAACTCTCTCCTTTTATTGGGGGGATCCGAGGCATATGGAAGATAGAAGGCGGCGAAGTGAATTTTATTTGGCTGCGTGGGATCTTGTTGATTGCCGGTCATGATGCCGTATATTACCGTGTAACAATCAGAATAATTCATGAACAACTTTACGATGCTTCTACTACGGAAATTGTTGAAATATCCACGGTATTCGGCTTATATAGTACCTTTTTTTCGTTATTTTTCATACTGTCTTTTAGTTTATACTTCGTCCCATTTACAAGTTCCATCGTGAGGAATCGGCGCGCGCACCTCCATTAAATACGTTCATTAGTCGAGGTGAAAACTCACCGAGGTACAAACGACCTTTTGTTCACGATCTCGAGCATCCTATTGCGGTGCTCACGAAGCGCTGGAAGGCTGCGATCATTGCAGTTTCTAAGTAATTCGAGAAAACGTTTAACGATCACGAGTGATATGTCTCAAATGTAAATGATATTAGTGGACATCAAGTACGCATCCTGCGATTAGTAAAAACCTTTAAATTTTCGTAATATCAGTAAATTTTTATTAGAAATAATGAAAACTTTGGCGGATTACAATATCATATTCAATTGTACGGCGTAGAATTGGGATCATTAACAGCAATCATTGAACGATCCTAAACATCGCGAATTAGAAATTATTACGAAACGCAATAATGATGAAAAGTTTATGAAGTTAATTTGAAAGAAACGGATTCTGGAATGAAAGCGTTACTTACTAAACTTTCGGCAGATTAACTGTAGCGTCATCGTAATAACAATCATGGATGGGCGGGGCCCCGGCAAGGTCGCGTCAACGTACACACCGCTGGGTACTCAATCTCGAAATAGCCTAAATTTCTATAATTTCTCTCAAGAGTCCAAGAATATATCTTGTTTGTTTGCATAAACTATTGATTTTGGCGGGAATCTCGGGTCTCTCTATTTGTCGTTGCACTATGCCTGTTGCCAGAATACTTGAATCAACCGACCGATCATAATCCCTCCTTGAAATTATAATAACGTCGACGAACGATCTCCCGCGACATTTCGCTCAGATATTCGACACAAAAACGAAATTATATACCGATTTTTTTTTTTTTTTTTTCTCGATTAATCTAAATCCACTATATTAAACTAAACTAATTTAGCCTTAAAACGCGCTGCCAATACGAAAAAAAAATATGTTGTCGAGGTTCGCGGCACTCGATACTTGCCAAATTGCTTCTAACATCTTTGTCACGTACGGATCCATGAACCATATGAGATTCCGAGCGGTGGGTGTAACCTTCTCGGTACGATCTAACTGTGCAGTTAGCATCCTCGTCTCGCGCCCGGAACACGAAGAAAACCCCGCGTTCTCAACCGACGAAGTAACGGAGTTAATTAAAATCCTCCGAGAATGTATCTCCTCTCGCGTGAATGCATCCGATACAAACGCTTCTGCTGGTAACAGAAGGTATTTCTGACATTTCCGCCATTAGTCAAACGTACGTGTTACCTTTGGAGAAACTCCACGAAAAAAATGGTCAAACTAATATACTTGCACACGATTAACATAATTTCTATTCAAAACTATAACATTCGACATTTAGCCGATTGCAGACTGTGGATTTTATCGAGTAGTACACTTAGTTTCGTCCTGAAATTTTTTTTCTCGAGGAACTCAAAATGGCGTAAAGTTTGAATGCCTCAGTGGATTCGGACCAAATTTGATGCCAATCCATATATAAGAGCAGTTTACCTGTCGTTAAAATTTGAAGTCGATATCTCAAAAATTGTATGCGGATAGACATACATTTTTATCTAAACCATTTTTTTTTCGATGTTATCGAAAAACGATTTTTTTTTTTAATGAAAAGAAAGCTTCCTTGATTAGGAAGCAAAAAATGCTACACATCTTTCACAAAAGCTGAGGATTCTTCTGATAACAGTTTTAGAGATACCGTAAGTCCTGAACAGGAAAGTCCAAGTCGTACTCATGCATTACTGTGCCGCGGTAAAAGCTCCGCTGTGATATATTCAAGGAGAATTGTGTGTGGAGCTTAAAGTTACACGAGGGGAGTTCCGTGGTAGAAAGACGATTCATCTGGAGCATCATAAAATTTCTATGCTATTCCTGAAAGACCAGTGTACCATAAAATGTAGTAACGTACACGAGAATGGTACTTGAAACGGAGCCGCACATGACTCGAGAACATCGCAATAAAACAAATAACTATTGAAGCGCAAGATGAAGAAGAGATGCGAATAAGTTAGAGAGAAGGAAAGGAAGAGGACATCGAAGAAGGAAGAAGAGATTCGAGTGGCCATTGACAGGCAAACGGTGTTTTGCTCCATTCTAATGTCGCGCTGGTTACCGGTATATGCGGTATACGAATAAGTATACAAAGCTTGGACCCCATGTCGATTGGTATGCACAACGTCTGCACTTCTCTCTGCGGAAAGTAAGCCGATCTTATCGTATGTCCCTTGCTCGAGGCCTGGTACTTGGTGGGTAAACTATATACCTGACACAAAACACACGGCAAGTTGTACGGTGTAGCGAACTTAAGCCTATAAATCGATCGGACCTTTGTAATTCTAGAAAAGGTATATTTCTTGTATATAAACGTAAGTAAAACGAGTTTCCCGATGAATTAATGGATTATTGTAAAACGTCCATTAATACGATTCTCCAAGAGATTTTAAACTTTGTCATCGCTGCTTTTGAAATGTCTTCAGCATTTTCGTCATGGGAAGGTTCTGACCTATGATGTTGATAATGCCACACGATACTAGTGTTCTACTCTGAATTATGTTCATGCGAAAATATGTCTTTGTCCGCGACGCTATAGTTCCAAATCGATCGTTAATTCATTTGTGGATATCAGTTACGTATCTAGCGTGGCGTGGCGGATTTAGTGACGCGTGAACATAGCGTAGCGCACGACAACATGCCATAGCGTATTATCAGACATCATAGCGCAGCTTAGTATAACGTAGCCGCCTATGGCATTACCATGATCGACCTCAGCGCAGCATACCATAGAGTTGTTCTTGGCATTGCGACGATTGACCTCAACGTAGCCATTCATAGCATTACCACGATTGACCTCAGCGCAGCATAGCATAGAGTTGTTCTTGGCATTGCGACGATTGACCTCAACGTAGCCATTCATAGCATTACCACGATTGACCTCAGCGCAGCATAGCATAGAGTTGTTCTTGGCATTGCAACGATTGACCTCAACGTAACCATTCATAGCATTACCACGATTGACCTCAGCGCAGCATAGCATAGACTTGTTCTTGGCATTGCGACGATTGGCCTCAACGTAGCCGTTCATAGCATTACCACGATTGACCTCGACGTAGCATAGCATATCGAAGCCGTTAATGGCATTTCCACGATTGACCTCGACGCAGCAGAGTCTATACGCTTATAACATTAAGGTGTCTGACCTTAAGACACCACAGCATAGCATAGCCGTTCATAGCATTACCATGATTGACCTTAACGCAGGGTAACTATAGCGTATTACAAGGCGTAAAGCATTGCTGCGATTGATTTTAATAGCATAACGTTGCATATCCGAACATTAGCTATTAATCCCATTTCTGGACCTCGTTAACAACCGCCAAATTTAAATCCTATATCGAGATCCTGGTAAATCCTGTGCTGAAAACGACGTACAGCAATATCTGCTATAAAAATGACAAAATCATAGCCTGAATCTCGAAAATAAAGGGTTTAGCATCAGTTGCAGAAATCTCAGTATTAATTATAAACAATTTCACGCGAAACCAAAATTACGAGTAATTTTATGAAAAATAGTTGAGAATTATTTGTGAAAAAGGATTTTCAACGCGATACGCGAATTTTTTTTCGACATACCTTCTTTAAGACAAAATCGAGAATTTCGTTTAGTTCCGAGAGTTTTATCGCGATGTGTGCGCGGTCACGGTATAAATTCCAATATATGCATGCGGGTGGGCGCTTGTTACTGGTTATTTTTAAAGAAAAGATCCCTCGAGTTGCACGTCGAGTGAGCGGCGAAAAAATAGTAAAAGAAATCGCAAGAAGGACGACGAACTCGAACAGTGAGGGGCCCCCGGCAGGCTTTATGATGTTACTTTCAAGTAATCGCTTTTATCGCGTGTCGCGAACGCGCGGGCCTTGCACCCAGTGCATTTTTTATGCGTTGCAACTGCATCGGCCAATGCTGGACGCGCTTCGAAAAGCTACGCTGCAGCCGTGGCCGCGGCATCGCTATATTAGCCCAGTAGATCACACCGGGAGCTGATGTCAGAGGAAAGAACGCTGGAAGCGGGATTGCGCGGCCGTTTGTGTGCTCCGCGCCACCACCGCGGCCCATCCACAAATAAAGTATAAGAACGAAAAAATGCAGTTTAACTGGGTGCTCGTCGCGCTTGGGCGCGAAGCGATTCTTCTTCGCTCACTTGTCTCTTCCCCCACCCGCAGTGGGTTTTTGCCGCGTATTAGACTGCCAGTAGATACGCGAAAGTGAGGTACGATTATGGTTCGTGAGCACTTCTAAATGCGAGTACTAAATTCCTGCATGTGGTTTATGCTATAACTCTTATACATGCACATCAGCGCTACGGTGCCGAAGCAAAATCGGTGGATGAGGTGTGTACATGAATTACGTATACTTTTCACTGCATGCACTTGGTATCCTGAAGAATTACACGGGTGCCGTAATATCTTTGCGATTTTTCGTCGACTATAGTCATACCGTCGGAATTCAGGGTATTTAAAAAATCTACGAGAGGAAGAAACCCTCATTATCGGCAAATGTACAATCGTCAACGATGGACGATATTTCAGCTATGAATCAATATAGAAGACATGAAAATCGAAGAAATTCCAAAATGATTGTAATTTTTTAAAAAATTTACAAGTTACGAGACTAATATCAAATGCGCCATTGCTTTCTTGTAGAGGAATGTCTGCTTTTATGTGTTTTTTTTTTTATTTGCCTTTTTTAGGATTTAAAGTATGAAATGCCATTTCAATGTTTGGTAGCAATTTGTTTTTATATTCGCTTCGGCAACAACTACCGATCGTGTAGCAACATTGCATAGTTTTGTCGTCTATATAGAAGATAATCGAATTCTATGAATGGCGTGATAGGTAAACCAGGCGAAGTTACAGAATGCGTGGTACTGAAATCAAAATCGAGGAATAATTCATCGACTACGCTAACCGTTTGCAATACCATTTAGCTTTCCGGTACACGCGACTCTCTGGCGCCAGAGTATAAAATGTTGTACACAAGTTTGCGCATAGAGCCGAAGGTAACGGGCCGTCGTGGAAAGAAACAAACGCGTGGTAAGAGAGAGGACCCGAGGAAAATGTAAATTATTTCACACGAACGTGCAGCAAGTTGCACAACGTTTGGAATATCGCCGGAATCTTGCGTATAGCCGAATTGATTTTTCTTTCGTTTTACCATGAAAAGAAAAAGAACTTCCGGAAGCCTGTGGCAGTGCTGGCGTTGAAGAAAACACCAGTAAAACCGGCATTTACCTTATATTTTCTGTAAATACTTACATGCCGAACTTTCCGTGGATCTGGACACTCCTCGCTGATGTCGCGGTCACTCCCCACACGCAGTTACAGACTCGTCCGCCTGATTTACAGACGCAGAACATATGAATGCATTTAGAGAAATCGATGAAATTTCATTGAAAAAATGGAAAAAATGGCTATTCCGATAAAAATTTTGATTCATAATCGTGTTTTAATGTAACATGTCGACATTGGTCCGCCCGTTAAATAATGGGACTGTCTACATACGAATTAGAAATCCTCGCAAGTAGAAAAGCCGTTCGTTGGTGGTGAAAAGTGATATTACGAGTGGCTATATCACCCTTCTGACCGTATCACCCGAGATTACCCTATATGTATACTTCTTCTTATTACTTACGCGGGGTGTGTCTATCCGCAGTCCCTGTACGGCGCTTTATTCGTGAGATTTACTGCGATACGCGCCCTCGCCTTCTGCTACTCTTCATATTTCTGCACCGGCCACTCTTGCGGGTCTATGCAATCTCTCATACAGGTAAGAGGTGCACTCATCTGGGAGGCAATGCGGGAGTGGAAAGGCGCCACACGTCACGCCCGCTTCGTATACTATCCTCTCAATGCGTTACTAGGTGGAGGCTATCCATATCCATACAGGAATGATAAACTACAGTCCTCGTGAGCAGCACAAACAACAGACAAGAGACAAGAGAATCAAAGTTGATTAAATAGTTTACTTATAGAAATCAGTAAATGATACGTTGAAAACAAAATCGCGAAGTTTTGTAGAAATTTAATTTGCACGGTTTTTACCACAAGTCGCATCCACACGTCGTAATTACAAAAATAGCAGAGAATAGGTAAATTGTCGCAATAGGATAGCGGGGAAAGGTACGAAAATAACATGAAATCTTTGCCATGAAAGTTAAACAGTATTAACCGCTCGCACACCATATTTTAGAAGCCGTGTACTTAATTTCAAATTAAAATATGTGTTGCGGCGCACGCAAGACCGGGACGGTGAATTTAAGTGGATGAATAGAACGCGATAGATATCAAAGAATCGGGGCCTCCGATACGACAATCGAGACTCTTATTACGTCCCTTATATATTACTATTATCATTACTATCATTACTATCATACGCAGTGTCGAGGATACTGGATATCGTTATTAATGATCGTACACTTTTTGAAGAAAATTTTAACGATAATCGAGGGGTGGGTTTGGGGTCTGGAGTGGCGCCTTCGGTTATTATACACCTACCTATCTACGAGCATTTATAGCGTATATGTATATATAGACACTCTAATACATTTCGCGCGTTCACGCACGCTTCGTAGCGGCACGTAATCGATCGTATCGAATCGAAGTCTCGACGCGGCTCACGAGGCCCGCGTCTCTACTGGTACTATAGTAGGTATATTACGTCGTGGCGTCGATCATCGAGAGGCGTGTACCCTCCTCGAGAGCCCAACATAGCAATATTTCTCAGTCATGTCTGCACTTTTTTCTCTCCTCTCGGCTGTGCCTCCTCTGCCTCGCGGGTTGTCTCATTGTCGGAATCAACGCAATGATCTTGAAATCTCGATAATATGTTCCGCGCGAAGTAACTCGTGCAGTTTGTTCCTTGTTTCATCGAAATCATCTCGTGAATCAAGGGAATTCCTACCAGAATTCGCTAATAATTGACGAATTTATCGCACGTTTTCTTTGGTTTAACAATGACTTTTAAATTCTTACAATATTCTATATTCACCTACGCAAACGTAGACACAAGTGTATTGGTAATGTCTACATTACCAATAGGCAATGCCGACACGCCGACTAATTAAAGTAAGCGATGCGGCAGGCATTCGCAAGTCTCGCGCTGAATCGCAAATACATGTATACCTTATGCGCCAAAGTGAAAGAAAGATACCCATCGGCTTCGCTCTTTCTGCCGTCGATTGGCGATACCGATACGATCGGCACTGCGCGACTAACAAAAACCCGGGAATGTCTAATCTTAAGGGGATTTCTTCACGATGGTGCCTTCGGTTAGTACCATTACTACATACTTGAGTATAATATTTAACTATCGGGTGTATTGCGCTATGCACGTGTATCATCGACGTCGGCGCGCTTGAACGGCGAAAATAAAAAAAAAATATTAAAATTTTAGAAACCACCTTCTCTTCATGTGTCATGTGCTCGGCAAGTCGGCATGCCGCCTTGTCACTTCCGAACGTATCGAATACTCCTGCAATTAATTTATATTAATTAGTTCCTGAGGGCAGGTCAGTCTGCAAGAAACTTTGCCACTTTGCTAATAGAAGTCCAGCGATCGTGATTTTATTTTTGCCATCCATTTCCGGAGAATGTTAACTACAAGGAATCGAATTGATTTCGTTGTACCGGAAATTATATACTTGAAAAAATAAAATCGAAACGGAGCGTTTAGCGCGACGTTTGCCCATAAAAATCCCTTTACCCTTTCGGTACATTTTTCGGGGGATTTTTGGGGGGAATCCACCAACAGCGCCCGCAGTGCGCTAAGGCGCTTATTTTTATTCAGTTCGAAATTGATTATTTCATATGGGAAATCAAAGTGTCTTTTTAATATTGAAGAACGACATTGGTTCGTCGACCAGTATCGATCGATTATTCAATAAAATTGGAGTAACGCCGATACGCCAAGCATTGACAATAATGAGTGCACTAAAAGACTTTCGATTACAGTTGCATTAGATAATAGGAGATGGACGTCGGTACTTTTGTTTGATAATAACTGCGTGTGGCGGACGTCGACCCCGTCGCATCGCGCGCGATGTGATCGGGTTTCTCAGATATACCAGTTCGATCGATCGAACAATGGCTCCGATCGGAGCCGCTTCGATCGAGCGAGGGGGTCACGATTCTGATGTCGTAACTTCTAATACATAAGCTCTGGACTCTACTTATGCGTTCTCCTTCAAGCCTAAGAGCAAAATTGCTTGGCGATCGAGTACCACTTAAAATTAATTTCCGTATCAAGACTCTTCTCAGTGAATAAACAATGTTTTGCGGTATTTGCTCTTATCGTTCGAAGGTCAGCTACAAATTTCAATAAACTCCTCGAACGTACTCTGCTAAATCATCAATTACGTAATAAACACCGAGTCTTCAAATAATCGAAAAATTCAAATTTTCTAACGACTTAACGATTTCCGGTTTTACGTCAACGTCCGCCTGACGGGTTCAAGAATCTCTCTCTTAAATGCCGAGAATAAAAAATAATTTTTTCATTCTAAATTTAAATGTTTTTAACGCCTATCCGATTGCAACAAGCAATGTCAATAACCAGTGCAGTAAGCTTATCGCCGATTACCCTTATCTCCACTAATGCGTGCGTGAATTCGTCCAAATTGGCTTACTATTTATTCCGGTCTTACTATCAGTCTTTGGTTCGACACTCCAGAGCTGGAGGTCCGAGAACGAGTCGTATATTCGACGATTAGCGCTCGGTCCGTTCGGCCCTTCTTCTCGTTTCTCGGGTGTTATGACCTCAGGCGTGGGCGTTTGAACGAATTGAACATCTTACCGGTCAGCGTCTTCTATACATGTCCAGGGATTTCGAATCTATATACATATGGTTTGGCCTTTCCGCTCGTTAAGGAGTGTTCCTCGTATATATAAATATATATACATTTTTTTTCTCCCGCGAAGAAGTTGCACGAACGAGCGCGCATGCAACGTGAGATTAAAATTACGTTTTGACATTTGAAATGGCATTTAAATTCTACAAAAGGGCTTCTGATATCGCGTGGAAACGGGAGGGCGACTGCATCGTTGTAACGTAGTGCGCGATATATTAAATACCGCTTCGAAACCACCGCCATTGGTAACGATGAGGACAATATCCTTGTCTTTGTATCTCGACAATAGGAATGCATGAGATGGCAAAAAATTATAAGCTCGTGCAGGTTTTGTGTACGAAAAAAGCGTTGATTCGAGAATGTTTTCTGTTGAGCAGAATGCATTTTTGCATTACCGGCATTTCATAGAGATACCGAGCTAACGTACTAAACTGCTATTGTAATCTTGTCGTTCTGACATCCCTTTACACATAGTCACAAGCACATGACTTCGACGTACTGATACTTTCTGTATAAACTGCAATATCAAAGATAACGATACGGATTCATAATCGTCAGAGTCATTTTCGGTACTTAAAGAAAGGTAAATCTTTATAAAGCAATCGAATTGCCAAATCCAATTTATGATTTACGCTGCACATGCAGTTGAAAGCTAACTAAGTAGCGATAGAAAACTCTCACCTTCGTTTCAGACTCCGTTGATGACTGCGCTGCCTTCCGCAGAGTAAAGTCTTTCACACGAGAGATTAAATACAGGACAACTCACGTGCCTGTGTCGTCATGAAAATCGTGATCAATTAATGGCAGATGTGGCGTCATACAGCGAAATGCATGCATGCGCGCATGTTTTAATGATCGTATTGCATACAAAATTAGAATAATACATGCAAACAGTTCGTATATTGCGCAAATTTTAATGAAGTTTCGCAATCAGCCTTTGATTATTGAAAGAGCAAAAATAATGCTGACTACATTCCTAAGTTCATATTATGTTATGTTTAAAGCACATTGATTTGTGCTGTTATTTGGTAGACAAATAAATTTGCATAAACGGCGATAGTAGGACTCTTCGATAATCGATAGTTATGTTGTGTCTTCGACGCAACGAAATAATTTTTTTATTTGAAAAAGGGATCGTTGCCAAATAAAGAATTGATACTCAAATTTGCGATTACAAAGTAGATTCCGTATTTATTGAAATAATTGAATAAATTTGAAGTTCGTATTTGAATTTTACAAAGTCCGATTACAATTTTGTATTCTTTTCCAAACGTGAGCGTAACTCCGAGACCAACCGGTGAATTCAATAGTCGCGTTAAGACTGACAATTACCCGGTGGCTATCCGCGAGGTTAAAATTGATACGTTTGCATTTTTTTTGCCGAATCGGCATCGTCTGATTCTTACTCCGCAAATTCCCACACTTGTCGGCTTCGCGACTCGGTGGATTTGCGAAAGAATATTGCGAATCGATATTCTTTCAATCTCTTTGTAACTATTCCTTTATAGTTTGGAATTTATCATTTATGATTCGAAAAATAATTCGGGTGCAACAGATTCTTTTGTCGAAAACAGATTTGACGGAATTAAGTTTGGTTATGTTAGATTGGCATTCGTGTCAAGTCAGCCGCGTTGCAGAGTATTTTTTTCCACGTATAAAAGCGCGTTACCGCGGTCTTTCAGGTCTTGTGCTTCTCGCAAGAGTGTAAGATAGTTGTAAGAAGTATTTTACTGGTTGTTCGCTTAACGTTAACGTCGACAAAGATGTTATACAGAGGTACAGAGGTGAGCGCGCTAAGTAGTTATACATGTTTTGGCGCACCATTTACCCGATCGTGTAGACATATACCGCTATGTAACGAGGCTTCGGTACAGAAGAATTCGGTCTCTCATGGCTCGCGTATCTTACCGAACAACCACCGTACCTACTAACCTAAACCGCTCTTCCGTGTTTTGAAGAAACCGATTGCTCCGGCCGGCGCTACCGTGAGTCTCAGTGTATGCGCTCGTTACCGCTCTTCGCTTTGCACCCTGCGATCAACACGAAATGTTCTACACTTCCACGAGAGATTTTAATAATGACATGGAATCAGCACAACTATTTACTACGACCTTGAAAGCAATGAATTATCGATGAGCGTTCGCCTTCGAATTGACATGCATACCACCGTCTCGAGAGTACGAAAAGTTTAGAATCCGTGAAAATACCTCTAATCGCGCGGAATGTTATCTTTCAACCTGAAACCTTCCTTAACCAATAACTCACCATTTTATTTTTATATTTGTCGCTTCATTTGATCGTTTTTGCTTTTTACCTCTGAGGCAAACCGCCGCCGCTTTTAACATATGTTATGTAAGTGAACTTGACGTGTAGAGGAGACCGGGGCTACTTGTAACACGGTAATTCGGAACCACCCGCTGTGATTAATGACTTACCGTAATATGCACTTTAATTTCACAATGAGGCATTCTCGCTGCGTCAGTTCGATTTGATTCGATTTTTATCAAGTTTTCTTGCAAAGTAATAATTTCAATTTCATCTTCACTTTCGTTTCTGCTAACAGAAACTAAAGACAACGGAACCAAAAGTCACTCGGCTACGCAAGCGAGAAGTCAGCGCGTCCGCGCGACCGTTGATCCTCGGGGGATTGTCGGTATACGCGAACACGGCATTTCACTCAGTCGAACAAATATGTAAATAGCGGATACAAGTGTAGACGGTGTAGACAAAGAATACGTTCTTTCTGCGGTTTGACAGGGTTAAGCTTGAGTGCCCGGTGCATTTTGCTGATATTCTCCGCTCCGACGACCTCGATATTGCGAGAAAAATCTACGAGGAGTGTACAAAAATGTAATGCTTCTTACGACCTTACGTCGTCGTTCTATTCCTCATCCCAGTGAACGTAAATGAGGAATAGAACGAGGCGAGCCTTCGAGTCCTATGTTCACAAATATTGGATCTATCGATCTCGGCAGTGGCTTCGCTGCACGAAAACAAAAAGTTAATAAACGAGTAGATAGCGGTCGTTCGTGGTCAGACGACTCCAAAGGAGTTCCGTTTCCTTTGCAGCGTTGAATGCGAGTCGTCGAAGGTCAGAGTTATGGATAAAAATCTCGGAGTTGCTTTTGTACCACGATAACGTATAGAGTGCTTAAAGATTCGAACTCAAGTAACTGGAAGTCGAAGCCTCGTGAAACACAAATATGTATTACAGCTCACTGACATCCTCAGTCTAACGCAACCTTTCCACGCACCAAATTACTATTCATCTCAGTGCACTATCTTTTTTTTTTTTTTTTTCTCGTTTCAATACACAGAGATCGATAGATCAATCGAACGGTAACTGAAAACAGCTCTACTGCAGTAGCGTGCCGACGCAGACGAGGACTTTAAAGCGCCGCCGCGAGCATCGACGTACATCACCATCACCGTTACATCACTCACGTAGTTAGTACACTTGTGTATAAGCCTAATACAGTGCTCGTACCAGAACGATGATCGCTTACAAGCCTACAATACCTCTCGCACGTTCCAACGTTACATATAACGCGTGTAAGATATATCGAACCCGAAAGCGGCTGATCTACGCATGCGTATTACAGTGCGTGCGGTACCGATACTCTCTAAGATCCGATTGAGACTGACGATAACATTCCGAACCCGAGGCACGAGAGCGTGAAATTGAATTACGACAGACGCAACTTCGCTGTCGAGCTCCGTGTTCGGAGATGCGATCGCATTCACCAATTTCTCACGAAATGTCAGAAACTTGTGAATTTCGCGATGTTCAATGCCGACGTTAGGAAATTTTTTTTTTTTTTTATCGAACGGATACAACATCGATTACGCATCATCGGAGGCAATGGTGAAAGTGAGGGATCAAAGTTGCAAACGGGACGCTCGCCTTTGTCACTCTTGTCGTTGACTCCGCTTTTGCTGTTCACGCGTTCGCGAACCCTCTCATCGATCTGCTCGATCGCCATCGGAAATGAAACTCCGAAGGCGCTATTTCTTTATCCCTGTAATGCTAAATTATGTAACGGGCATAGAACGACAACATTGAGGGTTTTTTTTCTTTCGGAACAACGCGTATTGCATGTCTCGAATCTGAACGAACAAACCAACAAAATTAAGTTACGCCTGTCGGCACCCGATCGAAATAACAGAATATACCAGTCGATTATAGGTAAAAAACGAAAGACCCCGCGCGCCCGCGAGAAACAGAAATAGATTAGAAAACGAACTTCAACGCGCGCGGCGTTGAAAGCGGAACACCAGAATCAGAATTTTACGAAAATTTCGATGAAATTTGATAAAATTTAGTTTAATTGCGGTAAAA
This sequence comes from Cryptus armator, assembly GCA_963971235.1. Classification (NCBI taxonomy): domain Eukaryota; kingdom Metazoa; phylum Arthropoda; class Insecta; order Hymenoptera; family Ichneumonidae; genus Cryptus; species Cryptus armator. Next base: position 7,271,774 of record OZ020235.1, read on the forward strand.
TTCGAAGAAAAAAAGAAGTAAAGTTGAACGTATCGTATCGGTATCGAAGAAATTTCGGAAAAAAATCTGACCTCTGAAATTCGACGAATATCCGCGAATGTTTAGCATTTTTCAGAAAATATGTCACTGAACATATATTTCAACTATCAAAGTGTTCTTTGACGACAAAAAAAATTTTTCTTCGACACGCGGAAATAAATACCCGAGCGAAAGGGTTAAGCGTGCGCTGACACATGTCTGCAAATTGAGAATGGTAAGAGCGGCGGGAGGGGGGGGGATACCATAGCACGGCAATAATGCAACGTCGAGGGGGCAGCAACGTCGAGCGAGGAAAGAAATATCAGTCTCGTCGTTCGCGTTGCCCGCGTTAGCGTCGACGGGCCGGGGGAATTACTTTCACGGTGCGATACCCCGCTGTAATAATATTCTGCAGGCGCTCGCGCGCGAGCGATCGTGAGCCACGGATGAAATGCTATGGCAGCCCCGCAAGTCGCGAATAGGCGCGGCCGGAAACGTCCGTTTCATCGAGTTAATCCGCGTGCGTATCCACAGGTATACAAGCCCTGGAGCGAGAGAGGCCTATGAGAATTGAATTCAACGCGATCGGGCCAATCGCTTCGATCCGTAGACTACGATCGAAACGAGTGAAAAAACGACCAATCGAAGTCTACTAGCTTTTACATGACTTCGGTAAAAAGTATCGTTTCAATTAAATTACCGGCGTTATTTCGTTTAACGTCCATAATATCTCATTTCAGTGCGCGGGAAACTCGCGTTTGTGTTGTTATATGAACGGCGGATTGAAGTTACTTTTCCGCCGGTATAGATCGTACCTTTAGCGCGCGTTTACGTACATTGTAATTGAAAAGCGTTTCGCACATGAGTGACTCGAATCGTTGGCTATTCTCAATTATCAACGGCTTATTATTTTCGCTCTCATTTTACGAAGATCAATCATAAAGACTTTCGTATGGCGGTGAACGAGCTTAGGATGAAAATAAAATTTCTCTTCCGCGAAGTGTTTCGAAGTGCTATAGAAGATTAGAAAACATGCCGAAAATTACATTACCACTTGTTTTTTATGAGTTATGAGTGTCTGCAAGTGGATATGACGATGGCTGTGAGTGTAAATGCGAGAGGACAGACAGACGGTTTCCGGGACTCTCATTTATATATATAGAGATGTAGACGATCAATTTAAGATCCCAAAGCGCTTATCTGCCTATACATGCTTCAACAAAGTTTAATAAGTACTTTCGAATCGTTTATCGAACGCTGCATCGTGGACGAGCGGCTCAATGTGGATTGTCCATTATGTATATCCATTACACGTTCGGTAGCACCGCGCGCCGTGACTCGGCCGCGTTGTCCGCACGTTCAGTGAGATAGAATCGTCAGGAAGAGCTGAATCTTCACCGGCCACTAGCGACAAATGTATGATACGCATGCGCACACATATCGATATGTTCTATGCGTGCGTACAGCTAAGTACGGGTGCTATATCACTAACGAGAATGGTAATGCTTCGTTCCTATCCTCTTCATCGTTTCTCGTTGTCACTGCTTCACCACAAATAAATTGCGACTGGGATATACGCATAATCAAACATGGAAGATAGCGCAGTACTCATATCTATCTGCGGATTAATCTGATGCCCATTGGAGACCTACGCAGACACCGGAGTCTTTGGTGTAACGTAAACGCGTTCGTGATATCTCCTCTGTGCCATCCATCGCACCGATGTATTAGATGCAATGCTTTAGCGGTAAAGAAATACTAGCAACCCCCTCGTCTCTACCCGCATCTACGCACTCCGCACGCACCTGTATTAGATACGCGAATAGGAATGTAACTATATATTCTTCGAATATACGCACAATATCGGATAAAGCAGAAATAAACTCCGATGCTGGTGAATATAATTAAGTGATCGCCCGACGATCTCGTCGCGTGTTCACGTGCGTTTATGTCAATGGGAAATGAGTTTTTTTTTATTCCGGACAACGTAAGTTTCTCAGGAGCATCGAAATTTCCGGCTTTACAATTTAGAGTCTTCTCTCGAAGTTTATATTAAATCGCAATCGATATCAGGCATATGACGATTCCGCGATAGTCGTTTAATGACATTTGATTTGCTGAAAATAATGTTCGAATAGTACGAAGACAAATGATCATAAAAATGCAAGAAAATGTTCAATCGCGGAAAATCGATCGGCTCTTCGAATCAATTTCGTATGTCGTGCCGCCACGTGTGATGATTTTCACGACGCGATATATATGACGTTCGGAGAAGGAGTACTCGCGATACTACTGCCTCGGAGAAGCAGATGAGCAGATGAGTGCATACAAACTCCAATTATAACGGCTCACGCGAAAATGCAGTTTAAATTGCATGGTTCTCGTCACTTCGGGTGTACACGCGGGGCGCGCGATGTATCGTTGTATATTTTCGGCTGATGTGGAACCGAAACGACTCGCCGAAGACGCGATGTCGGCTTCGCCTTCATTTCTTTCTGATGCACTTCTCGCGCATACGATCCAATCAAATATTCGTGATGCCGGTTCAATCCCTTTTTCGTATACCTCGCCCTTCAGACGCCGAATACGAAGTGGCGAGAGAGCCCGTTATTTTGGATATCAACGCCACACGTGATCAGAAATGAACGGAGAAACAAAACGTGCCGAAGAAATGAGTGATTCACGTGCGTGACGGTAAAGAGTAGAATCAAGCGCGCGACCTTCATTTTTTTTTTTCGGAGTGGGCGAAGGAGCCAATCCCCAAAATATCCGCGAGAATATTATTTTTACATCGTTTGTCATGTGCTTTTTTCTGTTCCGACAGCTTTTAATAGAAAAACTGCGCACTACATGAACCCAAAAAAAAAAAAAATGTATAGCTTTGTATCAACGTAACTTTTATTGTACCAAAAAATGTACTCGTGTTCGGAAAAATGCATAAATAAAATTTCGCTAAAAAAAAAGTTAGATTGCGTGATTATTTGTTGAATAATTTTTTTTTTTTTTTTCAATTACTTTTTTTTCTGAATCTCACTTTTGTCAAGGAATGTAACGACGCAGCTGGATTACAACCGTAAATTCGAATAGTATAGTCTTCATTGGTAGGAACTTTCTCCATAACTTCGCTGATAGCGAGGGTGGTGTGGGGAGAACGGGTTGGAGTGGGAGGATATAATGGATAAAAATGAATGGCGATTTATCATAAAATATTGAGCTTCCGTTGCCGGTCGCGGATAATCGACGATGTAAATGACCATTGAACGAGCAAGCGAATATCCCGGATCGAATCCAAAGTTTGCATCGTCGAGTTTGAGTGCCATAAGCATCTCTTTCGACGATCTATTGTTCGGCGCTGTTTCTCGGCGCGCGAGTTCGGACGTGGAGAGCGGTCCATAAGTCATTAAACGTCAGGATATTGATTATGATCTCCATTGTAGGGACCGCAGCGCGTCGTGAGGAGCATTGTTCCAAGGCGGTACTTTTTTACCGCGCTTGGCATAGAAGTCCTCGCTCACTAGACTCGAGAACAACCGACGCGCCGAGAAGCAACCACCTGTAGCGTTTACCCTCGCGTTCGCCTACGGTTTCTAAAATCGTGCGCGGCGATATTAGAAAGCACTTCATACGCCATCCGGCATTTCTCCTATTATTTCGAATTGTTTTTTTTTTTTTTTTTTTTTTTTTCAAAAGGGGAAGCTAATAAACAAATGTAAAGAAACCATTAACCTCATAAAACGTCCGAATTCTCACGATTGAGAATGGTTTACTGATGTACGCCGATGGTTTTACGTTGTGTAACGGACGTCGGTTCCGCGTTATCATTTTTGCTCTCCATTATTATTATTTTTTTGGCCGCAAGTACCAAACTTTACTATCGTTTTCGCTGTCAATGAACTATATATACCTTAGGGAGATTAAAAAAAAACAGCTTCATTTTTTATTATATTGCTCATCGGGATTATTGTATTCATTCATGAAACTGAATTACGAACGGGCGTCCGTCTGAAAATATTTACTACTAGCAAAAGCACGGAATTTTTTCCGTAATTCTCGAGATTTACGATGATTTCTTGTCACATATATAGTGAAATCGACGAAATTTCCGCATTATCATTCATCGCAACCGAGTCTCCGTCATCTTCGATCGTAAATATCGGAAAGAGGCTCCGTTATCTTATTCTACCTTTTCCATATAGTACCCAGTATCCGCAACATTCAACGTCGATTCGATCCTCCTCTCGAGGTCGACGGCGCCGATTCAACTTCCGCGTCGGTATAGTACGTATTTTAGGTACGTAGTAAATACGTACAGAGAAACAGTCGATGCCGGATAGTAGATAGAATATTCCTCCCGGTCGGTTCGAGTCGGTGGAGTGTGTCATGTGGCCTGTGTTGTCACGCAGAGAAGAGAACGGGACCGCGTGTGGCGAGGACGCGGGATACAGACGAACCGAAAGAAGAGACGAAGGAGAAGAACAGAAAAGAAAACGCGATACTGGGGAATCGTGCGGTGACTTTTCCCTCCGAAGACCGCGGTGATAAGCTCGAGCTGTAAAATCAAAAGGACTTACCTACCTTCTCATGATTCCATTCTCCACTGTCCCGCCGACAATGCTTCTCGGTGAGCCGCCCTTCAAAAACTTAACGCGCATTCATTTACAGCCGCGATCTGTAACTTTCGGGGCGTCAATCGAACTCGCGCATGCGCAAACGTTACCAGCAGCTTCAAACGCTTTACGACCCGCGAGATTGCGATACGAGACTGAAGTATAGCGTGAGAAAATCGCGAAACATCTTTGCGTTTTTTTTGTTTCGTTGCGATATTGTATTGGTGCGGCATGCGAAAAGGGGAGGTCTTTACTGGGGAGATTCCTTACCGACAGAGGTCCGAAGAGCAACGGATGGTCATTTTAATAGGCACTTTTTGCCTATTTTTGGAGTGATTGCCTAAAAATAGCGTAACTATCATCACAAGTGAGCAGCTTTCGTTCGTTTGACCGAGTCGTGTAAGACAATCTGTCCTTAAATCGCGGTGGAGTGAGAAAGGAGCTCCATAATCATCATAATTCCAGCACAGTGGCGCGACGGTTCACGGAATAACAGGTGATAAATTTGACGAGACTTTATCGAATTCTATTCGGGCTCTGCGCGTGTATTCGCATATATAAGGCCTTTGCATCCGACATGAAACAAATTCCGGTTTCCGCTCTTAGCAAGCCGCGAATCTCGTCTGGTCGAGAATGATAGAGCATCGACCGTGTACTTGCAGGCGATACAAGCTCGTCTTGTGTCCTGCAGAGGACTCGTCCCGAAAGAAATCGGTGTACAGAAAAAAATGGGGAGAAGAAAAAGAGGGGAAAAAGAAGTGTCCACGGGGTCTGCGGGTCGTCGAAATCCTTCCTCGTAATTTCGGTGCTCCTTTTCTTTTTTTATTTTAACATCGTTCCAGGGTCGATCTCTCCTTATTCGTTCCTTTCACGCTTTTCTCTTATTTTTTTTTGCACTTTCTTTCATTTGCGAACTACGGAAAGACCACAGTGAGTGTTCAACGTTTCTCATGGAAGACGGAACATTTTTACGAACATTTTTAAAAAAATCAAGTAATCAAGTGATATTTTGAATACGTCGACGTGAAAACCTCGAAATAAAAAAAAATTCACCAAAACAAAACTTTCTCTATGAGAAATCAAAAGCGACTATCGGCAAAAATGTTCTTAAAAACATTCCGCATTGTAATAAATATTGGTTTTCTTCAGTTATTATAAAGATCGCGAGGTAGAGAATTACGAATAATTTTAAAAACGCGATCCAATTCAATTTAACCTTAAAGTTTGAATTACATTATTATTATCCGGTTAAAAGAGATTGTAAAGGGAGCTGCGCGACACCGTTTGGACCAACCGAATAATTATTGCCACCTCTGCAAAAATATAGTGCTCATCGCGACTTATTTACTGCAGCGGAGAGCCAATTCCAAGCCGTGGCAGACGTTACAGCAGAGAATGAAAAGAGAGGAAACAAACAAAGAACCGTACAGCCGGGTATGCTGCATGCGAATTTATTACATCGCGAATTATAAAATATAAACAGGCGCACAATATACTTCACGTGAAGTTCGAGTCTTTTTATATATATATCAAAATAAAAAAAAACGACGGTATTCATTCTGAGAATCCGTTTCCCGCGGCTTTAATTATGAAAATTGCTTGTCTAATAATAATCGTAACTAATTATGCGTGGCAAATTACGGGGTATAGAGACACCGGGAACGCAGCTTACTTATATACATTAATACTTCTGGTATACGGATATTTACACATTTTTTTTTTTTTTTATTTAAATGATTCGATCTGCGCAATTTACTCGTTCGAACGACATCGATTACCGCTGATTTTAACAATTTTTTTTACATATGTGTATTTGCGATAATTGTAATTGATAATAACAGAAAAAGTGAGGTAACATTTTTTCCGCGGGACAGTAATTTCTGGAAATCGAATTATTCGTGAAGCCGAAACGGAAAATTTTCGTTCGAACAAAGTCGTCACTCGAGAAGTGAAAACCGGACTTCGCATCAAAGAGCAAAGCGAGATATATAGATATATCGAGCAAAGAATTTTTACGAAAAAAGGCGATTCAACAAGTCGGGAATTTGATTAAAGCTGCAAAAAATGTAAGGTACCGAGAGCGGTCGTCTCTCTGTTTATCTTCGCTTGTTAATCAGCGAAGTCGTAACGAGAATCCCGTCGCGACAATGAATGTCTACATGGCTGACTCGATGCATAATAAAGCGTAGTGAATGGTAGCGCCCGATAGTCTCAGGGACTCTCGTGATTTTTGTGGATCATTCGGGAAGGATCTCGAGGACGTATAAACCAGTGTTTGGCTTCCTTCTTCGATGACGTTGATACCCACAAGCCCCGCGTGTGAATTTCTTCAAGTATACTAAGTCTGGAGAATCTTTCATTGAGCAATAGGATTTCTTCTTTATCATGTTACGCAGCTGAGAGCTGAGAGTTCTCACTGCTCGCGATGGATAAATTAATTTCTCTTTCTGCATTGCGAACGATCAAATATTTGTACGATCCGTTTCGCTGCTCGAATCGACCGAATGTACACACGATTACAAGTCCACGAATGAATGACTTCCACTGTCTTCTCTTCGTATATTGTTGACGATTTTCTCTACTTCGATATGGATAGTCTCACTTCGATGTACAAATAGAAATTACATTTTTATCTTTCTCGTCGTAACACGAGACGATACCGCAATAATGATAATATGATAATAATCGAGAGATACGGGAGAGTTTTGACAGAGAGTACTTAATTCATAACTACCAACGAAAATACGCAGCACACGAAGTAGGAATTCATTCCCTGTTCCGTAATGACGGAGAGAATTGCTTCAAATACTTCTTGAAGTTTATGCGTCGCTCTATACCTACGTGCTTTGGTCCAACAAGCACTTCGACATTGCAATTAATATCACTTATTTTTAATTAATTAAAATAACCCTAAAATTTGTTGTAAATTTGATTCATAAATCTTTAAGGTAAAAAATCGTGATATCAACGATTTTTGAGAAGCACCAACGACACGTTCGACTCTTCTTCAAGATTTTTTCGATTTTAGAAGACTCATAACTATTGTATTATTTGGTCCCGCGTGCCTTGTTTTCTTCTTCGGCATAGTCAAGGTCTCATTCCTCCGTTACCTCCCTGAGATCGACGAAGGGAAGAAAAAGACAAAAGAAGACACGGTGTATCCAGACTCGTCCGCGTCGACTCTATCGTCGTAGTTGTTTTCACCAAAGTGTATACAGGTATACTGTGTGCAACAGTGCACGGTATATACGTGTGACAATTAAAAGCTGACGCTGAGGTCACGCGCTGAGAATGTGCCGCCTCCGCGGCGACGTCGTCGACCGTGCCGGAGCTGAGCGCATCATCCTCAGGGACAAAGCGAGTTCATGCAGAAACCTCTCATCGTAATGCGCCAACTATACCGTCTGTACTCTCGATACCTTAAGCCAAGAAATTCAAGCGAACACTCCGCGTCAACATAGATCGATTTTTTTTTAACGCATAACTTGAGTCACAAAAACGAAAGAATTCGTATCGAAATTCGTCGAACGATGAACGAACGAGCGTAACAGGTAGCGAGAACCGTGAGCGCGAGCGCGACATCCTGAAAATACGACTACGCGACACACTTGAACGCGAGAACAATAGAGCGAAGCCTACGGCAGCGGGAGCGCGAGAGGCCCGAGATATCACGAGGGTGGCGCTCGATAGACTGATTTGACTACGATAACAACTGTAACGAAACATTAACATTATTACGAGATCCTTGACCGATAGCTACTGCCCTCCCAAACTATTTGATTCCGTCATCTGAACGAAAGCCGAAAACTATAACGCGGTAAATTTTGAAAATCTTTGCGATTGCTTCTGTCAGTTCAATGCGCGAAAAAAAGGCTTTTATCTCTATTATAAAGCGCTAATTGTTCCACCCTCGTCTGGAACTGAACTATATCACTGCATTTTCTTTTCGGCGCATTACACTTTATTCTTGGAGCGCCGGGATTGCACCGGACTTTTCCGTATTCGCAACGAATTCTCGTCGAGTTTCTCCTCTAATTGTGTTTCTCAGTACTTCGAAACTCACACCACCAAAAAGATTTGAAAACTTCGACCGAACTGAATCTTAATCTGAACGTCGATTTGTCTGAACAACTGAACGACTCGATCAACTTGCCAACTATTCACAAGAGAACTTCTTTATTTCGTATTTCATTCCCTTATCTGTATCCAGGAATTTTCGTCAATGCATCCCGAAACAAAAACGTTGAACGTTGAAAAAAAGATTGACTACGAAATGAAAATATGCCGAACCGACGCGGAATAACTTTCACTGTGTCGATTAAAATATATACACGCAATTGTCTAGATATGCAGATGGCTAAGGGAAACTGTAATAACATAAGATCGGGGGTTCGATTGGAAAAAATTTAACCGACTTATAATGGGAACGTAATGGGAAAGCTAGCATGACCCACTTGCTTCTCGCGGCGAGGTTTGCACCGATGCCGGTTGGTAAAGTGCAATCGTTTCGTTGCTATATTCCAATAGTCCGTCACGCATCGCGCATCAATCGAACGCGGGAGAGCTTGTCTCGCACATTCATTCTCGTCCGAACTCCGCGAGGTATAACGTACCCGAGACTTCAGCTATATGTATAGTTAAGCTATTGCAAGAGGCAATCGCATTCCAACGGGATCTTGAATAGTCGCGAACGTGAGAGCAATAGTCAGCAACAGTTCGTAACCCGTGGTGAGCGAAGGCGGACTCCGTTTACTCGATTACTCTACTCATCCACTTTGGCCAATACATTATTTGCCTATAGTCCGCACTGCATGCCATCGATTTTTCTTCTGATATTCGTCTCACCGATGCAGCCTTCCGACTTTACCGGCTGATGTCATGAAGCTAATGGAATAAGATATGCGCGGATTTGTTTTTTTGTTTATTTGCTTTCGATTTAGAAATGCGTTGGAGTACTTTACGTATTGGGTATCCTCCGTTCTTTGTATTACATTTAGTCTTAGCTTTGTTATAAAAAATCTAAAGCGTCTTAATTTTCGGTCGAATAAACTTCACGGCTTCCCTTCATGCTTCCGTGTTTTTCTCACGCGAGTTCAGTGACACAAAACCGATGATTTTTTATGAATTGAGCGTGAAAAGCTTATCGATTCCCTGTGTTTTTTCCAAAGCTTCCTCGCGAGAAGAAAATATTTAACCCTTTATAGGTCTCTACCCCATCGACTGTTGAGCTAAGAACAATTTCCCATACACACAAACATTTTTTTAGATACTCTTATCGATGTTTTACACAATTTTGAGAGTATTTACACAGAAATCACGAAATCTAAATTTTGTAAGAGAGAAGATAAGGTACTAAAAGGTAAAAAATAATGAGAAAGCAATGTGCAAGGTTCCACGTTGCAAATTATTTTTATTTGTTATAGAGAAAAGAAGCTTTCGATCTGAAATATTTGTGCCGTCGTGTTATCATTATTGTGAAATCCAGTATCCTAGAACCCCCGTACTTCCGGAATTCAATAAAATGTCAGCGATCGGAATCGTAAAAACAGCTTTTATTTTTTACGGTACGGAGTGAAACATTTTTACGCCATATTCGTGCTCCACGTGTGCCAGAGGATTAAAAACACTCGGTGACAAACACATATCTACGCAATAAGCGAAACAGAAATGAAATATAAAAATTTGACGCCGTCCTTGAAACTGTATGTTGATTTAGGTACAAATCGTGTAAATATGACGATCGGTGAGCTTAAAGTCTCAGTCGCCTTCTTCACATTATTATTGCATTTGCCAACACGTATGTTCCAATCCTATTATCTTTCACGTATTATTTACATGTTTTTTTTCTTGTTATGCTTATCGTTTACTTTCGGAAAACAAAATGGTGCCAATCTAAATTATTGTTAATTAGTGCCATTAATGTTAATTAAGTTATACATAACCGACGTGTATCAAAATCCATGAAGTCATTTTGGCAAAAATTGATCAATAATATTAATTTATCTACCTTTTGAAGTTTGGCATACGTGAGTAATTTTATTAGGTTGAATTTTAAGTTCCCGCGAAGCAAAACGCCTGAAAATAATTTTTTTTATTATGGTACCTTATGTAATTTTTTTACTCGCAAAGTTTGTTCTATCAACAAATATTGATTTCATATCACGTTGGTGTATTTCAGTGTGTAACTACTATTTCGAAAAGTGATTGAATGCAATGTATGTGACGATGTGCATGATATACGCACTTTTGAGAGGCATCCTCGTTCTAGCAACGATAGCCGAAGCAGGTAATAAGAGTTAAGTGTAATGGCTGTCAAGTCCAGTTCCGTCAATGAACCCTTCGTATGATACGGAAATATGCGTTTACTTTGTACGTTTGTACAATATGAAATACTTCGATTATGCTAGAGGATGATGATCTGAAGGTCATACCGATCGAAGAAGTATATCCTTCTCCACCTTCGCCTCCGAAAAGAGGTCTTCTGATCTCGGAAAATGCTCCAGTTTGGGTCGCCTACAGTCCAATTCCTGATGGACCCGTCGAATATACGAAGTATCATAATGAGGTATCGTTTGAATCGTATTTTCTATAACTTTGAAACATCTGACATAGACTAACACTTCTGTCTTCAATGTTCTGGAATTTACTTTATTAAAATTATAACAATTATAAGCCTCAGAGAAAAATTGTTGATTTTTTTTAAATCCTTTTTGCCAACAGAATTTTTAAATACTTCGCGTGCCATTTTTTTTTTTTTTTTAGAAATTATGGTTTACATCGCATCTTCAATTATTCCTAAGTTTTTTTTTTGTTTCAACGCAGATCGTGAAAGATGCGATGTACGGGATAAAGGGAAGTATCGAACATGAGAAAGTTTCTCCTCAGAACGAAACATCCAAATGTAAAATATCTACATGTAAATCTGTCGAGATTTCTTTCCTGGTTGTGATGGACTACAAAACCACTTGGAAACTGGATGAGTACGTATCGCTGTATAGGTAACTTTAGGAATGGGGATGATTTCTATTTGTCGTCCATATCTCATCTATAGCTCGCAGTTATTGGATTACATCAAAGAAAAGATTCGTTACGCCGTGGCATTTTGGAATGGTTTCGATATTCAGTTGAGACACTTTAAAGATCCAATAATTCGTTTGCGAATGGCTGGAATTGTTATTGGGCGCGTAAGTTCACTGCTTTACCGACCGGAAACAATTTTTCTATTGACGTACCAATTTTTTTGTCACAATGATCAGAACAAAGAAGCGATGCCATATCTTCGCGAAAGCGAGACCGGGTCGAGAATGAACGCAACTAAAGCCCTTCGCGAAACGAGCGCATACTGGAGGAACTTGTCGAAGCACCATACAGATTTCTCAACTGATTCTTATCACTTCGTGGCCGTCATGACGGAGTAATAAGACCCTTAAACCTTCACGGGCAATGTGTAGTTTCACTATCTTCGCGGGTAATCTGAGTCTTTTAGCGTCAGTCAAAGTTATCAAGCTGTTATAGCCCATGAAAAACATCTGAAAAAATGCACATTTACTGTTGAAGAACTCGAGAAACTGCATCAACCATTATACAAGCCGAAATCTTATTTTCGTTTACTTTACGAGTCGGTAGTTTCGAGCAAAAATGTCGGAAAAACGTTCGTATGATAAAGAATCGAGAGATTAAAATGTCGGTAACATTGGGAGACTGCTTTTAAGAGCACTCAGCTAATGTCATTAAGACACTTTGACTTATCGGTGGAAAAAATTAACGCCACAGGGAGTTTGGGTCATTGATGGTCCACACATCATTTCTACCGTTTGATACGCGGAAACGAACTGTTGGATTGCGGCGTTCCAAGGCACTGCCTGTTTTTGACGGAAGTTAGCTGGGATCTGCTGGACTCTGATACATTGACTGTCTTAAAAGACCCATAAAGCCCGTGGAATTAAAAAAAGATAGCCTGATGTTGATTATTAATAAATCTGAAAATTTCTAATACACTTTCAGTTCGGAGCCGAATACTGATCGTTATTGGTCGTATTACGCACGTGAGATAACCAATCTGCAATAATGCGTCAATCTATAGTTTATTTCATAAGAAGCGTTTGCCGTTTAAGATGTCTTTCTTATGATTTCAGACGGATGCATATCGCTTACTTTCCTCTTCAACGACGATCTGTGGTTCCGCTCCCTACCGCCGGGAGGGTTGGATAACATGAAGGAAATAGCTGATGTGCTGTTAGTAAATCGTTCAAAGTCACAGTTTTCTTTTGAATCGCATTGACAATTTAGATTTCTCTGTTTTCATCCGCTATAAAATATTTTATTTCACTCAGTGCGAAAAAGGCAGTTTTACGCCCGCTTCGCGCATAAACCCCATTTTCACACCGTGTGAATTAAAATTTTGTACGATTCTCGTGCGAAAAACTGTTTCTTAACTGGTCTTTCATTGTAGTCAAAGTTACAGCAAAGTACAACTGAAACCGTATGATCACTTGTCTCCTGGAAACACTATACATAAAACCATCCTACCGGGAGAATACTATACTGCATGGGACCATTGTCGAGCAAACGGATGGGACGAAGGCGTCACTGTCTGCGTAGGAACCTATTGGGTTTGTCGATTATGCTTCGAACTCCTCTCGAAATCCATCGAACCATACGTTTTGAAGGTAATCTACTGAATTGAGGGTTTTGTTCATTCACAGAACGATGCTCCATGCCAAGATGTGAGATGCGTAAATAAATACTGGTATAGTAAATGCACACTTAGCGGTCGACCACCCTTAATCGGGAGTCCGTGCGATCCCGTTGAAAGTGATCATCAAAAGGTGAGTCCTTTGACGGCGCTGCATGGAACACCTTCTTGAATAGTACATAAAACAGTAGTCCCACAATGCTGCAGATCTGTCTGGAAAACAAGTGTCAAGATAGACCGCCAGGGTACACGTAAAAAGCGACATTGTTCTGACGACATCGTCACGATATTTGGTCGTAGGGGTTGCATGCCGCCATCTATAAAAAAAAGAGTCGATACTAAGAAATCAACGACGCGCTCATAGAACAGAACTACGATGTTACGTATTACCAGAGTTGTTTTTGAAGCATTGTTTCCCGTGTGTGAAATATACGAGAATAAGAAAGGTATCAATTTTTTTTCATGTTATTTCCTAACTTACCTGTGAAAAAACCATCATAGATTAAACTGATTGGGCGATAATTGACTTTTTAAAAAAATATTTGCACACCCGGATACACTTTGTTGATTGTCATGAAATTCAATATCTGTGGTCCATTGACTTTAATAAAGATTCGTACAAACTATTGGCGTCATTTGGGTTTTAACGTGACGTATCCTGTCGATATTCCTGTTTTTTACACACATCTTTTCCATATAAAAAAAAATCAAATTAAAGATTAAAATCTGAAAAAATTCATACGTATTCAGAAAAATAAACGAATCATTTTCATAAAAAAAAAAAGTTGGATTACCAGAAATTTGTTGAACAATTTTTTTTTTATCAATTTGTTAATAACATTTTGCAATTATTATTATGTAAAATTAATCTTTTCAGTATTCATTTTTCTCGAATTCTCTCTTTTCTCTTGAACTTATGCGAAATGAACACCACGCGCTATATCTATCTTAAGTACATTGTTAGACTCCAAAATGAAATGATCACTCGAATCGATTGAATGCAAAATCTAAGGTCTCACCGAGATTTGAACTCGGATCGCTGGATTCAGAGTCCAGAGTGCTAACCATTACACCATGAAACCGCGAGGAGGAAGTTCCTATATTTAGATACCCTCGGGAATGTCGCCACCCGACGAAATCAATAACAGACCCCGTTATGTATAACTAGACTACTGCTTTACAGTGACGGTCTCTTCGTCCATTGATATTTGTCCACAACTATAATAACTGCAAGCTAAAGATATCCCAATTAATCTTGTAAAATGAAATCAAAGGTAAACGCAGTTGCATTGCAAAATTGATCCGAGTATACAAACCCACATACCGACAATATTGTGGGCTGCGCATGGAAAGGTCGCATGTGGATCGCCACGTTCGCAATTAGTTTATTATGTGTTGGAAGAACGATTAATCATAACGGTGGGTGTTCGGAATCGGTACACGTCTACGCGAACTGTACATTACTATTTCTCGCCGTATGTTCTCTACTCGCCGAAATGTATCGATTGAAAGGCCGGCTGCGGTTGGATATTCAAACGTTTGTAAGCACTTCGATGTACATACAAAGATACTATTACAAACGCGACCGATAGCGGAAATGGATGGAAGTGGCTCCGGTGATCCAGTAAGAAGGATTAAGTACTTGGCGTCGAGAGGCGGCAACGTCTCTTAATATTCTTTAAAGATGTATGAGTTCCGGCTCGTCGGCTTGGCTGGATCTTCAAGCAGTTTCTACGCTGGTAGTGGAATAAGCACTCGACAAAGGATATTGGTATTCTACAGGGTGTTCGATAACTCGTGTCTCGAGTAGCAGCGTCGGTATAGAAGTATAGTTTGCACTGAAGTGTCGAGCAAATGATAGGTGAAGAAATTGACCATTTTGAAATTGGTATTTTCCGCATCAATCCGCAAATAAATTACGATACTTTGTCCCTCAATAGTTCTATGTCGTCGTGTCTCTCATCATCTTTCGTCATGTGGTGTTTTGTCCGCATATGACGTTCGGAATGTAACTATTCCGATTTTTTCGGACGCAGCTATCGTTTATTGTACATATGCAAGAATTTACTCCATTCTTCATGCCATATTCGCCAATATAATTATTCGAAGCATAACTATGGACACCCTATACATCGATGCAAGGGTCGAGGAGAAAGATAGCATAAGATAGTTATTGACCGTAGTGTCTGGAACGTGCATCGACACTAAGCGAAAAAGATATATCGAAGGATACGTAGAGAAGGCGAAATCTATCTTATAGCCCGTGGAGAACCACTCAAGCGCGTACTGTTGGAGTTACCTACCGTTTCGCAGACATTGCAGCGATATCGCCTGGAAACGAGACGAGATTCAGGTTCCGGTGAAGCGCCATAGTTACTCACCGTTTGTCATTTGCCGACCTATAACTTATTGTATTTTTTGTCCGCGCTGAGCGAAAGTGTTCACTGGTAATGGAGAGACCGAACGATATCTGCTATAACTGGCCGCACTTCGACTTTCGGTAGTTTATTGCAACTGCATGCCCTTGGGGTTTTGTAAACCCACACGTGTTTTTATATTGTAAAGTAAATTCTCAGCAACGAATTTACCAAAGGGAGAACCGTAGCCTCGGCGAACTGGAAATATCCACGATATTTTTTCCTTTCATTTTTTTTTTTTTTTTCGAGAGTCCATACAGATTTTATCCCGAAATCTATCGAGATTTTCGTTAATGTTTAGCCGAACTCTTTGGCGGATTTTGTAAAAGTTTTGCGGCCGATATTGCCGCCGAACGCGTATTTTGCTACGAAGTTTGTTTCGACGGTCGCTTTTGTCAGAAAACAACCATTGCCTGTGGTTTTGGTAGTGAAAGTAATTTGGTAATACATGAGAAAACCACCATAACGACATTTTTGCGCACAATGGTTTTGCAATCGATTTGTCGGTTAATTTTTATCACAAAACCAGCAATTGGTTTTTTAGACGTCTTGCCAGTGGATCGATGCGATATGGTAATTCTTTTTTAATACTTCCGAAGCGCGTATTAATAAGAGTTTTAACTTATCTATATAGTATAACACATCAGACGTAGGATGGATATCCATCAGGATTACATGACGAACGTCGAGGCGTACAGTCTACAGGAAGTAGAAGTGAAGAGATGAAAGAAGCGTAAATAAATCAAATAGAGGGTTCGTTAACCTTTTCCGTTTCCTCTCGTCCAGTCACTTACTCATCCACATTCAATAATCGTTTATAATACCGTATGCAATAGATTCCGTGCGTTCGTCGCGTGATTGATGAAGTACACTGGTACTTATATGTTCTCGTGGTAAATATCTGCGGAACAAATCAAGTGAGAAAGGCCGATGCGGTGAAACAAAAAAAAAAAAAATTAACTCTCGTTCCGCATCTGCCGCGTCGTTGCGTTGGGAAATGGGTTAAACGTTAGGTACGGCTTGGCGTTATTCGACTATGGGCTTTGCATGAATCTTCCGGTCGCTCTTGGTAAAAGTAGGTAGTTACCCGTTATGCGGGTTGTTCCGTGAGGTGTAAATCTATATTTCATTCACTCCTTTCGCCCGAATGCTCTTACGATGATATTGCAGAAAAGTTTAACGCCTCTGTGCACAACTGTGATTTGCAAACCGTAAGAAGCCCTGCTGCGGTAAGAAACTATAACATCAATGCGTACCGCAGCTTTTTACCGAAAAAAAGGGGGCTACAGAATTTTGCCGAAAAATCATTCGGCAGAATCGTCGTTTTGCCGAAAATCGAATTGCCGAACATCATTTGGCCAAATCGTCATATTGCCGAATCGTCGTTTTGCCGAAAGACATATTGCCGAACGTCATTTGTCCAAATCGTTGAATTTCCGAAATTTAATAATGCCACAGATAACGAGAGGGACGAAAGTCGTTTTCTCGTAAATGAAAATAGTAAAAAAAAACGCGAGTCTAGATGGACCTCCAAGCGCGCAATTTAGTGCAATTCATCGATAAGGAAGCAAGACGAAGCTGCGAGGGGTGGATCTTCCTTCGCTGTCTTTGTATCTGTCTTTGCACCTCATTGGTCTTATTGCCCTACGCTGTGTTACTCGTTTATCATTTCATGACCCTGGATACACCCACGCGCGTCCGCCGGAACGGCGTCGCTGCACCTGCGCGTCCAGGAGTCACACTAGAAGGCAATAGCATCCTAGGAAGAGTCCCGAGACACTCGGCTTTGTGTCTACCGGACTTTATTAGCTTGTACACACGGCATATGTATGCCGGAGAGTCGTATACACGTGTTGTATTAATTCTTATGCATCTCACAACTGGTCTGCTGCGTCGATCTATCGTGCCATAGGGCTGCTGTTCACGTGTAAGTGCGCATGAATGAATGAATGCAACCAACCAAAGGGAGAATCAAAAGTGGCTTGGCGCACGTTACGAGAAGGAGAAGTCATTCTCGTCTCACGATCCTGATTAATAGCGTTCGAAGCCTCGCGGGCCTGTAAACAGTATTAATCAGGATCGAGTTTACAGAAGTCTTCCGCGCCACATCTCGCCGGCAATCCTTTCTCTCTACTACCGTCTGGCCATCTCGATTCATTCTGTTTCGAACAATATCAATCAGGATTGAGCCGCGTCTCTTATATAATAGTGCCTAACGTGACATGCGGAGGACGCTTGAACGCGAAAAGATTAAACTTTTATCTATTTTCCATTCCCTCAAATACCGCATTACTTCGTCGTGAATGTGTGTCTTTTTAACAAAAAAACCAATCAGCTTTATAAAAAATGGGTGCCGAGGCGCTTTTTACCATCTGCGCAGAGCTATCGAAATGTATAATTACTCGGGCCGTCTGAACGTCCGTTCCTGGTGCCCCTATCTCCTTCGAACGCCGCGAAAAAATGACTTTAAATGAATGCTCCCCTTGCCTTTGACGCATCGCCATTTTGAAACTCAATAAATTTATCCCTATCCAGCATACGTCCGTCGTTTCGTTCGTTTATAAATTGTAACTTACCTTTGATTTACAAGTCGCAGAGTAGAGTACTGGTGCGATGTATATTATTCAATTGCGTCATGAACGTAAATTTCAGTTCGGTCCGAATTCGTCAGGCCGAAACAAAGCTCGGAAGGCAATAAAAACCGAATATCGGTAGTGATTTGTGTGGAGAGGTATACAGGGAACAAGAGAACGAGAAGCTCTCTTGGCAGTGCAGTAAGATCACTGTTCGAGTAAACGCGATGGGAGGAGTTTGACACTTATTCTTTGTGCCTTTTACTCAACTTATCTTATTCTCCTCAACGCGCTACACCCGTCGCTCACACACGAATGGGCCGTAACATTTCTACCGATCTGTCGGTGACGGAAAAAAAAATAGGAAGTTAAAAAAAAGACGCAAGCAACCCGAGGGAAAGCCTCCTTCCGTACTGTTCTTTCTCGAACAGATATTTTACTGGACAGTCTAATATACGGCGGGAAAAGACATATCTTAGCGCGCCGTAATATACAACGGTGGCTTTGGTTTCTTCTACCTTCCGTGAGTTCCCGTGCAACCGTCCCAAACAATGGAACCGTACGAAGTAAATTTAAAAAAATCTCTTTTATGAAAAAAAAAACATTGCGATATATATCGATATTACATCGAAATCGTGAAGCCGGTTTTCGTAGCCAATAGGGATCATTCATTTTGATAATACTAAGAGATAGACGACCCAACCGAACCCACCTAAATGCGCGCCCGTTCATGATCAATCAGGTGTGCGATAAGAACATAACCTGAAAGTGCACGAGCGAAGCGAGTGCGTTGTTGCCAGTTTTATTAAATTTTCCGTTTTTAAAAAATCGTTGTTATTTCGCCTCCAGCATCCCGAGAAAATACGATCGCAATGTTTGAATCTGTGTATATATACACACAATAATGGGGTAACAAGACTGAACAGCGTACAATACACAGAGATCAGACACGAACTCTCGAGAGCGCGTCTCGGTTCTCGACGACTCGGAATAATGCGTGGATGAGTTATCGACGTTTCGTATGCCTCGAAGCCTTTTACGGATTGCTTTGCACGAAGCCTTTATACATGTAGCCACAGTACTTTCAATCGCTTCGCGATATTATGCGACGATAATGAAAAATGCTGACGCCAACTCTTGCTTGGCCGGGGAGTTGGCTGGCGAACGTTTGTTTCTTGGCCCTCTCCCGCCCATCGTCTCGTGCATCGATCGAATGCATCGAGGAAAATGAGGATCACGTGGTGAACGCGCGGAGAGGAATCCATGTGTGCGAGTGTATGTGTATTATCGTTTTACTCGACGGCATTATAAGAGACACGAGATACGGTACATGTTCGCGCTGTGGTCAAATCGAATGAAGTATGTAACGAGTGAGTAGCGCGTATAATATTCTTGTCAGAGGCCTGAAATCGAGAAAGAGCGCCTCTCCGAAAGCGACAAGCGCGCCCCGCGATATCCTTTTCGCGATTCCTCGACATCTTAATCGTTGTTTCCGCATGAACGTTCCGTGTCGACCCGAATATCGAATCTCACTTCGATCGATCTTATTCTGATCTCTCGTCCGCAAGGTCCACGACCTCCCCCCGCTGGACGTAATGATACACGAGGGAACAAATATAATGCATGTCGAAAGTGTGCGATAATAGTTTGCCTATATGCATCAGCAAAGCGCGCGGTTCGCGACCATATACTGTGTCGCAAAAGCAAACTGGTCGACGAATGCATGCGCATGGAAAAAGAGATAGCAGATCGAAAAGAAAAAAATGCGAAAGGGGAAAGTAACTCGCGGATCCTTCGGTTACAACAAGAGATTAGCTCTTCGTTCTCGATGTACGGTATTTCCTGTACATACGAGTTTTTAAAGGTGATCGACAGACGCCCAATCGGTGAACCAAAGGGTATATACGGTTACTCGGGAACAATTCTACTGCGGATCAAGTGTTCGGCTGCAAGGCTTTCACCTCTTTTTCGAAGTTTTTGGCAACGGCGCTATTTGTTCATTTATGTTTTTTTGCCAAGTTGTTCTCTTTATCCGCGTGTTTTTTTACTTGTCTATAATTAAATCTGTGAGGTGAATCTTCATTCGCGTCCCGCCTATTCCTTGACTTGAGAAAAATAGTAGACAACACGCCGAAGGGACAGATGAAAGCAATTACCGTCCATACAACCGACTCATAAATAAACGTGCGACATGAATAACCGCCCGCGATCTCTATTACCTCATGACTGTTGCCGGCACATGCGAGAACCCCTGTAATGGTTCCTCTGTAAACTCTTATACCTGATGCTTAGTTTGTGTAGCTTCCTCGCAACGCACAAGCCGTTAGTATTCGCGAAGCGTACGTTAGTGTAGCAAGACTTTCACATTCTAACCGATTCGATTCCTATTAATGCAATTAGGCAAAATGTAATCGTGTAATATTGCATATGACTATATGCTATCGCACGGCAAATTTTCATTTGCAGAATAATCTTATACGCGCGATTTCGTAAGCATCGACTGCATCGAACTACAAAAGATCTTTCGAGTATTTCAATGCTGAGATTTATAATCCGGTATATCTCAGTTGAAACTAATTTACGATTAACTAATAACTTCTTACGATCGAAGTGAAGCTTTTATCCCGTCCGTCTATTTACCGCAATGAAATAATGGATTCGATGAAATAGACGAATTCAACTATCGACAGAGAAATAACTGTAAAGAAATCTTATGTACACGAATTCGACGGTAAAATTCGACGGTGACGCCACCTATGACGAAAATACTCGATATCATTAGAATTTTTACCACATTTATGGGGATTATTTTTACCGTATTTTATGGTAAAAATTCGCATAGTTCTCGTAATTTTCAACAGGTGGCGTCATTGACTCCGCGCTACCAGAAATTTACGATATTTTTTACTAGATATATGGTAAATTGTATCAGATCCTTCTCTCCGTGTAAATAGAACAAAAGAAACTCCGTTTCTCTATCATCGCCGCGTTAAATATCTTATATAATAGTAAATTGTATTTATCAGACCTATTCACAGTTGACGCATCTCGTCGAGATGCTGTTGGTATCCAACGCATACAATAATATATAGTATAAATGATATATAATTTATCGGTGTATTCAGTAGTAACACTTGACGCATTAAGTGAGTCGAGTGCGTGATTCGTCAGATGGGTTTCGTTAATTATAATAGTTTCACGACTGTATGGACCTTCAATCTCGTCACTGTCTGGCTACTCACGATCCGAGACGATCTGACGGATGTACGTATACGAATCAGTCGCCGGACGGGGCTGCGCCCGATCTCTATCGAACACCTTCCTCATCGTCTCGGATGCTTGGTCGTCCTCGTCGCGATCGTCGTCGGATCTTCTTGATCATCCCGGAGAGTACCACGCATCAGCGGCCCTAATTGATACTCGGGCGCCACACGCCGCCGATTCCGGTGTGCGCTAGCAATTTCCACTGACGCCGCGCTTCTTCCCCTTACCGGGACCGCGCGCGGTAATCGTTCTCTTTGATATTTAATTATATAGCTGGAAGCGCGAGCCCGTCATGCACTACTGTACTATGTATGCAATATATCGTATACCTCGCACGGTTCTCATAGTACACGCCATGAAGTGCTATATACGTTAGCAAACCCGGCATCGGCGATCTCGTATTTCAATGCTTCGATTAGATTGTTCTGCATTGCGACATCATCCTTGTCGGGTAAGCGGGGCGGACCACGCCTCGGTCAGGAAATCTTTCCGCTGTACAGAACGGATTCTGAGCCTCAGATTCACAATTTAGATCTAACCAGCGAGGCATGCATGCTGCAGCCTCGATCGACTTATGTTCCCTCGCGGCTTTCCTTTTCACATGCTTCCGATGTAATCTATCTATCGCGCGCGGCGTCTCGACTGGACATAAACCGTTTGATGAATGCCTTGAATTATTACCGATATGGATAAATGCCAACATATGTCGTATCAATACCGTCGGCGTTTGCAATAGTTGAACATTCCGAAATTCCGTGTCCAGCCGAGAAACAAGTGAATGACTCATTGCCGTTTGCAAAACTGTATGCACGGAATAGTCAATAAGCAACGGTTCGTTTTTTTTTTTTTTTTTTTTTCAAAATAGTTTATTAACGTAGAGTAACGCAGAGGGGACTCAATCCACTTGTTTCAAATAATGGAGGTATTACTGTATCCGCCGCAGACGAGATCGCGCTAGTGGAGCAAAACAGGCGTCTACATCGAGTACCAACGGGCACTACACCCGGTGCTATCGAGTACAACTATTACTGCTGTATCGCCACTATCCTCTCACCGTGTTGCTCACGTTTCCGTTGTAAATAGAGAAAATTATGAGGTAACTGGCGCCAGTGTTAATAATTTCACGGTAACCATTGGGAGCGCCACGGTCTATACAGCATCGGGGCTCATAGCGCCGCAGAAGTCAGCCGGAATGACTGGACGTGCGTGTCGCCTCATAATCGTTTTGGCTCGTTTAATTATTCCTTCGTCGCGTTAGCTGGCCGATTCTGGTGCGAACGAGGGGCGCGCGATCACGTGCCTTCGATTTATATAACATGTCTATGCACTGTGCGAGGAAACATTCTTTCAAGAAAGAATAACGAGGTAGTCGCGCAAAAGAGAATAAATGATGCGTATATAAACGACATCATGTTATCCGCTTATCTCGCATCTTCTTGTGTGAAGTGCTCTCATATTGCGTCAAGTAAATCTTGTCGTTACATTAACGATACAGATATAACACGACAATTCAACGGATAATATTAATATTAATATTATTAGTAATAATAATAATAATAATAATAAAACCGCGTGTACCGACTCATTCAATTAATATTTAAAAAGCAGCGCTCGACAGTAAGAGCCGATCCCCCACAATCGAGGTATGGGTGGCGCCATCCGACGATATCAGCGGCAAGCAACTAACGCGTGGAAGCCGCGCTATTTCTCTCCCCGGATAATGAATCACGAGAGTTTGTGGAACAAAGCAGTTGCGCACCGAGAGCGACCGTGCAAGTCTATGAGGTTGTGGTCTGCGGTGCGAGTCAGGGGAAAGGGATAGCACGCGTTATTTAAAGGTCCTGACGTGAGTTTGTACAAGTGCGCGCGCACAATGAACCAAGCCCCAGTATCGTGTATTCCTGCCGGGAAGATGTCAAAAGCTAAGAAAGTCCTCGATGAAGCTCGGGAAATCCAAAATCCCGAGCTTGATTTGGCCGACAAGGGAATTTCAACGTTCGAGGAGGTACCGGGATTGCGTGAGTATTTCTTCCCACCTGTATTTTTCTGGCGGGTATACCGCCTCGCGCCAAATTAGGCATGTTGTCGCGACTGGTTTTTTTGGAACGACGACGATGAGGCGAGTCGGCCATCGGCTATTCGTCCGCATCGTGGGCGTCACTACGCATGCGTCATTCGGCTTCGCGGTTTATTCATCAAAAACAAAAAACACTTTCACTTTTCGAAAATTTTGGACTGCTAATAAATTATTTTCGATTTAATAAAGGAGAAAATGTTCTATTTACTAATATTGTAGATTAATTGAAAATTCAAATACTCTGTACATTAAATTCACATTTTTTTTTATGAAATACGGAAAATTAAAGGCGTTATTATTATTATTATTGTTATATATTAATACAATGTACAAAAAAATAATATCATCAATTTTATTATTTAATGAAAATGGCGAGTATTATTGTTTTTAGTGAACATGCTGAACATAACAAGATTGACGTTGAGTCACAATAAGATTCAAGGTAATGCTATTTCAATATTAAATCGTGAAGATTGCTGATCGTCAAAACGACCGTAATAAATATTTTGGTTGTTTTTTTTTCTGCTTTAGTTGTCCCACCGGGTCTCGCGAATTTGGTTAATTTGGAGATTCTTAATCTCTTCAATAATCACATTACCGAACTGCCGATATCATTGTCGCAGATGCCGAAATTGAGAATTTTGAATGTTGGGTATGTAGTTCGAGAAATCATTGAAACTGTTTTTTTTTTGTAGGGACGTGCGATTAATCAAAATTTTGAATAATTTAATATGAACCGAATATAAATTATTTTATTAAAAATTTTAATTGAATATTCACATTTTTTAAATAAATCGAATTTCAAAAAATAATTTTATCTTCAGAATGAACCGATTGGATGTACTCCCGCGTGGTTTCGGAGCTTTTCCCGTTCTCGAAGTTCTCGATTTGACTTACAACAATCTGAATGAGAAGCAACTGCCCGGAAACTTTTTTATGATGGGTAATGAAAAAACAATCCGATCGACAAAATCATCTATAACACGAGAAAAAAAAAAAATTATATAAATTTTCTAATATATCTATAAATTCAATGAATTGTTTAATTTTTTTATTAATACTTTTTTTATGAATATAAGAAAATGTATATCACGTACAACGAGTTAACGACGATCTTTCATCTTTCAGAAACGCTGAGGGCATTGTATTTGGCGGACAATGATTTTGAATATCTTCCGCCGCAGATAGGCAATTTGAAAAATCTTCAAATCGTAAAACTCCTTTTTTTTTTTATAAGAATTGCAATTTAATTGATGTCTCGTTGCGATAATTGATTTTTCTTTTCGTTCAGTTGGTATTGAGAGAAAACGATCTGATTGAACTGCCGAAAGAAATTGGCGATCTCAGCCGACTTCGAGAACTTCACATTCAGGGCAACCGATTGACCGTCTTGCCACCGGAAATAGGTATCGATCGTTGAAAAAAAACGTATATATAAATACATTCGGGTGCTTCAAAGAAACAATTACAATACTCATTGTGCCGCTTAATCAAAGAAATAAGCGTTTTTTTTTTACTCTAACATACCAAAGAAATTTCGATTTTATACGATTCGATTCGTGTCACAGGAAATCTCGATATGGTGAGCAACAAAGCGGTATTCAGAATGGAATTTAATCCGTGGGTCACACCGATCGGTGATCAGCTGCAAGTCGGCATTTCGCACGTTATGGATTACATTCGTTCCGAAACGTACAAATAGTGAGTAAATCGCCATCCAATCGCTCTTTCTCTCTCTGTGTTCGGATTTTATCGTTAAAAATGCTATTAAACATATTTTTCGTTTACCTTTTACAGCGTTTATAATCGTCAGCAAAGCGCTAAGGGACCGCCGCCGGCTATCGAAAACGACAAAAGCAAGAAAATCTCACGAGCGCGTTGAGCACAAATTCACTCGTTATATCGCCGAAAGTCGGAACTTAATCGCTAAAAACTCATGACACTCGTAAAATAAGGAGTTTACTTACTTTAACGATTTTTTTTTTTTTTATACACATTCGCTGCTTCGGATCGCTGCGTTTGAGTGCCAATTTGTCGTTTTCGTAGGATCAACGGATTCGTTTCTAAACTGTTGAATTGATGTTTTTTTTTTTTAGAAAAGCGTCCGATTTGTCTAAAAATAATCGAAAATCTTATCATCCAGTTACAGTGTCTTGTCAATAGATTGTATTTCATTTGTATTTATTTCAACAAAAAGAAATCGCAAATGAACGTTCGTTGGCGATCAATCGCTAAAATCGACGTGGCAGCGTCGTTGTAATAGTATATTATAGTAGCGTTAATTATTAATAGCATTTACACTGCCAGTTATTCAGTTTCGACGTCGGATCGAACAACCATATGGTGCCTTAAATACCTCTAATTTACAAGTAGTATAACACTTCAGCGGCTTCCAGAAATCTATTATCTGTGAATTCTAATATCATACTATTTTTTTATATCGCTATAACGGATTTAATAGTATGTTACAACGTGAAAACGCACGAAAATATATTGACAATTGTCTCGCCATTGAGCGTCGAAGTTATTTACACGATTTAGACGGTAGAAACATTTTTTTTTTTTTTTACAAAAATATAAATATACATTTTTCCGACGGTATGTATTCACTAACAATTATAAAATCGCGAGCCATCGATTTTTTTTTTAATTCATATTCGACTTTCGCATGTATTTTAAGTATTTCAGGCAAATGAAATGACTTTAATTTCTTTTTGCGTATATAAAAATAGTATATTGTGATACTTATGCGGCAATGCGGTTGTTCCACGAAAGTTGGGAAGTGGCGCATCAGCCGAATCGAGCGTTTTAGCAAAAAATAAGAACTGCTGTTTTGCCTGAAATTGCCAGTCGCTCCCTTAATAAAGTACAATGGAAGATCGGTACAAAAGAAGATCGCTCGATCGATTTTCTCACTGGAAATCACAAACTGATTTAAAAAACAAAAAAAACTAAGTGACAAAAAATGCCGACGCACAATCCATAACTGACGGCAATTGATTTATCGACATACGAGAACATCTTCCTACAAATAAATAAATAGTCAATGACGGCTGCGATGCACAGTTAAAAAAAAAACTAAAAAAAAACGACAACGAATCAGTAATCGTCGACCAAATCGTTCTCTTCATCGTCGTCGGTGTACTCGCACTCTTCTATAAGTCTCGTCAGCTCGGCGTCGTGTTCGTTACTCTCGTTTTCCAATAAATCCGAGTCGCCCTCCATGAATTTGGCGAATCTGCAATTTTGTCGAAAGACGACGGAAGTAAAAAATTGTTTTGTTAATTAATTTCAAGATTTTATAATCTTTTTTTTATCGCGCGAGTAAATAAAGAGAGTAATAAGGAATAATTTTGTTTGTCACTGAAAATTACCTGATTGGATCTTTCAATCTCAGCACCGTTTTCCACTGATTACAGTCGGGACTCGAGCAGAATTCGCGCAAATGCGCCAATGCCTTTTTCGTTTCTCTTATTCCCTCCTTGCGGTACTCATTTTCCGTCAATAATCTCCGACGTTCCGGGAACACCTTTTTCCTAATTGCGAATCGAGATTTTTTTTTACAGTTTTACGATCGATGTATGGAGAACCGTTTATAATAAGAAATGAAATTTGCCGGATACTAAAAAAAAAAATTTCTTTACTTTCAAGTCATAAACACTCCGCGATCTTTTTAAACGCGGAAAATATTTTTGACCGCCGAGTGTTTCACGATTGGCGCCTCGAACTTTCGGCAAGCCATTTTGAAATTAATCTATATAATAATAATTGTTATTCAGAAATAATCGTTCAGTTATTTCCCGGGGAGAATTTTATGGAAAGCAACTATCCGAAGCCAGATTTTTGTGGGGAGACAATTTTCCGAGGACAATTTTTCGGGGCCAATTTTTCGAGACCAATTTTTAAATATAGATTTTTTGATTTTTTATTCAAAGCATACAAACTCAATCTTTGATTATAACTACTTTATAAATATAGAAGAATATTATTTAAGTAAATGACTAATCTATACTCGTAACGAGGTATCACAGTCCCACCCTAAGCGAACCCACAGCTAGAGAATTCTTAGTCTATGGAAAAACAAACAAAAAAAAGAAAAAACTAAATCAGTTGAACGAACATTCAACTAAAGTGATTCGAAAAAGAAAAACAAAGTATACTCACCAGTATTGGCGTCCCTTGTGTATCACGACAATTGGAAAGTTGTAAATAACAGTGAGAACTGCGCAACACATGAACGACGCTTCGCGAAAATTACTGCTATAATATACCAGTATCAAACCAAATGCCTGCAGAGAAAATAAAATCATTGTTACATCATCGCATTTTATAGAAAATATTAATGAATTTTTATTTTATTTTCTTCGCTACGGCTTTGGAAACACCTTTTTATCTTTCCTTCATTTACGTTTAACATGAATTATTAATATTGTGAAAAAAAGCTTAGCGAATACCTGCAAAAACCATTGAATAATTTTCTTCGTTCGAGTATTCGTTACCGGACCGAACCGATAACATATGATGAAGCTGACGAACGACGTTATCAGGATATACCAGAGCACCCAATCTCTGTATTGCAGCAATATTACTTGTGCGTTTTCCCAGAGTATTTGCACCAACCAAAAGCTCATCGTCCATCCAGTCGCAACCATGAGATACATTACTTTTCCCTTGTGGAGATAACAGAAAAAAAATGATTATAATATTATAATTATTATTTATTATTCGAATTTTAAGAAAAAATGAGAAGCGGTATGGAAAGTGAGGTTTTCCGCGCGTTTCGCGACCGAAACCGAAAAAGTAAAAAAAACTTACTCTCGGAAGAACCAATTTACTGGCGAACCAGATGAATATAACAACGGAAGTAGTGACGCCCAGAGTTACTCCGCATATATAATAAAATAGGGTGTTTTTACTCAATCGTTGAGCGCTCCAAAAAATAATTATTCCCACAACCATCGCCGATACTTTCCACGGATCGATACCTGAAAAATATTTCGATCAGTAACAATTCCAATATATTGTATTTCTATACATTATTATGTGACATTACCAGTAAAGGTGAGTAGTGATCATAAAGGGTGTTAAATTTTTTATTTGGTTCGGGAAAAAATATGCTGCAGCGAGCAGAAAAGTAGCGGACAAGCCATTGCGTTGTTGCAGGCATAAAAATATGGTAACTTTAGCATAATTGGGAAAAAATATTGCATATTCTACTTGGGAGGGAGCGAATTTTCAAATCGCGCACTTCCCTCCATTTGTAGCATAATATACTATTTTTCAATTATTGAAAAATGTTTCCGGAAATACAGGGAAGATAAAAGTTGGAATGGGTGATCGACAAAATTGGTGTTATATATTATGTTAGCCGTTTAGAAAGCTGTTGAAACTTTGCAAAGGATGGACTTACGCAACTGAGTCATCGACATCTTGTATTGCACCTGATTGTAAGGATGCGTATAGATGCCGATGCATGTATCTTCGAAGGGATCGATTCTCAACTGTTTGCTCTTCTTTGTTCCCAACCAGTTGAATTTCCAAGAACGCTGATTGTCGTCGTGTTTCTCCATCACTTCGTTCGGTGTTTTGCCATCGTACAAGTCGTACGTTTCCAAATTTGTGTGGAGATTCATCTAAAAAAAATCACAGTGAAGCCAATCAGAGAAATTGCTAACTGCGATTTGTCATAGAAATGAAGAGTATAACGATCGGTACATTGCTCCAAATATTACTCTCAGTTTTTTTACTAAAGTAGCACAGCGATGTACCAATGCAAAATATAACTTTTTTTAATCAACATGCAAAAATTAGTGAAAAAGAAAAATCGTAAGAATTCAGGTAAATTGAAAAAAAAAATCGTAAAAATTCAAAGAAATAAATTGAAAAAAGCGATTAAATAAATAAATAAAATATAAACGACAAAAAAGTTGTTTGTCGACTTACGATGAGCGTTTTCCAGATATGAATGAGATACTTTGACTTGGCATCGTGACAAAATATGCGTAAACCGGCTTTGGTATTTTCTACGGATTCGCCGGGTTCCATAAAGTGCACTGTAACATAGAAAAATAGTGTACTTTCACAAAAATCGAGGAAAAAAAACAACGAATTAGCCGATTTTGAGGTTATATATTGAAAAACTCACGCGAGTCGGCCGATACAGCGGCATCGGCGAAGGCGTAATGAAACAGTACGAATATAAACAACGACTTTACGCCGCCGAGAGTTTTCGTCATTTCGGAGAAAAACTAATAATATCGTCACAGAGTTAAGTGAAAAAAAAAAACAAAATAATAATCGAATATTTAGCAGAGACCTACGACGTTGCTATACTACAATCATCGCATTCTCGGCTTCGAAAGTGAGAGAATGCGAATGGTATATGTAACCCCAGCTGTGCGGTAAGAACAGCTGTCAGATGTGGTGAGAAAAACGCGCGAAGAATGGGATTGAGGAAACAACTCGAGCAGCGTGCGGCGTGTTTGTCTTTTGTCGCCGCAACTTGGACCACATTTCAAAGATACATCGGTCAATTTCCTAAATCAGCGGCAAACTGCTGCACGCAGCTGCTGTTTATGGCCGCAGCGGTATGCAGTTGATTTAGGAAATTGAACTTGGACGAGCGAATGGTTAAAAAAATTGAAATAACACACCGGTGAAGAAAGTTGATTCGTTATATTTTGTAAAAAATCTTCCGCGACTATGAGTCAATTTATTACGATACAAGGTCAGTAAACGATTGAGATATTTCCGTTCTGATACGCACGTTATTAGACGCACATAAAGATTCATTACTTCCCAACCGCCGTCGAAAGTCCGCTTTTTCGTATAAGTATTGCATAATATTTTTCGTCACAAGTGCATCAAAAATGTCAGTTTATGTGGCGATCGGCCATGACGTAAGATGGCGCTTTTCGAGAAGGCGGTTTCATGCACGCGTTACAAAATAGTACATTACGATACGAGTGCGAAGAAATTTTTTCCAACGAGTGTGAGTTTGCAGCACGAGCCGAAGGCGAGTGTTGCAATCACACGAGTTGAGAAAAAGTTTCTCGCACGAGTGCCATACGACATTTTATGTCACGAGTGTGAGAAGTCGGCACTTCTCACACGGAGTGGCATAAATACATTTTTTATTACTGTGATACATCTTTTAGTCGGACAATGTGGAAATCAAATAGGAGAAGCTTTTTGGCCTCTTGCACTGCAGGAACATGGTGTACAGGTGTTCGGTAGTGGAATAAATCTTCTCAAAACTCAGAGAGATCATATAAAATACGCGGATGATCTTTCCGACGCTTTCAATAGTTTTTTTCACGTACCCGATACCACTACGGAATTATCGTTCAAAAGAGTTGAAGATTTGGTTGCCGCTAAGGTCAAGGCAAGGGTAAGGATATGAGTATTATACGAAACACGAATTTCCGAACATATTTTTCTGTATATGAGTAGGTGAAAAATAAGTGAATTATAGTATTTCCGAATTCTATTTGCAGGCAGTTCTCATAGACATGGAGGACAGCGTTGTATCAAGATTCAAGGAAGGTTCTCTTCGACGATTGTTCGATCAAACTTGCACAGTAACGAATTATCCAGGTTCCGGTAACAACTGGTAAACGCATAAATTCTCGAAAGAGATAAGAAATCAAACATAAGTTCGAGAAAAATGCGAAAAAATTGCAAATACTTCTCGATGGTATAAAAATCTGAAAAAATGCATGCATATTAAAGGTACTGAAAAGATTAATTTTGCATAATAATAATTCCAAAATGTTATTAACAAATTAATGAAAAAATAAATTGATCACCAAATTTTCCGGAAACCCAACTTTTTTTTTATGAAAATGATTCGTTCATTTTTCTGAATACGTATCAATTTTTTCAGATTTTTTAATTCACTTTGAATTTTGTGTTTTTTCGCACATTTTTTCCGTATAAAAATAAAAATTTGACGCACTATCGTTTGGATGTCAGTGGCGCTTCGAAAAATGCAACGTTTACTCGCAGGTCGGTTGGATATTACACTCACGGATCGGCGTATCGCGACAAAATCAGAGAAGCCATCCGCCGAAACGCCGAAAGATGCAACAGTCTTCATGGTTTTCTCCTGACGCATTCCCTCGGTGGCGGAACCGGATCCGGATTGGGGACAAAGACTCTCGAGTTATTGAATGACGATTATCCTCGAGTCGACAGATTCGTGACGTGCGTTCATCCTGCGATAAATCGAGACGTTGTAACGGCTCCTTACAACGTCCTGTTGGCGATGGCGAAACTCGCGGAGCACGCGACATGCGTATTTCCGGCCGATAATAGCGCGCTTCTCGACATATGCAATAGCGATGGAAAGGAACTCGACAACAGGGATCAGTCAAACTACAATGCTATTTGCAAGCCATTTCAGGATATGAACAGCATAATCGTCAATATGCTACTGCATTTGACAAGGTAACAAGAGAAATAAAAAAAAAAAAAATGAACGAAATAGCATTAGTAGCGGTAATAATAGTTAAGAAATCGATCCTTAACGAGGCGGATCCGTTTTTGTTGCTTAGTTGCACCCAAAAATACCATCTATCGCACTCTGTGCCAATAGATCGAACGCCGAAAAGGCTACACGAGTATTGTGCGTTTTCTGCAGCGACCAACTTGAGACTAAAATAAAAAATCGCATGGATCTGTACGTCTGTACGTTCGCTAAATAACGACGGGCAAAATTACTATGAAAACGACCACTCAAATATCGCACTATTGTTTTTAGGAATATTCCAACAGTCGTTGCAAATTTCTTTTTTTTTTTTTTCATACTTTACCGCACTTCCTCCGGCATATGTTCCAATTTTGTGTTTCCACAAGCGGTGCAAGATTTCCCGGAAGACTGAATATGGATGTAAACGAAATTGCGACGAGTCTCGTTGCCTATCCGCAATTGCACTACATATTCAGTAGCGTGAGTCCGATATCTCTGACTGCAGCTACAGTATCAACGGCCCGCGGTGCCAAGTGGGTATCAACGATTTCCCTCACCAATAATAACTCAATTGCGAATTTATACACGCCGTCAATCTTTCAGATTGCAGGACGAGCTTTTCGGCAGCGCGTGGTCGAGAAGAAATCAATTACTCAAAGCAGATCCGCTGAGTCCAAAATCAGTGATCATAGGAAGTGTTCACATAGCGCGTGGCAACGCATCTCTAACGGATATCAAGAGAAATATCGAACGGTTGGTGGTTACGCAAGGTTCACCTTGATAACGGAAGAAATACTTAACGCATTCACGAGATGATCATTCAGATTTCAGACCAAAGGAAGATTCACGACGTGGAGCAAAGAAGCAATAAAAGTCGGTTTGTGTTCCGTGCCTCCGGCCGGTCACGCGTCTTCTCTCTTATGTCTTCTCAATTCCTCTTCCATGACGTCGATTTTCAACAACGCATTGACACAATTCGATAAACTTTATCGTAGAAAGGTACGTTGATCAGAAATATTTCGGTAATTGTCTCGGAAAAATCGGCAAAAAATCGTAAGACGTTGAAAAAGAGTCTGAAATCAATTTCTCGGAATTTAAGTCGGAACTTTTACTCATCCATAGGCTCACGTCCACCATTACATCGAAGTGGACAATTTCGAAGAGAGTGATTTTCGCGACGCCAGATCAACTGTACTCTCCGTGTGCGAACGTTACGCGGGATTGCAAAGTCAAAATCCGACAAGGGTTCCCCGACTGCAACTGATGTGATATCAATGTTATGAATAACTTTATTAATTTCTCATCTACTAATATTCAACATACGGTTAATTTAATAAAAATTTTACATATACACATATTTATATATATATAATTATATTATTATATTAGATAAGAACCAAGTTGTGTACAAGAAAAGCATATTTTGTTTTTTTTATTCTGCGCAAGTTAAAGCGGCACGAGTGGGAAAACTCTTATCGGAAATAGCTTTACTCCCGGTCACCATGTTCACGACTACTCAATCGCTAGTGCTCAACCGAAAGCACGACACCTCGGGCACTCGGGAAGCCGGAGGTGTCTGTCAACATGTCTGCAAGAATCTTTAGCTCATAGTGTATCAAATATTTAGCTTTGTATTAATTTCGCCAGAATGGACTTAACTGGCCGGTATCTGCGGCAATCCAAATTCATCCACCAAAACTCCATCCTGAAAAAAGAAAAACAGCGATTAAGCAATCATTAACTCATTTCTACGTGTACTGCTGCTTTTTAATGCCAAAATAGCGTAATCCACGTTTATTCTTAAAAGATGACACTAAAAAATTGCAAGAAATTTGAATTTTTCCTTTTTATTTTTGTTAATATACCTTATTTCGGACCGAACTAGCGCCCGGGTCCTTGTCAGGGGCACTCGGAGCTTTGATGGCGTCATCCAGATATGACGTATCGGTGTCCAACGCGAGATCGTCACCGAGAGCATCCAATTCGGCGGCGAGTTCGTCGTCGTCGATTTCTGGCATTCCGTAACTGCGACCCATTGCCTCCTGTACTTCGTCCGCTTGGTCCAGCATATCGGCCAAATCGTCTTGCATGTCCTGCCAAAGAGAGATGTTTCGTAAACTCGTAAAATCGCAAATAATTGTTCTTGCTGACTGGTGGTTAATGTTCATTAAGATTTTTATTTGACGGTCGACTTTTCTGGGAATAGGTCTCTCGTCTTGTTACCGTTCTAATGGGGTGTTCAGCAAGTTCACGTCAATAATTTAATTTATCTAATCGATGAAAAAAATCTTATCATAAATCCTATGCGATTGATTACTCGCACCGATGTTCCGATCGTGTAAAAAATATCTGAGCTCCGAATATAATAACGTGTATTATTTTCCTTCTTTTTTTCCTATTATTTGAATAATATTTTCTATTTAAAAAGAAATGCTGGTTTTTCTGTAATCTTTAATATTTGCATCCCCAGATTTTTTTTAGATGATCAGAACACTGTGATCAACAAACAATTGTGTGAAGTTAGTTCTCTCTTCTTGAAGTCTATGAAATAAATTGATTGAAAAGAACACGAAATGTATGTAAATTTTATATCCATTTTTTAACTCAATCGAATGTGTTAAATTTTGAATTTTTTTTCTACTTTGTTAATATCGAGAAAAAAACAAATGAAAGAAAATAAATGAAAACGCAATGTAAACACATTCGATTGATAGATGAAATTTGAAAAAAAAGTGGGATAAAATTTAAAAAAAAATCAAATATGCAAAAAAAATTGTGATGAAAATCTCAAAATTGAGAACCACATTAAACAAAAAAAATAATTTCTCTATGAGGAAGTAAAATGTGTGTTTTGGATAAAATAGAATATGTTATTGGTGGTCTTTGACAAGAAGCAAAACCTTGTCTTTGTCATTACCTCAATGTGATCGATATTTATGTTTTTGAATTCCTTCTGCATTTGCTTGACGCCATCCTTCATGGCGGCAACAGTGGCATGAGTATCCTTCAGCGTCTGCGTAGCATAGTTAGCCTGTTCCATGTTGAACGCTTGTTGTCGAAGATTGTCAACCTGTGCCTCGTACATCTTTCGCTGCTTCAGCACTCGCATGGCTTTGGCTTTGACGGAGTTCTTCGCCGGTCCGTCACGCATTTTCACCATCTGATCTTTGTATTTTTTCAGCTCGGCGTCCAATCGCGCGATCTTTTTCTCGGCGGAATCTGCTCTGCCGTCGACCTATCGAACGTGAAAAAAAAATCGAAAAAAAAAAAGACATTCAATCAGTTCGAAAAAATCTGATTCGCAGGGTTTCACGAAAGGTGTAGGGTTCGCGAATGAATCATGTTTCGTGCGCAAGGTCATCGCGTAGTGTAACCTATCGAGTCACCGGGATGAATCGGGAGAAGACTCTCTTACCCCGGCAATGCAGTCGGTGATGCTGGGACCCGGTTCCTTCGGCTTTGCGCGTCCAAACAATCTGTTCATTTTTGCTTTACGTTACGCCCACTGATTTCAGAGAAATAAACAAAACCACCAATTTCGTCGGTCGAAACTTAATGCGAAACTCGAAAGAATGTCGCACAAACGTCAAACAGTGAAACCTTCTGACACAACTAAATCCGACGTGATTACAACCGGCCTTGCCGGTTAAAGTTACGTTGTTAAAGTTACGTCGTCTCGGCTCACGACATTCCCTACGAAGAAAATATATAGAAAAATATTTTTAAATATCGATACTCGTCGAATATTCTTATTTAAAAAAAAAATGATTTTTTTTTCTTTTTCAATTTTTGTATCGTTCTAATTTGAATCCTAGATGAAAATATACGTTTGCTTTATCTTCACTTGACATTCTCGATATTTTTTTTAGCGGGAAATCTTTATTACGAACATTTTATGAAACTTTTGTTGACATTAAAAAAATGTGCCGGCATTTTCTAAATGATTGCAATCGTTGTTTTTCCGAGGGATTAAAAATGAAATTATGCAATAACAACGAATTGTTGCAACATATCTTCAAAAAATGAATTAAAACAGTGATCATCGATGGAAAAACATGAAATATCAATAATATGCCTTATCGGTCCGCAATATAAAAACATATATTGCCGCAATAATAATAGTTTCGATGTTTCGTCGCGAGATAAGGTGCGTGGAGAAAAATGCATTACCATAAAGATTCGTTATTGGTCATTACAACGAAGAAAATATATGAAATCGCAAATGAAAATGGATTATTTGTCATTTTATTGGGCAACAAGTTTAATGACGTAAACCCCCCGATGTTATTTATTCCGAACCCCCTGCAAAGCGTGCGATAACCATACTGACACAGTCGTGAACTATGTGTACGAACAAAGATAACGAATAATAAGTATCCCAGAGAGCGCTAGCTAATCGAATGAGAAGTCTATCCCCCGTTCAGGGTCACCGTTCGGCATCGGACACCGTTCAGACACTTGTTGAACCTCCGAACGTGCGCACGTTTCTCATTGCTAACCAAAAAAAAACCGGTCTTCGCAGAATCGAATAGATTGTCGTGAATTTATCAGAACACGTCGAATCGCAATCCAAGCAGAATGTCGGGAGGAAAACTAGGTGAGTTTTTTTATGTGACTATAAATATACATGGAGACGAGATGTTTTTGGGAACTGTGGGAAAAAACATTGTCTACTTAACGTGGAAAATTTGGACTTATTCGGGAGCGACTCGTCACGTGGTCGCGTCGAGTGTCGTACCGCTCATTGTTTTTTTCTTTTTTAAGTATAGAATACGTATCTATATAATATATTGGCTACGAAAATTCGGTGCCTATCGTAGCTGTATGTCATTCGTAATCGTAATATTCACCTTTGGCTTAATAATTCGTGTGTATACGTTTCGGTATCGCCAACAGCACAAATCTATAAATACATTGCTCCGATACTACTGCGATTCATCGGCACCGAAGAAAAAAAAACTTAATATAAACAGTTTTTGAAACACGGCGTTATCAAAAATTAGAATAAATTCGAAAAAAGATTTATTCGCATTCAAAAAAATGTACGATTGATCGAATTGTTCTTTATTAAAAAAAAGAATTCGAATGCTGAATGATATGTTGAACTTTTTTTTTCAACTTATTTGTTAATAGCTTTTTAAAATTGTTATTATGCAACAATAATGTTCCTAGCACATTCGATATGGATGATTTTTTTCTCGATTTTTATTCCATTGGGACGTCTTTGAACTTCTCTCTGAATTGGAATCATTTGATCTCAGGAATTTGATGAAATTAAATTTTTCCTGATTTTCCATATTTTTTTCGATCTTTAAATGAATTTTTAACTGATTACACATTAATAAAATCAATTAAAATCAGTTGAAAAATGTTACTTACATTTGAGGTCAGTTTAGTTGTAAAATTGTAGGTCATTTTGGAGCGAATTAACTTCAAGTAAACGTGGAGTTTTCTTAAATTAATCAATATCGTTTTTCTGTAAAATATAATTTATGTTTTCATACGAAGAATATTGCAATATTCAAAGGTAATGGTTTTTAAAAATGCTGTTTAATCCTTTTCTGATATAACTACAAAATTGTTTTTGTTTTAATAATTTTTTGATTTGAATAATCGTCTTTTTAATAACAGATTGATATATATAACACGCAAAGTACATACATCTTAGAAATTAAAGGAATACGCGTTATAATTCGCAGCCTTGTTGAGCGTTTCTGACAAAACGAATCTTCTGCCGCTCGCAAAAAAGTTGCACAATGTCGGGCTAACGCTGGTAGCATCCGGTGGCACCGCAAAATCTTTAAGGGATGCGGGACTTCCGGTCAAAGATGTTTCCGACATCACCGGAGCTCCGGAAATGTTGGGAGGTCGTGTCAAGACTCTGCACCCCGCAGTTCACGCAGGTAAACGATTCTACAATTTCCTAGTAGAAGCAATAAAAAAAAACAATTTATAAGAATTTAAGATGATATAAAACAAACAAAAAAAACTGCTATAACATTAGCATTTAAAAAAAAAACATTTACTGAAATCTAAAATTACGAAAAATACGAATTTTCGTCTTTAATTTTTTTTCAACTTTCCATATTTTTCACATTTTGTTTTTCGTTTATATTTTACGATAAATAAAAAAGCAATTGTTGAATTTTTCCGAATACTCTACATATCGAAGTAATAGGGAAAATAAAAAAGCTGTAATTATTATTAGGTATATTGGCGAGATTATCGGATTCCGATGGCGCGGATATGAAGAAGCAAAATTACGATCTTATTCGCGTTGTCGTCTGCAATCTTTATCCGTTCGTCAACACCGTAAATAAACCCGGTGTGACTATTGAAGATGCGGTTGAAAACATCGATATCGGTGGTGTTACACTGTTGAGAGCGGCGGCCAAGAATCACGCAAGGGTCACCGTTATCTGCGACCCCAACGATTACGAAAAGGTCATCGGAGAATTAGAAACCTCGTCTGACAAGGATACGTCCCTTACCACTAGGTACTTAATTTTGTTTTTCTTCCATCCCGTCGAATTATTATTTTTTATATTCACTCTCCGGATAACGTCGAACGAAAAGATAACGCAGAAAAAACAAAGTGCTTCTACTTATCCTTCCACGCAGATTATTTTCCAAATTTGACACCATTCGATCCTATCGCTACGCAGACATGAGATTCGCTTACCGCCTCGATTCGGCATCAAAATCAAAACCAAACCATTTCACAACGTTTTTTATAAAATAAAATCGTTAAAATTTGTATCATACACAAAATGTAAGATTTTCTTATAGATGTAATAATTTTTATTATTATTTCATTACGATTGTTTCATTTGATTTGATTTTAAGAATTCAAGTATCATGCGGCGTGCGGGAAAAACAGCAGAAAAATTGAGTTTTTTTTTTCTTTTCAAATTTTCGCCGTATTTTTTTGACGATTAAATTAATATTCCGTTCTATAAATAAAAAAAAAAAAATTCAAGAAACTTATCACGTTGAATTATCGCGTAAAAAAACTGTAATGAATGCCATTTCGAAACCATAAACATTTGAAGAAAAGGAAATGGCATTCGTAACATTTCTCGTTACCGACCGAGTCATTTAACATCACCTTAATCAATAAAATGATAAAATATAAATTTAATAATATAATATGATATTGCAGACAACTTTTGGCCTTAAAAGCGTTCACCCACACGTCGGAGTACGACAACGCGATATCCGATTACTTCCGGAAGCAGTACAGCGCGAATGTCTCGCAGTTGACGCTCCGTTACGGAATGAATCCGCACCAGAAGCCCGCGCAGGTGTTCACCATTCTCGAGAAGCTTCCGCTCACCGTGGTGAACGGTTCGCCGGGTTTCATTAATCTCTGTGACGCTCTCAACGCCTATCAACTGGTGAAGGAACTCAAAGGCTCTCTCGGTCTTCCCGCTGCGACTTCTTTCAAACACGTTAGTCCGGCCGGCGCCGCTGTAGGAGTTCCCTTGGATCACATTCAAGCGAAGCTCTGCCAAGTCGACGATCTCTTCGACAAATTGACGCCTCTCGCGTCGGCTTACGCGCGCGCGCGTGGCGCCGATCGTATGTCGAGTTTCGGCGATTTTGTTGCGCTATCCGATCCGTGCGACGCTGTTACGGCAAAAATCATTTCCCGCGAGGTCTCCGACGGCATTATCGCGCCCGGCTACACGGATGAGGCTCTCGAGCTGTTGAAGAAAAAAAAGAACGGCGGCTACTGCGTTCTGTTGATCGACGAGAGCTACGAACCCGCGCCGATCGAACGCAAAGTCTTGTACGGTCTTACGCTCGAACAACAGCGTAACAACGCGATTATCGACAAATCGACGTTCTCGAACGTCGTTACAAAGACGAAAGACGTACCCGAGTCGGCTTTGAGGGATCTGATCGTCGCGACTATTGCCGTAAAGTACACACAGAGTAATTCCGTGTGTTACGCCAAAGATGGACAGGTTGTTGGAATCGGCGCTGGTCAGCAATCGAGAATCCATTGCACGAGACTGGCCGGCGATAAGGCCGACAACTGGTCAGTTTTTTTTTTAAATTTTTTTATTTTATCTATATCTCTCGCTTTTGCAATATTGCAACTCGGCACGGCATTGTTAGAATCTATTTTTTTCTTTCATGATTTCGTTTAAGTTGACGTGAAACAACCTTCCCGCGCGCACTTGGTAACAAAAACTGTAATCAATGCCATTTCCAAACTATAAACATTTGAGGAAAAAGAATATTGTCTTTCGCTATGTCTATCTAAGTATATCGCAGCGAAATACAATTTTCTTTTTTCTCAAATATTTATGGTTTTGGAGTGACAAATTATCAAATAATCGAGAATTCAGTTGTACGAAGGTTTTTTCAAAAAAATTTAGTAAAATCTTTTTAAAAAAATTAGAAAGTTTGAAACATTAATGTCCGCGTCAATGAAAGCGTTTTAAACATTATAATTTTTTTCAAGGTGGCTTCGTCAACATCCCAAGGTGATCGGAATGAAATTCAAGAAGGGCGTTAAACGCGCCGAAATATCGAATGCCATCGACAACTACGTGAACGGATCGATCGGAAAGGACATGGATGAGGCCCAGTGGGCCGCTTTTTACGAAGTTGTTCCCGAGAAATTGACAGAGACCGATAGATTGGAATGGATCAAGAAGTTAGACGGCGTCGCGCTGAGCAGCGACGCCTTCTTCCCGTTCAGGGATAACGTCGACAGAGCCCGATTGGTGAGTAACTCGAAACAGATCGGTATCCATTGCCTACGGATGAAAAATAGCTGTGATAATTCTCATTAAGGATAAAAATCAGATAAAAAATAACATTGATTCGCGTTTCAAGAAATTTCTCTGACGAATTTGTGTCCTTAAAGATACGCCCGTCGAATTACCCGAAAACCGGGAATTTTTTTTCCTGGAAATATAATATGTCGAATAATTTACCGGAATCATTTTTTTTTTTTTCGTATTTACGGGAAACTGTTTTTCGTGGATTCTTTCGCGAAACTCCGGAATAGACGCTGAAAAATACATGTAAAAAAAAACTGTAATTTTCCTTCCGCAGAGTGGAACACGGTACATTGGAAGTCCCGCCGGATCGACCAACGATGAAGCGGTAATCCAAGCTTGCGACGAACACAACATCGCTTTAGCTCACACCAATATCAGACTTTTCCATCATTGAATACGCCACGATCGAGCATTCGTAACTTCGTCGACTCGTTTCACATATATAGTGTTTCTCAATTGCCCCCGAATACTGTCGGTAGGTGCAGACTGAATATTTTTTCATACAAGAAAGTAAGAAATTCGTAATTGTTCGTCGTTATAACGGCGACGATCGTGTGTAACTCTCTTTCTCAACGTCGAATAAAAAACACGACATGTTTTTTTTTTTTTTTTTTTTTCATTAAATTGGTTTACCAGTAACAACGATGTACAAACGAAGTTTCCTTTGAATTCTAGAATAGCTCGGGTACAATTATAAAAATATATAGAATCGAACAGAGCGGATTTGTCGAGCATTCATGAGGGGGGATCGAGGGATTTATTATTTTTCTCTCTTCAAATAAATTGTCTAATTGATTTTTAAGCGGTGATCGCTTTCCTTTTCATTTTTACAATGGCACATTTCTTTTCTCGATTAATACGCGATTCTACGAATCGTTCGCTATTCATCGATTCCATGATTTTCTCGGGGAACAAAAAAATAATATTTTCAGCGAGAAACTGGCAATGGCGCAGAGCGGGGCATACCGGCGGTGGCGATATACAGAGACTGCGGCCAGAGAAATGGATAAATTATTGACAACTTTCTTTTTTATTCGTCGTGAATTTTGACAAAAAAAAAAGAGGAAAAGATTGAGAAATCGCTTTCAAAAAATGCAAATTTACGTTTTTTTTTTGTCAAATATAAACACTATTTTTTTTGCCAATTCACAGTTTTTTTTTCTCGAATATAAACGGAATTTCTCTTCAAATTTAATATTCAGAAGTTTTCATTTAATTTTTTTTTGCAGTTAAAAAAAATACAAATTTACACTGCTGTTCCTGAAATATAAAATGAAATTTTTATTCTCATATATTGAGGATTTTTCATTTCTTTTGACGCGAATATTAACGAAAAAAAGAATAAATTTGGAAAGATATTCTTAAAAGATGCAATTTCACATTATTTTTTCTCAGACATCAAATTTTTTTTTTATTTTTGCAATTTTTGTACCTTTTTTTTTAAGTCTCATTTTATTTCAATTTTTGTTTTACTTTATCTCAGTTGTTTTTCCAATTATGTCTCATTTTTTAGTTCAATTTTCTTCCAAATATATCTCAATATTTTTAAAATCGTATCTGAATTATTTTCCGATTATGTTTCAAGTTTTGTCCAATTATATCTCATTCTTTTTTTTTATCTCAATGTTTATTAATATTTCTGTTTCTATGTGCCCATGGCGCCTTTTCTCTACGTTTTCCCGCCTGAACTCTGCGGGCCAATGGAATCGTACAATAAGTTACGAAAATCTTAAAATATAACATTCTAATAATTCTTCGCTCAGAAGCATAATAATAGTTTGTTAAGGCATTGCTGGATTAGTGTTTGTTTTTTTTTTTTTTTTTTTTTTTTCGGAAAAATCTATACACAGAGTGTGTGGCGCGAATGTTGAAAACTGTTATTTTCATGTAGCGCGCGTCGATGTTATATTCGTTAAATCTCGAGTGGAATCATAGAAAGTCAGCAAAAAAAGTGTCGTTCGACACGATTATTGTCAATTCAGTCCTGTGATCCACGAAATTTTCTTCGCATAATGTAATTATCGAGTTCCTCCATATCCTTCATCGTGCTTTCCGTGGACTGAAGTTTAATCAAATTCTCGGGGGTGTAGACGCCGACTTCGGTGATTATACCGGTGATAAGACTCGCCGGCGTTACATCGAACGCGGGATTCCAGCACTGAATTCCAGCGGCGGCGATTCGTTGGTCGCTTATATGAGTCATTTCGCGATCAGGGCGCTCTTCGATCGGTATGTGATCGCCACTCGACAACGTAAAATCAATGGAGGTTTGCGGCGCGGCAACATAAAACGGCACACTGTGATACTTGGCGATTATAGCGATCTGAGAAAAAAAAAAACAATGTATTAGATTATCGGAGTTTCCGTATTAATGAGCGCATAAAAACAGAAATAAAAAAAAAGTTTAGAAATTTTTCCGCGTTAAATCAAATATTCTTAAGAGGACAGAATCTCAATAACAGAATAGATTCGAATAAAATTAATAGAAACATTAAAAAGCGGGATATTAGCCGAGTATCTAAGAAATATTTACTTGATATGTTCCAATTTTATTGGCAGTATCGCCATTTGCTGCTACACGGTCAGCTCCAACGACGACAGCGGATATCGTTCGGGATTTCATGAGGGCGGCAACCATATCGTCACAAATTAAGGTACCAGGTATCTTGTCGTGGACCAATTCGTACGCCGTGAGGCGGGCGCCCTGATTGTAAGGCCTCGTCTCCGTGCAGTACACGTGCTCTGGAAAATAATAACGATCATTATATATTATGAAACTTGTTACACAAAGGGAAGGATGGTGTGAATCAGAAAATTAATTATTCAATTATTCAATCAATTGGTTAGAAAAAAATTGTTCACCGAATCATCCGGTAACCCAACTTTTTTTTTGCAGAATTTGATTGCAATTTTTTTTTTTTTATAATTTCCCAAATTTTTTTTTTATCGATGAAAAGTCACGAATTTTGGGTACGAGATCGGAGAAACACTGCGCATTACACTCAAAAGTTTTCCGGCCAATAGATCGAACATATTCGCAAATATCGGCAGTTGAAAAAACAATTCAAAGTGAATTTCCATCAAATTTGTCATAGAAATGTAAATTTTACAAATTCATCGCGTATGGACCGATCGGTTTCTCTTGTTGAGTGATTAAGAAGAGTAATATCGACAAACCGAGTCTATTCTTCTTATGAAGCGACCTTACGACACCCAATGCCGTGCCGTATCCGGCTGTTGCGAGACTTCCGGTATTGCAGTGCGTTAAAATTCTCGTTAAGCCATCCTCCGGTGCGGTTTTGAGTATTTCGTTGGCTCCGTGATCGCCGATCGCTTTATTATCGGCAATGTCTTTTTCCAGCATCGTATCGATTATCTTGAGAAATCTGTTGGGACATAATAGCGAAAAAGGATTTTTACAAAGAGATATACGGCGATTATTGGAATGCTGATGTCCCGAATAGCGGAGGCGATACGACAATTTTGTATACAGAGAGCTTACGGTACTAGGAATCATTCAAAGTTCCTACGTCTTATTCATTTGGCTGACGGTAATACTGTTGTCTTTGCTCAGCATATTCGCCACGGCTATCAGTGATTCCGCCGCGGTTTTGATGTTAACGGCTGTGGGTCTCGCCGATACTAGATAGTTAAGTTTTCCCTCGATTTCCCGTCGCAGACTGCTCTTGTCCGTGAAACCTTCGTTCTTCAATTCGACCGCCAAACTGAGACAACCGACGATGGCGATCGCCGGTGCTCCTCGTACCTACGAATTCTTCTGTTGATCAATTTCGTTACATACGAAAACAATGATGCAGTACAACGAACGAAACATGTTGAGCGTTGGCTAATTATTCATTCAGAGTCCGTAAAAAATTATTTTTTAAGGCTCCATAATGCTTTCGTTTATAAATACTCCAAGTAAAAAGTGAATTAATACCGATGCGCTAACAAACGGAAAGCTTCTTGGAAATCTTCATAAAAACTCGCCATTTTCTTCTTTATTACGAAACTTTCGTATT
Source organism: Cryptus armator (assembly GCA_963971235.1). Taxonomy (NCBI): domain Eukaryota; kingdom Metazoa; phylum Arthropoda; class Insecta; order Hymenoptera; family Ichneumonidae; genus Cryptus; species Cryptus armator. The sequence goes on from OZ020235.1 coordinate 7,316,715, forward strand.
CGTAAAAATGTATTGGAATATATTTTCGTCCGAAAGGAGAGTACCTTAAGCAACAATTATATTGTTTTGTCAATAAATATTGTCTTTTTTTGCAAAAAAATTAAATACATTTTGAACGAATGAATTCTGAATTCTGAATGATCATTTTTTTAATGAATTCTGTTTTAATCTGATATTCTCAATGAATTCTAATTCTGATATCTGATTCTGAAATCTTTGCACAATTTTTTACCCAAATGTATTGTAATATGATATTTGCATCCCAAAAAAAACTGTCCAATGCTTTGCAGTTACAATTTACATTAACATTTACATACATCCAAATGTCGAGTTGATGGAATAAAAAATTGAGCGAATCTATAAGTTAGTTGACGTTACGACACCAATCTGTCTGTATAAATCACAATGATAAGAAAGCAATTTTGTACATAATAAAAAAAAAATGTATAGACTTGCAATTCAAGTTGAAATAAACGCAACGACATTCGCATGATACAGTTATATTTTGCTCCAATTTATACTAAAGATCTGATTGCTCCGTTGAAATTTTAGGCGACGTATGCGTTGCGTTGCGTTTGCAACGCTCCGATAGCATCAAATTTTTTTCTCCTCTCATTAGAAATCGCAATGATTGTCTGGTGTAGAATCTGTGCAACAATCTCAACACGTCCGACGCTCAAATTCAACGCTTTCTCGCTTATCGGAGTCTCCAAAAATTTTTGTGCTACGAGTCGTAATTTTTCTTCCACGATTCTCAGCGATTTTGCTAATAATCGCGAAGCGATCATTTTAACCTCAAATCGAACATTACCAATAAAAAAGTTGAAAACTGATGTTTGTTTCCTTTTTTTTTTTTTTTTCAATTATTTCTCGTGTCGCGAAATAATGTCGATCAGAATCGAACGTTTTTCCCTTTTTTTTTTTTATTACGGAAAATAATGTCGACGATAATTGGATGTACGTCGGGATTGATTGTTCCGTGAATAATACGTAAATAGATTAATACGCAAAACGATAGTTAAGTGGATCGTATAGCGCGGGGAACGGTACCTGCATCTTGTTGATAACCTTCCAGCCATCTTCGACACCATTGACGACGACGTATCTCGATATCGCCGGCAGTAATATCTGATCCAAAACTTCCAGTTTACCGTTTTGCCATTTGATCGCTTGCAGACTCGCCATTTTGTTTCTCCGATGACGACGAAGTTTTTTTTTTTTTTCAGAACAAACGAAAAATTTACGTTTTTCCAAAAATTCTTTACGTTGAGCGAATTTAACAAATTTTCTTTAATTCTCCGAGTTGCGACCGGCGCACACGGAGACGATCCTGAGACTCCTGAGGCCTCGCGGAACAGCGGAAAGTGTCGCACCGCGCGCAACTCTACTGCCAGCCGGTAGGTGTAAAACGCGTGTGTGTCGCTAGAGGCTCGAGAACGACGTTATATTATGGTGTATATATATATACCAATTGCCGGCGAACGACCAATAAGCAATATACGAAATAAGACGAGACATCCACCGTCAACCGTTTCTTGGTTATAACTGATTTCTCAGCCTCCCTCTGACGAATAGTTTGAAAAGAAAAAAAAATCGTTAGAGATTCACGTGCGACAGTAAACAGATAACGCGTTTGCGATTTCGCAACGAGACAATACTCGGTGCAAAAGCGTGTCCAAACGCGATTCGGCCTCACGTGATAAAACAACTTAAGGCGCACATACACCAAACTCATGCCGGCCGTCACGTGACTGCGGTATGTGTACGTTCGTTTTAAAATGATTTCTGTTTCTGTGTCCATTTTGCCCCGTTGTTTGTGGAAAATATTATAGTAGCAGCGATATGAGTACTGCGACTCTATTCAAGAACCATTGCGTACGTATTTTATTGCTTAAGTAACTTATCTATCCTAATATTTTTTTTTAAATATGGAACTTAATACGTCCATCCGTTTATCATCTGTGCGTTGAAAATGGAAGAATTCGGCTGTTTACGTCGTATTAATAACAATCGTCTTGTTATGATTAATAGTAATTGGAGAATACTCACTCAACAAATTCCGTTCGATAATCGAAACTCGTGAATCGATACAAAAAAATGTTTAAACAATATTTGAACGCGTTTACGGTTTCCATGGAAAATTCGTCTAAAAAAAAAAAATTTGCTCCCTTATAATTTATGGATCGTTCGCGATAAGAACGATCCGTATTTGGCCGTATCGCGGTTAGTAGATAGATACGAGGTCGGAGTACGATGATGCGAGAGAAGCCCATTCCAGCAAGTCATCGGCGATGTCGTGGCTCTTGGAACACGACGCAATTTCGTAATTGGTACAGTTGATCATTGAGTCTCGACCGTGAAATATTACGACGAGACTTCCTACCGAAAGTATCTATGAAATTGAAAGGCCCGTGTCTGGCAGAACGGTTACGAAAAAAAAAACTAAAAAAACTTCGAGTACTCCGCGGGCAAATTAAAATTCGATTTCTCGAAAGGCCTGCAACTTTCCCAAATTGTCGCAAAAAAAAAAAAAAAGAAACATGAAAAACCAAAAATTGATTAAAAAAACCTAAAGATTACAACAAATAAAAAACAATTGAAGTAATTTACACGCCAATTGTTAAATTTACTAATGAGGTTCTGTAATACTCCCCGTATTTGTGAACGACAGGCGGGAATTTCATAAATGCGAATATAACTCGAACGGTTACACAAATTCATATTCACTTTAATTAAATATATCTATATACATTATAAGTACATCATAGTACACTTATCGTTTATAGTTAACTGTACAACAGTAGCACTTTCAATACTGTTCACAAAAATACATCGCATATAAATAAGTATAATAATAATAATCATTATTATCATATATTATGGTAATAATTATAATTTAAGTAGAGAACTCGAGTTGCGGCAAGACGCGCTCGTTTTACGCTCCTTTAGCACGTGCCGAATAGTCCGTTTTCTTTTCTTTTTTTTTGTTTTTCATTTTCTTCTTTTTATCGAAAATTCGAGGCTCCCCGTCGACAAGAGGACGTGACGGAAATCGCCCCGATTTGAGAGATCGTTGCGCCCCGACGCTCTCGGGGACAATTCACACCGATTACTGTACAAAAAAATTTGAGAGCGTAACGAAGCGTTTAACGATCTCTTAAATTCGGCGGAGGATGAGCGTGTGTTGCGTTGTGATGCGCTTGTCGATTTTTTTTTTAATAATATACAAAGGGATAAACACACACCCGCTTTAGCCACTCAAATTACAACGCGACAAGGATTAACTCGGTTCGAGGGGCACTCTTACCATTTTTTCTTTTTTTTTCTTTCGATAACAATTTTTTTTTTTTTTTTTTTTTTTCGTCAATCTCAATCGAAGAAAATTAATTAGCCCGATTATTTATTAATTTATTTGTACAGTCTCGGTAACGAGATATATATATATGCATATATATATCGATCAGCGAACGATTGCAAAAATATAAATCACTTCCGTCTTATTCAGTATTACTATAAAACGAAGATCAATCCGCGAATCAACGGGAAACGACGGGACGGAAGTTTTTCGCATCGCTTTGTGTAGGGCAAAGAAAAATAAAAGAAAAACCGAGAAAAATCGACGATAAATATTATCAACACGAGAAAAAATTCACAACCGACAGAGTGGCCAAAACTGGTGCATATAACGTTAATAACTAACAATTACATTAAGTTCGGCTTTGACGATAAATTTTTTTTAAGTTTACTTATGTTTTTTCCTCCACGTTTATGTTTATTCTAGGTTTTGTATTTTTTTGTATTTTTCTTTTTTTGTTTTTTTTTTTTTTGTTATTAATCTGCGGCACTGCGATTTATATTTTAATTATAACGCTTGCCCGGGATACTGACCTTAAGTACCATCAAGAGACATGAGATTGACATTTTTTTTTTTTTTTCGATATCGATATAAATTGTTAAATTACACCAAGTGCACAGGGGGCAGGTGGGAAACGGGACTGCAACTCGAACCGTCGACCGTTATCATTGCGCGTTTTCGGATATTTGCGCGGATTATATTTTTCTATACGCGAAAAAAAAAATGTGTAAAAAATTTTTTGCTCATTTTTTTGGAAAAATCTTTTGTTGTTAAAAAAAAAAGAAATTATTTTTTCCAGATATCGATAATGTAAAAAAAAAATTACATCGACTGCCAATTATTTTTTTCATATATCGACGGCGTTAAAAAAAAATTATATCGACTGCCAAATAGTTTTTTTTGCATATCGATGGTGTAAAAAAAAATAAAAAAATTCACGACAACTCGATAATGAGCAATAGTTGTATTTGCATCGCTCGCCGATAAATAGGATTTATCAGCCGCAAATGTAATATGACAACGATATCGGCCGAGGGCCCGGAGTGTTGCGTGCGCTGCAAGGCATTCGTGTGCTTGCCGAAGCGTCGCGACAATTCAGCGAGTCACAAGGGCATTGGCTATATAGAAGATAAAAGATTTGAATCTCGTATTTTAAAATCCGGGGTCAAACAATTACCAACATCATTTGACGATCGCGAATGCCCGCTCGCAATGTCGCGTAATGTCGAGCGTTCGCTATCGCCCTCTCTTATTTCATTTAATTTTAACTTTTTTTTTTTATATTAAATCTAGGAAATTCAATTCGGATTCGATAACATGAAGTTCGATGTGTTTTTCTTTTTTTTTATATACTGGACTTTCGACGAGCGCTTGATATGCTAATTTGCAGGAACCGCGCCGTACACTCGCCTTCAATCATCTCCCTTTCACGCGCTTTCTGTACAATTTATATTTGTAGATTTCTGCGTTCAGCTTTTCTTTTTCACCTTTTTATCGCTATTACTTTATTTTTAACAATATATGTGTGTCGTGAGCATGAGAGGATTTTGTGTTTTCTTCATTTTTTTTTTCGGTTTTTTTTCCCTTTTTTTTTCGTTTTTTTTTTTTTTTTTTTTTTCTTACAAATTCAAGAAACTATCGAGCTTTTTACGGGAGACGAACTTGGAAAATGGATCTTCGAGGCCCCATGGAACCGATGCATTGTTGCACGGGTGCTCTTAGGAAGAGGATCGCGTAGCTTTCGGAATACCGGTGAAGACTCAGCTATCGACGACGTACATTTTTTCTCCCCGCTTCAATGGACTCTCCAACAGATTGGACAAATTTATTTTCTTCATTTTGGTTTTTCGCAAATATCGCGCACGAGTTATCGATATTGATTTCGCAAAAAAAAAAGATTTTTTCTTTTCCGATTTGTACACTTTTAAAAAAAATTTCATCGCTCGCTAAAAATGAATATTTTTTACAACGGAGAAAAAGAAAATAATAATAAAAAAGAAAATAAATGAAAAATGACTTTATAATTTTAATAATTGTATGTAATCATTCAATTGCATTATTATTATTATCAGATGAAATATTTTTGCAATTAGAAAAAAAACTAATAATAATCGAAATAATTTAATTACCATTGTTATTAAAGTTTCAAATTTTCTTTAAATTTCGTCTAAAATTCATCAAATTTATTACATACATAGAAAATTTCACTTCCGGCTTATTAAAAAAAAATCTTTTTTCAAGTGCTTTTCAAACGATTTTGAATTTTTAAAAAAATATTTAGCGATTGATACAGGGATACAAAATACGACGGACTGAGTTTTCGCCGATTAGTTCTTCAGTAATACTCAAGTTCGATAATAATTCGACGAATAAAACAGTCGTTTCGCACGATACATATTAATCGGATCCTTCGGAAATGTACGTCTCGCGCGGAGCCGAAAAAGGATCGTATCTTTGATACAGCCTAATCGGAGGAGCCGAAGAGTTCCGCTTTAAAGTTGGCTATGTAGCCAGCCGCCCGCACACGGCGAGCGCGGATGACTCTGAAAGGGCGCGCGCGCGCGCCCACCCGCTGAGGCATCCCGACCGACCTATGGTCAATACTTTTCTTTTTTTTTCGTCTATCATAAGCTCGTATGAAAAAAAAATAATTTACGAGCATCGAAGTAACCCTTTTACATACAGCGTACACGTAAGTAACCGCTCTCGACTTTAGTGCCGATCGTCGCCGATTGTAAAAATCGCGCGACAAGGCGATCGAACACCTAAGATATTTATTACAATATTATTTATTGCTTAATCTGCAATATATATATTTTTTGTTTATTACACGAAGAGTATGTTTGGTCCAAAGAGAAAAATGCGTTGTTTAAAACATTTCGAAGAAAAAACAAACAAACAAAAAAAAAAAAAACAATTGCGCACATCTCGTTCGCCCGCGCTATGATTGATATATAATTGTTTGTTTATCTATTTAATTTACTTTATATTATTTTTTTTTAATTTATTTATTTAGTATGCGTTTTTTTTTTTTTTTTTCAATGCTGGTCCGTTCGAATCTGTACACGGATAACTCTACAAATACATCGGCCTTATATCCCTGTTTGTGTTGTAGCAAGTTTTCGTTAACGTCGCTGCTGAGCGAGAGTTGCAGGCCACCAGGCATATATCCCCCGATAACATTATCTTTCGTATGTACCTCAACCAAAGCCCCGACAGCGACTCATGTCTTTCGATTGTTTTCGGCTAATTTTTCAAATGCTTTCGGTGGGGAGATTTTTTTTTGTTCGTTTCGTGGGGACAGAGCGTTCGCCTAAACTCATTGCAATAGCGTATATCGCGTGGCTAACGCCAAATTGACCTAAATACGTGACGCCGGTAGAGTACGAAAAAATTGTGGATTTTTTTTTATACATTTTAAAATTTTTTCAAAATTTACAATGATTCTTCGTTTGTCGGTTGTCTTTAAGTAAATTTTCCGTACTTTCGAAATAATTTTTTGTTTTTTTTTTAAATTAATCATTTAATAAAATACTTTTTAATAAATTTAATGAAAAAAAAACAAAATCGATATAGATAAAGAATAAGTGTTCGACACCCGAATTCACGATAATTATTTACCTTTTTTTTTCTCATTTAATCGATTAAACTAATGAGAAAGAACATTTTTCGATGAAAATTAAACAATGTTTCCCATGTCGATAGTTATTTATCACTAATTGGCGATAAGAAAGAAAAATTTAGTAAATTCGTAGATCGATGACCAGACATAGATTAAAAGTTTGCCGATTGCACTTACCTCGAAATTTAATCGCGTAAGTGCTTTTTACTCATGGAAAATAATTAGTCGTCGGTCGTTTAAGGCCAATCGACGCTTACCATGGAAGTCGAATTTTTTATATGCAGCGCACCAAAAAAAATGAATGAAAAAATGAATTGTGAAATTGCGTTGGAAGCCAAATTTTTTTCTAACAAAATCAAAATAACAGATAAAAATTCCCGAAAAAAAAATATATTTCTTTATTTTAGAAAATAAAAAATTTTGAAATTTAGTAAATAAAAAAAGGATGTAGGAGCAAAAATCATTGTTAACATTTTTTTTTATCCCTATTTCGCAAATAAAGATAATCTTTCAATCGAATTTTTACGAAGATTTACAGACATTTACAAAATAAATTGGTATGTACAAGTTTTTTAATAAAAAAACAACAAAAAAACAAAATTATAAATCCACTGTACAGAGAGGTAGGTGAATTGAGGTAAGTCTCATAAAACTACGTTCGTAATGTAAGTCGTCGAATAAAAAAAAAAGATGGAGTTCCTTTGACGTTAGACACGCGATAAATCGTTTCGAGAGGGAATTGCTAATATTCGCAATAAATCCCCATTGAATTCACGTGCGCAGAAAAATTTTGAAATTGAGATGAATTGGTATTACATTTCGTACCCTCTGATCGTCCGATTGCATTGCTTAAATCTCGTTCGAGGCTTAAATTTTTCCTCGTTATAACTCATTTTCTTCTTATTTCTTTTCTTTTTTCTCTCTATATTAGTTATTTACAATTGATTCGGGGGGGTGGGTTGAGGGGGGATGTATGTAGGAGAGCGCGGTACACAGTCTCCATTGGGCACGAAACGTCTCGTAACAAACGAGTATTAGTTTGCATGACGATGGGCTATTTTCCTTCATTTATCTCTGTAAGGAACCACCCAATTCTCGATTATCAAATATCCCGATTATCCCTCCATTATAATAAATACTCAACCCCCGTGGGATTCAGTACAGCAGTCTTTCCCTTCTCGTCCCCGATGAATATCTCTCGGTATTTTGTCATCTTTTTTTTTTTTTTTTTTTTCTTTTTTTCAACGACGATATCCACACTCACGGATCGGAGGGAACGATCGCAAAAACGTTTATTGGCTCACTTTATTAAAACTCCCATCTTTAGACCGTTAAAAACGTGAATTCGATGCTCCATACTAAAGCTCCGGTTATTATTTCCGGCTTCGAATTCTCTTTCTTCTTCACTTTATACAGATAAGTACGCGAATACCTATCTTTATTAATTCGGTTGTCAGAGAAGGACGGGTGGGGAATGGGGATATGGGGGGGTGGAGAAGAGTTCGGGAAAGAGTCGCGACTCTCTATTTCTATTACATTAATTCTCTCGACGCCCAGTCGATTACGAGAATATATATATTAATTCTCCATGATTTTTGGACAACGGCGTTATTATCGAAATAACTTTGGTTGCATAGACCCCCGGTGACTAGGAAACCTGTATTATTCGAGGATATGCGATATATTCCTCTTACGGTTAAATGTACGGGTGAATTTCATATATATAGATATATATATATATATTACATATATAATTATATAGAATATAATAATATACAATAATAATTATTATATTATATATAATTATATATGTACATATTTTCGGATGAATTTCATAAATATATATATATATATATGCATATATGTATATATATATATAGTATGCGTATCGTCTTCGTTCGGTGTGCACAACACCGATTAATAACAGTTAATATTTAGTATACACAATAATTACGAGTCCTCGGTATCAGTGGCTTAGCTCTTCACCGGTACACAAGTCCGGCGAGTCTTCCTCGCGGAAATTACGAAAGTGCCGTAATTTTTTTTTTTTTTTTTTTATATACGCGCTTGCGTGCGCTGTTTTTTTTTTCTTGATTCGCTTCGTTGACTTGTGTACACCAGCTTTAAAATTCATCTCGTCTCAGACGTACCGTTCCAAGTTCCGGCAATCCTCCGGGCTCTCGGCGACCTTGACCTCGGCAATATCGTCCGCGCTCTCGGGGGCGACAGAAGAGGGGGGGGGGGGGAGGGGGTGACGGTAGCGGACCTCCCGGATACTGCCGGGCGGATACCTCTCCCCATCCTCCCACTCGAGTGGAAACATGATGCGAAGAAGGAAGGACCGTTTGTTCGGGTATTGCGCACCGAATGAGGGGGACGGGGAAATGCGAAATGGAAGAAATTCCGGAAAAAAATACACCCTGGACGCCCCGATCCATGTCGAAAACGTGATTTCACAGTAGGGATGAAAAGGCTTCCGGTATTAAAATATCCGACAAAAATCCTCGTCGAATAAACGCGAACAAAATGTTCCGCAATACGTTTGATATTAATCTTATTTTCACGTTTCTTCGTGACAATTATTTCGCACCGTTAGAGCGCATTTGGTTCACGATATTGAAAAGTCTCATTTTCTTTTTTCTTTCAACGCTGAAAGTGAGTATCCAACGAGAGGATGGAAATTGATTTCCGTCAAAATACCGATAAATGACTCTCAACGCGAATATAGTTGAAAAATTACAGTAATGTTTGCTTTTTTTCTGCAAATTTTACGAGTATGTGGTATATAATTGTTGAAAAATGCTGTAATGGTAACCAATCGCCTTCCCGATTTTCGTCGAGACAGTTGATCATTCAACAAAACGGAAATTCGGTGTCGATCCAATGAGTCTAAAAACCTAACCTTGCTTTTGGTCGTCACGGCAAAGATTTTGGTAAAAACAGGGAAAGCGATTTAGTTACCGACAGAGTCTGTACCACATCACACTTTTTTACGATTATGTGAACGTAATATGACGATTTTCCGAGTCGGAACATTTCGAACGCGTATCACTACTCGTGATTCGAATAGTTTTTTGTACCGGATGATCTTTTTAACCGGATAAAGAAGCGAGATTGAGGATATTGCCGGTTAAACGACGCCATGATGGAAGTGCGCGCTCGTGGCCCGTAAATAGGAGGAAGCGGAAGACGGCGGGCTATTTGTATTTTTTTTCTTGTTGCTGTTGTTGTTGCTGTTGTTGGTTTAAATCGTTAATTAGATTTGTTTAGAGTTCGTTTAGACCGCGGTCGGATGGACCGGAGCGTCGAGACGTCGACGGCGTTTGTTACCGAGGATGACCATCCTCTACAAGGAACCCTTGGCGAAGAGTAGCTCCCTGTGCTTGGTGCGTATGTGAGAACGGAGGGTGTCGATTCTGCTGTACGTTGCCGGACAGTAAGGGCAGAGCGATCGTTGAGCGGTGTGAATGTGGAAGTGGTGCCAACGATTGGTCACCTGTTTCCCGCACGCACGACACCTCCATAGTGCCGGGCTACCAAGCGATACGGCGAACATCTCGTGATATGAGAGGCCGACCGGGACGCTCGGCATCGTACCTGCAAACCCAAAGCCTTCATGCTCTAACGTGTCTCGAGATTTACGCCCCGCAATTCTTTTACTTTTCACATGCGCGCTTCACACCGACCGCTTCAATATTGCCCTTTTTTTTTCTTCTCTTTCCGCTCTTTTTTTTTTTTATTTATTCAATCACGCGAGAGAATAATCGATTTGATAATTTGTTAGCAGGTTCACACAAAGACACTCAGCAGACTGGAATTAACCCTTTGAAGTTTATTTCGTTATGTAAAGTCATATTTAGGGTCCTTTAGAGAAAAAATAAAACGACAAGCAGATAGCGCGGTGACTTTTTGAACAAATTTTCTCGATATCAAAGTGGCTTTTTTGGTTCCTTTTTTTTTGTAGATATAATTTTTCCAGATAAAAGGATATGTGAGTCAACCCTCACCATCTACGGGCTCAGTCGGTAACAGAATCTGTAATCATCTTTTTTCACGCGTCCTGCCATTAACAGTTCAAAGAAAAATCGCATCGAGTGCTAAGATGATACCGCATTCGACTATAATTTTCTTTAAGGTGTTGTCAAAAATCCTCTCGCACTCAGTTGGTAACAAAAACTGTAATGAATGCCATGTGGAAACGACAAACATTTGAGGGGAAAAATGGTCTTTCCCCACATCAACTTGTTCCGCATGGAAATAGAATTGTCTATTTCCTGAAATGTCCGTGGTGACGAAATGGTATTGATTATAGTTCTCGTTACCAACCGAGTCTTTTAACATCGCCGTAACCTGTAAATGTCAGCACGCGTAAAATAAGTTGATTACAGTTTTCATTAATGACCGTTGTATCTCGCATGCTATTAATTAAAATTAAATGAACAAACTCCGTTGAATGAATTTAAATGACGTCGCTTGGTACGTCGCGACACTTTTTTTTTCCAAGATCTCGCGCGGCGAGAAATGACACCGACGGAACTGCGCTCCAATGATGACGCGATACGATTTTGAAACGATGCGAAAAGAATCACTCGGTAATATATAAACTGTAATCTGGAATACAAACAAAATTCTGGAACATTTTGGAGTATATGCAAATTATTATCGTCTTCATTTACGTGCTCTCCACCCGCGCGCGATCGGTAACAAAAGTTTCAATTAATTTCTTTTTATGCGATAGCGTCAATCTTTCAGGAGACAAATCAAATTCACACAAGTTTTATCCAATAACATTAATAGTTTGCATTTACCAAAAAAATGTTCGTGATTTTTGGAAAAAAATTGATTACAGTTTTCAATACCGACTGATTGTTGTCCCATCGTCTCAAAGCAATGTCGTACCAACTCAGTCGGTAACGAATCGGCTTCCCTATTTCTTCCGAAATGATTGCTAAGACGATCGAAAGCAAATTAGGTTTTGGTAGTCAATATTTAGATGCATGAAAACCCAATTTATTTTTGGTCGAACGATCGACCGTTTCGGAAAAAATGTGTTTAGCATATTGTAAATTTTTTTTTTTTAATTCAACACTTTTTCGGATCGCTATTCGTTACCATTGGAGATGGAGATACAAATATTTAGCAAATCAACAAAACTAATCGTATTTTTCATAGACGCAACGACTGTCTTTTCATCAATACAACCCGAACAATCTAACAAATCAAATTAAATTATTTTTCTTGAGGAACACGAAAAAAAAAAAATCGCGAATCAATCATTTTCGAGACAATCATTTGGTTTGCCGCGAAGCGTCGTTAAAAAAATCCGATAAAAAACTTCAACATTTTTATATTCCCCTCAATCCCACTTGTGAGAAAGCATAAACGCCAAAGATCGAGAAAAAAAATGCTAAAACGTTTTGCCGAAAAAGGCTTTCCAACACATCGTAAAATTGGTTAAAAAAAAAAAATACTAGCAATCGGTGCGATTCAGCATTAAAAAAAGAGGAAAAAAAAAAAAAAAAAAAACGAATAAAGTCGATTCTCAAAAAGTGAACAATCAGCCTTCAAAGGGTCAAAAACACTGATAGACGTTTGCTATGTAGATACCTCCATATACACTGAGAAACACACACACACATACGCGCGTTGATACAACAATTCCTGGCGCACACACTCGATAATCGTGACGATTCGGGGCAATCGGGAGGGTAGGAAAGGATAATTGCTCTCTATCTCCGAACGCATCACCGATCAGTGACTTAATCAATGCAACGCGATCAATGTGCTATTGCAGTCACGGATGACTGCGTTATTTTGGGTTTGGGAATCGATGAATTGCTCTGTGAGAATGCCTTGCGGTTACCGAGCGGGAAGGATGGCGGAAGGGAGAGCGGGAGGGCGGGAGAGCGGGAGGGCGGAGGAACCGAACAGCCGAACAGCAAACATACTCCTCCAGCCTCACAGTCAACAAGTAAATCAACAAATGGATCGGTGGCGGGCAGTGGGTGCAGAGAGGGGATGATGCCGGTGACAAAGGCCGCGTTAATAATTGCCCTTACAGCAGATTTCTGGCGACTGGCTCTTCCGTTATTAAAATTAACTTAAAATAAGGAATGACGGAGCGATAGAAAAAAAAAACTAAAATATAGTTACATGGTATCCACCCCGCTAATAATTATGATTATTATTTATATAACGCGTGTCTGGCGCTTTCAGTCTTTCCTTTTCGATCGTTTCTTCTTCCCGCTCTTCGAAGGTATATATATAATTATACTATATATATTCATTTTTTTTTCCGCAAGTTCAGCACGTGCGGGACATTATAATCCTTTATTAATGAATATATACATACATATACACACGTATGAGACTACATACGCGTATACATATATATACTATTTATATAATACATCTCCCATAAAGATTTTTTAATTACATATACTTAGAGCCTCTATAGAGTTTTTTTCTCACGATTTGGACCTTATTCTCCTTTATCTCACATTCGCCTAGTTTTTTTTTTTTTTTTTTTTATCGTAAATAATCATTGCTGGATAGCGCACCTATTTACATTGTTTTTCTTTTTTATTAATTTTTTTTTTTTTTTATGGAATGAGAACACTTTGTGTACCCGATAGGCCGAGAGAACGGAGCACGACGGAGGAAAAAAATCTGCGTCGTTGTAAAATATCGTAGATCGTTATTATTATTATTATTAATTTTTTTTTTTTTTTTCGTTTTATTGCATCCGATTATTGCTCGATTGGTTATCATATCGCTTGAAGCCCGAGTTCTTCTCGTTCTCCCGCCAATCCGTGGTATGAGCAAAAATCAATAATGAAAAAAAAAAAAAAAAAAAGATTTGTCTCATCTTTGGCATTCGATGGAAGAACACATGTACAGCACAATGGTAATTTTTTTTTTTTTTTACAATGCAGGAAAGAGGGTTATTTTACAATTAGCTTGCAGTTGCGCGAAGAGCTAATGTATTAAATGGAAGTATTCAAGATTTGACGCGTAACCGCGAGGGGGTTGAGGGGGGGGGGGGAGTGTTTAACAGTGAAATTTGTTTTTAAACGTTAAATCCGTTCAAAAACGAAAGCTCGATGATAGCGTTGACGGCCTGAAGTTATATACAAAATTTTTAAAAAATCATCGACGCTCAATATAATCGACGATTTCGCACATTATTCATAGAGCAACAAGCGCTTATCTCATATTCAAGAGATTCCATCGATTCGGCTTTTTTTTTCGTCCGTTTGATATTTCGATCCTTATTTTTTTTTTTTTTTTTTATCACTTACAAACCGAAACAAGAATTTCGAAGGCACTATCACACATTTATTGCCGAGTGGACAAAGCGGGCGATACCCCGGAACGGGCGCTCACGTGAACACTCTTCGTGTCTAATTTTTTATTTTTTTTTTTTTTTAATATTATTAATTATCTCATCGCGATTATCGCATAGGATAGAAACGACGGAGAACCGAATCGACGAATTCCTTGGACACATTGTATTGTTATTATTATTTTTTTCCTAGAGTATTAATCCTAAAACTAAGAGAAATTGACGCGAGTTGAATTTCAGTGACGGAATACAGATGGGATATAAATTTTCGTTGCAAACAACTTCAATGTGTAATTCGTATTGTAGCGAGAAAGAGATATACGGATCGGGGAGGAGACGATGACGGGGGATTGGATTGTTTAAATTATATTGAGGTTTTAGATTTTAGTCGGGAAACGCGAAGAAATAAAAATTTTGAAAAAACTTCGTGACCGACACGTGCCCCGTGTTGCCTTCGCTCCTGTCGGGGCATTTCCAAGACTTGGAAAATTAAAAAAATAATTTACCTATCTACGAAATTGTCTCGATAAAACAAAAAATATATAATCATTTTTTATAATAGATAATTATAAAAAAAAAAAAATGGCTGCTCTTTGTTTCGCGCGAGGAAACAAATTGTCAGAGCGAAGGGTCGAGGCATTACAGAATTGCATTTGTGTTTCGTGTTTTTTTTTTTTTTTTGTTTTGTTTTAATAATAACAATTAATTTTGTGTCGAATGACTAATGTTGAAAGACGAAAATTCCGTGAAGCGACGACGAGTAGCCGGAAGCTTGTGACGTCGGGCAGGAACGCGCGAGACGATCGACGACGACGACGATGACAAAGATTGTTAATAAACGAGACGGAAAATTTAAAAAAATAAGAAAAAAACAAATGATATAATTTTTTTTTTTTTAAAGTCGCTAGATCACACCGTAATAAGGACGGTAGAAGCTCGTACGCTATTGAACATGGCCGTGCTTAGTCCGCGTGTGCGTTAGCAGTGTGTCGCTTCGTGTATAGACAGCCGGGCACAGCGGACAGGCGTATTTGCCCGGAAAATGCACGTAATAGTGATTCCGAACGTTTGTCACGACCTTACCGCACAACGAGCAACGCCTCCTCTCGTCCGTGTTATTCTGTCTCTCAAATATCTGTGATATCCGCCAATTTTTGAGCTCTGCAACAACAGAAACCACAGTGTCAGCAGGGCGCCACGCCAAGCAGTCCGCTCCGATCGCGGTGCTTTCGAGACTCGATTTTGATTTTTTTTTTTTCCTTTTGCCCGTTTATCCCTACGTCACGAGTGGTGGTGGGTATCTCGCACGCTCGCTCTCTTTCTTTCAACCCGTACCAATTCATTTTTTATTTTTCACGTGATGATTTCACTTATTTTGCGTTACGGCGGGGTTTACCGGGGTGCAAAGCCATTTGATCAAAACTACGGTACTAAAAAAAAAACATTTTAAATTCATACAATTTCGTTGTTTAACTAAAAGAGATCGAATCGTGTTTTTGGGGAGCTTTTTTTTTCAACCCTCTGCCGGTTCGGGGGATGATTCCCGTTATGGCGTTGAGGCAGAAAACCGTCGCGCCTCTTCCGGCGCGATTTACGGCGCGCCAATCGGCAAAGGGTTAAGAAAGTCTTGGTAAACATTGCAATGTGAATTGGTGAAAAATGTTTTTTGTCCTCCCAAATCATCGTTGAACTCTTGAGGTTTGGGAGAAACTTATAGCGAATTCACAATTCGTAGATTTTGGATTTTTTCGACGAACGCGAGTGAAGTATCGAAAATTCCAAATTTCAAGATTATCACGTTTATTTTTTAATGCGATTTTACGATCAAACTGAAAAAAAAAAATTGTAACTGCAGTTCCCGATTTGGAAAAATTTTAGCGTCCTAAAGAGACTTTGAACATTTTGTAAATTTCGATATTTTGAAAAATGCTGATCTTTTGAAATTCAAAGAGAAATTGAATTTTTCTTTCAATTTTGAAATGTGTGTTTTTTTGACATGGTTTTTTAATTTTGAAATCTGGAATTTTCAAATTTTAAAAAAATGTTGAAATCTTTGAAATTTTGAAAATTGTAAAAAATGTTTAACTGTTGATATATTTTAATTATTTGTTTCCGCCACAAGCGTAATTATTTATTCTCCGATTAATTACCGTTACTTTGTATTTTAGTTTTTTTTCCGATCAAATGTGTAACAGAATTTTAAATCTGATATATTGAGTTGTCTTTTAAATTATGCCGCATTGCACTGTGCGCGTTTTAGGGTTCGTTTACGCCATCAGTTAAAATAGCGTATTCCTATTAAAATTTTCTTTCGCTTCGGGACATCGGTGAAAAACTTTTGATTCTTTGAAAAGTCGAGAGCAACGCGGAAAGTTTATTTAATTTATATTCACCGGTGTTGTGTGTTCGTTTCGCATTATTCTTTATGGGTTTATAACGCGAGAACGTTGGGAGTTCGCGTATCGCAAAGCCAAGCCAAGGAATCGACGAACGAAATAGACGGACTCGCGGGGCGGTAGGTGAGAGAAATCGATCGGCTCGGCCTCCGTTGGTGAGGTACGTGCTTATCCGTTGGGTCCTTCGTTCCGAGGCGAAGCGGCTTCGCAACTCCGGCACGCACGCGGACACAGGCTTCAGCCCCTCCCCTCCCCCCCCGCCCCTTCCACTTCGACTTTCCTTTCGCTCTATCTAACACCACTTGTTGCTAACGATTGTGTGTTGCCTATAGGCTTGTGCGCGCGAGGACCCCCGTCCGAGAGTCCACGTTGCAGAAATCCGCTCGATTCAGTTCCACGTCGCGATTATTTTCTCCAATTCAAGGTTAAAATACGAAGAAAAAATAATAATTACATTTCCACGAAAAAAAAAAAATAAAAAAATTGCAAAAAAATAAAAATTCGTAAATAATAAATAATAATAATACAGAGTTACGCGAAATCCATGAAAATACTCAAAATACAAAGTAGAAAATACTCCATATACTTAAAATACGAAATACTGTTAGTACTTAAAATATATTCATAAATACTTCGTTTAAGTACTTCTTAAAGTACTTTGCAAACTCGATGCTACGTAAATCGTGAAGAAAAAAAGGTTCAGTAGAAATAGTTGAAGTGACGAAAAGAAGCAGAATAACCGAAGTGTCTTTATTATGTTACAAAATCCGAACACATCGATGGACGGTACTTTTTGGTATGTTTATTCGAAACATGTTGTGGACTTGAAAAATGTTGTGAGTTTAAAAAAGAAAACGCTTTTTTTTTTTTATTCGGATGCTCACCGAGATTATTAAACTCATTCGTGGAAAAATCATTTTTCCACAAACAGAGATCTGTTCGAAAATATTTACTACTGCCCCATCAATGTGGAATTTAAGAGGAAAAAAAAAGCAACGAAGTTCATGTTGCTTTCATCAGTGATTAAAAAAATCGTGTAAAACCGGAAGTCAGTATAATTTGTTGACGGGAGGGGATAGGCGACTGACTGCGCGTCGTACTACCGTTACGAATGGCATGAAACGATCTTTAGGATTTTTTAATTCCGGAACTGAGTGGTGAATCGCCTCAACATTTTTCGAGATATATCATCGAACATCTGACTTCTGTACAAAAAAAAATCATTGAAAAGATCATTAAGTTGTACTTTTTTACCCGACAGCGAAAAAATCGTAAGAGTTATCGCGCGTGCAGACATTTTTGATAAAGTTGAAGAACACGTAAAAAAAAACCAACTAAATATGTTTAACTGAAATAAAAAAAAAAAACGATTTCTCGAAGTTTTGGAACATTCTTAACATATTTTTAATAAAGTCTTCAAATTTTGTTTTTATCAAAGTTTCATTCACGATGAAGCAGAAAGTTCGTACAGAACTCTGCTTTTACGAAATCGTTTCTTAAACCGAAAGCAACATAAACTTCGATGAACAGTCGGATTTCTGTACTTTCAATACGTTGAAAATTGCACTTTTTAGACATTCCAAAATCAACGACGCAGTAGTAAATATTTTCAAACAACAATGAAAGAGTTCAAGAATCTCTATGTGCCGAAGTATAAAAAAAATAAACGTTTTCTGATTCACCCTTAAGGGTAGCAGAGTTCTTTCAAAATTGTTATCGGATAAGGCGTGTCGCCTCCATGAGTGCGCGATACTTGCAAATGAAAATATTCTTTGGACCGGTGCTGAGGAAGTAAAGGGAGGGGGGTGTACAGTCGAAACATTTTCCCGAGAATTTTCGGTGAAAGAAATGTTGAGTATGAAAAAACGTTAAAGGATTTTGTACTTTGTACTTTAAATTGCAAAGAAGTACTTAAAATACCTGAAAAGTGTTTGAGTATTTATAATACGTATTTTAAGTACCAAAAAAGTATCGAATACTTAAAATACTGCCGAACTCTGTTTAATAACATAATAATTAGGTAATTATAAATAATTTTTTTTTTTTAAATAAACGATAAAGGATCAGTGATGAACTGGAAGAGGATCTCCAAGACCGCGCGCGCCCCTCGCCCCTTCCCGCCGATAAGAAGGAATCTTAGAAAACGATTATTACACAACAAATGGCTTTTCATACTCGCAGATCGTTCTCATCGCGAGCACAACGCCTAAATTCTCGCTTCGGCTCTTGTCGTATCGTTATATTTAATAGTAAAACTAGAAATGGGTACAATAACGATGTTCCAATTCCGTTTCAAGGCGGACAATAACATTTTTCTTTATTACGACAATTTCGCGAGAAGCATTTCGGTAATGTGAATTAAAAAAAAAAAAAAAAAAATATTTGCGTTGAAACGAAATTGGAGAAAAAGCATATTTTGCCCATTACGACGACGAATAAACAACTCATTTATTTACATGTATATCGTGAGAGTATCTGGAAAAAAAAAAAAAGAAATTGGTACGATCGGTTAACACACAATTATGTTTAATCAAAAAATTAGTATGAAATACATTAAATGCACATGTGATTAAATCCGTTTTTTTTTTTCTTGTTTATATCATCATCATCCATATTATCTATACTATAATTAAAGATTGTTTATAATAATGCAATGTAACATAAGACTTGTTGTTGTTTTTTTCTATGTTAGAATAAATTCATAATAAGGATAAGAATAATCGTATAATAACGACAAAGGGTAATAAGAATAACTCTTTTCTGCTTGTTCTCGCATGTAATAAAACTCGGATTACTTCCTCATTTTTTTTTTTTTTTTGTTTTTCGTCGTTTTTTTTTTATAAATTCCCATTATTTATTTTATATAGCTTTCCTCCGTTGATGAATTTTTCAAAATTTATTTCTTACTTTTGTTATTTTTTTCTTTGTTTTTTTTATGATTATCTTTCATTCCTCCCCTCGTTTCTCCTCTCGTTGACCCGCTACGCGGAGTCAGAAAGTTTTATGCCTATTGTACGATTCGAGCCAAGGAATTATACAATGGTTTTTCTTTTCCTCTATTTATAGTAAAACGATTCACGTCCGTATTTCGCTTCTTTTTTTTTTTTTTTTTCTTAATATTCGGAAAAACGTTTTTCATCTTTTCCGAAGTATTCTCGTCGGCGTTTCTCTCGTCATCGTCCCGTGGTAAATTTTTTCTCAATTCTACAATCGTGGTCCTCGACTGTCTTTAATCAGCATTCGTCGAATATTTATTTATATATTTGGTTTTTTTTTTTTTTTTTTTTTTTTTTTTTTTTTTTTTAGAGAAGAAATTACGAGGGACGCGGACGAGAGAGCGCGACAAGGACGCGAAACTACGCCTCTAATCGTCCCCGTGATTAAACGAACGAGTTACGCGGCGCTATCGACGGCAAAAAAAATCATTGATCCTCCACAATAGGTGATAAAAAGATTATTTTTCTTTTTGTTTATAATAATCTTTAAGATTATCCGTGTTTTGTTTAATTCATTAACACTAAGTTTTCTTTTTAAATCGTAACTGTAGTATAAATGTAGCGTTCTTTTTTTTTTTAACTATAGTTTCTCTATGATATAGAGCAGTTCGCAATAATGTTATGTATAGTGCCGCAGTGATACCGCTGCTGTGAGAGCCGCGTGGCAAGCGGAGGCGGAGAGGCCGAGGCTAGTCCGATGCTCGACGCGACACGGACCGGCCTCCCACCCTCAGCGCACCCGTTCCACCCTCTCACTACTACGTGTTTGCCGAAAGAGCCCTCACACCCCCGCGGCAAGTAACGCGGCAGAAACAGCAACGGCACGTTTTTCCGTAAGTAACTGCATTGTCGGAAAAATTCCCTTCTTTTCAAGAAGTCTATGTATACAAAGACAGAGGAGACGCGAGGAAATAGCAGAGAGGCGGGTTGGTAGAGAACAGTGGGAGGAAGAGAGAGGGGGGGGGGGAGGTGGGCATACGAAGAAATACTCGACAGCGGGGAATTGGGAAATACGGGTTCAGGAGACAAATTGAGAATAAAAATGATACGAAAAACGAAACAGGCAAAGGCCCCGGATATGCTTGTGTCACGAACTCAATGTTGGCGCAATTTAATTGCTCGTCATTCATTCGTACGAATACAAATATCGATTTTTCATTTTTTTTTGCTATTCAAAAAATAAGTTTTTACTTTTTTCTCGAATTTGACGAATTTCTTAAATTTAGTTTTGCTTTATGAAAAATTTTGTCGAATTTTAATTGTGATGAATCACGATTTTTTAAAGCTTACGATAATGTCGATTTTTCTTTTTTTCTCCCATTCGAAAGAGGAAATTTCGTCTTTTCTTTTTGTTTTTTTACAAATTTTTAAATTTTCTTTCGACTGTTGCGAATCTCCCGAATCTAATGTCGTTTAAAGAAAATATGTGTCGAGATGAAATAACTATTTTTTTAAACGAATAAAAATAGCAATTTTACTTTTTTTTTAAATTTGGAGATCGATATTGCGAAATTTACTTTTTTTCAAATTTTACGATTTTCTCGAATTTAACTTCATTTTAAGAAAATTTCTGTCTTCGACATAATTATAAAAAAAAACACAAATACCAAAAAGTGAGCAACAAATTTTTCAACAAAGAACAATAGATATTCGTATGACAATCAGCGTTGCATAATCGAGTTTCCAAGGTCGAGACAAGGGTAGAAAAAAAATATTTAAAAAGTTGAATTACAAATAACAGAGAATAACAACGACAGAACTAATAACAAAAGTCGAGGTGACGCAGGAGACAGCATCGAAGATTAACCGTCACACGAGGTTTGAAATAGAAAAAAAAAAAATTGTGAGGGTCGAGGGGGTAGGAGAGAAGAAGAAACGAGTAATAAGGTAGAACGGTATAACAACATTAAAGAAATGCCTGCCGGCGTCGATTTGGCGTTTTTGTTTTTCCTTTTTTTTCATTACAAACGAAAAATGCAACGCAACCATTGTGTATTAATTTGTTTTTTTTTTTTAACTATTATAAAAAATCATGAGGGAGGCGGTGAGCAGCAGCCCCGCGGATAACTCTCGCATTTGCAAGCGCATTTATATATATAAAACGAGAGGTATGAACTCCGCTGTGTTAGATCACAACTTCGGTCCAACCGTCGCACCTTCATCCGTGGTCTTTCGCTGTTCATTTACACCTTTTTTTTTTAAATTTGCGTCACTAATTTTTCGTACCTTATCCCACAACGATTCTCCCTTTACTTTACGTTTTTTTTTTTTCGTATTTTTTTTTTGTTCACTGTGTTAAAATTTTTGTTTTTTTTTTTTTTTTTTTTCGTCGAACGCACTGATTCTCGTAGGAATAATCCCGTACGATTGGTTTTTTTTATACATACACAGCTTTCCCAGGAAAAAAAGGATATAACAAAATTTATATATATATATGTAGATAATATATATATACATATTTTTGAAGTTAGATATATACATATATGTATATATTGGTTGTGTGTGTATATACATATATATTCATAATTAATTTTAATTTGTATATATTAATATATAAAGAGATATTAATAATAGTATTTTTTTTAAATTCTTGTTTTTATTTTTTTTTTCTTTTTTCTTTTTTTTTAGTTAAACAATGTACAGGGAGCGAGGCTGTGTATCACTCAGCGGGGGAGGGGGAAAAAACACCCTTGTCGTTGGACAAAAAAAAGGGAGCGCATTCGCAAAAACTGAAACGCTAAAAACGTGTGCCCTTAATTCCTATATTTCAGCTAAGACCTATATCCCTAGGTAACACCTAACGCCTATTGTTTAACTACACTCGTAATGTTCTCTTGCACAGCCATAGTTTTCTTCACTCCCCCTTCGATCTCTCACTACTTTTCTCTGTGCCTCTTACACGGTTAGTGTATCATTTTTGTTTTTTTTTTTTTTTTCTCAAAAGACACACTCCGTCAATTCCCGACATTAACTCGCTCGTTCGATCTATTTCACGTTTCGAAATCTCCATTTTTTTTTTTTTTTTTTTTTTTTTACAATTGCCAATTGGACGATTTTCGTCTTTCGTCGTCACCGAAACGTCAAATTGTATATAGCGCCCGATATTTGTAGGACGATTCTCCCACCGATTCGTAATACACCCCAATAATCGTCGCTCGTCAACGAAGCACCACGAAACAAACAAAAAAAAACACTTAACATATCCCGATGAATGATAACCTCCCCGCTCCATTACTATCGCAATATTGCACGACTTTTCATTTTTTTTTTCTGCTTTTTTTAGTTTTTTTTTTGTTGTTTTTTTTTTTCTTTAAATTTATCTCAATTTCAATAAGGTGTTTAGCACCAATCTATTATATCACAATGTTCCACTCCACACCACGCGGTTGTAAATATATAAATACCTATATTGTAGTAGTAGTAGTAGTAGCAATAGTAGTAGTGGTAGTAATAGTAGGTAGTAGTAGTGGTAGTAGTAATAGTAAATAGTAGTAATAGGTAAGAGTAATTTTTTTTTTTTTCTTTAATTTATGAAAGGGTTCAATATAACAGCCTGGCAGCCGGCCCCAGCAGTGTCTCGGTTCGCTTTTTATTTCTTTCTCTGGTTTTTCTGTAAATCCCCACTTTGCGACTGTGTGTTTGCATTTTTCTTTTTTTTTTTTATTGTGTGTTTGGCTCTGTTGAAATGTCCTTATAGAGGTGCTTCTTAGGCGCGGATCGTATTAACGGTTTAATTCTTTCGTAAAGGTGTTTGCCGAGTGTTTCTCTCTTTCTCCCTCTATCTTGGAATCGACGAAACCCGCGATTCGTCACGAAAGTTATAAACAATTTTTTCGCGCACAATCGGTCGGTAACAAAAACTGTAATCCATTTTTATCGATCGCGCAACAATTTCACGAAACAAAAAAAAATCGAATCACCAATGTCCATGGGAAATGGTAATGATTTGCGTGTACTACAAAACATTCGAGAAAAAACAAAGCAATTACAGTTTTTATTACCGACTGAGTTATTAAAAAAAATCTTCGAAAAAAAAAAAAAAAATGTGCGTGTTTTGATATTTTATCGAAAAAGTGCCAATAAATTGCGGTTATTAAAAAAAACATAGATTATTGCGCTTGTCTGGGACGGATATCGGAATAAAACGTTATTTTTATATACATTTTTTTAAAACAATAACGTGAATCAATCGTTGGAAAATTCTTAAAAACAAAAAAAAAAAAAAATAAAAATCCCGCAAACAATTTGATTTTGCCGATGTTTCAGCACAGAGGGTTTCGGCCGCTAATCAACTTCGCTAGATATTTCATTGCGCTGACGCACAAAGGGCCGCCAAACTATATGCCCGTTGAATTCTGTATGAACCGAAATTTGTTTACTTTATGCAATTTTAAGCATTGCGGTCGATCGTGCGGTAGTTGACGCGCGATGAGAAACAAAAATCGCGTTCATGCGTTCGTCCGTTCCGAGGGAAGCTTTTCATTTAGCATTGTAACGGCGATAAACTGCATTTTGATTGTTTTAGACGGCGCAACGATCGATACGAAAAATGAAGAAAAAACTTTATTAATCTCGTCTCGAAATAGTGAAATAGTTCCGTTTCTTTAGTCGGGTTATGAGCTCAGAGGAGAAACCTCGGTCGATTTTCGGGAGTAACAGATCGAAATGGCAATTCCGTCGTTGTCGAAGCCGGTGGGATCCCGAGTGCATAGGCGACAGTCACTGATGCCGGGGATTTTCATGTGTCGCCCCGTTACTCGAGAAAGTCGATTATCCCTCGGGGATCAAATAGCTAGGGGTGAGGTGCGGTGAGGGAGGCTGCTGCGGCCGACGTTCCCGGACGTGCATACCGCATCCCGACCCCCTCCCGACAGGTTACGATGTGTGCATTGCTTTGCGAGAGGGAGAGAGGAGGGAAGGGAGGGAGGGGGGGGGGAGGAGGAGGGGGGAAGGAGAGCCCAAACGCTTCGCGGTCACCGGCCACCCGCGCGAATGCGTTTTGTGGACAATTCCAGAAATTGGCAGTGCTCTATGCGATGCGCGCTGTGCTGCTGCCCCGTTAGTCAGTTCACCGTTCGGCAATATCGAGCGAATGCTCCTCAAACCCTTTATGCCATCCGCCCTCGTTGACCCTCCCTCGCCTACACCCCGAACCTCTCTCGCTTTGACGTTGATATTATTCGTCACACAACGCTCGTCTCGGCCTCTCGCTGTCGTGTCTG
The DNA here is from genome assembly GCA_963971235.1 of Cryptus armator. Lineage (NCBI taxonomy): Eukaryota > Metazoa > Arthropoda > Insecta > Hymenoptera > Ichneumonidae > Cryptus > Cryptus armator. The sequence continues at coordinate 7,341,651 of OZ020235.1, forward strand.
TTGCAGTATACTGTAACTGCCGCCACGTCAGGAATATCCTTCCGCAAAATAATAATAATAATAATAAAACCAGGCAAAGTCTAGAACCTTGTCAACTCGGTGGAAAACGTGGGCGATAGTTTTTTTTTTTTTTTTTTTTTTTTTTTTTCGTTCGGGGTCTTGTCGTTTCTCAATCTCTGTCCCCCCACTTATCCCAGTTAACCAGAGCAAATAGCTGCGCTCATCCCCACTGCCGTGACTCTCGCGTGAGGTAGTAAACAAATCATTACGAAAAAAAAAAAGAAAGCTGTATATAACAATAAAAAAAAAAAGAAAGTAGAATGAGACGTGTGAGAAAAAAAAAACAAATTAAACAACACATGCGACATATTTGGTAAGGTAAGAGAGTGGGGGGGAGGGGGGGATTCACAATATTCGTATTTACAATATAAATAGTAAATAGAATTCTGAGTTTGAAAAAAAAAAAAATATATATATATATAAACAAATCAACATATCGATATCAAGAAGAGAGAGAGAGAGAGAGAGAGACCGGCATTTTCCTTTCTGCATGTAGATAATGTATAATTTTTTTTATAATATTAATAATTAATAATAATAATAATAATAATAATCATAATAATAATAATAAAAAAAATAATAATAAGATTCTGTTCTGTGGAGGGCATAGGCCTACGGTGCACCTTGACGGGCGATAAACTATGTGTATATATAATTGTGTACGTATATATATATATATATATTTCATCGATCGTCAATAAATAATATATTTCGACTCATACCGCGCAACGACTCTTTGCAACGCTGATGTGATCACGTCGAACATTAAACAACAGTATATTGTATTTATGTGTGTGTGTATATATATATATATATATATAAAAATCATAAAACGGTAAAACAGAAAAAAAAATAAAATAAATTATCCAATATATTATTTATACTTAATAATCTGCGTAATATATTAATATATTTGCTTCCACTTTTTCATTATTTTTTCCTTTGAGTTATATATTATCAAATTATATAGGTATCGTTTTTTTTTGTTTTTTTTTGTTTTTTTTTTTAAGCCTTTAACCATACAAAGTTCCCCCATTATTGTTGCTTTTTCTTTCTTGGTTCATCTTTTTTTTCGTCGACGATTATTATTTTTTTTTTTTTTTTTTTTTTTTTAGGAGAAAAAAGAAGAGTAAGAGAGAGAGAGAGAGAGAGATAGATCGACGGGTAATATCAGTATTGATCACATTATTAAGCGATTTGGCTCTTTCAATAGCTAGCGGACTCGGCTTCGGGTTTTTTTCTTTTTTTTTTTCCGTAAAATTCTTCTTTTTTTTTTTTTAATTCGAATTTGTTGCAACTGTAACTGCGTGTAGAGTGTATTTTCTTAATGGGTATATGTGTTTTTGGTTGTTTGGTTTTTGTGTTTTTTCTTTTTTTTTTTTTTCGTTCTTTTACTTCGGTAAATCATCCGTTACTTATAATATAATATATTGCGAAGGTTGTTGGGCGCGTGAAAAAAAATAAAGGGTAATTTCCACGAAGAAGTAAAACAAACGAAGGGCTACAGATAAAAAAAAAAATTAGAACAAACGGATTGCCCCCCCAACCGATTAAATATCAAATGTGCAACGACGCGGGGCCAGCGTCACGCGTCGGAAAGAAAAAAAAAAACCAGGAAACCTTCCCTTGGATAAAAATTGTGTTTTAAACGTAAAATAAACGTTTAAACGTTGAATAATCCAACCGAACGGATGGGGAATATTACAACGGGTAGATTATATAAAGTATAAAATATAGTTACTATAAATCATCCGATACGATAAACCTTAGTTTTGCCTTTGCCCCCTATTACTTGTGTTTTTTTTTTCTTTTTTTTTTTTTTTTATTTCTTTTTTTTTTGTCGTTTAAGTCCCGAATCCCGTGGAATGTCTCATCGCGTGATATTTTCCACTATTCTTTGTTTTTTTTTTTCTGCTGCATTAACATTCGCGGTGTGCAGTGTTTTTTTTTTCTTCTTCCCTTTCCCCGTTTTTCTTTTTTTTTTCTCTTTTTTTTTTATCGATAATATTATAGACTTTAGGTTGTTATTCAACAAGTATGTAACGTTATTTTTTTTTTTTCTTTATAGTCAAGAATTCATATTAGAGCTGCAAAAAAAAAAAAAAAAAATAGTCCTTCCGAATTCTCTGTCGCACTGCCCCTCTCGCCAGACCCCCGTATATATATTATCGTTGATTTTTTTTTTTTTTTCAACCTCTTATTCATCGCGTTGAGAAACTTTTTACAAACGATTGGCGTTACAGGAGATAAAACTTCGTTGTGAGTCGAACAGCTTTTTACATGACAATTGACTCGCTTCTTCGGAATTGCCTTTCGAGAGTCAATTGTTTGCCGCATTCATGTTTTTTTCTAACACACTTTTCCGTCAATGCCAATTTTTTTTTTTTTTTTATAATGCGTGCAACAAGTTCCGACCGCGAAAAGTGTCGCAATATTGTGATAAAAAACAAAAAAATAAAGAAAATAATCAAAATAGATTGGCATTATTGATCCTCGCGAAAGATTCTCATTTTACAATCTAATATGAAGACCCAACTATACACTTTCAACAACTAATACGACTCACCCTGCGTATTTCGCAATCGCGAGATTGCATCGTTTTTCCTCTCTTGTCTCTTAAATTTTTAATTATTATTAGTTTAATTAATAATTCATTATTAGTTTAATTTTTTTTCGGCTGCCGCACAGCCTGCCGACGCCCACTCAGCAGCGAAACTACGGGAGGAATTGGCACCACATTTGCTCCCATTTTAATGTAATAATTCCATCTAATATTCTTTCCTTCGTTCCATCTCCTCTTATTTTCTCGAGACCGAGCACCATTTTTTTTTTCTTTTTTTTTTTTTTGTTTTTCTTCTCCTCTTCACATACGACCTAAATCCGCGCTTCGTGTTTTAGATTCGAAGCGCCTTCATTATCTCACCGCCACTCCCTCTCTCTGCACTATCAGAAACTCCCCCCCCCCCCCCCCCCCAACCCGCGACGCTCCGCGATCGGCGCGGCTTATGGATTTTTCTTCTTCTCTTTATCCAAGCAGAAAAATAAGACTACAACCATCGAAAAAAAAAAAAAAAAAAAAAAAAAAAAAAAAATTACCATTTCCATCCCCCGAGCGATTCCGTTAACACGCACGCAAGTACTCGGGCCTAACGTCCTATAATCCTCTCTCGCGAATTTATCTTTCACCATTTTATTCGTCTGAAAATATAACGAGACGAACGCTCCATCCGCGTGTTCCTTTTTTTTTTTTTTTTTTTTGCACACACCGCGCCGTATTTAAAATCATTTAGCGTCGCTGCACTCTCTCTCCGTGTGTATTTGTGCAGATATATATACATGTATGTTATTAATATACGTGTATATATATGTATATATATATGTGTGTACTGAAAGAAAAGTAAGTTATCTCGCGACTGCGAAAAAAAGAAAAAAATAATAATATATATATATATATATAAAAATCGACTCAACGACAAAACGATCTATTAAAAATTCAACGATTTTTTTTTTTTTTCTTCGTGGATAAACTTATATGTTTTTCTTTCAGCACCAAAGTGTTTAAATTATTTCCCATATGCCGCAATTATATTTCGCCGGGTTAAGATGAGCTCTGGTCGATTTCGTCGTCAGACATCACAGATTCCGCGGAAACCCTCTAAAACGTACGTTTTTTTTTTTTTTTTGTTCTTTTTTTTTTTAATTTTCGTAGATCGTAGCAGTTGGCAAGTCGTTCCTGTTGTTCTTTTGTTTGTTTGTTTGTTCCATCTTAAAGCGCAGCAATCTACAAGATTTGGTGTTCGGAGAAGAATTGATTGAAAAAAACAGAGTAACGTAGCTGTCCCGTCGCTGCGGAGGATAGTAACGGGCCGAGCCGATGATGACGAGCGTCGCTATTACCGCTATCGTAATAATCGGCTAACGATATTGCCGTATTGTGATCGTTGGGAGCGCGCGCGCGCTGCACGCACGCACGCACGCTCGCTTATGAAAGGGTGTTCATGCTGTCGTTATTTGTCGCGGACAGTGCCAAAGAACCGGCCATAAAGTCGTTTAGATCGATCTTTCTTGCCTCGGGGTGTTTGAATTTAAAGTGCGTACGCAGATTGTCGCTACGAGTGTAGGTGGCACGACAGAGAGGACACTCAAACCTGCCGGGGAAGTGGACGTGGTAGTGGTTCCTGATGTGCGTCACGACCTTGCCGCACAGCTTGCACCTGTGAAGGTTGCAGCCGCCTGGCACCCGGTCAAAGGTCAGCCGCATGTGCCAGGCTTTTGAACCTGCAACATCAACACAAGACAAGTCACTAAACTGATGCTTCCCGCGACCCCCTAAAGGCGCCCGGCCCTCCTCATTCCTTCCTCCGCGGGCCCGGGACTTTCCTTTTCTTTTCTTTCTTTTTTTTTTCTTTTCTCTATTGCGCTTTTTTGACTCAACCCTTCCTTTTTTTTTTCCTTTGCCTCCTCACCTCTTAATTTTTTCTTTTCTTTTTTTTTGCCGCGTACCACCCACGAATAATTTATCTCTTCTCTAAAAAATTCTATTTCGTCAGCTTTGCAAATATCGAACCCCCACCACCTTTTTCCGCGCGTCAATTGAAAGCCTCGTTTTTTTTTTTTTTTTTTTCTTTTTTTTATTTTCCCTGTCGTATCCTCTTTCTTCGGCCCGTGAGCCAACTTTTTCATTCATTTATACAGAGCCCCCGACGATACTTTGTACAGCGGTACGAGAGCGAGCGCGCGGGTTCATGTTACGCGGGACCACCGACTAACACCCCCTTTTACTTTTTTTTCTTGCATAAAACCATTATATATCCCCGGATAGAGTTTGGCTCCCTGAGCTACGTTACCCGCTCGGTATGCCAACTTGTCGTTTGAATTAAAACGCGAGTATCGATATACTCATCGATAAAAACGGTATATATATATAGGACTCTTTCGACAAGCTGACGAACATCGAGTTCGGTAACACATTTCCCTCAATATAGATAAATCCTTTTTTTTTTTTTTTTATATATTATATCTATATATACAAAATTCGGAACGATAAAGAGTACCTTTGTTAGAGTGGGAATTCTCGGTTAGGTATTTATTTTTTTTTTTTCTCTTATATAATTGTTATTATATATTTTCGTTAGATCTGACGACGAAATAGTATATACATATACTAAAATAAAAATATTATACATATATGTATATTACTATTATTATTATATTTTTATAAATATAAAATTTCTTTATAATAATAATAATAGTAATAATAAAATAATATTTTTATTATTTTTATTTTTATGTATATATATACATGTTTGACAGTTGCGTGTGATTACTTGTGAGAGCGATAGAGAAAGACAGATGAACGAAGAAAGAAACGAAAAAGAAGATTAGAAGGACGAAGGCGAGATCATACGATAGGACGTGAAGGTTATGTTTGCGTGTAAATATTCAGTACGAAACGTGGATGTCCGTGAGAAATGTGTCTGCGTATTTATGTGTGTGAAAAAAAAAAACATTTTTTTTTGTACAAAGCAATTGTTCAATATTGGGGGGGAGGGGGAGAGGGGGGGGGGGCAAGAGCGACGATCCCGATTTTGTTTTTTTTTGCATACGTAAGTAATGAGATTTCGCCGTACAAAAAAGTCGTACGTGCTATGCGATGCTGCGAAGCATCTCGTCATTTCGCTGTGTGCGTCGTTCGATGACGCGTGCGTTCGTCACTCTCTACGACGGGTGTTTTGTTATCTCTCACCCTCTCGGTTAACGTCGACGATCGACGTTGATGTTCGAGGTGTTTTTTTACAAGCGAAAAAAAAAAAAAAAAAAAAACGTTTCCACGCACAGACGGACGTATTTACACTGAGAAAATTCAGGGCGGTGTAGATTTCGATGCGCGATATATTTCATCGGACGGAAACGTCTGTACTTCAGCGTTATCCAGTTTTTTTCAATACGGAAAATAAATAGTGCGGAATAACATTACAACGGAGTCAGAGGCGGCGTTATACGAGAGATACGATGAAAAAAATACGATGGTTTCTCGGAAATATACAGTTTGCGATGCGACACCGTTTTGTTTTTTGCTGCCGATTTACGACGAAAAAATATATTTACGTGATTTTGCGACTGGATAGAGTTTTTTTTTCGATTTTTTTTTTGTTGTTTAAGGTTTGTCATCATTTTTAGGATTTGATGACGCGCAACGATTGAATTGACGTCCGCCCCCACGAACATCGGATTCATATCGTAAAAAAAAAAAAATGTCATTTAATCGATCGAAAATCTCGTAATCATTCAAACATTTTCTTTCCTCTTACCAGCTGCACAAATTTGTCTCCCCAATCTTATTATATTCAATCGTCATTTATTTCCACAAAAAATGCCATTCGAGTACAAAAATATTACAATTCAATTATATCGTCTTAATTCGCTCTTAATTTCTACCATATAGACTCTAAAATTTTCCATTCCTAATTGCAAATGCGCAAAATATACATATACAATTCGTCGATAATTATTGGTTTTATCCGATTTTTTTATCTCGCAAAATATTCCTAAATTCGACGAGGCGACGTAGTTTTCTTTTTTAAATAATTTGCATTATTCATCGAATGAATAATCGAATAGATCGAAGAAGGAGGCATCGATTATTTTACGTAATGAAGCTTAATTAGGAGTTTTTTTTAAACATTTTCATTTGTATGGCACGGTGTCCGCGGATCGGTGGAGGGATTCGTCGAGTGTTCGGGTTGAACGAAAAAAAAAAAAATAATAATAATAAATAAGTAAATACTTGAGTTATTCTTCGGCGCGGGGTGATCGCGTACGCGGAGATCCATTACGCGCGAGACGGATGAAATTCAATAAAAATAAAAGGTTTTCGAGAGGAAGTCTTTGCACTTGCAAAAGAATTCATGTTAGCCGTTGAATAGACGTTTTATCGAAAGAATGTGGGATATTAAGGAACCATAGATGCTCGGAATGAGACCATAAGCGATGGTCGAATAATGGAAAAAAATATATATATAGCTTTTCTAAATTTGTTTTATTACTTTAACTCTTTGTTCTTCGAAATTCCTTTCAGTCAAAAGTTCAAAGATCGTTTTCAAGTGAATAAAAAAATCTCCATTCCCATCATAACCAAAATTGGATACAATTCAATCCAAGAGCCACAGATCTTAATTATCAAACTTGGGAATAATAGTTCTTTGAAAACTCCTGTCTGCTACAGTTTTCCAATTTCCACCTTATCGAAAAAAAAAAAAAAAAAAAAAAAAATATCGATAAATAAACTGAAATACATGGCATCGAGAAAAACCCGAAACTTGAAATAAAAAAAGGCTTCGCGATTGCGAGGGTGGCGGCGTGCATCGACGAGAAATAGGATGAAAAATACGTGAAATAAAATAAACAAGAAAAGCACTCTTCGAGGGTGAAAGAAATTTAAAAAAAGAACTCAATGGAACTCAGTGTTGAAGATGCCAGATTGAGTCGATCAAACTTCGAGACGTCGAAGTGGCGAGAGTGAGGAAAAGCTGTCGGGTTGGGTTGCGAGAGGTGCGAGAGGGGAGGAAAAGGCTTTTGCCCGTGAGGGAGAAACGGGCGCGACGGTTTTTCACCGCATCGACGAAGCCCCTGGGCTGCATCGCGGTTTTCTCATGGCCTCTGCTGCAGCTGCCGGTGATGGGGCGTTGGTAGCGCGGATCGACCCCAATTCGGGCGTCGCAACGCCGGCAATACCTCAGTAGCTAGCAGCAGTCGCCAGCAGCACCAGCAGCACTAGCAGCAGCACTAGCAGCAGCAGCAGCAGCAGAGGCAGCAGAAGCACACACCCCGTGGCCGTAACTCCCCTCTCGGTGTATAACTCCGAGGAAAGCCCTGACTGGCTGCCTCCGTACGACCTTACGTATATACTTGGCGACGTGGAAGAGCCGTACGAAGGATGCAATCGGGCGTGTAACAATCTTCGAGCCGAGGCGCGTACACGCTCTGCAGCCTCGCGCACAGACGGATTCTAACGTTGGCGGAATAACGGAAGGGGGGGGGGGGGCGGGGGGGTAGACACTCTTACACACGCATACTTTATCATCGCCCACAAACACTTGGCCCCGGCAAGTCCTTCGCTTCACAAACTCCAGACTCATTCTACATATTTCGCTACATCGATATATAGTATAGGGGTGTGTGTGTGTGTGTGTGTGTATAGATTGAGGGATGGAGAAAACGATTGAACTTACAGCCTCTCTATACACACGGACAATGGACCACTCGGTACGTAATCCTTCGTTTACAGTCGAGAACGCGTTTGATCCTTACTTCCACGTTTTGGCCTTCGCGCCTCGCTGGACCTTCCCCCGGTTTCCCGTATATTATATGGTAAAAGCGTGAAGCGTTCGCTTCTCAGCGATAGGGTATGTCCCGAAGGGGCGGGGGCGGAGGGATCTATGGAAACGCTAAGGGACAAGTCGAGGGGTAGCAATGGGTCGCTCGGTTTGCCGGCCTTTCGGCTCTCGCGATAACCGTAGGAGATCGAGAGACATTGCCTGAAGGCTTGTCAACTATCGGAGGCGTGAGGAGGGGGGGAGGGAGAAGGGGTGTTTGTTCCCTCCTCCCGGTATACGTGTTTATGCGAGAGAGTAGACGACGAGGTTCGTGTCCCTCGAACGACGGTGGCTAACCGAGCGGAGAGGGTCGTCGCTAAAGGTGTAACAGTTCCCGACGACGACAAGGGCCACAGAGGCCACGATCAGAGACGGCAATGCCGATCAGAGTTGTCTGTGTTCGTTGGCCTTTTTCGCACACACGTAAACCACAGCCCAGAATGGATAACTGTCGGTAACGGACACCCTTTACTCATCGGGCATGTCGTTGCAGATCCGATGGGAAAGCTACTCTCTAATCCGAAAGAGGATCGCTCGCTTCTGCTCGAATGAATATTGCAACTTTTTTTTTTTTTTTTTTTCCTTTTTTCATTCTTCACATACGAGCTTTGAAAAAAAAAAAGGAGTTGTATACAACTAAGCGACCCGAGAACCGCGTTATTAATAAACTTATCGATAAAAAGTTCGAAGTTTATAAAAGATCATCCCTACGATAGATTTTTGTGCTTCGGACCTCCATTTTTTTTTTTTCGTCTGAATTTTTCATAAAAATTGATATTTTTATGAAAAATTATATAATATTGGAAAAAATAACGATTTGCCTGACTCTCTCCTATATATAGCTATCGATTTTTTCTGTTATATTCTTTATTTCAATCGCAATGTAATGACGGAAATTTTTTTATTTTATTTTTTTATTTAAGGGCCAACGACGGTATTCTTTTTTTTTTTTCTCGCCATAAAGAATTTCGAGTGTTTCACACAACGGAGCTCGGGGTGTAGATACGACGAAGTAGAATATATGTGTCGAAGTGCACGATGTTTAAGCGCCGAGAGTACATGACGAGAACGGGGATGCTGCCGGAGGCAGAAGAGGGTTTTCCCCGGACGTGGCCTAGTTTAGGGCGAGTCTTTAAATGCTCGATGTGCCGCTGCTGCATGCGACCGGGGGTTCTTGCCGTCTCCCCGTCTCCTCTCTCCCCGTCGCGCGGCCGACATCTGCTCATCGGGAGCAACTCGTGTATCTCCACTCGTCTCCTCTCCCTTCCGTCGTATACTCATACATGCTACGTTTAACACACTGTTTCGATGCAACATTCAGAGGGGTCTCTACACCATGGGAGTAAAACATAGAGGGCACGACGATGACGACGGCTTTTCTGTATTGCGAGATAAAGAGAGAAAGAGAAAGAGAAACACACGAAGGGAATGGAAAACAATGTATCGCCCGAGGGTTTGGTCTCTGAGACAACGAATGAAATGAGAGAAGCGAAAGGGAGGGAAAGACACATTGTTTCGGAATATCGAAGTGAGATGGAAAATTATTTGTCTGAGCGATAGAAGCGACGTTACACAGCCGGAGAAACACAACGAACGGGAATGGATGCAATTTCAGAAATTATTTTGATAATCGTATCAAAAGTAGTAAATCGGTTAAAAAAATGTAAAAATTCGAATCGTTCGAGATAATGTTCGTCTCGACGAATAACCGAAGTACGATTTCACAAGGGTGCGTCGGAATAATTGTTCGGTGATATTCGAATCAGGAAAATTTCATTGCCTTATTCGATCGATATAGCGGGAAAAAAAAATAAATTTAAGGACAAACTGGAAATTATCACCAAAACTTTTCGTCAAAAAAGTTGTTAAGCTTTGAAAAGAAAAAATTGTTTCAAAATGATCGATGAGATTCTGTGACATTTCCCGAATTTCAGAATTTTCGTGAGCGTTGAATACTACGAGATTATTACGATGAAATTTTTTTTTTTTTTTTAAATAACCAATGGGATTAGTTAAAAAGTTTGCGTAAAATTCGACGAGCGATCGTTGATGTATAAGACGCGAGTTGGGATTCTCACCTTGAAGAATCCGCATCGTCGAGATTCCATTAGTGATTGCATACGCGATTAGATCGGAGATTTGTGAACCAAAAAAAGAAAACAAAAGCATATCTTTTCCAAAGTGCTGTGTCGTGCATAATGATAGGTAAGGCAATTCCGATGTACCGAAGATAAAATTTGACGGTATCGCTGGGCGATCTATTTGGAGAATTCGCAAGTATTTGTAAAATAATGAGAGATAATTGGTAACGGTCCTTTCGGTTAACAAGACACAATGAAAAAAAAAACGGAAGAAGAAAACCGATTCAACAACACTGAATGCCCGGTTTCAATGTTTGCCTTTGGGTTGTCGCTATGCGTGAAAACGTTATTGCAACGGGTGCAACCCAACGAGCAATTTCAGGATCGATGAGGATCGCATGTGGCGCCATCGTTAGCTGACCCATTAGTCGCACGAAATACACAGTGTCTGGAGATGATACCATTTTCAGTGAATGTCGACAATACTTCTTTGAACCCTTTGACTATTACAACAAGTGGCCCCCTCCCTCCCCCCAACAGTACAGATTATCTCAAGTAATTAGGGGTATCGTGGTTGCGTTTTCCAAAGGTTTTTTTTTTTAACAATTACCATTACAGAGCAGCAAGAAAAAAAGGGGTATGCCGAGCGTAAAAATGGACTACCTGAGTCAAAGGGATCAGGTAAAACGTCAATGCGAGGCAAAATGGGTTGCCGCGAATTAAAAAAAAATAATCGATATCATTGGGGTAAAATGGTTTCCACTATCCAATCCGATCCGTGCAAAATAATGAATATAAAAAAAAAAAAGTTAAAATTGTTCGCAAAATACTTTCGGACTTTCGGAACGTTACCCCACGGCAAAGGTCAGTGCCCCGAAGAAGAGTGAACGATAACCGATCCATTTGTCGCGAATGGAGAGAAACGAAGAGCAGTGATTGCAGAGGTGACGATAGAATGCAAGAAATATTCAAAAACGAAGGAAATCGGAGTGTTTACTTCTAATATGAGCCTTGAGATTGTCACTGCGGGTGAAAACATTGTTGCAATAGGGACAATGACAGTTCTGGGAACGGTGCGAACGTATGTGGTGCCATCGGTTACTGACCCATTTGCCACAATGGAGACAGCTGTAAAGCTGTATACGACGGTAACCGTCGTCGGGCACCGGTACGAACATGTCGTAGTGACGATGCGAGGAAGAGGTAGGGTCCAGCGTGCTCCCGCCATGATCATCTTGCTCGTCGGTGACGGCATCAACGCTAACGGCACGACCGCGAGCCGCCAGACCCCCTGAATCTCTTGAGTCTCGGGGTGACGCTGCTGGGAGTATGGGCATCGCACGCGGTGAGGGCATCCGGCGGGACAGCTGTAGCTCGGTCGCTGCAGCCTGACCTTCTGGGACAAACTCCTCCTCTCTCTTCAGTGAGACACCAGTGGCCAACACTGTAACAGAGAGATAGAGAGAGACCGAAAGAGAGCGCCAGAAAGGGCTGAAGAGAGGGGTGGGTGGGGAGGGGAAACGAGTAACGCAGAGGTTTGTTGCCCCTCGACTTGTTTGTATACGCGGAGGGACAACGAAACGAGTATGACGAAAGGGAGGCGACCCTTTTTCCCTTTTTTTTTTTTTTTCCTTTTTCTCTTCATACCCTTGCAACGCTATTTCTATATCCCTCCTCCCTGAACGGTTATCCTGACAACGCATTCGCATTCATTTCCATCGATCACTGGAAACCCCCCATTCCCATCCCTTCCCTCCGTCGCACCGGCGCGCCGGTGTCACAATGCCATCGCGGAATCTCGCCGGAGCCGAGAAAAGAATGAAAAATAAAAATGTATAAAAGGGGGAGAATGCGAATGAGGACGGATGAGTGAAAAATTAGAAACGGCTAAAAGGAAAAGTAATGTAGAGTGTACCGGGTGGATCGAGAGACAGAGGTGAAGCGACGCGAGAATAATATCCCTCGTGAAATACTACGCTCGACGAGATTTTAAACTCGAGCGTTGATGCCCGTGCGTTTTGTCGGAAATCGATGTGGCTCTCCATTACGATCGAGCGAGTTATCGGAAGGTGTGCAGTGATGTTATATTACTCCCTTTTTCTATCTCAATTCATACGAAACGTCAAAAGAAAATTTCCATCTATTTAGTTTTAGGATGCCGACTATACTTTTTGCCATTTTTCGTAATTATTCAACTTGACGGAAATTTTGAGGTTTTCCTTCGAACAGATTTCGCAAAGTGGTTCAACGTTCGGAAACGTTACAAAAAATGGATTTTCTAAAAAAACTATTAATATGCGCTGTCCGTTTGTGACAAAAAAAATCTGAAAGTTGAACTCATTCATTTTTTTTTGCCCACAAAGTTTCCTCAATGAAAAAGCGAACAAATTGTAGCCGATGCTTTCTCACAGTAGAAGCTTCACGAGTAAAGAAATTTTACGAGAAAGCAACGTAAATTTTTTTTAATTTTCAGGTATTTTCATTTCTCGTCGAGGATACGCTTCGTTTTCGCGAAAAACACTTTTGTTTTTAGATTTTCATGTCTACGGATTCAAAATATTCCAAAACATTCAAATAAAATCGCATTTAGAAAACATGTCCGGTGAGAAAAATCGAATTGAAATTTAGCATATTAATTAAAGTTACTATCGTCATGAGTTGTAATGTAAAGATTGATAATTAAGAGATATTTCATTGAAAAAATTGGGTAAAACTCAACAATAAGAGCGTTTAATCACGAAAATGAAGCTTCCTCCGCGAGTTAATAAAAAAAAAAAGGCCACGGAAAGCTTTCCTACAGAAGAATCTTTGCAAATTGAAGGAATACGATGAGGAAGCAATGTCAAAAAAAATCGAATTTCCATAATTTTTTCATCTTTTCAGAATGTTGAAAATCTGTTGAAAAAATGTTCAAATTTCGGATTCGGCGTTGAGTAACACACGAAAACTCTCGGAATCCCATACCAAATCTTCAACGTTTAACGCTAAAATCTATTTTATCGTTTTCCTTAAGTAAACTTATTAAAAATGATGACAAAAAAAATGATAAAAACGTTTATAATATACTCGTACTTCCAGCAATAAGTATAAGTTATGATTCCGTCGTTAAATAAAACGTTATATTAATCTATTCAATGTTTACAGTATACATGAATATATATGTATATATATATAGAAAATAGTGGTTCCCCAGGTAAAGTACATATGTAGTAGTAGTAGTAGTTGGTAAGGTAGATACGGTGTAGTTATAGGCGTTCGTTCGACGCTTGCCTTTAGTTTGGTCACACGCGAGGAGTTCTTACGCCCGGCGGGGTTTGGCGGAAGGTAGGAGTTTCGCGGAAGCTACTTATTCCTGTTCACCGAGCAAACGGTTGCGGCGGTCCCGCAGCGATTGCCGTAGCATCTTCGCGTCCTGAAACTATCCGCAACGAAGAGAGAATCTCGAAGCGCGAGCGGGTAACGTGGCGAGGCGAAGGAGGAGGGGGGGGGGGGCGGGCGACGGGAGGACAAACCACGAACGAAGAAGGTGCAAAACATCGTGAACTCGATACCTCGTGTCTGAAGTAGCGCGAGTACTCGAAAGATTTCAGTGAGATGCCAAGAGAGAGATTGGAGTCGAGACTCCCGCTGGTGGAAGACACGAAAGGGAAAATTAACCGAAGAACCGAGAAAGAGAACCGAGAGAAAGACACGGAGGAACGAAAACCCGGTGGTGGAGAAACGGTGCAAAGTAAAACGTTGATACAGCAACCAGCAAACTCTTTGCGGGATTTTGTCACGAATCGTTGATCCTCTTATCGAGTAACTGTGGGCGGGTAGTGGGAGGAGGGGGAGGAGGAGACGGCAACTGTAATAAGGAGGTAAGATTAGATGACGTTAAGGAGCTTATCTTCGCGATGAGGAAGAAAAACGAAGTATAGCGTATATACTCGTCATCGTTGCTTTTTCGTCTCGTACCGGTCGCGCACTACGGCACCCGTTGCCGGGGCAGCAACGAGACGCGCCCGCGCGCGCGCGCGCGGCTCCACAGAATTATTAGATAACGTTGAGTAACGCGGACTCGTCGTGTGTTGTCTGTGCTTTCAAAGGATTCTGTCGTTGCGATTAATGCTCTCTCTATGCTCTCGTTTTACTTTTGTTCATTCAATTCGCGGCGGAGCCTTTTTTTCTATCTCCGGACTATTTAAAAAAAAATATATATGTATTTCCGTTTCTCTACTTCTCGTTGAATGGGAGAGACTGACTCCTTCCTCGTGCGCATCTACCAGAGATTTACCGTAACACACGGCTCCTTCAGAACCAAGCAGGTGGTTCTTAGTATTTATATGGTTTTTGTGCGCCTTTTCCGTTTTACAGGGCTTTCCCTGCGTTCCGATTGTGTCCGCAGACGACATACCCCTTTTACCGTATCGCATTAGCAAACTGCTACGTCACCCGAAAGGAGTAAAAATTCGCCGACAAAAATCCCGAATTCCCCACTTTCTAGCGAAACTATTCTGGGAACGGCGATAGAAAAATATTTCGACTTCTGCTGAATCTATTGCGGAGAGAGGAGTTTTGCTACGTTGAAGTATTGGCGCGCAACACACGTTGTGCATCGCCATCTGGACATACAGTCGGTTATTTCGATGGATACTGGTGTTCGTATAGAGTAATATACAGACTTTGAAAATGACGCGCTAATCAGCGCAAAGCACCAATCGCACCTATCGCTGATCTTTTTTTTATCGTTTACATCTCGTTGAATGAGAAAGACACCTTCTTCGCATCTCACTGAGATTATACGAAACGCAGCCTTCTCCGGACCACGCGGATGCTTTTTGATTTTTATGTTTATTTTTTCGAACTATTGTACGAGAGGCACGAAGACTCGAAGGCACAATTTTTCCGTTAATAGAGTTAAAAAAAAAAGAAAAAAAAAAACACAAAAACGGTGCTGCGCTCGTCAGAAGGCTTTGGCGCGTACCCTCCGGCGTGTAGTTTCGCCACGTGTGACCGTAAACTTCTTATAATTCCTCATTGCTCTACGGTTAGCGGGGCGTTAACACATCGCCCGAGCGTCCCGCGGACATCGAGTACCGCATAAGTACAACTTTATCCCGAAACTCATCAAGGACTTTGGTAACAATTTTCACCAAACGCATAATTTTTGTTTTACTTTTCTCTTTGTTTCTCTTTTTGCTTTAGTTTCAAGTATCATTTGACAACAAACTTTCGCTAATTTTCCATTGCCAGCGAACAACGCGCAAATTTTGCGACGCAACGAAACGTCCCGATCCTTGCTACGCAAAATTTTCTTTTTTTTTTTGTTTTTCGTAATTTATTTGTTCGTGTCGCTGGTCGATGAATTGGCGAAAAGCTCGATTTCGAAAGCATTCGCCGATGACAAGTTAAATTAATGCGAAAAAAAGAAAAAAAAAAAAAAATTAATATCTAAGGCGTTTTAAACTAACGATTAATAGCGAAACGTTAAATTAACGATACACAAGATACATTATTCATCCTATAATTCAAGAAATTTGGCACGCTAGGTAGACGACAGTATCGTAAGAAACGCAGAGAAACTCGTTACAAAGATGAACGACACCCGTTTTCTTTGTTTTTTTCGATGTTTTTTTTTTTTTTTTTTTTTTTTTTTTTCGAGTTTCCAATACGGAATTCTCTTGTTCGTAAGACTAGTATATGAGAAAAAAAAAACGAAGAGTCAATTATTCGCACAATGATTATTTATCACTATAATTTTTTATCTCCGATTTCCATATTTCAATCTCTCGTCCGTTTTTTTTTCTTTACACATTTGTCTTATTGTCACAATAATACTAATGATAATAATAATAATAATAATAATGACATTAATAATAGAAAATTATAATAATAGAAGAAAGGATACGGCGCCAGAGGTAAAAGTTGTCCGTGGCGTTTGCAGTGAGCGACGAGAAAGAGGATACCGCGGGCAAAGAGATAGGATTGGAGGACATGCATGATGCAAGAGGGGGTGTCGCGGTTACGGCGTTATACGCGCGGGAAAGTCGAGCTTACACGTTGCTAAGTAAAAAAAAAAAAAAAAAAAGAACAAAATAAAAACAAAGTGAGAACTGGTCGCTTCGCTGAATTTGGACGGTCAAATTTGTTGTGTGCTTTTTTTTTTTTTTTTTTTGACCTTCTTTCACGATACGCTTTATGCCGAGGAGAGCTCGCGAAGCGGAAGGGACCGGTGGCCGGTGTGCAAGCGACACCCGTGAGAGGGGGAGGGCGGGACGCGAATGAAGAAAACGTCTGCGAAACGACAAAATTATGAGCGAAAGAGCCCTGAGAACGAGGTGGCGACGACGTGTCGACTGCCGTCTGTGTCTGTGAATGTGTGTGTGCGTTCCGCGTGTATGTGTGACAGAGAGAGAGAGAGAGAGAGAGTTGGAAAGGACACCGCGGCGGACAAGCGACGAGGTTCGCGAGGAAGCTGTCGCCGCCAACAGAGTGGGGAAGTGTAAAAGCTTTTCGCTATCGCTCTCGCGGACGGCCAGGAAATATGAACTTCTCAGCGGAGTATCGCGTGGCCCGAGCGGCAACGGGGTTCTCTCGGAAGGTGTATGTTACTGTATCTGTACGTCAGAATGTTTCTGTTTCATGTGTACCTTCAGATTGTCCAATCGCGTCCTACGGCAGCCGCATATCGGACAGACGTAATTCCCCGGATTGTGAGTTAAATAATGATTTCTAACGTTCGACACTATTCTTCCGCAAATTTTGCACATACTTGTGTAAGTTTTTGGCAATTTTACGAAAGTATCGGCAAACCGCGGGCGCGTTAAATCATTTAACGTCGGAGGATTTAAAAATGACGAATCTGCAAAATAGAGAAAAAAAAAAAAAGAAAAAAAAAAAGTATGAAGTTTGAAAAAAAAAAAAAAATAGGTGTGGTGCGCTCGACGCATGAGAGAGGTTTGGGGGGGGGGGGCGTTGTATCTAGGGAAACGGTGCGTCGACAGAGATAGCGCGAGATCCATAGAAAATCGAGGAGTGGGATGTCGGTGGGTGCGTATGCCGAGAGGGTCGATCGCAGTGATTCTGTGCAACGAGGAGGATGGCGGTGGCGGAGGGGGGATGACAGCGAGAGGGATATTTATGAAAGGGTTCGGAAACGGAGGGAGCGCTCTATCGAATGATCGACAGGCGTGTCGCACTGTGAAGCACGGAATTAACTCGCAGCGGCAGTATTGGCTTTCCACGGCGGTGTATATACATATATACCTTACGAGATATATACGTATATACGTAAATATAAAATTCATATAAATATTAAATTATTACGATTATTACAAATTTATCGTCATCGGCGTTTTCTACTCGTTCGTCACCTATTTTTACGCTGATTTATTATTTTGTACTTAAAGAAAAAAATCTCGAGGAACAAAAAAAACAAAAAAAACCCCCGAATTTTAAGGTTAGCCTTGTGCAGTAAAAAAATGCGGCTTTGAGACTAGTTTTTTATGACTGTATTTCGAGCCTCAGATTCGCTTCCTTTTATTTCGTCTTTTTTTTTTTCCGAGTATTACGCGGTTTCTTTCACCTTTTTTTTTTTTCGTTCCGGATTTTTCGTTTTTTTTTTTTTTTTTCTCGAGTGTCTTCGTCGCTCGAAGAGCGTTTAATACTGATGGCTCGAAAAAAAAAAAAAAAAAAAAGGGAGGCGAACGAGGGAAATATTAGTATCCCTGAGTGAACTCAAAGCTGTAACATGTAGCTGTCTGTATATATATATATATATACGCAAAGGAGGGACTGAGTAAGAGTCGAGGGAGTAACGCGCGGAACTCTCCATAACGATGCACAGTCACGGGCGTCGCGAGCTTCTCGCGGGTACTCGAGAACCATGCGGAAAGCTCGCGTCTCTATCGAACGCGGGCTTTTCGACCCGAAAATAAATATTTTGACCGAATTCATGGGAATAGTTAAACGAGTGGCCATTAATTGCGAGAGTAAATAAAAAAAAGCGCGAGGGGTATGGATCCGGCAGAGAGTCGGCGGAATTTCCATTCGGTTATTTGACGCGCGACTCGCTGCCGCCTGGTTACCGGATCAAGGGTTGCCGACGAGACGAAAAAAAGAAAAATTATGTCGACTTCCATAAAACAGTATACTATCTGAGATGCATATCGCTACCCGAGGCCACAGGAGCAAAGGATTCTTTTATATGCGCGAGATATTTTTCGCCGCGGGAGGAAAGCAGACGTGAAAATAGGTAACAATTGGAATGCCGCGGCGAGTCGCGGGAATTCCCCCCTCTCAGCCCCTGCAGTTTATGAGATATTCGAAGTGCGCGCCTAGTAACGCTCACGAGAATGAAACACTATGTAAAAAAAGGGAGAAGCAGATGCGAGAAATACCGTGAGACGAGCGGCGCGACGTCTGCGTTCTACTCCCGCGGCTTTAACGTTTTCCAGGCGAATATCTCTGCTAACCCATCCCTACCTTCGCCCGTAGATGGTGAGCTTCTCTACTTGCGAACACCTTTCCTAACGTGAAAGAGCGAGATTTTCGGTTTGCCGCGATTTCCCGGTCGAGATATTTTACTCTCGGGGAAACGGAGCGGAGAAAAGAGGTCTCTCGCGAATGGAGGAAAACGCGCGCGAGAGAAGAGAGTTCCTTCGGCGTCGTAATCCGCTACTTTTACCCGACTGTGACGATGAAGAGGCAACGCTCACTCCTGTTTCTCACGGCGCGAGCCTCGGATACCGAGATAGCGAGGCCAGCGCACCGGGGGACGCTTTCGATCGCTATGCGTAGAAGAAACAGAGATCAAATGGGCGTTCGGGGCGAAAGGGGCAAAGAGAAACAAAAATAATTGAAAGAATTTGAAAAATTCAGATTAAATTATTAAAAATTTGCGATAAAAATTTTGAAAATTTCAGATTAAAAAAATTGCCAATTCGATTTGCAATGTGCACATTTTTTTTTATTTTATTTTATCTTTTCAAATATTTTGTCAAATTTTATTCCAATTTTTGTTGATTTTTTCAAATTTATTCCCGGCAATTTCGCGTTTCACTCTTCGCGCCCATTTTTCTTTGCTCTCCTTTACATCCGATATAAATAATATAAATATTATCATAAAGTTAATATAAATTATCGAAAGATTCATGACTCATTGGCGACGAGTCGCGAGTGATTAATACCTTTATGTTTTTGTATTTTTTTTTGTTTTTCTTTTTTTTTTTTGGCTTTAACTTAAGTGTAATATTTAAATCGATCACACATGCGATAAGTCTAAATTTGAAAAATAAATAATTATTAAATACACAATCGTTTTTCGTAGAAACGAAGATTAAGAATTCTTAAATGCGCGGCGAGATTCTATCCGACGGGCGGCGAATTATTTTATTCTAAAGTGTTTGTTTGTTTTTTTTTTTTTTTTTTTTTTTCTTTAAATATAATTATTATAATATATATATTAAAAAAATAATCTATTCGAAGGATGTTTGTTCGTTAGGATTTAATGATTAGGAACACGTTGGGGGAAAAGGACTTTTGCGTCTGTTATATATAATAATATCTGTTATGTATTCGTAGATCGATGATTTTTTCGCCACGGCGGTGTTATTTGGTGTGTTGTACTGGAATTAGCGAATATTTCGAAGCTGCGCAAGTTTCTCTCTTATGTCTGTGAATTTTTCGGTAACGCGCGACGCGTTGGCCACGGAATTGCGTCGAGTCTTGCCTCCCCGCCGCGTTTCTTAACCCCCTGTTAGGTGAGGTAATTGTCGGATTTTGTTAGGAAGTGTTTCGTCTCCAAGCGAGTAAACGGTGACAACAATGATCCCTCGGCTCGTATACCGTGCTTCAGTTTGATATGCCTCTTTAGATTGTCCGATCTCGTCAGCGATATCATGCATATGTGACACTGATATTTGTCGGGAAAGTGTGATTTCATGTGTTTCTTTATGTTCGCAACGCTCTTGCCGCATAGCCTACAACTCTCCGTCCCGATCTGTTGGTCTAACTTATTGTGAAAGTCATATTTTAAATCCTTTTCGTTTCCCGTTGATCCTGGAATACAAGGATTCCTCTTTCAATTCTTTTCTCTTTTTTTAAATTTTTTTTTTTTTTTTTTTTCTTGCTGTTGTTCGTATGCACACAACTCCAACTAGTTTCTACGGTATTTTCACTCTCTAAGTTCCGTGAAAAAAAAAAACAAAAAAAACCGGAAGTAAACAATTTCTAAAGCAAATTAATAGAGAGAGAAAAAAAAACACGAAAGAAATTCGAGTCTATAAAAAAATTACCAATTTTTTTTTTTTTTTTCGTCATAACATAAACAATTTCCAAAGCAAATAAATAGAGAATAATAAAGAAACTCGAAAGAAACATATCTCGAGTTGCACGGTGTATGAAAAAAATTCTCACATATTTTCTTTTACTTTTTCGTCACTCCCCGTTCAAACAATTAGGAAAAATATATACCATGCAAGTATATATCCTCTCTAACGAAATAATTACCACACTCTCAAGTAGTTCTACGTTTTTGGCAAATTTCTGATAAGCACACACCTACGATTTTTTTTTTCTTTCGTTGTTTTGCCTCATCAAAGATTCCAACTCGCAAAATTCTCGTAAATCTCAATTCAATTCGGTCGGAAAGAGGAAACGTAGCGGTAACTACTGAAAAGGAAGATTGCAAAAAAAAAAGAAGAAAAAAAAAAAAAAAAAAAAAAACAATCCAAAGAAGTAGAAACACGCTGAAAGTTGTAGGGGGCGCGGTGGTGGGGAGAAAAAACTCGGTGCGATACCTTCTTATTAAGTTGGCTCTTCCACTCGTTTGGCTTTTTTTTTTCTCGCGTCGGAACAAAATATCACTTTGGCACTTTAAGGGGACACAGAGAGCGAGTTGTTGGCGCGAGTGACGCCGCTCTATTGTTCCGAGAGGAGGGGCAGCGCGAGAGCCGCAGTTTGGCGAATTACCACTTTCTCATTAGAAAAAGATTCTCAGTTCGGTTTCTCGCCACTGTCAACCGTCAAATGGGGGACGGGAGAGGGTGGGGGGTGGTCGGGAAAAAGACAATGTCGAAGTAAAAAAAAAAAATATGCCACGTGGATTTTGGCGGATATACGTCGTGCGCAAAGGAATAGCGGAAACGTCGAAGAGGAGCGACGGAACCGGAGACTATATCGACTTATTTTTCGTCGGGCGACGCAACGTCGTGGCATTGACAAAAAACGGTAACTTTTTTTTCTTGATTATCATCATCAGTGTAACTATCGTCTGAGCGACAGACGCGGGTAATGACGGTGAACGCGAGAAGGTGAGGTTTGTGCGAATGTAAGATGGTAGAGGGAGAAAAAAAAAAACGAATGTCAAGACATGCATAGAGAAACCCCCGCTGTTATTCCTTACATATGTATATATAATATCATTATTATATATATATACATATAAATCAACGCTCTTATAAATATAATATATACACGCAAAATAGATTGCGAATTCAAACGACTCCTGTTGGGCGCACAAGTGACGCGGAGCATATCTAATCAGAATCGCGGCGCATCTTTCCATCGCATCGATGTTCTTCAAACCTTTTTTTTGTTTTATTTTACATTTAACACATTTTTTATTCAATATAATGCATTAATTAATTACTTTTTTTTTTTTTTTATCAATTTAAAAAAAAAAAATCAAAATTCGATATGCCGCGATTCCTGTAATCTTCAATTCATTTAACAGATCGTAGTGGATAGAAAAAAAAACAAGAAAACAACAACGCGAAAGAGCCAATCCCAGTCGTAGGCGTGAACAAGACCCACGCATAAAAAAAAAACCCTTCAGTCACAATCGAGTACTGTCCATTTGCTTGTACACAGCACTTTTTTTTCCCAATACCAAGTTTTGTCGTCAAGTGCGCTTTTTATTCGATTCATCATCGTCATCTATCATCGTCATTATCGTTCTCACGATGCCTTCGGCTACACATGGTCTTTGTTTTGATTTATTTTTTACTTATTTAAAATTTCTTTTTTTTTTTTTTTTTCTTTTTTTTGTGGTATGAAAGAAGAGAGTGAGCGAAAGGGCGAGAGACCATTTGTTTTTTTGTTTGTTACTACGACAATGACATAGCAAATGCACGATACCATCACCACAACACTAAAGAGATGGGGGCGGGGTGAGGGGAGGGCCTATGTGGTAAGTGGATAATCTGCATATGTATATATATTTTCTTTTTTTTTTTTGCTTTTCATTTCGTAGAAATATATATACTATACATCGGAGAGTTGGGGTGGTTTGGGGTAAAGGTATTCTCCGTTCTTAAACAATCTGTACACTCGGCTACGCTTCGCCAAAAAAAAAAACACATTTTAGAAATAGATTTTTCGGGATGCTCGTCTCGTAACGACTAATAAGTAACGCCAGTTTCGCGGTATCATTCCAAAAAACGTGCATTCACATCGTCCTCGAGATTTCGTCGGTCCGACATATTCTTTCCTTTCCTATTTTTTTTATTTTTATTTTTGATTCGCATACATTTTTAGACAATTTTTTTTTTTTTTTTTTTTGCGATTAGTGAAACGAGGCGCTCAGATAAAATATGTCGGATATCGATGAAACTCCGGGGTTTGTGCAATGAAAAATTTTTAAAAATCTTACCATCAAGTCCGTCGAGCATTTCGGGTGGGTTGTGGTGTTCGGACGTTTCGATTCCTGGCACACCGTCGCTCAGCGCCCCTGCCGTTGGTCCACCGTCTTCCCCTAACAATCCGACCGGATGTCCCTAAACATAACGAATGGCGTATTGAAAAAAAAATATATATACGATAACTCGTTAAACACGATCCTTTGATCGGCGCCATTGCATCGCTGACGCAGGGTCTCTCGTGTATTAAAGAGGGTGTGTTGCATTTTTAGACAAAAGGGAAATGATGAGAGAATTTTTAATACTTCCCAATGGGATCAAAATTTGACAAAAATCAACCATATAAGGCGCTAAGAACATTCGTTTTGCATAATAATACAGCCAACAAGTTGTCGACAAGTTAGTTGAAAAAAAAAATTTAACGAATCCGACAACATAATTTTTTTTTAGCAAAAGTTCGAAAAACGGAATTTCCGAAATTTTCTAAAAAATTCATATGAATTCAGAAAAATTAAAGAATTAACTTCTGGTAAAAAAAAATCTTCGGTTGCCGGATATTTTGTTAAATAATTTTATTTTTAACAAATTTGTTAATAACTTTTTGGACTGCAAAATGCGACTCGATTTTTTTTATCGTTGAGATTTCATTGTAGTGATCAAAAAATTGTTTTTGCTTTTGGTTTTAAAATAAAGTAAAATTTCTCTGCAAAGTTCGAAAATAACAACAATTTATTTCAACGGCGACATAAGAAAATTTTACAACGTTGTATATAATTATTCGATTTATAGCGTAACACTATAATCTGACGTACCGATAGAATATTTTTCTCTGTTTGCTTGTTATATATAAATATATTTTTAGACATTCTATGACTCTTCGAATTCCTTATAGGTAACGAGAATTAAAAAAAATATATATGTAAAAAGGGAAAATGAAAATACGGATTTATCTTGCGAAATGTGATAACATTGATTCTGAAATATTGGTCGGAAAATGGTAATTTAAGGAATATAAAATCGATATCGGTAAATGTGGTTTTAAGTACATTAAGTGAAACATGGCACAGGAAAATTCTATCTTAAAACTAATTCGTAATAAATAGAATGCGAAGCTATTCGCGACTTGTTACGATTCCTCTCCGAGTAATGAACGTGAATTTCACTTTAAAAATCTGTTATGGCTTTGGTTGCGATAATTAAAATTGCGCGTGAGGTGTTTAAAATTTAAGTGGATTTCGTTTATGTAAAATACTATCGATTTGCAAGGCACTGAAAATAGTTTTTCATCAAAAATATTGTTGATATTGTCGTCGAACAGCACACGTATTTTTTTGGACTTTGATTTTTACGTAAATGAAAAAAAAAAAAAAAAAAAAAAAACAAATAAACATTTATTCTCGTGAAATCGCTTCGAGTTGTTGAAAAGAAAGCAACATTTTCGAAAGGACTCTTCCGGAAAGACAGAGCTAATAATTAGGGATATACGAGTACCGTTTCAATAGAATTCCATTGAATATCTCTATTCAATTCATAATTTAAATTGAACATTCAAATATTGATGAATGTTCGGAAATTTTGAATTATTCGAATGTTTGTGAATATTGGCGAATTTCGAATTATTCCAATATTCATGAATATTCACAAATTTCATTCATAAATTTTGTATCACCCGAACATTCGTGAATATTTACAAATTTTGAATTATCCGAACATTCATAAATATTCATAAATTTTGAATTATACGAATATTCATAAATATTCATAAATTTATGTTTAGTTATATTTTTTTTTTAAATTTGTATTTTATGATAAATTCTCCACTAATTATTCTCCATCATCATCATCGTCAATATCTTCATTTTTTTTTCTAACATTT
Organism: Cryptus armator; assembly: GCA_963971235.1. Classification (NCBI taxonomy): domain Eukaryota; kingdom Metazoa; phylum Arthropoda; class Insecta; order Hymenoptera; family Ichneumonidae; genus Cryptus; species Cryptus armator. Next base: position 7,366,663 of record OZ020235.1, read on the forward strand.
GATTGACTTTACTGCATCACAAGGTCTACAATACAGTGTTGAAAGCGACAAACTCCTAGGAAATGCATCGTGGAATAAGTGTTCCAATATGCGGAAGAATTGGCGAGAATTTTACGCGCATGAAGCACCGTAAGTCGTTTTCCTATGCGTGCCGTTACAGAAACTAATTTATCGTAGAAAAAATGTCGAAATCAATTGCTGAATGTAAAAAAATATCTCTCTCTATATATATAAAAAGATTTTGCCGTTGTTGCCGTCGCCGCTGCCGTGTAAAAGTATCGAGCGCTGGGCACTGAGGGGCAAAGATGCACTGGAGACTCTGGAGGACCTTAAGGGACCGTGAGACCCAATAGACTCCCCTTTTGGCCCCAAATATTCCAAGTTCAACTTTTTGGGGCTTTTTTGGCCACCGGAAGTGGCGGTGACGACGACGTCAACGGCGGCGGACACGCTTAGCGCGCGATTTCTGCGATTCCCTGCTATATATATATATATATATGTCCCTATGTAATTAGTTAAAATCGTTACACTCTTTGAAAGGCAAAATAAAAAAATCCTAATGACCAAATTTTTCTGTGCCGTTTGCCCTTAAGTTTCAATTTACCGACAACATTCGCGTGTACATTTTACGCCGATAACGCGAATACATAAAATGCAATTTCCAAAATTTCGTTTATTAATTTGTTTTTTGACGAGATGTACAAAAATGGGATTATCGAACAGCCGCGATTTTCAAGTACTCAAGAAAAACAGTATCCGATTTTGAAGAAAAAAAGAAATACAAAAACAAAAACGCACGTGGACGCTGTTACGTATAGAAATCTCGAGATAACAGTCATTGTTGTCGAAATATCGACTCCCAAAGTGAACTAAAACAAGAGTTTGGCTACAATTTCTGAAGTTTTCGAAAAGAAATGAAAATTTTTGCCAACTTTTTATATCGACTATAACTCGGTGACGATCAGCGGAGTTCGCAAGATTTCACGTTCGCCGCGGAGGATGAAACAAAAATATGATAAGGCATCGCATGCGCAACGCATTACGACACTGACTGAAAAATATTAACCTGAGACTATATAACCGGTATTTCGTTATAATGATACGTAAGAAACATAACGGTAAATAAAAAAAAATTACAAAAGTTTAATAACGCATCGCTGATCACCGAAGAGCCATTACACGCTTCATGGACTTTCAGGATAGGAACTTCTCGTCGAAAAAAAAAAGAGTAGTACGGAGAACCGCGACGAATATGAGACCATTTATCCAAAGTCTCATAGACCCGCGCGGACATATCACATTCTCTCGAATCGCTATTATGTACGATTGTGATGCACAGCACGAGATGCAATCGCGCGATACCGGGATACATAATTAGAAACATTAATTAATTGTACAAGAAAGGAGAAAAGTCGCGGACGCGATTGCTGTGTTTCGTATTAAAAAATGTTCCTTATCGAACGAAAAAGAAGAAAAAAACGAGTTTTTTATTCAATGACAAAAGTGAAGCCCGTCTTGGTATCGCCTTCCTTCATGACGCATAAATTGTGCGCTTTGCACTTGTCGTGATGATTGACAATTTCAAGCCGAAAATTGCCGTTTCCCGCGGCAAATGATGTGCGTATCTCGGGTATTGTTTCGCTCCACTTTCGGCAATACTTGCAAAACATTAGATTCGATTGTTGATCGTACTGTAGCCACGGATAACTCTCCAGCCACGAAGTCTTGAATCTACCGGCTTTCCTACCCTGCGCAACGGAACGCACGACCGTTTGCGAAAGCGTCGACTGTATGACCGATGTCCCTTGACGAAATATGTTACGAGAACCGATAAGCGGCTCGTTTACGGTGCTCTCAAAATCGGACGAAATCGTTCTATCGACAGTCGCATTTTTATACGGGTTACGAGACGTATATGACGAATCGTCAACGTTTCCGGTATTATAAGGACTCTGATGTTGCAACGAAACTTTCGGATTGTCTGTTAGACTTTTGACTCTCTTGTGAGGCAACTTGACGCGACGCAGCTGCTCGTACTCTGGAAGGGTTGATGACATATCGATACATAGCGAGCCGCCGGCCATGATGGCGCTTTCACGAGACATTTGCAATGGAACCGCGCCATGACGATCGGGCTGTGACATGCTCTGTACATCCATAGTTTCATCACTCTTCCCACCTCTTTGAACCTCCCTCTCCAAACTAGTCTGTCAACAGAGAAGGAAAGGATGTGTGCTTAATTCAACACATTTCAAATTTAGTCTTTGCTTTTTCTTTTCTCTATAGAGACAATTGGTTTTTTTTTTTTTTTTTTTTTTTTTTTTTTTTCTCATATCTGTGGACTTTTTATATATTTTTTTCTTTCGACAATCCCTTCCTTCTGCGTTCTCAACGAAAAGCGGCTTGAGACTTTTGCCTTTAAAGTGGCAATAAGCCTTTTAGTTGCCTCGTAGTTGCAGACTTTCTTTTTCGTTTTTCTTTTTTTTTTTGTTTTTATCGGTTTCTTACATTATACACATGGATTTTTAGTTGATTGTATCTTTCATTGGCTTGTGGAAGTCGTAACGAAACTATGAATTGATAAAAAAAAAAAAAACAAAAAAACAAATCTACGATTTTCGTCACAGTCCTCAGTTGCTGATCGGCGGCACCGATTGGGCGCTTTAAAGACTAACTCCACCGTTTTAAAAAATCTATTTTTTTTCCGTAAATCTTAGTTTTATTGTCTTAAAAATATACGCAGCTTTATGAAAAAAGCATCGAAGATTGAAGGTGAAATAATATATCTTCGATTTTTGACCCGAAAAATTAAACTTTTTCTAAAAATAACTGTTATTTCACGAAAATCAATATTTTCGGGAAACCCTTTACGTACGTCGTAAATTCGACTTAAAGGTAAAATAAAACTTCTTGAATTTTTTGTTTTAGGATTAACTAAAACCCCAAAAGGTTGCGGAAAAAATGAAAACGAAAAAAAAAAAAAAAAAAAAAAAGTTATCCGCGAAAATGCGCCATTACACTACCATTCTTAATCAACATGAGTTAAAAAAAAAACAAAAGTTGTATATTATTACATGAAGAATAAAGTGTTTTTTTTTTTTAATAAAGCAATTCATTTGCTCAGAAAAAAATCCTGAAGTTAGATATCATTTTAAGGACACAGGAGTGGCATTGGCTCTTAATCAGAGTCGATTGCGCTTATGGTGCGCGCGAGAAGAACTCGCGACTCTAAAGACGCGGATCAATAAGTTGGAATTAAAAAGTTTGCCAATCAATTCGAAATTATATCGTAAAGGTGATGAGTTCCCTTCCGTCGGTTGCGGAAATTACAGATTTATTGGGTCCGCGAAACTTTTTTCCCGCAGATGAGATGATTAACGATTTATTACATTGGGTCATACGGCGAGGTCAGCCGCGACACAAAAAAAAATAGATACGTATCGAAAATAACGATTGGGAGAGAAAAAAGTATCAGTTTCCGTAAAAAAAATTAAACTGTTTACTCATCTCTGCACGCCAAGGTAATGTCATGAAACACACCGCGAAAAAAAAAAAAAAATTATTTACTATGAATATCGAAACTGTAGTGAACCGACGAATTTTTACAGAAAATACAAAACGCGTTCATCGCCGGTTAACAAATTGAAAGAGAGATAAAAGTCGACGCTGGCAATCGTTATTTTCCGATAGCTCCAGTTTCGGCGATTGCGCGTCCCTCTCGTTATTTTATATACGGCGAACTTTCATTCTTTTCTTCGTATCTTTTCGTTATATTTCTCTATCGTTTTATATTTTCAAATTACTTTTCTCGATAATCCATTCCTTCTCCGATTTGTTTTATTGACTTTTTTCTCTGTTATTTTTATTTTTTTTTCCATTCCTGGAAGTCATATCGAAATAGTGAATTGATAAAAAAAAATAGTTTAAAGACGCGCGATACAGCACGCCGTCGTTGATCGACACTGCGCGATCGGTTTCGAACGTGTCTCGGCCTCCGACTCGATCCCCTCTAAGCGATTTCGCCGGGTCAAGACGGATACGAACGTAGCGCGCGTCGCGCGCTTCTCAGAGTCGTTTTTTTTTTCTCCGCACGGCAATTGCTGCAGGAAGTGCAATAACGCATTTCCTTCCTTCTGGCAGACGGAAAAAAAAGTTTAACGGTGGCATAGGAGTCGTTATTATCCCGCCGTTTAATCAAATTCGAATATGCTGATTTGCCAAAGTATGCATTATCGCGAACGGAAATCAGTGGTCTCTAAGTACTCAATCGACAACAGTGCTGCGCGATACTCCACGAGAAACGCCGGGCAGAGGTCGAATGTAACATTGTTAATGCGCAATTGCACGCGACACTTTCCTCGTTCGATAGAATTATAACGTTCGTCATAATTTTATCATTATCGCACGCGGACCTTACAACGGCATTGGTAATAACTTTTTACTCTTTTTTTTATGATTTAAGAAGAGTGTTTGGTTGCATTCCCAACCAACCGTTCGATTCATAGAGAATTTCGAATGCTTCTCGATGGCATGAAAATCTGATAAAATTCAACCGTATAGCTGGCATCAAGAACATTAGTGTTGTGTAATAATAATGTCAAGAATTATATTAATTTTTTTTCGATTTTTCAACAAACGTTCGTGACTTTTCATCTATGAAAAAAATAAGCAAAAAAAATGTCGACAATTAAAAACAAAATAAAAAAATTCGACTTAAATTATGTTCAGAAAAATTAATGAATCAAATTTTGCCAACAAAAAAAAGTTCAATTCCTAAATGATTTGTTAAAAAAAATTTTAAAACTAATTTGTTAATAATTTTTGTCATTATTATTATGCAACATTAATGTTTTTAGCGCTGTCTGTATGGTTGATTTTTTAAAGCTTTTATCCCATTAGGAAGGATCGAAAATTCTGTTTGAATCTCACTTTCTTCTGGGAATGTAGCGATGCACCCTCGGTAAAGGGATCGATTCAGCTGAATCATGGCGGTATTCGCGCACATATAGTTTTATCATCGGCCGACGGAAAAATCTAAAAAATTCCATTATGCCATATGCCATATCCGTTTTCAATTGTCGGAAAAATACTTCAAACATTTTTTAACGAAATAACATTTTTTTTTAGATTTTCATGTGAGCTGAAGAAGAAAAAAAATGGTTCGGTAAACAATTGCCATAATTTCGTTGACTCGACTCCCTCAGCTCCGTTACTGTATCGCATTCGTATGGCAGACATAGGAAAACTACGGAAAATCTGTGCCGTCATATGGGATTCTGAGCATTCAGCATCGATATTCGTGATGCATTATCTCTTGACATTGACATCTTGATACCGCTTTGACTTGGCTGAACGCCAAAGTCGCTCGATAACCGCGCATTCACTGGTATACCTTTATTACACTCGATGAAATGAAATAAATAATGTATATACAGTCGACTCTTATTTGCTGCACAACTTTTAGGTCCGCATTAACCGAGGAAGTGCATTAATCGGCGGTTCCCCACGGCCAATGAGGGATGCACTCCATTGTACGGTGAATCAATGACAATTTCGTGCCGTTCCGTGCACCACCACGGACCGTGGCGTGCATTCACTAAGGGAATATAGGGGGCATTCGGCAATAACTGAGTGCGCAACAAATGAGTTTCCACTGTATAGGGGCCATTAGGCAATAACTAAATGCGCAACAAATGAGTTTCCACTGTATAGTGGTCATTAGGTAATAACTGAGTGCGCAACAAATGAGTTTACACAGTATAGGAGACATTCGCCAATAACTGAGTGCGCAACAAATGAGTTTCTACTGTACAGGGGACATTGGGCAATAACTGAGTGCGCAACAAATGAGTTTCTACTGTACAGGGGACATTGGGCGATAACTGAGTGCGCAACAAATGAGTTTCCACTGTATGGGGACATTGGGCGATAACCGAGTGCGCAACAAATGAGTTTCCACTGTATGGGGACATTGGGCGATAACCGAGTGCGCAACAAATGAGTTTCTACTGTATAGGGGACATTGGGCGATAACCGAGTGCGCAACAAATGAGTTTCTACTGTATAGGACGTTACGCAATAAGTGAACGTGCAACAAATGAATTTCCACTGTATATGCATTACAAGATATATGTGGTTGATATCGATGATTTACTTACAGGGAGGGAAATGTTGTCATGGAAGTCAGGCATGTGGTGGTCGAGCTCTTGTTTGATCGGAGCTTGCGCTTGAGTCGACGGGGACATTGCTCGTCCCCCATCCTCTATATCGCCGCCTAGTGTATTGTTTAACTTTGGAATCACTGTGGGACTCGATTTGTAACTACATTGAGACGATGCCTGGAAAAAGTACAAAAGCAATGTTCACATATATTATTATTTAACGCTTTATAAAGTCTTTAATATTTTCTTTGGCACGAACCGCTGACGGCCTTGTCATCACCTTAATTATAATTTATATTAACAGCTTTTGCTACTAGCGCTCTCGGGAGGGGAGTAAATCGAGAGGTGTCCGTTAGCGAGCACTACTACTTCATCGGAGTTACCGTAAAAATGTCGCTACGCTGTTAATCATCGTATTTATAAAAGATCCTTAATAATCGAAGTTATTTATAATGCGGTGTAAACTTTTCGAAATATTTCTCGGAACGATTTTTCGTTTTTTTAATTTTCTGAGAAGAAAACGTCGGTGTTGCGACGCGCAACTTGAAATTTTTCATTCGTCATTGTCAACACTCATTTGAAAGAAATTTCAAGAGGACATTTTTCATTTATAACGCTAATTTGTAAATAGTTTTAAAGATATTAAGATGGAGTACGCGGGGCATGAAAAATGTATTCTCATTGTTGAATAGATGCGCTGCGATAGTTTTGGACAATTACGCTCCAAGATGCCGCGGAACTTTCGAGATCTCTCCCAATTATACCATCGTTTGTCACGAGGAGACTACGAGAAGAAGAACGAGTTTTGCTCTCCGAGTCTCCTTGATTGTGAATAATTGATGCACGAATCATCGGACGGACTTATTAAACCTCAATGCATTTTCTTTTTTCTTTTTCGCTGAGAAAGCTTCGATTTCATGCAAAACGAAAACATTGTAAAGATTTTACGAAATTATCCGTATGATCATTACTACAGATATTAGACAGAGTTAAAGGTCTAAAGCGATCGAATTTAAACTAAAATCGACCAAATCTGTATCCGAATGGAACAGCGGAAATCTCGCAATTGCATCGAGTTATCAAGTTGAAATTTGTCACGCATATCGAGGAGACGATGCTCACTATTTCTTTGAATTTTCGTCTATAAAATCTATGCACCCATTTTGCTTTTTAATATTGACAAACATTTTTAAAAATTTTTTTCGGATTACATTGGTAATGAAAAAAAAAGAGCAAATTAAATTTGCATGTCGCTTCCTCGTGTTGAAATTAAAGTTCGAAAAAAGTTTGTAAAATTTATTTAAAAAATCTTTTGTAAAATAACGAAAAAAACTAAAAAACGTATTGCCGAAAAAATAAAAAGTTTGATCGTTCGATCGAAATAAGCTATTAAAATTGCAGCGCACGTGTGTGACGCGCGCAAACGACACCGCAGACCGGCCGGTTGTCTCGCTAATCGAAGAATCAAACTTTCCAAACGAAAGAAAAGAGAAGAATGTAACGGAATATTACACAGTTGAATGATCGTTATTGATTTATCGTGTTAAAACTATTTCGGTACTCGATACAAAGACGTTTCAAATTTTACAATATCGCAATTTAGATTCATCGAATGAGAATAAAAAATAATCCCTGTATGCAAGGGCCCCGCGGTAACTCCGAGACAGCTGCGGATTTGCTTGCGTACGAAATGATTATGCGTAGTCGGGACTCGTAGCTCCAATTTCCAAGGTTACAAAAAACAGTTATTTGAAAAGCTGAGTAATCAGCCGTATATTAAACTCTTTGATACGCGAAACGAGAGGCAACGGTAATCGTCGAAGGATATTTGCACCTTTGTCTGTTCATCTTTTTTTCTTTCTCCCCGAAATGACGGGTATCATTGTGATAAAACGGTACGATTATTTAATTTTCGTTTTTCTCACCAATCAGACGTGCCGCATCGTGAGTTTTGCGCAAAATCGAGATGAACTTCTTTTTGAATTGCAAAATACGCGAAATACGTATATAAATGTATGAATCGGACAAAATAGCAAAATGATTCTGAATTTTTTTAATTTTACGTAAAATTTGACTAAAATTGCGAAAAAAATTGATACAAAAAAAAATTTTTATTTCACAGCAAATTTTTTCAATTATTTCTGTGCCATTTTTTCCTCGCTGTGTGTATATATATATATACTGCATTCTGTAATGCGGAGATTATCCTCCGATCTACGAATTTCACAAGAACAACAAATCCAAATTCCCGAAGTATCGAGCATCGAAAACGTGGAAGAAAAACAAAATAGCAAATGTGCAATTAAAAAAAAAAAATTAAAAAAATACATCGCGCTTGAATTTGTAGGAAAAACATTTGCGAGCGTCCGACAGGCGGCAAGCGCGGGTGATGTATTACCGAAGCCTGAATACTAGTTTCTAGCATCATTGTTCTACGGGCCCCGGAGTTTTCAAGGACAACGAGTACTGCAAATCTCCGTCAGGAGAATCGGAAAAAAAAAAAGGAAAATTATCATAAGCGCCGAGTGCGCGCGGATGCGAAACCCAAGCGATTTAGCTTCTGCGGCTCAAGTGGCTTCTCCCGGAGAAAGGGAAACGTTTCAAAAATTGGTGACTCAATCGCGAAGGAATTCGTAAACGATTTCGTAACTGGGTCGATAAATGTATTTATTTCTAGGACCTCTCCAGAGGGAGACGGTGGCGGGGAAGAGAAAGTTTTTGAAAGTTCAAAGGACAATATTTGTCAGGGGATTTCGCGGCCCGTTGTGGCTGAAAACAAAGTCCGAAGAGTCGGGCGATAAGGGAATAAATAGTTCGATTGTACAGTGAATCAGGCGAATAGACAAGAGAAATACCTTTAGAACATTATTACTCGATAAGACTACGTCCTATGTATTTAACTGCACAATCTAATCCAATGGCTAGAATCAAATTCCACTCGAGATTAATTTATACCCCGTCGATACGGTATCATAATTACTCGACAGATGTTAGCTAACGATTGGTGCGCTCGGTTAGCCGCGGATCTTTCGGATTGCGCGAAGGAGACGCGACGCGAAAAAAAAACATTATTGGAGCAGCTTGCGTTAAGAGACCCGACGATTTACGTCGCGAGATAATGACCTTGAAACAGAAATCTTTTAGTTAATTTAACTAAAAAAAATATATATATATATTGGGGATTTTTTTCGTTAGAAATCCTTAGGTTTCGTTTCCTAGTTTCGTTGTAAGCGAAAGGCCGTTTACGTACGTTAAATCGATTAAATAAAATATAATGAAAAAGGATTCGTAAAATGTTCTATTAGCTGCCGGTGATGATTTCAACGGCTAAACCGGACCTCCGGCAGATGGGGGAAAAAAAAAAGAAAAAAAAGATAAAACACTGCAGGGCCTTGACGACTGTGTTTACTTTGTTCTATTTTTGTCTCGTCGTGCAAAAAAGAAAAAAAAAAAGGAAAAATTCTATATCGCTAATAAAAATGAAAGGACGCGACGCAGAACCGCTACTTTTTCGGACGATTATTTCTCGACGATTCTTTTTATTTTTTTTTCATCGAACCAATGATTGTTATTTAATAAACATTTAACGAGGAAATGTTCTCCAGCGGATTAAATAGTCGTTAATCATTCGAAATTTGTCGATAAAAATTTTGCAATAATATGCTGATATTTTGTAAGAAGAATATGAGAACAAAAATGGATGAAGATTTTCGTGAAATTCTTTGGATCGATAAACGTCGTTGCCGATTAGCAAAATTTTCTTAACGAAAAAACGAAGAAAAAAAATTGATGGCGTTTCATTTAGCGGTTTTTTTTTTATGAAAAATGTGGATGGAAATTTTGTCTCGAAATTCTTTGTACACATTGAAAAAAAATATTTCCGCCAACGGATTATTTGTTCTTTTAACTCGCAATTTTTTTCAGCGCCGATAAATGTCGTTCGCGAATCCAAATATTTTTTAACAAAAAAAAATTGCAGAAAAAATCACAAAAAAAATAGATTCGAAATGCTATCAATGAATACCTAATTTTTTTTCTTTCAAACAAAAAATATAGAAAAATTTAGTGTCGAAATAGCAAAAAAAAATGCATCGATTATTATATTTAAAAAAAATCGTGAATTACATGAAAATCGCGACGAAAACAAAAAATCTTATGAATTCGTCGACATTTATTTTTTCTTTAACTTTTAAAGAAAAATCTTTAAAAAAATGATTATCTCTTGTAAATAATTGAGATATAGTTCCCTTCCTGAACGTGTTATATATAGATATATAAATACCTGAGAATCGGACAGGAAGCGTTCACTCGGCGGTCCGGTGAGCGAAACATCGTAACTTCCTGAGACCTTTCGTTTCCTTTTTTCCAGATGGGACTGTAGATTAGGCGAATCGGCGTGTCTGGCGCCACTTTGAGTTTCAGGTTCGGGCGACGGACTCTTTACCTCCGTCTTGTTATTTACACTATTGTCGGTGAGTCCTCTGATCTGTAGCGCTTCGGCAGTTTTCAAAAACATTGGCAAAAGATGCTGACTGACGTTTACTTCGCCTTTGTACATGAAATGCAGCAATGCCTTCATCTCGGTGTCGTTAACATCCTTCAAAAATATAATCGGATGCGGATGAATGTTCTGAAGAAATATATTCTCAAAGTACGGACTGCACGCCGATAGTATCGTCTGATGCGCCTTAAATGTTTCGCCGACGCAGGCGAGCGTTACGTCGCAAAGGGCTTCTCTGGCCAATAGCGAGCTTAGGACGTCCGTCAAATTGGCCGGATGATTGTTCCAACGTAAGCAATACTGCTGGTCCATCTTGTCTATCGCCAATCCCGACCCTACAACCAAACTCTCTCGTCCTGAATAGATCGGAGTCAAACAGAAAACAAACATTAATGCAATTACAACCTCACTTTCCTCATTATTTGCAACGACCGTCCAAAAAACGTTTAACATTGTCTTTCAATGACTTTTTGCTCATTTATTTTCGTCTTAAAATCGAAAATTCAAATTCCGTTGCAGCGGTGTGTTCCTGCAAAGCGTTTATGGCTTATTGTATTCGAGAAATTTCGCACTATTTTATTGTTTTTTTGTTTTTTTTTTTTTTTTCTTTTCGTCGTTTGTACGGTCGCGCAAATTGCCGGAGCAAAAAATTCATAAATAAATCAGGTTTTTTTGTTTTTTTTTCCTCTTTTCGATAGTAAATAAGACGAATAATGCGGCGGAGTTGAAAAAAAACATTGGGGGGGTATGCGAAGTGTCGCCTGCATAACCCTACGTACCGCGGTTACTGACCGTTAAATATCGTCGCGACGATAAACGCCCTATCTACGATAACTCGTCGTGAAATAACGAAGATTGTGAAACATACGACTCTAGTACCGTCACAACGTTCTCTACGCTTCTGCAAATGTGCCACATTGCAGTATAACTGTAAAACCCTTCAGGGTTCAGCGAGACGCTACTACGCGTCGCAAAAACATTTATTTTTCGCATAACCTCGTCGTCCGCGCGCTATCCGAGTCCCCCCTGCGGCTCTTTCGTTACCGATTCATCATAATACAAATATAAACATTCGATGATCCTCGACGATTCCCCGTTGGATGCGCCCGCCTTTTTCCCTTCTCGCCGTGCGCAATGGCTTCATTAGGTTAGAAAACCGTGAATTACGACGCAGTTATGAAGGCCCAACCCGCGTATACCGCGTTTCGCTAATAGCTCACGGAAAAAAAAGGAAAAAAAAAAAAATATCACACACACACACACCGGAGATTATGTTTTCGGCAACGTCAATATTCCCGTGAAACCGATGGCTTGGGCGCCATTGTCGCTCGTGCCTCACACGACACCGCCGTCGCCACGACCTCCTCGCGAAAAAAAAAAAGAAAGAGAAAAAAAAAATGTTCTCCTATTTTTCTCTCCGTGTACGCGAGACGCGTTTGGCTTTTCCCACTTACGCGTTTACTCTCGGACTTCACTCGTTCGCGCTACGATCAATCGCCGCTTCGTTTTTATTAGCACACTTAGTTTTACGCACTTTTTTCCTATTTTAATTACTTTGTTTATCCTTTCCCTACTGTTACTCACCTTTTGCAAACTTTTTGCCATTACAACGCCACCCGACCCTTAAACATCCACTGCCATACCAATCTCACGCCGATGCCTCTACCACGGCCTTATTTTTCAAATACTTTTTGACCTTCGCGCATCTGCCGCGGATGCGGAGGGGGGCGCTTAGGGCGCCCGAATTCGAATCTGTGATGTGCGAACGACGCGAGATGCGAGACAACGTTGCGTTCGATACTGATGCGCGTACGCGATTGTTTTTATTTTCTTTCCTCATTTTCGTCGTACTTTCTTCTGGGCGAATGGCTCGATAGACCGCGCGTTGTGTCGCTTTACTTTCATTCATTTTATCGAACGGAGGGAGCGACCACGCGACGTACTCGGCGCCACGTGCTGCTGTGCGCTCTCTACTCGAGCCGAACACACTGCCATCTTGACTGGTATTCGTCATCGGGGCAGAAAATCGAAGAGAGTCCATGTGCTTCCCAGCGCGCATTCGACTTTTATTTTTTTTTCTCTTCATTCACTATATTTTTGACGTTTTTTTTTTTTCTTTCTTTTTCAAACTCTGGCTACATTTTTTCTGACATGTTCGATTAAACTTTTTTTTTTAAAATCGGAAAATTCACGTTTATATGAAAGTATGAAATTGAAATTTGTGCTTAAAACAAATTCTTACAGTGATTTCGCGATACTTTTTTTTTCTCATTGGGAATATTAGTCAATATGAATTATAATGTGGATAATGCGTCGTTCATTATAATCAAAATGTTTGGCTTCGCAGACGAGAACATTTTGGTGAAAAAATGAAATCATTTCGTAAATAAACATTTTTACTCTAATTATAATAAACAAAATCTACGAGATATATATTCTTTTTTTAGTTTTTAAATGCGAGTTATTTTAGCCACGGAATTTTTGAAGAGGGACTATTTTTTGTGTTGCCTGCGCGTAAAGTTCGACTTTTCATGCCTATATTCGGTGTGGAGAAATTCACTTTTTGTCACACATGCATAAACAGTCCCCCTTTTCGCGCCTGTAAAGTGTGGGAAAAGTGGCGCATTCGTATTTATAACACGCTAGTTACTTTTTTCACTTTTTTATAACACGCACGTGATTATTCGTATGCCGCGTTGATGCGTAGGTTATTTTTCGTACACTTTCACCATACTTTACAGCCACGAAAAGCGTTAGTTTTTGTGAATTTTTTACAACAAATATTATGTGATATACGCGCAAAAAAACGGAAACTCGGCGTAGACTGTGAAATTGACTGCTCAAGCGATCAATTCGTACCACAGACAGCTCGTTTTCAGCTCGAACAGCCAACTTCACAGCCTATACCGAATGCCCACTTTTTGGCACTCGTATCACAAAGTACTATTTTATGCCAGCGTTCGTAGAAACGTCGGCGCATGCGCGGAGCGCAATATTCGTTACTTTATACGCACTAGTGCGTAAAAAGTGTCTTTCTACGCACAAGTCAGAGAGGTTAGGGTACTCAAAGTCGCACTTTCCTCGCAAACGGCACAAAAAAACAAGTTCTGCAAAGCAAATTCGGCAAATTCTGTTAAGTCATTTTGAACCGTTTTCGGGAAAATACCGGATAACGAAATCGCTCGTCTCCGTGAAACGCATAACTCCCGTCTTTTTGCCCTGGCGGGCAGTCGGAGGTTGAAAAATACGAAGGGCAATTTGTTGCCGACTGAGTCTGCGTCGCGTGGTCTTAAAATGATTTAATATACCGACGAAAATGTAACGTCGTTGCGGAATTTAGTTTTTCGTCGAGAACATTTACTAGCGAAAGCAAATATGCTTTTAATATGCACAATTGATAGCCGGCGATAAATACACTGTGGATGTTCCCACTCTCATTCGCTCATTTTTTAAGATATTGCACTTAAATTTGAACCACGGGTAAAAGAATGTTGAATGTTCAATTTGTCGAGGGGTTCAAAGTTTGTAACATTCTGATTTTTTAAAAATGTTCGTTTGCGCTTCAGGTTGAAGTGCCACACGACCCCTGTCCCTCCCCCCCGACCGGTCGGTAACAAAAACTGTAACTGCATCTGTAATGCTTTTTTTTCGGAAGTTTGCAATTTTAAGGTCAATTGAAAATAGGATTCCATTGCGTTTGTCAGCCCCGCAGTTGAATCCTATTTTCATGTTACCTTAAAATTGCAACCCTTTCAAAAAAGAGCATTACAGTGTTTGTTACCGACCGTGGTATGTCATTTCACATTAACTCTTATAAATTCCGATGAAACGGGTTGAAATTATTTGTACAAATAGACAGCGGAAAACCAAAGATTGCAAAATAAAAGATTGCGCATTGCCTCCTCGACGGGGTTCCGTTTGTGAGAAAGTATGGTGATTCATTTTCGCTTCTTCATAGAGGAAGCTTTGTGAAAAAAAAAACAAAATTATATAGTAGCAATGCAACGCTTAACTTTGCAATATTTTCTTTACAATCTATGTGAAAATTTTGAGTCACTCAGAGATCATCCGAACGTCACGAAAAAGTCCAGCGATTACATACCATTGGAGACTCGTATTATTTAAGACTCGACCGAAATTCTGTCGATAAGCAAATTAGGTCAACATCGTCGAGATAAAAATACTCTCCGTGTGCCGTTGTTCGGCTATCGGTTCGATATAAAGACACCGTTTACAAAATTAGTTTGGGAAAAAATTATTGACGACGAGAGACATCGATGGTCGATCGGTTTTTAACTCCCGACTGCCCGCCAGGATAAAAAGACGGGAGTTATGCGTTTCACAGAGACGAGCGATTTCGTTGTCCGGTATGTTCACGAAAACGGCTAAAAATGACTTAAAAGAATTTGATGCAGCGATTCTGTGACGTACGGTCAATGTCGTTTGCAATGGAGAATTTAAATTGATTGAATATTTATTCGATTGAATATTTCTTCCAACCCCCGTTTGCAAAGCTACGAGAAAACCACAAATTGGTTAACTGTCGTTCATATAGAGGAACTTTATAAGCACCGACTTAAAAAACATTAGCAAATATAATTTGCACGTTTATTTGTTGTTAATAATACATTAGTTTGTGATCGCGTGTTATTATTGTCGAAATACTTATGTAAAATTACGGGGGCCTTTGCGAATGTGAGTTTTACGATATATATCACGCATTTCATAACTTTCATCATCATCGAATAATCGCGAATTAAACATTGATCAGAGCCAAAGATTTTTCTTTCTGATTCAAAATGATGCCAGAGAATGAAGTGAAAAAAAAAAAAAAAGATGCGTACGTATTTGAATGGATAATTTTTCCACGAAATACCTTTCGAAGTTCGTTGCTCGACGTTGGCGCACAAAATTTAAACTTTCGTACAATTTTCACCGTGCGTTTTATATTCCTCTCGTTCACTTTGTTTTCTTCTTATCTCGATTCGGCTTTTCGACGCGCACAGCCGTCGCGAAAAAAAATTTCACTTTGATTTGCTCGAAGCGTCAAGTCGCTACATGTTCGGAACAGAGCATTTTCATCTCGGATTTATCTTCACGGGAAGTCGCGTTGCAAAGGACTCGGTCATCGCTCTTCCAGCGGTAGTAAACTTATATATATGATGTATATATATATACATTTTTTTCACAAGGCCAATTCGTCTTTCTTTACACACGACGTTTAATGAAATTTTCTTTTACGTTTTATTAATATTTTATTATATTCGTGAAATCCACCATTATTTCGTTTTTTATCATTCACTCTTCCGAGTCGCTCACGATTAATATAGTATTTATAATGGTCTCGTATTTTCTCAGAGATTTTCCATTTCAATAATCCTCCGAGTCGGTGTCCTCCGTCGGGGTTGGTTTCCACCGCTGCGAATCATGATTTCTCCCCCGTTTAGGTTTCCACTTGTTTCCTCTTCACTTATTGGCATTGGGTCATAACGTCCAGGCTTCCGTCTCCATCCACTGATGCATATATATTTGTCCCCTGGTCTACCTGGCGTAAGTTCGTAGCCTGCTAATCCATTCTATATCTATAGAGTGGAGGGGTACTTGCATTGTACCGAGAGCCTCGTGCACACAGATTAAATTATGGTTATCAACGGTCGGGGGGGCGTACTAGCGAGGATAATAGTTTAGATAGCTCGCGGAAAATCAATGCCCAAACCGAGAGAGAGAGAGAGAGAGAGAGGGAGAGAGAGATCTCGTTGGTGATGTTGCCAGTTGCTGCTGCTAGTGCTGTTGTTGCTATCACTGCTCATCTGTAGCGCCGAATAAATTACGTCAAATATATACGTCTTACGTTACCCCCCGCGGGCGAATCGATAATTGATATATAAATTAAATTTCAACCAATCAAGGTGAAAGCTTTGGCTTCCCCTCCCGCCGCCGCAGTTGCCTTCTACATCGTCCCTTTCTATCCGCGGATTCAGTTGAATGGATAAACAAACGGATGGCAGGGCGGTAGAGAACACTGATAGTTCGCAATTCTATTTGCTGGCAAAGTTCGGTCCCACGGCCCGAGAGCTCATTCAGACACGGGTTTGGGCTTCGATGGTCATAGTAACTTTATTCAACACTTCGTTCCTCTCCTCTCCTCGCCTCTTCCCCACCCATTCCTATCAACATTTTCGATGTATATTCTATCCCTGCGGTACATACAGTCAACGGGCTCTATATATCCCACAGGCTGGCGAACAGTGGCCTCTACGTCATGTAATGAAAGGGGTGTTTTGCTCTAATTTCGTTAACTCCACTCTGCCTGGCGCACGATAAACGAATAAGCGCCATGCATCCCCGGAAAGTTTGGCGTTTGCGCATCGTCCATAAACGCCCCAGACGTCATCGTAAACGCTTCCGGGGACCTATGTGAATGCGCATTCGACCGCGCAAGGAACGCGTAGATATATATATTTTTTTTAAGAATTTAATTTTTTTGCCCTTTGATGTCAGCTTTCATTTCCCGAAACAAATTTTCTTCGTAATTTCTATGGTTACCGTATGCAGAAAGTTTCAAAAAGCCGAAAAATCGTATTTTGGAGAAATGGCCGAATGGGTTTGTGCGTTCGCGTCGTGTTTACGAAACTTCATTCATTATAATTTACAAGGGGAACAGTGAAGTCAATTCTGATCGTTCGTTTCAACTTTTGTTTAAATCCTTGAAATCGTGAAGATTTTACTGAGATGTTACGCGGCCATTTTTCAATTTTCTAGGAGTAACTGTCTCGCGTAGCATCGCCATTTTTACGAATGTCTAACAGTTTCGCTGTGTGTCAGGTTTCAGTAATTGACGGTAAAAAAAATGTTTAGCTGTCTCCTTTGCACGCGCGGTGACTTGGTCGACGCTTCGCGTCATCTTAATTATGTATAAGATACGAGAAAATTCTTACTATTCAGTCTCATTACTATATAAAAGGTTACGAGTGCTATGGCTCAATGAATGATTAATGGCTCTCATAATTTTGAAATTTAATAATTGCGGAAAAAGCATGATTGCGAAGTAGAACATTGTACATTAATGTCCTCATTATTTTTCATCGTTCTTTTAAAAGTCTTTTGGCGACCGAATGTCTCATTTTTTTTCCAAAAATCCGAAAAAAAAAAAGATATATTGCAAAGAACAATCTTGCATATTATTTTCGCATTATTTTCCGCTTTTGATTAAGTTACCTTTACGGGACAAAATTAGGCAAAGGAAGTCAAAATTAATTATCATATTTTCATCATTTCATCAGAAGCTTTGTAAATGCCAATTTCAAAAAGACGAAGCCGTGCGTAAGTTTGATTTTCATCTTTTTTCAAATTTCATCTCAATATTGTTGATTTATTTCTGTTTTTATGCGCTCATTTTGTCTGTATATCATGGACAAACGAAATAGAAGCGATATTCGTGATCGGACGACCGCCCGCGACGCTGCGATCAATAGTTATTTCGATCTGTTGGAAAATTGAACAAGTCCAGAAACTCTAACGGTCTTCTTTTTGCCAATTTATTATTATATCCCTCTTACCTCCTCCCAAAAGGTTCGCCACAATTTCTACCACCGTATCTTGCAACACTATGGATATAGAAATGTACACCTATAATTCGTCTATATATGCGTTCTTACTACGGAAACTGGGCCACGGTTATACTTGTCTCAATTATTTCACCTGTCCCACATTAGGCGAGAATGACGTTGAGCAAGATGAACTATCCGACTTTTTTTTTCGCCCTTTCCTGCCGCTCTCCGATATTTCACCAATTATTGTTGATTCATCATTGTCAAAATCTTACGCGGGATGTTCTATCTATCAGAAGTTTATTCAATTATAATTATTTACAACGGAAAATCCAACGTGTCCCGCCGATAAACAATAAAAACGACGTGAATTTTACTAATATTTTATCAGTAGTAACGGGTATCAGGAATCAGGAAAGTATCAGGAATAAAATTCCATGTTGAATTTCGATCTCATTATAACAAAAAATGAAGAAAAAAATAAAATGATATTCTCAATTGCGCTACAGTTTCTGTTATCGCGATCGTTTATAAGTAACCATCGATCTATCGAAAAAAATGATTGCTTCATCCGAGTCTCCCGTTTCCAAACGTTGCTAAACTTTTACAGGTGAAAGGAAATGATTAGTGACAACGGAACTGTTAGACGCATATGCTAATAATTCGCATTAAACTCAATATATTCGATGCCTTTAAAAAAAACCCGAAAATTAAAAATATTCACATTGTTTTTTCACGCGTTTCAAAGCACATTCTGTGTTGTGAGCAAAGAAAATTCAGTGGGGAAGCAATGTACGAAATTGCAGTTTTCAGGGTTTTTTGTATCGGCAAATCGTGGATATTAAAAACATCGAATCGAGTTCTCACCCGGTTATAATGAGCATTAATTATTCAGATATATCAAGATTTTAATTAATTAGAGTGCAAATTATAAAACTTCAGCTCGATAGGTAGACTGAAGCTAAAGGTACCTCAGTCATATTTCGATATATTCGGAATTCCATAAAATTTAAACCGCTCTATCGATTCTTGTCAAGATGAATGTCAAATGTCATTGATGCTACTTCCACTAATAGAGGAGAGCGGTGTAAAACTGGAACCCGGGCAAAGTGGGCACATGGAAACAGTAAAAATGAACAAAAAGAACTGAAAAAAATGTAAAGATACAAAAGCATTGAGGTATAGTTTGGAAAAAATTGTGATTAAATTAAAATTGTTTTACAGTTTCTCTACTAAAAATTGAAAAAACAATTGAGGGGACATTTAAATTTTGCTTCATTATATAGAAAGCTTTGTGTTCGCATTTTTAATGGGTTTTTCTCAAATGTTAATTCAATTTTTGTCAAATTTCATGTAAATAAAAAAAATAAAATTTTACCAATTTTTTTTGCTTTTCTCCGCCATCCCCCACATGCGATTTTACCTAATGACGCGCATAATGTGGAAACGCTTATGAGAACAGGAAGAAATTTAAAAAAATGCTCAACACTCGGATCTCTCTAAAAATGAAAAAATCATTTTAAACAAATCAAAAATCATCTCTCAAAATTAATACCAATTAGCCTTGGTGGTCACTCGACATATGTGCTAAATTTTAGATCGATTGCTCATAATTCACAAAAACTATCGCGTTAATGTTATTTTTGACATAGTCACCGATAATTTTTTATAAATGTAATTTCTGGATGTTTCGAAATATTTTGAACACGTTGATACGATCATCTCGATTTTTTAAGATTTATTTTTAGAAAAACTGTTACCAATGGACACCCGTCCCCGACCAATCGTCGCTCAGTTGATAAAAACATCTGTAATGTACTGTATTTAATTTTATTTAACTGTTACCAATCATTTGTGGCGAAATGCGAAGTCTTAAATGCAACTCATCGCACTTCAGATTCATGCGGCAAGTAACTTTTAACTATGAATGATCGGCATCGTTAAAACAAGTCAATTACGTTTTGTGTTACCGACTGAGGTAATTTCACATTACTTGATTCGTAAAGTAACGAACAGAGTTGGACAGTTTTTGAAGTATTCGATACTTTTTTGTTGCGTTAAATAAGTATCGTAATTATCCAATACGTTTCAGGTGCTTTAAGCACTTTTTGGATACTTAAGTACAAAGTACACAATACTTTAGCGTTTGAGTTCGTACTCAAGATGCCCTTCATCGAAAATGCCCGGGAACAATTTTTTGAAAGTACAATCTCCCTTTACGGTAGGAGGACACATATCGTTAAGGGCATATCTTTTGCGCGTTTGCCGTCTATAGTTATCTGCGGCGTAGTTCCGGCGATGTGGCAACGTCGCGCTTCCAAAGAGTCCGCCACTGCGTAAACTAAACGTGGCATACGTGCGCGGATTGAATACCAGGGGTTGTATGCACCGTCGGCAAGGCGCTTCAACGTTTTTGCGTTTCAAACGACCGAAAATATTAATTGAAATTTTCACGCGAACTTTGACATTCCGCATCTGATTTTGTTGCATGAAATATCGATGGGTTGCTCTATATTAATACTAATTCGATGCTGATATAACGTTGTCATTAATGCGATAGGGAGTCTGCGAAACGGCAGAATTGAGAATTTTATCGAGCGATGATTTAATAATTGAGCCGCAAATAAGTCACGAGAATATCTTGGCCCTCCGATGCTCGTCTCGTCGGTACGATTTCTCAAAATGTGCGACCAAATTACCTTTAAATGTTTTTTTATTATTCGTGCAAAATATCATACGTTATTATGTAAAAATATGAAAAAATGTTGTTTGCCCGGTACTGCGACTGGTACACTGAAAATTACCTTGCGATACTGGTATTGGGAGCTTTTATGCATGAACCGTCCAACAAATTTTAAACAAATATGTGTTGTATTGTTAAACAAGTTTTCGCAATATTACGAACAAATTTCATAATTTTAATGTACTCGGAAATTACAAATTCACAATAAACTGTACTACAATTGAAAAATAAAATACCATCGTTCGTAAATTTATGAATCATTCTTAAAATAAAAAAAATGAATTGCATAAAAATTACCAAATTTTTCGCTATATTGTAAAAAGTTGTTTGAAATTTACAACTCGGTCGATACATACAAATTTCCAATACCGGTATAGGAAGCAATGAACGAAAGTATACGAAGCTTTTATGATATGAATCGCCTAAAAAATATCAATCAAATGTGTGTTGAAATGTTAAACATCTTTTTGGAATATTGCGAAAACTGTTGTAATTTTAATGTAATTTCTTCTTCCAATTTCAAGAATTTCTCGTAAATTTACAGGGTATTTTAATTTCCGATAATAATTGCCAATTTTTTTTATTTTCGAGGACATTAAATGTACGATTACTTTTTTGCAGTGCGAGTAAATGCTGTTCATCTTATATAAACGTTATTACATTGAGTCCCATGATTATTTGTATAGTCGCGACAGTGTGTGATTAACTTTGGAGAATAACTTTGGGAAATTAGATTAAACGCGAGAGCGCGCCGCACCAACGATTGTTGAGAGTCGAGCGCATTACGTTTGTGATTGATCGCAAATGTCATCCTGCCGGGACTGGTGAGGGGCCGACGGGAGGGGCTATTCTCGTTAGAAAAGTAAATTCGCTCATCCCCTCTAATCCCCGTTGCCTGACCACACGTCGACGAATAATCCCGAGACTCTATTTCCAGAAGTCCGCGAAAAGTCCTTTACTCGCTTATTTTCACTCTACGGTACTCGGACATTTTTTTTTTTCGGCTTCATTTGTCGCATCGCATAGTGCAACGTAAAGGGCGGCATGCTAAATCCTACAATAGCGAATATTCAACTGCAATGATTTACGTTCGATATTCGCAATCGATATTTTCAAATGCTGTAGGATACAAAAAAGTTCACGTTTGTTATCGAGAGATTTTTTGCTTTGGCATAGAGTAATCTTTATATTCGTTAAAAATTCGTGAAAAATGTCGAGTATTTCATGTCAACGTGTTCGGAATGTTTCGAAATATCTAAAAAGCATATTGCCAAAAACTGTTCCTTGTGTATGAGTTAAAAAAAACGAGACGATTGTTAACGATAATGTGTAAATGGAGTTTTCCGCGCGTCAAACGCGAAACGTGCGAAAAACCTCACTTTCCACACCTCGTGATGTAAAATCGTATACGATACTCGGCGGAAAAACGTTTTCTCAGGTTGTGTGATTGCAGCACTCGTACAAAAACGTTTTTCCGTGATATATATTGACGAAGTTTTCATCCGAATTTTGATGAAATGTTGATTAATTAAAAAATCGACGCTTGGCATGACTTTGATCCGTTATTTTTAGACTCTATAATTTTGCTAATTTAAGAAACTCCGGAAATTGAGGGAGCAATGTGAACATTTATTATTTTCAGAGTTTTTGTCTTACAACAGTCATGCGCTCATTATAGTCCGACAGATTTTATCGATACGTCGACATTTGCTTTTGAAAAGATCAGTATACGATTGTTTCCAAAGACATGGGGAAGAATCGTGGGGGAGATTCCCTTGTCAAGCGACGGAACGTCTAACGCTCTTACAATATTTACCGTTAGAACATCGCTCCGTTTCAACTTGGGCGACGTTCCAAGAACGACGACGTTATCATATTATACTGGAGAAAATTTAATTGATCAATTAATTCGATATCTCGGTATTCTTTACTCAAAATGGTTATCAATACTGATGCCTCATACTTATGCAATACTGGTTATCAATATTTTTACGCGTATCGAGTCTCATATGAGACTTCTGGGTTAAGATAATTAGCTTTTCAGGGGATTTGCAAAAGTATAGACAACAAGAGATATTTTCATTTTCAAATAAGTAAACCACTGAAAAAAACGCTCTTCCTTCTCCATTTTAACAATATTTACGATGGTTTCGATTACTGTTGTGTCTCGTATGAGGTTTTTCACATAAGAAGTCTCATATGAGACACTGCAGTAATCCAAACCGTCGTCGTAACTTTCATCAAAATGGAAAAAAATTGAAACTATTTTGGTTATAACAATCTGCCTATTTGAAAATGTTAACATCCCTTATTTTCGATATTTCCGCATTTGCATGCCATTGAAAATCTAATTGTCTCAGCTCGGGCATTATAAAAAATAAACAATTTAGTACGTGCCTTCGACATCGTCGATTATCTCGGCTAAGATAATGTGGCAAAAAAGCAGATTGCATTGTTTTTTTTGACAATACAACTGCGCAACATCGGCAATAATACCGATCTAAGGCGACTAATACCTTTGAAGGTCTTGCACCTCACCTTGAAGGGTTGAAATAATATTCATTCGTAGTATTCTACAGGAAAATATACCTATACGTCGGTGAGATAGTCGGGTATAAACCGTTCACGAAGAGATTCTAATCTATGATTTCCTGGCTCAACCGATATTCGATCGTATCTATCTAATTTGCGCTCCTGTTAAATCGACCTTGGCCGAGGTTCTCTCGAATTCAAACGCAACCGAGCCGGAGCAGCAGCAGCAGCAGCAGCAGCAGCAGCAACAGTAGCAGTGGCAACTGCTAGTTTCTCGCATACCTTCTCCGTCGACAGCATTCGACGATCGATGACCTATTATTTTCAGCTAGCCGTCGCTGATTCGCCAAAGCTCCTACATGCTTTCGTGATAACCGCTGAATATCCGATCATATGCACACGACCGAGAAGAATGTGGTAACTAATACTCGGCCGTTTTTTATGTCCGTTACTTCCCGCTTAATTAAGCTTTGTCAGGCCTGCGATCTCGAGGGATTCGAAAAATGTGTTTCATCGTTCCTGGTTCGATTTAGTTTCTCTGTTTCTTTTTTTTTTTTATATACATTCAAACCAAATAAAATTCATTGAAAAGTTTTGAAATTGTTTTCCGCAAAACATTTTTTTTTTCGTTACCAGAATTAAAAAAAAAAACTGCACAAAGTGATCGTTTGTTGAATTTTTTTTTGTTTTTGCGAATAATTAAAAAGCAGACCCATGGAACTTTGAAATACATGTGATATTCGGATAAGAGCCTGAATGTCAGGGATTAAAAAAAATTATTCGGGTAGTAGTAAAATGCTGTGTCTATCGAGCGGCCCACTAAGGGTTAAAATCTGCAACTTCCTAATTTTAAAAGTGTTGAACCCAGGGCTGTTTTGTTATAGTGAACATCCCATCACCCATCACCGGGTGGTAATTATCAGAGTATTAAGGTCATCCCATTTTTATCGCAAGGGTTGTTTTTCGTTTCGGCGTTTTGGGGTAACTATATCATTTAATTCTCACCTTTTCCATCTCTCGTCAATGACAATGGGATGTATTCCATTTTCTTCATCGAGATTGATTCTTCAAGATGATGACGGATTCTTTAAAGACGAGATCTTCCGAGAAGAGAGAAATAGGAGCGGGCTGCGGCGAATAGTGCGCAGAAGAGACCTCATCTCTAGTCCCTCGTTGCATCCCTCGCCCACTCAGCCGCCGTCGGGGGCTGCGGAGCTTCATCCCTCATCACTCTTTCGTTACCCCGGAGT
Organism: Cryptus armator; assembly: GCA_963971235.1. Lineage (NCBI taxonomy): Eukaryota > Metazoa > Arthropoda > Insecta > Hymenoptera > Ichneumonidae > Cryptus > Cryptus armator. The sequence goes on from OZ020235.1 coordinate 7,391,400, forward strand.
TCGTCCGTCCGTCCGTCCGTTCTTCACCATCTCGGTTTAGTCCTCTCTGTTCTTCGTCCTTGTCGTCTCGTCTCCGTTGGCATGATAAGCTATCCACTTATGAGCTCTGGCTCGCGTGTCTCGTTTTCGCGTTGCCCTTCCTCTCTTTTGCCCTCCGCGACTGGCATCACCGTGGGTGGGTACGTCCGAGCCACTTTGGCGCAGCACCGGCAACAGCGAAAGCGGCCCTCCGCGCGCGCGACACGACGTGAAAATTCGATAAATCTCAGGCATTGCACTGTTGAGTGGGAGAACGAGTCAGGTAGCGGGGGAGAGCTCTCTCTGCCTTCTACCGTACCCTCAAATCCATGATTTTTATTATTTTCCAACTTTATACCAACGTCGCTGCAACGCCCGGTGGTGGCTTCCACTTTTCGATGTCGAGTGAAAAGTCGATATGGGCTCGAGAGAGCTAGTTCTCCGTCCCGTTTCACCCCCTCCGTCCTCATCCTCGTGGGCTTTTGACGACGACGACGACGACGACGACGTCGACGATAACGTACTTCGTCGTTGTTGCACCCCATCGAGGCCTCTCGTTCTCTCGTCTCTTCCGTAACCGTTTGTCGAGTGTGACCTTCCTCCGACAACACACGCTTCACAACCCCCCCTCCAACCCCTAAACGGATAGATCAGAAGGAACCAAGGAAGAGGCAACTCGCTACAAAACGTCGTACAGATATATCCGTGTCTAAGCAACGAGAACGACGAATTTTTACGTGTTACCATTTTTTTTCCACCCTTTTGGAAAAGAAATCGCGCGTCGTCGCGATTCTTTCTTTCGTAACTTTCATGTTTTTTTTTTTTTTTTCTTTCGCCATGACTCCCCGACTTGGCTTACCGAAGAAAGCTAACGCATTCAACTCGAAGCGATGCTTGACTTTTTCTTCCGTATTCCCTTCCCGGTAAGCGCTTCTCTTTCTTTTTCTCCCATTTCAGACTTTTTCCTGTTTTGCGTCTCTTCAATCCTCGAGCTTTTGTTCGTCCTTTCGTCTCGCGAATTATACGAACCAAGAAAGCCGAAGTACAACAAGATATTTTGTTGTATGTTGAAGAAAAAAAAAAAGTTTTTCGGTCTATCGTTGACATCATGGGGAAGCGTTCCATTGAGGCCTCGACTGAGAGAACGGCATTCTCCGCTCAACAATTCTTGAACTCGTTATTATTAACCGTCCCCGTAACATGTACTGTTCGTTCGGACATTTAAACATTCCTTTTTCGCCATTATTTTTTTCTAGGTTTTCGCAAGCGGTTCCAAGACGAATGTAAAGAATGAATTCGTAACGACGTCGCCCATTGTCGCGAACGTCAGGCTTTAACATCTTCAAAATTATTATTCATTTTTCCGTTTTTTTTCCCTGTTCGAGATTTTTTTTCGTCGCTTTAACGCGGAGTTTTAATTTTCCATGCTTTGCGAGAGACGCGAAGGCGAGAGGACAGAGGAGAGGGCGAGAGTTCCAGACTGTCGGGAGCTGCCGGAGACAAACCCTACGGATATTACGTGCTCCCTTGCGCCTACTCCTCGCCACTTGCATCCGACCATTGCGCGCGAAAGATCTTGTTTCTCTCCGTGCAACAGGAGGAGCGAGGAACGCGCTTTGAGTGTACGATCTTCAAACACCGCCCGTTGCATATACATACGATGCTTGACTATCACGATGATGGAACTAGCGACCTATAGTCGTATCAGGAACGATCAATTCTGGTCCCTTTGAAAAGCTTTGTTTTTTCTATCACTACCATAAGTTTGTTTGCTTCCTTTTCCTCCTCATAAAATTTAATAAAAGTCCGACGTTCTTCGGTCGATGGTAATTTTCGAAGTCAACGTGTCAACACTCGGCACCGAAAGATAAATTAAAAAAAAAAAGATCGAAAGATAAATGTACTTAATGCAAAAATTAAGTCAACCGTTTCGGAATTTCCGTATCGTTAACTCGATCTATTGAAATTTCCAAGAATCATTTTTAACCGTTGATGCCTTATCTATTATTGAATATCTCATCTCCCCGCGAAATTATCGTGGAGTACGAAAAAAAAGCGAAATATAAAGTCCCTTGGGACTTTGTCCCGCGTCGAGTGGTTCTTCGTGTCCGGATGTCGGGACAAATATTGTAATATCTTCGGACGTCGTGATCTTCAAAGTCGCTACGATACGGAATCGATCTCTCAGAGTCACGTGCTCTTTCGCTTGACTCGAAATTTCATTGTCAATGTAATTAAAGCGATCTACTTGCGATCGTTATAAGTCGGTATATGAATAAACAAAAATTGAAAACTCTATTTGCAACGGCAAGACTGTGTAATAATGCAAGCAATAAACTCCGTGTGAAGAGTTAACAATTGGAACAAAATTATATTTAGGATAGTAAAGATATGAAAATCAACGCGTTGCCCGCCAAATTTGATATTTTCTTTTTTGGTATTCGGAGCTTAGCATTGGTTACCTGGTCTATTAAAATTCGTGAACATGAAATCTTCTCGGGTGCCGCGAAGGCCGTCGATGGACGCGTTGCCGATGATAATTTACGGGGATGAACGAGGGTCTCGGGGGCTGTACACACGCAGATACCGGAAACGAGTCTTCGGCGGCGATGATTGTTGCCGGATGTAATCTTCGAATAGGAAGCCTCCCTCGCAGTTGGCGCGACGAATTCTTTGCGACGCGCACGGAGAAGGGATCTTCGCTGATGATGCACCTTCCGCCTTTCGCCTTCTCGTTTTTGTTTTCTTTTCTTCGGCTCGTTCACACTTGATTTTCTTTTGTCTTTAGACACCACTAGCGAGAATTCTCACATTGCTCCACGAAATAAATACCGCGCACCCGTGTCCTCCGTTCTCCGCATATTCGTGACAATCTTCTGGATCACAGAAGTCGTACTTGTCTGTTATCGTTGTTTCTCGATTATTATATCTCAGAAGCACAGAAACAAACTTCTGAGATTCAAGCGAACAACACCCCGAGGAGCGACGAATTTTTTGTTTATTTTTAATCACTGTGGGTTCGAAGGGACGAGCAAAGTTGGTTGCGGAAGTCGATTGATCCTAAACGCACCCGAAAAACGCGGATGGAGTACTCGCAGCCGCCCGGAAAATGTCCCGTTGGACGATTTACACGATTTTTAAAATTTATTTATATTATTTCTGTTATTTATTTATTTATTTATTGAGCAGGATAAAGATTTGCGATCTGTGATAGTTCGTAGAAGCGTTTAAATTGGCTTATCGTTAATATTTATTTGTATTTATGGGATATATTGCAGAGGAATCACACTTTCGACTATCATAAGAATCAATTACGATTGTCCATTATTTTATTTTATTTTCTATTTTTTTTTGACACAGGCGTCAAAGAGAACGAATGATTAAATGTTGATACTTGAGGCGCGAGATTACCGACGCGAGTGCCCGTAAACGGTATTTTTATATCGATGACGTCGTATTGGCAATGACGAAGGAATCTTCGGCGATAACGATTTACGATGAGCAAATGAGACTTATCGAGGTGGGAGAATAATAAACACACGATTTCGTTAAAATGTTGTTGTTTTTTTAATACTCGCAAACGTTAGTACTGTTAAGTGATACGCGAGACGCGATCAAGGGTGGCCGTCTTGCAACGAGGGTTGCTGCGTTTATGCAGGACTGCGTGTACGCTGCACGGGCACATCCCCCCTAATGAATGCACCAGGCATGTGCGAGGGATTTTATGTTCACCACCTCCACCGGGGTCCCCGCCGACGCCGCTGCCGCCGTCGTTTCGACGATCGGCGGCGCCGCCGCCGCCCCACCCCCCCGACCCCGCGCGCCGTCAGCCACCGCGGACGGGACGAACGGCGGGGCAAAGAACCACCCACCTCCTTTTCGAAGCTCTATTCCACTTCCTTGTTCGCTTCATCCTCGATGCCCCTCGCGTCGTCCCTTTTCCTCAACGTCATTCTCCCACTCAACCCTCTCAACCATGGGGCGCTTTCCGCGTTTGCGTCCTCTGGCTCTATCGCTGCTACCTCCCTCCCGCCCTCCCCCTCTTCCACCCTCCGATCCTGAACGCGCCCGTCGCGCGCGCGGCCGGAGAACGCGCCTCATGCCGCCCTTCCCGTTGCACACGCCGGTGCTGCTGCGGTTCCCGCGCGGGCAGCGGCGTCGGCGGTATTTGCCACCGGTATTCGGCAACAGCCAGCAGGATTCGATGCACTATCCTCAGGCTCGGCTCCGCATTCACTGCGCGCCTTTCACTCATTTCGATCCAATATAACACACCCGGATTGTTGGATAATGATTAATGGTTTATTATTACGCCACGGTGTTACATATTCCTCGAGCTCCCCGCCTCAGAATTCGTAGCGTATCGGGCTAAATAATTTTTCTATATTTTTTTATGTTTCGATACTTTATAAGTTAACAGGGCTTCCAGCGCTTTTCAACGGCCGCGTTGTCGCGAAATATCGAACGTAGGATTAGGTTCGGTGAAGAAATTCGGCGTTAATACGATTTTTTTAAACCGAAATGCGGCAAAGCTGAGCAATGAATATAACCGGAAAATTCGGATGTGTCATCAGTTAGTTATTCTTCTCGGCGAATTATTTTCTTACGTCTCGTCTCTGTCTGTCTCTCCTGGGTTGATTCTCCGTTCCTCTGTTACTTGTGAAATGTAGACACTTCAGAAATGTGAAGTTCTGACATTCCGAGGCTCCCAGACCCTTCCGGACTTTGGACCCTCGGGGATTCTAGCCTCTCCGATTGTTGACTTGCAATGGATTCCTGAAATGCGATGAAAACTGCTACTGTTGTTAGATAATTCGCCGGATGAACGACAGGATATTCCGATCAGATCTGAACAGTATTTTAAGTTCTTTTTTGAACTTTTAAGTATAAAGTATAAAATACTTTAGCGTTTACATTCTGTAACGTGGCGAAATTCGACCCGTTACTGGAAATTCGTTTTCCTCGCATCAGCGTTCCCGAGAAAGTTGCACATGGCCTCATTTTAAGATGCCGGGCGTATTATTAATTTTTGTTCGATAAAATATCGCGAGCGAGAGAGAAAATCGGCGAAAGTAGAAGTTACCGCCGATGATTCTCTCGAGCCGATGAGTTCGTCGCTACCGAGCATCCTGCCTTCGCCATTCAAATTGCTATCGAGGCGATCGGAAAAGCTACCGCCGCTCCAAAATCTCTGCAACAGGTCATCGTTCGAAAGGGCAGCAGCAAAAGTCCTGAGCTGCATTGCCATCCGGGACAATTACATCGCTCCCAGTCGCGCTTAGTGGCCACTGAGTGCACCTGCGAGACGAGTCACCTGTTTCTCTCACGCGACAGTCATGCTAACGTCTTCACCAGTCAGCGTCGCCGAATTCCCGAAAAGGGACGAATATTTGCGAATGCTAGATCTCGCGATTAGGCGGGCGAAGTATTATTAATACTGTGGCAGCAGCCACATGTACTCGTGACGTGTAATAAACGCGCTTAACATACCAAGAGGTACGTGCCGTCAACTAGCCAATGGACCTCGGAAAAAAAGAGCGGACCTGGAAGTAACCTCGACTCGCCTTGTAGGTAGCGGAATGTTGGAAGAATAGTTGCACGCTGAAAATGAAGTAGTATTGGACACGTGTTGGATACGTGCAGAATGAAACAACGTATTCTGAACGGACGATGGACAACGTGAAAAGAGTGGGACCGTACGTATAACACGGTGAGCTCGACGTAACGAGAGTCCATCATGAACTGTTAAGAAGTAGCCGGAAAAAAATTGATTATCGAGTATTTGTACCTGGAAGACTTGAAGACTGGTTTTCGACAAAATATTGAAATTCCCACAGATAGACCGTCATTTCAGGGTAAGGCAACCGTTGCTGTGACACCCGCAATCTGAAGTTGGCAACACCATGCCGTTTGCAACGGCATGAAGTTGGCAACACCATGCCGTTTGCAACGGCATGAAGTTGTCAACGTCATGCGGTTGCCAGTGCCATGCGGTTGCCAACGCCATGCAGTTGCCAGCGCCATGCGGTTGCCAACGGCATGAAGTTGTCAACGTCATGAAGTTGTCAACGTCATGAAGTTGTCAACGTCATGCGGTTGCCAATTCCATGCGGTTGTTGCCAACACCATGCGGTTGCCAACGACATGCGGTTGCCAACGCCATGCGGTTGCCAACACCATGCGGTTGCCAACGGCATGAAGTTGTCAACGTCATGCGGTTGCCAATTCCATGCGGTTGTTGCCAACACCATGCGGTTGCCAACGACATGCGGTTGCCAACGCCATGCGGTTGCCAACACCATGCGGTTGCCAACACCATGCGGTTGCCAACGGCATGAAGTTGTCAACGTCATGCGGTTGCCAATTCCATGCGGTTGTTGCCAACACCATGCGGTTGCCAACGACATCAAGTTGGCAACAACTTGAAGTTGGCAAAGACATGGAGCTGGTAACAACCTGAAGTTGGCAACGGCTTGAAGTTGACCGCGACCTGATGTTGGCTACGACCTGCAAGTTACATAATTGAGATTTCGACATTTCACAAGCCGAATCATGCAATCAGCTCTTTCTTTTTATAATTTCTTGTTGTTGAGAATTATTATTTGGTCCTGTAACGAGAGGCGAAAATGGAGACTGGGCTGATCGTTGAATCTCTTTCGGGGCATCCGTTTCGGGTGCAACGGATCATTGTGTCACCATTTATAATTCATCTTGTCGATTCCATAAGATGTCCGAACAGTGAACAGCCACAGGAAGCTCTACAAACTGAGACCACCTCAACGCGTACTTGTGGAACGCCAACGACATCGGTTGAAATCCACTGCGGAACCCGTGGCCCTCGATTCCGCAAACTCGTGGATCGCCGATGGTTTACTGGAACCATAGTATGGCAGTACTACACGACTATACATAGTATTTCCTCCTCCAGAGGTTGCTAGAACTCGCTCTCCTCGCCTCATGTTCAACATCAACGTTTCGCATTCAATGGAGATAGCTACATATAATGGTGGTACTGTATATACATGTATATCAGTTAGGAATTTCGACGTCCCAGAGACATCTCCCATTGTACATTGCCCTGCTTTCAGCTACTTCGTTCAATTCCGGTAGTTTCCACACAAATGTATATCTATACAAGTAACTTTAACTACAGAAGTAACTTGCGCATTGCAACGAAGAGGTGTAGAAATCTTGAATCATTTATTTTACTCAGATACACCATTTTGTATTCATTGGCGTATGGGGGATGAATTATTGAAGTATATAAATATATAAATAATATCGTCGTGACTGTGTTAAACATCTAACGTGTTAAAGCTTTGGACATCATCAAAATACTTGGACATTATATTCGGTAGCGGAGCTTAAAGCCGTTTCGCAGTGCCATTGTTTTGAATGTAGAGCGCCGTAGATAATTGGTCGACGGGTTGTAGAGCATGGCGAGTGGTCGCCTGATCTACGAACAAAATCAGGCGAAGCGATTGCCAGATTTACAGGGCCTATATATTCTTGGAATTCGAACTTCAGTTCACCCGGATCTCGATGGATCGATTCTCCACAGTTCGCAAATAGATCGACGCAGCTACATGGCAAAGCAAATCTTGGGACATCACCCAGTGATCTCGGTAGTTGTGAGTTTTCGTGCGCAACCTCGACTTGGGTAGCATCGATGTGGACTCGGATCCGCCGCTATTCGCTTCAACGAGGTCTGATCGTACTGCAATGAGCGGATTTTCAGGATACTGCGTCGAAACCAACCAGCTGCAGTGTTTTCATTCTTCAAAGGGATTGGTCGAGTTGAAGGTCGATTAAGTAATGCAAATAGGGCGAAAGCGGGCTTTTCATAATACTCTAGATACGTTTGATCAAGATTTCAACTCTCCGCGGGCAATGTGTAATTATGCTACCGACTACCTGCATGGGCAATCTGAGACTATCATAGTACTAACTTATACAGTCGGCTTTCGTTACCTGCAAGTACCATTTACCATTTTCATCAAACTAGGTTTTCGCAGAGCTTACGCGTTACGCGTGCTTGCGCTTCTACAAAAAACACCACCAACTCGCTATCGTTTATACGTCCGCCTCTATCGTCGACAACCCCTGTCTCAGTTGATGACACACCCCTTTCAAAGCCGCGGTTTACAGGAACTGTTGCTAAAACAACCGTCTCAGACACGATCGTACATACAGGTCTACAAACTCCATTGAATTTCAGAATTTCAGAATTCAGGCCTCTTATTGAGGATGTATTTACTTTCTAATGTAGTCATTGCTCGTCACCGTCATCGGATTCGCAGATAAACATAACCTGGACATCCGAAAACCGTTCACCAAAAAAACGCATGTTTATTCTGCGACTGCAACAAATGTTTACCTACTTAAAAATATACTATTTCGACATGAAAATGTTCGCATGTTGGTTTTGAAGTGAAAATTCGGCATTTATCTAATAGGCGACGTCTTAATAACACAACTTTTAATGTGCGCTTTCATTTGGCGATAGCCGGTAACGTGAGTTGGCATTTCGTACAAGGGAAAGGAAGTACTCAAGCTACATTTTGTAAATAGTTCAGGTGCCTAAGTTTGAAAATCCTTCCTGACATAACTACCTTAAGCTCTCCGTTTATATACGTTTCTCGCTCGTTCGCTTGCTACCAACCCAGTGATCAATTGAAACTCGAGTGCCCGTGGGATCGCGCCTGGGGATCGGACAATATTTATCCACGAACGAATCATCCGACTACTTAGAAGCCTCCACCTCCTGAATCCTCTTTCCGTTTCTTTCAGCTTCCCTCGTTCCATCTAAATAAACATCAGAGCTACCAAACACAACGCATCTTTGAGAGAGAGAGAGAGAGAGGGATAGAGAGAGAACTAAAAAGAAAAAAAACGCTGAAGACGGAAAAAAAGGTTGGAAAATGAATAAAACTCTGGAAGTTCTAATAAACGAAAAATCGCCTAGAAGTCGTACAAACTGTACAGGTTAGTTACAGGCAGCTTCCACGAGCTCACGTCTTTTTCTCAGGAAGTATTTCTCGTATTCATATATTTTAAGGAACTTCGGCATGAAGGATCGTTATTCGGTTTTTTTTACGATTCATCCCTGATCTGGATCCTCTTCAGAAAAGTTTATTGGTCTCTTAATGGTGCAGGTTGTGTTATTTTTTTAAAATGAAATATGATTGTCTTTAGTCTTTCCTGGGCGGACTCTCCAATCAATCTCTTTTTTGAGGTTTTCTTCTTTATCAATTTTTTTTATTGTGATCGTTTCCTCATTCTTCTTTTACTTTTATTCCTACTATTCAATTTTGAGAATATCGGCTGGAGGCTCCGGTTGGCGTATTTCTGCATCATCCTGTTTACTGGTCCATTCTTTCTCCTATTCAATTTGGATGTTCAAAATACTGATCAGTGACTAACTTCACATCGTTCGATTCTCTTTACCTTGACAACTTCAGTCCACTCGATCCAGCTTACCCAGGGCTCTTAGAATGGTTAGTTCCCGGGGTATCGTTATAGGGAAAGGGGGCATAATCTGGGCCTGCAAACCCACGCCCAGGCCCAGGGCCTGTTTCAATTTTTTTTATTTAAATTCGTTTACGAACGAAGACTTCTAGAACGAGCTCCGGGACGTGTCTAAGATTAAGGCGGTGACGTGCACGGTCGGTGGCCTGTATGGAGAAATCGTCGCCCTTCCTTTGTCTCGCATTTACATTAAGTATTCGGTCTCGAGTTGTGGCTTGCCTCGCTGAAGCTCCGGCAAGGCGAAGCCGTTCGCTCTTACTCAATCTCTTTCTACCGCGTCCTTACTATTAAATTCGTCAGTGCTAAAGCTAAAGGAAAGCTTGTGGAGCAAAAGAGTAAGGAGTGCCGGGAGGGAGGAAGCCTGTGGAAAGGGTTGCTGCTTCTGCCTATACACACTATAGAGATAGTAAGAAAAGGAAGAGGAGGAACTGACTTATTCAGAATGCATTCGAGCGATGGGGTGGTGGTTTGCTAAGTGGCCGAGTTACGATGTCGGGATTGAGGCGACCGAGGCGCGAAGCGCCTTATAACGTAGTATACTGTGACTACTACTATTAAGTGTTTCTACTATAGCAGTTATATACGTATTATGGGCTTATAGATTTTATGTGCATTTACGTGAATATTAGTAGAGTTACTTATATTACCCACTTCTACTCGTGCAGCGTTAGATGTAACTTCCGCCCCTAATATCGGGTACAGCGTCAAGACGTCGTCGAGCGTAGCTCGCTGGTGCAACAGACTCGATAGTACGTTCAACCAAAATCTTTCGTTCGGCGTTTTCTCTTATAGCAAAGTACATATAGCGCACCAGAGAACAGAGCGTGCACTGTGCTCTTTAATAAACTTCGCAAGCTTCTCTCCAAAGGATCCCTTGCCTCGACTACCGCCTGGCGCGAGTCGAGTGCCTCCAGCCGTCAACTGCAGCGGGGTTTAGGCTGAGAAGAGTAGAGTGTGGTTGGAGCTTTATAGAGATATAGAGGAGTGAAAGTCAGAGCCCGGGTTGGCGAGTGCGAAAAAGCGAAGCGGAAGTTAACTGCTCGTAAGTACGTGTAAACCGGAATCCAAGAGTTGGGGTAGGGGCGCGAGGGGGTGAGTGCGCTTCGTTGAACAGCGTTGCAAAATTATTCAGATCTTTTAACTTCATCGCTACAATAAGAGAGGGGAGGAGAAATATATAGAGGATTAACGGGGAGTCAGTCGAGAAGGGTGCTAGACTTGAATAAATAGAGTTCAATGGATCCTCTTATCATCGTCGCTCATGCAAAAAAAGCTCTGAAGATTTTGACATTGGTTTCTCATTTATTGCCTTTACCCACAAAACTTCCTCTTTGAAAAAGCCAACAAATTACATATGATAGTCTTTCTGTTATTGATTCTCTCATAGAGGGATTTTGCAATCACCGTTTTAAAAAAATGAGAAAGCGATGTGCAAAAATGATTTATATGCTTTTTTTCTTGTCGATGACGCTTTGAATTTTGATGCGGGACTGACAAACAACTATCCAAAGTATATATGAGATAATGAAAATGAGTATCCAGGATGATGACGCCTATAACTGGCCAATGGTAATGTGACGCCGCTTACACCGCAATTGAGAATGCGAGAGACCAACAAGCCAGAGCGGGCCAGATAGAGAATAGAGCGTGGATGAGCAGGCCGCAGAGCTGCTGAATGTTTGAACAAGGGCTCCACGAACGAAGAGCACGAGATATCAACGAGCAGAGCAATCAGGGGATGTTTGCGGGACCCTCAATTCACTGCCATGGTGGTGTGGCGCATACCCGATCAACGAAAATATGTGGCCATGCGGTGTATACTTGTTCTATCTGAAACTACTAGTTTTCCGCTATTCACCTAATACAGTCGTAGATATATGTGATGACGGTTAACAACATTCCGATATACTAGAAGGGTGAATATTCTTTTTCGTCCATATAAGTACACAAACTCTTGATTGCACTACGATATACTTGTTTAATAATTTAAAAGCCCTGGACATCAAAAATTTCACATTGATTTCTCGTAATTTTCCTTCTCTCGCAAATCTTCTACAACGAGGAGGCAATACACAAATTTTGGTTTTTTCAAGCCAATGGCTCGATTAATTATCGAAAAGCAACGTAATGAAAAAAGAAACCCTCTTATTCATTACCGAACCAACTACTGCGAAATATAATATTATAAACTACATTTTTTTCTATTTTCCTAGTTCTCAGTAAATATGACATCAATACACAAAGGTTTCTCAGTGCAATAGAAAATGATAGTTGGGGTGGAAAAAAAATGTACAGAAAGAATTTTCAGGGTAGGTATTTTTCATTCTTCAACACTTTTCCGGATTCGATAAGAAAAACGCTACAGATTCTTCGCGTTCATTGCGTCGGAGTCTTTTTTCTCCTGCAGTGAGGAGAGAACAGAGAGGGTTGGCTTGCTATACGGAGGGAATGTTGGTTCGTTGCATCCTCACCAACGGAAGCCTCATGCAATTCCAAGCGATGCCCTACCTGGAAAGACGGGTGCATAGTGTGGGTATCCACTTACGCACGGTTTGGTTGTTGCATTCGTACAATGGAATTGAAGATCTCATAGAGCAGCGATAGTACAAATATGAAGCATGAAACTAACTAAAATGCGTCGAAACGGAAAATACTATCGAGTATCTTTCCTCTTCCTCCCGGAACTCCGTTTTCTTAGAAAAATTCTTCGAGGTCTTCTTTACGATGGCAGTCTGACGTACGGGAGAGTTAAGCGCGTGGACTTTTGCTTCAGGTGCAGAAGAGCTACCAGTAGCGACGGGCCTCTTGCCAATCAAGAGCCCGTCGTTTCCCTCTTCGGATCTGCCTCTAAAATTGCACGGCAAGAAGGAAGAAGGGGAGATAGCGACGAGGAGTACGACAGCGTCACAGCGACGGGCGGGAGTTTCCGCAATAAAATTGACGAGAAAAAGAAAGAGACCGAGTCGTTAATTTCCTCCCACCGTCGAGCGTCGAACGTTTCTCGTGCCCCTCCTTCATTCCAGCCCAGTAGAATCCGCACCTGGAGAAGCCAGAGTTGGTTTATCTCGGTTCCTCGTCTTGAAACGCAGACATTTTTTTTCTTCCGCATGTCCCTTTTCCCCTTGCGCCCTTTGCCTTATCGTCGTACGATGACATCAGCGTCTGCGGCTCAACACATATATAACTTGTACCCTCTGCGAGTGCATAGATAGTCAACCATTTTCTATTCCCTTCCTTCCCCTCTCCCTCCTCAGCGAGGTATCTGCAACCACCGCCCTCTTCGTCCATTCTTCTTTTTCTTCTCGTCACGAGGAGCACCTCGTCGCCCATCTTCACGAGCGTACAGCGTTCGATCTCATCCGTTTTATAGCCCGGCGCTCCGCTGCATCGCGAAAGTGTGCCCATCTGCCCCCAGCTAGGAGAGTCAGAGCTGACGAGTTCCTCGGATCCGTCGACGATCGACCTTCCCTCTTATCTACTTTAGTCGCTTCTTCATCATCTTTCGAAGACAGAAGCGCGGGCGGGATACGAAGAGGGGAGAGAAAAAAAGAAAACGATGCGGAAGCACGACTCTCCTGCATCCAGTACGTAATACCGTATGGTATTGGTTACGTATAATAATAGTATATAAAAAAGGTGATAGCTATTCATGTCCCTTTGCATGATAACCGACTTGACGGCAAAGATAGATTCGCCAAAGAAGATTATTTCAAATTCACGTCAAATTTAAATGGGCTATATAATTTCTCAGCGAATTAAATACCGATCGTCGTTTGATATATTTCAATAATTTCACTAATCTATATTTGTGCAATTTTTATGTCAATTTATATGAATAATTATGATTGCGGGCAAACATATTGAAAACGATTATATATAGCGTAGCAGGACACAGCTGGCGCATCGTCTAAAATCGATGCCTCTTTATTCTACGCCCTCGAATCATTGCGTAACTGAAAATAAAGTTTTCATTCAGACACAAGGAAATATTACTTCGAGATGTGTTAGTCGAGTAAAATGACTGTTCATCAAGAAAAATGTGGAATTCCCACATTGCCTCTCCTATAGAAAATCTAAAAAAACTGCAGATTTGTCTTCGTGCAGAAGTCTTGCGCTTAAAGCAAAATTATGAGAAAGCAAATGAAAATTTCGACGATCCTTCGACAATATTGTGTATTTTTTCCCCCCCGGAAAATTTGCAACATTCCAAAATTGCATTGAGAGGCATAGGAATGGCTATTCGAAAATACCGAAAAATGTTTAAAAAATGGATATAACAATTTCGTATAAAATTTGTTCATCGTTCATCGTTTTATGGCAATTGGATTATTTTTCTCGCTGAGAACCACACTGTATGAGCGCGTAGACCCAGAAGCGATAGAAAAAATTTAAGATAAAAAATTTGGAACAATTGGATTAAAATTGAAGTTCAAAAAAAAAAAAAAAAAAGTCAGTAAATCGTATTTATAACGTGCAATTTGCATTTAAAAAATGTTTTTTCAATGCGTATCCTAATTTTTTGCAAATTACGTTAAATAAAAACATAATGTCGGCAATTTTGCCTTTTTTTCCCGAAAGCGTTGTACCCCACGTGCTCATCGTGCCTCACGCTTCCCTTATTGGTCCGTATAAAAGAGTTTACCACCGCTTAGTCGTGAACGCAAGAGCTCACGAAAAGCAATCGGAACTTTGATCCTTTGAACTTTGCGACTCTTCCAGCATAGTATTATAGCATGTAACAGGACAGCGGCAAGGTTAGATATGGAGACTACTTCGGTGGCTTCCACTTTCCAGTAACGGCAACAGCACTAGAGCTAGTAATAGTGACTACAGTTCAGTTTGGTACTAAATACATATATAGCTGGTACGAGTCGATAAGAGGAAGTAGGGGTATGGGGTTCGAGAAGGGCCCAGAAGCAGACTCGTCTCAAGAGGTTAATATAATTAAGTGAGAAGTGGGTCGATCGGTAGGAGTTCGGTATGGTCCATCCGAAGCGACTGAGCAAAGCAAACGACAAAGCAAGATAGTTAGGGGGGTCGAATGGTTTCTATTTCTCTTCCTTTCCGACCCTTCGGCGGTCTTCCGTTTTCCCCACGACCTACGGCTGGCAAAAATGTGGTTAGGGTGAGAACCGTCTCCACACGACGTTCTTAGTGTCCTACCTCAACCTAACCTATATTCCCTCCCCCTGCCAGTCAGTCGTCTGATGTGACCGTCAAAACTCCCGGCGCGAAACAGAGACAGACAGGGACCCAGCGTTATCGCATTGGCGACGCCCGTTGAAGGTGGAAATGGGCTGAAATAGCATCGTGGATGGCGCCTTGGAGGGATGGGGGTGTGCGCGTGGCAGACCCTCGAAGTGCGAGTGGTGGTGTAAAGAGGGAGGTCGGTGTTGGATGAGATAGCAGCGCGCAGAGGGATGGCGCAGCTCTCGCACTTGGCCCCCCGCGCCTAATTCTACGAGCGACAGAAGGATAGCACAGATAGTATACAGTAGACCCTTCGATAAAATAACATTTCAATCATTTTTTCGGAATTCAGCCAATCAACTATTTAACGTGTGCTTTTTCTATTTCGTACTTCGTAATCTCTCGTGAAAAAAAAAAAAAAAAATCACAGCACTAAATCAGACTTGTATATCTGCCGTATCATGTCCTGCAAAAACATGTCCACTGTAGACATGGTTTTCCAAAACTTTCGATAGTGTACTTGAATTATTAAAACATTTTTATAACGTCGCAACAACCGCAAATCCCTCGTGGTGACTGAATGACATCAGTCACCTCGTAGGTGACTGAATGACACGCTGTCTGCAGAAAGTCAATTCAACGGGAGTCACACTTTCTTTATTTGTAATTTTCAGATACTAGTAGGTTTTTCGGCTTGGACGCTAGACACGTTACCGGCGATTTTTCCGATGGTATTGTTTATGGGTTCATACAATTTGCGATATCTTTTCGTGGCTTGTTCGATGTAAGCTGCATTGAGGAGACTGCGAATAATCAGAGTCCGGGAAAACCCCTGGAAAGATCTAATTAATAACACGGCTCGGAGAATCTTCCCGTAGGAACTTCCCCCGGACTTGTAAATGCGTTAAATGCGTTATAAAGCTTGCAATTTTCTTTGGTTATCGATCTTAAGTCATCAAAAAAAGATGCAATTTATACTTACACATCGCTTCACTATTTTTAAATAGGCGTTTACAAAACGTCGTCTATGAGGAAACCAAACATTGCTTACTGAATTTCTCATAGAGGAACTTTGCAAACGACAAGTAAACAATAAGAAAACCATGTGTTCCTTTAATTGGCATCTTTTTTCGTTACCTTGTATAGTCGTTTTCCGGGAATCATATCAAATTAATATTAAAAAAAAAACTGCATAAATTTCACTCAAAGTCACTTTGACACAGAGAAAATTATTCTTACTGTGATTAATTTATATCGTCATTGATGAAGCATATCGAGTACCCGTTCGCTTCTTCTTCATGTATACGACATCGCCGGTCGATAGCGGTTAAATTACGAGAACGTCTACTGTTGAAGGAACGCAACGGTAGTGAACTCCGGGTCGGGTTTGTTGTCGGGAGGGTGAGGCTCGTGCCTCGCGGACAGGTGGCGGAAGGGGTTGGGCGGCGTACACGTGTCTCGAGAAAGCGAGAGGGTTCGCTACGTGCGGATGCACCGGCATTGAGCGAGACGAAAGATATCCGGGATCGCGGAAGAATATAGAGAGAAGCGATCGCCAACTCTCTGTTCCTCTGTGTGGGGAAAACCAGGGGTAGAGCTACAAGTGGTGATAAACGAGGCCAAATTGTCGTTATTACCCGTTACACGAAGATAAATCGCCTCTAGCTCTCGCAACCTGCCATAGCCCCGGAATCCCGGAATGGAGTGTGCTGACTCGTATTCATCGTCCTCTGCTCTGTCTGCGCTCCGTAGGCTGATGTGCTCCGAGTATTTTGTTAACTCGTCGTTCCCCGACAGGCCACGTTGCTTAATACAATTATTCATCTCAAAAGAGCGTCGACAAGTCTATTTACCTTGAAGTGACTTCTTTTTTGTCTCCTTGAAGAGATGGCAACATCTCATGTGGGCCTTCCAATCTCTTGGAATATTATTGAAGACGTGGATGACTTTGTTGATCACGATGCGTACCAATCACACTGATGACGTTTGAAGGGAAAATTGGATACTGCGTTGTTTATTGGCAGAATATTGATATATAAAACATGGTATAGACGCAGATTTAGCCTCTTTTCGTCCTTTTTTTTCGCAGATCACAGTGTGTAGATGAAAACATACAAACCTGATTTTCAAATAAACCATTCGACATCTTTTTTTCAAGGAGCAGAAAAAATTCTCTAAGCTTTTACTGACATGATAGAATTTTTTTAGATTTTTGTGTCGGATGAAGAAATAACTATACTTTGGCGAATATCGCTATAATTTAGGTGATTTAACCCTTTAAATAAACCAATTGAGTGTCCCGGACATCGGAATTAAAATTCATAGAAAAAATAACAAGCGTGTGGAGACCTTAACTGCTCCATATTTTGTCAAATAAAGCTGAAGTTTTGTACATCATCTGTTATTAACGTTTTCTATAATTAAATTTTGACAATTTCTACAAAACGACATACATTTTTCGCGATATCATCATTCTTCGTTTATGCTGCTCTCGGTAAATGAAACGATTTTGTAAAAGCGAAGGTCATCGCGATTTTCTTAACTACTGCTATATCGATCTTAAAAATTGAAAAAAAAAAAACGCAAATTCATTCTTAAGATTTTAAAAAATATCCCCTTCGCAAAACTTATCTTTTTCAAGAAAAATGCGCTAGAAAATCAATAAGCTATAATTTATCTAACAATTTACTTGGTTCTCGAACGTCACGATGGTCGGGATCGATGGGGCAGTTGTGGTGCTCGGATTCTGCAGTACATTATTTCAAGTGAAATCGTAAATGACCTTTGATTAGCAGCGGCATATTTCAATATTAAATAATTAAGATTTAGCTTTTGAAAAAAATATATAAAATTATGTACGATTATATGGAATGTTTTCTTTCCCTCCATATCATCATATCATCAATCTTATCTGATCACATGTGATATGATGATTTAAGATTAATGTGTCTCGACTATTATTTACAATCCGATGTCTGTATGTAAACTATGAAAAGGGTTACGCGCATTACTGCGTATTCTTTGTGACATTTAATTATAAAATAATTTATAGTTAGTTACATTTTCTCGGCAACCCGTGCGAGTACTACGTAAAAAAAGGGCGTCAAAAGGTTGATCGATCGTTGCTCATGGCAACGGAGATGCATTTTCCCCGGCCCTGAGCGTCTGACGCTCAACGACCGGAAAGCTCCAAGGGATGTAGGTCGGTGGCTTGCAGGGCGTCGGGGTGAGTTTTTCACCGGCGTCAGTGCTACCATATCTTTCTCTATATATATACACACACACACACACACACCACGAGAAAGAAACGGAGGACATAGTAATACACCAAACAACAGTAAATAGTGGCTTTTCCGAACGTTTGGCGTCTCAGGCGTCTCCGGGGGAACGAGAAGGAGAAATCCGCGGTTTTGGTATTTCTCCAAAATCCAACGTCTCCTTCACTCCCCCTCTGGTTTTTCGTAAATGCACAAGAGCCACAAGAGCACATGGGGGGAGAAACGAAGAGAATGGTCGAGCGAACAGTCTTCTTGCGGGATCTGGAGGGTGGTTGGGGCCTCGGAACACTTCGAATAGACTGCCATCGCCTGTTCTAAGGGATGTAGGTCAGTTCTCGAAAAGCCTGGCTTCGTCGACGACTTGTTTTTCCCGCTTCGCATATACTTTGCTACGATTGTAGCGGCAGTAGGAGTAGGAGCACAGGGTACAGAGAGATCCGTGTAAAGCTGTGCAACGTAGAATAACCGATCGACGCCGAGGTACAGACTAAAGGAAATACCGCTATAGAGACAGTAGTAAATAGCTATTTTACCCCATTGCCCAGACCGGGAGAGAATTCCATAGCGCTTGAATTTCGCGAATTTACAAATTGCAAGGGATGTAGGTCGACGCTTTCATGCACCATGTTATTTTCAATCCCTTTTTCTCATTGCCTCGTTCTTCCTTTCTTTAGCATCCCCCAATTCGCAAAATATCACGATTTCACTTGGGGGAAGATGGGGAGGAATAGGAAAAGGGAAGTATGGAAGTCAGCAGTAAACTCAACATTTGGCGCCAGACGAACGTTTGATCACTCCTCTGGTAGGTTTCCAACATATCACCTTTCCTCAATTGCACGGGAATTGTCTCAGTATTAGTCGCCGAAACTGGGAATTCTCGATACTTAAAGGAAATGGGGGGCAAAACAGGCATCTCCTTTAGATATTTTTACTAAATATGATTGTCCGACGTTTGAGAACATTCCGAAGGCGTTACGTAAATATGAGTTTCGAGAAAAGATAATTTCATAACAATAGTGTTTTCTCTATGAAAAGGTCTTTTTTGGTTATTAAAACGCCAAAATAATGCACGAAATGTGTTTTGAGAACATTAGAATTTTGAGGCTTCGTAGCCGTTTTGCCCCTATATCCGTCTTACAGCCGAGGTACACGTTTTGCCTCGCTGCCGCTTCTCCCCCCATCTCTCCTGCATCCGAAGGGAATAGACGGCAGGGATGGAAATGAAGACCGGCAATTACATTCGTGCAAACTTTCATCTACAGTTGAATTTTTTCTAACTCACGACTGAGTATACAGAGATAACTTGATTTGCCCTCTTTGCCGTTGACGCAACGATGACCGTTGTTTTTGAATGCCAACTTACGTAGAAACCAACAAAGCAATTCACAAATATCTTTCTACGCCTATAATAAAAAGTGCATAACACCCGATACATAACCGGATTTTTGTGACTTGCGATCGCCGAGTCAAGGAGGGTGTATCGTTAACATTCGAGAAATGTCGTGACATTCGTAGCCAAAAGTGAGATTCAAAGAAAACTTCGAATACCTCTCAATGGGATAAAAATCTGACAAAAATCACCTTATATAAGGTGCTAATAACATTTATTTTGCATATTAATAATGCCGAAAACTTGTTACCAAATTAGATTTAAAAAAAATGCACGGATCAGCCGATAACCTAACTTTTCTGTTACCAGAATTTTTATTGATGTTTTTTTATTACTAAAATATCACGAATTTTGGATACGAATTCGGGAACAGTCAGCGCATTACACTTAAGAAGTTTCCGAAGAATCGCGGACTGAATGTCGGCAAAATATAAAAAAATAGTAGATTTCATTGTTCTTTTTTAAACATATAGCGTGTCGTTATGAAAATGGAATAGTTATTTGATTAATTTCAGTAACATTGCAAATTAGCCTAATGATGATTTAAATAGCTATATCAAGAATAACATATTTCTACATTATTAATTATGGATGATCATATATAATCATCTATTCACGGGTCGCAAAAAGTTATCGCTTTTTTCAGCTCTATCAACGAAAAAGTGTTCGATCTGATAGAAACAAAAAAATGCTAAAGATGCATTAAACAACAATGTTTTTTTTAGTGAGATATGAAATATATTTTTTTTTTATTCTGTCTCATAAAATTTAAATGCCTCAATCGATTCCTTCATACTGACGCACGCGCAAGGATACGCACACGCACAATCCGGATAGCGTAGCGTCGACAGGAGACCGATAACGGCACCGGAAAACTTTTGCAACGGATGGCTGCGAATATCCAGACGCATTATTGCGTTTGCACGATTGTTGACATAATTTTTATAATTGTCGGGTATCAAAAATAATGGGGTACATTGCAACACGTGTGCTATAGCAATCCCCACAGTCGTTTGTTTCGAGGAATCAATGATGTTCAATGACGACGCGGCGTACAGGGATAAAAACCGGGGATGATCGAAACACGAAACAAGTCAGACTGAGAAAAAAATGCTGAGAGCAGATACACATTCGCAGTTAAATCGTGCGCGAGTTAATTTTTTTTTATAGCTAACTGTACTAATGCTTTTTTGAGGACATTTTGAATTTTTTCACGTTTTTGCAATTGCAAAGAAGGATGCGCTACAAAGGGTTAATCTCGCTACTCAAACCATTTGCACCAACAGTCTTCCGTCGAATATGTGCGCCGCGTAAATATGGTCACGGATTTGAACCTCGAGAAACAGACGAGATCCCCCTCTATTACTCGATTCGGTTACACGAGCAACGGTTGAGGAATCGAGACAAATTGAGTTAGGGAAAGTTTCAGTGCAGCATAAAAGGAAGGACAGACGTTGGGATAAGTAAAGAGAATGAGAAAATTTCGGGTCGCCATCACAATGAAGACGAAAAACAAACTTACCGGATTGTTCGTGGGGGCGAAACGATTTGGTGGCTGCGACCACTTCTCCGCGTCCATTGGTTCTTTCACTTCTGATTTTGGCATGTTTCCAAATATCTCGCGCTCGTCCTATGCTGCACTGCCTCCTCCCTCTACGAGGGCTCTTTTATTCCTCTTTTCTCCTGTCCTCGTCTCCGTTTTTCGATCTTCTCCGATGGTTTGAGAGAAAAGCGGAAACGGAAACTGAAATCTGATACAAGCAATCTCGTGCGAAAATCCAGAGGATGAAGGGGCAGTGGGGAAAGGGGGATGCAGAAATAGAGAGAAACAACTACTATGTTGTCCACCTAGCTGGCTGGCGTGCGAACGGAAACGAACAACCCACCGACTCTGCCATAAAGTGGCAACCAGTCGGTCACCCTCGCGCCCCAGCGTAAGGGTGAAAAGCCTCAAATACTCGCGACGTGTTTTTTTTGTTTAATTTTTTTTTTTTTTTTCTTTTTCCGGGAATATCGTCGGTTCCGCGGGAGGAAAAAGAAGAACAAAGCGAAACGACGCAAAACGTTACCGGAACGGAACGCAAGCTTCAGTCCCGTCAGTCCAACGATTCATTCGTTTCTTTACTTTTAAATAAAAAAAAAGTTTGTTTTTTGTAATCTCTCCCCACTCCCCCACCCCTTTTCATTCACTCGTCCCCTTTCCGTCTTTCTCAATCTACCTCGCTTGTTGAGCTACATTTTTTGGTTCACTCTTTTATTTCCATTTTTCAATCCACCATAGCACTCCGCCAACCCCTCCCCTCCCCCGGTACATACCATACCGGCACATTCCCCCGTTAGTCCGTTCGCTCGTTCGTTCGTTCGTTAGCTCGTGAATAAATAATCGATGCGAACACACGAAAGCCGATGAAAATTTCAACCGATGGCTTCACACCCCACCCTTTCCTCTACACTCTGTATCTACCTGTCGTCCTGTCCCCTACCTCATCCCTCATTCCCTTCTCTCTTTCTCACTAGGTGGCTGCACTCTGGGATACCATCGCCTCCACCCACCTCCCCCTGCTATATAAACCGCTATATTTCTCACCCCCCTTTATTCTCTGGTCTCCTCCCTACGCGGGCTCGCGGTGTCGCTCACCGAGGGAATAATTCATCGATCCCATTCAGGATCGGTCGGTCGAGCTAGACTAGTGCGTAAGTACTCCTAGCACTTCCATTCGGTCTTCAAACCATTTAAGAAATCAGAATTCACCTCTTTTTTTCTAAATCCCATTACCTCCGACCAGTTATAATTTAATCTCTTCTCCCATTTTTACAGACTGCGAAAAGGGATTAATGAGGAACACGACGGGAGGAGGCGGGGCGGTACGCTGGTTTTTGTCTACTATTTGGTCGATTTTCAGTCCCCTCATTTGAGGTAAAACTCAATGCATTTTTGTGCAACAGACTTTAATGCGGGGGGAGACCCACTCTAAAGCATACATGTATACCGGACGACAGCCCACAACGTGCACACCGACCGCAGAATAACTCTGCACTGTACAAAAAAAAAGGTACAATTTAACACCGATTTAGCACCGACGCATGGTCCATAGAGGTACGGTGTCGAACATGTGGTGTAAAATCAGCTGAAAGAAAATCCTAAAAAAATCCGAAGGAAAATAAAAAACCAATTATCTATATTGTAAAACATCTGCTGATACTAAGTTTGGGAAAAAATTATCACATATAACCATATATTATTACATAATAATAATAATATTTATAATAATAAACAATTTCATTATATTAATTCGGATTCGTAATTAAATGAATTAAATACGGATACCGTAAAATTGTATTCGCATATTCCGCGATTTTAGAGATTTTAGTTCCGTCGGAACCCGAAGCCATCCACATGATATTTCCTCCGCCGTGATTTCAAATCATCCGACTCTTTTATCCTCTCGCGATTTTAATTCTTTCGTAACCCCAACCTTTCGGTGATACTAATCCCGTCGTCGTGATGGTAACCCGTCCGCCTTCTTCAGCCCCTCCGTTACCTTAGCATATATTATTTAGATCCCTTTCTTGCACGGTGTGGCGGCGGCGGCCGCACAGGCAACAGCTGCGAAATCTTTTTACACATGTAGAGATTATGAATATATGGAACATATCTGATTTCATACAAATCTATAAACACTCATCAATCGTTTTTTTTTTATTAACATTTCGAAAAATATTCAACTTGAAAAAAATCGCATCGTTAGTACCTAATTATTGCAAGAAATAGTCATTAATTTCGTTAAACGATAAATGAATCCGATGGATTCGTTTTCCGCAGACTTTATTAGCTGATCTTCTGTCAGAGAGGCCGATCGATATCGAGCCAAAAGACACCGAGCAGCGGCACGGCATGTTCGTGTTCACGCGCCGAGCTCGCGTTAGACAAGTGACTCTCGCCACTTCCACCCACGGTAACCAAGTCCCCGGAGTCTCGATACTGTCGCTGCGTCCTCCTATATCTCCACTGCTATTGGTTCAACTCTGAACGCTAATATTTCAGTCAATTTTGACCGTACAACATTTTACACTAATCATTTTTTACTTTCCTGGCCTTCATCTACCTATACCCAATTGATGTTCTAGTAGTTATTTGACACCCTGTATATAATATCTATGATATAATATTTACACTAATATATGACTACTAGGGGCTCAAAGGGCTCGCGCGCTCGCGTTTCGTCTGTCTACATTATACAAATTCCACATCGTCGCCGCAGCTAACAGTAATTAGGAATATCAATACCCTCGAAATCCGATCGATGCGAGATCGATCGTCATGACAAAGAGTCTTTACTGGACTTTCAAAGCGAACGGACGCGTGACATTTCGCGATCGGGATAATTAACGAAACCAAATACGCGCGATGTTCATTCGCTCGGTGGTTACAGTTTATTCAAATATGCGGTCTCTGAGAGTTTCATAGAGTCTCGTATATGGTCCCAAATATCGAATTACGATTGTCAAATATCAAATTATGTATTGAATCGTATAATTTTATATGATTATAAAAAATAATTTTTTCCGCGGTTCTCCGAACACTAATGCTACTGCTCGCGCCGCTGCTACCAGCAGACTTACTGCGCGCAATTGTATTTCACTTCCCTGTCCCCTTACGGTCATCCTATCGACTATTCAAATCGCTGCAGGGATACGTGAATTCATTTGTACAAACGGTTAAAGCACAAAATATCAATTCTATACAATTTCAAGGTTGGTCACACATCAATTAAAAGGAATTTCGATCTAATAAATCGAGCGCGTTGTGTTTTCGATACGATAAATTTCACGCTTCGAATTAACACAAATATTCACTGAAAATTAAAACAGTCCATGTGGGGTTTCATTAGTGGCACGATGCTGGGTCAGGTCTCGTTGCCAAGGCTTCGACTGTATCCCAAGACCAATATCGGCACACCAACGGCACAAGGGCGGAATGTTAACAACGGTCCGACTCTGTATTTCAACGGTGAGGCAATACTGGCAGTCGGTCTTGAGCCGCCGCCGCCACAAGCCTCGCACGGTCTAATCTACTGTCCCAGTGCTACGCCAGTACTTTTAATACGCCAGAACTTTAGTATCAATACCATTTAGCACATACACACGACTGGCGGAGCTTTGGCCGCTTATTTCGAATCGCATCGTACGCTAGCATCGTACGCCAAAAAACGACAATTAATTTCACGGAATCATACGAAATAAACAATAAAATTTCAGAACCAATTTTTTATTCGTATTATCACATATAATACTGTTTATTTATCATATATATGTATTTCAATAATGCTTTTTTATGGAATTCCGCGTAAACACACTTTTTTCGAAACGCCGTCGAAACTTCGATTATTCTAGCAACGGACGAGCAACGTCCGACGTGCGATGGAATAACTCCATTCGACTTCTTGGCATTATTATTAAGCAAAATTAATGTTCTTAGCAACTTCTCTGTGGTTCATTTTTCTTATCCCTTTGAAAAGTATTGAAAATCATAAGTGCATCTTATTTTTCGCCGGAAATGCAACGATACACCCTCCGTAACAAAAATTATAGTTGTTTCGCAGTGAAAACTTCGCAAACCATGAAAAAGAAAAAAAATTGCAAGCATTGCGGATGTTACTTCGCGATGCGTCATTCCATACAAAAATGGCGTCATTCGATAATTAATTTTCATTGACAGAAAGAGTTTGATTTTGTATTGATATATCTCGTCTATTTTGAATGGCAATCGAGTGTTATTCAGTGAGAAAATAGTCATACGGAAGCAGGATAAACACAAATCGAGAATAATTAGTGATTTTTTTTTTTTTTTTTTTGTAAAATTTCACGATGTGTCAAGCTTAGTTTTGTCGACGTGTCTTACGTCTCCGTATGTATACAGACAGAAATATGTGTTCAAGCTTTTATGTAGCTGGTTGTATACACAAGGACACACCCTTCGGCCTCCTTTCTGCTTGGGACGTTCTAATATGCCTATACATATTACTATATATATATTATACGTTACGAGATATATACTGTATTGTACATTGCACCATATAACTGTACGATATACCTGCGTGTACAACAGCAAACAGTACACTGTACAGGGTGATGCATAAATCTGTTGAGTAGTGACACAGACTTTTGTCGGCAAATAACCAAAACGTAACTGACGAATTTAGAAAACATTATATATTATATATTATATATTTCCGATGTTGATGGAGTTACTATGATTGCATGTCTAATTTCAGCTCGAGTACTGAAGTGAGTCTTGAATTAGAGATGTTGAATTTTGTTTATAAGGGGATTTCGTTATTTCAGACAAGGCAACGTGTATTATTATTTTTTTTATAGACGAAAAAAACTTTACATTTTTTTTTCTACGTGATCCGCACGCGAGGACCGAATAATCAATTGCACGCGATTTTCGATGGGATTTTTTTTTTTTTTCTACCGATAAGAAAAAATAAAACACGTCTTATGCTCTTCAATCCCCGAAGTAAACCCCTTCCCCGACCCCTTCGAAGTAAAGCGAAGGGATTTTTTTTGAATTCGTAATTTTTATTAACAACTCGTATCTTTCCGTCGGGGATTCGAAGTAAATCTGAAACATCCTGTACACGCGGGTGCACTGATGCCGTAGCCAAATAAGCACCCTGTGAAAATGTAAACGGGTTCCTCCTTCAAACCTTTTTCTGCTACCGCTAAAACTTCCTTCTCCTCTCGCTCCAGCCGTTTCCCAGCTCGAGGTTGCACAGTTTTGCGAAAACACCAACGCGGATTTAGCGAGTTCTACGGGTTGCATCGCGCAGTCCGGGTTAAGTCCTTTCGCGTTACGCTTTCTCTCCTTTCGACTACGCGCGGTCCCCCCTTCGCGGCCCCTTTCAAGTACAGCATTTCATGCAAACACGCTCTATTTGGACGCTTCGGTTGTTGGGTTATTTTTTTTTTTTCATCTCGTTCTTAGGTTTCGTATTTACTTCGCAATATATTTTCTGCTTTCTCGTGCACTCTCGACCATAGAATCATAAATATAATATGAGATATAAAAGAGGAGGAGATTTTTTTTTCAACTCCCAACAGACACATTAAATTATGCATTTTGTTCGATGTATATATGTATATATGTATATATGTATATATTTTTTTCTTTGCTACATTCCGAGATGCATGTAAAATGATGTCGAAAACACGTGATAAACTGCCGCTGCTATGCATGACGGCTATGGATTCCCAAGAATGACAGTATTATCAGTGAAATGTTTGAAAACGTATTTTATCGAAAAAAAAATATCAATATATCATTCGAAGATTAAAAAAAAAATTAACGATAAAACATGATAATTTATTACATAAATATTATTATTAAAAATATATCGAAAAAATATTTTGAAAAACAGCCAAATTGCTGAGAGAATTATTTTTTTGATATAACAAAAATTGCGAAAACATTAGAAGTAGGAAAAAAAAATGCATCGTGAAGTTGTCTCACTAATTTTGGATCGTTATAGGGGAAGTTGGGCGAATGGCGTTAAAAAATGAAGGAACAATATGCAGATGTAATTTGCAATTCTTGTTTTTCATTTCATACAGAAAACTTTTAAAAACTGTAATTCAATTTTGGTTAAAATTCGCATTTCGCATCAAAATTTTACATTTGCATTGCATTTAAGAAATTGTTCAAATGTTCTCAATTGTTTCGAAAAAAATTAATAATAATATAAAAATTATATAAATTAATAATATTTAAAACGTTTTGCCGTTATATACGAAGATCTATGTATCTTTATTGAAGATACATCATTTTAATATTTTGAAATATACTTTGTTCCTATGGGGATCGACCGCCCACCCAATATCACTTTACCCCTAATGAGCCATTTTCTCCGTTATACTATAAGCGCTTATGACTCGGTCAGTAAAGTGGCATTTTGTCCCCGTTGGTCCTTACAATTAGATCCATTGACAGAGTTCATTCTACTATTATGTCTCCAGATATTTTGTAGTCTGTCAGAAGTGTCAAACTCATCAACGTTTGTCGAGGATATTGGCAATTTCTTTAAGGAAACAGTCTTCTGATCCTTTATATTTTTCTGATTTCGTCTCGTACGCTCCGACGGAACTCTTCGCTCACTCGGTACCTCGGTGCCGAGAATTGCATTTGAAATCCAGGAGCCCAGGATGAAGCACAGCCCGGGCAGGAAGTAATAGCGGAGTGATAGAGTCGCGAGAGAGCGGGGAATTTTTATGGGTAAATCGATGTTGCACGCGCTGCACAGGAAGTGGAAACGGGAGCTCGCGACGAAATGTATAGTACGGTACTACTGTAAAGAGCCAACGGTACAGTCACTGGCTCTCCACTATCACCGGGATAGTGTGAAAGCTAATGCTCTACCTGTCTGTCCTATAATTCCATTATTTAATATAATATATAACATATTTGGCCATTTTTGGTAATACGCATTCGGAGTAAGTGTCGTAAGTATTGTAATTTTCCAGACGATTCAGCGATACATGTATCTGGTATCTCATTGATATCCATCAAACTTAGCGGCAAGTTAAATCGAACAAGTAATGGTGGCTAAACAAACCGCGTAAAACGCATATAAAATTTTTAAAAAATGACCCAATCTTATAAGACTATTTATTTCTTAATTAATTAATTAATGCATTAGCGTTTAAGTTTATGGGAAATTCCTTTTACAACATTATAAATTGTCAACAATACTCTATATATATGTATTTCAGTAATTGCGGAAGTGATTTAGTGTTTCAATTTTAAAAAAGTCGAAAACCTACGCGAAACTATAGTTAGCGATAGGAAAAAATGTTCGATGCTTAAAGTTTTCATGTCATGAATGTCACTTTCTCATTCGGGAACATTTTTCGCCGAAAAAAAATTCGCGCCGTATTCGAGCTTCGAATACGGCCAGTAAAGGTGAATGGCCAACGATTGTACCGTTTATCCTGCACAGTATGGTATCAGAACTTGGGAGGATAACGCAATACAACGAAGAGAGGGATATATATATATATATATCTACTCCTCGAGCTCAACCAAGTTACGTATAATAGACGTTGAAAAGCAAGGAGACGAGAGTCCAGCTGGGAGAGGAACGAAGACATTTCTCTTCACCAGCGCAGCAGCAGAAGAACTGTTCACTGTAGTGGGGATAGATCTGGGCTTTGCACTCTCCGCACGACCTTGAATACCTACAATGGTAGTGGAGACCTTGCCTATAGCTGTTCTCACCGTCGTCGCCACAGTGACTAGTTCTGTGACCAGCCGTGTTTAAATCAGGAGCGTCGTGAGGCGTGAGCTTCATAGTGGGATCCTCCCCTCTTAACACCCCCTCACCCCCTCCCCCCCCCCCCCCCCCTTTGCCCGCCGGTTTGTCGCTTTGAGTTTCCTCTTGCAACAGGAATGACCGCATCTCGGCAATGGCTCGGAACAGTGGGTAACAAATCCCGTTCAGAATTGGACGCACCATAGAGAACAGTACTATAGTTGGACAGAATCAAAGTACCTTTGGGTATTTGGAGTACCAAAGTACCGTTGGGTACTTAAAGTACCAAAGTACTTGTTGGTACTTAATGTACCAAAGTACTTGTTGGTACTTAAAGTACCAAAGTACTTGTTGGCACTTAAAGTATCAAAATACTTGTTGGTACTTGAAGTACCAACGCATTGTTGGTATTTTTTCCACAATCGAAAAAAACTTGGGACTTTTCCGGGTTATTTCCGGAAGAACAGTACCATAGTTGGACAGAATCAAAGTACCTTTGGGTATTTGGAGTACCAAAGTACTTGTTGGTACTTAAAGTACCAAAGTACTTGTTGGTACTTAAAGTACCAAAGTACTTGTTGGTACTTGAAGTACCAAAGTACTTGTTGGTACTTGAAGTACCAACGCACTGTTGGTATTTTTTCCACAATCGAAAAAAACTTGGGACTTTTCCGGGTTATTTTTATTAGAATGCTTTTTGATACTTTAAGAACTAAAGTACTTGTACAAAAGTATAAGTAATCTCTACAATTTTCCTTCACCCTTCCGTACGATCTTTTTTGTTCAACGCTGTCTTTTTCTTTATAAATAACAATGATTAAAAGTTTCAAATGAAAACTGAATTTTAAGTTCAAACGATTTTTATTTCGCTTCAAGAAAAAAATGATTACTTGATTCGTATACGTGTGTTTCCTATATTATATTTTAGTAATCCGTTTAGCTTATGATTTTCTGATTAATTCACTGTTAGCGCAAAGCGCACGGAAAACCTCATTTTCCGTGCCGCAGTGATGCAAAATAGTTTTGCAATGTGGAAATACGTAATAAAAACCCCAAAAGTTACGAAAAGATTTGTTTTGTTGGACACGAGAAAAAAAAAATTGCAAAAATTACACGTTTTTCCCCGTTTTAATTTATGTTCCTCGCCTTCACCCACGAAAACTCTGTAGGCATAAACGTTCAGAAAATGAATTTCCCTAATCGACAGTTTCGTGAAAAAGTATAATAAAGCTGTAGATTGAAACGTTATTTTTCCTGCGTATGTTGAACTAATGTCAAAAAAAAAAAAATTACGTGGAAAATTGTATTAATTCTATTAAAGAAGTTTTTCAGTGGTTTACGGAAGTTGGGAAATCAACATGGGAAAACCAAAGTATAAATCGACGAAAAACCGAGAGAATACATATACGAATAGCGTGGAGGTGCGTTAACACGCGTTCTGGATGCCGACGGCGATAAAACCGGAAAGGTTTACTCAACCCCTTATTGTCTTCGAACGGTCTCTATTCAGCTGCTTCTCTTGTTTCTCCCATCATTTTGCGGAAGGTTGGGTTAGGTAATCGCTTCACGTTCTTATCCAAGCTTTACGACGAAACCTGCTTCGTCTAGTTCTCTCGCAAGGGCAGTCTTTTATGACTTTTAATTTCCGTCTTGCAGACGCGCCAAGGCGAGCTTCTGTTGGGCTCCTCTCTCGTCATTCGAATGGAACTCGTTCGATAAAGAACCTTCCTCTTCCCACCTACCGCGCTTGAGCTATTCAACATTTATAGAGATTTTCGTCCGACGCTTTTTCCTCGAATATTTCGAAAATATTTGCTGCGCATTTACAAGAACGTATCTGCCAAATTGAATCGCATCGTTGAGAATCGCAATACCATTAGAGATCAATACTACTGTACCATATAAAAGGGACGTCTCACGACACATCCGAGTATTCTGTTTGAGATCAATGAAAATATCATTCGCAAGTCGTGTGCAAAATAACGCCGTCTTTGCAAATTACTTACGATGTACCTGTAGTATTGAGACACGAATTTGTTATATTCTATAGATCGATATTTATATCGATTGTGCGCGCGCATCATTTTTGCGTTTGACTTGATGCCCGGTGCGGTTCACCGGTCAGTCGTCGCTTTTACTTCAAAGCGAAAGAACGTATAGAGAATAAAGTGTTTTATTACGATTTATCATGGATTCTCTTTCAATTTTACCTCTTCTCTCATCCTTATCCCGATATTAAATATATATAAATCGATCGAAAGCGCCAACATGTAGTTGTAGACAAAGGTTTCCAATATATATTTTCTGTTAACTTTTATCTTTTTATATTGCGGAAGTCGAGTCGGCGAAATTATGGCGATGTTCGCCAAAGTATTGGTGTTTGGTAGAGATGTGCGAATACTGCTTGAACTGAATTGAATATCAGTATTCAATTCATAAATTAAATTGAATATTCGAAAATTTTAGCGATTTCAATATTTATGGATATTTATACATTTTGAATTATTCGAATATTCGACACATGATTCGACATTTTGAATATTCGCACAACTCTAGTTAATTCTTCAACCGACACAAAAATCTATACAAATTCTATTATGTCAGAAAAAGTTTGAAGAATTTTTTTTTTCTTGCTATTTTTATTATTTGAAAATTATTTTTCCTTATTTCAATTTATCTTTGCTATTAAACTTGAATATTTATCCCTTACTATGAAAAAATATTAAAAAGAATTTTATTATTTTTCATTTTCACAGTGAAAGTTGCGTATTCGTGAATAAAAAAATAGTCTAAATCGTCGAGACATGCGATTTTTAGCTCGAATACTGATGCACGCGTGTGATGGAATTGCATAATTTAAAAGCACTATAACTCGTAATCGGCTTCGGCTGCCGGTTAAATTATTTGTTCTCTACGGTTTCTCGAAAATATCAAATATCCATGTCGACTCTAACTTTTTTATATGCCGACTCGTCGTTGCAAAAATCTACACAATTATAACGCATTTTATCGAATACCTCGGAAATCGAATTTATGAGATTTAACATTTTTTAAAAACATCGTCGTACCTTTAGCTTCGAGCTAAAAAGCTCAAATTTAGCATGTGAATTAACGAATATTGAAAAAGATTCAGTTTTAATTTTGACGTAACATCCCATCTGATTTTAGGAGAATTTGCACCTTATTTTTTGACATTCAACAAAGCCATTCAAAGGCTACAAAAATAACGGTTTTTTACTTGGTTGATAAAAAGCTTGAACCCTTTTAGCATAGACTTGGCATGAGATTTTTATTTTTTGAAATATTTTTGATCTCTACCTTCATTACTTTATTCATACTTTTTCAGACAATGAGACGAATTTATGCTACATCCGAAAAAAAAAGCAATACGTACCTCGTGCTTCGTGTTTTCCATCGAGCCGGTAATTTTCTCCAGCATTTTTATCACCGGTCAAATAACCTTCAAATGACGCTGCTATGTCACGTGTGGAAAATTTCGCCCGGAATATTACCACAGTTTATAAACTCGGTTGCTTAGCAACCTACCGGTGTATCGTTCTATCCTTCGAATAAATATACAACTCTTTCATTTCTTTCTCACTGTCTTGTAATCTCTCACCGGGAATATGATTAATTAATTCGATATCGCGAGCGCCGCGCGGCCATTTCGTCGCGTTTCTGTCGTCGACAAACGAGTACTTATAACAAACTTCGTAAATACAAACAATAAACCTCACCGCGCTTCGGGTTTCCCCCCCTCGTCGCTGAGTCGCTCATCGCTAGGATTCGATTGGCCGAGGAGCCGGCCGACGATCTAGAAGGCAGTGTCGAGAGCACGTGAACTCATTGTTCCCTCTGTTTAATCGCAGTTTCGGTGTGCGTTCGAGTCTACGCGCTCCCGCGACCCGGCAACTTTACCGTCTTCTCTCAATCAAATGTCTCCTTGAGTTTCAATAATTCTGAGAGATGTTTCATTCGCGAGTTAATCGTAACGAGAAAACAAAATTCTTCGCCTTTCCAACGACGAAGCTGAAAAACATTTCTTGCGCTTTCTGCAGACACGAGTTTGTTATACGAGGTAAGCCGGCTTTATCCTTTGTTTCTCGAGCGACACTCGGCACATTCTCTCCCCGGCGATTTACATTAATCACGTCAAATTCGATCGAAACTCCTCATTATTTCACACGAAACTCTTCGTCGAATCTTAATTAACGCGTTTTTGCCTCGAAAAATCGTCAACACATTGTTTTTTTCTTTATTCGCGTTGAAAATTCTCCGACGGCGCGAACAAAGACGATCGCACGGCCGCCGGGCGGTGGGGGGGGGGATGTGGTGTGTTTGTTTTCATTTCGAGTCGTATTTTTTTTTTTTTTTTTTTCGTTCTAAACAAATCGATCACAAGATAATTTTTTTTTTTCACATTCGAAATAATTTTTCCCTCAAAGATTATTATAATTTTTTTCAAGATTTTTCGAATTTGAGAGGACCGGCCCTTCCGTTGCTTCTCAGCTGTGGACATGCGGCGTGTCATCAGTGTGTCAAGATTCACTCGGACGCTCTCTGTCCTCTGTGCCCTGGTGGGCCATTGGCGACGGAAACCTCTGGTGACTTGCTGCGACCTGTTAACGTATACGTCACTGGATTGTTGGGCGTTAATTCCGGTCGTCCGCTTACCGATAAAGAACCGGACATATCGTTCTCACAGTCGTTGAGCTCTAAAGTGAAAGAACGCAGCGACAATGATCTATGTCTGAACTGCGACGCGATTGCCACTGTTAGGTGTCTGCAATGCAACACCGTTTACTGCCACATGTGCGCTGAAAAGGTTCGTTACATGTGGAGAGTGATGATGGATTTGAGGAATTTTTTTTTTTTTTTTTTTAATTAACTTAATTGATAATTTTATCAAATTAACGCGATACACGTGAAATAAAATGCTGTAAACGAGTATTTCTCGTTGATAAATACATAAATAGATCACGAAACTGTTTATAATTGATCCGCAGATGCACTCAAAATTGGAGCCGACGGAGAAGCATTTCAGAGTTCTGCTGACGGATACAAATAAAAATTCGATGATCGTCGTGAAAACGTGTCGCGAACACGTCGATTTCGAGGAATATTATTGTAGGGAGTGCGATTCCTCTCACTGCTCTCGCTGTATGCTGCACAATCATCAACAACACCGAGTCATTCCTCAGGCGGAAAAGGTGCATTATTTTTTAATAGTGGGAGGGATTCTCTGGACAAATTGGGAAGGGATGGTGGGAATTGTACTGATTTTTTTTTTTTTTTCGGTGCCAATGAACGTAATTGGGATTTAATTAGAAATTTTTGAAAATGTAATTCTACATTTTTGAAAAGTTATTGAAATATAAATAAAAAATGTTCGTTTTGAACGTTTTTTTTTTTTCTTCGTAATCTACAACAATTTGTACTTTTTTACAAATCGAAATAATTTAGTCATTTTATTTTTTAATTTAGCTTTGAAAACGTTGATTTGATTGGATTTTTTGAAATTTTATTTCGTCTGGAATTTTTTTTTGTTTTTTTTTTTCATAATTTGCAACGAATCGTACTTTTTTACAAATGCTTCGGCATCGATTAAAATATTTATTCGAACGGGTTTCGTTCTTTTCCGTAAAAAAATAATTTTATTTCCGCGCAGTTTTACCGATGGAAATGAAAACTTGAATTGAATTATTATCGTTTCGAAATTACAGAACGAGGAATACATGGAAGAGTTCGGAAAGGTTCGCGACGACCTTGTCGAGACGCTGCAGCGGGTTCGTCAGACGCAAAAGGTAAGAATCCATGTTTTTACGTCGCTACATATGGGTACAAATGATTACAACACAGTTGAAAAAAAAAAAAAGAAAGAAAATTGAAAATTAAAAAAAAAAAAAAAAAAAATTGACAATTGAACAATCATAAAAAAATAATAATCCATTTATTCGACCGAAAGTTCGAAAAAAAAAATTTTAATTAAAAGAAAAATTGAAAATCCAATGTTCATAAAAATATCATAAATAATCATTTATTCGACAGTTTTATTTATAACGATACTTAAAAATTATTAGGTACGCAAACGAGACTTCGGTCACTTAAACCGTCGGTCCTCAATTCTAGTAGTACATTTTATGTCTTCCGACTGCCCGAGCAAAAATCTGCAAAGGCAAAGAGACGGCAGTTATGCGTTTCACGGAGCCGAGCGTTTAGGTTTTCCGGTATATTCTCGAAAACTGATGTAAATTATTTAACAGAATTTTATTCTGCGATTTTACGACGAAAGGTCAATATCGTTTGCAAAGCTGAGTTTAAATCTGATGAATATTCGTACAGAGAAAATAATTTTACGGAATAATCCTTTAAATATATCGAAAATTGCACGTCATGTTCTGCGATATATGTTTTCGGCTCCCGGTGACTCGCAAGGCGCTCAATCTCTGTGGGATATAACCTCAAATACGCGGAGGTCTTCGTTAAGATTTGTTTTTTTTTTAACTTTTTTAAAAATTAAAATCAGTAAGTTGAAGTAAAAAATGTTACAAAAATCGAAAAAATTTCCGACTGAAAAAGTCGTATGATAAAGAAATTGTGTTAACAAAAAAGCGTGAAATCACAATAAATTATTCACATGTTATAGTCGTGAAATTTCTATATTTAATAACGAAGAAATTGCTCGACTATGATATGTGAATAATTTATTGTTATTTCACTCTTTTTTTGTTAATCCAATTTCTTTGTTACACTCCTTTTTCAGTCGGAAGTTTTTTTTTAACGTTTGTAAAATTTTTTTACTCCAACTTAATAATTTTCATTAATTCATAAATTTTCATATCAGTGATAACTGATATGAACAACGAAACTTACGACAAACATTAATGAATTACCCTTCACCTCAAATTATATCATTCTTTATTTTTTTTGTAATTTTTTTTACATAAACGATACGACTTGTGTTGATTGTGATTATCGCCGATCAATCTTCGATTAGTTTTCACAGTTTCATAAATAAATTGCCGCGAGACGAACATGACTAGAGAAAGAAAGATGGTTAGCAAAAAAAAAAGTATACAAACAACTCGATGACGCGTTCGTCAGCGCGCGTGTTATTGTTTTTTCATCCATTAATTCTACAGTTATAATTTTATCGTTCGATTAAAGTTACAGTATCGATTATTGTAATGGCAACGAAACCCGTACGATTTTGCATCAACATTTTGACTATGAAAAATGAAGAAAAATTTATCGCGTCGCTCTACTACTCTTTTCCGTCGAGTGATTGCACCTTATCCTTGATCTTGTCTTTTGCCTGTTGTTTCTTCAATTTTTTCTCCTTAAGCTTCGCCTCCATTTCCTTGAATTTGAGCTCCAAATACCGATCGACTTCGGGACCACTGAAATCCTCGGGAAACTTTGGCATAACTGGTAATATGTATTTGTACAGACGCTCGTTTAGAACGTAAAGTTGGGTCGTCGATTCGCATTTAACGTTGAACCACCAGTCGCACGTAAGCGCTACTTGACTGAATATTGTTCCATTCGGACATAGAAAAGACGATTTTCCGCCATTCAGATCGCAGTAGTGCCAAACCTAAATGAAAACAAACGGACGGCGGTCAATAATAAGTTAACACATACGGGGAACATTTTGTTACGTAGGAATCGTTCCACAATGCAGTTATGTCGCTTCGCGTTCATTTCGCATAAGTTCGAGAAAAATTAAAGAAAATTACAGATACTTCTCGATGGTATAAAAATCTGAAAAAATTCATGCATATCAAAGGTACTGAAAAAATTAATTTTGCATAATAATAATTGCAAAATGTTATTAACAAATTGATAAAAAAATTAATTGCTCAACAAATTTTCCGGGAACGCAACTTTTTTTTTAATGAAAATGAATCCTTCATTTTTCTGAATACGTATGAATTTTTTCAGATTTTTCAATTTACTTGAATTTTTTTTTTTTTTTTGTATGGAAAAAATGTGTGGAAAATGTGTTTGCGTGACTGTACAATCGTTGATCAATTTTTCGCGTGTTTATTATTTATCTGAATACGCGGTTAGTTCATGTCGCGCGAGTACTATATTTACGGAACTGCCTGATTCGTTCTTCTTCACGCGAATTTATTGATTGCGACTGGATGCGTTTTCCGCGAGTTTAATATTTTTCTCGTGAATTGGA
This sequence comes from Cryptus armator, assembly GCA_963971235.1. Classification (NCBI taxonomy): domain Eukaryota; kingdom Metazoa; phylum Arthropoda; class Insecta; order Hymenoptera; family Ichneumonidae; genus Cryptus; species Cryptus armator. The sequence goes on from OZ020235.1 coordinate 7,428,306, forward strand.
TTTATGTGAGAAGTTTTTTTTTTTATTTGGTTTCTATGTTTTTCTTCGTATCAGTGAGATTATTTATCAAAGAGAATTTCGGCAATTTTTCCCACTATCAGTTGAGTTTTCATTATTTCCTTTATCGAAACTGTAACGTCCTCTTGTAGAATTTTATAGTTACGACCATTACACTCGAAGTTATCGTATCGGATAAAATTAATGAGACTTCGACAATAAACCAAAATGATTGCTAATATTAAGCAATATACTATCTTTGGAAGTTCTTTTTCTTTATTTTCATTTTACTTTTCCTATGTATTTTGATCGCCCTTTTCCGGTTTTTGTATATTGCAAGTCAATTATAACGTTATTACGTATTAATATAATATAGAAACCCAATATTACAACCGAAGTCTCTGTTAGAGAAAGAATAAGAAAAACATCGATCGAAAACGATAATGTTTACATACGGCGAAAGACAAACATTAAGGTACAGAAAAAAAAAAAAAAAAATACCGGAGATGCCGGCAAAAACATATACAAAGGACATAATGAAAATAAAGAAAATACATTTCTATAGAGAACGTCGATCAGTCGTAAAATTATTTATATATTTATAGCCGGTAACAAACCCCTTTACAAAACTAACGCTATATTCTCATTTACGCATTTGGCAAATGATGTAATCAGAAAAGCTAACGAATAATCTTCTCCTAACAAAAAAGTTAGTTTACCGGATAATTTCTAATTTTCGGATTTTTAGGAAATCAGAATTAGAATTTTTTCAACACTAATTTGTCAATAATTTTTTGAAATTATTGTTATATAAAATTAATGTTCTTAGCACTTTCTATATGGTGGTTAATTTTCTTCAGATTTTTATTCCAAGTGTCTGAAATTCTCTCTGAATCTTACTTTCGACTTATGCGTAACGATATACCCGCGTTGAGGAATAGAATGTATAGATTTGTTACCTGACAGCCGGTAGACGGATCGCCGAAGAATCCCTTGTACCTTTGTTGGTTGCAATTAAATTCGGTCTCAGGTATCCCAGCGTACGCCGGATAATCGACATTTGGTTTACCCCTAGTCGCCCCATACTTGAGGGTGGTGGGTGGCATAAGCTGCGAATGCGTCGACGCACCGTCCGGCAATTGAAATTTGCTGATAGGCGTTTCCGTTGTTACCGGCAATACGTATTTCTCTTTCTCAAGAATATCCTCTTCAAGATCTTCGGCAATCTGATACATGCTTTCGGTTTCTTCTTTTGTTTTTTCCGGTCTGTTTGTTGGTTTATAGACATCGATTTTCGCGTCGTCTATGTCTTGAATCAATGGTGTATAATATTCTATAACGTTCTGGTGTTTCGGGTTGCTAATGAATGAGTCATCGGCATTAAGAGGAGCTGTGGTCTTGAAGTTCGTTTCGTACGAAGTTTCTGGTTTGTACCGAAGTGGTTGTTCGCCCGTTACGACGGATGGGCGGATGGTGGCCTGGAATCTCGTCTCAGTAACGACTTTAGGTCGCGTATAAACTCGATTCAAATCATCGCGGCTTGGTACGCGTCTATAGGGCTCATTCGTCATATCGGGAACTAACAGATGCGGCAAATTGCTATGCTTAGCGTTGTTCAATATACTCAGAATCTCAACCAGCGTCTTTATACTGCTATCGACATTGTCTTTGTTGAGCATTTCGGGCAATTGATTGGTCAGTTGTAAGCTCTTCATAATATCTTGAAGACTCGTTGCGTGATGTCTCGTTGAATAGATTGGAGACGTTGATTGAAATACTGGTTGTCTAGGTGGCGATTGGGCTAAAATTCTCGTAGGTTTAGGATGTTTTCTCAGCGGTGGTTCGACATGCATGTATCTTATGGAGTCGTGATCTTCCGCGGAATAGCTGTAATCCGAACCGCTGACCGGTACTTTATTGTTAGTTGTTTTCGAACCATAATCCAGAAGATAATCCTTATGGATGTTCGCGACTGGCGCGTTTTGGATTGGTGATAAATAGGTTCTTTCATAAAGTGGATTGTATGGTCTCGTCTGTGGACTATCTTTGACGTAGTATCGAGTATCTTGGTGTAAACTTAACGGAGGCGGGCTTGTCGATTCCACATAAACAAGTTGGCTTTGCTGCTGTCTATCGTATTCACGGTGACGACTTGGAATTCTGTCGCCGTTGTATTCCACCGTATCGTAGTTCAATTTCCCATTATACGTAACGGGTGTAAAGTAATCCGAATCACCGCCAATCGCCTTTGGATCGTACTGAACGGACGGCACAAACTTGTCTTCCTGTTTATGCAGTGTACCGCTTGCCGCATTTGATGTTGTCCTATGTCTATTTGATTGCCTTCTTGGATCAATGGGTCTTGAAATGGATACAAGACGCTGCGGTTTTCTTATCAATGGACTCATCGCCAATGGGTTATCCCTCTCGTAATTTAGCGACTGTTGCTGTTGCTGCGCGACTTCTAAAACTTGCGGATTGACGTAGTTATTCGCTACGTAGTACGTCATGTATGGTATCAGTCGTCTGTATCGTTCCTTGAACTCCGCAAAGTTCATGTTTTCGAGTATTCTGTCCGCCTCATCCTCGTCGTCAAGATCCACCTGAGTTGCGTTACTTCCAGACGATTTTGTAACCTGACATTGCGCGAGTAGCACTGAAATCAGATAATTAAAATCCAGTATCAGTATTTTTCAGACAGACAAATGAAGTGATACCTGATCTGTATTCAATATAAGGTTAGATGTATTGATACACCGTATAAAAAAAAAAATGAAAAAAACGCAAAGTGTCCTGAAAAAGCGTTACGATTATTCCAAAGTAAAATCCGGAGCGCTATCCCGAAACTACAACTACCGAAGAGATTTTCACATATAATTTTCGTGAGTACACGCAGATGTATCCACTATTAGAAGATGGGTCAGGAGTATCATTATCACAATAAAAATATATCCGATATATCATTATTTAATAGAAGCAAAAAATGAAATAGAATAATTGATCGACTTGACGAGAGGCCTTTTCGTGAGACAAAGGTAAAATTTTCAATTGAAATAGCAGAGATCGCATTCAGTCGCGCGGTATGTATTAATCATTTTGTGTCCGGTGGTCCCTGACATTGATAATAAATAAAGACTAACAATGTAACACTTCCTATACTCCGTTACTCCGTTTCTCACATCCGCACGCGCGTCATATTTGGTTGGGCTGTTCACGTTCGAGTGATGGCGACCACGGGAAAACCATTGCACTTCAACGCCGCGTATCTCTTTTTTTTTTTTCACGAAATTTTCCACTTTGCCTTCGCTTCTCTCGTTCTCTTATTAACTATAGTCATTCACTGTCAAGGGATAGTCATTCCTCTATCATTTCACCAGAACTATAGTTATAGCTTCGCCCCCCTCTCCCTCCCACCCAATGTTCGTTGCGATATTTCGTCACATTGTCGTTGGCGAGATAGAGTTAGAGAGAACGGTCATTCCAACCGAGAGACTGGGTGGATATAAACCCGCGCTTCAATAGACTTGCCATGCATTTTTATAAACCTATTATTTAGCCCGATGTAACATCCACCCGCCCGCGCATTCGTGTGCGGACAGGGATAGGGGGGGAGTGGCGAGGGCTGCGCACCACTTCCCCTCGCAGCTCTCTCACGGCACTTCAAAGAGATACCGCGTTAGTAGATGCATCCCCAGAGCTGACGGATATGTACACACACGGACAAGTAACAAACACACATACGAGAGACGAAACACTAGCGAATCGAGAGATGAGAGGGATAGACGAAGTGTTAACGGACAGGGATATAGTCAGATAACAGACCGTCGCGGCAGATGGACAGGGATGAAACGAGGAAGGACAGAGACAAAAAACGAGCCAAGCTCGACCTGGAAATCCAATTCGATTCTGCACGAAATGAGTCTAGAAACTCAGCGCTCGCTTTATTAATCCTGTCAGTGACGAACCGTGATTGAAAAATCCGCAAAGCGCGCGTGCTCTTCTTTTCCCTTCTCTTCGCTGTTGCTCTCCTATCGTCGTCGACGTTCCACAGTTTCTTCGCCTCTTCGGTACCGGCAACAACGATATCAGGATAGCTTATACACAGATGGGCAGAGAAAACGATAATACCAGCATGAAAATTCTGCAAAGATACTTGTCGCGCCTCTTCACCTATAGTCCTGTGTGAACGATACCTGCACCAGCTGGGATGGTAGTGGTGACAAGAAAATGTCTCTTGTTTTCTTTGCATTCTTCTCTACCTTCTTCCCCCTCCCCAACCTCTGAACCTGAGCTTTAGCCGCTTCGTTCCATCCTTTATGCAGCGTCTCGCCTGCTACGCCCCCTCCTCCGCTAATGGGCGCGCCGGGGAAAGGCGTTGTAAAAAAAATCGCCTTAGTCTCGTTCCACTCTCACCCGTCGAGTTGTACGAGGCGACAAGGAAGAACGTACTCTATAGTTGAAGAATGGTAGAAGGATTTTCCAGAATTTCCTCGAACGTTTATGCACGCTTTCGTTGCTTGCTCTGCGTCTTTCTTCCAGCCTCGTTCTTGCTCCTTTTATCACCCCCCCCCCCCCTCCTCTTTGCTCCCTCGTCGCAGTTTCTACTCGATATTTTCTCAACCGTTCTACTCTTTAACAGTTCTTTTTTTTTATTTGAACGCTCTACACTGCTTTGCGCGTCCGGACACGAAGATTTACTTTCCTCATTGTGTGTGATTCTCGAGTCTTTCTCGACTACTCATTCCTCCTTCTTTAAATGCCCCGTTGTCCGTCGACTCTCGAGTATATATAAACTTTTAACCGAATGAAAAGTAAAATTAACACATGAAGTGTTTCCACACGTTTGCGAGCAGCAATCGGTATTAAGGAAAGACGTAAGATCAACGGCAACGTCTCAAAGATCTTTACGATTTTTTTGTACTACGATTTTTTTTTTTTTCTGATTTTTTTCAACACATTGTCGCGAATTGCTGCATTATTGGTCATAAATCACGATTTATTTCAAATTACCGTTAGAATGTCTTCATCCCGGTTATACATATTTTTTCTCCGAGACCTCGCAATATCGCTATGGTTGTCCTTTTTTTGTCATCCATAGCTTTCAACATACTCTGTTGTCCTCGGACAGATATTTTAAAACGAATTGCCCTGTTCTGGTTTCCGATTGACGTCAAATTCCACGTCGCCCCTCCCCCTTTATATCCCTATTTCCCATCTTTCATTCACGCGCTTTTTCTTTGATTGCAATTCCACTATCGATATATATATATATATATATATGTGAAACGAAATAGGAAGAGGTGGGAGTGATGGGCCCGCTTTCATTCGTGACTGTTCGATGGGTGAAAACACGTCGAACGTTCGACATCCAGCCCTTTGTCTCTACTCTATCCCCAATAAATTACTCGACTCGGTTGCTACTACTACTGTTACCAATAGTCGGAAGGCCAGCCGAGAGGCGTGAGTGTTAAGTTTTTTTCAGTTACGTATTGTGTGTCCAGCCTTTATAATTCCAGATACTATATAATATACAGACCCGCCGTTTTTATTTTTTTCGTATTCCTCTCGACTGCGGATTCCATTGTTTTGCGCACTTGTGCGAGTTGAGCGATTACCTCTGTCGAGAATCGAGCCCCGCAGCATCCGCTCTGCAACGTATCATCATACATGCATCAAATAGTACATTGCGAATGCCCGGTGCTTGGTCGATATGTGTCCTCACACTCGTTTTCTAATGCGTGTGCTCCATACAGAATTGCTATATTCACTATTTTCCTCGTTCTCCTCTTTCATTCGTGATGCCTCCGGCACTACATTAAATGCATGGGAGGAGTAACGCATTAACGCACGCAGCCCTGCACTGTGCACTATCGGAAATCAGCCAGCCAGCATTAAGTAGATCGATACGCTTTAATTGTTTCCGCAAGGGCCTTCTCTGAAAACTGTATAGAGTATACTGCAGAACAGACAAGCTGCAGGATACTCTTTGGAAGTTGTGTATATTATAGGTTAGTATCTATATATGTCGCCGGCAGTATCTGATATATATCTGATGTCGGTTAGTATATGTAGTCAGAAGAGATAGACAGTAGTGTCGCTCCGAGCAACCAGTAATTATAATTTATCCCGCGGGTTCACGAGTCTCGTGAAAAACCTTTAAAAAGCTATGAGAGGTAGGATAGCCCGAGGAAAGGTGGCATGAGGAAGGAAATATGTGCTGCCGGTTCTGGCCTCGAGAGCAGCATGCGTTTAATTATATGAATTATGAAACTTTATAATTGACCTCTCGCCCCTCCACGACGTGCAAGTTTGCACTTGGGTACGGTATCACGAGTCGTCTGACCCGAGGGGCGAAGAGAGTACTCCTTGCATAGATGCTTAGGTTGACAGTGTGTAGGCAGAAAAAGATCTCTTCGACGGCGACCTCCTCCTTGACGTCGTGTGCAATTAAAACGGTGTACCTATCAGTGCGTTTTTCGCGGCGCACTGCGGTTTATTGGACCGCAGTTATACGAGATGCTCGGATTACATCGTTTCTAACTCGATTCAAATTCATGCGACACAGAGCCTTATCCGCATTGCAATTTGATCCGATGATTCTCCAACTTTGGCGCTCACCGTAGAATAATACGTAAGATCCCAGTTGGAAGTTAATGTTCAATATTAATGACGAATACATTGCGGGACAAGTTTCTAAATAGATTCTAGTCGTGAAAATTGCAGCAGATAGTGACAATAGCGAGAATAAAAAAGCATTAGATCCATTTTTTCGGAGACGGAGACCAATAAATTACAAAATATGAATTTGATAGAAGAAGCATGTAAATCGAAAACTAAAATTGCTACTTGTTGTCCTTACGGTTTTTTCCTCACGGTTGTTGGAATGCATTTCACGCACTTCGGTGCTTCAAGGAACTTGTAACAAAGCCTATGATCGTTCAATCGTTGACTTTATTCGTGTATCGTAATGCAAGTGTGGAGTGGTGAGTACTCGTAAATTGGATAGGAGAAGGATGAGAAGGTGGAGATGGAGAGCAGCTCATGTTATGCCGGGAATTTTGATTAAATTGAACTGAACCACATCACTTCTGCCTTTGTAATCGGTATTTATTGAGCGTTTATTCGGGAATCGTTATTCGATAAACGGTCGGAGACCATTAAATTAAAAATAAAAATCTTTGCGGATAACTTTGATATTCTAACATTTCTCAGATTTAAAAATTGTAATGAACATTATATTCGTTTTATGTTCATTATATTTTTCATATTCTATTTGTACCTGCAACAGAACAATCGAAACCTGAGTGTTAAAAATTTTCAACAGATTTTTGTTATTTTGAGAAACGTTAGTGACAAACTCTCGAAGTGCGATCCCATGATTGACACCGAACGCGTAACTTCTGTTTTTTAGCCTATGGGTAGTCGGGAGTTATAAAAATATAAACGTTACACTCTTTGGCAGCCCCACACATCCAGAAAAAAATGTCCTTTTCGACGGATAAATTCGGACACATGAAGGGTTACGCAACGTCATATTAGAATTCATCTCCTTTTTCACCAATAATTTATCAGCGGCAGTGAAATGTACGTAGGTTACTATGTACTCGACGTTGCCGCCTTCCTCATGGGAGCGCAAATTAATATGTATTTAGTTGTTTTCGGGTACCGGGGAAAAACAGTTTGCACTGCTATATGTTTGAATATTATACGAGCCGCTGTCAGTATCGTATGAAAGCTCCCGTGACAACTGCGAGGCCGGCCTCCGTTGCAGCGTTGACTATCCATGTTTCGAGCGAACGACTAATGTTGCTGGACACGCTGTTTATATATTTATTTTTTATCATGTAGCTATCAGAAATTAGAGACATAGCAGCCAAGGGATTGTGTTGACACTTCTCCGAGGAACATAATTTGTATAGTTACAATTTCAGGCAGTGACTTAGCTTTCCCTACGTCGTAGTCCACGTGATAAGCAGACTCCATTTTGTTTGTCAAGCTGCGCATATTTATTTTTATTCTGAAAAAATTTCTGATTTAAACGGATTTGCGAAAAATTCTTCTAAAATAATTCGCCTAAAAGGCGATGCGTCTACATTTTATTCTTTTGTCTTTATACTTTTTATTTTCGCAAAAAAATGTGTTTCAATAATATTTTCACTATAGGTAAAAATATTGGCTCTCTCTTGGAATAAATGCGGGAAACATTCAGTTTTTCAACCATTGTGGAAAATATTCATAGAATTTTTTTTCCTAACTATAACGGCTGATATCTGCAGAGTTTTACAACTGCAACGGGAGATGTTATTAGACTAATTGTTTCAGACGAATTTTCCGCACACGTGAGCATCATGTGTATAGCAACGTATACTCTTGTGTTTGTACCGCATCCCGCACACGATACAGTCTATCTCCTCTCTCACCTCAAATTAACAACTTTAAGGCAAAACTAACGATAAAAAATAGTTGGACCAGCTAATAATATATAATAAGCCTGGTTTTACAAGTTTTTCTAGGTCATCATCAAAACACCTATATTTTAAACAATTAATGTGTCCTACATTTATGATTCAACTTCGGCCTTACATTTACATGATTCACATGCGAAGAATATACTCGCCGTTAACTAAACTACTTTATCCCATAAAGTTTGGTTGTTTATAAAGAATGCGATCGCATTCTGTTCGTTTTTAGATGCTCCGTTACATCACCGAACTGATGGCCCATCAGACGATAAAGGAGTAACATTTTTTCTATCTTCAATAGTGTTATTAGATGAATAAAACATACCGATCGGTCCATGCGTGGAATATTTGTAAAATGTACATTTTCTATCGTTCGATCGGTCCACACGCGATAAACTTGTAAAATGTACATTTATCTACCGTCCGATCGATTCATACGCGAGGATCTTCGAAATTTTTTTTTTTTAATTATACAACAACAACGCGCATTAAGTTTTTACGGGTTGATAAGATACATATGAGAAAAGTTTGAAAAATAGAACTTTAAATGCTAAACTGTTGTCAATACTATTGTTGGTCATTGCATGACGATCGAACATGTAGCGGAGAAGCTCGATGCGAAAATGGAGTCGGTCAGTTTCCTGGTATTCCTATATAACCGCGTCTTATTCTTTTTTAAAACTACTTGGCGCCGTGACACTACCGCGTCGCTTGATATATTATGAAAAGTGTTCATATGTTCATCTGCGTGGATATCGAATGCCCAACCTACCACAATCTAAACATAAGTCCAATTCGAATCTGGGGCCTGTCGCATTCCATGAACCGGTTACCCAAAAACGTCTTCTGAGTGGTCTTCGACTGGACTGGTTAAGATATTGTAATGGTATATTTTGACTTTCAACATGTTTGGACCCATCGCGGTCTGTAATGTAGGTTAAGGTCCTCATTTCCAAATCGAAGAATCGGTGAATAACGGATTCGAATCCAAGTGCCGAAGTTCCGTTGGAATGAAAAGTGTTGAACGTGACGTAGTATACAGCCTATCAGGCCAACCTGACTACTTACAACCGGTGAGCCGCGAGTAACTCCGGCACCATGTAGCGAACTACATCGGGATATTTATTAAAAACCATTGAAGATGTGATGTTTCTGACATAAATTTTTTCTACAAAAACATCAGCTGAGGAATATTAAAATTGTTTTGTAAGTTTAGAATAGGAATTCACTAAAACTTAACGAATGACGACGGAGTAGATATGTAAACGTCACAAAAAAAATTGAATGTAAATTTACATTGGTAAAAGCATGGACTCTTTAATGATTGATTTGTGGATTAAGAATGCGGTGAGTCGCGGAGAAATCGCAGAACCCGGTTTTCTCAGCCTCGTCGGCGTCTTCTGTTTGTCCTGCCGACCGCAAAACCTTTCTCCATTAAATCACAAATTGCTTTACATACGAACAGTGAACTTACGAATTCCTCAGTTTGTCACAATTTCGTCGCAATTTTCCTTCATTCACTTTTCCGTGGTCTTCTCGCATGCCGACGTGAACCATGTATCGGTGTGAGAAAACTAGATGACGGGGAAACCCTCGCAATATATTTTAAATCGTCCTAATATGCAATACATATATTCTTATCGTCATTTTATTTAACTCACATATTGAAATTAAACGGGGCTATGCATTGAATCCGAGCGAATTTCGATCACAGCTTTTCGACTACTAGGACGTCGTCTATCTATTATAGCGTATATCAACTAGTTGTTGCATACCCTGTGAAAGCCGCACACGCTGCCGGCACACTGGCGGCCCACCGGTCACTCGCGCTTTCTATTTACCTCCAATATGCACGACGATAGTTTGTTCCTGTCGGAAGTGGCACATCGCCACGCAGTACGTCTGTCGCGCTTCTACTGGGTGATTCACATTCGCATTGCATTACGGAATGCGCTTATAAATGATTTGCTAATACATCACGATGGTTTACAACTTTCTTATCGTCCTCGTTATTGGCATAAATCTCTTAGCATAAAATTACTAGAGTCAAAGTGTTAACGAACGATGCGGCCAAAAATTTCGGAATTTCATGAATTTATTATCATTTATGTTCCTCGCTAGTATTTTTGAACGTAACGTCACAAAATTCAATATAATTTGCAAAAGTGCTGATAATACAGTGTTACGTTAAATGGGGTATATTTATGGGCGATGGTAATATTTCTCGGGGGGAATAGTTACTTCAATAACACAGATCAAGTTCAGTTTTTAATATTTTTTATCATATCAATGTTGACGAATTATGTTGATTATATTCCTAAATCGTATGTGAATACATCAATTTAAAACACGGTGACGAACCATTTTTTATGGAATTCTATGTCAGCGAATAAGAAGAGCAAATCTGCGAGAGCAGCGAGATGCATATCGATTTTTGCAATCCCGAATATATATCAGCGTCAAATCGAATATTTCTAGTCTAAGGAGGGCGTATCGTTACATGGCAGCCAAAAGTTAAATCCATAAAAAATTTCCAATACATCCACATGGGATAATAATAGAAAAAAAATCATATAGAAGGAGCTAAGAACATTTTTTTTTTTTTTCATAATAATGATGAAAAAAAAAATTGTAAAATTGCTGTTCTTTAAAAAAAATTCTTTAATGAATCATCCGGTCATCTAAGTTTTTTTTAGCAGAAATTGATCCGCTAAATTTACTAAATAAATATCTATTTTTTTTTTTAACTTTCGAATTTATTTTTATTTTTTTTTATGTATGAACACTTTTATGGTGAACCACCGCAATCCCGCGTAGTCATTCCGACCGGAAACGCCGGTACTTTAATATTACGTAGATACTTTATAATATACGGTATTCCGTAGATATCCCGAAAATGAATAAATATTTGTAAATTTACTGGATATAAAATACGAAAGATTTAGAGGAAAGTGATAGTTGCCTATTCACGCACGACGTCTCACATTCGACAATTCGCATTGTCACGCCCGAGTAAGTTCTGGCAAGTGATGCAGAGTCGCTGTACTGCTGTCAGTCCGACTTTGCAAGTGTCATGCATTTCTCCACACAACACTTCCTCGACATACGTCTCGTCAATAAACACAACCATACGTCTTATTATCATGGACAGCCGGTTCCGCTAGGCTCAGCGGTCCGCAGTCTATGCTATTCTTGTATTAACTCATGTGTACCTGTAATATGTGTACAGGTCATGATGTCTAAAGTTTTCCCTAGTGAGCTTGAAGAACTGGCAGCAGCATAAACCATCAGTAACAAACTCGAGATGCAGCTAGAACAGCTCAGTGGTCGTTAAATTATGCACATGTTCCTTCCATTGAGGGCGTATTGGTGCGCATATAGCATAGCTACACCGAAGCCAAGTAATAGGTCGCAAGTGAGCGAGTTGGAAAATTATTCTGCGAGGGTGGCGAGGATATTCGTTCCTACAACGAACGAACGAACGAACGAACGATGGAATGGTCAAAATTTAATTCTACTATCACGTACTATTCTTGTCTCCCGTGTGCGCGTATAAAGGATCATGTCCTCCAACAGCAATCATTCAGACGAAAGTTACAATACCAAAATTCGGGAAACTTAGCGGACTTCGGTAGTAAAGAATATTGAAGTTCCACCTGTCCAAGGAGTTGAAAAATCATTTTTATCGCTTCTTCAATAATAATTCCCATTTCTTTATTTCTTCTCTTCATTCGGTTCATTTCAGGTACATAGGTCGCCATTGATGTCGACGACTATAGAGTTGTTTTAGATTTTATTCGTAGAAAAACTCTCGTTTTACATTTTCGCTGCATATAACGGTAGAAAGATGTTGAGGGTTATCTTATTTCATTCGGCGGTAACGGGTTCGGCGTTGCGCGTTGAAATTCTTGCATCTTCAGTACCACAGACGCATTCGACGTGACACCTCGTCTCGTCCAGTGGAGAGTACATACGCTTCACCACTACCGTCGTAGTGGTTTTCCCCGTCCAAGCAGAAACTGCGTTTGCAGAAACCTCTGCCGGGTGGAATGAAAGGATGGAGAGGGGAACGTCAGAGAGTACTCTTTCTGGGTGTCTCACGTGGCTGACTCTTCTTCCTTTATCCTGGTGAGTCTCAGGAGCAGTGAGACTCGATACCGTTGACTCTCGTTGTACTGTTCGTCGTTGTACTAGTAGTCCTCGTCGTCGTACCAGAGCTGATACTCGAGAGTCCTGCACAGACGTGTACAGGTCAGCTGTTTCTGCTGTATAGTGCACAACATCGATACTGAGAGGTGTAGAAGACGGTGTACGTGTCGGGAGTTGTCCGTTCTCGCTACGTTCTCATGACAATTTTCAGTGTTTTCGTTTTCTGCCTTTTCCGTTCTTTTCTTGCGCTTCACTTGTTCAACTATCTCATCTAGTGGCGGAAAACGAGATAACAGGTTTTACATCCGCCGGTAGCCCCGGCGGAGTTCTGAGTAACATGGAGAATTCATCGTTTCTCTTCTTGCAATGGAATGGTTGGCGGTGGTAATCGGTTGTTGATCGACATGATGATCGGTAGATGAGACCGAACACCAACTGCTGACCCGCCGGAATCGGTGATCAGATTTAAATATATAACCGAATTTCAGAACACGAGGGGATCGTATTGTTACGACAGAAGGTAAATTGCCTTAAATATATTTGTCCGGTCCAACTACAGCGTTTCGTGACGTAGTTTCCGAAACAATTTCTTGATAGTTTAGCCTTTTCGCGCGCCCTCCTCGACCACCAATATTGCCCATTCGATACACTTAGCGGTTTATCGTATAACTTTGGAACAGACCTCCAGTGTTGGCGTCAACTATTGTTTCCTTTGCGATAATTATACTATAGGTATTGGAATTATATCAGCTGTTATCGGAGTTTAGCAGAATGTTTCCCAAGTGGGATGCTTGCCGATTTCACTTAGGTTTCCTCCGATTAGGCTGCACTCTGATTTCAGTTAGGTTTGCGAAGTTTTTATTAACGGAGTGAGTAACAGATGCTTAAACTATCATTAAGCTTCTAACCAACGGAGCGTTGCAATGCGCAGTCAGCGGTTGAGTGTAAAAGAGATCTAAATTAATGTTGTATGTTTGAGTTCTGTTGACTCAGGCAAATTCAATAGCAATAGAGTATTCAGCTTCATCGGTGAAAAATAAAAAAGAACATTAATGCTGCATGCAATCTTCGTTGTTGACGATCTACTCGCGAATTCTATCGTTTCTTAGACGAAAACGAACCGTTGAATTTCGAAGTTCCAAGGCATACGTTCTTTTAAGATCGATGGCCAGGATACGCTTTTCAGGTATCTTAAAAAAATCGAAATTGAAATTTTGACGGTCCCTGAAAAGACTCCCGATCCAGTGGAGGCCTATCTTAGCATATCTCAAAAACGAAAAATCGTCATCTCAATACTTTTCCCGTATCAAAGCACATGAACATGATGAGCCCCCTGAATAAACGAAAGAAACTGCATCTTTTAACGTGTCCAACCGGTGATGAAAAAGCGACATTGGCAAATACATTGAAAGTATAAAATAACTAAGTATATTTTAACTACGGTACAAACTTTATGTTAGCGGAGTAATTGCGTATCCAATTAATAATTAACGAATTCCTAACTTGTCCTCGTTTCAAGAGAAGCGCTGGAGGAGAGTAGGACAGCAGTTGGAGGTGAGGGGTGTCATCGCGCGTTTCTCCCCCTTCTCCATGGCCACGTCAACGTTTCCCCGTTTTCTGCTCGTTTGTATCCTCGATCCCACAGAATTCTGTGCTACTATGCGACGCCTCCTACTACGACGCGGTTCGGCGACGTAATTAACGTTATGACGGATAAGCTTTGGTCGCGTGTGCCCGTTACGCTAGTTAGTAACTGGATAGTTTCCACTCGTCGCGCTCATCCTTGTCATTCTCTTCGTTGTCGGAACGCATGACAAGACACGAAATGGTGAGGAGACGATAAGTTGGAAAATAGGATGGGAATAACGGGAATTTCGTTATTCGCCTGGTTACATAAATGTCGAAAATGTATTGAATGAATTTGACAACTTTCGGATTCCACGCTTTGAACGACTTCGTTCGACGGCAAAGAATAAGTTAAACGTCGGATCGCAATCACTGCGACTTCAACGCGACAATGTGATTTCGTTTCACGCGGGTTACTTCGTAATCGGAGAGAAAGTCTGGCGAAACTCGGCCGAGAGGCACGACGATTCCGCTGCGTCCGCGAAACGGCGGACTTCTGGAGCAATGGCAGGAACCATCTTCTTTTTGATTATGAGAATATTCTCAGCGTCTCTTAATTTTTTAACAACCTGCTAACCCGTAGGGTGAAAAGACGGAAGTTAAGCATTTCCTATTGAATATAAGATGGCATCTGAAATTTGTAACTCATATATGTCAAAACCCGGGATTGGTCCATCGGTCTATGTATTCTTGAAATTTTTTGCATTCTCGCCGAATTGCCTGTTCGTAAATATCGCATGAGCGATAACATTCTACTACCTATCTTCACCTAACTTCAAGTATGATCGGCTGATCAGTTATAGCGAGCCGATATCACGATACATAACCTGAAATTGTTTTATATTATCCGCTTTTCTTCATCATTTCAAGGGA
This sequence comes from Cryptus armator, assembly GCA_963971235.1. Taxonomy (NCBI): domain Eukaryota; kingdom Metazoa; phylum Arthropoda; class Insecta; order Hymenoptera; family Ichneumonidae; genus Cryptus; species Cryptus armator. The sequence goes on from OZ020235.1 coordinate 7,443,413, forward strand.
TGAAAAAAAAAATTTCAAACATTAAAAAAGTCTGATTTTTCTTTTTTTATATTTTTGAAAGGTTTTTTTTTCAATCAAATCGTACATTGATAGATAAGTTCGAAAGTATTGAATATTCGAAACTGATTTTTGTCGGATGTGCCAGTGTAGTTTTTTTTTTTTTCCCCGTAGTTGTGTCTCGTAGAGAGTTTCTCCGAATGAATTTAACAGCAGCCCGGCGGCATGCGGAGACAGAGAAAAGGTCTCGCCCAAGTTAACAATCAAGCTCGTTCATTCGCTCGTCTTCTATTCGAGCGTTCATTCTAGCACTGTGGAATCTTCATTCGCGCGCGAAGAACGTTCTCGTACCTTCTGTATTGAGCGCTCTCGTTTTCTTCCGATGTTTGCGTAGCAGAGTGTAAGGAGCACAGCAGAGCGCGAGCAGTCAATTATATATATTCTATACTACATCACAGTTCTCCTTCGTTTGCTTCATCCCTTGCGTTAGAGAAATTTTCAATTATTCCCGTCGTCTGATTTTCTCCGGGTTTCTTAGATAGATACCACTTTCTTCCTTCGCTCTCCTCTCATCTCCACCGATTTCTCATATCCATTCAACATCTTTGCTCGGCGTGTTTATTCGTTTCTCCTTCTAGGCTCCGGTTCAGTGTATCTTTTTTTTTTTTTTTTTTACTTTTATTCGCGACAACGAGTTTTCTTACGATTCAGAGGAAGGCGAAGAAAGTCTTCCTATTCGTTGCCAACTAAAACTCACGCACAGCACAAAGCGATTCGCGTCGACTCACGGAAGTTTCGCTAATTTGGATATCTTCTGTACCGAATACGTTTTCACCCCGATGTCTGCCATCTTACGCAACTCTCACCCCCCATCTACTTTTTCTGCAGTATACGGCAACACCGATAACGATAGTGATTCCTTCTATAAGAAAGTGGAACGAGGTTTCGGATTTCGCCCTCGGTGCTGAAACGATCCCGACATCGTTGAGCATTTCAATCCGGTACACGACTAAAGTAACAGAAGCCGAAACGACTGCTTCGACAAATAACAGGTCCTCGTTCACCTGGACCAGTTTGCCAGAGCTAAGCTACGCTCGACTTTGATTTATCTTTCGTATTGCAAACCATCTTTTACTATATATTTTAAAATTCTGGGGGATAGAGCAGTTTACTCGAATTAAAAAAAATATTTTTATGTTACTTTCCGATTTGGTTTTTTGTGTAATGTCTGTATAAAATTGTATCCCGAAAAAAATCAGTGGAAAGGAAGGCCAATCCCCGACGGTATTTTGTCTGCAAACAAAACACTATTCTCCTATTCTGTTTGCGAAGATATATCGTTACGTTTCCATCCAAAAGACAGCTTCAGAGAGAATTTCGAATACTTTCCAATGAGATGAAAAACTGGAAAAAATCAATCACATAAAAGATGCTAAAAAGATTCATTTTGCATAATAATAATTGCGAAAAGTTCCGAGTACATTTTTGTCGGAGTTTGTATAATTTTCGAAAATCTCGTTTTCCGAAAAACGTTGGATCGGCATTTGTACATATAGTCAAGCAATTATACGGAAACTTCTTGAGTGTAATGCGTAGTCTTTTTACAAAAAGGTATTCAAAACTGGTGACTTTTCATCCATAAAAAAAACAACTAAAAAATTAGAAGAATTTCTAAAAAAATGTCTATGTCTTAAGAAAAAATAACGAATCAATTATTGGTAGAAATGAAGTTAGAAACGATACGTTTAATTTCTTTAATTTACTGCGGTTTCTAATTTAACAAATTAACATTCTTTTCAATTTCCGTTGTGATTGACATCTATCCAAATCCCGTGATGATTAGTAATTAAGCCATATCTTTTGGAAGGAAAGAGATTGGATAAACCATTGGCTAAAGGTAAAGGTATTAGCTCCGCGCATCATATCACTGTCAAGTTGCGCTAAGACCTGTGCGGAAACGATTTAATCTCTTCAGAGACGTTCTACGAGAAACTTAAGCCTGGAATTAGGCCGGACCTCTTGTGCAACAGGTACACCCCAACGATGAACGACGTGGGCCAGACGCCAGCAACCACTATTGCTATTATGCAAAATTACCCAGGGCGCTGCTCTACGCCGTCGAGCTTCCGACTCTAGTTTGCTTGCCGGCGCGAACCGTTGCGCTAGACACACGCTAAATAGCCCTCGGGGTTCCCAGAAGTGTCCTAATCTGTGGTGACAATTAATTTTCGCTTGGCAGCGGCGCCAACCTCGCGCCATTTTACATATTTCCGCTAAAAACACTAAATGCACCTCAGCGATGCAGATCTCTAGGTAAGGCGGAGCAGACCTCGAAAGAGAAAAGCGCCGAAAATCCAAGATATATTCCGCATAGAACAGATTACCTACATTGATATTGTGTTCGCCTATTTTTAAAATATGGACGCCAACGGGTGCGGAAACCCACGATCGTCAACTTCTCAGGCGAGGACTAGAAGCGTGCGCGCGTTAAATCGCGGGGCCCGTAGTTAATTAGGGTACCGCGTTCATTTCAGAACGCTTCGGAGATTGTGTGTTAAAATGGTCTGTTTTCACCGACCAAATCACAATTTTGATATAAAATATTGTGACATTGTCATCAAAAGTTTTTCGGTTGTAAGTTTCGATGTATACAGATACGATGGACCTGCAAACAATAGAGATCGCTTGTTCAGCCTGACCTATCGCTTTGATTTATTTTTCAATTTTGGGGAAAACTCTGATAAATTATATCATTTTGACATGAGCACCATTTGTTCTTATGGAATACCAATTTTTTTAACTGTCGCGAAGTGAAAAGCAAAAAAAAATGTTTTCCGCCCTGCTGACGAGAAGATCGTAAATCGGTGTAAATGAAAGGAGTGAGGAAGAGTAGACGGGAGGTAATACAAAGGGAGATACGTCGAGGGGTTGGAAAATTGACGGAGAATGACGATAGCCCACCATGATACAACAGCTAGAGCGAGAGCGAGAGAACGTTAAAGCCGAAACGAGCCGGGGAGCTGGAAACAGGTAACTCACGAACCAGGGTCCCTTCCGCGGGGGCCACCACGGTCGTAAACTTTAATTGCCAGGTCGCAAATACGGGATCGAGTCCCGTTTATATTAAAGCATGCTGCTGCACCAGCCCCGAGACCCGTAACATCCGAGCTTCTCGGTTACGACTACGCCGTTATCGCAGAGAGCCTACAGGGGTACAATGCAGCTACGTCGGCATAGACAGGGATGGTTTCTCATCCTCCTTTCACATCAATGCTATCAGCAGCCATGTGTTGGTTTTCAACTTTTGGTGCTTTTAGAGATGGAAAGGTATTGGAAAGTTTTTATTATAGGGATATTTCTCATGTTTCCGATCTGAATCCAGTCGCGCCACGTACTTTTGAATTAGTATAGAGTGTCGAAGACCCAGAAACTGCAGTACTAGACCCGAGGGATTGGAAACCAAAGACGCCGTTTTCTTTCAAAACGGACTTACAATAATGAAGGCTTGGGTACTCTTGCAGGGGACAGACTGTGATTGTTGGGATTTCCTAATTATTATGATCACCGATAATTCAGCAGCCTGATAAAGTAACACGTCGATAATCGCGAAACCTGCTGCCTTTTTTTTTTTTTTAGTAAAACTGCTAAAAAAGTCGCAACGTGCGAATTGTATTGATCAAAATTTCGGAATTGGAGACGGATGGAGACGTACTTTATTGCAAAGCCCCTGCGGAGGTTGTCTTTCAGTAGTAACGGACAATGAACGAAAGAAACGTACGTATCAGCAGGGGGTTGACGGTCCGTGAACCGTGTCTAGAGCATTCTTAATTAAATGTGTGTTCTGGCAGAGAGGTACTAACAAAAAAAAAAGCCAACTAAAACGACGAAAACGAAAGAAATGTGGTTACGTTACGACCAAAGGACTATCTCAGTCATTAGATCGTTATCGTGGTCCATACCCTCAATAATCACGATATGCCAGAATTCGTATCGTTCGCTGTTTCTTTTCGTCCTCTCTGCGTACTATCAAAATCCCAAATGACCAAACAGAATTTTAGCTTAACAAATGTTTATATTCTTTTTCATTTTCACAGTAGTATAGAGCTTGTTTACCGTTTATGATTATATCAACGAATAATCTCCCTTTTCTCGTTTCACCCTCTTAAAAAAAAAAAGGAATCAATAATAACAGTTACAGCCGCGTAATGTTGGGTACACCCCATCGATCTTCATTATCAGCGTGAATTAAGAATGGCAGATACTAAACATTCGACTCTTACGCTCAGACGGACTGCAAATTCAGAATTTACTGTTTATCAATGGTCGCGATTCATAATATTTATATTTAATTCCTACATTAACATTTTTCGTCGATGCATAAACACTATTCCATACACTGGAAAAAAATATCGTTGATTCAGGATGGAGGCAAACTGTCTTAATTCTTGCTACACCTGCCAGTATTACATGGACATATATTGGTGGCGTCTAGTTGATGGATCAATATACTATTATTAAATGTAAAATAAAATTGAAAAGCTTAAACTCGTAAAAGAGTCAAATATCTGGTAAAGGCTAAGGAAGGGGAGTGAAGCAAACAGTGCGCAGGCAAACGCGAGTGATCGCTGTTGTTCAGGAATCGATCGATTGTCGTAGACTCGATCGGAGAAGACTGAAGCGTTAATTGCGCGCTCTAACACCTGTTAATAGGAGCGGCAATGGTGCTGTCAGGTATTTTGTCCCGGGCGAGGTAAGCAGAGTCGTTTGGCGGTTGGGGGGGAGCGAGGGGGAACAGACGGTGGTGTCGGACGTGTGGCCGTGGTAGGGGACGCACGCCACGCCAACAGTTTCAGTGAACCAACAGTGGCAACAGGAGCAGAATCAGGAGCAGAATATGTTGGGAACGGAGAATTCTGCCAGAGTATACCAGCTAGAACAGGACCGGGGAAGCGCATGGACAAGTAGTGAGAGAGGGGTTAGTCTGGGAGGGTAGTTCGCCGGCGGTGGTACAGCAGTTGCGGCGGGGTAGTAGACAGAAGCAAGGGGTTGGTTCGTTGGTTGGTTACTGCAACTATTGCTGCCATCGGCGCTGGCTGCGGCGTTGGAGAGTTCCAATCTGTTTCCGATGACCCCCCAACTGAGTACTGCGGTTGCCACTTTACAGTCCCTCGTCTGGTCTTCTCTCGCTCTCTCTTTCTCTCTCTCCCTCTAATCAATCAATCCATTTACGTATCTTCATTCCGACAGTATATACTCAACCTTATCTTTTTTTTAAATATATACTCTGTTCTTTTCGAAGGGTTGCCTATAAGTTTAACTCTCTACTATGGAACATCGGACAATTTATGCTCTCTTAAAATATGAACCACATTTTCGTTATAGAACAGACTTCTGGAAACTTTGAAAATTTCTCTAAAATCTATTTTTAACATCAGCACGCACACCTGTAGTGATTGCGAAGCTGATTTCTCCTTCACCAAGTGCACTGCCTCTTGAGCGGTCGACCGTGCTGGACTGACAACACAGCGGGAAGTTTGAGATGAAATATCAGCGCAAAGAGTTAGTTTATCCGCCCCCTCATACGTTATGATGAGTCGAAGGTTACTTCCGATGTAGCTGTTTCGTCACTCCTATGAAGCGGGCTGTTCGCAACCACCACGTTACTATTACCTGATCCTCCCCATTGCTAGCAGTAGTTATCACAGTCGAGTCTCTCACATCATACCTTTACTTGCGAAGGCAAGTGTTGGAGGCAATCCGTTTTTTGCATTCTAACAGGGGACAGAAAGGGAAACGGCTTCGCAAACATAATTGGGTCTTTGCACAGCTTACTCGTCTCGGTATTAGTCAATGTGAGTGTCCAGTGTTCCGAAAATCTGTCGACTTAAAAGACGATTATGAGTAACGTTTTCGCATCCATTAACGGAAGACTTACCCGTTCACAAATTTCTTTTTGTTGGCGTTTCAAATATCTGGAATATTCTTACGTCTACTAGTTGGTGTTATATGGATATATATCGTGACACCAATTTTTTAAGAGGGTTTATTTGTATTCCAATATACTACGTTCATGTGATTATGATCCTCTTTTATTACAAGTACGGGGAATCGGGATGTGAGAGGTTCCACTGTAGGCACCGGGAGCGTCAATCGTTCGGTCGTTTGTCGTGGTGGTATCCAGACCCTATCAACGTCAAACCAAACCTCATCTAGCTGCCTGTCCACGGAATATTAAGCTGAACTCAAAGTTTGGTTTCCGTTTATTATTATTACTCCATGCGCATGTCTGTCGCTTTCTCTCTCATGCGAATGTATACGTACTACCGCTGTGCTCACTCACCACCCTCTAATTTCTTGATCCCTGAATATACTGATCCATGTGAATATAGGTATAAAGAAGTATTTATGTGGTCTACAAATACAGGCACTTCTGTTTGGCTTAAGAGGTCGCGCTCATGTAAATCCTAATTCCTGATAGGGAGTTGAATAGGCGGAATCCTCAAACAGAAATTGAGTTTTGCGGTATGGTAAACCAATTCAAATTGGATATCAGGTATATCTAAATTGCACCCACAGTCAGAAACCCAATGCGTAGTTTAGTGTAGTCCAACATTCGTAAATTTAAAGCAACCGTCTAAGTTATCTCGATGTTTATTATAAAGTTAACCACGAATATTCTAATGGATCTGCGGTCATGAGAATTTTCACTCCGACAACGAAATTACTACGATTTCGCATAATTTCTTGGCAAGAAACGATTTGTCTCGACTAGGCAACGTCGAGACAATATCACTCGGCAATACATGACAAAAACTAAATTCAAAAAATGTTCTCGCAGGAGCGCGCATATCCAATATCTGTTATCCTCGATAGCGCGTCACCAATCGTCTGCTGACCGTCTTTCGTTTTTTTATCTCACTGCCCTACCTGGTTGATCCTAACTCGGGACAAATGATTTACGGGGCATCTGCCCCAGCAAAGTTTAAGCGAAAGGCAAGATCGACACGGTGGCTAGCCTTCCCCAGACCTGTTGCTCTATCGGGTTCTTTCCCAGAAAAGGCAGGTAGCAGATTCAGCAGAGCACCGCTCATGGTTGGTCGATAATAATTTCAAATGTTGTTCCCAGTATCTCTTTGCACTTTCTACGCAACTTTCATGAGTATGCATAGCATATGAGAGCTATGCACTGTTATGTACGTTCAAAGATTTAAAAATGCGCAAACAATTGATAATTGAAGAATAGAAAGGGTTTCTGGCTTTATTCCAGTTGAATCCGATCGATGCCCTACCTATTTTTTTTTTTTTTTTTTTCTGCGCTCAATTTCAGCATTCATAGCACAAGGCTGTCGATTTTGAATATACATGCGAGGTAAATGCGTCCTGAGACATACATAGTATATGTAGAATGCATGTGGAATATGCCGTAGTCGAAAAGAGTCGTCGTAGACCGTTTTTCATCTTCTGTAGAGAACATACTTCTGCTGGTACACATGCCGCTGTTGCTGCTGCATCGTGTTTTTCCACCTCTCGCGTTGTGCTCGCACTTTCTGCTGCTCATGAAGAGAGGAATGGAGACGAAGAAAGGGGATAGTAAGTGGTACGAAACCGACCTAGTCGTTTTGAAAACTCGACAATTTTCCCGACGCCAGTCTTTTACGCGAGCATTTTTTTTTTTTCTCCTATTTCTATTATTTTACTCGTTGCGTGTTCGCGTAGTGTAATATAGCATACTCTTCTCGTTCGTACACGCTGCAGTTATTCGCACTAGGGTGAGAGCTGTTTCTCCGCTGAGAGAGCAGCACCCCGGTGTGGCAAACTTTACCAGCCGTGAAGTCCTCGCATATTTAAAAGTACATAAGGTATTCCATACCGCTGACATTCCATCATTTGATATCAGCCAACATTATAGCGAAACTTTGCCATCATTTAATATTGGATTCAAGGAGATCGCGTAATTTAAATAAAAATTATTTTTAACGGTTTAGGATGCTAAATTTTCAGAAAGCTCCGATTTTTTTTTTTTTTTAAATTACTCCATTTTGGAAAATATGGAATTTATTTTCAAAAAAGTACAACACTTAACAATTTTTTTTGTTTTAATGAACTTTTGTGAGCAAATCTTTTGGATTTTGAGACATATTCTCTCATAGCCTCATTTCCTAAACAATTAATAAAATTCCTTATTCGCCTATTATCCAATATTGAATGATAGCGAAGTTTCGTAATTTATTGGGAGTGAACAAGTTTTTGAACGTTCTGTTTGGTATGGAATGCCGCACACTACCGCAGACTGCCAAAGTCGTGCGTTATAGTTTATCGATGTCCTCGCACCGGATACGTCGTTGTCTGTTAGCTAGGAATGAAGCGAATATCGAGAAAGAAAGTGTGCGCACCTCACGAATGCTCACCAGCACACACCGGTCGTATACTTTCGCAGCTAGCAGTGAATTTTGCAGTGCCACATAGTCCTGAATTCGTCGCATTGTCTCCGCGCTTCTTTGCCTCTTTTATGTCTCACTTGTTTTCTGCTCTCTAACGCCGATTCTACACTATTTAAATCTACCGCCGACCGCCCGTCCATCTATCTCAATGACATTTTGACACCGTCCAACACGCTATAGCTGGGCAGTCAGTCAGCCTTTACACATAGATACACGTATGTACGCGAAAGTCCCAGGCAACAGCACAAGAGTCGGTTCTCTAGCGTATCGGACCCCAGTCTCGAACCCGAGGGCGGGCTTTATGACACGTGATATCCTTCATGCGAAATATTATGACTGACCAACCACGGTAGACAGGTACAAAGCTATCGGCCGGATATATCTGCGGCCAGAACAATCCTAAAATCCTGAAAATTTTAGGGAATTGAAATTTCCTTCGGAAAATTTGGGAATATCACGATAACATAAAAATTGGTCGAAGTAAGTTGCTAGTGCCGGAAAAAAATTTGTGAGTTTTCGGGAAATTTGCCGGAAATGATTTTCCGAAGACGATTTTCCGTAAAAAATTTCCCGGAAAAATGTTCGCTGTAATACAATCCCCCGAAACAACAATCCGAAATTCAATTACCGAAAACAATTTCCCGAAAATACAATTTCCTGAAAATACAAGTTAATCGTGGTGTCGCCAAGTGCCAGAGGCGGACGTTACAAGTTCACGCAATTAAATTTTTCACCCGCTTTTCGGAAAATCGTCGTCTGCCGCCTATAATATCGAGAATCTTCTGACGGCTTTTATTTACCAGCAACAGATGGGGGGAAGGGGGGGGGGGTGAAAACGGTCAGGTTGATGTGAACCAGACGTTCCCGCCAATAGAAGTGAAACGGGCTAAAACAGTGGAAAAACGGGTGGATTCGGATGAGCAAAGAGCCATGAGTGAAAGAGGCCAACACACCTGGGATCCCCTCGTTTTCTTGATCCTTTTCTCGCTCTCCGCGCGGACTCAAAGTGAATTTTACCGAGGCGCGACGAGCGGATCCCATTCTCTTCGTCTTGCGCATGAGATACGTAGTTCAAAGAGGGCTGCGAGCGAAAGAGGACTTTTTCGAGAACCGAAAACACGTTTTCTCTATGACGGCGCGCGCGTGTCGTTATCCTTTTTTTTTTTTTTTTTTTAATTTACAAGATATTTCATAAATCCTTTATTAAAGCGTAGGAATTATAAACCGGAAGAAATTTCGAGTTTCCGTGGCAAATATGAGAGCTGCCATACTCGTCAGGCTTTGCTCGATTCTTTTTTTGTGCCCCTTTGGAGCAGCAACAGCAATTTGCACGAGCGGCGGGGTGGTGCTTGGGTTGCGACGAGAGCAATGAGTAACCACATGACGAACATTTTTGTGCATAAACTTTTTTGCTCTTTTCTCTGGTAATAATCCCACCGAACGGTTCGTGTTTACGGAAAGCAAACGGGGGAGAGGAAGCGCGCCAAGAGGGGACGATCTCTCCATTTTTGTTTCATTCGCGTGCAAGTATGACGTTCCCTGAGGGGTTTGCGCTACCAGCGCGCCCTCATATCGTTCGTTTCTTCTTTTGGGTCATCCGCCGTATATTTTATTATTTATACAATGAAGCAAGAGACGCTCGCTGGTTGACTCCGTTTCGCTTTGCAAAATATAACAACAAAACAAAGTATCATTCCTCCCTACCGGTTAAACTCCAATTGCACTTTTCTCATATCTCTTTGCTATGTCTTTCGATACATATATAGAAAAAAAAAAGGTATCTCACTCAGTAAAGCTTCGATCGCCGGCAAGCGCTACCGTCTTCGATAGTCTGTATGAGATTACTCCATACTAAGGAATATAAGGAATGAGGACCACGGTTTGCTTGTGCGATGTAGAAGCCGGGCGAACGACGTGTACCTACTTCTTCTTGGCCATTCCAGTCTCGCTTCAGAGGAGCACCCTGTCACGCAAGATGAATGTTTACCGCTCGGGCTATAAACATTCAGATCGTGGAATAAATCCGATTGAGGTACTCTCGGGAGAAATACCAAGAGCGCTGCACCGAGAGATATCTATTGATGGGTTATCTATCGCACGATTGTAAAAAAAAAAAAAAAAAATTAAACGTAGACACAGATTTTCTGATCTTAGTTAAGTACTGTCTTTGATTTTTAAGTTTCGACTGTCTATAAAAGTAATGCGTTTCTTAGTACTAACGAAACGCGAATGATCCCTATTGCCTGCGAAAACTAGCTTCACGATTTCGATATAATATCGATATATATCGCAATGTTTTTTTCAAAAAGGGATAATTGTACATATTTTTTTTGTGAATCATTCACAATAAAAGCTATCATGACGAACTGCACATAGCAATTCACCATTTTATGTTACAGGTAATATTCATTCGATTTTTTATTCCTTCGGGTCTATTTACCGGCAATCGGTAAGTTTTTCTATGATATTTAAATCATTTAAAAAAATCATATAATACGCAGATAAAATTAGTTAGTCTATCTAAACATGGGAATCAACTGTAATATTATGTTTTGCCAACGAACTCCTCTTTATTTCTCATCAGTTGTGTTTACATTTGACTACCAACTTTCCAATCGAAGAAATATTCTCCCAATCGCTTGTTCCCGGGTTAATCGCACCGACAGCCCATGGAATAGTTCGAATTCCGAAAGCATTGTTGCGCATACGACTGCTGGATTGAGTCTTACTCTCTTGCGTACACACTCTCTCATCGGGGCCCCTGTGAACCTCCCCGGTTCCCTCCTGATCCCCCCGGATATTTCGGACCCCTCGAGCTAATCGGCTGCTCGTACCTAATTAATAATCGGCGGTGCACGTAATCCCGTTTATGCATTGCCCGTGCGAATTCAACTCTCCCCCCCCCCCCTCCCTCCTCCCCTTTCTCCCTTTCGTGTACTCGGGCCGATTATATCAAACGCATAAACACACATACGCACCCACGACACAACCCTTTCAACGCCCTCGTTTCCTGTATTTCATGGATCTTTTCATCTACCGTTATAAATACTATAGTTATTCCGTCTTCGTACTCTTCATTTTTTATTACGACTCGACGCCTTTCTTACGAATGAATTAGTTACCGGGTGTCCAGTGACATGGAAAACCTCACTATTTCAGGTCATGTAATTTTTAAAACGTCAGGGAAGTCAACGTAAAATTTGAAAAATCAAAAAAATTTATCGTCGAATCTTCTTTTTTTGTAATTTTTCGTGTTAAATTTTGATCTCATGGCTTATCGTAACAAATCGTCCGACACCCGAACTTTTTTTTTTAGCGAAAGTTGACTCGTTAATTTTACCCAAAACATACATTTTTATAGAATTTTGTCTAATTTTTGATAATTCCGTTTTTGGAAAATTATATTTATGATAAATGCAAAATATTTTCGATGAAAAACGAAACGGATATATTTTATTATATATTTCTGCAAATATCTTTCACCAAATATATAATCAGTTATATGATTATTACATTATTTATATAAAAACGTCTATTTTTAATATATTTTTTGTACAAATATCTGATTTCCATGTGGAGGGATCGAATGATCAGTGTTTTGAAACTTAATTTTTATCTCGACGTTCGCTTATTACTTGTCAAGGAAAGAGTAAGCAGCGCCTAGCAGAGTTAATTTATTGAATTAACGGGCTTATGCGCTTCTGCTCCGACAAATAGGCTCAAGCGGCGGTTGATAAATTACGTGTAGTAATGCCGGTAAGTGGGGAAATACCAATCAAAAGAGTCTTTTCGGGATGCGCGTAGGATCCTGATTGGCTTGTCCCGCATTGGCTCGTTCTAAAGAACAATCACAAGAACAGTAAAACAGTTCAGTTAGACACGCCCGGGATTTATTGTAGCAAAAGGATATTGATTCCACCAGTCTTTTTTTTTTTTTGTTCTCAGCGGTTTTTACGCTCCTCTTATTTATTTTCTCCTTATTGCGGAAATTCGTGCGATGCTCGAGGCACGAATCCTTTTCGTTCTCGGAAATCCATCCACTTTTTACCAATTCAATGTTCTCGTGCCACGATCGGCTAAAAAATTTCCTTACAACGATCGACGAAAAGACCATTTATTTTCGTAATAATTTTTCTTATCGATTAAAAAAACTGTTGAAAAATTCCAAACGATCGATTATTCGTTCCGACGAACTGCTCGTGTAAAAAAAAATCCCAGAACCGAATATAACATCGCGAGGAGAAAGTTCTATTTATTTTTTATTATAATTTTTTAAAGTTTTTCTGTTAATGCGAAAATTATACTTTTCCTATAATCGTTAATATTTGGGGATTCGGATTTTATTTGAATTATATTAAAAAAAAACACGTCTCTCGATCTTAGAGAGACATAAAAAATTGTATTACTTATCTCATGCGATTGTTTATTATTATTGATCATAAAATAAACAATTATATTAAAAAAATTATTCACGACACTATATAATTTTAATATTGTTTTTTATTTATTTTATAATCAATGCTAATCAAGAATCGGATGGGATTGGTGATAAAATTTTCTATGTCTTGAAATCTCGAAATGTACAAAGCGTTCTTTTGATATCGTCTCATATTGTAAAATATTACACTTTATTGCACTATTCGCGTTCTGCCCATTATTATAATAGAATTTCTGTACACTTGTGCAATATTTCGGGACACGAAGCATGAAGCATAGTTTTCGAGTCTGTGGTTCTGACTATTCACAGTTGAATATGCGAAGAACAATTATTTCAACTGGTTCGTTCATTGATATATATATATATATATATATATAACGTGCGTATGGTATTCTGTCTGAAACTCTGTCCTCTGTTCCCTGGTGAGGTAATCGGTGTATATATGTTACTATTCACCCATCACCCACGTTGTCTGCCACACGAAACGTTATTACCTTATTCGTTGTTTTGCTCCCTTCAACAGATTTCCGTGGAGAATTCTCGGAAACCAAATTTGAATGGGCTGCGCGCCGCTCTCTTCTGTTCCAATTTCTCGAATGTTGCCGCCATGCATACACTTATTCATAGACAACAAGAAAAATCTGCTCTTCGTCGATTTATCATTGTATCAATGACCTTCAATATTTTTTATTTATTTTTTCCTCCAATAAAATAAATGTATATTTAAAATCCTAGAAACACCAAACATGAATCGGTTGAATACGAATTGTTGCAAGAAAAATTGGAATTTTTTTAAAATTTCGTTTAAGGTCTCTTGAAAAAGTATAACTTCCATATTTTTTAGTGTATCGATATAGAAAATCGATAGAATTGTTTAAGAAAATTTTATGGGATTTAGTTTAGAATTCACAATCACAATTGCGTTTGGAACAAATTTAATGGGAACAAATATAATTTAGAAAAAAATAAAATTAAATGTTCCTCAATGATTCTGCAAAAATAACTGTCGCGCGGTGGGAGCATTTTCACAGCTCCGAAATAGCAGAACGCGACGGTGGTTTCAACAAGGGTCTCTTGCCAAAGGAAATTTTGACGCGGACTGTGTAGATACTGTAGCTGCATGTGTGTCTATTTTTGTATATCTGTACATATGAACGTAGGTGATGGGGGTGCGTATGGGAGGACTTGAGTCTGACGAACATATACGCATATACACATGCCAGGCGCAGGAAAGGGAGGGGATGTGGCCCGCTCGTGATAATACAATTTACTCGCCCGATGCTACGAAGGTACATACATTTTTATGGTGATAAGGTGCGTTGTATGCTCATACTACTTGATATAGCAAAAGACCTGGCGAGAGCATGAGGAAAATAAAAAATACGAGGGAAAACGTGGGCAGACGAGGGTGGGGGCGGCGGGAGGGGGGGGGGGGGGGTGAAGAGGGGAGAGGGATGTGCACCCCATCGCTAGTAGTGACGGCCCAATGCTGCCGTATGCATTGAGAATAGCGGGTGGTTTGGTTGAGGAGCAATGAGGACGAGGCGGATCTGTGGTGGTCATGGACGCGGTCGTAACGGAGGCAACTATAGAGGTACATAAAAAAGAGATTCCGGCCTGTGCTGTGTATTAGCCGGCGGCCTGTTTCCTTCCCCTCTTCACCCTTTACACCCGCTTTCTCTCTCGAATCTCTTTCTCCTCGGTTCTTCCCGCTTTTCCTCCCCTTTATATACAAGCAGCTGTCCATCGTAGATACAGCAGAGCATACATACAACCGCCAGTCCATCGCCCGCCAGTTCGACGTGTCTGTCAGCCTTGTTTGATGTTTCCACGTATACACGTAGTACAAGGCTTATATCGTAGTGTAGCATTGATATTATAATGGTAGATGGTTGTATGGCGGAGGCAGTGTCTCCCCAGCCACCTTGTTCGTTCGCCACGTGACACGCGAAGCACGCATTGTAAAGCACGATACACCAGCTTCGTTCCGGAGCAAAAACACGATTACTAGCTGGCTGGTGGTTTTGTTGCCAATAGTCCATGCGCCACTATATATCGGGGGCTGTAGCCACGAGAAAAGAGATGGATAGCAAATAAAACAAAATAAAAAAAACGGGCAGAGCAGATTTTCTATAAGCGAGAAATATGTAGAGAAACGAGCGAAGAGTTTACTATGCGCGTCCAACGGTGAAATCGACGGGAATGGACCAACCCGCAATGGCTAGCAGTCACAGATATGCCGCAAAACATTTGCAATATTCAGTCGCCGGTTTCTCTTTGAGTTATAAAAGTCGAGTTAAACATTGCATCTGTCAACGTATCAATGAATATTGGGTACTTGGAGAATCCCGTTAACTAATGGGCTCTGTCAGGATCGATGTCAGCCGGATGGAAGGAATTGGCAGACATCAATGTCGTATAAATGATTGAAGTACCGGTTTTGTCGTGTAATTCTTGATTATTGCTACATGGGTTTGAAGAAGACATTTACGGCAGGTGTAACTTTAACAAAGTTAAAGTTTAACTACCCCTTTGTTCCGCAAGTTACGAGCGGAAAACGCTTGCGCACAGAAAATCCTGCGTCAGCAAAAGTTCGGTTAGTCTTTTCATCGTCAACGGCCCTGTCGAACGACGAAGAATCGTATTTATGTCTTCACGTGAGTACGAAGCTCACAGTAATGTGAAAGTCTTTCGGTGTGTACGCTATAGGGTTGCGCCCGCACGCTGTACGGCTCACCTGCGACGTATCGAGTACAGGGAGAACATTAATGGTCACCAAGAAGGGGTGCCGTCAGCGCACGAACCGAACTCTCTTGCACGCTGGCGACTGATGCGGCACCCGAGATTTCTTTAAAACGGTTCAAACAGTTCGAAATAGTATTGAAAATAATAACGCTATACGAATAGAGCAGATATCGTGTAAACGAGGAGTTTCAGACTTGTGATATGCTTTACAAAGAGCCGTCCATTACGCCAGCTACGAAGACCTGACGTCCGCGAAACCTGACGTGCTCGGGGCCCATAATTTCATGCAAATAAAAGCCATGGTCACGCTTGATTTCCCCATGGTGTTTCCCCCCGCGCAGTTGAAATCTCTACGATTCGCAAGAGTGGAAAACCCCGCGACGATTTCGTATTAGCCTTCTCCCTGTCGACCCTCGGTATTCTGCTGACGCCACGAACAGTTCGTCGATGATAACACGGACCACTAGGACTGATACACTTGTATGAGGTGTCTACATGAGTTGACTTTAAAGACTGTATTTAAAAAATTTACAATCTAATCTTTGACACTGCAATGCACCACAATGGATTACCCTTTTAAGGTAGTTATGTTGCTTCACTTTCATTTCGCGTAAGTTCGAGAAAAATGAGAAAAAATTGCAAATTCTTCGCGATGGTATAAAAATCTGAAAAAATTCCTGCATATTAACGGTACTGAAATGATTCATCTTGCATAATAATAATTCCAAAATGTTATTAACAAATTGATGAAAAAAATAATTGGTCAACAAATTTTCCGAGAACCCAACTTTTTTTTTAATGAAAATGATTCGTTCATTTTTCTGAATGCGTATGGATTTTTTTTTTTTAATTTTCAATTTACATTGTATTTTTTTTTATATGGAAAAAAATGTGTGAATAAACACAAACAAGTGCCGAGTACTTGAAATACTGCTCTGCTTTGAATATTTCTCGCACACAAATTTTCGAAATTAACAATAAAGTAATAAAATTTTATCGACATTATTCTGTTGAAACGTTATATTGATAGAGAGTACAGCGGGGCAAAATGAGTACCGAGAGCCAAACAAGCGTACAGCGTAACCCGTCATAGGCTCGAAAATTACTGAGAACAAATTTTAACAATACGTGGGAAAATTTAAAAGGACTAAAAGGAAATTTGAGAAAACATCGAAAAATTTGTACATGGCTAATTGAATCGAAATTTTTTTTTTGTTTTTAAAATTTGATAGAAATTTTTGTCCAAATTCATTTCAATTTTTTAAAAAGTTTATATTAATCCAATTGCTTGCACAATGTAACCTCAAAATGAATTTCTGATTAATAATTTTTAAAATGTTGAACAAATCAGCGTTGCTATGCGATGACAAATTCTTGCCTCCGCGTTTGTTAACAGCGCAATAAAGGATATGCTTGCTCGTTGGCCTACAGTTCCGTGATGCGCAAGCACCCAATTCGTTTTCATATACAACTGTAAATTGCGCCCGATGTATAGCAACAATTTTCCGAAGCTACAAATGTTATCGACGTTTCACCGTTGTCGGCGAAAATGATTGTATAGTCCGCGGATTATCGTCGCAGGTCCGGGATTATATGCTTCTGTAGCTACTCAACGAGAGTTCGTACTCGCGAGGCGCAGTCAGAGAGCTACAGGGTGTGCGGATTGCGATGCTTTCGGTTATGATACAGTATAGCAGAATAAGAGCAGAGCAGTTATACTATGCCGGTACCATGGAGCGCACAATCTCGGGAGTCCTTTGGGCGCATTATCCAGCCCTACTCGACGTTCGTTCGATCGATACGGTTTAAATTCGTAATCGCTCGTACAAACATTCGTCGAATACACTGGATTTTACGTGAGCCAGCAGCTCGCGCCTGTACGGAAACATGAGTAGGTACGGGAGAGCAAATCCCCCTCACCAGGCTTGGGAACATAGATACCTACGAGATTGGAATGAGATTTTCGGCGCAGTCGTGTACTGGAAGCCAACTAAAAACAATGTCGGTGCAGAAAGAGTAGATTTTTTTTTCCGCTCAAGCACAGTAGTTTAGCCGTATTCAAGTAGTCCAGAAGTGCGTTTTTTTTATAATTCGTTAATGATGATTGGAAATAAATCAAATTTTTATATCAACGCTTTCTCCCTAATCTCCTTTTTGCCTCTCGGCTGTCTCGGCAAAAGCCGGGAGTATCTGTTCCGCTGAGGTCCCGTGATTTTCCCTGTTTTTTTTTTGTTATGCATCTTTGACGAAACGGCTTAATATGTACAAAACTCAAAACTGTGACATTGGTTCTGTGGATCGTCAAGAGTGTTAAGACGCTAAATTATAAACATTATTCACGAACTCGTATAGACAAATAATTGAATAAAGTAACCTAAACATTATTATTATTATTGTTACCGCAAAGTAACTAACTAATTTTTTTTAATTCATTTGGTAATTTACGAGAAAAAAACGATCGACCATTAGGGTACCTAATATTGGCGTATAACTACTGGGTAGCGCTCGACCTACGTACGCTTGCTGCGGGTACTTAGTACTTTTTACAACGACTTAGTATCGAGACGTTACCGCGTCTCTTGATAGGATCTGGAAAAAAATGGTCGTGGAAAAAAAGGACCTCCCGTGTGTGTGGCGAAAAAGTGTTATATATATATGCAGGTAATCTCTTTTTTCCGCGGCCATTTTTTTTTGCTGAAATTTTTTCCACGGCTATTCCACGGAATCGTAAGAAAAAGTTGTAATTTCCATTTCAACATTTTGAACTCCGGATGAAAGTGCACACACGTCGATCTTTGTAGTAAAAACTCACCGGATATGCCGAGTACCACCACGATCCTCGAAATGTTGAACATTTTCGTTGTAATTATCCCAACGACGTATTATCCGGCCTCTAGAAAAGCTCCTCGCGATGCAAATTAACACAATGTATAAAAAATTAACTCGGCAGATCCGCTGCTTTCGCAATTCGTTGTATCTGCGTAGTTTGACGATTTTACAAAGATTCGAATAAGCAACGTTTTGAAAAGTCGCGGAGAGATCCGATCTCAACGAGGCAACGACGAGGCCTTTTGCTTTTGCGTTTACGACGAACGACGAACGACTCCGGGAACTCACCTGCTATCAATTCATCGCTGTGAAACACCTCTCGCTCGGTCCCGCTGCTGATGTCCATAGGAAGGGGAAGAAGAAAGGACGTTCACGGATCTGAAAGTCCCACTTCCACTCCATTCCCTTCTCTCAACCGAGACTTCTTCGGACGTTACCTTCACACTGCTACAGCGATTCCACTTTTAAGGTAACTAGACGAGCCGTAACACGCGCACTAGCGAAGTCGGACCGTATTTACTTTCAAGAGTATATCCAACTATACCAACAATTTGGCACTCGAATGCACTTGCCGACGTCCAATTCCCCAATCAGAGCAATCAGAGCTTCAATAAAAAATCTCGCAAATTGATGAATTTCGATTGAAAAAAATAACATTAAACAGTTGTAAATAGAATTTAAAAAAAATCAATCTCGGATTTTATAGAAAATTACAAATAAATTGTTGCAAACTTCAACTCAAATCGATGTCAATGTCAACGACCGATTTTCTCCGATTTTTTTTTATTAATAATCTGCTTAAATAGAAATAAATAAATAAAAAATTGGGTCCGTTGTCGAACCGCCAGGTAGATATGTATCCGCTTAAAATCGGTTTACGTAAGGATACTTATTCTATTGATCCTTAACTCCTCATGTACGTTCCTCATACATGTATGTCTGACGGACATTTTTTACTAGTAATACCTTCCATAATCTCGCTGTAAAGTATAGGTAAAAAAATTCTAAAAAAATATACGCAGACTAATCTTGATATATCGTTTGTATGCTGACTTAAACAAGAATTCGTTGCACGCTTCCGGATTATTTTATCACGATTAAGACAAGTCAACGTTGTAAGCTGTTGGTGGAAAGTCTTCGTGATACTTAAAGAATTAAAACAACACTACTGAAATGTCTTATTATTGCAGTGTTTAAATAAGCCGAAACTTTCGGCCAAAAATAAAAAAGTTTAGCATTGATTAGGTATATATTTTCATAAATTAAATTGTATTGCAAGAACCTTCGAAAAATTGCTTAAAGTTAAAGTCTGTTTGTAGTTTATTTAAAAAATGGAACATGGGACGTCGCCCTTTCGAAAGTAGGGACAAAGCACCGTAGTCGGACATTCGTTCTGAATGAGAACGGCAATAGTATCAGAATTTGAGGTGTGAGAAGCGAGCGAGCAAAACAAACGGAGCGTGTCAAGGAAGGAGGCACCTCGGCGTCATTCCGTATGTACCACGTTCTCACCTCACTCTCATTCTCGTTGACTCATTCACTAGGTATGTCTCGTGACACTATTTATCATTCCCTCCATACATCTCAAATTCTAATAGATCGAGGCTAAGAACATATGTAATACTCAATTTATTATTCATATTTGTAACACAATTCTAAATTAACAGAGGAACTGTAATTAAAGCGCTCAAAAAAGTGTTATTTTTGCGATTTCTTTTTTCGGCTCCAAAAGATCGAGTCATTTCGAAATTTTTTGGGTTTTATTACATATTTTAACATTACAAAACAATTTTTGAGGTCGAATCGGGGTCGAGGTCGGTTTTTTTGGGTTCGAATTTGTTGAGTAGAGTTTTTTTTTGCGACTTCGGAAAGTGCGTTTTTTCCGTCGGCATATTATGAGGAATCCGTCAATTCTTGGCTTTGCATGGAGACATTCATGGCAGTGAAACGTGCGTGTCACTCAGTCGTTACACGACAAGCCGCAGAAGAGAAAACTCACAATGAGCGTGAAGTGCGTGTAGCTATCGAGACCGTCACTAACGTAGACTATGCCAACTTAGGCATTGTTCTTTCAGAGTTCGAGCGCCGACGACACAGTATCGTAAGTTAGTATTGTTCTACGTGAACTCCTCTTCATAGGTTTCGAAAGGTGCGTGGACGTGAGAGAAACACACTTAGTCGATGGGGTTTCTGTGCGAAATGTCCCAAGAAGAATGAAAAATAGATAATTGAAGCAAAACGCATAACTACTGTTCTGACACTTTCGGATTGAAAGGAGGAGTTACACGCAACGAGCAGCATACGTCACCGACTGTTCCGAAAGATCCTGAGTGACCAAGGAGCAAGAAGTCGGTGATATATTCTACAAATTGAATGATTAATCTTTATTTTATTTTCATTTGGATTCACTTTTCACGAATGCAGAATTAGATGAAAACGATAGCAATCGTGTCGTTAAACTCTGTAACTTAGTCGTGTAAACACTATATTTCATCACTTTCATCATCAGCAAATAGATAACATGTCTTTTACGACTAATTAATTCATAGCTTTATCCGGCAGTTATTTAGATTACTATTATTAGTTTGCATTTCAGTAAGGAAATGTTATAATTTCAGCAAAAAAAATCATTAAACACTCGAGGAATTTTTTTAAACTGTTTTTAGTGAGCATCGCGCCTTGAAAGTTAAACCTATTAGTGTCGGCTTAGTACGTAATTTTGATCGCATCTTGTATTTCTAGCGGAATAATAAAAAAAAGATAGATCAGAGCTCAGGTTTATATACCATCATTATTGTGGTATGAATAGTATAATTCCTGATGCAAGAACATTTTTCATTCGTTTAGATTCGGTTTAGGAGTAGATTGCGTAATTGATGAGTCTAAAAAAAAAAACGGCAGACTACTCAAACTACCGGACTTAGCATAAGAATCTCAGGATCAAAACTGGTTGTGCCCATTTAAGTGTATCGAGAACCGAGTGAATAAAGAAGGTCAGTGCAGAAGCAGATCATCTTCCTTTCAGAAATAAGGCTATCGATCGCATTTACATATATAAATCGTTCGGTGAAGCTGATCGATGAGCTGACCAGCTTCCAGGAAAAATGACCAAAAAAAAGGTTTAGTGATTGATGATTGGACGTAGATGAGTACAAAAAATAATGTTCATCCGCTATCAGTCCTATGTGACAACCGAAAAACTCATTCCATTCCACTTTTCGCTGTCCAACATCGCGTCGAATCCGGAATTCCTGTCCTCAAATGAGGATGAATACCGTATATAATATAATAATTCTTTACTCACAACACCTTACAATAACATTACTCACATGGTTTACATTTATATGCATTGTTTTCGTTTACTTACCATTTCATTACCGTTTCGTTCGCATCCCAAAAAACACTTTCACGTTGATTTTACAATAAAGGCAGTTCGCTCAGAGTAACGTCGCAGGTACAAGGCCGGGTGTCTGCCTCTGATTAAAATAATGAAGCGGATTTTTTTGATACGCTCTCTTTACTTATATCGAAATATCTCCTAAGCACGATACTAACTACGCATACTGGAAGTTCACGTGGAGCGGAGCTCCGGAATTCGCTCACTTGATCGTGTACTCCTACTTCCGTATAAGCGGTATGCGCCCACTCTATTCTTGGCACCTTACTTAAATGTAGAAGCATGAACGACATAACAGACCTGGTAACTAAAAAATTAAGACGAAGATAACCGGTACATTTTGCAAAAGAAATTGTACGTTTATTATAAAAAGTATATTTTCACAAATGTGGTCGGAATGAGCGCTCATAGTGGAGCCCATATGAGTTTATCACCTATATCGCCGGCCCGTTTCGTCGTCTTGCCATAATTATACTACCCTCTTCTCTACGCACATATTTGTTGAATTATGTGGCGATTGGGTACATACTTTCGTTGCTGCTTCGCGCCAAGATCGCTTTCCCGATATTTCTACGGGCCGGCAAACGCACTGAGTTTCTTCACTATCCGACTCGCTTACCGAACGAATTAATTATCCTTATTGCATTGAGCTCTCGAAAACGTTATGGCACGAGTCGCGTGGGCAATAAATGTATGTAGGTACATATTCTAGCTACAGGAAGAACTATAGCTGGCCTCTCCTGCCGCATTAACGCCGTTTGTTATATAAATATCTTTTTTCGTATACTTATTTCAGTGCCTCGCGTGTACATTTTTTATTTCACTAGGGAATGAGAATCGGGGCTTTCTCGATTAATAAATAACCAGACATGTTCACCATGTCCGCGGGAATGTGAGAATGAATATATGAGAAGAAACGCAGGTGGCTAATTAAAATATATATTACATCGCACACTTCCCTGCGAGCGGAGTCATAGCTTAGTTTAAACGAGCTTATGTACTTCACTTTAGCTTGGCAGTGGTTGACTCCCACCTTCAACAATAACGAAATTAACGTTTACAAAACGCCATCATTGCATTCCGTTAAATCCCGTGTTATCAGTCGACAAGTTAAAATTTCATGAGTGTCAGGTGCCTAAATTCACAAATACAAAATGGAAAACGCCAAATTAGTTAACGGCAAACGCTTCCGCAAATTTAGTGGAAAATAGGGTTTTTTTTTTTTAATTTTATTCTATCATTCCAATGCACTGAATAAACTGCAATGGTGGAATTGTACCTATTCGTCTGACGTCATATTCGATACCGGCGAGACGCGTGAGGGATGCAAACTATCAAATAAGAATTCTCCCCAATCAAACAGCAGCTTAAAACTGTTCCCGAATACAGGCCTCTGATAGACTTCCAACGCGATAGTGTTTGGGGAGAGGTACTCGTACTCTAGTAGACTTTTACAACTCATTGATACACAAACGTGCTGTTGTAGTATGAAGTAACCGTTGCCAAACTTCTGATCAAATCCATGTTTATCCCACGGTGATTATAATCGTTAGACTTTCTTACATTTACATTAGAGTAAAGTTTATGGAGGTCTTAGCTGCTCACAGGTACTCACATACACGTGACAGACGTTCGCAATCACAGACGCGAACTCATAGACGCCATTGACACTCACGGACCCTCATGGGTACCCACAGACACTCATAAGCACTGACAGACACTCACATACATTCATACCAACGCTCATAATTACTGTCATAAAGACTCCCGCAGATTGTGTTACAAGTACTCACAGACACTTAGTTTATACTTTCAAACTTCTTTGTCCGCTCGGATGTCATAATTTCCACACAGATTTATTCGCATTTTGTAAATCCACTCCATTTTGCAATTGTGACAGTGCCCGACGAATTTCCTCGCATTTTACGAATCTCGCTGAAGTAACACGCATAGTTATGGCAGACAAAACGAAAACTCCGTGTGTAGACACGATAAATATGCTGGAAGAGAGGATTAGGTACTTTTTCGTCTAATGACTGGCTGCCTGAATAACATTAATTTTTATCTCATGTTGGAAAGCTTAAACATAAAAATATTCATATTCGTTTCATTTAGAAACGGTTTTGAAAAAGGAATTTATATAAAATTTCACATAGAACTTAGGAAACATTATTTGTCAGGATATTTGAATCCATTCTCTTGTAGCCTCACCTTAGAGACTCAGACCTCTTGAGAAAGCATGCAATAATTGACGACCGAAGCCTCTGGTCTGGACTGTCGTCCTCTATTTGGTTTGTTCGACTGTGAAATCGCGATACTCTCATATAGTATATGTACTCTGTTTTCCGCTCTTACCGCTGCTACGATTCCGAAGTTATATATACACACACCATTCGGATTTCAACGTATTCAGCATTACAGTATATTGAGCAAAAGTGAAAGGATCCGGCGGAGCTCTTTTAACAAGTAGTAGTCGAACGCGTTGAAACAGTTTGTAGGCACGAAGACCCGTTACAAGATCCCGCTCCCATCTCGCTGAACCTTTTCTTAGCAATGCGAAAAATCTACGAAATATCGAGTTCCGTTGTTGCAAGTCTAACTGTCTGACAAAAAAATGCAAATTAAATTTGCACATCGATTCCTCATTTTTTTTTATCGTGGTTTATAAAGTCTCGTTATCGTGCGCACAGACTTTTTAGACAAAATTTAAAAGAACTTAAAAGATATAAGTGCACATATTTCACTGAAATTTGGAAGAAACAATGAGCATTAACCCCTCGATGTACGCGATAAATTACAGCTTGACAGTTCATTTTTCATCGATTTGCTATATTCTAAACACATTTTTTATTACAATTTTGAGTTTTTTTTTCATCCAAACGGAAAAAAGTTATCATTTCATGAAAGCCTCTCGCTATGAATAAATATATCAAGAGACGCGGCAGCGTCTGGACGCAAAGTATTTGAAATAAATTTTTTTTAGGTGGCGTGACATTACCGTGTATACATACGGCAATATGTCGGAAGTGAAACTTTCAGTCCACAAATCTCGGAAATGAAACATCGGATTAAACGTTTATTGACACTTAGCATATTTAGTTACGACTAAATTGCTTCCGTATATTTTGAGATATAGCGATTAAAAAATTCACGGGGAAAATCTGCGATCATAATATCCCGTCATGTCCTGTAACGCAAAGTCAATTCATCGAAATTCGCGTGGGAGCGCTACAGATGACTACACTGTCTGTTGTGGTAGCTGACAAAAACCAGATGACACATAGCTTGACATATTCTCATGTGTCTTAAATCGCGAAAAGTTTAAAAGTTTTTTTTTATCGCTTTATAACTACATTTTAGCTCGAGTAACGATAGAAGAAAAAAAAGAACAATCTACCGTTCCACTGCAAGTGGTTTATCGTAATACTTGCAAAACACTGGAACGCCAATTTTTTACAGCAATTTTTCTGCATTATACTTATCTGCAACACAGTGTGCAGATCTCTGAAAAATATAATTAAGTCTTGTTACAAAATTAATATCATGTGACTGTCTATAATTGACATAAATCACATGATTTCGTAGGCAGGAAGCATCCGCGAAGTGCGTGACGAGAGATCACGGTCCGGGAACATACAGTCGCGGGAACACGGTCTGATTACAGTTCCCAATCGAAAGGGATATACCAAGAGTGAAGTAAGTATCTTCCGATGTGAGTGATGTGAATACATTATTATACACTCACATCGGGGAAACCCTTGTAAATATCATTCCGCACTCGCCAGCCGTTTCTTTGTCGTCCCAAGGCGTCTTTCAAATGGATTTTTAATAAAAACACTTTTCTGTATGTATCAGAGTAACATTTCGTCGGTTCGAATAGAAAATATCTAAAGGTGTTCCATCAAACTTTATATGCCTGTCTTCGCTACAAGTATAATTGAAGAAGTTAACATTCCTCACCTAGCAGTGAATGAACGCTGTAATGTGTGAGACGACCCACAAATGTTCATCGTCGTTCGCTCGTATCTTCTAGTCAACGGATGATCGATCCTGCGATAGGAGTAGTCGCTACGTGGTAGTTTCCGTAGAAAGTTTCCAGTCCAAACAATAATTTATTCCGGTCAGACTCATCTCCGTCACCAGAGTTCGATGTGACATGAGCTCACTCGCTTCGGGATTTTTCATTTAAAACGAGAAGTGTACGACGGGACGAATGTACGAAACTGGAGCGAGTGAAAAGACGTAATTACGCGAGATGACGACGTCCTAGTTGGTCCCTTCTATTTCCCCCATCCTCTACCTCTTGTGGGCTTTCGACGCCTCCTAATTGCATCGCAATCCCGATTCGATTTTGCGTTTCTATCTGGCCAAGAGTTAGGGAGTCAGATAAACGAGTGAAATAACTTTGAGAATAAATAAAAGAGAAAGAAAAAATTCGAAAACGATCTGTTTAGTACGAACGGCCGGACGAACTTGGTGCCTTTCCATTCCTCTCAATTTACTTAGCTCCTCTCATCCTCGATCTGTATTTCTCCTTGGCGTAAGGGTGGCGTAAATCATTTTATTCCGTCTTGATCAAATAATAAAGTACCTGATGGTACCCGATATTAGCGCATAACTACTGGGTAGCGCTCGACCCGCGTACCCTTGCTGCGGGGACTTATTACTTTTTACAACTACTTGGCATTGAGATGCTGTCGCGTCTCTTGATGCACCAGGCAATGGGACGAAAAACACTAAAATTCTCTGATTTTGTTAAACAGTCTGTCTAGTGGGGTCATTTTCGAATGTAGATCACTACAAATCTGAAAAGATTGAGTAATATCAACCTTTACGGCAATAATAGGAATCTTATCATACCGTTTAGAAAAGTTAGGACTGGGATTTGGTCCTTGCCAATCATATCTTTCCCCATTCACAGTAGTAGGGAACGGGAACACGGTATGCCAGGGTGGACTAAATCAATATATCAGTAACGAGCAAGCAAGGGGACGAGCACGACAGAGAGAGATGCAAATAGAAACGTCCGAGAGCTGGGCTCACACCATCCGGTGCAATATTAATGTCGCGCAAAGTGCGTGCAACGAAAATTGTGGTCAGGTCATAGGAGAGAAAGAGGCGAAGAGGACTCTATCGATTGGTTTCCCGTTTCCAACATCATCCCATCACATTTGAATCCATCGCGTCACGGTACTGAGTCCGAGGACATTTTATTAAATATTCCATCCAATATATCCTCGTTCAAGGGATTTGATACATCGGAGGTTGGCAATATCAAGGTTAAAGATTTTATGTAATTAAGAATGGCTATTTCAAAAAATCAAGAGACGTGGCAGCGTCTCGATGCCAAATTCGCGGTCTTAAAAAGTTGGTGTGTAACGTTTTATTTCGAAAATATATCGAATTGCGAGATTTTATATCGAAACTATTGGTCACCGTGGATCGAGGCTGTGATCCAAACGATTTTGAACTGAAGTTCAAAATGGGCGAACTGTTCGTATTTGCGCTATTTGCCAATTAAATTGTCTTTACTTGCGGAAACTGCTGAATTTATAGTAATCGCACACGTCCCTTGACCTACAATAGGTCTTGCACCCACCGAAGTTCCCCAATATCACTATCATGTCCGTGTTTTACCCCATTTGCCACATCTCCTTTCTATAATCTATATACCTAGGTTCGCGGCCGCTTGGTGGTTACAGCGTCAACAACACCTGCGATAGTCACAATTCCAGGGACTATCCAAAAAGTCACACTCAAACAAAACCATGAACCCCCATTCGTGGCATTCCTTCAAAGGAATGAAGGACTTGGTTATACAACGATATGTGGCTGCCAGTGGTGGTTGGCGCGTAACGTCGTCACCATTGCCCATCGCCCCTTGGTTCACCCTCCTCCATCTACTTGTCTGTATAACCAGTCGGCGTTGTCGTGAAACCCTCACGAAATTTGCCGCTCGTAACATCCGGGACGATGAGAAGCTCCAGAATCTATAGTACAGTATGCATGTATAGTTATATACGTGTACATACATGACCAGCAGAACCCACACCCCCATAGTGTAGCCTGCCGTTTAGAAATTCCTAAGATATCTTGACTGCCCCTGCCTCCTTTCCCCTCCCCGCGTAGCTTCCTAGCTTTCCCAGTTGCAAGGACGATGAAGCTTCACTTCCCTCGGCGATTCCCTCTCTCCTCGATGCTCCAACGAAGAGCCCGTGGAGTAGTAGCGCCTGAAATTACCCTTTGCCTGCATCTCACTTCCTCGTCGTTACGGAAAAGAGAAAGGTACTATATGTATGGTATATCGAGCGACGTAAAACGCGCCCCCCTTCCTTCCCGTTGGTCTTGAATTCAGCGTTTAATACCCTGCTCAACCCGTCCCCTCACTTGGCGCCTTCCCTTGCATCCTCTCATCCCTTTCTCACTCTCTCTCTATACTGCCGACCCGCTTCAACCCTCTCCTCCTCATCACGATGCTCATCCGCAGTAAAATAGACAACCGTTTGTTCGCGGCTCGCACGTGAGATAGATGCGCATTCGTACGAACGAGTTTCGAGTCCTGCCAGTGCGAGGGGGACAACGATAGAGAGCAGGTTTGAGAGTTAAAAGGAGGAGAGAGACATGAAGAAAGAGTATGGGGAGTGGAAACGGACGTGGCTGCACGGAGAAGCGCCCTCGTAAAGCGGAACGCCAGTACGGAACGTGAACGCATTTTCGTAGATCCAGTTACCGAGAGACAAATTTTGACTCGTTTCAAGTTTCGTCCCTCTGCCTCGCTTCATCTCTCCTCCTTCCCGTGCATGAATGCGCACCGGCCTGGCAAAAGCTACAACCTCTGGAAATACATATACTGTACGTACGTTATATTATGTTCAAGGTATTTCAAACGTTATTTTACATACTCTACGCTCCTCTCGCTCGCTGGATAATGAATAATAAACAAAAAGAACAAAAATCCGTACCGGGATGCAGCCATGCGTTATGTGGAACAATGTCTTTCGACTTCGTCCAAATATTCTAAGTATTAAGTTTTTATTCATCGGAGCAATTTTCGATTTATGTGCCTCAATTTATAGCAAAAGGGGGCGAATCCTTCAATCGTACTAAAGGTTGATAGAAGGTAGTGCAAAATTTGAGCGATACTGGCGGAACGGATCCTCTGCAAACGCGCGAGATATAATGACATCATTTCTGTTCTTATTCACGATAGGCTTTTAGTAGTTTACCCTACAATCATTTTTATGACCCAAAACCTTAAAAAAACATTATTTTTATATTTTTGAATTGAAGTACGAAACTGAAACAGGACATTGTTGAAATTTGGGAATTATACAAAATGCCGAAACCAAGTATCGTAACCAAAAACGACAAGTCTTTGGGCTGATAACCGTATTGTTAATCTACTCTATAAATTACATTTCGAATCTCTGCCACATTCGGAACATTAAACGTTCTCATTTCCTAATATTATAATTTAAGTTGTTTCAGTAATTAATGTAGAGTTTCCGTATACTCTCGGAAATTGGACCTCTCAATAAATTAAATTTCATGTCACTTTTCCTTCACAGTAATCATCTTTGTACCGTTATTCTTATTGGTTATATAGACTTATGATGGATTAACACACGGCGAAAAAGATATCACAGAAAATATTTTTATTCGGGATTTCACACTTTCGTATCATTCAACATTCGGAGCTTTAATCCCGCTCCTCAGGGAATAGCATGAACCGTTCAAACAGTATCAAACGAAATTACGAGGGTGGGGTGAGACCACAATTTCTTGTTGCTTCGATAAGAATTTTAAACGCACCTATTTCAGCTGCATTTCACCATTTTCAATTCACGGCAAATGTGCTTTGCAGATATTGGGACTTCCTCTATATATCGTTTTATCTATGATTGTAGTTGGTGTTATATTTACTCGTATATTCAATATGTGAAACTATTCGAGTATAAAATACATTTTCATGTACCCCGCAATCCATATATAACATCGATATTTACTTTTATGTATTACTCAATCCCTAATGTTTAACGCGTGCAGTGTATTCTACGAAAAAAGATGTCGTCTACTCGTACCGTTGTATCAACGCTCTTCTCTTAATTTATTCCTATTTCTAAAAGACAAGGTGTCTAGTGTGTTGAGATTCGGTATTAAAATAAATCGCGCCGCTAAATGCGCTGTGTCGCAGTGCAATCTGCTTTATGCACCTGTACACAACGCGTACATGTTTTTCAAGAAGAATATAGACAAATTTACTCCCTCCTTCAATCACCCCGCAAGTCTGTTCGGCGGGGGGAGGGGAGAGGGGCTGGGGCTGGAAGCTATATTCATTTCTGATTCGCATTCTCCAAGGAGGAATCTTTGAAAACTTGGCATTACCCTCATTCTCGTGCGCGTGTTAGTCGATTGCGTCACCTCGTTAGGTAGTCAACAAGCAGACAGAAGCATTATAAGTACTTGTACTAATGGTGGTGGTAGTAGCTGTCCCAGAACGCAGGACAGAGGAGTTCATACGTGCTCATTGCCTAGGATATACGGCATAGTGGTTGGCACTTTGAACAGCAACGAACCATTAGTCGTGGGGTTCATTCTATTCCTCGATGCCCAATAGATGTCATGAGCCATTCGTTGTAGGGTGCGTGACATTAACTGCTTGAGTGCCATTCGCTATGCGTCTTTTCTACGTTTCGTTGAACTCCGTTGTTAAATCGGCAGTACTGGCTGTATGTTGTTGCTGCCAAGTCGTGAGAATTCTCGTATCGCGAGCAGTGGATTTCGCTGAGCCTCTTATGAGCATCAATCGTAATAAAGTTTTGAAAGAAGTTTCACGAGGAGGAAAAACTCTCGTTACCTCCTGGCATTATGCTCGATGACGACGGTACAGCACTCCACTGATGTCGGAGGTTGAACTACCCTAGCAACCCTAGTTACCTGTCGACAACAAAAATGATCAAGTGACTGCGTTCCGTGCGACTACCATATTCTATACAAATAAACCCTACGCCACCGCTAATAACCCGCTATTATTGTTCCCGTTTTCTCCGGGTGCACGATCATTGCTACGAGCCAGAAAACCACCAGCACACTACGAAGGCTCCCGAGAACTCTGCCTACCGATCCAATCAGCGACGGGCTTATTGCCTTTTAATTGATTACAAATGACGGTTTGATTGGCTCTACTTCACCATCGGTACGTATGTTCAACGTTCCGCGCTCCCTCCCTATCCTCATGTTCGAGCATTTGCTGGTACCCAGTGCCGTTTCGCCGTTGTATCGAACCCGCGATTTCTCCAACTCGATTCCTGCTTCGCATATACCTCTGTTCGTCTCATTCTATTGGATCAGGACTATCGGCACGGATCGCGCAGACGAAATTTCTGGCGAAAAAAAGAAAGAAAGAAGCACCTCTGCGCCCGTAGGCCCGTAGTTGTGGCCGAAGCTCCGCCCCAAACCCCTGACCCCCATGAAGACATTCACAGGAGTACACGTCGCGCTGCGCGCTCTGTTTTGAACTTGTTTACACATCATGCTACGTGCTTCCTCTTGAACGTACGCAAGGAGGAAATACATTTATCAGTAATGTAAATATGTTCATACTTTTGAACCTTAATTTTATAAATCTTTTTTATAAAAACTGATAATTAGTATTAATATTCGCGATCGATGTTTGTCAGTTTACGGAAAAAACTGACAAGCATGATTCCACCTATTTATTTCTCTTCTTGGCCTGCAAAATGGCCTTTGAGGCCCTTAAGTAGCAATGCTCCTACTAGCTTGAGTAAAGTTTCGTCGAGTTAGCTTATCCGCAGATTTGGGAAATACACAATAACAGGAGGAAAGGAAGCAAGAGAACGAAGAGAGAACGGTTAGTGGGCAAGCGGAAAGGCGCTCTCTACAGTGGATCAAAGGCAAAGCCGGGTCTCTCGCAAGCTCCTCATTCTCTTCCCATCGTCGCAGCCCACCTCTGCACCTTTCGACACCGCAACATCCCTGTAATCGTGTTATCGTAATCGAATCGATAGAAACTACCGACCGACGTCGTAGACACCAGGACCACCGACCCCATAACACTTGAGATCTTGGGCTCCATGCTGATGCTGCTCGTGCTTCAACTTAGCTACTGCGCCATCCGACTCATCTCTCATCTCGCGACGTTCTTGCATGGAGAAGCGAGTAATAGACCGACTCGACTCGACGCGAGCAACGGCTGGCTCCGCTGTCGGCTCCCAACTTGCCTCTGGTACACACAACTTCTTTCTAATCTCTTGAGACGCTAATTATTATTGCTCAAAGGAAACCTTCGGAAATCTAAATAAGTTTATACCTGTATTTTCGTGAGACGAAATATAAAGTTTACGCTAATGAAAATTGCTCAAATAAGGCCCTCTAGAGGAATACGCATCAGTGGCTACATATATCTTTCACTTTGTTAAAAATAAGTAAACAAATTATTATTTTGCAAGCGTTTTTTATTTTGTTGGATATACCTTGTCGATACTTGACAATGTTCCGAGATTGAAAATATTTCTTTGGTTTCTTTCGTTTGTCGTCTTGGTGGTTATTCATTTATTTATTTTTATTTCGTCTTTGACCAGTTTTCTCAAGTATTTCTTCATCCGATCTCTCGGTATGGCTTCTCGAGTCTCTACGGCTACGAGGACATCAATAACGATAGCCTGGATATACTACGTGAACAGGTAGCGTAGCCGTCCAACCATTTCCTCGATGCAATAAGTGTCTCGTTACTTAGCGATAAAACAAATTATCGACCCTCGTGAAATCCTTTGATTCTCGTGTGAGGTAGCGCTCCTTGGCAAACTCTCACTCCGCGCCAACTTAGCAGAGGATTGGTAAGAGATGAGGTTGCAGTTAGCGCACTGAGTTAGCGACTTAAGACGCTTAGTTTTCGGACCGAACACTACGCGCCAAACATGGCCATGAGAAAGGTACCGGTGGTGTACATGACGTGCGAGTGAACACAGACAAAATATAAATCGTTACTGAAAAACGAGAGTGGATCGGTGTTCGCAACCGACGAGATGCATGACGAATTTTCGGGGGCGTACCACTCGTTCGCTCGCCATTCGATAAAATTGAGCCGATGCAAACGTCAACCGACACGTTTTAGCGGGGAAAACGTATTAAAATCCAAATGGCAGACGAATGAAATTGTGTTGACGGTAGGAACGTAGTTCTCTAGTTGAGTCACACCCCTTTCACCCTACACAGCTTTCTTTTTAACTTGACCTCGCGTCGGGGTGGCGGTGCATAATTCTTTGACCAATTCGTGTCCATTTGTCGTAATTTCTTAATATTTCGAAATAAGATTCAGGGCAATATAACTGTTCGATACTCGCTATAGCTCTGCAGATTCAGTAATCAATAAATGCACCGTTAGTAATTTTTTCTGTGCTATTTTAGCACATAAAAAAATCACA
Organism: Cryptus armator; assembly: GCA_963971235.1. Lineage (NCBI taxonomy): Eukaryota > Metazoa > Arthropoda > Insecta > Hymenoptera > Ichneumonidae > Cryptus > Cryptus armator. The sequence continues at coordinate 7,476,704 of OZ020235.1, forward strand.
CACATATGCACATGTTCTCAGCCAACGTTTTCCATATGTACAATTTTTTGGCAACATGCGTATAGCAAGTTTAATAGCGATATTACTTTTGGTAATAACACCACTGCGGTTAATAAGTATAAGTACTATTTAATATAAATTTCATTAACCGTTCGACGGGTGCGTGACATTATTTTGACGCGAGCAGATCTATAGACTGTATGAAAATATCAATCAAACTCGCTGCGAGGACAAAATGAGAAACTCTATAAACTCATTATATATTCTAGAAGTAATTATGTCCATATCGTATTGGTCCAAAAATGCGAAATGTATAATACATTCTATACGTATGCGCTGATCGAATACGAATTAAGGTTGTTGAAATCTTAGTATTAGATGTGTTTGTCATTAGATTCAGACATGGCGTTAGCTTGTCCATTAATACTTCTGCCTTTTTGGTAGGACGCGATAGTACGGGAACGAGACTTCGGGATTGTTCGCCGCGAGCAAACTTTTATTTAACTATACAACTATCGAATGCCGCTACTACCTGTCTTACTTCTTCGAAGACTAACTGTGTCTTATTCTGACTCCCCCTCCTCTTCCTCTCTTGTTCTCACAGTTGTCGTTACATTTCCAACGACTTTTGGATAATCGAGACGACGTAAGGAGACGCGATACTCAGGTTGGACTCTACACTTTCGACAAACTGTTATTGCTAGAATCGCAACACTAGCATTCGAGGTATGTATAATTCACCTCGCGAAACTTCGGGTTTGTTGAGAATGCAAGCCAGAGATCGGCCGGGGTACAGTCTGTCTGTGTGACTGGCAAAGCCACTCGCATGTACAAAATCTAATACAGTTGAAACTCTCACTATTCAAACACGCGGGACTGACCCTCTTCAATAAGTTAAATTGCATTTCTGTCAGTAATCTTACTACATCGAAGAAAGTAATTTGGCATGGAAACCTTTGGCGTATGGAATCTTTTTTAGAAAGTCTTCGATTTTTTTTTTCACTTTTATTCGAGGAATACTTTCGAAATAGTTTCTGGACGATGATGAAATCTGATTATGGCTTCGGAATGGTCATAGAATCGTCTTTAAGTAATGAAGATTCGCAATGGTGAATGGTCCGTGCAATATTAAAAATATTGAAGATCATAATGTGCCTTATGTCTATGCTAAATAATCCGATGATACACAAGTGTGGTTGGGATTGCTAATTTAATCGCGACCTCTTGATCGAGTCGTCGGGAAAATTTATCGATCTAGAGCTTTCGAACGTCAGAACAAAACTGCTACATGACGAGCCATAATTCTGGCTGATTAAATATGCATGGGATTTGCAATAGAGCGTGATGATGATGGTGTACACTAGTGTCAGGCAGCACGAGTTCGTGATGCTCACCCAGAGTTCGTGTGTCACACTGGTTCGCTTCGCATCCCATCGAATCTCGATTCTCGTTGTTTATCCGTTAAATGTACAATAAACAGTGATCACCGGTTGGAGGGTGCTCACCGGAACAACTCTATTGCCGTCACGTTTCTGGACTTCTGCTACTGTTTCTCCATCACCACCGCATTACCTTACCCATAGTATACGTAGAGATAATAAATTTCCGTGCATTTTCAGGGCCTCTCGCTCTCTTCTCTTTCAAAAGGCCGCACAACGCATTCCCTATCACGCGCGCGCCGCTGAGCATACTGCGTATATAATATAGTGTCTCTGTACGTACACTAAACTATTGATGCATGCCACTGGGATTTAGCACGAGATTATTTCAAACCTCGCCTAGAATAACCAACCCTCATTTATGCTTCGAATAAACTTTTTTTCACGCATCAGAATGCTGTTAAAATAGGTGGATGTTAATATATCGTTAATTTGTACATCGGACTCTGATTGGAACTGCTCAATGCAAAAAATCTGAGGGTATATACTCTCTAATAATCATGACTCATTCGATAGAATCATTTGTACGCGTTTTTCTGTTAAATTTACAATTGTAACGCTGTAATTAATATGCCAGGGTCAATGACGTTACTGGGTTTCGATTAAATAATAATTATTCGTCCATCTGGTGTGAATTGAGAGGGGTAAGATCTTAATTATAATGAGATGAATAATTCGACACTTGCCGAGTTTCTGCTTTTCTCGATTAAATTGCGTGAAAACTTTTCGAGCGCAAGAAGAGGAAAGGTTTTCTTCGTGGAGCTACTTGGTTGCAGGTAGGTATAGTATAGTATATAGTTAAGAGTATATTCGGTAGCCTTTCTTAGAATTCAGAGTCTTCCCTGAATTCGCGTGCCAGCTTTGCCAAAACTTCTCTTGTCCAACTTTCGCACTCCGATGAACACCGGAAAGGAAACAGAGGGCAACGGGATATTCCCTGGAGTCCTTCCGCCCGCGCTGTTAAGTAGATACAATCTTCGTTCGGTCAAGACGCTTGGACCATGTATTTGCTTAGACGATCCTTCGAACATACCTCATTGTATGCCTCTCTAGTTATGCTAAGAGGATGGACTACCGACCACACTCAGTCAATTGGTCTACCATCTTCAATACTTTGGACGCCGATGCAACTTCTTCGTGAATTTATAAATGTACAGTACTAATAACAGTGCAGTATGTCATCATATCTCAGCCGTACCTTTCCGGATTGAAATTAAGACCCATTATTGAATATATTGTCTCTTCTTTATATATCTATCTATGTATCTACATAATTATAAAGTACTCGGGGTTCGCAGGGCTTGCGCGCGCACAATAATGGAGTGCATAATAATAATGCGCATAATAATGGTCTACAAGACCAATGGATACTCACGCAGATACTTTTAAATTCTGCACGAACACCCAAAGAGCTCACACCGTCATACATACACTCATGGACACTCACAGACACTTCTTCCAGATTTACAGATACAGAACTCAGAGAACTATTTAGAACTTTGATAGGTTTCTCGAGTGCTTTCGGATTAATTAAAAAATGAACTCTCTCCTGACATCAACAATCGACGGAAATTCCGAATCCAGATAAACAAATATAATTTGATAGAAATATTTACTCAAATTTGAACAACTATATTCCATCAACTTTCTGGTTAACGTCTTAGTATGCCTTTGGGTATAGATATGGATCGCTGACTCTTTTCATCCTTCAATAGTGAGATTTTTTATTTGTCGGGAATTCGATTGGTGTTATGACTTCGATTCGATTTCCGTTTGTCTATCAAGTTGTAAGAATTACTGCATGCAAGCTTCGCACAATATCCCTCGTCTGGTAACGGAATTGTGCGGATGCGATCTTTGCAATTGTTCTATTCTGCTATACGCAACACACACTAACGTATGTAGTCGATTCTACACAACGTATCTTTAGGTGGTCTTGTTTCTCAACTTTGTCTTTCCCACCGGGATCTATGCTACACATACTATAATAATACACCGCTGGTGTCTAGAGTCTGAAGGAATAGATGGATAGGAGACCCGAATACAACATCTACGAAGAGAAACTCGACAGGACTAAAGCCACGAACGGTGCGGCCAGAGCCAAGTTTGACGAGTATCTCATCGACGAATGGACGGACGCACCGGGCTCGTCGTCTGGCTGACGTTCTAACACATAGTAGCCACGAGCATACTCGTCGACGAGGAGTTTACTTCCTCCTTTCCCGCCGGCACCGGCATTTATACACCTCCGGGAATTTCAACCCTCGTCCTCCGCCGTTCTCTTCTCACACTTCCCTTCTGCTTCTTCTCGTCTTCCGTCTCGCCTTTCCTCTTGCCTCACGAGAGACCCTAATTAACCGTACGTCACCCGTGAGCATACGTTAGGGGAGACGACGTGCAACGCCAACGAGGCACAGCAGCACAACCGTGCACCATGTATACCTACAAACAGTTGGAGGTGATGTTGCTGCCAGAATTTGCAGTAGTAAACGCGTGCGTGACCTTTCCCACTTCTGTAAGATGAGCACTTACCAGAACGTACATTTTGAAGTGATCGGGCCTTCCTCTATGCTCCTGTTGTGACTACTGCATACTTCATAGTCCAGTCGGCCGAATTGCCGAATTGTCCTTTGGACCGCTCTATAATACAAGTTCGGTGAAATAAAATCATTTTTCTCTTCTATGGATCTATTTCTTGCAACCCGAGTAGGATTGACACTGAACAGCAAAAGTCACAATGAAGGCGCATCGGTATTTGGACCATTCATGTACCGTTCACTATGTACAGTTCTAATGGCTGAGTATCTATCGTACATACTATCAGCGTCACCTAATACGCTGGACAAAACTGTTGAGATACTTCGGTTCTACCCATATGTACACTGAAACGGTGCAAATACGAACATATTAGACTTTTTGCACTCAATTGACGTTGAATAATTACAAGAACGTTTACTATTGCGCGACAAGCTGTCACGACCAGAGTCGCATTTCTCAGCGTATTAGGTTCAAAATGCTTATAACTATAGTAGTAAGACGAAATAGCTATTGCTTAGAATAGACGGGGGCTACAACGGAGTTAAACTAATTTTACCCAGTTGCTACGAAGCTTTCTCAAATCCCAAGAGATGATCTTGGAAGCTTTGGCTGGGTTCTCTCATACATTTATTTCTCAGAAATAGGAAACGTTTTGTAGTGTCCACTGATATACCCACTCCCGCGGGTATATGCTGTTCGTAGCTAGTTCGCAAAATTCTAGTTTCGAACTGTCTAGTTTTCAACTGGAGGCTAGTTGAACACGCCAAATAACTACGCGTTACATTGACCCCCGAGGACCAAGCAAGTGTGTTGTATAGTTGACAATACTGCAATATTCCACTTGCATTTTATTTTTTACAAACACCGGTTTCTGCATAATTACTGTTTTCTATTGGTTACACTAAATCAACTCGTGAAATTATCATAACTTGTTTGGTACTTTATTGCTTTTTTATAAAGGAAGCTTAGTTTTTGTAAAAGACAGTATTTTCGAGATTGTCATGTCAGGACATTCAAAATCGTCTAAAATCTCGGGAAAAGTGGTTCAGAGAAAAATTTATGAATGTGTGACGTTCAGGGCGTATTATACATAAAGACGATTGCAAAGTAGAACTTTGCACATTCCTTCCTCATTATTTCCACCATTCGCGAAGCTCCCTTTGAGCTTTTATTCAATGTAACGGCATTACTTACAGATGTTTTTATTTCACACGAAATTATTTATGGCTGCAATGCGCCGCTAGACCGCATGACTAAAATCAGAAAGACGTGATACGTGGGATACGTGGCGTTGTACGTTATTTTACTTGTTGACCATATTGCGATTTTTGATACTCACCGACTAGCATTAAAAATAGAACAATGCAAGAATACGAGCCCTCTAACTTTCCGGGAGCTTTTCTATTGTCCTTATCTTGTGATAACCCCTTCGAGCTAAAGCGGGAGCATAACGCAGCGTCCAGAGTACCAGACCCGAGTAATGTGTGACGAAAGCAGCGAATAAGCGCAGCACGTTTATACTCTAGCAAACACGAACATCATACACATGAAGCATAAAGAAACATGCGAAGCTCATGTCGCGAAAGCGTTTACCCGGAAAATCGTGTAGTTCACCTTGCACCAAAGGATTTACAAGTCCTTAGCTCACAACGACGATACGATGCTGACGACGAAGAGTCTTTCCATTTCCGCAGCGGTTGCGACAGCAACGTTATTCGCGACGGTGGGTACGTGCCAGTGGACACGACCCCTCGGCTTAACAATATCTACATTGTGTCATCGCCCCATGCTACCTCTAGGTATAGCTCCCTTGCAAGCACGTAGTCAAGTACACGTGGCGAAGCTCACACAGAGGATTACTAGTCTCTATCCATGATAAACCTATTTCTATGATATAACAAAATAAAAGAATCAAATATTATGATGTCCCGTTGCACAATATTGTTGAAGAAATCATCATGCCAATTTGATTTAAAATCATTAACTTATATTCTTGTCATACATATACCGAACTTTATTCATGATAGCGTTCGTCCTTTATGTTCTATCTTCAGTCTAATCGAATGTTTTTGCCCAAACTTGGTTTATTTTAACCATGAATTCGAAGGAAGATCGAAAGATTTACCTTGAAAGCCTGATCCAGATTTGGATATGGCTTTATAACCTTCGGATGGAGTTGAAACTATACACAACATTTAGGTCTATTTACCTGTAGGTACATTGGGTCACTCCAGTATATTCTGATTGAGCTCCAGTTACGCGATCATATCCGCACTGTAAAATCGAGTATGTGTATACGCGATTCCAAATTATGGTACGCCATAGAGATGACGTCGTATATATGATATGCAAACACGTTACGTACCGGAATTGATGGAAATATCGAATGATCGAATAGATCGATTACGCGTACTATATAGTTCGATACGATTGCGCTGCCGAACGTCAAATGTTGTCTAGAATCATGCCTGACGGGTGACGTTTAAATTCTGCGCATAAAAGGACAAAAGCACAATATGATCATTTTTTAGCATTGAGTAGTAGCTGTGTGTTCTTTTTTATTAACAGCAATGATATGCTTCTTATGCTTGAAATGTTAAAACTTTTAAATCAAAATTTGTGTATAAATCTGATTCTACAGATACAATCCCGTTTTAAAAATAGTCAAATGCCCGAAAGCCTGCGCACGCAATACGAAAGGGTATCAAACACTCCGGCAATGAAAATCTACCTCCGAACTGACAACAGAATAGAAGGGAACGAGAAAGAGAGATGGAGGCGAAGCGCATCGGCCCGTTACAGACGAATTCATCGAAGTGGAAGTTTGTGATAAAACAATCCTTTGCTGGGCGGTACGTGTGCAATGTAACGAAATAATACCCGGCAGTACTGCATCGGCGTATATAGTTCCACCAGAGAGCGAATGCAACCTGCTGCTGCTGTTCCTGGCACGGTGTTATGTGTTGCTCGATACCAAGCGACTCGTTCCTCTACTCCCGCAACTTGCAGCGGTACAGAGCTGCTACTGCTGCAGTTAACATTGAACCGCACGCGGCCACGGTAGCAGCAGCAGCAGCATTCTCTTTCCTCTCACTAGTTCTGCGTGTACCGAACTACCCTCTCCCAGCAGTAGCAGCGGCGCGGCCGTCCCAATGCTTTTGGTAACCCGCTCGGCGCGCGAGCTCGCTCGCTGCTGCTCCACTGGCTTAATCGCATTCAAACGCTGTGTGTGTAGTATGACGCGGCTGAGGCTCTCTCCGTGCTAGCTCGCTGGCCGGCGAACACGAAACACGTGTTTCTGTGATTTCACCCTGCTCACACCCCCTTGTCAAACCCTCTCTCTACACATGTACATACTGAGCGGTGCAACGCGCACTTCGATTATATATATCTATGCATATATATGCATCTTCTCCACCCGACAACAGGTACACACCAAACAGACGGTCGAGCGCAGAGTGTTACCCGATACGTGTGGCCGCATTTACGGAAACGATCGGTTGCATCTCTGACCGTCCTTCTCTGTTTCTACCTTTCGCTCTGACTCACTGTTCACAGTATAGTCCGGTACAGTTTCCGACAGCTTCCTGGTGTGCACCACGCCCTCTCTGTCTCGCACCTGTGATGCTTTGGATATGCTGGGCTGTTGGTTGTCCGGTTAGTGCATACCAAAGGATCCTCTCCACTAACACCACCACTTGGTAAATGTAAGCATATTGAGCGACGAGCATCGTGTGTGTCTATGAGTGGAGGTATAGTAAACTCATCGCACTGGTCCGCAGCTTGTGGGTATATTAAGGCGGGTTTTGTGGGACAGGTATCTATTAAACCGTGTGGAAATCGTAGACGCGGCCGTCTGTCAGAGCCTTTGTTATATCGATCCCTCATGGTGAGGACACAGTCTCTGCACAATACTGTGATATACGAATATTATCACTTGTATATCCCTAGCATACTGTATACAGTATACATAAACGAAACAATGGATAACAACTTTTTTTTAAATCTCTTTACTGGGCGTAAGATAAGAAGGTTTTCGTCGCGGCGATGTTGTATTCTTTGATGTCATCTTAATTACACTTTTCGCTCATAGCTCATAGCTTGGACGTGTATTTATTAAAATGATTTCAATACTTGATAGAAATATATTGTTAAAATGAAGATGCGAATCTAATTTGTATATTGCTTTCTCATTTTATATAGCCCAACCCAATCGCACCAAAACCCCAAACCCAATCGAATTAATTCAATCAAATCCAACTCAACCCAGCTAAACCCAACTCAACCCAACCCAACATTAACGGTATACATAGATTGTCACGTGTTTTATTCAATGACAACATGGTCAATGAACTTTCCTCAAATTCGACTTCAGGGTCTTCTGTCTGTGGATCCGGACGTTGGTATCATGGCATTTGTGCATAAAAAGGTACATCCGGTTCAAACGTCGCTATTCAATTAATCGATCGGATTTCTACACCTTTGTATCTGTTTTTATTACAATTTGTTACGCAAGAATTGCGTTGATAAAAATCACAGATTTGGGAATTCTAGAGGGAATTTCGCTCCAAGGTTGAAGCAGTTTAATTACAATCGAAAGGTTAGTTACTCTTGGACCGCGCTTGTAAAATAATAATTGCTTCTGAGCTACCGGCTTCACTACCTGCTTGAGTACACCTGCTCACCTTTTATCCAAATTAATATTGCGCGTCCGATCGGTAGTTTGATATGATAAAAAAAAAGGTTGGATCATTAATGGACGAGATGGCCTTCTTGAAGTGCCTTCCCTGCATATTTCGCAGAGAAAACGAGTCTGGAGATAAGGAAGTTTTTTCACATTCACCGAACATCAACGCCTGTATCGGCTGTAGATGTAGAACGTTACATCGCAATATTTAGTAATATCTATTATTAATTACTTTATGAAAGTTTCATTTGACTGAGTATTACGAAGTTATAGATATTGTGAGAAAAGCTCGGGCAATTTTGCTTTATTATGGAATACCTTATATTTATGAATGTAAAAAAATAATAATAATGGCAACAATGGTGTAAATGGGATGGTGTGCAACGATCGGTCGAGAATTTGTCGTACCGTCCACGCTGTTCTTCAGAATCACACGCTGTTTTGAACCTTTCGCTCTGGTGTTTACTATCGCCTGTCTGTGCCCCGGGGGCGTGCGTCCTCAATGTTCGTCGAAAATTAACATGCGAACGACTACGGAATATCGGAATGAAATGAAAAACAGGCGGGATAGCAGGTATCATATATACTACGCGCGCAGAAACGAACTAGGAGTAATGCAAAAGGAGAGTAGCGTCGAGTTCCTCGAATAAACAAAAAATATGGCCGGGAGATTCATCGTACCATAAAGACGGAGATCATATGCCAAATATAAATTAATTTTCAAAAGTTAGGGTAGAATGCAACAGTATGTACAAGTATTCCTTTATTTTTTTAATACAAACGTAATTTATTACCGTATAACTTGTTTGCAAAAATGGGAACATACAAATCAATAAACTAGACAAGTAAACTATTTTTTCGTTAAATTAATGGAATAAGCACGTGGCGGCATTGTCCGACATGGTGGATTATCATAGCCATCCGGCGAGTGAGGCAACCAATAACATTATACTATTTGGTTCAATGTTGAAACTTAATCCCTCTCGTCGCAAATAAAAATAAAATAAATAAAAGAAACATTATTTATCATTGGCATAGTATTTGTTAAATATTTTGTATACATACAAGATAATATCATAATGTAGTCATAATGTATGCCCTTCCTGCTACACAATAAATATCATCGGTAACCTCTGTTGCAATATTTGTTCGATAAAGCACGTAGATTTTTATTCTGTATTAACTATATTCTCCACGGCCGCGGACGATGTTTTGAGCCCTGCAATGAATATGCGAGTCTGCATTCACCTGCCATCACCCGCCGCACGTGACCGTCGGTATACGAAAAAGTAAAAGTGACCCTTTCATCGAATAACCATATATCAAACATCGATGATATATAAATGTCAAACATTAATAATGCATTGAATTGAAAACACATTTATTAGAAAACTCTGAAAAATTGTTTTTGAATCAATAGTAGCGCGGTGCCTAAAAATGTATTTAAGTTTATTAATTTATTATGAGAAAGAGGGCGTAAAATAATATCTGTTCTTTCATGTACATCGAAAGCCACGACATTATCAGTTGCTAGTTCGACGTGTACGAAAAGAACGGGAAAACAATTTCGAAACAAACATTGGAATTATCATGTTTTACGTGACCATCATTGTGCCGTTCTCATCTCGATATTGTTCAGGTGCAGTGCAGTGTATAATCAACGATGAATATATCGATTCCAATTAAGTCCGAAACCGCGTGAAAGCCGATAAACAAATTTCAGAAATGTTGGCGATACGGAAAATAGGGTTTTGTAACTTTGAAACTTGATTGTTACTAAATAAAACAATCGAATATAGTATATAGTATACAGTATCCAGTACACGGCATACAGGATACATTATACAGTATACAGTATATAGCTCGACCACGAGATAGCTCTTTTGTTTTTATGCGAGATGCAAGCGGCGTTGGCCTGACTAATAAATAAATCTCACCGATATTTTAATAGCGAACGGATAAATAAATATTAAAAAAAAAAATCGAATTTGAATAAGCCAATCTGAATTTTTCTGTATTTATTGATCCAATCAAACATTCATTGACGCTTGCAAATGGGCATATATGTGCATGACTCTTTCCTCTGTATCTGAGAGTACCACGCGTGATCGATCTCACTGCCGTTGGCTTTATACTATAACGCAGAAACTGTATATACATTTTTTTCTCGTATAACGTTGGCCTGCCCAGGCCAAGCCGTCCATGCCGCGAAACGAATTATTTTCAAGCGCGTAAACAAAGCCCAAAACTTGAAAGGGAGTTCAGGTGCAGGGTGTAGAGGTGAGTACGCAGGAGCGAGGTAGAGGGGGGAGGGTGATAGGGGCAGGGAAAATTGTTCGGTAGTTTTCTGTTGCCCCGGGGACTCCGCGCTGTCCATCACGGAAAGATCTGCATGGCTATTGCGCTCGCTCTGCCTCCCGATCCGAACGGGCGAGTACCCCAGGACTACCCCGGCGTGCGCTTGAAGTCCATTGATTAACCGTTGTCTGCCGCGAGACGTGCCCGTGAGCCAGTAGCTAACAGCAAACAGCCAACCAGCCCAGCGCCAGTTTATGAAGAAAATTGTTGCATCGAGCGTGTACACGTCCACACCACGCAACACTACGCCACACCACTGCTCTTACTCACCCGGAGGCTGTGGGGGGATGATAATATTCCCGCTGGTTCTCGATGGTGGGGCTTCATTGCACAGCAAGCGATACAACGCGGTCAAATTATTTTTCCACCCCTCGCCAGTGCCGCTGCTCTTTACTTCGTGCCACCCCCTCCCCCCTCCGTCACCTTCACCCCCTCTCTTCTTCTCAACCTCAAATTGCAGCATCTATTCATTTCCTATTGGTTTATGCAGTGCACCGCATCCACCTGGGTATTATACCGGTTGTCTTTAACAGCGACTACAATACGCCTGAATGTATGATGAGCTATGCAAGAAATTGAGGCGCAATTTGTATAGGAGCGTGAGATAGACATAGTCAAAGGAAACAAGAGTCGACGAGAAGGGATGTAGACCGACAATTCCTTCGACTCAAAGAGAATTATTTCGGTGGCGTACGGAAAGAGGGTGAGGTAGGGGGAGGTAGCAGGAAAATTCGATGCAGCTTAACCGGCAACCAAGAAGAACGACGGATTGAGAAAGCAACTGTCTGTTTTTGCTACCCTCTCTCGTTTAGCCCTTTTAGTAGCTATCGCTGCAGTGCTTATTCTCAAGTCTTTACGCACCCTCTCAGTTTCCTATCGTCGTGTACATCCGTTCAATTCATATTTATGTTTGAGTGACGATTGGTCGTATACGTACAGCTTTTAGAGGTACAACTGACGGGGACCTGCGCACATACCCTGTCACCTTACCATCTTTCTTCGTCGTAGCAAGAACCACCGTCGCTGTCCGTCGGTGCGAGTATCAACTAAGAAGATTACTTTTCAACTCCTATATAGCATAGCTCGACTCAACTCGTGAGAATGAGACCTGATCAGAGTGAAGGTGCAGCGGCACCGTTGCCATATTATATAGCGCCAGCGGGTAAACACCTACACCTACATGCCAGAAACCGATAAAACAGGACCACAAACCCCCCGTCTCGGTTGCAAGGAAGGAATATGCCGCCATGAGTGCGAGCGAGCGAGGACGGACCCAAACTTTTAGTCGCTCGTAAACGCTGCTTTTGCTTCCGACGCTTAGGTAGCTTGGGTGCACTATGTAGTCGGGGAGTTGGTGGAAGGTGGTACACCACGCCGACGATGCTGTCTGCCTGCACACTCGTTCATCGTCGCTACTAGTCTCGTTCGATGCCGCTTCTGCTCCCCTCTCTCCACCGTTCGCGCCTGGGTTTACGGCTCAATTCGCAGTGCGCCCTTAAAGGAGGCAGACCGACAGCATTTAAGCTCGCGTTTGACGACCGAGGTTCTCTTGCAGCAACTGCGAAAGGGACACCCAGCTTGTCTGTGCTCGATATATATATATATATATAGGATATCCTTGACTATGCTATATTCCGAACTGGTAATTAAACGCGTCGTGCCTGAATATGAGACCAGTCGCATGCGTACAGAGCATTACGAAACGACTGTACTCTTCTTGCTCCAGGTATTCGCTTTCTCGTCTGCTACGAACCTCACACCCTCAATACATACATATATCGAACATCCGCGAAACTTACGGTTCATCGAAAATAAAACTCTTTCTGTAGATATTAAGAGAATACGACGAATAATAAAACTTCGAACAATAACTAACTAAAACTAATATCAACACGCAAATTTTAAAAAATGAGAACTTCTCCGGGTTGAATGTAAACTGCACACACAATCTATTTTTCTTTATACATTCATACGGCCAGATACACAATTTACAATAAGTATCGTATTTTGTTATTACATGCATCGATCTTCGAGTATTCCATTCGCTGCCACAGGATTGTTTACCACATTTTTCGCGCTGTACATGACGGCAAAATATTTCTTCTTTTCCCCCGTTTTTCTGACTTCGTGGGATTTCTCGACTTGTCCATCTTGGAAATTTTCATTGAGGCAGACGGGAAATTCCCTCTTAAATTTCTTCTCGCCTCCCCCGTTCCATCCTCGACTGTCGAGGAAAAGGGAAAAGCCATTCGTCCGTTATTTCGTCGTACCGAAGTTCCGGGGAGCGAGTTATTGGGTGAAAATATTTTCTATTGCTCGCGGCGAAGCGGACGCGTACGTACGCCGAGTTACCTCCGTTCTCCGTCTATACCACCGTTGCTACAACTGCTGCAGGCTATTCTCTGAGCGTCATTTCGTTTCGTCCCTCGCTGATTCGAATACACCGTAACAGCTATTGGGTGGTAGATGAACACGTCTCACTAGGCTGGACGTTCGAGAAAAGTGCAACCTCCCGAAACCTCTCCTCGTTTGCTAGAAACGTTAAATCGTGAAGAAAAAGTCTTGAGGTTTACAGACCAGTTAACAATATATATATAAATAGAAGTTCCTAGCTAAGGTAAAAATGGCCGGAGAGATTGGATTTCCAAAAGTGGTCCGGGGCCGCCAACATCCCTCTCAGGCTACTATGAGTCCACCTTCGCCAGACTCCAACTGATTATCCGCTTCCGCCAATAGCTTCCTCGCACACATACCCTTTCCGTTCGTCCATTTTCTTCTCACCGCTTCTGCTCTGTTTCGTATTCTTGTGCAGACCAGACTCCACGCGCCTTTACTTAACTTCCTCTTCGTTTTCCAATTCTTATTCGCCTTGCCACCCGAAAAGTAAATCCGGCTGCGTCCGGTATACTGCAAATTTCCCGTCGCAGTTGGGGGGGATATGAATGGACAAGGGTGCGAAAAAACTGATAAGGGCGTACGTCGACACCCCAGCCGTGCGAGCTTATTGTTGCTATTGAACTCTCACTAGATCGAGTCTCTGGTACCTCGGTCGTGGATTAAAATCGCTTGTATTATATATCGCCGAATGCTACAAGTAGAAAAAGCAAGAAAAAAAGAACGAGGGAAACCATTTCATCCGAGAACTTCTCATCGCAATAACAATTCTATGCTTTTAAGAACGGCATCGCTACAACGAACATTTCCGAATGAAATCTTGCTATGGGGTTGGATGACGATTCGTATATGTTGCTGTTGAAAATTCTACGGAATTCCTTTCCGAAAGATAGATGGACATAAAACAAACGTACAGGGAAGCGAAGAGGGACGACGAAACTTTTTATTTTGTGCATTCACTGTATTTTTCTCTCAATTCAAATCTGAAATTACGAAAACCAATGTCTGGGAGGAATAACAACTTGGGACGGTTGAGCCAGTAGAAGTGAGGGAGCAATGGAAGCCACGAGGCCACGTTAAGAACTTGATAAAAGTTAGACGTCTCACGGAATTAAATCTGCGGGTGTGTTTCAGACGATTGAATTAGTTTTGAATTATCCGCTTGACGAGAGTATCTCAGGATTCGTTACTTCTTTTCGCCCACCCGCCCCCCCCCCTTCTCTCTGTATTTCTATGTTAACAATACACAAGTATCTGCAAGTGATGCATGTGTATAGTTGTTAAAAAGCGAAATGGTCGTCAAAGGTAAAGAGACATTTGTAATCCTAGAAAGCATCGCAGAAAAACAATAGATTGCAATAGATAAAAGTAGGTAAGTGCAAATACCGTTTGAATTGAATTGAATGTCATTATCCAATTCATATTTTGAATTGAACATTCGAAAATTGAAATAATTCCAATATTTGTGACTATTGATGAATATTGCATTTTTCGAATAATCATGAATATTCATAAATTTTGAATTACACGAATATCCATAAATATTTATAAATTTTTAATTCTTAATCATTCGTGTATATATGAATTGAATTATTCATCTTCAGTTTACCATAAATAAGAAGAAAAAAACAGTTGAATATTCGCACACCTCTCGTTAAAAGTTGATTTCGGAATCTGTCAATAAATATTGATATCGCCCGGTCTCCAAAAACTGGGATAACATTTTCTTAGCAGTTATAACCTAAATATGGCAGAGCGGCAAAAAAATCGCAAAAAAAATGGTGTACCTAGTGTACGAATCCCATCAAGTTTCGGATTTTTATTAAAAAAATTAGCCACTATTCAATGCTGTATATCGTTTTCAAATTTTACGAGGCAATCGACGAAGGGATAATATACATTATTACAAAATTTCACGATATTCTGACTTCGCCCCACAACAACCTTACGTTTCGGTTTTTTGTTGTTGTTGTTGTTGTTGTATATTTATTATTATATGAGTTGCCTTGGCTGTTTATTGAATCTACAGTGTTTAGAGCGTTTCATTCTCAGCATACGTAATGACCAACACTTTATATACACTTTATATTTAAATTTACTGTTCAGTAAGTAGCACAGGGTAGACTTGTCTTCTATTTCGTTTTTTCTCTCCTTCCTTCATTTGAGAAAAGTCTTTGTTTGTTGAAGAATCGTGGTATCGATCTTGATCTATTGATTCATTTCCTTCTGACGAATATATTTTCCACAAGTTCCTTGGTGATCAATCGATGAGGTCTTATAGGATTTTCGGTAGGCCTCTGATACAATCGACTGTTGATCGCATACAACTTCGGACTGAGTTCGCACCTCACGTTGAACCACCAGTCGCACACGAACACTGCCTGACTGAACTGTGTCCCGTTGGGGCAAAGAAAAGTCGCTTGTCTTCCGTCTATGTCACAGTAATGCCAAGCTTGACAGCGGCTCTCCACATCGGCGAAAAATCCAGGGTATGGCTGATCGTCGCAATAGAAGTTTGTGTAGGGTACTTTACCTAGTACTGGATAATCCGTACCAGGACGACCTGAAACGGAAAGTTAACAGTCTTTTAACTTTTATAAATGAAATTACATTCAACATTTAATTCGAAAGTTTCTCCTTCTGAAATTGACATCTTTTACTGAGTCTACTCTACCTACAAGACGATTACATTGTCCTTGATCTGTTACGAATTTCGTAAATTTTTCGTAACACCCCGAGTCTCGTAAAACCACTTCCACTCTATGGTTTTATAAAAAAATCGTGTAGTTAATTAATTACGTCGGCGGGATTACCAATTATACACGACCTCAGTTCAACCGACGAGAGCTTAAAAAGGAGCATAAACTTCACGAATGAAGTTTGAAATAGCGATCGGGTTCGCGTCACGTGGTTGCGTGGGCTGTATCAGGAGATAGAAGGAAAGCAAGAAAATTGCGATAGAGTAGAGTAGAGCAGAGGAGAGCAGAACCGACTACGCTAGAAGAAGATAAACTCAAGCCAGCCGTTGCTGTGCAAGTCGACAGGTAATTACTGATTACATATCTCATATCGCAACGGATTAATCAACCTCGATGTTTACCAAAGGCCCTAACGCTCGCTTGTTCTCTTGCTTCTCGCAAAACTTGGCATCTCTACTCACCAAGCACAGTTAGCTCGCTCGCGTATACTCGCGTGGAGATTCAAGCGGGAGCTCCGTGGAGAGTTGATCAGGTAATACGTTCCCGAGTTATCGAAGAAGCTCGAGTCGAGATGAGGTATCGAGAAACAAGGCGGGATGAAACGATGCACCGAGCCACAAATCGTCACGTCAACTGCTGGTATACACCTTCCGTATATGCATTTGTAGATATTTTTTTGTATAAGAGAAAAGATATCCAGAAAAAATGACAATCGTGTATAAAATACAATATTCCTCCAAAGAATCTTTTTAGTTTTTTTATTTGATCTTCCAAATCAGCATTTAAGCGGTCCGTGGCAGAAGGTTGCTATTCAAAATTTGCTGAAGTTGAAAATTTCATCATTCAGGATCATTTTATGATTTACATTCGGTATGGAATTTATTTGTCGCGCGATTAACACAGAGAAACGGTGCGTTCAGAATTTCAACGACCGGCAAATTTGCCGTTCTTGCACTTTGTTTTTCTCCTTTTTTCCTTTGAGCCTCCGGGCTGCCGTCGTTCTCATCTTTTCTCAGCAAATTCTACGAGCGCGTGAACATTCCGCGT
Organism: Cryptus armator; assembly: GCA_963971235.1. NCBI lineage: Eukaryota > Metazoa > Arthropoda > Insecta > Hymenoptera > Ichneumonidae > Cryptus > Cryptus armator. The sequence continues at coordinate 7,493,866 of OZ020235.1, forward strand.
ACGAAAAATAGTAAGCTTTTTTGCATGTGCGAGGTACGAATAATAATGAAGCCGAACGGGGGCGTTCAGTACTAACGAGTGACTTAAAATTTTATACGACAATAGTGCGGGTTCCTTGATATTCCACCGTTTCATATTGGCGCCTGAGATATGACGGGGCCATCTTCCGCCGACCTGACTTATCTTATTCTTATCGAATTTTTTTAGTTTCGTTCCATTAAAAAAAAAAATAAAAAAATGTATGCGAGTTTCTGTGAGAGCGTCTATGAGTGCCCGCGTGAGTGTCCAATATCTATATTACCTTTATTATTATATAGCTAATAGTCGAGGATTGAAAATTATTAAACCCGATATCTCTCTTGCGCTTTGCAGTATTTTTTCGACACCAATCTGATTGTTTTATTTCCCTTTGTACCTAAATAGTGTTCCATTTTAGCGATGATTGCCTGTTGTGTACTGTCTGAAATACTCGATGAAGGTTAACAATATCCATAATTAGTAGATATAATATGCATTGCTAAACGCGGCCGGCGTTTCCAGGATTTCTCGTACATACACATCATGAACGGTTTAATCTTTTAGGCATTGCGGGAGAGAAACAGTCAGGAATACGTAGATGATTGAGGAGTATGATAAGATGTATTGCATGCATACGTATCCTATATTATAGCCCGTACCTGCAGTCACCCATGTGTATGGAGAATCTGCGTGCTGTGAAAACACGGGAGGACGCAGGGGATCGACGGGGCTGGAAATACGACATTAAGATACAGGAGAAGAGAAAGAGAAGGAGTGCTTCTAGACTATCTAAGCTCCTTAAGCGCACTCCCGCATAGCGAGAGCTCTCAGTCTCTATCTCTTTCCCTCGCTACACAGTAGATGGCCCGATGTCGCTACTGCTGCACCTTCAAATCTCGTCATCATCTTTCTTCTCCTCCCATCATTGTCGACGGGATGACAAGCATAGTTTCGTGCTGTTGGTACTGGTTCTCAGTATACTCCTCTGTTCGGGAGGCCCTGGGGTTGAGAGAGTTACTCGCGCTTGCGTTATTTCACCTCGACCATTCTAGGATGGATGGGTAAAGGAGGCGACGGCGCGTCCATAGGTGCAAGAGAATCCGAAGGCGACCAAGTGAAATAGGTAACCGCGACGGAGTTAGGAACTTGGAGAGAAGCACAACCACCAGCAACAGCGACTTCGGCTCACGGCACCCATACGGAATATCTCTTGTAAAGGGGGCTGGGAATACATACCCCCTTCTTCGTAGACGTCGGAAATAAGCTCCGGCACGAGGGATCCCGGATGGTCCTCGTCACGTCCGTTCTTGATATCGTCAAAACACCGAGCGCAACGACGCAAAATGGAGTGGGCGACTGTGATGCTACGACGAAAGACAAGACACCCATTCCGTAGTAGTAGCGAGGCAAAACGATTACCTTATTACTCCGGGTTTCGAATTTCTGTGGAGTTCGCATGAGAACTGCTCCCGGACAAAGTATGGCGCATTCACACCACTCGAGTTTAGAATAATAAATCGCGTTCGTCACTAACGCTGCAATTCCGCTACACGAAATTTCACGATATTGCGACAAGCATTTCCTCTGTATTATATAAATTAATGGATCCATAGAGTTAAGAAACTTTCTTTCTTTTTATTAAGATATTAGCCTCCGAATATGGTATATGGAAACGGTCTGATGAATCATTTAATTAACACTGTTCCAGTAAAAAAGAGAACAACAAAGGGCGACGTGAATTAAGATAGGAAATTAAAAAATTCGAGAAAGAAATAAAACGAAATGATGTTAAGCAAGAAAGGAACATGAGTTTCGTTGACTGGACAATAATTAGTGAACGGTTCGCCCAAATGCGAAGTATTTTTTTTGTCCGTCGGCTGTAATCCAACACGCAAGAAACAGGCAAATCCTCTAAAGTAAAACCTGCAATGACAACTGATTTATCCTTCACGCGCGTAGATGCTTCTCATCTGTGTACATCTATGCATAAAACGACAAGTGTACGAGTCCTGTTCCACAAGTACGCATGTCCGTTTTCTCGCAAACGTATATTATTATTCATTTTCAACGATTTTTATTCGCAAAGTAGTATCACGACGATTTTGCAGCAATGTGCGCGCGAGATATAAGTAGCTTTCCAAACTTCTTTTTATTTTAATGACGCAAAGTGTCTAAAATAACTTCGTTACTTCCGGATAACAAAACTTCCTCAGCGAGGAAGTAAATCATCATCATCATTCAATTAGATATAACGATCCTATTCTCTGTCATATTCTTCCGCATGTGGTTACATCAAAGTCTATTTCTGGATTATAACGACATCTCGAGGTAACCCGTGTGAAATCCTTTTTCCATTATCGTGCAGCTTTATTCCTTTTTCACCGCAGCTTTCATTAACCCCTTTCATCACATATATTGACAAATGGGTGAATTACGCAGTCGAGTCTCGTTTACCCTTAACGACGACATGTATCCAAGCGCTGTTTGTTTTGTTGAAAAATAAAATGAACTAATTTGCGCTCATTTCGGTACAGTTCGCGAGTGAGAAAAAGTGACAAAAAAAAAGGATTGAATGGAAAATAATTTAGTAAATTTGCATACATATACGCAGTGGCTATGTTAGCACAACTGCGCAGTTGTACCCGCATAGCTGCACTCTCGAGGATGATACACAAACGTTATGCTCAGCCAGTACAGTTGAAATTCGATTATTAATCGGATTTGGGAACTCCCCGACTATCGGGCCAAGTGAATGTCACGTTCTCATGCGAATTTGCTGCAGGGATCCGACTAACTCCCTCTGTGTGTTACGTTGATATACTATACGCGTGGCGTTAAAATACTACGTGGATGCTACATGCTGATAACTCTTGCGTCCGATACAGTATCATTCGTGCGTGACATGATTAGAGCGACGCACCTACGCATACAATTTTCGACTGACACAAATTCTTTCCTCCAAGTTAGTCGGAAAGGCGAATAATTCCTTCAACTTTCAATGATTGTGCGTTTGCTAAATCGTGGGAAGGGGAGGTAGAAATTAGATGCGAGTCTATGTCTGACTGCCTTTCATGCCAAAAGTCTCGATCTTCCCTCTGAACGCCATGAAACCGGCTTCGAGAAAAGTGCTTTGCGGTTATACGTAAGATAAACAGCTGTGATGACCGAATGGCCTACGTATTGATCTACCGAATCCTCGAATGATTTAAATGAATAACTGCAAAGCAAGTCAAAGTAGAGCTAAGGAAGAGCTAAAGTCATGTATAGTTTACAATGATCCAAACATCGTTGCAACAAGATCGATGACGCCCAGCATCGTTGCAAATATTATACACACCCGTTCGCACCTTCGGCATGCATACGGATGCGATGTGTAATACATTCTTGCGCCTCGAAGACATTCCCAAAGAGGTATGTGCTTCGCATGGAAGTTGGGTTTACCTATTCACGCACAGAAAATAACCGCGCATGGAGCGAATAGAGAAAGGTAGCGAGATAGAGCCGCGAATAGATACATCCAAGGATACGCAGATCCTCTGTGTGCCCATCTGAATCCCTCGGGTTCTTTCTACTCACGACGCCTCACTTTCGTCTCCCAGGGTTTACGCGCGACGGTTTCACAACGGACTCGCAATATTGGTGCGCCGGACAGTATCGAAGCCAAGAGGGATACAGTAGAAGAGAAAGTAACAAGTTCAAAGGGATGACAATAAACGAAGCCGTGTGTATATACTCGAAGCCCGATCAGGCATTTCTATGCATCCACCTCCGTTGTGTTGTATGTGATACTGATTATGTTTACGTACCCGGTATCGATTTACCGAGATCGAGATACTCCCGTACGGAGGGACTGAGAAATACTGGAGGAACTACAGGCGCCTCGTTCGTCGGATTGTTCCTCTCTTCCACGTTGTCGTCCTCGTAATAGTAGTCATACTCCGCAGGACGCAGGGCCTTTGCACGCTTCGACACCTTGTTGTTATGGTCTTTGGGTTGTTCATGATATTCATAGTAGTCATGATGCCTGATGCCTTCATCATGGCTATTGCTGCTGTTTTTACTATTGCTGTTCCCTCGAACATTAGTTTGTTCATCCCTCTCTACACCACCTGAAAGAAATAATAATCAGTGAGTTTTAAACAATTAATCTTCCTGTATAATCGTTGTTCATTGCATAACAAACTTTGGAGGTTGAATCACATTTCCAGACAAACCCATCTCAGCGGAAAAACTGAGTGCCCCTGATTTTTTAAATAATCTACGCTACCCTAGAGTCTCAGAATAGTTAGAACCCGGGACATCACCTTAGGCAGACTTGCAATAATGAGGGCGTAGGAAACTCTCCAACGGAGACTTAGAATTACTCAGCCCGCTGCCCCCTGACGGGGGTGAGGAATAATTCAATTTCTGTCGAATGCATCTGCGGGGACTCAGAAAAATCAAGGCCTGGGACTGGGCTTCTAGAGTTGATTTATAAAATTGAAGGTCTGGGAACGACGCATTTTGGAAAGACATGGAAAAATCACAATTTGGTAGCTGCAATTTTTAGGATTAAGAGGCAAAAACGGACGGTGGGGGGAAAACACGCAAAGGTTTTTCTAAAATATGTATAATATTCTTAAAGTATCGATCCTCCGAGTGTATCTCGTTCAGAGGATCTATTATTCACGAAGGCCATTTTTGCATAATAATGAAAATTGCTATTAATCCTTTATAGTCATCAGTTTTCGTTTACGGATCCATATCTGCTAGCTTTTCATTACGCTTTGACAATTATACTCGTTTCAATTCCCGAGAATAAATGATTTCGTGGGAGCAGAGAAGAGCGTGATAGTCCTTTATTCCTGGGTGGGTGTGTGTGTGTTCGGGTGCGACGATGGGGCGGCGTAAGGTTAACAAAGCAAAGCAAGCTCACTCATCTCTGACGACCGAGTGAGATTTCGCGCATCGCTTTACGAAGCTGAAGATTGCAAGAACTTTCTTGCACTGAAGCTTCTCTCGACAAGCAAAAGCAGAATCCATCGAAGCAGAGCAGCCAAAGGTGTTCCATTTCATTCTGATGGCTTGCGCCAACGAATCGATTAATTATTTAACGAAGCTCGTATTTCCGTGGCGCCCACCTTGCCCAGACTGCGCGCTCGGGAGATCTAGCAGCTTGTATAGCAGAGCGGGGAAAGAGTCGTACTATCCTTCAATCTCTCTTTATTCTCACTTCGCTTCGTCATCTGCTTTCTTCTGTCTGGAATGCTATCGTCTTGGCCGTCTCTGCATCCTTTCCCGCTCTTCAGCTTCAACACCAACCCGCCTTCAAATCTAACATTTCGCCTTCGGTACATCAGCAGTGTCGCAGCACTCTTCAAGCTTTTCCGCGGCGTCACATGCGTTGGCTTTTCCTCTGTATAATCTCGCATGTTTCTTGGTCGCCTTCTCTTCGCGCTTACATCTCACACATTTGAAATAATAGCATCGCGTCTAAGCAAAAAAAAGACTGTACTAATCATCATCTAGATGCCTAGAAAAAGGTAGACACCAAACACGCGTAGCGAGAGATTAACAAGGTGCGTTTTATCATCAGAATGCGATCCTATGCCCGAGTAGCGAACGAGAATTCGATCGCGCGTATCTATCCCGCGTAAACACCCTGCTATAACGGAATACCTACGTAATTAGTTCTCCTTTGATGAGAAAACTCAGGGCAACTGCCGCTATAGAATACCCACCACCCCCTATCAGCAGTGTATTCTGCCTCGCCGATCGCTTCTCTTTTCGCCTCCGTTGGCCGCCAGTTTACTATATCCGAAGCAATGAGTCCAGAGTGGCGAAGCGTTAGAGAGACTACCATAGCCAGAGTATATATAGAGAAGCGATAGAAAGATGAGCGACTCATCGCGTTCATTCACACCCTTTCGTTCCACGTTTTATATGTTCAGACCACCTCATCATCTCTTCTCATCCGCGACTACGATCTCCATTTTTATTTTTTTTTCCCGCCTATCATTGGACAAATCTAAAGCGAACTATATCATGATACAAATGACCTTGGATCGCAGTTTCAAAGGTTTTTGTGGTTCTGCAGGTTCGAAGTTTACTTTCCCTTGATTGCCGCAAATTTCCATGAGTTCACGCCATCTACTTCATACACCGAGCAAAGAAGCACTTAATATCCGTAACGATCTCTCTATATATTTTTCTAATTATATCCATCTTTCGTCGTAGTGTCCGAAACTTGAGGCACATGGCGTCTTGTCTTATCGTTGCCACTTCCGCGCTTACTATGTAAAGTTCAATCTCGCCAACCTGGTATTAACAGCTTCGTTATAATTAGAAGATAAAAGATAATCGTATCTAATTACGCGGGAGTACAGACCAGATAATGCAAAAAAGTAACTTTAGCATATTTAAGGGCGTATATATGCGTATATAAGAGAGTATAAGATATATATGCGAGCGCAGAGGCACTTGTTGATGGACTCCGTCTTTCAAACCCTCCAAAAAATGTCCCTATTACAGCACATATTTATTGGTAGAGATGGATTGTGGCAGAGTTTAGGCAGACCCTTGTTTTCTGGTAGAGATGTTATTTGGTAGAGTTTTGGCTGGTAGAGATATAAATGTACCGAGGAATTGTCGATAGCGACTTTGTCCCTTGTCACGCAATACAGTACTTTTCTAATTACACAGCATATCGAGTCTTATAACTTTATGAGTCTAATCGATTAACGAAATAATTCCTCTGAGACGGCGTCGCGAGCGATTTGAATTCCCAAGGATTCTCAGTCTGAATTAGGTAATTTCTGTCGTGACACGTTGCTGTACGATAGACTCGGTAGTTTCTCATACGTGAGATGAGACGGGTTGTACTCCTCTGTCTACACCGTTCTCTTCTTCTCTGTATATCGTTCGTTGTATTATCTCCAGAATCGTGCCTTTCGAGAGTTTCGGATTCACCGAATACAGGTACTCCCGTGCCTGGTCCCGAATTCGCTTCCAGTTCTCCGAGGGGAAAACCAGTAGACGATGGTGAGGTGAATCGAGATTTCGGGTGAATCTGTAGTTCGTACATAGAAATATATCGTTAAAGTACTATTCAGTTCGTGACATGAAAATTAAGAAGTCATTGACAGTTTGCGTGTTCTCTCCCTCATGTGTCTATTTTACAATTGAACTCTGACTGAGCGAAATAAATTAATATTACACTGTGTACGCTAATACAGTTTTTATAACGTGTCCGTCTATGGAACATCTCTGTATATATAAAAAGATTTCGAGAAAAAGAACTTCAAGTGTCGTTGTCAATATCCTGTCATTGCAAACTCTATGTCATGGTGAACTTTATGCCACTGTTAAACTATTTCAGGCTATTCTCACCACAAAGAACTCTCAATTTTCCTGAGATGGTCGCGAATGAGAATGTGCTCTCAAAATAATAAGAAACAAGTATCGTGAAGCGAAAGTCTTACTAGCGAGAGACAGATGTTGAAAATCGTTCAAAAACCCTGCCCTCCGTTCCTTCAAATATTCTCGATTCTCAATCGGTCCCGGTACCGATGGTAAAATCTTTTCTTGGAGCAAAGTTATCTATCCGTCTAACAATCACTCGAGCACACGTCTTTGCACCACAAAAGTTACGAGGCGAGTCCTCTAGTAATCTGCGCTTATCATTGTCGCGGTCTCACTCTCCCTTCTTCTTACCCTTAATTTTGGTAGCCCCGGCACCTGGCGACGCCCTACGCTTATCAAGAACAATGTCTCGCGCGAAATCTATATTCGAACGACAGTGCGCGCTGTCAAGTCGCTTAAATCTTCGCGAGTCTTCTCGCCAAGCATCTCTTGTAGAGACCGGTCCCGGGGTGCCAAACATCGGGTGTGATGCTGGGATCACGAAGCTGCGACTTGTCCTCGTCGGTGCGCCCAGAGTAATGATTTATTTGATGTTGACCCAGAGAAGAAAGCAGTGATGCACCGCTCAGCGGTACCGTAGACCAGAAAGAACAGCTCCGTGTTTAATTCCTCTCGTGAATATCGTTGAAATCGGAACCCTCTCTCGCCGATACTCATTTGCCTCGAAAATCGCTCGCAAAATAGAGAAAAAGGATGAACCCAACGTTACCACCACAAGTGTGGACAGAACGGAAGGTCGACAGAGAAAGATAAGGGAAGGGAAAGGCGGAAAGACGGGAGGTAGCGAAAAACGGGAAGAGGCTAAAACAGAATTGCCTATTGGGCTCATGCCATACACACAATTTTTTGTGCTGATGACTGCGTGAAAAGTTCGATCTTTGAGTGCTCTAACCTCACTAACCTGTGCGCAGAAAGATACTCTCTACGCCCTGAACAAAGGCACGTAAAGTCGAACTTTTCGCGCAGACAGCGCAAAAAATATGAATCTAACCTCCATAGAGGTACAACGTTCATAGTTAACACACCCTTATGGAGTTCAGTCTTCGATGTATAAATAATAATAAATAAATATATTCATATAGAATATATTATAAGATCATAGGCGAACTGGCCGACGCAAATAGTCATTAATAACGTTAATGTCCGCGAATATTCAGCGGCAGCTACTGGACATGAATGGTCCACCCGACGCGTTCTCTCTTGTTGAGAGAAGGGAGGTGAGGTAGTTAGTAAAAAACAAAAATTATGTTGTTAGTCCATGGAGAAAACCGTGTACGCTGAACTCGTGGGAACCGTCCAGTGTGTGTCGAGCTGTATGACCCGAGCAAAAAGCATCGATACGCGGGCATATTTATTCATACCTATTTCCGCTCCCGTCTCCATATCCCCCTGCGCTGTTTCCCTCCATGCGCGTTTTCTCAATTTCCAGTATAATAATAACAATACCAATGAGAGTTAAGCGAATACATGAATATCCCAGGTCAGTTGAAATACGCGTAATTTATATATTAACCGGGTGGGGATACGCTACACATATTCTCTTTTCGTACATACGTTTAAGTACGATATTCGTTAATTCGGGTTTATCGGCGCGTAATTCTATGTACGCGTTCCGGTCTCAATTGTGGGGGCGGTACTGAGAGAAAGCTCTTCACATCGTCGAGTAGATCGTAATACGGGCGTTTGGTATATCTTATTGTAAACAAATCTACCGTAGACTTACTTTCGCAAACCACAGGATTTGTTTCACTCTCTTCTGCTTACCAATGGTTATTTTCCAGCTTTCGAATCGAAGCATTATTACTTCGAATGTAAAATTAGATATAACGCCCGTCGTAGTAAGTAACTCTCTACTCTAACCTCACCGTTAGAAATTAATCGAGTACTACTGAAAAAGCAAGAGGTTCGAGATTCTTCACCGATTTGTAAGTTCGTTTATTTCGCTTTATCGCAATCCTGGAGTTAAAACTTGTGAAGATATTTCCACATACATTTTTCGTCAATGCACGCAGATATATCGCTGGATTTTTTAATATTTTTTTTGCAGTACCTATATATAACAAATGTGTTGTCACTCAGAATGGTAATACATCAATTAGGAGGAAACGCGGGTTGCTGCGAGTATCCTCACCGCACAGTTAACTAGAGATTTTTAAATTTTGGACAGTAGCAATCGTTCTTTTTTCGTCAATCCGCCGGTAGTTGGCCATTGTGATTAAATAATTAATTTTCCAATTCTTATCTTTCACTCGCTTCTCCCACGGGGCTTTGTCTGACCGCGCGAATCACGATGATAAAGCAGAAAGGCGATACATGGAAGAAAAAAAAAAAAAAAACAAAAAAAAATCCGAAAGCGTTTGAAGGGATTTGGCTTTACGTCGGGTTCGCGGGCAAACAGAAGTTAGCCGAAGTGAGTGTAGGAGAGCAGGTACTATAGATTGTAAACTGCTGACGGATTATTGGATATACATGGTCTCTCACCCCTTCAACCCTCCCGCCTCCCATCTTTACGGGGTTCGTGTATAAGAGTACATACTCCACAAACGGCCGCATTTTGCATGTACCCTGTACCGACAATTGTACGCTTTATTCTCATCCTATATCTATGTTTTCCTGCCTCTGTAATAGGCTCGTGCAGAGAGGCACGCGAAGCCCAGCGTTTTTGGTCAGGGAGAGCGATGCATGCTAACGAGCTTAATGGCTCGAAAAGCCGTATTAAGGACTTTCGCGGTGTTAGCAATTAGAAGAACGGGCGCGTGCGAATTTGATATTTACACTCTCATCGAAGAACGTCGGAGTTTGAATATATTCACTTCCGCATGGGCGACTAACGCAATTGCTACTACACTTCAATACTTATTCGACTATCGTGTTATATATTGAACTTTAAGGAACATTTGACTTCGATCTTATCGGAATACTCGCTATTTACTGCACGAGACTTTATATCGAAACTATTGTTGTCGGTTTATTCGTGCCGTGATTGGTCGAGATTTGAAATCGAGTTAAAATCACTGACCGATTAGTTGTACGATGCCGAGAAAATCATTCAAATAAGTCTCGTAAAAAAATACAATGAATCTTATAATTAATGTACCCTCAGGTAATTTATAAATGGCACTTCTAACTGTTCATTTCATTCCGCGCAGTATCAAAAAATTCTTAAAAATTAAAAAAAAAACAAAAGCCTTATTTATTTTTTTTTAAGATTTGACTTTCAGAGGAAGAAGTAAAAAATGGCCAAAGTGACATGTATATGTATTTAAAAGTACTCTTTACTCATCGGCATATGTCACGCGTGTTGAATGACTCGACTCTGCGCTCGTAAATCTCAAAAACCACAACGACAAACAATTTTTATAAAAAGAAAAATCTTATTCATTAGTTCGCGCGATGTATTTCATACGGTTTCTAGGAAAAAACGGAGAAAGTGACCAAAGTGTGGATATCCGTAATATAAAATAATGAATACTAGTAGTTTGTGATGTCGCGTGCGACTCTCGCATTATTGACACTTTGAACATTGAATTGAATTATCCGGGGTTCCGCCGCAAAGCCTCCTTCACGAAAGTCGAAGATAGAAAATAATTGTTCACTGTGTTGGATAGAGTATTCGTATATAAACGGATATCTGCATACGTAGGTGGACGTGTCTGTGTGAGTAGGAGAGGAGGTGTAAAGGAGGTGAGATATCTGGGTGAGACGGTGTCTGTATGAGAGGTATCAATGTGAAAGGGTATCCGTGTGAGGTGTCTGTGAGAGAGCGTTCCTGTGCGAAGGAAATCCGGGGTTATGTTGAAGGGGTGTCTGTGAACGTCGGTGTGAGCTTTTCGAGAGCCATAAAAGTGTCTGAGAGCGTATGTGTGAACGTCTGGTGGTCTTGTACTTTATTATTATGTAAATTGTCCCGGAGCTTAAAAAAAATGGATCCAAACATATTAGAAAAAATGTTTACGAACATCAGGTGGTAGTAACAAGTTTTTTTTAGCAGTCGGCGTGTCTCGATGTAGAATATGCCATCGAACGTGTCAGCGTGAATCTCCCACGAGAAATCCGAGAAAATTTTGTGCGCGTTGAGCTTATGGGACGCGCATTCGCTTCCAGGAACAAGAGCGTGGGTGCAGTAGGAGAGAGAGGGGGGGGGGAGGAGGACTTGCCGGGCCGAGTAGAGTGTATTCCCGTTGCGGTTTCTCGCATAATTTGGCGTAGGATATTAGGTCTCGTTGTTACCCGACAATCTCGATCCAGCGGTGAAACGGAACAGCGGGGCTGCGGTAGAGACTGAGGGAGGCTGTTGGCAGGGGTTGGCGGTTCACCACGTGCCTGCGGAACGGAATCCCGAAGAGGAGGCCGGAATACTGTGGAGAGGTAGAGAATTGGTGTAGGAGAGAACGATGTAGGAAGGAAGAAAAGGAGCAACGCAAGATGAAGAGGAGACGAGAGGCGAGCGCACGAAAATCTCGAGATGGAAATGACATTTGTATGCATTGCAGCTTGTATTACAGTACGCCAACTCGATTCACCTTGCTATCTTCCTTCTCACTCCTGAAGCCCCAACAGCCCCCTTTCCATTGTCGGCGTATCTAACTGTATACACCTGTCTCACTTTCTACCTCGTTGTTTGTCTATCTCATTCTCATCAGATAACGCATCACCATCCACTGTCTCACCTGTACTATATACACGAGGACACTCCTGTGCGGATTGCGCCTATTCACAGGGTTACTGTGTGATTACTGGTTTCCTATGGTAGGACAGACTTCGCCGTACACGCCTCGATGCCTGAATTCCCAAAGGCATAGCGACGGGAGTGAGAGCGGAGAATATGTTGGGATGATCTGCTGAAGAGTGAGAACAGGTGTTAGGACTCACGCAGTAGAACTGACCTAACGCATCCGTGAATAATCTTAGAGATTTCGCACTGATATGCCAACTTTTAACGCTTGAATGCCACTATATGCCAGTCACCTAATTTTACCACGTGTGCGTGTAGACAAACTGCTGTTTTCTTTTACATGTATCTCGTAGTTCAGTGTTCTTATTTCGAATAGAGTTTTTTATCCATATATCAATAGATAAGGGAAAAAACGTACTTAGACAATTTCGAAAGAATTTCCTGCTATTGGACAAACCTTTGCAGCATTTTTTAACATGAAAAGTGACGTGTTTCAAAAATAATTGCTGCTTCATCTATGGTGATAGTGACACAATAGAATATATCATAACAGAGGATAACTGTTGTGGCAATTAAGCGATAGAAGAACAAGGTTCTCGCTATTCACTAAGTACTGCTTTATTAACCTCTTCTGTCTCTCTTCTGAATTTCTGTCCATTTTTTTAGTGGATTTTATTAATTTTTTTTTCTTTTTTGTGAAATTTGTTTTTTGTGATTTAAAAAAAATTGATTGTTTCAATATGTCACCAAACCCATTTAACTTTATCTATCTTTGACCATTTCTCGACAAGTAGATTTTCCCTCCCTTGCCGCAGGTTTCGGTCCGAACGACTGCACGGATTATAGTTCCCGACGGCACAATTTGGTCATAACGATCTACGTTACGGAACGAGTGTAGGGATTTGCGATGCGATGTAAAATGGATTTATGCCGAGCCATTATATGACTGGTAACGAATAAAAATGTGAAAAAAGCAGATTTTTTGGAACATTTTAATCGATAGCTTTATTGGTAAAGCGTTAAAAAAAAAATCCTACACTCGTTCTGCAATAAACTCTCTGACGAACAAAATAAGACCTTCCGAGCAGAGATTTATACTTTCGTTCGGTCGCAAACGTGCGTAATTATTCACGTACGTCTGCATTGTTTCACTCCACCCGTTTGCTTCTTTTTTGTATCTACACTCATCACGGAATGCGCGTGTCAACCTGTACTCTAGAGCTTAGAAACTTCCACCGCCTCAGATCCCATTATTATGCAATAAAGACCGAAACGACGATTAAAATGCAGTGACATGAGCGACACGCAAGCGACGTTGATCATCACTACTTTCTGTACTTATACCGTCACTGTACATACATTTTGCGGAAGATACTACGGACTCTTGTAATGGTTGTCGTTTCATACGGTGTCATCGCAGTTGTTGATATCTACAACGCTCCACGTATTATTATGTTTTTTCTATTGTCATAACCGTAACGTTTCCTCAATTTTTCCTCACGCCATTCTCATCCAACCCTCCTTTCTTCACCACGTTCGTCTGTTCCTGGTGCGTATGGTGCAATATCGCTTTCACCCAATGGCTTTTCCTGCACGTATCTCTTCGCTCTTTTGTCCCTATTACGAGGCTCATACGCCGAGTAATACGAGCAAAATGAAACAAAACAATATATAACACCAAGTGTCGGTGGCCACGGCGTTCTCGTCGGTGAATTATTAATAGCGGTAGCGCATTAGTATGCGATGTTCTGTATGCAAGAAAATTCGTACATAAAATCGAAAGAGTTTCAGTAGATTGAACGAAGAGTATAAAAATATTCTCCCGCAAATAATAATTCAATTTCTGAGTAATTTGTGGAGATTCGTCTCAAGAAAGAGTATTTCTTTGTGACGGGTCGGAGTTCGGAAAATTGAACTTTCCCGTCGGATGTTCTATAAAGAACAAAAGCAATAATAAAAATCCTCCGCCAATTGCTCATCTATGTACGTCTGTACCTTGTCTATGTATTGATACATAGGCACATTCTATATTTCCGTTTTACTCCCGTCAATTACTTCGTCGATCGCGAGATTACTACTTGAACAGATGTTCTTCAGTTTTTTAGTACCAGTGGACACGAAGTAGAGAATAAGGATAAAGAGAATGGGCACTAAAAATATAACTCGGTGCAGAAATAAGGCCGTGAAAACACCAGAGAATTTTTCAGATTGGCATTTTAGGCATTTTTCACATTGTAGATATTTCATGTTTTCTTAAGATTCAGATTCGGAGCAAATGTTTGGATGTATGTGTATGTGGATCCGTCCCGGAAAACCAACCTTTTACAACTTGAGAACCCTTTCAGCTACTAAAATGAAATTTATCAACTATCTCAAGGGAAGGCAATGACTCATTATATCTTTCAAATTTTATTAGAATAAGGTTAATCCCCCATCAATTAAACCCAATCGGGTAAATTCAATAATACAAGTCGCGCCGTTTTTATATCACAGAGCCCTTTTCCGCTTAAAATCAACGGAACGCACACTAAAAATACAATTTTTGCAGCTCGAAAATCATAAATAAAGTGCTATAACTCTGTTTAGTAAGTTCCAGTAGCTTAAAGTTCTTAAACCTTTAAAAACTTGCCAACCCGGTTCTCCGGTTGCGCTATGAACGCTCTTTGCCCCACGTGTATATTCTGCTCACCCTTTTCGGGTCGGGATTTTTTTTTTTTTTTTTGTAAAATTACTCTTAATTCACGACACATCGAATTGATTGATTGATGGCAGTCGTTCCGAAGAGCATCAATTGCAATAATGCATTTTTGAAGTAAGCATTTTTATTTTGACAATATGGAATATGAAAATGAAACAAAAATGCGTCGCTAATGCGTTAGTCTCAACGACAATAGTTTGTATATATAAAAAATATTTGTAGAAATGGCTCTATACTATTTATTTGCGATACACAAATACACTCCAACGATACTGACCGCTTCTTAAATAATTAGAGTCTCGAGATTCACGATGTTACGCCATAACATTCCTGTCCTACTTTGGCTTCAATTCCAACTGTATCGCTCACTCACTCCCTTGCACCTTTCTCGCGCGGAGGTAGCGTGAAAGTTAAAGTTCGAAGCTAACGAGCAGCTATAGCGCAGTTGCTCGAGCCCTCGTAATGCCAAGTTGCCGATTCGTTTCCTCGTTCAAGTGACCTTCCATCTCACTGCGGCACATAAGGTTTCACAATCTTTGTTTTTGTCAGAAACAATTTTTTTTCTACAGCCCGATTACAATGGCGTATTTTTTACAGTATTTTACTAACCCAACGATAATTATTGATATAGTTTTTTTAATGATTACTAGTTATAGTAATTTTCATTAACATCAATATATTTATATTTTTAACGATCTTTTTTTATAATTTTTTTTTTACGATACAAATCGTAGGCCCCGCCACCGCGGGAGCTTACATTCCCTCAGGACCCCCCACCACCCCACATAACCTCGAATTCCCGATTACCAATATTCCCACTTATCGAGATTCTAAATTATCGATGAAAATAATTAGGGAATTACAACAATAAGAGTCTGGGTCCCGAAAGAATTACCCAGACTTTGATTATTGTAAGTCTCTTTTTAAATAAAACTTTCTTCTTTTGCTTGAATCAGGATGAATTAAAATTATTCATTATAAATTAGTGATCGTTGTAAATCGTGCACTTTCCGCTCTCGTGGAAGGCTGGAAATATGGTCGAACCTCATAGAGAGGTTTACAATAATCAGAAATTAGGGTACAAGTCCTCCAGCGGGATTTAGAGTAATTAAGAGCCGGGGAAGCCCCCTAAGCGACTTCAGAATTATTTGGTTCTGAGAAGACCGTTTAATGGGACTTACAATAATGTGAGCTGAGAGTTCTCTTTGACGGACTTGAAATAATACAGGTTCGGGGAAATAAAGTAAGTCGGTCACAAAATTATCCCTTGAAGCTTTGATGTGTTCAGACCGGTACTACTTTGTTGATCCCTGATGGTTTGATTTTTCTTTTATTACGCGAAATTCAGTAGTAAACACGCTTTATTCTCGATTCCCGACTCAATCGAGTCTTCTACGAAGTATCGATATTAAAAGAAAAGACTCTGTGCATCACGTCCGCCAGCTATTTCATTATTCCTCCCACTGCTCGTCGTTATTTCTTCTTTTCAATTTTTGTTTTTTTATTTTTTTTCCTCGTTTTACAATACTCGACGGGCCGCTGTCAAGCGGGCTTCTCCATTCTCTCAATCAAGCAGTAATCCAAGCCGGGTTGCATCACGAATATGATGTGGTCTGATGGATTGTCGATAACCCAAGCCGCGTGTAATGCTTTCGCTGTTTTCACACCGATCCGGCAAACCTTTCATTATTTTCATTTTTATTATACCGCACATATTTTTTCGAAACCCCGTGTAGTGACACGAACTGAGTATACGCACTATGCAGCAAACACTACGCTCCATGTGGTTAGCACCATCGTCGACGATGCTTTGGAGTGGACTATATATTATATAGTTGTGCAATACGAAGCTATATCATCCAAATTGGACGTAGCGCTATAGCACGATTAAACATGGAAATACGACCAATTCGTTCCGGACAACAAGAAATTTTCACTTCGATTCACGTGAAATTCCGAGAGAATTTCGACAATTTTCTAATGGAATAAAAATCTGAAAAAAAATCAACCATACAAAAGGTGCTTAGAAGATTGATTTCCCATAATAATAATTCCAAAATTGTTTAAAGGATCATCCGGCAATCGAAAATATTCTCTCTAAAGTATTCGACATTTTCTCTGCTTCTCACTTTTGTTTGACATGTAATGATACCCTCTCTCTAAATACGAAGTTGTAGTTGCCGCTACAATTTTTTTTCTCTTAATGTGACTACGACGGGTTAACTATTAAGTCCGTACACCGAGTACAGACCACTGTATCAATTGCGTGTAAAGTCTTGAATATAATAATCCACGTACTCTCCAGTGCGAAGGTCCATTCGATCGACGAATGGCCCCCATATATAGAAAGTCGTTGAACGCATCTGGATAAAATAGATCCCCATTCACAACCGATTACGTCACGGATTCGAAGTCTCCGTCGTACCTCTCACCCTAGATCTGCTTTGCTCGCGTTCTCGCTTCGGCAAGAGAGGGTCTTAAGATACATCCAGGAGAGAGGAAAACTCGCATCACTTTCACGCTGCTGTGAGATCTTGTGACCCCAGGGCGAAGGAAAAACGATTCGCGCTGCTCTCCTCTGGCTCTTCCTCTTCTGTCTCCCACCGTTCTACTTCCCGTGCCCACTTCCACCCGCGCGCATTATTTGATTTCCTCGTTCACGTTGATGTTGCGATATACTATCGTCTCTACCACTTCACGACCAAGACGAAACGACAGCGGCAACCAATGCCACACTCCCAGCATCCACAGTTGCCATGACTGTGACTGTTGCTCAGGCGTATCCAGGCTTGGGGTTATTTGTGGCTAGGAAATTGTTTGCACCAGTGAGCATAGTTGAAACACAACGACTGCGCGCGATCGTACTCGTCTTTGTTTCTCCTTTTATTCTTGTCTTCCTTAGCATTGTTGTTTCCCGTCGCTAAAATTTCTTCAACGATCAAAGTAATTGTGAAGAAAAGTACTTTCTCATTTGTTTCTCTTTCGAAGCATTAACTTCGTTGCTATGTTCGCTTATAAATACTTTTTTTTAACCGTTATTCGAGTATATAGCATATTGTACCGTTGTTTGCGTTAAAATAACACGATAGTCATATCAAGAAACGTTTCCAGCGTCGTTCGCGGCATATATTTATGTATTTTCCTCGCAGATATCCAAGGAAAGTAAATTCTCTATGTGTACTTTCCGCTCGAATCTAGTCGAAGCCTTTAAACGAATCCTATCACTCCACCGTGTCCCTCAGCAAAATTCGTTCCGAGGAAGAGATGAGAGTCACCCGATGTGCATCACGCCGAGAGTAGTGGAATAAATTTTCTCCATGAAAACCAACCCCCCGTTTCGGTGGATACGGTCATTCTATCGATACGACGGGAGAAAGCTAGGGATGCACCCAAGTTTCAGGCGAAAAGCCAAAACTCATTTATCCGCTGCCGGCGATTTAGCCAGAATTCGAAGTATCACGTGGATAAATTTTATCCGCGTCTATATACCCTCCGCACCGAGGGGTTGGTACGAATCGAGTGGAGACGGTGATGAGCAGACGACGGGAAAGAAAGGAAGGTATGGGGAGGCGAGAGAACGCACCCTTCCCTCCACTCCTTTGCCGAGAAGCACACTGTTTTCCACCAGACTTTCAAACCAAAGTCCCGTTACCATGACCATTTGGACTTTGGCGCCGATCCCTAAAACTCCCGTTCGCTCACGCTTTTACGCTGCGGAGAGTTTTTGGTGCAACAGAGCACCTCATCCACTGTTGCACCCCTCTTGCCTCGCTGCGTACATCGTTGGGTAGCTCCCCGGGATTATTGGGCCCCCGGCCGGGGGATCTCCCGTCCTCGGTGTACAACAACCTCACCTTTTCCGACCTCCTACCCAGGCAGAGCAGAGCCTGGGTTCTCTCGCGTATTGCTCTTCCCAGGACTCTTGTGCGCGCTTTTTATTCTCTACTCTCTTTCCCTTACTATGACGTGTTTTCCTCTCTGTTGGTATAGTATAAACGCACCAACGGTAGAGTTCGCTGTGGGCTTCCCTGCCGTGGTAGTAGAAGGCAGTAGTAACAATCTAGCTATGCAGCGACGCACACTCCCTACCTTCAGTTTGACTAGTAAAACCTCAGTGCCTTTACGGTGCAATTTCACTTAATACAATAAAACCCAACGTAAAACGGGGCAAAGTATGGTATAGTAATACTAGATCCCGGGGTCGGTACCGAACGTTCTTCCACCGATCCACCCTCCCCCCTCATCTTCCCACTTGCGCTACTATACAACTGAGTCCTTTTTTGAGAACCTGACGAGCGACGGAAAATGCGGTGGTAGCATCAACGAGAAAACTGTAGTAGACAGGAGTGAGCCAGAGTGAGGAGAGAGCGAAAGAGATTCTCGCTGGCAAATTCCCTCCCCTGCCCAAGCGAGTTCGTAGGTTGGAGGGTATACTACTACCCTCTCTCTACCCATTCGCCAATGCAAAGTTTCGCCTTTACGGCCCCGGGGTCTCGCTCTCGTCAAACCCGACGAATACTTGTGCTTCATCCGACTAGCCAGCGCCCGGGCGAATATCGATGATACTATCACTACCACCACCGGCAATGATGGAGAGGGAGAAAGATGGAAAGAGGTAAAAAGAGCAGCCTCCTGTTCCCTGACCCCCCTCCCTCACTCTTTCTATCCAACTCCCCCCCTAAATGTTTTTCCTCAAACGATCGAGATAAAATTCGACTTTCAGGTCCGAAGCGCGTTCGTCTGTCCTTTACTACTGCCTCGAACTTTACAGCTCTGCGGATCATACTTTTATGGTATCGTACGGGCGGCCAAAAGGAGATCCTGGAGGCACCTAGCTCTCCGCCTCCGAACTCTCGTTCAGAATTTGAAATTCCTCAACGAGAAGCTCGTGAGAACCGTGAAAGAGTTACCCGCGAATGCACAGATCAATATTCAATTATCGTTTGTGATATTTTATTTTTCCGCCTTTCCAAAGCTGCGTAAAGCTACAACCCCCACCATGTCGAAATTGAATTTTTCTTAGTCCTAAATATTGTGCTTTTTATGTGCTTTTTATGTGCTTAATCGATAATTTTTGTGCTGTCTTGGTTTTATCAGAAAATGCATTTTTCTGTGGGGGTGCTAGGTACCTCGGTATTCAGCACCCCCACACCTTTAAAAGGTCTTTAAATGTCCACAAAATATTTCAAAAGCATCGTAAAATTTTGTGCTCTTTATGTGCTTTCGAAATTACTTCCTCCCATTTGGATTCTCGATATCCGCGATCTGAGAATGCATTCTCACTTAAGAGATCGCCCTGTCACGTGGTGCATCTATAATCATTATAAGTGCACGAATCAGTCAATGTTTATCATTTCTACAGCTTATGTATCATGTTTAATTTCTCTACTTAGTTTCAAATTTTTATTCAATATTCTGAAAAAAGACGAAATAAAATTTTGTTTGTATCTTACAGTAAAAAATGCATAGTTAAAATATTTTACA
Organism: Cryptus armator; assembly: GCA_963971235.1. NCBI lineage: Eukaryota > Metazoa > Arthropoda > Insecta > Hymenoptera > Ichneumonidae > Cryptus > Cryptus armator. The sequence continues at coordinate 7,514,142 of OZ020235.1, forward strand.
TTTGCCATACCAAAATTCTTGTCGGTGTATTCGTTTCCTGACTGGCTATTAAAATGGTTTTAAAACGTTTCATAAACCTTTGGAAAAGATGTTGAGACGTTGAAAATCGTAAAAAGTAAACTTTTCGTAATTTTTCCTGGAACGTTATTTCCTGTGTCAAACAGGGATTGTTAAAGCGATATCGACCTGAAAAGAAATGTCTATTTTTTTGGTAGTAAAAATGTGCCTATTATTTGATAACAAAATAAATGTCAGGTTCGCAAATGTTAAAGAAAATAGATGGAATACAACCCTTCATTGTCGGAAAAATGACTATTAAAAAATATTTGGCGCGTCCTTGCAAAACAAAAAAATTTAGTTAAGTGCATCAAAGAAAAGAACGTGTAAGAACACAAGAAAGAAAGAAGAAGAAAGGGAAATCATAAAATGAAAGATCATTTTATAAAAAAAACTGTTTTAAGGCGGATCGGTGGCTGAGAGTTCGTTTCGCATAAGTTCGAGAAAAATGAGAGAGAATTGCAACTACTTCTCCATGGTATAAAAATCTGACAAAATTCAGGCATATTTAAGGTACTGAAAAGCTTAATTTTGCATAATAATAATTCCAAAAAGTTATTAACAAATTCATGAAAAAAAACTTGTTAAACAAATTAACGGTAACTCAACTTTTTTTTAATAAAAATGATTCTTTCATTTTTCTGAACACATGACTTTTTTCAGATTTTTATCTTGAGTTTGAATTTTTTCTTGTTCTACACATTTTTTCTAAATAAAAAAAAATTCAAACCCAAGATAAAAATCTGAAAAAATTCATACGTGTTCAGAAAAATGAAAGAATCATTTTCATAAACAAAAAAATTTGAGTTACCGTTAATTTGTTTAACAAGATTTTTTTTCATGAACTTGTTAATAACTTTTTGGAATTATTATTATGCAAAATTAATCTTTTCAGTACCTTTAATATGTATGCATTTTTCCAGATTTTTATACTACCGAGAAGTGTTTGCAATTGTCTCTCATTTTTCTCGAACTTATGGGAAATGAAAATCACGCGCTGTATCTACCTTAAATTTCAATTTTCTCCTGACTATAATGAGCCCAAAAATCAAGTCTTTGTGCATTTGATAGCCCATAAAAAGCACATAAATCTAACACCAAAAAAATGTGCCTGCGTACACTGAGGAAAAAGATTTCGCTAGCTTGGCGTTCAGCTAGCACCCCCACATTTAAATTTTCTCCTGACTATATCGAGCTCAAAAATCAAGTCTTTGTGTATTTGATAGCACATAAAAAGCACATAAATCTAACACCAAAAAGATGTGTCTGCGGATACCGGGGAAAAAGTTTTCGCCAGATTGACCTTCAGCTAGCACCCCCACATTTAAATTTTCTCCTGACTATATCGAGCTCAAAAATCAAGTCTTTGTCTATTTGATAGCACATAAAAAGCACATAAATCTGGCATCAAAAAGACGTGTTTGCGGATACCGGGGAAAAAGTTTTCGCCAGATTGACCTTCAGCTAGCACCCCCACATTTAAATTTTCTCCTGACTATATCGAGCTCAAAAATCAAGTCGTTGTCTATTTGATAGCACATAAAAAGCACATAAATCTGGCATCAAAAAGACGTGTCTGCGGATACCGGGGAAAAAGTTTTCGCCAGATTGACCTTCAGCTAGCAACCCCACATTTAAATTTTCTCCTGACTATATCGAGCTCAAAAATCATGTCTTTGTGTATTTGATAGCACATAAAAAGCACATAAATCTGGCATCAAAAAGACCTGTCTGCGGATACCGGGGAAAAAGTTTTCGTCAGATTGACCTTCAGCTAGCACCCCACATTTAAATTTTCTCCTGACTATAACGAGCTCAAAAATCAAGTCTTTGTGCATTTGATAGCACATAAAAAGCACATAAATCTAACACCAAAAAGATGTGCCTGCGTACACCGGGAAAAAAGTTTTCGCTAACTTGGCGTTCAGCTAGCACCCCCACATTTAAATTTTCTCCTGAATATGATGAGCTCAAAAATCAAGTCTTTGTGCATTTGATAGCACATAAAAAGCACATAAATCTAACACCAAAAAGATGTGCCTACGTACACCGGGAAAAAAGTTTTCGCTAGCTTGGCGTTCAGCTAGCACCCCCACATTTAAATTTTCTCCTGAATATAATGAGCTCAAAAATCGAGTCTTTGTGCATTTGATAGCACATAAAAAGCACATAAATCTAACACCAAAAAGATGTGTCTGCGGATACCGGGGAAAAAGTTTTCGCCAGATTGACCTTCAGCTAGCACCGCCACATTTAAATTTTCTCCTGACTATATCGAGCTCAAAAATCAAGTCTTTGTCTATTTGATAGCACATAAAAAGCACATAAATCTGGCATCAAAAAGACGTGTTTGCGGATACCGGGGAAAAAGTTTTCGCCAGATTGACCTTCAGCTAGCACCCCCACATTTAAATTTTCTCCTGACTATATCGAGCTCAAAAATCAAGTCGTTGTCTATTTGATAGCACATAAAAAGCACATAAATCTGGCATCAAAAAGACCTGTCTGCGGATGCCGGGGAAGAAGTTTTCGTCAGATTGACCTTCAGCTAGCACCCCCACATTTAAATTTTCTCCTGACTATAACGAGCTCAAAAATCATGTCTTTGTGTATTTGATAGCACATAAAAAGCACATAAATCTGGTAACAACAAGATGTGCCTGCGTACACCGGGAAAAAAGTTTTCGCTAGCTTGGCGTTCAGCTAGCACCCCCACATTTAAATTTTCTCCCGACTATATCGAGCTCAAAAATTATGTCTTTGTGGATTTGATAGCACATAAAAAGCACATAAATCTAACACCAAAAAGATGTGCCTGCGTACACCGGGAAAAAAGTTTTCGCTAACTTGGCGTTCAGCTAGCACCCCCACATTTAAATTTTCTCCTGAATATGATGAGCTCAAAAATCAAGTCTTTGTGCATTTGATAGCACATAAAAAGCACATAAATCTAACACCAAAAAGATGTGCCTACGTACACCGGGAAAAAAGTTTTCGCTAGCTTGGCGTTCAGCTAGCACCCCCACATTTAAATTTTCTCCTGACTATATCGAGCTCAAAAATCAAGTCGTTGTCTATTTGATAGCACATAAAAAGCACATAAATCTGGCATCAAAAAGACCTGTCTGCGCATGCCGGGGAAGAAGTTTTCGTCAGATTGACCTTCAGCTAGCACCCCCACATTTAATTTTTCTCCTGACTATAACGAGCTCGAAAATCATGTCTTTGTGTATTTGATAGCACATAAAAAGCACATAAATCTGGTAACAACAAGATGTGTCTGCGTACACCGGGAAAAAAGTTTTCGCTAGCTTGGCGTTCAGCTAGCACCCCCACATTTAAATTTTCTCCTGAATATGATGAGCTCAAAAATCAAGTCTTTGTGCATTTGATAGCACATAAAAAGCACATAAATCTAACACCAAAAAGATGTGCCTACGTACACCGGGAAAAAGTTATCGCTAGGCTTGATGTTCAGCTAGCACCCCCACATTTAAATTTTCTCCCGACTATATCGAGCTCAAAAATCAAGTCGTTGTCTATTTGATAGCACATAAAAAGCACATAAATCTGGCATCAAAAAGACCTGTCTGCGGATACCGGGGAAAAAGTTTTCGCCAGATTGACCTTCAGCTAGCACCCCCACATTTAAATTTTCTCCTGACTATATCGAGCTCAAAAATCAAGTCGTTGTCTATTTGATAGCACATAAAAAGCACATAAATCTGGCATCAAAAAGACCTGTCTGCGGATGACGGGGAAGAAGTTTTCGTCAGATTGACCTTCAGCTAGCACCCCCACATTTAAATTTTCTCCTGACTATAACGAGCTCAAAAATCATGTCTTTGTGTATTTGATAGCACATAAAAAGCACATAAATCTAACACCAAAAAGATGTGTCTGCGGATACCGGGGAAAAAGTTTTCGCCAGATTGACCTTCAGCTAGCACCCCCACATTTAAATTTTCTCCTGACTATATCGAGCTCAAAAATCAAGTCTTTGTCTATTTGATAGCACATAAAAAGCACATAAATCTGGCATCAAAAAGACGTGTTTGCGGATACCGGGGAAAAAGTTTTCGCCAGATTGACCTTCAGCTAGCACCCCCACATTTAAATTTTCTCCTGACTATATCGAGCTCAAAAATCAAGTCGTTGTCTATTTGATAGCACATAAAAAGCACATAAATCTAACACCAAAAAGATGTGCCTACGTACACCGGGGAAAAAGTTTTCGCCAGATTGACCTTCAGCTAGCACCCCCACATTTAAATTTTCTCCTGACTATATCGAGCTCAAAAATCAAGTCTTTGTCTATTTGATAGCACATAAAAAGCACATAAATCTGGTAACAACAAGATGTGCCTGCGTACACCGGGAAAAAAGTTTTCGCTAGCTTGGCGTTCAGCTAGCACCCCCACATTTAAATTTTCTCCCGACTATATCGAGCTCAAAAATTATGTCTTTGTGGATTTGATAGCACATAAAAAGCACATCAATCTAACACCAAAAAGATGTGCCTGCGTACACCGGGAAAAAAGTTTTCGCTAACTTGGGGTTCAGCTAGCACCCCCACATTTAAATTTTCTCCTGAATATGATGAGCTCAAAAATCAAGTCTTTGTGCATTTGATAGCACATAAAAAGCACATAAATCTAACACCAAAAAGATGTGCCTACGTACACCGGGAAAAAAGTTTTCGCTAGCTTGGCGTTCAGCTAGCACCCCCACATTTAAATTTTCTCCTGACTATATCGAGCTCAAAAATCAAGTCGTTGTCTATTTGATAGCACATAAAAAGCACATAAATCTGGCATCAAAAAGACCTGTCTGCGCATGCCGGGGAAAAAGTTTTCGCCAGATTGACCTTCAGCTAGCACCCCCACATTTAAATTTTCTCCTGACTATATCGAGCTCAAAAATCAAGTCGTTGTCTATTTGATAGCACATAAAAAGCACATAAATCTGGCATCAAAAAGACCTGTCTGCGGATGCCGGGGAAGAAGTTTTCGTCAGATTGACCTTCAGCTAGCACCCCCACATTTAAATTTTCTCCTGACTATAACGAGCTCAAAAATCATGTCTTTGTGTATTTGATAGCACATAAAAAGCACATAAATCTAACACCAAAAAGATGTGTCTGCGGATACCGGGGAAAAAGTTTTCGCCAGATTGACCTTCAGCTAGCACCCCCACATTTAAATTTTCTCCTGACTATAACGAGCTCAAAAATCATGTCTTTGTGTATTTGATAGCACATAAAAAGCACATAAATCTAACACCAAAAAGATGTGTCTGCGGATACCGGGGAAAAAGTTTTCGCCAGATTGACCTTCAGCTAGCACCCCCACATTTAAATTTTCTCCTGACTATATCGAGCTCAAAAATCAAGTCTTTGTCTATTTGATAGCACATAAAAAGCACATAAATCTGGCATCAAAAAGACGTGTTTGCGGATACCGGGGAAAAAGTTTTCGCCAGATTGACCTTCAGCTAGCACCCCCACATTTAAATTTTCTCCTGACTATATCGAGCTCAAAAATCAAGTCGTTGTCTATTTGATAGCACATAAAAAGCACATAAATCTGGCATCAAAAAGACCTGTCTGCGGATGCCGGGGAAGAAGTTTTCGTCAGATTGACCTTCAGCTAGCACCCCCACATTTAAATTTTCTCCTGACTATAACGAGCTCAAAAATCATGTCTTTGTGTATTTGATAGCACATAAAAAGCACATAAATCTGGTAACAACAAGATGTGCTTGCGTACACCGGGAAAAAAGTTTTCGCTAGCTTGGCGTTCAGCTAGCACCCCCACATTTAAATTTTCTCCTGAATATAATGAGCTCAAAAATCAAGTCTTTGTGCATTTGATAGCACATAAAAAGCACATAAATCTAACACCAAAAAGATGTGCCTACGTACACCGGGAAAAAAGTTTTCGCTAGCTTGATGTTCAGCTAGCACCCCCACATTTAAATTTTCTCCCGACTATATCGAGCTCAAAAATTATGTCTTTGTGTATTTGATAGCACATAAAAAGCACATAAATCTGGCATCAAAAAGACGTGTCTGCGGATACCGGGGAAAAAGTTTTCGCCAGATTGACCTTCAGCTAGCACCCCCACATTTAAATTTTCTCCTGACTATATCGAGCTCAAAAATCATGTCTTTGTCTATTTGATAGCACATAAAAAGCACATAAATCTGGCATCAAAAAGACCTGTCTGCGGATACCGGGGAAAAAGTTTTCGTCAGATTGACCTTCAGCTAGCACCCCCACATTTAATTTTTCTCCTGACTATAACGAGCTCGAAAATCATGTCTTTGTGTATTTGATAGCACATAAAAAGCACATAAATCTGGTAACAACAAGATGTGCCTGCGTACACCGGGAAAAAAGTTTTCGCTAGCTTGGCGTTCAGCTAGCACCCCCACATTTAAATTTTCTCCTGACTATATCGAGCTCAAAAATCAAGTCGTTGTCTATTTGATAGCACATAAAAAGCACATAAATCTGGCATCAAAAAGACCTGTCTGCGGATGCCGGGGAAGAAGTTTTCGTCAGATTGACCTTCAGCTAGCACCCCCACATTTAAATTTTCTCCTGACTATAACGAGCTCAAAAATCATGTCTTTGTGTATTTGATAGCACATAAAAAGCACATAAATCTAACACCAAAAAGATGTGTCTGCGGATACCGGGGAAAAAGTTTTCGCCAGATTGACCTTCAGCTAGCACCCCCACATTTAAATTTTCTCCTGACTATATCGAGCTCAAAAATCAAGTCTTTGTCTATTTGATAGCACATAAAAAGCACATAAATCTGGCATCAAAAAGACGTGTTTGCGGATACCGGGGAAAAAGTTTTCGCCAGATTGACCTTCAGCTAGCACCCCCACATTTAAATTTTCTCCTGACTATATCGAGCTCAAAAATCAAGTCGTTGTCTATTTGATAGCACATAAAAAGCACATAAATCTGGCATCAAAAAGACCTGTCTGCGGATGCCGGGGAAGAAGTTTTCGTCAGATTGACCTTCAGCTAGCACCCCCACATTTAAATTTTCTCCTGACTATAACGAGCTCAAAAATCATGTCTTTGTGTATTTGATAGCACATAAAAAGCACATAAATCTGGTAACAACAAGATGTGCTTGCGTACACCGGGAAAAAAGTTTTCGCTAGCTTGGCGTTCAGCTAGCACCCCCACATTTAAATTTTCTCCTGAATATAATGAGCTCAAAAATCAAGTCTTTGTGCATTTGATAGCACATAAAAAGCACATAAATCTAACACCAAAAAGATGTGCCTACGTACACCGGGAAAAAAGTTTTCGCTAGCTTGATGTTCAGCTAGCACCCCCACATTTAAATTTTCTCCCGACTATATCGAGCTCAAAAATTATGTCTTTGTGTATTTGATAGCACATAAAAAGCACATAAATCTGGCATCAAAAAGACGTGTCTGCGGATACCGGGGAAAAAGTTTTCGCCAGATTGACCTTCAGCTAGCACCCCCACATTTAAATTTTCTCCTGACTATATCGAGCTCAAAAATCATGTCTTTGTGTATTTGATAGCACATAAAAAGCACATAAATCTGGCATCAAAAAGACCTGTCTGCGGATACCGGGGAAAAAGTTTTCGTCAGATTGACCTTCAGCTAGCACCCCACATTTAAATTTTCTCCTGACTATAACAAGCTCAAAAATCAAGTCTTTGTGCATTTGATAGCACATAAAAAGCACATAAATCTAACACCAAAAAGATGTGCCTGCGTACACCGGGAAAAAAGTTTTCGCTAACTTGGCGTTCAGCTAGCACCCCCACATTTAAATTTTCTCCTGAATATGATGAGCTCAAAAATCAAGTCTTTGTGTATTTGATAGCACATAAAAAGCACATAAATCTGGCACCAAAAAGATGTGTCTGCGTATACCGCGAAGTAAGTTTTCGCTAGCTTGACGTTGAACTAGCACCTCCACTTTTATATTTCAATTTTCTTTGATTTCGAACGTATGGGATAGTATATGTATATGCCATTTTCAGAATACAGTAGTAACATAGTACATGTAAATATTTCCACATGATGATCATTTTTTATTTCTTATATCCTGTAAAAAAATGTGCGGTGTGCTCTTATCTTCGTATAAACCCGAGACATATTACAAAAACAATCCTCGATGTAAAAGTTGGACCAAGTACATTTGTAAGTACAAGTTGTTTCTTTCCGGTAAAAAAAAACGTATCTGGCTTTAGGTCGCCAAATTCATTAGTTGCCGTTCTTGAAAAAAGAAAATTATTCCTTGGCGCGCCCACATTTTGCAAAACCACAGACCCGCAGTTCAAAACTTAAAAAATGTGGGCGTGCTATGTATCTCCTCCTCCTTTAAATCTCCTTTAAATCGTCCGTCACCCTGTCCTTTACTTCATTACACATATTTTTTCTTTAAGAATCAGAACGAAATAAATGTCATTTAAAAATGTACTTGGCGCACTTTTTTCATTGAAATAGTTTTTTTTTATAAAATGATCTTTCATTTTATGATTTTTCTTTCTTTTTCTTTCTTTTTTGTGATCTTACACGTCCTTTCCTTTAATGGACGTAACTACATTTTTTTGTTTTGCAAAGACGCGTCAAGTATTTTTTAATAGTAATTTTTCCGACAACGAACGGTTGTATTCCATCTATTTTCTTTAATATTTACGAATCTGACATTTATCTTGTTATCAAATAATAGGCATATTTTTATTACCAAAAAAAATAGACATTTCTTGTCAGCTCAGTACCGCTTTGTCTCAACATTTTTTAACTCCCAACTGCCCCGGGCAAAAAGATGGGAGTTATGCGGGAGTTTCGCGACGATCGAAAGATCGCACCTCGAAACTTCGGCATGCATGTTTGTCAGAATAACAAAAAATGTCTTGACAAATTTTGGTCCAGAGCTTCTATGGCTGGGAGGTTTTGCATAAATCCATGGATTTTTGAGATCCATTGCGCCTCCGCGGAGATATATGTCTTTGAAAAAAGTTGCAATATTGCCAATTCGTAAATATCGCTTTTTGACCACTACATTCTTACGACTACTGTATACATGTGTGAGCCTAGCCTAACATGGTGTCGATTGGTTTAAGCTAACGCCAGCTGAGGCGCTCTCGTCGAGCGCTGCGCGCGCCCGTAATCTCCTAGTTACCATTCTAAAAAAGATGAAATAAAAATAATTTTATAAAAATGAAAAAAACTCCCGACTGCAAAAGGAGTGAAATAACAAATAATTATTCGCATATTATAGTCAGGAGATTTATTCGTTGTTGAGTGTGAGAATCTCCCGACTATAATATGCTAATAATTATTTGTTATTTCACTCTTTTTGCAGTCGGGAGTTTTTTTAATTTTTATAAAATTATTTTTTTCCGAAGGTTTATGAAACGTTTTAAGACCATTCTAATAGCCAGTCAGGAAACGAATACACCGACAAGAATTTTGGTGTGGCAAATGTAAGATATTTTAACTATGAATTTTTTACTGTAAAATACGAACAAAATTTTATTTAGACTTTTTTCAGAATATTGAATAATAATTTGAAACTAAGTAGAGAAATTAATCATGATACATATGCTGTAGAAATGATAAACATTGACTGATTCGTTCACGTATAATGATTATAGATGCACCACGTGACAGCGCGATCTCTTAAGTGAGAATGCATTCTCTGATCGCGGATATCAAGAATCCCAATGGGAGGAAGTAATTTCGAAAGCACATAAAGAGCACAAAATTTTACGATGCTTTTGAAATATTTTGGGGACATTTAAAGACCTTTTAAAGGTGTGGGGGTGCTGAATACCGAGGTACCTAGCACCCCCACAGAAAAATGCATTTTCTGATAAAACCAAGACAGCACAAAAATTATCGATTAAGCACATAAAAAGCACATAAAAAGCACAATATTTAGGACTAAGAAAAATTCAATTTCGACATGGTGGGGGTTGTAGCTTTACGCAGCTCCTTTCCAAGACTGAATGTAGGAGGTTATCAATTTATTGCTCGAATTGTCAAGTCATGGACAGGTTTATGTATTGCTACATAGGAATTACGGGATTGTAAGGCGAGCGCATGGATTGTACCTCCATCTGTACACGCTATTGTGCGACCGCACGCAAACCGGTTTACTACTATCATTTGTCGTCATTTAAAACACTTTACACAATGCAATTGCCGTAATTGACCCTCGTTTTGAGGTCTTCATTCCTAAATCCTATTATAATGACCTTCCAAAACATTGTTCATACCTGAATATCATTTATGATGCAAAATCTATCCAGCAACAACAATCTCAGAACTTTCTAGGATCTCATTACTAAAGCTTTACCACATTAATGTGGTAACGTTATGCATTACATGACGTCTTTTAAATTTCATACCTGAACATACCAGGCAAAGGGATACAGGGATGTCCAGGAATTCATGTATTTTTTTCGTACCTGAATAATTTATTAATCATTTATGGTTCAAGGAAGACAAATGTACCTGAATCTCTGGAGATCCCTGGAACATCGTTCATATCTGATCGTACAAAATGCACTACAATGTCACTACACTAAAATGCGCGTGTGTGTGGTGTGGTGATCGCGTGGTGCGATGAAATGCGGCGATTTAAATATGGTGTGTGGTGTCGTTTTAATGTGATACGAAATATACTAAAACGGCACCGCATTGAAGTTTAGTACGAAATGTACTAAAATGTCTCCAAATTAAAATGTGTTGATGTTTTAGTGACGAGATTCTCAAAAATAGTGGTGTTGTTGTTGCTGGATAGATTTATGCACAATTGCCTTTGTCGAACTGTGCCCCAGAGTTTGCAATGAATAATTCTCTCCCTCAACTAAAATTCATTCAACTTAAAATAGGGTCATGGCCAATAAAGATTCGAATACATTCACTCGCCAACTGTCCTGTAATAAACAAGTCGCTTCTACTGTACGTGGCACGTGTTGATATCTGTGCTCCCGTAATATATTATAACAGCAGGAGAACGCGTTGCTCACAATCGTGAGATCGCTAATGCCGTTAGAGTAACTTGGCAACTATTGCGCGAGGCCAATCCCTCTTAATGGTCCCACCTTGAACACTGGGATGGGCACACCGAACGATGGAATGAACGATCGGAGCTATAAGAAATTATCACTATAGGCTCGTCGCTCCCGTCAATGACTCAATGATTCATTTCAATATCTGCGCTGTTCTGCATATTAAGTTCTGAATATTATTTTCTTGTGCCGATCTCGTCCTCGTGACTCTTAATAGATGTAATCTCGTTGTCGAAGGATAAATTCATGCTATTCAAAGAAAGATTGTCTTTTTCTCTTTTTGCAGTATTTTTGCATAACGCGAACAGACTTTGAAATATAATGCACGTTGCTTCATTTATACTCTGAACCGTGTGGGTTCATTGATTAGTCAAGCAAGAGATTCTACGAAAAATTCTTGAAATCCAGACGGGTTAATTTTTATGCCCGAAATCGAGATTAAATTATAACCATAGAAACTGCTTCCACCATTTTTTCTGTCCCTAATTACGAGTAATAAACCGGACACACTCTATTGCCCAATACTAACATTTAACTACAGGGATCATACACGTGATCTTAAAGACATGTGTATGAAAACTAGAACTGTTGACAGTCGTGACAGAGGTTTTTGTTTCCTCCTCGAGGAAACTTTCATTTCCTTAAAAAAAATGTATTTTCAAAATTTTCATGTCAAGACATTCAAAATCGTCTAAAACGTCGAGAAATGTGGTATAGACGAATTTATACTGACACTTTAGTAAACGTCACTTTTGTGATATCCGATTAAAAAAAAAGTTTTGCTTGCATTGAATTTTGTTGCAAATCCGTCAAAAAGTTCAAAATTCACCAAAAAAATATCATTGTTGTTTGTTTGCGCTCTGACCCTTCCAAAATTGGAATAAGAAGATAGAATTTTCTAAATATGATTGTAAAGTAGGACATTGCATATTAATTATTATTCTTCATTCTTCATGGGGCTTCTTTTCTATGAGGAATTCATAATTGATCGCCATACTTTCTCACGGAGAAAACTGCTTGAAAAGTGGAAAATACTTCGAATGTATTGAAGTTTTTCTCATCAGCGTTTATTCCACATGTTGGTAAAAAGTAGTGAAACGAACCTTTTCGTGACTTCTGTACTTACAGATCGGCATATCCATCCATTTTTCCATAAGGTCAGTAAAATTAGAGCGAAAGTAGATAAAGTCTAAATGTCGAATATGCATAGCTACTTTGAATGCAAAGGAAACATGAATCTTAGCGTGCCGAGCAAAATCGACGGTTCTAATTACATCGATAGAGACCGGGGTGATGTTGCACAAATAAGTTATTGGAACAGTTGTAGAGTTCATTATGTCGATCGGCTCTAATCGGGTCACGCCCAATGATTAATTGCCGAATAGCCAAGAAAGGCGAACAAAATGGAAAGCTGATCGTTGCGTGTCGTAACAACAACGGCAATAGCACATAGGGCCGAACAAGTCGGTAGCATATACGGCTACGATGTACTTTTCTCTATACTACAATGATGAGGATAACGCTACTTTACTGAGGCCACGATGATGTATACTTTCGTCGACTCCCGGCATCGACATAACCCGTGGGATCTCCGCGTCCAATGTTATACCGGGTGTATGAAAAATTCACGTGCTAACGATCACAAGCTTCCTCGTTCATTGTTTCTCCGACCTGAGACTACACAGATCTTGAAGCACTTACCGCACACATTACTAAACTACTTTATTATATATTCGTATTTTTTTCGACGTTCATTTATATCGAAGCATACCATACATGTTACCTTTCGTTGCTTTGCGCATAGGGGACAATGGGGGAATGACAGTCAGTAAGTAATACAGGTGACAGAATATTTCTTAGACTTTACTGGTCAAAATAGTAACTAAGCTTCGATATATATTTTCTAAAGTCGTTTGTTTCTTTGTATGTCTGTCTTGTACCATTCCCATCATTGGGTTCTCCTGTTTCATACGTATTGTACCCCTCCCCCCTCGTCGCTGAATCCCCTTCTCTTATACATTTTGGAAAGTTGTTTGTCTGTATATCTATCGGTATGTCTATCCCAGCTACATTATTGCCCCCTCCGCCCTTACCATTGGCCCCCTATTTCCCCTGAACAGCCGCCCCCACCGTATAAGGTATTAACATTCCCGTTACCGGGGATTCCTATAATCGATATGTCCCGTTATCGGGGTGCTTAATTATGGATTACAAGTGTAATCCCTAATTATTAATAATCAGGGAATTACAACAATCAGAGTCTGGCGATTGTATGGATTACCCCGGCCTTGATTATTATAAGTCCCTTTGAAAGAAAATCTTCTGTAGGACTTGGCGGCAAGTGTTCTTGCTACTCCCCCGCAAGGAAAAAGTCGTATTAATGCGAAGGCGCGAAGGGCCCGAGACCCATCAGTTATTTATAATATTTATGTTTAAATTACACGGCGCCGAGACGGTCCCGCGTCTCTTGGATATGTACTAATTTCGATGAATGACTAATTATAAATTGGTTGCTATTACGACCAATAAAACCGAAGAAAGACTTAGTGACTAGCATTGCCATGGATTATTATTCCCCCAGTCTCCCCTGCAACAATTTACAGCAATTCGGGTCGGTAAATCTGACGATACAAAGGCAAACGATAGATGACTGAGTGTATCGCATGGATATAACGGAACAGCCTCTGCATACGTTATGCCAGAAATATATGCATAAGTTGAACAGACGAATGCAGATGGAACCCGTTTCCCTGGAGTTGTCGGGTATAAAGTCGAATAAACTCAGCTACTAGTTGTGTATACCGGGGTGCGAGGCAAGGCTAGAGCGGACGTGGTTTGAACTAGAGAACGCGATAAACTTTCAACGATGGATGATAGAAAATGGGAGACGTGGCGCGAAACCGCTCGTTTCTGTCAGAGCGGAAACTTGCGGAGTAGTTTAGCGTTAGGGGGTTGTTGCATGCCGGGGTTTGCTCGATTCCTGCGCTTTCTTCTATCCTCCTTCTTCCCCCCGACCCTCTCCCCCCAACTAAGCCATCGCAAGCAATCCCCCATGTAGCACCTTCCGCATCTTGTAGAAACGACATTATAAGCATTGACGACAACTTCTACCGGTGAAAGCGCGTTCCGAGAACGTGGAGGGAAGTATAAAGCAGCAAGCAGGCAAGCAAGAAGGAAGGGATGGTTTGATCTTGCAGGTGGTTACCTATCGCTCCTGAGAGACGGTTGGTAAACGCAATTAACTGTCGCGAGCGTGCGGATATGCCAAAGCGAATTCTATCTTGTATATGCGTGTGGAAGGTGGGCAGGAGGCAACTTCTCGCTACGGCGACCCATACTTGTTCTCGCTCACGGTGTCCCCCAGGTACGGTGGCACCCCCGGAATTGTGCAAGGGTGGGCCATTGAGCTTTCGCTTGGCGGCCGCGATTCTCACAAGCTTCCGGTCGAGCCCAAGGCGCCATCACGAATTTCCCTCGTTCACCATGCAGAACTCGCGCGCAGAACGTGGAAGGGGGAGAGTGTATCACCCGAAACGCATATGCGAGACTTAGGAACACAGAGAGCTCATAGCTTTGTACATCAGAGTTTACGCAACGACGTACGACGACTTACGCGAAAGGTCGATAACGCGACAACCACAAACTTTGGCTTATCTTAAGTCTTATGACAGTTCATCTTCAGTATCTCAATCGTATGACGGCGTCACCTTCATTTATCTTTTTTTTCTTTTTTCACAAGCCGTCAAATACAAGAAATTATCAATAAATATAATCAAACTACAACGGAGTATACAAGATTATAAATAAAAATAAAAAAAATATAAAGCCGAATTTTATTTTTTTTCAATTAAGCGTACGTGAACCGCGAGAACCTCGGGTCGATAATTGGGGATTAAGTTTTAACTGAAGATGATAATGGAGCCTAAAATAAGGTTAAATTGATGATAACAAAATCCTAAGCGTATTCACACCTAGTGGATTCATCTAGAAAAACGGCGATGCATAGTCGCGTACCGCCAGTCGCGGGATGCACCACCATAGTAGTATTGCACCATGATGGTGCACGTACAGTTCATGCTTTGCGCATCGCCATTCTACAACAGTAGAGTACGAAACTATACTACATTTCCGTAATACTACCGGCGCAAGGGAAATAACAAGTCTCCCACCCGCCCACTCTTTCGCGTAAGGTCTGCCACTGTCTATAGATTCGAGCGCAAATTTCTGTTCGCCCATCGCCGTTGAAGTCGTCTATAAGACGAGCCAGAAAGGCAAGCAAAATAGCTAATTCATAACTCCGTCCACGCCTCTCTGATTTCACCATCGGTTTCCGTATTGTCATACCCGCGATCTCGCGGTGCCCCTGCGACATCGAATGCCTCGTGAAAGACTCGAGGTATATAACAAAAACCTCATACTACGAAACTATCTTGTGTCTGCCACTTCTACGCGCGCAATTCTATCGGACTCGCTGCACCGAAGCTCTCGGTACAACTCTGCAAAAATATATGACGAGTTTTCTACACGCTTCACATAAGTGAACGGCGTTCACAGCATACACGGTAAAACCTCTCCGGTTGACTTTAATACATCGCCGTACTCGTAGTAACTGCTATAGTAATCCAGTCAACTTCGGCGTGCGAACTCAATGGAGTTGCGCGTTCGGGATCTACGCTTCACGACTAACCTATCTTTCTACGGCACGCGTAGCCATGTCCAAAAATGGCACAACCCGAGCGTGGGTACCCCGCGTGGAATGCTTATTGGCATTCGACAACTTAACGATAGATAGCTGAGAGGACTGCGGAATGCTTCATGGCCCCTCAATACACATAACTGTTTCCGTTAGTTGTGTTTACATAACGACATAACACTTTCTTTCTTACCGCGTTAATGTTTGTCGTGTTTTAAATTTTATAAATTATAACGACACGTGACATTTTTTCGTTCGCATGATTTCTTTGAAGTCTCTTCTCAACGAGGAGGCAGTTTGTGATGAAAATTTGAGTTGCGTATGAGTTCAATTGCGTATAAATCCCGCCGTTGAAGCGCTTTCCATGAATCTTCGTTATTGTGAGTCCTTTGGTTTTACAATAATGCCGCAGCCTTATCGGCTGTCGTCGACTTCGATTAAAATTATCGGTGTATTGTGACGCAGTACAATAATATCGTATACATCGGAACCGTGTGCGATGGTACGTAATGCCACGCATACCGTTAACGGAGAAAGCGGCGGATAGACTTGAGCGCATCAGACAGCGTAGAGCCGGTTATAATCCCGTTTATCCGCGGTAAATTAGCCGCGAGCCCTCGTTCGTCGCTTTCAGGAGAGCATCTTTGGCGGCGATTGCGAAGGGGAGGAAAATCGAGAGTTGATAGGAGGAGCTAACGGTAGTAAGGGGGTGGTGTTAATTATGCGGAGGCCAAAGATCGAGACCCGGTTCAAAGGGGGTATTCCTTCCTTTTCTCGCTATCCTCGCCTTATGCTATTCTCTATCTGATTACCTCGAATACTAAGATACGGAGATGCGGTGAAAAGGGGTCTCGTCATCCATGCTGGTACCGATATAAGAAGACGAAGTAGAAGACCAAGAAGATGACGAAAGGGGTTGTGACGTTTATAGTAAGTTAGGTAGGGATCCCGAGTGCTGGTAGCGAGGCTGGGGATGATCCACCGCTGCAACGCTGCTGTGGGATTCTCACAGGATTCGCTACTCTGGAACCGGATATAATCTCTCTCTCCTCGTCGTTCTGTCTGTATCTCTTTATCCTGGGGTAGGGAAGGCGAGAGTGTGTTCTCGTTAGCACAGAGACGGGCGGTGGATAGCTCGCTGTAGTGTACCATGGGGTGGCTAAATATATAGCAATAGACCGGCAGGTATAGCAGTCGGAAATCGGTTGATAGGATATGCGCCGCTTACGCCATAGGAATCCAGCATAGCCGGGGCCTGTGGATCATCGCGCTCTACGGATCTTTGATCCTCTCGCTGTCCGGAGAATCCCTTCGGCGATTCGAGTTAATTGAATACCATGGGCGGCTACGCCATCGGTGCTTGTGACGTTCATTGAATTATCGTAACAATGCCATAATTCATTTCTATGTCTACTGACGATTACTGAAGTACGCTAAATCGTTATACTCTTTTAACCGATTGTCACGATGCTTTTAGGCGTTATTGTCGAACTATTGTAATATTGACTCATCATAAGGGAAACAATTTTAAATGTGTCATTAGCCTTGTTATTGACAATCTAAAAATGAATTGCCGCGAATTTTTCGTCCGAAAAATTTGCCTCGTCTCCTTGACACGCAAATGGGTTATATTTATTGCGATGACGACGGTTACGATCAAATGAACAGAAGACCGTGTTCTTTGACCCGGGATCACTCGTTTGCATAATTGATTGTTTCCCTAACCGCTCCGGAATCTTTGATCGGAGAGAGAGAGCGGCGTGCGCTGGGATTTTAGAAATCGCACCCTTCGGCGGTCAAACTAATTGATTCTGCGTACAGAGCCGGGGAGAGAGTCCAACTCGCAAAGCGTTATCCGATGTGGATGCAACAGCGCGCATATACATTGCCAGCGCTTTGCTGGCCGCATCCACCAAGTGCAACGGGCGTAAATGCAACGATATCTGCATTTGTTTAGCTCGGGGCATTTCTCCATACGCGGCGCATATACAGCGGATAGAGGGGGTGGAGGAACGAGGAGAAATTGTGGGAAGGGGATATGGGCCCCCCAAACACCTACAAATGTGCGGAGAACAGACACTGGCTCGTTATAAATGGGACATCGGTATGGAGAGCATAAACGGTATTTCTCATACCGCGTTTGCGTAGTACCTGTTCGCGGTGATGCTCGCCCGTCGGAGCGCGAGGTATCTGTGCACAACGGGGATCGTTTGCTCTTTTCGCGAGCATGAACTATGAATTCTCTCGTGAAACACAGAGGAAGCGAAGAGAGCGGGGGAAAAAAATCTGCCGAGTGAATAATGAAAATTGAACGAATGACTCCTACCCTCCGACCCTCCCCTTGTCGGCGGACCGGCTAGTTGTGCCAGAGGTTAAATCGGTTAAATCGAAATTGTAGTGTTGAAGACAGAACCTGATGTTTGCGTACTCGCTGACTCGTTCATAATCTTTTTGCGTGTCGTGTATGCACGTTTGTGTGTTTTTGTACTATTAGATTATCGGCGTCGTTCGATCGAACGGGAACGAGGTCGAGGATCTCTAGCGGATTCTTTAATAAAAATTATTCAACGCCGAGCTGTCTCGGCGATGGCCACGGAGATGGCGCGAGCGAGGTTAAGGCAACACATCGATTTGACGATTCGAAATTCGAGACAAATCAAAATTTGAAAAAAAAAAAAAAAACAGTATAGTAAAAACATTAAAATTAATTTTTTTTTCCCGAAAATTGCACGAAAAATCGTATACGATACTTGGCAGAAAAACGTTTTCTCATCTCGTGCTGAAAACTCACACTCGTGAGACAAAGTTTTTCCACCCTCGTGTCGTAATATACTATTTCCGTAAGGTTTTTAAGAAAAAGAAAAAAAGTCCGCGCGGTTTTCGAACCCCCAGGTAGCACCCCTAAATTATTCCAGCATAGCGTTGGGAAGAGGCCTTTTCGAAAGGGGGACGCAAACACATGCGCACATAGAGCGGGAAAGACAGATACCGTGATAAAGTGAGGACTATCGCGAACCCTCTCTCGTCCAGTTGCGAATTTTCTCTCAATAGAAAATATTATTGAATTTTTTTTACTCTCCGCAGGCAAATTCGTCATAGAGGCATCAATCTAATTCCGTCTGTGTATCTGTCCGTGTACAGCTATACGTCCGCGCGGGGAACTGCATAGTTGAATTTTAAGGGAGACAGACAAGCGTTCGATCAACGGGAGATTCTCATCCATTGACATTCTCTTCTCTTTATGTACTGTTTTTATTTTTATTTTTTTGGTGAAACTATTTTTCTTTTTTTTTTTTTTTTTTTTTCGATCTTTCTCTTTGCATGGATGGTACAAAACTTTGTCATCCGCTCATCTAAATCGAGAGCTTTTTTTTTCGTTTCTGTTTTTTTGTTTTATCTGCCGCGGTTTCGAGGCACCGTGGATTCCGCGCATCCCTTCCACCTTTCCCAATATTTTCGTCACGATTAATTTACCGTTGCGATAAAATCTCGTTATTGGCAAATAACGGAAACGCATCGCTCTCGCCGTTGCGTGCCGGGGGTCTTTCGGCGCATACGAATCTGCGAACCAGCGCGAACGAGCAGAGTGGAGCGAAGTAGAGTAGAGTACGCGAGTCGATCGACACGTAGAAAGGGGTGGGTCCATGGGGTTGGGAAGAGGGGGTCGAAGCGCGGCTGGATAGTTTTTTTTTTTTAACTGAACGTGGAAAAAAGAGGTAAATATGAACACGTACGTGTACGCTCCGACAAGTTCCCTCTGACACTTTTTGCCCGCAAATTGTGACGCAGAGCAGAGCATTTTCGGAGGGAGTGATGCGCGCGTGAGTGTTCTGTACTCCCGAACTTCTCCAAAACTTCCAAACATTTATCAATAGCGACGAGACCCGAACAGCAACTCGCTGTTTCTACTATTTGCGAACTATGATACGTACGTTATGAAAAAAAATAATAATAATAAACGTGGGAATAGAATGTACGCGTAGTTTTATATCGGTCCTTATTGGGACCACCAATGATTAGCCCCGGAGCATTGTCCACACCCAAAATTTCCACAGACGTACATATGCATATGGTTTTTTCCGTGACCATTCTGAAATTAATTACAGTTTCGCACACAAACACATTTTTTATCTCGTACTACCGATAGCGCATCCACAACTCTTCGTAATCGAATACAGCAACTATTACGATTTTACAATGATACGCATGAATCTCTGGCGAATGAAATACCTTTTTATTTTATCATCCCATACGAAATATGGAAAAGAAGAAAGCATTGTAGTTGGCAGAAAAAAACCCCCAATTTATGGAGCAAATAACTCTTTTCAATATCTCGCAATGAAAAAAAAAATCTTTTCTAATTTTTGTCCTCATAATTGTGACTCAATCTATCATATTTTACGGTCCAAATAGTTTGTTTTACTCAAAAATATTTGAAAAAAATGATTTTCCAAACCTGTCTGTTTATCTGTACGTATCAATTTATCAATTTGATGATTTTTTTGCGTATTATTCATTCGGTAATTTTCATATCACATTTACATTTTTAGGGCAGTACTCGGAGGCAGAGATGCAAAAATGCTGGTATTTTTATCGCTTCGCTTAGAATTAATTACCAAATTCACATTTTGCATGTAGAAGATACGCAGCAAATTTCGTTGCGATTAAAAATGTCTGCGGGAAGGTATGGTGTCTGCGCCCGAAAAATTGATACGTACGTGCAGACAGACAGACAGACACGTTCGGAAAATCTCTCTTTTGAATTACTTTTACTTTAAAATAACTATTCAGACATTAGAAATTGATAGATTGAGTCCCAAATACGAAGACACAAGTCAGTCATTATTTTGCGTTTTCATTCTGGGATGTTGAAAAGAGTAATTTCGTCCATAAATTTGACGTAATTTTTTCTCGCGATTGCAATACTTTCTCTTTCTCCATACTTCGATACATGGGATGAGAAAATAAAAATGACAACTAAATACATTTTTCAAATATTCACAAAATAATAACTGTTATTGTACTCTTATTGTTCTTAATTTTAATAATAATTATTTTTTGTAATGTATTTTATAAATGTATTGTATATATATATATAAAAAAACTTTCTATTAAATTGCGTCGTATACCGCAAGAATTAAAGGGTCACATTGCCATGTGTGAGCGCTATCTCGATACTCATACGCGGTACGAACTTCCTATATGGATTAATGAATATTCTGTGTGTCACCATGTCTTGGGAATATTTCGCGGACGACTCGCATGGAATTATGACAATACGATATATGTACTATTACGTTACAACGTATCTATAGCGATGGTTACATGGCACACAATGTGAATGCGGTATACTCACCGGCAACCGGCAACAGGATCTTCGCGCTTGCTAACACCAGCATAGAGTGCACAAACCGTGCCTGCATCTCGATGAAACTTCACCGTCCCGGCGGTTCTTTGTTATCTCAACTTTTCATGAATTATTATTACCGAACCAATTATCGAAATGGATCTCCTACCGCACGAATCCGACCCAACCAATTTCTATAAACTATTATATTCGAACCGCACTGAGTCCCCCGCACTGCTCATCCTTTCCGTGAGAATCGTTTCCGTTTACGCAATCCGATAGTCACAAATTATAGAAGGGCCGCAATTCTTTTTTTTTTAATTTTTTTTTTTTATGACGGCATTAACGATAAGCGGTAAATAATGCGTCGACTTGCTTCGTTGGGACGGGAAAGACTGAGCATAAGCAATCCAACCGATCGCCCAGCACCGGCACGACGACCTCCTCCTGCCGAGTTTCTCCCTGCCATTCCAATCTCCGTCGTTGCCAACAGTCAGAGACTCTCGACTATGACTTTGGCTTACCGGTACCTATGCCGCAACGCACCAACGCGGAGACCTCTCCTGCCTCGCTTTACAACCGCAGCTATCGCCGCTCGTCTCTCGTGAGGCCATCCGCGAGCCTTTGATGCCGGTGTGAAGGATGAAGCTGCCGTCTCTACTGTCCCCGTTTACCTCGCATGGACTCACGGCCTCTCACGCGCCTGTCTCGCGACACAAAGAGTTTTGTACGCGAGACGGATAAAGGCCAACCGACTACAACCGATTTTTTGACGTTGAACACGCAATCGATTATTAGTAAATTCAACACTGTAGGACTTCGATTGATTGTCCGGGAATCGGATCTATTATGCGCGAAAATTGAGATCTCAGATTCTTCGACGTTGAACACCTGCGGTGTTCTTTTGTCATTAATATTGTATTTTGTAAACAAAAAAAAAATTGTTATCAAATTTGAAAAAAAAAATGCCAATTGAATTTGTAATGTGTAATTTGCATTTTTTTCATATATGGTTCGGTGCAACGACAACGTTTGATTCAAATTTTTTATTTTTTCGATGTTACAGAGGCTCCGAAAAAATCTCATTTCTCCCGAAGAATCGGAGAGCAGTGAAATGGTCGAGACGGCCGTCAATCAACACTTTGCTCATCTCCACGGTGTACTGCAGAATATCGAGAGACGTATGATCGACAAGTTATACAAGCAGCGTAATTATTTATCGGCTAATCTTCGCGACATTGAAACGCGTCTCAAGAAGCAAGAGGATCAGCTGCAATCTGCTTTAATGGTAAGAGATTCCTGTTGATGTATAAACAGAGTTGCTATTTGTCTTTTTCGATACTCTTTGGAATACCCGACGAGCAAAAAGTCTGGAAAGCCTGAAGAAACTTTTCCTGAAATCTTTTCTTCCGTCAAATGTGTGACTCACGAATAAAAGGACAACAATAGTTTCATACAAATATATTCCATTTATTTTTATATTAAATACATTTTTATTTTTTTGTTTACTTTGACCAAAACACTTTTGCCAATTTGAAAAAATGAGAATGCGATGTACAAAGTTAATATGAATAATCTTTTTTGACGTATTGCACAAAAAAATTAAATCGCGCAATGATCGATTTTGAATTATCTGCGGTTTCGAGTTATCCATCGGCAACACGATTCTGTTTGCCGCAACTAATAGCGGTACTGAAAAAGTATCAAAGTGGTTATCACGATTGAAACTGTAGCAGTCGTAACGGATACAGTAACGCAAACCGTCCCAATAATTCGGTTTGTAATAGCAAACAATTCGGAATAATGTTGTAGTAATCATATTAGTTAATGTTATATTAATCCGTTATAGTGTATTAGCCCTCTAAATTGAGATATTTCAGTGATGCATTATTCCTGAACTATTGGGAATGTATCGCTATGTCAGTGATTCACGGAAAAAAAATTAAAAGCCCCCCGGCTTGGCGGTTGCGGGGCATTGCTAACGAACTTCGCTCGCAGCTCAATCGACGACGTCGTCCGTCGTTATTGTGACATCTCGACAGCGAAGGAAATTCAAGCGAGCATTGCCGGGTTGTCGGTTGTGAAAAGTTTGACGATAATTTAACCCCTTTACAGATGGCCGCAACTGTAAACGAAGTTATCGGCAAAATAAACCTGAGGGACGTCGTTTCGGAATTGGAGAGACTGGCGGATGTGCCTTGTCATCTCATTCGCGATCCTATTGTAAACGACGAGAAGATAATGTGAGTGCGCATTATAGTCCCATCGACGGTCTATTCCCATATCGCTAAAAATTCTTATTTTCGACATTTTTAAAATAATTTTCATTCATTTATCAAAGATTTGGAATCAAGTAACGCACACAACGAATTACAATCGAATTGTCAATTAAATTTGCTTTGAATGATACTGGAGGTATTTTTTTTAGTTCATTGAATGGTTCGGATGATAATTTTTTATAGACAAATGGCTTCAAGATTCGGAATCTCAAATACTTCCCAATGGGATAAAAAATTGGAAAATTCATATAAATTCGAAAAAAACGTATGTGCATTCGGAAAAATTAACAGATCAATTTCTGCTCGAAACAAAATTAGATTGCCGTTTGATTCGTAAACTATTTTTTTTTTTTTTTTTAAGAAAATGGGAAAATGGCAATAATAACTTGTTGACATTATTATTATGCAGTTAAGGCTCTCAGCACTTTCTAATTGGTTAATTTTTTCCGATTTTTATCCCATTGGGATGTATTTGAAATTCTTAGGGAATCTTACTTTTGATTGGAAAAAAAATCGCGTAACATGTCGGGAAGAAACCGAAGCAAACGGACACTATAAACATCTAATTCTGTTGTTCTTTCGTACAGATTTTGTCCCGATCCCAATATCATCAAAACACTCGAGAATCACTGCAAAGTTGAGATACCAAAAGTGTCGGGATATAGTTTACTTCGAAACGACACGCTACCGATCGATTATGAAGTCGAACCCCTCACCACACGAGAGTTACCGAGTAAAATGCTTTTTTTACACGTTTTTGTAGGGACGTGCGATTACCGTTTGAATTTAATTATAATGAATATCAGTATTCAATTCATAATTTGTTATTCAATATTCGAAAAATTGTATTATTTAAATATTCATCAATCATTAATAATTGAATTATTCATATTCAATTCGCCATCAATACTCCAAAATGTTGAATATTCGCATATCTCTACATTTTCGTCTTTCGTACGCTCGATGCGAGCGAATTAACTGCGATAAACCATAATTAACGGCGATCTTTTCTGCAGAACTTTTGGATGAATCACTTTCGCTCAACGCAACTCTACAACGCGCTCCGTCGTGCCAATCCGTGTGCACCCGTCGTACCGAGCCTCAGGCTTTCAGAGAAGGTAATGATCAATGCAGACTTTCTTAAATAAAAAAAAATGTTGGTATTGACGCGCGATTTTTCGAGAGTACAATTTGTTTATATGTTTCAGGACATACCTGCCTCGTGTATGTATGTTATATAGAAAATCCTTCGAACTTTTACATTCGGCAGGTTTGTTACAATGAGCAAATCAAAGAAGTGGAGCATCAGCTCGCTACTTACAGACACAATTTTAACGAACCAAGCGAAATCCAAATAAGTAAGTAAAATTTGTTGTCGAAGTACAGCGATAGATGTTTTAAGAGAATTCCTGATATCGTTAAATCGACGTCGACTTTTCTTTCGCGGGACTTTGAGAATTTTACGAAAGTTATCGTTCGATATTTCCGTACGCAAGAAAATTTACCTTAAAGTGGTTGAAAAACAGTTTTTTTTTTTTTCAAAAACTTGTTGCTTGTCCACGGGGTCAGTTTTTTCAGATTTTTGAATTTGCTTTGAATTTTCTGTTTTTTCACACATTTTTTTCATATAAAAAAAAGAAATTCAAAGCAAATTGAGAAATTTGAAAAAATGCATACGTATTCAGAAAAATGAACGAATCATTTTCATTAAAAAAAAAGTTTGGGTTTCCGGGAAATTTGTTGACCAATTTATTTTTCCATCAATTTGTTAATAACATTTTGGAATTATTGTTATGCAAAATTAATCTTTTCAGTACCTTTAATATGCATGAATTTTTTCAGATTTTTATACCATCGCGAAGTATTTGCTATTTTCTCTCATTTTTCTCGAACTCATGCGAAATAAACACGAAGCGACAGAACTTCCGTAAAGATAGCCGAAAGAAATATGTTTCAGATCGATCCATAACCCTTGGAATCTCTAATTATCGGCTATTTCTCTCAGACCTATTTTCTTTTTTTTTTTTTTCAATCCTTTCTTTATCGAACAGTCAGCCGAAGCCACACTTGTCCGGTTTATATTTACCGCGTCTATTTTCGCCTAATTTGCTTTACGATAGAACTGTCGATTCACCAATTCAATTAATTTCAGCACTCGCGCAAATAATTCATGAGTTTCGAACTGCGAGCTCCGGCTGTTCACACAATTTTTGTTACATTTCTCTTCGGCACAAGCAAAAGCTGTTCCATTCGTTCAATAGCTTCTATGATAGCGGTTTTTTCTTTTCATTTTTTTTCCATTAATAGATTAAATGTTTTCACAACTGAAGTTTATACCCCGCGATATACCACGATATAAGTTTTATTACGGCTGTTGGAAATCTAATAGATCCATTAAATATTCAAATCGCTGAAGTATTTTAAATACACAATTATTCCGAATCATATGAGCAATAAAATGAAATACCATGAAACTTCAAAGACGGAAAACAAAAATTTAGAGTGCCAATATCCTGGTGACAAAATAATTTGTCTTTTGTACTTTTGTTATTGTCTACACCTCTGAAAAAATGGCATTTCAGTTCTAATTATCGACTTTACCTTAGATGACGTGATACAGTGCCAGTCGGTAACAAATAAGATAATTTGAAGCACTATAATAGATGCGTGAAAAATTAATTTCCAAATATCGTCGTTTGTGAATAGCGGTCGTTCTATTTTCCATTGCAGATCAACTCTCGATACGGAATCACGAAAATTACTTCGCAATCATATGATTTTCTTTTTAATTGCCGGATTAATCTTCACCGTATTTCCAGACAAAATCTACGCTGTTAAACACGCGACGAAAAAAAAATGGTACCGCGGACGCGTTAGTGCCATAAACACGATTGACGGCGTTCCGGATACGTATCAAGTATTCGACGTGGATTGGGGTTCCACAGAGACCCAAGTGTCGATCTCGCGAATGCGGCACTTATCGGAGACTCTATCGGCGATACCGCAGATGACGAAAAACTGCGCCTTGTACGATATCGTGCCGTTTGACGGAAAATGGCACAGTCCGGCGCGTAAATTCATGATGGACGTCGTCCGAAAGTAAGTTCATCGCCGTTTTTTGCTCGGCATTGATGCTCCAGTTTATCACCGACATTCGACAGATTGCGATTTAAAAAAATATATAATAATCCTTTCTCAGGAATCCACCGTGCGCTGTCACGTTGCACATTGTCAACGTCAAGGGAAACACGTATTACGTCGACATCTGCGAGGACCAAGTTTCCGTTCGCGACTCTCTTATATATCTCGGTCACGGCGCTTTCGTCACTACGCAATACTTGCGCGTAAGTTTTTTCTTTCGTCGTGTAACCCGAATGCTTTTACAAAGTCAAATTGATTACCAGCGTTTATAATCTTTTTTTTTTTGCAGAGAACATGTCCGCAAGCCGTGCGAAAATTTCTCCGCGAAGACATGGGACTCGAGAGTTACTTCGAAGTATTGTGTTCTCATGTAGAGTCACCTGATTGCATATATGTGCAGAAAGTAAGCAATCATTGAAAACGAATCTAAATTATCGTATATTATCACAATGACGAAAAATCAATTGTTAAAATAATTGCGGGAATATCGTGATTGCAGGTCGGTGATCATCATCACTTCCTCTGTAACCTGACGACCGAGATGTCGAAGCATTACAATCAAATTAAATCGAAATCCAACGCGGGAATGATTTTTATGCCAGAAGTTGGTAAGCATCATACGGAAATCTTCGAATATATCTTCATTCTAAACTGTTCACAATTACCCTAAATTTATTTTCGCAATGTTGTGAATCAATCGAAAATATCAGTATCCTATACTGTATCTTCTTGAATCGTTTGATATGAAGACATCTTTAGCTTTAAAACTCTTAAATGCAAATTTCCTCAGAAAACGTTATGGTTTTTTCTTTGAAAAAAGTAAAAAAATGTGGATATCCTTAAACAAAAAAGAAATGCACTTATTACTTTTTTTAAATAAAAAAAATACATTGTGTTAAAATCGCAATTTCAATAAGTAAATTGGTTAAATTTGGTTAAATTTCATCGTTTTTCCGCGAAGACGCGGGACTCGAGAGTTACTTCGAAGTATTGTGTTCTCATGTATTGCCATTTATGCGTTAAAACCTTCAATACCTTCAATATTAACGTTTAATTTAGGATAATTTCGTAATTGGTATTCCAATAATCATTGTTTAATTCAGGAATTCCGTGCGCAGTTGAGGAAACAGAGGGCCAATGGTTTCGTGGAACTATCCACGCGGTTCTCCGTCCCCGAATGGTCGAAGTATTTCTGGTCGATTTTGGATCAAAAATTTCGATAAAGTACAATAAGATTCGCAGGTTAAACGAGAAATTCATGGTGTCGCCGGTACAGGTAAGGTCTATGCTATTAGCATTGCTAACGTGACGTTAGCGTGTGGTCAGCATCCCGCCACAGATCCGATTGTGATAAAGCAATTACCGCCGGAATAATCTATAAACGACTCTTGTGTCGGCAGGCGATCAAAGTGAAGTTAACAGACATAGAACCTCGTGCCGGCGAGTGGTGCAAGGAAGCTATAGAATTCACCAAGAGAGGTTTGGAGCAGAAGTACGCCCGAGTGTTTGCTTTCGAGGAGAGAGAATCCGGCTACGACGTCGCATTGTATATCACCGATAAAGAAAGTCACGAAAATTTCGCGGCATTATTGGCGGGCAGTGGTTTGGCAGTCAGTACCGGACCGAGGTAAGTCGACTGGTGTTCGCCAGTCTGCTTGCATTACAAGTAAAGCTATGCGAAGCTATGGGAAACTATGCGAAGCTATGCTACCTATGCGAAGTATCAAAAATATTTTGAAGATTTTTAAAAAGTTGACGAAAAAAAAAAGTTGCATAACTGAACTTGTTGCGTTAAAAAATTGCATTAACAAGCTAAACTCAAATCATTGTACAGTCCAAAGGATACAGAAAGAAGCCTTAGCATGCATTACACATTCAATTGAAGTCTGGTTACGAAATTCTTCCAATATTTTCACATTTCAAGATCGTCGGGTTATGCAAGAGTAACCGAGAATCGTTTCAAATCGAAAAATCGCAAGCCAAAGCTGCGGAACTCTCGTACAAACGGAAAGAAGAAGTTCAAGTCAAAGGAGCATCGATTATCACGACAGTTCGTGACCGACGCCTCGACAAATGATCCTTACCGACTGTTGGTTAAAATAGTTCGCGTCGTATCTCCCGACACGATCTACATTTGCGACTTATCTCTGACACGGGAGTACGAGCAGATGATGACGGAGATGCAAAAGTTCTACAATAAGTACAAAGACAAGTCAAGTCACTGCGACTGGCGTGTGAATTCGCCGTGCGTCGTTTATTCGTCGCGCGATCGATGTTTCTGTCGAGGTGAGATCATCGGTTTCGAGTCCACTGACAAGGCGAAAGTCTTCCTGTATGATCTCGCGGTTACCGAAACGCTACCGATCGTCGAACTTCAATCATTGGAGAAGAAATTTGCGATGACAGCGACTTACGTTTGCAAAGTCAAATTAGCCGGTATTCTTCCGTGCGGTGGTTCGACAGTGTGGCCATCGACGTCGTGCGAGAAACTCATAGATATCGTTTCCGCAAATCAGAACTCAAAGTTCTACATATCGAAAGTGGTTAGCCAAAGATTCTTTTCATTATGCCTCATTTTACTGAGAACATTGCTGACCGTTCGGTTATTGTCTCAGGTGACCCCGGACGACGAGGCGCTCAACGTTGACCTGTGGCTAGAGGAAGTCAAGATCGACAGTCCCTTGGCTCCGGCGAGAATAGAGATCAATTCGATCAATCGAGCGTTGGTCGACGCCGGCTTGGCTTTGCCGATCAAACAGTAAATATAATCTTCTAAGGCGATGTAAATTTCGACTGTTAGTAACAAAAACTGTAATAAATGCCATTTGAAAACTATAGACATTTAATGGCGTATGAAGTGCCGCAATCGGTAATAAGAACGGTAATGCTGTGTTTTCTGAGATGCGTAAACTTTAGCGTTTAAAGGACATTGAATACCACTGTGAACTCAATGGACGCAGAGGCACTCTACTTACGTTAGTCGCTAAAGTTTACATATCCCAGAAAAAGAAGTTTTACACTTGTAAACCTCCTCCTCCTCCTTTCAGATACAATGAGAAGAAAAAGACGGTTCTCGCCTTGGAACTGAAGCGAGAAATATCGTTCGTCGACGAAGCTTCGATGAACGAAAGCATAAATTGGACATCGAACGGAAACTTCAAAGAGAGACGAAGCAACGTTAGTATCGCTTCGAACAAAGTCGATTGCAACCGATCGATCGTTTCGTCGGCATCGAGCGTCGCAAGTAACAACGATGACGAGGTCGGGGACGCAATTTCGTATCTGGACTCGTCGACGTCGAACGATGATTTACCGGGTGCAAACGATACCGCCGACACGCTAACAATAAACGAACCTGAAGTCGATACTTGGCTACCCGCCGAACCGATTCCGGACGATAATTTCGTAGCTGTTGGGACAAACGTCGATTACTCATCGTGCGTTTATCTTTATCCAAAAAAAAGTACGTACATTGTAAAAAAAATAATTTTAAACAGATTAGATACTAATTTATTTTAATAGGTAATAGGGATGTATAAATATAAAAAAAAATTAATTATTAATGATTAATTAAAAATGGATAAATCAAATATTTATGAATATTCATATAATTCAAAATGCATGAATATTCATGGACATTGAAATTATTCTCATTTTCGAATGTTCACATTTTATTATGGGATGAATACTGATATCCAATAGAATTCAAACGGTATTCGCATATCGCTAGCATACAGTTCGCGCAATAAACGCCAACGTTCGACTGTATGCTTCATTAATATTAATTTTTGTAATTTTTTCTTGCGATTCTCGAAGAAGCCAATATGTTGCATTACATCGAAGAAACTTTGGACGCCGAATACTCGACTATGAAGATAGAACCGGAGGACTTGGTGTGGAAGACGGGTGAACCTTGCGTCGCACAATATCATTGTAACAAAAAATGGTACAGAGCCGTGGTGCTCAGGACGTTGGATAATAATATGATAGAGGTAATTGTTTGTATTCCGTAAAAACTTTACTGTAAAAAGATATTGTCTTATTTATAATTATAACATCCAAAATAGTAGCTAAAGGAAACTATTGATTCCGAATTTGTTTTCTCGAACTCTCGTCGTTACCATCAACTTTTTCCTTTCTTTTTTTTTTTGTTTGCAGAATTGTTGCAGTTTATCAGATAAATTAAATCGAATCAATTTTTTTGTTTCCATTGTCTCAAATACTAAATTCTAATAAGACATTTTTTCGTTATTGAAAGGTACTTTTCATTTCCTTTCTCTTGACACGAGTTACAATCCCACATTTACACGAGTCATCGTAAATTAATTTTTTTCGATTCAAGAGCATTTCAATTTTGTCGAAAATAAAATGTATTCCAACGTTACGTCTTTGCGTTCGCAGGTCGTATTCGTCGATTACGGAAACATCGAAGAATGTGAAAATGGTACACTGAGGAAACGTTTAGCAATGACTGACATTCCGCGACAATGTACGAAGTGCAAGATCGCCGGATTGGTTCCGGTATGTATTTTATCGTATCCATCGCTAGTAATTTTCTTCCTTAAAAATGTATGTATGTATGTATGTAAAATATTTGGTATTTTCAGGACACTCCGAATGGAAAATGGCGAATCGGCGAACTCGATACAATTCATAGCCAGATTGTCGAAAAGGAATGCGAAGTTTCCGTTTTGGAAAGAAAGTCAGATCATCTCGTTGTAAGTTTTTTGCAAAAAAAAAAAAAAAATGATATCAAAATTTAAAAAAATTATAAATAAAATATAAAAAATTATGAATAAAATTTAAACATTTTTTAAATAAAGCAAAAAAATAAAAACTGGAAATACAAACAAAAAAAATGAAACCGATCGACAATTTCAGATTTCCATCGTATTGTTGTCACCAACGAGACGCCAACTCCTGCCGTACCTCATCAACGACTTGCATCTGACCATTCGAACGGAAATCATCGATGCGGCATGCGCCAACAACAAATCCGAAAGCACAATCGACAACAGCGGCGATGTAATTATCGATGGGTACGTTAAAGATCCTGTGAGCAAAGAGAAGGTCGGAGGATACAACGACGAAGGAAAGTCGAAAAGCGTCATAGATTTGCGAGAGAGAAAAAACGAGGAAGACAAAGACAGTGCGAAGAATGGTTTCGAAGAAAAAGGAACAGAGGAAATGAAAGATATTTTTACAATGACGACGCACCCGCAGGAAGTCTTCGCGAACGCCGATAACGATCCTTCCGCGAACGATATTGGAAATGAAACATTCACCATTGATGATTTTTCTACGAACGAGAATATCGGTGATTCGGTGTATCCGATGGACGACGCTATTATCAGTGGGACGGCGAATTTCACTCTCAACGTCGATCAGATAGAAATTAGCCAACGAGAAGCGAGGAAGAAACTCGAAAGAAACATTTCTCATAACAACAGCATCCGAGAAGATGAAATAGTCGCATCAACGCCGTTCGACGATTCTCTCGTCAGTATTCCAACGGGTTACAAGATGTTGATTATCTCGAAGGAGGTAAGCGGCCCCGTGAAAGCGGAAATCGTATTGGTCGGCTTATCCCAAGTGTGGCTTCATCTTTCGTACAACGAAAAATCGGAGGTACGTAATTTTGACGTTAAACAAGTGAGATGCGGGAATTATGTTTATTATATATATGAAAACGCGACTCGGACAAAAAAATTGTCAAGGAAAATCCGGCTACTGGAAAAATGGAAAAGAATAGAGCCGCAGAAAAAGTGAGGAGAAAAAAAGCCGCGGAAAAAATAAGTAGAAAAAAAAAGCTGCGGGAAAAGACGTCGGAAAAACATCGCAGAAAAAAAAAAGCGGCGACAGACTTCTTTTGCAAGTCATCTATAAATATTTCTTTCGAAATTCTTTTTTCTGCGTGTCGCCTGCGTTTCTCGGTATTTTTTTCCACTACCATTTTTCCGATCCAAAAAGCAAGTCATCCTTCCGGCAGCCATATTTTATTTTTTATTTTTTAATGTATTTTAACGATTTTTTTTTTTTTTATATAGTAGATTGGGCCGATGCATGTCGCTTTTAGTAAAAAGAAAAAGTTATTTCATTTCGTAAAACTCCGATTAGAATGGATTTTCATTCAACGCGTCTCTTGATCATTGCGTAACACCTTTTTTTGCTTTTCACACTTTGCAGAGTATAAGCAAAATTCGCGATCGATACGAGAAAGTCATACGGGATATGCAGGATTATGCCAACGAACAGCCGATTCTGAAGTATTTTAAAAAGAGTGAGAAATTCATTAAAAATTCCGGGTTGAAATTTGTCGTGTTTTTCGCAAGTTTTGTCCGATCGAAAAAAATTAATA
This sequence comes from Cryptus armator, assembly GCA_963971235.1. NCBI lineage: Eukaryota > Metazoa > Arthropoda > Insecta > Hymenoptera > Ichneumonidae > Cryptus > Cryptus armator. The sequence goes on from OZ020235.1 coordinate 7,547,108, forward strand.
TTTAATTGCAATCGTTAACAGATACTCCGTGCTGCGCGAAATTCGTGGACGACAAGTGGTACAGATGCAAAGTACTGAAAAGTATTTCGGAACCACGTGCAACGGATCAGATGGTGAAAGTTCAATACGTCGATTGGGGCAACGAAGACATCGTACGATGCGACAAGTGAGTGTAACTTTTGCCGAGCGAAAGATTCACTGCACACAGGCGGAACCCGAGATACGGACTTTGAAAATTTATGAATTTTTTAACTTTCAAAAGATTGTCGTTTTGCGAGATAACGCGTACAATTTCTTATCTATCGGGAAGAAAAATTTCGACACAAATACACTATTATCGACCGGTGATCCTTACCGAATTTGATGAGTATCGGTCGAACCGTTAAAAGTCTATACAATTGTTTGATTTTTCGAATTTTCAAAAAGAAAAAAATCTATAAAGTTCCTAAATATTCCTTCCTGAAGTGCAATATAAGCGGTTATTTATTTAATTAATTTTTTTAATTTCGGTGAAAAAAATTGCCATTGCCATTGATACAATGTTGATTCGCAGAGTACGGACCCTTAAGGATGAATGGTTGGAACCGCCATGTATGGCATTCTGCTGCAAGCTGTGGGGAGTAATCAAGAATCCTTCCGTCGCTACGGATGATATCAGCAGGATGAAGGTACAGAAAGCTTGGAAAGTCGACGAAAAGCCTCAGCCTCCGGTGTACGTTAAAATTCAAGTACGTATACACCAACGCAGCGATAAAAAAAAAACGCTAAATACGCGTTTTTCGTACACTATTTTTGCCGTCGAATCAAACGATTCCAATAAGAAAAGTACGTAAAAAAATACGCAAAATACGCCAAATGCGCACAAAAGTCCGCGAAATACGAACGAAAAACTACGTGGAAAAAATATGTTAAATGCGCAAAAAATACGTATTTTTGTAACGCAAAACTATCGTGAAATCGTTTGATTCGCCTATCAAAAACGCATATTTTGCGACTCGACGACAATCTCGCGTATGAAAAGCGCGTATTTGCGATTCGGCGGCGAATTCGCGTATAAAAAGGCGCATTTTACAATTCGACGACAATTTTGCGTATAAAAAACGCGTATTTTGCGATTCGCCGATAATTTTGCGTACAAAAAAAAACAAATATTTGGCATTTTTTTCAAAATCGAACGAAGATATTTTAACGATATATCTTTTATTTGCGTTTTTTTTTTTTTCAAGGGCCGCACCGGAAAAATCCACGACGTGCAAATATACAGCGACAAAGAGTGCACGAAACTCGTTTATCAGTCACTCCTCGACGACGGTTTGTTGTTAAACGAGAACGGCAATGACGATGATTAATCGTTAGGACGCAGCCTCATTGATCAATTCGATCGAACGACGAGATTCGAATCTGACGCGCTTACGGCACGAGAAACCTTTTTTGTTTTTTTTTTTTTTTCAGTTTTTTTTGGAATTTTTTTTTCAGTTATAAACTTCATCGGTCGTCGATGAAAATTACTTTATACGCTCGTCATAAGGCCGATAGATTCGATTTGACGTGTTAATGTTAACGAATAACCCAAAGCTGTTGTTTCGACGGATCTAATTACAGTTTTTATTTCTGTATTATATAGTTTTTTCGTTGTCGGAGTGCTATTAACGAACTATTCCTTTAGAATTACGACATTGCGGGACATTATTACGATTAAAAAAAGTGACGACCGATTCCACTGAAACGAACAGTTGTATAAACGACTCAATTTTTTTTTTTTTTTTTTTTTTTTTCAGTTCATGAAAATCATTGTTTAAATCATTATCGTGGGAAAAAAATCTTTGAATGATTATTTCGATTACAGTTGTAAAGAGTTGTTTCGACATGTCAATTTCTGTTTTTTTAATTTTTTGTTCAGTTTATAAAAATCATTATTTATTAATGAAAGTATTATAAGATTATCAAGACGTATTGATATTACGCGCTGCATTTCAGCGCACAATGTTTGCCATTTTGTTTATCTTTGCGTTAAACATTATTTCGTTATCATCGGCACAAGTATCAGCAGGCGGACGCTTATCAGCGTTGAGTACTCTTCGCAATTTGTTCCTTAAGGACCAGAATACTCTGCCGTTGTTCGGGCGGAAGCATAGCTATTTGTTCGTCGGACAATTGCAATACTTGCATTATGAGAGCCGCCTAAAAGAAGAAAAAAAAGATATTTATAAGAATTTCATATTTCCGTAGATGAATAAAAAACGTATAATTATATTTGTAAGAGAAAAGTAAAGTTCCTTTTTCCATTCTAAAGCGAGAATATGAAACGAAAGATAAAAAGTATATTTTCATAACAATGTCATATCTTCATAAACTAAAAAAAATCCTAAGATTTTATCTACAAGAGAAGAGTAAAGTTTCTTTCATTGTAACAAGCAAAACGTATATTTTTGTACGGTAATTTATGAACTTGTAACGGCTCGACCGTCTTTCGAGACAATAAAAGTGTAATTGGTTTTTGGAATAAATATTTTCTACCTTTTCCTGATCGGAGGCACCGCTGGGAATATTGCCGGCCGGCGACATTCCGGCCATTAGCCGAGAAGTCGCGGAACTGCTGGCAGCCGCGAGGGTACTGGCCGCCGTTGTCGCGTTGACGCTGTTCGCGGCAGCGGCCGGTACAACCGGAGGAGCAGCTGGTCGAGTTACAGCGGGCGGAGCAACTGGAGTCGGTGCTGAAAATACCCAAAAAGCTCGGATAATCGTATTAAAAAAATGTTCGATGGAATATTTCCGCGAAAATACGATGTACCGATAAGATGTTTGCCCGGAAAAATAATTCGAAATTAAATTTACCGATAAGATATTTCCCTGAAAAAATAATTCTTCGAAATCAATTTACCAAAAAGATATGACCCGGAAAAAAAATCATTTAAGCCAATATACCGAAAAAAGAATTATTCGAAATCAATTACCTTCCCAATTTTCGGAAAATTATGTTTTCGAGAAAATATATTTCACAAAATTGTACTTTGTACTTTGTAATTGTACTTGTATTACGTCACGAGGGAACGTCAGCTCGTGTGATTGTAGCACTCACACTCGTGAGAATAAGTTTTTCCTCTCACGTGACGTAATATATACTATTGTTCCAAAAAATCTGCGCGCGTTATGTAACGCGGTGAGAACTTTTTTTTTTTTTTTTCGTCTCGCCTTCGTCTCGTGCTGCAAACTCACACTCGTGAGAAAAAGTTTTTCCGCCGAGTATCGTATACGATTTTACTTCGCAAGGTGTGGAAAGGGAGTTTTCCGCGCGCGGAACGTCAGAATGTTCTAAATTCTGCCACCGTTACCTTTCAGCGTTTACGTTAAAACCTAAATTTCTTGTAGTTAAGAAGCCACTGATATAAATGTTGTTGGATATTGAAGCATTTCGATGAATATTCGTATCTCAGCGTCGTGGCGCTATGGAAGAATAGAACGAATATACGCACCGCTGGTTTTATTCATTCTCGGATCGAGAGCGCTTCTCGATTCGCGTGGGTCCCTCGGATCTCTACCAAACCTGTCGGCCCGCGGATCCCGACCGAAGCTAAAAAAAAACAAAATTGATGACATATGCGTTAGCAAAAATCGTTGATTCGAGACAATCGTATAACAATTAATCGTAAAACCTCTCGACTCCTTCCACAGGAAGAGTGCTGCAAAGAAGAGCAAAAGATTCATTTTTTTTTATAATAATTGTCAACATATGCGATTATCATGAGTCTCCTGATTATTCGATGATACTAACGTGTCGGGTATGTTGAAAGGTCCTCCTGTACCTACGACCGGTGGAATTACAGGCGGTGGAACGACCGGCGCCGGTTGTGCCGGAGGTGGACCTCGAAGATCCTGATCCATTCTCGCCAATCTTGGATCCATTTGCCTGTCGAGAGTCCGGAGATCCACATCTTGACCTAATGAATTGAGTGGTTATTAACTCGCGTATCCTACCGTGAGGGATTTAAAATTGCCATATAGAAGTTCGGGAGGAAAATAGACAGTAAGGTGGGAGTCATATGGGAGCGGGACAACGGTTTTGTTGGCGAGAAACTCTCCGTCACTTGGCCATCTAGCGGAAAGGTGCTGAAAGTTGCGAAATTAGCCGTGCGGTTTTAGACGACGAATAATTTCTCGGTCAGTTTCGATGACAAAAGTTGTAACACGACGTTACTAGAGTACTTACCTGTACGGATTTTTTAAAATATTGGCATAAGAAATAGTTTTTAAGTGCAGTAAATACCGGCAAATATCGGCGGTGGTGGAACAGTAGTCGTCGTTGGTCTCGCGGGTGCCCAAGGCTCTTCGATCCTCGCGGTAATTCCGTGAATCGTCGGTTTGTCCGAAGGAACGAGAAGTCCCGGTATCGGATTCGCCTTGTGCAACATGCTCACCGCAGTGTGCGGATCGACAATCCTCATGACCACTTGCGCCTGCAGCAACGCGTATGCCAGTTGCGGATTCTGCAGCAACATTTGCCGCGCCTCGTTCGGATTGTTCTGAACGCATAGCTTCATCTGCTTCATTAATTCGAACATTTGCTCGGGTGGCAATGAAGCTACGGCTTTGCTTATCGCCTCCGGCGCTTTGTCGGCTTGAACCACTTCCCCATACGGATTCTCCGTATTCTGTCCCTGTAAGAGACTTTGCATCTCCATGCGACTCTTTTCCGTGCAAGCGTTGTCGACCCGAAGTGTTCTTCCACCGATTTCGTAACCATTCAGATTTCGCATGGCGCTCAAGGCGGTTTCCTGATCCTTGTACTCGCAGAATCCATAGCCCTTCGGTTTGCCAGTTTCCCGATCAAATACCAATCTATTGAATCAACGAATACAACGAATATGTAACACCCGAAAAAGACGATTTTCGTTAAACAATAAAGCAAAGTTGATTAACAATGAGAAAATTGACTTTGGGTCATTAATATTAAAGAAAAAAATTAACTCAAGTCTCTCAACTTCATGCGTAAAAATTAAATGTGTTATTGATGGACTGATTGTTCCACAAAGGTAAAGACAACTCAAATAAAAGTATCGAAACGGATCCTAAGCTAATGTGTGCAAAGAAACTTTTAGATTCGCTACGCATGAAAAAAAATTGGTAAAATTTTATTTATGTTTTTAAAAAATGATAAAAAAATATATATAATTCTTTTTTTTGTACAATTTAGATGACTTTCTAAGCGTTAAGCAAAGCGAAAAATCAATTTACCATCAAACGCTGTGCGATAAAAAAAAATGAAAAATGATCAACTTGAAAATACGATTAAAACAAATATATATTAATTTTTGTATTGTAAATTTTCGATTTATTTATAATTTAAAAAAATAGAATACATTTTTTCTTTTGTTTTTCGAAATTTGAAAAATTATATGAGTAAAGAAAAACAAAACAAATTTTTTTTTTAATTCAGTACCGCGACAAAAGTACGATAAACCGATTGAATAACGCCAACGTGAAAATCCAACAGGTTGGTTAACCGAGAAAAAAATTGTAGGTTAGAATTAGTTCCGAATTTGTAAATGAAATTGAAAAAAAAAAATTGATATCTCATACTTGAAGGACAGAACTGGACCGACTTCGCTGAAAATATCCTTCAAATTTTCCTCCGTAGCTTCGTAGGGAATGTTTCCGACTGCAAAAAAAAATAATAAACAGAAATGTGTAGAAATGTCAAAAATCGCAATACGATTTTTTCTTTTTATTACTCACCGAATACACTCCGCATAGACTTGTCCATCAGCGATTGATCGGTAATAGTTGAATTATTCATCGTGATATACGTTTTTTGTTCCGCAATGTTTGTGATTTTAATTCTTTAGTTTATTTGTTTACAAGTAACGAATCCGGTGATCACGCTGCACTCACTCGCAACCATTCGCAACGGTATACTAGATCTTCTTACTTCTTACAATTTCCATGGGGCACCTCATACATACGGATAGAGGTCGCCCGAGACTGGCCATGTGACGAACTGCGCCATCGCCATTCGTCGATACAACAGAAACTGCCGGATTGATATAAACGCCGCGAGGGATTACGCGGCGGCGCGAATTCGAATGGTGTACTTTCTCTATACACCTCTGTTTTCAAGTGTAGTACATCGTCTTGGAACTTCAATACTTATCTACACATCTAATTTCCCGTGACTCGCGATTCAATAATTATTTGACGAACTTCGAAATAATTCAATGCTTCCCGGGACTTTAGGAGCGAATTCCGATTCGCCACGGCGACAGCGAATCGTGTCCAGCAGCAGTGGTTCATGGAGAGCCAATCAACTATTTTATACATCTTCTACGGCACTGGGCCGTAACATTGTAGAGAAACAACAATGATCGTGTTATCGAGTAAAGACCCCACGGTCCGGAATACGATGTAAGTTATGATTACGATGAAGTCGTGGCTCGCTATCGTCGTTGCAACTTTATTGTGGATAACCGGAGAATGTTTGGTTTTGACTGCGGTGAACAAGAGCAGCGATCCTCAACAAGAGTACAGACCGGAGGGTCCTTTGGTTATGTGCAGATTTCTGTGAGTCTAATCACCTGCGCGCGCAACTCGCGTCAAATATTGTCAATCTAACATTATTGTTCTTCGTTCGTTTTTTTTTTAGACCCAATGATTTCATAGAATGCGAGGAACCCATCGATCACAAGGGAAACAAAACTGCGAAAGACGAAACGGCTATAGGATGCGTTAAGGTATAACGCAATTTTTATAAATAATCGATACCTTTTTTTTTTCTTTTTTTTTTGTTCAAGTTTCGAGTTGTTTCATTTCTTTTAATTTCCATGAATCTTTGTACGCATATTCAGCGTCTATCTATTCCGCAAGGAACACAATTTTCTTTTTCATCAAAGATCTATGATTTCGAAACTGTGTTCATTACAGTTTTCGTTACCGACTGAGTCTTTTCACGTCGCGTTAATAACTCAAAATGTAAAGAAGTAAACAATGAATGATTCATGAATATGAATGAAAATGTTACTTTCCAATTAATTCAATAATTATTCCAGTTCGGAGGCTCTCGATACGAAGATGTGGAAAAGACTAAAGTTTCCTGCACTGTTTTACCGGACATCGAATGTTACGGTCCCCGAACGTTCTTCAGGGACGGAGTGCCGTGCATCAGATACAGCGGTCATTACTTCACGACCACACTGCTCTATAGCATTTTGCTGGGTTTTCTGGGAATGGATCGCTTCTGTTTGGGACAAACGGGCACCGCGGTGGGGAAATTGTTGACTTTAGGCGGCATAGGGGTTTGGTGGATAGTCGACGTAATATTGTTGGTGACAAACTCTCTGCAACCAGAAGATGGTAGCAATTGGAATCCATATGTATAAACGCCGAAACATTAATTATAATTGTAATTCATGAATAATCGACGATGTAAATATATCAACTATCGAAATAACATTGAGAAAACAAAAAAATTCGAAAATCGTTGTCGCGAAAATTTTGTATTGATCTTCGATGAGCCCTTCATTTTCAAAGTATATCAAAAGTGTAACAAAGCTTTTTGATTCACTTCAACAAAACGACAAGTGAAACTATTTATTTCTTTTTGGAATTATGAATCTGTTTTTATTTTCACAAAGTTGCCGAGCAACGAGACTATTTTTCTATTCGTAGGTTTAAGATAATGCTGAATTTCTCCGAACCAAATTAGCTTCGTTATTATAAACTATTTTTAGAAAATTACTCCGAAGTTAATGTGCCTTTTCGGGAGAATGTCAGCCAAAAGTAATATGCAGAGAGAATTAATTTCTTTGTGGAATAAATAACTTTGTGAAACCATTACGCGAAATTAGTGTCCATATCATTTTGTAAATTCAGTAAAAAAAAAAAAAAAAAAAACCAAAATCCTCTACAAAACATTTGAATTTTGGAATTTTTTAATTACACCTTTTGCAATTTTTTAAATATGAAGTTTAATTTTTTTTTTTCCATATTTTCGATATTTCGAAAATTCTAATCAAATTATTCGTATTTGATTTGCGTCGAGTCCCTCGAGACTTCGAATATCATACATCTCTGGTAACAATTACTCCAGTAAACCACACGAATTCGAAATATGACTCTAAAACATCTATAAAAACGTTCGACCGTTTTGTGTAAAAAAAATCACCGTGTAAACAGCTCACAGCTATAAAACTCACCTCCACTCGTAGGAGAAAAATTGCAAATTAATTGCCACGTCTGCAAATACAATATCATCGACGATTAATATTTATACAAAATCAACTTTAATACATATCCGTGATTCGGACGATAATTTAACGACAGTAAAAAAAGCATCGATTTCTTGTAAAATTCAGCAAGTCGCAGAATTACTTGAAATCTTCCATTGCGTTTATTATCCAAAATCATCTGTACTCCTCTCACGTGAAAGAACTATCGATGAATCATAATTCGTAATCGTCGGGATGATAAAGTTCGCTCAGCAGCCGATAGATGTACGATGGTGCATTTCCGCCTCTGAAAATAAATAATTTCGTCTTAATCCTTAATCCGTAGTTTTATATGAGTATTTCTATTATCCATGTGCTGCTCTTCCAGTGGTTAATGGTTTGAATTTTCGATCCTCAAAGGTATACAATGACTGTAAAAAAATCCAACATGCGCGACGCAAAAGATATACATACGTGTTGGAGATAAAAAGCGTTACGAGTTCCGGTGGAACGTAATCAAAGACGGGATTGTATGCTTGAATTTCTTCCATCAGAGGGGCATTCGCACCGTCAATGACCCTTTGAGTCGGTGCGGCATGTCTGTTGAAGCCGTCCTGTTCGTACGAACAAAGATAGAGCGGCGATAGTTTGTAAAGCGGCAGGAGTACCATAACAGGGACGGAGTAGTGCTTTGCCGCTTGCGCGACTGTGTGCGATCCGGTAATTGCTTTGAGACCACCGTTCGCCATCACAGTATGAGTACCGATTATGACTTTGTTGACGCGAGACATCATCGCGAATATCGCCACGTCGGAGATAAGGGTCGTCTTTATTTTCGCCTTCGCGAGATTGACCGCCATCTCTTGACCCTCAAAAAAAAAAAGGAAAATTTTTCATCGAATTTATTTACAATTTTTCAAAACTTAATTATTATTATTGGTTTTATAATGACAATGATTTTTTATTAATTTTTATTAGTATTTATTTTGAATATTCGATGCAAAATTTATTGGTAATTTTTTGACAATTAACTTTCTCATAGAGGTGTTACGTCTTGGATACGTACGTTAAGGAACGGCCCACCCTCGGCAACGATGACTTCGAATGCTCGCGTCTCCGCCGCTTCCTTGAAAAATTCCTCTACCAATTTGGATCTTCCAAGAGTCATTATAATTTCGTTGGAATGAATGTGTTCCGAGGCTTGTTGTGTTATATTTCCTGCGCTGCAGAAAACGAGATAAAATCGTTTTTTTGTCAAATTGTATTATTTCAACTTTTATCAAATTTCGTAAAAAGAAAATATTCTAAGTAATTCTTCGATTATTCTTCGGTTATGAGAATTATTATTTTTAAAGCACAGCAATGAGAATGATTAAAAAAATCGAGAAAATTACAACACAATTCCTGATACTTTTGTAAAAAATACGTTGTAACAGAAATTTGAATTAAAAAAATCCTTCAAGAAAATATTCACAAGAAAAGTTCAATGAGACAATTTACCAGGTTTCCAATTCAACTTCAAATTCGTTGATGTGCTCTATAAGTGCCGATTTCAATGCCGGTACCGAAATATTGAAATCAATGTCCTGATCCCCTTCCGACGTAAGAATTTTGTGAAGAGATTCCTGCGGATCGGCTTCTTCTGGTTTATTTTTCAGCTCCAATGTGTATTCCTCTCGAATAATTTGCAATATCCTTCTGACCATATTGCCGATACACGCTTCCAGAGGAATGGCGTCGATAATGTATTTACCACTGACAGTGATGAGTTCCATGAGTTTTCTAAAAAAAATTGAAATTTTGTATAAACGAAAAATATAAATAAATAAAAACTTAAAAAAGAAAAACAAAAAACATCATAATAAAAATAAACAAAATGTATTATTATTATTAATTATTAATTAATGTGATAATTTATATAATAAACTGATAATTTGCTCACTTAGCTGTACTCCACTCGGAATCTGTGATAATTTCCTTGAGCATCGATACCGTAGCGACGACAATATCGTATGTTCCACTGATTTTTCTGTGAATGTTTTTTTTTTTAAAGAAAACACTAAATGACTGATAAATGAAAACATTATAAAATATAATAATGCAAAATGCAATAATCCGTAAATTAGAAAACTATTGATATCGACAATTTTTGCGAACGATTTGGAGGTTATGCGAGCGGATTTTTTTCTTACCCATAGTTAACATCTTTGACTAATTTAATAGCTCTCTCGTGAACAGCATCGTGCGTCATTTCGACCATTTTTTAATACTATTAAAATAAAATTATTGTATCATTGACGATTGATTTGCTCGTTAATTAAAATATGATGAAATTCGTGTGTTTTTCTGTCGACATATAAGTGAATTTTCACCGTGCACAGTTTAATTGCTTTTTCGAAGTTTAGATGGCGCGAGAGGCCGTTTCGCAAAACGGCGAAATCGGGAGTCCATCTAATCGCAACGAAAAAGAACAACTTTTGGACAGCGCGAAATCTTCTTTGGAAGAAATTTGAACAGCTTCGGTGTTTGGAAATTTAGCGCTTCGCTACGAATAACTATCCGGTCGACTGTTAACCATCCGTTTTCCACTTCAAACATTTTTTTATCCGAACGCGCAAAGTGTACACTCCTTTGTTCTTTATTTTTAAATTGTAAATAATGTGATAAGTATTCGTGTAAAAGGGATTCCTTTCCCGTCTACCAAATAAATGAATAAATAGAAATCATTTTAAAAAAAGAATTATATTTCTCAAAGAATCGGCGAACGCGATGCGATAAACTTTTTATTGTCATTGATAAATTATGTTTATAAGACCGATCGATCGAAATAATCAAAGAATCGGTAAAGCTTTCCATATTCTCGTTTCTTTTGCATCGTTTCTTCATTAATCGAATATTAAAATATAAAAATTAATTCGTTACGATATGTACAATATGCGTAACAAACTTCGTAAACTATGATTAAGCGTAAAAGGGAAGTTATCCAATGTCTCAACATGCCCCCGGGATATTTCTCATCCGCGGAATAGTCGTTCACAAATCGGAAAGTTGGGGTCGAGGTCTCGGATCGATAACGTTCCATTCTCGAAGTGCGAATATCACGCGATTTAATTTCGTCGACCATTCCGTCAGTTCGCGAACGCTGTCGCACGACAATAAATTCCTGTGGAAACAACGATGCAACAATGTATAAATGAATTAATGGATTATTATACGAATGCCGAGAGAAAAGGAATTAGTTAATTGAACGTCGGATATTTCGTACCTCACGATCGTACAGGATTCGCCGCTTTTCCGGCTCGCGGTCTCTATCAGCAATGTTCTCGGTTTTGCGCAAATCGTTCTGTCGGCCGTCGTAATTTCTTCGGAGACGCAATTTATGAGTTCGACGATCGTCAATGGATCGTTGGTCTCTTGTTCGCGCGGATAATTCCAGAACATTAACGTGTGACCTTTTAGGACGCACCATCTACGATTCCATATAGTAAAGCCGCCGGTCTCATCGCCGTGATTCAAAAAACCCTCGTGGCTCACCGACAAGCGAAGTCTACACGATAGACTTGCATCGATCGTTCCTTGTAAAATTGAGTTGTCCGGTACCTGAAAAAGAAAAGACGAACGATTACGATATCAATATTTTTTTTCGATATTTTTTCGATATAATTTGGAAAAAAGAAAAATAAAATCGTACCAACATCAACGGCCAAGGCGACGACAGGGATAGATCGCGAAGAAAAAACTCAACGATACCGCAAAGAAAAAACGAAGTTGTTCGATTTTTCGAGGCTCTATTGTGCGCAATCTTTGGCGACAAAGGTCTTTCGACTTTCTTCAATATCTTCGTCGGCGAAACGAAGAAAGGCGGACAAGAGCCGCTTCGCTTGAGTTTATTGTGAATTCTATACTTTTCCTCGTGATTATACGTGGATCTTCGTAACTTCAATGAGTATATTTCGACGAGAATTTTAAAATTCGGCGTTAAATTCGGTATGGATATAGTTTCCGAAAAATGAATTCTCGAATCGTTGATCGGTGCGCCGATTGCACGAGTTGCCCAGACTTTGACACCGTAAGAGACGACGACAACGAACCACTCGGAGGTCTCACCCTCTTGCACTTCGCGCCGAAGACATTCGCGCAAATTTAGTTTCACATCTTTGATAGTTATCTCGCCTCTCTCGCCAAAAAAATCGTTATCCGCGTTTCGGCTCTCGTCGCGCGTCAATCTTTTAATTTCTTCCATTGCGGCTCTTCGTCTCAAACCCGCGATCAACAGTAAACGCTCGGATTCTATTCTCTCCGAACTTTCCATAAACTCTTTCATCGTGTGACAAACGTTTAGCGCTTTCGTCGCTTGATTCACAAGAGTCTGCTGCACGCTTATCTCTCGAAGAAGTTCGCGGATTCCATCGCTTTCGCGAGCCCCCGAAGGAATCAACGGCGGAGACGGTATATCTTCTTTCGTTTTCAGCGCCGTACGGAACTTCTATCAGCAAAAGTTGATATGTTAATTATTCCGAATACATATGAATCATTTTTTAATTTTTTATAATTATCGAAAATCCAATTTTTCGCGTATAGCGCATTTTTTTTCGCGAAAACTTCAATTGGTTTAAAAAAATCGAAAATTAGAAGAAATTAAAAAAAAATGCATCTGTTGTATTTATGATTTTTTTTTCGATTTTGTTTATAGCTTTTATTATTATGCAAAATTAATGTCCATAACCACTTTTATGTGATTCATTGTTTTTTTTTTCTCATTTTTATCCCATTGGGATGTATTCGAAATTCTCTCTGAATCTCATACTATTGGCTGGAAATGTAACGATCCACCGTCCGTAAATTGAATTTCATTGTAATTGTATGTAATTGTAAGTAATAGTTTTGAAGAAATTGGTAATAAGAAGCGAAGAAAGTATTTTACAAAGCGACACAAACAACTTATTTTGTATTACCTTTTTAATCCTTTGCGATAATGATCGATACATTGACATTGATCGATTAAGAGTACTGGAATTTCTGGGCGTTGGTTCGGTCATTGGTGGCCGAAGAATTCGGATAATTCTCTTCCGCAAAGGTGTTTCATCTTCGGATATCAATTCGCTCGCGTTGAAGTGTGAATTCGTTTGATCGCGATTTTCCGAAGCTGCATAAGTAACCGTAGTATTGTACAACTCGTCGCCTAAAGCATCTTCCAAAAATCTGTCGACATCGTAGGGTACAGTGTCGTTCAAGTTTTGCGCGATTTCGTTCGATTGGTCGCCATTGCTGTTTCCGTACTTGTAATCGGTACTTCCGGGAGTCGGGAGCACTCCGATGCTCGAGATTGTCGACTCGACGCGCGAGAGTGAAGAAAATTTTATCCTCGTCGAATCCGAATGAGAATATTTTCTCGACGACTCCATAATCGGCATTTTTCTCGCCGATTTCGGTGTCCGATGATACATAACGAGTTCGTCCGAATTATCCTCCGCGTAACTCACGGGTCGTGTAATTTCCGTTTCGTTTGTATCGTTATCTTCGTTAATTTCTTCGCTAAAAATAAATTCCGTAGATCGGGAATCTTTGTCTCGAGTACAGTTACTTTTCTGCGGCTCACGTCCGATACATTCAAATCCCATATTATCGAGGACAGGATACATTTTTTCGTCACGCTTCTCGACTATAGCTTCGATCGTAAATGCATTCGGCGATGTCATTTCTAATTTTTTTATTTGCTCGTCGAGTTCGTCGATCGCCGCGGAGAGCGACCCTATCGACGATTCCGTGCCTCGCGTCAAATTACTCGCGGTGAAAATGTCCGAAATGGGATTTTTAATATCGAGATTTTCCGCGTACGCCGTCATCGTCGGTAACGATTCTATACTTGGTTCGCGCATTCGCACCTTTTGCAATTGGCAAGACATTTCTTCGTCGTCGATTTGCGGTAAATTGCTCGAACTTTTATCGCGATGCCACTTAGCGTTAGGCAATTCCAATGGTTTTTCGTAATAAGTAAAAGTAGAGCCGTTTGGAAAATATACCTGAGATTTTTCAATAATACCGTTGCCAATTTTGTTAAAGAAATCGGTGTTATTATTATCGCAAGAATTTTCGATCCGATTGAAACTCTTGTCGTAAGGATCGTTGCTTCGATCGAGTTTGTCTCGATTTTCCGTATCTAATACGAAATAATTCAATGGAAATGTGTCTTTAGAACGAACAATCGATATTCGACAAGTTTTTGTTTTCTTACCTGCGTACGATCCTCGGTGCGCGGAGGGATCATCGATCGCCTTCAAAATATAACATCTTCTCTGTGAATCTTCGTTGCCGGTATCGGAGACTCCATCTCGTTCGCGATTTCGTCGCGAGGAAACGCGACGTAGCATGCGCTATAATATATTAATCGTTTCGTCGACAACTGTAGTCTCGACAGTGTATATATCCTTGTCGTCGTTAAAATAATTAACTCACGCGTGTAAACGTTTCTCGAATGTCCTCCATGAAAAATTCTATCGTAGTATTATTTATTTGACGAATATAAGCGGTTCTACATAGAAGTCCAACGAACTGGAAACCAGCCACGACTGATCGCGCAATACGAGCACCGCGTATACCTAATGCAAGGGCAAAGCGACCCTGCTTTGTTTACTTCGTCTTCTATTCGGACGATTTTTTTTTTTATGCGAATCTATAGTCGAGTTTATCTACGCGTAAGTATAAACGAAAATCGGCCGTCTTATAAGAGATATTATTATGCGCAATGAAATCGTGACTTTTCGTGCCCTGTACGGTTTTTACAAACGCGGTAAATGACCTAATGCATTGTCAACTGTTTTAATAAATAAAGTGGTGGAATTAACACGTTTCCTATGTATTGTTCTTTCTTTCTTTCGTTCTTTTTAACAATTCGACGGCGCCTGCCGCTGGCATGAGGCGGTTCCGTCGCGCGTCTGGCCACCACTGACCACGTCTAGCTTTGCGCGAATCGTTGAAGATCGAGTTATCTCCTTCTGTTCCTTTTTATCCTTGGTGTTTTATGCCGAGGGCCGAGTAGTAGTACCATGATCGAGTTATAACGCGATGTATTTGTCATCAGTGTGGTAGCATGGATAAGCTACGAAATAGAGCCACCAGGTGTCCCGACGACGCCGCGAATCAGCGCGAATAGGCGATCAGTTGAGTGCCGCATGCCGTCAAGCCGAGTTCGTCCGTCCGTGTGACCGGAAGAAGACTTTTGTTATTATCTGATTATATCTGTTTTTTAATCCCGACGTACGATGACATCCTTGATGCAAAGTGATAATGAATTGAAGCGTTTGCTGGGCAGCCCTGTGAAAAATGCCGGCGAAGACAGCGGCATGGCACCGCCGCTGACGGTATGTTTAAAAATCGCGTTTGTCGTACTTCCATACGGTCTCAAGAAAAAGACGAAAGCGCGCGAAGAAATCGATGAATTATGTTAATTATTTCAGGCAAACGTACCTCGACCAACTACATCCCAAAATGCAACGCCGCAGACGTCTATGACTCCCATGGCACCGGTTCAAAATCAAAAAGAAATCGTCGAACCGTGTTTACAGTAAATATCCAATCGATCGAGTGACGTTGCGTCTCGCGCAACACATCGATGAGTAAATCGGTTCGTTATCTACAGGAATGTAGTTTCCACGGTGGATCTTGGCACCGAACTGAAACTCGTTTACATCAATACCAGAACGAGGAACTCGGAATACAATCCGGCGCGTTTCACAGGATTGATTATGAGAATACGAAGTCCGAGAGCCACAGCTTTGATCTTTCGTTCGGGAAAACTTGTGTGCACCGGCGCCAGATGCGAAGATGATTCATTTCTGGCTGCGAGGAAATTTGCTAGAATCATTCAAAAACTCGGATTTCCCGTAACGATAATTTCGTCTCTCGTGTACTTTTTTGCTCTTATTTTACATTTTCATTAACGCTATGTTTCGTCCGTTTGACGCAGGTAAAATTCTTCAATTTCAAGATCCAAAACATAGTCGCGACGTGCGACTTGAAATTTCCGATAAAATTGGAAAATTTGAATCACATGCATGGACAATTTTCGAGTTACGAACCTGAGCTGTACCCTGGACTGATATACAGAATGGTAATGCCCAGGGTTGTTCTTCTCATCTTTGTTAATGGAAAGATCGTATTAACCGGTGCGTCATTTTATCATTATTAAAAATCGTCTTTTATTATTCTTATTATTATATCGCTCACGAAAAAATTCCTTCATTTCAGGCGCGAAAAATCGGACAGAATTGTACGACGCCTTGACTAACATACATCCGATACTGAAGAGTTTTAGAAAACAATAAGAAAGCTATATTCTAAAGAAAATATATTCTAAACCAGAGTTGGGCAAAAGCTAACAAGTACCTACATGGTACATGCAAGTACTTCATTAGTTGGGCTTGTTGGTATGTACGATATTCGTGGGGAGCTCTAGTCCTAGCATATTATGTATTCGCCTGACGTTTTCGGTTGCTGTACTTACGTATACCATGTAGGTATTTGTAGCTTTTGCCCAGCTCTGTTCTAAACTATATTCTAAAACTATAAGAATTCATTAGTTTAATGATTGTTTTGTACTTTCCTATGACGATGTAAGCAGTATTCCGAGATCATCGATAGTTTTGCCGACTTTTTATACGATCATCGTTGCCGTGCCTTGCCGTGCTTTATCCCAATGCGGATATGGATAACGGTCGATTATCATGCAATTGGAATATAAACATCGCGTTATTTATATATTGATTTGAAAAATGCATTATTTTACGATCCTCAAATTAACGCTTAAGCTAACGTTAATACGAGACAATAATTCGTAGATTAATCGTAGACATCTCGTATCGTCGAGTTTCTCGCAAATCCATTAGTTTTCGAAAAAATAATGAATAAATAATTACGCGGACATTGACGCCCACGATCGGGAGGAGATAAACAAATTGTGGATATTTCCATTTCCTCGAGAGAAACATTCTATGCAGACATTGTAACATTTACGATCAAAGATTATCTCTTACTTACGACAATGTAAGAGAATAACTTTTGAGCCTTGAATTTCGAAAGATTGGTGCGCATGCGTCGCAAAGTCTAAGGGAAGGGGGTGGCCGCGAAAGAGAGTGTAGTACAGTGAATATAAATAAGAGAAACATCGAATTATTATTATTCAATAATAATTACATTAATCGACGTAGTGAAATATCATCGCGCGCATTTGACCCAACGGCGTATCCTCCTCGAAGCCCGTGTCATTATTCGCGAATGAAGTACCGTCTACATAACAACCTCATTAATGAAATTTTTCTCCGGATCCGGGAAAGATGGCGACGATGAGGGGTCAGCTCGAAGGACGTTCTACGAGTTGCCTGAGAAAATATCGGATATTCTTCGTCATCGTCATGACGATATTGTGCGTGCAGGTTTATCTCGCGTACGAGTTCTTCGCGTTGGAGAACGAGGGCCGAAAACCCGCTCGGCCGTCCTCGGGCGAGGTGAGAATTACCTAACCTTCAAAAGCTTCTGTCATTATCAAACTTGGGAGTGCTTTTTTACGAAAAATTATCGTTCGCATGGCCCGCGGGTGAATTTTTCTATCGAGCCATGAGAATGTTAGTATCAGTGAAACGATTTACCATCAATCGAGAGTGTTAAAATGATTTTTTGTAAAAGAAGAAATACGCGATTAAATAAATAAATGTACGACGTTCGTCTGGCAACAGTGTTAATTGTAATTGTCGGCGTTTGTATTTTTGACATTCGTTTGTGTTTTTTTTTTTTTCTTTAAGGGCGGCTCATCGCAGCCGGAGGAGGGCGAGGGTTTGGCGAAGGGTTCGCGTCAATTGAAATTACCGCCCGACAAACGTTCCAATCCCGACAAAAGTTGGCAAAATCAGGCCAATCGTACAGCAAAAGCCAAGTTGGACAGAAAAACGTTGGATTTCGAACCGATGTGCGACTTTGCAGGCAGAGAGGCGGCAAGCGCCGTTACGAGAGCTCATAGTCAAACGTGCAAACGCCGCATCATCGACGCTGCGTGTCTCGACCGGAAGGGCTTGTTGTATCCTGAAAGATTATATTCATCGTGTCCACATTCGACGGGTTTTAAAGACACTCCAAAGAGTCTGGGATGCTTTAAGGATGACAAAAACGTGAGGGTACTTCCCGGTTACTATGTCGTTCACAAAGCCAACAATTCGCCCGAAATGTGCGCTTTTACGTGTCTGCAGTCGGGACATCCTTACGCGGGTGTAGAATATTCGTGAGTATCGCGTGTATTTGTTTATTTGTTCATTTAATCAACGGAAAAATGATTTTACAATTTTTCTAAAAACATATCGCGGTTTTGCGTAATATCGATTTTTTTTTTTCATTCCTCATAATTGATATTAACAAAAATTGCAGAAACGAATGTTTCTGCGGGATGGAAGAGCCTCCGCGGGTGAAGAGACTTCCGGATTCCAGTTGCAACATGAAGTGTCCGGGGGACGCGAAACAATCGTGCGGCGGTTACCTGACCATCAATATTTTCCGGACCGGAATTCGGAGTAACGAATCATTGTTGTATAACGAGACTCGCGAGAAACGTGCGAATTTCGCAATGATATTGATAATTTTTCAGGATTCAAAGCTCAGGAGGCGCGAAATTCAAGCGTGAAAATTGGAAAGGAACGTCCCGTGAGGATAGCGTTTCTGTTGACGGTGAACGGAAGGGCCAGTAGGCAGGTGAGGCGTCTCATCAACGTGCTGTATCATCCGTCGCATCTCTACTACATACACGTGGATGCGGTAACTATTCTTAAATAATATCGCACGAGAGCCGCTAGTGTGATGCTAATTTTACGTCACCCTGCCGAGTCGAACAAAATGAAATGTGGGACATTGCGTTGCTTTGCCAGAGACAAGATTATCTATATCGGGAGATGTTGGAAGTCGAGAAGAATTGTCGAGCGAACAATATCAAGGTAGCGAAGGGTGCGGGTCTTCGGCACGCGAGTATCTGGGGCGGCGCCAGCCTATTGACGACCCTCTTGAGTTCAGCCCGACAGATGCTGGAACATCCGCACCATTGGGATTTTCTCGTCAATTTATCGGAATCGGATTTTCCGATAAAAAGTAACGAGCGACTGACGGATTTTCTCACGTGGAACAGAGGTCTCAACTTCGTCAAGTCGCACGGTCGGGAGGTTCAACGTTTCATAACGAAACAGGGACTCGACAAGACTTTCGTCGAATGCGAGGCGCGAATGTGGCGAGTCGGCGACAGAAAATTGCCGAAAGGTAATTGTCGCGACGATTTTGCGACGCGTGTGAATCGAGACTTCATTTTCATATAATTTTCTTATGTTTCTTATGTCATTGAAAAGTGAAAATTGTCTATCGCAGGAATACAAATTGACGGTGGAAGCGATTGGGTTGCACTGAGTCGAGACTTCGTCGAGTACGTAGCGAATCGAAATCCGGATCCGCTGGTTAGCGGTCTTCTCAAAGTATTCGAATACACACTTCTACCCGCCGAATCGTTTTTTCATACGGTACTGAGAAATTCCCGCTTCTGCGACACTTACGTGGACAATAATTTGCACGTTACCAACTGGAAGAGAAAACTCGGCTGCAAATGTCAGTACAAAGCCGTTGTCGACTGGTGCGGCTGCAGTCCGAACGATTTTAAATTTGACGATTTTCCAAGAATTCGCAATACAGCGGAGAGAAATTTGTTCTTCGCGAGGAAATTCGAACCGAGTATAGATCAGCGGATAATCGACACCGTCGAGGAGTGGCTGTATCCGCAATGGAGCAATCGAACGAAAATTAAGGGTTACGACGCGTATTGGCAGAGTTTGTATCATCACGCCGACCTGAGTCCCCTCGCCGACGACGCTACGCTGACGATATCGCGATCGCTCGCTCGGCTCCTCTTATCGAGTTTCGAACTAAACCCCCGTACGGCGAAACTGCTGGAAACAACGGCGTACTTTACTGAAAATCGATTCAACGCGATTCTCATAGGTGTCGAGACGGCCGCCACGAGAACGCAGGAATCCTCGACTCTGCAAAATGATAATCCCGAGCGTCTCGAGTGTATGGCAAGGCTTCGAAATCATTTGTCGATTAATCCATTATGGAGCGGAAGAATAAAAAGTCTCGCGGTGGCGACGGACTACGATCGGAAAGAACAAACATTTAGAAATCTGATGGGTGCCATTGGCCCGCTGGCGAATCCCGTTCTCGCTTACGACTTCGATCTTTCGCTCGTAACACCGAGAAACATATCTGTATTGTGGATCGATCCGCGTGGACGTCTCGCGGACGTTAGTCATTTGCAGATCGAAGAATTGTCTCTGGTAATTGTGTTTATCGTTTTTATCGATAATTCTGATCAACTCGATGGATTATTGTTATCCTTTATCATTTCTTATTTCAGATGGGCTCCGCGAAGCCGCAACTCGGCGAACCTCTGCACGTCGGTACTTGGCGAGCGGTTCTCGTCGCCGATACCGTCACAGTGGCAAAGTTACATTTTCCAGTCGTGCCACTGGCTTATTGGAATAACAAAAGAATAACGTCTCGCAAAGCGAAAGAAATTCACAACGGTCCGTCGGCACCGTATCGTATACCCGATGATTTTACCGACAAATGGGCTTTTATATTCGACTCGTTGAAAATTACGCCGCGGGAAAAGAACTCCGAGACTAATAATAATAAAGTCGAAGAGCGCATCGGTGTAGAATTGGATCAATGGGTCGACAATATCGTAAACGATTATTACGAGATTATCGAGAGTTGCTATGCCGTTGATGTAATATCGATAAGTAATAAATCGAAACTACGTAAATGCTCTCAAACTGACTGGAGCTCGATGAGCCCCGATCCAAAGGCTGATATCCGTAATCTATGTCAAAACTAATGATTATATTTACCAATTATGTGCCATTCCTCACAATCGGAGAAAACGAAGAAAAAAAAAAAAAAGATAAACATACTCATCGCGCCTTTGTACAAATCATCCTCTTAGATATTTTTATATCGAAAAATGACAAAAAAAAAAGAACACACATATGTCTGTATATATATACCTCAACGTATTTGTATTTATAAATATATATATATACTTACCGCGTGATCTACCTTTTCCGAATATCGACTACACTTTTATTTCAACGAACGAATTGAAAATCATACCTCACTCCCGATATCCTATCGCCTTATTATTATCTTTGTACTATACGAACGTACGAACGACGACATCGACACGACCGATCGCCGGCACGCTACTGGGACGGCGGGGACATCCACCGATTACTCAATGACGTGCTTTATATTCCGCGTTTAATATATTTTCATTTTTAATGCCTAACATCTCGTGAGGGAACAAATATACTTGTATCCGCGTGTATATTATGTTTATCAAGTTTTTCAAAATGGCGGACAAGAATGACACGTGCATTCGCAATAGAGAACTATCCGACGAAAGGTGAAGATGCGTTTGTTTATTATTAACCTTATGTAATATCGTTTCAAATTCTTAATTACAATATTATATATAATAATAATAATAATAATAATAATAATATGTCAATGTATACAGGTTAGATACAATTTTTTTATCTTCATCTTGTATGGAGTTTACGTCTTTTCGCGTTAATAAGTCGGTTGGTTTTTTTTTTTTTGTTTTGTTTTCTTCTTAATTCAGTTTCCGCATTCACTCTTTATTAATTTTCGCCCTAAGCACGATGGCAAGCATTCGACAATCGAGACGGTACTGCTTCTCTCTTTTTTTTCCTTTTCTTTGTTTTTTATTTCATTTATTTAGTCATTCGTTCTCACTCTCACAAATTCTCGAACGCCGCACACTAGTCCCCGGTCGGAACATATCAGTCGTATTATAGTATTTTTTTTTTTTTTTTTCTGAACACAATGTTTTACAGATGACGTTAGGAAACTTATGTTACTTCACTCTGGCCGCGGCGCGTTATGTTCTCTCTTTGTCTTCTTCGTTTTTTTTCTTATCAAACCCTTCGAGAAAAGTCATCGTTTCGAGCGATTTCTAATGAGGGGAAATGACGACTCCTTTGCGTAGTTATTTTCTTTTGTTTCTTTTTTCATTGATTTGTTTTTTTTTTTTTGTTCCTTTACCGAAAACGCTCTATCGCATGTTTGACGTATTACGGGTGAAGCCGGTTTGTAGATTTTCTTAAAAGACATGTTTTTTTCTTTCGTTCTTTTTTTCAGAGACGGTTCAGTTTTAATTACACGGAGAATAGGTTAATGCAATATGTACAGAAAACCGTATGAAATGAGATTCCTTCGAACTTTCTCTACGTATAACGCCCGTATGTCGCGCGCGTCGAGTAGATTAAACAAAATATATATATAATATATATTTATATGTATATATATATTTCATTACAAGTCAGGGGGGAGGGGGATTGATGTGAAATCGCTTGGAACGCGTCTTGGCCAGCACTTAGACTATTATAAATGTATACATTTCTGTTGTTCCGCTAATTGGCTTACATACTCTGCATTTTTTTTTTTTCTTCTTTTTTTTCCGACAACTGTCGAGTGGATAGGTTTTACCAAGATAATTGTCACGAAACGACGTGCGCGAAAGGAATAAAAAAAAAAATAACGCAAGAGGTACCGCATTGCCCGTTTGAGTGCAATCTCGATAAATATACAAGAAAATCAATATACCGAGGAACCAAACGCGCGTCAACCAAAGGACGAATCACCGTTATCAATCGGCCGTCTATCCGTCTCGTTCAGAGTGCACGCCGAAATCTCGAAGGTTTCGTTTTTTTTTTTCATTTTTTTTTTCTTTTCGACATCTCCTTCATTGCATTATAGCCCACGCTAGTTCGAGAAACGTCTCCGGTACAAGAATCATTCGAATACTCCACCGTTAAATTGCCTCCTAGAATGTAATCAAACGGTCGGTGGTCGTTTACAAGCGATCGTTTTTTTTTTCCCTTTACTTTTTGATCAACATTCGCTAAAAATATACTTCAATAAACCCAATTGCTCGACTACACACAAACGATACTTGGTTCATTCGTAAAAATCAACGATACTTCGAAAGAGCGATACTCCGACATATTGTCCAATTTAATTCCGTACCCAAAAATCGTGTCTCTCTCTCTCTCTCTCTTTCGCTCACTTTCACTTGGTTTTCCGATCGCGCGCGACAGTATAAAGTTTCTTTTCTCGATCGGAATTTTTTTTTTTTTTTTTTTTTCTTTTATTCTTTATTTTTATACGCGTTACATCTCGCAGGGCAGCACGGCAGCATATCGGCTATTACAGTGTGAATTAATTCGATTTTTTTTTCTAGCTATCCGGTGGCATTTGTAAAAGTACATGTTATCAGTCTGCGACACTAATATTGCATCTTTAGTTTTTTTTTTTTGTCTTTTTTTTTTTTTTTTCTTCAAAAGTATCGAGAGTTTCCTCTTGACTCGTAGAAAATAAATGTAGTTGAAAGATGCGCACGTTTTCGCGCTCTCGCGATTATCGAGTATCATACGAGGAACGAACAAAGCCGATACTCGATGTAAAATTTTTGGGTACAGAACTCAAAAAACCAGGGACTCGGATGAAAACTCGTTCGAAATCATACATAGTACATTTTCGTATGTTTTTTTTTTTTTTTGTTTTGTTTTCGTAGAGAGTACTGATTTTTGCCGTTCGGTTATTAAAAAAAAAAAAAAAATGTACATAGCAAGAGTGTCGAACTTCGCGACAGTGAAAAATCTTAGGACAGAAAAGTTTGAGAAGGCTGCGGCAACAGTGCGACTGTTTGAAATATATTGGAGATTCGCAGTGTCCACGTGAGAGCCAATTTACCAGCGACATAATTTCTATCTAATCGACATAATGCAAACTCGCGTGTCTTCGGTGCATTTTAAAATCTCTGAATATTCCGTAATTTTTTCTTCATATTTCTTTTAAAGTCGAACGAAGTTGCACGCGTCGACGGTAATTTCCGAATGAATGCGCGCGGTCGATGGTTACCCGAGTTATTATGCGTTTCGATTGGATCACTCTGTATCGGCGGTTCATAATATCGATGCAGTTGTTTTCCCTTTTTTTTTTTTTTTTTTTTTTCTTATCTTTTTTGTTTGTTATCGAATTGTATAAAAATATAGAAATTATTTGTAAAACTTTACGGCGAAATGAAATGACGATACGAGCCGAAACGCGGCTAATTGTTAATAACATTCGCGCGGGCGATTTCAGTTTGTCGAATTGTGAGATGAACTTATCATTGTACGTTTTTAAAAAATGCTTTTCGATGTTCGACAGATACGACGAGTGAGTTGATTTATATATTTCATTTTAAAAGCTGAGGTTTTACCACGCGAAGCTCGCTGGGTAAGTTGTATTGTGTTCGTCGAGTCGCGAGACTCTTTCGAGAATACGCGATGCAGGAACGCGGAACGCGAACCGTTTTTCTCAAAAATCTCACACCAATGTTTTCTTTTCCTCTTCCGACACTCTTCCGACGGGGATTTCTGTTTTCGTACGTTTGGATGTGTATTCCAAAGAGTGTCCAACTGTGCGCGTGTACGGTGAGAGCGATCGGTAATTTCGATTTTTTTTTTTTTTTTTTTTTCAACTATACGCGTGACTTCCTTATTTACATGGCATTACCGTTTGGATCTTCGCGATCGATCGATGCCGCGCGATTCTCGAGGATCGCGTGGAATCGTTCGATTCGACTCGACGGACAAGAATTCTCGATTCGCGATTAAATTTTTCGTATCTTTTTTTTTTTTTTTTTTTTTTTCGCGTTTCCAGCTATAAACTTCATTGATACGCGTTTCTTTAAAAAATCTCACAGCATTCGGCGTTTTGTTTGAATGAAAAAATACGATCGTATATATATTTGCGCGTTTCCGTTGTTCTATGAAAATCGGTGTCGCGAGATATATATATATTTATATATATAGCGCCCAATGAGATAGCGCGTCGGGTACCGTATGCTAAAAAAACTATTTATAGGCGGTGTATCGTTCGGACGATACGAGTGCCGGTGAGATTTCGAAGATTCGTAGAAAAAGAAAAACGGAAGTTTCGTCAAATCGTACAAAAGTGATATTCGAAGAAGCGCTACAGCGAGTTTTCGTGAATTTACGAAGTTTCCGTGTTATCCGGAGAGAGATGCCCGGTAGTCTCATTTCTTTATTTTTCAATTATATTTTCTCAAGTTTTTTTTTAAATTATTTTTTCGTTTGTTTCCTGGAAGCGTTACTTCGTACCTACGGATTTCGAGATTCGCCAATGACCCCACCGATTTTGACCGCGTTGAGCGGCAACTATTCGTCGATTCATTTTAATTTTCATATATTTTGTTGTTTTATCTTCTTTCGCTTTGTTATTCCAATCGCGGAAGTAGCGTACAAGCGGTGTCGTTGAGAACAAACGGCAAAAATCAATGACAATGCGTTGGAAACATATGTATGCGATACGCGTGTATTGTTTATTATAAATTACCTAGTTTTTTGTTTGTTTTTTTTTTTTTTGTTATTTTTCTTTTTTGTTTGTTTGTATGATTATACCATTCTTGATGAACCTTACATGTTATACTTAAACTTTCTTATTAATGCTTTTATGTATAAATATGTATTGTTAAGCCGCGCAAACTGACGTTTGTTTAAAGTCCTTGTTCAGCAACAAACCGACGTTCGCGCATTATGGCGTTGCCTCACGTATTTGGCAAACGCCAAATTTCACTCCATCCTTCGAGTAAATAAAAAGAGTCGAGTTTACATTGTTTTTTTTTTTTTTTTTCTTCCTTCTTTAT
This sequence comes from Cryptus armator, assembly GCA_963971235.1. Classification (NCBI taxonomy): domain Eukaryota; kingdom Metazoa; phylum Arthropoda; class Insecta; order Hymenoptera; family Ichneumonidae; genus Cryptus; species Cryptus armator. The sequence goes on from OZ020235.1 coordinate 7,573,121, forward strand.
ACTTAAAGGCTAAAGCCTAAAGCTGCACTCTTTAATCATTCACCTAAGTGTATTGTACAAATATCTGGCATTCAACGTGACTCGTTTTTTCATCTTTCGCTCTGTCTCTCAATCTCGCAATCTCGCAATCTCGCAATGTTGGAATTAATCGGTAAACCATTACATTACATTCGTGACATCGTGTATAAAACTCTATCGGAGTATATGATTACATTGTTAACTTTTAGTTGTTTTGTTTAACGCAGTAGTAATAGTAATTATCACTTTTTTGCTCTGTAGGCCACACAGTTTGGATGCCAAGTTTCTTCCTTTTTTTTTTTTTTCTTTTTTTTTTCGTCGCTTCGTCATCTCGATTGTTTAATCGTCGTCTTAACGCGTACCGACTAAACTGCTTTAAAAATGTCCGTTAAACGTCGGGCGGGACCCGAGAGGCCAGCTGGGTTCATCCTCACTAGGCCGTCGTTATCCGTGTCGCCGTTATCCGAGACGCTCAGCCTCGATTCTTCGCTTCTCCGCTGCATCTCCATCGTTCGCGCCCGATCATGGGGCTAGTCAAAAAAATAATTAATCAAACGAATTCCCCTCCGTTCCACCTTCCTTCCTTCCTTCGCTCCATTCTTTGCTAAACATATATATTTTGTTTCCTTCTACTTCCGTCGTTGCAACGTCGTCAAGCTCTCGGAGTTTCCTCGGCTTCGAACTTTCCCGCTCAACGGAAGAGAGACTCGTCTCGCGCTTCTCTCGTCGTCTTCAGCTTTTTTTTTTTTACTTCTTCGTGTTCCATTGGTAGTTGCGAAGATTTTTCCAACTCGTCGCAATGTACATCTCGCGAGGCAATCTTCTAATTATTTATCGTGTTTTTTTTTTCTTTTTTTTTTTTCTTTGGTAAAAAGAAAAAAGCCGTTGACTCGATTGTCGTTTATCTCATTAACTTTTGTGCGCGGCTCGTCCGCCTCTCGCTCGGTTTATTCGTTCAATGTTGCCTTTTGCTCATTCCCAAATACGAATGCCGGGCGTCGATCGTTTCAGTGGATAGCGACCGGGCTCTGTTGGACGCACACGCCGACCATCGGACTGTCCTCTCTCTCCGGGTCTCTCTGCTTTCCCGTCGAGACCGCCGACGGCTGTCTGACCATACCGTGAGCATCCGCGCTCGGATATCCGTAGTTGTAGTAATTCTGCTGCTGATGAATCATCGGCGAGGTCATCATAGCGGGCAGATGAGGTATACCAGGGAGAATAAGGCTGTTGTAAGAGCCAAGAGAGCTCGGTACGAGGGAGTTGTCGATCGACTGCATTGACGTCGGAGCGGACGTTGGCGCACCGGTCGTCGACGTCGACGGATAGCCGCTCGTTACGGCGCGTCGACTCGCGGAATGACGGGGCGACGATTCGCAATCCATCGGTTGATAGCCACCGGGTAAACTCGCTCCTTGTATCAGGCTACTCGTCGCGCTACCGCCGCCACCGCTGCCACTCGCGCCGCTTCCGCCTCCGGCGCGACTACCGCTGCCTCCGCTTCCGCCGCCGCTGCCTTGACCCGACACGGTTACCAGTCCTGCGAAATCGAAAGGTTTCGCGTTAATCAAAATTCCTCCGTCCGGACGGACTCGCGCTATTTTTACACTTCGATCGCGCATACGAGGAGCTTTTACACACCCCCGCTAAAACCGCTAATTATATTCAATGGAAAAACACTATTGGGCCGATGCTTCGGGAAAAACAAAGTTCCAACGATCTACGGGGTTATTTGCAGGCAATTCATCATCATTTTTTTTTCTCTCTTCAACTTTATCGCAATCGCCTTTCGGCTTTACTTTTCATTCGCGCTATCGATCTCTCGATAATAACGAGAAATCTTGACGACAGTCGTGAATCTTGTCTCGTAATTCGGGTGATCGTGCTACGCGTGCCGGGAGCCGAATATACGTGTATCATTTCTTTTTTTTTTTGCATATCATTGGAAACATTGATAATCGATAGTCTCTACGAGGGAACAGCGGGAAATTCTTCGATCGAATGTCTCTGACGTATCGACGCTTCGTTATTATTATCTTATCCGTCTGTGAGTCCGTTAACTACGCGCAGTTTCTTCGACACGCGCGATGTGACAGCGTTATTCGTAAAAAGTGAACAAATTTGTGTAAATTTACCCGAAAATTGATCGAACAAAGTGTGCGCGTGTGTTTTTTTTTTAATTTTACCGAATTTCTGCGCGTCTTTCGCGTGCTGCGATAAAAAAAGTTAATAACGCGAAAAATTGTCAAATTTCCTCTTATTTTCGTTACAATTCGTATCGATTATATGTAAAAAAAAAACTCAATGGACGCTTTGGGTTCCGTTGTCCGTCTTTGAAATAGATTCTCGCGGAATAAAAACGAAATCGAGTCGAAGACGAGATTGTGAAAAAAAAAAAAAAAATTCTACGACAAAACAGGGCTCTCGGGGGCAAAACGGCACTTTGTTGATGTATAACAAAACGTTAAACTAATTGTGAAAAAAAAGAGTTCGAAACATCGCGAGTGGGAGGCTGAGGTATTATCACGGATAGGCATTGATAAAACGCGTTTTCTTCGAACGTTTAATAGATTTCAATCTCTCACTGGCGATGAACGCTTTGTTTTTTTTAAACACCTCGGCAAGGCGCGTTCGACGAATGCGGGGAATAGCTAATCGGCATGCTTCGTAAAAGGAAAACACAAGAGGACGGATAATGAGCTCAACTACAAATGATAATTCATCGACACGGATGCATATTAGCCGCCTCTGTCCGAACTGGAATACGTTCGATACGCTTTGCTCTCTCGTTTATCGTTATCGTTTAGAATTACGTTAGAACTCGATAACGCAATAACAACGAAACGAAACGAGTATATTGTATATTTATCATTGCCGAACGTATTCCACTGCGAAAAGGAAGGGGGAACGATAAATGTATTATAATTTATATTGAAATGGAGAGATTAAAATAAGTGGCGTACGTTACGGTTACGGATAATGTCTAAAGCTCCCTCGCGTAACGCGGGGCGCCATCGGTATTTCGATGGCGGGCCGAGCGAGCGAACGTAGAGCGGAGCCACGGGCCTCGGAATATCTGAATCCGTGACTCCGTCGAAGGGTCGTTCGAAAGAGAATGAAAAGAAATAAATAGTATTGGCAAGCAAGGAAGCAAGCAAGGCTTCGCTCATTGCATCCGAGGCCGGGGATACGGGTTTCTCGTTTTTCTTTTTTTTTTTTTTTTTTTAGGAAAGTTAGACTTGTTAGAGAGAACTTACTTATGTTAGTAAGTAAGATTAGGGTTGGGGCCTAGGACAGGTCGTCGCCGCCCCGCGGATACGACAGTCATCGAGCCACGTACTGTCCCCCCATCATATCTACGGGCAACAACAAGTATTTCTTTAGAGTTTCTCCGCGAAATAAGCGATTTCGCGCTTCAACCTGTTTCTCCTATTTTTTTTTTTTTTTCCTCTTCCTCTCATCTTTTTCATTATTTTCCCAACGATACTCGTTAAATAACTCTCCTTTTTTCTTCTCCGCTCGAGGCTCCGAACGAGGTGATAGTTCGATCTCGATTTTCGATAGTCCATCGATACATTTATTTAGACTCTCGTTATTAACTTCGGTATCGCCACATCGTGCCAAAAGCCCCTTTGGTAATTATTACTTTCGGCACAAATCGTAACGCTCGTGAAAAATTGAATATTCGTATCGAAAGAAAAAAACGAAAAAAGAGATCGACGGTAGAACTCTTCGCACGATCTTCGGACCACTTGTACGAGTATTCCGTTACAATGATATTTATATTTATATAGGAATAAATCGTGAATAATGAAAAACGTAGTGAGGGCCGTTTTTAAAAAATTCTCTTCTTCGAATGTTGCGAAATATTTGGATAATATAAATAACGATTGTAAATCGAGAGACAGCGAAGAGTTCGAGTATCGGGACGCTTGCGAGTCGTTAATGCTAAAAGATCGTTGAGTCTAATCGAAATTTGAATGCGAGCGAAAAAGATGGTAAATTGGAGTTAACGGATTCGGTTGTTCGCGTTAATCGCGTTAATCGGGTCGGATAATTCGTCGACTCACCGCTATCCTGACTCATGGAAACCACCGCTGGACTGGTGTTTGCACTGTTGGCAGCGGCGATATTGGTGTTGGTCCCCTCGTCGGCCGTTCGCTTGAAAAAGTTGTGCTGCAGCGCGTAGTACGGCGTTACGCGCGTCTTCGGATCAAAGTCCAACATTCTCAGGATGAGATCCTTGAACTTGAGGTAATCGGAGATGGAGTGACCGGGTTCGTTCAGCCGTCTGCCACCCGGACCGCCGCTCTCAACGCCGAGTATGTCGTGTAACCGTCTCGTACCGGGAAGCTTGTACTTTTTCCCGTCCTTCGATTTTTTCAACACGTAAGAACCGTCCGTGGGAACTTTGTCGAAGTACTTGCGCGCTTTGTGCGCTTGGTCCAGTATGTGCTTCGGCGGCATGCCAAGAACTTCGACTATTTTGTTCATTTGATCAACCTGCGCAAGAGGAGTTTCTTTCACATTATTTCCAAAAACATTTGTCGATTATTCCTCGAGACTAATCGTCACCTTGAAATCTCTAAAAAGCTTCTTTTACGCGCTCACCTCGTTGGCCCCGCTGAAGAGGGGTTCTCCCGTGTGCATTTCCACTAAAATACATCCGAGACTCCACATGTCTATCGCGAGGTCGTACGGGATTCCCAGTAGAACTTCGGGCGAGCGGTAAAACCTCGATTGTATGTACTGGTATATCTGTAATCATTTAATCAGTCGTACATCTTCCTATAAATATCTATTACAGTAGGCGATCACGTATTTCCAACTCAGATAATTCCAACCATCAGGTAAGTTGAAGAAAACACCATCAAGTAAGTTGAATTCCGACCCTTAACCGTCTCCCGTCTTCCTGCTCGGCGAGGCAACGACGCTCTCTTTCCCTTTTCATACCGACCGATACAATTGTCGCTGCAATTTGTGTGACAGAGAGGGAACTCGGCGGAAAGGGACATTTTTTCGGCGGATGGGACAGTATTTCGGTAATACAGCAGGTATAAGGATATTCAACTTATCTGATGGTACCTAATTGGCAGAATTCCAGAATCTTCAACTTATCTGATTGCCTACTGTTACTATTATTCTTCTAATTTTTACCCTCTGTCCAAGTTGACAAGAGCTCCCAAAATCGACTATCTTTATCGCGCTTCGCTTTGGATTGCACAATAGAATGTTTTCGGGTTTCAGATCACAGTGTATGATGTTCAATTCCGGCGTTGACAGGAACAGGAGGGCGGTACAAAGTTGCTGAGCGAACTTCCTCGTTAGGTTCAACGACACACCGCGAAAATTCGTATTCCTAAGTAGGTCGTAGAGGTTGTAAGACAGCAGTTCGAATACCAGACACAAATGGTTCCGCCACATAAAGTGCCTCTTCAGTTTAACTGCGAAATAAATAGACGCGCAAATGTGAGATTCGTAAAGCAATATTGAGTTTTATCATTCAACGATTTCTTTTTTTTTTCTTTTTTCTTTTACCTATATAATACTTGTTGTCGGTATCCGCTCTATTCATCATCTCTAATAGCCTAACTTCGATTTGCGCTTGATTCAGGAAGGGCTTCTTGTTCTTTATTATCTTTATCGCCACCTGTGTTTGCTCCTCGTGATCGAATGCCTTCACTACTTGGCCGAAGCTGCCTTTACCTGTGATGAAAAATTCAAAAGAAAATGATTATTCGGTATAATCCACGAGGTAAATAATACAAATTGTTTATTTGCCATTAGTTTTTCGGAAGTCTTACCTATCAACGAATCGATTTCGTATCGATCTAAAAATTTCTCTCCATTCTTGATGATGTAATCGTGGTTGTCGTCGTCCCAACCGTCGTTGTAGAGCTTTCTTTCTTTTTTATGAGAACCATCCTCGCCCTGCATCTGCTGCGCTCTTCTCTTCTTCTTCGCATAGTAAACCTATAAACAAAACAAAAGAAAAAAAAAAGTTAATTTTACCATCGAAATCTTGTTACGGTACTCTTATCCGTATTATTTTACCCAATTATTCGTTAAAAGAAAACGTTTCAACGGATTCTTTCCCGATCTTCTTATAGGCCGGCAGTCCAAACCTCACGGGTCTCACCCTCCGTACGCTATTCGTTCTCTTTTCTCGCGTGTGCGCGCGTACGTAGCGGCAAAGGAGAGACGCGGAGGGAGAGAGCGCAGAATCCGATCTGCCGCCACCGACGTTCTCGTCGACGCCGTACACGGGTCGCGGAATCGATATCGCTGCGGCCACGTGAAAATCATGCTGCCGCTTTCCGCCCGTTTCTACCGACTCCCGTTTCCCGTTGACGATTTCGCTCCGAATCGTACGTCGTACGCATTACGGACAAAAGTCCGACGAGGCAACGCAATAGCGAAGAACGGCAATGATAATTGTCGGTCTTGCGAATTGGTCTCTTCGAGCCTTCGGACCGATGAAAATTAAACGTCGAGACAGCGGGACAAAGTGAGAAGCGAACGGAAGACGAGGATGATAGCGTGAGAAAGCCGAGTGCGAGCCGAGTGACGCGAAGAAGAGAAGAACGGAAGGCACGCGTCTCTTGGCTTCGCGTCTCGTGTGACGTATCGGCCAACCCGCTACTCCATCGGTCAACGACTCTCCGTCGCGAGCGTCGTCTCGACCACGGTGTGCGGCGCAAACGGGCGCGCGGAGGGCTCGTCTCTTCTTCTCGGTACCTGTATACCCGAGGCGCATCGAGGTTCGTCGGAGGGGACTTACCGAGACTCTCTGTATCTTTTGCGATCTTTCGCTTCGATAATCATCGATACTCGTGCGAATAATTAACGAACGTAACCGAGATTTTGGCTTTTCGAAATTCTCATAAATACGTGACAATAAAAATGCTATTGATTCGATATACAACGGCCAACGATGTTTCGCGCTGATTCTTTCAAACTTTCTTTTGGAAAATTGTAAGAATCGGTAATAAAATTTCAATTATAAAATATATGCCATTGATATCATTCCACCGGATATATTTATGAATCATTCACGATTTTTTTTTAGTGCATAATTGAAGTGTATGCGGCGATAGTGCGAGGAGATTGAAGCGACGTAGAACAATTGAGTTGCTGTATATCGCCGTATAGCATTTGCGATGTAATACTTCGAGATTCGGCGCTCTTTCGTTCGGCCGTACGAAGCAATGAATTCTTAATAATTGAGAGTTCAATCGCAACGACCCTCGACTAATCGCGCTCTTCAATTATGTTGGGGCTTCGATAAACGGAGTTCCGACGAATCCAAACGATACGGGCGAATCCCGGAGATTCTCGTTTGATAATAAGCTCGTGAAAATTTCCCCGAGCAAAGGGTACATCGGATGAGAGAGTTAGTCTCGCGAATAGGGGAGGAGAGGCTCTTCGATGCGGGGGTAGTGCTCTCTTTCGTTCGAGTTACTTGCCGCGGTCCTTGGCGACTTCTCCGATGAAGAGAGCCGGAGGAGTGGTAAACCCACCGGCGAGTGTGTCGGGTCTCCGTATAGCCCGGCACTGCTCTTGCGGCAAAAGCAAAAGTACGAGAAGCGTGCACGACCGCAAGCACCGTTGTCTCGATGCGGGAAGCGCGCGAGAGAGGAGAGAGTATCGCGGGCGGCCGGCGGGAGGGAGGGCAACCGAGAGACGAAGAGGAAGAGGCGATCGGCTCGGCGAAAATCGCTCGGGAGACGACGACAACGACGACGACGACGATGGCCACGACCTACCCTAAGCGCGCGCGCCGCCACATCGGCCACGCCGTCGTTTCGCGTGACCCGTTTGGCCCGATTCGGACTTTGGCGTTCATCGCCGTCCTATCGTCCTCGACGATGAAATATTTCCGCGGAAGTTGCACACCGGTAGCCGACCGGACCGCCCGAGACTTTCGGAATAAATCGCCGGATCCGGTCCGCGTCCATTTAATTATATTTACGTGAAAATTTTTTTTTTTAAATAACGCAATTCAAGTCGATATGCCGTTCCGTTGCCTCTTCGATCGCGAGTCCTCTTTAAAATGTCTTTTCCCTTGCGATCTCGTTGCCGATGATAACATACCTCCTACTATACGCGAAAGTCAAGCGGGTAGCGTTCTCGAAGGTCGCGTGGGTGGTACGGAAACCGGTATTCACCGATTGCCAGAGGAGTACGGAATTCGAATGGTTCCCTCACCGGCTGTTGCTCTACGATGTTCGAGACGAGAGAAGGACAACAGCGAGGGAAATATAAAGAAAGAGAGAAAGAGAGAAGAGAATGGAGAGCTTTTGTCGCCACGGTAAACTCGTCCCGGTGAGAGAGCGAGAGTCCCGAGAAGGGCAACGGACAGTCGGAGGGAATCTCTCGCGCCGCTTGTCGCGTCGCGCGCGGTACGCCCGGCGACGACCGGGCGGGCGGTATAGCCCCGCGTTGATGTGCTTTCCTCTCTCCGCCTTCCGCAGTCGTGCGCTCTCTTCGTTTCTCTATCCCCTCTCACTCCCCCGTGCCGTCGACGCTATGAGGCAGCGGCAAACACCCCTCCACTGCTCGGCCTCCGACGCGCGCGCTCGTCTGCACAACGGCGAGAGAGCGCGCGCGGTGTGCTGCTGCTGCTGCTGCTGCTGCTGCTCGGTGCTACTGCTGCCGCTGGTAGTCTGTTTCTCTCGTTTCTGTTGCTATGCGCGAGTGCATGAGACCGGCCCCATATGGTGCGTTCACCGGCGGCAGCCTCGCCAAAAGCGGCCCAGGGCCATTGACTAACCCGGGATGAGACAAACGGAGAGGAATAGACAAGACGAGACAAATTATCGTTACACCTATCGACGATACGTAACATCGGAAAAAATTACAATAAATACCTATATTTCTTTCGTTATCTCCGTAATTCTTACGACATGGCATTATAGCACAAGTAAAGTTAGCAGTAACGTCATTTGTATTCGGAATGAATGACGAGAGAGCAACGATAAGACAACTCCGGGACTCGTTCTCTTTCTTTTACTTCCCGGTGTACGCGGACTATAATCGTTGGCCTCGCGAAATCGATAACGACGCGGAGACAAATAAAAATAATGAAAAATATCTCGAATTTCCGATAAATATCAATATTAATATAAATAATACAACATATATTATCGTATTGATATTATTATTACCGATTAATCCATGAAAATTCACGAAAAAACGATCGAACTTGTTTACAAACGGTGACGCGAGCGCGTAACTTATCGTTTTTTGCTTGACCCTTGTGATTGCTTATGCGTCCAGAAAAGATTTTCGATTGATGGGAGAGAGTAGTCAAGGGTAAGCAAACGCAACGAGTCGAGAAACACGGAGGGTAAACAGCACGAGGAACGGGTCCACGTACGACGGAGACGTTTGTCCGCTCTCTCGTGGGCAGTCGTCGGTTCGGCCTGTTGTGCGGCTACTGTGCGCGATGTCTCCTCCGTGTTACTCGTCGTTGCGAAGCTATTTTTGCATCGCGCGCGGGGTCTGTCGGACGGGATGACGAAATGCCGCGTCATCGAATGAGGCCGTTATGAATCTCCGCAAAGCTGCGAACGCGCAACGACGAAGTTGAGTGCGAGAAAAAGATAGATAAAACGGAGTAAAAGTGGGGGTGAGGACAAGCGGCGAGGGGAAAGTTGCGGAGAGGGAAAAAAAAAAAGGAGCGAGATAGCGATGAGACGATAGATGAGAAATGCGGAGGTGGGACGACGAGGAAAAGGAGTTGCGTGACTTCGGTCTCGCGATCGGCAGACGAGAGAGAGGATGCTTGGCTCTCGCGGAGTCATGAATGGAGCCGCTTCTCTCGGTAAAAGACAAGAGGCCTAGGCGGCAAACCGCATCGCTGTATATCCCGACGGGCCGTTCCGCGACCTTCCGGAACGTCGACGATTCGAACTTCTTTGTCGTCGCGCGACTCACTCGATAATCGTGAGAGGCTCGGGGACATTATACAAGTTTTTTTTTTTTTTTTTTTTTTTTTTTTTTTTTTTTTTTTCGAGAATCATTTCATCGGATTATCGTATCGATCGATGAAATGCAATGATTTCTCGTGAAAATCAGAGCGACGGATGACACGTGAGAAAAGTGCCGTTTCAAAATAATACGGTTTCGTCTTTTTGTTTTTTGCAGCGAGAAAAACAATTTCGAGAAGTCGGTGGTTTTTTCAATTTTCAATTGAAAGGCTGTACGGGTTTTTTCGGACGCTTACGACGCGATTGCGTCACGTTTCAATTGAGAATTCTTTGACGGTGAATCGAGAACGGGAAGAGGAGAAAGAGGATTGAACGAATTATTGCGGACAGTCGGCGCGTGACCGTAGACCGGGTCCAGACGAGACGATTAAACGCCGTTGATCTCTCGCCTGCACTGTTTCTTTTTTTTTTTTTCCTCCTTTATTCCTTTATTTCATTTTGTACTTTTAACAAGCAACCAGAGGCCCTCTCGGGAGAGATTATAGGAACAGCGAGACGGTAAGCAGGGACCGAAGGATTTGACTCTACTGGGGCGTCCCTGCTTTTGAGACTCGTTCGTTCCGAGATCTCTTCCTCGATGGTCCGTTTCTGAGTCATTCTTTTAGCTGAGCCCGAGAGCCAACGGTCAACGGAAAGTTTTTCGACCACCGCGCGAGACATCGCGAGTAGCGAGAGCCTCGCGTTGTCGGAGGAAGAGAAGCGAGAAGCGCCGAATAAAGAAACGACGAGCGAACCACGCACGAGCGACAGCAGAGCCACTATTCCAATCGTAGGATTGAAACCTTGCAAATTCTTTATCCTGTACAGCGTTGAAATAATAATTCAAAAAATCGCAAATAACTATCGATAAAAAAAAAATCTTTAGAAACAAAAAATTCCCATCGAGGATATGGAAACAAAAAAAAAACTAATTTACGATGATATGGTAAAAGAGGCCGAGAAATAAGGCGCGTCCACTATCGCGAAAGGGTCCGCCAGAGAAACGGTTAAAATAGTAAATTCTTGGAAGTTGAGTAGCGCCGGCGCGGTGAATGTAGTAAAAGTATAGTAAACGATATAGTATACTATAAAGGGTTACGAGTGAGAAACCTCAACCGAAAGAAAAAGGTCGACCGGGGCAACCTCGGAGCGGCCGTCCGAAATTCATCAAGAGACCTTGGACTCGGCGCTGATCTTTCACGAGAGGGAAGAGGCCGATCGATCCCATTCGGTTCTCTAATAAGGGATCTCTCCGGATGAACCAAAAGAAATTTTTAATATTCGTTGTTTTTTTTTTTTTTTTTTTTCTTCCACCACTTCTTCGAGGCTACAAAATCGAACGAACGAAACGAATACACAAGTCGACACGAGAAAATGAAGAATAGAAGAAAAAGAGTTTCGGAGTTCGATCGGTTGTACCGCGCGTGTCAAAAGGGTTAATGTCAAAAGGAGTACACGCATCGTTCGAATGCGAAATAACTAATAATAGCGAGAACTTGGCCCTCGGGTACGAATCCCTCGGAAGAAGAAGAGAAGAAGAAGAACTAATAATAGATAGGGCAACATATCGACGAGGGACAGGACGAAGCTGTACGCTAGGAGCATCTGGGTCGTCTTTAATTATTCGCGTATCTATTCTGAATCGTGACGCGCGGGGGTGACCCCGGCTCCTCCTTCTTCCACCGCTTTGCGCGTCGTAACTCTGAAATTTAATTCCTCATGCGACTTTGCGTACCTCGCGGAACAATGAAATTTCTTCGATCGTAGCAATCGAGCGGAAAAAAAAAACGAAAATCTTTCCTTCCGTTGCAAAGACGAAAATCGTATCGAAATACGAGGGTAGAAATAAAAAAAGCAAAAAATAAAAATCTTCTTCTAAGAATGAATTATTATCGTCGGGAGAGATACAGAGAGAGAGAGAGAGAGGGATCGGGACAAGCGGACCGACGTCGAGACTCTTTTTTCTTCCTTCTTTGCAACTTCTCGTCGCTCGATCGGAATTCTAAAGCGAAGGGATTAGCGCGGACAGCGGCCGTGACTGCGGGCGCCGATCGATCCGGATCTCCTTGAGACATCGAAAGGGAATTATAGTTTTTTCGTTATTATTTATAATTGTTATTCCAACGAATGATCCGACAGACGAGTTTGCGATAAAAAGAAAACGAATGACACTGGAAAGTGGAAAGTACGAAGAGAGATCGATGATGAATTAAGACAATAGAGTGAAAATGTCGTCGTCGCCTCGCGAGCCTTCCTCGCGGCCGATAAAAATCAGCGAGTGTCCCGGAGAAGCTCCCGCGGTAGCGCAGTTTTACGCGCGGCACAACGAGAGCAAGAATCGTGGAACGATAGACGAGAGAGAGAGAGTGCCTCCGTCGAGAAAAATAGAAATATAGAGCGCGAGGCGCGAGAGAAATGTTTAGCATATATACGACAGAAAAATGTCTCGTATTCGTATTTTTTCGCCTGTACTTCTCTTATTGCAACATCGTCGAAGCTTAGAATTTACAAATCGAACCTATAAACGGAATATCCGGACTATCGTAGAGAAAAAAAACATCGCTAACGTACATTTTTTTTTTTTTCTTTCGTTTTTCATTTCCATTATTTTTTTTCTTTTTTTCTACTACAGATATTCAATTTCCAAACAAAGTCCGAAATGGAGTTTAAAGTCCAACGATTTTTCGTCGTTGTTCCCAATGCGGAGAGATCCGTCCGTCCTTGATGAACCCTTCGGTTTCGATCCGATTATTCGATCGTTTGTTTTCGCAACAACGCAGGAGACAACGGAACCGATTCGGCGAAGAGAGAGAGAGAGAGAGAGAGGAGGAAATCGTTGCGAACCCCTGGTTGATTCGCGCAACGGGTATGCCAACCACCGCTATGAGGTTCGGTTTGCTTGGCACCTGAGCGCATAGTTGACCGTCCAGGAGAAGCGGCAAACGGAGGAAGGGGAGAGGCCGAGGGGACGGTCAGGAAGGAAGGCGCGCGGTAGATTCCTCGACGTCGATTGGGCCCGACGCGAACGGAATGCGACGACGTCCGACCGTCCGTGATGAAGCTCTACCGCCGCTGTGCCGCTCTGCGTCGTTCGCGCGTTATCCAATCCTCCCCTTTGCTCGTTAGCCTTCTGTCCCTTCTGTTCTCTATGCGTATACGGGTACTCGGGGGTTTCGATGACGCACTTTCTTTTTCTTCTCCCTCTCCCCGTTCGGGACTTCTCTTGTTCTTTAATATCGTCGATTCTTTCATTTTTCTTTTCCGCACCAGTTTCGCGCTTATGTTCGAGAATTTTTTTTTTTTTTTACTAAAAGCTCGTAGACTTCTCGCGAGTCCCTCGTGGCGAAATCGCCGAAGAGGCGAATGCTAGGAAAACCGTTGCGCGTCTCGAAATCAAATAATAATGACTTGGTACAGAAGTTTTCCAACATTCCCGACGATCGAGTCTTACGCGGCACATTATTTCAAATGTATCTTATATCGCATATCGCGACAATAGATCGAAAACATTCTCTTTTCATTCGGACTTCGAGTGATACGAAAATTTTGGAATGAGAGCGAACAAAAAACGATTCTATTCGAAACAAGAGGATGAAGAAAAATGAAGGAAAAAAAAAGCCTAAAGAAATTAATTTCGTTCGGCAGCTCCGTCGAGTCGCGGGGTCACTGCCCGGTTTCCGGGGTCCTTGTAATTATTTTAAAAATTCGGGAATCGCGATGGAAGCATCCAAAAGGGCGAGTAACGGTCGTCGATAATTGATAAATAAGGGAATAGTGCCGATTAAATTCTGTTGCGAACGACGACCGCGGAGAGAGATGAGAGAGAAAACGACAAACGTTTACAGAGAAAACGTCGCCTTCGAAACTATCACCGAGATGAAGTTATACTCCAAGTATAAATATATGTAGAGGTAATAGGTATAGAATCACGAAACGCTGGCTGGCTTTCCGGTTCGGTCGGAAGAGAACGAGACGGAGAGAAGCAGCGCCCACGCACTCGGGTAATAATGTCATCGCATGGTGTCGTGTGGTATATACAGAGTCGCAACCCAGTTTTCTTCGAGTTCTCTCTGCGGGCGGGTGGGATGCTGCGCTTTCCGATGGTTTACAGCGGTCGGCCAACTCTTGCCTGCGATTTGTCACGACGACCGCCGCGGAAAGGCCGCAGCCAAGAAAACGAGAGCAGGAAAATCAAAACTTCGACGTTACGATTTCAATCGCGAGAAATGCGAATAATCGATAAATTATAAACAATACAAATACATCGAGAAAGTTAAAAAAATATATATATCCGTCGTGAATTCTTCTCAAATTGGATAAATTTTATTGCGCAAACACCGTAACGTTAATGAGACGACTGGATACCGCGCGAATTAGCAAACCGGGCGGATGGGATGCGCTTTCCGATGGTTTACAGCGATCGGCAGAAGACTTGGCTGCGATTTGTCACGAAGACCGCCGCGGAAAGGCCGCAGCCAAGAGAACGAGAGCAGAAAAATCAAAACTTCGATGTTACGAAGATATTTCAATCGCGAGAAACACATCGAGATATTTAAAAAAAAATATATATCCATCGTGAATTCTTCTCAAATTGGATAAATTTTATTGCGCAAACACTGTAACGTTAATTGGACGAGTTGATACCGCGCGAAGTAGCGAACCGGGCGGGCGGAGAAAAGTGTTGATTAGCCGTGACTAATTTTGTTATTCTCGAGGATAGTATAAGGCTACAAGCGAAGCGACCGACGAACCACGGGGATAAGTCGCGGTCTTTGTTGGTTAACGAGCGTACTACTCGCCCCCTCGAAAGATCCAAGCGGGACAGACGTTACGTAGGACAGGAGGAGAGGGATAGTTAAAGCCATCGTTCGTTTTCCCAGAGAGAGAGAGGGAGAGAGAGAGAGTCTCGACGGCGTGTGGTTGTATTCGTCGACATTTCTCGGCACGAGTCGTTGCCGGAGAGAACCGTTGTCCACCCCCAGGATAATTTAGTACACGCGCGGCCGCGCGAGCGCGTGGTTTAGCTCGCTCTCCGAGATAACTTGACTCTCTTGCGTATCCTTTTATTTCTCTTTTTCTCCTATGCCACCGCGAGGAAACGCGTCGCGCGGCCCCAACTGGCGCCTCCTTGTCGTTTTCCTCTGTTCTATCTAACAATCGTCCCGCGAGGCCGCTGTCCAATTTCTCCGACTATTTTCTCGTCGTAATCCGTTTTTTTTTTTTTTTTTTTTTTTTTTGCTCAACGATAACGCGCAACGTTGAGAAATCGCGTGAAACTAAAGTTTCAATGTCGTTATCGTGCAACATGATAATTTCGAGGATTGGTCCGATTTGAGTGAAATTGACGAGGAAAAATGATGGTAAGACGATCGGAGGAGATCGCAAGCTTTTTTGCTCCACTTTCCCTCGTTTCCCCTCGGCGCGGCTAAACGTTGCAGTCGCGGCGAAACGTACTGTGGAGTAAAACCCACGCAAAGACTCTCGCTTAGCCGCGCTGGCCGCGTGGGCTTTGGCCCGTAAACGCTAAGCCACCCCCGCGTAAAATCTTCACGAATCTTCCGAGAATGCGGCTAAAGGGACGTCACGTATTTCGTACATTCGTATGGTTGCCAAATGAAAAAAAAAAAAAAAAAAAAAAAAAAACAGATCGCGATTTCAATTTAGAAATGTCCGCGTTGTTACGCGCGAACCGAGTAATTCGGAGTACAGCGGATGGATTCGAAATAAAAATTAATTATCCGTTTTGTTTTTTTTTTTTTTACTTTGGCTACTAACGCAAAGCCAATCGATAAATGCCATTTTAACGAACATTCCGAAAACGGAGCCAAAGGACACATATGTCGCGTATATTTTTTTTGGGTTTTTCTTTTTTTTTTTTGATTGGGTCGATATAGAAATTAATTGTTCTCACCTCGTTAATGTGTTTATACGTCTTAATGAGATCGACGCTAAGCTTTCGGAGTGGTGCCGTCGCAGGATCTCGAAACCTGTGGGGTATCCTCGCCTGCATAGCGTGAACATCGCCGGGCGTTTCCTGCGTGACACCACCGGTTCCAGTGCCACCGCTGCCACCTCCGCTACCGGTACCGCATACCGCGGCGGGCAGAGGTTCCTCGGCAACGAGTCGTCCATAGAGCGGTGCTCCGCCGGTTCCGGTTCTTCCGCTCACTGCAAAGAAAATTCGTATAAAATCATTCGAACAATAGTATCGAAAGTTTTTATCAACCACCGAAAAAATATTGATAACAAATCCGTTCACCCTCGTTAGATCCATAAAATTATCGATCAAATCGTAACGTAATATCGTAAAGAAAAAAAAAAAAAAAAAAAAAAAAAAAAAAAAAAAAAAACTGTATACTACGTATTGATGGTCGGAGAATTTTTTTTTTTTCGATTGGGTTTTTTTTTTATGCATCTCTCTATATATGTAAAAAAATGTTGCCGCCGCCACCGGGTACGAGAAGCGCCCTGAGCCCTGCTGGGCATAGATGCACCGGAGAGCCTGGAGGGCCTTGGGGTTTGCGAGACCCCATTTGGGGCCTTTGGCAAACGGTTAGCGGCGGCAGTGACGACGGCAACGGCAGCGAGGGGGCTTAGCGCGCGAGCTCTACGAAATCCCAGTATATACATATATCTATGTATACGTATATGTATATATATATATATACGGAAGAAGGTACGATCGCATCACCGTGCGCGTACGCCACGGAAGAAGAGACTTTCGGGACGTTAACCGGGAATACCGTAGGAGGGAGGCTCCCGGTTAGTTTTTCCTCTTTCCGCCGACGTCCGTCGCGCAACCGGAGAGAGCTCCTCCGGCGAGGAGTAACGACTCTCCGTATGCCTTGACTCGTCCTCTCTCTCCCCCTTTCTTCCCTTGGCATCGCGATATTTTCCTCTGCGTAAACTCGTTCCAATTCTTTCCGTATCGAATGAAAAATCTGATGCCGGCTTAAAAGTGAGATAGACGGAAAGCGAGAGAGATAGATAGAGAGAGAGCGATGCAACGAGATCGAGAGAGATCCGTACAGCATAGTTGGGTCTAACACGCGCAGTCGTTAATTTGACGTATGCGTTGTCGTCGAGCGAGCCGGCTTGGCACTCGCTAACGCATTATCGTTATTTTAACGACCCTGTTTCGGTGGCCCGAACGAGCTGGCCTCGGCGCTTTCACTCCGGGTACCCCTCACCTCCGACCCTTCATTCTCGTACTGTCGACTCTGTCTCTATTGCCCTGCGAAAAACCGGTGCGCGTACTCCGAAACGCGAAATCCTCTTCGCGCGATAGAGGCCTCCCTCTCATACATGCGAGAGAGAGGCGCGAGGGCGGTAAGGGGGGGTTTGTAGTCGTTGGCTTGTCCGTGGAGAGCTTCCCTTATTTCCTTTTGAATTGTCAAATTATGCTAATCATCCGGCGCGGTATAATTTCAACCTCGCGGAAAAAAAAAACGGGAGGAACGAAGTTCATCGAGGAGTACATGAAGGGAGTAATGAATCCGAGGGCTCGATTGGGCGCTGCTTTCACGCGAAACGGTAAACGTTGGGAAAAAAAAATTGCGCTAATCGATTTATATCGCAAGAGTCGTCGGACGTTCATCCGCGGTATCTATTGTCGAGATAAAAACGATACGTTGTTGTTGTTGTTGATTTTTTTTCATTGTTTTTGCTTCTCAAACTTGACGCATTTCAACCCTTTCTCACTACGTATCCTTCGTAGCTTGAGTGAGTTTTTGTCTTTTTTTTTTTGTTTGTTTGTTTTTTTTTTTTTTTTTTTTTTTTCTTTTTTTTTTTTTCCTTTTTTACGAGCCGTCGCGTATCGGAAAGTGGAGCCACCGGGTGTGCCGCGACGAGAGCAGCCTAGGCTGTGCGCAACACGGGCCGCGGCAGACGAGTCGAGCCGTTTGCCAGTGAGCGAGTGTAACGAGAGCGAGAAAGAGAAGCGACGACTCCCGGTTGGGAAATGTGGGTCAGGGCGCGGTTGAATGAAAAAAATATCATTCATTAACACGCTGGAGAGCAGGGGCTCTCAGACGACGCGCGGGGATTATATACATGCGCGCTCGGTGGTACCGACTTCAACACCCCCCCGTAGATCCGAGGCCGAGGCCGCAAATGACCCTGCCTGCCTGCCTCCCTCATTTCCATCTTTCCTCACTGAGCGACTCGACGCTCTATTAGTTAAACTACATAACCCCCCTCCCTCCATCTCCCCAACGGCTGTATACCAACTCCGACCGTACATTAATGTCGCACGCTCTCGTTTCGTCGCTAAACTCGTTCATTTCTCGTACCTCGAGGGACTCTCTTTTTGACGACGATTGTCCGGCCGGCCGCTCTATGGAGTTAATCGATTAACAACAGGACCGGGGAACCGATGTATCGAGAGCGTTTACGTTCAACCGGAAGTGAAGATTTAATTACGAATTAAACGGGCAACGAAGACCATTTTGGATGTAAAAGAAAAAAAGAAAAAAAAAAAGAGTTAAGAAAGGAAAGGAAAAGATTGCTACTGTAACATTGTGTTAAATCGATTTCCGCGTGAATAGCAAGTTGCCAGTAAGAAG
The DNA here is from genome assembly GCA_963971235.1 of Cryptus armator. Taxonomy (NCBI): domain Eukaryota; kingdom Metazoa; phylum Arthropoda; class Insecta; order Hymenoptera; family Ichneumonidae; genus Cryptus; species Cryptus armator. The sequence continues at coordinate 7,591,674 of OZ020235.1, forward strand.
AAGTATCATCGCGTGTTGAAAGAACGAATAGGAAAACGCAAGAACACGCGTATAGAGACGCAAGAGAGGAAGGGAGGGAGGGGGGGGGCAGTCTCTCGTTGAGCACCCTCGGCGCGAGGTCACGAAAGCCCGACATAGGCCGTTGCGATAGCCGGCACGCATTCCGCTTCATTCATGTTTCTTGATCTACAACGCCCGCGCGCGCTCCGCGTTCTCCTCCCCTCCCGTGTTGCACCGACGTTGTCAGCCCTTCCGGTACCAACCCCTCGAGTTTCTAGCATAAGGGGGATGGCGAACGCGCTTGGCGAACAAACCAACGCGAACGCATATATGTACAGCGCACGGAATTACCACTACTACCGGTACTGGAAAGGTAGATTTTTTTTCGCCAACACGCATCGTATACACTCCGAACTATATACAGTTGCAGGGCGCTGGTTTGTCGTCTCGACTGTCGCGCGATCCGGACTCATGTTATCACGATCGGTCGAGACTTAATCTTTTTTTTTCACACTCGATTCAACCGCGAGGGTTGAATGAATGTAAAAAAAAAAAAAAAAAGAAAAATGGAACGGGAAGGAGAATATATCAAAGGGTTGTACGAACGATTGGACGCGCGGAGAGAGAAGAGAGGAGAAAACGAGATTCTCTGTACGCGAGGATTAACTCGACACGAATAACATTTTATTTGAAAACATCGTCTAAATGTTGTTTTTTTTTTTTTTTTTTTCACCGGAAACAAGAGGATTTTATATATTTTATTCATTCCTACGATCGATGGAAGTATGCAGTATTTTTTTTTTCCATACGACGATTTGTTTACCTTTCGACTAATCGGAATGTTCCGTAATGAGACAGGATAGCGCGGGGAGTACGGTACTCGATGTATCCACCCGCGTTACGACGCTGAAGCGACGAGTGACACTTTCGCAATGCCATCCCCTCCCGTTCTCTGTTCCCCCTCGTCATTTATAATAATAGTCACCGGTGGTCCTTTGTGAAGCCGCTCGAGCGAATCTCGGATGACAGATGCAACTATAACGGCAGCGTCGGGACGGCCCTCAGCAATCAGGCTTTTCGCGTCTCGACGTCGGTTTCCTCGTGTCTCGAGCTTCGAGGGTACGGGGTTTGGTTTTCGTGGAATACAACGATTCGCCCCGTGGAACGGCGCTCATCGCGGAGATCTTTATCCCAAATAGAAACCGAGCAAAACGAACAAATGAATCGCGAGAAATGCGTTTACTCGACACCGATGAAAATATGACAATTCGTCGAGTACTTGGCGCTAATAAAAATGTTTTTGTTTTCACAGACGACTAAAATAATTTTTTTTATCAAAATAACATAATCATCACCTTTAAATCGAAATAATATTTTTCAACGATAGTTCTCATAAAACGAATGTAAAATTAAAAGGAGGACACGTGAGAAAAATTCCGAGAATTACTCTTTTTTTTATAGAGATTGTTTTTTAAACTGAATATAGTTTTAGTCGTCGTAACGGGAGGCTTCGCTTATAATGTTTTGAATCACGAGAGTGAGGAGAGACAGTCGAGGGGAGGGGGAGGGAGGGAACGTTAAAACGGTAAAGAATATTTTTTTAACACGGAAAGAGTTCTCGGGGGTCCGGAAGAGGAACGACGCAATCCGCGGGAGACGGGAGCGCGAGCGTGCGCGCGTCTCTACTGGCATTTAGAGCGCATGTGCGCGCGGTCCGCGGATAAGTGAATGATCGCGATGCCGACTCGGCAGGAAAACGATCGTGATGTGTGCCCCGGCTCGGTTCTCGTTGGAATATAATCGCGATATAGACCCCCCCTACACCCACACACGCGCGAACCGTCGCATCCACCGTCCACCGGCGACATTCTTGTCCGACTTTGCTGAAATTGAATGACGCCTCTTTGCCGCGGAGCGCGTTTATTTTTTTCATCGCTCCTATATATTATATTGCAATATATGTTAACTCTATATCGTCAATGCGCTGAATCGTTGAATTCTATAATAATGATAATAACAACAATGCGATTCTTAAATGCAGTCGCAATTGATCGCAAGCGTTTGCCAAACTACTAACAGCGCCGTTGCGAGATAAAAGATGCAAAGCGCAGAGCATATACCGTATTATAGTGATTAACCCTTCAACGATCAGTGGAAAGATAGCGTCCCTTTTATTTTCACCCGTTCGGTAATTAATACGAAAAATTAATTTTCGACTCTCTATTAAGGAATAAAAAAATAAACAAAAAAGAATTTCTCTTCGAGTATCGATGTTTTAGGTGTAATGAATTTATTTCAGCGGAGATGATAATTGCAAGCAAACAAATAGCGTCCTTCCCCATAGTCGTCAAAGGGCCGAAAGAGGTTAAAAAAAAAAAAAAAAAAAAAAAATAGTGAAGCAAAAATAAAGGCTCTCTTTTTTACCGTCGAACGTCCTCAGAGTATGTCGTGTTACGTTCGTTTGGTAAAAGCCTCAGTCACTCTGTGTCCTTTTTAAGTTCAAAAGAAAAAAAAAGTATATATATATATATATGTATATATATCATACGAGCGATTAATCGACGGAGAGCTTTGATGACGCGATGAGAGCGTATGTCACCAAACTCGTCCTTCGAGAGTACTACGAGCCTCCGTGTCGGTGGACAGTGAAACAAAAGAACGAAATGCGTAATGTAAAGCTTCGAATGCGAGATGAAAAAAAAAAAATGGGCAAAGGCGATGCCGATGCGATGAAAAAAAAAATGTTTGCTCGCTAATTTAATTTTTTTCCGTGCATAAAACTTTGTACGATGAAAAAAAACGGTACGACGAATGTATCGGTGGTTAATAAACGCACTTTGTACCGGCGAGTGTCATTGGCGTTTTCAAGAATAAAAATGACATTTTTTTGGTTTTTTTTTTTTTTCCATCGACGTACAAATAAAATATTTAGCGTTCCGTCGATTTCTTCGCCGTCGCCGTCGTCGGCGTCGTCGTCTTCGGGGACATCGGGAGGTTGGCGCGATCGTCATCTCCTACCCCGTCTTACGTTCTTTCTCATCCTCCACCAAACCCACCTCCATCGCCTTCTTCTTCTTCTTCTTCCGCTTCGTCTTCGTTGGCCCCCGCGCGCGCGCTTCCCCGACGGCTTTCTCCGCGAGGGCTGAGTCGATGGGACCGAAGCGGACAACGGTTGTTGCTATGCTAGCTATACGGCGCGTTGTACAGCACTCTCTCTACGGTCGTGGGGGCTGAAGGTAGTCGTTGGCGGCTGCCTGCTACGCCAAGTGCAACAACCCGCTTCTCTCGCACTCTCCCAATTCCCTCAAATATATCCTATGTATGATTCCTCACGGGCCAACAAATTGTAATCGCAACTATAGACATTATATTTTATTTCGTCCGAATGAATTTCTTCGAATTTCAACGAAATTCCGGTTTGAATTTCGGACTGTATAAACTCTTTGCGGAGAATAACTGTGGAAGACCACCGGAACTCTGCACCCCTTTAACACCGCCGACGGTAAAGTGTCGGGCTGCAAGCGAGTTGTTCATCGAGACTTTCCATCGATGTGATAAATACGACAGAAATTTCACGCTTTCCAAATGGAAAAAAAGGGCGATATAAAAAAACAAAAAAATTCTTGACAAATTATATCGAAAAAAAGGAAAATATTTTTCGACTCGGATGTATCGTCCTCGTGTACGATACGCGATGTGCGGTGTCCAAGGGTTACACACCGTCCTAATAAAAGTTTAAACGCCATTTTTCAAATGGGATATATTTCCACATTAAAAGAAATGTATTCGAATGAAATGGACAATTTCTGGCGTTGCAACGAGAGACTCGGAATGAAAGGCGCAAAGGTGATCGATCGATCGCAATTATCCAATCTCGCGATCGTCGTATCGTTGACAAATCGATTCTTTTAATAATCGTTGTATAGCATTATCGTTGTATAGCATTAGTCCGACGGTTCTTGGAAAAAGAAAAAAAAAAAAAAAATACGAAAGAGTCCACGGCAAACGTCGTCGTGAAGTCTCGTATCAAAACATTGTTTTATCGTTTTCCACAAAGACGTATATCAACTGTATCGTAGGAAATAAAGTAAACGATGAAACTATAGAAGAGAGGAAAGCTTAAAAAAAACTGGAGAAAAAAAAACAAAGAGAAAAAGAGAGAATAGAGAGTTTCGGTCAAAGAGTAAGGAATCATACAAAGTGGATATAGAAAAACGAGACGCGATAAAGGGTGAAAGACTATACACACCGACTAGGGGGGTATACGGGAGAAGGTTACAAGAAGAAGGGAGAGAGAGTGTCTCGGGTGAGAAAAAGAATCGGGAGCAGCCGCCGCCCAGAGAGAGAGAGCGAGAGAGAGAGAGAGAGAGAGAGGGTCTCCCGAAGCCCCGAACCATAGGAAAAGCACGGAGCGCCAGGACGCGCGTCGCGGGAGCGCGGGCGCTATCCTGCAGGACAACGGCCGACGGCACACGCGGAGGAGAGTACAGTTCCGGGGGGTAGCGGGGCGATCGCGCGGGTGAAGAGAGGGGTAGTGGCGAACGACGCGGCTGCGGCGGCGGGACCCAAGGGGAAGGACGCCGAGCGAGACGCGAGAGGGAAGGGAGCAGCGCCGGCATAGCAACAGAAAGGCCGCTTCGTAACGAACAACCGAGCGCGAGCAAAACCGCCGCGCGCGCGGCTGCATACCCGCGATCGCTGCTGCTGCTGTTACTCTCTGCCTGGCGCGCTCTTCCTCGTCCTCGTCGTGCTCTCGCCCTCGCTGCATTTACCACTACTCTTTGGGGATGCAGACCGACGAGACTCTATGGCTACCTCGCTGTTGCTCCCAGACGCTCTGTTTATATTGCTATGGATCGCTGCCGTTCGTTCCTGATAATCGTCATACGTCTATACAACTTTTTCAACACACGCGGGGATGCTGATTGTACTTTTGAAATTTTTATTGTATTTTTTGTCATCATTCGATAATTAGGTGGTTTTTTTTTTCGAATAAAATTTTCCAAGGATTTCAGAGACGGGACTTTTTTTTTTTTTTTTTTATTTTTTTTTTTCGCGATCTTTGAGCGGAAGATCAAGGGATGGAAAGTACCGAGAAAGCGCGAGATTGTCGAGAGTACGAGAAGGACGAAGTAACGAAGCGAAAATGAGGAAGCAAGAGGAGCGGAGGGAACGGAAAGGAGCGAGCGAGAGAAATTGTGGAAGAGGGACAATAAGAGGAACGGATGAGGGAAAGGAGCGAGAGAGGAATCGCGTATTGATCGTGTCGCGCACGGGGGTGGAGCAACCACCGCCGAGCGACTAGCTGCTGCTGCGGGTCTGCCTGCCTGCCGCCTGCCATGCGAGAGAAACCGACGGAGAAAGCGAGGAGGAGAGACGACGGAGATGGGATAGAAGAAGGAAGATGGATGAAGACGGCGTGGAGCTCAGTGGGAAAAGCCCCCCCCCCCCTCCCCCCCTCACCGAGTGAGCGAGATAGGAAGAGATTAAGAGGGAGAAGGAAACGAACAAGTCCCGATGGCGCGCTCTCTCGCGTCTCTCACCACCTGGTACATCTTCCCGCGAGATCCTAAAGGAAAGGACGACGACCGACGCGTGCATCGATTTTTTACAAGCCTTCCCTTCAAAACTACGCTCTATTTTATCTTCTTACGTATTCACAGCTCGCGGGATCACCGACTACCTTTTTTTTTTTTCATCTTTTTTTTCTTTTGGACACGAAGCAACTTTTATGAAATCCGTTGTATGAAATTAAAAAAAAAAAAAAAAAAACAAACAACAATGATCGAGTTTTTACTTGTAGTAAAAACTTTTCTTTCTACAGACATACAAGTTCGCGACGTTAAGTTCGAAGTTTATTCTGGTCCAGAAAAGTCAATGACCCCCCTCCGAGAACTCGGCTGGCTGCAGCGGGGCTTATACCGGAGAAATCGATCAATCGTTTGTAGGAAAAGGTAATACAATAGCGTTGCTTTCCACGAAAGAGACGGATAAATGAATAAATAAACATGGGTAAATAAATGAGCGTGTAGTTGAGAACTGTGACCGAGTCGAAGTCGAAGGGATGGTTTTACCGGCATCGCATACACGGCCTTTACTATTCGTCTCCGTTTGCCGGCTTTCCACACTGTGCTGTGCGGTATACATATATGTATATACGGATATAGCGGGACAGAGCGAGCGAAGCAGCGCGAGCGATCCACTCGGCTGATGTCTGGCGAGAACCAGAAGGGTTGCCGACTCGATTCGACTTATGGCGGGCTGCGGCTATGAAGAGCAAAACGTGGGCCCTGCCGTATAAATAAACATCTTACAACAGTTATAGGATCAACGAAGATCGCTCTTATTGATTATTATTAATAATTTCTTTCGAAACAACTTTTTCCGAAAAAAAAAAAAAAAAAAAAAAAAAAATAATAATTTATCAATATTTCTCTCGAAACTCGATCGTAATTTAATAAAAAATTGCACCTTTAAACAAAAAAAAAATTCTCAATAATAAATTATTCGTATTAAAATAATATTGCGTTATCATCGTGTTATCACAATAAAAAATGTTGTAACGGGTAACGTGTAATAATCGCCGTTATCGTTAACGCCGTATCTCAAATTCGCGATCGCAGGTTGTCGGAATCGACGCACTTACGGTATCGGGTTCGGGATGCTGTAACGTAAAAGCCCGCGCGCCCTTATCCGCAAGGACTGGGGGTTGTACGCGGGGGGGTTGACGGCAAGGTAATTCGAAAATTGACGAGGTCAGTGTCGGAAAGCGAGACGAGAGGGGTATATGTATGTACATACATATAGAGGCGTATATACGAGAACGGAGAGAGGAGGCGCTCTACAGCGAAGCGCGGAGGATCAAGAGAGCCGTTGGTCTTCGCGCGGGCCATCGGAAACGGCATACGAGTGGATGCGGACAAACGTGGTCGAGGGCTCGCGGGAGAGAGGGAGAAACGAGCCTCGAGGTATACGGCTGCGATCGATTTTGCGCCAGCAACGTTGGATGTTCGATATTCGATACAGCCGCGGAAAACTGGGAGAAATAATACACGAGAACACGGATGATACGATTTAAAAAAAGTTTGAAAAAATAAAAAATAAGAGTAATTGCTCGTAATTAACGCTTGCCTCGCTACCGCTTATCCCCATTCCGCGTTACCGCTACAGAGCTGTTTTAACGCGGCTGATCGTTTCTCGACATCGCGAGAGAAGAGAACGTTTTAACGCGTATAACAATGCGAAACGCCGAATAATAAAGTTTACGATGCGCGGAAGATTCAAGGTACGATGTAACACGGCAACCCAAACGCATCTATATACGCGTCACGAGTGAAACGGAGAAGCAAAAGAGAGAGACTCGACGATTCTTTCCGGACAAATAATACGCGCGTATTGCGTTTCCCGCTGACCTTAACCGGATCGTTAAATTTTCGCGGCAAATGTTTTTTCGTAATTTGATAATGGGAGGCTATCGACTCGCGCGCGAACCGTGGATAATTGTTTTTTCGGCTCCGGTACATTTCAACGGTAGGAACGAAGAAATTTACGAAGAAAATAGGTGGCCTCCCCTCCCGTACTCGCGGCACAATCGTTCGCAAATTTATGCGAGTCAAATGGATAAAGAAATAGCGAATAACCGAGAAAAGTGGAACAAAGAGAGAGAGCCTCGCGAGAGGCTTCTTTCGCGAGATTATGGAAGTCGATTATTCTACAGTGTCGGAATGCGGCTGTAGATAATAAACATTGAATAATCACTAAACCCAAACGATGAAACGCATTCTTTTCTCGTATCTCGCAAAAATGTGATTATCCCCAAGTCGGGGGAGGAGAGGGCAAGACGATCTCCCGCGATTACAGCGTCCGATTGATATTCGTCAACCTCGCGAATGCTTCGCAACTTTAACGGAGAATCGAGACGAGAGACGTTTGTTCGGTTCGCGGGTCGCGGGAATCGCTATACCGTAGTAAGAAGAAATGATACCAACGTATATACAGTCGTTACTCCGTAGATATACTTGTTCGACAAACTTTCAACGACGTTCGGTAACGTTATCTTTCGTTGCACGGGACGACGCTGCAACTCCCTCCCCGACCTTTTCGCTCTCAAGTACTTCTCTATGTTGATTGTAAATGTTCTCTACAAGTTTCACCGATGAAACTAAAGATTTTGTATAATTTTCTATATTCGCGGAAACGCAAACATTTATAGTTTCGTAAAATGAAAATTAATCCAAGTTGTTCGTTCGATTAATCGGCAATTTATCGCACCTCTCAAGTGAATTATCTTGGATCACATTTTTCCAAGTAACATCGTTGTTGCGGTGTCGCGAGAAAAGCTTTTTCCGAGTTCTAACTATTCTACGGTGCAATATCGAGCGATACACAGATGCAAAGAGCCTCGGAACATGGAACCGGTTAATTATTGACAAAGCGCAAATTATCCTCGTAAAAACTGCAGCGAGAATTCTCGCGAGAATGCATCGATACAACAGCGTCGATAAGAGTTACATAGCGTCGTAATACGGAAGTAGAGATCCTCGATAGCCAGAAGGACCGGAGAATATAACGCCAGGGCCTATCGATAAATGTTTAACATGAAAAAAAAAAAAAAAAAAAAAAAAAAAAAAAAGAGACAATATTCACGGCACGGCAGAGTGGTCGACGCGAGAAAAAAAAGAGAAGTGGTTCCGAGTACAACGTACAGGGTACGCTAGACTGTGCGCTAATGGTTTCTCACAGGCCGGGGGAGTTATATCGCGAACAATTAACGCGAATCAATATCGAAAAGTGCATCATAGCCTGGAATTTAGTCGCTCGCCGATAAATTATAATGCAATTATCGATCGGATCGAACCTTTGACTCGTCGCGTACATCGAGAGTCTCGCGAGTGTACGCGATTAGATCTAATAAAAAAAAGAAAAGAAACAAAAGGTAATGTCGAGAACGAATCGCTGTTTCTTCGTCGATTCTTCTTTTTTTTTTTTCATTTAATTTTTTATTTTTCTTTCGACAGATTGGTCGTCGATCCGGGGGGGTCAACGGTCTATCGGCGATATCGGGCCGTAGTGTCGGGAGAGTCGAAGGGGATGCCGGGTCGGAAATATACGCCTATGCTTCGCAAGGAACGACAGAGGGCGGGACGCGGAGAGTGAGAGACAGAGAGAGAAAGAGAGAGAAGAGTCTTGGAATTGTCCGAGAGTCACCGGTCGGGCAATCGTCCAAAAGTTCTTGACTCTCCACTGTGTCGCTATCTCGCGCATCGCGACGGGTCGCGACTCTCTTCTTCTTCTTCTTCATCTTGTTCTCCTCCTCCGCTCCCTCGTACGGTTCCGCGCTTGTCGGTGACGTACCGACGAATTGAGAAACCATTCGACTACAGTTAAATCGAAGCTACGCGTGGAACGTTGAAAGAAACAAAAAAATAATAGAAAAAAAAAAAAAAAAAAAACAACTCGAAGTCGAAGCGATGGATTATCGCGATCGAGATATACGATTTGACGAGTGAACAATTTTGAAATTCGTTTCGTCTATGAATCAGCGCTGAGGTAAGAGAAGAGGAAGTTGAGGGGCCGAATGTGAATCGCTTATATTCCGGCCTACCGACGAAATCTCCGACACTCGCGCCGACGGACTAAGTATAGGAAGTCGGGTCCTTGCCTCCGTTTAAAAATACGCGAGCCACCAACGATCCCGATCGCGGCGCGCTCTCTCTTTGTCTCTTTCGTTAGTTTTTTTTTTTTTTTTTTTCCTTTTATTTTTATTATTTCCGATAGTTCTCTCGTCTGACCACCTATTTTCTTCATCCAGCGCTACGAAAATTTCGATTCAAACAACCGATAGAAATCGCCGACGGATTTTCTTTAAATTTCTCTCCATCGTTACGCAACTATATCGCAAAACAGCGATTTTTACCATCCATCGGCAAATTAAAGGTTGAAATTAGTTTAACGCCGATGAAAGGGGAAAAAAAAGAAAAGTTTATCGCGTAAAAGCAACGGCACACGCCGGAAGAAGAGTCGCTCCTCCGCATGGTCGCCTCAGTTCGGTGCATCGGAGGCGCGCGTTAACGCGCGCGCACACGTATATATACGTATATACATATAAAACGAGACGAAGGGAAGTATACGCGCGGCCACTCGTCTTATTATCAGGATAATTAACGATTTCCCGAGGCATCCGAGCGCGAATGCGGCTTCTTCTTTTTGTTTTGTTTTTTCATTTTTTTTTTTTTTTTTCTCTCGTTCTCTCGTCTCTGTCATTGACGCTTTAATTGACGGTTTAACTTGGCGCGATGGATATTTCCACTCGAGGAGATCGCGCCGAAGGGCCGATACGCGACTACAAACGAAAGGTACCGGAAGGATACCGAGGAGATAAGTTTTGGAGTCGAAACGATGAATGATGTAAAAATAGGTAATCGATAGCGAAAGGAAGCGGTAAACTTACATTGTTGCTTGTGCCTGGATTCCATGAGGATCATTTGTTCGTGTTTATGCCAGGCGGCGTCGGTTGTATCGCTCCCAGCGATAGCGCCACGCGCGATACCGCCGCTCGAGGGTGGCTGTACGCCGCCACGGCCTCCTCCTCCGCCATACTCCATGCCCGCGGACCCACTTTTCTCTGCCTACGGCAGTTCTCGGAGACTCACAACATGGGGCCCTACGAGACCCCTCCTCGTATCCTCCTCTCAGTTCCAACGATTTGGCCTCCGTACCCACTTTTCACTCGATTCCGCACTCTCTTTCGCCACTCCTCTCCTTCTCGCGCACTCTATACTCCCCGAATTCTTAAATCACCACCCGTTCGCAATATATTCCCGCGGCACACCACTATTTTAATGTTTTCATAATGAAAGCCGCGAATCGACTTTTCTTCCCTATCGTCCGCCGCGCCGTTTTTTTTTTTTTTTCTATCTTTTTCGTTTGTTTGTTTTTTTTTTTTTTTTTTTTTTACAAATGCAAAATTTTACTCTACTCGAGATCCATAAAATGACGATTGCAGTCTCGTTTCGTCGTCGAGCGATCGTGTTTTTGTTATTCGTCGATATTTACGGGCGTACGATCTCAAAACGCTCGAGCGACAGTGGCAACTATTATCGTATCTCGTTGTTCCGTTGCCACCTCTTCTTCTTCTCCTTCTACCGTTGCGTCCGACTCCCGGCCCGGCGTTCTCGTCCACTATCTTGGCTTGCATACGAAAAAATAACTCTTATTTACACGCTCTCCCTTCCGGCCGAACGTTTCTCGGGACCTTATTCCCTCTTATTTTTCGCTTCAAATTCTCTCGCGTCTTATCGCGGCGGTATCGTCAATTCGGCCGCGCGGCCGCCGCTCCTTGTCTCTTAATAATCCGAATATTCTTCTTTGTAGCCAATCGTCAACGACGTCGTTCGCTTCGTCCCCCCCCCCCGCCCTGATTTTTGTCGTTCGAAGATTTTGAATCTGAAACAGAAGAAAAACAAACGATTGAATATCGGTAATCGGAAGACATATTTTTTTTTTTTTTTTCATTCTTATATTTATTAAATCCGATAACGTACGATTTTCGCGTCGTTCGACGAGAAACGAGAAATTTAAAAATCCTCGAGTAACGAAACGGTAATATCGGACACCTCGGAAAAGGATGCGAAAAGACAGGAATAAAATTCGTAACGCGGTAAAATCTGGGATGCGACGCTTTAAATAGAAGTCGGGTCAGTTGGCGGATCGATGTGTACAGCTTCTCGCTGTGCTCGATGCACTCTCTCTCTCTCTCTCTCTCCCCCTGTATATACGTCTCTCTTTTGCTCACGTGTACCTGACTTCCGCTGTAAGAGCAGAAAGTACGAAGCAGTCGTTTTCCGCTCGAAGATACGAGAATGAGGATCAATTCGCACGCGCGTACGCGCAAACGACAACCAGGGGACGATCGCTACTCCCTTAAATGCAACTTCCCACTCGGCCAACTGCCATCCCCATCTTCCCTCAACGGCAAATGCCCTGCCGGTCAATCAACATCGCGGGGAAGTTCTCTCAGCGAATGTTCAAATGTCGCCGCGTTAAACTTCCCGCGCCGACGAATTCCTTAGCGGACAACTGCCCGCGCGACCAATGGCCCTCGCGTACCAACCGCGATTTTGCGTATCAACTTGATTGGGACGCTGAAGGATAAAGCTCACTGGATCGAGAGGCAGTGGGACGCGAGTGCAGATGGCTGCGCGGGCAGTTGATCACATGGCGAAGTACGTGGCATACAGGGGAACTTCGCGACGAGTGAAGTTGAACGCGATACCATTCGAATTCTCGTTTAGGGAAGTTCAGCGAGAGGACAATTGCCCTTTTGAAGAACTAAGATTGACAAGAGGGAAGCTGACTACGAGCGAAAACGTACGCGAGGGCAATGGGGCGCGCGGGCAGTTGCCGCTAAGGAAATTGTCGGCGCGGGAAGTTTAACGCGGCAACGTTTGAATATTCGCTGAGGGGATTTACCCGCGATGTTAATTGAATGGCAGAGCATTTGTCCGTGAGAGAAGATGTGGAGGGCAGTTGGCACAGTGGGAAGTTGCATTTAGGGAAGTTGTTACCGTCCCGACAACCAGTGGGATGCCAATGACCGTGCCGTTCGCGTTATTCTTGTTTACTCGTACGCATACAAAACACCGTACAACGGACAGATTTTCCTTCCCTTTTTTTCATCCATTACGTTCATCGACCATTCTTTTTTCCGTTGCGCGCCTCGTTATTTATAGCGAGACACGATTCCGCGAGAATAAAGGAATAAACCGCGCGACTGTATGGATTTCATTATTATTTTTTGTTCTTCTTTTTTTTTCCCGCATCTATTTTTAAAATCCTAAAATGAAGGAGGTGAAATTTATTCCTTGTCCATTGTCACTCGTGCGGAAGTCGACGTTTGCCGTTCGGTTGTCCGCGCGTATAGTGGACGCATAGATACGATATAGACGGAGTTTGGGAACAGCAGCGGTAGCCGGTGGTGGTCTCTCGAACGAGCGGACGAGGAAATTTCGCAGCGTAAGCACAGCGGTGAACCCCGGAGTCTTTTGCCGGAATGTACCTTCCCTGCCGGGTCCAAGAAGAAAAGCCCCTGGCGATACGCGCGCGAGCTTCGCTCTCGCAGACTCATCCAGGGGCATTCGGGGAAAATCTTGCAATTTCATAATTTCAAACTATTACGTCTACTTTCGATCGCGACGCCCGCGTTCGATAGCTCGATTTCTCAAATTCGAATTAACTACCGTCGATAGGAGACGCGAAAATCTTGACAAATAATTATATACCATCGTAAATAATTGTATCACAATCTTCGCGGATGAGAAGATAAAACGTTTCATCGAGATATATGAATAATTCATCGATATCCTTCGAGTAAATATACATAGATATTTATGTATCCGGTGTGCGTTATGCTCTTTCCGCTTATTAACGTGCTTTTCTTTTTTTCATTTCGTTTCGTCGACGTTACATCGTCGAGAATACAAGGATACGAGTAAAAGAGGAAAAAGTAACATTTCGCGGAAAGTCAAGATCGAGGTTTTGTCGTTGTTGTTAGAGATAGAGAAAATAACCGAGGAGATTCCTCGAATCCTCGATTGCCGAGCGTTCCTCGTGCGGCGCATCCTTTCTTTCCCTTTTTACTTTGTTCGTTACCTCGACGACACACGTTTGGATGAACGTTGCGTATACACGTATATGTATACGCGTGCCGCGCGAGTCCGTAAGAACAAAGGGAAGAGAAGAAGCGAATCGAGAATCGGTCGGGTTTCGACGGGCGCGTGTTCCAAACGAGCGAAAATCGTTGTCTTTCGGAGTCTCGAAGACAACGACGACGACGAGCGGAGAATCCAGTGCCAGAGTTTCGCCGAACGCGAACCCTCCGTAACCAGCTGTGTATTTCGTTCGCTTCACGATTTTATTTTCTTTTTCACCTATCCGTACGAGTGTTACGGCACATGCGTTAAGTATTAAGTACCGGCTAGCAGCATCAGCGAGCTTTCCGCATCGAAGAACGTTTTGTTTTGTACTGTAAACGGTAAACACGAAAGACATTTTTTTTTTCGCCTCCGCAACTCGAATTTGGTATTAAATATCGGAGGAGGAATACAATCCGAAACTTTAAAGTTCGAATGACCAAAGTTTGTTGTTCGTAAAAAAATTATGGAAAAATCCGAACGTTTGTCATATTTTACCGAAAAAAAAAAAAAAAAAAATACACGGAATATATGGAAAAACGTGAAAAAATCACGATATGATATAATATGCAATATTTTTCGTCGAATACACGGTGCCGAATTTTTTCATTCGCATCAAACACGAAAACGATATAAATTTTAACTTTTGAGTTAAAGCCGAAAATTGGCGATTGTCGAAACGGCTAAAAGATTCTCGATTATTTCGATGAATTTTTATTCGCGTATCATTTCTCGCACCGCGTACGCGCGTGCGCGTGTACTCGTGTCGAGATTCACGCGTGTTTCGATTTCCGTGTCTCCGCGTCTCGTTCGCTGTTGCTCTCGTTATGTTGCTCGCGTGCGCACGCCCGTGCGCGGTCACGGGGGGGAAAGAGAGATAGGATTGTTCGGGACAGCTGGTTCGGTCGAAATTCTCACCCCTCTTCATCGGCCGCGGCTTCGCCCTATCTCGCTCTTTGTTTATCGTCGTTACGGGCGTTACGTTGCAGGGCTTTGGCCAAAATAGCCCGTGATCCTCGTGGCAGGTGTCTCGTCGAGTTCATCGTCGAACGATCAGCGAGGATACGTCGACTCGGAACTTCCAGACGAGATTCGTTGCCAAGATATATACCTGCGCTATTACCGCGTCGATGTTCGAAACAGCCGCACCACCGATTGCCCATCAAAGAGTCATTTTTTTTTTCTCATTAATCCAATAAGATTCGAACCCTTTGGATTGAAAAACGGATCCAATACGATTATTCCTGACTAATCGGGATATTTGAAGGATAAACTATTTCTTCGAAAAAATTCTCGATCAACTTCGGCATCTTTCCGTACCTTTGTCCGCACGCTTTGTTCGTTTTTTCCCATCGAAATCGATTTTAAAAAATTTTATCTCGCGTTTCTCTTGTCTCGAATGATTTTTTTTTATCAGTAATACGGCGATTACGAGAAAGAAATTTCTTGGGCTTTCCGAACCGCGGAAACGTTGCAAACATCGAATTGCGTTATTTTTTCCATTCGAAACTCGTAATCATCTTCGTCGCCCTTGCATCGAATAACGCGTCGCGATATAATCGCGCGCGCTGTTGCAGCAGGTGGCTGACTCTGCCTCGCTGCTACCTCGCGACGCAGCCGGGATCCCGATTTGTTTCTACGCTACAAAAATGAACGTCTCGCAGACGTGTTTTTTTGTTTCGTTACCGAGAAAACCTTTTTTTTCTCACGCAGTTGTTAAAGTTACCGTTACTTTTTCGAGAACAAATAGAAAATGGCAGACGCAGGAGAGTTTTGCGGTGAAGAAAAATCTGCGAACAGTGAGCGGCTCGCGACGCAATATGATTTATAATCAGGACGTAGTCGCGAAACAAGTTTTAGAGGAGCCAACAGTCCTAACTTTATATTCAACCGCTCCATTTATTATTCCGCGCAAGCCTTTCCTTCGTCTTTCCTTTTTTTTCTTTTTTTTTTTATGTATTTTTCGTCATAAAAAGCGCAACCGCGTCGCGGATTGGTTGCGCGAAACTGGTCATACCTTGACCGGAGACTCAAGGCTTTCCGCGATGCACGCGCAAACTTTTCGTCTCTCCCTTTCGCGCTGATGGAAAACCAGGTTGATCGATCGGCGAACACGCTCATCGCGCCGAGAAGACAGATCCTAAACAACGCGAGCCGCGAAGCATGGATGTTTCGATTCTCGCGTCACAGTTACCAAACCACCCACGCGGCAAACCGGATTGTATCTATTACGCGTTATTGAGATATGAATTTTCCAAGGATCGAACGAGCGCCGAAGTGTTCCTGGAACTTCGTGACGTTCTCGCGAGCGCATCGAACGCACGCAATGCGAAAAAAAAAAAAAAAAAAAATAGAAAGATATGAAAAATCGACCGTGGGGATGAAGTCGAAGAGTTAAAAAAAAATCATGGTACAGATTCGTTATCGATGCGAGAAATTTGCCGAATATCTCCGATGAACGTTTATCGATCGTATAACGCGACGAGCGAGTCCCTCGCTCGTTCGTCCTATTTCTCCGTCCCACTCTTGTTCCGTATATCGCTCTTGTTCTCTCTCATACGCGGGCATCGACGGTCGTTGCGTCCTTCCGGTATGGCTGACTACGGACAATGGGCACGACTTCCGGTACGGTCTACCGGCAGGAAGGCACGCGGGACGTTTCGATAACTTGAGCATTCTCCTCGTCATTCGATCTTCGACCCCGATTGACGACGAAAAAAAAAAAAAACAAAAAAAAACCCCAAGAAAACGTAAATCGTTAATATCGTCTTAGTTTATGACATATGACAAACGCGTCGGGTCAAGATCGTGCAGTCAAGATCGGTCGCGAGAAAGAATTTAATCGTTTCGGCGATCGAGAGAACGAATTATGCTCCTGTTCGCGTTATACACGGAAATGCGTCATTTCCTAGTTGTTGCACATATTCTCGCGAATCGGTGAGTCAAACGCTGTAAAACATTATTCGAGATCATTCTCGTGGGTACGTGACGGGGGGGGCATCTGCCAAACGGAATAAGGCATATTCGCGAACGAACGAATTTTAAGGTTATGTGGCGTCATTGGAAGCACGGTTTCACCTATGATCCCGAGAGTAAACAATGTTCCGTCACTTTGACAGTTCGAGAAATAAATCCGGTCTGAAATATATCTGCGCGTTTAAAGTTTTACGATTTCGTCATTCACCGGAGGTAACCACATGACTTTGAGGTTACGTTCCGCGAGTCAATATTCGTGCGACAATGCCACGTCCGAAATACGAAACAATTGAGAACCGATTGTCTACAATTGCGAGTCATGACAATTACAACGATTGTTGATATCGAATCTTCGATGTTTTTCACGAAATACACGAAAGTCTCAACCTAACCTATCGTAACGTAATGATCGGAACTATTCGTATAGTCGAAGAATTTCCACTCGCGTAACTCGTGTCGAAAACAATGCACAGAACTAATAGCGATGCAACGCGCAATGAGTAAAGAAAGAAAAAAACAACAAAAAGTCAATACGGGGCAAAATAAATGAACGTATTAAAGATATAGTACTGTACCTCGAAGCGATGACGCGATTCGCGGCAATTTCCCAAGACGTTTTCTCTCTCCCCTTCGGCTTTCTTCGAAGCTTCGACGTATTTAGAAAAAAAACCCCGGTATTGCAATTTAATAGATGTGTATATATATATATATATATGTATATATATATCTCGACGGATATATCGTAGAACTGCCTTCGCGCACCGATGCCGATCACTCACACAGAAATACAAAATCACTGTCGTCGTAGTCGACGCTGCGGCGGGGGTCGAGTATATCTATACGTATATATAGATACACATATATATATATATATATATCTTTCTCACACCCGCAACACTCGACACACAAACTACGCACTGGTGAGAAATAAACGTGGTTTTGTCGTTGTTTCCAAGAAACACCAATTGATCCTCCGTTGTGTTTTTTTTTTTTTCACGTTTGAATATATATATATATATATATTTTATTTTTTTTCACTTCGAACCACGGGGTAGTAAATTCTTCGATCGGTGAACGACTCTCGTTTTTGCGTGTGTGTGTAAGTATGTGTCACTTGCTCGGACGTTAACCGGATGTTAACCAGCGGTAAATGGGTCGAAGACGTTTACGCGCGCGCGCGCGCGCTCCCTAGTCGCCTCGTTCTCTCGTATGTGTGTTCGTGTGTATCTGTGTGTGTTTTGTGTACAACGTTAACGTATGTATGTACGTATCTCTATGTGCGTCTCGAGAAATCGAACGTCCGTAGAGCCCTGGCGATGCGCTAACTCGTTCGCACTTTCCTTCGATTATTTCGTATACCGATCGAGTATCTTGTCTTCTTTTGTATTTTATTTATTTGTTTGTTGTTTTTTTTTTTTTTTTTTTTTTTTCCTTTTCAATTATCACTGCAAAATTTTGATGCGTTATAAATATCCGTGTGAAACGATGAAAATTTTGAAACGTTATTTTTCCGTTATCGAGGTTTCCCACTATTCGTTTTCTTGAATCCCCTCTTCTCGTCGTGTTCCCATGCACTCAACTTTTTCGGCTCCCCTCTTGTAAGCCCGTGAAGGTGACGGTGGTGGTGGTGGTGGTGAAGGAGGGGGAAAGAAATACGTTCCGTTCTCGTAAAGACGGAAAATGCGGCTGCTGCGCGCGGAAGTCTCGTCGCAATACGAGAGATACACGCAAAAATACGGTGCGGCGCGGTTGATAGACAGAGAGACGAAAGAGGGAGAAAGCGACGGGGATCGCTCACACGTGGGCACCTGTGCACCGGGCAGACATTAAACGTCGTCAATGCCGTAAAATGTCGGACTTCCGCTCTGATGCTCGGTTGAACCAGCGACAGGCGCTTCCTCGATTCGTCTGGCTTACCGCCATTAAAGGCGAAACTGCTCGGGCGACATAACGCCAACGAGGTTCGCCACAGAGAGCCCACACGGTCGGCGACAACTTAGCAAATATAAATTTACTCGAAAAACAAATCTTCTTGAAATATCGTCGTTATTTACGCGAATGAATAAAATGCGAAAGAAACTTTCGCAAGTGCCACTTTATTCGCGAGTCATTGGTCGAATGTAAATTTTTCCTTTTCTCTCTCTTTTTATTTCCAATAATTTAATTGTTTATTCTTCGGTTGATGCGATTTTTCAAAAAGTCGCACAAGTTGTTGCGGTGAAAAAAAAAAAAAAAAAAAATTGGAAAAATCGATAATGATGAGAAAAAAAAGTTGGATGGGATTAATTCGAGTTCACTGTGTTTAAATATGTCTTTCGGTCGGTTTGTTTTTGTTGTCAAGTGGGTGTATAGCGGCTGTAGTAGTTAGCTGCTCGAATCAGGTTATGGCCATCGGTCGAGAGCATGCCTCTCTCCTCTCTGCGTGTTTGCTGCGGGCCTGACAACGATATCACGTGGTACACGAGGATTCTCTCACATCGGTCGCTGTGTAACGTGCCCTCCCTCGAGATAGCCACGGAAGAGCCAGCGATACGGACGAGCGCGGCATATAAGACCGTTTGTGTGCCGTTCGCGAGAAATCGCCTGGTCGTGCGGACGGGCCGAGACTAGGCTTGCGAGAGAGAAAGAGAGAAAGAGAGAGAGCGCCTTTCCTCTACTTTCACCGGCTTCGAAAGACTCGGAGAGAGATACAAGTGATTCGGAAGTAACGTCGACGAAAACTACTATCGAGGACCACTCGTCCCGCGGTAAGTATCAACGTTATATACGAGGGGCCCTTCCTCGTTGACGTTACCTCGGCCGCGACGGCCGCTCGTCGAAACGCGGACGACGACTGCGACTACCGCTGTGTGCCGTTGGTGTGGTAGTCACTGACTCGAACTATAGTCGAGAGATTCTCTTCGCTCCGCCGTTTTGGAGTAGAGAGGCGCTCGACAACCAACCGCCCGCCGAAGAGAGCGACAACACGACGAGACACACACACGCACACAACGTTGTCGAGACGCGGAGAGAGGGAAATGATCTCGCGTGTCTCGCACCCTTAACGCACCCCCGCTATACTCGAATATATATATATATATAAATATATAAATGCATGTATTTATATATACATACGAACACAGATACACGCACGTTTTATACACACGCAAACCGAACACCCCCGCGTCCTCGGTGCACAGTGAACTCGCCCGCCAAAGGGTCAAAAGCACCGCGGCAAAATAATAACAAAACCCCCACGGGGGCCCCGCAAAGTCGCCGTTCTCGTGTACGGAACGTCGGAACAAACAGCACTGGCCTCACGGTCTCCTCTCACACCTCGTTTCGAGATTGAGAGATTCGATTATTATCGAGTGAGACGTACGTCGAAAAATTCTCCGACGAAAGAACCAACAATCGTGTCCGTCACCGAACCGTTGGGTGCCTTGTCCACCACCTTTGCACCACTACTCCGTTGACTCCACTGATTCCTTCTTCTTCCTTTCTCCACTCGTTTTAGTTCGCACTTTGATGATCTACGGGTAGATAGATCTTGCGTGGCGCGAGGTGAGAATTATACGGCCCGGACGCGCACTTTTCTCGCGCGTACCCCGCCGACGTGTTTGGCGGGTTTCCTTCGTCGTATCCACGCACACCACTCCGTCGTGCATTCACCTCGGTGTTAACGCGTCGCCGACACGGTCCGACGAACCTCACCGACGCACCAACCGACGTCGTCGTCGAGCCCGTCGAACGTCGATCTACTCTGCTCGCTCCTCTTCCTTTATACACCTCTCCCTCCGCACACACTATACTCGCCGCGCGCGCGTTGTAATCGAACAACTCCGGACGCCCAAGCGTCTATGACGTTGTTAACTTTGCACTTTAATCTCGTACGCGTAACCACCCCTTCGCGAGTTTAAAAACGTTTTACGGTACGTTACAAATGCCGCGATGCCACACGAGACACGAGAACTGCACGCCCTAACCGCGGGCACACCGCATCGCTTTCACGGGCGAACATGGAGCTACATCCATGCCTTTTCGTTCGCGAGACGTCCGCTGCACCCTCGTATTGGCGCTTATACAACACCCAAATTCTAACAATGTTGCCAACTTTGTGGCTGCTCGCTTGACGACAAGAAAACTCAACGAACGCCTTCGTCCCTTCGTATTTCACGATACCTCGTTCGTGTTTTTTTTCAGCATTGTCATACATCCATTTGTTATCGATAAATTTGCGAATCTCGGATGAAAACTGTAGCGACTAATTGGATTAATCAATTCGTTATTAGGCGTTTTGTCGTTACCGTGCGCGATTTTTAAATTTTTTTTCGACTATAACGGCATTGCCAACCCCGTTGTGTTTTTGCATATTCGTTAGTTGCGCACGCGCCATCGGCACCCGGCCCGATTTAGCGGCAAATTTGACTTCGATCATTTCAAAATTAATGTTAACAAAGATTTTTTTTCTACCGCTCGATAAGGAATCTCGGGAATATATCTTTACGTCGGTATTTGTCAACTCGGAAGATAATAATAATCGTTCGGCATCGATGTAATGGCAATGATTCGTTTTTATTAAGCATCGATTTCAATACAATTTCTCCGACTCGCTGTAAACTGAAGATCATCTTTCATTGTGCCAGACGCCCGTTGAATGTGGTGGAGTTAGTCTTCGGATAGTGGACCCATTAGTGATCAAAGTTGGAGAAACTCGTTATCGCTCGAATCCGACGATAAACGCACTTGCTGGACATCGGAATGCCGGGAGTTTTACCTTACATCTGACTAGTGAGTCGAAACAATTGACATATCGTCTTTTGTTTCGTATTGTATGAAAGAAAAAAATTAAATAAACGTGATGGCAATATATCCAACTCGTACTTTCCGAGACTACGCGCGAGGGATATACTTTATTACGAAAATAGAGGTAACATTGGTGGATTCGATCCGTTACCGTGCGAACATCTACGCACAGATATTTGAAGAAAAAAAAACGACATTTTTTTTATTAAATTAAAATAATAATAAAAAATAAAAGGACAAAGTATTCTTTTTTATAGATGTATGTATACAGACAGGTATATTATATACACGTCGATCTGCACAATACGCCTGTAAACTTGAATTTTTTTCAAGTCTACGATTCGCGAAGAGGTTTTAGTTCGAGAAACGATTATCGAAGTAATCGATCTCGAGTCGAGATAGCACCGCTCGTAGTGGTTAGCATCGCGCGAGTTATTCGCTCGATAATGGTGTCTATGGCTCGATATAGCACTGTCCACGTTTCATTGTCGAGTCGCATTGTTTGGTTCAAAATTTGCCACGAAAACCGCCACGTCCGCGATACGGTCGGCTGGCAACTTTACCCCTCAATGCTCGAAGCTTTTGTAAGGCGCTCGTCGGTCCGTAGTTTGATTTTCCACGAGTTCTCCAGTCGGATGTTCTTGGAAAACGTTCATCCAGTATTTCAATTTCGTCCGGCGAATCCTCGAGTACCATGGGACTCTCGCCGCGACTGTGATCGCTTCGAATCTCGTGAAATTCTTCCGGACGTTCCATCGAGCCACGATAAGTCGGACTGAAACGATCGCGCGAGTAGCGTTCGCGCGACGAGCTTCGATGAAACGAGAAATTGTCTCGACTTCGGGTCGACGAGCCGACGTTTATTCCTCTCGATCCGTGATCGGAAGTGGAGAGAGGCGCGGGACTGAGTTCGCGCTCCTCCTCGAGTACGCGATTCGGAGATACGCCACGATTCCACGCCCTCTTCTGCGAGGAATTACTGAGACTCCATCGGAGATCATCGGCCTCCCGAATTTTCGGAGGATAGTCGTAATTCTCCCGCATATTCCAATCCAAACGATCCATTATCGGTCGTTTTTCCTCTTTTGCCGCCTGCTGCATATCGTAAGGCGATACTTGCACGCAAAAATCGTCCGTCTGCACGCGTATGCACGCTTGAACGGACTTTGACTCCATCTCCGTCTCCTCGGTCTGACAAATCTTCTGACGAGTCTCGACTATCGGCTTTGCTTCAGGAACGTTCGACGGTTTCTCCGACTCTTCCCAATGTATCGCGTTCTTTCGGGTGCGCAGTAGTATAGAATTCGATGATAGGTCCTCAGTCTCGATACGCGATTCCTCTTTCCTCGGATCGAAGAAGAAGCGACCCTTCGCCTTCGAACGCGGATCTTCGGCCGGTAACTCGCGCAACGCTTCCTCGCAGTGACGAAGTATTTCTGGTTTGAATCCTGTGCGTTCGGAAAGAAAAACATATTCACCAATCATATATTGTATCACTCGTTAAAGGCATTCGTTTTTTTTTTTTTTATTTTATCTTTTTTTCTTTTGCAATGCTGGCACTCGATTTTTTTTTAATAAACTTTTTTTTAATATCATGCGGATAACTGTTGTCGCGCACTTGAAAATCACAATACTCGCATCACCCTTGAAATTTCGTTAAAGGCGTATCGTTAACTTCTCAGTTTAAGTTGTCATCGTTGCGTACAATTAAAAAAATCACTGCATATTTATATTGAATATTCTCACCTGGATACAAGACCGGAGGACCGTGCGAATCTGGAAGACGGAAAAAAAAAGAAAAAAATAAAATAAACTCATTAGTAAAACTTTTAACGCTGTTGTTGTTTTTTTTTTGTTCGCGTTAACGAGTTTCGCGTGAGCCGCTCGTATGGTAAGAGGCGAAATGCGATCGGTTAATAATGACTGCTGCGCACCTTTAGCGGATACCGATGCTTCCAATAGGCTGGATAAACTCGTCTTTTCGAATGGCTGTAACGTTTGAATTGATCAATGAAAAATAAATATATATAAGTATTACAATAATAATTATATTATCATTAGCGCGAACGCTAATGACGCGGTTCGCTCGGAATTAAACGCGAATCGTTACTTTTGAATTTGAGATGATCGGCGGCTCGGGAGTTTTTAACCGTTCCGGACGTTGCGAATGGGCGGTATAAGTAGTAGACGATGGCTTTGGCATCCTCGGTGAGATGGGATGACGAATCGTCACTTCCGAATTTGGTTGCTGAGATGTCGAGGGAATGGTGACGATGCAACGGGTTTGATTCCTATCGCCGAAGCCTATCGTCGGGCGATCCGTAGCGGGAGCGGGAACCGGCTGAGGCGAGTGCATCGGCATCGGAAGATGCGTTGGTCCGTGTGTCGGTAATTGCATAATTCCTGGAGGATTTCCTTGGTTGTAGACGATGGGGCCGGCGACGTAATCGGACGGAGGCATCGGAAGCAAAGTTCCTCGTGAGGGATCAAAGTTTATCGGTGGTCCGAGCGGCGGACGCGGTTCAAAATTAACGAACTGCGGTGGTGCTTGCATATGCGGCATTCCCGAAACTCCGGCTGCTCCCGGATGATGAACAAACGGCGGCATATGCGGCGGCGGCGGTATCGGCGAGGCTTGTCCTTGCGGATATCCCTGTCCCATCAGCGGTGGTATTCCCGGCAAAAAGTTCGAAGCCAGAAGTCCTTCCTTCTCGAATTGTCTTGTTATTTCGTTTATGAACGGCGATCGTTTCCTCGTTCGTCGATCCGGCGATCTGCTCCGACTTCGTCGCGGACTCGAGCGTCTAGCGGTTGGAGAACGTGTCCGTCTCTTCCTGTAACGCTCGGAGCTTCGACTTCGCTGACGCTCCCGTGACCGCGTTCTTCTAGCGGTGAGCCTCGCGAATTCGCTGCGAAATTATTTCACGTCTAATGCATTTAACTGAGAGTTACGACATTTTTTCATTACAATTATCGTGCAAATAGTGCATTTTTTCAAACGTGAAGCAATAGCGCTTTTTAACGGATCGTTGATCGTCGTTATTGCGATCAGACGATTCTATACATTTGGAACAATGTGCTCCGATGAAAAACGCTATGTCTCAGCGGATAAATTAAAAATGGCATGATAAATATAGAGATTGAAGTTTTTCTTACCGTTCCTCGCGTCGTCTCTGACGCTCGATGCTTCTGTCTCTGCTCGCTCGTCTCTCCCAACTTCTACGCAGCGTCGGACTACCGGCCGCGTTTCGTCGACGCTCCGGACTTATTCTGATTTGACGCCTCTCGTCGCTCGTTCGCCGATGAGGACTCGATCGTTGCGTTATCCTATCGTTACTCCTCCGTCGCGTTGGACTCGGCCTCGAGCGCTCCCGGCTTCTGCGACGATCCCGACTTTTCCTTGTTTTCGCTTGTCCTCGTTCCGAATTTCGTTGCTTCTCCGTTATGTCCCGAATGGCCTCGACTTCCGTACCTGGAGGCACAACGTTGTCGGAATCCAACAGATGCTTTATCGCCTTCTCCTTCTCCGCCAGAATCTTGCTGTCCGTGTCCTTTTTTGTTCGTATCTTGTCGCGTTCTATATCCTTGGAGCTCTTAGACGGATCCCGACGTACGTCTTCACGCTTCCTCTCCTCGCGCTTCCAACGATCCCGACTGTGCGAACTCTTGCGATCTCTCCGAGGTTTCTCCCTACAATTCGTCTTTTTGTCACTCTCTCCGCAAAATTTCACCGTACAAACGATATATCGTCGACATTTTTTTTTTTTTTTTTCTTTCTTTTTACAAATTATTTTAAATCAACGTTACTAGAGACAAAATGAACGGAACGAAAAAAAAAAAAAAAAAAAAAAAATTACAGAGAACGCTTATAGCGCGATATTAAAAACTAAGAGAAAACTTAAGTATGCCAACACATTTGTCGGTTACGTATTTGAATTCTTAGAAAAAGTAACGAGCGATCCTCGAGAGCCCTCTCCGCTACCTAGACGACTTGGCGCACGTTCCCTTTGCCTCCTTCTTGGATTTATCCTCGTCGCCCTCCCAGGCGTCCACCACATCCAGACCCTTCATGAAATCCTCGTCATTGAGAAACTCCTGAAGTTCGGCGTCCGGTATATCCTTGAGACCCTCGATGGCGCGCTGCACGTCGTTGGCAACTTTAGACTTGTCCGAGCGTCGATCATCCAACGTCGAAGCCTCCGCCAACTTCAACTTCTTACTTTCTTCGCCGCTTGTTGATTTTTTCGACGATTGCAATTTCGCGCTTACCTCGCTCATCTTCGAAAGCACGGAAAAAAACGTTTGACACTACAGGTATCTTGTAATTCGAAAAAAAAAAAAATGTTTAAATCGAAAAAAAATATAAGCGCATAACTTGCGCGTCGTTGAGCAGTTTAATAAATGTTTTCTTTCTTTCTTTCGCGCGTTTGTATATGTGCGTGTAATATGTAAACCGAAAGCGATAATTTAGTGACCTACGGGGTACGCGATGCACACTCAAAAACACCGAGGTGCCGATTGTTCGTGTCCCTTGCGACGTCTTTGGTTAAACATTTGCGTCAAGTTTCAACGTAAACGAAATAATAATATATGATTCTTTTTCAATGAACTTGGGGTATCCTTGACTCGTCGAAGAATCGACTGTGATATTATGTATCGTAAACTCGATGATTTCGTCGATTCGTGTCCTTCGGCATCGCAGCCCCGCCGTGTCGTTGTGCTTTCGGCGTTGGTATTTATTATTCATTTACCAACGTAACGAAAAGGAAGGCGCAATACAAGCGCGAGCTATGATGGTACGGACCAAAGCCTGACCGGTCCGAAACGCCCCGTTCGCCGAAGCAGCGGCCCGGGGTCGGCGTGCACCGCGCCAGAAGAAACTCGCGAGAATCGGGTATCCGCAAGTTCAGTCGGACACGAGGATACCAACGTTTCGCGCAAAAGCATTCGGCGCCCGTCGAGTACCTACTTTACGGTAAAGAGTTTTTGTTTTTTTGCCGAACAAACGTTCATTCGCTATTAGAGACAAACGAATTATTCTTCCATTTCTTTATTTCATACATATATCTCTGGGTTCGGCCCCCGTTTCTCGAATATATCGAAAGTCGAAAAAGGAATACGCGCATTATGAAAACGAATTATCTCCTGAAATCGAGAATAAGTCACATCGTTTTATTATCACTTATCAACTTATCACAGTTTACCACTGAGACTCGAAAAGTCAAACTATAAGGTGAAAAAGAAAAAAATTATTCGTGTATAATAGTTAAATAATCGTATACATAAAATAATAATGAATGTACATAATACAACCGCGCCGAACATGGTTAACGTTTATCGTACTGTAACATATGTATCAATTCCTTGTCGATGATACTCGGCAATTTCGTACTCAAGAACGCAGCGAGTGATCGAAAACGTTTTTTCGCACTGCCGCGATCGTTCAATCGTAATACCAAACGCACAGGACTCTGTTCTCTCGTTATTGTACACGTAAACTGGACTTTCGTAGGTTTTAGACCGCTCGCTTTTTGTTTGTTGACCAATTCGTCCGATATCAAAGCTTCTTTGTTAATTTGACTCAAAGTCGGATCGATCGAGAAACTCTTTGATTTTCTTCCCGATATTACGCAGTAACTTCCCGTACACTCGAGAACGATCTTGTCGTTGTCCTTCGAGTGGACATCCGAAGTTGCCGCGACTTTTTGTTGCTTAACTTCTCGATCGTTTTTAATCGTCTGTACATCGAGTTTGAAAACTCTTTTGAAAGCGTCTTCGATGAGCCTCTGCACCACGGTATACCAATTGTTTTCCTTAAACTTTTCCTTGTCCTCGATATCGGTCCGTGAGTCAAAATCTTCCGGTAGTCCGACCGAAAGATTTTTCCGCGCGGAGATCGTGATTCGATGACAAGTTTGATTCTCCACCGGAGCCGGAAGGGTCGTAAAGAGATTGAGCAAAAAGGGCTTTTCCTCGTTCTCGAGAGCAACTTGACAAACCTCCGCGGCGACGGCGCAGAAAGTCTGAAATGTTTGGAGAACCTTTTCCGATACACCGACCGTTATATTGTTATCGAGTTCGATAGGGTCTTGTAGGCATACCGGTCGATCGAGGACCGGAGAATCCGGAGAGTCCGCGTCTCCGCCCTTTTCCGCGCGCGACTCGGCAAAATCCGCTTTCGCGTGCGCGCAACCGTCCAACGGGCTTATCATCTTCTCGCCGAATGGAAAATTAACGTAAAACTTGAAAAATCCGTGAAGAAGCTCGAGGATGCTGCTCGTGTTGCTTGAAGGTGGCAAAACCGCTGTTCGATCGAAATTCACTTGCCAATTCCAGTGATACGCGGGTTCACGACTTTTCTCAAGATCCGCTATAGCCGGCAATAGCTTAACTTCCGGTTGTTGAAGATAAAATATTATCATCATAACGACGGCGTAATTGGTGAATTTTCCACATCCCGAGAGTTCGAAAATTTTCGCCCAATATTTGATAATTATGACGAGAGGCTTGAATCTTTCATCGGCGTCGAGAAATTGTTTTATCAGTTGACTATTTATAACTCCGAGACCGTTTTTGAAAGATATGTCGCAATTCGTACTCGTCGGCGCGTGACAAAATTTAATTATCGGTGTTTTTGCCTTCGGTATCGGTACTATTTGCTCGAAGATATTCTTCCTTTTGTACATTAGAAATTTAACTTCCTTGAATATCGTTCTCGGTGTCCATCCGAGTCTCTTCTCCTTCTCGTCGTAAATCTGTTGTCCAATGTCTAAAAATATATCGAAGTCGCTTTCCTTGAAGCCGAGTCCGGTTACCGATGAACCGAAACGATTTATCTTGCAATTTGGAAAAGCCGGCTTCAGAGTCTCGACGAGACTCGCGTGAAGAGCGCGCCATTTATCCGTTACCTCGCGCTCGGTCAGTCCTACAGTTTCCAAGAACGCCGAAAGCTCGCCCTCGAATGTCGTCTCCGCCTGGAGTTTCGTCTTCAGCTCGGCAAACGCTAATTCCGCAGCTGTTTTTTCCTTCTCCTGCTGATTCGGTTGTCGCGCCGGACCTTCGATTGGAAAATCGCCGATTAAACACTATTATAATCGAACGATCTCGTAGCTCGTTTAATTCATCCCAAATTCACTTACGAGAGTCCACGAATCTTCGCCTCTTTATGTCGAGTTTATGTCCGCCCATCCATACTGGTCGATTAAGTAAAAAATTTGTCGTTTCCCTGAAACAATGAAACAAAACTGATGAATAGTTACAAACTTTTATCCGTAATCGTCTTTATGCGCCAAATATTATATTTTACTTTTTAGCGAACTCGACGATCGCGAAATTCGGCTCAAATTTGCATCTCTGGACGACGCCGAATTGCGTGAAAAAGCTAACGATGTCGTCGAGCGTCAGGCCCGGCGGCAAACGCGATACATAGACCGATTTTTCGATTAGTTCTTTTCTAAAATTCTCACTCTCCAGTTTCTTGAGATGCTTCTTTCCCAATAAGTGACACGCAAAATCGTGCTCATCGATCTCAATATTGCACACCTCACATCGTTTCATCATTATTTCTTTTTTTGACGACTACAGGAAAAAATCTACCGTACGCGCGCCAAAATATCGCGATTTTTTCTCCAAGTTTTTCCCATTTTGCGTTGTTACTTTGAAAAAGTATTTTCCGACACAGCGGTGAACAACGCCATTTTCAGATTGGAAAAAGTTTAACGTTGATTTTTTTTCCTTTTTCGGAATAGACGTAAAATCGCGGATCGCCCTTTTTTCTCAGTCCAAACGCCAAATTCGATCCTTCGGCGAAGAGTCTCATCCGAGACGATCTTTTGATTGCTATTTTTGTCCGGTTCGCCGAGACACCTTTGTTCGTAGCTGGCGAGTATCGTCGCTCCTCGTCATCCGCAGCGATTCTCTCAATATCATTCGCTGAGCGGCGAATCAATTTTCTTTCTACAATTTCATTGACGAAATTGTCGGATTTTATTTTGCGTCCTTTCCTCGCGGCTTCTCGATATGACAATTTTTTGCCGAGTTTGGCGTCTCGCTGTATGCCCGCCTTAAAAAAAAAAAACAACAAATATTTGAATCGTAATGAATAATTTCCCGGATAGCTGAGAAAACAGCGATACAGAAACAGATTTCTGCACGATCAAACCTTAGAATTCATAAAATGCGTTTATCGGGATGGCCCGCGTGGCAATTTGGACTCGAAGAGTCTTCCAAAAACGTAATTTCTTTTTTTTCCCCCATACAACTGCTGTTTTCACACGCGCTATCTACAGCCCTGAAGTTATTTGTTTAGGACCAACAACGGTGCACGAACGATTCAAACGCGCACAGTCGCTCTATTGTTTTTTTTTGTCACTTATCTAAACGTTAAACAACACACGAGTAAACGTCAATTCGTAAATTTCGTTGTCGCAGCGCTACGCTCGTGAGTAATAATTAAAATAATTCTTCTTCGTATAAGAGATTTATCTCCTCATCTGCTCCGCGTAGACAAAACACGCGAGCTATCGATTGTGAAGTTCGATACATTTCCTACACGCTGCTGCTTCTTCGATCCACGGCGGCGCGCACGCGAAGCCTTGGCGTATGCGTGATGGAAATATATATCACGGTTTGCGGTGCTGTTATACCGCTGTGATAACAATCGTTACAACGAATGCAGAATGTCTCTAACGTCGAAAGCGATCTTAGTGTCGTGTTGCACAACGTCCATTGGAATAATCGCGTATGTACATTATAAACAACAATACGACAGGTACGAAGGCAAAAAACAACGCATATAACCAAAGAGAGAGTCGGGAGTATAGCTAATTTTTTCAGGGAACAACTTCACTTGGGGGTTATTCGAGATATCGAGAGGCAGCAGCGTCGCAAAACGCAAAACTTGTTTCGTCTACAGGAACAAATTGAACTAACGAAAGAAATACAAAAACAAAATGCAAATAATCTGGATACGTGAAAAGACAAAAAAACTCACCCCATATGTTCTCTTTATATCTGAGTCTATTGTAAACTATGTTCTTCCGATGCGAAAACAGTAAAAATAAAAATAAGTTTTGTTAATCGTTAACACCGACGGCAATTATCGACAATGTTTTATTGTACGCTGTGAAAGCTTTTTTGAAACTGCGACATTCTCAATGGTTACGTACATTCGTCAAACGCGCGGTGTTTTTGCGTTTGCATTTGCGCATGTGCGCGATAAGAGTGCGCGCAGTCGGCGTTTCGGTGGATGTGCGCAGATGTGCGGTGCGGCGCCGCGCGTAGAAAAAAATGGCGACCGATGAATCCGAGAACGATCGGAACGGTGAGCAAAGAATTACTCAATTCATTTGAAATAATTATAAAAATAGATGGTCTATCGTATTGTCCTCTCGGTTGTTCGATAAATAGTCCGGAAGTCGGTAGAATTTTTATATTTTTTTCGTAAACTATGCCATCGCGATGATTGAAAACATTTCGAAGGTTAACCTTGTTTGTATACATCGATCTGTGCAACGCGAAAAAAAAAAAACAAAACAAAACTTTTCATCACAGAGTTGACTTGCGTCGAGGAGAGTCTGATGAGTCTGGAAAAATTGGACCGCGCGTCGCCCGAGCTGTGGCCGGAACAAAGTAAGTCTATTTTTAGCGATTTTTTGTTATTGTTCATCGTCGAACGATAACGTTATTTTATATTAGCGAACAATCAAGTTCCAGGTGTGAACGAGTTTGTAGCGCAGAATTCACCTCGGACAGAACCAGCCTCCTGGGCGTCCGGTCTCACCGCCGACGACATCAATCAATTGCATCGTAAGAATATCCGACGCGCTGCTCCGTCTACTTTGCAAACACGACAATACGAATATATATATTTTTCGCAGAACTGGGAAATCTGTCGATGACCGGTCTGATAGCGGAAGTGAAAAAGCTCCACGACATAGCATACCAATTGGGTTTGGAAGAGGCAAAGGAAATGACGCGTGGAAAGTACCTAAATATATTCAAACACAAGTAAACATCGATAATATTTATACTTATCGATCTATGAGAAAACTCTAAAATACATATTTTTTTTAATCTATATATAGAACGATACAATCGTATTCCCATAATTGATCAATTTTGCGCTATCCAGTTGGCATAATTTTGAATGTCCACAAATACCACTGGTGAATTGCGATTATCCTCGCAGGTACCGCCGTACGATACGAGTCCGACCTGTAAAATTTTTTTTTTTTTTTTTTTTCAACCGAAATTATCGTTTAACTTGAAATTGGATAACTTACCACGGTATGTTTATTTCTATACATCCGAATTAATGGACTACCGCTGAAACCGGCGCACGGTTCCCGGTCTCCGATTGCGCACATTTCGACGCACAATCCGCGATTCGTGTATTCCGCGCAGCTGCGTCGCGACAGTATACTCATTGGTATACTTCGCAGCGTTGTCGGGGGATCTGAAATTCGATGAAGAATTCTCGTAAATCGTAACTCTAAATTACCGTACGTCGTACGATGAAAATTAAAAAAAAGTTCGTACTTAGCTCCCCCGACATTTTGCCCCATCCAAATAATTGTAGTTGATCCGCGTCTAGCGTATTTGTTTCGCGTCCCGTGGAGAGACACGCGGGTTGGACCGTTGCTACGGATGAAAAAATAATGGATTAAAATATACGATTTAACGCGATTAATAATCGATTCGTTTACCGGAAAATTGAATGGGCTCTGCCAATCGGATCAGAGCGATATTATTGGCCCAAGTTTTCGAATCGAAGTTAGGATGCTTGACGACGTAAGATATCTTGAGACAAGGTGGTTTCGGACCGCAAAACATTTGATTACAGTCTCGATCCGTCGCGGTATCGAATTCTCCGACGAGTACAGTTTGCCTGACGAAATGATAAAGTTCGAGAAATCGAAAAGTCACAGTTGCGTCTTTGCCCGATGAAACTATAGACTCACAATTTGTAATTAGCCGTTTGCGCCAAAGCGCACGTTGCCGTCGTCAAGATTGTTCTCGAATCTATAATCGTTCCGGTGCACGCGTATCTCGTTTCCCCCGTAATCACGTCTGTAAGAGGAAATAATAAAAACATTCCTTTGTCGTTTTGCGATTATGTTGAATTTTTTTTTCCTCTCGACTCACTGATAAAACCGATTCTCGCGAGAAACGGAAAAGATCCGAGAGTCGGCGCGTTACTCGATACCGTCGAAGTGCCGCATTCGAATTGCGATACCGAAGCTCTTGTGTTCGTCTCGCGGTTAAGACTGCAGCAAACTTTTGCCTCTAATCCTTCGTATCCGCAAACGGCGATTCGAAATCTACGATCGAACGAATACATTTATTTACGGCATACAGGCGCCAACGATGATATCGTTACCTCTGAGGAGCGATTGCCTTTCGATGCATCATCGCGTCGAGACCCGGACAAAAGTTAACCGGGACGCAGACGCGTTCGTAAGGACACGCCAAGTCACTCTCGTATACGCTGTTCTCGAAACATTCGACCCTATCGGTAATCGCGAATAACGCGAGAAACACGAAAGACGAAAATATTCGATAAACGAAATTCTTCATATTTAAACAAAGTACTGTTGCGGTCCGTTATCGGTGGCAAACTGTTTGCAACGCGATGATACGTTTGTTCATTGTCGTAATGCATCATACGAATGGGACAGAGTTATCCGGCGATGATCGTGTTTACCTTGGCGTATTCCGTTACGCGCATTTCCGCCGGAAGATACACGTGTTTCTCGGAGATTGGTAATGCAGATTTATCCGCGAGAATCCATCGCTAATGCGGTCAAAATAAAAATCGTCTACTTTCGATATGTATTTATAAGAATTTTTAATAATTACAATAAAAAAAACATAAATTTTTATTTGATAAAGTCGACATCTTTGTTGTCGCGTGTGTCCTCCCCGTTATTCGTTGTTTGTTATCCGCATCGATTCGTTTGTCGCGAAAACGGTGTTATCGACATATCGAGGATCTTTTGTCGTTCCATTCTAATGCCGACTCGATTATTCCCGACGATTTTATATAATCCATCGACACTATGTTCGCGGCACATCCCCAATTCGCGTTGTACGACTCTGTGACGTTCATGTTGACGCTCTCCGCCATTACTCGCAATCCTCCGAGACGATTTGTTACGACATCCCAACTGTTTGGCGTCAATTGCGCCATCACCGAGGACGGTTGGCGATGCGGTTGACTAAAATTTTATATGTATTATTATTTAAATTCTTTCGACGGATCGATTGTAAAATAAAAATACGATCTTTCGTACGAAAATTTGTTGTCGTAATTGGTGTTTTCGAATCTCGCTATCATCCTGTAGAGGGCGCTTAATTCATTGGTTCTCGGCCATAGGTGATTGACGGCTGGCCAAGTGCTTTCGTGTCGGGGATATATGTTTCCGTCGTCGTAACCGATTATCAATCTTTTTCCCGATTTCCATATCTCATCCAAAGTCATTTCCCAGGCTTTTCCATTTTTCTCTAAATAATAATCGGCAAATTTCTCCTCCAGGAAGGCAATTAATTCGTTGTGCTTTGCTAAAGAATTTTTTTCGAATCCTGAAACAACGCTGCGACTCGTTTAAGGTGCCGTAATGCGTTTAACGGCTTTCACTGTCGCGACTGTACGTTCCGCGGAAAAACTAATTTTTTTTTTTTTTTTTAACTCAAATGCAACACTTACCGACGGGGAATTCTTGCACGTCGAATATAACTATCTCTTCGGTATTGTTGAGAAACGTTTTGACATCTTCGAT
Source organism: Cryptus armator (assembly GCA_963971235.1). Lineage (NCBI taxonomy): Eukaryota > Metazoa > Arthropoda > Insecta > Hymenoptera > Ichneumonidae > Cryptus > Cryptus armator. The sequence continues at coordinate 7,625,905 of OZ020235.1, forward strand.
TATGTTAATCAATGGATGTATCGTGAAAATGTCGTGATTCGCCCACCATAGATGTTCGTCTTCGGGATAACGACCGACTCTTATGTCCAAATATCGAACGCCGTATATCAGTTGACTAAGTATATCCTCGTCCTGAACATTCGTTCGAAATTGATTTTCTACATCATCGTCGTAACGACGAATTCTTAAACACGCTACACGCTAAGTCCATATAGGATACGGTAAAAGCTCGATTAATCCGGACCGCTGTTCTTCTCTCCATCTCGGACAATTTTAACTCCGTTATACCGATAAACATACCGAATTTTAAAGAGTCTCGAGATATTATTCGGCAAAAGTACGTTTATCATTTTTCGCTTCCGAAAGAAGCTTTCTTTTCTCATTAGTTACATTAATTCTTACTTTTTACGTAAACATTTTTCGTACCAATTTTTAGCCCGATATCTCAAAAATTGCGGGCGCAGACATTTTTGAAAAAATTCGAATTCGTGTAAAAATTAAAGGAATCGATAGATTTTGACAAAAATTGGATCAACCGTGGAGAATTGACGCCTCAAATGTGTGAAAAATGTCAGTTTGATGCATATACATAAAGCGGTTCTCAACTTATGAACGTTAAACGATTGATTTTGGAATATTCGCGGGCATCACGGGTACCGCTTGTCTCGGATAATCGGAGTTGTACCGTACGTTCATATAGATTTAATAAACTGGTTCGACGATAAAAACAACAAAAAAAACTTGTTATCTCTGTTGCATCGTAGCATCGTACCAACGCGATTATTGCATAATTGTGAATTGCATCTTACATATCGTCCGATAAACTTTATCAAGGAGTTCACGCGCATACCGTATGATCGATCAATTGAAATGCAAACCTGTGTAATAGTATATTTATCGACATGACTTTCGAAGATGTAGCCATCGCTTTTTTCGTAAGCTGCGGAGTCGTGAGTTCCGGGTATAAAAATTTCGTTCATTCGTTTCGATCCCAAAGTCGCTTGTCTCCGCTTCATCCAATTTGGATGAGTAGCTAAACACGTTACTTTACGGTTCTCTCCGTTCCGGACCCAGGCGACGTAATAATCTGCTTACCGGTACAATCAATTTAACAAAATCGTTCGATCGTTGAAAAAAAAAAAAAAAAAAAAATGGTTAACTCTATTATCGTGGTACTGACTTAAGCATCGATCGTCAAACGTTAATTCGTCGGTCGGCACGTATCGCGCCGAAACATAGGTCCTTCGTACGCCCGAAAATTTTGTCGGTTCGAATGTATAAATAGCCTCGGTATCGCTAACTTCCGGTTCGCCACTGTAAAGAATCAACTTGTCGCCACTCCGCAATTGCGAGATGTTCCAATAAATCGATATCTCTTGACTCGTTAACCAAGAAATTACCGGCGAAACAATGATCCCCAATCGCTCCTCTCCCATTTCTGTAAATGCATCGAGTTATTCAAAGGAGGTAAGTAATGAAAAAAGGCCAATTTTTTACAAATTCGAGAATGCGAATACGTTTTTGCGAAATGTTCTACTTACAGTCATAAATAGTTATAAATAACAATCATAAATAGTTGCATTTTGTAAAATGCATAGTATGATAATATATCGCGCGTAATGTTCAAACGCGCGAGAGCTCATCGCGATTTCAAATTACCATTCTCACCTGCATCGTTATGATCGTTCGTCGGCAATGGTGATCCTTGAACGCCGGCGTAAAATCCAACACAGATCAGCACAGTTATTCGCCCGTAAATCATTATTCACAAGTGCGTAAGTGCAATTGTATTTTTTTTTCTTTTTTTTTTTTTTTTGCAACGAATCGAGTCACGACAACTTTGCGAAACGAATTCCGAACACAATGCCGACCGGATGTGAAGCGTGCCGCGGTGTTCGAGGACTGTCAGCGAGGACCAACGGACCGACGGTCACGCAAACTATTAATTATTCGTGACGTACATTTAACTACGCGTCTCTCTCTCTCGAAACGAATCGTGAAAAAAAAAAAATTGCGTAACTGCGAAGCCTCAATGGGGTACGACACAGTCCGTGATTATTGTAACGTTGCGTTGCCGATTTGCACGAATGAACGCGCGCGATTTTATCGTTTCGGTACTGACGCAGGCATTTGGAGGTTTTTTTTTTTCCGGAAAGTAAAAATCCTCGATAAATAAACAACAAGTTCCGAAAGAGGATGCGAAGCGATAGCCTTTGGACCTCCCGAAGAATTGTTAAACACAACCCTCGGAATTCCTGAATAATATTTTTCTCCAAGTATTACTACTTTCGCGTGATTTATTAACGCGTTGAATTTCCCAGTGAGTCGTTTCTCGTAGGCATTTATCACCCGTGCGACGCGCTCATTGCCGAGAAAGGAATTTCATTAGTAGAATCGATTGCGCGATGTACGCTACGTATAGTTTCGTCATATTTTCTTCTTCATGGGTAATAGATTTTTTCACTTTTTTACGCGCAATCATCATCGTTATAATATCGATTGTCCTCCAGCGTCGATGCTGGAGGACGCGCGTGTGGCTCTTCGCTGAATTCACAGAGTCCTTGAACTGCATCCGTCGAAAAAAGATTAAAAAAAAAGAACAACGTAGTCCCCGGCAAGCACCGCGAGCGAACATTTGAAAATCGCTAGTAGTGGTCGCGCGAGAACGATCGTCGCTGCCGATAGTAGTTCAATTCTATTTAAAGAGTTTCCAACGTTCCGCGAGCTGCGCGAGATCGAATCTTATGACTTACATGAGGTTAACTCACAGTGCGCTTTACCATTACACCAGACTTCCGCCGATGCGCAGCTCCCGGTGAAATTCGTCAGATTTCTTCTTTCGCTGTAATCGCGAATAACGAGAGAGGCGGGGAAAAAAAAATTGTGAAACGCGTCATTTTGGGACTTTTATATCTTCCTTTATTAAAAAACTGGAAAAAAAAAAAAAAAAAAAAAACGAAAAAAAAAAAAAACTTCTGTGAGAGTAACAAACTTTTGGCTTATGTGACTAGTTGTAATACTCAGCGGCAATACTAAATTATTGTAATGTATACATTGTGTATGGGTGTGAAAAAGACAAGAGAGCAAGAGAATCGTCTTTGAATGAGTGAAAAAAAAAAAAAAAAAAAAAAAAATCGGAAAAAAGTTTATCAAGATTCGGACGATTTTCGATTATACAGAGGTCGGTAACACACAATAGGGTTACTTTGCCCATCGAAGAGAAAACGTTTGCGAGTTTTTTTACGTAAAATAATATAAAGTTTCTTCATTGACGATCCCCCCTTTCTCTCCTTCGTATCCCACACAAGGTATGTAATAATTTAAACTTACGGGTTAAAGGTACATAAATATTACACTAGATTTACAAGTAATCTTTCATAGTCTCTGTCTTGGAAGACACGGTATGGCAGGATTTTTGATTAGGAATAACGTTTCATCTCGCTCAAGGTCTCCAAACGTAAGTCCAAATTATATCATTTTCTCAGTAACTCAACGAATTGTGTAAAAACAATAAGACGATTAGAAATTTTGTATTGCTGCCGAGAGGAGTGTTGGCACTTTACGCGCGTGAGATACAGAAATAAAAAAGAAAATTTATATGACAAATAGTAATGAGCGAAAAAATGAAAGAGTTTTTTTCCGTTCGAATGATAACGAGAGTAGACGAGACACGTTGAGAACCACGATTCGGGACCTGTCGCTCGATTGCGCTTTACAGACTAATCCGTATTCAGGATATTTCAGTGGGTGAAACCGCGAATCACGTCGCGATCCGTAATTTCGGCTTTAAACGTAATGCTAACCTTAAACATTTCTTATTAATCTATTTGTTCGAGAGAAGAGAAGCGCGTATTTACACGATAGAACACGGGGAGTTTTGTTTTTTATGCTGTTATTTTTCTTTCGATATGACTGTGCGAGTGTACTCGACGCATGCGTACGTGTTTGCGTGGGTGCGCGCGCAGGTGCGCGAAATGGATAGTGTTTTTCTACCGAATCTTTTTTCTTTTTATTTAAACGATTAATTATTACTATCGTCATTCGACTAACGAAATTCTATAACGTCTTGTTGCTCGAAGCATATATGCGCGCGAATAGTCAGTCGGTGATATGTTATGGCAGGTCGTCGAGGATGACCCGGAGAATAAAGACGAAACAAACAACGACAAAACAAAACAAAAACGTTAATGAAAAATTCTACTATTCGCCATCCAGTGTTCACTTGCCGAAAGGTCGATCGATTCTTTGCTGTTTTTTTTTTCGTTTGTTTTTGTTTTATCTAGAATATTGCCCTGCGGGAATGAGGGGAGGAATTGGACACAACGACGCTTGCCAATTTTAAAGCTTCGTACATTGTTTCAAAAGCTTTATAGTCGAACATGAGCCTCGCGTTCAAAGACGCTCGTGCGCGTCAATTACGCGGCTCACCGCTTTGGCAAATATTTGTAAAATCGACGAGGCAACGATTAAAAAAAATAATAATACAACGAATACAGAGCGCATCGGCATCTTCGGAAAGCCTGTTCCCAAAATTATACGTCATACGAATCATATAAACGACTTCCTACGTAAATCGACGTTTAACGAATAATTTAACTATCAACTCAATAATGACGATCATTACAACTTTTTTGTTTTTGTTTTTTTTTTTTTTCTCCGAATATAATAATTCGAGACTCCTTCCGCGCGTACGGGTACGACTTTGGCCTGTAAACGATAATCGATGTATCTCGAGACATTGTTACGTGGGAAGAGAATAATTTCTTTTTCCAAATAAACGTAAGTAATGGATTGAGAAAAAAAGTAACTCGACTTCCTGCCTTAAGGCACTAAGCGGCCGCGTTTTAAATTTAAACTATACGTAATCGTACGGTTTTAGCGTTACTCTTGACTCTGAATACAATATATTATTATTACTAAACACTACGCTGATATACATATTATTGTGTGTGTATATATATATCTTTTTTTTTTTCATTCGTATTTTACAAGAGTTCGGAACTCGCGGACGCGCGCGCGCGAACAGCCCAATTATTATTTCATTTTGTCTGCTATTGGAAATATCGATTGCAACGGACGCATTCTAATTTTTTTATTTTTTTAAGTTTACCTTCGACTCGTTTGCGATACGCGAATATACGCGGCGCGCGGTCAAATGTTTGCTCGAGTAATTCGATAAAAAAAAATGTCTAGACGCTCGCTAATGTACAGTATGTTTTACGAAAACGAAACACACACATTGAGAAAGTGACGATTACGCGACGTAGCAGTTACGGTGAAAATTTTTCCATTTTTGTCTATATATATATATATATATTCACATTAATTGTTTAGATTGTAAAGCGAACACTTGCGGAGAATAAAATAGAACGCCGAACAAACAATTGTTCGCTCTCTCTGTACAAAAACGATTGTTTCACGCTACGGCTATCGACGAGCCAAAAAAACAGGCGACGAACCGATAAAAGAATTTAATCGAAACAGCGCACTCGACGCGACATCAGCTTTTTATAATTAATTTTTTTCTTCTATCTTTCGCGAATCCGGAAATGCGATACCGTTCGGTGGGACGGCAAAAATTCCGTGGTAAAAGCGAAACATGAGAATACTTGAGAAACGGAACGTGTCGTAACTGCTGAAACAAGCTGTAACGACGTGACGCGCGTTACGGTCTTTGGTGGAATTTTTCTGTTCTTTTTTTTTTTTTTTTTTTTTTTTTACGTATATACGTACGACGATGCGACCGAGCGATGCACGATACTCCGATTAAATTGCGACAAACAGATTTAAGCCGCTTATCGCTCACGAACGATTCGAAAAATTTCTACGCGCGTATAATTTCCGAAAGTATTTACTTGTCTCCACCGTAGAGATAGGATGAGTTTTAGCTTTTTTCCGTCGCTGTTTTATTTATTTAACAAGGCTCGCCGCAATTAGATGATTCGCGACAATCGTCGATGCGCCGTAAAGATTATTGCGTTTAAAAAAAAATCGCAATGGACGACGATGCGACGAGACGGAACAAAAAAAATGAGTTTATTCTACGTAATAATATCAGTGTGATACCCGATATATGTAATCGTTACGAACAGATTACACATTTATCGGTGATGAGAGAAAACTAGTTGCTTGTATATATATATATTCTTTTTTTTTTTTCATTTTTTGTGTTTTTTTTTAAATCCCTTTGCTATTTTTTTCTCGATATCGTAAACTGAAAAGTGACTGTATATACGTAAATCTATGTATTGCATTGTTTGAGTCTACAGTCGGCCGGCTCCGCGGCTAACGAGTTTTATTAGTTCATTAACGCTAAGAAGGTTTGCGGTCTCGTGCGACAAACGCGCGTACAAGGAGGAACTTTGGTGCAAGAAAAAGGAAAAAAACAAAAAAAAAAGAAAAAAAAAATGTATAATGAAACAGAGAAAAACTGTGTTCGAGTAAAAGGAAAACGACGAATTTGCTCCGTAGAACTCTAAGGGCGGGTATTGGGCTTCCCAACGAGGATAGGACGATTATAAATATTATTGATCCTTTCGCAGGAATGAGAAACTCGATAAAATGGCGTTTTTTTAACGGAAGGATCCCTTTCTCAGCTGTGTTCGATGCGACAATGTTAATAAAAATAATATTAATTATAATAATAGAAACGAGAATCCTACGGTGAAGAGTCGCGATTATATATATATCCTCCATACTCGTGAATTTCATCGGTACTCGAGGGGAAAAAAAAATAATATGTATCGTATAAGCGACTAATTAAAAAAAAATGTAAACAATCGTTGATTTCCCTGTCCGAGAGTGACGATATATATATACGTATACTTGAACACTGTACATGTAATAAAATATGAAAAAAAATCGGTTGCGTAAATCGGTGAATTCGGTGGATCCGAAAAAAAGAAAAAGAGAGATTTCTCGATTTGAACGAATGGAACGAATGGAACGATTGTGAGGCGATCCGATTTGATATATCGTGTTTTTGTCGTTTTTTTTTTGCGTCGATCGACGCTCTACTACGCAAGTTTTTCCTCGAGGCGTACGGAGAAAAGCCTTTCGGTCATATACGTTGCCCTGAGAAACTATTTGTACATTTTCGGCTCCGTGCTATATTCGTAATTAACCTTTGCGTTTTACTTTAATAAGATCGCGCCTCATCGATCGAGAGGGACATCTTCCATTGTCGCGATATTGCCAAAGTGTTGAAAACCATTCTTGAATATCCTACCTCTGCTAGTGCCGGCTTTGGTCCGATCGAGAAGCGTAACGTTGTCCTCGAATTCTCGAACCCATCGGGCCGTCTCGTTGCCCCAATGAAAGCGTATCGGTGCCGCGTGATGATATACCTTCTTCAGTCCCAAATTACGTATTTCAACGCCCTCTTCCGAATGGTAGAAGGACATTTCGCAAAAGTCTTGAGCAACAAACGGCTCAAGTTCGGCGACAATTTCCATGAAGGTCGGCCGATCGCTCGGTCGCCACTTGAAACACTTGTCCATTATGTTGACTATTACTTCGGGACTGTTGCGCGGTATGTTTACCGTTCCTTTGCGCAACACGTAATTGAGTACTTCCTCGTTGGAGAAACCCTGATAAGGTATCTCGGCGAGGGACAGAATTTCGTACAGAACGACGCCGTACGACCAAACATCCGAATCCGAGGTAAAAACACCGTCCGAAAGATTCTCCGGCGCCATCCATCTTATCGGGAGCAGACCCTTCTTTCCAATTTTGTAATAATCAGTCTCGTAAATATCTCGCGCCATACCGAAGTCACCGATTTTGCAAACGAGATCCTTCGTTACCATACAATTTCTCGCAGCTAAATCGCGATGAACGAATTTCTTTGATTCGAGATACGACATACCATCGGCGATTTCGCAGGCCATCCGTATTATCCTCGAAACATCGGGCACCAGATGGGTGTCGCGTATTCTTCGAAGATAAGTCTTGAGGTCGCCGTTCTCCATGAGTTCCATTATTACGTACGGCGGCGTACCCTCGGATACAACACCGAGAAGTCGAATAATGTGAAAAGTCGAAAAATTCTTCATTACCGAAGCTTCGTTCAAAAACTCATTCTTCTCTCGTTCGCCGGAATTTTCGGCTATCGTTTTCACCGCAACCTGCGTCGAGCCCTCGAGTATTCCCCGATAAACCATACCGAAGTTACCGAGACCGAGTTCCTCGAGAAGTTCGATATTTTCCCGCGAAACTTCCCAACTATCGCGTATGTACTTCGTCTCGATATAATCGGGATTTACGCTGGCAATGAGTCTCTCCTGTTGCTTCTTTCGCCGATGATTTCTGTACGCTATGTAGAAAACGACGGTGGCCGTTAGGAGAATGGCAAAAATTAAGAGAAGAACGAGAAGCACGGTATTGTCCTCCTTGATGCCGATACTGAAATATACGCTCTCGGAGAAGGGCCCGTGGCCGGCGAGGGACATCGAACGAACGCGAACGCTGTACTTTCCCGGACTCAAGTTAGCGATTTCGTAGGTACCGCGTTTTCGACGATGCGGCTTCTGCGCCACGCAAGCGGTGCTCTTCTTCGCGTCTTTGACGATAAGATTCGTGTATTCGATCGTGTGAGCGATCGTCAAGCCGTTGGGATCGCGGGCGAGATCCCAGTTTATCCTGACAATCGTGTCGTTTGTGATCCGAACGTTAACGTTCCGCACATCGTCGGCATTCGTTCGTTCTTTCGTTCGCGTATTCGTGTACGCGGTCGTCGAGCACATCTGCGTGCCGTTCGCGAGCCTATGACCGCACGCGGCGACCCATATCGTGTACAATGAATAGTGACGAAGTTTGTTCAAAAGATAAGAACCGCTGTTGGCGCTAACGTTGAAAACGAATGAGTAGTAAGTGTCGTTCCACAGGCGTGTCCTCCTGTCGTCGATCGTCTCGAAGCGCGTCTCGGATTCCTTGGTCCACGCACGCGTCGACGAAATCGACGAAAGATTCTCCGACAATCCGTTAAATTCCGACTCCCCAACGTTGTACCTGTGGGAGTAACAATAATTTTGTCCGCCAAGAGACAGATGACTTATCGTCATATTATCGTGACAAAATATCTCGAATTTTTTCGGTGCACTCGATTCCGGCGCGTCGCCGAATTTTCGGCAACAATCGTCATCCTTTTTCTTCGCTTTGTCGTTTGCCAATTCCGTAATCTCCGTTACACCGGGAACGGTAAGTTTCGGTGCCGCGTCCGTTGCGTCGTTCAATTGTTCGCTTTCGCTGAGAAGACCGTGTTCGCAATAATTACGCGACATTAGCAATTTTTCGTCGTCCAATCTTACGAAACCCGCTAATAAATAGTAACCGATCGGACCGTTGGGATGCAGCGGTGGTTTCCACGTGACGACTATTTCCGTATCGCTCGCGGCAAAGGACGCTACTTCTGTAGGCACCGAGGGCACGTCGCTGAGCGTTCGAAAGTAAATAATGCTCGACTGTCCGGTTTTGCTGGTCGACGAGTTGTTAGAACGCGCTAACAGAGTCTTAACGTAAACCGCGTATCTCGTGTAGGGCTTCAGATTCGGTATAACGAATGATACCGTTCCCCCAGGCGAATCCGTTATCTCGACATCGATTATTTGCCACGTATTGTTGCCGCACGCGTTTCCCTCGAAGCTCACGATTTCGCGTTCGGTCGGAACGTAATGCAGCAGATAACTGAGCAAATTTTGCCCGTTCGCCGGTACGTAAGTATCCCACTCGAGATTTACAAAGTGCGAGCCTCGCTCCTTCGCGGCAAGGTACATCGTGTTTATTTTGCACGCGACTTTTTCCCCATTCGACTCGGATTGAACTTCGACATCGGAGAACTTCTTTATACCAACCATCTTCCCGAGATCGGTGATTTTTTTGTAACACAATTTTGGATTGTAGTGAAAGAACAGACGTCCCCGACTGATCGTGATGTTCTGATCCTTTCCGAATAAATCGGAAAGATTCGGATTGTCGAGTACGACGAGACTCGCGTTGTTTATGTCCAATTTCTCGCCCTTTATCTTGTTGAGTTTCTTGAAAAATCCCAAATTCGTTATCGGAAACGAATGCGTTACTTTCAAATAGCCCGTTATTTCTTCTATCATACCGAAAGCTTCGGTCAACTCGTTCGCGATATTCGGATATCCGTTGCGCAACTGAAACTCCAGCGCTCCTTTAATCACGTTGATCCCCCGATAAACTTGAGCGTCCGATATGTGACGAATTATCGCTCCCTGAGCGATTTTACGACACGGCCCGACGCAAGGTATGCACGTTGTTTCCTGTCGGAAGGAAAAATCTCTTTTGATTAAATTTCGATTGTTTATTTTACACCCCAATCCTTTTACACCTATTACGCTCCCCAATCGGACTTTACGTTTCGCTACTTACGTTTTTAGAGTCGAGATGACTCTCGTATCCGTTCGGGCATTGCGTCTCGCACTTCCCTTTGAAGGCTCTCCATCGTTTTTCTTCGTTCATACCGTGTCTCCTTCGCATGTTGATACTCAGGCATTCCTCTCTGGTGATGCATCTTCGCGACAGGTACGCGTATCTGCGTTCAACAAAACCTTTCCAACTCAATCGTCCCTTCGAAAGATCCTTTCTTCCTTCCTTCATTGAATAATCCTCAAAAAATACTCACAAACCAGACGGACAGCTCTCGACGCATTCCCCGTTGTGTCGATAAGTCCTGCATACGTAGCAATCGAATGCACTTGTGCCGAAGCACTCGCCGAGGCACTGCGAATGACATCCCGTTCTTTCGATCTTCTGACAGTGTTTCGCTGTCCAGCAGTTACCGCCGGGACACGTGGAAAGGCAACCTACGGAATAAATGGCATCGATAAAGCGGTCCCTTGCAAACATCATCTTCGAGTTTTGCACAGAGTTTTTTTTTTCTTTTTCGCCGTCCTTTGCGGCTTAAGCGACCAAAGACAACATCATTCATTTTCCGAGACATTAGCTATACGAGATCTTTTACTTCGCGGAGTAATTACGAATAAGAACCGACCGGTCGACACGAACTCGCGTATCGCCGCGAAACTTGTATACTTTTTCCAGAAGATTGGAATAAAAATAACAATTCAATTTCGGCGAGTGCCGTTGAGAGATAGAGATCAACTGGTTGAAAACGGATTACCGGTTTATAAATCATCGCTGCCGACATCCGCGGGAGTCTGTCTACGCGAGTAACGATATAAGAGCAAACGACGGTGTGCCGTTTTACCGGCAGCCAACACTGAGATTAAATTATCAACCAATTTGAAATGTGGAAAATCATTATCGGGCGCCACAACCGGTTCGGTTATATCGATCGTATAAAACGGCGCGTAGGTGTTTCTTAACTTGTTTCAAAGCGAATTATCGGTCTCCGGAAAAATGAGGTATTTAATTTATTTATTTACTAAAGATTTGTTCGACGATCATACCGGGACAATTGTCGCTGTACTGCCCGTCGTCCTTTTGTTCTTTCTTCTTGTTGTCTTTGATGAAATTCTGACCGTTTACCACGATCTTTGCCCAATTCACCGTCGACACGAAGCAGAGAGATGGATTTTTTTCGATTCTCACGCCTCCCCTCAATATCTTCGTAAGCTTGACGAGTCCAATCTGAGGAACGGAATTTTCGAGTTGATTAGACATTTATGCCGGAGCTCGTTGCCGCGGTGCGATAGCGTCGGGGTGGTCTTCGCGCCTTGTTAATTCGGTTAACCGCTCGACGGCTACTTGACCCGTACCATTTGACCGAAGTCTCGAAGGAACGAATCGGTAGGAAGAGCCCAAGAAACGCGTTGATTTTCGCGTGGGAATCGACCGTCGACGGTTAACCGACGCTTATTATTGCCGCGTACGAGTCTTTCTCCAGATTGATGCGACGTGACGCGTGTTACATTCGATTAACATTGACGAACGCTCGACATTCTCGAATCGGTTTCAACGACCATATTTTTTTTCACTCATTGGCTAATTAGCGATTATCATCGAATAACAAACAAATGAAAAAAAAAAATTGTTTTGAAACGACGCATCGCATCGATTTTGCGAATGGAAAAAATAAAAAACGGGACATTACCTCCTGCATATGTTGCATCTCGTAGACCATCAACGCATAATCGGTGAGCAATTGGTCGCCTCTGATTACCTCGAGATTCGGAAACATGCCGCTCAACGACTTCAACTCGTTGACCCGATAGAGAAGCAAGTAACCGGTGATTTCGCGTAATTGGGGAAAACTGATGTTCCGAAGATCCCTTTCGGTGACATTCTCCAGTAGTACGATCTGCAGGAAGCCCTCGATAACGCGGCAGTCCTTCAGCGCGGCAAAGTTCTGAACGTTGTTTCGTATGTCGACGCTGTCGCAAATACCATGACCGATCGTTACGTTTTTCGGTTTCCGTTGTTTTTCGCGCAGAGTTTCGCTCGGCTTGAGATTGTGTTTCGGCAGATTCGTCGGTGGCGACGGCTCACTGCTTTTTCCCGGATTGCCGACGGAGGAGCTGCGAATAAAATGACAAACGTTTGATCGGAGAAAACAATGTTATTCGTGGGGAAAAAAAAATAACAACGGGCCGTTGTCGCACAAGTTATTATTTATGTTTCGGACTGATAAAAGTTAAAACAAAAATAAATGATTACCCCGGTACGTCTATAGCCCTTCGGTTTCTGGAAGCCGAAAAGCTTCGATCCTCGATACTCCCGGGATAATTGTATTTGTCGTCTGTCGAATCGAATTCGCCGATTCTCTCGAAAAATTCCGAATCGTACTTTCCTCGGTACGTTTTGCCGGGATGATTCGAAAGCAACAACGATGGTCTGCTTCTCTCGTATGATTCATCCTCCTGGCAGTTGACAAACTGTACCATACAGAGGCAAAACAAGACAAGCGAGACAAGCGAGAACGGCAGCTTCCGCGTCCTCATCTTCTCGCCTCATGGACACGACGATTTTCACTGATTTATCGCTCGCGCTCTACCGTTGCTCACGGCTCGCGTAACCGTCCAATGTCCCTACTACTACCGACCACCGACTTGTCTATTTCTCTTCTTTCTCTTCTGATTCTTCTCCTTCTTCTTCTTATTCTTCTTCTTCTTTCGCCGCTGTTACTCGTACCGTCGCTACTGGTACGAGGAGCAAACGCGATGGAAGGGTATAACAAACGTCGGTCGCGCGAAGTTTCTTCTTCTTCTTCGTCTTCTTCGTCTTCCTCGCGCGCGTTCCTCCACGAGACGAATCGTAGCCTCGACCGTCGCCAGTTCGATATTCGTCTCGCACTCGTGATGCGCGATCGTCGCCAGGTCTTCGCCTCGATCAGACCGCAACAATCTGGTAAACAACGCTCCCGTCTACGACGTCTACCGACTGTGTCCTTTCCTTTTTTTTCCACCTCCTCGGCGACCTCCTGATCCCTCGAAAAATCAACTGCCTTACCTCGTCGCATCGGGAACGTCGTCCCGACGCGAATTATATTTATTTCTATCTCTTTATATATATATATATATATATATATATATATCTCAATTAAATAAAACTGAGTCCGCAACCACTACCGATTGGCGCCGGAAATTTCGTGATATTCACAACGCGTATTCCGCGAAGCGAACGCGACTCGGCGGTGCGTATATCTTTCCTCGACAACTACGGATGTGTCACGAAAAAAATTCTTTCTCGAAACTTTGTACGTCGCATCGAGATAGAGTTTTATTTTTATAGATATATGTATACGTATATATGTATATATCTCTCGGGTAATTGAGACGCGCGAAGTTCATTCAGCTCGGCGCTGTTTCGCTGTTTTTTTTTTTTTTTTTCTTCTTCTTTTCGTTTCTTTTTTTTATCGATAAGAATATCAAAACGAATGCATACACGCGTTGCGTGACGCGTACCGCGTACTCCAAACTCCAACTTCTCTTCTTCGCATTTACTTGTTTGCACACGAAGTACAAAGCGTCGTGCGATATATTCACTTTCGGATTCGTAGAACTCCTTTCTTTCCTCGGTTAACCGGCTTTGCGGACGAGTTAAAGAAGCTTCTTGTTGAATATGAAAAATTTTTTCGTCTTCATGATTGAACGATTTACGCTGTTGCTACTGTCGGACTTTCTCAACTGTAACATTGCAAAAAAAATACAAAAATACACGTTAGATATTAGAATTTAAATCTTAAATCTTATTGCAAACGAATAAATTAGTCGACAGCGACAAAACCCGAGTGTACAACGCAAAAAAAAACAATTTGCGAACAGTGACGCATAATTGTGTTAAATCAGCGGATTTGTCTCGCCAAACACCGTAACGCTTTTGGGGAAAAAAAAAAAAAAAATTCCCACGCGAAAGTTTTATCCCGGAATCTGACATCACCGAATGCAAATGATACCGGATGTGGGCGTACGGGACAAACAATTTTAATCTCGTTATACCATACATCCGTTTTACCATTCTTCCCGACGATCGTTTGCTATTTGCCAATACATCGATATACATTCGATGCGTCCCGTAATTGCGAGTCTATTGGCTCCGTTATTATTGGTAACCCCGATCGATGGTAACCGATGGGTAACGAACGAAATATCGTACGACAGAGAAAACCCGAGGAGACGAGCGTCGAATTATTATGATCGGAGGAGATCGATGAGTCACGAGGCGTGACTAACTACTCGCCAACCCTTGGACGATACAATGAAACGTCATCAACCTACATTGCTCTTGGAAGTAAAGAGGCGCATGAATCGGACACACTTGACTCGCCATCCCCGACACTTGACGCTCGTGCTTTATGCGATATATCTATATCGTATTATCGCCGTCTTTTATTCGCAGATAGGACAATTGTGTAGGAGAGACCTTAATCAAGATACAACTTGGTGTTGTTACTCGTATTCTTGTACGTGACGTTTACGATTAAGACAATCTAATGATTGTCTTAATCGTACGGGGCACGTGCAGCTCGTGCGTCGATTGCGCATCAGTGGCGATTACCGTGGACATTAGCACTTGCATACGAGACAACGAGAGATTGGAATAACGCATTTGTATCAATCTGTGTAAAGATAAACATAATGTTTGCATTTTTACTTGTTATTTTCGTCTCTTCTTGTGTGAAAAACACGAGTTTTTATCGGGTGAAAATTGGGGTCATAACGCTTTTCCGGGGACTGTAGTCGCAGAGTTCTCGCGTCGGCAGCGAGAACAACTTATCGGAACAACTTTTCCGTCGCCCCGAATGCGTGTGCGACTATCGGCGAACGAAACACCGCCCATTAATAATTTCACGCGATAAACGGATGCGTGTGCGTGTACCGAGCGACGAGTTCCGGTCGACTCTCACGTTCGTTCGTCGGGTCTCGCGTTATGGTCGCTCAGGGACGACTTTTTGTTTTCTCACGCACATGTAAACACGAAGAAAGTTGACGCAGTTTTAGACGCTTCGAATCTCACACTAATGAATTATTATTCCAAAAAAAATTTTTTTTTTCTTCTTTTCCAACTGCGAATGCAAATATTTATTTTTTTGGTAATTCCGAATGTTACGCTCGGCGTCAAAAGAAATTTTTAGTCGATAACATTTTTTTTTTTCAAACTCTCGTTTTTTACGCAAACATTTGCACATTTCCACGGGGGTTTATCGTGTTTTTTTCTCATCTTTACCAACAACCTGTTGCCGATAGAAAGAAAATATTTTTCCTCATTTCATCGGAAAGCGATGTTTCTCTCCCAACTGAATATATTCGATACGGAAAGTCGAAGCCAAAGCGCGAAAAAAAAAAAATTTAAATCGTTTTCAAATGGAAAAATAAGAAACGTCTATTATGAGAGAATACGGTGAACGCTCGATCGATCATAACATTTTTGCATCAACAATGACGCATTAGAAAGGCGAGAAGACGAGTGACGGAAAATTGCAACAATCAGTCGTAATTCATTGAAAAATAAAAAATGGCGGTAAATAAGCGTTGCGATGTGTGGAACGATCGAAGATGCATGTAAACGCCGGTGTCGTATCTCCCGTGTGTATTTTGGTCCAATAATCGCTAATCTCAACGGCGAAGCTACGATCTCGCGCGACGGACGCGCGAATGACAAGATCGTCGTTGTGATAGGCTAACCGAGGCTTTTCCGGGAAGCGTACGGCGCTCGCGGCCCGTTCTTCATAAACAACAAGGACGGCGTAAGCGGCCCGATGGTGGTAGACCTCTACGCGAGCGTACATATCAAGACTGTACACGCGTACGATGCATCGGGGCCATGGGAATCGGAGCGATTAGAATTAGACTCGAGCGTCGCGACGGCGGGGAATGCGTCGAGCCAACCGTGAACACACGGGCGGGCGTCACATTGCAGCGGTTTGTCGCAAAGGCTCTTTTTCGCGCGGTGATATCGGGAATCGCCGTTTGACGCGGTAACTCGGGAGGGGAATTGGAACGGAAAGGAAGTATATATGCGTCGATAAAAGTGAAACAGGATTCGCGAAAGATCGATGAGAGAGAGCGAAGGGCCTTAAATATGTTATTGGTTGAGACGGAGGAGGAAAGAATAGGAGGGGAGGGGGGAGCGGCCGTTCAATAGTCGAAGCAAACAAAGCCTATATAGTTATTGCCCCTCTTTTTCCCTTATCTAATGCAAGAGAAATGAGTACGGCGAAGACGAGGAGCCGTAGGAGAGCGTTCGACGGAATTGGATCGCGGCCCCGGTCACGTCGTCCCGCACACAAAGAGACACATCGACGCATACCAAGTTTAATTGTTTCCCTGCGCGGCACGCGGGAATCGTACAATATTTATGCCAACACAACGGCTTGAGGCGTATATTACGTTTTGTCAACGTACAATGATTATAAAGAATTCAAATGCAGGAAAAGTGAAATGAGTAACGGATTTATGTTACAATTACACAGCTCCGGTGTATGAGATACGAAAAAAAAAAACAATAATTACTTTTAATCGTCTCTCACGATGATATGACACGTATCGAGAATTTTACGAATTACTCGACGATAACTTCCTCGAGAATATAATAATTGGAACAAAGCTGTTAACGATAAGAATTCGTTTATTGCAATTTATACTGTACAACGATAACTGATGCAGCATCCGTATTCTTGAAAATGAAAGAAAAAAAAACAACGACAAATTGTTAATGCCGCGAGTGGAGCCTCGGTAAGGCGGATAAATACAGAGAACGCGTCCATTGGATATTACGCACTACGCATCGCCGCAAGCTAGAAGAAACACGCGCGACCTACAGTCCCGAAGTATTAGGCTTTTTCAACGGACCGAGCAGAGGATCACGTAAAATCGTTAAATAATCCGTGCGTTATGCGAAAAAAAAAAGCTCACGGCTCATAGTCCGGCGTTCGAAATACCTGAACCTATTGCGGGCTTTGGGAAAAGAAAAAAAAAAAAGCGACCTCGCGCGCGGATAATTCGTCTTATCCGCGGATACGCGTATACCGTGGCTATAGTACGGTGAGCTACGCAGAAACTCGAATCCATGGATTGCGACATGATACGCAATACGCACGCACGTTTTCTCTATCTATCTCCTAACTCCGTCCCCTCATTCTCGCGAGTTCTCTTCTTCGTCGTTTTCTTGCGTTTTTTTTTCTTCTTCTCCCTCCTCTTTTGTCTCTGTCTCGCCGTTCTCGAAACGTAAACAACACACGAAGACAGTAATGGCGTTTGCGTGAGTCGCGATCGTCGAGGGATTTATAGAGGAATCGCGATCATGCGCAGGAGACACGGGGGACACGTCCAGTACAGCATGATGCGGGTTTGGCAGTTTCGGCAAATTCAACTTTTCGCTCTCGCGCGCATGCTTGTGCGAGCGATCTACGCTCTAATGGAAAACGATTGCCCTTTTCTATTAGTTATCCATCGTTTTATCTTTGTCTAATCTAATCGAACGCTCGTCGGATGACCGAACTCGAGGATTCGACAAAATCCGTTGAATGCTTTAACCTCACTTTTTTGCGCTTCACTATTTTATTCGTAATTAAATACATATTTTCAACTCAAAAGCATTACCGGTGAAATTTGTGCAAATAAAATAAAGTATTGTAGTTAAATAGGAAACGATAATCACGCCATCAATGTTTTTATTTATTTTTTTCTCATAAAATAACGAAACCTAAGTTATATATGTTAAGACGCTCACTCGTTCGGCAATAATACGCGTCTAAAAAGTTGAATTTTCCGAAGCTACCGAATCGCCTAATGGCTAACTTCGTACGTGCGCATGTAGATTTTTCATGCGTTTCGTTTACGCGAAGGCGTCGAACGCGACAACTACGACGATAGCTCACGCCGAGAGTGCGTGTGCCAAGAGACAGTGTGGCCGACCGGTGGGGAACGATAAAAAAAAAAAAAACGATGTCTATACCGACGACGACGCGGGGATGATGATGAAGAAGAAGAAGAAGAAGGAGAAGAAGAAGAAGGGCAACAACAACGTGGGGTGAGGGTCTGTGCGTGCGACGCACGCACAGTGTTTTGTTATGGATGCACGTGTCGGTATTGTAGAGGCCCGCGGTATGCGTGCCGCGGAATGAAGGAGCGCGAGAGAGACGAAATGATATTCGAGAAAAACATCGCCACACAGTCACGCGATGTATTTTAACTGTGTTGTGTACCTACGTAATACTGGCGCAAATACATCGCGCGTGTATGCGAAATACGTACATAACGATAGAGGTCACTGTGTGTACGTATGCCACTGTGTAACGTGCAGAGTACTAAAATCACGAACGCGAAACACATCAAGATATTTTATGTGTATGTATGTGTATGTATGTGTATTATGTGTATGTATGTGTATGTATGATGTGTTGTTCGGGTCGCGCACTCTTACTTCGAAGGATATATAGTATCTCTCTTTATGCATATATATATAATATACATATATATACGCTACTCGCCACTTTGTTGCGTATCTCTCTATGCGATACGTTACTCAGGTCGCGGCTCTCTCTCGCAACGTTATATTTTATCTCTCTCGAAGCGCAAAACTAACGGTAAATTATCCCCGTCCGTTTACGATCGATTAGCGATTAAATTTGATCAAACATGCGTCAATAGAATTCACGGTTGATAATCCCGTCGACGTTTATAGTACATTTATACATCTTTATCGTGAAACACAAGACTACGAGTTGTAGAATTTTTTTTATTATTT
Source organism: Cryptus armator (assembly GCA_963971235.1). NCBI lineage: Eukaryota > Metazoa > Arthropoda > Insecta > Hymenoptera > Ichneumonidae > Cryptus > Cryptus armator. Next base: position 7,645,075 of record OZ020235.1, read on the forward strand.
TTCACGCAATAATAGAGAGCGGTGTTTTCGTGATAGCGGTCGGAAACCGATTGCCGAGCGGTCGTACCACCTTCGGTACAGCGCGCGCGAACGAACGAACGATCTTCTACCGCTGACGCTGTGCGCCGTTCCGCCGCATTCTCAATGGCCACTCTCCGGCTTCGACCAAAGAATTCTGAATGGTCGGGGAATATACTACACTCGTAGTAGTACGACGAGAGAGCGTGCCTCGCGCAGCGTGGATAGCTGCTGGTGCTGCTGCTGTTGCCGCTGCTTCTTTTTCTCTATTCCACGCTTAACCGTTGTTTCACAGCAAACCAACGAGTTCCACGACAACTGGGTTGCCTTCCACTGTTATATTGAACTCACGTATTTTCCACGAGGTCGTACAAACGGCCACCCGGATGTTGAGGCGATAACCGAGTAGCAGCTGAGACCACTGTTATACGCGGCTCACACTCGTGTATATCGTTGATGCTAATGAGTATTTTTTTTTTTTTTTTTTTTTTTTTCATTAATCGCCCTCCGTTTCGAAAACAACGCTCGATCAATGAAGGTCTTATCCGCTGTTATGACAATTGCGAGAAAGCGAATAATGTCGCGGGGAAGAAGAGGACGGAAGATTGCGGAGGAAATACTCGATGAGTGTACAACTTCGTCGCTCTCGACTCTCGCGAAGTCGTTGCGTTTAAAATTAATGTACCCAATCGTGGGTACGCGGTATATTTTCGCCGAATCCGCGTTGGAATTCGGATTATTTCGTACTAACGAGTGATCCGGTTTCCAGATCGGGGAGCGAATATCCCCGGCGTCGCGGTGCCCTCGAGAAAAAGACGCGCATATGATAAAAGTCTGCTAACGTAACAAGGAGAACAGAAGAAGATCGGCTCTGCCAAGTAGCGCTTGTAAAAAAAGCAGAAAGAGAGAGAGAGAGTTTATAGTGCACTTATACGCAGTAACGTAGCATGCGGACAGAAGCGTAGTGTACTAAACACGAATAGCTGCGTCGCGATAGCGGAGAGAACCGCGTGGACGCGTGGCGTTGAGCCCCCGAGGTTCCTAACCTTTCGAACGAAAGAGCGAAAACCCATTGAACGGAGAGAGAAAAATAGATACAGAGAAGATAACGAAGAGAATCGAAAAAAAAAAAAAAGAGGACGCTGCGTCGGGGATAAAACAGAAAAGACGCTTTCGTTGTTTATCGATGCAATACTCGTAATTCGGTTCTCTCCTCCGCAAGGATACAACTATCCTACGATGCCGGTGCTTCTCTGCCACGGCATCGTATTGCGGCTCCTCTATCTTTCTCGGTGTTCTCTCTTCTCTCTGTCCGACTCTCTCGTGTTCGCGTCTCGGGTCGATTCACGTCCGGCGGAGAGGCACTCGGAAAGGCGGTGGCGGCGTCACGACGCATTCACGCATTCGCCCGTATATTCGCGTGTATACACGCAACGGCATTGCATGAAACGCCGCTTCTGAAATACTCGGAGTTCGAATTCTCGTGTTCGTAAGTATAGCTTTTTCGGTACAAATGTAAAAAAACATTTTTTACAATGTATCGATGTTTTTTTTTTTGTTTCTTTTTTTTTTTCTCTTTTTTCCCTTATATTCTTTGCGATCATTGTGCCATTTAGCCGGATGCTACTATTTTTTACTTTTTTTTGTTACGAATTCCACTGTAGAGTTCGCGGCCGTTGCTGTTTTTTTTTATCCCTTTCCGCTCTTCTCCGTTGTACAGCGTTTGCAGTTAGTCATTTCTACCGAGTCTCGACGTTCGTGTTCGATATCTCGAGTACGAAACAGCGAGCCTCGGAATTCGACTACCGGCACCAACGCGGTTCGATACGCCGTAAACCTTACAATTGCCGTCTCGGTACCAATTATCGAGCTCTATGCATGTTTCAAGAGGTTTCGCGCATCGGCCGATTGGACGGACGATAATCTTTTTTTTTTTTTTTTTTACGATAAAATTTCTCGATAGATCAGAAATTGGGGGAACATTTATCGCCGAGAAATTCCAACGATTCCGGTCTCAAGAGCGTTGACGCGGCGCGGCCGCGTTCTACGGAAACGATAGATGCGCGAAGTTTACCGGCGTCGATCCACGCTACAGAACACTATCGCTGGTAACGTTGTTTGTTTTTGTATACGGAAAGCCCGCGTGGAAAACGCATGGGCCGCCGCCGTGCGTCGCCCCAATAATATCGACGAGAATTGTGGCACAGAATTTTCCGCACAACACACCGCGGGGCATTTCACGGTTCGCTTTCGATTCTCCGATTACTCGGAATGCACTCGCCGCGGTCGTGTCGACACAAATTTCGCGCTAAATCGGCGAAATAAAATAATCCGAGAAAGACGAGACCGAGGGAACGAAAAATACCGAGTCGATTGCATCGCGAGTCGAGGAAAAAAAAAAAAAGAAAAAAAGATTTATGCGAATTCGTCAGTTTTATCGAAAGCCTGAATTCCACTGATAAAGATGTGAAACTTTTCTTACGATGCGAAAAAGCAATGCGTGACGCAATATCGATATCGAATTCCACGTACTCTAATCCACCGTAGTAGCAAAAAATGAACGGATCGAATTGAACGGTAATCTTTTTTTTTATCTCACAAAACTCTCCCTCCCGCTTTATTTATTTTTTTTTTTTTTTTTTTTACTACACAATCTTCGTTTTGATTTCGATATAAATGAGCAAAGTGTACCAGTCGCGATTGTACGACAGGGGGAAAAGAGAGATTAAATGAGAGAAGAGAAAAAAAAACGTATAGAACCGCCGGAGCAGCGTCTCTCGTATTGCGTAGTAGTATGCGCTTGAATGGATTACGTCACGCGGATGGCAGTGGTGGGATGACTCCGCTTTCTCTATCTTTCTTTCTCGTTTGCTCCGCTCGCACGAGAGGGAGAAACACACGGCGTAGCAGCGGGGCGATCTGGCGTAGCGGCGCGAGCGCATTACACACCGCACTGTTTACAACGCCAATGAGAGGCCCTCGAGGGGAACCCGAAGTCGATCGCGACTACGACGCGGTTTAATTTTTTTATTTATTTATTTTTTTCATTTCTCAAAAAATCGTCACCGTAACACCGCCGATCGAAAGAGCGTTGATCTCGCGGCATAAACGCTTCTCGTGAATTAACGAGAGGAACATCGCGACTTTTCGTTTTTCGTCGGTGACCGTGCGACTTTATTTATCCGAACGATGACGAAAAAACATCGAACGACGACGAGCGACAGAGACGGGGAACGCTACCGCGAAGGATAAGGACGCGAGATGTTATTCTTATGCAACGCGAGACTTCGTTTCGTCGATGAAACGGTGGGGGGAGGAGGCTTCCTTTTTAAAATATTGGATTATGTTCCAGCGATCGTATTTGTTTACACGGAATCGAGCCACTCCCGTGCGAACGAGTCAATACCGAACGACGTTCGATCTAATAAATTCATATACTTAGGAAACTCGAAACCTAATAACCCGAAGTGCATCGGCATGATTCAACATCAACGATAAATATCGTAAAAGATTCATTTCGCGCACACATTTATGTTTTTTTTTTACCAGTGATTATTTTCCGACACGAATATTCACCTTTCGTCAGCGTACCGGAAGACCCTCGGACAGTCCCGATTCTACGTAAACACAGCGTTCTATCGACTTTTACAAAGTATTTAACTATCCGCTGTGATGTTTACCGCGCGTTATTTCTACGAAGGAACGATTTCCCGAAATCCGTTCGTTTTTATTTTTTATTTTTTTTTTCACGCAATCCTTTATTGTCGCCGCGTCAAAATATTCTCGCAGAGTTAATTTTAATTTGTTTAACGAACCAACGATTCAACGGGAGAGTAACGACGTTCGTGCTGTCGCACTAACGCCTCGGCGTCCCCGAGATAACTGAACGCGCGAGCGAACGAACGAACGAACGAGCGAGCGAGCGATCGATCGCCCGGCATCAGTGAGTCGTGGGTGGTTGCCATTTTTGCGCGCAATAAAATCATCGCACGCGAAACTAGACTCTCTCGGAACAACACACGGTAAACAGCAGCAACGGCAAAGATGTTGAATTGTGTCGTTGAGTATATAGCCTCCGCGCGGCACGAGCGGTCGCGTGTGCGCGGGCGCGGGCGCGTGTTTTCTCTTTCCGTCTCACCGAAATGCGTGTTGGCGTTTGTTTTTTCCACGATCGTCAGCGAGAGAGCATGAAGTACTACTACCACTACACTGGGCGAGCGTCGAGCCCCCCTCACTACTTCGCCCATTTGACTTGTATTTTTTTCGTCGTTTTATTTCTCATCCTCGCATCTTCTCAACCCTCATGCTGCGTATTATTATTTTTACGTACATATTATAACGTTCACTCACTTTTCCCTCTGCGTGTGTATCCCCTTCTCCGCTATCTCACTTCTGTTCCTTCGCTAAATTTCCCTCTTTCCCTCTGTCCGTAATTCTTTCTCCTTTCACCCGTTCCCTTTCCCTATATCGCTCGTTCTCTCTCAACGCAGTCTCCCCTACTCTTCCCGTCTGTAGGCTTACAAGGCTCTCGGCTTTTCGACGCGTCGTGCCGCCGGGGATCCGCCTGCGTGCCTCTCTGCCCGCTATTGCTTACTTGCTCGGTTCCTTCGGTTTCTTTCTCACGCCAAAAATTGGCCAACCATCCGCTCTCCGCTTTGGGCATTTGCCCACGTGGCCGTTCACCCACTCACGCACGAAAAAAACGGAAAAACGTAAAAATAATTGTCAAAGATTCGAAACTAGCGGAGATACGTAAACGAAAACGAAAAAATATTGAAAATTATCCGCGCTAACATTGTTATTTCACCAATGTGTACATATCACCGGGTGTAGGGTCACGCATAATGCTTCACACGATGGACACGGATTCTCCGGTCGGCGTAAGAACGAAGCACACTTTTTGTACACCACGAAGAATCGAACCGCGTTTAACTATGAAGTTTACTACGTCGTAACTCGCCGTTTAATTTAACATGTTTTTCACCACTGTATTATTTGGTTTTTGTCGTTGTTGTTTTTATTATTATAATCCCTCCGCTCTTACCGTTCTCGTGTTACGACGGCGATGAGAGAAACCCGTACGAGGTAAAGAAATCCTCGTGACTAACGTTTCGCGCGAACGATACGTGACGAAGCTCACAGCGCGCCATGCAAGCGAGCACTACTGGTAACCATTCGGCGCACGGCGCGCGAGGCGAACGAGTCAGCTGGCACTGCCGTCCGATGTTGACTCTCTCTCGGGTCGTCTCTCCGCATTGGCGGTAAGTAACATTGGCGTAGGATCAACGGGACTCGTGTGAAAATTCTTCAACGCATCGGCATCGTTCGTCGTCGGTGTTGGAGCTCTGAGTTCGGTGATTGGACGGAAAGAGACGCGAGGATACACCAACACCTAGCGACGATCCAGTTTCTCGTGTGTGTACTCCGCGCGGGTTCACCGGGTTTGCACATGCCGCGGAAGAGGAGTAAAACGTAAACGAGTCAACGTGATCATTGCCGCGGAGTCGCGATTCCGGTATACCGGCTTATATTTCCATTATTATTCTTATTATTGTTATCATAAAAGATTAGTAATTATTAGTACTTATTGGCACGCGCAAAAAAAAAACTGCTTCACTTCGAGCGATGTGTTCGTGCATTTAATTCTGTAGTATAACGTGTTATTTGTTTTTTTTTTTTTTTACAAATTGCAGCGTAGTTAACGCTACGGGCGTTAATACTTTTACCGCCGTGGTGTTGTCGAGCTTCAAACAAAACACCCAATTTTCTCTTCGCCACGCTCGTTGGGCGGCTTCCTCGTGCATACTTTGCGCGTATTTTATGAATTTTACGTCTTTTTACGCCTTTTACGATGTCCCACGCATACTCGAGTCCACGTCGAGTCGTTAAATAATATTTAAAGCGAGAATCGTCCCGGCCGTTTTTAGCCTTACAATGCATGTGCTTCCCTCCATTTTTCGTCAAGCATTCCAGGAATGCCAGGTGCAGTCTCTTCGCCTACAATAAAGATGCGCCACTTATGCTTCGTCTTTCCTTCGCCTAGTTTACAAATTCTCGGAATTAAGCGTTTTATTTGTTCAATTAAACAATTTTCGGTAATACAAAAGCCCTCCGTTGGAGTACATTAGTCTCGGTAAATAATAATACGGTAATAGTAATAGCGCGGGTGATTCCCGACGCCGAGTTTATCTCGGAGCGTTATTAGCTGCGGCTGGAATACACCGGGGCATGCGGCATGCATGGGCGAACGAGGTGACGGGAGTTCGGGCGCCTTTCGGCTTCTCTTCCGGGACGAAACGCATCTCTTGTTCCCTAAGCATTCTCGCGAACGCATCGGTGTTCCCGGCGTAGAGACCGACCCCGTATGCCGCTCCCGACACCGCAGGAATTCATGCGCGCGCTGAACTACGGACATTCTACGAAGCGCAACAGCGTCGACGCGCAGACGGGGACCGCGCGCCGCGACGCTTTCACGGCTTTCAATCATATATATATATTCGTCGCTCTCTCTCTCTCTTTTTTCTTCTCGATGAGCCGCACACCATCGCTACGACGCTGACGCCGACTCTGACTTGCCGACTCGCGTTTACGGAGAATATCATTGTTTCTCTTTATAGTTCATCCTCACTTATCCGGGAAGTCTTGCCAACGGTTGGACATTGTCAGGCGTAGTTTTGCGCTCATCCGCGAGATGACGCGATGATCGAAAGTCCAACGATCGCCGGTTACGTTGCGATGTTGTGAGTATTACAACTTTCAAAGCAATTCGCCAATGAGGAATGTAGTCGTTGGAAAAATGCCGAAGGCAGTTTCACTGAGGTAGGAGTCGAAGATTAAATTCAACGTTTTACGAATAATATCCGCGAAATTCGCGAAAATAGTTGAGCTTTGCACACCGCACTTGGGTCTCGGAGATCCGATCTCGATAGCGAAATGGAAACGACAGGGATGCAAGGAAAATGTCCGTTGAGGCGCAATGACGATACGGTAGCGCGTTCGTGAATTTATTCGAAATCGAATGTAAAGCTCATAGAGCACGCGTCATGCGTCATGCGTGCGCGGAAATCAATCGTTTGGGTGTTTTAAGATGAAATTCGTCGATATCGTACACAATAATCGCATTCGCATCGATCTAACCGGAAATCATTGGCAAGTTTCGATCTATCGGCGCGTATTCAGTACTCATTAGCAACGCGAAAGAAACGGATCGCAGAAATAGAATCGTAGAAACATCTCAACGGGAAAACCGCGTTCGATGCCGCGGTAACTGTGGCTTTAGCTTATTTTACACGTTTGCGCCAAATGCCGTACTGCGGTTAACGCGAAGTACATAACGTTAAAAAATTCCTTTTCCAACTTTCACTCTGGATGTTGTCGAAGTTTTCAGCATAAGCAAATTACCCCGGCCACTTTAAGGCCACTATAAGACCGGTGGCTTAAGATTTTTCTTTTACGCTCAGTTGGTAATCAAAAGCGCGATTTATTTTTTTCAAATTTCTCGTAACTTTCTGAGAAATCGCAGATTTTTAATATCCGCGCAACAGACGGATAAAGATCCTTAAAATGTATGTTTGCATCTGAATATTCAATGATCTTGAAGAAAATGCATTGCGCTTTTTTTTACCGATCGGGTTTATCGACGCGAGAGACGCAATCGCATAATGAAAGTGACGAAGAAGCGCGCAATAACATATTTACCGCGAATATCTTTCCCATTATCTTAATACATGCATACATGACATTTAACACGAGGTCGACCTCTGATGCGCGGGAGTGTACACCGTACTTGGACTCCGGTGCTTCGAGGTTTCGATCGTTTACGCCGGTGCGCATAGCCGATAATGTTGAAAGGCTCACTCGCTCGACCCGTTTCCTTCCATGTCGTACCCCACCCTTGAGAGAGATATCTATCGGCGTATTAATTAAACGCCGTGAGAAGAATTTCGCGGATAGCTACGTACAATGTTGCCGCGAGCCGCGCGAATACCCGAGGCGCCGCGATGTAGTGCTTTGATTTTTTTTTAATTCAAGTAGCAATGAAACCGGAGAAAAGTCGAAGCCATATTTATCACGAGTTTATGATTGCTGTACATTCGCCATGGTACTCGCGTCCCAGGATACCACGAGCACTTTATGAATACCGAAGAGTATTTAAATTGCAATGGCAAATGACACAAGTAATTATTTAACCCTTTTATGTTGTAAGCTTCTTTGCTACAATCGGCAACGATTATTTCTCTTACTCGGCTCCATATTAAATTCTTTTCTCGAAGTAACGGTTGAACATGCAACTCGACCGGTTGATTTTATTTTACTTTTACTTTTATTTCAGCGTAAAAGGATTATTCGATAAATCAATAAGAATTGTTATCGCAAATAATCCGCGCGACCGGTACTCATTTTTTTTTTGTATCGCAGAATACAAGCATTTTTTTTCCAATCTAAACTCAACTTCGAAACTATTCGGAAGTCAATGAGAGTCGATTAATTCAATGGCTTTTCGCTCCAACGCAGTCGCTTTCTCAATCAGGGAATTCCTTCGAGTATCGTTCGTGTACTCTTTGCTCGCTAAACACTCGAGAAAATGATTTTCCAATAATTGTCGCAAACTCACCCGGAGTTTCCGCGATATTGTCTTTCGCGCAACTTCCCGATTTGTCGAAACTTTCGAAACTCTCACGGCGAACTCTCGCCTTTTCGAATTCGGCTAATTATCGGTTTCGTTGTGCAGAAGCGTTGCGGCGACGCGCAACAGTGTCAAACGTCAGCGTGAAACTTTGTCGAGTATTTCGAGGTCTCTGTTTGTTCGAAAGATAATCCCATAGTGAATGGGAGATGCGAGAAATTTTGGAGATCGTAAAAGTACGTGTGTTATATACGTAATACTCGATTTTCCGTTAGTTCGCTTCAACGACGAACGGAGAACGAAGTAATCCGTGGCATCGAGAATGTCGTACACGAGAGCATTCCGAGGATTCTAATCCGCCTTGCGGTGGATCGCAGTGCGGTGGATCGGTAACGGTAGAGACGATAGTAGAGGTCGCGCGAGAACGCGATACCTATAGAACGCGGATTTCAGAAGGGCACGCGTTAGGAATTTGCTCCGTTCTCATTCGAAGTTTTTCAGAGATTTTACTCCGCCATTTTTTTCATTCTCGCGCGACTCTGCGGAAATTTTCAGCCGCTATCTCTGGCAAACCGCGCCTCGAGCTCTTTCTCGATTAATCGAAATCAGGACGCAGCGAAACTGTCCATAACATTTATTTATTCGCCTTTCCGGTCGGAATACTAAATTCCGCCTTTCAATTTAGTAAAAGTTAACACTTTATTGTAGTTTCGTACTCCCTGCTGCCTCTCAGTAATTCGCTTTGTATTCGCGAGTGTAATATTTTGGAAAATTCATTAATATTCGTCTACTGCGCGCGTGGAATCCGTATTTAACGAAATTTCTCATGCGTACGAAACAACGAAAAGCTTCAGACTGCATTAGGAACGTCATATTTCTGACATATTTTTTTCGAATATTTGATTTCCGTTTTGATATTCCAGAACATTGTAAGAATTTGAAATAAAATTAATATTATAGAAATTTCCGTTGACACTGTTCACTCGACCGTTTTATCGTCTTAATCACCGTTTTATTATTCTTTCGGTATGCGCAATGACGCGCTATCCCTTCACTTTTTACGACCCACGCGAATAATAGCGGTTTTCACAGTTAAAAAAAATCGTTAATAAGATATTCGGAATATGCTTCCGTATAAAATACTCACATAATTCATTTAAAATAAGGATAAGGTATCGAAATTCCTTGTGGCGGGATCTTCGATGTCTCCTGCGCGTGTTCTACCGGCTTTTTTTCTTCGGTATTCACGAATCCTCCGCAGTCACAGTTTCTTCCCTTGAAACAGCGGCCAATCGGCCGTTTTGTCGATTATCGAATGATCATTGCGAATAGAAAGTAATGTTTCGTTCGACTTGAAGAATTAAACCGACTGTAGTGAAACGATAAGCGAAATAATTGATGAGTTCGGAAGCTCCGACTCTTCTCGTACTTGTAACCCGTTCGATCGCTGGATGAGCACTTCTCGAGCCCCGGAGCTGCGATACTCCGGGTATTCAACTGGTAACTGCGGTACTCGGACTCGAGTGTGAAACCGCAGCGATTTCAGATAATATCGGCTCTCCGAATCACTGCGAAGTATCAAAGCACAGAAAATATACATAACACCTATATAGATCGGTATAAAAATTTGTATTTTTTTTTTTACTTGCGACTGAGTTGTTATTGAACGCAAGTGATTTTATTGCATAGCACTTATAGGTACTCATCTGTGCAAAGAAAGTAGATGCACGCGTATGTGACGGATGGTTTCAGCTTTGCATATAAGTAGAAAACTCGTATTTTCCCCCATATTTTCTATCATTCATCTTTGCACCACCGAACCTCCGAAGTCGCAGGCCGTCCGTAGATACATTCGATACATAATTGTGTATACCGTGCATTTAATTATATCACAATGACGCTAATGTTGAATACTATATCGAGTTAATCGTTACTAATTATATACTGTATAGGATACGGCAAACCGACGTCGATAATGATTCCCCCCCCCCCTTAATTTGTTTCAAATATCAGCGTATACCGTATATAAGACTTATTTACGACATCTATAGTTATAAGATGGAAAAGAAAAGTGTTACAACTCGGTTAATATGAATTAATTTGCGATTATAACTTCGGCTCGAGACGTTTTGGTATTCGAGTACTTAACAACTATACAGTGCACCGCAGTGCATTCCGTTATCGCTAAAGTACCGTTACAACTGACATTTAATTTAATAAAATATGCCAACATAACCGGCTTTAATTCTGGATCCTTACAACGCCCGTTGCTAAGCGCCCTAAGCCCCAATTAAGGAAGCGTTCATCGCTTGTTGCGTCCTCATTGGAGCGCTCGGATCTTCGAAACGCCACTCGTCTTTCATTCAAGTTGCCACTGAAATTCTTTGCACTTTGAAAAAACGAAGATTGTACCTCAATAGGAAGTACTCACGCGAAGAGTCTTGTAAAAGTATTGGAAATTATAGTCTCGTTAACAACTATTCTCATAAAATTATTATCCGGATACTATAAGTCGATGACAAGCACTCGTTTATTTGGGTGGAGGTGCAAAAATATATATCGCGTTCTGCGGTTAATATGCGGTTGAGAACCCGTCGAAGATGTTTCTTCAACTCCTTCGGGTCCACAGCCGCCAACGTACGTTCGTTAACTTCATTACTGTAATCTTTAACTTCAGGAAGCTTCAGCGAGTTGATCATTAGAAGATTTAGGGCTGAATATTTGAATTGCTGTTAGGAACCACGAAATCTTGATCCCTCCAAAATTTCAAACAGATTGACCGTTTCGTTTTTGAGATATTCACCATTAAAGTTGAGTTATTTAGCATTAGTTGTACGGAAGTACCACTATTTTTCAGCATACAAAGTGTCTTTACTAAAATTCGAATGAACTTATGTCATTAGAAAACTTATCTATAGTAAGACTATCCTTTCGAAAGGTAAATGTCAAAATTGGGAAACTTTTGACTGTTCAGTTTTTGAGATATTATAAATCAAAGTTCGTTTGCTGCCTGCAGTCCTGACTCGCTGAGCTCTCGCGACACGGACCTTTCTTTCGCACGTTGCCTACTCGGCACCCCGCGCGTCATGCGGTTTATCCCCCTTATGCGACGCGCTGAAGTATCCTTAACATTATTTCGCGCTCCTTGCGTCAAGATTAAGCGGTTGGCACGTTGGAAGTCTCGAATCATTTCTCGGAATACACCGTCCCCCCCGTTGACCGTTCGATACGCCGACCAATGCGCGAGTCGATCCATCCGAATACCGACCGCGGGGGGTACCGCTTGACTTGGATGAGCGTCACAGCCGCGCACCCCCCGGTATCGCTCGTCAACTTCGGTGTCACGATGATTATTATTATTATTATACAAACCAATAAAAGTAGCAAAATTTAATTCGCACCGGTACTCGTGCGCGTATCGTGAGTACCGTTATTCAAGGACTGGTTAACCGAGATCGCAGCAGGCTAACGTAATTTAGTAGCACCGATACCAGTTTGACAATAGACGGAAAGTTGCAAGTTGGTACGATGAGACCCGGGGGATTGGGAATGCGGTTGCGCAGGTATTTTTTTCTCGAATATCTGTTTCTCTTTATTTTTATTATTATTTTTAGTTTTCCGTATCTTTCTTCTCTGCTTCTCGCATCTCATCTTATTGCTCGTCTCTTCGTTCCGCTTCGTTCGATGTTTCAACGATTCGTTATGCTTCTTTTTGCGCAACGCATCCTCTTCTCGTGTGGTATACCCGCGAGCAGGAACACTCCCTTCGTGAGACTTTCTCTCGTTCTCTTCGGGACTGCGTCTCGCCATCGCAAATCAACGAGTGTTATTAATTTTAACGGACGGTGGGTGTCGAGCGGTTCAATTACGGAAAGGCTTGCCGTATATATATTCGTTGCTACCCACGCAAAACCGTATCTGAAATATTTTTTTTTCGTTTTCTATCTTTTACCCTTTTTTTTTTTTTTTTTTTTTTTTTTTCGTTTTGCATCGCTCGTTAACGAAGCGAATAAGGCGGCTAAGCCATTTGACGTGTGCCCCGAGTAAACAGTCGCGTATGCATGTAAATGCGTCCCCAACGTATCAGGTTAAATAAAGAGTAAAAGCTCCCTTTGAAGATCTGTAATTATATTGCCACGCGAGTGTGTAAAGTCAGTCTTTTGGCATATTCCGCTTTAACCGCCTCTCGTGATAACTGCGACATTTTCACCTCGAGCTTTCATCTTTTTTGCGATAAAACATTTTCCAACTCGTAACGTTCCAACGTATTATTATTATTATTATTATTATTTTTATACTAAAACGTTTGTCCGAAACTTGGCGAGCCATTCGGTGGAAAGGAGATTACGGAAGGAACAAAAAGCTTACCGTCGTTTTATCATCCTTCCGTTATATTTGCTTATCATTACGCCATTACGCCTTTGACATTGTCGCACAGCGCTGATACTTCCGTTTCGGTGAATCCTTTATCGGTTTTTCATATCTCGTCGAATCTCCGTCGATCGTATTGTAGATACTGTACTTCGAAGCGCGTTAAAAAAAAAAAAAAAAAAAAAAAAAACAAACACAACGGTATCGAAAAATTCTAATAACCGATTGAATTTCATGCATCGAACGAACATCGTGTTCTTTTTTCCGACAAACAAAAGTCGGTCAAAAGAATATGTTTCGTTGGACGAAATAATTATTCGATAGAAGATAAAGAGGGACTCGACGAGAGATAAATAACGAAATCGCGAGGACAAGTTACAATAACGAGCCTCCGAGACTATTTAATTTTATTCAACGACGCTTTATCGTTATTCGAGTTGAATATTCAATGATCGTTTGAAAAATCTTGATGTCCCACTTTCGTTCTCATTCGGAAGAATGCCATTCAGTTATAGCCATTTGGGTTCGTAATGATCGATAAATCGAACGGAAAATTTGCCCATTATACACGAAAGAAGCCGGTCGAGGAGAAAAAACGAGTTTCGAATGTGGGACATCGACTTCCTTGGTGTACATCTCGTCCGTTCGAAATCGCGGTTCTGCCAGTGTTCGCGTCACGTGGAATACAGCGGTGTTATTTTATTATTATTTATTTTTTTAAACGCACCGTCAAGGATGGCGTAAATTTGGAACGAGAATTCGCGTATTCTCGCGATTCTCGCTATGCAATGAGAAAGGGATCGTCCGCAAGTGAAATCGTATAAATGATTACCAACCGAGGGAAGTACCCCGTGGGGGCTATATATGGCCCAACGATAAAAATTAATTTTTAACTTCACAGATTGAATCGACGCAATTATTATCGAATTTACAAAACACTTTTATGAAAATCATATCGAGTCTAATGTTGTAATAAGATACTTTATGCTATTCGACAGATATATCACTATGGGTGCTTGAGATACTTAATGAAAAATCTATTTGTACGATTGCGAAAATAAATTAAAATACGCGCGAAGATTTGGTACGTCGACGAGCGCAAGCGGTATCGACGATATCAAAGATTCCATTCTCAGTCGAGTTTTTTCTTTCTCATCGTGTTTCTCGTTGTGATTCTTATCGGCCACTTGCCGAACGAGAAGTAGAAAACTGTGATAACTAAGATATAGAAACCGGCGACGTCTATGGAATAGTAACGCAGCAGACCCATGTGCCTGATAAAGTAAAGAAAAAGAGAAAAATAAATAAAATACGGATAAGGTATGTCGATCGATACTCAAGATTGCTATGAGACTTTGGTACCTCGATGAATTTTTTAGATGCTCGGCACCCCGATGTTTCGCAACATGTTCGACCCACCATACGGCTAATTCCCTCGGGCCGATCGGTTGTTCTCTCAGCAAGTTGCTCCTCCGTATCGCCGCGTCTCTGTATTTATTTTCGCGTGCCGCAGCCACTTCCAGGATGCCTTCTCTCAAGCGATTTACCGAAAGATTCCATAAATCCATCACGAGAGCGTAACCAAGTTTCTCTGTGTTATTAAAAATGAATTTAAGAATAAAAAAGCAAAAGGATACAAAAAGAAACAATTTTTATACGAGTTCTCGATGAAGCGATCGATAATGGAGTGAATCCTACCGGCTTGCGCGGCGTTACCGTCGTGATCGCAGAATACCGGAAGCACAAGCGTCGGTGATCCGTGATAGGCGGCCTCGTGAAGGGAGAATAAACCCCCGTGAGACACAAAAGCGCGAAGATTAGGATGTCCCAAGAGTTCCTGTTGCGGCCACCAAGCCGCGGTTCTCACGTTGCTCGGTAATCCTTCGATTTTACCGCCTTCCCATTTCCATATTATATTGTACGGTAGTGTGGCAAATGCCGCGACAAACATCTCTCTCAGAGCGTCCGGCATACTGGAGGCCCGAACCGACGAACCCATCGACACATAAACGAAACCTTGAAAATTAAAAGACCGTACGACAAATTGCTTATACGCTTCTCCATTCGTCTCTCCTTTGTCGTCATCGTTGTAGTTTTTTCGTTCGATCACTCCGTCTATCCTCATTCTTATTCCAGTTATCTATATATGTATACTTATGTGTTGAAATTTGTTACACTTTGATAATAACAAACGAGAGACAGTTTCGGAGGTTCGTGACACGAAGAACTCGGCGAACAATATGTATGCGACGCTTATTACGAGACGCCGCGACGCTTGAATAGAACTTCATGAAACATTCATGCGCCGTTGGCTCTACGATGTTTACGCGAAGGATACTCCGAATAACCATTTGCGAAAATAAATGCTTAAAATTGAGAGTACATTCTCTCGTAAGAGTCTTTCGAAACTCTTGTAGGCTAATCAAACTCGTTGTTGGCTGGCTACGGGCTACAAAATTTATAATGGCATAATAACGAAAAATATATAGTTTACCTCGGCGAAGAAAAGTTTCTAAATCGGGACTGAGGTGCATTGCCGTGCGGCAGTGAAGGCAAGCAACGTTCACCACGTTTGAGAGATACGGAACTGAGTCCCCGACTGCGTAGTGACTGTTCTGAAATGTCAACGATACTTCGGAAATAAGATCCCTCACGTCCGGCACATCGTCGCCTGTCGATGGAAAAAAAAAAAAAAAAAAAAAAAAAAAAACAAAACAAATCGAATAATAGCGAGAATACGTAAAAAATAGAAAAAAAATAATTAATAAAGCAACTCTTGCATTTTGCGTTGTCGATATATCGCTCGAGATTGCAGCGTTCGAGGCGTTTCGTGCAAATTTATGCATTTATCAATATTTCGATTTATTTTCGATCTATCGATGAACATTTTTTATTCATCGTATTTGTTTATATAGTTAAATGAAACGAAAAAAAGGAAAAATAGTTTACCCAGGTATTTTCGGAGCGTCGGCTGTATATAACCGGTCGTCATGATCCAATGCATGACCTCCAATGTCGCGAGGCAAGCGGCATTGACGATTCTCTGGAGAAAACTCATGTCTTGTGTGAAACCCTTGCCGAAGTAGGGCGTTATCGACCAGGGCGAGGGATTCCCTTGACGAGCTATCGAACCGCTGTACAGTGCGACCTGATTGATAATAAAAAAAAATTAAAAAAAAAATACCAATACGATGAGTTACTTTTTTCAATCGAATTCGGTACTTTTACTACGCGTTTTGACTTGAAAATTCTCGTCGTCAAGGTGAGGCGAGACGAAGAGTTACCGCATTAAAAGACGCGCTCTCCATCTCCGCGAAATACTTTCAACGTGGAAAGTCTTTCCCTCTTCGAACGAGAGATCAAACGACGGAGAGCAAAGATACTACGCGATCGAGAGTTACGCGAGTTACGTCACACGATTGGCAAATTGCACGCTCTCGGCTATACGAGCCCCGAGCAGCGCGGTTCTCGATATATCATTACAGACTGTAATATTTATGCGTATTATTATCATTATTATTTTTCATGATTTCAAGTCGAGAGGGTTTTTGCGAGTTTGCGATAAACGTTGGTAGGTACACCGCTCGAGTCTCGGGTTGCATATTGTAGTTTACTATTGTAAAGGAACGCGTGCGGATTCCATAACTTGCGAGAAATAGGAAGATATTGTACGCGCGCAAAGTGGTACTCACTGTATTGAGCATCATCGTCGGTATGTTTTCACCGTGAAGAATTCCCAGCAGACACTCGGGATAAGCACCGTCGAGGACCGCAACGTCCCATCGAGCTCTAGGATTACCGTACGGCCGCTTTAAACCGGAAACCGAAGTTTCGTCTCGTAGCAGAGCCTCGCAAGCTTCCCAACCGTATCTCATTGCGTCCCACGGGGAGAGTGGTAACTCGTTTCGAAATCGCGAACCCACAAGATCCCATTCTGATGTATAATTGCCAACGTAAGCCTGAAGAAATTATTATTATTATCATTATTTCACATTTAACTGCGAAATACCAACAATGATGATGAATTGTTAATCCCAAAACACCCCACAAAGATCCACCGCGGAACCGAGCTATTTCGCGAGATAGTACTTTGTGAGTACAAGTGCCAAAAAGCGGGCGTTCGGTGTACGCCGTCTACGCCGAGTGTCCGCTTTGTTGCACGTGTATCACATAATATTTTGTGTAAAAAATTCACAAAAACTCCCCCTTTTCGTGTCTGTAAAGTATGGTGAAAGTCCGCGAACAATAACCTACGTGTCAACGTAGCATCTGAAAAATCTCTAGCGTGTTATAAATACGTGAAACAAAGTAACTAGCGTGTCATAAATACGTGAAAAAAGTAACTAGCGTGTCATAAATACGTGAAAAAAGTAACTAGCGTGTCATAAATACGTGAAAAAAGTAACTAGCGTGTCATAAATACGTGAAAAAAGTAACTAGCGTGTTATAAATATGCGAAAAAAGTAACTAGCGTGTTATAAATACGTGAAAAAAGTAACTAGTGTGTTATAAATGCAAAAGTGTCCGATTTGCGCATGCGCATCATTTTTTTTGGCATACCATACCGAAATGCGCAACTTTTGCCACACTTTACAGACACGAAAAGGGGGACTTTTTGCGCATGTCTTACAAAAATCGTTTTTCGAGTTTTGCAAAACTCGTTTTGGCGTTTCAAAATATGAATTTTTGCGAAATTTTTCAAATGACAACGATGTCGGGTACTCCAGATCCCACACGCGTTGCATTTGAGAAGAGTAAAAAAAATAATGGATAAGATTCGTGTAACTACCTCGAGAATCGATGGTACCAATTCCTGGAGATCGTTGTTGGCTGCAGGTCCCGAAAATGCGCTTACCAATGTGACGTTATGACCCCTCGATCTCAAGGCCGTTCCAAGTGCTACGAACGGAACGGTATGAGATTTCGTACCGCCCATAGTGGCCAAAAGAACGTTGTAAGTAGCCGAAGTACTTATAACGCTACCGATAATCAGTAGAACAAACGATGCACTCGCGCGTCTGCCCATTTTTGACTACTCCGATATTCGGTGTATCTCGATTCGAGGAAAGAGATTGTTCGTAGAGAGATGGTCGGTGACTTCGGCTCGAGCTACTTTCGATGGACCAGTTAAACACTTTTTGTCCGTTACTAACTCCCGATCCTGCTTTTCCTTTTTTTACCCTTTTTTTTTTTTTTTCTTCTTTGCTACTTTTCGCTATTTCGTGCCGAACGAAGCGCGACGATAAAACGAAACAAAAAAAGAAAAACAAAAAGTTGTTCAAATTCTTAAGGATGCTTCTGCTCTCGTCCGCTTCTCGCGTCAAACTGACCGACACCAAGAGCAATCTACGCTCCCCGAGAGTAATTGCTCACTCTTTTTGCCCTCCACCGCGTATTAAGACGAAACACGACGGCATTGGTGAACGAAAAAAAAAAAAAAAAAAAAACGAGATAAAAATAAAATCCCGATGAGAATTCGCCACTTCCATACACGCGAGGAATAATATTATTTACAACGTTTTCAATTGTCATTCAAATTAGACCGATGGACCAATGCCGACGAAGGGTTTAGCTTCTTATGACGAATTTATCTTTCTTAAATATCGTTTGGAGCAAACCGCGTGTAACGTGATTTATCACTCCGCTTCCTTTCTATCTTCCTTTTTATTATACGTTTGTTTTTGGTCAGTTAAATATGTCGTTTACGATAATTCGTTCGTCTTTGGATGCTGTGGCTCGACGGGGCATTTTTTTTTTTTAGAGGTCGCGATACGGTTTCTCACTTCACCGGAACATTATTTCGAGATCTCGATATCGCGCTCGGTTACTATTTCACCGATACTCTCCACGTATTAATGGTGCCTTCGCCGTGAACTTTCACCAATAACATCTCGCCTCGACCCGCTCCCCTTCGCCGCGCAAGCAATACCAGCCACGCGAGAGATCCCACAGATCTATATATTCTCTACGCGCAACGCGATCTTCGTTTCCGATTACCCTTCTTCACGGGTTCAAATTTATTTCTTTTATTTTTATTTTTTATTACCTCCGTGCGTCTATGTTATCTTTGGACAGCGAAGTAGTTCTTTTTTTGCAAATGCTTCATCGCTTCTGTGGAATTACTTCCGTTCTTTCTTCGAACCGATAAACGGTATCGCGACGTATTCCTATACACAGACTTTTCTTTTCATTTTCTACGTCTGCACTCAACCGAAATTTACCTTTGCCGTATGCTCACCACGATCTTGCGAAGACCTTTTATCCACAATGCGAAATTAACACCTTTTACATTTATCGCGTATATCTTCGTCGACGATTTCCCATAAGTCCGCCGGTAGATTTCAAATTTCATCGAGTCGCGCACAACAACGCGTCTCTTAGCGTTCGCTTCTTGTTCGCCACTGTAACCCGCGATATCGATGCCGAAGAATTTTTTCGCCCGATTGTTATTTCAAGCGCCACTTTCGATCGACCGAGTATTCGCGTTGATTAAATATCCGGGGAATCGCCCGCTCGAGAGAGTCCCCCGGAGGATATAAACTTTATCCGGTTCACTTCCTCCTCATTCCCGTCGAACATCCGAAGAAGACGATTTTTCCGGATCTTTTTGTCGTTCGGATATCTTTCTCGGATTGGTGACGAGAAATCTCTCACTCGCGCGCTTCGACCGTCTCTCGGGTATCCGCGCGGCCGCGAATCGACGCAACTTGGAATATCGCGGAGCGTGAAAGTATGACTGACCACTGGGCTCTGACTTTAATCATCAGCTGAGAACCAAGAGAGAGAGTTTACTCCCACTTTGCCATTCTCTTCTTCTCGCTGTACACAGTTGGAAGTAGCGGTTTGTTAGTATTTTATAGTTATGCCGTATACACGGAGGGTTTCGTACACGAAGATTCGTTCTTATCGGTGACTGAAAAATGTTTTGCTCCTTCAGACATGAACCGCTGCCGTGACGCGAGATCCTTTGTCGAGGTTTTCTCGACTCTCTCGACTATTTTTATCGTAAATCATAAAAAAATAAAAAAATTAAATAATATATATATATATATATATATAGAAAATGGAAAGTACAAGAGAAAAAGTCGCGGGCTCACGATTTCAATTGTCACGAGACCGAGACACCGGAGCGCCGGTGAAATTTCACGCGCGCCTCTATATTATAATTTGTCCAAACAATTTTGTGTACATTATATATTCGACGATACACGGGTGTGAGAATCCAGAGAGCGGTAGATATTCCGTTGGCTCGCTACAAAGATTACGAGAATGAGAGTTCCAATTGGATGGATGGGATGAAAGTTTTCAGGTAAATTCCAACCCACTCATCGCGAATCATATAACTACATTATACGCGATAAATTGGCACGATCGTGATTGCGATACCAAACAAAACTCACTTTCGATCTTCCTCATGCGTACTTCCGCTTTTCCTTACCACCGGTATTTACTCGGTAATAAGGAGATACGAGGGAAGGTATTCGCTATGGAGAAGAGAGATTTCCATTTTCATGATTTTCCTATTATTTTTTTTTTTTTTTTTTTCTACGATACAAGTAACGCGCGTGCGGTTCTTTCACGGCACGAAATAATGACTCGCGATCGCGGTTTACAACGCTGACGAACTTGAAGTTAAAAAAATAAAAAATTGTGTAAACGGATGGGACTCGGAGCGATGCAAGAATACACCTGCATCGATAAACAGTTATTGCGGCTATATATAAACCGCAATTAATAGTCTCAAATCTCAGTTGTTCGTTGTCAATTTTACACTCGAGAGGATAACCCGGATGCTTCGTCTTCCGTAATGTGAACAAATGTTTTGCTCTGTCGATTTTACCCCGATGCTTAATGCTTCTACAAACGTTACTCGATAAACAGTGACTCCGCTATATATCTATATTATAAATGGGATGTATACGTTACGAGTATAAATTTGCAACTCGCAACTCGGAATTGCACATTATTCATCGGAAAATTACGATATTTACATTATCGAGTTTATTCATAAAATTTAAATAGTCGCTCGATAATCCACGTATGGGCATTTTTTATGTTTCTGCAACTGCCGTCGATGAATATTTGACAAATCATTTGATTTTTCAATAATACCGGTTATCGTATGCGTTTGAATTTTTTGTCGTTTTTTTTTTTTTTTTTTTTTTTTTTCGACAATTGCGAAGACGAGCACACGTTTGCTCGTGCCACGCGGGCAGTTCCCGATGGTTGAGTTTAACTTGGAGGTTCAGGTTTGTTGTTTACAGTGTAAATTATAGGATGTTATTATTATCATATATACACACAGTTAATCGAGGCGTCCTCCGAGTTCGACAAGATGGCGCTTCGAAGTGCTCATCGTGCGGTTACTACCTTATTTGCACTGTGGAAAACTTGATGGTTTCTCTTGTCCGTCCCTTCCGCATTTTCGCCATCCTTGGTCTCGACGAAATTCCGCGGGCATCCCAAAGTTTCACGAAACTATTGATTTTCCGTGTGTGCGCGTCTGTGTGTGGATGCTACGCTCCCGTGAATTTTACAATGCAGCGATATGTCCGCTATCAAAGAGAACAAACTCGGAAGTGGCCGAACTTTTTCTTTTTTTTTTTTTTTTTTTTTCGGAATACGAGAAAATTGCGTTCCCAGTACGTGCTTTGAGTGCCACAGACTGAATTTATCTGGTAGCGATGATGTATGGTCATTCGTGAATTATGGTTCTCGGAATCAAATCGATGAGTTGTTTCAACTTTGTTAGCGACTCTTTCGTTACATTGCTACGTAAGTAAAATTTGATTTTTTCTCATTTCTCCGATTGTTCCCTTTTTTCGAAAATAATTGACGAAAGATAGTTTGATGATTTTGGTACATCCTTTGCTTTATCGAACGATGAAAATAGACCCGTCGGTCACCCGACTCGACCGTCTATGAAATTCTCTCGAATGAAATGTCGATCGGAACGCTCTCCTTTGTTCTCATTCCATTGAAATTTTTCAATAATACATCGTTCGATGCTAGCGAAGCATATTGACAAAAAAGAAATTCATTGTACAGCAAGCGATTGTTAGCGTTCATAAGATTTATCATAATGAGAGTCGGAAGGTCCGACATTTTTTTTTAACAATCAAACTCGCCGTTTCCTGTACGCCTAATATTTTCCGCACTCTATTTAATACCAATTGAGAATTTTCTTCGCAAACTCGGAGTCTGTCGGGAAGCGCGTGTTTCCGGCGCGTTCTCGAAGTATTACCGAAAGGGAGTAAAGGAACAGGTAGCCACGATCTTTGTGTTTTCGATCTAATAGCGAAACTCAAAGGAAACAGAGATCAACATTGGCGACAATATCGAGAAGAGGGATTTTCTCATCCAGCTACGTATTTTTCCTGAAGCAATTCTACGAGAGAAAATTGTTTTCTCATCGGAATTGCCGGGCAATATGCTGGAAAGAATTTGCGCGACATAAGAATCACACTGCTTCGTTGGATTTCGTTTGAAAAACATTATCTATTTTCTTACGACTATCAACACAGAATTTGCTTTTTCTCCAAGAAACTCTTTATCTCCCGAGTGATAAAATCTTTTCACGAGAAATTTTTTCGACCCTGAAATTTGTTAATAAATTATGCAACTGAATAACCGTCAGCGCATAAACGAATAAGGACGCGCGGCGCATAAAAATAAAAAAGAAAAAAATAATCGAATCGGGAACGTGTTTGCAAACGAGTCTCGTATGCTTGTCTGTATCGCGATCGATTGACAAATCATTGAAAGTTTTTCGTCGTCGCGATTTGGGCGGACCGAGGAGAAAGTGCGCGTTGGCCGTTGGGTGTCCTCCGGGGGATAATCAGGACGGGTGGTCTACTCTCGGCAACGCGAAAATATCTTGGTAGTTACCGTGAAATAAATTTGCCATTGTTATATTAGAACGAGCGAAATATTCCGCGCTTGCGATTCAAATCGGTAAATTCGTATGCCTCATAGCATCCCTACAATTTCGTTGTCGTCCCTCGTTGCGCGAACGAAACGCACAACTCCGAGCGTCGAAGTTTCGAAGGCCAAATGAGCTGTTGTGAAGTGACGGAGAATGCGCGCCTAGTTCGGCTCAACGCGTTCGCTAACTTTGAATTTGGAACGCACATATACGACACACGCGCGCCACGCACTTCGACAACATCGCGAGCAAAACGTCGCGCGGCCGAACCTTATACGCGAATGAAATTAGAATTTAGAAACGTCTCGTGACCGACGCTGCTGTGATTATTGACCCGATATCGCGGATCGGATACCAGTTAAACGAGAATCGCGAAACTATTTTTCGATGACATCAAAAACTTTTTTCCTCGTTGTTAATCGCAAAGGTCTCCATTCGCAAAATGACGCACGCCGCTCACCGGGGAAACCCGAGACATATAACTTTTCCGCGCGATTTCACTTTCGCCACCGGGGGCCCTCGATACAACTACCGTAATTCGCCACATAACACGCTGTACGCGTGTCACGAATCTCGAATTAAGTTCGCACACGCGTTAGCGAGATCGAGAGTCATACGCGCTACATACATATATACCTATATAAATATTATACGCAAGTAGAATCATGTCGACGATGACCGTAACGGGGAATTGCACGAGACCGATAGACCGGATAACGTCCGGTACGGTGTATGTCGTAACGGGTAGATGTACTATTTATTTGTAAAGCTCAGCGTAATCAGTATCTTAATTTCAACTTGAAAAAAAAAAAAAAAAAAAAAAAAACATCTAAAAAACTCCACCGATCCCCTTCTCCTCCTCGGCAAGGCAAATGCGCATTTCACATAAATCGCTTAGCGAAGCGCAGCGGTATAACGAGTTTACTTTTCTTCTGTTTTCCCAACTTTTTCATTGCCGAATACTTTTTTTTTTTTTCTACAATTACAATCCGAATGAAATTCCAAGGGTGCGGAGTGACGGAAAGTCGTCGGTGAGTGGTCCTTGTTGCGTTTAATTATTGCGACCTTCGCGTTCCGTCCGAATGTTAAATTTACATTTGATATTTCGTTTCGTTGACTCCGCTTTGATGAGAAGTAGGGTAGTTACCTACCGCGTCAAGGTTCGTTTGCCAAGAACCGCAATCAAAAACTGTTTGCGGTCCGATGAAAAAAAACGCTTTTTACGCGCGCCGTTCTAATTACCATTGGTTTTCGGTTAAATTGGTCAAATAGTTTGTTATAATGAGCGATAATTCTTAAGCCCCACAGGTCACAGAGAGAATGGTTATATTTTTCGTGATTTTTTCCGCTCTCACAATTATTTTTTGACGATAAATTTACAACAAATACAACATTCGTTATTAATCGAAAGTATAATATCGAATATCGTCTTATTCTATACATATACGCGTTTGGTTTTCCTCTGTTTTGTTCTTCGCTTAGACGATCGGAGGCGAACCTTTTACTGTTTATTACACGAACATTATTGTCGCTTCAAGTTTTATTGTCGCATCTGTTGCTTGCGGTCATCGCAGTTGTGTGACTTTCGCGGGGCTGAGCGCTCGTTTCTCGTATTCCAAAGAGTTTTTTCAATGAGCGCGGAAATTGGGCATTGAGACCGGCGTATATAATTGGATTGTAGCAGATCGATGACTTCGCCAGAAGACTGGGTAGCACCGCAATCGAGGCCGGTGGTCTCATCTGAAATTCCGTACGCGGTATCGCGGTAAGTGTACCAATCGACGTTTAACGAATACCTATATGTTACATCGATCGTTGTCATCCGAATTCCCGATATAGCGAACCTCGAACCTCTCATCGCCAATTCCCTTTATTACTTTTCGATTTTTATTTGATTCGCCCGAACTTCTCAGAAATGTACATATAATCGTCTATTGGGAAGTTGGCATTTCGATTTCATCGCGCAACTGGTCGATAACGTATTGTCAGCGAAAAAAACACAACTCGATCATTTGATTTTATACGCGAATGGATAAACGTACTCCTGGATGAAGCAAATCCTTCGACGCGATCACGCAAATTTTAGCAATCGAACTTCGCGTTCGGAAAAATAGCGAGACGTCCAATGTTTGTACGAAAACTTCGCGTATTTGTCGTTTGTCGATATAGGTAGCGATATAGCTGAATTAAATATAGCGGAACAAAATTATCCGTATTAAAGTGTTCTTATTAAAGATATTCAATTTTTACGAATAGAGCGAAATTTTTCCAATGTTAATGTTAAGTGAAATTTTGATTCTGCTTACGTCGAAGTATTGGGCCGCCATAGCGAGTCCCGCGTATGGCGTCCAGGCAAACAGAAAAGCGACTATCATTAGGGCGACCATTTTCGTCACTTTGGCTTCGCGTCTCCCTCTCGAACCTAAAATCATCATTTTGTTTGTTTTTTTTTTCGTTGTTTTACCGAAGTTGATGATTTTATGAATCACGCGCCCGGGATAACGCGCACCGCTTCGTGCACCGATAAACATATTTGCTTGTCTTTTTTTTTTCGTAATTTAATTAAAAGCAAACATTTTTCAAGCAGTTTTAACGCACGACGAGAAGAAAATTGCAAAATATTGTTGAATTGCGAACGTATTTGCTATTGTGAGTCAAGGCGATTCGAAGTATTTTCGGAATAAATTGTATATACCCGTTTGAAAGCTCATTGGAAATAGCCGGTGGTCTGCCATGAGCGAAACTATCAATTAGCGAATTTGCGAAAAGTGGCGAAGCGTGGAGTAACCGGTCGATATACGAAGGAAGGATAAACTCTCGTCGAAGCGTACACCCCGAATAATATGCGTTTCGATCCGTTCGCGCGTTAAGCGTTGCATCGCCGGAAACGTTCGTATCGTACAAACACAATCGCTTTGCTTTCTACGGTATGCAACGACGAATTCATTGCAGCCGTTAAAAAAATTCCGCGCGCGGAGGATTTTTAGATGACAAAATAAAAAAAAGCTTTCGACCGCTTATTAACGCGTTAACGTTAATTAATGGAATGGGAATCGCATATTTTTGCGTTGGAAAAATGTCTATCGCGCGCCTGTCTTACCCGATCGTCGCTTGACCCTCTTAACGGTGAAGATGATGGCGTAGTAGCTGCCACCAATTACGATCACCGGAAGTATTAAGCCAAAAGCAAAGAGGAAAGTTATGTAACTGTCGCTCATGGTTGCGGCGTCGTGAACTTCCCAGGAAACGCTGCACGACACATTTCCGGCTTCGGGACCGTAGCTTCCCCATCCAAAAACAGGTGGTGACGACAGACACAGGGCGTATATCCATACGCCGATAGCCAACAGTACCGCCGATCTAACGAATTTTAATAAATTCGTATAGTATTAATATAGCATAAGATATATAGCAATAATATTTATTTTTCATGCATAAAAAGTCCCGCTTTTCGTGTTTGTAAAGTGTGGCAAAGATGGCGCATTACGTAAATCGAACACTTTTTTAACAGTCGTAGTTGTTTTATTTCTACGTATACCCTGTTGGGTTTTTGCATTTCTCTTCGATAACGATGAGAGAGCTGTGGAAGTCGGAGAAATTTTGACGAATTTACAGGATCGCAGCAAAGTATACGAACGATTCTTCGCGATTTTCCAGAAAGGCAAAAAATTACGATTTCTTTTACATTTTCATTACTCGAAGAAAAATGCGTATCTCGCGTGAGTATCCGAGAAAAAAAAACACTAATTAGCTTTTAATCGACATTGTTCGATAAGTAATTTGAACATATTTTTGGCTCGGAGAATAAGCATCCTGGAAATTCAATTCAGCTACGGATTAATCATCGAGTTTTGATCAAAAAATTATTGGCTCAGTTTCAACCGAAACAACCGTCGAGCACAACCGCTCGTCCAACGGCTCGTCCTACGGTACGAGTAGGAGATTACAGTTTATGTAATGAATCCAGTTAAATAAGAAGCTTAACTCGTTAACGTAAATTAGAGACAGAATTTCGGAAACGTCTCACCCCGATGTTATATACCCTCTCTGTTCGTCGTCGGCATGAACGCGATAATGAGATTCGTCTCTCGTTAGTTTTGCGGGTACTACATTCCTGTTCCGCCATTGGGCAGTCATTATTATTCCTGTTTGGGTAAATCACGCGGTAGCTGCAACGAATATGTATACGAATAGAGGGAGCAACAAAATTACTCCGGTAACACGAGAAATGATGAATCCCCAAATATCTACTATAGCGTATATGGAGCGACGAAGCACGCCGGTAGATTTCCCAAGGGATTTTTCATCGGCTCACTTTACTTTTCTTGGACGCAATGTGTTGAATAATAGAGAGGCTTCTTACTTTGTTCATTATTTCAACAACACGGATAAAGAGCATTCTTTCCACCTGTCTTCAAGGGCATTGGATAATTAAGGTAGTACAAGCGTACAGTCTGAATTCGGTAACGTTTGCGTGGAATTCAAAGAGAATTTCGAACACTTCTCAATGGGATAAAAATCCGAAAAAATTAAGGCATATAGGAGGTGTTGCGAGGATTGATTTTGCATAATAATAATATCAAAATGTTATTAACGAATTAATGAAGAAATTAATTGCTTAACAAATTACCCGGCAACATTTTCTCAGAATGTTGTCTAATTTTTTAAAATTGCGTTTTTTGTTTGACAAAATAAAGGGTGGTACGCAAATTTTAAAAAATTAGCCAAAATTCTGAAAAAATTCATACGTTTTTGGAAAAATTTACGAATCATTTTTATTTAAAACAAAGTTAAGTTGCCGGGTAATTTGTTAAACAATTAATTTTTTAATTCATTTGTTAATAACATTTTTATATTATTATTATGCAAAATCAATCTTTGCAGCACCTATCAACCTGATTTTTTTCAGATTTTTATCCCATTGTGAAGGGTTCGTAAATTCTCTTTGAATCTCACGTAAACGCGATGAAAGTCAGACTGCACGCTAACACTACCTTAATTTCCTTTTCCTACCTTTTCCATTTCCTTTTCCTACCCCGAGAGTTAATACGCCCCGGGCGCATTCTCTTTGCGTCTCGCACAACACGGCGATAATTATTAACGGATCTGCGGATAAGGAGTTGCGATTATACTAAACAGAAGGATACTACAATGAACCAAACAATTCGTCACAATTGCCAAACAATTCGAGTGGGTGACTTAATCTCTATTGATGACAATCAGAGTGCGAAAGACTCGGGAGTGGCGAGAGAATAATGAAAATTCTTTGAACGCAAAGCCGTAATTAATTAAATTCCATGTACATTAAATCCTCTCGCATACACACCGAGAATCTCTAACCCTTTAGTTTGGGAAATTTCTCCTCGACACATTTTCCCCCTCGTCGTCAAGACATTATTTTGCTTTTTTCTTTTCTTTTGCGTTAGTAAGTAAGACTTTGAGACTTTATTTGTGTGGCAAGCGCGTAGGAAGAGAATTCTCCAGGACTCCGATTTTGACGCTCCTGGCATTCGTTTTATTTTTTTTAAAACAAATTCGCCTCAAGTGGACAAATTCAATGGAAGTGAACGCCTCACTTAACAGGTGCGGAAAGCGGTTCTTTAAACGCGTGTATTGTACAAAATTTCTTTGGAATAATATTTTTCATACATTACGTGGTAAAAAATTATGAGAACACAATTTAATTAATTATATTGATACTTCGTTAAAATAAAAAATTTCATTAATGAAGCAAACGAAATATACCTATCGACGGGATGCTCATTAGCGGGAGAGTCTTTCGATTCGAAAACCTTTGATTTCTCGTAAACATATGGAATATTCGGACACTCGGACGTGCATACATAATGTTTACATGTATGTAAACGTACCTTATCGAGAATGCCTGCATCGGTCGCGAAATCAATAGCCATCTCTCCACAGCCATGACGGTGAGATTCCCGATGCTCGCCAAACCGAGGGTAGACATCAACCAGGCGTACCTTTAATTGTCAATCAGTCTCGATAACGTGAGCGTCGTCGTCAATGACAACGAGGATCTCGATTAGTCTACGCTTTCAACGACTTTCGTCCCAATTCCCCATAAACGACAAAGTAATTGAAACGATACGACAAATCTCGATTCATCGTGTAAATTGCTCCGATCGACGAATCACCCTCATCGAAAAATCACACTAGACATCGCAATAAACAAGAATCAAGCGGCGACCAAACGATTATTCGACGGGATTAAATTCACTGGAGCTTCGCTGCAAATAAACTCCCCGCTATTGACAAACGCTCGCTTGCGCCGCGTGACAAAAAACTTGAGAACACTATGGTGCAATCATTCTTCGCGTTCTGCATCCCTTATCTACCGAAATGATCTATATTAAAAACAAACAAAAAAAAAAAAACGAGAAATTTTTGTTTGATAAATCGAAACGTACCGTGTGACGCTTTATTCGAATGACATTTCGTATAACTACTCTACGCTGTTCGATTGAGACTCGAAAAATTTTTCACCCTCAACATTGACGGTTTTTAATCGCGAAGAACAAAAAAAGATTATTCTTTTATCACGATTATTCCAGTGATTTTTTCGGTAAAAGAAACGAAGTCATCATCGGCATTGACTTTACTTTTGAATGTTTTTTTAACCATGCCATCTTTGATGTAATAACCGCTTTGAAGTTCCTATAGTGAGAGCACAATGAGGCAAACGAGAACAGGTTGAAAAGGGACATTGTAGTACCTACACGGAGATGAAGGCTTACAAAGACCGTAATGCAAAGCTGTCGGAAAATTCTTATGCTTTTATCGCGGGGAATGAGAGATTTCGTTATACCTATGATACTTGTCTCCCGTTTATTACACAGCAGGGGGCATATTACATTCGTTATTGGTAAATAACCGCGTATGTGGATGTGGAAATCCAAGAATGGCTCGTATCGGAGGAAAAATTTAAAAAATTATTCATCGTTGCGAAACAAATAAAAATTTGCATTGCTCTTTAATTAATAATAGAAAGAAAAAAAAATTATATTTGACGATGTCGAAAAATCTTTTTGTTTGAATTACGAAATTACCTCTTGTTGATCCAATATTGAATTTTTTTCAAATATCGCACAGGTGAAAATGCGAAGCGACATTGGCGGCACGTGTAGAAACACGGCTAAGCGAATTACCGTGAATCATGTACACGCCCACTTCCTAACAACTATATAGAAGTTCAGTATGATTTTTTCTCCCACCCGCCCAAGTCTCCTACGGTTTCTTTCGCTTGATGAAACTTTGCAACGTCCAATTTTCACCTCGGTTTCCCCAATCAGTTGCGTCTTTTGACGCGGGCATGACGTACGCGTTCGAAGAAAAGAAAACAAAATAACCGACAATCACTTGTACCTTCTCTATTTCCAATGGAATAACGTATTGCAACAGTATATACGGGTATGTCAAGAATATACGTACAGATTAATCGAATCGCGGTAACACGAGTTGTTTCGAAAGCCGATAATTCGACGAATAATGATAATACATTTACAAGCCGAATGCCGCGCTTTCGGACGTATATTACATGCACCGTTGACGCGAAATTGCGATTGACAGAACGCGATCCCATCTATTCTACATATCAAGGGTAACGCGTTTCACATTACGTCGATGCATATCTCTATTGCAACTGTGGCACGTGTGGTTAATTACATTCTGTTCGCGGAAATTTCATATATCTCGAAATATCTATGGAAATATTCGAAAATCTGGTTATTTATATTTAAAATGCAATTACATTTTTCGCGATCTAAATGGCGAAAAAAAATGTTAAATAAATAAAATGTGTGGTAATAAAAAAAAAAAAAGGGATAAGATAGCGGGGAAATATTAGCGAGAAACGATGATAGGATTAGTAGTTACCATATGCAAACGTCGTGATTCCAGTACCATCCCTCGTTGATAGCCGAAATAAGGGCGAGCGGATTTCCCAGCGCCGCAACCAACATATCGCCCACCTGAACATTATGAAACTTTGCGTACATCCGATTTTGTAACACATCGGAAAATGCAATTTCAACTTATTCAATTTGCTCGTCGGTGAATGAAGTTACGGGACGCTAGATTTGCCGGTGTTACGCGGAAATTCAATATTATTCGAAATGTGTCGCGGAGTTTCATGTTTTATTAAAAATATTGTATTTCCAATGCGAGAACGTTAGCGCATAGAACAGCTCGCCGATATGGCCCCTCCGTTTCGTTCGTTCGATCGTAACGCATTTTTCCTTCACCGCGCTGAATCTCTATTCCGCGGGCGTATGGACACGCGATGACCAAACTTTTCGAGGTTCGAAGCTCGAGTAATAATGGCGAAAGCAGGAGAAGCCTGAGGAACGTAATTTCCTCTAAATTCGGGGAATCGTTTAGGGTTTCATCGGGGGCGCAAAATCGTAGTAACTTTGTAGTGGCGACAACTTGCAAAGAATGCCGCAACTTGTGAGAAGTTACCTCACCCTCCCGAAATGAACGCAAATTAATATAATTTGAAAGCACAGATTTTTCGCTCGAGCAAATATTCGCGGTAAACTCCTCGACCATCCGTCGGAGTTATAATAAAGAGAAACTAATTTTCGTATTTAAATATGGAATAAAAGTAGTTCTACCGCATGACTAATTACAGCGGAATGGTATAGTTGAATATGAAGTTACGTAATGAACAAAAATAATGTTATTATGTGGCATATTTTTCAAACTTTTTTTTATCGTAATTCTGACGAAAGAATCCGTAAAAATGTTGACCTTCCGTCCGAGTGCGCGATTGTGACGATTTTTTTTCTTTTATACAGCAGAGTATAAATTTTATGAAAGAGAAAAAAAAAAGAATAATATTCTACCGCGATAATGCTACGGAACCGGCGTAAAAATCAACAATGAACGGAATTCCTTTTGTAATAGGGATAAATATAAAAAAAGGGAGGGTGTGACATTGATTCGGGATATTTTATCATTGAAATTTCGGCGTAAATTTTCGAATGGGAGGAAATATAAATCGGGAGAAAATAGTCGCGATTCATCCACAATGAAAATTGATGAACATTCCAACGGCGATCGTAAAAAAAAAGGGACACGGCTCACCCTCCTGTCGCTACTAATTCTCACAAAACTCCATTCACTAAACGCACCGACGCACGTGCACGCGTATCCATGATATTTTTGTTCGTAACAATGAGAGGCGCGATGTAGTTCACAGGGACTAAGTACTATCCGCGCGGTCGACCGAGACGATACTGGTCTTTAGTCGTGCGCCACCTTCGGATGGTGAACGCGCAAATTGTATGTATGTTGTCAAACGTACCACGAGGTTCAGCAGTATCGCGTTTACCGGTGTCCAAAGTGTCTGAGAATCTTTTACTATTATAATTATAACGAGAAGATTCATTAAAAATCCTGAGACTCCGATAGTACCGAGAGTCACAGCTATACCGAGATAACTCGAGTGGCTCATTGACTCGTCGATCGTTAACGAATAATCCGACATTTCGACGTATTGTAGTATCTTACGAAGAAATTACGAAAATAGTTACGCGACAAAAATTATTGAAAATAATACAAATCACGAAACTACGTATAAAGAATTCTAATAAATGAAGATTTTTTTTCGTCAAAACTCCCGATGCACTTTTTCATCTTTCGCAAAATCGACTTTTTTAATATTTTTTTAATAGCATGATATTTTAAATGAACATTTATTTGGCTCTCGAGAATCGCGAATTACATGGAACAAAACCGCGAGTCGCTTTGTCGAAAAGCAGCAAAAGTATCGCGACGAGATTTTCGAAAACTAGTGGTCACGATTCATAGTGACTTCCTTTATATATACCCTGTCGGAGAGCAACCCCACTAAGCGCACCCCTTGAAAAGGCAGCATGCGCGACGATCCTGGAGGAGAAACGCCGAAGGGGTGGTTCGACATTCCCAGCATCGGCGGTACTCTCCTACTTTTCGGGATTCAGATACTCGGCTGTCGATTAACCTTCTCGAACAACTCTTTTCTCGCACTTTCGATATTTATCACCGAAACAAACAAACATAGAAATCCTTTAAATCTGCACGCGATTCGCTCAATCGTCGTTTCTTATGTCCGAATATTATAGCGTTTACTCGATGTATTTCATTTTATTTCAAATGTATTAAAAAAATAATACACCTTACGAAATATCGTGTGATGTTGATTTTCTTTCCATTTTTTCGAGAAATATGAAAATAATAATAAAGAATAATAAAAAAAAAAAAAAGATTCCGCATTTCGGACAAATATCTTATCCCCTTTGGAATGCCCTTCGCATTTAATGTTCTTTTGTAATTCCATCGTAAAGCCACAATAGCGTTGCGTAAAAAACGAAAATCAAGATTCCAAATGTTTTCACCTTTTGTCGTGAAATCGCGTCAGTAGCGAAGGAAATAACATTTTTTTGCGAATTACCGTATACCAAAGTATTTCGATGAGTGGTATTATTAAAAAAAAGTCCGTCAACGTAGCTGCCCTTTCCGGTAGATGTTTGGTTGACGCGGATGGTTAGCGGCAGATTTCATTTTAAATGCAATATATACGACGAAACCTCCGAAATGTTGCAGAGGGGAGAAGAATAGCGCGGAGAAGATTATAATAGAACGTGTTGCCTACGTAACGGGAACTCTGTCCCATATCAACGATAGATTTATTCAATTTCCAACTCCCCCGTCGTACAAGCATTGCGATGCGAGTGAAAATCGAGAAGAAAAAAAAAAAGCCGCCGCACGATTGCCGATCCGAGAGTTTGGGTTTTGAGCGGCAGCTTGTCGCTTTCGAACTCTCTTTCGTTTGGTACGTAAGTAGAGACGGCAAAAAAATATTAATAATTCACCGTAGCGATTCCGCGGTCCCCTTCGCCTCGTCTCGACAAAAGTGAAACTATTCACCGTCGCTGGCTAAGTATACCATTCTTCTCATAGTCGTTTTGCGTAGGAGTTCGACTCCCGTTCTTTCTTCCGACCTTTCGGATTCGTCGCTCGCCGCGATATCGAGGCTCCGAATTTTTTTTTTTCAATTGGTTCTCTCACTTCTCGATGTACGAAGTACTTAACGCCCGAGAGAACGATTCGCGGAATCTTACGATAAATTGTCTTTCTCGATTTCTCAATTCTCGCTTCATACCGCTCGTTAATTATTTTATTCAAAATTGGTACCCAGTTTCGAACGATTGCGCGGACAGCCGCTCTTATTATCGAATTCAGGTAACCGGAAAGTTACGAAAGATTCATTATTTTATAATACGACAAAGGTCGCGAGATCATACTCGTTATTCGTGGATTATCCGCGACTCGACAATGTTAAATCCTCTTTTGATTCGACGCGTCATTTCGATTGGATATGGAAATGAAAAAAAAAAAATTGAAAAAAGAGAACGTAACGAGAGATATCGTAAAATAAGCGGTATCGATCGTAGTGGACGACAGTAGGATTAATCGGGATAGCAAGAAGGGTACGAAGGGAATAACGACGTTCGTACGAAAAAAACTACCGATTGACCTCTTTAATTAATTTATCTTAAAGGTGATTTAAAAAAAATGTATTCTCAAAGGTGCGTACGTATCGCTCGAACAAGTAGGACAGTAATATATCAGAATGCGCGTTATCGCACTTTCGTTTTTCACATGTCCTCCGTGTCACTGTCGGAATCCTCAGCCATTGCTTGGCGCGCCTTTGATTCCGCTTCCGTTTTGGTGTCCTGTGGTACTCGTTCGTGTCTGCCTTGCGTGTGAGCGCCTACCCAACTCATCTCGAGTTCAAATTGTTTGTCCTTCAGCTCGTCGTGTACCAGATATATAATACGCGCGGCTTCCTTTACCAATTCCTTGCACGTCATGTCCGCGAGTTTTAGCTTCTCGATTTCCGTTTTTGCCGATTGTTTCGCTTTGCCTGCAAATATTTTTCGAGACAATTGTCGTTCGTAATAGTGATTTGTATATTATTAAATAAAAAAATGAAAAAAAAATATAAAATAAAAATACTTTACCTATGGCGCATCCAAAGTATCCATATGAGACTCCCGAAGGATCTATCATATACATAGCCGGCCCTTGAAGTTCGTCGTAAGCGCCGAGAACAACGGAGCAACCGTACGGCCTGACGGCGGAGTACAGTGTGTAAGCGTGCATATACATCGCAACGCGATCATTCAAATATTTCACCGGTATTCCGATGCCATACTGAGTACGATAGCTCGCCGCCTCCGATCTCGCAGTTTCGGCGATTTGTCGCGAATCCGAGATCAGACCGGAAACAGCCATACCGACGTGTTCGTCTACATTGAATATGCGTTTGTTTGCTCCCGGTTCATAAAGCTTCGACGCGATCAGTTTTTCGACCGCGAAAACAACTCCGTCTTTCCCTCGGAGGCCAATCACCGTTCTGCAACATCGTGAATAACATTCCGACATCTTTCAATTACGATTACCAAATATTTGTCGACACTTACCCGCTGTTTTCGACGGCTTTTTGCGCGTATTCGACCTGAAAGACACGTCCGTCGGGGGAAAATTGCGATGCCGAAAGATCATACTGAAACGAACGAAGAGGTTAGGCTGTCTTTCGCGATTACTCGGCAAAATTTCGTCGCCGAAAGTTTGGAATTGTTTTTTGATCCACTCTTACCCCGGTACCGATTGAACTCATCGCGATGAGTTTTCTTCAGAAAAATATCTTCGACAAATATCGAATAATTATAATTGTTCGTAAGCCGTTGGCGGCGTGAATAGGCGAAAATCAAAATCCAATTGTCACAGGAGCCGCGAACAACAGACGAATCGCGGCGAGTAAGCGCGTTTGACAGAGCTTCGCCGTTCGACGGACGAAGGCGCAACTTCTTTGCGGAATCATGCGCGTCGATTAATGAGAGAACCGTGTTAACGGTATGTGAAATACCGCGGTCGGTACTAAAAACTGTGAACAACTTTTTTCAGGTGCACTGACATTTACAGCTTAATAGTAAGTGAAATACGTTACCCAGTGACTCTCTCTCGCTCCGCCGTAAGCGCCGATCACGCTATCTCTCTCGCACTCGATGGGGTTTCACCTCCTCTTAACCGCGCGAATTCTTCGACGATTCGGTTAATTATCTCGTCGGGAACAATCGATGAGCAATAAATGATTTTTCATCCTCAACGTTATTGTTAATGTTTTATTTGTTAAATAAACCACAAAAATGTACAATAATAGTATCATATAGCGTCCCCCGTTTTGGTGGACGACCGATTCTCGCGATAACACATTCAATAGTATGCTACAATTACCATTATCAACTATGTGTGATTCCATCATGTAAAACTAAAAACATTGAAAAATAAAAACTGAAAAACGAACAGCAGCAATATTTATAATTATTTATATTTATAGAATGACAGCAATAATCATAATCACTCATCGTTAATGGTAATAAGAATTAATCGTAATAATAATAATTGGTTTGCTACAATTATCGTATAGTGCAGTTTGCATAATTATACATACATATACATATCCATATACATGCGCATTGTGTATACATATATTATATACATATATGTATGTATACGCTTTAGGTTTTCCATTTCCGCTAATTATAAGAAGAGACTCCTTTTCTGTTATATTTATCATAATCTCTCTCGCTCTCGTTCTCGCGTTCTCACTTCCAACCGCTCTGGTTAATGCACTCATGAATCATTCGCTCAATTCTTTTTTTTTTTCCATCCCCTCATCTTCGTCCCCCTACTAACGCTTGTATCGTAGTTTTCAGGCATAGGCTTGTTACACCGTTTAGTAATTATAGCCACCCTTCGGTTTTCTCGATTTTATTTTTTTTTCATCGTTAATCTTTACGCCTCGCTATGTTTTGAACAATTTTCCTAGTATCATACACTCACGAGTTAACGCTAAATGGATTACTTCGACTCCGCATCCATCGAATATATGAATTCTCGTGTTTTTTTTTTTTTTTTCTTTTTTTTTTCCCTTCATCGAGCAGCTCTCCTTTTATTCTCGAGCCTATTCGACGTTTATTTTCCCCTCCTCGAAATTTTATATTTCTCCCTCATCACCGCTACATTATGATATATGTATAATAGATAGGTGTAGGTGTGACGTCGAAGGTTCGCTTAGCGTGTATATTATATTTTTGTTTGTTTTTTTTTTTTTTTTTTTTTAATGTTAGAATCAAGAAAAGCGACTTTTCGAATCTCACAAAAGGGTCCTATGTCGCCCGAAGGCTCTCGTGGCTTTCGTAACTAACGTCGAGTTGTCTGTCTTTTTTTATTATTTTCTTTCGTTCCTTCCGTCGTCGAAAGTGAGCCAATGATCGATGCGCACCGTTCGGAGGTCGTTGTCCTTTTGGACAAACGGCGAGCTTCGAAACAACGCTTGACCCCACCCACGTCATCACCCGTTCATCCGAATTGAACGTCTCTCGTCGTCGGCGATCAGCCGTACGCTTAATTTTTTTTTTTTTTTTTTTTTTTTTATATCTCCAAGGTACTTTTAATACATAACATTACGCTTTGTAACTCTGTCGACGAATTAATCTTTGTGATTGATAGTCGCTCGAATGAGGGAAAAAAAATAATGAACTTTGCGATCAACGATCGCCAGTGCCATGGTGTATATGTGTGTCGGTTATACATATTAATAAAGTCGAAGCGAATATTGCGGGTGAATAGAAATCAGTGGGTTTCCCGACTATGAGTGTCGCGCATTGTTTATTTTTTATTCTTTTTTTTTTTATTTTTAGGCTTCGTGATGTTCGGATGAAAGCGAAGTTGACGTTTTGGTAAAAACATTGTTTGCCATCGAGAAACACGAGGACTTTCTAACGCGAAAATCCTCGATTTGTATCCGGAAAACTTAGACTAGTCGTCATTTGATAGCGGGTGAAAAATTTTTTCCGGATTTCTTCATCTTAACGCGTTATAGATTTGTTTTCTTTTTTTTTTTTCAATATTTAATTTTCTTAGCGATAGAGCGGTAGTCAGCTTTTCTCTATAATATACCTACTTGGTATTTACCTGGATATTAACATTTGTAACATGTTTTTTTTTTTTTTTCTTTTTTTACTATGGTATTATTAATGTTCTCGTTTCGTCGGTAATAATCAGCCCCACTCGTTACTCATTCGATATACTCGCTACAATAGTGTGTGTTTCTTTTTTTTTATCATTAGGTAGGTTGCATTTATATATTTAAGATTTTGTACAGTTTTTTTTTGTTTTTTTTTTGTTTTTTTTTGTTTTTTTTTTTTTCAAGCTGCCGCTGCTGTTGCTGCATCGTTCGTCCACTCTACGTCGCGCCTAAACCCAATCTTCGATATTTATTTTATGTCGGGGTACTTTTTTTTTTTTTTAAGCGCAACAAGTGACACGAATACGCGAATCTGCGTGAAAATACGCAAATATGACTATTTTTTTTTTTTTTTTGCTCGATGATCGACCGAGCAACGCGAAAACAATATTTTTGTTTATTCTCCCTTTCGCATCGCGCACGCGCAAACTATAATGAATCCTAAAGGTTAATTATCAATCGTCATTTACAACGTCGATCCGGTGTCGCTAAAGAATGAGAAGAAACCTCTTTCCCGTCCGTTCCGCGCATCTGTGAAAATCAGATGAGGTTTGGTCCGGCGATGCTATATGTTCAAAGTTGTCAACTAATATTGCTACGACAATCGAAGAAACGCAGAATGACACGCGCGACGCAAAGTTCTCGAGTAATAAACTCTTCCCTTCGTAAAAATGAGATTTTTTTTCGACCTCTTGTCCGCTTTTCGGTACCACACTTTGCGATCTCACGATTCGCATTTCTTTCGTGTCACTCTATTGCGTAAGTTAATCGTATATACATATGCATATATATAGTAATTTATTATTTTTATAAACAATCATTACATTTAGGTAGTTCTTTTCCTTCTCTAAGCGTGTTGTTATTTTTTTCTTTGCTTTTTTTTTTTCTTTTTCTTTTTTTCATTACGAGTTTAGAATGCGAATGACGCGAGGCAGGCAAGGGGGGGAAAGTTGGTAATTCGTGACATTGATGATGAAAATGCCAAGCAAGAGGTATATAGTATTATTTTTTTTTTCTTTTTTTTTTACGAGAGTCAATTTTTATCTAAACACTTCGTTTTTTTTTTTTTTTCTTTCCTTATGTATCTTTACACAACAGCATCGGTGTTATTGTTATTCACTATTCTTAAAATGAGTTTTTTTTTTTTTTTCACACATACACGTAAATTATAAATTTATATAATTATTTATATATGGACTTTCAGTATTTTACATGGGACAACTTCCCACATTGGCTTCCGTGTGTGTATGCGTTCGCAGTCGAGTGGCATTCCAAGCTTTTTAACGTTTTTTTTTTTTTTCTTTCTTTTTAGAGATTTCATCAATTGCATCGGTCGTTTTTTTTTTTTTTTTTTTTTTTTATCTTAATAATCTGCATACTACATCTTCGTTAGTCCGATTCGCAATAAAAGTTTCGTGCGCGATGAAGAATATTGCCTCCGAAGCTTTCGAACAATCGCCGCGTCACTGAGAGAATTGCGATACATATATATATATATATATATATATATTTTTTTTTTTTCGTGGGTCCTTTACTCGTTCATAGTCGTTGCACTCTGAATTTGCTAAATCAATGAACGATCTGCGTAATCGCGATACCGTCGTCTCTCTGCGACTGACTAACGGATATTCGCGGGCAAATTTCGCGCTTTCACTCGCACAACAAGACGAATACCTCGGTACGAAAAATGAAAGGTTTTTTTCGGAGTTAATACGACAAGATATACATTAGACAAAACTCTAAATCAATCATCTCATTTATTATTATTATTTTTTTTTTTAATAATAATTACGATAAATAACCAACAATCTATATTCAAGGCGTGCGATTCAAACTTCGTGTGTGTGTATTGTGTACTTGTAGAGTGTTATGTTTTTTGTTTATTTAATTGTTTTTTTTTTTTTTTCTTTCACAGCTACATTCGGGGGCCTCTTCTCTCAATTTTACTCTTTCTCTCGTCCTGAAATCCGAAAGAAGTATAATAATATTTAACAGAATAATATTCCGAGTATTCTACGTTTGACCGCTTTTTTTTTCTAGAAATTTGTATCCAGTCAGTTGCGCGAGTTACATCGCACCAAAAGTCGATGGAACGTCCACAAGCTGAGTTCGCGGGTAGACATCGATTCTCCGCATCTTGTTTTTCGCTTCAATTGCCAACAACCGATCTCTCACGTCGGATAAATTCGATGAACTATATGCGGGACCATTCGTCCGAAGCCTTACCGCGAGCTTCAGCTTGCGCGACACTCTGCACTCGATACGTTAGAAACAAAGAGAGATAAAGAAGAAAAAAAAAAAGAAAAAAAAAAAAAAAATCTTAAAATAAATAACTTATATACGTTTATAGGTCGTAAAAAGTGGCAAATATCGCTTTGTCCTATCGTCAGCCGACTCAACGTCGCCGTTGCCGCGTGAGATAAAAAAAAACTCATTTCGATTCTTGTTTTGTTTGTTTACTCGCGGGATAACAACAGTGTACATGAAAACGCGTGTGAATTTTGACTAAACAGAGAAAAGATATTCCGCTTCGAATTCGAATCGGCACGGCGAGGGAGGGGCGTGTGAGATACTGAATTATTGCTAAAAAAAAAAAAAAAAAAAAAAAAAAAACAGAAAATATTAAAAATTAAAAAAAGAAAAGAAATAACATAAAAATTGTATTACCAACATTGATAAAATTCTAAAACTCATTTCTAGGATATTCCTTTCACACTCTGGCAACGCTATCCATATCATTTGATCCGTTAGACCCTTCGTCACGATCGACATTTTCCCCCGTTAGGAAGAGGACAAGCTGACTTCCGGCCGGACTTCCGCTTGTGACAGCCGTCGTAATTTTTTTTTTTTTTTTTTTTCTTTTTTTGATTTATGTATTTTTCTATCGCGTCGAGTTGATATGTAGCTGTAGGTATTTAGTAGCGGAATAACAAATCAGTAGCGGCACGTCGACGAGGCCGAATTTTACGGGGAATTACACCATTGGTCGCATCGAGATAAATCTCGGAACAAAACATCTCTTACTCTGCTTGTTTTCATTTTTTTCATTTTTTTTTTTTTTTTTTTTTTTTTTTTCGATAAAGAACAAAAAAACCTGTTGTCTATGTACAAAAATAATTGATACATAATAAGACGATTGTTGAGAGTTCTGTGATAACCGGCGCTCTTTGGAGATACCTAAGGGTCGTTAGCACACGTGTAATATATGTTTTCTTGTGTCGAAACGAATGAATTCGCTTCGTATCTCTGTCGGATGGCTACGCGCTTGTTACAGAACAAAGAAAAAGGTTTTAATAATAATAATAATAATAATAATCGCTCTATTAAGTAAACGAAGTTCGTCGCGATGGGTAATCGAATGCAAAGACCCGTGTCAAGAAAAAAAACAGTTTTTTTTTTTTGTAGGTAAATAGTTGAATAGAAATAGATATATTAATGGTGATGGAAATAGTTATTTTGTAGTCGTAACGATAGAAGTAGAATAGCAAATAGAGTGCAGCGATTCGAAGCGTCGAGGCACGACCGGTGGAAGCGAATATGGCTGTTCCTGGGCGCGAATCTGTCTTCGCGTTAACGTTACGATATATAAATTGATTTAACAACAAAAGGATTCTGCGCGCACCGTAGAGGAAATTCCTTCGTCGATCGCGAATATGATATATCAACGCTTCACTCCGGCGCTCTCTCCGCTAAGCGCGAATGTCACAGTCCCCGGCGGTCCGTTTGTCGTAACAGTTTGGTCGGGCGAATCCGACGAGGCTTCGCGAGAGTAAAATATCTCCGAACTATGGACAGAGGGGGTTCGCAGGCTATACGATTCGATACATTGTTTTTTGTTTTGTTTCTCTTTCACATTGTCAATAATGCGCGCAGGATTATCGCGAATGAGGTCCGAACGCGAAGAGTAGCCCCCGATCGGTATTAATCGGGTCGATGTCGATGAGAAGTACAGAGAGAGGGAGAGCGAGCGATTGGAAACCGTTTTGCGAAACGTATACGTAACGACGATGCTTCTTTAAACATTGACCGACAGCCTTTTCAAGCTAAACTCGATAAAAAGACGACGCAAGCGACGTAACGCGCTACTAAATATTAGATTACACTTTTGCTTGTTTGTTTGTTTGTTTTTTTAATCGTTATTTTTTTTTAACTAGTGTTGTTCTTAGCATTGTTTGCCTTTGTTTCGGCATCAAAAACAGTTCCTATATATACACTGAATTCAACTCGACGACAGAGCTGACGTTGAGTCTTTGGAGGCGCAAAGAGGAGAGACGGAGGAGAGAGGCTTGGGTACGAAGAGAGTTACAACTTCGAACCGTCTCGAGAAAGAAAAATTAATAGAATTTTCGATTTCGAATTCGATTTCGAGGCGAAATAGGGCTTTAAACGCAAAGGTCAATATCAGCTACGTCGATCGCTGAATTGAGTTGAATTTACAACGGGACAATTGTCATTATCGGAAAGAATTAACACGCGTGTTGTCGCTCGTCACGGCTACGCGATCGGGTTTTCTCCGGTGGATAGTGCGATAGTCAACGCTCGTCCCCCGTAGCCCCGGACGTTTATTCATTTCCAACGTGTCGAATATCGATTTTGTTTTTGTTTTTTGTTTTTTTTTTTTTTTTCGTTTTTTGTTTTTTTGTGTTTTCTTGTATTTGTTTTGTCGTAATTACGATTAGGAAGGTTGAAAATATATAAAGGGGGCTCCTTAAGCCATGGTCGACTGATTGGGATCGGGATTCTTAATCGTGGCGGTTGTTGTCGCGCTACTACTATCACTAGAGTTACCGCTAGGCCCCGCGGTCGCGTTCGTCGCTTCCGTCTGCTCTTCGGTGGTGCTCTCCGAGCTTCTCATGTACTTCGGTATCAGTACCGCGTTCAACGACGGCGTGATTCGCAATTCTTGTTCGGTAAAGTTGAACAACGGCGGTAACGCCCGACCGTTCGGCAACATCGTTCCGGGTTGTCGAAGATCGTTGAAGAACGGATGCGCGCAAGCTGCCAACGGCGTTATTCGCAACGGTGGCGTGTACTCGAGCAGTCGGGCTACGAGCTCCATCGCTTCCGGTGGTGTACGCGCCCTGAATACCTAAACAAATCGATCGAACGACAAATTTACAAATAATATTCATACACAATCGTCGAGATCGAGAAGCACAATAATTACTCGTCGTACACACACGTCGGGGGTACGTCGGATCCTCTCGCGAGAAAATAAACGACCTTTTCTTTATTTATTTCATTGTTAATTGCGTCTTTTGCATCTGGATAATTGGCTGTTTTACGAATTTTTCATGGGTACATTAGTTGCGCTATCGCTAAATCGATACAAATGGTTCGTTGATGGTAGTGACGACGATGAGTGACGATAAATGTGGCGGGCGAGCGGGAAAAATCAACACGGTTTCTCGTCAATCTTGTTTTTTTTTTTTTAATTATCTCGCAAACTTGCGGAAAAGCGTATGTGAAAATAATGACGAGTAGAGAAAAAAAAAAAAAAAAACGAATATGGTACGGTTACGGACACAACTGTCGGTGAACGGCTCTCTGCGAATTATTTATTCTCATACGGTATTATCGCTTATC
This sequence comes from Cryptus armator, assembly GCA_963971235.1. Taxonomy (NCBI): domain Eukaryota; kingdom Metazoa; phylum Arthropoda; class Insecta; order Hymenoptera; family Ichneumonidae; genus Cryptus; species Cryptus armator. Next base: position 7,688,698 of record OZ020235.1, read on the forward strand.
GACAATCGGAGCGGTTTTTAATGGTAACAGTTTTACTTATTTTATTATTTCATTTTTTGTTTACGAGCGATTAGAGTAAGTGATTTCTTTTTGTCTCAGAGGTGTTTTGTCTGTTTTTTCAAGCAATCGGCACATTGGAACTGTAAATTAGTATTGTTAGCTATTCCGAGAAAAAGAAAAAATATAGTTGAGTGATTGTTTTTTTGTTTTTTTTTTTTTTTTTTTTTTAGATTGTTTCGGGTTTGAGGAGCCGAGCGGAGAGCGACCTCTCGCCGTCTCTTTGCAACCGGAGTCCGATGGACATGGGAAATGAAAAACGAGACTTTGCTTCATTTGTTTTTCTCGCGCAACTTTAGTCGCAACTCGGGTAACGCGGTAAATTGAACGTTATCATCATAATCAGCGTGACTTTTAGTGAGGCGGATTTGGGCTGAACGTAAATATCAAATAAATATATACTCGTGAGAGCAATTATCAAGACGTTCCAAGTGAAAATCACTTACTCTAATCTTTTGATGCTTTGTCGTACACTTTGGAGCGCTCATACGTTGGAGCATATACTGTAACCACGAGTACAACAGGGTCGTTGATGAAAAGTGTAAATTACGTGGGGAAAGAACGATGAATTTCGATCGAGTAAACTTTGCCGAGAATTTTCGTTTTTTTTTTTTCTTTGTGGATTTTGCATGAAAAATAAAAGACGGGAGAGAAATGAACGATGCAACGGAATGGCGCGCGCGTCGCTTCGTCGTTTCTTCAAAAAAATGCCCGTTACACTTTTTCAAATGTTGTAAAACGCCGAGTTGTCCGTGAAAAAGCGGTAACGCGCAACGGGAATATTTGTCGTTTCGCGAAAAAGCCGATTGGATCGTTTTTTTTTTTTTTTTTTTTTCTTTCGATATTACATTTGCGGAATTTACCTTTTGCCAAGGATGTGACTTTATCTGAGGAAATTTGAACTCAGTGTAGTTTGGATTCATCTCTCGTATCTGATCGCGCGACGGCGTACCGAGAACCTTTATGATCTCTACGAGTTGATCGACGCCACTGTCGCCGGGGAATATTGGCTGACCGAGCAACAACTCGGCGAGAACGCAACCCGCGCTCCATACGTCTGTGAACAAATAAAAGGCATTATTTTCGTTCATGTAGTCGAGAGATGGACGATACCGACGCCAGAAATAGCGGAGAACTTACCGATTTTCGTAGTATAATCGATAGCGCCGAAAATTAATTCAGGCGCACGATAATAGCGACTGCAAATGTAAGACACGTTGGGCTCTCCCCTGACGAGATGCTTCGCCGAACCAAAGTCACAAAGTTTCAACACGCCGGTCTCCGGATCCAATAGTAGATTCTGTGGTTTTATGTCCCTGTGGCAGATTCCTAACGAGTGGATGTACGCCAAGGAACGAAACAGCTGATACATGTACAGCTATAAAAAGAACGGAGGCAAGTTTTTCGTTATTTCCCGATAAAGAAGTGATACAATTGTCGACAATAGGATCAACGAAATGTCGTTACCTTGATGAAATGTATCGGTATCGTTTGCTTGCTCTTGCTGTACTGTCGCGCAACTTTGTACACAGTTTCGGGTATGTATTCCAGAACTAGATTCAGGTAAACCTCCTCCTTCTGAAAAAATATATCCTGAATTAGATACGATATTAAAAACGTACGAATGAACAAACGAAAAACGCGTGCCGCTGCAGAGGCACGAAAAATAAAGAAAACAAAAAACGCAAAGAAGGCTAAACGATGGAATATCGACGTATCGATACAGCGATCGACGACACAAATGCCGCCGATAACTGCTCTTCGCCATTGCGCGTCGTTTATCCTGTCCTACGGGCGAAAAAATTCACGCGATTATATGCATTACATACTCTCACAACTTTTCGACTGAATTAAAAGTGTTGCGTACCCTACAGGCGATAAAGCAGTTTTTTCATTTTTTTTTTTTTTTTTTTTTTTTTTTTTTCATTTCCGAATCGAGCCGTTCGTTTTTTACAGCCTACGGTCGATCATTATTAGTGCCCTGGCGTTTTATTTTTCTTCGAAAACACACTGTTTTCAATGATAAAAAATCATTCTCTAATCTCTAGCGAAGCTGCTGCGTTAGGCTCCATTGATGTTTCGACTTTTTCTTCTTTCTTTTCTTTTAAATTTTTTCTTTCTCTAATCTCATCAAGAGAATGAAGTGTGAACTGTGCGCTCGTGAAATAGATGAAAATGGGGAGGAAGTAACGACGATCTAAATCGTTCCGTTCTCTCTATTACAAAAGCGTGTCTGCCTATGACTCGTAAAAAGGAATAATTCTCGAACTACTGGGTACGCTCCAACTTACGTCCACATGAAAAACTGGATTAGTCGCGTTTAAGATGTTCTACAAAATAACATAACAACGATTGCATGCATTGTACTAAAACAGAGAGACAGTTCTTTTTTTTTTTTTTTTTTTTTTTCTTTTCTTTTCTTTATTTTTAAATCCGAAACGTGAGCACGCGGAGGACGAAGTACTGGAATTTATTCTTACATATTATTGCCGCGAGTGACTTTTCGATATTACAAATTATCGATTTAAAAAAAAAAAAAAAAAAAAACACTTCCGTAATTCATCGTCGACGTTTTCACCGTTTTGTCCGCTGAATAACATATTTAATAAGAATCGAAAGACAATAGTTTACCTTGTCGCCGCTAGAGTAAAAGAAATATTTCAGCTGAACGATGTTGCAGTGCTCGAGGCGCCGCATGATTTGTAGTTCCCTGTTCTGCAATAGACAATAGAATTATTGTTTTCCGCGTTAGCGATGACTCGTTTCGCGGAAATTTTGCGGCGATCGTTAATGGGTAAAAAAAAAGAAGAAGAAAGGAGGCTGCCGACCTTAAATCGTTTATCCTGAAGAACCTTCTTGATCGCGACCATGACACCGGTGTCGCATAGTTTCGCCTGGTAAACGACGCCGAAGCTGCCATTTCCGATGACCTTTGTGTCGGTGTACGAGACCTCCTGGGGATGATCGGGTCCGGCACCGGGTGTCGCAACAACGATCGTCACTTTGCTGCCATCCTTGCCTGCATTGTACATTGCACCACCCATAGAAACAATCGGAAAACCATAACGCTACAGTACAGCGAAAGTAAAGAAGAAGAAAGAAAGGAAAAGAAATTAAAATTATCGTTGCTACGATTCTAATAGAGTCGAAGAATAAAAATCGTGCAAAATATAATCTACGCGAACATTGCGTCCAGGAAATTAAAGAAATGATAATGAAGAAGTAGCAGCCAAGGGAAATGGAGCGTAAGACTATGTTATTATTTATTAACATTCAATGATGTTGCGATCTATCGATTATTGATATTGACGATGAAGCGATTTTTGTTTCCCTAAGATGAAGAGAATTATTATTTTTTTTCTCGTCAACGACTCGAGATACAATGGCTCAGCGGAGAGAGGGGCTAAGGGCGATGACAATGAATAGGCGAATGAATTCGCGCGATTTTCACGTTGAGTTACGCGCTCTACAGTCGAGAGATCCCGAGTCGAAATAGATTTTAGTCTATAACGCTCGGCGTTCGGAAAATCGGCGTCGAGGATTGCACGCGAGAAAGGCGCAAATAGAACACGTACACGAGAGCGTAGTTTGTTTTTACAACTAATAGATGGTATTATTTTTTCAGCGTACGTCAGACGTATCTCCGTACGTACGAAAATGATGTTTGAAGGTTTTCGAGGAACGACATTGAAAAACAGCGTCTAACCTCGAGAGAGGCAAATCGATGAAAATTTTCTATGTACACATCGCTCGATGTAACCAAAACAAACCTCGTTCTCTGACATTTCGCGGATATCGCCTATTCGGAGCTTTGTACTCGTGTACTGTTGTTTACGCGTCTAATTCGTATCTACTTCGTCATTAATTTCTGGTCCACGATGTGCTATGCACCATCCGCGGGTACGCGCAACTCTACGAGAATCGATGTTAAAATGTATCTTTGCCAAAAAATGTTTTCGGTGTTCTCTAGAATGTTCGTGGCGACCTCGATAAATTTTCTTTTTTTTTTTCGCATTTTTGGCGAGAAGAAAAAATTAATTTCAGGTTATCGGAGTTGAGATCATTTTTCGAAAGCGAAGAACGAACGTTCAAAGCCGATCGAGAGGCTGTACCGTTGTGATTGGAGAAACTTCGACTGCTGCGGGTTCCGCGGGCTGTGCCCTTCATCGGTCGCTCTCAGATATATAATTTCTTCTTCCGGCCGTTGAGAATTGCCGGAAGACCTCGTAAAAATTGTTTCAATGTTTTTCAGTACTTTAATATTACTTCGCGCGTGGTTAGGTTTTTTTTTAATCCGTTGCCAGTGATGACTTCTGTCACTTTGACGGTTGAAAAGCTTCCAGTTTGCCGCAAGGTGCGCGACGGTGTTATTTTTCACGATTTCGCGATCAGCAGAGAGAAAAATAAAAAAGAGACGATTTGATAAAACCGGAAGTTAAACGGGCATCGGTAACTCGGATAAACGCTTTACTCCATTTTCCTACCCAAGCAAAAAAAAACCGCGAGATTCGAGTCGTGTCGAAATAATCGAACGTATCTTTGTCGTTGATAGTGTTTGTTTTTCATTGCTGCGTCATCGACAAAACGATTTCGCAACACGCAAACTGGTAAATATTTTTCCGCAAAATATGATATAAATATTCGAAATTCCATCGGAAAGCAGAAACAACGCTATTTAAAAAACCGGAAATCGATGCTTTTCTAAACATTGTTATTATTGGAACAAAGTTTCGTCGAGTAGAAATAAAAAATCGAAAGACGAATTGATCAATTTCCGTGCAAATCAATCACTCGATCGCGGGAACAACTACCGAAGATTACGGACGCATTTTACTTCAATATTAGGGAGCAGTTTTCGCAAACGCCGAGGCGCGGTACTCTCGGTAATTGTTTACATCGTCGACTCGTATTTCCAGGAACTATTTCAAGGCGGTAGGTAAACTATATCGAGAAAAAAAAATGACTCACTTGGCGAACAAAGATGGACCATTACCGATGTAAAATCTCAATTTATCGTGTATAACGTACTCACGTTTCTTAGAGCCTATTCTTCGAAGAAATTTGCAAATCCTTTTGTAAGTACTGTCGGTCTCATTGCCACTGACGTCTGTTGCGCTTTTTGATTTCGACCGTTCGGAGCATTTTTCCTGCTGACCGCCTTTGCAAAACTTCGCGTACCGCCAGTACTGACACGGTTCCGACCAATCCAAAGCGCTCGACGGTGCCATTTTTAATATTCTCGTATTTTTATGTTTTTATATATAAATCTTTCGCAAAAGCCGCAGTTTCTCAGTCTTTGAATAATACTTTTTGGCGTCGAATTCACGATCTCTTCACGCGCACATGTGAGCGGTGCATGAATTTAATTTCCTCTCGAATGTTCGGCCTTTCGATGTCGATCGTCGTAACGTTGAACAACAGCCGGCAATTCAAGACGAAGTTTACGCGCATATATATAGAAATGTATATAGGATTCGAGATCCGTAGACGCTGTAGTCTGTTTCTGGCGCACTGTAAGTACGCGATAATCCGGGACTCGCGGGTATTAACGGGCAACGGGATCGTCCCGTAACGGCAGCTCGTGAGTCCTCGCGTGCGAGAGCGTCCGTGAACTTTGCTCCGTTGCGAATTAATTCGAATTTTGACCAATTCCTCGCGTTTACCGACTTACGAGTCGCGTATCATAGACCCTTTCGAATTCTTCCAATTACGAGTCCGATATCGACGAGAAATGACGAACAGTCGAAAAAAAGAAAAATAATTCGCTTCCCCCTTCGCAAAGCGACGTCCATTTGCGATGGCAATGACAGTCGCGAGCCTTCAAGGATCTTCCGACAGGCATTCAACACCTTGTGAAACTGAATCTCCTCGTTCTCAACTTGTTTTCACTAGGAAATCGTCGATTCTTCAATCCCGAAAGAAACGCGCAGTTTGCGCGCACGCAAATAATTTCCATTCCACGATTAGTTTACATCGGGTCCGTATCGCCGTGTCGTATTTTTTTAAACTTGTTGGCGTGCGCGATATTTCCTTCTGTTCTGAATATAAAGCCAGGAAGTCCGATAAGAGAACGCACGATTGACAATGGACTATTGACGTAGAGACGGCTCGCGGGACCGTGCAATTGTTCGGTGCGTGACGAAATTTTTCCGCGTTAAATAAAAAAAAAAATTCGAAAAGTCTCCCGAAGATTGTTACACCGGCGCAAAGCGTTTTCGACGTTGGAAACGTTAACGATGCGTGTGTAAAGTATCGTACGCTCTATAGAGTTTTCACAGTCGCACCTCGTTCGTGTTTCGTCGCACCTGGGGGACTGCGCCGGTGTCTCGATCGAGAAATAGCAAATGTGTCACACGTCTGGTACACGAACCCCCGGAAAGTTCTCGCGGACGGTTGCTCGCCGAGAACTCGAACTCGATTCGAGCCGTCAGCGAGTAGTAACAGCGGCAGCCAAAGGCCGGAGAACGAGAAGAGGATAGACGCGAAGAAGACGAGAATGAAAACCGGTACCCAATGGAATAATACTGTTCGATAAGAGTATCAAAACATCGGCTTAACTTTCAAACGCTAAATTTCGAAGAGTATTCAAACTTTTCACCCGACAGAAGGCAATAGGCTTTTTTTTTTTTTTTTAATATAACATCGCAAGAATTATGTCGCTTGCTATTTTTTTTTTTTCCGATCTCAACGAGACACGCAACACCGAATATTTCGATTAATCTCGAACTCGCGATGTTTACTTTCCGATTGTCATTTTTATTCGCGAACTGGTAACAACCGGATAGAATTAGAGAAACGGCGATCAAAGTGCGTATCGTAGATAAAACGCTACCGAGTTCTTGTTTCGCGGCGGGCCGGCACGCGACTAATACACGAGGCGCGACATTACCTCACGCAGCCATCGTACACTCGACGCGTTTGCCCCCGGGCTCCTCACTCTCTCTCTCTCTGCTCTCTGCTCCACGAGGCTCTCAACGGCGCTTCGGACTCTCCGATGCGATGTACGCAGGAAGGGGGATAGAATACATCCAAGAGCGAGGATAGAACAGCAGAAGATGAGAAGCGTAACCCCAACGAGAAGAGCCTCTCGTCGTCACCCGTGAAATATATATTCACAGAGGAAAATCTTCGTCTCCCCGCTCTTCGCGATTTCTCGTCTCCTCCGACAACGTGCGCGAGTTACGACTATCGCAATTCTGTCATTGGCCAAACCGGCCAATGAAATTCATCACTTTATTATTCACGTGTATCGATATTGATAACGCTGAATTAACAATCGAAATGAGGCATTTAAATTAAAAATAGAAATTGAGTAGCGTTCGTCGAAAGGTCAGAGACGCAAAAATAAAAATAATCTTTTCGCCGTCTCGGACGTCTTCTGAGAATACCGCGGCGGCGAGACACGCATACGCAACTGCCAGAGAAGCCCGCGGTCTGTCATCTCGAGAACGATGAGCCTTTAATAAAATTCGCTTAGCGCGCGATAATGGAAAATTTCATCGAGTCTCCTCGTTACATTCGATATCCAATAATAATAATGATAATAATGATAATAATAATAATAATAATATCGATAGTCTTCAATCTCGTCGACATGCATTATACTGTGTTTCACTGTCGGTTCGAACGTTGCATTAACGATTCCCAGCTATATTTAGTTAGTCTTTTATAAGAAGAGATAACGGCGATGATGGCGACTGCGGCAGATTCAACGAAGCGCGACCCCCGCTATAAAATTCCTTTTTGCAATCTACCGGGATGAAGCGAGTGTACGTCCCACTGCTTTTCAAAGATCCACCTTCCCTTTGCTCTATAGTTTATTCATTGCTCGAATCGATGTTTTTTTGTTGTTGTTTTCATTGAAAAAAAGGCGAAAACTCGAGTTTATTCTTATACGTCTTAAAAAAAAAAAAAAAAAAAATAGTAACGATGTTTTATCCGATTGTAATAAAACTCGAGTTGAACGAATGAAAATTAAGCTCACAGCTGTGTATCAAAGCTATCCAATTGGAATGATTCTGTATTTATAAACTCGAAGATAACTCGTGAGCTTTGCAAGGAAGCGCCTCCGCAGTTTTGGACGAATTATAAAAACCGATAAAAGAATGTCGCGCATCGATCGAACGTTCCGGTCGATGGAAACGGGTTTGAAAATAGCTTATAAATGATATACGCCGATGAGACTGGAAGGTAGTTTGCGAAAAGGTTGAACGAAGAAGCGCGTAGAATAGAGTCCGACTAGCAGACAGGCGTGTAAAGAAGCTTCGCTTGGAGATCGAGTGTGTACCGCATACACGGTACATAGCCGCGTCGGAAAGAGTCGAGGCGGAGTTGATCGACCACGGAAATATATAAGAGATATATATAAGGGACGCGAGACATCGAGTCATCGAGGAGAAAATTCAATTCACCATCGCGCGCATAGAGACAAATAAAAATCGACGTGACGCAATTGGATTCGTTTGTTTTTTTTCCGCCCCTACGATATGTTATCGGAGTAGGGGGCTGTTATCGAACGTTGGCCCTTCCTCTCGCTCTCTTCCTCGAGAATATATGGTATTTTAATAAAAACCGACTATGCCACTCATCTATCTCGATAATAACTCCGACCGATCGGCGGCGATACCTACTTCGGCATCGCGCTAAGTTTGCACCGTTATGCAGAAACTCGACGTGACTGCTTTCCGATAACGATTTTTTTTTCTTCTTCTTTATTTTTTCCCTTTAATTCTACCATCCATCCTCTTGAAGTTGTTATCTTTTTGTTTGTCTCGACTTTACAACTTCTAGCTGATAAATTTATCGATGTTGGCCATTTTATTAACTTTTACCGAACTTCGTAATAGCGACATTTTACCATATAGATTTTTATTAATTTTTTTTTTTCTCCTGAAAACCGTTAGATTTCCGAGGTTAATAGCCAATGCTCGAGTTTCGATTGATTTTACATTTTTGTCACATTCGACGGAGGAAAGAGCGAGAAACATATACGAAGGGGAGAACACAATAGCCGATTCCGATAGCACGAGATGCCCCTTTGGCGCACTCACTCGTTCGCGCAACCGATTGAATTATGAGCGATTCCAGCGGCAGCTGATCGAGGATAAAAATAGAACAGCTTCGGGATGCATGGCACAGGAGAAACGACGTTGCTCGCTCGTTGTGCGATCTTTATTCGCGTTGTTACGTCGTCACTCGCGAGTGTCGTTGAGCGACGACGAACAAACTCGCGTGATGTACGCTAAATGTATGTATTATTGCGCGATTATTATGCATACTATCGCGATAAGCGATCGGGCGAATCTCCTCTTATGCTTCGAACCTACGCCACCGCTTGTTATTCGAGTCAAGACACTTGCGCACTCGTTACGAACGACGGTTTCGCAATTATAACTCATTTCCACAACGTACATACGCCGTACACGCCGCGTACTTATTTTTATATCATATTAAGAAGAAACAAAAAAAAAACGAAAAAGAAATCGCACGAAGCAAAATCTCAAAATATCGAAACGTCTCGCTGACGCTTTACTCGTGTGCCGATAACCGCCGCGCGAGGTTAATTGGAGACAGAAATTATCAATGAGGATCATCGCTTGTGTGCCGATAAGAAGAAAACTTTTATTTTTTTCACGATAATTCATATGCTAAAATACCGAAAATCGTAACGTTTCGCGAAGTTGGGTTATAATTATTCGCTGCTAAAAAAAATTCTCATCAGTTTTTTCGTTTGGCTGATGAATTTTTTATTTTTTTTTTCACACGATTTTCGACGTAGAAAATCGCATCAGAGTTTGTAAAATAAATATTTTTTTTGGCCATCATGATCCTCGAATTATTTTTAAGCGGCGATGCTGCCGGTAAACGTTTCCTCGTCGATCTACAACAGCTGTTCCATATTCCGTACAATCGGCGAGAGTCGCGAGAGAAGTACAGATAAGACTGTGGGAATTCCCGGTACAGAAATTCTGCGAATTACATGTACAACAAGAAGCATATGTCTGAATTGAATAGCGTGTACACTTGGATCAATCTACGATTATCGATAATTCTATTTCCGTATTTTTTTTGTATCTTTTAATTTCCGTTACCGTCAGCGAGTTCGTTCACACGATTCTAGAATCGACGTCATTAGTTCGCGCGGAACGATTTACCGCGCTACGAACGGTGTACATATCAACTCGTTTCGTCCGTCCGACGATCCGGCTGTCCCTCTCAAAGAGTTTACTGGCTTTCGTCCAGATCTCTCGAGACTCTCAACGCCGTTTCCCCAAGTATATTTGCAAGTGAGGGACTCTTTACCCGTGCGGTTCCTCGATTTCATCGCGCGAACGACGGGTGAGAAGGAATGAGTAAGAACGGTTGGATCCACCGCGGGGTAATTAATCGACTCTCCAAATCGGAGTACTCGCAATTAATGAGATAAGATTGAATAAGAAAACTTCAGAGATGAGTTGAAAGCAACGAAAACGAAACTTGTTCGGCGAAAATCGAACTTAACGTCTTCAAATACGAATGCTCTCAATTCAATTCAAACCTCGTGCTGTACACCACTGTTTCCAAGGTATACATTACAGTATTTGTAGCTACGCACGTATGCTATACGATTGTGTCTCGTAATGCGTTTCGTTTAAACAGGAAACGAAAAACGACTGCACGAGGGAACTCGTTCGAACGACGTCCGGCACGAACGAACGAACGAGCGGTTCCGGTCCGTCCGCGGTAACGCGTCGAAGTGAATTGTCGGAAAACACAAATCTGCTCTTTCACCGGAAGTGTGTACAACTATTTTCGAAAAAAAAAAAAAAAAAAAAAAAAAAAAAAAAAAAATGGAGCAAAGTGAGTTTCTGGAAAGGAAGTTGAGGCAAATTTGCCAATTGGATAAACCGGAATGAAAACAAGAATTTCCAAAGTGAGAGAAGCTCGTGTACATTTTCGGTGCACCTGTTCAACTGCTGGAAATAGACACTTCTTATCGAAGCTATTATCCCTGTTGCACACCACCGAGCAGCGGTCAGTCAGCGTTCGGACTGTTTATAATTTCGTAGTCTCGTAAATTCACCGCTCTTAAGTCGGTCAAATTCATTCATCCGTCTGTCAACGTTTTGTGCCGACTGTGCGCTGTTTATAATACGGCATAAAACTCGTAGCCGACCGCTCGTCAGTCTTTTTCATCATTAATAAACGCCACTATAATAGCAATGATGATAATAATAATAATATAATAATGTTAATGCGAGTTTCAAGTTTCACTCGATTAGAATCCAACAGCTCCGAGTAATAATTCATCGTCGATGAGTCTCCGATTAAATGAGATTATCCGGCTGGACGCTCGCCTTTGCGTGTGTTATATATATTCATTACACGGGACAGTTTGCGATGTTGAAGCGAGGATTGCAGTAGAATCGAATGCTCAATTATTTGTACTGTAAGCGCAGCACTGTGCGTAACGAGATTTCATCGCGAATTGTCTAATTAATCGAGTTCTCGGGCCGTAAATTCTCGGGATCAGCAGGAGGGATAGGGATACGGAATTTCTTTCGTCCGAAATTCGTTATCCGCCGAATCTTTTTCTGCGCGTACGTGAAACTCCATTATCTCTTTCGATATTGTAGTATCCGCGGAGTAAATGCGGAGAAAAGAATTTTTCGATGTAAACATCTTGGCGCGTTGCTGTGGGCGTGACGCGCGTTGCAAGGTCGCAACGCTCCATCGATATCACTCTTGCGTTCTTGCAATCATTTATATATACATGTATATCGAACTCTACGCGGATTATCCAGGTTTGCTTTCGCGTTTAACGCAACGATCAACGTTTAATTTACGATATCGAAAACGTTATTCTCCGCTCTCCGTCGTCGAGAAACTATTTTTAGAACGGCGCCGCGAAGCGTATTCGATCAAACAAATATTTTCAAGGCAGCGTGCCGGTGTTAACAAGGATACTCTACATTCGGTTTTTTTTTTTTTTCTTTTAATACGCGAGTTAACTTGGAGAAAACCGATACCTATTATCGTTGCCTCGAAGCTACTGCTCTGTATCAATTTGTACCGCGAAAAGCCTTTTTATGTTTATAAAATACTCGGAACGGAAGGAAAAGCATACAGGAAGACAGATGTAAGAGTAAATATAGTTTTCTACTTATTAACTAATTGGATGACTCGAGTAGCGTATGTTGCGAGAATTTCTCAGTAATCGGTGATACAACCGATATCCCTGCTGTTTTTTTTTTGCATCCGACAAATTCGCAACATTCGCGGGAATAATAATGTTCGGAAGATAATTATATCGTTTCGTTCGTAGTTTGTACACCGCTCGTGAAGATATCGAATCAAAGGCGAAGCGAAGCGATTGCCAAAGTGTACTTTTATTACACTCGCGAAACATTGAGCGACGGACGAGGGACACAGTGACGGAGAGACGAATTTTCTTAATCTCGAAGTATACAGTGAACGTCGGAACGCGCGGGAATGGTGGGAGGGCTTCTGCTTTTACCAGCTACAAACGTCGCTCGAGACGTCATCGATAACGTCACACGCAGAAGAGAGCCACTAACGAGGAGCGGGAAAACTTGTTGGCGCTTTGGTCACATTGCCTCGAGAGCCGCAGCGTGGATACGCGCGTGTCAACGCGTGACTATGTTTCTCCTTGTAAACTCGACTCTTATAATACGACGACGATAATTGGATCATTCTTCTACAACTCCGCTCCGAATCAACGTTTCCTTCTCCTATCCTTTTTATACGCGTTGTCGCCTCTATTTTTTTATTGCTTCCTCACCGGCGAAGCAATGTCGGGGTCAAGACAAAGTAAAACGATAATTGGATCTATCCGATTTAAAATACGTAAACTATTCCTCGTGTCGCTCGTCGGTACGATTAAAGAGTTTCCCATGTCGAAAAAAAAAAAAAAATTCGCAACTCACTGGAAATTGATATCGAACTAATCGAAACGTTTTTTTCAATTGGGATTTAGCGTTCACATCGACGAAAAATTGTTAACACACAGTGTTTTATATTTTGTGTACTTTTTTCCGCAGAAACAATATAATATAATTTGATCGCAAAGCGACGATATCGTTATTGGAAAAAAAACTCGATAATCACTACGAAGCGAATTTTTGGAAAAAAATTTCGTCGTTCGGTATCCAATTTCTGCGTTTCCCTATCGATCGCGAATCTGTTTCTTATTCAATGGCCAACTGGATATTTATCTATGAAAAATCGCCTCGAAAGCGACAAAAATATTATACCTCGTGGTACGAGGTAAAGTTTGCTTGACACCGTTTTCCTCGCTGCATAGGTAAACCCCCGCACGGGAATTCGTGGCCTCAGGACAAGAACGATAGTGGGGCTATATAATTTTAGTGGAAATCTAAAGATAGAATAACGGAGAGCGCACGAAGACGAGTTAAATTTTGGCATCGCGAACTATCGCTCACAACGAACGAGCGTACGAGAGTACAGATTAACTCTCCGGGAACGATGACACGCACAAAGAAGCTTGCAAACCCCCTTCGACCCCTCCGCGGGTCTACGATACTTTGAGGAAAAGCGCAATGTCGCGGAGCCGCGATATAAATTTATTTATAAAGAACAAAGTGACAAAGTGGGAAGAAGACGAAGAGGCGTGGCGTTACAGGGAATTTTCAAAATGTCACTGGCGATAAAACATCGCAAATTTAAACAGAATGGAGAATTTAGATCGCGATTCCATGAAACAAAAAAAAAATGAAAAATAAAAAAAAGTTGACGAATAAACGAAAAAAAAAAAAAAAAAAAATTTTAAACGCTCAAGTTATCGAAGAATCTCGATAATAAGTTCGATCAATCGAGAATAGTAAAATAAAAATGTATACAAATTACGTGTCCCTCCCTGAGCCTCTTGCGATCGGTGGGTGGCAAATGGCGACAATGATTATAGCGCAATACTAGACGTCTCTCTCTTTCCCTCGGTCTCTCGCAACGTCATCGATGCACGTATCTCCAATCGACTATAGGAGAGAGTCGAATGGAAGATATATGTGTTTAGCGGGTTGGCACGGGTATGACACCCACTCGCGCTTGCTAAATCCCGACGAAGTTCCGCCGACGTCTCTGTGACACAATCGATTCATAGAAGCTAATATAGAACGCGCATAGGTGGTACAGAATAACGAGGTATAATATCATCCATAGAGTCGACACGCGCCATATGACGTTATAACTCCGTGCGCTCATCAACGTTAATACGAATTATTTCCACGTTTCGTTTGTACAATTTACATTGGAGTTGTGAGAGTTTTTGGTAACGCGCCGGTTGATCGATGAGTTCATTGTATCTTTGGATTTTCTCCCACCGTCGAGTGAGTCGCCTTTGTCGTCTCCGACGTTGAGACAGAGGCGGAAGACAATTTTCTCGAGTGTTGAGGCTCCGCGTGGCTCTGGCAACGGTTTCTTTGGCTCGATGAACTTACCGCACGATTCTCTTTTACTCGCTTCGAATTCTCCGTCTATTTAATATTTCTAACCGACGTTTGTCGCGAGCGAGAGACAGCGCGACAGCCAAGTGCCGAAAAGAGAATTCACGGACGTTCGAGAATTCCTCGGGCTTCTCGTTGGCCACCTTAGTTTTTCTCGTGGCGTAGGTCCGGAACGATTCACGTACACGGGGAACGATTCATCGCGTACACCGTCTTCTACAGGCGTTCGACGTACGTCGAATAAATTCTTACAGAAACGTCTCGTTCGTTCGACATTTATACGATTTGACGAACGCACATAACGTCCGCGACGTTGCGCGTATATATATTATTATATTTATAGATGTTGTATATCATCGGAGGACACTGCGACGACGATTCACGCACCGACGTGGGAGGTTGGACGTCCGCATAGCGTTTTCAGAATTTCTATTCCGATATCTTATTTTCATCATCGTCGCATCATTTTATTTTTTCTTCCTCTGTTTTTCGCTCCAATTTCTACGTGCGTCGCGTCACCGTTCGATATCGAGACGATATTATTTCTATTCAAAATCGACTAACTTTTTGTTTCGATAATTTTTCATCCAACGGTTTTTTTACGGTAAGCAACAAAAGGGAAAAATCGCAAAGACGCAAAAGACAAAGAAGAACGTCGACGAGGAGCCGTATATCTATCGGTGCTGCTGGTTGGCGTCTAGACGTCTCGAGACAACACCGCCACTCTCGACATCGTCCCTATTTCGTCTCGAGTACATTCGATAAACGATTTATGATTAATGTCGCTGAAAATGATCAGACGCAGGAGAGATAATAAAGAATTTCGCGTAACGATAATGATCGTTAGAAGAATAATTACTGAGAGTTAATAGATCACATAATTGTTGCGGTGACGAGTGATGGTGAGTTTTTTTTTTTTTTTTTTTTTTTTTTTCGGTGATTCACACACGGAAAGCCTTTGTTTTTTTTACCATACCTATTTGAAAGAGGAGAATAACTTTTCCGGGAGTACTGTCAGCGGAAGACCATCCTCCGTTATTATCATCGTTATCCATTGATTATTGACCGATCGATAACGATCTTATTAATAATTCAACAAGCGAGAGTATTGTTTTTCATTGGGAATTAAAAAAAAAAAAAAAAACGTACACTTAGCCAACGATAGCGGGTATGTGTGTTAAGAGGGCCGTGCGGCGTTTCTGCAAAAGGAAAATAACTTTGTCGATTGTGCGTCGACTGCGTAAACGTGGTAAGCGTTTTAAAATCGTATAACGGCAATCGGTCAGCAGTAATCACGGGGGCAAAAAAGGAAACTCGTCTATTCCGGAATTTTGGAATCCAATTTCATCCGCCAATGAGATTCGTTTATCGATCGCTAGCTTCGTACTTCAAAATGCCGGAAATAAAAAAAATAAAAACCTGTATTTCGAAGGACAGTGGTTACCATTCTCTCGTGTTTATTATTCAAATGTAAAAGTCTGAATGTGTAATAAAATGCACACATAGGTTATGACGACAGAAAAAAAAACTAAATAGTAAAAAAACTCCAAAAACGACAACAACAATTAGTCTTTTTAACGTCGAGCGTTGCATTATCGTTACGTTATCTAAAAATAAACAACTCGAACGTTATGCACAACAGCGAACATGGGAAGTTGTGCGGAAAATGCTATTTCTATTTTTCCGCTATTCCGTGACGTTTGAAAGAACTCCGTTGAAGGGTTTTAACTTATTTCCAATTATGTCGAGAGAGAGCAACATGTAAGGATTCGAAGAATTACGATATAGAGTACGAAAAGGGGGGGGGCGAGAGGTAAGAGGAGGCATATCCGCGAATGCGCGAAACTGTTCTCTACCCCGACCGGTGTATAAGGTCGCAAAGACACCTTCACCCCGTGCGCCGCCCTCGCGTCCTTCAACGAAACTTCAATGTCGCGAAAGTTCAACGGTCCATTCTATAGTTCGAAGCGCTGTGCACCGGACGTGATTTCGTACATTTTTCGCACGGAGTTACGCATAAAAACACATCGAAAATTATGAAAAAAAAAAAAAAAAAAAAAAAAAAAATGGAAGTCGCGCATTTAATGTAATTTTGACTATTATTAGATAACTCTCATCGCTGACTCGTGGGAATTGTCGAGGTCAACCGACTGTCATCCGAGTTATATGAAAGGGTTGAGTGTAAATTAAAACCACACCCCTCGTCGCGCGGAATGAGAAGAGAATCCTTTGGATTGCTACACACGCGTGCAGAGTAGTATGCAAGCGCGAAGGTGTCGCGATGTTTACTATATCACAGTAGTAAAAAGTTGGTTCGTCACGATATATCGCAAATTATCGAAAGTTCGATATATGTATTGTTGTCGGTTTATTCGTGCTGTGATTGGTCGAGATTTGACGGGAGGTTTCGGCCGCGCGCAGCGCGGCCGTAACCTCCTAGTTCAGCTTTATAAAATACAGAGGGGGTACATGTGCTCGACATCCGCTCTCGTTCCTCTCGGCAATATAAATACGCCCGTTGGCTTCCGTCGATTTTATTTCTTCTTTTTATTATTTTCTATTTTCGCTTCGGAGAAGAGGACAGAGCTTTTTATACAAGATATATAACAAACGAGTGGTAGGAGAGAGAACCATATACGTTCGATATTCGTCTGCTTTACCGTCCGATAAATCGCTGATCCGTTTCGCTAGTGGCGGAGCCACTCGCCGAGCGCCGCCATCTTTATTCGCGGCGAAAGAGACAAGCGGGCGCGAGAGATAGGCGAAGGAAGGGGAAAGAAACACGAGCCACCGAACGCGTGAAAAAAAGTAAGAAGCGCGAATTCGGAACACCGCGGTAAATTGTTTGTTCGGCATCGATTTTTCTTGACACCGAATAAAAAAAATGATAATAAGTGTGCCGTCGAATGAAATGGACGTTGGAATGCTCCGCTCGAAGCTCGAAGCTTAGAGAAATTAAATGACGAGTGAAGTAAAAAAACGACAGGGCTGTAGAGTTAAAATCGGTCGCCCTGCGCTCAATTCGATTGCGATACGAGTAACGCGCGCGATTATCGCGAAATGATGGAAACTATATATAGATATATATGTATGTAAAACCAGAGACGGGAAAAAGGGGGCACGCGTGTCCGAAAAACGTCACTCGTCATTGCGCGTCGATTGACCTTGAGGCCGATAAAAACAGAAGGCGGTACCAGCGGAAGGCCCCGACGTCGTCGTCTTGGCCGGCCACCAGGATTCGTGTAATTTACCGACAAACCAAACGCGCGGGCGTTCTAAAGAAAATCGCGTCTGTCTCTCGTTTGGTCCAACGATCGAGGCAATCGTTACGAATAATATATCGTCTATTAATGTCAAACAGTCGATCCGTCTGTCAATCTTGATGCTTCCGTTCTACAACTTCGTAAAGCTATGCGCCGGACAATTAAATCGAAAGTACGAAAATGACGTTGCGGAAAATACTTTTACTTTTAACTTTCATTTGCATTTCGAATGTATTGATTGTCGTCGTTACGAGTCCCACAATGAACTTTCTAATTGGTTATGAACGGTAACGAAGTTATTTTTTTTTTTTTTTTCGATGTATTTTCGACGTAATTTGATTTTCGAAAATCTGCCTTTTTTACTACGGAGATTCGTTTGCAGCTTAAAAAAAGATCGCGCGATCTATTCAACGCGTAATAAAAACAGCTGCGCGTTAACCCTTTAACGCATCTTTTTCCTATATTCGTCCCTACAGTCGCCTCCCTCCGAACTCCACCAATAATTTCGCATTGTTTAATTACATATACAGGCGAGGCGTTCGAGGGAGGACACTACTCTCTCTCCGTTAACTTGCGAAACCCTCTTTGAAAGCCCACTCCCCTCGTCGCCTCAGTCGAACGACTGCGAACAATCGCCTCGCGGCAGGCCTTTTCCGACGATGCCGCTTCGTCGACGAAGCAACGCGAATTCCACGGGCGTTTGACTCCTTGAACTTTCCAAACCCTCTCCTCCCCTCCGTTCGCGCGCTTATGCGCTTATTACGTATCACGTACCGTTGCTTACTGCACTTCGTCGCAAGACGTTACCCGAGTGCGATGATTCGTACGTATGTACGTCGAATCTCGCGATGCAACAATATGCAATTGTGCATTATCCGTTCCTCTCTCCACCCGAAGAGAATCGGAGTACTCGATACGATTTACTTTACTACCTCCCCTATGGCATCACGAGCGTATTTATCGCGTGCATGCGATGAGGTCAATATCTCGAGGGTCAGCGCGCGTTCACCATCGGAAGCGAGAAAATCTTTTATCTATACATTTTTAACACCCACCATTTTCGTGAAAAACGATCGATAAACTTCTATTCGGCATTTAATTGGAAAGGGGTGGTTTTTGTTTTACGGGTAAAAATCGAGACGGTGAACTTGAGCTTAGGACGAAACAAGAATACGCGAAGGTTGAGGAGAGAAAAAAAAAAAAGAAACACTCAAAGTGTTCCGGCGGCCCCCCGCGAGTTTGTTAGCCTTCGAGGCATTCGGCAACGACTTTGGCATGAGGAACAAAACGCTCACCGAGCCAAATACAATTTGGGTCGTCGGAATGACCCCGGCAATGGTGGCGGATAGCGCAGAGCCGAGAGCATCGTCGACCCACCGCGAAGAATCGATTCTTTCCGTTGGCGACTAAACGCGAACGACGATACCGACCGTTGGAGTTTCGTATCGTCATACGGTCGTTCGTGTTAAGTTTCGTATTTCCGATATAGAAATTGTTCTTTCGCTTTTATTCAGTTCGATATTCGCCTGGCAACCGACGAGACGAAATATCCTCTCAATCTCCCGTGCGATTACTAAATACATCGTAATCTCGAGAAATCGTTGTGGCAACGTTTTTATTTACATGGCTACTGTTCGGTCGAATCGAAACGAGAATAGAGACGAAAAATGCACACGCGGAATTTTGCGGTATTATTCTCTCGCCGTTATGCATAATTAATCGCGGCAGTTGAGTAGAAAAAAACAACAAAAAATGATTTAAATCATTGTTTCCGCGGTCTCTCTCTCTCTCTCTCTCTCTCTCTCTGCGTATCTCGATAGTATTAAAGGTATTTTGCTCAAGGATATCTGGCAAACTGTTTGTTCGTCTATCAATTGCACAGATGACGAGTCGCTCTCTCGAGAGCATCGGAGAAGCTCGACGGGAAAATCTCGGGCGTGTACGGAGAGTCATAGCTCGCGAAGCGTATCTCTCTGTCGTAGGGGCATATTGACCCAGATCCTGCGCGAGACGCGAGAGAGGCGCGAGGCGCGAGACGCGCGCGCCCGCCGGACACGTGAGACTCAACGAACCACACGGATAACGCGATCGACCTTCTTCCCCTTGCCGAATCTTTCGGGGGAATAAAAAAGGGAAGGATGAAGAATAACTAAGAATTCCGGAGCGTCGATAAACGTATTATCTGACGTATTTTTTTGTTTTTTCTTCACTTTCGACAAAATAAAAGTAGAAAAATGCAAAGGCGAAGAAGTCTCGAAAAACTTCGCGGCGAGTACGCGTGACTATGGTCGATCGACGATGAAAAAAAAAAGGGAAGAAAACGAAAGACGGAGACGTTCCGGCAAACGCCCGTTGGATCGATAATCCGAAGTTGTCGACTCCTTGACTCTCAGAATCGACGAATCAAACGCACCAGAGGGGTAAGAGAGGCTACACGACGGTCTAATAATAAAATTTAACGCCCGGTCGTTAAGCCGTTTCTCATGGGAACTCGGTCACGAAAAGTGTACGAGGAGAATTGCGACAATAACTCCGGTAAGGGTCAATCGGACTGAGCGAATAATCGATAAGCTACTTCGCTGATTAATTACAACAAGGCGACGTTAATGTTTTCTCAAGCATCCGCGGCTCCGCCGGTCTGTATACGCTTTCGAAGAAACAACGAAACGAAAAAAATTATTCATAATCGATATCCCGACGATAAATCGTAACGAGACGAAGTACTTTTTTTCTCTCCGAAGCGCAGTACATCGACTTTTTAATCACGAAAAAAAAAAAAAAAAAAAAAAATTTGAGGTTATAATCTCCGAAAAATGATCCGAAAGACGTGAAAAAAGCTCATAAATTAAAAATCCACGAATTTAATAGCTCTATTGTCTCGCGTGCGTAAATATTTGACGCCGAAACATAACCAACAAAATGAATTTCAATCTCTAATGCGGGATTTTATCGCACGACGATGATATATTTATTTTAAAGAGAGTGCGAAGGATTCGCTCAACGGGAGTTCCACACGCCGAAAGGCCAATTTGAAATTTTCACGAAGTGCCTCAGGGCCGTGACAACGTAATACGAGTGCCCCGATGTGAATTTATCAACGTCCAGTCTATTCCTGGCGGTACATACGTTATTTCTCGTTGACCCACAAATTCCAGAGAGCGAAAATATTCCGCGGAGAATCTCGCGTCGCAACGAAACAAAATTTTGGGTACATAGCGTAGCAACGAAGAAAAAAAAAGAATGGAAATCGAAAGAAATTTTAATTCCATTTGTATTTGTTACGAGCGGACGAATCGAGCCGCGAGCGAGTGGGCGCGCGCGCCCCTCCGGCCGAAGGTACCGGCGTGAACGTGACAGGCCAGGATATTGACCCACTTCGCGCGCGTTCGTAGCAGCGGTGCCGGGATCGCGGCTCGCTACCACCTTCGACTGCTGCTTCTCTCTAGTCGCGGCGCACCCCCTCGTCTCTCGTTCGACGCACCGAGTGCACATTCGAACGAGAAGTTCACGAAAATCCCTCGTAATGTCACACGAGTCGCCGGTACAGAGTACTCCCCTATGCAAAAATCTTTTTCCATGCAAAGTACGAAAAGCTTCGTACATAAAAATCCCTCATTATCATTGCGTGACAATGACGAACGATAAATATCGTACATACGAGGATATTACGCGAGTAACGACGCGCGCGACGTTTAAATATGAAAATACGAATGTATTTTACTCCTTGTTATTTTTTATTTTACATGCGACCAATAACCGTCGTTTAGCTCGTAGATAGCAACGAAATAATAATAATAATAACTCTTTTTCGCGGAGCGATTAAAAAAAAATATATACATACGATTTTTCGAACGGCCATCTCGAGTAACATGCAGAAAAATATCGAAAGAATAGAAAAGATATAATCTGGACCGAGTACGACGGGGGCTTTGCGCGAACAAACAGTTCTCGCGCAACACCGTCGTCGTTCTGTCCCCGCGGACTGTAGCGATAAGAACGGTCCGTGGACCCCGAGCGAGGCGAACCTCTCTTTCTCCGTCTCGTCGTCGTGGCTGATGCGCAGTAACGGTCGACATTGAAATCACCGCGTTCTGCATACATATATATACATATATATATCGCAAGTATATATAGGATGAACACGAGGTGAGGACGGATAATAGCGCGGGGGAAAAGATGTAAAATTAAAGAATTTAAGGCGGAATTAGAGATTATTTCGTATGCCGCGTGTCCCCAGCGTAGATTCGACCGCATGGGGCCACTGACTCGACGAAAAGTGAAAGTTGGAACTGATAAGTCCGCATCAAGAAACGATAAGCGCACCACGATTACGTTTACAAATTCAATGTAAATCTCGGCGTATCTTGCCGCGTAGGGACTGCAGTGTGATTCAACTGGCAGAAGCATTACGGCAACGGACGGCACGATAAAAGGACAAAGAGAAGAAAAAAAATGAAAACGAAGAAGAAAATAAAAAAACGACGGTAAGTAAGTACGAGAGCGCGGGCGTCGTCCCGACTCGTGGCGAGGCGGGTGTCGAGGGTCGACAGTCCCTTGCCGACTCGTAACGAAGGGCGCCTGAGAGGAAAGTATACTACGGACACGAGTAGTTGGGTACCTGTGTAAACTTTCCGAAAGTACGAATTAACCGAGCGAGTGCTCGTGAAAAAAAAAAAAAAACATCGACCAATAAGGAAATGCATCTCGAGATGTGTCTTAGCGAAGTTAAGAAGCGAGATAACGCAGTGGCGGCGAAAAAAAAACGCGTAAGACGTTACGCGGAGCTTATATTTATAAAGTTTCGCAACGGTGGTGCGACGACGTTATTCGAGTGTTCAGGGTTGCGAATTATAGTTTTGTAAAAGGTCGTTGCATCGAGGATCACAGAAGTGGGTATTAATGATGAAAAGGTGCGCTCTTTCGGAAACGACAGAGGCGAAGGATCGTTTCGCGTTGCAAAGTTTCGAGGCCCCGTGGATGTATTTTACCTGATTTCTCGTAGGCAAACTATATATACAACGGGTCTTTCGGAGGGGCTGAATTCCAAGAATTTTACCGTAATCCCCGAGCGTGAAAGAGGGAAAATATCGAAATAAGAAACGAACGGAAAAACAGCGGGATATCACGGTCCGCTTGCGCGTCTTCTTTCGCTCTCCTTTTTCCATTCTTTCGCGTTTAGAAAAACACGAGAAAGAAAGGCGTTAACACGAGACAAGGGAAACGATCGAAGTGAGAGTCGAAGAGAATCGTACCACAACATTTGCAATGTAAAACTCAGCTGTACATTTTTTCATCGAAATATTAAATAAAAATATCGAAATATCGAGAAAAAAAAGGTTTTCGCACAAATGTAAAAATGAAAAAAATGAAAAATTGAGATATCCGAATCGTACGATTGAATTCCCCTCTTCGTTCGATATCCGACACTTGGCACAAGCCGAACGGAAAGTAGGAAACTAGGCAAGCAGCATGCGAAAGATTAAAAAAAGAAAGAGTTGTGCGTGTGCGTGTGTGCGTGTGTTTGGCGTTAACGTATTACCAATGCACGCATACATAGATACATAAATACGTACATACATACATACATATATATATGCATATAGTTGAGGAAGTGGAAAAAAAAAGAAATAAAACGTCGCTGGCGAAAAGTCGGAAAGTGAATGAGAGACTAAACCGCGGCACTCTTCGCAGTGGCACAGCCAAACGGCCGAATCGGCGGACTGAGCGATTGAGAGATAGTACCTAGGGTTACGGAAGAAGAGAAGAAGTAGCGGGCAGCGCGGCAGCAGCGTTGCAGATACGTAGCTCCAAGTTTATTCTAGACAAGTGAGATCTACCCGTGTCGGAGACTCGACCCAAAGGCCGAACATCGCGGAGTCCACTGTACCCGCTTCATAAAAGTCCACTTGTCGCTATGTTTGCGGGTTTATTATAAATAAAAATACTTATAGACAAATTTAAAATCGAAATACTCGACGTGAAACATCGACGGAACGATCGCGATGGAGAGGTTAGGTTACCGAGAGGCGCAAGTGAGGCAAAGCGAGAAAAGCCAACTACCAAGTTATACAGAGATAGACAAGAATATATAGGTGGGTATACGCGTTAACAACGTATATAGGTACTCACTGCTGATCTTCATGCCGCCCAGGGGCGGATTGGCGGGTGGCTTGGTGCCCTCGGCGAAGGAGGTCGTTCTCGGTCTTCCGCTCATCCTGTTACCGCCTCCGTATCCTTATCCTTCGAATTCTCCACTTCGTCGACCTCTTGAAAATTCGAGGCTCGTTTGAAAATTTCGTTAAAGCTCCGTTCGAGCTTTATTTCTCTTGTAACGACAATCGATCAAATTTTTTGTCGCCGTTGTCGCGTTTCTCGCACTCGATGTATTTTTTCTTATTATTTCGCTCTCACCTCACTGTTGACACTTTTTCACGCTTACGCGTATGTTCGTCGTACGGCGATAGTTTTTTCACTCTATTCGGGTTATTCGCGTTTCTCGTATGTACGCGGGTAACGAATCGCAGTACGCCCAGCCGGCCAGGCCCACGACCAGGCCCGTAACGCTGATGATTCTTCCGAGCCTCGTAATCAGCGACCGCGACGGCACGTGAACTTTTCTCGGGCCTCGTCGTCACTACCACGGACATCAATGACAGCGAACCGATATATCACATCGCACACCACCCCGCTATCGTACTTTTTCTTTTAATACACCAAAAAAACAACAACAAAACAACAACCCCGCACCTTCCGATGTATTCCTTATTCCTCTTGGTTATTTTTATTTTATTTCCTTTTTTTTTTTTTCTTTTTTTTTTATCACTCAACGCATCTCACAAATTTTATTGAAATCTTTTCGACGATTTTTACACAGTTATTAACAGTCACTTTTTCGTATTATCGTGTTTTTCCTCCTACGGGAAAATGTCTTTAAACACGGGCTCTGGTAAATGAAGAAAAAGCAAAAGACTCGCCGACGAGAAGGATGAGATCGTGAAAGGGAAGGGGGGGGATCGGAGAGTTCCTATTTTCTTCTCGCTCAATCGCTCGGCTGTGTTCTCTCTCCCCTTTGCTCGGTCGGTACACGTCGGTAAGCGTTAAAGTGCCTCGCTCGCGAAGTCTCGTAGCGCGGGTGCCCTCGCCGTCGTCGTAGCCCGTTTTCCCGTGGACGGCTCTCTACGATTGGCAGCGCTCGGCAGCCGACCGACAAAGACGAGCAGAGATATATACGGACGAACGCGCGCGCGCGCACACACACACACACACACAGAGAGAGAGAGAGACAGACACAACAGCGCGAAAGCGCCAAGTGCTGTACCGATGACGATATAATATTACACACTGGACACACGAGCGGTATTATACAGTTGTTGCGAAAGAAACGGAGAAAAAAAAAAAGAATAAATAAAAAAATATTGCGACAAGTTGAGGGGCGCGAGTAACCCAACTCGCGCACGACCAACGAGACTTCGTCGAAGCTCGACGATTGTGTTTTATATATTTCACGAAAGAGACACACACGAGTGGAGGTTTCTTCTCTGCTTACACTTCGCGGTGTTTTGGCTCTTTACCGCAGGAGTTATATTAGCGAATGAGTCGAGGCACCCGAGAAGAGCATCGGACACTCACGTATCGGTAGCGTGTTAAACACGTTGCAAAGTTGCGCGAAAGAGATGATTGGCACGCATACGACGCGCACAAGTCAGCGAGAGAGACCCACAGTCGCACAGCCCCCGCGTACCGCACGCACACTCACACACTCGCGCAAGTTGACGCTCGTACCATTGAAATTCGGTGCAAAAAACGTCCGAGCGAGATGCGCCGAGCCACGCACCACTCGACGAGAAATTATTTAAAAATATATATATATTTCGCGATAGTCACGAAATTCCTCTCGGGTTTATATATTTTGGATGGTACAGATGAGCACAGCACACGGGAGCGTCGTCGAGAGGCGCTGTGTTACTTTGTACTCCTCCTATACTCTCAAACGGTAGACTCTCTCGGCCGTACACTTTCAACGGCACAGCCTTCCCCGACGCAAACGGCTCTCGGGGCCTTCTCTCTCTTCGTTGCGCGTGTCCCGTTCGTCCACTTGTTCTCTCTCCTCTCTTCCTTCCTGTTCTCGTCGTCGACGTCGTCGTTGACGGTGGCGTGGACGCGTTGCACTTTTCACTAGCGCGCTTTATATATTTGTAACTATATAACGTCTATACCTATTCACCACGTCGACACGGGGGCGAAGTCGGTGCGCGGCTCGACTCGCCGATGGTTTCTCTCCGCTTGCCTCGCGCGCTAGCCTCGCCTCCTTCTTTCTCGGCTCTCGTCGAGAACCTCGGTAGCGCCGTTCGGGGGTTTTATATATCCTTTTTACCCGACGATCCTCACGCTCGTACTCGGCTCTAACTCATACGTTCGCCGCTCTTTTTCTCGGCGATTTTTTTTTTTTTTTTTTTTTTCTTAACGTCGACGTCTTTTCCTTCGACGTGTATGTGTGTGTGTGTGTTTTTTTCTTTTTTTTTTTCCTCTCAACGAGCAGAGCGCGCTCGGGGGCTGCTTACCGCTCTGGCTCTGCTACTCTCTGCCGCTTCTGCTGCTTCTGCCTCTCTACTGCTTGACAGTCGAGCACACGGCGCACGGCCCGACGCGCGGGTTCTCTACCTAATAAACCTGGGGTACCCAACGCGGGCAAGGAGAGCGCTGCGGGGTCGAAACGAAACTTTTCCGTCTCACTCGCTCTCGCGCACAGCTTTGCGGATTATTATTTCGACGAGAGGGGGAGACAGAGAGAACCCGAGAGAGCCGAACAACGTTTTCGGATCGGTGCGTAGAGCAGCGGCAAGGGCCGAAGGCGCACAAACAGACGAGAGAACTGGCTCTCTCGCTGTACAACGGAGTTTATATAGCACAACAACGACCAACGGATAACTTCTCTACGACTTTCGGGACTTGCTGCTTTTTTTTTGTTTTTTTTTTTTTTATTTCGAAATACGTTGCTTAATATTCAAATATTAATTGTCCAGTGTATCAGTTATTTTCAGTATCTTTCATTCGACGAGACGGTCCATACGAAAAAATAATAAATTCCGAAATTGTTGAATAAAAACCACGCGCGAGTTGAGAAAACGAGAGATTTCGCTTGCGCGCCACTCCCGGTCTCTTCTCAACGGGATTCTATCTCTCCGCTTTTTTTTTCTTCTTCTCTCCTTCGTCCGCAGGACTCTAACACCCGACGTCTATTTCACCTTATTTTCTGTGACTCCTACTCGATTCTCTCCACCTCTTTCACGTTGCTAACTCTTGACGCGCGATCGCCACGCTCTTAGGATATCTCGCTCTCGCTACACTCGCTTCATTCTTCCTTCTGCTTTTTCCAGTTTTTTTTTATTCGTATTCCCGTTGCACTTCCTACTCTTCACCTGCGTGCCTTCAACTTCTTCCACTTCCCTGCATCCTTTTCTCCCACTCGGACGCTGCTGCGGCAGCTTTAAAAGTTCGGCAGGTCTCGTGAAAATGTCATTTTCCACCGGGCGAGTGGAATCGCAGGCGAACGGGGAATATTGGGATATACGATTCTCGCAATGACAACGTCGTGGGCGGCGTCGCCGTCGTCCACTATCGTTTGCACCGGGCAGACGTTACTATCTGCGCTTCGACGTTATATATTCGTCCTCCGAGAACAGTTCGAAACCGGACTCGTTTTTTTAAAATTATTTCCTATTCCTTATACATTTATTACATATCGCTTTTTTTATTTATCTTTCCATCGGAGATTTTTCGAGTCACGCGTGGGTGCCGAAGACTCGGTACCTTCGTCGGAGGCCGAACGCGGCCGTTATACGGAGTTACGTTCGCGGCCGTTACACGTTATTAACGCGGTAACAATGTCCTCTGCGTATCTCGTCACGAATATAGATCGGGTTCGAATCCTCGTATTCTTCGCTCAAACTTCGAGCAATCTTTAATATATTATCTTTCTCGAGACGCGTGCTCTCTTCCCCCGTTTTTTTTCTCTTTCCCTGTCGGCTTTCTGCGTATTCTTATTCTCTCGCTTCGCCCTACACGCCGGACTTGTAAGTCGTGCACGAGAACGCACCACACGACCAGCGCCGCGGATTTTTCGATGCCTCCTCAGACATTGACCCGTTCGGGCGAGATCGGGCCACTCGAACACCCACGGAATTGTACGAGCGTGACGTCAAATACACCCTGGTACTCCCTCCACCCCCTCCCCTCCCCCGCCCTTCTCGTCGACGAAACACCGATCGCTAGGTGGATATCCACCGATATCGCTGACAAGAGCGCATTCTATCGGCAGTCTCGTTGCATCGTATTATGGCGGAGAATTAAAATGAAATGCATTCATATATTCATAGTCAGTCATATTTTGTCAAATCGATGTTTCAACCCTTTATACAGCTATGAGAATTGACAATTCATTTCGGTCCCGCAACGTAGGATATTTTCATAGAAAAACAGTTTAGTCGATTAAACGCGAATAATTTTGAGAAAACACAATCGCGACATCCTATGCAAGTTATTGAAACTGTCTCTCGAAAATTTTCGTTGCCATACTTTACGAGCTTACGACAAACGAGAGTCGCGGTAAAGGTTCATACCTTCGAACAATCGCAACCCCCGAAGGTACAGTCGGAACTGTAGCTACCGTTGGCACGTAGTATAGGATCGTATGTTAGGTAGTATCTGTACCGACTGTTGCGTGCGCAGCAGCGTCGCACTGCGTCGGCCCCACCGCGACCAAGTCATGTGCTCCCCCTTGCGAGTATTTCGAAGCCGGCTTAGTCGCGTGTCAGCGCGTGGTGGAAGAACGTTAACCCCCACCTCGTGTTTTTACTTTGAGTAGCGAACGGAGCGCGGGCTATGGTTCAAGTTGCATTTTGGATGCGACGGACTGCACATCGATTTCGGTTCTCGTATCGTGATCTGTTCTAAGCAGTTGTCGTTTGTCTCCGCGTGTATGCCGTACACTTGTATTACCTCTGATTTCTTCTCGTGTACAAATAACATATTCGCGATTAATCACGTACATTCTCGTACGTTAAATATCAAGTGTTTTTTGAGTTGAAAGTGTTCGTTCGTCGTTGTCGAACAAAGTCGTCGTTGCACGTTTTCTTCTCAGCGGGAAACCGGTAAGTCAACATTTTCTGTTCTTCTTTCGATACAATGTATACGAGTAATCGTCATCTCGCGGAGTGCGTTCCCTACTAAATTACGTCGAAATATACAAAGTCCGCGTAATATTTGGAAAAAAAAAAAAAAACGTCATTTCAATTTCGGTTCGGTTTGAAAATGAGGAAATGTTTCGAAAGGAGGTTAAATCACGGCGAGATAGCCTGGACATGCCGGCTCATTCGCATTGTCGAGAATGAGGGCCGAGATTAACGACCGAGTTCGGTGAAGCCAGTGCATCGCCCTCGCTCTATCGCGGACCTATTCGCGAAATTACCATTCGAATTGATCTTGACTCACGCGCGTGACTTCGGAGCCGTGCGAGTTTGTTAATATAACCGTCATTTCGATCGCGATATTCGACGTTCCACCGTCAACGATGGCAATTGACGAAATAATTCGATTTATTTGATATTTGCCGATCGTGTAATACATCGACAATGCGATACCGCAATCTCAATAAGTTGTTCGCGATGCGAAGTGAAACAAGCGAGATCGATACTGGGGCTTATGACGGAATGGGAAATTGTTGTTTGCCTCGAAACTCCCCCGAACGATCCAAAGAGCAGCCTTAATAACGAAAATCCGAAGTGCGCGGTTCGATGCACAACGGCATGTAATATTCATTGGAATGTCTATGTCTCTCTCGGCGTTCTATGCGATCGGTGTGGTTAATAATACGGGTATCGCCTCTCGTGCCGTCCTACACGCGTGTCTTTCGCGCCCTCCCACGCCACCGGGATATATTATTAATTAATATACGTAATCAAGCGTGGCTTGACCAGGAAATTGAAAACCGAACGTCCCACGCTACCCTCCGTTTGTACCAGCAGACTAGATAAACCAGCAGCTCGATTCACCTCGATTCATATCGTACACATCGCACACGTATAGACAAAGACAGAGAATCGAACTTTATCGCTATTAATCAAACGTGTCGATTAACCGCAATTTTTTTCTCGTTACGTTATCGTCGACCAAATGAATCGAAAATTTCATACCTGTTTGTTTCGTAAACCAAAGTAACGGTGGTAATTCGTTATTCCAATTTATTTAATTAATATGCTTATTACTCTATATTAAATTAATAAATTAATCATTGCTATCGAAATTCTCGATGAAACATTATATTCCACGTATTAGATTTTTTTCTTGAAATTCTTTTATCTTGAAACTAAAGCGAAGCGAAAAGTTAAACATCGTTGAAAAAACTTTTTTTTTCTTAACCTGCGCAACCAAAGTTTTCGACGGATAGCTTCGAGCTTTAGCTCCGTAATGCGGTTAATCAGCGAACAAATATGAATTTACAAACATACGATTCTTGATTGTTTGGATATAGGTATTTTTTTTTTTGATAACGAAAATGTGCCGTTTCGTCTTATCTACAGTTTTTTACAATTTATTTTTCCTCGTGGCTGAGATATGCGAGAGACTCGAGTCTAGAATCACTCGGTTCGTTGCCCCCCTTTCCTTCTTTTCTTTATCTCCGCATTGTATTTATTATTCGTTTTTTTTTTTTTTTTCCCCTATATCCTCATCCCTCCGAGTGAGCGCTCTCGGTCGAGTGAAAACAACCCTCTTTTCTTTCAACGCCGTCGGGGTGGTTCTTCCCACGGGCCTCTCACTACCGCTGTGCGCCCGATCCTCGCAATGCGCTGTCAGCCGAGGGCGACAATGCTCTCTGTCAGCGCAAGCAACGCTCCGCGAAGTTTTACTCTTCGTCTTTGTCCTGCTGCTTCTCGGTGTTAAATATAATGCGTGCGATACTCCGAGCTCCGCGTACTCACAATCGTCGATTTATACCACAAGCGATTATGCGCGCCGTTTTAGAATTCTTCGCACTGCTATGAAAAATTCCCGATGTCTGTTATAGCGGAGATAGAGCTCTCGTAGCTCCGTTTTCTCGCACTCGGTATTTTCCACTATTCACGGATTTCTGACGATTCAATTAAGCGAGAAACGAGAATTATTTTCCGTAGTCCTTGCCATCGCGCGAGATATCGTGCTTTTTCATATATTTTTTTTTTTTTTTTTCTTCCGTCTATCTACTCATCTTCTTCCGCTTCTTTTATTTTACGGTCTCCGATTATCCCACCGCGGAACGTTCGCCTCATCGCCAGCGTCCCGCGCGGTTTCTTCAGCCTTGAAAAAACATTATACCCGCTCGTCGGACGCGCACAATACACAACGCTGGTAAGGGCGGAGAGAGAGAGAGAAAGTCGGGGGATGGTAGGAAAAAACTTGGGAGCAAAGGCCCGCTATAAAGGAAATGCATTTTCCAGGCCTAGTCGACGCTTTTCTTTCGGAGCTTTTTTTTTTTTTTTTTTTTTTTCGTATCTCCGCATTCTCTCATTTTGTCCCGAGCGCTCTATAGACGCTAAAACCACGAGCGCTGTATCCGTTAGAGTACATTCAACGACAGCCTCTGGAATTAAGGAGTAAGAATTTTCTTTTTAGACAAAACTCTCGTCTTTTGCGTTTTTTATACTCACTCCGTACGGACCTCTTCCCGAGGCCCCTTGTCTCCGTCTGCTTTTACGAACGAAACTTTTCTCGATGTTAATCCCTTTTTTTTTTTTTAATGCGGTTTGGCCATTTCATAGTTTTTAATTACTCTCTTTAAATTCGTAACTCACGAGGCTTTCGTGTCTCCGTATCTCTCTGTTCGGTGTTCGCGTGTGTTGGAAGAGCAGGGCGTGTCCCCCATCTCGACGCTCGCCGTAACCTTAGCGCTTGTTACATTATTTATATATAATATATATATACACGAGAGGCGCCCGAGCGTTGTTTTGCTCACTTTTCTTTCGCGTACGTGTTATACATTACCTACTACCCTCGTGTCCGTCGTCTAGCACGCTGGTACGTCGACCCCTTTGATCCCCCCATGGAGTTGCGTCAGTGACGAGAGGCGAGCATCAACGACGCATGGAATTATCGTTACGGAATACCATAGAGCGCGCGCTCGGTGACTAAGCGCATCACTAACGCTTCTCTATCTACTCTCAATCCCTCTCTCGTGTGAAAATCATTTCACAGATTAGTCGAGAATAATAATATTATTAACCGGTCGACGGACACGAGCGATGGGTGAATAATTCAATATATCGACGAATATTAGTCGCGTGAGAGAGTTATTTCATCGATGTACAGTGGGTATTAATTGTACATTGGTATCGATTTATCAAAAAAAATGCGAACATCGCGCGCGTATATTGTATTTTGACACTTTCGAAAATTTTATAATTATTCATGATTATCCGATTATTCACAAGATTATTCATAAATTCTTGCAGACTTTTTTCGACATATTTGAATAATAATTTCTGCCCGAAACTTCCTCACTTCAATTATTTACTTGGATATGCGACAAAACATAAATATTGGATTCTCAAATTTTCGACCGGACACGTCAATTTGCGATCTCACCGAAGTTATTCAGAGACTGATACGTAATACGATTACTTTTTGAAAAAAAAAAAAAAAATGTACCTATCCACTACTTTATGACAAATCATTGCAATATCGATTGTCATTATAATAAAAATGTCTATTACCAAACCAAATAAATTTTTTCGACGACACGAATTATTTGACTGTAAAAGTGTGAAAAATAAAATAAAATTTCAATGTCGCGGAAAAATGTTCGATGATAATGCGAAACCGGTGGTTCACCGTTTGAATATAATAACGACGAGTGCATAATATCTTCGATATATGAAATGTCAATGATTATCGTTCTCGGAGGGCAAACGCGATATCCGTGTTGAATTGTCCGTTTATAGGAGAAATTGAATAATGGCAAGAGAAGTTTAGCCGCTGTCTACTGTCGTTCAATGCCGATTTCCTCCTCTCTCTTGTGCCTGTTGAGCGTGTTGTTCGATGGCCCGAACGCATCCGCGCGAGTTCCGCCAAATACCTGTACAGCCATATAAACCTGCGTACCGAGAGTATCGTAACAACCCCCTCCCCCCTCCCCCCGTTTCCCGCGCACACGTCGAGTTATATACGAGAGGTGAGATATAGAGGGTTCGGAAAGTACCGAACATCCTATACTACTCTCGTTGCCGCGCTATATACCGGAATTGCAACCACTGCCAACGAGGTTGCACCGGTGATGCGCGTAGTGTGTTGTGTGTCACGCGTTTCGCACATCGACGCTTTGTTTTCCTCGTTGACTGACGGATACACAACCGACGAATTAGCCCCAAACGCATCGGTACCGTTCTATCCATTGTCGCTCTCTCTTTCTCTCTCCCTCCCTCTCTCTCTCTCTGGCGGTGTGAGCTTTCCGCGCGTTGCCCGGTTTGCGCAGCCGTGTGTATTTTCCCATAAAACAGAATAATCGGCTATCGGCAAATGCCTCCACCGGTGTTTCGAGTCAACGCGGCCGATTTTCTCTCTCTCTATCCGCCTCGCAACGTTGAGCTTTACGAATAATCGTATTTATAGCCCGCCGCGTAGCCACACGGTACTTCAATTATTATATCTCGTTACCGGGATTCTCGAGCATTTCGAGACAACATTTATCATACGTATACATATACTCCGCTGACTTCTCTGACTCATAATTCTATCGCGCTTGGTTTTCCACACGTAACAACAATTAAATGCTGCCGCTCAGTTCATTTGTATATAGTACATGAAATTTATTACGAGGTTGTTGAATTCATTTATCAGCCTTTGCGTATTTATGGATAGAAATCGCGGATCGACGAAGAATTATTCATATTAGCCTTGAGATTCACGCGGCTACGCCTTCGCATTTATCGTTTTTTTTTTTTTTTTTTAAATATTTTATCGTATTATTATTGCCGTCGAGTCATTTGTTGACTCTTTGGATATTATTTTTTTAGTGAAAGTTATAATCGAGTTAAAAACTTCGCGTTATACGGTTTTTCTTGAAACTTCGATTGCTGGTCGTTCGACACGGTCGTCTCCGAGGTCGTGTTTCGCTTTTCGTAACACAGATAACGCGATCCCGTTCGCGGCCGCGAATGAGCGCACCGTTGAATCCACCGGCTCGTCCCTTCTTCAATCGCAAGTTTGATTGGATCATTTTCTCGTGCTTCGTCATGTATCATCCGTCTCTCTATCCTTTGGGTTTCTCTTGTACGGGTTATGCCGCTTCCGCTCTCTCGGTTGACACAGAGAATCAAGCTGCGCGGAGACTCCGAGGCGGAGCGATATATAGCCTCTATATATATATTATATATGCGCTATCGTTATATATACACCGAGAACAGGTATTGCACTTTGTGCAGGAAACTCGGGGAAGTATCTACGTGACATACAAATCGTGTCGCTCGGTGCCCACCTTTGAATTCCTCGAGACTGTAAATGCCGCGAATCGCGCATATACCGACGTTATAACATTATGCGAGTGGAACACTCTTGTACAATCATTTCGCGGCGCATATATAATTCTACTTTGCATTTCGTGTGATACGCTAAAAAAAAAAAAAAAAAAAAAACATCTACAACATTGTATTACGTATTTTCATCCACGAGGCGATGCGAATTTCCGTGACTCGAGAGATCGAAACGACCAAATTTGGCGAATAAAAAAAATTTCGACGATACCCCCGCAGTTTCTCGTATTATAATATTTACGCATTTACGTCAACGCTATAGACACTCACCGGTACCCGTATCATTCCCTCGTTTTATTCCAATTTGAGAGTTTCCACGAATTTATTTATATCGGGAGACGCTTCGAGGAATCGTCGAAGGTCGATATCTTTTGCCTTCCGTTTCATTGCCTCTCGCGCTTGTAATCCCCGTACTTTGGGCCAAAGAGCGCCTGTGACCAGACACAAGAAATACACAGACTATCGTTACGACGATATTTATTTTTCCCGGAGTGGCGTATTCGAAATCAAAGAGGATTCTCGTGTTTCCGAGCGTATTGACGTCTCGCGAACTTTAATCGAATCGCTAACCTTTCTTTCGCTCGTCGTCGATAGCGATGCAATGTAATAATATCCTGTGAGCTATTCAATTGATTACGATTCGATAGCTCAACCGTTCATACTATCCATCGGCACGATATTACCAATCGTCGTGTCGTATATTCTTACGATGGCCGTCATTCCAAACAGATGATTACTTTCTTTGCAACAACAGCAAACGTCCGGATGATATTACTAATCGCGAACAGTTATTTTTCGTTTACGCGCGCTAACAATTTAACGAATTAAGTAATATTATCCATTTTTTCTTATTGCGAAGTAGACGAAAATATTAAAGAATTTCGATCCAATGTCGGCTACTTACGATAATCCGATGGAATAGAGGGAAAAAGGTACAAACATTTCTCGTTCCCACACATCCGCAATATTTTTTAAATTAATTTATTTAAAAAAAAGTTGAATATTATACATTTATAATTAAATTTTTTTTTTTTTTACAAATGTACGCATCTTCGTTGTCAAAATAAAAATAAAATAAAGCAAAGCGTGAACGTGCGTTTTGGAATTATTTTATATCGGTAAAGTGCACCGTCACCGTGGATATTAATTTGAAATAACTCGAATGATTGTCTCCCGCGAAGGGCACCGGGAGAACGAAAATTCGATTTTGCAGTAATAACGGTAACGCGCTCCGTGACACTGTACAGCCAGTGAGATCATTCTTGCATATCACGCAGTGATTTACACACACGCCCGGTCCACTCTCCCTTCGATCGTTTATTTTCATTATTTCCATGTTCCCCTTCTGCTCCGAACGTTCGGCAAACCCATATATACTCGACTGCCTTCCGCTCTTTCCATCCACCGTTATTCAAACTAACGCCCTGATTTTTCTACAATGTCGGGAGAGATCCAGACTTTCGTATACGCACTGTGAAGAAAAAAAATATATCTACGGACTCCGATTGCTCCGAAGGTCTCTCGAGATGCAGAATAAAAGAGCTTTTACTCGCATCCTTTCGCGATCCGCGTCTTCTCCGTTTCGCAACGGGTTTACTTCGAAAAACTCACTTTCGCGTTTCTTTGATTCCGCCATTGTCGCGACTCTCGAAGTAAATTCCATTCGAAACGAAAGAAAACGCGGTGCATTCCTATAAAACTGTATTTATCGCTAACCCGACTTTGTTCCCATTTCTATAAATTATCACCAATTTTCATTAGTTTCTTTATTCGCTTTTTTTTTATAATAATTTTTCTTTCTATCTCATCTCAACGATTTACGTTTCTCGCGGTTGTGCGACTCTCAGCGCGTTTGTATCAATCAAGGGAAGTCCGAGAGTGGGAGGGGGGGTCGCGCGACATGAAAAATGAATTCGACGCGTCTCGCTGCTAGAAGCCGCAAGCGCGCAATGGCTAAACGGTGATTCATAGGACACACAGGGCGAAACGAAAGGGAACGAGAGACACGGAGAGCGCGGCGAGATCAACGAAGGGAAGTGTGAAAGAGACGAAAAAAAAAGTATATATATATATATATATATATGAATGCGAGAGAACGCCAAGTGTCGGAAAGCGAATAATTCGTACCGACGAGTATGAATCGGATATATAGAACGGTACAGCGCGGCTTTTCGCGATCTATCGATAGAGCGTTACTTCATTTATATGTACGCATAGATCTTTTCTACTTTATAACTATTGCAAATGAAAGCAAAGTAGAGTTACGAAGACTGACGCGATCTTTGGGTTTAGTTCGGTTGCCTGCGTTCGGGAGAAAATTGGACAATTGCCAGAATATCCTCCAGCGTCGGTTGTACTCTTCATGGCGAGAATCGCTTTGCTCGCTAAGTCGCTCGATACTCCTCGTCGGATTGCAAGCCCTCGTATACGTACCTCGGATATGTACCGCGAGAATGGTTTACGAATGTCTCTAGAGATGTCGACCGGCGTTATACCGGTAGTTTATTCCGCTGTCCGGCCAACGAATTCATCCACACCGGCGAAATGTTTCGAACAACTCGATGCCAAGATTCGCATATGGCTGACTCATCGCGCTTCTATCGCGTACCAAAACGCTGAAACAAGTTTCGGTAGTTCGAAAAATTTGAGATACGAAAGGGAAATCCGAGTATCCTAATCTCTCGGGTGATTTTGGAGGGTCTCTTTGGCAGCTGAGGCTAAACGTGCCGGTGATGCGCGTAGACCCCAAATCCGTATACCCGAAGGGATGTTTCCCTCTCGATCGCGGTGTACTGCAAACAGAAAATTTCTACCTGCGCAAAGATCCGAGAGATACGATTAGAAGAAAAGTAAGTGTGCGCGATAAAACTTGCGCCGCGTAAAAAATAAAATTTTTGAAATTTTTATTAAAAGTTTCAAGCAAATGTTCGCGGTATTGGCGAGAAATAAAGTTTCGGACGTTCGAAAAATACTTCATTATGATTATAAAAATAATATTGAAAAAAAAAAACGCACACATCTTCGTCGGATCGTTTGCACAAAGTTCGAAGCAATTATCTTCTCGCGATAGTGGAAAATTAAGTTCATGGAGATTGTGGAGCATAGATTTCGTGAGTAACTTATCAGGCTGATTAACATATCCGTTTTCTTGTCACGGGAGTGACGATACGTCTGTGTGCGGTACGCAGAATCTTCGAACCTACAGAGGGGTGGGATAACAAAGAAGAGTGGTCGATGTTTGATGGCTAAACAAACGATAAGTTTCAAAAAGTAGACGCGCTCCTCGCTGAGCCACGCTATGTTCCGTGGTGCAAACAGCCATCAAAAAGTTGTAGTTTATTCTCTATCAAAGGCGATAGACGGAGAAAAAGCGCGAGTATCGATAAGCCATCGAATATTGAAAAACATTTCTCCGCTAACTGAAGCGTCGGTAGCAGCAACACGGCAAAGTAATAACAAAACTGTTGAATGGAAAAACATTGGGCTTTTGTAGTGTACAACGTCCGGTTCGACATTTACGATAATCGATATTTTCATCTTTTTCTCCCGACACTTCGGACGCGTCACTTCGTTTCTTTACATTTTCTTCGACAAAAGAGTTTTATTTATTCGTTCCCCTTTAAAGCTCTTTGTACCATTCAATTAATAATTCTGGACAATCGAACGTCCGCTCTATCGTATTTCTCAATTATCGATTATACGCCGTCGAATATACGCAATCGTTTGTCACGTCTAGCTGTCCCGAGAAGCTGCGTCTTTCTTTTATTTCGCCTTTAATGTTTCATCGATTGTTGAAAAGTTGATTGTTCTCACCCTTGATAAATTCTTTTCACGGATTTTTCTATCCAATTCTCTAATTGACGGAACTCCATTGACTCGACAGTTAATTCCAATAACAACTGACTGTAAAACTTCGCGCTGTCGATTAACCGGTGAATTCTTTGGCGTGAAATCTGCTTATCGGACTTCAGCAACAATTAAAAGTCGCATTTTCATAATTGATTCGACGAAACATCTATTTTCTTCTCCCTATTATACATTTTCACCGATCGACGGATCGTAATGGACTCGACGACAGTTCGAAAATCGGCTGCTCTTAATCTCGAATTGCCGATCGGCAAACAAATTTTCAGCCATCTGCTTATTTGGCCTCCGGAACAATTAAACTCATATGCATACGTGTGTTGTATCGATACACGGGCAATACCTACAGAGCATTCAACCGTATCGGGTTTCACCCGGTCCGACACGTCCTGTCGATTATATCGCTGAAGAATCGAGTCAATGCAAAAGCTATCCACGCTCTCTCGATGCGTGTCCCCCTCTCGCTTCGCGTCTCTATCTAAATCCTAAATCGAATTTCGTCGATGCACCTATGCATCCCCGTCGGCTCTCTCTCCCGCTGGCGCATCAATTCGATCGGCAACCCGGATTAGTCGACGAACAAAAAAAAAAAGAAAAAAAGCCCGACGAAAAAAAAGCGAAGCGTGACTCGATACCATTAGCTGCCATAGGACAACAGGCCGCGTCGAAAAGGCTGTGTTCCTCGATTTCTGTTTTAATGTACGCTTTCACAGAGGATCATCTCTTCTCGATCGCACACCTGGCGTCAACAGATACATTTTTTTACCGATTTTTTTTACACGACCGACAAAATTATTTTTGATCATTTGTCGAGGCAACAGAACGCCCGGATAAATTAGTAACGGGGCTTGAAAAAAAAAAAAAAAAAAATCATCGTAAAGATATTCACGAAATCGCGAACTCCTGTTCGGTACGAAGAATCTCAGTCCCGGAATCTGTGACGGAGCTCGTGGAGTGCCTAACGAGCGAGGAATTCGTGTAAAGCCGAGAATTTCTCGAGCAAATCTCTCAAGCATCGCGGTAAGGAGAGAGAGGGTGAGGGGGAGGAGTCGCGAACGAAGAAGTAGAAAGGAAAGAAGAAGCAGCGGAAACAGAGTAAATAAAGAGAAGAAAAGCAGCGATGGGAAGCGCGCTATAGAAAAGGGTGATGGTACAAAGAGTGCCTCTCTGTGTATTTTTCTTCGTATTTTCGGCTTGGTACAGAGAACAGTTATAGGCAAGTATATGGCCCGGTATTCGGAGGAGCGTCACCGAGAAAATTCATTCGCGAAAATGTTGAGCTCGAGATAGTAGGTAAGTTGGATGCGCGGCACCTGGTGCACTTGACACAACGTCGAGATTTCTCAACCGCGGAAGAGACCGTAGTGGTTCGGTAAAAGACGCGAATACGCATCCCTGAGACTCTCCTTCGCGATAAAGAGAGGAACAAGGATAGTTGAAAAATTCTCGCAAAAGGTTTCGATTTATCGAGAGGCTACGAGAATTTTACGGATTTGTCGATGAATGAGTTTTTCTTGCTCGGTGGTTCCTCTCTCACCTAAACTAATTCCATTTCGGTTCTTGAATGCATATTGTCAGTATTCGTTGGAAAAATTCGTTTCTTACCTGCGAAACGCACCTGCGTACCCAGATTTTTACTTTCAAAGTAGGCGCGCACCTTTTTCGCGCCGTTTCTCGTTGAAAATCTTTGGGAACATGAAAAACAGCGGAGGGACGAGAGAGGATCGAGGAGAAATACATGCAGGTAGACGAATTTCGTCGGAGAAGAGGTTTTGCTCGTGAAGTATGGGAAAGCTGGTGCAGCTCCGAGTACAGGCGTAACGAGGGGCAGTGGAATGGCAAAAGGGCCAAACCGTAGAGCGGTAAATCAATCGTTCTTCCGCTTTGTTCGCTTGTTCCGC
Organism: Cryptus armator; assembly: GCA_963971235.1. Classification (NCBI taxonomy): domain Eukaryota; kingdom Metazoa; phylum Arthropoda; class Insecta; order Hymenoptera; family Ichneumonidae; genus Cryptus; species Cryptus armator. Next base: position 7,728,804 of record OZ020235.1, read on the forward strand.
GCAGGATCAACAATACCTCGTCCTTTCCCGACTCGTGTACAATTAGCCTGGAACAGGTGATTATAAACCGCCCCGCCGTTTCGCTCAGCCGTCCGACGACTCTCAGAGGGATCGAGAGGCTTCATCCGTTACCTCGTGAAATTTCCATGCGCCTGTCCGATGTGCATTTGCCATTTCAAAACTTCGCTTCTATCTTCTCTTTTTTCACTCTTCCAACGTGAGCAATAGAGACGACAAGCGTATCCCGTGCGACAGGTTGTATTTTTCTAATAACCCAGTTGTCAGGGTTGATCCGACCCTTCACTTGTCTCTCATCTCATCTTGAGCGCTCGTTCTGATTTATTAATTTTTTTTAATTACATTTCCATATCTCGTTCGAATTTTCCTATCAAATGTTACGATGGGGTTTAATTATGTAATTGGCAGATAAAATGGGAAATTACTACGGTAATCGCCTATCTTATTTATTTTAATAATACATCGAAAACATCGAAAAATTTACTTGGATTGAGAATAGAATGTGTAATCGATAATATTTTTTCAAGTAAGGAAAAAAACTAAAAGGAAAAAAGCTTAGTAATCCGTGATACCGTACAATCCGAGCCGATGAACGAGTGAAAAGCGCGCGCGGAAAAATTATTCATCCGTGCGCTCCGCGTTCGACGCTTAGCTTCGTCGTCGATGTTGCTCTGTGAACCCGGTGGTTCTTTGTCGCTTTCTTTAAACCCGTGTATCCCAGTGGAGCCGTATATATTTATATACCGCGTTGAGCTGCACCGGCTCGGGTAGCGGTAGCGTGTGTAGGTGGTCTCGAGGAGACACACCGCATAAAAGGGGCGAAGCGAGCCGAAGAAAAGGATGATAGAAAGGGTAACGCGCGTTCGGTACTCGATACCGAAGAAGAGCCTCAAAGACCTTCGAAGACTTACCTCGATTTTTCCTCTCTTAGCTTTTTTGATATTGTAGATGTATATATATATATGTATATATATACACAGTGCATGCTGTTCGACGTGCCGGTGGCAGAAAAGAGAGTGAAATAGTGTTGAGCTTCTCTGGGCTTTGATTCGTCTATACACTCTCTAAGTTTATATATATTTTTCTTCGGTTTGGAAGATTTTTTTTAGCTTCGAGAAAAAACGAAAATTTCGTGAATCCCGGGCCTTTGCGTTCTTTCGTTCGTCTTTTTTTTTCCGCCTCTGCGCGTTATTGAATGGCGCCACGAATATTTGTCAGAATAGAAAAAAAAAAAGAAAAAAAAAAAAAGTTTAATCGAAAGATTGCTCGAGTAGCGAAATGACGAAAAAATCCCTTCGCAAATTTACTCTCGAACGCAGACTTGGAAGGCTTGAAATTATGCTCGAGTGTGTCGAGAGGATTGAATGCACCGGAGAATGGGTGGAGGGCCACGAGGGCGCGAGCGGAAAGATGCATAAAACGAATTTTCGTTAACGGGGCCGCACAAGTGTACTCGAGATTGAAATTCGATTTGTCCCTTCCACCGCGAAGAGTACCCCGTGGAAGAAGCCCGATGTCGCGAGCGAAGTAGATTAAGCAGCGACGTATATACATATAGGCGTGGAGTGTGTAGCCCTTTATCGAAGCATACGGCGAAGAGAGATGGAAATTTGTAAAATGGATAAAATGGAAGGGTGAACGACTCAATGCTCATTTCGACATCTGTGTTGAGGCAACAATGGTCGTGGACAAAGTTGTACGAGTGCTTGTGGGCTCTCTACGTCCTTCTCTACGGAACCACTCGACTCCGATTCGAGAACTCCGGACATTCAACGTGCATTGAGACCATTCTCGTTCTCTCGTTCACGGCGAGTTCACTTCTCGTTGCAAAACTAACGTGAACGAGGCGCGGTACGTAAAAAAGTCTGAGGGTCCATATAGCGCGAGTGCGAGCGATACGCGAGAAGACTCTTTAAACATGCGGCAGCACGCGCTACCGGTTGCCGGTAACCAGTGGACTATAGAAACGAACAGAACGACGAGAGCTCAAACTCATTTGTCGCTCCGAATCTCTCTCGTAGTTCTCTACGGCGCATACGGATACCATTTCGGACCAATGAATGTTTGATTCGTTTCTACTGGAGGTACCCGACGTTGTACGGTGTGCAGTCGTCGAGGAGAAATCCCACCCATCGAGCCTGTGGCGAAGCGCGCGCTTTGCTGCATTTTTATTTCTTTCTTTTTCAATCTCTAGAGTACACTTTTTTACTTTAGTTTAATATCTTCCGGTTAATTGACCAATGTACTCTCAACACTATTAAAAATTCATTATTTTCCGCGTGATTTAATCTTGAATCGAGAAATTCCAGATCTTTCTAATGAACAGCAATGTTTTACAGCGTATTAACCGTATCTATCTGAAATTCATATTATTGAGGAATTGTTCGTACATTTTTTATGGCACGACGACCGAGCAACGGGGTTAATATTAACGCGGTTAGAACTTTTCATTTAATTATTACGAGAATTTTCATTTAATTTATTACTAAAAATCAGCAGCTAACATCGATATTGTAAATATAATTGTGACTACTATTCCTTTTTCAAATGTGAGTCTAACTTCACGACCAATCGGTGAATTCAATAGTTGAGTTAAGATTGGCAATCACCCGGTTGCTATTCGCGAGATACGTTTGCATTAAAATTGATAAAATTGATACGTTTGCATTGTTGGGTCGTATATGCTACTCGTATCCTACGCGTGTCGGTTTCGGCTTCGCGACTTTGTTATTATTCCTTTATAGTTTAAAATTTATTATTTATGATTCGAAAAATAATTCGGGATACAATAGATGAACTAATGGCCGAGAAGCGTTGCAGTTGCACGGTGTAAGCCCCCGTTTTGGCTCTTTCCCCGTTATACACGATATACTGAAATTCTGCCGAGTGATATTAATTTTACCGTTGCCGCGATAGATATGTGTGCATCGCGCGCACTATCCGCGTGCATAAAACATCGAGGCGTGGATCAGAGAGACAACGGAATAGAATTTCATTCAGTTTTACGACGGATTACATTGCGTTTCGCTTTCACCCGACAATTTAACTAAAATGCATCGGATAAGATTCCCAATAGTTGATACGTAGATGAAGTTCCTTTGAAAAATATCCGGTTGATATATAGATCAGGAATATAAACCGAATAATCAATATATACTTTGATTCGCGTAATAATACATTAATGCACGGGAAGTAGCCGTTGCAATAACCCATTGAACTTCCGTAGAGATGCATTTGGGGATCAAATTGTTACGCGAGACTCTCGTAGCAATGCGTTATATATATATATATATATATATATATATACATGAATAATAGTGTAAGTCGAAACGGAACTCAAAACGTCTGACGCCGAGCATTAAAGTAAGCCGAATCCGATTCAACGCTCAAACCTCGCGTTTCCCGTTTCTCCGACGTTCTTGACGTTCGGGAGCTTTCGAATATTATAAGCCTTTTCTGTCGCGAGATCGAGGAAGTTTGGCCTCACCGTTGGGGATTCAGCTGTCTCGCTTCGTTGCCCGTGGCTTTCATTTCTCGAAAAATCCTCGAATATCTTCGCTTAGTACGAAAATCCAACTTTACAGCGCATCCTCGCCTTTCCACTCGAGTTTCTTTCTGATACGAAAAATCTCGAATTTCTAATTCTCCGCCGTTATTCATTCGTTGTCTCTCTTGAACATTCATTTCTTTTTTTTTCTTTTTACTCGTCCTCGAGATTGATTTACCTGCAAAGATTTTTTTTTCGCATTCCGTATATTATTCGCGAACGCATATAGTATCTTAAAATGAAAAAAAAATGAATAAAAAAAAAATATATATCGCAAGGATAAAAATGTTTCGTATAAATTCAACTCTACCGAAGCATCAGCACCTTCCACTCGAGTTACATTCGTACAAAATCTGGTATCTCCCATTTTTCGTCATTATTTCCACTCGCCAAATACGTTTTTTCTTCGTTTATTTTCCTCGTTCTCTACGATAAATGTATTTTTTTTTTCATATACCAAAGCATATGAATTACTATCCGAATATATGTATTATGTTGGATTTGATGGTAAAGTAGAAAATACAGAGCGTCGAGAGAGCAACCGGGCGTTGCAATCGGGGTGCCGGCTGGTATGTCCAGAATTCAGAATAAATATTGGATTACATTGCGGATCGATCTATCCTTCCTGTATCGGACTGAACATATACGTCCAACGTGATACGTTTTTACGTGTCGCGCCTTGTGTAAACAAAATTTATGTCCATTCCATCCGTCGACATATATATTCATTCAATCGCTATTCATTCTTCCGGTGCACACATTAATATCTCGTTTTTACAATATTACCCGCTTGTTTATTGTCTCAAACAAGATGGACTCGAGTGTATCGCTTAAATTCGAACAAATTTTTTCGTCAACGAGAAATATTTCGAGATCGCGAATAGACGGTGGAATACGCGCGTGTCGCGTTCTCGCGTACATAATTCGCAAGAATCCATCGACGACAAGGTTCTGCTTTTCGAAAATTCGCTTCGAAATATTTCGTCAACGTGAAATTCGCCGGCTGCAACGATTCGGAAAATGCCCGATGTTTCCGCGAGATACAAGAGACGATTGTACGAAGGCGTTCGACGTTAGCCGTTTTTTTGTCTCGGAAAAATATAACAGGATGAAAATTCCCCATAGCAGTTCGCAGTCAAAGGGATTCTCACGGTGAGAAATTCTCGCGCACGTATAACGCTCGCGGTGCGCGGGGTAGCGAGGGTAGGTCGGGGATGCAGAGAGTTCGGCTAACCGATAAATAGTCGCGTAAGTGCTACAGCGGACTCCTTTTACCGTAGAATTATTGGATACAATACTATGTACTACAAACGTAGAGTACAGTGGATGCCGTATGCCACTGGTGTTTTCAGCGGTATATTTCAAACGTAACTGAGGGCAAGTGCGCCAGTGTGAGAGTAAGAGAGGGCGGAGTGTAAGCTTAACGGAACCGCGCGAATGAGGCGCTTTTCCCTTCCCAAACCCTCCAACCGGTTTATATCCGATTTTCAAACATTGCCAACAATGTTTATCGAGTACTCAATAATTCAACTCTCATATAACGAGAACAAAAGAGACTTTCCATGTATATATTAATATATATACGATATCTCTTCGTCGAACCTATACGGCAAAAGTTTACATACATCGTCGCGGATTAATACAAAATACACATTTAATACATTGTGCGTGCGCGAAATATACAGCATTGATTGCATCTGTAACCTCGTTCGATAAACTCCAATTTTTAATTCGTCATTTAATTAATATTCCTAGCGGAATGCGTGATAAATTAGTCGAGTGTGAAATTATACCATCGAGATAATCGACGTTACGCCGAGAGGATCAACGATGCACCGTGAATAAAATACAAAAAAAAAAAATATAATATCAATTAAACACAAAAAACAATTGGCAATATGAACAAATCATGCGAATATCGGGGGAAAAATATTCGGCTCTCCGTTTTTTTTTTTTTTTTTTTTTTATGTTTCCACTGGGGAATACGAGTCACAGGGGAGGCGCGTAACTGAATAACTTGGTTGGATTAATGGGAATAACTAATGAAATTTTACGCGAGCTCATTCGGCTCGTAGGTACATTTCACCAGAGAAAAATATATTCCATCCGAATAACTCTTTTATCTCTCGTTCCGATAGCCGGCGAGACTGGCTTTCGCTCGCGATGTCCGTTGTCGTACACAACGGGGGTGAAAAAAAAAAATAGCCCGTGGCGAGAGCGGTAAGAGACGCGAAGAGAAACGAGTGAACTGCGAAGAATCTCGAAAGAGAGAAAACGCAAGAGATCGTACTCTCGCGCGGTGCGGCGTCGGCGTCGAGAAGAGAAATATAGATATATAGACTCGGCTCGTATATTCGCCCCGTACACACAAATGCATTATTCAGTGGCGTTGTGCAGCACCGGGGCGAGCGCGCGACACTGCATTTGCGTTACTTCCAGAAGATTAAACTTGCATGCGAGCGAGTAAGATAGAACACGAATCAGAAGCGCGCGAGCGCAGCGGAGAGCTATGAAGTATAGCGGCAGTCGAGAAACTCCACGCCGAGCGTTCGACACGCGACTTTGCTTTCGGACAATGCTACCGGTTCGAGGACTCGGCTTTCCCCTCCCTGTCGACGCGGCTCCGAGACCACCCCGTGAAATTGTGTCATCGCTCGAATCACCCTTGCATCATCGGGGGTGCTTCGACAAATTTCAATTTTATTAGTCGGGCTCATCGGCATCCGGTCGTAGTGAATGTTTCACTAGGGAACTCCGATACCGCGCGGACTATTTTTTTTTTTTTTATCAATCATTCAGAAGATGAAAGAAATCGTATTTAATCAGAAGCTTGAGAAAAAAAAAAGTTTTATAGACGAACGAAATAATATATACAGCATCCATCGTAGCTATATATATATTTTATTATAACGTAGTTAAGACATCGAGATACACAGGCCGGTTGTTCGATGCGGGAGGACGTGACGCGTAAAAAATCTTTAGTGGCAATGAATGGGAGTCTCTTCGGATGAGGGCCTTTGATTAACACCATCGCTATCGTTCTCCTCTCTCGTTTTGTCGTCTTACCTATCTAATGGAGCGACGGATGTCGTGAGACAGGCTTCATCGGCCGTTCGGAGTTCTCTGTATCTGTCCGACTTTTACGAGAACAAATAAATGCGGGACGGCGATTCTCAGGGTCGGAGGAAAGAATGGACGGCTTGAAGGGTCATCGTGTCGAGAAGAAACGTTGCCGATGTATCGGACATTGCGCGCGGGGAGAAAAACGCTTCTGACACAAGGGTCTCTCGTTATATACGGCGAGAAACGATTTACGAACGAACTAGCGACGGCGCGCGTTTCGCTCGTTCGTGTCAGTCCCACTAAATGTCGTGTAAGACATTCCACGGAGTTTTATAGCACTCCCGTGGAGTTGTAGTACACACTGACGAATCTAGTTTGCGAGAGATTATGGGGTTGCGATTTGAGGGATTGACGGAACGCTCGTTCCCTCGAGGTTCTCACCCTTCTTCTACATTTTTCTTTTTGGTATCATCGCGAAAATATAGATGTCACGAGAGTGGATTTAACGATTTCTTGACGCTTGGGTAACTCGGCATGACGAATCGACTTTCGAAGGGTAAATGCGCCGAGTTTCGAAAACTATCGTGGTAAAGTTCGTGTCGGAGGGTTATAGGGGGGAAAACCTCTGCTTCCTTCTTCAATAGAGATATATAGATAGTAAATATATATATACATATATATATATACATACGAATGGCCATGTATGCTTGTACGAGAACGCGCCCGAGGGAGGGTCGTTATAACGAAGCCACGCGTGAGACCTCCGGAGTCCTTCAGGGTTACCGGTTAAATGTTCTGTGAGATAGACATCCGGATTGCTACTACGATGTGACTGGGCCGGCAAACTCGGAGAAACGGTGAATAATACTACCGGCGTTACTACGCCGACGATATAACGGTATCTCTGGCGTAGTAACTTCCGCGTGCACGCGTGTACGCATTAATCATCCACCGAGAGATCGTCATAGCGCGTTATGCGGCATCAACGAGGGCATCCAAACAGGAGAAGTTACGTGTTTGCCTAATACTGACAATAGTATAAACACCGAAGGATTATTTGTTTAAAACAATTGTTAATGAAAATTAGTACGAAACTTGGAACATACATTAGATTATTATTAAAAATTAATTATTACTATTATCGGTCGGTATTGACACTTTTATTTACCGTATTTTTTTTATTTTGCCGTATTTCCTCTAAATACGATGATCTCTCGGCTTTTCTCGAATCAACCGGCGTCGTCGGGTTTCCCTCAGAGAAATCGAAAGAGGCGGTCGAGTCCGCGCGCCCACGCACGGCCAGCCGTGGGCGTTAGAGCGAAAATGGAGAAGCGGAGAAAATATTTTCATACGCGGCATACGTATTCGGTTTATCGAAAGCAACTTTTTCATTCGTGATCCCGGCTACCAGGGAGATGCAACTCGGAACTCTTCTCTCCGACTTTATCTACTTTGCTTCCTCGTCCTCACTCGCCTTCGACATTTCCTTTTCCGACTCTTCGTCTTGTAGCTCGCGCTCGGTAACCGTCCTTCGTGCGCGCGCTCTTGCACCTCTGACTTTCGACCGAGAAAACGAATTCTCCCGCGAGTTCGATGGCTCGCCGAGTTGGAAAAGTATCTTTTCGTTCGTACACACTTTCCTCCTCCCTTCTCTCTTCCTACAAGTTAACCTTTTCTCCGTTTCCTTCGTCCTTCTCGTTCTTATCGCCCGGCGCAAAATATCTCTCTCGCATTCCACCGCGTAAGAGTTTCGACTCGCAGACTCCGCGCGGAACCGCAGTGAAATTGCAATTCGAAAATAACATTTTCCAACTATATTTCGCCGCGGATCTCGTTACAATATTTCATTTTTACATCTGCTTCTACGTCATTTTCTCATCTCTGTACATCGGTATGGATTTTTTTTTTGTTTCTTTTTCTTTTTTCGACGAATACCAAGGATCGACTGCGCGCCGGGTAGCGATTCCACTCGATCATTCGAGTGTCCAATGAATCTAACGGCCTGATTTAAATTCACGAGGTTCGTCCCGTTCGCTGACTTACGCTTTATCGATACTCTTGGACTCGTCCGGATCTCTGGAGGGTCGTTATTCACTGCCCGGTGTATAGATCCGTCGCGATTACATACAGCATTGAACCGTTGAACCGAGAAATATAAGAGACAAAGTACGAGATTCATAGACTCCCGTATGACCCCCGTAGATAGTCATAATAACAACATTCACGACCCCGTCGATCTCTATCGTGATCGCGCAATGGTGTCGGCTTTCATCGTCTATTCAATCTGTCCAATAGTAGTACAACAATTCTCGTTCCTCCGACCTAAACACGGTCTACGTGCTCGAGATATAACAAAACCAACTGTGCGTCGGAGCCTCGCGTTACGCTATAGCAATGGAGCGAAACGTTTTCGCTTATATCAGCGAGAACGACGATACAACGAGGAGACATATATGAATCAACCCCCTCGTATAGTTCTCGTTTCGCTCCTGCGATTCTCGATTCTCCGAGGATATTCTTTACTTTACTAGATGTTGCGGCAGCAGGAGCAACGGTAACACCTACAGCAGTAGGGATGTACAGATACGTAGTGTATATATGTCGGTACACGACGATGTTTGCCCCTCCTGTATATACCTTTGTATATTGTAACGTATATATTGGGCACACAGAGCCGAGAGCGCGAACTCGGAGGTTCTACACCAGTGAAAGGACCTCCGAGCCAAAAGCGATGGCCCGAAGAGAAATTCGAGTAGTCCGGAGAGAGTAAGAGAGAGAGAGGTTGGCAAAGGAAGATTTATCGATTTACAGGGTGGCGGACGCGAGCGAATGTTCTCCGGTTCCCATTTCGTCTCCCTTTGGTCGCTTCATCCTTTCTCAGCCCGCGCGCGCGATCTAAGAGGACATCAACGGAGAGCGACGTCGTGCTCCGTCCGGCACCCCGGAGCTTTTCTATGAAAATCCTCGCGGATTATTCACCGTCCGTTTACAACCCGGCGAACATGGTGCAGAAACGAATGAGAATGAAAGTGTTTTTGACACAGTTGGATGAGCCAACTGTTCGAGCGTCGATTCTCGATCGCGCAGTCGTTGAGGCCTCTCGATATACATAATTATCAGCCGTCGAATTCTAAAGAGTGGCTTTTACGTCGAGGATAAACTCGTAAAAATGGCGACGAATTCGCAACGCGAAGACCGATAGGTAATTACAGAGCGACGATCATTGATCGGTGGTGAAAGCATAGCTTACGAGGCCCAACGAAATGTCCGATCCTTTACGACTCTACGGAATAACGCGTGTTAACTCCTTGTATGTTGATCTTCGGCTCGAGTCGATCGTTAGACTAATCACGTTACGACGCAGCTCTCCGTGTCCATGACGCTGAGATCAAAGGACATTTACGAGATTATCCGTTCGTTCGGCTGTCGTCTTTCGACTTGCATCGAAACCTCGAGTAGAACAGAATTGTGGACATTCGGTTTCAATTTGTGGGTCAAAAATCGTAGTTACAATGATTTTTTTTTCATTCTCAAGGCTTCAATTGGCTTGAAGACATTTTTTTATCGCTACTCGACATTAGTCTATTACGAGTTAATTTCTCAACAATTTGACAAGTGATCGTCGTGTAACTATGTTTGCCGAATTTCCTTGTCAAATCGTCGAGTCACCCGGCATGTACGAGGGAAGCATAAGCCAACGGAAATATATAGATTATAAAAGTAGGGGCCGCGTTCGAGGTTCGCAATCTCTCCGCGCAATTCACCCTATTCTAGTTTTCTTGATCTCTCGGCTTGTTCTACTCCCCCCCCCCCCCTGCTTTCTGTTGGGACATGCACCGCGTGATCGACAGTTGTGGGAAGGCTGTGGCAAATGACATTTTCGATATGCGATGTCATATCAAATTAGAATTCGATGCGGATTGTGGATATTGACTTTGCGCCGGAACTGTGATGATGACTTGAATCCTATAATGCTTTAAGCAGAAACACCAGATATCGAAGAGCCAATAAAAATCATAAAAATTAATTTTACAAAAATTGAAAAAATTCCGACTGAAAAAGTGTAACAAAGAAATTGTATTAACAAAAAAAGAATTCTTTGTTATTGAGTATGAAAATCTCCCGATTATAACATTCGAATGATTTATCGTCATTTCACGATTTTTTGTTAATACAATTTTTTTCTTTCGAGAAGAGTTTAGTCGATAGATATAAACATAAACGAGAAATCCTTTTCTATATTTTTTCCCTGAAATGCATCGATCGTTCGGTGGAAGAGATAATAGTTATTTATCAAAATGCTCTTAAGTCTTCGCGCGCATATTCGCGCAAACGAAGGTGTGCAAAATTTCGCATATCCGTAACGTATCCGCAACGAAGCATACACACGGAGAACGAAATCCATCCGCCGCGATCGCACGTTTGGGTAAAGTGGATTCTCGATTTATTATATGGCTTGCCTGGCGGGCATTTTTTTTCAAATCCCTGATATTATATTATCAACGGTATGACACGTTCCACCGCGTGAGAGGCAGCATCGGGGATAGCCAATTTTCCGATTTTTCCTTAATCGACGTTATCCTACCTCCATGACCGGTTTTCTTTCCAATATTGTAATAACCTTCCTGCCAATTTCGTAAAAAAAAAAAAAAAAAAAAAACCCACCCTGACACTGGCATCTCGATAAATTTGCAATTTTATTCCGTTCCCGTCCGATAAAAAATGTTCACATTGTGCGGCATAACTAAATCTATTTTCCTGTCATTTCAAAAATGAAACAAGAAAATAGATTCGACTGCCCAAATCTCGTTGACGTTTAATATTTCGTATTTTTCACTCTTTCGACATCCTAAGTGGATGAGAATGAGGCTTTTGTTTTCTATTAAATTCGCATGCGCGCACATACTCGTGTGAAGGGATCTTTCCTTATCCAGAGATTGTCGAGGATCTCGCGTTACCCTCACCCCGCAAGGGATCCGGATGAATGTCACTATCGTTTTAGCGTAACAGACGACGAGACCCCTCCCCCTCCCGCCCCTCCGGAGCTTTGTTCCCAACATTGTTCAGTCCCCGTCTCTCTGCCCTCTCACCGTACGTCTTTCCGCTTACGATAAAATCTTTCGAAGGATCATCCTTTACAAAGAGAACGATCAAAAAGCTCGAAAATATTCTCGAACAATCACCTTTGTCGATACCATTTTTCTTTTTCACGAACATCACGACATTTTTTCTCCTCCATCTCGAGGTTTTCCAATCTCGAACTTTGTGGTTATTTTCCTGTATATTTTTTTTCGCATGTCAGTTTTTCCTCGCGTTACGAGGATTCGTAACTGGTTTCCTTAATTTTTATCTCGTATTTGCTAAAACTTCATTTGCTGTCCCCTCGTTTTACCGATTAGCCACTTTTTCTCATCATCCGGCGCCGCGCGTTGTCTATTATTACTTTAACGTAGCGAAAACAATGGAAAAAAAAAATCATCCACATAGGCACGCGCAGAGAGAAAAAATCGCGTGGTGTTAGAAAAGCCGCGGCGTCGATCCGGACGCAATCAGGAAGGATCCGACGGCATCTGGCGAACGAGGAAATTCAATTTCTATGACTATAACGCTCTCCCAGCTCCGGCACTTTTACCCTCCCTCCCTTTTTCCGTTCTCATACCGGGCTCCGCGCTAATTTCTTCTGTTGTAATTCGATAAAAATCGACCGCGTAGAAAAGAAAAAAAAAAAAACACCACACGAAGCTGACTCAGGTTCTGGCAACCCCTCGCCACGGGACATCCCGAAAAATCTTCCCTCGTCCCTCGGCACATTTCTTTTCAGTTCGAATATAATAAAAAAATGTTAAATGAAAATATTCATTACACATAAAACGTTGACACACACTGTACCTTTGTGGATTCGAGACGAGGTCCGAGAGGGCGCGCAGTGGAAGTACTTCGTGCATTAGAAAATAAAGAACGAAAAATGTCTCTCGGTCGTTGGATTTTCCGGCGGAGAGGGTTGAAAAATTCTCTCTTCGTCTCTCTTTCTTGCCTCAGGGTAAACACTTGCAAGCGCACCGGTGGTGGGGAATGCTGGTAATACAGTAGAGTAGCGGAAAAGCGCTCGGTGAGTTAGCAAGGGCACACCCATCGTCCTCAAATAGCGGTAGATGAGAAAACTCTGTTGAAGATTGAGAGAGGAAGAAAAGATCGGAAAACGTGGAGTTTGAAATGTGCAGGTCGAGCCTTTCGAAGAGACCCCTCGAGGCTCTTTCGTTTCTCCTCTCTGCTACCGCCTTCGTGAAAGAGAGAAAACGCTGGAACGCGGGTTGGCCGAGCAATCGAACTGACCGCGTATTCCGCAATGTCTTAGAAGTCTTCTTCTTCTTCTTCTTGCCGCCTTTCTACCTTTTTCTTCTTCTTCGTTGGTTCACACTGACTCACGGCGAGTTGGAATCTCTTCGATATTCAAAGCGGAACCCCATTGATACTCGATGAAAACCCGATTGAACTCGATTCACCTTTCTTGCTTCAACGTCCCGATGTTGGACTTGCGGACTATCCGATTCCTTCGCTACCGTTGTAACTATTCATCTGTTACTCTCTCGCGGCTCTTGAATTCTCGTCTCGTCTTTAGTTAAACTGCCTAAAGAGTCCTCACAGGTGATCGCTTCAATGGTGAACTTATTCGCATCTTACAATCGTTTGTCTCAAATCTTACTTCAAGTTCTCAGCATCTTCTAATAACTAACGCAGATAGAAGGGGTTGGGATAGTGCCGACTTATATTTCTTTTCTTGATACCAACGGAACGCACCGAAGGGAAGCGATGTTAGAAATAGAGAGCCACTTTACTTGATATCCCACAGACTAGTATCCAGCTATACTCCGTGGCAAAGAGGAAATAGAGAAGAGCTATTACTATCGCCAGCAATCCCCGAGTGCTGCTACATCGTTGAAACCACCCCTTCCTCCGCCCCTCTTCCAACTTATATTTTTCCTCTTTTCCGTATATATATCGCGTAGCCAAGTAACCATGCAAAGGTAATATATATACTTCAGCTTCGAATATCCTCGTCTGCGACTATTTTATACGTAAATGCAGCGTGTGCACCATCGACAAAAATCGTAAAATCCTCGTATAACGAATACAAAAATACGATGGCCGATAAATCGAGCCCTTGGAAGGCTCTCTCTTCTCGTCTCCTCCCTGTATCGTGCAAGTATCACCGCGTGGTCGCATCGTTTCCGTGCATTCCATCGCCTGCACCCCGGTGACATATATATATATTTTTTTAAAGACCACAAGGCTACGTGCGCGTACTGCCCTATTCCGTAATAACGTTAATATACATCGTACAAAAAACGTGACGTCCACGGAATGACAAGTGCGAGTCACATTTTTTTTATTCTCGACACATTGCGACAGCATCGAAGGCAGGAGAATGGTGAATGTTAAAAAATGGAGATAGAGGAAGTGCGAGTGCATCGAAAGCTTTTCGAACGATTTTCGCGAAGACCCTTAGGGGCGCACGTCGACACGGGGAAAATCTATTTGTCCCAACGCCGCCCCCTCATCCCTGCACCATCCTTTGAGACCACTTAGGAGAAAAATTACGTGTCGGTTCGCGCGCGCACCCCGACGACACGAGTATCTTTCCTTTCTCTATATTATACGTCACGTATACATAAAAGGTACCTTCTCTCATACACGCGCTTCTTTTTTTCTTTGCATTTTTTTTTTTCGTCCTAATGGCACCCCGTACCGCTGCTGCCAGGGGTTGCGACGAGGACCACCCTCCCTTCGACTAATGTCTTTGTCGTGTTGACTGTCGACAAATCGCCCTTCTAGGAGCCACAGCCAGCGCTCGAACTCGTACGTGCACCCTTACTGTAAGATAGAGAAACTTGTATCATCCTCCTGTTATACATATATACTTTATACATATATATTGCATAGAAAGTCGGCAGTATCGTACAGATGTATAGCCACTTCGTCCAAACGCGAGGCCGCATTAACCCAAACGTTTTCACCCTCGAGCAATTTTGGATTTAGAAAGGAGAAAAAAGAAAAAAGGAAAATCGCGTCATCCCTTCCCGCTGCCGGCGGCCACCGCCTCGTGTGCTCATGGAGGGGGTTTGCAAGCCTAAGGGTTCTTCGTCCGTTTTTTTTTTGCATTTTTGTTTGGTATATCGTTCGCTTCTTTTTGTTCCTTGTCGGCTTTATGGAAAAACAAACCTGGCGAACATCCAAGGCATTTCTTGGGTTAAGAATTAAAAGTGGATAGTGAAAAAACATTAGGCAGTCAGGTAGCGCGGCGATTGGTATAGATATCAGATCGGTAGGTGTGTACGTATGTACGTACGAATAGGGAGGGTAAAACTCTATCTGTAACGAATATCTAAAGGTCGAAGTACCGGTCGACCGCGCTCGCGTGAGGCCACAATTTATTCGACTTATAACGTTCAATCTCGGAACACTATCGGCGTCGTGATGGCTATAGAAATCTTGGCTCCGTGGAAATAACGTAAGAACGGAGCGCGGCACAGTGTCGGTCCCCGGTGACTCGTAGCGTGTACGATAGAGCCCCCGCAACGCTGTAGATACTCTATATGGACGAGGAGTAAGAAAAAGAATGAGATAGGGCTTAAGGAAAAAATTGCATTGTAACACGAGGCGGCAGCGAAGGGCGAAAGAAAAGACAGAGAAACCAGGAAGGAATAACGCGCAGGAAAACACACGCGTCACGTCGATCGATCGATCTATTGCATATATGATACTTCGCGGAAATAGATTTGTTTCTATGTTTTTCTTCGGCTTGGATGTGCGAACAGAGGGTCGGATAAGCAAAGCCTATTATTCGTCGTCGAGTCGTGAATCGTGTTCCAGCGTTACGTGATTACAATGTTAGATCAATCGATTATCGTTGATGCGATCTTGAATTACGGACAATAACGTTGTCCTTACACTTTTCAAATAATTTAATTTAAAAAAATAATTTTTTTTTTTTTCGATATTATAAATTTAATAAACGAAATTTGCAGCTTGACGGACGAGTTTTTCGGATAGTAAAAAAGCTTGCAACAGAGTCCGGTGTTACAGATTTTTCTCATTCATCGTAATCACTATGGTATCTCAATGTTATTAATTCCGGCGAAACGAATAAGCTTCGTTCTCTCCAGTCGCATTATAATTGACCTCTCGAGAAAAGTCAAATACGGGGCAAATCTCGCGGTATACTCGCGGATATTAAATTTGTTAAGAGTAAGTTCATTTGATTGTTTGAATATTATTGTATAAGAGAACGCGGGGCATCCATTCTCCTCGAAGTCGATGGTTACCGGCCAAATACGGGGAGTTAAAGCCTTTTCATCGTTAATTTAACTATCACTGTATACGCTCAACATTATTAACCCACCGGTAA
The DNA here is from genome assembly GCA_963971235.1 of Cryptus armator. NCBI lineage: Eukaryota > Metazoa > Arthropoda > Insecta > Hymenoptera > Ichneumonidae > Cryptus > Cryptus armator. The sequence goes on from OZ020235.1 coordinate 7,744,838, forward strand.
ATTAATTTTCTTCAAGAGCTTTAATGTTCTTCATTCGTTTAGAGATTTGTAATTAATTCCCTTGACATTCGCGACGGTGAATCGAGCGCTCCATTAAACATCTCATCGAGGCGCGTTGCGCGAATCAGGTCGTTGCTTCCATCTCACGGTCTCCTTTCCTCGTACGTTTCTATCCGCGCCTGCCATTTCGTCGTAAAATCCTCCGATCGAATACGAGGTCGATGAGGTTCGGTGAGTTTTAGCGTGGTGAAGAATTCGAAAAGGGCTTTGAAAGGTCGCGTCTCGAGAGTGTTTCAGCGGCAACGAAATACGCCCGGTGCAGCCAGAGTAACCCTGGAACTCTGGTAAAATCGTCGCGTACTTCGTCGCGATCTTGAGCTCCGTTCCCGTGCATTTTGCAGAATCCTGGCACCGGGCATTCCGGGCGACAGTAGGGAAAAGAAAAAGAAAAAAAACGGCTAGACCGACGGCAATGATGGAGCACGAACCACCGCACTCGTAAAAAAAAAATAAAGCATAATGAAAAAAAGAAAATATATATATATATAAAAAATATAAAAATGAAAGCTATCAAGACGAAAGAAATAAAGAAGCGATGGTATACGACTTTCGTGGAGAAAAGTTGAAGAAGAAATATTATGCCTCGGAACTGGGTACGATTCGTTCGCGCTGCAACGGACTCCATGAAAACTACGAACGAAACAATGAAACTTCTATCTTTTGCTGTACAACATTGCGATGAAACACTTTTTTTTATAAAACGCGTATTACGTCCATTGTAATGAAAACAAACCGTAGTTCTCTAACTCTCCATCATTATAAATCGATACAAAGCGTACGATACACCGAAGAGAATTTTTTTTTTTTTTTTTTTATTAAATAAATAACGAAAAAGATTTTTTAAAAAAAGTATCGAATTTCTAATGTTTGTTTCCCCCATCCGTATTACGCTCACTGAAATACTAACTAAACGTTGGCTCTGTCATTTTAACATCGTACGCCGACGAGCAGTAGAACGCGTACGAAGAGAAAAACAAAAAAAAAAAAAACAAAAAAGAACGAAAAAATGAAATAAATAACGAAGAGCAAAAAAATAAAAATATCGAATTTCTAATAGCAGTGGCGCAGCGATAGCTCGAGCAAGAGAAACAAAAAAAAAACTGACCTCGCATTCGTTCGTTGATCGATTATCGGTGCAGCGTAACGGGGGTGCTGCTCGCGGGGTAAAGTGAAGAAGCGAAGCAGAAACAGGGAGCCGAGTGCAGTTTGACCGGAAATATTGGAACGATTTGGATTAGTTGAACCAAAAAAAAAGGGGAGAAAAAAATCTGGACGGATTCATTCAACGGTGACTAAACCAAACTGGATAAATTCGGTTCAACTGAATGCAAAACCCCGGGACAGTTTCTCGCGTTACCCTTTCGGCGGGCACAGCGCGAATTTGGTAAAAAGCTACGGTTCGCACTCACTCTCGTCGACGCGCCGCTCGTGGAAACTCATGAATTATTCCTGGACCGCGCGTTAATTAATTCTCACGGTTCGCACGCACAGCATCACGAGGATCGCGAGTGAGAGAGAGAGAACGTGCGGGGTACAGTGGCATGCGAGAGCGATTCGCTCGCGGGCTATAGGATAGTTGCAATATGCCCGCAACCTCACCCGCTGACTGCCCGCACCGATTTATGCAACTGCAGATTTGTACTTAGCGTCCGGTGGAATTTCACCCGTTTCCGAGACCCAAATGCCCGCGGGCGCGGGTGCGTCATTGCTTGAAATCCTCGAAACTACCGGTGTATCCAGGAGCGAAGTGGCATCCGAAAAATGGCTAATTAATAAATCCCGTTGCGATTCGGACTCTGTGTCAATTATATCCTCCTCGGCGGAACACCGCTATTGGTCAATACAAACGTATAAATTCTCTCGTAATCATTGATAGACCCGATGTTTCGATGCAAAGATAAAATTGATTAAATACAATTATTCAATCGACAATAAACACGATACCCGCGCCGATCGAATATTCATGAAGAAAGTTACATTTTTTTTTCTCGATAACTTTGCGAAAATTTATTTGTCGGAACGAGAGTGGCACGTAGTCGAAATAGTATCGGCTAATGAGCCTCTCGTTGTTGCGTGAATTATTCTTTACGCGTTCGGAGTGCATCGATAAATTGAATCGCGTAAAATTTATGTGTAAAATCTACGATGTAAATAAAATAAAGGTGCGAAGAAAAAAAAATGCTTTGATGGAGAATAAAAACAGATGTGGTATTCACGACTTTGTTCACGAGCCGAAGATAATAGCGATACGTTCGTTGATGATACGAGCGTCATGTTGGCCATTGTCATGTTATTGGGACTATAGTCTCCGGTTATTGGCCAAACGCATTGGCAGTTTATACGAACGGTGAATTTTCAGTGTGATCGTTCGATCGAGTTTTCGCCGATTGAATTGCGCGTCGTTTGAAATTTGCGGTATTGGCCTACAGGAATGCGTTGATAAAGTCAATAATTGTGCTCGGCGAACGCTCACCGGCCGGCTGTACTCGTTGTGTACATACGCGCCGGGGAGAAAGAGCTTGGCGAGTGAATTGAACGACTGATAAATGTGATTGTTCGTTGGTGGATTGAAAGTTGGATGGTCCCGTTGACGACGCGCAGATGAGTGCGATATAGGGAAGGCTTGTTTTTTGCTCACGCATCGACAGTAGCGTTGCAACGAGGGGACCGATTGAGTTCATGCCATTCTGGACGTTTTTCGAATTCCAGAAAACATTTACAGTCCTCGTGCAGTCGGACCAATTCGTTCCTCGTTTCTGGCATCACCCACGAGCGCCCGGCATTTGCTATATCGTATGCCGGGGGACACCAACGCGCACACACTCGTTCCCGTTTTTCCATTTCGCTTCATTTGCGATCGTCAGGATTCAACTGAACGAACTGCATCAGCCATTGGTTCGGCTCTCCTAATATACTACAGAATAGTTATCGATCGTGCGCGCGGCTAACAACTGCGCTCATCAAGTGTAGACGTGAGTTTTGCGTATTCATCCTTCTAGAGACGTTACCTATCAGCGTAATCAACTGCAATTTCCTTTTCGCCGGATTTCAATATCTTTTTATTGTCTTTTTTTCCATTCTCCTTTGTTTAGTCGATTTTTTCAGTTACACCGAGAAAAAAAATCGATTGTATCGGCAAAATCGGCGCTCGCGGGTGGCGAAACAAATCTTTTGTTCGCTGAAAAAAATACTTAGTCAATCATAGTTAGTTAAATTGACTATTTCTTTTTTCACTACGACAATTATTTGTTTCGCCACCCTCAAGCGCCGATTTAATCGGTTCGAACAATGTTTTTTTTTCTCAGAGTATCAATCTCCGTGCAATCGACGCGCGCGGCACTGAACGACGTTTTTTTCGTTTATTTACCGACTAATAATCAATATAGCTCCGAGGCTTTTCGACGTTTTTCCTCGATGTTCAATTAGTTTTGGGGGAATTCAATGTTTGCAAATGGATAACAATATTGATCGACAAATATGATTTTTTTAATGAAAAAAAAAAAAAGAAAAAAAAAAAAAATGTTCCGAGTTTGTGCAGCGAATAGATTCCTCGGTGAATGCGCGATATCTCGATCGGTCGGTGAATCGCTTCTGGTGTTCGTGGATTGGTGAAAAACTCGTCAAGATTTAATTCTTTGTTAATCGAGTCACGTAGCGAAGCGAGAACGGCAATATTTTATCCGGACTGTTCTCGTGGGTTAAAAGGTGGCGAGTAGGGGGCGAGGTATAGTTTCCACGGAGTAACTACGTGCCGATCCAATTTCCGAAATCGCCGTTCGCCGCAGTTTCGCGCAGCGAAAATCTTTATACGCCGTCGAGGATTTATTAATGAACGTGGTGCGATTCCCAGTAGTATTAACAGCAGAGAGTTTCCAACGGATCTGTGAATCTCTGAGAAATTCACGAACGATTCGCGGGTCGAGTTTCCGTCCTCGAGGAAGATCGTCGCGTAATCGTCGTCGGGAAAGAAAAAACGTCTCAATCCAAAATCTCATCCGTCTCCGTTGTGCTCGCGACGCCCCTGTCACTCTAATCGATTGATTAACGCACGAATAAAAGCCTTCCAGCTTCGGGATCTCAACCTCTGCGTTTACCGCCCACTGGTAAAAGCTCCCAAGTTTCCGAGACTCGTAATAGCGAGTCCCGAAGAACGTTGAGAAACTTTTGCCAATTTGGCTAATTGCCAGACGGATAACAAAATGAATGAATTAATTTTCTTGCTGCGTGGGAACGGGCTATGCTCCTCGAACGTCGAAGCTAAGATTTCTCTTCCTATGGCAATGATCTGAGAAAGAAATCAAAGGTTGCGGAATCGAAATTGTGTCATTACCAATGCGTTATTGCCATGAGAATCGGAAAGAAAAAAATTAAATAAATTTCTTCGTCGAAGAAAAAGTTTAACTTGCTGTTTCTTCGCGGAATTCGTACGGACTTTGTGGTATCGATGAAAGAATACGGCAGTGGGAATCGTACGAAAGATAACGAGGAAAGATACTTGGAACGTTGAAAGAGGGGAATGACGATGACACAGGAGCTTTCTCTCGCTGCTGGAAGCCAATTCCCGTAGACGTTGCAAAGGAGAAAGAGAATAACTGAAAGCACGAAAGAGAGAGCGAGGGTATAGCATCGGATTGCCAGGGGATTCCTGACTGCGGAAAATAGCTCAATCGCAATTACGTTTAATTACGTCGACTGTTCTCGATTCTCGATTGTCTCAACGCGGTTTACCGACGATTCTCTTTGATAATAATATAGCGCATCATCGTTCCAATTCCGATTGATTTGTCGAGCGGCGAACGCGATTTGGTATAAGTAATCGGATTACCTTCGCATCGTTTAGCGCGGTCGTGCATTATTTACTGATATCAGCAATGCTGATATAATATGATAATTAAAAAAATCTTAGGACATTTTTTTTTTCTAACATTTTTTTCGTTTATCCGCAATGTGGTATCGATCCGAACGGAAGGTGTCGATGTATATCTACGTTTTTGAAGAGATCAATGTAGAGAGACGTCATATTTTTTCCACGACTGAGAGAGAAGTAAATGGCAATGACAGCATGAATGTTTGAAAAGTATGAGCGAAGCACGTCGGCAACCGGCACTCTGCGACCACGAGGTATATACGATTCGCACGCGCGCCGCGATATAAGGCTGTGCAGAGACGCGCAGGGATCGCTTGTGAATTATGCAAAAACATTGATTCGAATCGTGAAACATGCAGCAGGCATGTGCCGACGACCGAAACCTTTCGTAGTTCGTAGCAATTTTAGTTGAACCCGCAGTAATAATAACCGCGTGTACATACGTTACTAAGTCCAATAAGAATGAATTACGGATGAATATTATATTAACGCACCGTTGTCAATTTTCAGACATTTATTTCCAATTACTTTTATTTTTATTATTATTTTATTTATTTATTCATTTTCCATGAAAAAACTTTTATACGACTTCTCGTTTCCAAGCGGTACTCGATGTATTTTTGCGGCTTCTCACGAACCAGACATTCATTTGACTTCTACCGCGATCATTGAAAATGTTCCGAAGCACGCCGATGATGCCAATTAATAGTAACGAGATACTCGATTTTCGACATGAATTGACATTCATAAAAACCATCAATTTTTAAAGTCATCCGAAGTTGCAGTTATTGCTGATAGATTTCATTTCGGGATGAGTGGTTTTATTAAACTGACACCGCGTCACCATTTCGATCGTTGTGAATTCAATACAATTTACGAATTGCGTTTGTTGCCGTTGAATAAACGACGCACCGAAGCCCTATGGATATTATTCACTGTTCACAAGTACTGGTGTGAATGAGGCGACAAATATTCGAATGCTAGAATCTTGCGGTCCTCACAACTATTTGGATAATTATAATAATGATCACGTGGCTGTATACATAGGTTATACACATTATACAATCGCACGTAAAGTGTATTATTATAACGTTCAACAAAATATTAACTCTAATGTTATCTGACGAATTGACATCGTACGAATGAATTTCATGCAATTAATAAGCTATTTAATCATTCATCGGCCGGTCGTTATTCGTTTGCAATACTAATTAACGTTCCAAACTGAACTCCGGAGAATCTCCGATCGAAAGCCCTCTTCTATCCCTTTAACTAATATGACTCGTTCGCCTGCCCGATAAAGTACGATTCGCATTATTCGGGCAGCTCGTTGTATGTACGTCACTCAATTACCCTCAGTTTGAAATTCTATTTAATTTTGCAAGCTTAATCCAATCAATAGCATGCGGACAGCTACGAGTGGCACGGATTGACGAGAGAGCCCGCAAAGCTCGTTCTAAACTGAACGATACACATAACGAGTTTTACTCTCGTTAGCTTGATTATCGGTTCATTTACCTGGTTCTGCCGGATTCGATAACGCGCTATACGGATTTGACGATAGGGTATCCCGGGCTGTATTTCATTATCGTCGAAAGCCCTATAAATTACGCCCGCATGTTTTTTTTTCAAATTTATTTATCGACGTAATTGAATTTGATATGTTAAGGAGAGAAGAAAGGGGAAGCTGCATATTCTAATGCGTGGCATTTGCCATAGCGCTGACTTTCATCCGCGAAAAGGTCGAAATTGTTTTTTAAATCAGTTGCCCTGTCGATCGAATCGATCTTAGCCGGTGCAACGACGAAGGGTGACTACGGCAAATCTTTTCGTTTCCCGAAAGTAATCAACCCGCCGAATGTTTATCAGATATGCAGGTAACCTGCCGAAGCTGCGAAGACTTTGCTTAAACCTCGATGAAAGTCTGGTTACAGATTTTTCGTGTGGAACGACGTTTACTTCTTAATTGCATAATTGAGGATCCTTAATTAAACCGTAAAATGATATTTCTGTCTATTCCTATGTTCAATTCCGTCTGGTCTCGTTCCGCTTGATCGCATTATAAATTGATCGTCTTCGAAAACGATCCCGTCTGCCTCGGCAATTTCTTTCCGATTCATCGATAAAACATGAGCCAATTTTATTCCATCGGTACAAAATTTGCAGCGAGAGAGACGGGTTTCAAGACTTGTCCGCTTAAGCAACGGTTAAAGACACCTCTCCGGCGCAATATGGATATAAGTGTAATTCCATCCATAATTTTTCGATTGAATCACAATATCTCGGCAATCATCGACGCGGATAACGTGGCCGCTATCTCGCGGCCACTGTGGCACCGTTATTACGAGCCATAAATCGTGGATCTGAAAGTAAGAAGGAAAGAAAAAAAAAACTAGGAATGAGGATAAAGTACGGAGAATTATAGCATACGCGATCTCCCACGCAAGGTGCAACGGCTACTGACCTCGGTAAATGCCGACTTATTAATATCTCTCACGGTATTAGTCCGTCTACCGAATCCGATTATAAAAGCCCTCGAACGTTCGTCGATCATTGGATAATTGAAGTGCCTACAATGGCTTACAGCATCAATGACTTATTATTTACCAGATGATTATTTCTATATACTTAATGGTAATAGATGGATCGACTGATCTGAAAATAGGTTAGAAATCTCGAAGGCCAGAAGATTTGTCGGTATTAGCGATCAACGGATACGGTCTCAGTGAGTTTTGGCAAGAAACAAGAGTATATCATGTTTGATCACATGCACCCGTCGAAGTTTGTTCTGTGATGTTTGGGGGTACATCCCGCATAAGCGAGCAGGAATTCCCGAGGCGCCATTGCTATTGTTTAACGTTTCACGAATCTGCTTCGGTCAGTTGAGGCTCTTCCATGCGTGCGGAGGAATTTATCCGCTCAAAGCGCACAACGAGCCGTTTGCCCGGCTGTCAAGAAAGATCTGTGAGCAACAGTCCGAGAGGATATGTGATGTTTCGAGGCGAAGCATTCTGCGTGCCGCATCCTCGTATTAGCGGAAATTCTATGCTCGCAGAAAGGATCGATGCTCGATTCTTGGAAGCTTGACGAAGAGTTTACAATAAAACGGCGAATCTCCTTTGCGTTTTGTGAAAATCAACCGAGAGTTGCAACATGCCGGGTGCGCTTGTTGATTTTCATTTTCTCCGCTGAGTAAACGGAAACTCCAGACTTATTCTACGCTCACGCCGGCTTGTGTACCTATCGTAATACTTAAAATAGCGAAGGCCAAGAGGATGAACGGTGGCGTGCTCCCTTTTCGGCTCATCGATTTATTTCGCACGTGCACTTCGATCATTCGAAGACCGACGTTTGTGAGTTAACCTCACGGCGCAAACGATAGTTTATTGAAATTGTTCGAATAGTTATTCTATATTAATTAGCAAGAGAAGCACGGACCCGGAGCCAAGAAGCAAAGTATTAATTTCTCTCTACAGAATGCATGGATGGGACGGAGAGGGGTAGAAATTTAATTGGCGCAGCACCAAGCGAGCTTAGAATTGTTTCTCCAGCCGCAATTATATTGATTGAGATAACTTTCATGCCGAGAGTGGGATGGGATGAGAAGCGGGCGAGCCACATACTACACAGGCGCTACTACAGCTAGCGAAGACTTATATTTCGAACTTACGTGCACTTTCTCGACAACACCGTCAGCCACGCCGCCATCCTAGGCTTCCTTCTCGCTACGTCTTTCGCTGATCCTGGAACTTGAATCCGGATCATACGGGATACTTCTCCGATAGTAGTGGGCAATAAGAAAGATATCCGACTACGTGGAACTCGTGAGAAATAAGAAAAACCCTACATGCGACAACGCAATAAAAATTGCGACGCAAAATGCGAACTAAATCGAAAGATCATCCCTATATAGACATCGATCGAAAATCAACGAACCTTCATTCGATAAGTAGTAAAAAAATCAATTTTTTTAAATAAAAAATTGCACTTTAAAACTTCGTCACTTTAATCATTAATTGAACTTAGATGAATGTTTCATTCACTGGCAGCATTTGTCTTATTATACGTTAGCTAAAAGGTCTCCCTTACGACTGCTCGCTATGTCGAAACGATCATCGAACTCTCGCTTCTAAAACTTCGTAGACTCTCTTACGGTCTCCGACGGCGATAGAAGTTGGTTGAAATGGGGAGAAGTACAGCGAATGTAGAGTTAGCGGAAAGTCTAATGAGATCTCAGAAATGCTTTCCTCCCTTTACATCCCGCAGGAGACGGAGTAGATTGTGTCTCGGGAACGGTTGGGAAAACACGAAATTTCATTGAAAACCATCAGGAGTGATACAGAGGTAGAAAGAGAGATGCGTAATATATATACCGCCATCTTGGAAAGTCTGTGGCCATTTTGGTAGTGGATGAGGGTGAAACCGTCGGTTTCACGCTCCGATTGGCCTAACGAAGTCTTCGGGTAACCCTGGGCATCCCCGAAACTACGCTCGCAGCACTCTCTCTTCTCCCCCGAAGACTCCCCCAACGGGTAACGGCAAGCCAAGCGAGAGGCCAACAAACTGACGCAGAGGCTTTATAATTGTATAAATATTAGGTTATCGCGTCAGCGTGTGCGAGTAGACGGATGGAGTTTCGCTCTCCAACATCTTCGATCCATCACTGTGCTTCGAAAACTACAACAGTTATAAGAACTATCGTGCGGTTCGCCGATTTGGGATGACCTGTAGCGAATAATTACTCGACATCGGAGTATAGTTCATGGGGTATAGCTTTTTCTCATCCCCGTTTACGTCTGGTACCACTATCGAACATCGAACGGAATGAATTTCGGAAATAGGAACGGTGGATTACGTCGCGTGGTATGGCCCTTGAAAAAATCATAATCCATATTCCTGTTCGATATCTCTGCGACATCGCGGTGAACCTCGGTATTGGAAACTTGACGGATTCTCGAGACCCGATTCGACCTTTGACGTTCCCCTCTGTTCCACGTTCGGCTTCTCCGTCTCCAAAGCTAATGAGACGCGCGGATGGCAAAGTGGTACCGGTCGGATCCTGACGCAGTCGGGTCCCAACGATGGAGCCAAAGCTCTGCGTGCAACCTCTCGTCAATTTCATCCGGTTCGTTTTCTCCTTTTTTCCTTCATTTTTTTCTTTTCTTGCTTCTCCTCATTGCCTCGGCTTCGAAGCAGAATCGAATTCCGTACGAAACTAATTTCGTTCGCCTTTGTGAAAGCGGCATTACCGCGGGGCTCTCTCTTCTCACACAGAACGAGAACAGCTAGTTGCGGAAGTGAAGAGGAAGAGAGAGGAGGTCGAACACATCGAGCGAACGATGGAGTGTTGGATAGAGGATAGGATTGGCAGAGGGTACCGCTATACGTCGTTTGGATAGACACGAGAAAGGCATTGGGGATAGACAGAGAAACCTACATGTTCCGATACTATTGAAATCCGACGGAGCGAAAAGCAAATTATATGAACCCGCTCGAGCATCGAGGCTTCGTCTATCGCATGTTCTCCCGTGGTAGAGTCTCCTTTGATGTTTTCCCAAGCCTGATGCTGGCCAAGGCACTTTCGACGAGCGGCGCGGCCGAGAGTAGTTGCTTTCCTTCCTCATCGTCGTTCTCGTGTTCCTCGACGTCTCTCTTCTCGTGTCCTCCAAGATATCCGGTCGAATGGCCACGTGTGCGCCTGTCGTTCGGGGATGCGTACATCCTGGACCTCGGGATTCGACGGTTTTGGAGTGTACGGGAAAGCCCCCCCCTTGTGTGGATACACGGACACGCGAAAAGGAGAACCCCATCAACTTCTTCTGTTATACTTTTAAACGACAATTCACCCCCGTTGCGATCGAAAGATCCGTCGGAATGGAAATAAATCGTCTCGGCGAGTCAATCGACAGTGAGTGAGCGTAATGGAAAATAGATAAAGACCCTTTCGTTCCTCTTACATTTCAGACATATAAATTATTTCTGTCCAGTGAACGAAGCTTTTCTTCAGTCTCGCTGAATCTTATTGGTATTTCAACTTTGACGAGTCACCGACAAACTTCGCTGTTTCTCGGTATTCGCTAATAATAACCATTAAGCATACTTGGTACAATTTACTTTCGCTGCGAGCCTTCCGGAACTCCCGGCGTAAGGAAGACCGCATGAAACAAAACAAAAAAAAATCGAAAAATAAAAAAAAATAAGCTTGATATTATACTCGTCGCGTCCGTGCTGTTTCGCGCATTCTGGTCAGGGGTGGAGGCGCGTCGTTAATATTCCAGTGCGACTTGGGTCGTGACTCAACCGTCGCCTACGATCCTGCGGAATATATACTTGTTATACTGCACGCCGGCGGTGTACGTTGCATGGAAAGCCGACGACGTTTTCTACGCTCAGCGAGAAGCTCCGGAGACTCGAAGTCGGCGATTTGCTCTCTCTCTCTACGTGGGCATACAGTAGTTTCACCGTTGCACACTCTCGTCCCTCTGCTCTAATGCTCGCGACGCCGGGTGGTCGCGATTCTCAACCCTCATCCGCCCACGCGCGCCGCGTCCCCGCGACGAGAGAAACTTTTTCCTTCCGACGACACGGTTCGCTTCGTGGGGCGGTTCGGACTATTTCTCTCTGTGTTCACAGTCGCACGAGGGTGAAAGTGCGGAGCCTCTGCCGGTATCAATCGCGCAACTACGACCACCGCGGGCGACGTTTCGATCTCGTTGTTCGAACGAGAAATAGAAACGTAAGCGGCTAGCCGATTCGCCAATTACCGGCGCCGCTCGGACTTCGAATTATTTCTATGTGGATGCGTCAATGTGTTCGTATCTCTGCACCTTGGAAAAGATTGGTTGCGCGAGGTCTATAATATCGCTATCCTTCCAATTACCAATCAATTCGCTATTTATATCCAAACGATAAATCTGGAAAATCATAAAGTCCTTTGCTTCTCTATGCTTCGTACAGATGACGTCGAACAATATCTTTGCAATAACTATCTCGACCAGCAGACACTTTTCTTTCTCATCAGAGCTTCAAAACTTACGCCAATCTTAACTTTAACAGTTGCAGATAACAAGAGTGAATTTTTCTTGACATCGTGGATGTCGGGAGGAGTCAGGGGGCAGCTACCGAATTAGTACAAAGTCAGCGGCAAGCCGCAGTCGCAAGAAGTCCGACGGTGGGTTAGTTGGACGGATTCGTGGAGGACAAAGGGGTACTCAACGAATTCATCGACTAGCAGCAGAATTATCATTCTCTCTACTTCCGCCTTACGGTTATCCCAAGGTAAGTGATGTACTACCTAACTAATGTATATTCTCGATTATTCCGCTGCGTACTATTTTCCTATACATAAATGCATATGGATACGTTTTGAGGATAACGCCAGTATGGTCTCAACGAACTTCGCGCGGGCGTTATTTGAAGCTTTGAAGTTTGCGGGGAATGTATTTAGTGACGATCTCATGCAAATCCTGATAGCATCAGCTCAAGGGATACCTGGGCAATGGAAAGCCTTGTCGGTCGGCTTTGCCAAATCGACAGAGGGTAGAGACCGTTCGCGTCTCCTGTGCGCCCACACGGAAACCCCTCCTTTATATCAGTAGAGATGCCACCGCGACAGATCCACGTCTGTGGCGAGTTCGCTTTACCCTTGGCACTGTTCTCGCTCTTTACCTTCTCTGTGTATACGTATATATATTGTATACGTTTTGCCTTTGCACCTGTCCGTATGCCTCGCGTTTACTTCAAATCGTTCGGTACTGCTGCTCGCTGGCTTCGGGCGAAAACCAAGAGCAGCGGCAGTAGCGCGACTACCTATAACCGTGGGTATGAGGCACCGGGTAGAAACTATACGAGAACTGCCGTCGGTGAGCCTCTCGGTGCTTTCCCCGACGTACAACGGCGTTGCAGACCCTGTGGACGCGGCTTTATTGTCCGCCGGAGATCGCCTCGTGAATATTCATCGGGAGGGACCACGACTACGATGAGGGGGGGAGGGGGGAAGGGGATGATAGTACAGGAGGCCGTAGGACACAGAGACCTCGCAGCTAGTAGCGGAGTGGCTCCGAGTTTGGCTCGGTACCACACAGGCGTTACCGAGAACGTGCGAATGTCGCCACGAATGTTTATTGCCGAATTTAGAAGTGAGCGAGACTCGGCTGTGTGGTGAAGAAAAAACGGAACGTAAAAAAAAAAATTGTCTACCCAGAAGTTTTTTGCTCCCTATTCGCCGGCTCGGGCCTTTCATTTTGAAGCCGTGCTGAGCAATGAACGAAAGGTTAGATCGACAAGAACAAAAAGCAAACAATGAATTCTAGAAGCTGTAACGGTAATTTGCAAGTCCGAAAATTGAAAACGGAAATTGCATTGAATTTGTGTTTAACTTTTCAAGTTCCAGACCTCTCCGCTGTTGAAAAAAACTATGTTCTCAATTGCTCAGCATTTTTCTGTATACATATATTTTAAAAATGTTACTTCTTAACAATTCAATTTTTCCATTTTTACACTCGAAAAAAATATTCAAAATTGTTTCAAATAATTTTCTCTGAGATGCAATTATATTGTCAACTTAACCAGAATTTTGAGATTAGAATTGAAGAAAATATCGAAAAAAGAGATTTTCCACCAACGTAACAAATATGGTACACTAATGGTAATATTGGTACATCAATGGGTGAAAAAAATTCAATAAAAAATTTGTTTAAAGAGTATAAAAGTGAGTCACACAAAGAAACAGCGACGATAGCGTTATACAACGAATGCAGAGGCACCTAACATTCGTTTAGGAAATAACAGGTATCTGTGACATAGATAGCAATCAGCGTTATTGCGCTTCAGGGTAAAAGGGTGCCGATAACTCGGTAGCTTTCGTGCAAATGTATTCGTACGAAACCGCAGCATCGAACAATGGAAAGTGTACGAATGGGAGTTGGTATTATATATAATTATACATATCTCACGAACGGTAACGAGACACGCGGGTCACCGAGCCGACATTTCGTGTTGCAAACTCGAAACAGAAATAATGAGGCGAACATGATATTTACACTACATCTATGCAGTCTGTGTGGAACGCTGACTCGCGCGGTACCGCAAGCGCAATGTGGCAGGTGTAGGGTATTACACCTGTGGAGGTGCCTACAGTATGTTATATCCCAGTAGGGGATACGGCGTTCTCCGAAGGGTGAAACGTCCGTTAGGCTTCTTACTCCCGGGACTGTGAATTCGCGCAGAGAGGAGGTGTAACGTAACTTACCGCTTATGTATCCCCAGCGGTCTGTCCAGTGAAAAGGTTCATACTCCGGGAAACGTTTAATGGCATAGATGACGTGCACGTGTTTCGAGAACGTCGACCGCAAGTTCAAACAGTTCTTGCGGTGTAAAATTGTCGGTATAAATTTCGCAATTACGACCACAATTCTCGCAATGGGGATTCGTCTAAAGAATAAAAAAGAACTCATCTTGTAATTCGAATAATTGGCCTTAAAAAAAGAACTAAAACAATACTTTTTCTTTTTCCATACTTCGTATGGGATAGAAAGTATAAAGGATTCATTGATATAAAAAAAAGATGTCGCGTCGCGACAGTTGGAGAACAGTTTTGGCAACTTATTTCGGTCATTCATTTTAGTCCGTTATCTCGTATGCAGGTATAAATGTATTTCAGTCGGAATTATACGTCGAGGGGGAATGAGTAGCTCTGCTTCACCTCAGCTTTCCGAGACCGAAGGGTGGTTCGGAGGGTGGCTTGCGAAGAGCTTGAGGTAACGTAGAAACAGCAACAACAGGCAACCCAACAGGCAGGTAACGACTAATAAGCATATCGCGACACGCCATCGTGTCCGCGTCGACCGGCTTCACCCATACCACGGCGCTCAAGCTTGTTAGATTGATGAAGTAAGGGTTCGTATAATAGCGATATATATAACTACGTACGATGCTACGAGAGCTCGTGAGCACTGCCACTCGTCGAGTTATACGCAGAGAGGGAGGATCGCGTCACAGTTCCCTCTCGCTCCTTCGTCGCGGTGGCTTTCTCGATGTAAAACGATATCTGGAAACCCGCGCGGAGCCCCGGGTACGCGGACCCGCCATGTCGCACGGGACCACCCGAATGTTAATTAGCTACTCTTAATTAATGCCATTACCGTTCGAGCGTTAATAGGTTGCTGCCGTGCGACCGTTGATGCGCCTTTACCGAAGGTCGTTAAATCGGTGTTTCTGGCTGCCTACCCGCCTCTTCTCTCCTTTCAATTTACTCTTTTCACTCTTTCCGCCTTATGGATCGTTCTTTCTTTTCAAAACTTTTTTTTTTTTCTTTATTTTCTTTTTTCCTTCTCTACGAAAATGTATTCTGTTGGGACGTTACAACGCGCGGGAGCATTTAGTCACTTCCATCCTCTTAGCTTCTTGTTACTTCAGCTACCTCTTCAAGTCTTTTCTAAATCTTTTTATACTCTCCTCCGGAGGTGGCGAAGTAGAAGGACGAAGAGGTTGAGAATCAGGACGAAGGGGAACGCATAAACACGCATTAGGTTGGCTAAAACACACTACTATTTTTCTTGCAGTGTTTTATTTTCCGTTGTTTTGTTGCTGTTGTTTCTTTCACCCTGAAGCGTACTCTAGTCCGAGAATGTATGAACTTTTTTTTTGTTCATCCCCCTGTAGATCCCCCGTCCGTTCAACCCCCGGGATCGTACATCTTTCGCGCTATTCTCTTTATTAAAATAACGACTCGCCGACGCTTTTCTTACAGCGAAGTTTTCTATACAGAATACGCGCTGTATTCGCGAACCCATCCCGCGAAGCACCTCGAACGTCCTCGTTCCCTGTACTCCAATGGTGCTCGCCGTAGCCGCTAATTTATGTACTGCACCGACCATTAGGGCCATTACATTAATCATTTTTCCTTTCTCCCCCGTCTTATCCACTAGTACTTACCAAGGCGAGCGAATCTTTAACAGGTTTTCATTCTCTGCTTGTTCTTAGTCTGCTTACTCGTTTTTTTCCCTCTTCCGCTCGATGTATATATCTTCTCTCGTGGCGAAGATTGAAATTATTTTTTAACGACGATGTAATACACGGATTTTCACCTCGGTGGGACGGTATCGTGTAATATATCTTTCATAGCTGTAGATCATCGAATAATTAATCAGGCGTCGCAACTCGCTGTCAATCTTTAAAATAAAGAAATAATAACGATTTTTTTGTTGTTTTTAAATTTATTTGCTGAGTCACTTCAGTTGCATCGAAATGGGTGCGGAATCGATAGGTATTTGTAATATAAAATAAACTCTAATTTACCGAGTCGTCAGATTGAAGTACCGGAGAGTATCCGCGAAAGACAGGTTAAGCAGTGTGGAGCGAATGAGATGCGATGAGGCAACGGATAAAAGGTAAAAAATTCTCGAGTTCCTGGAAACGCATTGTGCCGCTTTGATCCTTGATTTGGCTGACGAGAGAGAGAGAGAACTTAGCAACTAGGTACACAGATGCGGTTTGCTATTCGACCAATTCCGGGAGCTACCGCCGCAGTGTGCAAAGTCTAAAGGCACGTATCAAAGTGCGTTAGCGGAGGTTGGTCAGTAGTTTCATTAAAAGACTTTTTAGCAATCCGGTCTTTGCCCGATGAACTTGTTTCCCCGGAGCAAGAAGCCTAAATAACTTGAACGGAACATCCTTTATCTCCGACTCGTCGGCCACTGGCTACTGCTTTCTTTTTTGGCCCTCTTTGAGCAGAAGCTTTTACCACCGGAATCTCTCTGTAACGCGAAAAGCAAAAAAAAAAAAAACGAAAATGTTTCAAAACTTTCCGGGTAGATATTAGCTTTCATTCTGCCTTGCAGATTTATGCGGAAATTTTTTTAAATTGACGAGAGTTTGCCGTTGGAGTTAAGGCCGAAGAAATTTACGTAGAGAATTGTAGCGTAGAACGGAAGAAGGAAGAAGCGGAAGGGGGTCGAGGCGGATCGTTGGAAACTCCGCGCATTCTCATTTAGAGTGCAGACAGCGCAGCGGGCATTTCTATGAGCGTAGCAGGAACCCGTATCCTGTACAAGGGACTTTCGCGAACTCATCCCTTCGAGGAAAATACAAGCCATGCAACGTTCATACCGAGGCACGTGAGAAATTCTCTCCAACGCCCGTGATATAGCGTATATGGGCAGTTGTGTAAAGGCATTATCGTTGGAGCAGCGCGGCCTGCATTTCGGGAGGCTGTGTGTAACCGCGTGTGCAGGGCAGCGATATGGTGTGACCACTGGCAACTTGGCGCTGGTTCCACAACTGTACACGTACAACAACGAGAATGCGCACCAAACTGGAGTTCACGCCCTGCCACCAAGTGCATACCCAACGTTGACCGCGAGCTTCCACTTTCGCGAGAATTTCGGAGATTAACGTTGGCCGAGAGAGATTCTGGCTAACTTGACTCATGAACAATTTAATCCTTGCGCGTGTGCCAAGTGTTGATAGAATTGACTTGTAGAGTATGCAAAAGCAGGTCCTTCCCAAAAAAAAAAAAAAAAAAATAATACGTAAAAAAATCCATAACCTCGCATCGAACTAAAACGATGCTGGAATTTATTTACAAGGAACTTTCGTCACGCTGAAGGACAATGAAAAATGTATTTTTTGCTCGGCTTTTGTAACGAATTTATTTTTAGTTCGATATTTGATATAAAAATTCGCGCCATTTGCAAAAAAAATGCTTTTCGCGTTTACTATTCGCAAACTCATCTGGAGTCTGCCAATGATGCCAGTGTAATATCAAAATCCCGAAAAAAGAGGTCAGGCTTTCGTTAAATGGGACAAACGACCCCTCTCGCAATTTCAAGTTGGTTGGCATAAGTGTCTACATGACGGTGCGAACATTTGCAATTCCGCTATGCAATTAAAAATGTCTGCACGCAATGGGCCGTCGGACGTGCCGTGCATGCGTCAAGGATATGACAATTTTTTGCTCCTCGCGCTTCACCACACCCATAAATATTTTTTTTTACTTTGGTCCGACTCCTTGCACCATTCTCGTATTTGTTTGCTCTCTTTCTCTCCGCTCTAACGTTTGTTTTTTTCACGGCGCTCACTCGCGTCTCTCGATCTCGTTAAGATATCATCTCGATTCGCTCGTGACACGCTACGTTAAGTCAGCGAGTCGGCAGTAGCGCAGCAAGGGGGCGGGGGAGAGGGGGTTGATTGCGGTGAATAAGCGAATAAGGGAATAAAAGGGATCGTTGGGGAAAAGAGAAAGGGAGGAGAGGGGGAGAAGGAGAGTGTTTGGAGGAAAAAAATGAAGGGGGTTTACCAGATCGATATATCTATAGGTATATACACCCGGTGCGAGATTGGTGAGTCAAATTATTTGAACTGCACTGTGATTTCCCCGAAGAACGCAAAAATCATATCGCGAACTTTTCTTTACCATTGCTGCTGCACTAGCCGTACGCTAGACTTTTTTTTTCGCTCTCGTTCAGCCCTCGGGTATCGCATCGTCTGCATTCCTATCGGTCACTCTACTAATAAGATATTCGAGGGAACACGCGACCGCGTGTGTATGCGTGGGTAAAATATATACACGCGCACATGTATATATGTATATTTTACCCTTTCTTTTCAATTTAATCACCGTGCAGTTTGCATCGGGCCAACGCGAGCAAGAGAAAGGCATATATTATGTATTATGAAACGCGCACGTAGTTTTTCCACACGCTGGAAAACCCATCATTTTTAATCCTCTCCGCTTGCTGCCACCGTCCGCTTCGAACGACGAATGCGTAATAGGTAAATACCAGGGTATTTGTTATGCGATTAAGCACCGAGGATAATAGTAGCGAAGCATACACACGAGATATGCAAAATAAATGGAGGAAAAAAAAAATTATAATTGTTTGCGCGATAACGGAGCAAAGCGAGAGTTTCTCTTCGTTACAAAAATTGATTCTGGACAGCGAGTTATTTGCGACTCTCGTCTCCCATGAAGATCTTTTCAACCCTCGCGAATTTCGAAGTTTCATTCGAAACGACGAGACAAATATTTAAATTGTCCGCATCGATAATTCGCCGCGTAATTCAGGACCGCGACTTCCCGTCGACATTCTGAAGTATTCAGTGAATAAACTTGCTTGTCGGCGGCGCCCTATTTTCGAAAATTCTCGTTGCCCGTTGAACGAAACTTTCCGGGGGGTTTCTTTTGCGATACCGTACGACGTGTTGGTACCTGCACTTTCGAAACTTTGCTTGGCGTGTCTCGGGTTATGATGCTTCTTTCGTTGTATACGAGGGAGAGAGCCAGAAACTCAACCGATCGACGGGGAGAACTCGCTAACGGTCGAGGACCACGAAACTCTTCTACATAATTTCTCGTGGCTTCCTGCTTAGTCGACCAAGAGCCGGCTGAAGGATTGAAAAAAAATTGAAAAACGACGAGCTTTGAAAAGAACGAGGAAAAAATTAAGACTGGCTGCGAAGGAGCCCCGCACAGGATAAAAAGGAGAACACAAAACCGCGTATAAGAAGACGAATAAGGAACGGAAGCTTTGAACGTAATTTTGCTTCACGTTTCCCGAAACCGCTATGAAGAAACGAGCGAGGCAACTACTGTTAAACTAAGACGAAGAAGAACAAGAAGAAGAGGGACAGGAAGCAAAAAAAAAAGGAAAGTTTTCGGTGGACCGCACTGGAGCTTCCGGTCTTGTGCTGACGATCGCCAACACTGCGGCAAAGCTCCTAGCGTTGGTGCGCAATCAGCATTGCGAAAGGCCATTCGCCGAAGACGAAAACCTCGAGCTTTTTTGTAATCACGCGTCAACTTTTTTGCTCCCTCCCCTCGCCCCCCTCTCGGCCCAGTTTGCCGCATGTGCTACGTACATATAACCCGTTCATTTTATTCATTTGCGGTGTAACACAATAATGTATACGATAGTAGAGCAGCAGATGAGAGTAGAGTAGTCCGTTTCAGTTGGCTGTACGCCGGACCACACGCCAGAGTTTAAATCCACCGTGTGGGCGCTCGACCGGCTAATCTATGAAATAATTCATACAAACAAGCCTCCGCCCCGCTCCTCCCCCTCAAACAGCCCGATGGAATATTAATTAATGTTTATCTCATGGAACACGTTAGCGGGCGAATTTCACGCGAATTAACTTCTTTATCGTCTGCCCGCGGTGTTTTACTCTTCGGCTCTTGCCCGTTGCACGAGTTTCGGAAAAGCTTCGCGGAACGTTGTATTTCACACCCGTTTCACTTCCCCGGCATACAAGCTTTTCTCGTTTCCGACTCTCCTCCCCCCGTAGACTATAAAGCATTGTAAACATATATGAACCAAAAAAAAAAAGTGCTTTAACCTCGTGCCGGTTCGCGCGTGCATCGGCGCAATCAGCGTCAGAGGGCTTTACTTCACTTCGGTTAACTCCGAACCTGGAGCCGTTACTTCTGCTCTTTTGCCCGTCGACTCCTGTGTTAAAATACATAAGGCTTTTGAGGCTATGAGAATTTTGACACAACTCCGAAACAACGGGGTTCGTAGTTGTTTATTTCCCCTCATACCTCGAACATACCGCGATCATTGACATTCTCGTCTCTCATCCGTATTTTTCTTTTAGCAATAACCAAATTGATAAAACAGTCCAATATTTGCTGAATCAACACCGACCAGTGCGAATTATTGCATACAATCGTCAAATATCCGGTAGATGCGACAATAACCGTTCAGATTAATTACGAGACAACAAAAAAAAAAAAATAGTTTGACTAAATATTTTTTTATTATATTTCATCGAGGCAATTAAACGTTGTATTGCGTTTCAATGCTGAGTGATCGTGAGTAAACAGAAAAAAAAAAGAAAAACAATTGTGCTCGATGCCGGTTCTTATAGTCATTATCGATTCAGTTCTTCTACCCCATCCTCCCGTTAAGCACGGTCTGCCAGTTTGTTCTAATTTTCGTGGCGCAATTAGGCGGTCCCGGTGGCTAATTTGATTATCGATTATGCTGTCGAGTGAAACGAGTACGTGATGGTGAAAAATTAACGTCGACGAGTGAGACAGCCGCGAGTCAAATGAATTAGCACTTTTTTTGTGTGTTTTTTTTTTTTTCTTTAATTTTTTTGTCGTTCAGCAAAAGTGGATAGCCGTGGTAATTGCCGAATTGGTACACAGGAGAAAAAATTTCGGGAATTACCTCGTTAAAATGCAGGCTATCGGTGAAAATCGCGCGGCCTATCCCAGCGTGTATGTTTCCGTACGCCCATCCCTGTAGCTTTAAATCCCCTTCGATCTCTTCTCCCCATCCCTTTGCTATTCCTCTCGCTCGACAGCCCGGGCTCTCTAATCACCTGGTCAGCTAATCGGAGTGGCCCAACCCCGTTTGGCAATTAGGGGCTTTACCCCGGGCGTCCGTGTGCCCACCCTCGCGACTTTGGCATTGCGGCACGAAGGAACATCGTGCACGGACATCCGCACACAGGCTGCAGTGTCGAAACCGACCGGCGGGGCAATGCCTTGGCCAATGCAATGAGAAAAGCGAACTCACGCCCGGAACTCCCGCGGCGAAACGATCCTCGTATGTACGAGAGAAGCGTGAGCGAGACGGAAAGTAGCGACGTGAAGCGCGCAAGAGATCCCAAGAGCGAACGCGAATTACTGGCTAAATTATGGCAAAGCCTCGCAGACCCTTGTTTAATTTGAGAAACCCCTTAACGTCGACGGCGAGGATCTTTGCCGCTTCTATTCTCCCTACTCCTCCCCGCAACGTTTTCTCTATGCATATATATATACATAGTATGTATACATACACGCGCCGGAGCGCATCTCCAGCGGTTGCTCCTTTTGCCCTCTGCTTCACTCAACTACACTGGCTACCAATTCTCGTTCCTTCTTTATCTTTCTGCAACTAAAAGCTGTCGGACTTCTCTTGTTCGCTTAAATCGCCCCCCCCCCCCTACTCTCCTCTCTACTTTGCTAACGCAGATCAACATTCTCCCGCACAATTTGGCAAATGTATAAGTGAGTCTGGAGGGTATATGGAGAGACTATAAGAGAAAAGCGCGTGACTCAGCATGACCGAGACAGCCACGGAGCATCAACGGTATCTAAGCGTTCCGATGTTTCTGTTACCCTTGCGCATCTCTAACCCCTTCTCCGCAGCAACGATCTCTAAGCCTTCGGCGGATGTTTGCATAAATTCGGGTCAACTAACCCGGGCGTAAGTTGGAAGCTTAGGATTCTCTCTGTCGTCGTTGTCGTCGTCGCGAAAAGCTCAAATATCTCGGGGTACTACAAAGAGCGAATAGAATAGAAAGGGTAAAAGCACAAAGTAGAGACGTTCAGCCCAAAGCGAAAGCTTTTTCTTGCGCTTTCCCAGCTGTGACGGCTGTATACATGTGAACAGTACTTTTTTACGTTCCTCTTAGGCGGACGACATGGAACACACGATTATCCTAATGACGCTGCATTCAAGTCGCCACTCCACCATGACAACACTATTTCTTTTTCTTCGTCCGCTTATTAAAAAATATATATATTTACACACGGTGACTCGGAATAGTCCTCATCTTCGTACTCTGTACTATATTTATGGTGCACTATATCCGCAGGTACTAAAAATGTATCCGTGAATTTCATTTTTTTCATTAAATCATAAATTATATTGCGCAAATGACATTATAAATTAAAGGAGTCTCATTAATACACACTGCCGTAATATAAGGAAAAAAAAAAAGTATATTATAGCACACTACACGCACGGAGACAACGCAAGCAAACAAGGTGTGACAGTATCGCAGTGTGAGACCAGTTACGGAACGAGAGTGCAACTTTTCATTCGAATTTATTGAAATGCGGGCGGGTAGTCGGATTACAATTGTAAATACGCGCCCGAGGGGGAAGCACGAGAGAAGCGAAACCCTGTGTGCATGGTGCGCTTGCCTCCTACCGCTGCCCGGAGGGCTAATCCGTTCGCGCGACTCTCTACTAGTTTCCAACCCGGAGCCCGTGTGCCAAAAAGCATTACCCGACTCTGACCATACGTTCGTGTAGTGCATCACGCGTGTGGACTATATCCCTCTCGACTCTTCGCCCCATCGGTGTAGATTCACGTACCAAGGCACCGGGAGAGCGCATAAATTCGAGACCTTCGCCTCGCGTTTTCCTATCTATCTTTCTCTCGCCAACTCACTCACTCTCGCGTTAGTTTCGAGTCAAGCTTTGCGCAAAAAGACACGAGTCCCTCGTAGTCTACACGTGTAGTTTGTCCGCGATATATACTATATATTAATGTATATATAGATATATATCTATGTGTATACATATATGAATTTTAGTATAGCAGTAGCAGGAACGGGTGAACCACTCGCATAAATTCGTGACTCATTCGGTGTCGAGACGTGGGCGGTTTTGGGTATAAGAGCGACGAGTGCCGCGCGGTCGTAACTGCTCGTCTCGTACACACGCTCCGACTCTCAACTATCCAACGATACGTGTGTTTATACTCTAGTTTCGTGTACACGCGTGGGGGTGGACTAGAGTCGAAAGGGCTCGCGACGGAACTGCTGAAATATCAACAGTGTTCGAAGAATTCTTGAAACGCAATGATCGTAAAATACATTCGGCAACATACCATAATTATAAAAAAAATTAACAAGTAGATGACAAACGAATGAACGGTAATAATGCAAATGATCAAAACGGATTCGTTTATTGGAATCCGCTTCGTCAATTCCCGGCAGGTATGTTTTTTATTATACGCGAACAATGAGATTGTCGAATAGAATTGCGATATATCGAACAATTCACCAACTTCTGGTTATAGCCCTCCCTTTTTCCTCTCTATTCGAAGGTATTCGACGAATCGTGCCACGCGTGATATTTCACATTCGAATCTCTCGAACGCAACATATAGTGTAGTAGTAGGTACAGTAGAACGAGTCCACTACGCGAATATGTGCTTTTTGCACAGAATATTTTCGAGGAATGCTGATCCAATCGCGAAGCTCGATAGCGTCTATGTAATTGAATGCGTCGAATCTGAAATACCAATGGGTTTAAAATTGCAACCCTCCAGTCCCCCAACCGGGGTATTGTTGCACGAGCTCTCGTTCCTACATTGGCCAGAGTTTCGGTGAGTTTGTTTGTTGGTTTTTTCTTTTTTTTTTTTTTACTCTTTTAAATCCATGGGGATAAAACAGACAGTGGAGCGCCGCGAGCTCTCTCTCCCCGTGTTTCATACGATAACTACGTGCTCTCTCCTCGCGTTCATTTCGCACCGCGTAATACCATTGGTTACCGTAACAACACATGCTGCAGAATTCAATTAAATTTAATTTCGTATGCCGACGATGATACTCGTTTCTTCTTATTCTCAATTTTGTTTCTCTTAAAATTTTTCCACTCTTATCGTTTGTCATTAAAAATTCTGTTTTACGTTTTTAAAAATATTGGATGAATGAACGCATTCAAGAATAATACATCGTTGGCAAAAGATGAAAGTTATGTTTATCTTTTATCTTTTTTACTTCATAGCCAAGTTTCCGCGTTTCGTTATTACGCGATGAGCAAAATAAGTATTGAATTCGTGATGAGGGAGGATTGTTCCTTTTGATCTCACAAGGCATGCGATAAGCATACCGATAAAGGGACCATCAAGAATGTTGGACAATTTGAGAATATTTCATCCGAACCATAGATGTTTTGTTGAGCGAAAAATTAATAAAGAGCAGAATGAGCCGAAGTGGCTGACAAAAGAGGAGCACTTCTCTTGCTTTCGACGGTCATTTTTTCGTTTGTCTCTTTGTCGTTTTCCCGCGATAAAAAAAAATATATAAAAAACGACATAAAAGTGTGCAAATGAAAAAGCCAAAAGAAAAAAAAGCACACGGTAACCGAGAGTTGAATGTACATTCTGACGTATTCGCTGCCCGAGGCAGGAAGTCGGTGGATGAAGAGTGTGTGTCGCTCGGTGCTATATATTCCAAGTTGAACTCACACGTTTCGCACGTTTTGCCCGTTTTGTATGAAAACTCTCTGGTCTTGGATGCAGCAGCCAGAAGGTTGTGAAAGCTTGGGACCTTCGGCCGAAGCCCCCGAGGCTTGCGCCCGGCAGTGGCACATCGGAAGCACCGGCAGTCGTACCTACTTGAGTAGTAACGCAGTAACAACGGCCACGGAAGCTTTTTCGCGCTACACCCGTAGAGGGTAGAATACGTAGACACTGTAGAGAATATGCACACTCTCTCTCCCTTCTCTCTGTGCTCTCCCGGGGCAATCGCGATATTTCAAAGTGCCGGAAGCACAACTTTAAACATCGGACTTAAGCCCCCGCGCTAACGGCGGGAGAAACCAAGGATCCCTCCGTGTTGCAGTTACTCGCGCCACTGCAACTGCATAGTTTGGCCAGTACAGCATATATATATGTACAGCTGAAAGAGTAGAGGGAGATATAGGTACGAACTCGCGAAAAGCGTACAAGTACGGGGAACAATTCGCGCTGTTACGTGCAGCTATGCGCGAACGAATAAATCCCACGGATCTGTCACGAGACTCAGGGGGGGATTTATAGAGCACAGTTTGCTCACGCGATAACGATACGGGCAACGCACCTGGATTACTATTTTTTTTCCACGCTTTCCACGCTACCTTTCCCATTATATCAATTTTTTTTTGTTTTCGTTGACTTTTCCGCTCATGGATATTTTTGTTTTTTTCATTGTGGCACTTTCGACGAATAATTATTATACCTGCATTGTCGGATCGTACGTGATTTTTTTTGTAAATCTCTTTCCGTGATACGATTCCCAGAGCTCTGGAATATCTATTAGCTATGGGGTTGAAACTGGACTCTCGTGTGCACCTAGTTTCTCGCTCATTTGCCTCCGGGAACGTAACTTGTCGCGTATGTACCCCGCCTAATTCACTTACAACGAGACGACCCAAATTGCGAGAAGCAGAGAAAAGAGAATCTCGGAAACTCGCAGCCGTACCAAGCGCCAAGTTAACACATACGAGGGGAGTACCAGCTTGCACGGCAGATTTCGCGCATACGCCGCTGGGGTCTCGTAAAGTATGACACAGGTACGGGCGATAGCTTCAACATTTGCCCCGTTTAGTTTCTCCTGGTGAACTCAAAAAGGCAAACGATATCGGGGGAGAGAGTCTCCACTTTTACAAATGAACTAAGCATCGTGCACCCTGTAGCGTTCGATCGACGTGTAATTAAAGCATCACCTCAAAGGTCTGAGGCGTGTGAGAGGCTAATCTCATTGAAAGTTTCAAGTGGCAAACCGCCTAAAAGGGGTTTTAGTTCTCGCTGGCGTACTCCCTATATCCAACGTCGCTCTTCATCGCGCAACCGGAAATAGTAGTGGGGCTTATATGTATCACAGGGGTTGCGCACACCGTGCGCCGCCGGTTAGAACGTCTCCGATACAAAGGGTACCTATCCCCCTTCTTCGTGCTTTACGCCGGATAGTTTCCGTACTGTTGCCGTTGCCCGTGTACAAAGCCTTTCTCTAAACTGTAAGCTCCGCCTCAGCCATTCCTCTTGGGGTCTAGTTGCGGCAGGAGAACGGAAATTTCAGACGTACGCCCAAGCCTGTGGGGTCCACCGGGAGGCCTAAAGGTTTCACTGTACACATTAGGAATAAACTAGATGAATAAGCAATCATTTTTTTAATCATCAATCGAGCAAAACTTCTCTAGTGGATCATTAATGAAGTTAATAATATTAATAATAATATTAAATTAATAATCTACATACATATATCCAATTCTGAATTTTTTTGGTTTGGAATTGAAACTTTTCAATTAAAACGCAAACTCATTTATTTTCCGTCGAAGTTTTATGGCAATTTAAAAAAATATACTATCGTCGATGCTCGGGACTCCGACGACGAGCAGAAATTTAATAGCCTTGTGGACCATCTCGTTCCAGTCAACGTATACCAACCGCCCCCGTTTTAATTAAATCCTCGTCTCTGTTCTGTCTTCGGACGAACCTCCCGGCGATGTCACGAACACGCGGGTCCCGAGGACATATGTGGATACGCGTGTGTGAGCCTTCAGGCTTCTACCAGAATCCTCCCCTCTCCCACATGCATCGCCCCATCGAGGGTTATAATTGAGCAGGAGGAGGAGGATAGGATTGTGTCTCGTGCTGTTCGTCGTTAGTCAATGAGCCGACGCGCGAAGCACGGAACGAAATATGCGAAGGCGGCAATGGCAAGACACAAGGTTCATACGAAATCAATCCCGAATCGAGTTGAGGTTTTAGTTAAAATCCACGAAATCATGTGTAATTCGGGTGATAATGGAGGTCTGGAATTCAAGTGAAACCCGTCTGGCGTACCCTCATCATTCTTCAACTGATCTCACGTTAATTTCTTTCATAAAGACGCGGAGTTCTACGTAGATCATCGTCTCAAAGGCGCCCTTGTCAATCATTCCTTACAAACCATTTCAATCCTTTGATCTGAAACGTCTTATAAATTTGATCGATTGTCCTATAAGTTTCGGTGCTACAGCCCCGATGTCGGGTCAAATACATACTTGACCCTCTGCGCTTTGTATGCAGTGCTACTTTCTTTTTTCGGAGCGGCAGCTCGAAAGAGAGTCGAAAATGAGCGTAGGAACGGGGGACGAGAGGGGGGAGGGGCGGTAGAATATGCAATTCATACAACAACCCCTCTCGTTACGGTCAGGCCATTGACGCACCCGCATGCATTAAACACGTACGCGAAGCGCGGGACGAGCCTGCATCCTATACCGTACAACGCTCGCTCTCTGTACCCTCCCGCACCGTTACTATTTATATATGCGCATAGTCCAGCAAAACCCACCCCCGTGACGTATTTCGAATGTGTGCCTCGAGTAAACATAATTAGAACCGCGATGCGCGCTTGCCAACCCCCTCTTCTCTTGGCGTATGTATAAACTTCTCCCGGTTTCCGTGTACGATAGCTATACGAATACATCCGGCGGGGGGATCGGTTCATACAGTTTGCACCATCTATCGCTCTTACAATTTCAATGGATCAAACTTTAGCACTTTGCGGTTACTAATTAATGCGAAATCATCGATAATTAGTTTCTTTTAAACCACTTTTTCCCCCGGTATATACGTTACGTACGATGTGACACACAGTTCGTAAAAAAAAAAAAAAAGAATTATTATTAACTTTCCTTACCGTCTTTTTACGTTCCGATTGTTTTTCATTCGCATTTCTCGTAAAGATGCAAGAGAAGACTTGTATTTTGTTTCAAGAGGCGCGCGCGCGGTTGCTTACCGGAGTTTCTACATTTTACTCTCCGCCTCTAATACTTAGGAGACTTTACTAATCGTGTTTCCGCGGCGCATCCTACCGACTGCGCGATTCCCCGAGAATACATTTTGTCAGCTACTCCAAGCCGTAGGTAAGTATTATTATTATAAGTAGATACGGGGGATAAAGGAAAGCGGATGAGCGGGTAAGAAAGGACAAGACGGATAAGAAGAGGGGTAAGAGAAGAGGAATGGAAGAAAAGCGTACCTTCTCGTCCACGCAGCGTCTTAGATACCCTTGCGCAGTATATGTAAGGATCCTTGGCGTAGGTTTCTCCCGTCTCCCATCGCGCGATCTCTTCTCATAGTGGCGGTCTCTCCGCCTGCCTTTCCAATCCCTCGTGGCTCAAGCTTCTTCTCATCTTCAACCCTCCACGGAGTTACCGAACGTCGAGACTCGCAAGCCGCGAGGCGGCATTCCCTCATACCCGAGCCCCGTAAGTCAATCCTTAATTAGCGTCGTTCGTGTACCGCTAAGCGATATTCTTCGATCCGAAGTCTCTCCGATCCCTCTGCGTTTGCTCTTCTCTTTTCTCATCGAGGATATCGTTCTCAATTAACGATAACGAGTTAATAAATGTGATCAAATGCGAGCGTTATCGATATTTATAGTTGGATATGTACGAAGGACAAACGAGAATTCCAATAATTTGATAATAAATACGACAGAGTCAATAAGATATATTCACGTCGTTTATTAACATGATTACATAGATGCGCGTACCGGTAATTAGAAATGCGATAATCAGTTAATGAATTACGATTTAATCAATGTATAAAAAAATCAACGAGAATTACAGAGAGGAATTGAAAAATGTATAAACTGAATTTTTCAATAACGTAATAAGGCGTGTAAAATTATACGAAACATCGTTCCGTTAGAGGTAAATTGGAAACAGCAAAGTGGATCAAGTACGACTTATAGGATTTCCACAACGGTGTGGACATTCGAGACATTAGTTTACCGCTTTCGTCGTCGGTGAAACTCCGAAAAAGATAGAACTCTTTCTGCTTAACGAAAAATACAATGTTCGCGTGGTCGTTGCCGTTTCTACGTCTTGGATTTTCTTTCGCGTTAATTTCGAAAAAAAAATGAAAGGAAAACGAGCTGCAAGTCTAGCTGACTCGTTACTTCTTACCGGTTCTCGCATTCTCCGTTTGTTTGCTCTTCGGGAATTGTCCTTTAGCTTCGCCGGTGAAGGTAACCGTACATTATCGTGAGCTTCCGTCCGTGGGGTTTGTCGCAAGCTCGCGAAAGCACCGCTCGTTTCTCGACCGGCACGGGTACGACAACATCCTGCGAAACGCTCGTGGAATTAAATGCGCGAAATTGAATGCGGCAGGGCGGGTGGCGCGGAGATGGGTCTCGGTATTTGTGGCCGCTGGCTGTGGCCACTCCGTCTCCTTTCTCTCCTTTCTACTTTCCATCTTCTCGTCTCTTCGGTCCAGTTGTGGGATGCTTTGCAACCCACGGAGCTGCGAATGAAAACGGTACGTTGCTTCGTTGCAGCGGTGCAGCTCTTCGAGGTCTGAAACAATGGCGAGAGCTACACCGGCCGAAGTGTATATGCGTGTAGATGTGAGTCACCAGCAGACTTACGGAGAATGCCACGAAGATAGAGCCTGAGTGGAGTAAAACAGTGGAAGAGGGACACGAGAACGCCAGAAAGGGGAAGATGCTGTTGCAGCAAAACGCGAGCTTTCGCTTTACAAGCGCTGCATATATACGACGATGCGAGAACAGAGTACACGTTCGCGAACTAACGCGCGCATACGCGGATACAAGTTTCCTCGAGGACGACAAGGTGGAGGGGAAGAGTAAGAGGCAACCGAGGAAAGGGTAAGTTCACGAGGACGACAACGACGATGACAACGACGAAGCACGAGAGACGGTAATCAACGTTCTGACGAAGTCTTCTCCCTCGGACTCATTCTCCTCCCCGCCATGCTGCTTCCATATAGTTTCTCTTGTAGTGCTTAAGTAACTCCCAAAGTCGAGTCTTCGGAGGTCGAGACAATCAGCATTTTCTTCGTGACCCACATACCGCTTCGCCAAGACTTCTCTAATTGTCAAGAAGAAATTCTCTATTATTCAGACTCATTGACATCCTTCGAAGGATTTATCGTCACGATTATATTCGCCAACAGGAGAAAATTGTTTTAATATCCAAAGTTACAGTTAGCAGTAAGAATTTATTCGTAAAATTTCGAAAGCGCGAGCGCAGCAGGCGCGGGAAACTCGTCGAGTGGCGGGGATGTTAGTTTCACGAACGATGGAGAAATACTTATTAAGACAATAGATTCTCGTGTGGCATGTGGAACACTGCTGGCTGCACGGATAACTGCTGCTGCATATTCGGACGATGTGTACAAATTTGGGCTCACGGGGTGCGATTTGGGAGACGGGAGGGCGAGGAGGAAAGGGAATAGGCGAGGAACAACAGTAATCAACGACGACTGACGAACTCATCGAGGGTAACGAGCCGTCGGGCGAGAGCCGGTCTCGAGGATGGAATATGCATTGCATATAGTTGTTACTATATATCCAGAGTAACGAGTACGGATGCTGCACGAGAGATGAGGAGGAGAGAATTCCGTGTCTCGGGTTCGTTCACTCGGGCAAAACCGTCGACGACCAAGAGAGTCCCTCGAGTCTCTTCAATAAGGCATTTAACACCGGCAACACAATTTTCCTAGTTTAATCTCGTCAAAACAAGAGGGCTACAGAAAAACGAACGAAAAGTTCATCCCGGCATAACGATGATTAAATTTCATTTGCCGTGACTCCATCCGTCCGGGATGACGAGTCAATCTCGTATGGCGTTAAATAACCAAATCAAGCGTCGAGTGCATATAATCGAGAGAACTGTACGCTTCGAGACTATTAATAACGATTACTATATTCCGATGCGAAAAAGAAGACAACGACGAAAAGCCTCTTGGTATAACGATCAGTTAATTTCATTTGAATGGCTTAACGCTCGTACGTTGACGTGTTTATCCCTTCTCTTGGGAAATAACTAAATGGGCTCGAAGCACTGCGCGAAACGTTAACGAAAGTTAATATTTTCTGACTTTGATGTACTCGAGAGTTCCGTCTTGGTTGAGAGATACTTGACGAAGAGTTCGTGGCTAACGAGGCATTCGGAGATGCATGCCAAAACGCCACGCATAAGATGGAAGGATATAGCGTCGGCGAAGCTTCTCGCGCTATAGTCATTATGCCCCACATACATAATATTCGAGGCCACCCTATGAAACTCCCCGATGGCAGGCTGTTTCTCCTTGATATTCGTAAACCCTTTGGCGAGCGCAGCAACGAAGCGCAGCACTTTGCAAAACGAAAAGAGGGAGAGATGCGAGAATACGAGATACCGTCGATAATATATTACACATACATATACATTGTATATACAGAGATATACATGAAGTACATCGTGCGATCCCTCGCTTCAAATAACAATAATATTATCGCTGCAATTAATCAGCGCGCCTCAACGTCGAAGCACATTTGTCATATTTCAATTACGTGGCAAGCTGCTGGCATCTCTGCTACATAACCCCCCCCGCTGATTGCCCTCGGCAATTTAAAATCCCCCGGGCGTTTATTTGTCCGAGATTGTTAACTAGTCGCCCGCGCTCTGCCTCCCGACGTGACGTAATGGCTAACTTTGCATAAGAAAATTACGTCCTCGCCGACCAGAACAGCTTCCTTTCTTTCTTTCTTTTCTTCTTCTTCATCTTATCCGTACAAAAGTAACGCCGAAGAAGCGCTCGTCGTCCTTGGGTACTCTTCAATTACCGAGAACCACGAATGACGATGTATTATGGAAACGTTTTGTCTTTTGTTTCTCCGGAGAATTATTGTTTGCTGTACGCGTGTCGGTGAATTTAATATGAGAGAAATAATACGAATTCCTCGAAGGTTATATGTATATCACTCGAAGCCAATTGTCGACAATTTCGTTACGCGAAGAATAGTCCGCGTTACGAAATTATCTCATCTTCTTCGCGCAGGTAACTGCCGTCCACATCCGCCCATATACAACGTTCCGTTTGAATTCGTCTTTGTATAACTCAGAATATTCCCAATGATCCTTTGATATTTATGAACATCTACATTGTCGAAGGAAATTAATATTTATAGCGTAGTGCCACGGGCACTACGAGCTCTCGAGGAGAGATGACGTGGATCGGATGGCGAGAGCAATTTGCAACTAAAAGACACGAAATCGAAAGTGGGAGTTGCACTCCAATTTCTTCTGTTTTTTTGTCTTTCTTTTGTATTTTTTTTTTCATCCTATTTATTATTATTCATTCGGAATCTCATTGATCCAGTTAACGGCTGAACGACCTTTTATGCGATCCCGAGAAAATACATCGTTCGAGTTATAAATGGGCTCCAGGAAACGACTCGGTGTCTTCCGGTTCGATCTATCCATCGTCGTAGTCCCTGTAGCACTCTAGATAAATCCATTAATACACCAAGAAAGCGAGTTATATTTTTACATAAAAGAGATCTCTCGTATTTCAACGAGTTTCGTTCATTTCATGAATGAGTCTCGTCAAGCGAATGGAGTCTCTTTCAGGAATAGGGTAATGATGACTTCGCTACGAAGTTAGTTGGATCCACACAAACGACAGTAGGAAATTACCTATCGACCTCGCGAGGTGTTCGTACCCAGTGAGTGACATCACCCAATTCCATGCCGTGAGAAATAAAAATTTACCTTTAAAATTTGAACGGAGATAGGAGTTGAATTTATTTTTCATCTCTGTTAATTTATCGAAGTCTCGTAACTCGACGCAGGAACAAGCATTACGAAATGGCAAGCAAGACGTACAGCTCGGAATGGTATTCTCGTGAATATAATATACATATATACATATAGGAGGATATATGAAAGAGCGCGAGGCAATAACCGTTTGCGAACTTATCGCTCTTCTGATTTATTCCGGGTGGCATCTTTATCGCGTAAATAGTATCGAATCGCTACTTCCGTTTATCGAGTGGTACGTAGTCGAGAGAGATTGGGAAAAGGAGAGAGGACACGATGCCGATAGCATGCGAAAGCGAGAAAGAAGTTGGCGAGTTATAACAACCCGTGAGCATCAAAGTATATATATATAGATGGAGAGAGAGAGCCTTGTGCACGATTTCATATAAAACGCCGCGCCGCGAGTTCGCGCTTCGCAAGCGAATCTCAGTTAGAGCGCGGAGCGCGAACACGAATGCCGAGAGGAAAAGAGAACGAATGATTTCCTTAGAACCAAATTTTTCTCACGTGTAATATGGAGAGGGGGGCGGGGGAGAGGAGTGAAGGACGGTTCGAGAGATATTCACTACCGGTATTACTGGCTACATAGAGGAACGCGTAGGGGGCGGTCGGGGGAGGTTGAGGATCGATTTCCTTCGTCTTTCCAGTGGAGAACATTTCGCGACGAGCACCGAAACGAATCCCAGTGACGGGCGCGACGATGGGCGACGGTGGCGTACTTCTAACGGCTCCTTATCTATAAGCTCATGCAAATGGCCAGCAGTTTGCCACGAGGATTTGCATACGCTTTGCCACGTCGATCTATGCCGGATCGTGTCTCAGCATAATATCGCGGACGTCGCTGCACGCCGGCCGAGCCTCTCCATGTGCTGCTCTATGTGCTTTTGCTTCTCTTCCTTCTCTTGCTTTCCCCTCCTCTGTTCAACCGTCCTTCACTGGCTCTTCTCTCTACTTGTTCTATTCGGGTTCACGTCGCCTTCTCCGCGATATTAGTCAACACTGATTTTCACATTTTCATCATTCACTGGACGAAAGCGAAGATACATATGGAATTCTTTATTAACCCTTTCCTATTTCGACATTTGGATTTAAAAAGTTTGCGCATTCGTGGATATTCTAATGCCGGGAGTAAAGGAGGTCAGTCTTAAAGGGTTAAATTATGATTTATTGCGAACCCACGCTCTATAAATATTCAGTAGCGTCAACGCGCTTCACCAACTCACGAATAAGTTAAGGCCGGTAGTGGCTAAGAGTTAAAAAAAAAATTCTGAGACCAGTTTCCGAAACAAATGTTCGGCTAGCGGTAAAATGTGCAACAGATTCGTGATCAGTGCGG
The DNA here is from genome assembly GCA_963971235.1 of Cryptus armator. NCBI lineage: Eukaryota > Metazoa > Arthropoda > Insecta > Hymenoptera > Ichneumonidae > Cryptus > Cryptus armator. The sequence goes on from OZ020235.1 coordinate 7,779,182, forward strand.
GAAAAAGACATCAGCGATGACCTTGAAGCGATAATTGATTAAACATTTTTTTTGTTAATAACGCAAAAACAAAAATGTTCTTTATTGTTAATGGCATCTAAAAAAACACTTTTTTTCGACGAAAATCACGAAAAAAAAAAAATTGGTGACGATTTAGAAAAAAATAGTACAATTTCCATACAAGTCTATCGTATCGTACCGCATTTTACTTCGCAAGGTGTAAAAATGGTTTACACGCACGCGAAACGTGCGTAAACCTGCCTTACGCACACTGAATGAAATAAAAACCATTATTATCGATTTCGTGGCGGTGCGATAGTCGATTGGCATACGAACAAAGCGACAGCAAGATCCTCAATTATTTCGAGATTTTTTGGCACATCAATTAAAAAAAAAAGAACGCGAGGTTCGACCAAAGTCTGGCGAGTTAACTGGAATAAAAGAGAAGCGATTCAAAGTTCGAGGCGCCCTTATCGACAAAGCGTTGGACATGAACGAGCTATATATCGATAGTTATATACCTCGGATAGCTTCTAAAAACATTAATTCCCACACGAGAGAAAGAGAACACGGACAGTAAAAAAAAAGTCAGTGATCCGGATTCGCCAATCGTAGTTATACGTTTTCTCGTTACCGTTGGCTTTGACTTTCCATTCGACAGCCTAATTAAACATAGAGGATACATAGCGCATACGCGAAATTCGAAGCGTTCGAAATACACGTCTCTCGATATCTTGCTATCCCTCGGAATGATCGGCCTATCTGCGTATCCGGTTGTTTTGAGTCGCAGCACATTGCTCGCGAGGATATCGAAAATCGAAAATTCACTGTCGACTTGATAGCTAAAAAAAAACAAAAACGGTCGGATGATTGCCAATTTATATATCTATATAATATGTATAGTATACTAGGGTTTCGCAGATCTCGCGCGGTAAGCGCCATTGCTGTCAATACCGTCACTAACCGTTGCCGAAAAGGTCCCAAACAGTGGGACTACAAAAAAAAATTTACAAGCCACGGGAGGACTTGGAATATGTCGAGACATAGAGTCGCACAGACCCCCAAGGCCCGCCGATCTCTCCAGCGCAGTCAAGTACTGGATTGTTCATTACATTCCTTTGCTGAATCGATGTTCCAATGAATTAACAATATTTGCAACCGGCTCTTAATAAACTACCATCGATTATCGCAGATCGTTACCATTGACCATGTGATATTTGACGAACCGACGAATAGACACTATCACCGTGCCATAATAGTGGCGCTAGTGGTAACGATCGCGTCTACTTCGTCATTAACGCGTTTGCCAGAGTATAACAATAGTGTACACCTATAGTCGAAGCTGCAACTGCACTATCGTCCTACATATTATCCCTTTCCATCTCGCTCTGTTCACGGTAGACGCGCTTATACAGGAACTTCATAGCGCGTGAGGTTACGATCGGATATTCCGTGGCGTACACGCCAACCGAGGGATCCCGAAAGCCCGGTAATCCATAGCAATATCGTTAAACATGCGTCGAGACTGAGGAACAGTAGGAGAATGAAGAGGCGCGATAGAGACGTGTATATGGAGAAGCGTGGGTAAAGCATTACTATGGAAAAGGGATGGGGAGTAGACGTGCATTTGGCATTAGTATAGCAATATACCAGTATCGCTCGTCTGACGCTCTCTCGAGCTGTGTCCATCCTACAGTCCCGACCCCTTCTCATATCCATATACCGCTGACATATCCCACGTACGGATATTTGTGAGGTCCTACGGTTGCATCGCCGCAGTGAGGCTAACGGACGCGATAGAGGTACTCGTCGATGTGCATTCGGTGGTGGCGGGGTGAATCGTGTGGGATACTCCGGGAATGGGGGTACACACCGCATAAACCGGCTTCTATTTCCATATCTCCATCCCCTTCGATTTCGACAATTCCCCACGCCACACGTACATTGTATATTTCCCACCCGTGTAACCAAATATTTCGCATAAATTTTTTATATTTTCTTTTAATGAACAAAATGGTATAATTTACAATTTTATTTCAATTTTCATTTTATCGTTGAAAATCCCATCGACGTCCAAACACGTGTACATTATTGCAAATACGAGAGCAAAAAGAGAACGGTAGGGAGGGGAGGGACTTTACCGTGGCAATGTTGAAGATTTTTCCAATTTTCATATTTCACTCGATTCCACTGTACGCTTGTAGTAGATTTCTCCAGGGGAGGGGAGTCTCTTGGTCGTAGTCAGTATCAACTGTCGAATAAACGCGAACGGGTTATGATACACGTATACGTGTATAACAACGAAACTAACCTTTGTATCCGCGTGTGAGTTAATGGATCTAGCAGCTTCGATAAGCGTGTACAGGGGTTCGCCGAGTTTACTCTACAGCTCCGGATACACGGAGTTTGTCCGTGTATACGAAACTACCGCGCGCTCGGCTATACATTCGATACACGTACTCATTATATGCCTATGATGCACCTGTACATGTAAATATACATATATAGATATATATATTGAAAGCCCAATGTTGAGGCGCTTGGAGTACATACGCACGCCCGTTCCCGGGCATAATCTCGATGCTATATCGCGTTAAACACGTGAAGCATCATATATAGGTCCGTACGGAGAAGCTTTGTGGATTGGACCGAGATGACGGTGGATCAGCTACCGCTCTGAATCTCTCCTCTCTCTCTACATCTATCGATATTCCTGTACGAGGCCGGAGGTTATACTATCTCCTCGTATACCTTCTGTGCATCTTCTGACCGGAACTTGAAAGCTTCGTGATGTATGGATTCATGAGCATCTGTATATATAACGTATACGCGTCGATATAATATACATCCCTCGGTAAACTAGCAACTGTGAATACATCAATTTCGTATAGTTGATTATTTAAATGTCAATATGCCTCGAGCTTATGCATCAAATTCGCAATAATCTAAATAATTTTTCCCTATCTAAGCGTCCGATATATTTTATTTAAAAAATTTTGAAAATTCTTTTAAATAAATTTCTTTCTAATTTATTTAATATTTTTTTTGATTTTGTGTAGTTTTAATTTTCAATTTCATTTTTTAAAAATCGGTGTGTTTATTTAAATATATTATAGCTATTAGACCGGTATTTAAATAAATAACAAACCCAAAAAAAAATTTAGAAAAAAGTCTCACCCGACAAAATGCCAATTGAATATATTCGGATAAGATTGATGATTATTATCATCCTACTTTCGGAAGTATCATCGTAGAACACGCCAGAAATTTGTGAGGTAATGCGTTACGATTGCTTATACGTGCCGGACGACGGGCTTCATGTGGAGCAGGTAATAATTGAGGTCGGCTCGTTTACATTAACGTCTAGTTACACGTAAGGCCGTCCGCAGGTCACTGAGTTATCGAAGCCCATGGAGAAACACTACGTTCCCCCGGGCTATCCTTGTAATACGTTGTTAAACGTATACGCACTCCTGCCACGTGAATATCATTTCTCTGTACGGTTCTGGCAACTACAAACGTAACCGGTAGACAATGGGGAAGCTATGTCACTTTGCTTTACCGTGTACCGGTTTACCAGTTGGAAATGGTTGTAAGCGAATTTCCCTACACCGCGGAGAGTGTCAGTATACGATGTACGTTCGCGTATCCGACGTTCACGTAATTGCCAGAAGCTCTCTACGTCGACATTGCAATTAACCGACAGAGATCGACGTGCACCAGCTTTACCGTGAATGTGTGCGCGTTATATACGCCGTTCCGGAGAATAGGGCGAGACGAAGTACCTCTATGCGATGAGTAACGTCGCGAAACAGCGTTTCACAATCGTGAATGATCGACGACAATATAACGCGCTGGCAATGGGTAATCGCGGGTGTACACTAGAGACAGAGACCTACCGAGTGTCGCGCGGGCCGAAATTTCGCCAATTCAATTAAGTATATCTGCCCGATTCAATCTGGAAGCCCACGCTATTCCGTTTCGCAGATTCTCGCAGCTGAGAGATATATCTAGGGCTTCGTTTCCGGTTCAATGGTATGATTTCAGCTGTCGGAACTCTTTTTGTTTTATATCCGTTTCTATAGTTTCGCAAAAGCCGGTAAAGCGTGTATTAAACCTGCAGCTTTGCCTTTTGTATATTGGTCGATCTTCGATTTTCGATTCTCCGAGTGGAAGCGAGAAGCCGGAAGCGTATTACTCTACGCGAAGAGTTACGTGGCACGCGCATGCAAACGCAGACGAAGAATGAACGGTACACAGTGGACGAAAAAATGCGAGCTTTGAGCGCTACGGAGATAGAGGAGGGCTGCCAAAGGCATGCGAAATTGAGCTTTGACGTTGAAACGATCGCAAGCGGAGCGAGATAGGAAGAACTCCGAGAACGCGGAAGCGTTTCGTAAGATTTTTCCTAGCATTCGGGAGGGAAAAAAATAACATCGCGCTCCATACCCGCGACCCTTATTGCTCTGTAGACCACACGCGCATACATAGAACGCTGCGTCAGTAACGAAGAGAATCCCTTTGCGATGTGAAGGAACTATAGGGCAACATTTTTACAAGAATCTCTCGTTGTCAGACCGCGGAGGTTTTGCTTCCCGGTCGTTCTATCGAAAAACAAACAATCTCGAAGAACTTTTTTTTCACGTTAAGGCCGGAGTTATATCGCATACACGATAAACTTTTGACGTAAAACGCAACAGTAGGAGGCAAAAAATATTACAACAGAAAGGGTCCGGACGTGGAAGAGCTGAAAGTTTGGGTGAAATCCTGAAGGGTGCGGCGGGCTCCGGAAAATAAATATAGGGTCATTGTACCGCTGATGAAATTGTGAGCAAACATTTTATATGCTGCAAGTCTTAACATATAAGTAGGTATGGTATATAAAAATAAGCTTCTCCGGAAGGACCATAAGGCTGAAAAGTTGACGCTCGATTGATTTTTTAATCCGCATACGTCTTGTCGAATCGCGTCACACGGGTCAGTGGCCTCACAGCTCTTGTGCCGGAAGTCACTGCACTTTCGGTATCAATGCGCGAATGTGTGTACATGTCAATGCTACGTGTGGATGAATATAATAGGAAACCGAAAGGAGAGAATCCTTCCCGAAAAACGTACTTTCGTAGTCTTTGCGAAGAATCGCGAAGAGAGAAGAGAGATTGAGAGAACGGTAGGGAATGGTTGAAGTAAGAATGCCGGCGAGGTGTCGGAGCAACGAAATTGCCTTGAACGTGCATTCCTCGCGTACCGAGTTGCACCGAGGTGCGAACCATCAACTTCTTATTTTTATTTCATTCCCTTTAAACACGCTCGATCGACTATTGATGTGCGCGCGAACGTGCACGTCGAGGATTCGGGATTTTTCGTTCTTCCGTCTCGCAAAGACTTTCGGTCTCTTCCGATTTGGCAAAGGGCGCCTTGTAAACTTACGTTTGAGTATCTTCTGCCGGGAGGAAGAAAAAAAAACAAGGAGTGCCAAGAATCGAGACGGAATAAAAGAGAGTTCCCCTTTCTCTCTCCTGGCCCTCTCTGCGCACCGTTGGGTGGGCGTCTCGTTTGGTAATAAAAAAAAAAAGGAACATCGTGGTTGGAAGGTGCGCCCACACTACTTTATCCAGTCTCTTGCTTGTACAACGTGAAATTTGTGCTTAACGTCAACCGATTCGTAACTCTTTTCTCCATTCTTTTCAGTCTCGTTATTTACGATCCTATAAAGGGATTTCGTATGGCGCGTGCTCGAGAAGTTATACAAGCGTGTAGCGCTCGTCTTGAAATCCTTGACCGAGCGACTCGTACCTTTGTTCATTTTCTTACATTCCTTTCTATCTTTCTTTCGTATTTGTTTTTTTTTTTTTCGGTTCTCTCCCATGTTTTATCTTCCCGAAGCTATCTTGTCGAATAGTCTCGTTCGAAAGTCAATGATCGGTATTGTGCTTCGTGAAGGAAAAAAAGGAACAGCGAAAAAGCGTTTTTGTATACCGCCGTGAAGCTCCGTTTGCCTTCGACATTAATGATCGTAGAGATTGAAAGATAATCGGCACCCGAAGTAAAGATAATTGTTCTCGGACTCGACGACTATTGGATTGAAAGATTCTTTTAGAAATGATAGAGCAATAATCGTTCTGCAGATGAAAAAAAAAACAACCGTCCGACTCTCTCACCCCCTTTCGGGGAGTTAGGATCGGAGATAGAGTTTATGGGGCGCGTATTATATCTATCGACGATCTTTCCAGATATGTGGTATATTCCACGTAGTCGAGAATCTCTCGCTCTTCCTTCTCTGCGGCTTCGGAAACTTTGGCGAACGAAGTTTTCGGATCGCTCAGTTGAACGCTCGTTACTCGTGCATTGGACCGGATACATACGACGAAGATGCGCACACATATATAGACATATACATGAATATCTATATCGGACCAAACTCCTTACTCCTGCCGAGGCTGCGGACGTTACTATAGAACATATGCATGTATACGACACGATAGGTATAGAGAATCCGCGTCAAAGTGGAACCTCAGGGTCACAACCCGGAGTCTTGCGGTACACTACATTTGTAGGATAGTGGCATAAACCTTTCAAAGTAAAACAGATATGGAGACCAAGATATTGGACAACCCGAAGGACCGAACGTTAGCTCTTCAAACGCTGCTGTATGTTTACTTTGGCTATTTGCATTTGCGTGGTACATAATTTTGCATTCATGCTAAATGCAAAAAACAAACATCAAACGTTGAATACAAATTTCAAAGAGTAAAAAAAAAACCGAGCGAACGGAAAGGAATTCTCTGAAATTGCTGAAAACATGACCTCCGCATGTTTTCGGATGAATGTAATTCCCTTAGGAAACATTCCACTACTTTGCATCGATGGTACAAAGATAGGAGATAAAACGGGTCGCAAACTTTGAAAAATAAAAAGAAAAATCTCGAGATTTATCTCCATTTTTACAAAGCAATGACTGAATCAACCCGTACTGAACACGACCTCAATTACATGAGATCCTTACACTTGGCAGCAATTGTCATTACGGTGTGCGATTGAGCAATGGTTCATCAACTTTTACGACTCTCTCGCGACTTCGTTCGTAACGTAAAACGTTAAGACGCGAAGTTTCATTCTCGTTGTAAAAACGTCGAGGTGCCTTCGCTTGGGCGCCAGTGGAGCATCATGGTAACCACACAGATAACAGAAAGACATACAACGTTAACCGCGAATAGTTTTAATTGTCCTACTGGACGCGGGAAAATGCAAGTAGTCACGTCTATTTTCAGGCGTTACAGAGGTTCTCGGAGTTCCTCACGTTTCATGATTTCTATTTCATCGTTATACACTCTCGTGACCTCGCAGCGTCGAGCCAAAGCGTGACATAATCCACAAACGTTGTCTCGCGAATGAGCGGCCCCCGTGTCGACGCCTCGTAATAATGATGCCGAGTATGCTGGGTGCAACGGCGCATAAACATTGCGTAACGAGCGCGTCATCGGTCACTTCTAAACCAGTCAATGATCGCACCACTTTTACCCGGAATAATAAGCCGTTTGAACGACTTCTCTCGGCGGAACCGTCTCTCGAATGTTTGTAAATGCTCGATTGGCTCTTTGCCCGTTCGCTCAAGTGGAAAAACGATAAAGTTCCAACCGCAACAAGTTTCCGACGAATCCCCGGGCGCAGATGGATAATTCGATCGCAAATTTATTGTGTCTCGATCGGGATGACTAAAATTCCAATAAAAATGTCAATGATACCCCGAAATATTGCAGCATTCATACGATCCTCGTCGGTATATATAGATCGTCGATTGTTCTCACGGTTGTTCCTTTTCAAAGCTATATATAACGAACAACGGAGACAACAGGGTATAAATATCGATTCTACGGAAATCAGGACAGAGTTGCTCTTGACAAACGGGGACAATGAAGTGAAGCTCTCGGGTACTTCTCGTATCTCGGCGAAATTACATCGGGGATAAACCCAACATTTGGTACATGCGTCGTGTACATGTATCGTTACGAAGTTTACCACGTACATAGTACCAATGTACGATGTTACAAGCGCCCAAACTGTACTGCAAGCTTTCCAATTAGTCCAATCTAATCGATCGCTCTGTCCCACGACGGTATATCCTCCGACTCTCGCGCGCCAATTAAGATCCAGCGCCGGTAAACAGATCTCTCTCAGTCAGTTACAACTGTAGTTAATACTCACTTCGCTGTAATACACTGGAGATTTGCTTCTGACGGAGTATATTCAAAATTGCGCAAATCGCGAATGCTTGATACTCGCCAATCGGAAATTTCAGAACCTCCGATCGCTAATTGTATTGATTACGAATAAATACATATCGTACGAAATCGGATATTCGGATCATTAGTTTCGGTTCATTTCTGCCTCACTACCATTCTTCATTTCTTCGTTAGTTTCATTTTGTTTTTATCCGAAATCAATATTTAACTTAACTACAACTACGCGGATAATCCCAGCCTCTTGACAAAACTCGAGTATGCCGCGTATGAATCTACGTGACTCGTTACAACATCCAAACATTCATGAATCCTAAAAAAAAAAAACGAAAAAAGTAAAATCTGCTCTCTATACGATGCAGTAAAGTATAAGAGAGTCGAGGACGGCGTAATGCTGGATACACACGGAAACCCTATGTCGGTTGAAGGGTAGAGATTGCACGAACAGCGAGATAGAGAAGGGAGATACGCGGAGATAAGCCAAAAGCCAGAGACCGAGAAGAGAAAAGTAGTTTGAACGTTATAGTTCCGGTAAAAGCGGAGAAGATATACAGTGAGACCGAGAGCGGTCTGAAGAAAAAGAGAGAGATCTCCAGGCACGGTGGAAACGCGTGCGTGCCGGATGAGCTGCCGGGGTTTGGAAGAAAAGCGCGTATTAGAGAAAGTGAGAAAGTAACAAAGTCCAGAGTGAAGAGTCGAAGTGAGAAGGAGAAAGAGTGTACCCGCACTCGAGCAAAACTTGGAACTTTACCAGTAACTTAATAGATAAAGGCAAACGTTATCGGGAGAATCCTATATAGTATGACCCGTACCGCTCATGCTCTTGTAACTCCTGCAGTCGCAGCTGCAGCAAGGAAGACACTCCGGAGGACCCCGGGGCGACGCCCCCGCAGTGTCGCGGGGGTGCAAGGCTGCCGCGCAACGCAACTTACTCCGTTGCTCTTTCTATTCTCTCTATATACTCGCGTCACGAGAAAACTTTTCTGATTTCCAACGAAGCAAAGAGAAGGAGTTGGCGAGATCACCGGGTTGGTGTCTACCAAACCGTCCGGTCAGAGATCCCAATGTCGTTCACTCCGCTGCGTCGGAGTGCATAAGTACGTGGCTGATAGCGCACACCGGCTTGGGGTCGCGTCTGCCATCTCGCTTTATATACACTTCTCGGTTTCTTTTCGCACAGCAATTCGCACAGTCCATGCGACGTTTAGGCCGACAGTTCAACCAGTCGTGAAGACAACTTTGTTGGAACAAAGTTCTCGCGCAACGTTGACAATCTCAAGCTGGACAAGGCGGTGTATACATCCCGGATCATCTCAGCCCTTTCTTCCGATTCGGCGTCTCTTCCGGGTTTTAAAGTTTTTCCAGCATCGTTTTCTTTTTCTCGCGAGCATCGGCTGTAGTTCGGATTTGCGAAAAATTCCAAGAGGAACCTTATAGTTATTCGAGTTTTCGTAACATCGAGAAGAATTGCGAAGGGGGTAAAACAAAATTTGTTCTCGTCGCTAGACACCCTGTTATTCAAAGGGTAAAGGGAGGAAGGGAAACTTGCGTCTGGCTTTCGCATTCCGATAAGATTCTAATTAAGGAGAGAGATACTCTCGGTGAATCTCGCTGAGGGCGAAGAGAACGGAATCTTCGGTGCGGGATGAAGGAGGATGGAGGAAGCACGGTGCTTCTCCATCGTCCCTTTTTGCTCGTTCTCCTTTGCCGATGAAACCGACTATAATATTTCTTCGGGTCCACCCTTCCCGTCGACATCGCGAACCGTGCATAAAGCAAAGCTGTGTTGACAGTTTCCACGATCATCTATATGACTTATTGAATCAATATACGTTCGAGTAATTGAGAGATTCCCGGGCGAAGGAGCTATTAGCAATATTAGTTTCCCCCCTATCGATTCGCGAAACGTTTCTATACCGATGCCATCTAAATTTAATGCACCAACGATTAACATTAATATTTGAATTCGATGAAAGGAAAATTTGATAAATAATTTTGCTGAAAAAAGGAATTCGGGTCTTATTTGCGAAAGTTTCGTGGTTTTTTTTTTTTTTTTCGTATTCTATTATCGAACGCATGTACACCGGCGTCGGCTTCCGTCGATAGGAGTTGTCTCACTCCGTGCGTTCGCAATATTTTTGAAGAATTTAATTTAAAACTTTTGTCGGAACAGCAGCGGTAGCACATAACGAAAGACCGCAGCGTGTAACGAAGGGAAACCCATCCGTCCGTCCATTCACCTGTTATTATAAAGCTCTTCACGGTTAGCGAGATAAGCCGCTATACTATACTACCCTATCTGCGAGATTTTTCCTCCGTTCTTTCGGGGTTTTTCCTTCGTAAAATTTTCTCAACAATTTCCACATCATACACACATAAGTCTGCGACCGACAGTTTTCCGTTATTTGCAAAAAAATCTTTCGTACTCGATAGCGCAAAGTCGGCAGCAAAGGTTATATACTTGTTATATTAAAAGAGCGGCTCCAGAAATACCGGAGGGATATATAATTATAAAATGTCAAGAATGTCTTGGATAAGGTTATAAGGTATTACGATGAGACCTTTTTGATATACTAATGAGAATACTAATAGTACAACGGAGAAAAGTCGCCCCGTTGATACTTCGCGGCTTAGATACCGAACACAGAGAGAGTGAAGACGAGTTACGGGAAGAAAATCTCTTTGGCGGTCATAAAGCCAAGAGAGGAGAGCGTGTCATGACCGTAGATAGAGCGACCGGGGATTGGAGAGCTGAAACTTTCGACCTTTCATTCGAAGTGTTTTTTTTTTATCCTCATTCGCCGGGTGAAAGAGAGTTGGAGCCACTCTCTCAACGCGCGAAGGATACTGCCGCGCGGAAAGAGAAGTCCGGGGATAAACAAAATTGTGGGATGAGGGGAGAGAGAGAGAGAGAGAGAAAATTCCTGTTTCCCATCGTATACCAGCATCCCGATGCCGGTAACAAAGTTTTAATGGCTCGCAAATACACGGTAGCCCGCTGCTGCTGCCGCTGCTCCGCGCTTGCCAGACAACGAACAAGCAAACTCATCCCTCCGGCCAACGAACAGATGGCGGAGAGACAGAGAAAGGGTAGAAAGATGAGTAGCAGCGGGAAAGCTCAAAACAAGCGCACAGGTGGATCCATGGCTGCACCACGGATATTCGTGCACATCGGGAATGATATTCCTAGTAGCTAGAAATTACGCATAATACCCCGTTACCAACCAACCGAGGCTGCGAGGTTTCCATCAACCTCGCAAATATCCCGTTACGTCCGGACCCTTTTTCGACTACATTTTAAACAACGTATAATTATTCTCAACATTTATTTTTAATGCTTTTATATCGCATATACATATAAGAACGATCTCTATACTAAATTCATATGATCGCATATCGCTACTCAAATTTTCTAGATCGCCCGACTCTTTCCCACGAAAAAGTGCATTGTGCATTCTGCTCTAAACCCATTATCTTTAAAATCATGCAATTTACAATCAGCAATTTCTATTAGTTCTCTCTTTGTCGAAACTCTCTACTTCCCTCCCTCGAAAGATCGCGCGCGTCGCGCGATCTCAACAATTTCGGTCGCAGCGCGACGGCCAATCATTACTCTTTTTCATGAGTTTTAAACCAACTATCGAACGATTCGGTACTCTAAATAACTTATCCGCAAATGTCCGGTACAGTTTCTTCTAAATAAACTGTCGCGTTAGTCACATGCGCAAAGTATAATGATAGTGTATTCGGGAAACGACCCCTCATGCTTGTTCTCCGCGTCTGTCGTGACCTCTGAGCCGTAACAATCCAAAGGGTATATCAAATTTTCTATTTTTATCAAACTTGCTCGCTTTTCAAAGAGAAAAGTCGTGGCAAAGATGGCTTCTCCGAACAACCGGTGAGTTCGTAGGTGGTAACGGAGAAGCAGAGGGTTGAAGATATTGCACGTAGTACGTGGGATCGGTTACGACGTAGAGGTGCGGAAAGTTCATTGAAAAAATAGTACAAGTAAACCGGAGAATGTATATAAAAAAAAAAAAAACAAAAAAAAAGATGAAGCAGTAGAAGCAAAAACAACAGAGATGAGACGAGCGCGGATTATGCAACTTTCCACTCGGGAGGATAATTTTTCAAAGCTTCTCGGGGACAACGGGAGAGCAACCAACGTCCGCAAGGGTCTCGTCTCTGTTCGGGAAAGCTACGCCGCTGCTCTTCTCGCGTTTCTCGCTTCCTCTTCTCTTCCTCTCGGCGACGCTGCGTCGACGAGTTTTTTTTTTTTTCTTTCTTCGCCGAGTAGAGAGACGAAAAAGCAGCGCAACTTCGAGGTTCTCGCATAGTTCGGTCCCGCCTGTCTCGCTTTACCTTTATTTAATAAATTTTTTTTATTTTCTTCATGGTTCTCGCCTCTTCGCATCTTCGTTCGCCAGTGTTACATTTTCGCGGCTGTCCGCTGTACCTACAGTGTTTTTTTGTCGTTTAAATACATTTCATCATCCCTTGACGCTCGTTGTTGTTATCACTAACCGCGGGTATCTTCTATCCCAGTCGACCCCTTTGCTCCTCTTTACCATGCTTTTTCTGTACTCGAGTTCGCCGTCGTCCCTCTTCTGCCCCTCGATGAATACGCGTCAACGCGTACGTCGACATCCCCAACCGCAAAACCGCCACCCTTTACCTACATTTTTTTCTCTTTTACTTTTCACCGTGCGAAGCCACGGTAAATAATATACGCGCGATGTATATTCTTTCCCTTTATATTATTTTTAAGCCAGCGAAGCTTCAATGCCCCTCTCTCTACTGCACGTCAGGCCGAACTCCCACGCGAAGTGAATATGGTTTTTCTAGACCGCTGAAGCAAATCGGATTCGCGAACCCCCGGTGTCGTCGTCGTCGACGTTATCGTTGAAAGAGCCGCGACTAGTAGAAGGGGAGTGCTCGGTCAGGACCGGTGATCAAGACTTTGCCGTGTGTTCGAACCGCGAAATCGAATCAACACCCCTCCCCTATTCTACTCTCGGTTTCCTTCGTCTCTCTCTGCGCTTCCCTTGCGTCTCCTTGCGCTATCCTTACTTCCCTCGGCTCGTTGCGCTCGCCTAGCTTCGTTGGCCAATATACCGTCACCGGTGTTGCGCATCGGTGCAAATTCGGAGACGAAGAAAATCAGCAACAGCTTGTATTGCAGTTCTCCTATCTATACTATTCTATAAATCTATATATATGTATATGTGTATATCTACGCGACAGTACGGTTTCTGGTTCGTTAACCAAGCGGGTTCTTGCGAGCACCGCTTTGTTTGTCTGCCTTCCGGATACCGATCGATCAATTAAACTCTCTGTATGTGTAAACAACTGACCAGTTTCGATAATGACCCGTTCCCCAATGCCGAAGTTATTCCCGTTGTGCATCGTGGGTTATGTTCGCGCGAATTGCTCTCATCTTGTCGCTTTAAATTAATTTTTTCTTTTCCATCTTTGTGTGATTACAGCGAACGACAATTGGAGACAAAATGAAGAAATTCATGAGAGTCTCGTTGGTGATACACTTGTGTCTCTTTGCGTTACTTGGATCGATCGACGCCGCCTCGACCAAGTCGCGCAGCAAAAAGAAGGTTACGAAGGAGATAAAGGACGTGAACGTCTGCGAGTACGAGAAGCAAGACGCTCCGATATTCTGTTACTGCGTTAATCATTCAATGAGAAACGGCACCGATGTGAATTGCATTGTATTCAACAACTTTGAGATTCACGATCCGGTGTGGCCGCACTTCGCGTCGCAGGCGCATCTCGAGAAATTGTCGTTCACCGTTAAACAAGGCGGTGGATTCACTTACGTGCCGACGCAAGCGCTCAAGCAATTGAAGAAACTCCAAGTATTCACAATAGAATACGGCAAGATACACGAAATTCCAGAACACGCGTTCTCCAATCTCTCGTCGGTGACTGAAATAAATATCATACGAAGCGTCATCGTCGTCCTGAGAAAATACGCTTTCGAAGATATGAAAAACGTCAGTCTGATAAATTTGGATGACAATCGCATCGCCGAAGTTAATAGGTGAGAAACAGTTTTAAAAATTGATAACTTTACATTTTAGTTGAAAAAACGAATTTGTATATTTTGACTTTTTTTTTTTTTTTAATTCTCCAGAGATGTATTCGTGAATTTGCCGTCACTAAGAAAACTCTTTCTCAATCGCAACAACATAACTATTCTTCACGATAAGGCGTTCAAACACCTGACGTCTCTTCAAGAACTCGAACTTAACGGAAATCAAATTTCCGTCATAACGAGCGACAGTTTCAACGGCTTGAGAAGCCTCACGAAGCTCGATCTCCGCAGCAATCTCATATCGATGATCGGTGATCGAAGCTTCATCGAGATGCCGCAATTGAGGGAACTGGAACTCGATCAGAATCAGATTGAGTACATCTCGGAGAAGGCACTCGAGGGTATGACGAATTTGAGACAATTGCGTCTCAGCGAAAACAAATTGCTTAGTCTCGAACCCGATTTTTTGGCCGACGCAACGAGCGTCTACTTCCTCGATCTCAGGGACAACGCTTTAAGAACCATCACCTTCGACAACATCAAGCCAATCGTCGCGAATCTTTACAACGCCACGAGTTACTTCTATCTGGACGGTGAGTCTCTATTCTCAATCGATTTTTAATAAATAATACAATTTTTCATTATTTTCAATTATTTTTACAATGTCAACAATTTTTTCATCGCGATGTTTTTTTTTTTTTTCATTATTTTCAATTATTTTTACAATATCAACAATTTTTTCATCGCGATGATTTTTTTTTTTTTTTTTTTTTTTTCAAAATTTTGATTATTTTTTTTTTCCATTTTGTAATTGATCGTTTTTTTTTTATCGCAAATATTCATAAACTCTCCGAAAACCCGGTGACATTATTCAAATAAAGTATCGAGTGTCGATGACCCGCGTGAATGCAATCGACGCAAGGTACATGCAAAATTCAAATATTCCTCCGCTCTGGCGGTGCAATTATTTTTTATACTTTTTTCCTTTCCGCTATTCATAACGTTGTCGTGTATACCACGGCTAAGCGGAGCTTTATGCGCGAGCCGTTCGATGAATCAACGACTGACCTTTCGAAGTTTACTCAGCGAAACATTTTGCTCGTATCATACATGAAATTCGTTAGGTTTATATCAATAGCCTCAACGCTACGAGATCACATGCAAAAAGCCGATTACTTCGCTTTGAAGAAAAACGCCCGACACTTATCCTTTTAACTCGGATTTTATTTAAAAAAAAAAGGCTCCCGACATTCCATACCGTCTGCTTTTTCAATTGCGATGTTAGACGCGGTATGATAAAAATAGGATTCGCTTGAAAGTCAAATAAATAGACGCGAAGCGCGTTCCAAGATCGATGATCGCGGATCGTGCGAAATCTTCGCGGAATCATTATCGTTTCTATTCGAATGATGCCAGATGAATTCTGGTTCATTCGGCGCTCTACGCGCTATCCGTGTATTATACACCGGTACAACGTAACCGCTCGGGCGACAAGATACGCCGAGTAGGAGACTATCTACTTATAGTGTACCAAGAAGCAGTTGTGTCCAATCTGCATCGACTCGACCACGCGGTTTCTAACGAGCGTCTTCCACTCGTCGCGTCTCCTATCTCTACTTCGAGTCCGCAGGTAAGGCGAGACGAGTTTCAGCTAAGGGTTGGCGGGGACGCAAGTTGTTACGGACACGAACCTCGTCGTCTCGGGCCTTCCAATCGTCCTCCTTCGTCGGGTCTGTACTTCGCGTACGTCTATGTATATATATATCGTAGTTCCAAGCCGTGCACTTTCCTCTATAGCCGCATCGTGGAACGACTGTCAGCGAACAACAACCGACAAAGTTGCGTTGCGCCAACTGTTCACTCGCTATTTCACTCCATCTCCGCCTCCGCGCGTATCTCTCAGTGGACTTCACCCCTTTCGTCGAATAACGCGAAGCCTAATGGACGCTCCATCGTCGCAGTGATTCTCAAACTTTGCCCTCTTCGCTATTGCCGTCGCGATAGACTTCAACGATCTTTGCTCTCGTAATGAAATATTAAATATTTAACACCACCGTCGCCCACTTCTGTGTACAAAAGTTCTACACACAAACGTCCAAGATCGGTAGAGTGGCAACGCAATGCGAAATCTGCGAAACATTTGCTCGTGCATATTCATTCGCTTTCTCGTTGGAATAAATAAAGGGAACGACGAAATTGTTGGAGCTTCGCGCGGCACTGCTTGGGTACTGTATAAAGCAAAGTGTCTTTGACGCTTCGGGGTTTGCTTTGCGTCGACTCTTCTTGTCTATTGGAGTTTCTATTTCCCCGAGAGAGAGGGAGAAAGAAAGAGAGAGAGATATGCTTTGTTTTTCTTTTTTTTTTTTTTTTGACAAGACTGCCAAGATGAGGACAACGCCTCCTGCGCCTCGTCGTAAAACGAGAAAACGGTTGCCGTCCGGGCCTTCGTTCGCACGAGAACTATGTTGATGCAGCGACGAGCCGCTGGGTCTACGTTGTGTTCCTTTGTTTTCTTCCTTTTTTTCTTTCGCGGCTCTTCTCCTTCGAGAATTCTTTGCATCTCTCTCGCGCGACTTTTCTCATTGGAAATTTATTAAATTTCCCGAGCGAGCATCTCCCGACGCTGTCGCGAGACAGAGGTAGAGGAGGTCAAAGGGGGTGGTAATGGGAGACGAAGAGGAAACGCCAGAGACGAGATATGGGACTCTCTCTCCTCCGGGTGCCTCGTGCCAACGCTCGAGAGTGTGGAAACTCGAGATGCCTGAACGCCTATAGAACTTGGGAGAGGAGTATCGATTCACTCGACGCTCTTCTCACTTTCAACGCTATACATACGCAGTGAGGAGAGGAGAGGAGTCACACTTGACGTCGTCGATGCCGTTGAAAGTACCGATGATAAATCTCTCGCATCTTTCGTTCGTTCACCGAGTGAATAAACAGACGAGAGAAAAATCCATCGGCAACGTCTACGAGAGTACCATGACGAAGGCAACGAGCGAAGTCTCCTCTCGAGGCAATGATATTCCCCAGAGTATCGAGCTTGCGTCGCTCGATCTTCTTTCACTCCCTTTTTTTTTCTTTTCTTCATCTTTCACTCTCAACGCCAATGAAATATACCAAATAATAATAATAATATTTCCCTAATCGAATTCCAACCTGATAACCTATGGGAGCTATGAGCCGGAAAATGTGCGTCAAAGAGGTCGAAAGAAACGAATCATCTTCCGCGCGTTCTTCGATTTATCATAAGATCTATCGTTCGTTCTCCTTTTACGATTACTCAAATGATATAATCGAAGGGTAAATATGACGGAAAATTGGTTAGTCGAACGAACGGTGGATAATTAATAAAATCGTTTTCCAATTAGCAAACATTGATGCTGCAGCCTTTGGAAATTGAAATAATTGCCAGATTTCCCATTAATTTCGTTCTCGATCGTCGTATTTGATCGGCAAAGTTTTATTGACAAATTAAATAATGGCGGGTAATTGTACAGTAGCCAAAGGAGTAAGAGAATGGGAGACAGGAAGGGCATGAGGGACACTGAGCAAAGTACCGCTGATGGTGGCTCACGCGTAACTAGGTTTTCCTCTCTCCGTTACCATTCTCTCTGCGTCGCGTTCCCCCCTTTTCCCTGATGCCGATGCAACTCTAGCCTCAGCTCGTCCAGCACCGGCAACAAACGTTCCATCCACTAGCGCGTCCATCAATTTATCAATTCGCTCACTTATGCATCCCGACGCCAAACACTCGATCGCATTAGCGTACGAACTCGCGACGGATTCAACTTGGACGAACGTACGCCGTGCATCGTTATCGAACTGCTTCGATAGGCGACGCCTATACAGATCGACGATCGATATACCATACCGCGCGTTAGTGCGCGGCGCTTCGTGGCCGGACGCGGAAAAAATGTCACTGATCAATCTTGACGAGCTCCCGGCGATCTCTTTCCCCTTTCTCGATTATTACTTCAATGCATACGAAGTTTCTTGTTACCATCGCGTTCTATCGCTTAACGGTACATTATCCTACGCGAAACATCGACGACAAAAAAAAAGTCATTATGCAAATAATATGATTACTTGCAAAAATGGAAGATCGCAACTTTTCACAGAATTAAGATATAAAAATAGACGAAAATTTGTCCGGTATTTATTCTTTTTTTCGAATTATCCCAAATTTGACACTCTTTTACTCAAAAAAATAAAGAGTAAAGAATAAGTTCAATATATGAAATAAAAAATGGCGTTATCAGTGAAAAAAAATGCCATCATCGGCGATAAATTATTCCTGTGACTGATGAATCGAACAGTTTGTCGCACGAGTAGAAACGAAGAGAAATGGTAAGAAACATCGAGGTGTCGCGCGTGTCTTCCGGAGGTCCCTGGAGCGGTGCAGAGTTTCCAATCGCTGGAAACGGCACTCTTGTCGGTTTTCGCTTGAGACTCTATCCATGAATTGATAAAGATACATGTTCGCTCGAACGTGAGAAAGAGGATCCGATACCGGGAGTAGTAGCAGCAACGGCAGTAACAGAAGCCCCTCTCGCATCCCTAAACGGCTCGAAATACCCCAAGAATTTCCCATCGCGCCCTCTCTCCAACCTTCTCGAATCGTTTCTCATTGGTCCCTCAAGCGAAGAAGAGCTTTATGACATATATATGTATATTCTGGACGTCATAAATTCGTATAGTTCGATGAATTTCCAGTGCAATTTAGACGTTATTCGCGAAACGAACGGATCAAAGGCATAATGGGGGGTCAGAGGTGATACGTACAGACAGAGGGGAAAACGAGAAATTGGCGACTTGTCCGCAGAGTTTCCCCGGCACCTGCTGGATTAATAATCAACGGTGGAATATTAACGATACATATATGCGTTATTCGCGGCGAAATATCACGGCCGACTGGGTGTTATACATAATACATGAGGGTGTGCGGTGACGTCGACGAGGTGGCTGGGTCCCTCCGTGCGGTACATAAGCGTCGTACCGTGCTGCCGAGGTGAGAGAGAGAGAGAGAGAGAGAGAAATCAGAGCAGCACCCGTCGCCTGCCAGCCGACACCACACATCCAGCATATTACCGCTGACCGCGCGAGCTTTCCCGCCGCTCTAGCTTTTCGCACTTCCCGGAGGCCCGTGTGTGTCCCGTCCAACTTGAAAGCTTTGATACTTGTTTCGAGTTTCCACACTGTGATTTAGCTGTGTTACTCATAGATACAGGTGCACGTATAAATGTCAACCGTTCTGTAACTTCGTAAATGTCGGACCCGTTAAACTGTTCCTCGCTGGACATCGTGTCCGCTTGGATCGCCAACAATTTGGCAACTTATTAAATTATTCTCTCAATAAGCGCATAAAATTTGTCTCGCGTAAAAGCGCACAAAATTTGTCTCGGGTAAAATCGAATGACAAAAATATAATTTAAACAACAGTCTGGTGATGATTATAAAATAAAATAAAATATAGCATATCGAAATTCATTAGTTTACAAATAGAATTCCCATAGCGCTACGTTTTTTTCTATATTAATTAATCAACGTGTATCCCGCTAACTTTAACAATATAATCCGATCTCCGATAGATAATGTAATTTACTACCTGGAGATAAATTAATTCTCCGGTAGACTGACTGTAATTTAACGTTGATGTTTCGTATTTAGAGAAGATTCTGAAACGTAATTGATTCGATAATTAATAATTCAATATTTCGCGGTATATCCATTTATAGGATAATGGTTAATCGGTACACGTGTGTAAAGTAAAACCGGAAACGAAAAAAAAAAAAAAGATTAAAATAAATTCCGCGAATGTACGGGACATGTATTCGAAATACAATGCCACTTCCAGATGTGAGAGTCGGAATTCTGCAATGGATTTGCTAATTGCTAGTTAATCAGTTGCGTATCCCGTTGTGACGTGTACACGTGATCGCCCCTGCCGGACGTGGAATAAGAGATACGGACGTGTGCCGAAAGCCTCGGGGTATATATGAGTTCAAAATTATACGAATTGCCCCGGAGACGAAAGCGGGATAGCTTCGTGCTGAGAGAGTAGTCTGCTACTGACGAGGGGTTATAATCCACGAGGCCTCCATCGACAACTTCCCCGGTGCGCTGAACCTAAAATGTTGCCTGTAAAATTAGAGATATCGCGTCGGCACGAGAGAATTTTCGAAAGAATATTTCGCATAGAAATTAGCGAATTATAATGTAATAAATTCGAAAAGCTTGTCCGTTTCGTCGAAATGAAAATAGGATAGGCGCACGAAGACGAGAGCTACACGAATAGACCGTATCGATTTTAATGCGGGTAATTGAAATCATTGAAATGCAAAGTCCGCCCGGCGATACTGCCATTAAACCAGAGTCGATCATTTCGAACGGTAAATTTATTCGAGTGCGAAGACTGTTCCACTCTGTGTCGGATCTATGCATATCATATACATAGGTATTCCGCAACAGTTGTTCGCGGTAATAAATAAGCGCTCTGAGAATCGCGTGATAAGCCGAAAGAATAATCGCCGTTTTTTTTTTTTTTTTCACTCTTCATCGCAATTTCTCTACGACGCTCGGTCTACAATAGTTGTGTACACATGAGCGAATATATCGCGCAAAAAATACGAAAGTTTCAGAGTTCGGTGATCGACTAAACAGACGAACCATCAATGAAACTTTCATGACTGACTTTTTCGTACTTGCAAATCGCGTAAAACAGCAGACGATTCCTGGATCCACCTTTTTTCTTGTGTTTTTATTCAGTAACCCGACACTTTTTTCTCCCTTCGCGTTAATTAATAATTCATTATATCCGTCCGTGCCGTGTCCCACTGGGAGACACGGGGCAATGGTATGTCGTAATTTAACATTTCCTCGAACATAAACCGATACCAGAACTCCGGTAACCCTCCTTTCACAGTAACGCTGTGTACCCGATGCTGCAATGCTTTTATTTTTATCTCCGATAGCCGGTGGCCGATAGGAAAAGCCGCAAACCTCGCTTGCGCGTGACAAAAGTTATAATTCACAGCATACATGTGTACACTCTCTGCTTCCCAACCTATAACTATCCTTCGTCGGCCATTTATGTATTTTTCCCAGGACGTTATGACTTCTCGCGTGTCGATAATCCCTCGTAACCCCCTTTTCACCTCCCTAACTCATTCCTCTCGCTATTTTTCACCAGTCTGCCATGAGTTAATACTAACGATAAATAACGGCTTTAAAATCACAATTACCGATAAATAAAACGGTTGAGCGCGGCGTTGGCGTCGGCGGCGTGTCGGATAGCGTGTTCGCCTATCCCTCGGCACGTACACCAAACGATTCCCAGCATAGAATTCGACCGAGAATCACGGTGCGAGAAGGGGTGTTGGCGAATATCGGGGTGCCCGATATCTCAGATAGGGGGTAAGAGTCCGCAGAGAATATAGACACGCCCCTCTTTCGAGATTTCTACTATATCGTTCTCGCTTGAGCTCTGTCTCATTCCTCTCTATGGTTCCCTTTGCTCTCGAGTGCACCCACACTTCACTTCTATAATTTCTCTCCTTTTTTCCCGGCGAAGGGAGCGAGAGGGAGTCACGATAGAAGGAGTGAGGGAGGGTGGAGAGAATAAACCATGAGGTCACGTGCCAGGCGAAGAGACGTCTTGTTAGGGAACGCTAAATCCCATACCACGTTCACTAGGCTACGTTCCCGCTATTGGCTTTTCGCGTAGGTTTAAGTGCTCCGATCATTTCTCGTCTGGTTCGAGACCCCCGAACGCGCGAGCCTTGCATCGAGAGTTTCGATCCCCTTTCCAACTTTTTTTTATCCCTTTACTTTTGTAAAGACCTCTCTGGTTATCGAGTGCGCATATACGCGTTCGGATAGTGCGTACACTCGTAATCTCGATGCTCCGAATCGTATGCAATCCCCTTTATCTCGAGGAGATAAGATTTGTACAGTGGAAACGATTATGATAAAATTACGTTTGTTTTATCTCAAACGATAGCCCAATTAATTTGCATCATTCGGCGGGTGTAATTGTTGAAATTATAGTTGCGCAGTTAATCTGACTTTCGTCCGACGCTGTGTCACTGCATATTCGACTTGCCGTCAGAGCAAACTGTAACGCGTACCCGAGTGTTTCCATGATGGGTTTAATGTCCTTTCCGAGTATCGCAACCACGTCGTTTGGGGTCTTATATAGGGTACGTAGTAGTGATGCTTGCAGGGTTCGCAACAGCGTCGCCTTGCTATCGCTCTCCCTCGCTCGCTCTCCCTCATTCCCTTCGAACATAGTACATTGTTACATCAACGGGTTGGATGGTACACAGCGAACGAACATCCCAAACCGGTACGCGGGACGGATTCTCGCGTATCATCTTAACGAGCTTGTCCCGGAGACCCGCGTTAGCTCGCGCGTGTATACGACCTGCACAGCTTTTATTACACACAACGGGACGAGAGAGAAAGACGCGAGTGAGAAACCTTCGGTCCAGTGACGTCTGTCTGTTGAACTTGTTTCCGCTCGGTTACACGCGCTTGCCTCGATCTCTCTTCTCGTGTACTCGGAGCTCACTGTACGCTCGAGAAACAACAGCATTTATGTAACGGAACGTATATATAATATATATATATATATATATGTTTCCTTCGTTTATACGAGAAAGCAGTAGTCAAGAGAAATCTCTGCGTATACGCACTCGTTGTTGATTTACCACGAATGTCTGTTTCCAAACATGAATCTCTATTTCGACATACATCCTAAAATAACGTTAATAATAGTTCGAAGCTTTATAGACGAGGAAACGCGACAAGACTATAACGGAAATTGATGAAATAACCCGCGTTGTTGCTGGGTGGGGAAAGGGGAGGAATCTAGAAATTGTTTTCACTCGCAATAAGCTTTTTCGAATTTTTACCTCGACCGCCGTTTCCCTCGTTTATTTCTTCGCTCGATGAAAGCGTCCGAGCTTTATACCGACGTTAAAGCTTCTCTTTTCCGCCTCTCTCTCTCCCACCGGGGAATTGTCGCATATAGGGGCTTTAAGCGACAGTCTCGCGACTGGACGGTCTGACGTTGTATATGTGCAGCATAGACTAACGGCATCAGAAACAAAACCCCTCACGAACGCGCGCGCACATTTACGAGCGAAGAAACATTATTATTACACCGACGTTTCGACAATCCTGATTCTCCTCCCCCCCATGAGCAACCGGCGGATTATCCGGCATTACGTTTTACCGATAGAAAACGCACGAGCGACTATTCAACGAACGAATACGGACGACTTGTTCAAAGGGCTTCATAGAACCTGTGGAAGGGGTAATTTTGATGCTGTTTAATCGGTCCGCGAAAGACCCCTTCGCTGGTAACGCAATGGCGTTTAGGCGAATGATTAACGTTTACTTTGCAGGGATAATGGATTATCCGTATACCAAACATTGTGATGAATTAGAAACGACTTTTTTTTTTACGACATGTATTCTTCTGTAAAGTCGTTAAGAACGCGAAAAAAATTATGTCGATTCGCACATAAATCAATGCTGTCCCAAAAAAAAAAAAAAAATTGTACAATGCATTTTCGTATTTCGCGGAACGCTCGTTCGTTGATAAAAAATTCAACTGCTTTTCCAAGTTGATACGGGAATATTAGTAACTGGATATTCACCGAGGATACGTGTTTATGCTTTACGAAAGAAATTCCAAAGCATATATAAACTTTTGGCTTTTTTAAATTTAAGCGAAACCATAATTCTTCGCAATGTATATATTATAAATACACAAAGATAATATATATATATATTTTTGTCTCCTCCATTCGCGAAGCGAAAGAAGTGGTGGAATGAGATAAAGACGAGTCTCTGTTATATTTGCCGCTCTTTCACGACTGAATTGATGCTCGCTGGGGCGGCTTCGGTTAAAATAAATCCAACCGATGCAATAGCCGGGCGGTTCCTCGCCTCGATTCACCAACGAGGGCCATTGGCCGAACTGTGGTTCTTATACACGTGTATATCTGTATATATACACCCACTACTCGGTATACCGTACAGTATAGAAGAGGAGATTTTACGAGATCCGCGGGTGCAAACCGCTTCTACGGTTTTCTCTTTCCTCGGCTGCAAACCCACCAGACTCCCGCGTTTGTTTGCGGATTTTACCGTAGGGAGGAAATAAGCGGACGGCGCTAAGCCAAATTCGCCTCTCGAGTTTCATTCCTTCGTTACTCTTTTTACTATTTTCTTTACGTTTTTTTTTTTTTTTTTCTCTTTGCGCGTACCACAGTACAATTAATACCACGAGTGTTAGCCCCGTTGGATTTAACTGTGCAGACCAGGATTCACTTGCTTCGTAAATGTAAGCGAGCTCTTCAAATTTACAAGGGTATTCTTTTACCCGCTTCGTTCTTTTTTTTCTTTTTTTTCGCGCTCTCGCTGTGTAAGTTCCAAAGAGTTTCATTTATCAGTTATCCGTTATCTAACGCTACTACACGTACATTGTGCAATGAAGCAAAAGTGCAAACGGATGCACACAAACACACACACACACGTATATATACTCGGCATTGCCGCAAACGCACATTCACAGAATCGAACCTTCTCGCTAAGTACGCGTATACGGTGATAAATTTTCGATAAATCCGACTGCGCGCGTGTGCTGTCCGGACGAATGGCTCGGGGGCTACGTGAGAGAATCGGCGAAACCACCGACGAAGATAGAAGATAAAAGAAAAATAAAGAAGTGAAGGTACGGTGAAAAAAAAAAGAGAAATAAACGAACAAGTACTGCAAAATAGTGAGAAATATTTCCCACGTACCGGCGGAAATAGAGAATTCGATGCGGAGTCTCGAATCGAGCGCAAAAACGCCATGTGGCTTGCGCGTCGAGACGCATTGTATGCCGTTCGGTAAAACAATAGAAGCGGGGGAATCGCCTTTTAATAAATTGAACGGATCGCGTCATGCGGCCGAGAGTGAGACGGGGAGACGGACGAACGAAACGTTCGAAGTTGGAGAGAGAAAAAGATCCATGCTGGAGGAGAGATCTATAGGTTTCGAAAGCAACCCCTTTTTCCGCGCCCCTCCCGCATATTTTGCGGACCGCTGAACGCGGGTAGCGGGAAAGAAGGATCACGATGACGGAGGCACCGCGGCGTATAGTGAGGATTAAAATAAATAAAAAAAAAAAAACGTACGCTAGGAATGAAAATATGATACACTAAATAAATATAGATGAATACGAAGAGACAGGCCGGAAGAAGGAAGGCATAAAACATAAAGGATAGCGTGGAAAAACATCTGTCGATCTTCAAGGCTCTTCCATAATTTTTTTTTTTTTTTTTTTTTTTTTTTTTTTCGTGTCTAAATTCACTTTCAATTCTGAGCCCTGACCTTTTATTAATCTTCAGGGCTGCGGTAGGTATATCTATCCGAGGGACATCGACACCCGGTGTGGCTGAACCCCCACGTTAATTTATTCGAGTCACGATTTTCGCGGTCGCTCAATGATCGGGTTCGTCGGCTTCTCGACATAGTCGAAGCTCAGTTGGGATGTTCCTCCTGCCTCCGACATACATTTACCATATAGTCTACATTGGTGTCTAGGGTTACTCCCCTCTCCCTTCTCCCCTGATTCTTGTTCTACTCCGCGCGCCCGAGAGAAATTGATCCCAACGGGAGTTCCCTATATTCTCATATCCTCGGTTATATGTAGTCCGGATGTTCGCGTGGCCGAGATTATTCCCTCGGAATATCGATGCATATATATCCTCCTCTCTCTCTCTCTCTCTCCCTCGGAAGCCGAACACCGCGCGAGGCTTCGTCACTCGAAGCGGGCGCATCAGAGGACCCGCAGATGGACGTCAAGAGACACGCGCGCGCGCGCGCGACTGGAATCCTGACGAGCCTCGGTCATCGTCCCCGGTGTACAGTATCCACTGCTATATATACCTCTCTGTATATGATATTCCCACACTATTGCCAGACTGCACTCAACTGAATTCCCCGATTTGTATTGGTGTATATACACGCAACGAAGAACGAAAGCACACCCTCCGCGGACGGGGTGTGCTCCACCGATTTCCGTTCAATTCGCCGAACTCAACGGAAAGCTCGATTGGAACAGGAAGTTGGAAATTCCATGGATTCCCAATCGACCAACGAGAGCTGCAACGAGAATTGCGCTTCAATGACGTTTCGCCAGAGTTCTTTTTTTTCTTTTTTTCATTTTTTTTTTAATAGCAATATTCGGACGCGGAGTCAGCGATGAGAAAAGACTTTACTTCCGGTTCATACGAAAGCATAGTTCGCAGAACGTTCCACGGGCCAAACGATTTTCAACCCTTAACGCATTTAGCCGCGGAGCAATGATTCCGCGCGATTGAATCTCAAATCTGCGCTCCCCGTCCCGTGGAATAAACACAATAGCGACACGATTTTCGTGCAAAACTAGAAAGGCGATGAAGAGAGGAGAGGGCAATGTCGAGGGCTCGCTGCAATCTGTTTAATACCGTCCAGACTGCCGATGTTTTCAATGGGGAAATAAAAAAAAAACTCGTTTTCCCAGGCTGGACGTTTTTTTTTTTTTTTTTTTTTTTTCAATTTCCATCCTCTTGCGCCAAGTCTGGCTCGCTGCCTGCACGCTTGTGTCCTCGACGTTCGCGCACAATACACCTCTCTCGATGGTACACTGGTTAGACCTATACATTATTATGTAAGCCGCGTATTATGTAGTCAAAGCTATATATAGCCTCCTATGTTACATCCTCTCTTCCGTTATTATTAGCCCAACGAGATTGATATAACGAATTATTAATAGTCTCTAATGAGGGGTTGACTTGCTCGTCGAGGCACGGAAAAAAAACATATTTCCGCGATATTCAAACCTTCGTGGTACCCGCGGACGATGAAATTCTTCCCTTCGTCAGAGGGGTGAATTGATGAGATTTTTCGTTTTGAAATTTTAACACACAGAGAGAGAGAGAGATCGCAGAGGAACCGACAAGCGGAGCTCGTTGCTCGAATTTGATACGGTATATTAGTAGGGAACCGGCAACAGTGCCAAAACGGTAGGCAGTGGTATATAACGGCCTTGTATCCGACGCAAGGCACACGTCCGAATTCTCCGCGTCTCATTCACTTTATCCGTGTACACTGTGCGCGCGACTCCATGTTTGTGTATTTACGGGTATATATTTATCTTCGTTAATGCCTATACTGCCTGCTGCTACGGTATACAAGAGTATATATATATATAAATATATGAATATACCTACGCGCGAGGGTGAACTTTGGCTAGCGGGTTCGCCAGTTAGCCCTCGGGGTAACAATAGCACCGTTGATTTTGCATTCGTCGGTAGAGAAACAGCGAGAAAACGAGAGATGGGAGGGTTAGTCGGTAGTTAGGTAGATACGCGTAGTCAGTTCGGTTCGGATTGACGAACCCCTTTCACGCTTTTTTTTTTTTTTCATCTCTATTCTCTCTTTCATTTAGTCTCGCTTGCTCTTTCACCCCTCGTGCCGAATCATCGTCTTCGTCGAAACTTTTTTTTTTTTTTCTATGTATCCGCACGAACGCACAATACCGAGTGGTGCGACGGGGGCTTTGGAGAAAGCATCCCCAACCCCTCGCGCGACTCTTTATCGTCCCTCGGCTATTTCCGCAACGATGTTTTGACGTAATCCCATAACGCGCGTTATTCTTTGTGCAAATACAACGGAGACCTCGACAGTGGTACACGAACGTGTATTCTTTCCGTATGTCTGTCACCGTCATTCCTATTGGCTTGCTGCGCAATCTTCGTCGACGCTCGTACCTCGGTTCGCTTTATACTTATTTGCTCTACTGTATAAATGCTCACGAGAGCGAGATCGCAAGTTCTCGAGGTCACGGGACAGGAAAGTGATATAGCACTAACGGGCTCTCGGTTAATTGACCGAGAGAGCTCTCACGTGGTCGCATCGATCCGCACCGTATATATACACCGGTTGTGCCTCGCTCTGTCGCTTTCTCACCCGTGGACGAAGCGGCTCACCCCTTCGCAACTACGGTGGGAAAGATCACGACGAGAATCGAGAATAGAGCGGGGAGGTGCACTAACCACTATTACCGCCAACATCATCTCACCCTGTCGACTTTGGCGGAGCAAGAAGCGGAATAAACCACATAGATAGTCGAGTTCATCTGTTCCATATATACCTACCGTGACCGTATATACATATTTATATACATATCTATCCACATTATGTATATCTACTATATCCATCTGATACCTTGCCGTAATTACGGAGCATAACTCCAAGCGTAACTGGCATAACTCCAATACAATATTCATCTATTGTCTCATAACTCGTAACTGAAAACTCGTGACATTCCAGAAATCAAACTAATTCACCGTGTCTTCCGTACTTTCTATCGTTCTCTCTCTCCCTCTATCCCTTATTTAACTAACGGCAAAACTCAATTGAATCCGTCCAACGTCGACGACCTCTCCTCGTTAAGCGCGCGAGTACGCGAGCCGGTCGCGTTTTCGAATTCCCGTAACAGACGCGCCATACCGGAAGGGTTGGAAGTCGCATGAATCCGGGGAACACGTCGTAGGAACACATTTAACTGCGCCAGATATCGTCCAATCGAGGGGAGAAGCAGTTGAAACTTTCGAACTTCCATATAGCTCTCTTGCTCGCTCGTTTCGTAAGCTAAACAGGAGCTTCGATTCTCAAATTCGAACGATCCGCATCAGGAATCCCAAGCGCGGTTGGGCCGGAGTTCTACGGCCACGTTATCGCTGTAGGCCCACGCGCGGTTTCTAGACCGTGCGATAATAGTCGATGAGTACCGACTGGATAGACAGAGCCAGCGAGCTTTGGTATAGAAGATCGTTCGTGTTTCCCCGTTGGAATCCGGCGATTTACTCTACTCCAGAGTGACGCGAACTCTCGCAAGCTATCGTTGCGTCCGCTATGTGGAATTCGCAATTTGACCGTTCCATCCGTCTTTTCCGAAGGAAACGCTGTGGCGGAAGGCTTCTATATGGGCCTTTCAAGGCACCTCCTATAATCGCTTTCGAAGTCAACCAAGAGAGAGAGAGAGAGAGAGAAAGAGACAGAGAGAGATCTATATATCTGCAGTTCAGAGAGAGGAGACTCGGTAACGGTGCTCGGTGCAGCGCTTCGCTTTGTGTCCGAGTCACCCGTCACGCCGAACGCACCCCATCGTCCCCTTGCAAACCACCCGCCGGGAATCCCCGCTCGTGTGACACCGAGCAAACCCGACCATCCCCCTCCCTTCATGAAAGGCTCTTGAACTATGCGTTAACGTTTATTAACGACGGTAAATCACATTGGATAGTTGACGCAACGAGTGTCACGGAGACGAGGAAACTGGTATATAGATTAGTTATATCTCATTAGCGATTACAGCTCAGGATCCCGATGACTCATTGTGGCTTATTTCATCCAGATGCTACTGTACCGTAAGAAAAACTTAGGCATCAGAATATCCGAAAGACGAGACGTTCACGAGGGAGGTTAATAATTGAAGCCGACACAGAGAGGTCGTGTAACCCGAGCTTTTCTCTCTCGACTTATTCTTTTTTTTTTATACATCCACCTGCGTTCCTTCTTTGTTTCCGCGAAAGACAAAACCATTCTGGGTGCTTCGTAGAATAGCCGAAGCGCCGAAGAAGGAACATTAGCTCGCGTGATACAAGACTCTTTCAACTTTACCGTCAGCACCGGCGCGCATTAACCGAACAAACAACGAGGCCTGTACATTATACATGTATGTATACATACCATCGATGCTTGCGAATGTATAGTACCACTCAACGCATGTACTGTACAGAGGGATTATGATGGATCGCCTGCCATACGCCTGGCGCTGGTCAACAGTCGAGAGTCAAGAGGGACTCCTACCCCCATAGAGGCCAATGTTCGAAGGCGAAGGAGGTGAGGGCAAGGTGGGAAACCTCTGGACCGGTAATATGGACGTCCGGTGAATTTCACAAGCCCCTAGCCGGACCCGAAATGTTTTCAACCCTCCCCCGCTTCCTGTCAAACTTTCTACCGACATAGACTCCACCCGGCTAATATCCTAGACGAGGGTGTGCGCTATACACGCAACTTGCAACACAACACGAGCGATGGTATATATATCACGGAAATACGTGAAATTTCAATTTTCCGACGACGTATATCTCGCCGTTGATATCGAAACGGTGAAAACCGGTACTCCGAGTTTTCCGGTCGTATAGAGAATTCAGTATTGCGACGGTAAAATTTTCCATTACTTATAGTTCACTGTGAGTGAGCGAAAGCCGGGCGTAACGAAAAGTGGCGTACGAACGATCGGTGAACGAAGGAATTCCCGCGTTCGGTCCATCCGGCTGTGGCACTTCCGATGACGGGGGTCCAAAGAATCTCCGGATTCGTATGCTCTCTACCGGGAGATTGAAACAAGCGCGAGATTTTGTCGTGCAAAACGAAAGAATGAACGGGGACGGAAAGCCCAGAGATTATTTTGAAACGTTGCCAGTTACAGGGGAATCCAGACAGAGAAACATAGGAAAAAGGGAGGAAAAATGCCCGAGTGCTTCGAGCTAATAATTCCATGATTATTTCATAAGGATATAAAGCGACAAGAGGGGAGTTGCAGTGAGGTAAAGCGAATAGGGGGCGAGGGCGGGGGCGGCGGCGGGGAAAGGGAAGAGATTTGAATATGTATGCATTGAAATTTATCGTCGTCGAGTGAGCGAGCGAGGGAGAGAAAGACGGACCGCTGACGCGAGAGCAAGTATCGCTCTCTCTGTGGCCCTGGTAATTGCGGAGAAACACAAGGGATAAGGTACAACATTGGAGAAAGCAAGATGGAATGAAAAACAGAATACGGATCCTGCCGTTGCGGAGAGAAGGATATAAACCGCCCGTTGAAAGCAACGAAGCTGGCCCGAGAAATACTCGAGGTATATACTCCGTATCTGTGTACACCTACACCGTCCGCGTTTCGTGATGAAACCAAAACATCCCTTAGGCCGCGAGGGCGACGGGCAACCCTCAATTACGTATATCTTTCGGCTCTTGCCGGCCCCGTTCTCGGGGCTTCTACCAGCTTTTTCCCTTTCGTTCGCCCAAACGGCATACGCTTTCTCTACGGCCTGACTAGCCTCCGACCGCCACCCAACCCCATCGCCCTCGCTATACGGCTCTTTCATTCTTCATCTGCATCGCGATACGATCGTGACTGAGCGTTTCGCCATTTTGCTCGCTGAATTTTGCGGCGAAGTACGGAACGAGGTCGAGCGAGCGGTTTCGGTTAAACTACTTCGTTCTCATTATTTTTCGTTAAAACAAAAACAGAAAAAAAAAATGAGGGAAATTAACGCCGTTAATAACCTCGGAGGTCGCACTCAAATATAACCTTCTGTACAGTCGGCTGAATATTACTTTTATTTACCGTTATTTAGCTGTATGTGTAATTGCGTTGCGAAAAGGTAAACGTTAACTCTACCGAGACGCTTGTAACTCGCATTCGGAGAGTACCGAGAGAGTCTTGTGCGCGTTGAATAACTTTTTCGAAGCTCTCCAAGATGATGCTCGTCAAACAGATATTTCGTAGTCGTGAATGTACACCGGTGAGAATGTCGGGAAGAGTTTGTTTAGTTCCATCAACGACGGAGTTTGCGAAGCTTTTCTGGCAAAGCCACGAGGGTAATTTCTACTATACAGAGTACACCGCACTCGAGATGCGATAAACCACGTATTCAAGTACACGCTAAGAAACATCGGATAGGTATCTTGTGAAAACTCTCATCGTGAGGTTTGCCAACGAGAGTGGGATGAAGCGTATCGCGTATACCGCCGTTCTCGTCACCTCGGTGTATATCTGACCGAAGTAGTTTACCATTAACTTCTTCGACTCGGTTACTCGCAATGCAAAACCCGACAACTCGACTTCTCGCTTCTCGCTTGGAGATAGGAGCGAAGTGATATATCAGCGGGAGTGAAGTTTAACGCGGGAATCCACGAGAGTCTATCGCGATGATTCACGCTGCCTATAGAGAAAAAGTCGGAGAGCGCGGGTTAAGAGTCGAGACGTCGAGCCCCCGTTTCGAACCCCCGGTATACCGCATCGGCCCGACTCGGCGGCCAATCCATTAAAAGCACTTTATTAAATGACCAAATAATAGTATGAAATATCACTCTCATATTTGCCTATCGCTTTCGCTTTCATCAACCCTACGAACGGCTACGAGTTATCCCCCATAATATTGCGTATATATAAGAAACCGCCCTTGTATACACAGCCTTCTGATAACGCACCTAAGCTAATAAGCCGACGATTCATAATTATAATGAGAATAGACTCGATTAAACCACTCCGACGGTGCAAAAGCTCACTTGAAGTATTTCTACAACGTTTCTTTCCGGACGCTGTTCCACCCTTCGAGTTCTCTATTAATCCGGGTCTGTTTTACCGAGCAGTTGTCCAGCAAGAAGCGAAAGCAAGATAATTAAATACGAATTTTCTCCGAAGGACACGGGGGTTTGTTAGATATATTAGTCGTTGGCTGCGTTTTGGTGATGATACGGTGCAATTGCATACTGCGAAAGCAGACACATTGAGAGAGAGAGAGAGAGAGAGAGATGAAAGGGCACAGGGATACGAACCCTCGGGGAGGGCGAGACACTTCGCTACTCTCGCTACTTCGAGTCCTGCTTGCTACTACCGCCACTGCCACTACTGTGCAGCGGCGGCACAGTCTGAGCGGTCCGCGTTGCACCGGGTATACTTTACCGCAATTTGCATGTAACCACACATAACGACCACCGGGGCGGGCGTGCGGGCTCTCGACGGACTCTCGACTGCAGGTTGCACAACCGAACAGAGTGAGAGGTTGCGGAGAAGTGCACCGGTATAACCTCCCCGACTCTCCATGAGAATGGCATAGAGATCGCTATACACAAGTATTATAACCTCGAATACGTAGAGGGGACAGAGAGAGTTATACTTCCAGCAGTCGTGGAATAACACGCTGAAATATACACAACGCGGAAAAACATACCCTCCAAACGAAACGTTCAAGTGCGCAATCCGCGGCTGTACAATAGAAACACACGCTCGAGCGTTGTAAGAGAACTCAAAGGAGTGTAAAATAACGATCGGCATATATGGAAAGAGGAAACTCGAGAGAGAAAAACGAACTATGCAAGGGCAAAATCGTACGTTGACTACGGGAATAAAACGTAAAATACAGGAGCCAAAGGAAGTCGGCCCGACCCTTTCAATGGAAACCATTTGCGATTCAAAGAAAATTGACCGCTCGTTATTACAACTCTCTCGATTCCGGTATATTTACCGAAATCGTCGACTTTTAGTCGTTGCTTTTTTTTTTTTTTTCAACTGAATCTTGGAATAGTTTGAATATCCCGAGGTTTCCCGGAGGGCAGGATGAAGAATCGCCGATATCCGGAAAAGCCGAGGATGACATAAGGTCGTCAATATGTATGCGATGTTTGGATACGGGAAATCGTCGTCGAGGGCCTCACAAGAGAACCCTAACATACCGCCGGTGGACGTGTAGCACTCTCCATGATTCTCTCTCTTTCTTCTCTATATCCACACTCTCCGTTCCCTTTGTGGCCCGAAATTGCTCGAGTTCGGTATCTTGTGGTGCAAACAAGGGGTGACTCGGATTTCAAGTTATCCCCCTCTAAAGGGCACATGGCGAGAGAAGCCCGCGTACATATTTAAGGGACGTATAGGAACGAGACTCGAAAGCAAAGTAGACAATGTGGTTTTTTTTTTTGTTGTTTTTTACTTCACTTTTTATTCTAACTCGTTCGTACGCCAGAGAAAAGTTAGTTCGTACTCGAGTACGATATTCAACCCCTCGCCGAATCTACTTTGTTCCATCACCGATACATAGGTATAGAGACGGTGGAGTTTTGCGCATCCCAGGCGCGAGAGAAATAAAACATTGCCGTGTTTGGCTGTCGTGGTATTTCTATCTTTCTCTTGTTTTCGCTATTTTGGCGAATGGGAAGGCGAGGGATGGAAACCTTCTGGACTAACTGAGTTTGGCTTTTAAAGCCTGACTTTTTGGAGGTAGAAACAGAGTGGAGGGCGCGCGCTCGGTCGTCGTCCGGCTGCGTCGAGGCTTGAATAAAGTATCAGACGATGGTGCACGACAGACCGAGGGCGATGGAGCCAAAGAGGGAGAGGGTAGCGCAGATGACGCCGTCGCTGTTGAGCATTCGAGAAAAAACACGGACGTTAAGCAAAGGACTACTCAAAACTACTCTTCGCTCTCTTCTCTTATTTTATTATTCCTGTCTTCTCTTCTATTCCACCGGTACCTTTCACCACTTTCCTCACTGCTTAGTCTACTTTTAACCCTCAAAATCTTCCGCTTATTCTCGCTTTGGGTATTGCATCAACGCGGAAGCAACGGACAAGCATCGGAGAAATTTAATTTCACACGACGAAAATTTAATCGCTCGCGAAACTCCGTGCGGCATGAAGTTCGCTGTGCGAATGCGGTGACGAGAATAATATTTGTGTCGCATGCGAAGCAACGAAGGAAGATGCGATTAGCCCCCCACACGAGGAATACGTAGTCCCCGCAAGCGTGAGAATTGCCATCAGGAATATAAATTTCGTTCGAGTTTCGAGGGCGGAGCGTAGACGTTGAAATTCTCTCGATTGCTAATAATTTTCCAACCCTCCGCGATGTCGTCTCCCACCACCCTTTGCGCGGCGTTTCGCCAATACTATAACCTCCGGTATTTCGCACAGGGATTCGAGAATTATCCGTGAAATCTCACGACGATAGAGAGCAGACACGCGGATAAAAGGTGAAGTGGCGTAAAAACGGTACGACGTGCTCGGTAAAAGGCGAGAATGGAGAAAGAATTGGAAAGGACTTGAGTTAAACTACGGAGAAGCGAAGTTGTAAAGGATTGAAAAAGTTTTAAAAAAGAGCAATAGCCGTGGGACACGGAAAAATGTTTCACCTCTTGGCTTTCATCGTGTCACTCGTGATATGTATATAAAAAAAAAAAGTAAATACAGGTTTTAATCCTCGAGTTGCGGCAGTGATGAAAATCCTTTTACAGGGGGATCTGCTCGTGGCATGCGGGGGATCAATGTGTGGTACAAAGAACGGCAGTTGGCACTGCGTACAATAATTTACCGTACTATAATACAAGTCTGAGCCAAGCCCCGAGAACGGCCCACGTATACTCATAGTACATAATTATCATGCGGCAGTGGTAGCGGCTATTAACGTAATTACATGGAACGTAAGTGCCTCTCGGTGGCTCAGTATACACAAGAGTATCAACCATGAAACGTTGATATAGGTATAAACGTTCGAAGGTACCGACTACCCTCGCAGAGTTCGCGATATTCGACCAACACGTGGACGTGATCGAGAAACGCAGAGACAAATAAAAACAGCAAACAAAACTGAAAAAAAAAAAAAAAAAAAAAAAAAAAAAATGGAAAATAGACGATTCAACGAGTGAAACAAATGAACAATAGCAGGCTTTTCATTCGACGAAACGACCAGCGACAATTTCGATGATGCATCCGATTTTTATTTTATTTTTTCCCATTCGTCCATCCGCGACCACCGTTCCTTTTTCCCTTCTGTTTTTGTTCCTACTTTTTTTTTTCGCCTTTTTTTACCTTCAACCAAAGGGCTAACATCGCAGCAATTCGCTATAACCGCACACACGATTCCGAGTATGACCGACTCATTAACCTAATGACTTCGATCAATTGCCGTTGAAGAGAAAGGAGAGATAGTGTGTGTTTTGTTTCCTCGAATATCCCTATACCACTGGTAAAATCCACCATCGAGTTTGCTTTTATCGCAAGCGCGCGCTTCGACGAAATAAAATTATCCAACGGACCGAAGAGCGAGCGGTGGCAACAGCGGGAGTGGATGGAGCAACGAGGAGCGCGAATGAGGGGTTGATGAGGAAGAAGAAAAAAGGAGAGAAAAAAAACAACGCACTGTAGCCGCGCATGCACGCACGTGGAGGGCGAACGCGCGTGAGAGTTATAGTAGCTAGACGATGAGGCCGTGAAATGAAATTGGAGCCAGTGACTGTGAAAATTCGTGAACCCGCCGGATTTGTCGAGGAGTGAGAGAACGCGTTTCGGCTCCTATACAGAGCGCGGAGGAGGGACGAAGCTTGAGCGGCGTCGACGTTTGCCGGAGGTCGCCGACGGCACCGGGGCTTATAGAAACGTTGTGGGTGCAGCAAAATCAGACCGGGACTTACCGGGGAGCACCCTCGCATAGCCAGTAGGCGTGTCCCTATATTAGGTTTTAATCATTCAGCGGATGAAATTTTAGGGACGGAGGCGTGGTAGTCTGCATCCCTGCCGGCTACACCCCTTCCTGACTGCGTCCCTTAGGCTCGCCCGTGTTTATCCCCTTCGACCTCTCTAGTTTCTCGATCTGTTGGCCTCTTCTGCAGGGAAACCCCCTTGGTATCTACCGGTACACTTGTCCGCATTGCACACCTACAGACATATACAATTAGTCCGTTCACTCGCGTTTCCCAAGGAGATACATGTATATGCGATAAGAAAATAAAAAGCGAAGTCTAAAAAAAAAGAAGACCCTTCCGAACGTCTTGGAGCCGAGTCGGCGACCCCGAGTCTCCGACAATTTGGCCCTTCATCTCCCCGAAAGTACCGCGATGAAACCAACTACGGAGATTGCGGAATATATAAAGAAAACGAGAATACTGTGCGTTAGAGCACAGAAATGAAGTGGAATAAAATTTGTTCGCGTTCGCCAAATTTTCGACGCTTGTTTGGCTCGCAATTTCTCGCTGTCGCGACCATCGTGTGTCGTATAGTTTTCTTAATCGTGATTGTGAACATTCGACTCGGATGTCATAGAAAATGTATCATCTCGGCGAATGCAACAATGAAATTATTATTATTTTTTTTATTTTTCAAGAAGAGCGTTAAGAATAAATTTCATTCATTGAAACTGTCGTTATACAATCAGTTGACTCGACGTCGGGGTTGATCCTTGCGGGAATCCCTGCGAAGAAAAGCCTTTAGCCAAGTTAACCACCAGTACCGAGAACAGCGCAATGATTGAATCGAGGGATAAAAAAAAAACCCGAGAAGCATCGCCATTGGGTTTGCCAATCGGTGCAACCAGAGATCCTCGACACACTACACTTGTCTTCTCTGCCGGCAGCATTCACCTTCGATCGTTGCATTTCTCTCTTTTACATCGGCCGCGGGCGCACGAGAAGCTCTCGTCTGCCGTTGCCGGGTATGTTGTTCGTTGCCAGTACCAACGGGATCACCGTATTCGAGAGTCACTCGGGCGAAGTTGCGTATATATCTCCCACTCGTTTTTGTTTTCAACTCGTTCGACATTCTCTCCTCTTCCTCCGCGCCACTTCGTTCCTATCTATCCCGTCGTCGATCTATCCTGCACTCTTCGCGTCCTAACCTTTCAACCCCTCTCCCCGAGGGTATATACCGGAGCTTTTGAAAAGTGCAGCTTTCCCCCTCATACCGCTTCCTCTCTACCCTCTCGTTCATCAGCTTGCACCCGCTTGGTGCCTCCCGCATCCCGATTTGGCCGCATGCAGCAATCCCGAACGCGTATGGGTGTATTATATACGAGCATCGAACCGTTTGGTTGCCGAAAAGCTTTCGGCAAAAAGCCTCACTCAATAAATTCGACCGCTAAACTGAGGCTAGCCGCGATCGATTTTGCAGCTATGACTATATGACTCGGTGATTGATACGATCGACGTATGCGAGCTCCAGAATTTTCTGGCTACCGGCTTCTAAATTCTACAACCAATATTGAGAGTGAATGTTAGTCTGCTTCTCTGTGCGCCCGAAATATAAAATATTTCGTACTGTCGGAGAAAAAAAGACGACGTTCCATAGAGTTTATTAAACGAACGAAAAACCTTTTGCGTCGTTCTTGTGCCCTTGTATTACATGCCTCACTGGCGCCTATATGTACCGATATATAGATGAGAGACGAGTACTTCTCTCTTTCCGTTAAAGCCTCTTCACCTGTAGATCCTCTGATCAAAGACGCAAAAGAGAAAGAGAGCAAAGAGACTCCGTTGAGAGCGCGGTATTAAAAGATGCAGACTCTTGCGTGAGTGCATCAGCAGCATCAAGGAGTTTAAAAGATTTTTTTTTTTTTTGGCTTTATAAAACACGATCGACGGGACGGAAGAGGAAACAAACTCTTCCTTCACGATGCAATACTCAATGTTTCATTATGTTCATATAGATGGATTTTTTTTTTCGCCGATGGCATCGGTTTTCGTAAATACAATATTAAAGTAAAATGAACAAAAGTATCCGATCTGCAACAAGCGTGCAAAAAATACACCAGACACAGTTTTGAAAGGACGAGTGAAACATTTTTTTTTAATCTTTGATCCATTTTGCCAAAAATCTCGCTCGGGTTTTATCGTGTTTTACGGGGACAAATACAGGAGATAAATCGCTTTGCAGAGTAACAGAACCGTTTTATTGCGTCGTTACAGGGCGCGGTGAAACACGCTAACAATGTCCGATGAACGGGATACCCCTGCAACTTTTTGAGGTTATATAGTGTGCCAAATAAGTGTTTTCGACTACATATTTCCATGTTTTTTTTTTTGCGCCGAATACGAGGCCAAAGCTAAGTGAAACATTGAAAAAAAAAATTGGCAAGAACAATTTTGTCATTCGATATTACGCGCGAACAACGTCGATGGGAACAGGATAAGAGGCTAAGATCGAAATATAAGAAGATTATTGCGCAAAGTATCGAGCCGATGTTTTATTTCTCTCTGATATCGGATAGATGGCGAAAAAAAAGCCGAGAAAAAGCGTAGGAAGAAAAAAAATCGTGAAAAAAATTGTGGAGATGCTCTCACCTGTTTGGAGCGGTATAACAATGCCCGGCGTAGGAGAGCATCGCCTATTGCTCGATTTTCCCGTCACTCCGAGGCTCTCATACTATTCCACGGAGGATATCCTCTGTCCCGCGAGTTTGCCACTTTATTCCCATCATCCGGGTGTATAGCGCACGGAGCATCGAGCTCATAGTACAATACGGAAATAGAGCGTGGAATGTATGACGGCGAGGACATCGACAAACAACGGGATCCTGGGGGCACGAAACTGTATATCTAGCGTATACTCACGGAAATATGGGAATGCGTAAAAAAAAAAAAAAAAAAAAAAATACCGCGTGTAGCTGCTCTCGGTACGCACAGAATATGAGTACCTATACGGGTACACTGTCGACTTTGTGAGAAAAAAAGCTGCCAATTCATTTTTTATCCCCGTTCGCGCAATTTGAAATTTATTATTATTATAACTATACGTAGTGTGCTTTGAGATGAAGAATCGTCAAGGGAATTTCGGCGGCGTGGCAGGATCGGTTCTGATCTCGAGACAAAATTGTATCGTGCATAAATGATCATTATATATCTCTTCTATTCTCCCCCATCGTTGTATATATGTTTTGGGAATCTTTTTCGTCTCAACACACTCAATTTTTTCCTCTTCGAGGGGAAACCTCGAGAGTTCTACCGGTCCAGCGTTCCTCGAAGCGCGAGGACCGTTCGCCATGCGACAATCTCGGGTATCCTCGGCAATCTCTGAATATTTCATATTTTTCACCGATTTCACGGGCGCGCGGAACGTCGAAAAACGTCCCTCGGGCCTTCATCCGAGAGTATTTCGTTCTGAAAATTGAAAGGGAACCAGATATCCCCCCCGTTTCGCTCATCCAATGAACTTTTATATATCTATATTTGTGATGTACGTATACACGGTTATAAAATAAAGTCCGAGGGCCTCCGCGAAACTGCTGACGATCGGAAAAGTGAGAATGGCCTTTTGAGTAAAAGTACAAGGGAGAGAGAAAGTCCGCACTGCGGAGATAAGAGGTCCGCGCACCCCCATCGGCGGGGAGGATGTATATATACCTTTGGAGTGTAGTAAATATCTTTCAACCCTTAAACGACGTTTATTTACTCGACAAAACTTTTCCTCTTCACGGTCCACAAAGCGTATAAACCGTTCCCTCATCCCTGCTCGCCGTTTCTCAACAAACTTCTGTGCCACTGAAACGTTTTTTTCATAACGATTGATTTTTTTTTTTTTTTTTTCATTTTCTTTCCCGTAAACTTTGGGGCGGTCTGTTGCTCGAGTCTATTTGACTTTGCGAGAATACACAAGGAGCAGCTATGAATTAAGAGACAATGATAAAAGATACACGTTATACCGGATAGTATAATGAATACGAGAAAGCGAAGTACCGAAGAATAAGATGAAACGAAATAAAATGTGAAGGACACAGATCTGTAGAAAGATAAGAAGGATTCTAGCGTAATTAGGTATCTCCGCGGATTCCAGTTTTTTTTTTTTGTCGGGCTTCCGTTACCGTCCGAGAAAATCCCTCGGGTTTGTAGACCGTGAAGCGTGGGTCGCTTAGAAAAACCCGGTGTACAGCAAGAAGACGACGATCAGTCTTGCCTTCTCAACGGGTTCTCCGTGTCCGTATAATATACCTGTTACGACCTTTGCGCCGGAACAAAGTGTATCATGGGGTAGAAGCGAAGAAACGAATAGGGCAAAGGGAGAAAAAGTGAAAAAAGACGAGAAAGTGGCGCGAGAGAGGGAACGGCGAGGAAGCTTGCGAAGCCTGCGAATGTGAGTCTCTCGTACGGATCCAGAGTTTACGAAGCTCTCGGGGTCATGGCCTGGACTTCTACTCTCTTTCCATCTCACTCGAGGCTCTCTACGGCTATCCGGCGGCAGTCGACACAACCGCATGAATTTCTGACGACCTCGAGGGAACGCCCGAGGGACTCGAGGACCAGGGAGGGTTCGCAAGTTCGAGTAAAGAGTAGGGAGCGAGAGAGCGAGGAGTAAGAGCCGCGTAGTAAACCGAAGAGAGAACGGCCAATGTGCCGGCCACTGTTGCTATACTATATATAATATACTCTGTTTCACCCTCCCACGGCGGGGCTGCACTGCTATATATTATTAAACAATTAATTAAAATAACAGGCGAGAACGACTGCCGCGGTCCACTTTCATCGACCTCTGAATAATTCATCTTCCATCACCCGACCCGTAGAGTGCAACGAAACTTCTTTCTATTAGAGATTCACCCGGTGGAATAATTCCCATCCGATTTTTTTTCGTTACACGTGGGGTGCGAAGACTCCTGTTTTATCCTACGCAGCGGGGGGATTGGGGTGAAGAAACACTGTTTCGCTGGGGAAGACAACGGGGAACCTGCGCCCGAAGCAAGCTATCCGAGGGAATGAGCGCGTTGAACGCGTACGTTAATCACTCGGTAATTGGGTAGCAAGAATAATTGGTTCGAGACAACATCATGCTTCGCGATCTGTGATGCGCGAGATTATTCCTAAGTTGTTTAAAGTATCCTATATTTAGAAATTAGGATTTGCAAGGGTCTGTGTGAAAATCTAAATGATGTTATCGCGATGTTTTTCCATCGTTTCTTTTTCTTACGTTGTTTAGTTGTTTAAAGTATTCTATATTTAGCGATTAGGCTTTGCAACTGTTTTTGTGAAAATCTAAATGATCTTATCGCGATGTTTTTCCATCGTTTCTTTTCGTTACAGATAACAAACTGATATGCGACTGCAAACTCGCGTGGATATGGGGGTTGAGAAACGAAACTAAGAACTTGAAGCTTCGCGACTCTCTCGAGGTGTTAACTTGCTTCATGGAGAGCAACAACGTGACAGTGGCGCAGAACGAGGAAGCGGAGAGGAAGCAAGCTCTCGAAATCGCGCGTAATCAAGGTGAGAAACGACTCTTTCGAGTTTTTTTTTTTTTTCTTTTTTTTCGTATCCCCGATGCCCGACGAGGTCTTCTAAGCTTCGAGGTTTCTTATCGCGAACGGAGCTATATAGTCACTCGTCTTGTATTATACCTCTCCGTCTCTCGTTTCTTTCCTCCTTTCATCTATGTCGAGAAAGGCTTTCATCCATCCGTGCGCTTCGTTCCACGCTTTATATCCTCGACGAAGTTATTCTATAGCGTATATATACTGACAATCTTGTTTGTTTTTCTTTTCTTTTGTTTTCATCCGTTCTCTCGTATCTTCTATACAGAACAATACGGTTCCGACAAATCGAGGATTACCCAAGACTCGGAGAACTACATGGACGACGTTGCGGATTACGACGACTACGAACTTTACGATTCACCGCCGAATTCGGAGACCGGTTCCAGGGTAAGCAACGTATTATTTTTTTTTACGACTCAAGATTCTTCGTATCAAAAAAAAAAAAGAATTTTTGGAAT
Source organism: Cryptus armator (assembly GCA_963971235.1). Classification (NCBI taxonomy): domain Eukaryota; kingdom Metazoa; phylum Arthropoda; class Insecta; order Hymenoptera; family Ichneumonidae; genus Cryptus; species Cryptus armator. The sequence continues at coordinate 7,821,810 of OZ020235.1, forward strand.
TTACTGAATTTTTCGTATTAAAAAAAAAAGAATTTTTGGAGTTTACTGGCTTTTTGTATTAAAAAAAAAAGAATTTTTGAAGTTTACTGGATTTTTCGTATTAAAAAAAAAAGAATTGTTGGAGTTTACCGGATTTTTCGTATTAAAAAAAAAAGAATTGTTGGAGTTTACTGGATTTTAATTTGATCGCAAAGGTGGAAGTCATCGAAGGAAAGGTCGGCACGATAAAACACATCTTTGAACTAAAATTGGAGGAACTTCCGTGTCCCGAACCTTCGAGGGAGGATCTCATGGCGTCGGAACAACCGTCCAGTCGTCACGAACAAGCGGCCCGGGGATCGGCTACAAGGATCGCATTACCATCGGCAAAGATGTATTTCCTCGTTAGTCAGTGTATCATCACTTTCAATCTTCTTCTCGGAAAATTTCATTACACGTAAAAAAATTATCGTTGATAAGTATACAACGTATCCAGAGATATCCGAGTCTATCGTTTTCGGCGATAAAAACTGAACGATAAATCGGATAACTCGTGGATGATATCGAACGAATTATCGCGAAGGAGCATCGTGATTATGCTCGCTTCGCGTTTCGAGAGTTCGCTTCGCGATTTAAAAACGCACAAAACGCATCGACGTCTTATATCGTAAACTACTAAAATGGGACGAAGCAAAGTGTGAGAAAAAAAAAAAAAAGAAAGAAAGAATAATGAGAGAGTGGAAAGCGCGTTTGAAGGAGGAATTATCTCGTGTTCACTGTGAGAATTATTAATACAGAGTTGGCGGATCGACGTATAAATATAAATAAAAAGAAAAAAAAAAAAACCATAGATATTGTCGTAAGAAACATTATGCGTAGAAATTTAAAGAAAAAAAAAACTCTTTCGCCATTCGTACAATATGTGTGTATATCTCTACATCTTTCTCTATCCTCTATCATCGTGTCCATTTTTTTTTATTTTTACTTACGGTTTTTTATATCCTTTCGAGGGAAGAAAGAAGTTCGAAGGATCTCGATCCGCCGACGCGAAAAAAAAAAGAAAAGAAAAAAAAAACGTAATAATGAAAAAAAGAGTTCGAGTATAAGTCGCGTTACCTATCACGTAAGGACAATCCAGAGTTAAGTCGTCGCGAGACTATGAAGAATTTCATTTTATTATAAAAAAAAAAAAAGAAAAAGATAAATAAAAAAAATCAATACGACTGACTATTGATTATCGATGAGACAAATTTTAAGATAATTCATTGACTCGGAGATATTCGAATATTGATATATATTATTCGGAAGTTGTAGACGAGATCGAGACGAAGTTCTCTTACGTTGGGCCTCCGCGACGATCTCGAATTATAATTCCGGTGTTAGTTATTAAAAAAAAGAAGATGAAAAAATGTGTCATTGTATTATAAATACCAAATATCACGCACCAACCGCCCGCGTTTTAATATTTTATCGCTTTCTAACGAATAATATCCTTCTTGATTCTCGATTACTTCACAGTGCCATTCGCATAACATTTTTGGTATATCCATTATTTGTGTCGTGCGAGAGATTCATTTTTATCATTAATAACGATAGTTGTATATGAAAAAAAAAAAAAAAAAAAAAAAAAAAGCAAATATATTGAATTGTCGATATTTCCTGCGTAATAATTAACAAATTGACGATTTGTGATTACGACGATTAAATGAGACTGTATTCGATAAGGCGTAGAAAAAGATCGACGATTATTATTCGCGAAAAGCCAAATGAAAGATACGCGAAGTTCGTTTTGCTCGATCCGTTTATCCAAACCGGCAAAAGTAATTTTTAGAGTGATTACCCGACCGGTGGCGCTTGTACGACACGAACTGATTAAACGGTAGTAGCGCGCGAGCGCGCGTACCGTTTTCATCGTGGAAAATCGAGACGTCGAGTTTCAATGCATACGTAATTTTCGCGCGCGCGATAGACGAGTCGGGGATACGGGCAAAGAGCAAAACCGATTTGAAAGCGACGCGTTCGCGATAGCAAAGTGTGTGAACCGTTCGAAAATGCCCCTTTGCAACTTGCGACGATTCGCTAAACGGGTACACGATATATACATATAAGATCCTCCGGTTAAATTAGCTGCTCTACCAACGTAACAGATATATCGTCGATCCCCCAAAGATAACACGCGATAAATTATCAACAACTACTACTTATGTATTATTAATTATTATTATTATTATCATTATCATTACTATCACAGCTGTAATATGTATTATATATGTTCTTTTTTAAGAATTAGCATTAAACGATAATTGATAAATAAATTGATGGAAGGTTCTACGTAAAAATAACATTTTCTCCGAAAAAAAAAAAAAAAAATTCCTCCTTTCCATAAATTTCCCTCTTATTGTTCGATTCTTCAAATGCCTTTATTCTTCGGAGATGCGTTCTTCCGACTTTTTTTCGTTTGTTTTTTTTTTTTTTTTTTTTTCGCACCACGTCGGAAAGAAATTTATCAGAGGAAGAAACGAAGCAACAGGTCGCCGTTTAATATCCGCGCTACTGCCGCCGCGCTGCGGCTCGGCTCTCGCTGAAGCACTTTGCCGACCACCCCGAACGAGAGCACAACCGAGGTGAGAGAGAGAGACACACGCGTACACAGAGAGAGTCGGAGAAGGATAGCGGTGTGATAACAGCCTGCAAACTTTGCCCACTCTCCGGTGGCTCTTCCCTCTTCTCGCGTCCCTGCAGTTTCCAATTTCGCTTCGATGGATTATAATCGAATTCTCGCTGATCGCTGCATTCGAAGATTATCGAATGTCAATCAAAATTTACAATCACCATCTCGTGGAAGAATATTAAATGATTTGACACGTTTCCGAAGCTATGCAAAATGAGAATGAGATAAAGATAGGCAAAGGGAGGTATGCGCTTTCGAGTATTCGCAGCCGTGAATCACCCGCTCGGTTATAATCGACATCAAGGACTCCGAGAACCAATCACCGATGATGCGGACGATTGCTCGAGTGCGTATACGGAGGGGTTAGTATATGTCTAACCTGCGTACTCATGCAGTGGCCAAACCCCACGCCAGTCTGTTTAGTCGCGTGTTTACACACCGGAAACCGCTTACCGGCAATCCCTCGGTTAATTATACCGGTAAACGGGCGGTTAGTCTCCATCGATCGAGAGAGCCGCCGGCGTCATTCTGGACCATCTGCGATAAACTCTATTTATTCTTCCGATAATCGTTCTTCAAAGAAGCTATTCAATTCTTTCCACATATAGAAAATTTCAAGGAGTTACATCGCGTCAAGAGAAATCGGAATGCATTTCTTATGTTCTTTTTTATTACAAAGAGGTCATTAGACTTTATGATTCTTTCTCCAGAATGGCTATTCAACGACTAAATCTTACGATTTCGTTATCGTGCAATTATTTCGAATTGAAATTCCTGAAAGTAGAGCACTCGGTGTTCTATTACTCTGCGGTGAGAGAGCGATAGAAAAAAATATTGAAAAGTTCAAACCTTCGTGTATGTCGAGTGACCTGCGCGCGTTACCGACCTCGCAATTCTTCTGAACTTATTACCGAACTAATTACCGCAGTCACGATTTTTTTTTTCAACGACGATTAACCACATTGTGACGTATGCGCGATAAATTCTCATTGCGCGTCTCAGTTTTAGCGTTATGTATGTACAACTCGAAGCTCTTTCAATTAGTCTTCTTTCTTAATTGGCAGAAGCATCTATCGCCAGCGCCCGCAAGCTTTTCAGACTTCACTTTAGCCGTTTCATCGCGACTGGAAACTAGAGAAGGGTTGCGAGACCCCTGGAAACTGAGAAAAAAAATCTCTCTCTCGGTTCACTCGAGCTCTCTTGACTCTTCGTCTATTTGCGGAGACTCCCACGTTTGTATACCGCTCTACGGTTGTCTCCGATGCCCGATGATGCTACGCGAGAATGACTGAGATCCCCGGGTCTCGGCGACTCACTAACCCAGGGAAATTATCCAGCGCAAACGGGCCAATTGTTGCCAATTCCATACCGCGGATACGCGGAGTTTATATAAACGGTAAATGGAAAAGACTCGCGAGTTTGTTCGTAAACATCGAGCCTCGCGGTTCGCTTTGTCCAGTGGTCGTCCATTCGCCCACTCGCGTGTTTTTTCTACGCATCGCCAAGCTTTTCATCTCGCAATCGGTTTGATAAACGTATCGTCGTTATTTTTTTTATTTTTATTTTTTTTCAATCTCTCCATCGGTACATTAGTCTACTAATATCACTGAGTACTCGAGCATTTTTTTCTTTTTTCTATCGTTATTATTCTTATCATTGGCAAGTGGAACAATCGATTGAACCCTTCGGGACTTTAACCTCGCGGTCCGACGATAGCGAACATTCATCGTGGCCTTTCTGTCTCTCTGTGCTTCAATGCCGTATTCACGACATTTGCACGAACTTTTTTTTTCCTGAGATATATTTAATGCATGTGTTTGCTCGGTGTGGAACGAATCGCGTGTCCTGTCGTATTCGCCGTTAGAGCTCTCGCGCGTGGTCCACCGAGAATCGTCAAGGATACAATCGATACAAACGCGATCATCAAATCTATCGGGTGAACGACAAATTTTTTTTCCTTCCGTGTCCCATTCTCTCGTTAGTCCAAGGTACTAATCTGCGAGGTAAAAACGAGTTTCCTATCGAATTTCGGAATAACACGATTGAAATTGTAAAAGGTCGAATTTTCTCGACTCGTCCCCCGAAAACAACGAGATCAAATTTTCTCCACGTTGAGAGAAAAACCTTGTGAATCGTCAATCGGAATCGATTTCCCGCGGCAATTCACGTATGCTACTACTATGAAATTCAATCGAGTCGTCACGGAGACGATGGGATGGCGAGTGTTTTTCCGAAAAATTCCGCGGTCGTTCAGAGTTTCACGTTATTTTTCCGATCGCTTATCGTTGCTCTACGTATCTTTACCGTAGCAATATCCGCGTGCCGCATGCACGGTTCGATCACACGTATTTACGCTCGTCAGTTCTCGATCAAACTTTATTTTCCTTTTTCCAAAATTTACCGGACTATCGTAGTTTCGATATTCAATTCTTGCCGGGAGAGCAAAACGTCAGCAATTCCGAGCGCAAGTTACGACTACGAATATCGGACGGGAAACAAAAGATGCAAAAAAAAAAATCTCGCAATCTCGATATAGCGGAGATAAAATTCTTGGAATTCACCTTGAATTAGACTCGAGAATTGTTATAAGGTCCTTGCGTTCCGATAAGTCCACGAAGACACTGTCTACAATTTGATTTTTTTTGTAAATCTTTATGCATACAGACCACCGTATGTATATTATCTTGAAGCTCGACGAATGAACGTCGTTCGTTGGAGCGCGAGAGTGCATGTCTGCACACTGATATATCGAGTGTTTTATCGTAGTAGAGGTAACCGAACTAGTAGCGGCATAAAGAAGAACGAACGGGCGGGCATCGAGTGTACATCGAGTAGTGCACGTAGAGTACGCGCATCGGTGTACATCACGATGGCTCGATACGATCATAGTAGTACATCAAAGGCATCGACATTAAGCGAATAGCGTATATCCGCTGTGGGGTGATTTGTACGCGGTACTGCGACGAGAGTGCAGCAGAAAGACTTGCATAGTTCAACCGAACTGCGAAGCACCGTAAAATACATATTTTAAAAGTTGTTTCGCTCGCCGTTCATAAAGTGTTTCATTTTAAACGACATCGTTTAAAACTTGGAGAAAAAAATATAGTTATACTACGCGCCGTAATTGAATCTAATTGAATAACAGTTCTACAGTGAAATTTGGCGATGGTCCGATGTTGTTTTAAAAGCGTATAAAAAAAAAAGCCACACATATTTATATGCCAGTGATACGCGTCGTGTATAGTGTGCGCGACTGTACTACTCGTTGACGAGAACGAGGTTAGATTAATTGCCAATTGAGTCACTATTAAGTAGATAGTGTGTAACAAAAGAAGATTCAAGAATGGCGAAGGTAAGAATCGATGGAAGGCAATAAAAAATATACGACCGGATATTGAATCGAGAAAACTGAAGGTTTAACGATGTATCGGCAGGAACACGCCGCGGGCATCCAGAGGCGCCAGGTGTTGCTTCTCTTTGCGACACAGATAGTTATCTTCGTGTTAATGGGGCTGTTTACCACTTACGGTCCCGAGGCTGACGCGAAACTCGTGAGAAATCACTCGGGTGAGTCTAAACGCAAGCGACAAACCTCTGCATATATATTTAACATACTAAAGTCATGAGAAGCAAGATATTCGCGTTATGACCCGATCGAGCATCCGGTTATAGAGGATATCGGTGTACTTGCGAAATTTACATCCCGTTGTGTGATGCAACTGGTTGCCGGCAACGAAAATAGATACAGTTGTAGCAAATTACGATAATTCTTTAAGTACATACAAAGTATATACGAATAATAAAAACAAAGGTTCTCGAACACGCGCAGGTACGTCGAACACGAATGCTCACGAAGGCCACAAAGATCCGATGCGAATTTATTCGAGTGAGTATACTTGTTAAATTATTTTACGTAACCCTCGTTAACTGCATTAATGAACTTAATGTTAAAACAAAACAAATAAAAACGAATGTTATTGATATAATAAAATAAATAACAACTTCGTACATCGTACGGTATAAGTGGCTCCCTAATTTTCTCTCTGACAAATAATGTTTCCTCTTAAAAGTATTAACGCGCGATTTATCGAAACTAAAAGCTCCTCCGCGAATATTGGTTACAGAAGCATTTAACCGTGAGAAAAGTTGGAAAACAACTTTACCCCATCCCCACCCTTCGTAATTCGGCGACAAAGTTTGCCGCGTAGCCCCGTCGATTATTATCATCGCGCGCGAACGATAAAACGTACGTCACGTAAAAGCCGCTTCGATGGTTTCACAATTTTCCATCGTACGCCAACAAAGTCGAAACGATAGAAAAGTTAAATAAGCCGTTTTCGTGAATATGATATTGCAACAGGGGTTGCATCGCTCGTCGGAAACACGTGCGTAAACGAGAACGTAAACCGAGAACGCGAAGACTCTCAGCGCGCGGGTTCGACTAACCAGCGAACAATTGTTTCAATGTTAGAGTTGTCTGGCTTCGACGGTACAGAATACATCGCGAACTCTACTATAATATTGGATACATAGAGAGTCGCGCATTAAAGTAGCATAACTAAGCTCTTCCCCTGTGTCTGCCGCACGAGTGCACAGACACTGTGTCCGACTCTGTGTTGACTCGTATCACTCGCCGTATACATGCGTTTACAGCGTGCAAAGCTAAAGCACGAGAGACAGAGAGAAAGAGAGAGAAAGAGATAGTGAAAACAATACAACCGTAGAGGCGAACCAAAGCTTTCGCACAAAATTTAACCGTGTAGCTCTCAGCCATACACCGCACTTCCCACACTCCGAAGTAGCGATACGAAGCTTTGCAAAATTACTAGAGAGCCCTTCCAAAAGCGGCTTTGACCGGGTTAACTCTTTCCTACCTCTCGTGCCCCGTTCAAGTTTCACCGCGATAGAGAGAAGCCGAGAGGTTGCAGTCTCTCGCACGAGTACGCTTCCCACCGAGCTGTCGGGACGCGAGTTGGGTTTTCGCGTTATTGTATTAAATTACTTACGGAGCAAACTCCCGTACCGCGGGTGGTACAGCGTAGATCTCGCGCCATTTCTCTCTTCGCGGAAAGACCTACGAGTCCCTACGTACAACGTGTCGCACTTTTCATTCTATCTTCCGGACTCCAACCCCACTGACACAGCTTCGTTGTCCTTCTAAATCCCGCGTATTAATAATGCATAATGCGAGCGGAAACCGGAGCAAGAGAAACAGCAAGAAAAAGTACCGTGACATACACGATATTTCCGGCTTGGAATAGGAACAAACTTTTCACATTTTTAACATTTTTTATTATTTCGTGTATAAAATGAAGAAGAAAGTGGTTGGAATAGGACGCGAGTCTATAGAGTGCATTCTGTGGCTCTTCATTTTTGCTTTTTTCTCCTTTTTTTCCGAGACTTGTATGAGTCTCTCCGCGAGTCGGAGTACATCATATATTGTGAATTCGATATCACTTCGTTCCTATATAACAGGACTATTCTCTTGTTCGCTCTCAACGCTTTTCGTCAAGCGATCTTCCACGCATCTGCGCGCGGTATTGCAGTACACCAATGTACCAAAGAGATAAACACATAGATATAGGTATATGTATATAGGTATCGAAACTGTACGAGGATATCGAGCGTACTTTCTATGAGCCGTAGGGGGCTATAGAATGATACGATTGCGATAGAAAGAAAGAAAGTCATCGGTAGTGAAAACAAGAATCCAAATCGAGTATCGATTCGGCACCTCTCGGTTAACTGGTCGACGGGCGATCTTGCTTTCGCGACTTCTCGCTCCTCTTATGTAATTCAATTGTAACGAACGATCGATCAATGTCGAACGAGAATGTCGACTCTTATTTTTCATGTTTTTTTTTTTAAACAGTTCCGAAACGTGAAAACGTTAAAGTGAAAATATATATGAAGAAAAAAAAACATGAAACATTTTTCGAACGTATCGACTTTTCGTATCTTACGTTCCCGTCGTTTGGCTATCGATGCTGCTGCGCGGTTCATGGAACACATTACAATAAAGTTCTCCCACTCTCGTCTACCGTAGACTTACGTTGGATGACACAGATTTTTATCGCGTATTCAAAATATCTCCTCGGTTTCCGTTCGTCGGTTCGAAGTACTCTTGAACTTTGAACGTTCTTTACACTGCTCGCGACTCGGGCCACGAGATGTATCACAGTTCTGTGACAATATCGAATCGCACGGAAAATATATTTATTGCCAAAGCGTGCAAACGAACGTTGAGTAAATTTTTCGATTGTATGGCGACTGGTTTGGCTCACGGTATAACGCTGCTATTTATCGAGGGCTTTTTGCTATGTGGATTTTTGGCTATATTCGATTACGGATCAGCGGCAAACGCTGCCGTGGAGCAGAACAGTTTTTCGGGTCATCTAAATGGAAAACCGTTTCGGCCGCTGCCGGTCACGCACACACGTGAGTCTTTCTTTTCTCCATTTTGCAACATATACTTTTATTCTTTTCTTTCCTACCGGTTTATATCGGCCGCAAGGGAGGACACGATAGTGGGGAAAAAGGTATCTTGGAAAAGTGCGCAGCTTCTATGCTCGAGAGACACGGCAATGCCAACACGTACAATTTTCTTCGAACGAGCGTGAAACGTTTACATACAAGCCCGGTGTGTATCGTTGAAAAGCGGAAAGAAATTTCTTTCAACGAGTCGCACGAGAGAACGCCTGTTTTTAACTCATACCGCTCGCGTGAAACTTTTCGTTTTCGGATTGCAACGCAACATTGTGAACCGTGTTGTCCGCGAATAGAGAAATCTCTTTTATACAAATGAGAATTGGTAGCGATAGGTTGCTGATTACAGTTAAGCAGAGTGTATCGTCACATTTCCAGCAAAAAGTGAGATTCAGAGTAAATTTCGAATACTCCGTAATAATAAATTCAAAAAGTTATCGACAAATTTGTAAAAAAAAATGGTTTTTGACAAATCATTCGGTATAATCGAACTTTTTTTATTATTAGCAGATGATTCGTTGGTTCTTTTAAATACAAATATATTTTTTTTTCAATTGTTTCTAATTTTCGTAAAAATGTTGATCACTGTATATGTTCGATCTTTTACCCGGAAACTTCTTGAATGTAATGCGTAGTCTTTTTACGAAAACGTATCCAAAATTCGCAACATTTCTATCCATAAAAAAGAAACAATGGGAAATTGGAAAGAAAAAAAAATGTATTTATATGAATTCAGAAAAATTACCGAATTAATTTTTTCTAAAAAAAACACAAGTTGTCGAATGATTTGTAAACAATTGCTTTTTGCGATTTTAATAATAAATTCTCGCCATTATTATTATGCAAAATGAATGTCGGTACTCGTGTAACAATAATTCCTCCGGTATCCAATGAACGAGTTTTGTCGAAATCTTCGAAAGATGAAGCAATCGACGCGCCACAAGTGCAAATTTATGCAACAAAGTGGGCGGTGCGTTAACATCTTTCAATTAAAAGTGATAACGAGAAGCAAATACTACAGCAAGCGTTGCTTCTTTCGCGCTAATCGTACCGTTACTCGGTCGTCGATCAACGTCAACGGGGAAGTCTCTCTCTCGTCTCTTTACGCGACGACGTTTTGTCGAACGCGGATGGCACCGATCAACGAAAAAGGAACACCAACAACTCGTTCTCGTTGAGCTCTCCTTCTCCTTTCTTCGGCTCGTTGTAATTATCATTCTATCCTCGAAAACCGGGTCTTCGCGTCTCGTCGCCGCGAGACTCGAGGCTTACAAGCACAATGTAGTCACCTAAGTACGGAAGAAACAACTCTCGAGGAAACTGTTAACTCGAGTCTCTCCTACAAGACTTTAACCGTTCGCCCGAGTGCGCCTAGTCTCTTGCGTATTAATTAGTTGTGTATTATTTGCAATCGTGTTTGCAAAGCTGAACACGCCGAAGTCACCGTACTTCGTTCGCTTTGGCAGCGAAATGAATAACGGAAAGGAAACCGCGGAAAAGGAACGAGAAACAGTGTTACGCTAACGTCGAATTTACTTTTACCAAGAAGAATAAAAAACAACTATTTCGATCTCTGCCAATTAACTAAATGTTAACAGCACGACTGGCATGTATCTAATAAAGCTCTCTTTTTTTCTTTCCCTTTTTTTCTTTCTCTCATTTCGCTTCCCGAAAACTCGCCCGGTCGGTCGACTAAAACGTGTCAGTGTATCAAGACGTCCACGTGATGATATGGATCGGCTTCGGATTTCTGATGACATTTCTACGAAGATACGGACAGAGCGCCGTTGGCTTGACATTTCTCGTCGGTGCTGTACTCGTTCAAGTCGCAATGCTTTGCGACGGTGCTCTCAACATCGAAAAGGGTGGAAAAGCTGGCTTGTCTCTCGAAGGGTAAGAACGCAAGAAGCTTTCCACTGTACAAAACACCCCGATTCCCGTCCAACCGCCCCATCGTATCCTCTCACGGAGTCTCTTGCCTCCTCCGCATAATATACCGAATTCTCTACGAGAAGCTTAACTTACTGCCAAAGTCCCTCTGCCCGAAAACTTTGAAGCTGAAACTAAGCCGATCAACTTCGCACGACAAGATTCGTTGTATATAGCGGGCAACATGCTATAACAATCTTTTTGCCGAAGAGCGAATAGATAGATAGATAGATGATTAATCGTGTTCTTCGCTCGATGGTGTTCTCTCATCCCTCTTCTCGGCGCTACTCTTCTCGGGCGAACCCAACGATAGACTTTTGAGTGCCGACGTCGCCGTAGCAGCGCCGTTAATCTCAATGGGTGCACTTCTTGGAAAGACGACCTACATGCAACTCATCTTCATGGGGGTCGTCGAGCTAGTAGTGTACACGATTAACAAATACATCGGAGAACACTACTTCAAGGTTCGTTTCTCTAAAGATGATTTTAATCTGTGTGCTCTATATTTCGATCGATCGTTACTCGAGACTCGAGAGACGAGGGAAGAGAGTATGCAGAAGATAAAAGAACCTCGACGCTCCTTTAATCGTTATCTTCCATTGTTTCAGGCCGTCGACGCCGGGGACAGCATGTACGTTCATGCATTTGGAGCTTATTTCGGGTTAGCTGCGAGCTTTGCTCTTGGATTTAAGAATAAGCCGAAGGAACATCATCTCGAGGGAGCTTCCTATCAGTCTGATATTTTTGCGATGATTGGTATGAATTTCCGATACTTTTGCGATTTTTTTTTCTTCAATAGAAGAGATTGTAGGATAGACCGGTAGAAATAGATTATTCGATCACGGATTTCACTTTTTTTTACTGCCGTAGTAGACGGCGGGGCAAAATAGGCGGCAGGGACTACTCTCGTAAACGCAACCGAAGAGTTGCGCTTACGATAAAAAAATGCAAATCGAGTATCTATGCATTTTTTCAAATTTTCATTCCATTTTTTTAAAAACTGAGACCTTGCAAACTTTCTTCAAATTAGATCTCAATTATTATCAAATTTTATCGTACTTTCTTTTCTCGTTTTTTCGAAGGGTTGCGTTTACGAGAAAAAAATGCAAATCGAGTACCTATGCATTTTTTCAAATTTCCATTACATTTTTTTCAAACTCAGACCTTGCAAATTGTCTGCAAATTATATCTCAATTATTATCAAACTTTATCGTACTTTCTTTTCTCGTTTTGCCCCCTTTTTTCCTATTTGAAAATTGAATAAAATATATTTAAATGCGTTACGAAATCATTCTAATACTATTATGCAAATCTAACAATCGAATATTCTATTTGATAAAAGTCGCTTTACTTGGATGACATCTCCGTTGTTTATTGGCATAAGATTTTTATTTTTATTTTTTTTTTTTACGCAGGTACGGTGTTTCTGTGGCTTTTTTGGCCGTCGTTCAACAGCGCGTCCCTCCAGGGCGACGATCAGCAACGCGCTATAATAAATACTTTACTCTCGATATCATCGAGTTGCGTCGTTGCATTCGCGACTTCGGCTCTCGTGTCCAAGGAGAACAAATTCAACATGGTACACGTGCAAAATTCAACTTTGGCGGGTGGTGTAGCAATCGGCACTGCGGCGGGTAATTTTTGTTTCTTTTTCCAACTGCGATTCGAAAAAAAAAAATCTCGATGCGAAAATAGTTATTTTCGCGGCAAAGGACCTAAAAAAAAGATCGTTCATTCTCATTCTCAAAGAGTTCCAAAGAGAGCGCTGTTTTTTACGCCCGAGTGCGAAAAAATTGGCTTTTCAGTTTTACGCACTAGTGCGGAAAAGCGCTCGCTCCCAGAAGGTTCGGAAGCGGCCGAAGGGGCGCACGAAACGAAGGAACGCGGACCTTTTCGTTCGATGAGTTAAAAAAATAGTACATTACGATACTAGTGCGATAAAACTTGGGAGAAAATATTTTTCGCACAAGTATGGTACGAAATTTGACTTTACACGGCGTGAAATGGGAGTTTTATACCCTTAACTCACCGAGTAAAATAAAAAGTAAAATATTAATGAAATTTATTTTACTTGGTGCGAAAAAGGGATTTTTACACCTTGAGAAATAAAATTTTGTACGATCCTCGTACGAAAAACGTTTTCTTAACTCCTGTGATTGGAACACTCGCCTTTAGCTCATGCCGCAAATTCACACTCATCGGAAAAAGTTTTTTCGCACTCGTATCGTAAAGAACTACTGTATTGTTATTTCTTTAATCCGCAGGTATGATGTGCCAACCTATAGGTGCACTGGTGATAGGTTGCTTGGCTGGCGTTCTCAGCGTACTCGGCTACAAATATCTCACGGTAATCGCGACACTCGTCTAGCGGCGCGAGAGCATCTCAAGAATGATAAAATACTTCGATACGAAGAGAAAGCATGAAATATTGTTGTAAAGTAATTTTTTTTCCAGCCGGTAATTCAAAAACGCTTGAGAATTCACGACACCTGCGGTGTGCATAATTTGCACGGTATGCCCGGTGTTCTTGCCGGTATATTCGGTGCCTTCATGGCGGGCATAGCGAGCGAACAGTCGTACAATGCTTCGCTCTACCAGGTACGTCCGCGATAGTCTCTCATCTAAATTGCATTCTCGTTTTATCGGTATAGTTACTTCGTTCGCATATACTACTGTAATATTCGGTAATTTCGTATTCGACAGATATTTCCAGCGAGAGCTCCCAAAGGTGGCAATCGGTTGGCCGAGTTGAGTGACAATGCGGGAATAGTCGCCGGAGATGATAGAAGCGCCGGAGAGCAAGCCGGTTATCAGCTACTCGCGCTAATCGTTACCCTGGGAATGGCTATTATTTCGGGAGCCATAACCGGTAATGCAACACTCGCAATTTCAATCGCTATATAAATTTTCGTATAATCGCGTAAAGAAACAATCAGCGATTGCTATTTTCGGAGATTAAATTATATCGATTTCAAGGTATAATACTTCGAATGGATCTTTGCGGTTCGATCAGCGAAGAGCAACGCTACGACGACACGGTACACTGGGAAATGGAGGACGAAAGTGTTCACGAGATGACGAAGAATCACGAAGGGAGCTCCACGGTGATCGATCAAATTCCTATGGCGCATATGTGAAATAAAAATACTCGACAAGATATCTATTGCGGAAATTTACGAAAATCGGAAGTTTTTCGATTCGGCGTAACGTTTATGCAACCCGAGAGCCACGTATGTTCGCGTTATACACGAAATCCCATTATCCTATCGAATCATTGACCCAAATGTTATATATAACTCGATAATACGGTAATAATTTCACGCGATCGTTGGCGTTTCACGATAACAACCGACTATGAGTGGATAGCGGATCCGTCGACTTGTAAGATATTTTTGGTGCAAATCGATATTATGTTTCGCGCGCCTCTTTACTCGTTTTTATTTTGTTTGTTTGTTTATTTTTACTATAAAATTTCTTCCGATAAAACGATCTATGTATGCAATAAATATTAACTACACCGCAAATAGTTTATCCATTGAGGGTTGCTCTCTTTTTTTTTGTTTTTTTTTTTTTTTTTTTTCCTTTAACTTGCCGACATTTCATTACTTCATCAGCGCGTGAACGACGGCTTTTGCGTTCAAGGACTTTAGATCGGTGTAAGTCTGACCGGTTCCGACGAATACGATCGGTTGTCCGGTAATGTATGTCATCGATATAGCTGCACCCACCTGAAAAAGAAAATAGAAATGATCGCGCGTAAGAAATATTACGATAACAATGAAAAAGATGGATCGTTATTCGAAGGAAAAGGGTCGCTGTTCACCTTGTCGTCAATCGTGTCAAACTTCGTGAGAACAATACCGTCGATAATATGCGGATTAACGGAGTTGCTGTAATCCTCGAGCGCCTGATTGAACTTTACCAGTTGATCGACCGCTTCGTTACCGACCAGCGCCTCACCAACGAAAAGCACGAGATCGGGTTCGTTGACTTTGATCAGTTTAGCGAGCGCCCGCATGAGAGGCTCGTTATCCTGCATTCTACCCGCGGTGTCGATCAGCACAACGTCGAATTTCGAATCTTTGGCAAATCTTATTGCTTCCATTGCAATTCCCGCAGCGTCTTTTCCGTATCCTTTCTCGTATAGCTCGACCATCGTTAAATTTTCGTGTTTCGCCGGTGGATGCAGCGCATTGAGATGACGCATGTGAGTCCTCAATTGCTCAACGGCACCGGCTCTGTAAAAAAAACAAAAATATGCAGTGGCCGATTGGGATGTTATTCGCTCGTTCGTCGTTCGAAACTCACCGGAATGTATCACAGGCGGCGATGAGAACGCGGAAATTGTTTTCGATCAGCCAGAAGCAGATTTTCGCGAGATTCGTTGATTTACCGACACCGTTAACACCGCAGAAAGACATTACGTAAGGACGACCATGTTTTTTCGCCTCGAACGCGTCTCTCAATATATCGACGCGTCTTTTCGGCGATAAAATCTGCACGAGGGCATCGGTCAACGTTGTTTTTACGGTATTGGCAACGCTGTCGAAAGTACCGAGAACTTTGCCCTCGAGCTTTGCTCGTACAGAGTCGCACAGCTTCAACGCGATATCGGCCGCAACGTTCTTCGATATTAAATGATCCTTCATCTTGTCGAGTACCGGAATCATGTCCTCGTGCTTCAACGATTTGTTGCCAACGAGACCTTTCAGCATCGAAAACATACCGCTCGATTTTTTCGACGCTTGCGGCTTGACGCTCGCCGCCTCGATTTCCTCTTCGGATTCGTATTCGTCCTCGGAATCGCTCTCGACTTCAAGATCACGAATTCCTCCTTTCATCTTGCCGATGAGCTGTTCGAAGAGTCAACTTTTTTAATGCAAATATTCCGAAAGTACCAAAAGCCAAACGCGATACCTACAGTCGTGTCGGCTTGTACTACGTGTTCTCCAGCCTCGTCGGGTCTGTCTTTCGTACGTTCGAGATTCGCCAAATCCTTGTTAGTACCGCCGAGTTCCCAGACGCGAGGCTTTTTTCCAGCTTTCTCCGGTTTAGGACTTTTTCTACGGCAGAAAGGAAAAGGCGCGTTTGATACGCTCGTTTCGCAAATAATACGTTCTTTCCTATTTTCCTAATGCGTTACGTTCGAATAAAAACATTAAAAGATTATTACTGCTTGTCAGCCTTCTTCTTTGGTCCTCCCATCTTCTGGGCAAGACGCGTACGATTAGCGAGCAAAATGTCCTCTTCCGCGTCGCCATTCCGTTCGATTATCGGCCGTTCGATAACCTCCGCTTTTGGAGACTCTGGAATTTTAACTGGAAAAAAAAAAAAAATTGGGCGTCATACTAAATATAGTCGGCAAGAAGTTGTTTTTCTTTTTAATGTTTTGCATGCGTTAGTATAATCGCTAATAAAGATTTTGATAAGTAAAAAAAAAAATTGTTATTACACGGACGGCGAATCCAAACTTACATTCGCCCTCATCGCCGACACCTTTCTTCTTCTTCCCTGCAATTAAAAAGAAATGCAAAGCGTCCATAGGCTGTTATTAAAAATTTTATTAGCGTGAGTTGACAAGAATAGCGTTAGAAAAGCGGAAACATTAGCCTGAGAAATTGGGTACCTTGTTTCTTATTATCCTTGTCGTCCTTTCTCTCTATCATACTGGCGACAGTTTTCTTCGACTTGAGACTCTCGTCGAAGGTACGCATTTGTTTCGGTAACTTGGCCTGTTGTTTTCCCCATTGTTCCGCCGACGCGAGGATTTTTTCGTAATCATTCTTGAACTCGTAATTGGAGAACCAGTGAGATTTTTGCAATTGATTTTTGAAACGATCTCTGAACTCCAGATGAACATCATTCAAAAACTTATCGACGTACGACAGTTGAAGTATCTTCTGATAAGCGACGACGAAAACCAATTCAAATTCGTTGTCAAGTTTGTATTGAAGTCTCAGGGAATCGTGATCAAATATGTTGTTTCCCGTGCGTTCCTGAACAACAATGGTTTTGCGTGTTTTAGGCGTTAACGCTTAAACATATGTCGATGAATTCGGGGTCACCGATTTTTGAATAAAATTGTTATTCATCGGGAATTCGAGCGCCGAGTCATCGTCGTGTTTCGATCTCTCGCCGAGTCACGCCGTTTCGACACGTTAATTAAGAACGAGGAGGTTCGATGTGTATTGCGTTGTTTTTTTTTTGTTTTCTATAAGAAAAAATCGTGGTCGATGCTCACCTGTAGAATAACACTGCGTATGAGTGCGTTCACGCTCGGCGTGAATATCTGCGACGTGCTCTGAAAGCACCACAGCACTATACCGCCCTTGCTGAATATCGTGAACAAATCCAACATCTTCGTAAACGTTAATATTTACTTATTCGTAAAAATGTTTTCTTACTGTATAATAAAAAAAAGGATAACAGACGAGTAACTCGCGCGCGCGCCTAACCTACAGCTGATCGTGCTGTTTGACTTTTGTACACGTCAGATTAGCGGAAACCGACCGCCATCGATGTAGGAACGCGAATGTAGAAGGGAAATAACCTGTATCGCCGTGTGTTTCGAGATTATTACGACGTCACTTCCACGTTCGAGCGATCGCGAATAACTTCAGTTCAATTGTTAAAAAAAACGATCGAGATGACGGAAAACAAGTTCAAACCACAACAAATATTATTAAGATTAGAAACAACAATGAAGCAACGGTGGAAAAGTATCGGCAGTTCGCGGTCGACGAAACAAGTCACAAAGGTACGACAGTGAAAATATTATTTTATAGTATACCAATGTTATATATCACATACATGTTAATTTGTTTGTTTGTTTTTTTTTACATTTTTTTCAAACTACGCATCACGATACACAGATTGAAAAATAATTAATCAATTCGGTACATTGTAGCTATCAACCGAGAAGTACTTTTCTGATCATCGCGCCGCTGACAACTTCCTCGTCGCCGTCTCTCGATCCGATGCACTTGCTGCTGCATAAGTATTGCAAAAGCGGTAGACGATACTTACCGCAAAAGTCTACAAATTTTACGTGTTCAACTCGATTGTCAAAGAAGACTCCTGCGAGGAGAGAATAAAATGGTGAGAAAATTGTTTGGAGAGTCTTTACCTTGAGATTTTACCTTGACATTTCGGATTGACGCAGTGATGGCTGCTGTTCAGATAATCGGTAAGATTTCTAGGCAATTCGTGTTCATTGTAATTAATTTCGTTTGTCTTGATAACTCTAGCGGCCACTTCAAGAAGAGACGGAGGATTGTGGGTCATGTCGGAGACGAATCTTACAACCAAAGGATTGTCTCTCAAAGACAATTCTGTAAGGCACTTGAGAGTTATTATCTCTGTCGGCAGTGTCTTCAGTCTGTTTTTATGGAGCAGCAGAGACTTGAGATTCTTCAAATTTGCTATGGATCCTGGCAAACTTTCCAGCATATTGTCGCAGAGAACAAGAGCCTGAAGAGCGGTCAGCTGGCCGAGAGTCGAAGGTACTTCCATGAGTCTGTTGCCTCCCATCCCCAGAACTTGCAGCCTGGTAAGAAAAAAAAGTCGCTATATATTGCAAAACCAACGGCAAAACGATCTATTCATTAATTCAATAATGCATTAGAAAAAAAACGTTAAAAGAATCGAACAATTTATTTATTAATATATTAGAAGTCGAATGCAAAACGATCGACAAATTTATCCAATAATATATTAGCAAAACAACTATAAAATAAGCGAGTAATTCATTCGATAATACACTCGAAAACAAATCATAAAACGATTGGACAATTTCCAGTTTTATTTGTATTTTTATTTTTTACCTCTGCAGCTTCCAAACGTCTTTGTTGATCTCCGCGATGTCATTGCCGCCCAAATAAAGATATTTGAGAGCCGCTAAATCCAACACCTGTAGAGGAAACTCCGTGAGACGATTTCCGCTGAGATTGAGTTCCCGCAACGCGGGAAGATTCTCGAGACTTTTCGGAAGAGATTCGCTGGTCAGACTATTGTGTTTTGCCACGAGACACGTCAGAGGACAATCCCCGAGAAAGTCGGGCAATCGCGTGAGATTGCAGTTCGACAGATCGAGAGTATTGAGATTCGTAAACTTGGAAATCGTCGGTGGTACGCTTATTATACGATTGTGATTTAACAACAACGTCTCGACGTTTTCGGGATTCTTCGCCGCGACGAAATGCTCGTTCAATAAATCCGCGTCCAGCATCAGGTACGTCAGGTCGAAAGTTCTTGCGGCCGAATCCGAGTCGCTTGAATCCGATGTGTAGCATTCCATCGCGCGCGACGCGTGACTTGCAACTGTAACATTATTATATTCGTCAGAACAGAGTCGACAATCGAATTTATTCCATCTTATTTTTCTTCTTTCGGATAAAAAAAAAAACGCTCGATCACGATGAATCGCATAAATAGACACAGATAACTACGCGTCATTGCGCGCCGTGACCGACGAATTATAAACGAAAGCAAACATGGACGATTATTGAAACTTCGAGTTTTATTATGGAAATTACGAAAAATCGATCGACGAAGCTGTCGCGTTCAATAACGATCTTGACGATACCTTGCGAGACGACGCACTATCGATCGACAAAACAAAGAACGCAATGTCAAGTTTTTTGTTTTTTCATGCACTTTCCATGCACCAGATTTCGACGAGGAAAATCGTTATAATGCTCTTTTGATTGCGATGAGTTACATCGCATACTTCGTCGTAATGCCCGACAGCTAACTGAGGCTTTTCTCTGGATTTATCAGTTTATTTTATAAGTCTCTTTATCAGCTATTATCATCGGGGGGTCCGCGATATCGACAGGGCCGCCTTCGACGGTAGGCTCTCGGGGCCATCCGAATTGCTCATTGGTCGGCCTCCGGAAAGTTGTTACGAAATTTACGAGAGAAACTCTTATTATCGTCGAAACTGATTGATCAGCTGGTTTCACAAGCGAATAATCGAAAATTTTGCTCATTAATAAAACGATAAGAGTATTTAAAGCGCGCAGAGATCTTTTTTATTGGGAATCACGATACTCGTACCCCGCGGCGCGGTAGGTCAATCGCGCGCACGTGCGCCCCGACACGATGGTTGCTTAGCCAATCAGTGAATTCCTTCGAGTCAATAACAATAATCTTGCGGTTTATCGTTTGTCGTGAAATTCCATGTGGACGAAAAAAAAAAACAAAAAAACCGTCAAAGAAAATTACGCTGCGTCGCGTTGCTTGTTGTTTCGTACTATTTCTCCATGAAATTGTCCACGAAAAATATACATCCGGATTGAGAAAAACAAACGGATTCGTACGCGAGGAGGTTAGAAATTTTCCGATAACACGCGACTGATATCGCTCGATGATCGATTATTCGTAATAATTCATGATTCGTTTTGTCAGGTATTTTTTTATTCTCAACAATGGCATTGATGAGAAAAAATATTAGGTTATGGGCGCAAACGGCAAGATTCTTCGTAACGGAGCCGCAGATACCGACGCCGGATTCTATGAGATTGATGAAAGGCGGAGGCAAAGCGATACCCAACATGTTGCTGTGGCAAAGCAACTTTCCGCTCGTCGAATGGCTTAAAAACAACGAACCGATAAGCAGCGAGCGCTGGGCAATGGCGAGAAAAGAAATGATTTCCTCGACAGATTTTAAAATAACAGACGCCAACGTCGACATGGCGATCGTCAATCTTTGCTTGGGCGACAGAAAAATTAGTCCTGCAATGTCGTATTTGCGGTATTTGTGGGACAGCGGCCACGAGCCGAATCTATCGTCTATGATGACATATCTGAAATTATGTTATGTCAAGAATGACGGCAAACTTGCCGAAGCAGAGAAGGATTATCTTTTAAAGATGTACGATACTATTAGAACAAAATATCCTGTACTGGATGGCACGACGGCCGAGTGTTGTATAATGGGTATAACAAAAACCGAACGATGGAAAGAATCCTTCGAACTTTTGGAGATAACGAAGATTCTCGACAAGCCGCGTTCGGCCGCTTATTCGGCGATAATAATCGCGGCTTTTGAACATAACGAACCGGAAATCGGTTGGAAGTATTTCAACGAAGTTCTCACGAGACTCAATCCCGATCATTCAGCGTACATCGCGTATCTCGATTATTGCACGAGAAACTTCGACGGCGCGGAGCTCGAGAACGAAATAGAAAAAATGGTAGACTTTTGGGGCAATAGCGACGTGCGGCCGTACGTCGACGTAATCGTTGCGTACGAAAATGTTCTCAAAGCTCTGGGATGGAGAACCAAGCATACATCCATCAGCCCATTGTACGTCCCATAACTAAAAATCACTTTTCTTATGCGCGATTTTCTTAATATACGAGTTTTTCCGTTTCGCAGAGGCGTTTGCCGAAGTTGTTCGCACAAATTGGCTAATCTCACCGTAACCGACGAGCAATTCGCTAAATTGGCGCGTACGGTACGCGAGCGCGTTATCGTCGGCGAGGACGTTTATCGTAAAACAACTCCGGAAGAATTGAAAACATTTCTCGATTTCGTCGAACGCACACAACCCTACGACATCGTGATCGATGGTCTTAATGTTTCATACATAGCGAAATCGAAGATGAGACCGAACGGATCTCAGGTAAAGAAATTCATTGATGTTTCCGGTGATTAAACGTACGCGACGTTTATCGCATCAATAATCTTTGTTTCGCAGGTCACCGATGTTTTTAGGACATGTCTCAACATGGGAAAGAAGGTATTGGTTTTGGGACGCAAGCATATGCTGCAATGGCCAAAGTTCGATTACAATTTTCTGCGACGCAATGGTCACGTATTTTTGGCGAACGACTCGTGAGTATCGATCAAAAAATTGGATCACATCAAAAAATATACTTTATAATCGACGATTTTGCGACATCGTTTTACTACTTTCAGATCCGCCGACGATCCGTATATGCTATACGCCACTCTGCGCAGCGGTTCGCACACGCAATTCGTGTCGAAGGATTTGATGCGTCAGCATAAATTTCTCCTCGAGGATCAGGAGCTGACGAAGACTTTTAAATATTGGCAAATGGCCCATCAATTAACGCCAATTGGTGTACCAAAACAAAGGGGTGTGCAATTACATCTAAAGAATCCACCGATGTATGTACCTTTAGCGCAGAGGGACGATGCCGGCTTCCACGTTCCTTACAACAGCGATCCGTCTCTGCAACCTGCGCTCATCTACGAACCGCCAAAATCGTGGGTTTGCTTCCGAAAATCCAAATCGTCTAAAAAAAAAAGATCCATAAATCTTCGATAAATTGATTTTTTACTTGTATAAAACGATGATAATAATGATTATTATGTTTTTTCACCAAACCTCTTCTGTATTTCATCGATATAGAAACAATTACCAAATACAATTGGATAATTACAATTAATTATCGCCCTAAGTTACTTTTCATAACAAACAATAGTAGAATTTTAAGTATTTTTTTAACGGTAATATCGTTCACTTTTCCTCAAATCCTAATCAGAACTTCGCGAAGTAATTTGCAATTTTTATTAAAATTATGCAAATATACAAGTGCGGGTGATCCTGCGAGTTTATTTGATTATCAGTAGAATTAGTACCGCGAGCCGCGAGGGGTCGCGGACGGCGCAGTCGCGAAGGTCCCCGTCCCCGCGCATTCTCCACGCATTCCAGTCTCTCCGCTGTCTCTTTCTCGTGAGCAACAGGTGATGCGTATGTTGTGTCACTATCTATCCGCGTTTTCGTGCGTTATATATCTCGTTGTGCCTTCTATCGGCGTGTGTTGTTTTTTTTTTTCGCGAGTGTACATACGAACGGAAAGGTGTCAGTGATCTTATTGTCGTCGTTGCGCACGTTTTTTTTATCGCGGCACGATGTTTTGTTAGTAATTTTCGTATCCGGTGAAAGAACGTCGAGGGTCGACGATTTTTTCTCGTGAAACTTTGTTACTGCCACGACCAGTCGGCGAAAGGATTTTTACATACTTACGAGACATCCGAGGACGCTTCGACGATCGTTTCAACGTTATATACGGTACAGAAAAAAATATACTCAATCTCCAATCCTATTGTCGAATCGGATTAATCATAATTCCAAATGCGGATCAATCGACTAATATCCATACGAAGTTCTCGTACGAGAGCGAGAGCCTTGGGGTTTTCTCAACATCCGGGAGAGTTTTTGTCTCGCGAGTTAACCGTCTTTTGCACCTGTCACGCGTGAATTGCATTATCTCGTGTCTATATATTTATATATATTTGCACATGACTAAATACATATACAACGCGGCGTACACGCTCGCAGCGGCGTCGTTATATTATTAGCAAGTGCCACAAACCCCGCAACGGACGATCATCTCAGATCACTGAACGATCGAAGGTCGCGTGCGCCACCGCGCGTACAACGCGAGTTTTACACGACTTTCCATTCACCAATAATTTTCCCTCGAATGCACCGCGTGTCTGTAGAAATTGTAGTCGCAACGAGAGATTATATTCGCGTGTCGTAAAGACGGGAGTAGAAAGTTTACCGGAAATTGGTACTACGCGAGACGCGAGAAGATCGAAGTCACGGGCCGAACTAATATTTTATATTCGCGAATCTATAAAACGTTTCGATACAGTTGCCCGAGGCGTTACGACGAGGAATTGAAGAAAAAAACGTTAATCCGGTGTCGGATACCGAAAACTTTTCTCTCCGGGAAGTAAGCGTCGGATTATGCGGAGATCGACGAAATGTCAGATATCTCAACCCGAGACTCGCGTTTTGCCGGTGTCGCAAAAATACGATAAACGAAGTCAGGCCGCAGCATCCTCTAAAAAGTTTCATCGTCAGCAGTCTCCCACGATCGTGTGGCGAGACGCATCTTCTTTTTCATCCCATATAGTTACTCCACGTATTGTATATATGTACAATACACATGAAAGTATATATTCACCAGTGAGCGTAGAGATTTCCAAGAACTGAGTCAGCGCAAATCTGCCTCGAAGTTCTGCGTACGCATTCTCACTCTCGCGGCAACACCATTGCATGGGTTTTCTTTTTTTTTTTTTTTTATTTTTTTCATATTAACCGAGCGACAAAGACTTCGTTCACGCAGCCACTCACGAATCTTCGCCACGAAGGACTATAAATTTAGTCCGTTAATTAGCATCTAAAAAAAAGCATTGCTATAAAATAGTGCGCGAATCTCTCGTGGGTACATAATCGATTGCAGACATCGTGCCCCATTCGCTAACGAATGTAACTCGCGTAAAACGAACGGTTACATTAAATCGAATAGTACTTGCTACTGTATTATACATGCGAGTATATTTAGTACATTTAATTTCGCTCGTGAGCGATGCCACGGGGCGTAAAGGTCTGCACTTACTCTTGCGTGCACCGGCAAACTTCGTCGCAAGACGCGAAACCCGTTTACCGGTGGAAGAGAAGTTCGTGTGGGTGCCGGCTAAAAATGCGTTATGCCCACGCGAGTTTTACGTATTTGGCGCGTACGCGAGTGTTCCGTCCGTCGTGGGTATCTGCGCGAAGGAGGGGGGGGCGGGGAGGAGGGAAGGGTACACACAGCTCGATTCTAGCATAATACACGTTTATAACTCTTCTCCCCGCTCTTTCTTTCCATATATCATTGAATCTCTTTGACTTCACGTTTGACGAACGATACTCGCGTGAGATACAAAAAATTGCGCATGTATCGTATCCGTGCGCCCCGCTACGCGAGTGGGAATTCACGAGTCACCAACACTGAAAAACATGCATCATTGTTTCTGGTATTTGTACCGTACACACGCGACTCGCCTCTATCATTCATGAATGAACGAACGGCGAACGATTTCGCTTTCGCGAAATCGCTTCTATCTTTGTGCGACATAGTTGTTTCCATTAGGAAACTCCGAGAATTTTTCTTTGTTGTATCGAGTATTAATCGTACGTAACGAATTATCGAGTACTCTTGACACTCGGAAAGTCGTGCCGCGTTAACGCACACTCTATACCGACTTAACCTCTCAACGGCAATAACCGTATAACTCGTGACTCATGCAGCGAATGACTATCGACGCGTGACTCCTTCCGTTTCTCTCTCGCGTCCTTATCCGCAACATTTTTTTCTTTATTTATTAAACATTTTTTCTCAGTTATCTTTCAATTCTCTTGTTCTCTCGCGTTTCCGCTGCCGCGTCTTTTTTTTTTTTTTTTTTTTTCGATTCGTCGTAATGCAGAAATTACCAACTGTCGGAGTACAGGACATTCCATGAGCGCGAAGAGCGGACAATATCTATATAGTTTCGCGTGCAGCTGCATATTTAAGTATTTGCCCTTGCAATTCAGAGAAGCAGTCGGCAAACGCTTGCGATAACGACGAAGTTTAAAGATAGAAAAAAAAAAAGAAAAATAAGAAACGATGCTGCGACTCGAGCGCGAGGCCAGTGGCTGGTGGAGTCAATGTGAAAACTCGTCGGACTGGTCTATGACATAAATCATATAGGTATTAAACGGCGCGTGTGGGGTTTGCACTTCTGACAGTATTCAAAGCCAAAGGATCGCGTATGTGTACGTTTAGCAGCGTATAATCCGTCGTGTATTTTATACGCTAATCCGTCTATACGCGCACCGATATGTATTCGGTATCACGCGAGTCCATTAATTCGCTCGAGGCGAATAAGGGATGTATTAATATTATACATTATTAATACATATATATCGCCTCATCTTTATCACCGAAGATTATTATTTTCTGTGATGTTAACCGATGAATCCGCGATTAAAGTCACTTCGTAATTTAATGCATTCGAAGCGATTAAACGGATATGATCGCGATATCCTTTCGCAGTTCGCTCGACTCGATTTATCGCGTATTAGTAATTTTTATCTTTCTCCCGATTGCCGGACGCGGAAGTCTCCCTTCCTATGTCTCCTTCTCCAATCTTATCGCCCGTTTTATATTCGAAAGGAAATATATATATACATATATATATACATAAACAGGACGAAACATTTTTTCCACACATGAAAGCAGTGCTCACTGAAATCTCACGTTTTCGAACGTTTGTTTCTCTCGGTCTTTTTCTTCTCTCGTAAACGTCCGGATCGAGTCAACACGGTGAGCGTCGGCGAGGAGTGGCGGGTGAACGTTGGCTTGGGGGATAAGATAAATCTTATCTGTCTTCTACCTGCGAGCAACCGACTTACACGCACCGCGCGTTCGGTATACGAAGCGGCCGTATATATACAACGAACGTTCCAGCCAATGACCCGCTTTATCGTGTCGAGCCGCGACAGCCTCTGGTCTTGTAACAGATAGTTGAGTACATCTGCAATATCGTTATGCACACTCACGAGAGAACGAGAACTATGGGACAAAGAGCGTTGCTGTTAAAATAAGAAAAAAAAAAAAAAAAAAAAGATAAATAACCATTAGCGCGGCATACGAGCGTTTCGTAGCTTCGTGGTTTCGAGTGCCGTTCAAATGTTTGAGGCGACGAGCCATAAAGACCGGTAGTCGTGGATTATAACGGCCAATGTCGCGCCAAACTTTCGGAGTATTATTAACAACGACATTTTCTTCTCGCATCGATATTTATCGCGCGTAACGAACGCGAGAGAGGTGAGAGTGTGAAAAAACGTTTTGCGGCAATGACGAACCAAAGGGGAATATCCTCGAACGGCCGCTTTCTCTCATCCCTGATGTAGGAAAATTGTGTGGTATCATAAAACGATAAACGGCAGTAATAAAAGTAAGTGGCTATCCCGGGTATATTGCGGGAGCTTTAAGCACCGCGAGGCTTCTCGCTACAGGTTTGCAGCCCTCGCGATGTTTCCGCAGCGAGAATACGCGACGCGCGACGCGTATACGACAGTAGATTTTCATGACTCGCCATGTGAAACTCGTCGACTCTCGACGCACACACGATCTTCCGTAACCGTAGTTCGTGTCGACCGTTGGCATAGTCACTATAATAGTAGATTCTCATAGAAATCGGACGTCGAGGGTTTACTCGCGTCTCGCGTCACGACGACGCGAGAATCTGTTGGTAAAGTGAGAATATCTCTGTCGACTTTGCGAACCGTTGATCGTTACCGGTAACTATATTGCTACTATCTGTTACTCTTATCGGTAACGACTCGCGTTATTTTGATTACCTTATCGTATATATATGAGCGAATCTTAGTACTATCGTAATAAGGGTGTTTCGAGAATAAATGGAACGATAGTTGTTGTTAACATTCATTTTTTTTTTTCGTTGCATAATTGCTTCGTAAAAAAAAAAAATAAAAAAAAAAGAATTAGTTTCGCATCTGCGAGAGCGTAATTCGATGATAGCGTTTTGGACGAAAAAAAAAAAAAAAAAAAAAGTCTTACGACGAAACACAATTAAAACTGAGAGCAAAGGGTTGAGATATGAAAGTTTGTCTCCGGATTGGCAAAACGACGCTTCGGTGCTCTCGCCGCTCGTCGTAACTTGGCGCGATACTTCCGGTAAGTCTGTTCCGTCACTTACATTGCTCTCTGTATCGCAAGCGCGCGATACTCAAGGGATCCGCCCTTGTAAACTGGTCGGACTATCGTAGTCGGTCCATTTGCATAAGTGCCCCTCACCGGCGAAGCGTCGCTTCGAGTTTCCCTAACTTTTGGCCTCTGTATGTATGTATACCGCACAGCTTCCGTTCCCTTCGGTAACTTTGTTGTATGTACGCGGGAGTGAGAGGTAACGACTCGGGTCATTTGCCCGAGTGAAGCCCATCGCCTACTCGCGCATTGCATCCCTGAACACGTATGACATTATGGTCGCGTTATGCTGTACCGACTATACGGTATAGTCACGTCTGATGCAGCGACGTTAGCAGCCCGCCATGCATGGAGAATATACCGCATATGCTATATAACGTAAAGCTCCTCTTCGCTTTCCGGGAGAAACTGAGTGCTTTTTCAATTATTCAGAAACCCTCCTGTGCGCCCTAACGGTTGAAATGGGTACAACAGTCCATATTTTTACATTGTAATTCATTCGTTTGTTCATTTAACGTTGGATATGTAACAACCCGCGATAATTTGATTTTTTCGCTTTTTTTTCGTTTTTTTTTTTTTCTACCATTTTTCGGTAAAATATCAATTATCTTCGTTGTATTATGTAATTTCTCAAAGTAATATGGAGGTTATGATGCATAATGGGAATAGTTGCGTTTCAGTGGAATTTTTATTATTCGGTTTACAATCGCACAGATATAGGAAAACCATATGGGGTAATTGGGTTATTGTTTTTCGACAGCGCCTTCAGTGGTATTGGAATTTTAAGTATTAACATTCTCGGCGGCATATTCCGTAGAGCCGTTTACTATCGCTTGGAAGCATTTCAAATAATTGCCCGCTACCACGCATTTGTCGTCCGATACTTCGCCTGCGATCGAGTAAATCATTATTATCACGCTGTGTCCTTTACTCGTATTATTATTGTTATTTTTTCTTAATACAGTGAAGCCGTAACCTTACCGATTCTTTTGCAGTACATCAACATTTTAGTCCATCCTTTTACTAACTCGACGTTCGACCCTTCCGCTGCGTTAAGCACTTCCAAAACGTTCGCGAGAATGAGTCTATTATTGTTCATCTGTACAGAGTTATTTTACCGCCATTTTAAGACAATCGTTAAGGTGGAATTTGTTTTTTTTTTCTTTTTCTTTTGCCTCTAAATTGCACTCACAAAACCGATCGCATTCAATGCACACGCGCGAAAGCAGTTGGCACCTCTGTTATCTGAATGCGTACTTTTCTCAACCATAATCACAATTTCTAAAACAATAAGATATAGCCGTCCCAATGAAAAGAATCCTTGTCATTGATCATTTTTTAAATATTTCGGCTTTTCGGATGGTGGTAAAAAATTATTTGTGTCTTATCGTAGAAAACGATTCTGTAACTTTCGTCGCAAGCGATTGTATAATTTTTTCGAAAGATCTATAGAAATTAATTCTTTTTTTTCTGAAAAAAAAAGAAAAAAAAAAAAAAGGCACAAAAGAACAATCATTAACTGTGATTTTCCCGAAAAATAATGATTTCTGTACTTGCGATTATAGAAATATATAAGTCGGTAACTTTTTTACTTGGAGGGGCTTTTTTAAGGTTCGAATTTGATAACACGACGCCGACACTCAGCCCTTTCCATGGCGTATGACTGCATAAAGAAACTCAGAATTCATAGAAACAGATAGAACAGTGAAATTTTTTAAAAATGTTACCGGGATCGGGGGCCAAGAAACGATTGCAGTCCTGTAATCCTTGATTTAGAGTGGCCACCATTAGATGCTCAGCGTCCACCTGTATGATAATTGGTTACCGTTGACATCGATCATCATTATTACTATTATTATCATTACTATTCGGTGTAATAAAGATCCCTTTTACCACGGTGAATAATGCGAAAATCCAATTAATCAATACTTACAACGACGCAGACGAAAAGCACACCGAACAAAATCATCGCGATTTTCATATTGTCGATTTAATAGCGCTACTCAGACTCGGTTCTCGATACAGAATAACTGGCTGCTGGTTACCGTGTCTCGTATTTATATCGTCACATTTTTCGAGACACCGACTTCAACGGGAAGCTTATAGCTTCGATGATTACGCGAGATATTCGTGTTCGATTGTTATCCACGGGAGCGACAGAAAAATTAGAAGCGATGTATAGGTAAAGCGATCTATCGACAGGATCGTGTCAAATGACGAATGAATCACAAAGAAATAAAAAAACAAACATTTATTACGAATGGAATAAACAACAAACTTCGTGCATTATGCAAGCATCGGATTTTAATCCAATCCCCATTTCCGGCAATGGAAGCTCCACCGTTATGCGCAAAGCGTTACATTAAATCAACAAAGTTCCCCGTGTTGTTGTCCATCGGATACGAAAAACGGTTTTTTTTTTGCCTTTGCAAAATCATTAATTGCTCGAGTTTCTTCGAAACTTTACA
Organism: Cryptus armator; assembly: GCA_963971235.1. Classification (NCBI taxonomy): domain Eukaryota; kingdom Metazoa; phylum Arthropoda; class Insecta; order Hymenoptera; family Ichneumonidae; genus Cryptus; species Cryptus armator. The sequence goes on from OZ020235.1 coordinate 7,851,864, forward strand.
ATCGCGATTTGGATCGACGAAGAAACGTCGAAAGATTATCGAAAATGGTGAATTGTCACGACGTTATGGACATTCGACAGCGGTTAATACAATCGAGTCTCGCAGTTCGTGTGTTTTGGGCGAATGTGAGAGTATTTTCGCCCCGTCGACGAGAAGTTCGCAGTCCCGGCATTGGCGCGCGCGGGGAGGGCTTCTCCTGCACTCCGCACGCGCCTATAGTGGTCCACCACGCGCCTAAAATCGATTCCGGGCGAGAGACACAGACAGCGGGGCATGGACCTCTCTCCTCGCCATCCCTACCGCCACTCTCTACAGTTGCTTCGCGATAACTCGGGGCTCTTACGTTATACACTATTTTCGTATATATCGTTCTCACGCTACGACCGGGGAATTTGTTTATTGTTCATTGAAATGAATAACCGAGTACTCCGTTATCGTTTTTATTTTTTTATTTTCGAGAATGTCGCGTCCTTCACGTTTTCATTCTGCGAGAGAAAAAGCTGCGAATGCACACGGAAGCAAAGGGAGGCTCCATGAACGATGTATGCGAGTTCTCGGACAGTAAAAGCTCCGAGTCACCGACCGGGTGCAATAGCCCATCGCCTTTCGCTCGTAGGACATTAAATATCGCCAACTTTACGATGACAATAAATTTAAAAAAAATCCAACATCTTTTACCGTTTTCCCGACGCTGCTTCACATTTCCGTCAACGTAGCGCTTCGAATTGAGCGAAGCGTCGGCGTGTGCGGAGGGGTTTACGGGAAAAGGGGTTGCAAAGGTCAGTCTGCACGATACTGATGGAAGGAGAACTCCACGGAGTTTAGTTGCCGCTCTGGTCGTATATGCGCTTTGCGCTTCAATAAAACCGAAACGCATGGAAATGAGACGTTCGAGAGGTGCCAGAGGCCTGTCGCAGTTTCGTTTGGTAGGCTTCTGTTTCGCTTCTGTTTTGGGTGGCAAAATTAAGCGAGGGTCGCGCGAGAGGTACCGTCGCCCGGCAGTACCGCGCGGGGGTCTCCTTTAACGCTCGCTTAATTTTACGGTCAGCCGTAATAGTTTCGCGAGCAAATTATTATTACGAAGAGTAAGAACGCTCGAGTCTCTCACTCCCTTCCCGGACTAATATTCCCGCGATATCCCGTCGCACGTACACAATACAAATGAGAAACTTCACCGTCCGTGAGTTAACGCTATACTACAGAAAGGAATGAGGCGACGGCAGTTCGAAAATTATCCGGGACTCCGTTCGCCCGGTGGTTGCGACCTAAAGTCTACGGCGTCGTTGAAGCCGCGGGGGTGTCTTTATGGCAGTTAGGTTTATTAGCTGTCGTTTCGCCGTTGAACTCGCTGAGCAAAGTCAGAACTCGTTGGGACTTTCGGTCGTCTCGCTCTCTGGACTCCCGTACAGTTTTCGTTCTCTTTTCTGTGTACACGAAAAGCTCGAAGCGAGTCATTCTATCGCGTAAATCTACAACGATCGTGTGGTCGGCATGAACTCTTTTTTTTTTCTTTCTTTTTTTATTATTCGCGGTGAAAATTGCAGTGTCGTTTAGGAAGGACGCATCGTTCGCCTAACGCGTCTATACGGCTGGTTAAGTTTCGACTGATTCACGACCCCTATATACCGGTCCACTGGAATCCTAGCGATGTTAATTTCACGCGGAATTCAGGAATCCGTCGGGGACGCTCGCCACCGCTCGACGCATACGGCACCCCGCGGATCTCTCTGTCGATATATATTCGGAAAGTCAGTTCGAAGTTGTATTGACGCGACGCAGTTATTGCCTCGTCGTCGTATAGAACTCTGAATGCAGTGAAAATGCGCCGGAGAAATTCCTATCATTGTAGGAAAAATAATAAAAAAGGAAAATCATCCGAAGGAAGTGTAATTAAAGTCTTTTTATCGGATAGTTCGGTTGGTCGAGCAATGGAGATGAAACTATGCAAATACCATTACGAAACGTTATATTTCGTTGTAATTTAGGCACTACTTCCGGTTGTAGTGTGCCGCGTTATTTACACTTCTGTATCATCGACGCGACAGTGCTGCAGCGAGCAGCGGTTCTTGTAAACCTTCTCCACGGTCCATTTGCACAAGTGGTTCGCACGGCGGACACCGCGCGTCGAGTTTGCAATTTTTTCGTCTGGAATACATACTACACGACGAATGGGTGCGAGAAACAGTGATTCGGATCATTTGGTCGAGTGAAACTTCAGCTGCGTCCCCGAACGCGTATGACATTATTGTATCGTTATGCTCCCGGTTTTGCCGTATACAGCCGCAGACAGTGCTAAAAACGCGCGGAGAGCGCAAGCAACGTGGTCACACTTGAGTAGACAAAAACCTACCAAAAAGCCGCACTCACCCATTCGACAGAATTGTCCTTTTTTTCTTTACTCCAAAAAGCTCTTCGGTGTGTGAAATTTTTTTTTTTTTTCTTTCTGTTTTACACAATTTTTGATTTGCAAATTTAGATCGAAAATTTTTCATAGTTCGGACGTTTCGGACATCGTAATTTAATTTATGAGTATAATAAATGATTTTTTTTTTACTGTAATTAAAATCACTGTTTCAATAGATTTTCCATCGCAACTGTGCTTATCGACATTATATCATCGTTTTTATATAATATATTTATTATAATAGGTTGCGATACAGTTGTTAATTTCGAGGATATTAGAATACAGCAGCATAACGATATAGCAAGGGTCATCATAGTCACAACACTCCGATTGTCCAAAATAACTACGGAGTTGCGAGCTCAGGGCTTTCCGGTCGAGTGAAACCGGACGTTAATCGATTATTGTCACTGCCACCGGCTCTGGTACATTAGTCGCAACGAGCTGTTGCCTCTGATGTTGATGCATTTTCTCGACGCTCCTGCGTTTAATCGTCCCTGAATTTGCTAAACTCCGCTTTTTACGATACGACGCGATACCCATGCATCGCGGAACACCCCGACTTCGGCTGCAACGACCCTCTGCCGATTCCAAATTCCTTTCCTTATCATTCGCATCGCGATGTATCCGCTTTATCTCGGCATTGCGTACGTTCCGAAGAGTCGTTGTTGATTTTTCGTCATCGTCACGGCAAGAAGTACATCTGTTTAAGACGAGAGAAAATAATAATTAACGTTCATTGTAAAATTAAAAAATAACAAATAACACGGCCTTTTCTCGATGAGATGTGCGCTAAGAGTCACGGAAAACCGAGAGGTGAAGCGAGGCGTGCTTTGGGGACGAATATTGCTACACGTTCGCGTTTTCGTATAGAAACGGCACTGCGCTACACTCCGATATGCAATATTTGCACCGGTGCGTCGTATGTACAGAGAGAGAGAAAGCAATTCCCAGGAACGACCCATGGCACGTGTTACCGCGCCATAAGTTTCCACGCAGTCTCACCGCTAATTGCGCTACAAATTTTAGACTGTAACCGCGATCGTCGGCGTCAGTTCGCTATATACTATAACTATGGGGTCATACGCTTGTTGGACACTATGGAGAATCCACGGATACGCAGCACTTGGATTGCGCACATAATTAATTTAGCGAATTAATTACCTCGGGTACTATTTCCCAACCGCATTTGACCAATTGGAAGGCACGTTCACAAATCTCTTTGGTTTTCACTGGAAAAAAATGATAATACACATCGAATGGGTCATCGGGTTATACTTCAATACGATAGCGAATAGAATCATAAATCGATTGACATTGAAATGGTTACCTTTTCCGAAGCACGTTTCCGCTACTTCTAAAGATTTGTCTACTATATCTACAGGCATCAACGATTTAACTTGCTTCACCGTAAGGTTAAGATCCGCCTCACCGGCTTTGTTCTGTCAATGAATATGAATTATTATTATTTTTTTTCGAAATATTTCATCATTACCCGAAACACCACTTGCAATTATACGAAACTAACGGTAGTTTTCATCGCTGCAAGGATACATTGGAAATAACACTTTAAGTTCGGGTCATCCGGCATTACTCCTTTGTACGGCTGCTGCGATAATTCTGTATTGGAAATTCATTGAAATTACCAGAAAATTGTGATTCTTATTGATTATTATTAATGGCATCAAATTTTTCGAAGTAACGCAGATAGATAAACATTCACGCGGTTCATCAACGACTAACATACCTGGCGTTACGCCGTTTGTTTTTGCGCATTTTTTCGCCGGTCCTTTCAAGGCGTTCTTAATTTGCGCCATTGTCATCCTCTTTTGTTTTTTTTTTTCGTTATCCACAGAGGATAAATATCGATTGGAAAACGAAACGAGAAAATGTCATATTTTTATTTCGTGTTTATTAGTCGAATTAGCATTTTATTTATATTTAAAAAATACTCTTTAACACTCACCCCTTCGACTCTGTCGACACTGAATATCACCAAAAGAGCGGCGGCCATCGCGAAAACGAACTTTGAACTTAACATGATTGCAATTCTCGCCTGCAGACGCGTTCGTGTAAATTTTTGGTGTATTTTATCGAAATATTTAATACGCGAACGGCACCGCCGCCGATAACAATGCAGTCGCTCTACAGCATTAGTAAAACGGCGTTTGAGAAGAACCGATGGTTCACGCCGTTCGAATTTCCGACAAAATTGTGCCCGCGTGATGAATCGGTACGCCACTCTTATACCCCTCTGTTTCCGCGTTTAGTCTAATAAGATGTTCGACGACCCGTATGCGGTTCGTCCCAATGACAACGAAAATTATATATATCTAAGACGGTAATGTCAATAGCCCGTGAATTAAGACGCCACGACGAGAGAGACGCATCGTTCTCTCCACTCAAGATGCTCAATTCTAGTTTGACACGGATTTTACGTAACTCGGTAAACGTTCGAAACTGAGACATCTCTCGAATTGCGTAATTCCAACGCCGCGCTATGCACCGCCTTTCCAATTGTTCGATAATTATTTGCATACTTAACAACAACGGTTTTTGCAGTTTTTCCGAGTATCCGGTTTATTTAATAACAGAGACTAAAAAAATATTAAACTACACTATATATACATATGAAAAAATGACATTTTCTCACGGGAAGAAGAAACCTTCGGGATTTTGTTCGTATGTACACTTCACAAATTGCCAGGCTGCGCTGCACGGATCTTCGTCAAAATCTGAGAATACGACAAAAAAAATTTCATTTTTTTTTTATATCGATTTATTTATTCAATTATTTGCATCTCACCTAAATTCTCGCAACAATATTTAGCCACTTCATTAGCTCGCGGCTGCATGTCTTTTGGCATTCCAAATTTGATTTGCTGCAGCAAAGCTTTCAGCAACGGTTTTCCATCCTTCATCTGTGATAAAAGAAAATATCTCGATGAACATAGTACATTTTTTTGATGTTTTTTGATCGATGCGCAACCGGGAAAGAAAGGGGATACATACGGACTTTACCGCACTCATCACGCACTTTGTATAACATCGTAAAGCTTCGTCATCGGGAAATTCGCCTTTCGGCATACCATCCAAAAGCGCTGAGGACAAAAATCAGACATGGAAAAAACTTAAAATTTAAGGCGAAACGCGCGCGAAAGTTCATTCGATTAATCCTGCGTCAGCGTACATATTTTTCAGAACTTTCGATTGCATACCGAGAATTTGAAATTTTTATCAGATTGTCGAAGAATTCCGAACCAATAAAAAAAATGCATAATTTATACATGTAGACACATTTTTCTTAATTTCGAAGACAAATCCCGAGTGTACCGACGGAGAATTAATCGATTTGCCAACAATTCGTCACACCTGGATCCACTCCGACTTTATCTATACAACCGTTTCTGATTGGTTTTACCGCGTTCCTCAACTGTTCCATCGACATCGCCTAAAATTTCGTTGATTATTCATTAGTACCGCAATAAAGTTTTCGAACAAACGACGTAACATCATTGTTTACGAAATTCGCTTACACCATCGACGCAATTGTTGCTAAACAAAATCGCGCAGACCACCAACGACACACCGACAAAAAAACGGCGCAACATTTTTTTTTATCAAAGAAAATAATTATTTTCGTATTTTCACAAAAAAAAAAAAAAATCAACGATCGAGTAGTAAAAATGTATCGAAGAACTCCGATGTGCGAGTGCGCGATAAACGAGCCTTCCGATGTTCCGTACCGAGTTTATAAAGTAGCAGAAGTTGCGGGATAATTGCACTCGCGATGTAATACAATGTCGCAACATTATTCAACAATTTTTCTAATTTTTTTTTGTGATTCTATGCCATTTTGGTATCATCATTTCGTCATATGTCGACGACGGTGGCGCTAACCTTGAATTTCACCGCAATCTAAAAATCTTTGACAAACGCGAGTTTGCGTAAGAGCACAATGAGCGCCTCTCGTACCGGCATTCAAAAGGCTCTCCACTCCCCCATTGACAGGCTAATTCGAGACTCCTTGTGATTTTCTTCGACGCCGCTGTGCATAAACGTGATTGAGAACGAGAGAGAAAAAAAAACGGTTTCAAATTTTCTTGGCAGTTTACGCCAAACGTTTAATGCTGAATTATAGACTCGAAAACGTTAAGAGATACGTACGTCTTTCATAACGAGTAAACGCATTGCATTATCTCCCTCCGTTTTTCACTTTTGTCTCGTGCGCTGCCGTTACTCGTGACAAACATTTATAGATATATTTAATACATATTTACGTCTACTTTTTGCTATTACGAATAATAATTTACCCGTTATATACCGCAATGAGTAACACTCCGATATTTACTCGATCTCCGGAACAAAAAAAAAAAAGCGTTCAAGTGTCTCGTGTCTTTTCGGGAAATGAAAGAATACAAGAAGAGGTCACTGAGACCCCTTCCCCCCATCGACGCCCCCGCGATTTCTCTCATCGAATCCAGAGTACTTATCGGAGTGCTCTTTCGCTGCTCTTTCCTCATTGTTTCTCGTCTCAGCCAACAAGCTCCTTTACTTCCGATCTCGCGCTTCTCGTTTTTACGATCTCTCGCAGTTGTTTCGCTCTCACTCGCTAATGTCGAATCCTTGTATATCTCGCGACAATGAGTAAGCGAAAAAAAAAAAAAAGAAAGAAATCGAGCGAGAAAAGTATACCAGCGAAGACGGAGGCCTCCCTTCGAGACATCTGGAGGATTCGCGAGCGGCAGAAGGCCCATCCTTTGAGTTCGACGAGGAGAGAGAGTCCAGAAGGATTCAATCCCTCCGAGTTTCGGCCATTAGTAGAAGAGCACTTCTGGGACGTCCGATAATTGCGAGTCTTCTCTCCGTTTCTTTCACTCTTTCTTTCATTCATCTTTCCACTGTTTTCCTTTTTTTTTTTTTCTTCTTTCCCTCGCAATATCTCGTAATTTTTCGTATCCTCTCAGCGTCGATTAATCTCGCGTCTCGTCTACGACTTCTCTCGCAATCACGAATCTCGTATATTTCATATACGCGCGATTTCTCGGCTAATAGAGAAAATTGTACGTGAGCCTTTGGAACGATCGTTCTACGAGTTTACGAAGTTATCGAAAGGTTCTCCTCGATAAAAGTACGCGGACGTGAATTTCGCGTCTCGAAGTTCTCGGCGTTTTGCTGTATAAACGGGGATATTGAAGCTAAATTAGACGCTGCCGAGAGCCGTGGAAGCGTCGTAGCGTTGGTAAAAGTTCGTCGAAGAGAGGCATCGAATCAATCGGCGTTAGCAGCCTTCATTTGCTAGTTCCCTACAACCCTTTGTGATGCTAATTAGCTTTCAATTAAACTCGACTCGAGTCGGTCAGAGAATTAGCTTTTACCAGTCTCTCCAATATACTATACTGTACACTACATGCTATACTTACGTTAACTATAGATATACGAAGCGTCAGCTTAGCTCGCGAAGCGGTAGAATCGACTCGGAACGATCTCAATGAATAGGGCGAAGGAACTTTATATATATTTGTATGAGTACGTCGATTGGAATTATGCATCGAGGGCGAAGGGGAATTTCAACTGCCGGCCAGCTGGAAGTTTCTCCTTTCTCTTTTTCTCTACAATCCTCCCTCTTGCGTTTCTCCTTTTCGTACACTATAAATTACCGAGGATTCATTAATTCATTCCGACGATCTCCCCCTCGTTAATGCAAAATTTCATATCGATATAATTCAACATTAAATGCCTTCGTTCGAATGAAACAAAACAAAAATACACAAAACGTGGAGTACAGATAAAAATAGGCGGTGGTTGCAGGGTTTGCGGCTATTAATAAATTAAATCCGACAGGAGAGAAGAAAAACCGCCACGTGCAGCATAAAGCATCGTAAGCGAACTTTTGTATATTTTCACTGAGTGATTCTGATTTCGAACGCGTGTACCCTGCGAAGCTCGTCGAAAGTTTCTATATCGAGCGGCAAGAAAAGAAAAGGCGTATTCGACGGTCTGCGACACGGTAAGCGGTTTGCTATACGCCCTTATGTTTCGTACGAATTGATATCTTCACTTTAGTAGCGTTGCATCGTTTCAACGTCATTCTTTCCCAACGGATAAACATTGCTGTCCGCTTGAAAAGGGTTCATTTACTCATACAGAGTTATGCATACGACGATTCAATTTTGCATTTTGTAAAAGCAGTGGAAAAAAATTTCCGAGTTAAGAAATAACAGGGTTAACGATAATCGCAGTTAAACTTTTTAGTAGATTACAAATTTTTTAAATAAAAACGTATTTTTTTTTTTTTTTTTTGAAAAAAAAAAAAAAAACTCCAGAAATTTTAATCAGTAATGCAAAGAATAATTCGAATAATTGGTAAATTACATTGATAACAAAAAAAAAATGTATTCGTGGATGCGCTGGCGAGAGATCGCTTCGTTGATCTACGGGTGACGATAAAGCTTCGACTCTGCCGATGCTTTGCTCCGCTGCTGCCGCTGCTGATTTCGGTGGTTGGCGATGCAACGAGCGAAGCAGAGAAGAAGAGAAGAGCAACGACGACGAGAAGAACGACGATGTTTATGGGCGATGATGGCAACTAGTGGGGCGTTCGGTACTCGTCGCATACCGTCGCTACTGCCGCTCACAGTTTGCTTCTTCTTCATCTTTTACTCGCACTCGCGATTAATCCGGCACTCGTGTTTCTCGAGTTTTTAATGCGTTCGTCGCATTACTTTTACGCTCTCGAGATACATGCGAGAGTTCGATAAACGGAATATTTCGAAACGATAAAAAAAATTGCAAGGTTTCCTTACAAACGCGATTGGTACGTTTCCATTTCCTTTAATCGAGTAAAACGCGAGTGAATTGGATTCGGTGATAGTGTGGGCGTGACTTGTCTGGCGGGAAGTGTGCCGAACGGATCTCGTGGAATGCCGCTTTTCGCCGTGACGAATGGAACAAGCGAAAAGTCTCTGTTCGGTGAGAGCGCCAATCACGAAGAGTACAAAAGTCTGTGAGAATTATCCGTGGGTCAAGGCTCGGGTGACCTCGTGAGCCTCCCACACGCGCCAACGCGTCGCGCGAGTACGCGTCAAATTTAATTTCTCAACACAACGATTTTTGCTCTGGGAAACGCGAAATAAACATTCATTTACCACCTGGCGATTCGACATTTTCGATTGCGCGGGGATTTACAACGAAATCGAATTCCCCGAGGATGAGTTGATATTGACCGTGAATGCAATTTTTTTTTTTTTATTTTTTTTTTTTTTTTTTTTTTTTTTTTTTTTTTCATTGAAAATAATAACGAGAATATTTACAACGGTTCGCACAACGCAGCTTCGAGTTCGAGTGAATCCGCGTGTAGGCGAATAATGACGAAAGGCGTCGAGAGAAGAAAATAAAAGATCGGAATGGGCGAGGCGAGTCGGGGGGGCAGTATAAGGAATCAAAGTTGCCACGAGCGATACGTAAATTCAACGTGACAAATCGTATCCATAATAAATACACGATAAACGCGACGGATATACCTTCTTTCCTTATACGTCTTATTCGACAGTAAAAAAAAAAAGAACAGAAATTGAACGATTCGGTTAGCTTGGCGCGCGGTCTCGTCAGTTATACCCGCGAACTTATATCGCGCGGTCGAAAGAAAATTGGCCATTTGAAAAATATTGTCGGCCATTTACCATCTTTTTGCTTCGCTATTCCGAACTCCCGTCTCGACGAGTCTCACACCTACGCTGCCCTTTTTTCTTCCTTTTCCACTTCCTTTCCATCTCTACACCCCTCTGGCATATGTATAAAAATAAATAAAATAAGAAGAAAAAAAAAAAAAAATACACAGAGCGAGTATAACCCACGAGATGATCCGTCCAACGCGTCTGATGGCTTATGCCGGATAAACGTAGAAAGTGGAGGAAAGAAAGAAAGGGATAGAGACCGGCGTTTTTCCGGGTCCATTTGTTTGACGACGAGACGCGCCCGTGAGGGTCGACGTCTCGTGCGATGGCCTCGGAAAGGCTCACTTCCCAGTCTGGTATTTTTTTTTATTCTCGCATGTTACGAAAACGTTGAGCATCGCGGCGCGAAAACGAGAACGTATGACCTCGTGACACCACCGGCCGGTCGACTACTCGACCGGGAGGTATTTTTTTCCCCGTTTTTCGCTTCCGCGTAACGCAAAAGACTGTTATCGGGTTCATTTACGCAGACAGGACAATCGTCGAATCCTCGTGCCAACGTACCATCGACAGTATTTTTTTTTACCAATGTACTTTCTTTCGGTAAAAAAAAAATGGTAGAACCCCAAGGTGACGTACATTCAGCCGCAATTATTATTAATATTATCATTAAACGATCGGGCAGAGAGCCATCAACGTGTCTCGTGACTCTCGTGGTGACGCCTCGCGATGATAACCGCGTCGTGAATGTCGCGAGCAAAGCAACCGAGAGAGGCAAAGAGAGTCTAAAGCACAGCAGCCATTTTCGCTCATTGGACTCGATTGAAAACGACTTGCGAAATGGTCTGTTCGAACGCTCCTCGACGCTGACGTAATATAACGCGCGCGCGGGCGCTCCGCGCGCGATCCTGCGAACCGATTGAGCGAGAGTGGCGCGGCGGCGTCGGCGTCGAGCGTATGCACTCGGTTATTACGTACATACCGCGTTCTATGCAACTGGCATGAAAACCCCTCGGCAAGTGTGCGAAGAGAATTCACCCGAGTAAAGCTGCATTCTCTCTCGTATCGGACACCAGAGGCGGGAGCGTTCGCGCGAATGATTCTAATCTCAGCGGTGAGGTGTCAGCGAAACGAAACATTAACCGAGAGGATTATATATAAAAGAGATACAATGAAACAGCTTGAGAGAAGTGAAAAGTTTTGCGAAATATTGCGTTTATAATGAAGAAAAAAAAAAATAGAGTAATGATTATCTTCACGTTTTCTCGTATTTTATCGTATTTTTGGGGGGATCGTAGGAATAGAATAACATACTTCTGAGAGACACACTATGTTCATTATCGCGAAGTTTACTACATTTTATTATTATAGCGAAGCGTTCATCGTTATTTGTTCGTCGTCCAAAAAAAAATACATTAACAGGCTAAACTGTACGTGTTATCGGGTCTCATATGCTTTTCGTTGATTGTTACGAAAAAAACACAATAGATATTTCGACGAAACGCACAATTTATCATCCGCTAGTTTTATCGAGTTTTTTGTTTTCGTCGTATCGTTCGTGTTGTTTCATACTAACGGCAACTTTGCGATAAGCTTTTCCTTCGTTCTTCGTCACTCGCTTGTTCAACTCATTGGATGTTTTACGAGAAAATCTAAAAAAAAGAAATAGTATTGCGTTTTAGGTATTTTTTAAAAACGTGTAACATCTATAACTTTTACTATATCGCGTCTTAACAGGCACCTTCCGTAGTTTCTGACGTTTCGATTTCATTAAAAGTAAACTAAAAAGTATAGATTTTCGACGAAGCTTCGCAAGGATGAAGACATCGGGTCTTCCGGAACCCATGTGTGGCGTTAAAGAGATGCAAAAAATATGTGTGGTATTCCCGGGTTACGCGACGCGCGTGGCAATCCCGGAAGCGTCGAATACCCGAAAAAAAAAAAAAAAAAAAAAAAAAAAAAGTCTAAAACTTGCAATTAAAAAATAACAAGGTGAATATTTTATTTTCTCGTATATTTCTAGAATCTTCCGAGATCGACAATACCACAGCTCGCAGCCCGTGGTCGTTGATCCCTGAGTCGTTAATTATGAGAGTATGACGTCACTGATCCAGAGGGAGTACGGCGGCTCTCAGAGGAAGAGGGAGTCGACCGGAAGCAATGCCTCCAGCTACTTGATCGTGAGTATATACATGAAAGAAATATTCTTTGCTCGCGTAACTAACGACGTGAAAACGTGGTATTTATGAGTGTCGAAAGATTAAAATTAATCGTCTTTTAATGCCGATTTGAGTTGAACAAAATATATACTCGATACCGTTGCCACATCGTTGACGGCAAATGACACGATTTTACGCGTATAGTACACGAGAGTCCGTAATCTTCGTGCAGCTCGCGATTACATATCGCTGGAGTTACTTCCGCTCGTGTCTCAGATGCGCGCATATATATTCCTTTCAACCAAATTCCTCGTCGCGTTATACACGAACTGCATGTACCATAATGAACGCCGGTAAATCGTCGGGTTTACGGTGCAACCGCTCAAATTTCGGAAACTGTACGCTTCATATACAGAACACAATACACGTACAGAGTCCGCGACGCCGTCGCGTGGCCGCCGTTCCTCCCTTCGAAAAATCAGCGAAAGCCCACAACTTTATTGTTATCGTCGACACTTTGATTATTGACGCGTCACGTTGTATTTTTCGGAACGCAAAAGAAGCCCTTACCTTCTTTTTTGTATATATCTATATATTTTACCAACTTACTCGACCCTCTAACCGTCTCTTCTCCTTCCATTTTTTGTATTTTATTATTATTATTTTTGCCTCACATTTGTTTGTTTCTTTCTTTTTTTTTCTCTCGAATCTCTGTCCCGAGGGTCCTATAACGTTATGAGTTTTTTTTTTCGGGGTGGAAGTTGGCCCGAGGGGTTGAACGTTCAACTCTGTGTACTACCACCGAGTTTCCTGCTGTTACTATCTACCCGCTGGACGGGCTTCACGAAACTCGTGACGCACGAACGACTCGGACTGTTTATGCTGTGCAGCATGCGGTTACGTGGCCCATGGGTTCGCAGAAAACTGGGAATTTAAATTGTTTCATTGTCGAGTGTGGCCTCTTTCTCATTCCCCTTCGCGTTTACGTGCAAAATGTCTGCCTGCTTGCCGCGTCGAGGGCTGCGAATTATAGACGCGAGAAAAAAAAAAAAAAAAAAAAAAAGATCGCGGTTAAGTTATGCCACAGCAATGCTCGTAATAATGATAATGATTCGACTGAGAATGAGTTGCGAATTGAGACGAGAGAGTCTTCAAAGATGCCGATTCGTTTGCGTGCCGTTTAACGATCGACGCTGTCCTATTCAATTAGCCATCAAACACTTTATCCATTCCGCCTATTTACCTCCCGCATTTTCGTTCGCTCTTCCCGAACCACGGAGCATTTACACGATCAATCCGGTATCCAATTAATCGAACGCTTCTCCGTTACCACGCTCCGTTGAGAGAGCATTATAGTTTCGTCACGCCTCCGTCTGCACTCTCGAATCATTAAATAATCATTAGGATCCGTGGTGAAGCTACACGGATGCGTCTGCATCGACGATAGAAGGGATCCTCCGCGCGATGTTGATGCCGTCCCGATTAATCGTCGTGTCCTAACAGCGGACAACCGCCGCTCTCTTGGTGTCGAGTGATCGATCGACGCTCGATTTCGTAACCCTTCTCTCCCTTACTACGGGTGGGGGATTTAGTCCTCCGATGGGTAAAGCAAACGCGAGGGAGAATGCAAAAGAGAACGATACACCTCTTAAGCCAGTCGGGGAGGATTTGCATACCGGTACTCGATCAACCGGCGGATAGAGAAGTCCATAGAGGAAACCTTCCTCGTGTCCACTTGGCTTGGAAATACATAGTCCAGAGAGGCTCTATACTTGCCGCAGGTATATATACGCGAAACGATTCCCGAGCACTCGATTAACTTGATCATCTAGTCGTTCCACTATTAGACTGCGCTTCCTATCGCCTACTCTCACGATTTACCGACCCGCAATCGTTTTATGACTCGTCTTCTAATGAATTCCTCGTCGAATAGAAACCTCTCGTCAAACTTCGACTTTTTTTTTTTTTTTTTTCGAGGTTTTATCCCCATTGATTTTACATTAGCTTCATCCATTCGAATGAGCGTATCGATTACCCGCGATGGTTGCATCGCGAAGCAGGTGCCTCCGTTCCCTCGACGTTCTCATCGTATCTCCGTGACAACGGTACGGAGGTTTCGGAGAGCAAACCGAAAGGCACAACTTTCGGGTGAACATCGAACTTCCGATTACCCCTCGGGACTACGTGATACCGCGTGGCCGCCGAAGGTGAACGGAAACGGAAGTTTCCCGGGTTTCCTTGTTCGGTTCCAATCGAGCCGAGCGCACCACAGGATCTCCATAACTTTGCATCATACCGCGAACACACGCTCCGTCGTCCCACACCCCCCTCCCGAACGTTCTATAGACACGATATTCTCATTCGCGAAACTACGAAAGAAGGAACGAATTCTGTTTACTCTTGTCGGGGAGAGTCTTTCCTTTTTTTTTTTTTTGTGAATTCCACGAATGGAGAACGGACGGCAGGAAGATATCGAAAGAATGTTTAAATTGAGTTCCGAGAATTCTTCGAAAAGACTTTTCACTTTCATATCGCCTTCCCAACAATCTTTTATTTTATTTTTTATTTAAAGCCAATATCTCGCTGCTATATAGAATTTTCTTGCATGCGCAGTTGATACACATTTTACGAAGAAGTTTCCAGTTATTATATGTATATGTAGAGAAAAAAAAAGTGCATTGTTACATCGCCGCCGATGGACATAATGCTAACCGCTCGCGCGAGAAACTTTCTTCCAATCTCGTCGATTCTTTTCTCCGTCTCTACCGACACAACTGCGTCCCATCTTTTTTCCACTTGAGAGTAAATAACTACAAAGTAGACTCTCTTTAAAAGCCCGGGTTTCCGTTTAAGAAGTCGAGGCATGAAGCGCCGCCGCCGTGTTCCCCCTTCTCCGAGTGGTGAGAGTACAGAAAACATAAATCGAGCGTCCAATCGGCCTAAAACGATACTAAATTATTTGGCCACAGGCACGTGTTGGTCCCACGAGAAACTGCGCTATCCTTTCCTTGTAACTTCCCTTTTTCTTTTTCGTGATCGTGTATAAGATGCGGGCGCTAAAAAGGTCTCGAGGAAAATCTACGATATCGTTGCTTCCGCTCGAGAGTTTATTCAGATTATACGTATGTGTGTATATATATATTTTTCTTTCCTCTCTGCTTCCGGGGTCAGCACCTCTCTCATCTCTGACTCCCTCGTCTGGCTAAAGAGTACCGCGAGATTTAAAGCTGATCGGTCGATACATTCACCTTAACGAATATATAAAAAAAAATTATCTTCATAGTCGAGTTTTTTTTTTTTTTTTTTTAAATACATCGAAAATATGTTTCTATGACCCTCCGAATGAGAAATCATAATTAAATAACTTTCTAAAAAAAAATATGTTTTTTTTTTGTTTTTCACGTACGCGAAACTCGCGGTCGAGAGATTACGATTTCTAACGATTATACCTCTATTCGACTGATTATGATTATCAATCGCTTTGCGAAACGATGCGACTTTCCCGTGTGCGAGAGGTCGAAGTGTATTATATACTCTTTTGCGCGTCACGTACCGCTTTTCTTTGCCGACAGCCCGAAGGGGTATAATAGTGACGCGGAGAAGCAACTCACACGCAGGCGGAAGTTACAACGTACACCTTTCCGGATTCTTTGTCTTCGCAACCTTCTTTTATATTTATAGCTCGGCTACCCGATAGTTACATGTGTGTTATCCGCCGCTGCCGATATTCTCTCGCGTCGACGAGCTTAACTCTCTCACCTACTCCACTCCGATATACCGGTTACCGTAACTATATCAAAGAAAGAGCCTCATTTTTCCAACAGGCCTCACTCGACCGTTCTCGATCGATGTATCGAAATAACTTTTTTTTTCTTTTTTTTTTTTTCGTCATGTTACGACGCGATACAAGCCTCGCGTACACGGTTACAAGACAGGTTACAAGTTCGCGATTCTCATTCGCGTTACGCGCGATATAACGATAAAGAATAAGCCACACCGTCGAGAGTTCGAATTGCTCGCTAACGGTAGAGCGTTGTAGAAAGGCCTATATATCTGTATATACGGTTAACGCATTATTAGATCACGCGCGATTCTCCGCGCTCGTTGGCTTCGACGTTTTGATATATTTCTCTTTAGTTCAGTAGTTTCAATGCTGTTGCTGGCATTCCATACGGCGTTGGCGGGGGAGGAGCGCGAGGCAAGCTTTTGTTAAATTAACATAGGCGCACACTAACGCAGTATGTTTTGATCCCGAGTTGCTATAGCGATTTACAGCAAGTAGGACTGTTTGGCTCTCCGGTCTACGGACTGCACGGAGAGGAGGAGGAGTTCAGCTATCGATTGCGAACTAACCGACGAGAGGTGGCTAACCCCGAGGCATCGAGCTGAAAATTATTCAGTCTCGGTGTTCTCTACGGTGGGTCGCGCGAGAGAGAGTTTATATCGTCAAAAGAGACGCGCGACTCGACACCGTTACGTTGCGAGCAAATCCCTCTTTCGAGCGTCCAATAAAAATCGAAATGGAAACATAAAGACCCGAGAGTGCGAGAGAATAAAAGGTCGTTGCGTGTGGCTTCGTCAAACGCGATTCGCGATTAAACGACGAAACATTTTGTTTTCCTTTTTTTTTTTACGCCCCGCGAGACCCGAAGACGTGACCGAGTCGGGAGACCTCATTGCTATAGCTATCGCGGGCTTATATTGTCGATATCGCGAAACACACCGGAAACCGGAAGTCATATACGCGCGGCTTGCTTTCTCCACACGTACGCCAAATTCGCCGTTATTTTTATCTCTTATATTCTTGTCTATTGTAATTTACGAACACCGATGACGAAACGATTTTTGAACTCTGCGAATTGAGTTCTCACTATTTTTTTTTTTTTTTTTTTCATTTCAAATTGACGAAATTGTATAATATTTTAATAAACGCCTCGTCGATCGCTTTGGACGTTGTTTCGTTCATTCGAAGTTCACAAGCTGCACGGTGGTACGATCCCAATTACTATAATACGCTCGCAGCGATCAACTGACCGTGAGTGGACAGCAGCTGTCGCGCTTAACCGTCTGTCCCGAATTATACGAACGCTTCTGCTTTAACAACTACCGCTTTCCGTTGCTCCCGTCGCTAGTCTGCTTATCGTCGTATGTATTATTAAAAAAAAAAAAAAAAAAAAAAAAAAAAGATCGTGTGGTAAACTTTACAGTTATTGTCAAAATGTATTTTAATCGAGTTTGAGTCCGAAAACTGTTCGTGAGAAACTTAAATAGAGCTAAAAGCAAAAAAAACATAGTTTTTCGGTGTTTGCGCCGGAAAGCAAAGAAAATATGATTTTTCGTTCGATTTTTTTCAGCCCGCAATTATTTTCGAGAACTGCAAGGCGCTTAACGCTTATAACGAGATATTTTCATAAAATCGGAATAAACGAGCGCTTCTCGTTCGCTACAAGAGACGGAAACGAATCGTCGACGTTCGTTAACATTCTACAAGACGGTCCGTCACCCCCTCGAGACTCTCTCGCCCCCGCCTCCTCGACAATATTGCAAAACTTTGTCGGAGCCCCACTTGTTCTCGCTCTCGCTTCTCCCGGACCCTTTGAGAGCCCTTTGTATAGACTCTGCTTCGCGAAACGTCCGTTTGCCCTCTCCACACCGATGAGACGTAGCCGCGTCGAAAGTTCGCCTTCGGCTCGTTGTCTTTATCTTCATTGCTGTTTTGTCCGATATATACCAAAAGCATTATCTTTCGTCGACGTGACGCAACGCCTTTTGACGTTCATTTGGATGAGGAACTTCGATTATAAAATTCAAGAAAACGAGAGCAATTGCTGCGTGCTGATCGCGACGGTATTGCGACAAATTAACAAGACACTTCGCGAGACTTTGAGTAAACAGATTCTTTGTTATCGCGTACGAAAGTACGGTCCGTCACTCGAGTAGCCACTCGAGTTCTCGAGTCGCACAGTTCGCGCGCGAGTCCAAGAGACACCATCGGATTTGTCGAGTGCCTCGTGGAACGAAACCCTCGAGTGGCGCTGATTGGATTTGATCCGTTTAATTCGGTGAATGAGTTTCGTTGGACCATTTTAATTCAGCATTCTCTACGCTCGCGATGTCTTCGCGCCGACGCCGGCGCACGATTATTCTATAGACAAATCTCTGAGAAGCTTTTTCACTTCGCAGTTGCGACGAATTTCGAATCCCAAACATCGATCGTATCGAACACATAGATTTAACGTGCAAAATAATGTTAAACGCGCCCTTTCGTTTCTCATCGATCGATATCGTTCGACTATCGACTTGCGAAATTCTTTCCAACAATCGATGAGCGGCTGAAAAGGATAACGCGATCTATTGATAAATACGAAAAAAAAAAATTCCACATTGAAAGCAGATTATCGAGATATCGATTGCGGTTACCTGCATACCGGTAAATCGGCGTTATTGCCCACAGCTCGTTCGACCACGAAATTAAATTCGTTCTTTACCGACGATCGCTTGCCAGTCGATAGAGCGCGAAATGAAATTTCTCGATCGTGCAACGTTCGTTCACCGCGATCCCTCCCATGTCCCTCCCTTTGCTGGGCTTTGGTTCGATCTCTGGACGATAACATAACTGGTACTATATTGATAATGAGATTACATTGTACGAAGCTTTGTGGTACGGGGAGGAACGGCTCGTACGGTAATATAAATTTCTCTGCGTGCGGAAACGGCACGATCCGGAAGGTGCGTAACGCGCGCGCGTATTCACGAAGCGCTCTTTGATTTTTCTCGTACGCCGACCGGGAGCGTACCGAAGAGTGAAACTTTATCGGGATATATCTTCGTCGAGAATGTTCAATATTGACACTGGGGAAACGCGCCCGCGGGCCTTCACCAAGAGTGAACCTTCTAATTTTACGGACTCCCAGTCTCGTATAACGCAATGCAAATATAACGATAGCGAAGCAGTGACGAGCTTAGCGCGTATTCCGAAGGATCTCTTTGATAATATTACATGAAATTTTTTTTTTTTTTTTTTTTTTTTTTTCGATTTAATTTCTCTTTTTTCATATTTCAGTTACTGAATTCGTTGGCTACCGATTTGGACTGTATGCTGAGCGAACTCTGCACCACCCCCGATCCCTTTCAAGACCGGTGAGTCCATTTTATAATATTTCATTTTCTTCGATGAAATTATTAGCGGTCGAACCGAATATTTCCGATTTTTTTTTTTTTTTTACCTCCATACGCTATGACAATCGCGCAACACAGGGAAGATATTTTTTTCGCGAGACCCGTAGAGAATAGAGCGTTTATTCGGGGGAAGAGAATTTATGGTCGAAATCTTTGCGACTTCCAGGGCACACGGGAGTGAACTACGTTATAACACACGGAATAATTTACATATCGTAAGACTCACCCTTCGCCCTTCTCTCGCTGCTTTTCAACCGTCTCTCCACCCCCGTGATCTATGACGGCTCTTCGCGCTCCTCTGTACAATATCCGTTCTGGTTACACGGGGACATTGTTATATAACGGGTGAGCTTCGCGATATCTCAAATTTAACCGAAATATTCTCGTTTAACGCATCGAGGGAACGATGAAGGGGATTAGCGGGAATTTGATAATAATGAATCGTTAATTAAATTACATCAACGACGTTCGCGCCGTCATACGAGAATCGTATATAGAAAAATACGTTTCGCGAATTGCGTTTCATCTCGAGGCAATATCGTAATTTTCTTTCTTGTAATATATATCGCGCGTTAGAGAGAGAAAGAGCGCGTCGTCTCTTCGGCGCATAGTACACGGATTATAATACATAAATATGTAGTCGCCAGTGAGGCAGACAGGGTTAACCGGGTATGATTTAACGTTATAAGAAGGGTCGTCCCGCGTATACCCTCTCACGGTCTATTCAACGATTCTCCTCTCAAGATGGACGACGTCTTTCCTGAAAGGACCGTCGCTGAGAATTTCAATGCTAAATCGGGAATAGCTTAGACCCGCAGAAATCTTCGCTGCTGCCGTTGGACTTCCATGGATCTGTAAAGCTTCTCGCTGTATTTTCCTCTTCGCTGCTACTGACAACCTCGAGAGGCTCTCGAACGCGTTCAAGGATTACCAATTTTTTTTTTTTTTTTTTTTCTCTCATTATTTCATTTTTTCGGAGGGATTGAAAGTTCATTTTGCACGCAATTTTTGATAAAATAGAATTAAAAAAATGGATATGATTAATATTTCCATCGAGACTCGGAGTGCGTTGATGACCCTCGACTATGCCGATGCGCCGACCAAAGTCCCGGAGTGAGAAATTCGAGACGCTCCATTAGGAAAGCTGAACGAGTGGAAGCTGAAATGGTCGACAGCTGTGCGTTGTTTGAGACCACCGACACCGATTATGCATAATCACGACGCTAGTCTAATACCGTCTGTGCCACATGCGCTCAATTGGGTCATTCGCTCTACATAGGAATACTAATTTCGCACGTAATTTGTTCATTTAATATTGCATATATTCTTCTCTCTTCTCCCCTCTTCTCTCCCTTCGATATTATTATTATCTAATGCGATCATCGTTAGTGTTCCGAACAATCTTTGCGAAGCTACTTACTCCAAAAGAGCGCTGCGGCTCATTGCATAAAGTGAACGCTAAGCGATTATCTCCGAGTTTCGGGAAAAAGCACTTTCGGGAGCCTTTCTTCACGCTCTTCAAACGATGCATCAACGATGATCCATCACGATGGAAGCTCCTTCGAGAGCTCTTCCGCTTTGTAGACGCGGACTTCTTTATTGACTTCTTCGTCGTCTGTTTTTTTTTTGTTCGCGATGAAACTAACAATCGATAATACTTTACGGACAGTGTCTCGGCAAGCGCGACTCTCATTATCGGCGATACATTTTCTCAGACAAAGATACGTTTTGGGTGAAGTAAAAAGGGGACTGTGGCAGATACGAGTACCGTATGCTGGATTCGACGGACCGACTTCCGGTTCCGCCAATCGTCCAGTCGCGGCGTCTCTTCCGTCGATTCGCGAAGGAATCGTCGGAGTATCGATATCCGCTTTTGCAGACTTTGCGCAGAGTAGATATACCATTTTTAGCCATTTTTGCTCCAATTGTGACCAATACGTTCGAAGGAATAAAATAAAATATAACCGGATTTAAAAAAATCAAGTAGATGGAAAAACACAAATTTGAAGCAAATAATAATAAAAATGGCCGCAAACGGTGCACCTACCTTCATGTTTGATGCTTTTTTATAGCCTTTCTCGTGAGCGATGCTAGTCGCATTATACATGAAATACGCGGTCGTACCACCAGCCACTCCAGATTTATCCCTCGTGTATCTTGCGTCAAAGCTACACCCGTTAAAATTCGCTTTTATATTTTGTAACCCTCCCGCCCTCTGGACAAAAAAAAAAGATTCTATCCAACTGATGAAAGTGCTCTCCGTGCGGTAGCTGCATTCGGTGGCTCTCGAGAGAAGAGAACTCTCGAGTGAGAGAGGGGTGAGAGATGAAAAAAAAAAGAGGGAAATGAAACGATTTTCCTGGGTTCCACGCCACTGTCACTTACAACCCCCTAACACCGTCGCTGGGTTAGTGGCTTCGAGCGCATAGCACGGTCACGAGACGAGGGGAGGTCTCCCAGAAACCCCGGAATTGAAATGAAATGCCTTTTGCCCTTCTATATTCGTCGTTGAATTATTATCGCTACCAGAGGATTTTTTCACGTTGAAAACTTTTCTCGACATTCTCTCTCCCGCTCTCTTCGTTTGTATACAGAGTGAATGCGTGCATTAACGTTCAATCTCTCTTTTCTATTGTGTGTAGCAAAGCTTTCACGATGCAATATACCGTAATATTGCATCACATTTTTCAGTATAAAATGGAACGGAAGCTTCAAAAGCCTCGAAGGTGACGAAACTCGCATCCCTGGGACCGTTTTTTTTTTTCTTTCTTTTCTATGGTATGCGATTCGCATAAGTGTATTTCCATTATCCGCGGGAGGTTATGCAATAATCGCGATGGATTATTGTCGTCAGGGTAGAAACGAGCGCTACACGAGGAGACGTGGATTTTTTTCGTTTTTTTTTGTGCGTTTCTTGATATTAAAAAGTTTGAAGCGACCTTGCAGTGGAATTGTATCAGGAGGGATATTAGAACGAAACCACAGCGAGTAGTCCACTCGACTAGGATGAAATGAAAAAAGCTCAGACGATATCCCGCGAAGGGTCCCGGTATTTTCTTCCGCTTCTTCAGTTCTTTCACCCCTCTGCGCGACTCTCGACTATTCGGAGACTCGCCATTTCTGGTGCGAGACAGAGGAATCCAGAGATCCAATTTGGCAGTAAACATCTCTTTCTCATTATATATAAATTTATCGAGTTCGTATCCTGCACCGAGCCGCGTACGCTTAACGCGAATCTAACGATCGATTCGGATAGACACTCTAATGAGAATAATTTACGAATCATCGAGCCGGCAGCAGTGGCCATTTCTTCTATATAACTAATGCCGTTTGCGAGGTGAAAAAAAATTGAGATTTCTCGCCGATAATGTACGAGTGACGAGACAGCTAGCTGAATGACCAACGGGGATCTGCGCCACTGTGCCGTTCGCTTCGACGATCGAATTATCCTGGAAACTCGATATCGATGAGTCGAGAGGGATGAGAGGGACGAGGGGATACAAACTCGAGGCTGGTTTCTCCGGCTGCCACCGGATATCCCTCGATACGTACTCCAACCCACGCTTTTCAGGCTCAGGCTGTGGTAGCAGCAGTGGCAGAGAGACTAACGCGAGTCCGATGTTTGCCGAGGGGGAGGAAGCCGTGATACACACCATCATCCCCCTGATTCTGAACCCTCTATCCACGCGATGCCCTCTCGCTTTCTCTCGCCATCTCTTCGTAGCTCTGTATCGGGTTTTCTCTATACTTCTCGTTTTCTCTCTCGTTGTACAGCCTCCTCTGTTCATGACCCTTGTATAGATATATACATCGTTAACTCTGGAGAACAAAGGGACGCGAACGTTCATCAACGTCGGATCTCTTCTTGTTCCGAAGCTGCGCAATGACTAATCCTGCCAATAATAGACTTCCAATCATATTCCTCGATGTTTCGACATTTTTTTTATTTATTTTTTACAATTTTTATAGCGCGAATTCTTTCCATGACACGGAAATATATCTGTAAAAGAAAAATGTGCAATTATCCGCGATGCGTGGTATCGACCGAAGGAGGGGTTGAAAGTTGAAATTGCCCATGTGGGGTTTTATTACTGGCACGACACTGGGTCAAGCCTGGCTGCCAAGACTTCGATCCTGTACCGAGACTAATTGCCAATATTGACACACCAATGGCACGGAGCCGGGATGTTAACAACGGCCCGACTCCGTATACCAACGTTGAGCCGATAGTGGCAGTTAATCTTGCGCCGACGCCACAAACGTTGCACGGCCCAATCTACGGCCCCAATGCCACGCCAGTACTGGCATGCCGATACCGTTCAGCATTGGCACACGACTGGCTCAGCCCGGGTTATTTGCTTCGGAACGCATCGCACGCCCGAAAAACAGGAATTATTGTCACGAAATCATAATCACAATAATAAACAAGAAAATTTTATAAATTATTTTTTATTTGCCTTATCATATATAATACTGCTCGTTAAACATATATTCCGTTCAATCATACCTTTATCACATTTTTCAAATTGCATGAATAAAAGTCTTTATCATTGTATTTTTATATCGTTATGTATGTTATATTATGTCATATATGTTTACATTGTTATATGATTATATATATTTTTTTTTTCGTTGTGTGAAAAAACAAACGATCAGCGATTAATTTCGCGATAATATCCTCCATTTCGTCGATTATCAAAGTTTATCACGAGCGGATTTTTTGTTTTTTTTTAATAATTTTATCGAGTTTTCTGTAGCCTGTAGTCGGAACGTTTCGACTTAAATGCACTGGCTACTTGCTAACCATCCGCGTCGTTTGGCGTCTCGCCTCATCGGCACAATCGCCAATGACTCGTTTTTTCCACGACGGTGAAAACTGTGTTTCGTGTCCCTTTATTATCGCGTTTTATGTCTATCGTTGTCCTGCATCCTTTTCCTTTTTTTTCTTTTTTTTCTCATTGAGCCACCGTATTGGCTGTTCTCAAGACTCTATCGCGATCTCGGTCTCCAGCTCCCGACAGCCACTTGCTCGTTAACGACAATATATCTTTGTCGGAATTTTTATATTTTTCTCGTACCACATCTGTAATCACATGTAAAGTTTAAAAAATATGGAATACAGGATATACGTCACAACCATTTGTCGCACAATGCCCAATTTTTTAATTTCGAAGAGATTGTTGACAAAGATACTTCTCCACTTTCTCCAGTGCTCGGAACTGTAGTTTTTGGTTCCTGAACTCGAAAACCTTCGTCGTCACTACCATAGCAATTGCAATACTCGAAACTTCGGACTCTGCGTCAGTGTCACATCGATACGAATCGTCTCTAAAATCGAGGTCACATGACGTACAAATATCGCTTGCACTTTCGGAGGTAGAACACGCAATAACGGCGCACGGATCGGCTTTACGCAAATTATTCACCGGATTATTCACGCGCACTGTTTCTTCGTATTCTTTCCGCAACTGCCGATGCTTGGCAACTCTTGCCGCGGCACTCGACATTTTAACATTTGCACGAGTCCCGTGAAGTACTACGATACTGAAAACGGCTGTCGGCGTTGCGCCGGGGTTGCGTCGGCGTTGGTCGAGTCAAATTAACCGTTCCTAATATTAGGAATGACTATCGAAGACTGAAGTCGGCACAACTCTGGGCCAGTCTTGGCGCTAGCAGTTGGCCCAATATCGGAGAAAAGTAACGTCCCGGTATATATCGGCCAGATTCGTGCCGTTGTTACATTTCAAGACACGGCACCCAGTGTTGCGCCGTTCGTGGCCCATTTTTCACCATCGGCAGAACCCCACATGGGTGTAGGGGAACTCTATCCGCAGTCAGTCGAGCATCGTTTTCATAGGGTACATACACGCGGAGTGTATAGCGGCGAACGTGTACACCAGTTGTGAAGAATTTTCCTCGCTTCGACGGCACGGAAGGGAATCGCGATTGCGGAGAAAGCACAGGCGTATCGAGATGAGTTATCTGACCGTTATATAGGTACGCCTCTCGTCCCTATCTCTGGTTTCTCTATGAGTTCACCAATTCCGTGGCGAACAAGAAGATACATGGAAAATCTATATATATATACGCGCGTTTTGTGTTGCGCGACGAGCCTATAAATTCTCGGTATAGCGTAATCGCGGTCGCGTTCACTCGTTAACCGAACAATTCCATCGCTAAGTTGGACCCATTCCCGAGCTAATGTTTCTCGTCCACGAATCATATTTTGCTGATAAGCCTTCGCGCTTCGATGTATTTTTCGCACAGCAGTGAAGTTAAGGAATTCCGAAATGCTTGCGTGTCTCGTAATGATTTTTCGATCGCGAAGGTTCCTCTCGTTAAATTTTATCGAAATGCGCTCGTGAAAGGAAAAAAAAAAAAAAAAATTGCGCTATTACGAATTTTTCCGACGCAATAAAATTGACCGACGGCCCTTTTATGGGAATTGATATAAAATATTTAAAAAAATTCTTCAACTATTGGACTTCCGCTTCTCTCCCCTTGATAGTTTTTTTTTTTTTTTTTCTTTATCGATATCTGTCTCGCGATAGATTTATAAAATTCATCTCTCTGTCGATATCCATTGGCGAAAGAACTCTCGACATTGCTGTAAATAATTTAAGTTTCCGAGAAAATACATGAGTTTGCCCTTTTCGTTTTTATCTCTCTTTTTCTCTTACGCACGAGGGATGTAACGCCCGGTGGTATAAATTGGTACACAACAGGCCCGCTTGGCCGCGGGCCCCGTTACCCGTCGAGGGATATACGGTACGATCGATAAGGGATGACTCTCAAGAGTCGTACGAGTGACCATATCCCGTAGAATGAGAAGAACTCGAAGCGACAGCAGGTTGGGTTCTGTATCCACCTGTGAACTATATCACGGAGAGTAGAACGAGAGACTTGACCCCTTGACACTCCGTATTGTTCATGTTGGGCGTTCTCGCTAGCGGTCGGAAAAACCCCTTTTGGAATCACGCGAGAGACGTCTGAATCTTTTACAGAAGGAAAAAAACAGAAAAAGTCTCGAGACCCGGCAAAATTTGTCTCTTAAAAAAAAAAAAAAAAAAAAAAAAAACATTGCAGGAAACGTAGACGGAGTCAAAGCCATGAATAACGAGCCAATTGGTACGCTATATGCAAATATGCAATGTCCCGTGTCTAATCGAACATGGTACAGATTGACGATAAGAATATAACGAGATATATATCTATTTCTCGATGGTTAAGGTACGCGCTATCCGTGTATTGCGCGACTTCCGCGTTAGATTTTCGCATCGATTAGAACAGATATTTCTAGTTTTTACGTCTAGTCTCGTGTTTGGATAAGAGCGGACACGGAGCGCGTGAAATATGGAATAAGGTTTTTAGAAGCTTGGGGTTCGTTGTTCGGAGGTGTATATATGCGATATAATGCCAGAACGATAATTTTCAAGCGTTACGTCGAAACCAGTCGCCAAGTCACGTTTCCCTGGTTCTTCGAGTACCGCGGGGGTTCTCCCGAGTTCCCTTATTCCGTCTTTCTTTCCCCTCCCCGTTGGCAACAGGTTAACGGCTGCTGCTTGCTTTCTTGCTTGCTATAGCTACCGCTACCGCTTGCTGCAACTGACAAAGAGTCTCAGTTGACTTGGGAGGCGGGGGAGAGGTTCGTTCGTGTGTGCGTATGCGAACGTCAAATTCGTTCGGCACAATCGTTACCGCGAGCCACATCCTCTCGCTTTTTGCACGGCGTTCGTACATACGAAGGCTGTTACTACTTGCCGAGGGGGAAGTAGATTCGGTACGTTGTCGTCGCTTGTACCGTACACCAGACGATTTCACAGAGGCGCTGCTTTTGATCTCGGAGAATCGAGATACACGCTGCGAGACGACTCGAACGTGCGGGACGCGTGTATTTTCCCTTTGCAATGCGAGCGAAACGGCAACGGGAAAATTTCGAGGGGTTTCCGTGTACGAGAAACTTAGACGTATCGGAGTGTGCGGTGCGGTGTGCGATACCGGGACAGCGAACAGCTTGACGCGGGTTGAAAACGTCTTTCCACGGGGCACCGGAGGCCGGGAAATGGTAGAAATTGAATATTCTCGGCGCGAATTCTCCGAGAGTTGTACAAAGTCGCGCTTTATACTATTCCTTTGCCTCTTGGCAAACTCGCGCGACGTGTGCGACACTCGAGACAAACATATAACCCTGCGGCGGGGGGAGTATCTCGTTGTATTTATCTGGCAAAGGCACGCGGTGACCCACGATGTCCTTGTTGATTTACGATATAATTGAGATATTTCTCATTGGTACAGCGAGGAAATAAGAATAATGTCCGGCAATTTGTACGTTTCTCGATGCGATTAATCGACAAGGGAGGGTGAGGAGGTCTCGGGAACGTGGTGAATGACGATACGACTAATATACGTCTCGATGGATGGGTGTGGGCTATTTATTAAAAAGGAGGGCCGAGGGAACGTCGACGACAAGGGTAAATTGCGCGGAGTCGCAAGACCGACTCTCGCGGAGGGGCTAAACATCCCGCTTCCCTGCCTTTCCACCCGCGCTACTCGGGCTATGTCCTCGCCAGACCACACGGATAAATCGAATTCAGCGAATATAAATCGAGTTTCGTCGTGGCGGTGGGTACCAAAGGGTCTAACGAACCAAAAAATCACGTTGATACGCTCCTACCCCTCTCCGCTCCGTAAAAGAGAACATCGCAGCATATTTCCGAGGGTTTTGCAATCGAGATACTCGATACACTCGTACAAGAAAAAAATACGTTTGACAAATTCGGGGGACAAATTCGCTCCGTCGGGATTGCAAAGCTATTTTTTTCGATACTTCTTCGACGGTACCACAAGGCATCGGAAATAGATTCTCAAAGGGCATCAGGTGTAGTCTGTGAAAGCTTTCAAAACGATTTGCAGCCTCGAAATTGCGCGAATTAAGGGCAAGGATTCGTCAAGAGGGGAAAAAAAAGGCTCTCTTTATTCGAAATTCGGATGTCTCGCTGTGCAGCGAAACGTTCGGTAACGCGGTAGTTTATAGAGAACAAAAAGAAAAAGAGACAGAAATACAAACTGCATCTCTCCGTGAAAGATAAATCGATACAACGTGTGGCGCGAGTTTTTCCACAGCGTAAATGGGGAGCAGAGAGAAAACAGAAGAATAAAAGGGGAAATAGAGGCAGAGAGAGAGTTACGAAGGCCCTCTTCTCTGTATCGCCAATTGGCACGCGAATGCGCGCGACGCGTGTCCGTCTGTCGTATTTACAACAACGAGAAGTGGCTCTCTCGGGTTCTCGTTGAACGGTATTGTCAGCCGGTACACTGGTATATGTTACGAGTACTATTACGACTACTGTTACTCGGGTACACCGCTGTCGCGACTGCCGGGGTGTACGCGTGTAAATACACGTGAACTATGTGGTTGGTGTTTCCCTGTCGATACTTTGGCCGATCTATACTGACGACGAGCGCACGTACGCAAATGAATGCTAATTCATTTGTTCTCGTCTCTCGGTCTCCGCGTCACTTTCGACTTTTCCTCTGATTCTTTCGACCTCTTTCTCTCTTGAAACGATATTCACATCGAACGTATGCAACGCGTCAATGACATTTTCATCGATTATTCGACATTATCTCCAGCCGTTCGCCTGTAGAATTTTCGTTTTTCTTTTCCTTTTCGTCTGTACAGACCTCGTGACGATTACAAACGTTCGATAAGAATTTCCGGCTTTAAATCAAAACGGAATATCGAGTTAAACGCCCGGGGAGTCATCGGTGCGGACGGATGAGCTCGCCGAGAGTGTTGCGGTGCCGCGAGAGCGCGAGGGTTGGATTTTGCGAACGATAGCGAAGAGGCGAGAGGGAACCACGAATTTTCATGGGGTTACGTACAGCACACTGCCCCCCGGGCTACGATCCTTTCGAACACCGAAGGGAATATACTTGTAGCCGAAATTTCGAATCTTCGTACAATTTTTCTCAAACTCTCGACACCGATTTCCACTCTCTTTACGACTGAAGGTAAAAGTGGTAAATACAGCCCGAGGCGATAAGATAGACCGATGCGTGTTTAATACAAATGTATTGTATAGAAAAAAATTAATATTTGTCAGAGATTTTGATAATTTCGTAGCAAAAAGAATAAAACGTTAGCGTCTTTGTTCGATAGTTGGGCGAACGTCAATAATTTTGATTTTCTCGAACGATTTGAGTACCGAGAAAGAAAAATGTTATTATCGATTAGATTATCGACTGTATTATCGGGACGAGTTGCTGCATTGCCGAAGGTGACATATCACAGACTCTTACTCATCGGTGGTCCATTTTAGCCCATTTCCCCTCGAGACAGATAAAAAAGAAACATTTTTCAGAGAAATTCGTAGGCGACGTTGACGTTGGTGTGATGCACGGGAAAGCGAGAGCGTAGGATATCCTCCGACTATTAGGCGGACGATGGACTGTCTGTCGGGGGCGTGTCACACGAGAAGCAAAATTTCTCTCATGCATCTCGCCTCGTTCTGGCATTCGGCCAAATGATTCACCGGCGTCGTTGCTTCTCGTCTCCTTATCTCTCTTTTCCCTTCCTTCATATTCCTCGACGCAGTATTCTCGTCTTCGTAAACTCGTGACTCGAACGGTACACTGGCTGACTCCCTTTTTATTTTTTAATCTATTTCTCTTATATGCGCGTCTCTCAATCGTTCGCGACTAGTCTAGTCTGGTCTTTACTTCGCTCGTTTCGCCTCTCTTATTCGCGTGGTCGTTCGCGTCACCGCCTCCTTTTTCTCCCCTCTTCGGTTCGCCTCTCTCGACTTCTCTCCGTTGCAAACTCGCACCGATTTTGCAAATTATAGTCTATTTCTGCGTTTGTCTAATGTTAGATCCCGTGCGCTCGCTTGCGCCGCGTGGTCGTTGCGGGTACGGTGCGCGCGTGTATCGCAACCCGGCCCTCTCACAGAGAACCATATACTCTTCGGCAAAACTCGACGCTGGGAGTAACCGCGGTTAGTACCAGTGCACACGAGATACACGAGAGTTAACAACGCGCATTCTCGGAAGGTTATATACCATTCATGTTAAACTGGCGTAATCGTTCGTGTTTTGTGGTGGAGGATTAAAAAGTTCGAAAGCGCAGACTCTTCCGTTCGGAGTAAAACGTTCGGCGAGTCTACGCGGAGAGGACGCCGAGAATGCTGATCTTCTGGGACGTTATAGTTCGCCTTGTGGAACCAAAGTCTCGCAGGTATAACTTTGTTTCGTTTATTAACGGTACTTTTACGCTCTCTCTCGCAACTAACAGCAATAATTAGTCGATACACCGGTGTGTTATCGCTTCGCGTTATCGAGGCGCCATTAAGAGGACGCTAAGAGAGAACCGAATGGATAATTAATCATCGCCCAGGTGATAAATACAGTTATGATTTACCGTCGCTAATTGCGCGACGGCGTCGTTAATTCACACCGTTTATTTTTTTCCGCGAGAATATATATATGGTTTTTTTTTTTTTCTTACTACAAGCCGGAGAAACTCGATTACCGTTTTCCGCGAGACACGAATCTCTGAGAACTGTACTCGTAGTATCAAACCTCTCTACGTATATCTTTTACCTTTACAAACAAACATCGACACTGAGTACCAGAGTCAACGATTATTATTATCCACGCTTCGCTGATTTTACGTGAAAGTTTCTCGTTCGACGTGCATTAGTACGAAAAAAAATGAAAAAACCAACGAAACATTCGAGTGAAGAATCTTCAGAAGCAATTTAAAACCATTACGGAACAACGAAACGAAGAGGAAGCCCACGGGCGACTACGTTGACTCGATGTCGCTTAGAATCGATTTTCATCTTTTTTTTTTCTCTTTCCGCGTTTCCACAATGTGAGGGTTGTGCCGAAGAGAAGCGAAGGGTGCCACGGAGTATATATATTCGAGACAGGATGGAAGGGTTGCCGGAGTTCCCGTTCCATCCTCCGCGTCATCCGGGCACCACTTCCTCATCCTCGTCATCAGAATCCTCTCTTCGCTCGAACGTTTCTATTTACACCTTCCTCCTTCGCAACAGGCCCAACCCCCTCTCGCCGAGTTTCTCTCTCTCTCTCTCTTTCTCTTTCTCCCGGTTTCGCTAGCGTGAGCACATTTTTCATTCCCGCGGGTACACCCGAGAGTTTAACACTCACCGTGGCGAGAGAGCTTTTCTCACTTTTATCGTCATCGTTTCGACTCCCTTCCACGTACGTCCGCTTCGCCACAATGCACTCACGATATTATACACCCGCGCCGTTACTCTCTTCGTGACTCGTCGAGGAGTTTCGAGTTACTAACTTCCGGCTCTCTTACCGTCTCTCGAAAAACCGGTAAATTCGAAGCGTCAACTCTCTATGATTATTTCTGACTTTGTCGAGATGAGAGAAAAAAAAACACGAGGCACGAAGTTGCGAGAAAAAAGAAATCGGCAGCCTTTTACCGAAACGTTGCCGGTGGTCCGACGCTGTGGGAGGAAGAATAAGAGGGATGAAGGATAACGCTTGTCTTTACTAGGGGGGGATGAAAACCAACGACAATGGACGTATGGCTCGATAGTGAGTGCAAAAGCAGTATATACAGATATACATTGAATGTACTACTGTAGAATGAAGCGGCACGCAACCAGCCTATATCTTCTTTGCTCTCGCCGCGTCTCTTCGGGGGAACCCTCTTTCCGCCGAGGGGTGCGCGTCATTGTCGACGCGTTATGAGGTGAAAAATGAAAGATAGCGATTTTTCGTAATGCCCGTTGACGCCTCACCCCCACCGACGCGGTTCTCGCGATGTTTCTGCAGAGAACGAAAAAAAAAAAAAAAAAAAAAAAAAAAGCAGAGACAGGACTTTATATTATACGGCAAAGAGAGCCGATGAACGCTGCTGCGACACGATTCGCATTCCCCTTTTAACGTCGCGAAAGCGCTCATCTTCTCTCCCGTTCGAGATGCTCTCTTATTTTTCATCATCGCGGGGTAACTGCTTCACGCGAAAATTCTGAAAGACCTCAACGGCATTGCAAAGGTAGAAAAAGTACGCGCATCAATTCTTTCGAAGGCATTTATATATTTTTCTTTTTTTCTTTATGACCCCTCCGTTCATTCGCTATTTTCTTTGAACACAAAGGAGAAGAAAGTGCGCATCGAAGCAAAACGACAATGTTGCGAGAGACGACGTTATAATGTACGGGCGACGAACGCAGTCAAGGAAGTAAAGCATAAAATTTCGTGATGGCGTTTTGTACAAAGAAGCCATTGAAACGGAAAGAAGCGGAATAAAAAAAAGAGATATCGCTAAAATATTTGCAATATCTGGTAAAACGAGAGTTCTGCGGAGTTCAGCTTCTGGTGGACACACACGTAGAGAGTTCTGTACTGCATGCGGAGAGTTTAGCGATACTGTATATAAAATAGAGGGATTCACGAATGTCGAGACAACGGGATTTATAACCCTTGGTATATCGCGTCTTAAGACGCCGAGCTTAATCCATTTGTTTCAAAGCCCAGCCTTCCAATCCCTCGACAGCGTGCAGTACCGATCGCAACTCGGAAACAACTGCGGTGTTTCCCACGGGACGCGAGGCAAGAAAGCTTTTCCTTCCCCTTGACGGCGCGGCGCGGAGCTTATGCGAAGTGTACCGGTAGACGCCTGATTCACTCGGGAATCTTAGCGAGATGTTTTATTACGTCTACTTAATCGATAGAATCTCGCCTCGAGTATCGTATTATTACTTGTCGCGACGATTTGTCGGATTAATCCGATCTCGACATCGGTTTTTAATATCATGACAGCCTGAGAAAAACGAAAAGCTTCCACCTATTCTTCAACACGCATTCTCATTGACTTGTGTAAATGATATATATATAAATTAGGGGTGTGTGAGTATTCAAAAACTTCAAATATTGGGCCCCAAATCGAATTAAATTATTCGTTTCTATATTCGAATCGAATACTCGAATAATCGATATCTCAATTTTT
Source organism: Cryptus armator (assembly GCA_963971235.1). NCBI lineage: Eukaryota > Metazoa > Arthropoda > Insecta > Hymenoptera > Ichneumonidae > Cryptus > Cryptus armator. Next base: position 7,885,272 of record OZ020235.1, read on the forward strand.
TTTCAAAAAAAGTGCTATTATTATTAATATTAGGCAAAAAGGCCTCAAAAAGAGGGACTTGAGATATTACAGACAGGGCTGCTGAAGGGAAGGGGTCAAACATTGCAAGTCCCTAATATACGAGGGACTTGGAATATTCCGCGCCGCCCCCATTACTCGTCCCCTTCTTCCTCTGCTTTCTCTGCTTTCCCTTCCCCCTTTCAGTCCAAGGGGTCTCACAGACCCCAAGGCCCTCCAGGCTCTTCAGTGCATCTATGCCCCCCAGGGCCCAGGGCCCTTGTACCCGGCGGCGACAGCGGCGAAATCTTTTTATATATATAGAGAGACATATATCTCATCCAACACGCGTGTTCCTGGTAGCATGTGTTGTATATAACCTCCGCGAATCCGTGCCACTCACTCGAAGCGACTTCGATCCATCGAACGTCACCTTCGACCCCGCCTCTTCGAATTCAATTTCGTTGCGGCACGTAGCGTCGACCTCCCTCCTCCTGGCAAATTCATCAAACGCCCCGACGGGGAGAGGCAAGACAAACTATCGAAGAATATTAATCATCGACTTTTTTTTTTTTTTTTCATGTGGTTTTATACCGACTAAGATGTTACATTCGATTATTGAGATATCATTTTCACTGGAAATTTTCGATTCGATTTTTTAAACTCGTGTGGGCTAAGCCCCCAGGAACTCTCGTTACGGCAAAGACTCGTTACTCTTGTTAGTGTACTTATTAGGCAAGGCCTCTCCACTGGCTCCGCAACACCAGCTGGCCCCGTATAGTTGTACGAATATGCGCGAGTCGAGTCATTAATTCATCCTACGCTCCCGTTCTCAACATGACGCGTGTCCATACGGTACGCACTTCGATTCGCAGGAACGCTGAATAACTCGCCTGTCGCGCTCTCTATGGCTTCTCTCTTTCTCTCCGTCTGTGTAATCATATAGCGTTTTGTTCGTTTTTTTTTTTTTTTTTTTTTAATATACCGTGAGGTGTATTCGGCACGTTCCAATAATAAGGGGCACTTTTTTTGCTTCTCGGTGACCACGGAAACTCATTGATACCCATCGATGTATCGACTGTCCGGTCGGCGGGTAGTGGTAACGTTGTTTCAGTAGTAACAGTCGAGTTTACTTTTCGAAATATTTCACCTGTTTCGAGTCAACAATGACGAGAGCCGTTCTTAAGAGCAAACCGCAGCTACAATATTTTCTCGTCTGTATTCCAAATCCGTGTCGTGTGTATTAACACCGAGTTGCGGGACACTCGGCCATTGAGCGTTAGCCTCGAGTTCCGTAGACTCATCGATCCGAGTCGACAGAGCTGGTTTTTCGCAATAATTTCCAACGGTTCGCGAACCAATGAAATACCAATGCTAAAGAGACGTTGTCAAATACAAATAAGTTATTTATTTAAATTTACTTTGAGTTATTCGTTCAAAACAATTTTATTATACATCGCGAATCTCTTTTTACAAAAATCTATTTATGTATTATTGAGTTATTCGTTAATCTTGTTAGTAATTCTGCTAATAATGCTAACATATTTTAAAGGCGGGAGAAAAAATACTTGATGAATTTTTATTTATTATTGTGAATTTTTATTCCGCGGGAATCAGCCGCTGAGAAAAAGAAAATTCTTGAGAAATACGGATAATGAGATTCACACGTAGTTGATTCGATCGATACCTACATACGATCAACCTGACGGTTACATTTGCGTATCAGGATATGTACGAGCCGTTCTCTGGCATCGCGAGATGTGAACGCGCGCGGTCATTTGCGATATCGCGCGAACGGACCGCAAAGAGACTCTACGCCGCGACCGATGTAATAACAAACGCGCGTGCTACGTGGTTGCATTTTGCGGTTCCTCTCGATGCACACTATCCAACACGCATCTCGCGGTTGCGCGAGGGGCGGAGGGGGAGGGGGAGAATAACAGTGGGAAAGAACGACAAATTGACGCTATCCGCGAGGTGTCGACTCTCCACTCCCGAGGTGAACGAGATATCGCGTTCTATATAGCTTCGAGTATTATGCGCAATATGCAGGATGCCTGTGGTCCGCGCTAGAAATTTAATTGAGTTGTTTCTATCTGTTTTATCCATACAGATTTTCCTATAGTGTCGAGTAATTTTCGTTTTTTCCCGTTGAATAAGAATTTCGATCGATCGAGAGATATACTCGATTTATATCAATCGATCGAACGCACGCTTACGACATGTGCTCGATTAAGAAAGTCACGTGTGTCGTACAGTTATTTCATATATGTATCAACATTTACATTTTTTTCCTACATCGGCAATAGTAATTTTTTGATCGTTGAGAAACGTAATTTCTATTGGTCACGAGAGAGTTTTGATTTGGTAAGCCGATTAATCGAACGACCGCAAACGCGACCGCTAGATTTACGATAGAATTTGACCGATTCACAAATTCACGGTGGCCATCGCGGTACGCCGATTTAACCATTCGAAAGCTCACGCATTTGCCAAATAATATATATATTTATATCTCGCAAATGCGACCGGTACGTTATCCCGCACGGTTCGTAACCGCGTACGTTAAATACCCTCTCGTTTTAATGACCGAACGTGCGCTTGCACGGGAATGCGTTGCGTTAACTCGGGTGTCCCCGAGCCCGCAATCGAGTCGGGAAATTGGCTTGCGTTCGCGAAATGCTCAATGTTTAATGATGATTCCGTCGATGATCGGTGTTCGAAGCGCGGTCGTTGTCTGCGTTCCCTCGGGGGGTTTAAAATAACCATTCGTCGATAGTTCCGCTTGTGCATTCGCGACGAGAGGAATGGGAGAGGAAAATGAGAGCTTTACAGGATTGCGGGGATCTGCATTTGTCGCGAGTACGAACGTCAGCGACAAAACGGAATCAGAAACAGACACTAATTTATCCCGCGCATCCACTTTACGCATAGTAATGGATGTACCTGTTGTACATATCTCTCTCTCTCTTCAGATATATGTATATAAATGTATATATATGTATTTATTTATCGCACGAAGGAATTGTACACTCGCGGGAACAATTTATTCGCGAGGCCACACGACCGGAATACCAGAAGCATTACCCTTGCGTATTATAGCTATAGGATTATGTTTAGCGCGTGTAATACGTATAATGGACGATGGATCACGCGCGCAGCGCTAGAAATCTCTGGCAAGTGCAATGAATTCACGTACGCACTGGCGAAGGCGCATAACCGCATCGAGACGCCCGTTCCGCACCGCTTCGGCCTGCTGACGTCCTGTGTGGAACTCTCTCCTTCTCGACTTTTTTTTTTATTTATTACTCTTTATCTCTCTTTTATTTTTTTCCCCTCGTGGCCCTCGCGATCCTCGATACGTCGCGTTGCGATCCAAGTACACGTTATACATACATAGTACAGCGTTGTATATACGTAAGTATATATTATACATATATATATATAGTATATATATGTATATGTAAGGGGAATTGCCGGTCGAGAAGAGAATCGAGAGAGTAGAAGTCTGAACGTCGAGCCACAGTCGGGATATAGCGGAGGTTCTCTCGTGAGTTGCAGTGCGCGTTTAAGAAGGCGAAGGCGCACACAGTTGATTCGCGACCGCCAACCAGGCAAGACACACATTCGGTAAACTCCTTTGTCTCCGCTGACCGTTGCATATGCCCCGCGAGAGGACGCGAAGTTTATTCGTAATACCGGTCGCACGATGAAGAGACGAACATTTCATTAGCGATCGTCGAGGTGTTTCGTTCACACGAGTGAATAAAAAAATCGTTGTTTATTACAACTCGATTCTGTGCAATATATGAAAACGCGTTTGGAATATACACAACGGTGAAAGATAAGAGCCAACCAACCCGATGTGTTCTCTCGTTCGAAGCTCCCATAAATTGTCCGTGACGGATGTGAGTAACGCGTGGTAGCAGCCAACGCCGGGTTACTCGTCGGCGCATCCGCCGGAAGAGGCACGTTTGATCGGTGCGCGCCGATGATGCTCGCCGGTTCGCCTTCGCTGTCTCTTTGTGTGCGAGTTGGATACGGTTTTGTGGTGCTTTTCGTTTTTCTTTCTTTTCGGGAAACTGAAACGAGCGACTCGTGTGGTAAAAGACAGCAATCGATTGTAGAGATGGGGTTATGGCGTTCAAACGATGACGGCACTATGGGGCGCGCCAGTACGATTTAACTGTACGAGTCTGCCATACGAACACGTGGAGAAAGAGCGATCGAATGAGCGCAGTTGCTTCCAAATGAATAAATAAATTAATAGTGTCTCGATGAACGTAACAATGAATAAAAAAGAAAAAAAATTCCGTGTTCCCGTTTAAATTTAATAAACAATTAAATTTTTCTTCCGCATTTTTTTTTTTTTTTTTTTTTTTTTTTTTTTTTTTTCGATAAATCGAAAAGAAAAAAAAAATAAGTTAATCTTATATTCGTCGAAATTTTCGATTATCGGCGCGCCTCCGCATTTTTTCGCGAGTTCTTCTCCGAAACGAAAGATAGTGGTATAATTATATTCTAACGAGTGGTAGTTTCGGCGAGTATTCGAGCGCTCCGATCCACCTTTTCTCGACGACTCCAAACCGGGCAGTGAGGCTCTATGTCCGCGTGCCACGCTCGTTCTGCCTCAGTTCGTTTGGGTTTGACTCTCCGGTGTTTTTTTACACACGCGCGTACGCGCGTGAAAAATAAAAAAAAAGAGCGAAAATACGTAGACACACATGTACAAGGATAACTCGTTCCTTGCAGTGTACATGGGTTTAAAAAGAGTCTCAAGGCCGCTCATCCTTCGGCTCCCTCGTGGTTAGTTCTCCGTTCGTCGAGTCGCCCAGTGGTGAATCCCTTTCACCTCTACTGTACGCTGCTTTCCGACTAACTTCGCGTGCCTTTCCGCGCGTCTTCGCATCGCGGTATAATAATACCAACTCCCTTTCACCTTGAAGGAAGGAACGTCTCGTCGCGGCTATGAAATCAGCCAAACGCTTGGTGGTCGTTTCGACTTTAATAGTTTCGTCGTTTTCAACGTTAATAACAATAATTTTCACCGACACTTTGAGAAGAAATTGAAAAAATATATATATACACTTAAGAAGATTGCGCGATATGCAAAAATTTGTTGCATGGAAAAAATCGCCTAGCGAGTCGAACCGATCGACGCGGATCGAGGAACGTCGAGTGGTTCCGCGCGGCGTGACCATTCTTCGCGGTTGTGTCGAACTTAATTAATCATTCATTGTTCCCGTGCGGAGTGACGTCGCTTAATAGTCGATGATCAACTCTTAGCACCGTAACAGTGCGTCTTGTGTACACATGTATGCGTTATATCTCGCGTGAAACCGGCGAAACAAACGGTGAAGCATAAACGAGGAGAAAACACAGAGACGCCGAAGCAGCGGCTGACGCTTTCGGTGCAGCGAGTATCTTTCGCTCTCCCCATCGCGCTCGTCGCTATATATCTCTCTTTCTCTCGCGTCGTGGTGTCTAAAACGCGAAATATGAGCTCTAAATATAGCGAGAAGAATTTTCCCGGCATGTACGGGGGTCGTTGGTGCTTTCGCCGCGACGAAATCGCCTCGGGAGACTCTTCTCTCGTTCCGCTCGCTCGCTACGTTCGGAGTCTCGATTTTCGCGGATGCAACGATATTTATTCGTAAAAAGCTTTCAAAGTCGCAGGGACAGCGATGGCTGAAGTATCGTATCGCGCTGAATAAAATGTTCGCTTCGCCGAATTATAATAGCGGACCGAAAGGATACAAAGAAACTCATATATATATATATTGCACCGCTTTGTTCGGTTCACGCGGCGCTGCTAACCGGCCAACGTGTGCGCCGGCGACAAAGTGATAACGGTTCGTGTTAAACGGACGGTTAAATTCAGTGGCAAAGCAAAGTATCGTGCGGGCGACGAGGGCGGTGGATTATTACGATGATCACGGTAATCGGCAACGGTAAATAGATATATATATATGTTTTTTTCTAACAATTGTACGAAAATACTGGTTTGTCGCTGCACGCGATAGTTTGGTTGGGGTTCGGCGATAACGGACTCTGCTAGAAAAACCGGTAGCCGAAGTTGTTTCGCGCTGTCGTCGCCGAGGCGACTGTTCACCGAAGGAACAAAGCCGCGAGAGTTTCGCGACAACACAGTGAAAAATGTTCCGCGCGCATCGAACTTTCAAGTGCCGAATGTTTTGAAACGCCGAGGCGTCGAGTCGGTAACGAGCCGTCGAAACATCGGTCGCGACGTTGCCCACCGTTAGAAAAGCGGGTGCGAACGATAGTGCGAGAAGCAATAAAGGGAACGACGGTTGTCAAGATGTTGATCACGAAATACACGACGATATTGCTGCAGTCCACAAACCGGCATATCATTAGGTGAGTATATGAGTTTCAAATCGTAAAAAAGAGCCAAAAGCGACGTCGACGATACACGATGATGACGACGGTGATGACGCGGTTAGCTCTCTCGCGAAAAACACGATACTTCAAAGGCAACTAAATATATACGGTACACGTGGGAGAACCATCGTGCGAAGGCTAACATTTCGTAGAATTTTGATGACACGTTTACAATGCCGTCGATGCGAGAAATACAAAGAGAGATGAGATGATTAACGTTTATTATTTAGTTACGATACACACGAACTTAGCGCGACAAAATAATAGAAATAAATTTAAAAAAGATTGACGAGCCGTTATTAATTAGCTTTACGCCACAGAGAGTGTTGGGTACTATGAGAGCTTTTTTTCTTTCTTTTTTTAATTATTTTGTTCATTTGACTCTTTTCACGTTGATTATCGTGGCAAAAGGTCTTTTAACGAACGGCCATTCCACCGACTAATTGGCAGTGGCTCTCTCGGCGTTCGCTCTCGTATTTCCACTCGATCAATTTATATCACCCTTTCGAGAGTTCTCTCGTATTCTCCCGGTTCGCATTTAATATACACCCGTATACAATGGCGCACATATTCACTCCGGCCGGCAGAATACTTCGAAAGAGAAAAAAATGAAAATAAAAAAGAAATAAAAAAGATCGCGAAAAATTTTTTTCCATGGATAAAAAAAAAGTTGCCTCTCGAGGAGAGTCGGTTCGCGGTGGTGGGAGAATCACCACTGACGATACGCCTCGATATTTCGCATTCAAAAAACGTTCGATGCATATTTAAATGGATAAATTGGTGGTCGTCGTCGCCGTTGCTGCCACTGGCGCTTCGCGAATCCGCGCCGAGGGTTTCTTTCCTTCCGTTCTGGGATTATTAAATCCGTCTATTCTCCGGCTCCTCGTGGGTTCGTCGATGATTGTGTCGCGAGTATTGCCGGTAAAATCTCGCGATGCCTTTCGACGAAACGAGGAAATAAAAAGTCCAGACGACTTGCTTTTGTGGGGAACAGGATAACAAAAAAAAAAAAAAAAAAATAGAAAAAGAATAAGAATAAGAAAAGGAAGAAGCAGAGACGGAGAGAGTTGAAAAGTGCGGAGGCGTAAGAAAGAAGGATCCTCTCGAGAGGACGTCTCTCCTCCTCTTCGCGGTTCGCTTTCGTTGTTGCACGTGACTCGGAATAAATTCGATAAGGTTCGCTCTTGCCGTTGATGCCGAAGCCCGCAAACTCTTGGGACGTTCAAACTTCCATTTCGTTTTTCCTTCTTCTACTTTCATTTTTCTATTTTTCCGTGTCTCGACGTATATCTGTATCCGCAAGTGTCTCTCACCTTTTTCGTGGACTTACCCGTTCGCAACGTTGCTCGTCCTCCGCGTCCTATAAATATATATATATATATATCCCGTGTCCTTCTCTCAACCACTTTCCTCTCCCGACTAAAGGAACGCACCACTGTGCAGCATCTCGCGCACCTGCAACCCACGTAAAAAAATATGCGAACCACGCTTCACTTACGCGCACCTTCCACATGCTATCGTCTCTCGTTGGTTTTCCAACCCTCCGTGACTCTCTCCCGTCCGCTCAATTTTACCCTATACTTCCTCTTTGCATATATTTGCTTTTTTTTATTTATTTTTTAAGCCACTCTGTTGCATACGATGTTGCCCTGCCGTACCTTTTCTATTCGTTTAAAAAAAAAATAAAGAATAACAGACACAACCGACGTTCTTTCGAGTACCGCCATCAACGGTAGAGAATTTCACTTCGTGAGATAAACTATGTACGCACGTGACGAGGTGGATTTATTCGAGACTCGGCGCTAGAGTGGCGGGAGAGCTTCGCGCTTTGGTGTCTAGATAAATTTTCGTGTAGCGTTACACACGGGGTACGGCAGAGTTTCGCGCGTTGCTATATAACTCGCTGCGACTGGTTGCCTTGAGCCTCTCGCGAGAATTTATTCGAAACTCCCTCGCTGGAAGCTTTCCCTTCGAGTTACACACCGAGGCGCGCCACGTGTGATAACTCATTACTCACGCGCGTGAAAAATCTTACGGATCATTGTACGATATACGGTAACTTTCGATGTAAATTTAGAATCTTGGGGATTTATAATCCACCCCTCGTTTGTCACTCGTTATTAAAAACGGGGGTTTTTTTTTTTTTTTTTTTTTTTTTTTTTTCGAGATACAACGGGATGCATATTAATATTCGTGACGTGTCTCTGGAATAATAATAAATGACTATCGATTTTTTTTTGCGTGTTGACTATATGTTGCCATATAAACCAAAGAACCGAATTCTCCTGGAGGACAATGCATTTTTGTCTACGAGAATAAAACTGCCGAAAGAAAAGTATATTTATCTATTCTTGTAGGTAAAAATCTATTTTTTTTTCGCAAGAATTCGTCTTTTTGGGTCAATATAAACGATATTGCCGCTGAGAATAAAAGGCTCACGCGACCAGATCGAGTAAATTCGATTCCTTTAATTAGGAAACGATCGACGACATTCCTTGGAACGTGTAGTTCCGTAAGAATTCCGACCGAAAACTCCGCAAAATACCCTCGAAATAGCTTCGAGATTTAGCGAGGACCCTGTAGAAGAACACCTAACAGTGTCATTGTCGGCGAAGAAAGGAACGCTGAAGAAGTCGGCGACGCTTGTAAATCTCGTTTTCTTTTTAATTCCCTTCGAGAACTAGACTCCCGAAGCTTTGGGATAAAACTAAGAGAGGAGATGGGGCACCGGCGAGCGCTCGAAACGTTTCCCCATACGAGGCAGAGAGAGGAACCGGCCACCTACGCGCCACGGAAGGCGTTCAGCACTAATGAAACTGAAGAGGAATTTATCGGTGTTATAAATCGCCCCCTTCTTGTACACGTGCGTGCGCGTGCAGTCTTTTACTCTCTCTCTCTCTCACTTCGTATGGCGACAGCGCTCGATGGATCGTCCATTGCGGCTGCTGTTGGCTCGTTTACGCTGATATTTCGACCACTTTCTTTTTTTTTTTTTCGCTCCCATTCTATTGGAAATTATTGTTCCTTCTCGTTGCGTTAACGACTGATGTATTGGTAATTATCGTTGTAAACTCATGAGATTTCATTTCAACGTCTCTCATCGATCGCTCTCCGTTTGAGGAGAGTACGCCGAACGTGCCAACCCACCGGGTTAATTAGGCGAACAACAGATTCTCTTGGATGATATAACCCTCGGGTTTTGCTTGACCGCGCATCGAACTACGCGACGATACTTCGTGTACAACTACCGAGGTGGTTCGGGAGAGCCGGGATATATGTACATAGATATGACCGCGCGCGTCTCGTTTCCTTGCCTTGTAACCCACAAGAGTCTCTTATAACGAGAGGTCTCGTTAGGACACAGAGAGATTCGCGTTATAGAATGCCTCGACGACTTTTCATCCTACGCGATTGCTCGATATTTTAACTCGATACCACTACCCGTCACGTCTATAATAGCCCTGTGCTTTTCAAGTTCTAATATATCACATTATTTTTTTCAATATCATTCTGAAAATACGTAAAAAAAAAAAAAAAAAAAAAAAAACATTATTCGCCAATCCGAGGCGAATCCTATATATTCCTATATTTTTTTTATATATCACAAATATCATATTTATTTTATTTCTAACTCAATATTTGATAGAGTTAACATGTTTTTTTTTTTTTTTTTTTTTTTTTTTTTTTTCGGCTTTAATTTCGGACGTACCTGAATTATTTGATAAATTAAGAAGCGAGTAATGCAATTGCACAAATACGAAGCTCTCCATCAGCCCATTGACTCATCTGGCGTTTGCCCCGGCAATACGAGAAGATTATAATACAGAGTGCGGGAGTCCTTTTAAGGTCACGGCATTGAATCCAATCTCAAAGAGAGCCAGTGAGCGAGTTCCTCCACTTTGAAATAATCTTCTCGTGTGTTGTTGGCGACGCAACAGTGCTGCGGGTATACCAGCGGCGATGTCGCCTACTCTCATTCTCCGAGTCTTGCTGACTGCTTGAAACTCGCTTGAAAATCTTATCCCGCACATACGCGCACGCGCGCACACACACACACACATACACACACACGTACGAGGGCACCGAGTGGAACCTGAAACTCTACGAGGACGCGGCAACAACGACGCGAAAAAGCTTATACAGATAGAAATTGTCCGGTGGAACGAAACGAGTCTGACGACGTTGGTAGACATTCGACTTACCACCCCGTGTCCCATTCTTACAATTCGCTTCATTCACCCCATTGGTCCTTTGAAAAATACCACTCTTTCGTTTTCCTATTTTTTCTTCTTCATTTTTATTCGGCATCTTCGGTTTATTCGATGTATAAAGTCCGCTGAAAAATCTTTTCACGCTTCTCGCGGGAGCCTCCCTTGGGAGGGATTCCTTAATTTCCCCGTCCAAACGATATAATTATTATATGATATTATCATTATGATTCTTGATAAGTTCATCCCAGACACTCGGAGCGAATTTCCAACGGTCGTTTCGCGTCGGGCTCGTTGGTACCCTCTCGATCTTCGTCGTTCTCTCGCTTTATCATCTCATCCGAGTCTCGTGTTTCTACGGGCAACCCTACAGCAATGGAGGGGTCTCTCGCGAAACCTTGGTAGACTCTTTCGCTATTAGGAGGCTTTCCGACGACTTTTATTTTTTATTTAATTTTTTTCATTTTCTTTTTTCGATCGCGATAACGATATATCGAACTCTGGGAAACAGGAGGGCCTATCCGACATCATTGCGCAAGTTATATAGTTTGGATTAACGCTCTTCTGATTCTTACCGGTGGATGTATATGTGCGAAATACGTGTGAACCTTTCGTGAAACTGGACGAGAGAGCACTCCCGGTTGAGCCGCAAATTGCGAGCAATAAACCCGCGTGTCGCGTACATGCGTCAATGGTTACTTTTTAATTAAAAGTTTCGCCAACCAACGAAGTGACGCCGGGGCGGGAGAAAGGACGGGGGACGGGGGCATTGGGTGGGAAACACGAAGGGAAAACCGAGAGGGTAGGCAAGTTCGTTGCTGCTTTTCCGTAGATCCCTCGGCTCGCCTCGGACCATTCGATTTCACTGAAAACTCGTCAACCGGTCAACACGAGTTGTTCAGAGGGAAAATCGTGTCGAGTGGCGTCAGCTTCTCATACCAATCTCGTTATACAAACCCTCTTGCGTTTTCATTCAATATTTAAGAAAATTCCGCGTTCACTAGCTAGCCGAATGAAACTCAATTAAACTCCCGATTTCCACAAAAAATCTCCTTATTTATGGATATAAAAAAAAGTCTTTCGAATTTATTTTCACGCAATTGCGTCTGTTAACGATAGACACGAGTGAAGCAAATGTGAGTTCTTCTCGCTGTAGACTGTTATCTATCCGTGGTGTCGAGAGAGCATTTTCGCAAGGGTGCGAGAAATTGTGGAAAACCTTTAGAGACTCAGCAACCCTTGTGGCCTCACTGTCTCTCGCAACGTATCCGCACACGCGTTTCTCGACTCCATCGGGGAGGGAGCGTTGTCGGATTAGACACGGCAACGGACTCGCTATTAAACCCATGGGATAAGACCTCTGGCACTTCGCTTACTCGCCCACTACTGAAAAGAGTGAGTGAGAGACGTGCGTCGCTAATTAAATTATACCGAAACCGGTGGCCGGGAAGAGAGGAGCACACGGTCCCGGTGAAGAGAACCCAAATCGCATGGCGCCACGGAAACCGATTGACTTCCTGACGCGTCAGCGAGACCCTTGGAAAATAAAAAGAAGAAAGAAAGAAAAAATAAAAAAATCAACTCGCGCAAAGTTGTTCAATATCCGGAACAATTTGCTCTATCGTATTGTACAAGCTGTACAATGGCTTACCTACTTCCCATCTAAAGGGGTAGGAGTTTGTAGAAAAACAACCTTCGATAGCTAAAAGTATCCCGGCAAACTGTGAAAACGCGCAAAGTTTCTCCGTCGGATCGCGCGCCGATGCTATCCGTTTCCGGAATTCACGAAAACGGGACAGCAAAAGAGCTTCGGGGGAGTCGTGTTGTACTTCGGTAGAAGCGCCGACAAACTTTTATATATTCCGCGTGAGAATTTTGTTTCCGCGCGTAGGGGGTTATCGTGCGCAAGCGAGAGAGATATTCTTGCTGAGACACGGAAAGAGAAATAAAGAGAATGAGTATCGGGAGGTCGGGCATCGAAAGAGGAAAGAAAATGGGAACTCAAAGGACGGATAAGAACGGAAGCTGTATGCGAGATTAAAAGTATAGAGAGGGTTTTCCTCGGGAGTTGCAGCCAGATGAAAAGTGTAGAGAATGGGAAGCCGGTCGACGCCAGAGAGTTGCCAAGGGGTGTAATCTCGGACGTGACCCGATTTCGTTATACCAGAAGCTAGTGGTAACTATATATCGCGCGACGGTACAAACGAAAGAAAGAATAAAGAAGGGTAGCGAGTGGAAACCGTGAGGGTTTTTTTTCCACGACTATTACTCTCGGCAATTTTCACGAACATCTCATTTCACTCCGGAGTTTCCCTTCGGATGCGTCGAAAAATTTCACGAAAAGCACATTAGTCGTTCCGTCCATTTCGCGACGTCGAACGAAGCTTCGAAAGGACAATCGACGGGGTGAGATGTCGATGAAGATTGCGGAGCGGTATGCATTCCGTCGAACCCAATGCGAACTCTGAACTCTTGACTTCCGGAAGATCTGCTCGAGAGGTTTTTTTTTTTTTTTTTTTTCTAAGGCTGAGAACCGCGCGGGCAAATAAGAAAGTCGAGCGATATTTATCACTCTCTCTTGCTGTCCCGTGTCCGAGTCGACAACAAGTTGGCGAGAGTCAGATGCCTTTTCGACCGGAACTAACGTCACAGCTACAGATCTATCTGACTCTCTCCTTCGGCTATCCCTCTCTGCACAACGAACGAATAATGGAGGGTAAGGAGAGGATACGACGTATCCTTCGAAGATTCGCTCGAGCGTCGTGCAAACATGACCCCGAGAAAAGAGCTCCTTTGTATCTCTTAAGTTTCCACTACGGTCCTCAAAATCCCACGGGAAACGACTGCCTCTCCACTTCTGCCGGAAGAGGAAGCAGGTATTAGAAGAAGGGATGAAAATACGTGAAGATGAAAAAAAAAGAAATGGAGGACCACGACATCGGGAGAGCGTCGAAAAAAGTATCGCTCATACTTAATCTCCGACGGGGACTGCCCTGTCGCGGCAGTACGCACCCCTCCGGGCTATAAAAAATCTTAGACAATTTGTCGTGCCTGCCGGCGCCGGTGAATATACACCGTGGTGAGAGAAAGAAAAAAAGAAACAGTAAAAGGATACAAAACGGGGTCACGAGCGAAGCTTTGGCTGTATCCAAAAGCATATAAACATCGAAGCGGAAGTGAGACGATATCCGAGAATATTTCTACTTGTTTGTATATAGCTGTAATCTAGAATTGCATTCAGTGTTGTGGAATTATTTGGCGAAAAAAATGCTTTTTCTTCGTATCCAACTTCATCTCGCGAGAACATCTCGTTTCCAACACCTTATCGTCGGAACGAATGTGTCAGGACGAGAAAAAGGAATGAAATATATAACGGAGTCACGGAGAGTTTAGAATTATATAACTCGGGAGAGATGTAAATGTGCCACATGAATAACGCGTACAAATAATACACGTTCTTTGCGTCTAACTCACCGCCGCGGGAACATCTCATTTCCAACAGTCTCCGCGACGTTGTGTAGCGAAGCAGACGTCGGGAAAACGAGTCTCGTATTTATTTCGAAGGGAAGCCCACCGCGTAATCCGTTAAATTTATACTCTAGCGAAGTTTTTCCACTCGCGAAACAGCCAGAGCTCCCGGTCTTTCTCTTTAACTCCTGGAGGATATAGCTCTTGTGTAAGAAAAGACACGGTGAGCCACGACGAGACTATAAGCGTTAGCAGGCGAATACTCCGGTAAAACGTCCCTCTCTTCTTCTCCTTGGCAAAGTATATCCAACGCATACCGTCTCGTGATCTCATACCACTATGAGATTATTCCACATCCTACGAAAAGCTCAGCCCAACGTAACGGAGAGAAAAAAACACGGGGCTCTGAAGTTCTTTTTTTTCTCAAAGTTATTGCAACTCGCGGTGTGTACCGCGAATCTCTTCGCACCTGGCGCCGCTTCCACTGCCCTGCCGTTGCTTTTTTTTTAACGTGTGGGCGACACAACCCTCGTGCACTTATCTCTCCACTGTATTCACGTACCCTCTCCCATTGCCCAGTGAGGAATTACATATTAAACCTGTTTTATGGTTCGGACAAAGCGGCGTCTACATTATCTTTTCTACTTGCGTCGAAAAAATAAAGTTTCTTCCGCGGTCGCGGTGAGCTCTTAAAATGTATATAAAAACAGCGAATGAAGAAAAAAAAGGTGGAGCAAAGGATCTTCAGTAGATACGGCGCGGTCGGATCAGACTTACCCACCGTCCGGTCCACTGTCCTCTCGTTCTTTGTCGCGTCTCTATCGGTAGCAACTCCCCGCGGAGTCTGTAACAACTCATATATACACGAAGTTCGGGAACTCGAGTATTCGCACGTATCTACGAAGTTTCGTATACTCGTTGCACACAATTCTACTCGCGTAGACGCGAAAGAAAGTCTTTCGTATCGCGTTTGTCTCGAGGTGGGAGTGGGCGACAAAAAACCGAGGCGTTGTATTACTCTCTCCTGCCACTGTGGGAATAAACGCGAGAGAATGTGCACAGAGTAAGAGTCTCACTCTCTTGTACTTTGTTTCTTTTTTTTTTTTGTTTTTTTTTACATTTTTTTATCGTGATAAGCACTTCGGTCGCGCGCGCTTACCTATGCAGTGGCCCAGTGGCTATTTGGCATAGAGAAAATTCACCGAGTTCTCCGACTCGCGTCTCTAGCCGTCTACCCCGTTGTGCGCTCTCGAGATTATCAGTGCGTGTCGGCATTGCCACCGGATTAACTCGCCCGGCTCTCGGGGCCCGACGAGCTCGCCGGCGCTGTGTCGATGCAACGATGCGCCGCTCTTCCCGCAACGCCAACGCGGTGAGAGATGAAGAAAGATACAACGCACACTCGGCACATTATTATACACTCGATGCCTACGAGCGCACAGAGGAAACCTTCACGGATCGTCGAGGTTTACTTGTAGAACGGAACGAGTGTACTACTACTTTAATATATCATCGAGTACGCGGAGTAACGTGATTCATTTTAGACTACCGAGAAAACTCGACTTTTTTGCGTCGGGAGCACACGGACGAATGGAGTTTCTCGTTCTTCCGTGGTCGATGACTAATCGGATGGAAATCCACGCATTCGTCACTGATAATCGATATCTGCGCGGGTTTTTGAAGAAGAAACGAGTCACTCGTGAATTAAGGGGGACACTTTTGTAAACGAAATAAATTTTTAAAAACCCGAAATTTAATTTCGAAAACACGAAAAAACAAAAGAAAAAAAGAACACTGGCAACTGAAAGACAAATTAATCTACGAGAGTGATATAATAATTTAATAGAGTTGCGAAAGAGTCTCCTGCAACTTGGAAACGCGAAGATTTAAATTCAATAAAAGTCCCATTGATCCGCGATGTGCACTTTTGCGGAATCAAATTGCAAAGTTCACGACAAGGTTGGATAAAAGACGCATGGATTCTAAGGCTGACGTTTGCATGTACGCGCATCTCCGTAATATTGCGTTAATCACATCGAACATTAATTACCATAGGTCACGTACAGCGCGATCCGAAAAATTCGATTACGCCAACTGGCGTTTGTGCAAATTTTGCTATTACCATTTGCGTTTTAATAAATCGAATCAAAGGTCGCGTGTAATCGACACACCGAAGATTTTACCGTCGATCGACAGTATCAACGATGTTTCGAACAGTCATCGTGACTTAATTTTATAAATTATCAATTTTCATTGCATTTTATTACATTTTTTTTTTTTCAATAATTAATAAATAGTTGATTCATCTATTAATTAATTAATTAATTAATTGTATCACACGTTGAAGATCGCATTGGCACGTCCCGACATCGATGCGGATAAATCTACTTTTCCTTTTTGGGATAAGGATTTATCAATATAGCACTATCGCGTTCCTCTTGGAGTTGATCCTTGTCACCCCATCCCCATACTTCGTGCGTATTGTCGCCGGTTCTCTTGACTCGCTGTCTAATTACGTCATCGGGAACTGTCTTCAGATCGTAAGCCCAACCGATTTTCGCGAAGAAATCGATTACAGCCGTAGTTATGTTGTAGTTGTAGTTTCCCAGTTCAGCCGCTTTGTAATCCCACGGGAATACGTGATGATAGTTGTGCCATCCTTCGCCGATAGCCACCACCGACACAAATTTATTCTCCGCTGGATTTATAGTTCTAAAAACATATATAGATTTTTCTTATTAAGCAAACATTTTTTTTTTTTTTTTTCGATTTCAATACTTCGATTTGGCAACTAACGATGGTACTAATGACGATAATTAATGGAGTCAATTCTCATTTTTAAATCCGAAAAAAAAAAAATTAAATAAATAAAATAAAACGATATTACACTCGATATTACACCGTGTTTCACTGTCGTTCCTGATACGAGTTGAACAAAAACACACTCACTTGTCGTAAGGCTTGTTACCGAAGAGATGTGCCGCAGAGTTGACGCACCACGTCGAATTCAGCAGTACCACATAGCGATAAAGTGTCGCGACGAAGAATCCGTTTGCCCAGGTTTCGTTCCATAGAAAAACCGGGAGAGTGGTTGGAACAATAAGCCACAATAATATCACCAAGGGGATGTAGTATCTGCCAACAGAATTACATTCATTAGCATAAAAGGTCAAAGCGTATCCGTCAGTTGAGTCAATTCTGTACGTTACACGGAAAAAAATGTTAGTTGCGGTCTGCCAAATAAATGGTTGCAGAGACCAATTCAAAGGATACAATTTAAACCGAAAAATAAATTGATCGAGAGAAGATACGATGATCGATTGGATGACAGAAATAAGGGTTACTATTTATCGTCGCAGTCTACACCTTGCCGACGACTTGGTGCAACGAATCAAGTACCAACCAATACGCCGTTGATTGCGACTAACGATCGATCGGTCATATGCACTAACCGATTCGTTGTGAGAATTGACCAGCCAATTGCTTCAACCAATATTACAATGCCAAGAAAATCATTTAAATAGGTTATCGTAACAAATAAAATGATTCTTGCAACTAATTTCTCGTCGTTCTTGTCGATATCCATTTTTTTTCCGTGTAATGCAAACGGATGTAAGAATTTGTGAATCTCACTTTCGTTGGAAAAGAAGAAGTGGATCTTGTTCGAGGTCACTAATGTCGACTCCCTTGCCTTTCGTGGTAACGTCTGGATGCTTTCTGGAAAGTAGCCAACCGATGTGAGCGAAAAAGAATCCTCGCCTTGCATTGTGAGGATCAGCGTCGGTTTCGGTGTACTTGTGATGAACTCTGTGATCTCTTGCCCACTCGAGTATGGTATTCTGATTAAAAAGACATGTATATCTTGAAGAAGTCTTTATCGTTACTATCCTTTCGGATTGCGATGCGATTGCGGACAACGCGGACAATTGAAAATTTTCACCAATTCATGACAAACTGCTGCCGCGTCAATTTGTGACCGCGGAGTTTAACAAGGAAATCGATTTTTTTTTTTTTTCATTCGATCAACTCACCTGGCACGCTATGGTATTACAGATCATGAGTATACATTGCAGCGGCCAAGTTGCTTTGTACGAACGATGAGCCCATAATCTGTGCGCTCCTGCTGTTATGCCAAAACCGCTGGCCACACCGTACAGGTAAGCTAAGGACCAAGAAAATGTTATAATGTACCATTATCGTCAAAATTGCGCGTCATCGGCGCAAGGAACCTCTTCTCGAAACGTAATGGCGATTCCCGATTATATTGTCCAAAGTATAAAAAAAAAAAAGGCAATTCGTTGAAAATTATTGATAAACGATGAAACAAAACTTAGAGAATTCTTACCAAAGATTGAGGTGAACAGTTTGGCGGATACGAAAGAGCGATAGAGTCCATAAAACGCTCCGAGATGTAGGAATGTGAAAATCGCGACATTTCTCCAGACTATGATTCTTTTAAACTCGGTATTTGACATGGCTGTTTCATTGTTTTGAGACTTATTAATAGCCTTAGATTCGAATTGTGGATCTACGGTTTCTCGCGACATACCTGTCCGCTCTGCAATGATACAGTTTCAATAAATCAACGATAACTTATAAACGCAATTTTTAACTGTAATTTTCTACTTTTATTTTCAACCGCTACTCGTACATCACTCTAATAAACGTTTACGTTGATCATCACACACGAGTACGAATCTATCGTTGTATTCCGCTATTGTTATTCGTTCTCTAAGAAGTTAAAATGATATATAATGAAAAACATATTACCGATAAATATATTCAACAATAGAAGGTCACGATTTTAATTAATTGACTATTGAAGATGGAATAAGAACTTTAAATTGTGTGCGATTCCGGAACTCCGATGTTCAGAATCAACCGCACGGTATCGTGACTTAGAATCAACAATCGAATAAGCCAAAGAGTCACGAGCTTTTATCGTACTTACGAGGTATACGATGATAATCGTTTAAACACAAATTCGGTAGAATGATTCATTCTGCCCGTTATCATTCGATCGTTTAATAGCGAATAGCAAACCAAACAATCAGTCACATGACAATATGAACGCAATACACAAGCAGAAGATCAGCATAAATGCTGATGAGATGTCAAATACCTTATTGACTCACTCGCGCGCACTTCGCCATCGTATGCATTGAATTGCATTATCTAATATTTTCAGTTTGCATAATAAGCTACTTGCACATTTTCCGTACACATTAGCGCTCCATCAATTCGCGCGAAGAATGTCAATAGGTGAATTCAACGGGCGGTCAAATGCCTTCGGTCGACGCTTTCTTCCGATCCGTCCATCTATTTCATCCTTTTCATACATTGACGATTCTTAGAGTTTCGAGTATTTTTGCATTGTTTCTTTTTCTTTTCGTTGTAAATTTCCTATAAACCCGAACTTTGAATTAATTCATTTAAATAATCTGCAGACTGTCCCTGACATACCAAACTGCAAACGCCGTGACATATGACATTAGAATATGGATATGTTAGGACGGTATTGTTTCATCCTGCTGTTTGTTGCGATTTTTAAAACATTACATAGAATGAAACGTACACTTTGTAACCAATTAGCTGAATGCATCAATAGAAAACTGGGATAAGATGATTTAACAAAGAATTTTAGTACATTTAATTTCTCATATATTTGAGATTAATAACGATCCTCCTGTTCAGTGAGGTGTGACAAAATTCACGCTTTCGATGTTGCTGTGAATTTTTAACGTATTTATTAAATTCCTTAAACTAAATTAGCTATATGCGATAAGTTAAAAAAAATTCTTTCGGTATATCGAATTTTCATCGATCGTTTCTGGTTTCGGTGAGTCTCATTCTTGAATGATAAAATATTAAAGGGCCGAAGCTGCTGGCGATGTGGTTGTATACAAGAACGCGTACGACGTTGAATGCGCCTGCGTTCGCTCCCACTCCCCGTGGTGGTTACGATAGCTGCGGCGTCCGCCTGGTGCACACAGACGAGATTCGGGGGAGCGGAGTGGAAACAGTGGAGACCGACCGGCTCTCGCGTCGAGGACGTCGCGACGCCAGCAGTGCGACGTCGGCGGGCGTCACGGACGTCCGAGCCAACGAATATACTTCGCGGCTTTATTAACGCTAATATCGAACTACATTTCAGTTCGGATTCGTTTTTTTTTTCCGCTTTCGTAAGAATCAAAAACCATTGTTGACCAGTGACGCGATGTGAAAACTTAACATACATATTTCATAAACCGTCGTCCATCGTCGCGTCATACATCAGTGTGCACTACGGAGTCTAATTAATCCTATAACTCATCGTCGTCGAGTAATTCGACCCTCGTCAATCGTCTGATTATTTCGTAAGATCTCTTCTCTACAAACCGGGCAGTCCGGCGAGACTCGACTCCATTTAACTTGGGAATAAACGACTCTTCGAATACTTTGAAGAAATAAAAAAAAAGATGAATCATAGAGTTCGGCCAGTTAATTCAGTCCCATTAGTAACTTAAGCCGGAAATAATTTTGCGTGGAAGGAGAGCTGCTCCGAAATTTTTTTTTCTTTTTTTCTTTTTTTTTTTACGAAACAACCTGCTGTTTCATCTCCGTCTCTCTGCAGTCACGTATCACTCATCTCGTTCCGTTCGTTCGTCTCCGCCGCTCGACCACTGCCGGCGTCTTCGCCGTCCTCGCTCTATTCACTCGCATCTTAAACTCCAATCCATCCGCTCGTCTAACTCGTATACTACACAACGCGCTAACACTCTACGACTGAGTGATCCCAATTTCGTTCAGCCAACGGATAAGTGTGCCGTTCGCTCGAACGTTACACGGTTAAGCCAGGCGTCCCCAGTTTTATTTAGATCTTCAACTTACTCCCCTTCCCCTTGTCTCATCGGTGTATACATCATCTTGAACGCGCACTTCGAATCTTCATTTTCTCCGCGGCCTGTACGAGTTACAGACCGCGACGCGTCCGCCAACTCCCACGAAGCGTACCACACGCGGTTTGATTGCTGTTATTCTTTTTTTCTCATCATTTATTCGCTTCCTCTCATTCCGCGCTCATCGCTAATCGGGAAACCGCGAGCCAATTAACAAGACTGATACAATTTCAAGGTCGCGATCTTCTTTCCTTGCGCCTTGCGTCGCCGGACGTTTAACCGCAAGAGTATATCGATAACCCTCAGGGCGCTTCTCGTCATTGACCCACACCACGTGTGTCACGCATTCCTTTCAATTCCAACTCTCCGAGCCTCGTTCTCGCTCGACAAACTTCGCACTCTTACATCACAGACCCGGGCTACGCATCGGCGAGGCGCCTTAATGAATAAGCGTGTTTAACGAACTGTAAATAATTTTCTGGAGGTTGAATAAAAAAAAAAAAAAAACACGATGTACATATAAATGAGGGCAACACAATGAGAGATTATGACGATCAATCGCGAGCGCAGTAGAGCAATTGATTGCACCATAACAATTAGATCATTTTTTTCGTCCACTTTGTTTTATCGAATATTTCGCGTATTTTATCTCTCATACTGTAGTTGATATACATATATAGAAATACGTTTACCTCGTTCCCACCTCCCTACAGTATTTCCATGCAAATTCATACGGATTCGAACGCGATTCGCGATTGAAATCACGCGCGACGACGACGAGAGAACGGGAGCGCACACCGCGCGCGAATCAGTTTAGGGATTGTTATGGCCCTCCGTAATTAAATCGACGGTACGAAACGGGGGGTTGGGATATATATAACTGTGATTCGTTAGCTTACCGAGCGGCACGGTTGATGCGGGATTTCAACCACCGCTCGACTGTTGTCCTACCCGGCATACCGGAACACCTGTTGTCCACGTTTCTTTCTAATTCTTTTTTTTTTTTTATACAATCAATTCGCGAATTGCAAAGCCAACCCACGATTGCCCATCGCTGGCAAGCGTAATTTCGAAAGCGTAACCGAACAAGAGAATCGGCGTGTTCTCTTTTAACCTTAACGAACGGAGAATCATTCATTGGGACAAACAAAGCTGTTGACCACATTCGGCATTGTCTCACTCTCTTTCGTTTCATATTATTCTTTTATGCGATTCAAAGTAGATTTGGAACGGAGAAGTCGAGTTTTCGGAAGCGTACGATGTATCGATTTCCAATTCTCGAATATAGTCTCTCATAAGATGCGAAGCGTTTTGCCGTAAAAATTGTAGAAACGGATAAGAGTTGAAGGAGAACGGGACAACACGGGCATTCGGGGCAAGATGAACCCGTAGGGGAAAAATGGGTACATAGAAACAGAAATAAACTAATAAAATTGAGATAATATATTTTTTTGTTAAGATTAGATTTGAAGAAAACGAGTTGGAATTTCGAATAAAAGAAAAAAACATTCAACAATTGTATCGTTTCGATTCGGCTACATCGTGTGCCCGTCTTGCCCCGCTCTTTCCTAAAACGTAAAACGTTGCACTCGTATATAGCTCGTGGTAGAAATCGCGTGCGGATGATCTCCAACGAATGCACGAAACGGAGAGAATGTAATAGTGAGAAGAGGAGAAGGGAAGCAAAGCCTCGAGGGCCTTGGGACACGAGATCGAATCAGTCGCTTTCGAGGGTCCTAACCGCCGATGGCCGGGGAGAAAGAGAGGAATCGAGAGAGAAGTTACAGAGGGACTCTCGCGACTCCTCTCCTCCGGTACGGCGATTAAACTCTATCTCGAATAGCGCTCAATTAAATCGAGAGCGATGTTCGTTCGCTTGGTCGCTCGTCCGCGATCGTACAAGTACTATTATATACGTTATATATACTTCTCGACGAGAGTTACCCTACCCTCTTCGACTCTCGGGAACACTTGGGCCCGCGATCCCTTCTCCGTCGAAACTTTACCAGATATTTCCGAATAAAAAGTAATCGAAGAGTCGAAACTTTTATTTCCATTTAAGTCGAAAGTCTCGGACCACTCTAACGTTTCGCCCGACAGATTTTCGTCGTTTGTTAAAAAGAAGAATACCATCAAGGAGAAGTATACCCTGAATACGCCAAAGTCCGAAAGTGTTGGGAGTATCATACACCCAAAATTTAACCAAAAAAAAAAAAACAGACTTTATTTATATAACGAATGAACGTTAAAAAAACAAAAGTGTGCGAAGAAAAAAAATGTTGCCACCGATATTCAACAATATCAACGGGGGAATTCTCTCGTTGTACACGAATTCGAGTAACGGCGGTAGAACACCGACTACCACGCGCGCAACGCGAGGTCGATACGCCGAGATCGGTGTAAGAAGGTAATAAAATCATCGATATATATATATAAAAATGTACAAAAAAAAAAAAAAAATTCCAAAAGGTTAAGAAAAGTCTCACGCTTGCAGCCAGCGTAATAAGTAAAATCGATTTCAATCAGTGGACTAATGCGAAATATGATGGAAAATTGGCCCGAGGGGGTGGAAACGACGGTGGCGAGTTGGCGGCTCTGGTACCAACACCGTCGCGTAGAAGACCATAAGAGCAGCACCGCAACAGTGCGGCGAAGCCCTTCGGTTTATTCTTCGTCGTTAAGCTGCTTAGTCCCGAGCTCCCCGAGCTCTCCGAGCCGTGGCACCCCCTTATAGCTCTCCCGGTACGTCCTCTCGACTCCTCTTTCTTCCACCTCTTTTACTCCTCGAGGTTCGGCAAGCTTTTCGGTTAAAACCCCCCGTCGCGTCTCTTAGTTTCCTTCTTCTCGTCGCATCTCGTATTACTGTATTTACCTCGGACTTTCGCCCTGCTGGACGAGAGATACTCGTTATTTCTTTTCGTCACTAGAGCCAACCGAGAGGATGACGAGGCAGGGTCCAATCGCGAGGCGCACACGTACTTTGTACACATACATTCGCACCGTCATAATTCCCCGAGATCGATAAATCTCGGCGACCAAATTACTTTTGCGAGGATTACGGCTTTATTGTTCAAATAAATTTTCATCACCCGAAAGAGATTAATTTTACGAGTAACAAAAACCCGAATTTTCGAGACCGATGACGAGTTCTGATTTCTTAAGGAATTAAGAAAATTGAAGTTACATCTTGGGCTTTTTCGAGTTAATTAATCGCGAAAGAGTTAATTATACTTATCAACTTTGTGTACATATGTGCATCATGTACCGTGCCGTTATATACTTTATGCGAAGATGAATTAGTGCGAATATTTAGGGCAGGTAAAGCGAGGAACGCGAGACGAGGGAGGAATACGTTAATGAACATTCTCGTAGCGATCAAAGACTCTCCGTGCGCAAGGGCGATACCGGGTAGACGTGTACGGGTGAGATGGCGGGGGTCGAAGGGGGTGCTTTACGTCATACTCGAAATGCCACTCCGCGGGGAGCCCTTGACGTCGCGAGTGCCGCTTGGGCGTGCACGCGCCCTCTCACCCCTCCCAACCCCTCTCACCCCCTTTCACCCCTTTTTGCTTCTATCTCTGTTCCGCCGTTTTATACTCTGATGATATAACTATAGAGAGAGAGTGAAATGGCGACCATGCTTGAATGTTCCGGAGAGCAGAGATTGCGAGCTTCCAATACACATAGGGGGCAAAAGTGTGTTGATGTAAATGGGGCCCCAGGCACATCGGATAGACAGGGCTATACGCGCAAACACGTACCATGGCAACTCTCGAATGCGTGACTAATACGAAAGCTCGCGCGAATATCAAGGCAACCGGGGTGTGCATTTTTTTTTTTTTTCTTTTTCGCGAGAGTTCACGTGCCTGCCGTGGGGATTCATTTGAAAACTCTCATCCGAACCCCCTGGCACGTCTGTCAAATCGAGACTAAACGCGGACCGAGTTTACCGTGTGCGGAGCACAATATCCAGTAGAGGGCAAGAAAAAGCGGTTTTTTTTTTTTTTTTTTTAATACGAAAGAAGAGTAACTGGAAAGGGTTGGTTTGTACACTTGCATCGCGAGACTCTCGTCAAGCTAAGGGGTTCAAGATTCGTTGCTGAATATATATGAAACGAAAGACGACTTCTATTACTTTTGCTTCTACTGTTTTCATTCACTTTAATTAAAAAGAGTTCTCTCGGGGGGCCCTTTCCGAGATGAGATCTTGGGCAACATCGTGGTCCGTGTCCCGTCTCGGAAGCTACCGGCAGACTCTCGAGTTAACCGCAAGAATTAACTCGGCGAGTCCGTGTTCCGCTTCCTTTTGCTCTCGCAATTTATTCTCATCGCTGGTTCGAGACAGACGAAGGAAAGCTCGGAGATAACCCGAGAAAGAGGGGGTAAGACGGAAGGAAAAAAGTTCACTGTGGATTGTTTTGAAAGAGTCACCACAGTCTTGGAGAACAAGAAAGAGAACAAGAGATAGAGGGTTAGTTGCCGTAGCAACAAAGATTATTTTTAAGGGCTGTTTTCACGCTCGTAATAAATGGCTGCGATTTCTTTTAGTAGTTTTCTATAGTCGCGACGTCAGCTGTTTTCCGTTGTTTTTTTTTTGTTTGTTTTACGTTGCGTTGCCGCACGACGGCCCTGACCGCCTTGGGGGGTGAGAGGTCGTTGCACGCGAAAGCAACAACGATGGAAACACGATACTCCACTCTCGGGCCGGTGTAACGCGGGCGCGCGCACACGAATACGCGTATGGCAAAGGAAAATACACGATGCACTTATCAAGCTTATCAGAATTCATTTAATTTCATTACAAGGGAATTCGAGATAAAAGATAGAAAGCGTTGTTAGAATACGAAAATACGAATTTCTTTCGCTGACTGCGGTACGTGAACGTATTTTTTTTTATTTATGCAACAGCGATTGAGATCGATTTTCAAGATGGTCATCGGAAAAAATAATATTTTCCGAACCATATAGACCCACATATATTTTTCGCACTCGATGCAAATTCGACTGCGATTTCGGTCGAAAGTGAGGCGTACCATTGATTATTGCCGAAAATCCAATTTTTTTTTATTTTTGAAGGCAATCAAAGTCTCTCACGAACAGTTTCCAGCGTTGTTTTCCCACTGCCATCGAGCGAAATCAATGCGACCGAAGCCGCGCACGACTCATGAATCCGTAAAAAAAATTCACCCCCCATTTCGCGTGTACAACCATCCATTCGTATATCCATCGTTTGCCCGCTTTCTTTTTATCGTCGACCGCGGAACCAGAAGGCGGAGGGGATTACCATTGGAAATCACGTCTAGTCGTTCGGTCTGTTGAATCTCAACATCCTTTCGTGGTTATTTCACCATCGTCGTTGGATCGCTGCAAGTGTAGCACCGGTAGATAAAACCGCGACAACAGTGAAAGGCAACAGAGGGATCTGTCGAGGGGTTTCGAAGACCCGCAGATCCGCACGATCCGCAGTAGTCGATTCTTTGACAATCGCAGTGGTAGGAAAATGCCCTTCCCGCGAGTATAAATCGATTCCACTGAATAGAGCGGGAAAGCAGGAATAAATTACAGGAAGCCAACGCGAAACGGTTGTTCTTCCACTGGCGCATAATTTATCATACGATCCGCGAGATGACGATAATAACAACAATAACTATTCTCTCCCGGCGTTACCGTCGCGGCAACGGAAATTGCTCAAAGTTTTGATCTTCCTCGCAATTTTAAAGTGCGTCCTCTTGTGTGGCATTCGAAGTTGAGTTAACGCGAGCCGGATGGCACTCTCGAACCTGCGTCCGGTCGCTCTCTCGTCTCGTTCTCCTTTGCTACTGCGTCTTTTCCGTCTTCTCTGCTACGGGCCCGTCTCTCCGCGCTGTGTCTCTGCTTAGCCGAGTGTCACGAGGAATCTAATATAACGGGTGACGCCTGCGGGAAATGACGGGTAAGCGAGAGAAGGTTATACATTGTGAGCGAAGAGAATAGACGAATGGGTTCGCAGAGGGCAAACGTTCGTCGCTCACGTAAGAGTAGGAAGAGGAGCGGGCAATCAAGAGAGAAGGAATGATGAAATTAACGGATGACGGAGGAAGGGCAGCGGCAGAAGGAGAAAAGAAATGCATACAACAAGGCAAGGGACACCGACCGGATGAAACAGACCGTGGAACTGCTTAGTGCGCGAAGTGTCGCGTGTTATACCTTTCCGACGCGTAATTCAAGCCCTCTTTTTCGTTTTTGCCGGCGTTTCTCCCCCCCCCCCCCCCCCCCGCCCCTCCCTCTCTCGGTTTCCGTGGTACCTGAAAAAACCTAACTGCTACATGTCCTCGAGCAGCCGGCCAAGAAGCATCGACTCTGCCACCGTTACTGAAACCCAAGAGGGCCCCTTTGGTTTCGGTTTCGCTGGTTGCCTTTCGCTGGCTGCCTTTCCCTCTCTGCGATCTGTAAGGAGCCGCGTATTCACCGGGGTGAAGAACGCTCGGTCGAAATTCGATAGCTCGAACGTCACGGAGTTAGCGGAGAACTGCGTGTACATTTAAAAGCTCGACTATCGTTAGACTCGAGGGGAAAAAATGTCTTGTGCGTTGGAAGACTTTCAAGGCTCCTTATCTAAAAGTTTTTTATTCAAATTTTATCCATTTCATTATACATTTGTTTCCTTATAATATTTCTCATGTAACCGAGAGAAGAACTTTGGCTTCTTACGAATATTGATAAATATGCTTGCATGGGAAAGTCGGATTAGTGACGGAACGAGGGGTTCACTATCCAAACTTTATTTCCCTTTTTCTTACATCCCCGCCGCACCCTCGGAAGTCTCCCGAAGGTACTTCGGTACCATATTTCTTCGCTCTTACTCGAGAAACAGCTCCCTATTCGGTATATCTATCTATATCACTTTTGCTCGCATTCGTCGCGCCCGTAGTTTTCACTGTTTGTCATCCCAAATTGATCCCCATATCCCTGGGGACACGAACGGTAAATACCGTTAAGACGAACGTGATCCTCGAAGTCACTCCGCGGAGAGTTCTGCATGAACAGTGCGGAAGGAATTCTCTTGGGGTATCTTTGCTGCTAAAAATACGGTATTTTCGATCGCACAATTCGCGACAATTTGTACAATTGAGACAATTTTCTTGTGTTACACGGTAAACACGTTGTTAAGGTTAAATTTGCATTGCCGCAGTTGCTGAAAAAAAAAAACTAATAGCTTGTTTAACTTGTTTTTTTCGTTTTTTTGCGTAAAGTTGTCGAGGGGAAAATAAAAAATTTTGCGGACACGCGAAATGAAAAAATCAACGACAAGTTCCGAGTAGATAGAAGAACTTTGCCGTGAAACCGGAAGCGAGACTTATGGAGCGCGTAAAACGGATATTGGAAGCCCTTTCGGGTCTTCTTGGATAATTAATTGGACTCGATCACGTCTGATCGATCGCGCGGGAAGTCCCACGACTTATAGTCTTGTTTTTTTTCTTCTATATCTATTACTCCGAAGTATAGGAAACGTACGTACCGAGTCAGACTCGCCAGCGAAAATAATAAGTTACAGAGAGATACTAAATAGCAGGAAAGACCGGCGCTCATCCGCAACTGTGTTTTCTCCTCTTCCTATCCGACGAAACTTTGGAATTACTCAATCGTATCCTAAAACTCCCAAAGCCTCCCTTCAACCGTTGACATAGATACATACTTGTTGGCAAATGTGTTACCAAGATATTGGAAAACTTTTGACGATCATTGCAGTGTTGTTATTATGAGTCACGTTCCCGGTGACCCGCATAAGAAAATGTAACATTTGTCTACACCCACGACGATAATTTTTGTGACTCTCGTTGAACAATTCTATCCAATATTATCTCGATATCAGAAGCGAAAAACATAATTCTTTCTTACAAATAAAAAATAAAAAAAAATTTTACAAAAATTTAAAAACTCCCGACTACAAAAAGAATGAAATAACAATTAATTATTCACATGTTATAGCCGAGTAATTTCTTTGTCATTAAGTATGGAAATCCCCCGACTATAACATGTGAATAATTAATTGTTATTTCATTCTTTTTGTAGTCGGGAGTTTTTTAATTTTTATAACATTTTTTTATTTCATCCTTTTTAAAGACAATGTTTTCATTGACACCTATGCTTCCGCGAATTTGAGGTTATATCGCACGGAGATCGAGCGCCTTGCGAGTCACCGGGAGACGAAAAAAATATATCGCAGAAAATGGCGCTCAATCTTCGATATATTCGATAGACTATTTAGTAAATCGCTTTTATTTCTGCCGATATTCAACGGATCGAAATTTTATTTTGCAAACAACATTGACTGTGCGTCATAGAATCAATGTATCAAATTTTGCCAAGTAATTTTGAGCCGTTTCCGAGAACATTCCGGACAACGAAATCGCTCGTCGCTGTGAAACGCATAACTCCCGTCTTTTTGCCCTGGCGGGCAGTCGGGAGTTAAAAAATCACCGTGTCGGAATTCTCGTAAAAGTTTTATCGTCAACCACGTTACGGAATAGATGCGAGCGTGTTATCATCAATTCGCTGCTTCTCCTTTCATCATCGAGAGCGTGTCGCTGTCGAGAGAAATTGCAAAAGTTTCATCGACTATGATAGCTGACCGGAAGAGGAAAGATGGCGAAGGGGAGTGTGAAGCGGGTAGTGAAAAAAAAAAATTGCCGGAGACACCGTAACGGCTCCTTTCTCGCGTTCTTCTTACTTCCTTCCTTCCTTCCCGGCCTCTCGCGTAACTTCCCTTCTGTATTTTTCACGATATATGCGACGCGCGAGCTCGCCGCGAGAAAAGATAAAGATGGGACGGAAGAAGGCGAAGAAAAAACGAGTCGAAACCGTGGGGAGTCTCGCTCACGGTTAACCCGACGTGTGGAAGCTTCCGCAAGTAGCTTGGAATGACGAAGGGCCTTCGTTTCCAACGGGGCTTCTCTCCTCGGCTCGAGACTCGCGAGAGTATAGGACGCACGTTCGATTCTCTTCTCTGTCGAGCTTCGGTCGGGCGGTAGCAAGTTCTGAAATTGAATTTTCCGTGGCAGTGGCGCGACGAGAGAGGCTCCGCCGTTCTCTCGGTACACACGCGAGCGAGACTTCTCGCTTCGCGATGATGGAAGCTCCGATATATCTGTGATGCGATTATCGCTCATGGCCCTCACCGTGGGGTAAAAGTACTTTGATAGGAAAACGCCCGCGCGCGCCAGAATCCAGCGGCGTCTCGGGTATCTCGCGCGTCACATAACTCTTGTCAAATTCCTCGTGGCGTGTCTCACGAGAGAGTTCGGAGTGAAGAATTGCTTCGGAATTTGATGTTAAAAAATAAGACGGCATAGAAAAAACGATTTTTCACGGCTCGATGTTTATTTTTCATTGTGCTACTATCGCGGTCGTAGATGATGAAAAACAGGGTGTAGCAGGGAAGCAAAAAGAAGACAGTTGGTAGGATAGAAATTGGCGGGATTCCAATTGTAACGAGCCAACGTCTCGAATTGCTCTCGCGCGGTAACGGACGGGGTACGCATACGAAGCCGGGACTCCTGCACCCTCGTATTTGCTTAGACAAACACGCGAAGCCAGTAGCGGGAGTCGGTTCGCTGCGTTGAGGTTTCTCCTCTTCTCAGCTCGATGCATCCACGCCGAATCATCCTACCGACATATAGTGTACTCTCTACCTGTACATCGTATACATAGCTATGCGCATTATTCCCTTATATGCAACCACCCTGAAAGGTGTGCGTGTGCGTATGTGTATAGATATATAGAATCCAATTGCTCATTGGTAACGATCGGGGCTTCGATCAAATCTGCATTTCTACCTCCGAATCAACTAATCCTAAATGCAATTTAATTATAACCGATATCCATTTTCATCACGGTCTCGAATGTTAGACTGGTTATTCGTGAACTATTATTCTCAGCTAAAATCCTCCGAAACGAAAAAATGATTTATCAAAGATCGATAGTTAATGTATATTACATGATTTTTTATATACTTTGTATTCTCAAAAGCGAAATAAGGGGTTTCGGGTCGAGAATTTCGAATGTCTTTCGCCGGTTGGCCTGCCGAGCACCAGACACTTTAAGCTCTCGGCTTTCGCTACATTTCTTTGAAGCGACCCTTAGAAGGGTCAGAGAGCAGCGGAGAGCGAGACTTTGTCGAGGAGTCGAGAGAACGGAGTTTTTCTCTCTCGAATCTCGAGGTTCGCATTGCTCCGAGGGTTAAGGTACGGTTAGAGGCGGAAGTGAAGCAAGGAGAACAATGCACCTTCCCCGCGTGTGACTGGCCGGCACAGCCGGTGCACCCACAGCTTGCGCGTTGCGTGTAACCCTTCAAGCTTTCCCGATGGGACTGCGAGAAGAGAAGCAGAAACTCGACATGGTTTCTGCTGCCGCTGCTACTGCCGCCGCTACCGATGGTGCGTAGCCCGGCGCCTCGTTAATACGTAAAATCGTGCTGCAGGCTGCACATCAGCAGTAGAAATCGGTAGGGTGAGTCCGTGGCGAGTTGTCGGTATCGGACCACGTGTTGAGAACCTCCAGTCGCCATAGCAACCCCCGGTTCTCGTGTTCTCTTCTAGCAGACGAGAACGCGGCAGACCTACCGCCCAACTCTCTCCCCCCGCGTACCCTCGACGCCGCCGGCGAACGCCTATAGCAACCCTCGTGCTCGACTCGTGCGCGGACGGACGCGCGTGTAACTTCTGTACAAGGGGTACACAGAGCTCTATATATGCTTCATATACCAAACTACGCGCTTTGTATACGCCGTAATTTCGTGTATCAAAACTTTCCTTTGAATCATTACACCGTTCATTTTTTTCTCAAAAATACACCGGTGGACACCATTTGCGAATCCGTATCCTTTTAATTAAATTAGCTCGCGGAGTATGGAGGAAACCGTATTTGTTCGCGTCGAGCAGAGTCAATAATCAACTCGAAGACATGTGGAAAATTGTATTCGTCGAGACTTAGTTAACGGAGAAATCGTCGAAGAGACTGCGAATGAAAGGAGAAATGATATACAATGGAAACTGCGACTGTCGGTGACGACTGTATCGGTATTTTCATTATTTGCTTGGCGAAAAAAAAGAAAAAGAAAGAAAAACAAAAGGTGAAAGGCCCGTTCGCCGAACGGATTGTCGGTCCGTGAGGATTGGCAGGCGGGTGACGTGAAAATGATTTGTTTCAACGTCGCGAATGAACGAGAGAGCGAAAGAGAAAACGAGAGCGTGATCGATGCAGTGACGAATTCTAAAATGAAACGTCAACTGTCGTGGACAGGGGAGCGCTGGTGATACTCACGGCGATAGCGCGCACGGACGCGTATACATAACTAACGAGAAGTATCTCAATGTTCACTGTGGGTATACATGCCGCGCGCTGTAATTGTACGTCGCGAAGGTACCTCGCGAGGAGAGGATGCAGGCAAATGCGACGCTATCGCAAATATCCCAGTTAGACACGCAGCCGAACAATCAACCCTCGTGCAAATTCTCCACCCTCCATCTCTCCCTCCACCCATTTCGGCTTTCGATTCTCCCTAAGGGACTACCGACAATCCGTGTGATAGACACGTAGTGACAAGCGTACAATAGTAATAGACCACGAAATTCCATTCGTCGAGAGAAGGGGGCGAGAGGCTTTTCACACGAATTCTCTCGACAATCGATAAAATAATAATCGCGAGTCTCCGATAACAAAACTATTCTGGAAACTTGAGAAATCATTGGTGGTCAGCGTCACGAGTCTGAAATACAAGATTTCGAAATACGAAGAATTCCGGTAGAATTTTTAAGGCATTGCGAAAAAACCTCTTTTTTTTTTTTAACACGACGGAATTTTCTTAAAAATATTCTTCGCTTTGAGTCTGACGCGGCGGGATGAATCGGCATGCGAGTAAATCGACAGTCGAGACTTGCCGATATTTGGAAATTCTTCCGAAGACGAATTTCTTTTTGATGATATGAAATTCCGCGCAAGTACCGCTATATAGCGGGGATATCCCCCGGGTCTGTCTCATCGACGGGATAGCATCGACGCCGTCAAAGAGGCATCACGTAGAAAATAACTCGCAGAGTTACGAAGGTCTCTCGAGACTGTTACTGGCAAATATACTTGTCTCGGGATACCTATTCGCACATTCAGAAACCTCGTGTGTTCTTAGAAAAAAAAAAATCTACGTGACACCCGACGCACGCAATGTCTCCTGGAATAATTATTTTCATTTTTTTTTTCCCTCCATCACACGACAATTAGCGCACCGCATCGTAACTATAGCGTAACACGAATACTGTTATTTGCTTCGGGTGTAATTGTCGCTTACACAGTTTTCCCGGGTTGAGCTTATCTCGTCGGGGTCTCTCTCTTGCCACCAGCAAGGCTGCGCTACTGGAATACATTACATAGCACAGTAGTAAACTCCACTGTATTTCTCGCTCGACTTAGACTGAAACTCGTTCGGGATACGATACCGACAAGTTTCTGAAAAAAGTAGCAAAGTGACAACGCGCTTCGCGCGCCGACAGCGTAAGACTGCTATATTGCCCGTGTGCTATCCTGTGCAATAATAACATGTAGCAAAGTCGAGAGGTGCCGGTAACGAACCCAAGCAGCGGCAAAGTCGAGTGGTTGTTACGTGTATCATCCGGCCGACGTAACGTCCGCGCGACGATGAAAAGGCGTTGAGTAATAAAATAATTGCCGAGTTTCTTGTTCTCGTTCGGTGTCTTACTTTTCTTTTTTTTTTTTTCATCTCGTTTCAGGAACGATGTATTCCTGGAGCCTTACCTGCAGCAGCACGGAACCGTTCAAGTGGTCACATCGCCCTCCACACCGCCGCCGAATCCTCTGCAACGTCAACTTGCGCAGCTACATCATGTACAGGTGAACATTTTTTAATTTACCAAATCTTCGAAATACTTTTCTATCGTGTTTTTTTTTTTTTTTTTTCATCCCTCCGCGATTGTCTCGCTTTGTATCCCTCTTTGCGTTGGACAGCACGATTGTTTCGGTTTTTTTTCCTTCTTTTTCCTCCACTCCCTCGGCTGTAATTCCATTTGAAATGCAGACTGACGCGCGAGCTCGCGGATCCTCGATGTTTCTCTCTTTCTCACTCCGCACCATCTCGGACTAAGGGAATTAAACGTGAACGCGGCACGCATAACGAACGAACGGTTAATTGCAAATCCCTTAATTGCTCGTCACCGTCCGCCCGGGGTCCTGGTGCGCGGGTAAAAGTTTCACTGAGGAGTATAAACGCGTAGGTGGGGAAATTTGTGCCGAGACGAGATCAGTCGACGAGACTATGCGGATATCCAATGTCAAGAATCTCGAATAGCTTGACACTCAAAATAGTCTATACCTCTCTGGATTCATCCTTTTTTTTTTTTTTTTTTTTTTTTTTACCACGAAAGTTAATTTCTATCACCTCACTCTCCGGGTTATCCACGGGTAGTAACTCCCGTCGAGAGAGGCTGTGACGGTCGCTCGGATAACCGAGGCTGCTAGATAATTCGAACACCGACCCCCTCGTCTCTAATATCCAATTTCGCTTTATTCAACCCCCTCAATCGAATATAATTCACCCTGAGCTCGCAGGATCGACGATAAAGCGCGCGAGAGCGCGCGCGCTCGACCGTCGCACAAAAGCTCATTCTTCAAAACTATTTTCACAATAACCAAGAGGTCTCGATGTCTCCGGATCTCTTTTGGTCCGTGTGCGCATTGTTATTTCTCGGAAAAAAATAAATGGCGAATTAACGAGAGAACGCGGAGTAATAACCCGCGACTGGGAGGGAATCGACTGCAAATTCAGATAACCGAGGGTAGCGAAACCCACTCCAGTGATGTGCACAAGTGTGGAGCAAGTGTGTTGATGACATACGAGCCGCTGCTTGGAACGTTCGTGTTTATATAGGTACCTATAGTTTGGCCTCGTAGTGTGCGAGAAACGATATTCCGCCCGCAGAATCAGCTATAGCGCGGCCAGTCTTTAAGCCCCATGGGAATATAATATGGCATTAGAGTGTATTGTCACCTAACTCTCGGCCTCTCCCCTTGTACTCTCCGCACACGCGTTATATACCGGCCGAGGATTTACACCCCTGAATTGCGGCTTAAGGGGCGGCATTTTCTCTCGGCGCTTCTCCCATCTCCATATTCGAAGGCAAACTGCTCGCTAACTGGCCGCACGCCGAGAGAAGCCAAAAGCTTATATTCTCTTGGGTACTGCTCTCTCGTTACCCCCCTGTGACTTTGTACGGAATTATCACGGAAAACCGGAAAGGCTTCCGTCGACAAATTGCACTCTTCGTGCGATGCACGAATTTCGCGGTTATGGTCGGTGTGTACCGGTTATCGTCAATGTGCACTTTGATTTTACCAAAATCTATATTCGAAACGCACGATTGACGATCAATGGTACACCGACGATGACTGGGACATCCACCTTGTCTCCTCATTGACGAATGAAAAAAAAAAAAAAAAAAAAAAAAAAAAAATAGACGTCGTTGAAAATTCGCGTCTTAACGCAATCGAGAGGAATGACCTCCGGAAGTCGTGAAATGGATCGCGCAAAGGATAAAATCGTGTAGTTTCCGCGGTAGTCAACGACTGCGAGTTTCCGTTCGCAGTCGCCCACTTGGAACACCTGCTGCTCGCAATATCGCTTCGCCAATGAAACTCCCCGTGAACGTTAGAGATACGCGTAAGAGCTCCGCGTGTGGCACTCCGAGAAAACTTCGTCATCTCGTTCTCCCTTTTTCCGTCGACGCTTCGGGCTCTTGTCCTTCCATTTGCGATTCTCGTTTGGATCATTCCGAGCGGATAACGCTTTTATTCTTTTCAATATCTTTCAACGGTGTGTTCTTCGGAAGATCCAATGCTTCACCGATGATACAAAGATGTCACTATTATTGGTGGATTTATTAATTTTCCTTTTTTTCAGAGCGAAGAATCACTGTCGTCCGAGGGTTCGGCAACATCGGCAGGATCTACAGCCTCGTCGGAGGATTCGGGAAGCGAAATCGCGTGCGACATCACTCTCATCGAGAGGCTTATACGTTCGCATCCCATTTGGTTTCTTCCCGGAATACAGAGAGCCGGTGCTTTCCACTTGTTGCAAGGCAAAGAGGAAGGGGTAAGTTCTTTTTTTTTCCCTCTTCGGTCCCTTATAATTGTTGGATTCTTCCCAAAATTCCGTTATCTACTCCGCAACGTTTCCGTTCCAACTTCCGTTCATCTCTGCTACCCCTCCGCGAGTCTTTTACATCGTCCGATCGTCGGAATCGCCGCGAAATGATAAAACTTGAACGCAATAACGCGCGTGAGTAACGTTGATTACGATGCATTTTGGCACAAGCGTTTTCCCGGGCTGTTTATCCCTTTTTATCGGTACGGGAGCTGTTCCGTAACTGGTATGTCCTCCTTCTCGCTCGCCAAACAGCAGCGCGCGGTGTTCAATATGCGGTGAGCGTTTACGAGAGACGAGAGGGAAGGAGACGGTAGACACGAAAAGCGGCACACCGAAATATAACGGACAGCAGGAGGGAAGGTTTCAACTTTGGCAAAACTCCAAAAAGCTCTCTAGTCGAGACGGAGAAAGCTAACGGAGAAGGGCGAACGGTAGAATGACAAAGAACGATAGACAGAAGTCTCGAATAGCTTTGAAAGCGCGTTTAAGTTTTCGCGCAAAGCCCTCGAGGTCGTCCGCCTTATTTCCTTTAACCTTGACGCCGTCCAAGAGCTTTTATTGTCGCGACATAGTCGTTAAAAAAATATAACTGTACGACTCGTTACGAATTCTAATTGTAGATTTGTCAATGAATTTTATGCAACGCGCGAGTTTGACGGTCTCGAACGGCAGAGAAAGAAAAAAATCGTGTCAATGCTCGCGATAATGAGCGATGCGAAAAACTGTTCGAAACAATGAACGGATTTGTTACAAATCGCTCGGTAGTTGCGAAACTGCGAGTTGCCGGTTTCAGCGTTAATTTTCCAGAGGCGCAACAAACGCGAGGACTCCGCGCGTGAATTACATATTTTCATACTCGATGACTCGTGTTGTTGCTCTCTTTTTCTTCTCGTTTTATGGTTCGCATATTCCACAGAAGTAAAATAACCATTGTCCGTTTCCATTTCGCCATTTTATCCCGTACATTTGTTCGGATGCGCGCTCACGAGGAAATCACAAAAGCTGCCGGGAGAGCGTAATCAGTGCAGAAATACATATATATCTATATACATTTATA
Organism: Cryptus armator; assembly: GCA_963971235.1. Taxonomy (NCBI): domain Eukaryota; kingdom Metazoa; phylum Arthropoda; class Insecta; order Hymenoptera; family Ichneumonidae; genus Cryptus; species Cryptus armator. The sequence goes on from OZ020235.1 coordinate 7,922,472, forward strand.
TACATGTATGACTAGGAACGAGGCGAGGCATACACTCTTCGTATTGTCGTCATTGTTCCGGGTTCTCGTTCATTGTTTCTCGGCATTGTTAATCGTCGCGTTTCCCTCTCGGCTTTGTGCGTCCACTGTGCACTACGCGGATACGGCTCAAGCGTCGCTGAGCTTCGTGCGCATTCGCGAAAAACAATGCACCCTGCAATTACTCGCGCTGTAGCGTTGCTACCCTCATTTCGTTCGATTACAGCGAACCGCGTTACCCCTTTTGACTGGAAAAAACAAAAAAAAAAAAAAAAGTTAAGACGCCGCGTTACGGAAAATTAAAAATCTCTATTTTATCGTTACATTTGACCTTTTGCAGAACTTTGTCGTTCGACAATCCAGTCAGAGCGATACGATGGCGCTATCAGTGAGATTACCACCCGGAAAGGGACCTTACATCGAACATTATCTTATCCAAGCGAACAAGGGACAGCTTAGCCTCGAAACCAGCGAGAATCGTTTCGACAATATTCCTTCTCTCATAGCTCACTACTCTCAGTGTTGGTGAGTTCTTTTAATTTTTTGTCGTTAAAACTTATCACGAACGATTAACGCGTTTGTCTATGAAATGACGCGCTCCCAGATCGGCCGAAAGTTAATTTGATTTGACTTCCTTTCCCTTGGCAAGCAGTGACGAGTTACCGGTGCAACTGACACTGCCAAGGGCAATGCGAGAAGCTAAAAACAGACAGCAGCTATCGTCACTGGCGCTTTTGGGTCAAGAATTCTGGAGGTATCCGATGGCCAATCCAAAACCACCTGAGAGCAGTAGCAGCAACACTTCCAGCCTCAGCAGCTTTCACGGAGGTAAATTATCGACTCTATTGACTTTACGCTCCGTTTGCATGATTTTTTTTTTTATAGTAATCATTCGGAAATCGCGAGGCTAATGCATTGAATTATTACAGGCAACAATAACAACAACGTTGGCACACCAACTACTGAAAGCATAGTACTCAACTTGGCACCCGTGTCTTGCAACGATACCGGTGAGTTTATTGCCAATCGCGAGATATCCGACTGATCGGAAGCTTTTTTTTTTGTTCGATTCACTAATTTAATTTTTTTTTTTTCCTTTTTTCACAGCAAACTCTTCGCCGACGAATACCGTCACGACCACTGCCACATTTGCGTCATCATTGTCGAGACAGCAGAGGCCAACGCCACCGAACACTCTGAATCTCACGACGTTCAACGAGCCGTTGGAAGGCAAGAAGGAACGCCCCGAGAATATCTCACCGAGTGAAAAACTATCGCGGAAGCTTGTATCGCCGAATCTCGTACAGAGCGTCCGTTGCCCGTCGCCGATTGTTCACAACGTCGAGAGCAACGTACTGAGTCCCACGGAATCGCGATTAAATTTCGAGAGCTCGAAAAACGCCAATGACAACGCTAAAACATCGGTTATAGAATTCTCGCGTAGCAATAAATTCACAATGTGCACATCGACATCGTCGAATTTTCATCAGAACATTGCGAATTTCAACAATCTATCGAACGCGAATTCACCGCTGTTGCCGGAAGTGCGAAACATCATTTTGGAAAATCAGTCGCAGTCGCCGAGCGTCAAGACTCCGCCGCCACCACCGCCACGATGGGCCAAACCTGGCGTCACTCAGAGTCAGAATAATTTCACGGTTACGACCACCGTTACCTTCAACGTCAATCAAACGAACGACGCGCTCTCGTCGCAGGTTAATATTATACGTTTTTTTTTTTTTTTTTTTTTTTTTTTCATTCTAAGGTAAAATTAAACAATCATTTCGACGTGCGAACTCCATTGTCCATTTTATCTTTACAGCAAAACACGCCATCGGATCCGAATACATCTCTGCTGAGTCCTCAGAGCGCAACGTCCAACAAATCTCTGGCATCGAATCTCTCGTCGTCGAAGTCTCCGCTGTCGTCGACAACGCCGGTTCTCTCGCCAACGTCGAAGTTAGTCTCGAGTATCGGCGCGAAAACTCCGAACGTACTGTCACCGACGACACCGTCGGGTACAAGCAAATCCAAGCGTCGCAGGGATCGCGAGGCCCGAAAGAATTCGCAGCACTATCAGGAATCCGATATTCTCGAGTCTTACTATCGCAGCTCCCCCGGTGACAAAGTTTCCGATTACGAAGACATCTGGAATTCCACCGATCGTTCGAATCACTCGACGTGGTCGCCGAACGACAAACTATCGCGCAACGAAGCGCCGATCGCGGTTCAGGAACGTTTGAGAACGTCGACGGATCGTTTGGTTCCGGTTGATAGAATGGTCAGCCCCGCCGATCGATGCGCGAACGAGCGTCTCGCCGGAAACGATCAATTCGCAGCGAGAACCGATAGACTTGTACTGAGAAACGATAAGACGAATGGCAACGAGAAATTGAGTTACAAGGAGGTAACAAGTCCGGAATTCACGAGTTTCAAACCGCTCGTGGATCTCAAAAGCCTCGATACCGGATCACCCGAAGAGACGGGAATGGGAAGACGACCCGACCTGCTATCCAGAGTTTGTAAGTATTAAACGCTCCGAGACGGAGAAAATATTTTAAGGAATTTCAACGTCCGCGGATTATCGTTCCATAAATGAGGTCGTAGCAATGTTATATATAAACTTACGACGTTCATTGTGCGTTACGCAGGCAGTGCTAATTCTCTGAACAGTCCGAACACGATGACCCCACCGAAGAACAAACTCGGGTTAATTTTAACTCAGTCGGAGAGCAACAGTCCCATGACACCGGAGTCGAAGCAGGGAAGCCCGTTCTACGCCGAGCCGGCGGACGCTATCGCTCAGAGCGTCGCGATAGTACCGCGACGAAGGAACAAAAGTAATCCTGTGACGAACAAGTATCGTCACAGCGAACCCGGTTGGTTTCAAACACCACTCGGACATCACGCGAATCAACTCCATCCGATCGATTGGGAAGAATCGGAAGAAACCGAAGACAAGACACCGCTGATATCGTCGTCGGTCGATAATCTAGCGAAACGTCTTGGTACACGTGAAATAAAGAAGATACCGCGAGCGAAGCCCGTGCAACCGCCGAAGGTTAGAACAAAGATCTTCAACGACACCTCGTGGGCGGTGGATTCCAGTTGGGAATTTATCGGTAAGCATTTTCTTATCAACGTTCCTTCCTCATCGTGTTTTCTATAAATACGAAACACTTGAACTATGGACGTTACACGTTTGGTACAAAGTTTTTCGTTCTTCTTTCGTTTTCGGCAATCTATATCACAATGATGTTTCTCGAAACTTTTCTCGGGAAAAAAAAAAAAAAAAAATATAGGAAACGAAGGAGAAGAGGGCGAAGCCGATTACGACTGTGACGCCGACTACGAAGGTGACCCGGTGACCCGCAAGTTTCCAGACGAAGAATGCGAACGCGACGTTGTAGGAAACACTCTTACTGTTCAGAGTATAATACTGCAACGATATCCGGAATTGCTGAAGCCACCGGACACAACGGAATCTCTCTATAGCGATAGAAACTCATCGTATGACAACGTCGAGAGGAGAATGGAGAGAAATCAAACGCCGGACTCGCGAAATGATCGCAACTACGATCCATCCGAGTGGGAAACCATTCTCGATACCGACGAAAGCGATGTCGAGAGAATAAAGCGAAACACGAGTTTCAAGGAACGCCTGGATCCGCTACTTTGTGAGTTCTCCTTCACTCTCAATTATTTGTAGAATTATTTATTTTTTGCCGGTAATTATTACTTATCGAACGTTCCGTTCGATTATCAACGTCTTTATCTCAAGATAATCAGCGACTGTCGGCGATCACGACGATCGATAAGATCGCGATACGAAAAAAAAAAAAAAAAAAAGAAATAGCGTTCCTATCGTCGAACGCGCTTAGCCTCGTCATTCGGAACGCAAACAAAATACGAATCTTCCACGCGCGTGGTTTATGTTAATTGACACGTTGCACAACACATGCCTTGCGTAATGCGAGATTCAACTATCGTTAGTAAGGCATCTCTTGTATCTCTACGGTGAGTCTTCAAATGCTTATTGTTCTTCGCGCAATCATCGCCCATCCCGCGGAACTTTGTTCCGTGCGTGCGATACATGGTATGAATACTCGCGTACGCGTTCTATAATACTCGATGAGAATTTCCTTTTTTTTTTTCTATCAAACGCGAGGGACATTATCGCAATTACTAATTGCAATGGGTGACTCCGTTTCCACAGTCTTTCGATGCAATGTTATGAATTTCGTGCAGTCACCCCGCAATCGTAATCGCCTCGTCGACGTTGCTGCGTCACGGAAAATGCATACGCAGCAGCATCATTCGAATATTGTTATGAGTTCTGTTTACGGCGACTGTACGCTTGAGGAAAATTTCGTAAGGGGAAAAATGACAAAAAGCGATGCGCATTGAAGTTTTGAACGCGAGAGATGTTCGGCAAACGGTGTAATTGCTTCTTGGAAGCATTTCGAGAACGGAGCGTCCGGTTGGCGGGTACCTCGCGGGCGTTACGCGTTATTCCTTCTAATTGTTACGGCTTTGTAGTCGTCCGGTGTAATGCCTATTTGCCGAAACAATTTGGAGTTTAAAATTCCCCGGGGCTGTCCCTCGACCACGCGGAAACACATCCTGAGGCTTCTCGTAACAACTATTTTACGGAGGCGCAGTGGCAAGCGAATTGTGTAAATTCTGAATTTATGGGGTTTGAACTCGAAGCAACTGTACCCGGAGTGGCTGTAGTTATACCATCAACTCGAAACGATCCGCCCGCTACGGTATTCTGTACTTTGCAAACTTCCCTATATATTTATGTATATATAAATATATATATACTATTTAGCGTAAGTTTGGAATACAGTGGAGTAGCGTGCGGTCAACGATAAGGGTATTTCCGAGGCGGGAAAATTCTGGTCGGTGGTCCTTTGAGTCTCGGCGGGGGGTCCTGTGCAAATATTTGAACGGTTACCGATACTCTGCCCACCAGGGGTGCGGATTCTTGAGGGAAAGCGAGTAAAAGCGTGAAGATCGCGTGTCTCCGTAGACGAATGACCGCCGAAGCTCTCGAGGGTCAATCCGAATGAGGGAAAGAGGCGAAACATTGGAATTTAAGTTGTAAAGCCGTCGTAAAAGCATCGGAGTGCTCGCGCACTTGGGACGAGTCGCGCCATTGTACCTGGGGATCGAGACAATGGACTCGGTTGCCCGTTGTTTGTAAAGATTATCGTCGTTTGTCATTCAACTCGGACGAGCGAGTCTGCCCGCCGCTTGTCCTCCTCCCCGCGTTCCTAAAGCACCGCCGATCGAGAGATATACGGAGCGAGAAAGAGCCAAAAGCGTTGTCGTTCGCTTTGTCTCTTTCTCTCACGATTACGGACTGTCGGGGCGGTAATATATCGTCGAAGCCACTCGAGGTTTCGCTTCGTCAAACTCGGGCGGTGATCGACAGTCGTGGACCGTACAGCGTATCGTCAAGACGCTACACGCGTTTAAACTTTTGATCCGAACCTTTGCTCTATTTTCCAAGTGGATCACCGTCGAACGAATCGAAGACCCGAGATAGCGAGACGCGATAACGCGGAAACTATTTCGTTCCCAACTCTCGATCGTTACGCGTGACGCATTTTTTTTTCTCTCAATTAAACACTTTTCCTCGCCGATCGACGTATCGATTCGCGAAACGATCCCGTTGCGCGGCACTAACCACGTCGCTCCCGTTAATCGACCGTTGTTCGGATTGTGTTTATTGTTCAATCGCGATCGCCTTACCGAGTGTTGATGACTGTGATAACGTTGCAACATATTTGTCGATTGTCCACAAAATATCGTGGCACGACGTCATACCGCAGTCACGTATGTCCGCTTAGGGACATCAAAGATATCGATACATTATTGCCGGATGTGAGGATATAGAGAGGCGGGGAGGAGTCGTCGCACCCTCGGGAGGAGCTTTAATTATGAGAGAATCGCGGGAACTACTTAAACCATAGTTTACAAATCGATATTATCCCCTCAACGTTGCGAAAAGTCTTTCGAATACGTGCCATTGTACGGCCGTCCGTTTTCCGCGTAAAAGAACACAGCGAAGAAAATAAAAATGATCGGTTGCTCGGTCGAGATAAGCGCCGGAGAGCCCCAACAATTCTCCATTAAGACGCAACGTATATTCCAAAAGATCGGAAGATGGTTTCGAGTAATGTGCCAAAAGTTGCAACGAAGTATGGTTGTCTTGAAAAGTAAGAATAATTCGCTTGCCGTTCGTAAATAAAAATCATCAGAATTGCGATATTAACGATCTATGGAGCGGTCTACCGATATTGTAGTGATAAACTGTTTTTTTCTTTTGCTATCCACAGCACCTCCAAGACTGCAAGCCTTGAAGAATCGAGACGCGGCTGGAACTGGGTCATCGATAAGGTCCTACGCCCTGCAACTTGCCGAAGACAAGACAACGACGTTCTCCCAGAATATCGATAATTTCATCCAATGTACAAAGGAGGGTAAGGAGGCGAGTCCTCACATCGTAATGAGAAACATGCGGCAATTTATGTCGGGAATGAAGAATTATCTGGTCAAACACGGCGAACGAGAGTTCGAGAAGGAAGTCGAGAAGGAGAGACTGAAATTGAAGGCCAACGAATTTCTCAATCTCGACGCTATACTCGAGGGTGTGATGATGGGACTCGTTGTAACGCCGCTGAGAGAACACGTTTACAGACTGTTCGTCGATCATTACGGTACCACGGGATCTCTTCAAACTCTCGCTGAAAGTATACAATTCGCTCAGGGAAAACACATTCAAGATTTGGGAGTTCGGGTAAACGATATTAATGATTTTTTTTTTTCATTCCAAAGTAAACGCAACGCAATCCGACGATATTCCATAATGTTTTTTATTCGTCGGCAGCCAAAAATTATACCACCATCGGATCCGAGCCTCGAGAGGATTCTAAGGTACATCGATCGTTTGCAAAAGTCCGACTCTCCGCTCGACAAACTGGAGAATCTTCTGGCCGCGATTTCCGCCATATTTAACTCGGTAAATATTGGTATATCGGATATAAATATAGACACCGTCGTACGGGTTAACGCTTACGCGGGGGATGACGTTATCTCGACTATAAATAGTACATCGGTGCTGTTGATACGTTGCTAATTAATCTGTATTTTTGTTTTATTCACTCGTAGGTGAAACACGCAAACTCCGGAAGACACGTAACTCTGGGCGCTGACGATCTTCTGCCGCTTCTCGTATGGGTATTGGTCCGCGGAAGAGTTGTGGATGCCGAAGTCGAAGCGGAGTACATGTGGGGTCTCCTCCATCCGTCTCTTCTCACCGGCGAAGGGGGATACTATCTTACGACCCTATCGAGCGCCGTTCACGTTCTCAAGACTTTCAAATCGAGTCAAGGAACCATGTCGACTTTAAACGTGAGCGTCGCAACGGAATAGATATTTTTGACAATAGGGAGGAAAAAAAAAGAATTAAAAAAAATTATTATCGGTTTCAGGGCTGCGGAACTCCGGACTGTTCCTCCGTTCTGCGAATTTTGGTACCCGACGAACTACACGGTTCTCTGAATACTCGAACGCTTCCCATACGGCCGAACATGAATACACGAGACGTTTGCCGAATTCTTGCACACAAGATAAGATGCACCAATCCTCAGGACTACGGGCTTTTCAAATTGGTTCAAGGAGAGGGTAAGCATCGCGTTTTTATCGAAGTTTATTACCGAAGTAATGAGAAACGATTGTTAACACGTTGCGCGGTATTCGATTGATTTGTTTTTCAGAAACTCTCCTCGGCGATCAAGAATGTCCGCAAGAAATTTCTCACTGCCTTTTCGCGTACAAACGAATAGACGCGAAGATCGCATGGCCGAGAACCACTTCATGAAGACGCTATCACGGACCGCCGCGTCCAACCAAATCCAATTCCAGTTCACGTGATCTAGAAATAGGATTATAAGCTAACTATTAATCTGGATTGATCGGTACGACGCGACTGTCATCCTAGCGACTCATCAATTTCCTTCTCCATTATTGCGATCCCAAGTAACAAAAAAAAAATACGAAAGCTCCGACCCTGAAGCACAGGCGCAATACAATGCAATATGTATAACAACTGTTTACTCGTGTATTCGTTGAGATCGGAAAGATCGGCCGAAATTTCGAATGACGCGAATTCCCCAGCCACCGATACCTATTCATTGCAATCCTCGATAACATAAATGTGTTACAAAAAAAACGAAAAAAAAATATCTAATTAATATAGATATTCAAAATTGTATGTCTTTTTCTTGAGACACGTGTATTGTATACTCATATTAAGTATTAATCAGTTGACGAGATTTTGCGTAAAACGATAAATTCTTGACGAAACGGTACATTGGCGTATCAGAAATCGTGAAGCGCGATTGTTACGCTCTCGACGACGACGACGCAAAAGTCTAGACAGATGCATCGATTTAATCCGGTCAACCGGACGGGGCGTGTACCTTGGACTGTTTCAATTCAATTTTATTCATTCTAAAATAGAGTTCCGAGTGGCAATTAGCGTCCGACAGCGTCTCATCGGCGGCCCAACGCCAGCGGGGCAATGGGCTCTCTCTCTCTCTTGAGGACACATGTGTTTTCTCCGAGTATCTCTCGCACGGACGCCAACAATAGAAAAAAAAAAAAGCATCGTTGACCAACACCGCATGTTACTCAGTATTCGACATTTATAAAATTTAGCGCCAAAGGCAGTCATATTTTTATTTTATAACACGATCTCGCGTACGAAGAGAAACGATGCCCCGCGATAAATCGTTAATGCGGCAAAATTACGAGAAAAATCATTATTCGAATCGTGCAATATAATAATCGCAACGTCTTCATCGAAACGATACCAATCCTGTGGAACAAACGTAACGAAAAAAAAAAAACAAAAAAAAAAAACAATTTTCGTCATCGTTATAATCGCGTATATACAGTCTTGTGGTAAATCCTCTTGATACAAATTTTAGAATAGAAAAAAATACGAAAGCCTAGCGTAGACACTCTATTTTAAGTACTTTTTACGACGACGAGGGGACAACCTAACTTATAAGCGAAACGTATTTTAATGCAAGACTATTATATTTATTGGAGGTTGTATACATTTTTCTCACCAATCGATTTTATACAATGAAAAACAATATCCCCCCCTTATTCGAACCTATAGGTAGACAAGCCGATTCATCCAATCTATACTCGAAAATGACACGTTTATTGACGGAACTTGCGAGAATCACCGCATGCGCGTTTTCTCTGGAATCTCGAATCATATCCGATAACAATTTTACGTAAGCAGCTTGACAGTGTACATTATTGTTCGGCTGAATTATTTATTTGTAACAACATTTTTTTTTTCTCTCTGTATTACTTTGACACTGTAATAATCATTGATTTTGTCCCGACGTGCTTTACTCTACTTTGCTTTTAATATGCTAGTCAAGCCGAATACGAATGAGGATTTCTTTTTTGTAACTACTAGTTTAAGTGTAATAATGCATTATTATTGTCTGTTAAATGAAGAAAAAAAAACAGATCATCGTTATAATTATATCTCATTGCCGTCATCACCATTATTATTATTATTATTATTATTACAAACTGTAATATGTAATATGCTCAATAATAAACACTTTTCTATAATTCGATAACTCGCTAATGCTATCTTAATGGGCCCTCTTGGTACGGATATAGAAGAGACAGTTCTGTTTTTAGCAACAAGAATGCTTTGTACACCTGACGATCATAGATACATTCGTCGATTTATATATAGATTGGATTATAGCAGTAATGCTTATTGTTCGTATTTCAACGTCGTTCAATGTACGCAAAGTTTCATTTTCTTTTAAATTTTGTGTGCGGTTAATGAATGTTTAACGAAACGAAACGATTTGCTTGAAATTCGCTGCTGTTGTTTTTAGCAGTGAGAAGCCGATGTTTGTCATAAAATTACAGCCTTTATCCGATAATGATAAGAAATCGACAGTCTCTCATCATGAAAGTATTTTTATAGACTTTATATACTATATGAACGTATTTTCAACTGGCGCGCCTGTAAATTTTGTCGAAATGGCGGACCAATTACAAATCGCTTTTCAACATTCCGAACAACGCGTTCTCCGTAAGCACGTGGTAATGTATTTTTATATTCGCGTCAGCTGTGCTCGCGGTAAATACGCTGAATTTACGAAAAATTGTATACTTTAATCAACGATAAACGTCTTCGTCGATGAACTGTAAAGTAATACTTTAATTATTCTTCGTGAAGTTGCCATCGGTCATTATAGTCATTATGATCGTGTCACAGTGATCCGGTACAGGTTAACGTTTGCTATCAATAACTCCAACCGGTATGAAAATATCAAGATTGAAAAAGGTTCAGAAGAATCTGAGCTTTTTCGTTAACAATTACAAGTTTCGGGAACCGTATCAGGTGCTCATCGATGGTACATTTTCCTTTGCCGCTCTCGAAGTAAGTTAACCTATAAACGATCTCCGATACGTCGCCGTCGATTTATACCAAAAAACGGAATTTCATCACTGCTTTTCATAGAACAAGTTCAGCATTCAAGAACAATTGCCAAAATACTTCCAAGCTGAGACGAAGCTCCTCACGACGCAATGCGTAATATTAGAGACAGAAAAATTAGGACCCAAAGTATACGGAGCTATGCTAATTGTCAAACAATTCGCCGTTCACAAATGTGGCCACGAAAAAAATCCAACGACCGGTTCAAAGTGCCTGAGATCGATGCTGGGAAACGACAATCCCTCGAGGTTCGTTCGTTTTTAATTTTTTTTACCATTACTAATTAACTGTTTATTGATAAACCTTTCCGTCGTTGCAATTGTATTTCAAAAATGAATTGTACCGCCGTTACTATTGCTTTTGGAAGAAAAACAGCACAACTAGTGTCAGGAAGTAGAAACACGCTGAGAGCATTATAAACTACTAAAAGCTCTCAAACTGTGACTGTAATAAAGCCGAAAGCCAAAAACTGCAACTATCGCAAAGATATCAAGATATACGACAAATTGTAATCCTGTATTTCATTTACTTGTCTCTTTTTTTTTTTTTAGTAGAAAACCTTGTTATTTCTAATATCTTCTATCTTTTTGCCAATGTTGCCAAGTTGTCAATTAGTTGCCAATAGGTTGCCAATACTTATAATGTTGAGAGGACTTTAAGTTTAGAAAAAAAAACAAAAGATAACTATCAAAAATCATACAATATTTATTTCCGCAGATATTTGATTGCGACGCAAGACAGAGAACTACAGGATCGCATAAGATCAATTCCAGGCGTTCCATTGGTCTATTTGCACGGCAGAGCACCGACGCTGGAGCCTCCTTCCCAAGCCAGTAGAAGACAGGCCGGTGAGCTGTTGAAAGGCATTGGAATAAACGCGACGCAGAGAGAGACGATAAAATCTCTGAAGCAGATATCCGGCTTGGCGACCGAAGAGGAAACGAAACCGAAGAAAAAGCGCAAAAAAGGCGGTCCGAATCCTCTCAGTGTGAAAAAGAAAAAGAAACCCTCCGGTATGCCGCAAAATGCGAACACAACCGGCAGAGTCAGGAAGAGGAAAAGGACGAAACTTTCAGCCCACGTGAAGGAAGTTCTGAAGAAATCTTAGAATAAATGAAATTAACACGCGAAATGTATGAAACTCGGTTATTATTTATAATACAATGTCTTGTGTTTTTTTTTTCTTTCGTTTCTTTTATAATCATAATTATTATTATTCCGTAATTAATAAAAAGAAAATATTTTCTCGAGTTCGCCCCCACCGCTTCAAACTCTATAAAGTATCTATCCATCTTGTATGTGTCCTATTATCAATGATACACGGAAAAAAAGCGTGAGATCGCTCGTAACGCGTTAAGTTTTGGAATTGAAAGATCGAGACGATTCGAAGTGATCGCTAAATTGCGATATCTGTAAACACACCTCGCTCTTCGGAGGCTTGCGACGTCAATGATTTTAAAAGTTTAAAGAAAAAAAAATCGAAATCTCGCGCGTGGAATATCGCGTTTTGTAAATAAAAAAAAAAAAATTAACAAAAGAAACGTTGCCGAATGATTTCGGAACGCGAAGATAGATAATAAAAGAAAATAATGATGATTACGAGCCGCGGTTTTCGATCGATCGAACTGAGTATTAACAAGCGTGTTAACAGCGTCGTTCGTAATTTTTTTTTGTTTTCTCTGATTTACCACTACAACGGCAGTCATAAGCGATTAATAATAAGATTGCCAATGTACTCCGAAAAAAAAGAAAAACTTACACTTAGAAGTAAATAAAAAATATGATTCTACGAACCTAATGTACACTCGTTAGATGTTTTTTTTTTTTTTTTTGTTTTTTTTCACGGTAGAATCATCCGGAGTTCGCGACTGCATTGACAATAAAAGTTGCACTTGTTCTATCACTGACGATACGAATTGAATAAAAACTAGTGACAGTCTTTAACGCGTCCGTTGAAAATAGTTGCTTCCAGCAACGGCGTCAATGTGTTTTGTTTTTTTTTTCCTTTTTTTTTTTTAATGTTTCTTATGTTTTTCGTATTACTTATAAAGTCTAGAAGTAAATTTTTACCAATGATCGATCAGTCAAGTATGCGGATGATTTAGAAGCGCCCGTGCTGCCATTGCCAGCATTTTCATTCGTCTGGCCGATCGATGATTTGGATTGGCAGCGACGAAAGTTGCTAACTGAGACTGTAGCGTCATCAGCACCGTTCCCATGTGCTCTCGAGTCACCGGATCGTTCGTATCCAAGTTGAGGATTGCCTCTTCCAACCACCTGCCGAATAAAAATAGAGCTTTTTAATGAAATTTCATCAATGAAACATTGTAATTTAACATCGCGCGTTTCTATTTTTTTTTTTTTTCGTCGAATAAAAAATGTACTTAAGTCGCTCGCAGTATATATAGTATAATAATAATTGTAATTTAATATTAATCGAGATTTTTGTTGCGTTCGTTCTCACCTGTGTTTGAGTTCCGTGCGGTGTCCCAAATCGGCCGAAAGTTGTTGCACCAGCGAAAGAATAACCGGCTGTTGAAGAACGCAGCGCGGACCCTGTCCGTGGGGACCCATCGAACACGAGAATACTCGCGATGGTTCTGTCTTTTCGCAAACCAGTACGACGAGTCCGAGATCGCTGGCGCTCAGTGCCTGTTGAAAGGCGGCGTTTAACTGACCTCTTTGCAGCAGAGACATTACTCGGGATTGTGTATCAGCAACCGCGGGAACCGATATGCACGGCGTTGTTGCTCGCGATCTGAAAAAACACACAGCACACGTAACACACGTAATGTATTTTTACCGATAAGAATAAAATAGCTACGTAACAATTATAGAGAAAATATCAGACCACAAAATGAAAGTATGAAAAATTATCGTTTTTTCGAAATCGAGTTTTTTGCGTCTATCGTAAAAAGAATATAATTTTATTCGAAGATTCAATTGCAATTGATTCGGAAGACTCACCGCGCCCCAGCCATGTCGATCAACTGCTGACTTAGATTGTCCCTTATACATTCTCGAATCGTCCTGGCGGTGTCTTCCTGCAAAGTTGCGAGGCTCTTCGCCATTTCGTTGTGCAATTCTTCCCGGACGAGTGTCGCACTGCTCGCCAGCAGTTGCAAGGATGCTTCGCTCTCCTTTTCGTTTCGTCGTTGACACTGTTTTTCCAACAGTGTTTCGACATTTTGTAAATCTGCGAAAGAATGAATATTTTTTTAATCAGCCGCTCGGTGAATTGTTATAAAAGAAAAAAAGGAAAGAAAAAAAAAGTAATGATTTTCTTACATTCCCGTGTGCCTCGAGCAAATGCGTCTTGTACTTGTCGAAACATCGATTGACAAGCTTTTTCCATTCTCGGCAACAAAACGTTGGCGAAAGCTTCCTTAAACGCATTGTCGAGTGCCGGTTTAGCGGCATTAGCCGCCGCGAGAGCAACAGCGTCTTTTATGTGCGCACCGCCAATCAGTTGCGTCAAATTATCCCTTAGAAGGGCGTCTATTCGCGTAACGTCGGTTCGCAAATGCGCCTTTAGCGGCTCGACGACATCGGCGACGACCTGCGGCAGTGCCGCCTCGATTTTGTTCGTTATCGTTGCTTCCAGCGTGTCGAGAAAATCGTTTTGTCGAGCTATGCGAGCGTAGAGCGTTTGCTCCATGGAGGCTAATTGTTTTTGCGAACCTCTCGCGAGGCTCGACTCCGCTCTCGTCGACTCTTGTCGCAACCTCGTGACCTCCGCGCGGAGCTCGCGAAGCTCCTGTCGCTGATCCTGTACTGTTTGCAATATATTCTCCAATTTTTTGCTCAACGCCCCGATGTTGTGATCGTTCGTGACGAGCGTCTCGGCTTCGTCGTCGTCCTCGTCGGCGGTCAATATTCCAACGGAATCTTTCCGTATTTCCTCTATCTTCGATTGAGCGACGATGTTTTTCTCCTTTTCGGGAAATTCTTCGGATTCACGACCGCTCTTTGCAGCGGGATGATCGCGTCTCCAAGAGTAGGGTATGTCGGTCGTCCAATTTTCTCTAACGTCCGTCATGTCGGTCCATTCTTCGTGTTTAAGCTCCCGAAGCGGGTCCTCTTCCTTCGGTTTTTCTTCGGGAAATTTAACGTAATCTTGCATCGCTCGTTCGCCAATATCGGGGAGCGAGACGATTGGAATATCGGACCAATCGTCGTCGGGAGCTTTAGCCCACTCGTCGGCGTTTATGTCCGCCAATACTTCTTCTTCCTTTTCTTCCTCCTCGAGAGCGAGAAACAAAATTTCTCGGACCTCGCGAGACGTGCTGCTGCCCCCGCTCGGCGGTGCTTGTTCCAGTTCGCTGGTTGCCAGTGGCGGTTCCGAAGCGTTGAGCGCTTGAACCGCCTGCGCGAGTGATGGACTTCCGGAGAGTACCGTTCCCAATTCCGGACTTCCGGGATGCGAATCGAGACCGTTGTTTTCCTTTTTCGCTGGTGAACTGAAAGCGTCCGGAGTCATGAGATTGAGAGCGCCATTGATACTCGAAGCGGCTTCGATCGTCGCGGATACCGAACGATCCTCTTCGCCGTTCTCCTCGACGATGCCGTTCTGATCGTCGTGCCTTATGTGCCGAAGATCCTCCGAATAATCGAGCGAATCGTGGGTCAACGTGTCCATCAGACAATTGTTCGCCATCTGACGAGCCGGACGAAAGGCTATGTGACACTCCTGCAACGATTTTGGCTGTACGAGATACATTCGTATGACAAGCTGATCCTCGTTCTCATCGTCGCACGGGCAAAGATCCTCGAGCGACTCGCCGGTCGGGCGTACTTTTCGAAGACCCGCATCGACGATACCGAAACTCAAAATCGGATAGGGCAACAGAAATTCCGATATCGTACTGACGCAGGCCACTCCGTCGTCGCTGTCTTTCGCCAGACAAAGAATGTAAAGACCCTTGTTGCATATATCGGAGAGCAGAAGAAAACCGGCACTGAGATCGAGTCCCGCTTTCAACACCGGTATCTTGCCGCTTATCGGCGATGGATCGAATCTTATCGTTTGCAGACACACCCACTTCTCGCAGGACCATACCTTCAGCTCGGAATTGTTGTCGCATCCCGTTATCGCGAATCTCCAAAATTGGGCGCTGCAAAATAATTGAACGTTGAACGATCTTTTCAAACGCGTAAAATTCTACTTCTGGCTCTACATTTTCATACATTCGACATTAAAAAAAACTCATTTTTTTATTTTTTCGATACTCTAAAAATTACGATATTTCGCTTCGGTCGATTAATGTATTAATCGACATAAAAAATGAGATCGAAAATAACGAGTGAATATCTTTTTTGATAAGCGCGTCGAGCGGAAACTCACTCCGGTTGATAATTCTTGTGATCGTCGAGGAAGAACATCGACGATATTGGCCGTCCGTCGTGGGGTCTCCATTCGTGCAAACAGCTGGGTTGCTGAAGCGCGTTCCCTTGTATTATTACTTGGAAGAACTTAATTTCTCCGTCGAGACTAGCAGTCGCGATGGCCGTTCCATCGGGACTCAGAATAGCTTCGACAATTGTTCCCGAGTGTTGGCAAATCTCCGTCATACCGCCGCAGTCCATTAGCATCGGATCCGTTAGCTTGAAACAAAGTTAAATATTTAATTTTTCGATAATATACGAAATCAATTTTTTTTAAATCGACTATACAGAGAAAACATCGCTCCACCTTTATCGGCTTTGGTCCCGGAATCGAAGAAACGCTATCTACGGACCACAGCTCCGCCTTGGAGCCTCTAGTGACGATCAAAAATTTGGAAACATCGTCGCCCTCCGATACGTCGTCCTCGGGTATGTAAGGACACCAAATAACTCTGTGACTCGTTGGCGTTGCGTCCTCCGTCTCGACTTGAAGTATCGGCGTACAGACGAGACCGGTGGGCGTCGAGTCGATCGTGTGAACAAAGAGACATCCCGACAAATCGATGCAAGCGAGTACAGGATTGGTGACGCGAGCAAAAGCCAAATCTTGAATTGCTCCTCGCATACCGCGCAGTAGAGCTCTCTGTTCCAATTCTTTGTAAACGACTCTGACGACGCCGGCGCCTGTTCCGGCTATAGAAAAAATACATTCAAATAGTAATGAACACGAATTGAAAAAAAAAAAAAAAAAAAAAAAAATTACCTTTTATTCCATAGGCGAGATATTTGCCAGACATGTGAACTGCCAAAAGTTGGCCGGTGTAAAAGTGGGGCTCCCAAGTGAAGTCAACGATGTTCTTTAACTTGACTTTGGAACTGCCGTGATCATTCCCCCCCGGCGATGGTATAACCGTGACATTTTTGGCATAGAGCTCCACGGAATGCTGATCGTCTTGTCCACTGAATTTTCTACAATAGAACAACGAACGACGTTGCGTTAAAATAGCCAAAGGCCGAGCGAAAGAAAATAAAAAGAAAAAAAACGAATATGCGGGAACTGGCAAGGCATAGAGGGAGGGAGAGCAAAGTAGAAAAGGTTTGCTTTACACAAAGAGAATGAGAGGGTTTATTCGTGTGTAAACTTACACGGACTGCGAAAAAGTCCTGAGGCTGCCTTCGCCGGCTTTGATCATCTCGTTAATTTAACTGAGACCTCCTGAAAATCGTAAAATAATCGACGTTAACGAGGAACAGGGACAGCCGGTCCGAAGGCCTCGAATTCCTAACCTAAAGAGCCGGTGGCACGCCTGACGATGGTCAACTCGTATTCACCGTTGGTACACCAAAATCGACGAAAACTACGGCGCATACGCGCTTTATTCTTTTACCTTCGTGAAATACTTCCGTCGTCGTCGAATGATGGTGGAAAGAAAAAAAACAAGACGCCAATTAAATAACGTTCGAGGTGGTTTTACCTCTTAGCGGAGCATCACCCCTCGAGTGTGATGATTTTCTCTGGACCGAGCCAGTTATGGAATGCGCTGACGAAAGTGAAATGTCAGGGCTACCGATTACCCTACTGGCCACTTGTCAAGCTAAAATATAGTCAGATCGGATGTCGCTGCGGGGGCAGGGGATGTGCAATAACGACGAGACTACTTCCGGTTCCAACATTTATTGCAATTCTTGATTATCATAATTAATCCTTCGTATTCTCGTGAGATATAAAAACGTTCGCGAATAACGTGACGCATGGAATGTTGTATGACATCAACATTTTTGGATAAGCTGCGAAGATAAAGATAATAACATTGTGGGGTATGATACTGTATTTTGTTGATCCGAAATCTATTAAATATATATCCGATAAACTGGTTGAGGAAATGTTGTATTGAATTCTTTCTTCGATCGATAACTTATCGCATAGCGAATGAATAATACAATCTTTAACGATTATTAATATTAATATCTAGTTGCGAAGTATACAATCAATTACCATCGAATAATTTTTCGCGGTTGAAAATTGCAAGATTTTAGACATATGGTAAATATATGAATATTACATCGAACAATATACAACAATAAGGAAACGATTATTTGAAAATCGTTGTTCGATGGTATGTACTCCGCAATTGAATGCTATAATGGTAATGGTTCAAGGGGACAAGAATTCTCGTGCAGGGGGTTGACGTGTTGCAAAACCTTCAACTTCACACGCAACAATATACAATTACAGAGCTTGACGATACTTCAGTCGCAATTTCACTTTCAAGCAAAACGTACGTTGTTAGGCCGCGTAAATATAAATACATACGGATTTGAGATATAAGGGTAAAAACTGTGCACACGAAAATATAAGAATGTTGTCGATCTGTCTGATAATTTGTCAAGTGTTCTCAGGTAAAATCGTATTTATCTATTGCAATTGTCGTTTAATTAAGCTTATATATAACTGCGCACCATTAATGCTTCATTTGTTCTTATGATTGCACCATTTATTTCAGTTTCTCCAGGACAATCGTGCGAATCAGAACACTGCAACTTCTTCGACTTCCGACTACTCCAGGTAACGAAATACACGTTGATAAAAGTACCTATCGTTTGATTAAAAATATCTTCGAACAATTGAACGTTTGCGCTACTATTTCCGTTCAGGCGGCTTGTGGGGATAACGATTTAGCCAATGTAGCTGTTGCACCCATGAGCGTTAAAGTGACGCTCATGGCACTGCTCGAGGGATCCGATGGAAAAACTCGCCAGGAAATTCTCTCGAGCTTAAAGCTTTCTTCCGACGTGGAAGATATCAGACGCGAAGCGAGCGATTCCATGATTCCATTTCACGTAATACAAAGTTTCATTGTTGCATCGTTACTACTACGCCTTCGATACCGTTGTTACAATGTTCGCATTTATCGCAGGGTGCGGAACCGGGCATCCAATGCGAGATGGCTTCATGCCTTTGGATCTCCGAAGAAATTGAAACTTTCGATAATTACACGGAAACTATTGAGAATTATTACAACAGCAGTTACGAAACTATTGACTTTACGAACTCCACGACCTCCGCTGAAATCATCAACGAGTGGATAAACCGGGCAACCGAGAATAATACTAAATCGATAGTCGAAGACGGTAAGAAAATCACCGATTCATTGATAAATATATTATTTTTACTACCAGTGGAAAAGTGAGAATTTTGAACCGGAAGTAGAGTAAACAAATTTCGCGAAAACAACGTGAGTTACGGTGGAAAAGTGAAATTCCAAAATTCATCGACGTCAATATGATATACACGCGAAACTAATGATAGCTTTTTTTACCGGAAGTGGTGTCGCCAAAAAAATTGATTTCACACGAAATATTTTCGCCACAGATTTTTTTTCTGCTGTTCATTTTAAAAAATGGCTTTCGTTGTTTTTTTGTTGTAATTTTACCTTTAATCAGGTAAGTTGGATGAGAATACTCTCGTTGTGATGACTTCGGCGCTCCGTTTCAAGGGCGATTGGCACTACGGCTTCTACGAGGATTCTCATTGGAACGGATGTTACACAATTCCGGATTATGGTTGCCAAGGAATTCGTGTGATGCACAATCGCTTCGAACATAATTACGCTTTGATTAATTCGCTGGATGCCGAAGTCGTTGAACTTCCTTACGTGGTGAGTGGGAAAAGAAGAAGTTTTTTCGTATTAATTAAATACCTTTTGCCGTCTATTGTTTACCTTTCAGAATGAAAAATTATCACTTCTCGTGTTTCGTCCGCAAACAACAGGATTTTCCGCTCTGAACGATCTGATAAAAAAATTGGCGCGTACGCCGATTTCGGAGATTCTCGCGACACTCAAAAAAACTGAAATGGATTTGGTACTACCGATGTTTCACATTGAAGCCAAAAACGATATTGTACCCGTATTGAAAAAAGTAAGTAATATCGGATGGACATTTTATTCGTGATTATTAGTTTCTATAACCGAAAAATCTGTATATACGATTTTTCAGATGGGAATAAAAAATCTCTTCGGCAAGACGGCGAATCTATCGGGAATGTTGCAGAATCAACTTGTCGGAGTCGATAACATGTTTTACAACGTGAAGATAGAAATGCACACAATCGGAGAGATCGATGCTGAGGGTAATTTTTACAATTTACAAGGATCAGCAATGAAATCGACGTGTCTCTTGTATATTTGGAAAATTTTATTAATTTTCCAGAATATTATACGTTTATTTTCGAAAGCGAATCAGACACACTCAAGTACGTCGACATAGACAGACCATTCGTCTTTGCTATAGTCGATCGGCCATCCCGTGGTGTTTTATTCGCCGGACGGATTATTCATCCGGAATACGATCTATCGAAATTGTCGGAATCCTCTGAACCGCACGACATGTACGGGGATTATCCCTTCGGACCTTCGTATATGGGTAACTATTGAACAAACGGAAGTTTCGAGACAATGTAAACATATATTTTCGATCCGAAACGAAATAATAATATTCAATAATTCAAACGATCTTCGGCACGTGTGTAAAAGCAGTTGAATAATAAAAAAATAAAAAAAACCGCACGCGGGTACAGTCGAACGACAACGAAAAAAAAAATAAAAAAAAATCGATACTACTATATTATTTATTGAAAACCTTGATACACAAGAGCGTCATCATGATTACATGGAGTATTGATTAGTTGATAAATCGTACACCGCCAATACGCTATATTTACAATGTAATTTCACCGAGACGAAGTTTCATAATTTATGAGAAACGCGTATTCATAATCATTCGCTATCTCGATACAGCCAGGAGGGGAAATTAATATCTGTGCAAAACTTCAATACCTCAAAGTACATCGCGCCATTTAGCGAAATTTTTTAAATCGTTTTTATCTTGCGACAATATTAGTTAATCCTCGCTGGCCGTCGACCGAATTTTCTTATATTTTTCCGATTAAGCGTTTTGAGATGAAACGTTTTTACGCATGATATATATATATATATATACCTCCGTATTTATGTATTTATAGTATAAAAAAAATCTTACTACGCGCGAAACGACGACAGCCGATAATTCTTTATCGTTGTTGAAAATTCACCCTTTAACGCTCGAACGATGATGATAAATATATATTACTCGATATAAAATGATTTCGTCGTTTCGCACGACATCGTTAACTTAGGCGTCTCGAGGATAATGTCGATTATTATTTACGTTATTTAAGATTAAGAACATTATTCGAGAAGCATATTCAGAAACGTTGCAAAAAACAAAGAAAAAAAAAAAAAAACAAAAAAGAAGCCGCATAATTTATAATCGGCTCCAATATGAGTTTCTGAATATCCCGAGTAATGGCGAACCTTCGTGGAGACCCTTAATTTCCTATAATAATTATTATCTAACGTCCCTTATCGCAATCGCTGGACCGAACGAATGTGGCGACGGCAGTTTGTTACGGCGATCTTCGTCAAACCGTGCCGAATTTTCGCATCTATAAACTTGTTTTTCTTTTTTTTTTTTTTTTTTTTCTTTCTTTTTTTTCCGATAAACAAGACAAGATGTGGCTATGGCCTCGACTGCCGTCGCGGCAGTAAAAGTTAAGAACGATTGATTTGTTTGTTGGGCATTGTGTGGCCCGATGCATTGATCGCACTCTCGTCTCTTCCGGATGGTACGGAACAAGCGGATGGATCGCGAGAGTAGTTACTTTTTTTCTTTTTTCCAACTGTAGAATTACTCGCGTGCAACCTTCGCTAATTGATTCGTCCTTTGTGGGTCATGTAATCGATACTATCAGATAGAAGCTTTTCCCTCGCGGCGCGTCTCATACGCGAACACAGTGCCAACAGTGTTCCTGCCATTATACAAATGACCCCGCAACTCAGTCCCACTATCGTGCTAACCACGCTGGATCGCAGACACACTCTGTCACCGGTCGGACTTTCAGCGGCACCTTTAACAAACAATATTCGCATATTATATCGCTGTTGTATATCGATAATCGCAAAAAAACTGAAATTTCTTCAAACTTTAAAATTCATTAAAAAAACAAGAAAAATTCGGCAATCTTACCACTTTGCGAAGCGGCCGTTGAATTTGGAAATAATTCCGTTTCGGCTTCTCCTTCTTGTAAAACTCTGAGCGATTGGAAGAGATTAACGTTCTCCGACAAGCTGGTGGCCGGTGTCGTCGGTCCTCCGATCGCGGCGCCCACCGAACGTTTCGATACGCTCTTCGAGTTTCTCCAATGGCAAGGTTGGCTCTGTATGAGACAACGGAATAATCAATCATTAAATTAACGATTAGTAAACTTGATGGGAATACCAATAGAACGAATTACGAGATTCTAAAGAAAGAGTATATCAACTCGCGTTTACCGGACACCGTCCGTGGCACATTCGGACGTCGCACTCTATGTAGAGAGCCGGCGAGCCGGTGAATCGGAAGGTCTTCATGTACGCGAAGACCTGAGTCTCGAATAGTCCGCTCTCCGACCAGGAGCCACGGAATCTGCTGATCAGCTTGTCGTCGACGGGACACCCGTATTGATCTATAAGTTGAATCCTTTTGTTGCCGCCGTTGTGCGCGTAGCAATCGTTTACCACGATATCGAAACCGTCTGCAAAAAAAAACACTCATCGTTACGCGGACTTTTTTTAGTTTCTTCGATTTGATAAAACAAAAGTTTCTCGACAAATGTCGCATCGAAAATGTTACGAAAAACTAAAAAAAAAAATTTTTTTTTTTGTTATTCGCACAAGTAGTTCTCATCGGAAAAACGATATAATTACCGAATGCAATAAAATGATAATAATTACCGTATTTGCTGCGCATATAGATGATGAGAGTGAGAGGATCGCCGACGCGCACGGGTCCGGCGACTCTGGTTCCGGTGGTTCCATAGCCGTATCTGATTTCCATGTAGCACTCCGGAGGCTGCAGGGTGAACACTACAGGATTTCCTGTCGCGACCCTGAAACCGCACGAAGAGAACACACATAACATTGTACATCTCACGAGTGAAGTTGACTCGCGCGAGTCGCACGAGAGTAAAGCACCGCGGTGACGTGATTTAATCTGCCAAATTGCCCCGAGAGTCAAGGAACAAGAATATACACTCTGTCGGTTTTTCCCACGTTACATCGTAAAGCGACGAGAGAGTAATTTATCCGCGGCGAGGGCACTTACTCGACATCGAGGAAGGGAAAGGTCACAGTCTTCCAGAAGTCGTAGCCGTATTCGCATGTTACTTTGAAGTGCTCGTCAAATTCTTCCTCTATCATTGGATTGTACTGCACGGTGACGGTGTTCCACATGAGATTTTTCTGCGAATCGAACAAAGGAAAATGAAAATTAAATAATGAAATAAAATTCATGACATCCCTGAGATTGGTACATAACAAAAGGGATGAAGGTAAGATCGCGGAGGATGAGTCAGCGAACTCACCGTAGGATTTTTTCTGCTGTCCTGATGATGAGTGTTCTCGCCGAGGGTGCCGCAGCGATTGAGTTGAATGTAAAACTCGTAGTAATCCCTTCCCGTGCCGTTGACGTACATGCAATCCGGATCGTACGAGTAGCCTGTAATTAAGAATCATTGTTGCAGAAGAAGTTCGAAGCCGATGATCGATATTGATCGGCATTATCCGACTCCGATCTCGATCGAGAGGTACACGCCTCCTACTGGCTATCGTAGCTGCCGTTTTGCGCATCGTAATAGGCATTGAAATTCAACTCTAATTATTCTGTAACAATACTAACAAATGGGAGGATGAATAATTGAGAAACGCGAAGCTCACCGGCCGAGTACAGCAGTCCGGCGAATGAACCGTTGAAACCAATCCTAATTTTCATGTAATCGTCCTGACATTCGGCTTCGATATCTGCAATGAAAAAAAAAATTAACAAATCGTTACAAATCGTTACAAAGCTTCGTTTTCTTCGATTCTTATGAGAATAGACCGGAGGATTTGTTTGTTTGTTTGTTTTTTTACGCGCAATATCCGACTATGCGCGTCAGGCCGGCGGTTTCCGTTTGAGAATCCGGTCATCGATGCCGCGCGGAGTGAAAGTACGCGCGTTGTATTATTATGCACACGTGTATGTAAGAGTATACGTACGGAACAGTCTCCGGTGCGAGAGCGCTCTTCGTGATAAGGAGCCAAGTCGGCGGAACGCACGTAACGACGTGTCTAAATGAGCGGTAGGATAGATACGGCCGATAGTCACGCTCGGCGATTCACCCCGGACGATGATACAACACGATTCTCGTAACGATCATTTTTATACTATTCGCCGAGACGAAGCGAAGAATATTTTTCATACTTGGAAAGCGACCCGCGAAGTAAGAAATTGTAATGTTGCAATGACGAATTGGGAAAACGCGTAACGTATTCGGCTAAAAAAGGAATTTTCACTTGTACCGTGTAAAATACTACGATTACCTTTTCTCGTATATGCGGGAATTCGCGAAAGCACTTTTTTTTTAACTCCGTTTGCAAGTTGCTTATTAATTTTTTTTATATACATCGAATAATCATAAATAATGGGAGTAATTAATTTTGAAACAGAATTCGAAATATAATTGTTTCTCGATGATTTATATTGACTTTATCACAGAAATTTATCGGAAGAATCTTTTCAATGTAACAACCGAACATCCGTTCCTCTAGAACTTTGTGATAACAATTTCCATTATAGACTGAGAAACTGATTATAGACTGATTATTGAGTAGTAAACTGAGATGAGTTTCCCTCGAATTTTGTATGCCGTACACCTTCGCTTTCGCTTTTTTTTCTTTTACCCGTCGATCGTCGTAGCGGCGACTTCTAAAGTGGCGCGCAAATAAAATAGACGCGGACGAGGACGCGGATCGCGGAAAGTATCGCAAGAAGATATCCCTCGGGTTGCCTCCATCCTCGATGCTTCGCTGCGCGTTATTTCTTCTCAGTTCCGGCGTTCGTCGGGCAATTCGAATTCGCACATAATCATGTTTCTTCCCGGTACTGATGGTATAATCATTGATAACTGCCGTGGTGGGCACTCGTTTCTCAAAGCTTACCTCGTAGCATACAAATGTATACATCTACGGGGAAGATAAGCGGAACTTCGTCGGGAAAGGGTAAGGGCAAGTGTGCGTAAATATATGAGGTACGTAGACGAGAATAACCGCAGAAGAAACGCAGGAATAACTAACGAAAATAAAATTCCAAAAAAAAAAAAAAAAAAACCTCTCGAAGAAGTCCAGGAAACTGCGGAAACAACGTGAGTAACTTGGAGCTCTGGCAAAAAAATGAAAAAACGAAAAAAAAAAAAAAACAAGAAAAACCGGAAGATAGCAAAGTGCTAAAGAAGAAGAAAGCAAAAAGGTAGCAGCGCGGGGTCCCGCGTAGACCAGGCGAAGCGGGCACGATAGTGAACTATTCAAGTACAGCGGTATAGCGAAGGAATTCGAGGTCTCCCCGTGGAGCGATTTATGGGAATCGGCTTCGAGAATGCCGTACTAAACCTATAATCGTTCCTTCGTTCTCGTAATTGACGATTCCACCAGTCGGGGCGGTGGTGAACGCCGGGTCTTCCGGGGGCCCCCTTCTCGATGGAGGCCACGGTAGCCGCGGCCACCGCCGCGTTCGACTCTCGTGCATTGCTCACCGTGAAGCAACACGATTTTACGGTCTCGAATCCTCTTTACCCCCAAGAAGTTCCTCGCGTATATACCAGAAGAATAACCAAGAAGGGACAACCTATCTTAGGGTCTTAGATACCCGAGAAACTTCTTCTTTTCCAAGCTTCCGCGCGTAACATCTGCCAGCGATATCTTTTCAGCGTGTGCGTCTCTTCTACGGAACTCGAATGTCTCCCGGTCGAGTTTCGAAGTACAGAGAGCGGCGGCAAGTCGTCGTCCACGTCGGGAGAAGATCGGGTTGACGACGAGGCCGACGCGCAGCCTTGCCGGGCGACAGTAATGAAGATAGTTCGAGATACAATCGAGATTCAGTACAGATATATATAGTCTATACCGCGCAAGAGACAGGTAAGTTTGTTATACATATCCGCAACGCCAACGACTCTTGGATTATGCGCAACTACACAAGTCGTAATTCTTCTTTCCCGCGGTTCGTCCTTCCCGGCTGTGGAACCGGTGTCCCCGCCGAGATAGCAAGGTGGTCAGTCAGCTTCTTCGGTGTTTCTTTCTCTCCCAAGATCGCGGAGAAGTTACGCTCGTCGCTGCGTTTACATGCATATACACTCTCCGGGTACTTGTATTTCGCTGTGTTTCCGTCTCGAAAGGACTTTGACATTGAATTTTATAGAACGACAAGTTTTCATCTGCATTCCCGACTCGATAATATACATTACTCGACTCGATTAAGATCCGCAGGTCGATGCAACTTCGATTTCGTCGCTGCGTCTGTTCAACAACGAGTCTGCGACTTTCCTCGATTGACCGACGACAATCGAAGGATGTAAGCGTGTCGTCGAGGTTGTCGTCGCCGGTACAACATGCCGGAGCAGTGTATAATGACGTTGCAATTGAGACGCAATACACCGTGCGGTTTATAACGTAACGTGGGCTGCGAGCGAACGAAAGGAGAGGCCGGAGAGTGTATTTCTCGCTTGGGGACCGGACAAGACACACTGCCTGGCGCGTCTCGGTGTCAGAGAGCCGCGCATACGACTTCCGACACCGTTTTAATTGCTGTAGTAACGGTACGTACAGACGTACGGGTAACTCGAAGAGACAAGGAATGAAGCAACGTCGCCGGGGAGACGAAGAGAGACACGAAGCAAACGCGATATCCAACAGGCACGCGCGATTCAATCGACGCGTGGCGTCGATAGCGGTCAAACTATAATATCCGTTCGAGAAATCTATCGGATACGAACGTACCGTTGTTACTCATCGTACAGCACAATGCGATCGACAAGAGATAGGAATATAATTATGTATGTTAATCTCTTAGATATGAATTTAAATGTCGATGGGAAGATGTGCATTTTTTTTTTTTTTTTTTTTTTTTTTTCGGTCGATTGTAAGGTAAAGTTTGTTAACTGCGAATTTAGCGTATTCCAAGGGAACTGATTTAAGAATCGCGTCTACTCACGTTGTACTCTGGTTGTGTTGGGTCTGTATCTCCTGTGCTCGCGATCCCAAGTTTCCGGATGTCTGCCCCACTCTTCGTCGGCTGAACTTGCGGCCGCTGTACCGCCACCGCCTCCTCCCACGGTACCACCCCCGGCCAAGCCTTGAAGACCCTGAAGCGTCTGAAGGGCTTGAAGATTCGGACTCAACGGTCGGCTCTTGAGCGAAGGCACCGGCACGTAGGCGGCTCCTTCGCCCACGTAGACCACCTGGAAATTACATGAATATTATCGATTCGTTCATTTTCTTTCATTTTTCATCTCGTTTCACTTTTTTTGTTTTTTTTTTTTTTTTTTTTTACTGTTTAACTCAATGTCTGCAATTGTACTGCACGCGGGGATCTCAAACGTTGGATTTTATTAGTCTGCACACGCATTGAATAACATCGAACGACCACCGTGACGGTCTCCGTACACGAGATCGCGAGATCAAAGGAGGACGTTCGTTAATTTTTTTTTTTCTCGTTATTCAATAGTTTTATTTAAGGTTTACTAAGAGATATAAATAAAAAATTGAATTATTGCTCTCGAGTTTATATCAGTCATGTCTGTGATGCATAGATCGCTCGTAAATTTCTCAATTTCAACGCAATCCTTGAGAGAGTCGTTTGAACGACTGCGACAACGATTGCGGGAAAGAAAAATCCCTGAAGAGTCACACGTAGCGAGTAAAATTGCGGAAATGTCGATCGTTAACTCGTCAACGCGGAAAGAAGACACGCGTTGCGGTGATAGCATAGCGGCACGCGTACAGGTGTCGGAACGTTCGGAACGCGTGTACGTAGAGAATTGAAGATAAAAAAAAGTGTTGTCGGTGCGCACCGAGCCTTCGCACGATTTTCTTGCGGCTCTCCCTCTCTTGAAAGAGCGAAAAGTATTTCTTGAACGACGTGGAATAAAAAAAAAAAAAGAAAAAGTTCCGTGTACCGGAAATATCGGGTGCGGTAGGGCACTTTCGCCTCGCGTTGCTCGTCCACCGTTCGTTGCGGAATCAAGTTTGTCACGTCGACGAGCCGTCGCTCAGCTGTGTTGAGAGCGATCAAGTCGTAGACTCTCGTGTCGCATCGGCGACTCCCGCGCATTCATGCGTCGATTAACGGTCACGCGGTCGTAGCGTCGGTAGTCATTAATCGAGAAACGAGAATTTATAGTACGATACACGATTACGATAATCCAGCGGTACCCGGACACCGTTGAAGTTCAATGTCGAGGCGACTTCGTGATTTGCGCAACGCTATTTTTATTCAATCTCATTCATTAAAATTATGAGGAGCCTTTCATTTTTTTTTTCAAAATCGCATCTTGACTTTACCTTTTAGAAATTTCCAAATGTGTTTCGCGTAGCCATTTTTTTTTTTTTTTTTTTTTTTTCGAGACTAAATGTCCCGCGATACCATAGCGGTTTTTTTTTTTTTTTTTTTTTTTTTACGAGAAAATTATGATCGACATTTTTCAGTGTTGAAACGAAACAAGAACAGTTTTAACGATTTGACAATAGAATTAATTCTTATTTTATCCGCGTCATCGATCTACCGACTCAAGCGAATCATAATGTCTGCCTTCCCCTCCGCGAGCAACGAGTTTGAAGCGTTGATAGTTCTTCGTAGCGGCGTCGAAGATGCGGCAAAGACTGCGAGGGGAACGAGATGAACCGTTCGTCGATCAACGAACGAACGACCATCGGCAATAGCGGGGCGGAAGAGAAGACGCGAACTTGTATACTGTATTAAAAAAAAAAAAAAAAAAAAAGAAAAAAGGATCGGAGCGATCGTGCGTGTATAATGTTTGATGCGCGAGCGCACCCGTCATATCTCCTTCGATATCTTTTGCAATTTGAGCTTAGAGTGTTTTTGTTTTTATTTCATTCGCTTGTGCAGTCGAGAGAAAGATGTGAGAGATTTAGATTTTTTTAAACAATATACTTACAGCATCCTGATCGCTGGCTTCGTGAGTGAGAGCTTCCCGCGTTTCATTACGAGACGAATCCTCGTCTTCCGGTCCCGCGCCACTTCCGGCCCAGTAATCCTCTGTCGCATCTTCCAAAATTGTCTCGGGACCCGTTCTCTCAAGAATTTCCGGTACCTCTATACTTGTAGACTGCAATTTTTTAATAATCGATTCAATGAATTTTTCAAATTTAATAAAATTTTTTATTTAAAATTGTATTTAGTCGGTTTATCAAAGGTTACTGAAGAATCGATCAAAATTTTATGTTATATCGTCATTACATATTATTATAAAGTTATATTATAAGATTCGTAAAAAATTCAGATCGAAAGAAATGTAATTATTAATATTTTGTTTCATAGTTTCTAAATGCGTTTTTTTTCAGTACCTATCATTTATTGATATTTCGTTGAAAAAATTGAATTAGAAACCCATGAATATATATTATAAATAGATCGATGGATAGATAAAAACAAATTGAATAGAATATTCACTCACCCGACAGCTGGTGATAGTGCTTACAGCGAGTATCCATGCGGCCACGTAGCTGCAAAACAAAAGACACGTTTCGTTCACGAGACTACCGATTGGCTACACTCGCGAGTGCATCGACGAGATAAGTTTGATTGGAATTTAAATCGATCTAATAATGGATCCACGCTACATTAAGCATTGGCGAAAACACACAAGATGCAGACACGTAAGATGCATCGGGAATTCTGGCCTCCATTCGCGTCCGGCAAAACGAGATTAAGGATAGAGAAAAAAAAAAGAGAATACCTCGATGAGAGGCAAGAAGATCATTCGAGTCATTTTAAGACGTAAAAAGCGAGCGAAGTATCGGCGAACGAATCGCTTTCCATCAATTCCCTTTGGTATTCGTAAGGTTATGCATTGTACTTTTTCATTCATTTACCACGTCTCAGTGCGACATCGAGATTTCTATGTATTCTTCGATTCATAAGACGATATAAAAAAAACGGCCCGAGATTTTCCAATGTTCGAGAAATTATTCGTTAATTCTTTCAGCTGTTGATAATTATGTTCCGTTGAGACGCGAAGCGATTTTTTTTTATTCGCGTTCCCCAACTTCATTGGAGTATTTTTCGTAATTTGAAAATTCCGGTGTTTTTCGTAAAATTTCATTTAATTTTTTTTTCTAATAAAAAAGAATTTTGGTTTACATAGCGACATGTCCGGAAATTAATCTTTTTGTTGTTTACGAAACATTAAAAGATACAAAGAAACGATTGGTTATAGAGAGCGGAATTTCACATATCCTCAGGGTATGTCAATTGTAGGTGCATAGAATTATTACGAAGATGCGATTAACTCGCAAGAAGAGCAGCCGGAGTATACTTTGTAAAACTTGATAGGTTCGTCGTATAATCACAATTGCTACTGATGGAGAAGCTTCAGGGTCTTGGATAAACCGGCGCACCCTCGAGTACTCGCGTATCAAAGCGATTCAAACTTGTTCGTGACTTTGACCCACTGATGATTGCGCGTGACGATTATACGGGATACTTGCCGGTGCTGCTGCTGGAGCAGAGCAGCCCTGGGCTCGACACGCAACCACCACGCCTTATCATTACTGGTTGTACCAGTCGTACATGATGTATGCGTACAGAGAGCGAGATAGAAGCATGAGGTATCGAGGATAGATATAAACATGACATACAAGCGAAACAGAGAAAATGAATGGTCGGAACTTCGTAGGCGCGCGCGTGTAAAACACGTTCTCCACGAGTTACCAACAGAAATGCGAGAACTGCAGGCCGAGTATATAGATGCTGCGAAGTTGTAACAGTGCTAAAACAACTTTTTTTTTCAACTACCTTAGGCTCGGAGTAAGAAAAACAAATACGTTTTTTTTTGCGATAATTTTAATGGAGGTTAACAAGTGTGGTAGTGGGTGGTACTGTCCAATTTATGGAAAATATGATAAATCACGAATATTTAAAAAATTATTTAAAATTGTAATAAATGTAAGTGATTGATCGATGATTATTTATAATCACAAAATTGTCGCAAGAAATGTCGATAATCTTCGGCATAAGAAAAAAAAAATGACCTTTTGTAAAGTTCCGTTAAATCGATATATTTAAGTTGAAATAAAATGGTAGAATTTTGTAATTATAATTTTTTTGTATGGTAGATAAATATGGATATCATCCGCAACCGCCAATAACTACGTTATTAATCGAACGATGGATATCTTGTTTTGACACTTCTCAATTACTACCTTACGATTTTCTCGTCGGAAAATTGTATCGATAAATAACTGAATCTATCACATCATAAATAAATTTGCATCGATATTCATCGAATATCGAGAGCAGTACTCATTGAATCTGCATATAAAATAAAATTTCCGCTAGATCTCCATCGGTTTATCTCGTTAAAAAAATAAGCAAAAGTTGAAATAACTGCCTACGATGCTCGTACCATAAGAAGAACAAATATTGCCAGAGTATCTCCGCTCGGTGTGTAATTTCTATCCGCGTATTCTGCCCCGCGGCAATTAAGTTACAATCTATCCGTTCCGAAAGCTCGTCGAAGGAGAACAGCAAAAACCGAAATGAGTAGCCGCGTACTTGACCCACTGAAAGCACTGCGCATTAAAAACCATCTCTTCTATCTGCCGCGGTCTGGTCCCCCGTCCTATTGCATAGTAGGATAGGCTATATATCCACAGACGAGAGTAGAAATAAAGCTGCACGCAATAGCGTTTCTCTGCCCCGGTTCGTGTACTTTGATGTAATGTGCACTTGCTACGTGTTATTACGTAATCGTGTAACGAATCGTCGAAGAGATGGTTCGCCAGCCTCGTACGAGCTTATGATGTACGACTCTCTTCATGGAAGAGATTCGAAAAGAAAAAAAAAAAAAAAAAAAAAAAAAAAAAAAAAATGATTCATCGGACATTCCGGGGAGGACAGTTGCACGCTGTGAAGAAGAATAAGAAGAAAAAGGAAGATGGAGAAGAAGCAGTTGTTGCATGCGCCACGGCGAGTTGCACAGTGAGTTTTAAAGCTCCGCCTTAAAAAGCCAAAGGGTGCATTATAAACTTCGAAGTGCTCTCTCGCACGTCGCGCGACTATCCAACGAGAGAGTTGCACGCTTCACTTGGCCGACAATGCAATAAAAGGAAATAGGTAAGACGATGTTGAAACTCGTCAGTATGCCCGTGAACTCGTCTCACCGAGGATTCTCAGCAATTATATAATGTATAATACCCAAGACACACACAAGACAAGATTCTCTCCGCTGTACAAATGTATAATTCGGTGAAGGAACTCTTGAGACCGAGGAAGTCCTTGACGAATTCAACAAAAGAAGAAAAAAAAAAAAAAAAATGAGAAAAATAAAAATAAATTATATCATATCTTTCTTCTTACATAAGGAAACGGAGCCCTGATTGTCGGTTATTTCGCCGTGATGCGCGGGGCAATTAAAAATCGCGATACGAATCAACCTAATGAACCGGAGGGAAAATCATTGCGCGCAGACGCCGAGCTGAGTCGAGAGATTTCGCGATAGCGAAAAACTCCTCATTCGGCTAATAAGTCATCGCGATAAAAGGACAAAGGAGTCGCGAGAAGTTACTTAATCGCTCATTAGAACGCGGCGGGTATGAAAGACTTGACGAGATACAAATCGACACATATGTACATACATACATACCGCGTATACATATGTGTATATATTTAATATTGTATAAGAAATGATTAAGGCGTTAATGAAGTTCAGTGTCCTTATCGTCATCGTTAATCCACGCGGGTCGTACATACCATACGCGCGGGTGCGTCGACACCGCGTATAAGCGCAGCTTCGCTGTTTAACAATTAATGCACCCCTGAGATGATTCTTGCGGAAAAAAAAATAAAAATAAAGTAAAGGTGAGGCGGGAGGGAGATTGTACGCGAGCAGTCGACGGATGATCGTTCTGACCCACTGAGGAGAATTGCCGAGTTGCACGCAACCGCGCGCGTAATAATATGTAAGACGTTGCGTTGTGCTCCACATGTGTGAACCCACAGCGGCTTGTGAGAATTATACGCCATATGTGAGGCACATATGACCGTGGCCCCGCCAGGCATATACGAGAGTCAGAGGAGAAAATGAATGAGTCGGTTTCGCGAGATGTTATGTACCTCACTACCGTCTGTGTGCCTCGTGTAACTGACCTTCTCAAGTATGAAGGAAGTCCTCGGTTGAGAGACAGGAGAGGAGGAAAAACATTTCTGATTATATTCACGTATTTGTGCGGCAAGCAAATGCATATATCGTGTATGCACCTGCTGCCCGCTGATTCTACGACGTAAAAGAACGATGACTCTGCGCTTTCTTCGGTATGCAAAGACTTCAAAGCTTTACTACTGCTGTCCGCGAAGATGAAGTCAGAGAAAAACGGAAGAATTTTTTTTTTTTCGCCGTTGACTATAGAATTTTTAACCCTCTAACGGTAGGGGTCAAAATGTTTAGCTATTCAGTGTAATCTTCAAGCAGTTATTGATGAAAAAAGAAAAAAATCGTTTTTGTACCGATTTCATTCGTTTTCAAGGAACTTCGATTTAATAGCCATTTGAATGACTTGAATTTTTTTTATTAAAAATTGGTAACTATTGGTAAAAAGTTGATCGCAAAAAATATTGTAAATATATCGAATTTCTTTAGATTATTACGGATATATTTATAATATATTTCAGCGAATGTATGTCTCCTAATGTATATAATTAACGTAATTACAAAAACATCGAATTTCATATAATTTTAAAGTATTTTTTGCACATACTTTTATCTTTGTGGGACAGTTCTCTTATCGTAAAAATCAATCCTCTATATATTATAGTAACTGTTTGATTTTTCTTAAATACTTGACGGCGCGATCAAACAGGTATTCGAAATAATTGCCGATCCTCACACGGCAGTGAAAAAAAAAACTCACCCTGACCCAGTAAGAGGCAACTCCGCGATCTTTTCACATCGTGGAACGTTCTTAGCATAACAATATGCAAAGCTTATGCATATACGGAAACGAGTGTAAAGAAAAAAAAAAAAACAAAGAACTGTGTGAAAAATAAGTTGCTGAATAAGTCATTACGGTGAAAATGCATGTATGAATGTCGGGCAAGTACACACCGCAGTGCACCGAGTCACGTGAAATGTTCATTGTGATGAGAGAGTTCAAACGTAAGTTATATACAAAGGAGTAGTGGATGCGAAGTGAATCGAGCACTCGGCGATGTTCCCGAGAAGTTATCCGGGTACCGAGTACACATGCCTGTTAACTCACGATGAACGGAAGTGCTTGAAAGTAATGAGCGTCTTCTCAACGAATTAAGAATTTTTTTTGGTCCAATGCACTCATCATCATCTTCGCCGGTTATATATATATATTTCATCTGTTATAATATCCCGTACTATATATAAATGTAATATCCCTTAATTGTGGAGAGAAAAATAACAACAACAACAAAAAAAAGAAAAATAAATGAAAAAAAAAAAAAAAATGTTCAGACGCAATAAATCATATGGTGAACGGTAACCGAATCCTCTTTCTGACCTACTGAGGGCGCAGGTATGGCGCATACGGTTGCATCACGCAACCGCGCACACGTAATAACATATACACGTTATGTGCGGACTTTACAAGTTTATTGCGGGCAGAGTCGCCGGTGTGTGCGGTCATAGACATAGTACCCGTGTATTCTCTCCCCTTGCAGAGAGTGTATATATACATCTATATAAATATACGCGAGAGTAAGAATAAGAAAATGAATGACCGGTTCCCGTATAGGCAGCTATACTTATGCATCCAGAGACACTGCGTGCGGATAACTATTACGCGAATGCCACGAACTGTGGGCGAACACGCCCGAGTTACACGAAGAAAACCAAGAGATGCTCGAACAAGTGACGTTATTTCTTTAATGAGCGTGAAAATAATCATGTGCGTTAATAATGTTTTCCGGCGTCTTGCGAAGATAAAAAAAAAAATTCCGAAAAAAGATAAAAGAATATCATTCTTATTAGCGAGACCTCATTTATCGTGGAGAATTCGAATTATTCAATTTTTTTTAAGGGTGTCAACATAACTTTGCATCGGAGGCTCGTTGCTCTGGAAAATGCGTCATGCATTGCCGAACGCGTGTCAATCCAATAAATTCGTTTTTCGATGTTTTTTTTTCGACATCGTTGAAAAATTCATCGATCGTTGATAAACCCAAAACCGGAAAACCATATCGCTTAAAATTAAAAAAAAAATCGTATATCGATTTTTTTCACCGTTCGATAGAAAAAAAAAGTTCATTGAACGTTATAACACATCTTGTCCATTTCCATTCGTGATATCTGCGGTTGCCTCGGGCAATGCGCCTTTCCCGTTTCGCCTGAATGTGGCTTAACCGTTAATGGAATTATAACACGGTTTTCTTAATCTTCCTCATTAAGCTGAAACTATCGAAATCTCTTTGCTTATCATTTAAAACATCGGCGAAACTTGCACTATTTTCTCTCATCTATATATCTCAAATGCGATCGTCCTTGCCGCATCACCTTGTCCGCACGCAAGCGAGGAGATCTCTCCGATATTTTCCTCTCTCCGTGTCCATTATTATTCAAATATAATTCTAGCTGGTTAACTTAACCCCGGTCGAGGAACTTCTTGCTTATACGAAATGGAAGGGGGATTCCCCGCATCGCTCGTCTCTCGTTCCTATATTCGTTGCCGCTCCGTTAACCACCGTTCTTCGCCGCTCGAAGCGGCGCATACCCCCGCGCGCGTCCGTCTCGTCGAAGAGAGCAGTTGGCGCGCAGGAAATATTTTTCCGGTAAACTTATATCTCTCCCTCGAGGGGAGGCGAGAAGACAGTGGGTAAAAGCCGAAAGGACATGGGAGGGGAGGGCCTTCCGCGAGAGGCTCGCGGTAATAGCGCAAGGCAACGGCCTCGACCGTTTATTCGCTCACTCGGTTACTTGCATAATAATAATAACAACAACGATAATAAAAATAATAATAATAATAATAATGATAAAAGAAGCTTAAAGATCCTCCGTACGTCGTCGTTGAGGGCCTCTGCTCTCCGCGGTGATTAATCCTGGCAGCGGGACGTTTTCCTCACCGTGGATTCAGCGTTAAAGTATATTTGATGCAAATTTAACCAAGTCGCGAAAAGCATTACGGAATACTTGTCTCTCGGACTTCACGCATCCCGACTACTCGAAATTTTTACTCGACTCGATTCTCTCGGACTGTACGCGCTCGAGAGAATTTATGTCACGCTGAGAGCCGCGCGCGCGCCGTTACAATTTTTGCCTACAGTCGCAAGACTCTCGCGCGCTCCAGGCGATGCTCTCTCATCGCTGACCGGTCCGCAGCGTTCATTACTCATTCCATTAAGCGTGTCGGATTGGACGAAGGTTTTCTTGTGGAAATATGGTAAAATTCAACGACGATGACGAAGACCCGCTGACTCTCGGCATCATCAGCTATTCAAATGAAGACGAGATCCCGCGAGCGCGCGATCTCACCCTACCGTGACCCTGTATGTGTGCGCATGTGTGATTGATCAACGAGTAAAGCCATACGCTACGCTATAACGGCGAGCTATCAATAATAGCAGCGTAAACGCAATTTCACATGTAATCCAAGAAGCATGGAGGATGCTGGCTGCTGTTTGCCGCTGATGCCGAATGAGGGGAAGATCGCGGATTAGAGATAAGCCAGCGTTGGCCGTGAATAATGCGAGTGGTACACATTCGTTTTAACGACCCGACGCGATTCTATAAACATTCTTTTTTTTTTTTTTTTTAATTATTATTTCTTTTTTTTTATCTTTTCTCTAGCGACGCGAAGAGCCGAGCGATGAGAAAATAGAACAAAACTGCGGAGTGCGGATAATATTGCCCTCGTCCCGCGTAGCGGAGGGAGGAGAAGGTTTAAGATAATCTGTCATTGTTATCGTTAACCTGAATCATGTCCCGTGCTCCCCGCTGTTTTTCTTTCACATTTCACTCGCGGACTCCGTTGCCACGGCAATTATTATTATTATATCCACCGAACAATGCAAGTGCAATGTTACTTTATACGGCATTACGTGTATATTACTATACAATACACATAAGCTTTGCCAGTGTATGAGTATTCGAGGAGCAAAAAACGAAAATTTCTTGTCACGACTTTCTATGAAATGTCGCGAATTTGCCGCTAATTGGGAAATAATAAAAATAGATTCGACGATTTCACGCGCTGTTTGCGCTTTTGTATTTATGCGCGACATATGAAAACACGTTAGACAAGGGAGTTGCAGCAGGAAGAGACCCGGAGAATGCGCGGTCGAAAGTGCATCATAGTCAATTAATAATTTTATCTTTTTACTCTCCGTTCTCGTCTCGCCCCACATACTCGGTTAACAGTCCGCGGCTATTTTCTCTCGTATGAAAGTTTACACTAATATGGAGTACACGATTGAGTTATTTTCATCGATCGTGCGGAGATAATTTTTTTTTTTATGCCATTGTTGATATTTGTCGTTCCGGAACTGTTACGCAGAAAGCGATGAAAAAATTGTACTCTCGGAACGTTTTGATCGAAAGTTCGAAGTTGTACATTTTTTTCGTGATATTGCATACGATAATTTAACTCTTCCTTTGGCGCGCACATGGACACGACCTTTAAGTATTTTGCAAAAAAATCGCGACACTTTTGACTAATACCCTTATTTTTCATGAGTTTAAAACGTCCCAAACTCGCATTTTTTTTGTAATTGCATTTTATAATTTTTCATTTTTTATTATCATATATCAAGAATCGAATTTTCCTTACGTATATACGAAGCGATGAACTTTATCTTTATGCAAAAATATTCCGATAGATTTGATTAATACGATTTCATTGTTGAGAGATTGTAGCTTAACAAATGCGTCAAGTAACCCCGGTCTCCTCAACGAGAAATAATAGTCTCTCAACGAGACTAAACTGCACCGGTACACCGCGTACAATTCATACGTGTGTATTACATTCGCGTTGGTTACCTACCAGCGTGCTTTCTCGAGAAAGCAAGGTGAAACGTGCGTGACGTACAGGCGGTTGGTGCGTTATAGAGGAGGGGCCACGACCCGACGAGAGGGACAAACGCCGCGAATACACCCTTAAAGTCACTTCGAAGCGCAGTTATGCAGCGGCGGCATTCTCTTGAGATTCGCACGCGGAGAAATTTGCATGTAAATGCAATTAAGATCTGCGTTAACGTTAACGACGGCAGAGAACCAACTATACGTATGTATACATATATATATGTATTCAACTTGTCCGTACTTACTACGTAATACGTTTCGTCTAATAGTAGAGACAGTGGTAAAGCTCTCCCGTCGTTGTACGACTCCGTCGTTGTTGCGCCGCGTGTTATATAGCGGGAGATTCGAGTGAAAGGAGAGAAAGAGATGTGAGTTCGCATCCGAGAAAAGCGTGGAGTCGCAAGATAAAGAGGTAGTAGTGCGACTGTAAACCTCCGTGGCACACTATATAGATATATTTATACGTATATTATATATATAGTATATGTGTTTCACCCGCGCGAGTACGAGTTACCGTTGCACCTAAGTGCGCCCGATATAAAGTCGAGATTAGGGATAAAACGGTGGACCGTTTCCCTCCGGCGTTAGAAAGAGAGACGAAGGACGCTCTCGATCTGCTACTACTATAAAGTGCACCTCGCTTCTGATCGCTCCTGGCAGGTTTATTAGATCGATAGATAGTTGATGGATCGTATGCACGGAAAATAAACACCGGTCGATGTTGTAAGCGTGTAAGGAACTCGTGAAAACAAAACAATATTGAATAATAAACTATGTTAAACATATGTAATAATGAAACATAAATGTTAATTGAAACTCCATAAGAAAAAATTAGATGCATAGAATTCTTGTTTCTTTGGAAATGAGAAAAATGTATGTTGCCAACTTGGAATATTCATTACATACGCGGAGAAATAAGATATCGAAAATAATTGTGCAAAAATAGGCCACTAAAATGACATCGGCAGTGATAAGTAAAGTTTTGCTCAACACGGAAGAACCGGTTGTCGCGAAACGAAACGCATCTGTGCCGATCTATGATTTACAAACGTAATAACAGAATAGTAATGATATGAGATAACAGATATCTCTTTGGAATCATTAGAATGATTAATAGCTACGAATCCGGCAAATGATGAGGATGCAAAACAGGTGTGAATAATAAATAGTTATCCAAGTGCGAGTGGAAGTGGTTCCGAAAGAAGAATGTCTATCGCACGAAGATTTCAAGCTCAGCTGCGCGTTCCTCTCCTCGATCCCTATTAGCTGCATACCAGAACGTCGCAGCAGCGAAGCAGAGAAGAGTCCCGGAGAGAAAACTAGGCGCTTTTATATCCCGCGTACGCGAGATACACACGTATAAAACGCACACGCATCGAAGTCCCCGCGGTAGGATTAACAGCCAGCAGCAGCAACGGCAGAAGTATACCGCACCACGAGGAAGAGTTGCCGAGATATTTTTGCGGTGTAAAAGATTCATGTTCGAGAAGGAAAAGACAGCGGAAGTGAGCCAAGAGTATATGGTCACGCGTGGTTGCACGGATGCTTCGATGTTCGGAACGGGAGCCAAGAGTGGAAACACGGTTTCCTCTCTCTTGGCACCTATTGGTAATGATGTTTGATTTACGCGTCCGTACGTGCGCTCACGGCTTGCCAGTACTCCGCTTCTGCCTTCGTCCTCTTCTTTATAGCTTCAGCGTAAGAAAGCTTCTTGTACACTTCTTATTCATCGTCATTTCGTCGCGACGGCGTGGCCGCGCGATATACACGAACGCGAAGGTACGCAGTACAATTTCAACGATTTCTGTCCGATCATACGTCATTTGTCCGGACAATTGTGCACACTGCAAAATCCGCGAATGCAGTTTTTTTTTTTTTTTTTTTTTTCATTTTTTTTTGCACCGTAACCACCGTGGCAAACAAGCCTTCGAGTACCATATTTATCTCTCTGCCTTTGTGTGTATCTCTCGGTTCACCAGACGCAAATAGACTCAACCGCGATGAGAGTGTAGCAAACATTATATGCACGCTTCGTCAGTTAGTTTCTCGAGGATGTTTGAACTCGAGGCTCGTTACTATTACTATTACACGAAGACCGACATTTATTTTCATTTTTAAAACGTCACAGTTAAAGACCCTTAATTAGCATTTCCCAAAAGAAATTGCTACTCGTCATTTGCATAGAAATTATAATAGTTACAATTACATAATTATAACATAATAAACTCAAACAAAAAAACTATAAATTACCGAAAAAAATTGAGTTGCACTTTTTTATAATTCTTTTTACTTTCAATTTCCACTTTAAAAAAATAAATTCTTTGTCGCATCGATATCTACATTAAAAAATATATATGTCTCGAAATATTTTTCAAAAATTTAATTATTATGATTAATTACTAGAAACCTTGAATTTCAATGTGTATCGCTATAATTTATCGCATTCGAACGTTCCTGATGAAAAAAAAAAAAAGAAAAGTGATTGCAGTTTTCCCTCCTATTTCCTGTGACAGGGTGCAATGAGGATGATTACGCGCGAATCAGAACATCTTCCGACTCGTATGCGTGGATTAACTCCAACGATCTCCGGGTTGTATTCCCCCAACAAGAGAGGATCGTATGTTAAGGAAGGTGTAATCTGGTGAAATAATTTTTTTTACGATCCGGCAACTCCCGAGAATTGACGATACCCAGAGCTCTCGACGATAGAAACTCTCGTCGTTATACACGTTAGTCGAGTTACCTTGTCGGCCTACGTAATCATAACGGCAACGTATCCCTCTCGATATAAACCATCCAGTTCTGTGTACGCACATCAATCAACTCCTCCTTACATCTACGGCTGGTACTTTGTAGTATACTTAAAGAGATGGGTAAGTGCATATACCTTATGCCTCGTCTATTTCCTTCCACGCGATCCTTACACCTCTGTGTCTATAGACATACGGGTACTTCCAGTGAGCGTTCTCTCGAATCCCGTCGAGAGAAAGACGAAACAATTTTTTAAATTCAATGATTCTTCAT
Organism: Cryptus armator; assembly: GCA_963971235.1. Classification (NCBI taxonomy): domain Eukaryota; kingdom Metazoa; phylum Arthropoda; class Insecta; order Hymenoptera; family Ichneumonidae; genus Cryptus; species Cryptus armator. The sequence continues at coordinate 7,963,622 of OZ020235.1, forward strand.
CCATCGAACCGGACGTTTCCTCACCCTCGGCGCTCGTTTCCCTCGTCCTCGTAAATCACGATGTAAAAACGATTTATAAACCCCGCGAAAGCTTTACCAACCGAGAAGTATGAGAAAGTGCTCAACGATTATAATTCTCTTAAGCCGACCGCACGCGTCTTCGCATTGCGTAATGGTAACCGTTAAGAAAAAAAGATTAAAGAGTAGAGTATAACCATAGAATAAGAAGATACGAAGAGGAGGCTGAGTGTGCCATCGTATAATCAGCCCTTGGTGCGAGCGCGACTCGCGGCCGTTATCACGAGCGCGCGAACGACCATCTCGGCCGCCGCGAGTTTTTTGCCTCTATCGCGTTTTATAATCCGGAGCAATTAAGTTGTTCGTGTTGAATACGCGTGTGCGTGGCTGGTTACCGGGTTTAGGTATAAATATACGCGTGAGCTAACCGAGGGGCGGATGCGAAAAGATGTACCTATATTGTACGTATAGATATATACTATATGTATACTATACGCAACATGGAGTTACATGCGAATGGGCGACGATGTTCACTGGTGAACAGGTGTTTATTTCACGAGATAGGTAACATTCGACTATTAGGCTGTGTATTCCACGGTACATAGTTGCGAATGCGTTGCCTCTATCTCGTCTTCGCCGCGCGAGAGAAACTCGAAGAGTGGCGTGTTGCCGCTACTTGTGTTACTCCACGACAGATCGTAAATAGTCCTGCTGGTTCAACTACGAGGATACAGACTCCTCTTCTCTCTATCTACATGGCGCTCCGGCAACCGTCTGGCATTATACGCCGTCTCTACTCGCACAACCGAAGACGAGATATTCCGCGGTCCCGTGATGAGTATACGAAGTAAACGCGTCTAAAACTGTTATATATTACGTATTATAACGTCCAACGAGCGTAAGAGACGCGCGAGATAGGAATGCAGTGACGCCAGGATGAGAAGCTACGAACCGGGATATTATATGCACTCGTAGAAACTGTTGGACCACGTAATAAAGTCGCGAAAGATACGATCCGGATAAGATGCGGGACGCGAAAGAATGAAGAAAAAAACGAAAAAAAAAAAAAAAAACAAATTATAGATAAGCCAACGCGTGTATCTCTATCCTGCGAGGAAAGCCAAAAATCAAGATGAACCAGGAAGACGCTTGCCGCGAATAAGGAACTGCGGACAGTGCGCAAGAGACGTCTCACGAAACGACGAGGAGACTCGTGTGTCCGTGTAGTCTCTGATACTCTCGCGTTGTACGGCGTCGCGCACGCAACGCGTATGACGACGACGACAACGACGATGATGACGACGAAGAGCGGAGCCGCGTTTCTCTACCCCGACGGGTGTGTGTGTCCTCTCGTAGAAGTTTCTTCCGCGGTGAACGCGTTTCTTTCACGCCTGAGAAGATCTTCGCATGACTGTATACACACGCGGTCACAGCCGAGGCAGTTGCTCTCCTATGGACTACCACAATGGATATAAGATATCCGAGAAGGCGGTCTATGCAGATTGCGTCCTCGACCCGATACCGTTAGATAATACGTATCGACGAGGCTCCGAGGAGCCCTGAGTTCGACGCTCTTTATTCTAACGAACTATGCTACGGGATATATATGTATAATACAGACAGGATGAGACATCGTGGTGACACGAAGTACGGACCAAATGCACCGCTTTTGATCATTGTCACACCTTGATAAACAAACTTGGGAAAAAAATCGGAAACATAACCATTCTTTCGCGAGCTTTAGTTCAATTGCGGTTTAAAGGGATAGAACCGCAGGGGGGGGGGGGATATAAAATTAAATAATAAAAAAAAAACCATCGATTTGACCGGCCAGTAAAATTATAGGCAAACTTTAGAAAAATGTACAAACATTTGAAAAAAATTATAATACGAATGGCTACAAACGTTATAGCAGCCAGTAACGGTTCTCGCGATTCCGCGTTTTCTTATTAGATTTTTCGGCAACGGTATTCGATATTTGTTGCCGCTTGTACACTTTTTTTTCTGTAAAAAGGACACGAGTTCGTATATAAGGATAAATAAATTTGAAAGCTAATGAAACATTGCCTAATTGTCGTCCCGTCCATTGCACTTTGGGACCCAATTTAACGAGCATGGAATCTTCATTTACCGTTACCCGAAGCAACCGCAACTTCGCATAACTGCATAATCCGATGATTATAATACGAAAAACTTACTGTTAAACGAGAAGAAAAACTATATGTGTCACGAAATACAAGAATTGTGCACGACGAACGTTATGCGACGGTAAAAAAAAAAAGAAATGAATCACATGAGAATGGAAGTTGCCTCTGTTCCACGTTTTCAGCTGCGTCATTGTTAATAGTCGTATATTATACCACTCGACCTTCTAGAGAATTATTATAAAGCTTCGAAGCTATATATTTTCACGGAGCCTTCATATCGCTCTTTTTTTCGACATCGCGATAATGATAGCCACACTCTCGAAAAAAATATTTAAACATCAAGGGCAGGGATTAATAATCGTGAGTCCGATAGAAGCAGAAAAAAAAAGCACGAAGCGATCCAGAAGCCGAAGCACGAGCGTGGAGAACTTCCTTCCTCACCGACTCTATATATACCGTAGCCGTAGTTTAATCAAAAGTCAAGAGATCACGATCCGCGAAGGATTGTGTACGAGCGTTGGGCAAAGATTTGCCGACGTGTCCGAGCGCGAGAGACTTTAAGATAGGGCTCGTGGGTTACCGAGCTATCAAGGGTCAAAAGGGAATAGTGGAGTAAAGCGCCGAGGATCAAAGTAAAGTCGCCGACGGTCACGGGTCGGAGGAAAAGGACCGTGAGGGGGTTTATTTTTCTTATCTTTTTTTTCCTCTCTCGATGATATCCAGAGTTCGAGGATGTCGCAAGCGTACGCGCGGAGACCGTGGGAACAAAGACCAGAAGCATAAGTGAGATGTCGAAGGGATTCTCGCGGATGCGTTCGACGCCGTGGCGGACGTCGTTAATCGATCGTCGGGCGAATCATCGATAGATCGATCGATTGCGAAGAACAAACCTCTCTGTCTCTATCGAACGCGCGACCTCCGCAAATCGATTTCTCGGAGAGTTCACGCTTCGCAACGACGATCGAACTCGCGTCTTGGCAGGGGGTGAGCCATATCGAGGAGTTTCTGACTCTTCTCGTCGTCGCTCCTCCCTCCTCCTCGCCTCATCTCTCTCCTCCGGCACTTCTCATGCTTCGTCGAGCGAGAGACTCGGACAGTAGTCCTGGGCAACTCCTATCGCAATTTCTTATTCTCCGAGTCAGCAATTCCGAGACTCTCGCGGGATTCGTACGGAAAACATTATTTTTGAACCCGACGTTATAAAGCAACCCGAGATAGCGTAAGAGAGACACAACGACAACCACGCTGAGAGATAATTGCCGGCATGGCAGCTCCCGACGAACAAAACAGCAGCAAACACGAACGAATTGTCATGACTCAAGAAGCATAATTAAAATATCCGACAGTTCGCTTTTACAGTTGCGTTCGCGCACATTGTTTTTTTTAAATATTTCATCTCTTTATTTATTTTTCGTTTACGAAAAAAAAACACAAAAAAAAAAATGTGTAGATTTATACATTGAGAATTATTGAATAGCACTCGATCAAGCATGACCGTTCCAAACTAAATTCTACACCGGCTAGACCGATGTTCCATGACCTACGAATCGATTTTAGTGAACACAATGTGAATTTAAGAGTCTGAATAAAATCGTAAATCGTACAACGAACGAATACAATGATCTCGCGGTTTACCCGGTTCGATGATTTTACCGAGATTGCAGCGTAACCGCGAAGTTTTTTTTTTTTTTTTTTTCCTTCTTTTTTCATTTATTTATTTATATATTTTTTCTATTTTATTGACCAACGCGGTCAACGCGGTTCCGGCAGATCGATCCTCAGTCCCGCATGCATTCGCTTTTAACCCGTAGAATCTTCGGGAAGTTTATTCGCTTTTATCCATAAGTTGGCGTGATGAGGCGTAAAAAAAAAACAAAAATGATCGAGAGGAGAGCTTCTTGTTGCAATTAGTCACCCGGCGGCCTGAGGGCCGATGCCACGAGGACGTCGCGTGTGGAGGTTCATGTCTGTATCGTGACGGCGAGGAGAGAACTCCCGACGGGTCGTATCCTCGAGACTCGTCGGTCGGCCACTGCCAGAAGAAGCCGCGAGGCTGTTAATTGATCGGCATCAACGACTCACCGTTAATGTCAAACGCTATCAGACGTGCGTCTCGGCAAACGGTGATAAGAAAGCGATGATATATTACCTATCTATAGTAAAAAGGGGTTGAGTTTGATTGGATCTTGAAAGATGCCACTGTTCATCTTCTTCTCGCAATATTCAATGTACCGGATGGTGTGTCTAGTCGTAACGAACGAACTGGTCGTAAGTCGATACTCTCTTGGTCACGGCCAAGAGGATATAGCGCAACGTTACGTTAGTTCGTGTATTCAATGCAGTGTATGGAGTGTGCGTACACGACCACCGTGCAAGGAGGTCGGGAGATGGAACACAGCGGCATCAGCTTCAATTTCAGAGATTCGAGTCGTTGTCCTCTGTTCATTTGTGTGTGTACGCGATAGTGTGTGTGTTTATATATTGTATAGATGCTGTTATCGTTATTCGCGTGCGCGCGAACCCGAGAACGGGAAGACACGAGCGTCACGAGTTCGCGGGAAGGTCGGGCGTCGATCTCTCGTGGACCACGAACACGTTTCGCTTGTCTTCTCGACATACACGTGAGAACAATTTTCGTACATTCACGCGGAAGTAAAAACGAAAAAAAATGATGTTGAGAAATTGATTCGTAAAATGGAGATAAAAAAAAAAGAAGTAAAATCATTGATAAAATACAATATACAATGTTGTTGTTATCACTTTGAAGGATGTTAACCGGTTGAATTTACAGTCGAAGAAATAAATGTTACTTTCAATTTTGACCTTTGCCTCGAAGTTTTTTTCGATAGATGCGGCAATAAAGAGCCCTCCTGTCCGCTCCCAGGCTTATTAATAAATCGTTAAGCAAATTCATCTCCAAGGTGGTCTCGGATTCGAGATTCCACGACCGAGATGCGATTCTAATTGCCCGTGTGTGTATCCTATGCAATTTTATTGCGATTTAATAAACGAATCTTCGCTATATCCATACGGTGCAGTCCTATGCGTAATTACGTCTGTATTGTTGTGGGCGCAGTGTAATCACACGCTCTTTTCACCGCGTAATATCGGAGATCGAGCCAATAATCGGGGCAAAGGGAAGCAGCATCCCATAGGCGATAATAATAGCGAAAAAAATAGAAGAAAAAATAAAATAGAAAATAATTTCTCCCGTATAGACGCAGTTATAATGGTCCACAAGTCTAAGTACAGTTTCGTGCTAAACGATTGAGGATATTATCGGGATTATAACGATGCGAGACTATAAACCTCCCCTTCTCCTCTGGCGCGTTGCGTACAGACGTGACGCAATAACGTTTTTTAAGGCGCAGAGAAAGAAAATATGAAGAAAGGTAAAGCGAAGTTACGCGAGTGCCGGTATAACTGGGCTTGCAGTAGTATTATTATATAGTTAGAATATATATATCTGTGTGTCGTAACTGTCATTGCGCGCATTCTACCGTGGCGTTCCGTCAAAAAGCTGCCAACGGTATACACCGTGTAACTGTCATTAAACCGACATTCAAGGCTGTTTATCGTAAATAACGATGGAAAGTACCACGGGAGAGACGCGTCTCCCGGGCAGCACCGTAGGAAGCTTCGTAGCCCAGTGAGCCTATCGGCGATTTTAACGTTCGACTGTCGAAGTGCGCGTTTTGTCGCACTCGTATAATATCGTCGAAGTGGACTTGGAATTGGCTCGGAGTTTAGACGGTGGGAGAACCGAAGAAAAAAAAAAAAAAGAAAAATGGGAATGCGCGGTGACGGGCGATGGGGCCGTAGGCGCAGGTCGAATAAACGGAAACTGCACTATAAAATCTCCACTGCAGCTGCAACTCTCTTGGTCGCTCGTAATATACGTAACGCGGCATGCAGATTCCGAGGAAACCGACCGTCTCGCCAACGGCAAGGTTATTAATTATCACAAATAGCTAGAAGCGGCTGGTGAGCAACGGATCCAACAGAATCTAGCAACGGCTCTCCACATGCCTCTCGCTCCGACCGGCATCTCTTTCTCCCAAGACGGCCTTCACTATCTCTTCTGGAACAACGCTAGTCGTGCTCACTGATACGGGGGCTGTTGCGGACTCGGATACGTACACATTTATCCTATTTATAATGTATAGTAATGGGATCGAGCGGTAGTCGAGGCGAAACTAGATCGACACATGACGGAAAAATTACTCCCGACGCCTTAGGTAATTATTTACTTTTTTTGCATCACCACAATTTTTTGTTCGGAATCAATGGAACGTAACAAATTTTCTTTTGCATCAAAACGTTGATATTTCTTTTTTACCTACTGTTCCGAAATGATAGCTTAGTTTTTTAATGGATGAAATTTACGACAAATTTATAAAAAGGAAAAAAAAAAAAATTGTAATTTTTTTTTTAGTACGGCTCTTGGTTGATACAATTTTACAACAAAGTGGCCGATGATAAAGCGATTTTAATATATTTTTCGGCTAATTGACAATTTTGCGCTCCAAAAGGAATTTATTATAATTCAGATATCCGCGAGATCTCAAGACGGCGTATTTTACGAATTTTTGGTCCATTGCTGTTATTTCCGAAGCGATAACAATTTATTAAATCGTACGATTTTATTTTATTCTATTTATCGTGGTTATGTATACGAGCGCAAAATTATCCTTGCGGCGTCGTTCCAGGAAGTAACGCGAACCCACTGCGGAATCGGGCGTTAACGGGGTCTCGCGAACGAGGCGTCCGCGAGAGTTCTACATTCTCGTCTCGTTCGTTTATCGTTTTGGTTCATGATGCGCCAAATCCGTTTGGTTTCTTCTTCGGGCTATGGTTGTATATAAAACGACGGCGACGACGGTTGTCTTATCTATCGGCATTGATCAGCGCGCGAGCTTTAGTTACCGAAGTAAAGAGAAGAGGATATAGATATTGATCGTATGCATGCAGCGGAGAGTTCGCGGTGTGATATCACCCGCGCTGGCATTCTTCGAACGCTCTTTACTTATGTGTACACTTCTATTTTGCGATATCTCTGCGCTGCTGATGGGTACCGAGAACATTTGCCAGTAGGAAAAGCCGTCTTTCTCCTTCTGGCGATCTTCTCTCCGAGAGTATAATGAAGAAAAAGGAAAAAAAAAAAAAAGAAGAAAACTACGCGGGAGGGGACGTTTACTCGGGGCGCCACGTGGAACGGACCGTTACGCGAGGACTTTTTGTCCTCAAGCGCTTGCAGTGCGCCCAACTCTTCAAATCTGTTTCGCCTCAGGCTTCTCCTTTCTCTATCTATCTCGTTGGATTCGCGTCTCTGCGCAACGAAGTTGCTCCCCACCGCACTTTTGTATATTTCAGCAATCAAATCGAAACCCGTAACTTCAATACTTTATCGGTATCCACTCAATCGTCATTCTTATTACTTGTTTCAAACAATCCCATGATTCACAATGTGCGACAAAAAAAAATTCGAGTGAATTACAGAGGTATCTCGCGTCTGAAATGTCAATTTTGTGTGAAACAATGTGAATGTAGATTCACAAGTCCACTACGATCGAATTGTCTGCAATCGGCAAATTTCCGTGATTGAAAAAAAAAAAAAAAAAAAAAAAAAAAAGTTTAATCAATTGACAAGTTTTTTAAATTGTGGTCTGAAAAGATTTTATTAGCTCTCTACGAGTGAAGTGTGATTGCAGGCTTTGGCTGTTTGCGAATGGGAGAAAAAAAGGTGTTGGGGTTCTGCGTCATCGAATTCCAATAGTAGACCTGTGTGTATCAACTGTGTACAATTGCGAAGAGGTTTTATCGACATCGAAGAGAGAATTCAAGAGACGAGTCTAATTATCTCGTTGTGGTTGGGCTCTTCTCGCAACGCCTGGAACGTACGTCGTCGGGGTAAATCCTCTATGGGCGTGACGCGCACTGCACGCGGTGTTCCGCGTTCCAGGTATACCGGAGAAGCGACCAGCGCGCCGTGAACCATTCGGATATATACAGCGAGAAGTCTTATGAGAGCCACGATAGAAGAAAACAAGCGAAACTTCTCTCCAAGCTCGCGGCTAAAATTGTCGGTTATAGTAACAACAAATTGCTCCGTTTGTAGGTCTACCATTGTCGAATGAAAAAGAAAAATGACTATGGAGAAGAAGAAATGTATACGAATGCACGGGTCATTGCATCTCTCTGTGTACGCCGTGTAATGCTTACGTTATACTATAATTAGTACAAAACATCGAGCGTAGTGAAAAACGAAAAAAAAAAAAAAAAAAAAAACATTACGATTTCGTATTTTTATTTCGCGCCAACAGAATTCGTGAGATTTTACCGTATTTTTATCATAGAGAGAAAAATAAATGGTTATCCGACTCGATTATTAAATCTCCGACTGGAATTTCGCACCTAAACATCTTCAAACACATACGAACGAAAACAAATCCCGTGTAACGGAATTAATCGAGAAAAATCTTTAAAAAATCAGTTTGCATATTATATTTTCAAGGAACAAACGTAATTTTATTCAGATTTTTTCTTGACATGCCAAGTTCATCCGAAAGGGAAATTTACGAAACTTCTATTTTTCCGTCGGACATGTGAAAATAGTATTATTTTCAGATCCGAGAAAATTATAGTAATCGATGGATTATGTCGATCGATCCAATGGGTCATTTCAATCCACGACAGATAATTTACATGCGCAGTTATGTGATAAGCTGATTATCGTATAAATCATCGACTATTACTGTCATTTTCCCGTATATCAAAATACCATCATTGTTGCATTCGCGAAAAAAAAAAAATAGAAAAAAATGGAATACTGCTTCGATCGCTTGATCGGCTTGATGGTGATGCGAATGAGCTCTACCGATCTTACCAAGTCGATACTCTATGAGAAGATGACGATTATCTTAGCGTAGAACGTGAGACCGCACGAGCAAAAGCCGAGAAGTTTACGGATACACGTTACACGCTAATAAACGAGCGAACGGAAGGCTCGCCTCTGTACATCGGAGGAAGATAGAGGAGGATCGGGTACGATCCAAGTGGGCGTACGTCTAGGTGCGTATTAGGAACTTCGGTATCGTTGAATGAATGGTTCACATGGCGGCAAGCTGAGAGTTGAGGCTATATACTGATAACTTCCTCGATGCAACCTTATAGCTGTCTACTCAACGTCGTGAATGAGTATCGCCTCCCCTTTCTTCTGACTCTCGGGTCTTCTCTGTTATTCTCGCGAGAACTGCGAGCAACCGGTATCGAATAGTGGAACGTTGCAATTATTTAGCGGATCAAAAGACCCCACGCTTTCGTTGTAACTGGCGCGCGAAACCGTCAGCCTTGAAATAGAATTTTTTTTTTTTCGTTCGCAGGCATACATTAACCGACGAGATTCAGGTAAGCCGCAGGCGGTACAGAAGCAACAAATCCGAAGAGCACGTTGGCTAATATAATAGTGAAGTGTGCGCGTTGCTCCACTATACCGCGGCAATCGAGGCCAACGGTAATTGCCACCGGGTAATCCTCTACGGCGATCTAATTCGTCGTCTAAACACAGTAACTCATATCTGTCATTGAGGTATTTAACGACAGAAGAAAAAACATCGTCGTTTTTGGCGTGTTTTTCGAGTACTTCGTTATGTACACAAAACTGTAGTACGGAAGAGATGAATAACGAGAGACGAGAGGAAAGAAGAATCAAAGGATCCGACGACGGATAATGTAATATAGGATACACCTATTAGGTGCAATACGTGTTAAGACGAAGGTTCAGCGTAATCGTTGACCCTCGCCTGTGTCTGACCGATACACGGTCTTTTCTACTTGAAAATCGCCACGCCATCTCGGAGGTCTCCGTGCGCTATCCGTTCGAGAAAACACTAGACCGGCTATATCCATTGAAAACCGATACTCATTCCGAGACCTGGTAATCGATTTCGCGAACGTTCAATGGCAAATCATCAATTTTGCCATTCCCGCGGACGCGCAGTCGCAACTTAACGTAACGATACGTTACGCGAGATTAGAGAGTTTGGGTACTATGGGTGCTGCGAGCTGCGAACGATAGTAGCGTAATTGCAATAACGAAGACGGGAGATATAATACCTCATAACTAACAGTTGTCTATTCGATTTTTCATGCCATCTTAATTTTTCGTTTGTTTTCTAAGAAAGTCGATTCTAACTGTTCCGTTCGCGTGCACAAAATTTCCATTTATGCCGATTGCTTGTAATTAAAAATTCGAAATAAATAAAAAATAAATTAGATCATTAATCATTATTTAAATTTAATAAAATTTTCAATTTTGACACGAAATTGTTACTCTCGATCATCATATATGCTTAGCAACAATTTTTTTTATCAATCCGAAAGTTTCATTGTATCTTGTAGGAAGTATCGCGGATCAATTGTCGACTCGAACATCTGGCGGTATCTCGAGCCGTGCCGCAGTTTCGACCTTCCGTTCGTTAAACCATCACCGCGATTCGATATACCCCCATACATCCTATTACGCGCTAGTATTTCTCTCTGTCGATTGGCGTACGTGAATTACCAATGCGCGGAGTTTCCGTAACGTCGGAACTGCAGGCGCGAAGATGCGAACAAACGTTATCAACGTAACGATACCGTTCGCAGTTAATCAACGTTAACGTAATTGGTATAGCCTTATTACATAGACACACGGACGAGCGTCAAAGTGTGCCTACAAATAGCGAGTACACCGGTAAATAAATATAGATATACTATATAGTATAAGAGTCTCGATCTACGCTTCGAGGATTCACAGAGCTCAAGCCAACACGTCATGGCTAAACGGTTCCTGTTCTCTCGCAAACTCCGCATCGCAATACCGACCAAACATCTGGCGGATTCTTGGGTATTTCGACGTCGTGCCTTGGTACTCGACTTTTTGCCTCACCTACTACCGGTGCCTACTGCAGCCACCTCTGCTGAGCGCATTGGTTTCGTTCTTTTTTCCCGTTTTTCTCCCGTTTATATTTCTTCTTCTCGGATTTCTTCCATCTCCAATTCCTAACTACGGCTGTATAACATATACAAGAGGATTCGAGGCGCGTCCTGAATCCTAACACCGCGTGCTCCAAGTGGTAGCCGCGCTAGGAGTGCAAAAGTTGTGGCGCGCGATAGCAATTTAGCGTATAGGAACGCTGCAAGACAGGATAACGATGCTTTGCCCCGACGCGAGCCCCAAGATTTCTCGAGCAAAACTCATTTCTCTTTCTCTCCGCAACGGGTTCGGCCACACCAAATTGTTTCTCTCCCTTGAACTTCGAAGGCTCGTTTCTATTCTATTATTCGCGAAGAGCGGTGGATCCGCGTATACCGTGAAGATTCAACGCCGTGGCGGCGAGTCGGGAGATGCAAAAATGAAAAGGCGGATCGGTCTTCACCGCAGTAGTGGCAAAAGGAAGGATCTCTCGACGGAGGCAAAAGAGGAGTCTGCCAGGGACGGGACGAACTCGAAGAACCGTTACAACCAGTAGGCACAGTTGTTATATATATATATATATACATCTGTATATATACATCTCGAATTCGCTCCAACTTTAGCCACAAACGTCTTATCGTCTCTTTTCCTCTCGAAAGAGAGGGAGTCCCCATGCGGACACGCGGGCTATTCGCTACAGTAAAACTCGACCTAATGAATGCATTGCCTATGGCTAAAGTACGACGGTAAAACAATTTAAGAGGAATAACCGCATGAATGTTTTCACGATATTTTAACTACAACGGTAGAGGAACGTGCCACCGGCAAACGGATTTTGCTGCGGCATCGGAGAGCTGTAAATTTATAAGAAAAGTACCGAGCCACGAGACAAGTCGAGGCGACTTGTAGAGCCACCAGACTGTCGCCTCGGGAATCCGTTACGGAGAATCTGCAAACGCCTCGGTGACATAATCGAATCGTGTAATTTGAGGTTTGCCGTGTACCTCCGGGCAAATAACTCCAGTGAATAGGTATTTTCATTGAGATATTTTGCCGTCACGATTTTGACCACCCGCTTTGACAATAAGACTGCAAAGACTGCCGTTGAGACTGATGCGGATATTCGTCTTACATATACATTTTTTTTTTCTTTTTTTTAAAGATTTTTTTCCATGTCTCCAGAGAACAGCACATTTTTAATTAACGATAGTCAAACATTTATTTCGCGGAAAAAAAAAAAAAAATTCGAAACAATCCGAATTCTCGAGTCTTCGAAATGTTATTTCCGCTCTCACGAAAAAGTATCGATAAGTGGAAAATTGACGATACCGAAGTATCGATCTTCGATGCAAAGGTGAAAGGGATAACGATCTTGCAGCAAGTGAAAAAGCCCGTGTACGTGGCTACCGGTCTACGGTATGCAAATACGAAAGCGAGAGGGATTGTCCGGGACGCATAGCGAAAGAGTTGGCGCTCCCGAGCGGCGGTGAGAGTGTTTCGTGATACCTCGTCGTTCGCCTCTCGTGTATTCTCGCTACATATACAAACGAGAAAAAACGTTCATAGTAAACGAGAAGAGACGAGAACGTGGAAGACGAGGATGACGAATTAAGAGAGTCGTCACCGGCCACGGGAATGGATTGCGTTGTCGTATATAATTCGTTGTACTCGTCATCTCGTTGGTGTCGTTGCATGGTGTTGCGCGGGCTGTGTGGCGTAGTGTCTATGCCGCTCGGAAGGAACGGTGGGCGGCGAGGCCTGTCCTCGAACCGTTAAGGTCAACGTACAACGCGCCGCATCCACCGTCGCCGCGTAAACTATTCCCGATGTTTAGGGAAATGTAGGGTCGGCTCTCTTTCTCTCAAGCTTAACGATAACCGAACGAGAGAAAGAGTCTTCCAACCGGTGCGGATTGAAGAAAAGGCAAAAGAACAAGAAGAAGAAGAAGAAGGAGAAAGAGAAGAAGAAGAAGAAGAAGGAGAAGAGGAAGAAGAAGTCTTCGTAGCTTCGAGCGAAGATGTAAAGTCGGAAGGTCGGCTTACGCCTTGCGGGGGCCTTGGATATACCGGGGTCCCTCGCTCTCTCGCAAATAACACCGTCGTGAATCAGCCGTTACGTGCGTCGCGAGCAACGAGTCGGTAGGACCACAAGCGGATTTTCCAACGGCGGCCAGTGGACGAGGGGGTCGTAATACATAAACGCCGCTAGAGCAGTAAGGATCGTTGAGTATCCGTACTCCTCTATGTCCTCTACTCTTATGCTGCTGCTGTTACATCTTCTCCTCTACCCAGTAGTCTTCTCATCATCTCTCCGCACTCGCGAATATTCACATAACTACGAGACACGTACACACATGTGTGTACACATATGCGGATATATACCGTACGACAAATGCTCTGCTATTTTCAGTATACCAGAACGTTTTGTCGTGATTCTTTCGGGCCAAAGTTTACAGAGGTCCGCGACCCGGGGTGAACGGTACAAAACCCTCGGGAAACTTTCTCAACGGTTCGCTCTTAAACTGCCTTTTTTTTTAACTTCCGCATTCGAGTAATTTGTTAGGAAACAAAAAAAAAAAACAAAAAAAATCTTCGTTCAATTGAAACCATTTAAAGATGAGGTCGAGAACTCTAAATTAATCTCTGAATTTGTAAAAAAAAAAAAAAAAAATCTCTTGAGATGTAATTTCTTAATGAATGAAAGTAATATATATCTTTTTTACAAAGCTCGACACGGGAATGCCGTTGTTCAATCTCTCATGAAGAATCACCCGTGATATATTATGATATTAGTAAAAATTACAGAACATTATAATAATCACTAGCGAGAAGCTTAACGATCATAACTGGCCGGTAGCTTCCTGTTGTACGCACATAGCTCGCGTACCGGGCGTCAAGGTCTCGCTCTTAATTTTTAATAGCTGTACCGGGGAGGGTTATGGGCCAATGCCCCCGCGGTGGACGGATCGAAAGTTCGTTCACGCGAGGAAGCGCCTCGGTTAAGGGTCGCATATTTTCCAAGGCCGGAAATTAGAGAGAATTACGCGCATAGCGATCGCTCCGAAAGAGCTGTAATAACGAAGGTGTATGGACTCCAAGTTTACTTCCGCTTTTCCGTATATATATATTTCACGCGCGTTGCATATACGCGGCCACCAATGAAAACGTCATACGCACAGGTTGCCCGAGAGGGCTTGTGCGTGGCGCACGCCGAAGTGCCTCGTAAAAGTTGAAAGTTTCCACACTCTTCCAGTATGAATGACTCTTCGCGTGTATATTAATAAATATATACCCGCGACTCCGGGGTACAAGAGTTAAGAAGCCCTTAACCGCGCGTGACTCTATATTCGCCGTCGATGTTCATAGGCGAGAGTGATTAAAAAGTAAAATACAGGATGCACGGGTATAGAGATAGATAATACACATACGCACGGTATACATATATATCGCGAGTAATATACTTTGTGCGCGAGGAAGATGCCGGCTACTAAGGAATCGAAAATGAGGTAATGCAGGCAGTAATACAAACTATAATTGATACCCGTGAGTGAATAAAGAGTAAAAGTAATAAGGAGAGTAAAAGTTTTTTTTTTTTCTTCTCTCTCTAACCTGACGATGAAATTACGAGAGCCCTTAAGAGAGACGATGGCTCATCTCGTCTTCGGAGATGAGTCGGTAGTCCGAACATATCGAAAGTGAAGCTCCATAAGCGAATCGATGAAATTGAAATCGGTCAATAAAATCAACGAAGAAGAAGAACTAATTATTCATGCGAGGTATATGCAATAAAGACGATATAATGTTTATCTCATCCCATGATTATATATTAACCGAGACATAACAGTCGAAGCGCAGTCATTGGTTAATAATCGTACCGAATCCCTCGAAAGAGAGTTTTATTGTGAAGATTACTGGGTCGCCGGTATCGCAGAGCAATAAAGAGAGTCATCGAGACTAAGAATGTTTCAACTCTAAAGAACAAAACTGTAGAAAAGCGTTCCGCGAGCGGAGGATGAACAACGCGGGGACGATGCGAGGAGAGCGGCGAACTACCCTCCGACGCAAGAGCGTCGAGTATATATATATATAATATATATATGTATGTATGTCTTCGCTCTTCTCATTCTCCTCGAGTTATAAGACTCTCTTCCGGTCTCGCGGAAGCGGCTCATCGCGATTGCCGCTGCCGCCCGACGTTCCGTTCGGAGCCGTAAAAGTCCACCGTGAGACTTTACGAGCGTTCGATTGCGAGCGCGGGGAACCCTCGCGTTCACCATTGCTTTGCCCCGTAGCGAAACGATGCCACGGAAAAGAGAAGAAGCCCCTCCTCTTCCCTCCCCATCGAGAAATATAATTCTCGTGTATATTTATGCCCCTTTATACTACGTATTATTTCACTATTTTATATCCGTTGCACCGAAGACCCTCTCTTCTCCCTTTTCTCATCTCTATCTTTTGCCTACTGTGTGTACCGGTTTCGCCTCCGGCATACATATAGACGAAACTCCATACTTTCTCAAAGTTCATAGCTCTGCCGATTATGATTTCTTGCCACTCTTCTTCCCCATCTTGTATAACTTCTCTCCGCGTTACTCGTTTCTCATCTCGAATGCAGAAAGAAAAGAAAATTAAATGATGATGAAAGAAAAAAAAAAAAAAGAAAAAAAGTGTATTGCCGAGTCTCCATGCGGAGTTGCGGACTGCTAATACGCGTCGGGGCGCGAAATCCCCTCCCCCCTCGAAGTTTCTCGAGGCTCTTGCACGTTGTGTAATATCGGACCGACGTTGTATAGCGGGGTCGTCGAATACCGGCAAACCTTTTCTCAACGTCGATTACTCGTTTATACGAGGCCATTACCGGAGGCCCTCTTCTCAGCCACCCGCGAATAACGAATCCGCCTTTAGCTGCTCTCTATCTCCTACTATTCTATCTTCTCTTGGCTCTCCCCCACTCTTTCCTCACTCGTGAACTTTGAGAAACAGCCCTGAGAAACATCTTTATCGTTGGATCGCATCGAACTCGAGAGCGGAATCTTCTTGTAATACGCCTGCTTCGTAATCCTCCCCCTTCTCCCTTACATGCTGTGCGCTACACAATAACACGCCGGCGGTGCGTCGATTTCTCTCATTTCTCTTCGACGACTTTTGCCTTGTGTACCCTACTACTATCTATGCGGGTGTTTGCGTGTAACCAGAAGGTAAGAAGAACCTCAAGAAGGGGCGGGCGGAGGCGCAACCGTGTTGTTTAACCATCGAGGTTGACTTACCGTACGTGTAAAGTTTCGTTCTCCACCGCGCCAAGTATCTCGTTTATTCTCGGCATCGAAGCGTATTACCGCCATTCATTAACGCCTAATGGACTTTTCAATCCGCACGTGCGCCCGTGAGCCCAAGTCCGCCAATAGCCCCCCTACCTACTTACAGGATAGATAAGGGACGGTCTCGATCTTTCGATCTCGATTATTGCTCGCGAGCATGTTGCACGGAACCCTCTAATCTACTCTCCATCAATCGTTCCGTTCTTTTTTCCCCGGCTAACAACGCTAAACAGAGTTTGGAGTGAATTATTTGTACGATATCAAGAGAGGGTTGTGTTAAGCCTTCGAACAGTTGGAACAATTGTCTGTAGTAGCGAAACAAAAGACTTTCTTTTCGAACCCTTAATAATTAATTCGAAATATTATTTTTGATATTGTTTATTTTATTTCGCACCCTTCTTTTAAGAATTTATCATTTCTACAATTTTTTGTTTATCGGTGAAAAAAACATCGCTGGTTTTCCAATATTTGTCGAAGGGGTTGATATCCGCTCTTTTTATCGACGGGGAAAAAAAAATTGAATAGTCAAAAAATCATGTACGAAGCTTTCGTTCGATAAGCGACTGCAGAAATATATGTAAAGAAACATTTGACCAATTGATAGTTGTTAGCGGAAACCATTAAATTTGACTACTCGTAAAGAAATTTGCATATTCTGCATGATTTTACATGTAAACCGACGCGAGATCGGTCCTTCTGTTTCTAGATGCGATCAAAATAACGTTTCTCCTTCAACGAAAGCAAACAAGACGTTCCGCTCGTTGCGACATATTTTCGCGTAGCAAAAGAATGAGACAACGATAAGCACGGCATGCATTTTGCTTAATACGCGAAGAGTTCAAGACAAGACGATATTATGCGCGTCAACGAACGTTTCGCTGGTTTACGAGCGCGAGGAGTGAGCGCGCGTTTAAGCTTTTATGAACCCACGGATGAGGGACTTTGAATTCTTGAGTTCACGTGTGGCACGCGTAACTGGCAGAGAGTTGCGTGCGGTAAGTGGACGAGGTAAGCTAATCCGGACAACAGGTATAAGGGGTGCAGCAGTGAGCAACAGGCGTTCTCTTCGGCAGCGCGCGGAGCCGCTGACCCAACCCTCCCCGGTATAGGGTATATATAAATGCTGCGTACACTCGAGGAAAATATGCAGCTGCTCTCTGTTTACCGGAAGCGGAAGAAAACGAGTGCAGCACGTCGATGTATATAAGACTGCGAAAGCATAAGCCGCGGTAGTGCGCGGCTCCATGGAAAAGTTCCGAAGGACCAGTTAGAGGTAACTTCAGGAACGATGGTTTATGCCTCTCCTTCGGTTTTATGGGTCGAGCTGCGCCGCGCGCGGCTTAACTTAGATCGGCATACACCACCGGGCGAACGCAGAGCAGAAGAGTCCGTTTTCCCATTATACCTCCGTCTCACCCGTTCTGTCTTTTTTCCCCCCTTTGCTCTCGGACTCGGAACTCTCTCTGGAGACCAGCATCTCTAAGCTCGATTCCCGGTAAAGCATTTACCAAGGAGGAAGGATCCTCTTCTGCCATTTCAAAATTACCGTTGACCGATCGGACTCGCGCGCGCGAACACTCTAGCGCTGGCGCACAGTGCGTCCGCATCGCAATGCATTGCGTTTGCGATGGTATACGCGCTCAGTTATGGTACACGCAGATATCCGATGCTTACCAATTCGATGCTGTAAGCGAACGGTGAAGAGAATATCTCGATACAGCAAGAGACGAAGAGAATTCTGTTCGCTATGCCGCAACGGTCTTACGTATATACGAGACGACAGGGCACTTCCGGTAACACGCTGAATAATACTCGCAGAGCTTACGATGAAACTGACTAAGTTTCGAACTATATGATTTTTTTGCGCGTAGATTAATGGAGCGTTTATTGTCGCTTCGGTCCGTCCTAATGAGAAAATGATGTCGCTAACCAAAGGGACGTATCTCGAGTTCAAAACAGAATTTCATCGAAAAAAAGAATATTGAAAAATGATAGAACAATGAAGCAAAGTGCATTGAGAACTTGAAGATTTCTTTGCTGTTCTCATGATTTATAATGTACTCCGATTCATTGTTCAATGTTCTTTTTTTTTTTTTTTTCGTTTTGTTTATTCGTCGAGATGTTTAATCGTCTTCCCACGGGCGAGTTTTGCCGCGAGCAAAAAGACTCAGCTGACAACCGGAAGTTAAAAAGATAGAAATTCTTACGGTGCAAATATTTACATTGATATATATCGGATTCATTGCCGGTGATTGGACTTGTGTGTAAAGTATGTATAAATCCAATTAATTCGCATTACAACTATTACGAAATTACCGAAGGTACATAGTGTCGACTATACTGCAACGTTTAGACTTAATTGCGGTAATTAGTTTCCCATTACGAAGCGCGAGAAACTGGACGCGCGCTCGTTCTCGGTACTTGTGTTCGTCAGTTCGTATACAACGCGATGTTTCGAAGGTGTTGGTGGAAAAGGAAGAGTCGCGATGCCGGGGCAGCAACAGTACACGACGCAACGACCGATAGTCTCTTTTACGTGGCTAAGTGTCGAGCATCCGCGATGCGGGAAATCCACAAATTTTGTCACCACCTTTCGGGGAGAGGGGGGCCTCGCGCCATAACGGAACAAAAGCACACCGGGCAAACGCAATGCCCATGGCGTCTCGGCTAGTTGATCTCTTTAATGGCATTCTCGTGTTAAGTTCGTGACTCCGAATTCGAAGTCACCGACAACGGAATGCCTTACCGAGTTCGACTCCATCTTCCGATATATGTATATATATATATGAAAATAGCACTCAAATATTCGGAATAAACTAACTAAACATAAAAAATACTATCAAAAAGTTCGAGATGGCGACATTTTTATTTACCGTTTTATCTTACTAACCTAAAATTTTCAATGCAAACAGAACAATCAACATTTTTTTTTTTTTTTTTAGTACTAACAATATGAAATTCATATAAAAAAAAAAAGATTGTATATCAGATGAATATTACTTTTCTCGAAGTAATAAAAATTTGTTTTTTCTCGCTTTACCGCCATTCTAATTTGATTTCTCGATCCCGTTTCATATGGCGAAGATTGGCGCTAAAGAAAAGTCTGTATTTTTTATTCCCACAAAGCTTCCTGGCGATACGATGGTCGCATAATGAAAAATGAAGCATCAGCTTTGCAACTTCCTTTTCCCAGCAATGCCTGGAAAGCAGACGGCCCCGCGATGCGTGAAGTAGATGAGTCTTGTTGCAAATCTGCACGTACATTTCGCGCGAAGACAAATAACAAAAAACGGAAAAAAAAAGCCGCGTATACCACCGACGCAGTCGATCCATCATCATCGACGTCGTTAGACCGGCAGCGCACAACACCGAGTTCTATCCGACTATCGTCTACGTATCTCATTTGCACTCGCAGTGCATCCTTCAAAAATTATGTAGCATAATACTGCATGATGCGTATACAGAGCCCGAAGCGAATCGACCGCGCGTTCCAGACGATTAGTCGCCTTCGTAGAGGGCGTGGGCATTGGCCGATTACGAGAAGTCTTCGCCACCGGGGCAAAAGTTGTGTATATATATATATTAATATATAAAAAAAATATTTAAAATAAAAAGACAATACGGTCCCGAGATTCTACTGCCACCGCAAGACATTACGCGATTACCGCCGGTTGCCCGAGAGGAATCTTCTTTCTCCACCTCATCCGCGGGCCGTTATTGACGCTTAATGCCATCGACTCGCAGCTCCTCGTCTTTACCCGATACCGAACAACAATTATATAATTATATTTACCGCGAAAAATACTTCTGACACGTAATTCAGACAAAAAAAAAAAGTAAAACAAAATAAATCTCTTTTATTCGTTGCGTCGTTGATCGCATCAATTACGGAGTCGTGCGTCTTACCGGTGAGAAAATCAAAGTACTCCATCGTGTCACGCGTATACGCGACAGGGAAGATAGGCGTTAGCGTTTCGCATGTTACGTAAAAATGCGTAGAACCGTATCGTCACTTTTACGTATATACATATACTTGTCGGTATAACGTACGAAGTTATATAGTACAAGGTGTTCGGCGGCGCGTCGACCCGCGGGGTCTTTCCTCATTTCACGCATCGTGGCGGACCTCGGGTATACCTCATACTACATAGACTTTTATCCGGCTGCCATCGTGATCGAAGACTATCCTTTCTCTCTCTCTAACTAGTGGATATCTCAAAAAGGACAAATTCTAACTGGATCTTCTTGGTTCGATCGATTAACCGTTTGTTTTACTATATATCCAAGTCATCGGGATTTTTATATAAACAAAAAAAAGCGTCCTCTCGACTTCTCACAAAAGCGTTAAACGGTAGTTGGATGTCGATCTCTCTCAATCTCTTCAGCTCTATTGTCTGTGGCGTCGGAATTTTTCGCGAGATAAAATTACGACGAATTCTACGAAAGAAGTTATAGGTATCTCTCGCGCCTCGAGTTACCATTGAGAACTGTTTTAAGCCGCATCATCTATTTTCAATGTACAGTAGCAGATATATATAAATGTATAGGTCAGGAGAAGAGATATTCTCTCGGCAATGAGGAGGAGAGAGGCTTCTGGATAGCGAACGAAGAAGAGCCACCGGACGCGAGGGTAGTCGCACGACAGCCGGGAGGCACTGCGCGCCAAGAAGCAACTGTAAATCTACTACCAGGATCTTCCTATAGTTACCTCTCTTCGTGCCTCGCCACTATACACCGAGAGGATTAATGCGATATTAAAGTAACTGCGTGCTCGCTTTTAACTTTGCCTCGATCTTACTAACTGACGCCGCGATCTATCGCGTGGCTCTTCTCGCCGAGTTGCCGCAACATAATCTACGAAAACAGGGTGTGGCACGACTTTAAATTTATTATACCATTTTTTTTATTACCCTTCGTCAATTTTTCGTATTTCTTCGTGATTTTTTTTTTTAACTTCGATTCCATTGGATATCGTTATACCTATATATTTTAATGATTCAATTATCGACGAATTGGAATAAAAAAAAAGTTTATATCGAATTGTGTACTCGATAAAACCGCTACGATATATCGACGAGATATGCCGGACGCCAAGGGTAGTCGTGCGACACGAGTCCCTTCTCCGTGAATAGCTGTAAATCAACCACACCGAGGATATATTCTACGTGATCTTAGTCATCGCGTGTGTCGCGCCTGATCCTTCTCTTATGTTCTTAGCTTTTCATCTCCTTCTCACCTTCGTTCGCTTTACGATATGTATCTCGCATCGGTATTATAGTACTATTACGTTGTATATACTGCTTCGATATGTATACACATACATACGTGCAGTGATACAGAGTGCATCTTCTACCCACGTTACGTAGATCGAGAGACGATGCGTGTGTGAGCGAACAGCAAAGAGGAGGAAGTTAGCGTATTACTTGAAGTACACGAGAGAGAAATATATATATACACGTGTATATCTATGGAGACGGAGAAAGAGTTTTCTGCAGGCATCGTGGAGGCAGTGTATCGGCCACGGGACCGTTTCCTTTCCTCGCCGATGTGTGTGCTCTGTTCTCGGGCACACGAAACCGGTGCAGCACACGATCCTTCCGAGCGCACTGTGGTTAATGTCCCGTTTGATCGCTCGCCGATGCTAAGAAGTCGATCTCTCCCCCCCTTTGTGTCCCTCTAAGCTTGTGCCGTAACCGTGCGCCGCTCGCGTCTTCGATTCTTCACCCGCGAATAATAACAACAAGATTGAACGACGCTTAAACGACAAGACTGTCTTGTAAGCTCTCAACGGCGCGGGACACCACGATTGCATATGTTATATTGATCGTACCGCCGCGATAAAAGCTCACAGCTCGATGACGCGACGTTTAAAGGGATGCCGGATAACGATATCGCTGTCCAATGCTACGATACCTTACTGCTGATCTTATCGATAGCAAAAAAATAGATCTCTTCTTTAGAAAGACAGACGACAAGTACGAGATCGTTTTTTTTTTTTTCATCTCAAAAGTATGCATTTTGAAACGGTTTATGCGATTGCCGATAAGAAAATGTTGCAATGTGAATTGACTTTTGGAATAATAGAACGAAAAAAACACGAAAAAAAACTTTTAGTGAAAAAAAAAAAAAAAAAAAACACGGCGTTATTAAAATAATCCCGTTTTAGTAATTCTTAATAATTTTACTGTGTAATTGTGTTCTTTTCCAACCGAAAACTTTGATGAAAATTTTAACTACATTTCCTGGACACCTGCTATTGCTAATTATTGGTAAATGTTGAAAACTTCATTTCAACTTCCACTTAAGGGTTTAACTGCCTTTTTTGCTTTTTTGCAAAAAAAAAAAAAAATTGTATCTATTGGAAATTAAATGATTTATTATTGTGACTCACGATTTCCAGTATCGATGCCTCCTCGATGCGACGATCATGATACCCATGATGAATTCCAGTATCAGCGCGAAGAAAAAAGTACTCTCCCGTTCAGGCTTATCGACGCAAGTAGTAGCACCCCCGATCGGTTCCCTCGTAGCTTCACAGAACACTGTTCAATTACCCGAAAATAAACAACAAAAAAAAACTGTCTTCATAAACTCTCCATGAACGATCACTGAATTGTATTCTTTTTTTTTTTGTTTTTTTTTTTTCACGAAATTATCAATGAAACTCTAGGGGCGGTCCTCTTTCTATCGCGTCCTCGACCTTTTCTCTCGGCTTTCACGCGGCCTTGAACGCGCGGCTCTTTCTCCTCGCGTCTCGAGTCACGAATCAATGAATGAAAACCAAAGACGATCAAGAGCCCCAATCGTTCGAAGATTTAATTGGAGAATAATCGTAGAACTTGTTTAGCGAGCGTCGAGTTTACGGTTCGTAGTTGGAAACTTCCGTGCTCGTTGTACAGTAGATATAGGCACGATGTATGCCCGGTTAGCTCGTGTGCTCGTTGCGCACGGGCGAGAGGTAGAGTGCACTCCGTGAAGAGAAGAAGTGTTATAGTAGTAGTCTCGAATGTAGAAGAGAGGGCCTCTTGCCGGTTGTCTTGCTCGTGGAAGAGTGGGCGGACGATTCGCGTCGAGGTATAGAGCAAGACTCGGAGAGACGTTACGTTGTTGGGTTGCCTCCACAACCGCCGATGAGGACGCGAAGGACTAGGACGCGCGAGGCGAAACAGTCGGATGGATGACGAGGCGAAGACGACGGGCGAGTAGAGGAACGAAGTCGACGACCACGACGAAGAAGAGAGCTCCTTCGTAGGGGAAGTGGCCGTTGAAAAAGATGGAGAAGGAGGAGTTGTGTACCTCGCAGAGTGGAGCACAACGCCGTAATGACATGGTCTAGGAGATGCCGGTCAGTTTTGTAATAGGTCCCGGTAAAAAGTGAATTTTCCAAGGTGGGGAAACAGCCACCGAGCCAATCGGACGCTACGCGAGAAGATCGAGAGAACGGCCAGAGCCAATCAGAGCGCGACATACCGGAGCTATCCTCTTCACCGGATATCCTGCGTAATACCTTTGCAAGTTTATCATAATCCTTGTGCACTTCGCAGTCAAGGATATCGATCGTGTATCAATGACGGATCATTCATATTCGGCTGATTTTCCAGTCGATGGATTTTTTGTACTTTTGAATGCGAAAAAAAAAAAATTATCTCCATTACGGTTGATCCTTAACGTTTTAATGAAAAGTGTCTTTCACCGTAATAATAAATTAGACGATCTGACGCCATTTCTTTTATTCTAAAACCTGAATCTTTTTGAAGAAAAAGCTTCAACAATCTTTATTCTTCGATTCAGGAATAACATTTCGCACGAATTCCTGTATAAAAAGCAAACGGAAAATTCCCTCTGATACATTTTTTTCGCGTGATACCCGCAGATCCGCGAGTCCCACGACAAATTCCGTGCAATCGTGGCGCCAAAGCCCCTTCTGTTTTCTTCCCTTCGATCTTCCTGGATCGTTGATCCGTAAGTTTCGTTGCGTTCGCCGATAGACAGGTAACCATTACACCGTTGAGCGCGGGTGCTCTCGAGCAAACGACAGTGAGGTTCGATGTATAAGAATAGACTCAAAGCTCTCCCGCGTGTATACTTGTGTACAGGCACGCGCCTACATACACATAGAAGCGACGTTGGTCCATCGTGGTACACGCGGGCCTTCGTAGTTTGCGATAGCCGTTGAGGTCGGTACACGCCCGGAGGATTTCCGGGTGTGCACGCGTCTAACGGTGAATACCGAAGAAATTGGTTAAGAAAGGGGTTCCGGAGGCTTTCGATGGGATTCCGGTCTTTCTTATTCTACGGATCGAGCGCCAAGTTGAGTTAACTCTTCTTCCTCTAGCTATAGCTCATCTTCTTCGACTATCCGGTGGCTGGGATTTCTCATCCTACGAAGAGCGGCCCGGCCTGGAGGATGATACGGAGTTCGATTCCCAGGCCTCTCTCAAGCGCGCGCGCGAACAAACTCGCGGCGCTCTTTCCCCCCCGTGGCTGATCTCTTCGACTCCTCCGTACGCCACTGATCTCTCTCGAGCAACGGGAATGATTTGCCTCAGAGTCACCGCGGAGGACACGAGAGAGGTGCCAAAGACGAATCATTGATCGGGCCTCGCGGATTTATCGCGTACGACACGAGAATTCTCTTTGCCGCGAGGTTCGCATCTTTGCATTCGATCTTTTACGAGGGGAAACGTATACGACGATGACGAGGGGATTGCTTCTACTCCGATACCGAGTCATTCGATGAGATTGAACCAATGCCGAGCATCGACGGCGATAATACATAAGGGTTCTGTTAATAATTCAACAATGGAATTATCGTTGTTTAATAAGATATTTATCAAGATGTATAGATGATAACGCCAGAACCACGGTAAATTATCTCCGTGTCATCGTTACTCGCGCACACGCTGCGTGCATAACTACCGTGCCTCGGTGGTACAATCTCGTTGCGCTCTTTCTCGACCGATAAAGCGAAGGTGTAGGGTTGCAGAAAAAAAATGAAAAAAAAAATTAGAAAACTAACCGGTAGCTCCCGCTGAGTACGCGCTCTAGGGGACTTCGAGTGTGCGACGGACGAATCACTCCGGAAACTACATATAGACCTTTTTTGTTTATTTTTTATTTTTTTTTCTGTTATTCTTCTTCTTCCGGTGAGAAGTTCTCGCGATCTCTCGGCGCGAGTCATGACGTTGGAACACACAGTGGAATGGCGAAAGGAATGATAAAAAAATAAGTTGCAAGATCGAGGTGAGGATGTTGGATGAATGTAAGACAGGACTCCCGGGGTGTTGAGCTGTCCGCCGGGACACCCTGCCAGGAGATCCACGGGCCTCTCGCCGCGCGTTTCATACACATCTTAACCCTTTCGAGCGCTCGTACCTTTGCACCCAGAAGATATTCGTTCGATTCGAGTCAATTTTGTGTAAATAAAAAAAATTGTTATATTCGAACAACAATCGCTATCGAATTTTCTCGCGATGTTCAGTATATATATATATTTTTTTTTTGTATCCGAAGTAACAAAAGATAATGACCGAAGGAGATGAATAACCGGGGGGTCAAGATATAGAAAATCGAGTGGCATTATCTCATATTCGAAACGTAAAAGGAAGCGGAAGTGCCTTGGTGGAAGTAAGAAGGTGAGGACGAAGGTAAGGTATAGAACCGCTCAAATAAGAAACCCTTTTCTCTCATCTCTCTCTGTCGCTCTCTCTTATCTCGAGGGAAACGGTTGGAAGCGAATGCAGATAAAAATTGGCATGTCGAGAGCGTGGCGCACGGAATCACGTTCGGCGTGCAGACTCACTCGACTATAAATAGTAAAATGCCTACCAATCGCTGTCAGATGAGTAGAGATTCCATTGGCCTATGCTCTCCTTCCATTAAGTCGAAGGGATATCTTTCTCGTTTTCCTTTCGCGCCCATAACAGCAGCTAGAAACTTCTTTCCTTTAACTCTACTAATATAATGCCGGTATTACATCTACGTAAGGTATATAGAGGAAGGACGAGCATAAGACAAGGTACGCGCTCTCGAGCCCTTTCTATTCCTTTGTTTCGAATCTTCGTTTCATTCGTTTCTTATTCTCGATGTTCTCGCCTATGGTCCAACCACTCGAGAAGAGAGGTTTGCCATCCTCGCCGCATCCGCTTCCGCACGGCGGGCCGGCGCGCGCGAGAACTCGCGAGAAACACACTCGGCATCTCGAGTGCAGTTTTCGCGCGCTCACCGTCGAGAGAATTCATCGGTCCACGGCAAAGCCACATCTATCTTTACGAGATGCGATGAGCCCGGTAAGCGACCGATCCGATGCGATGCCCCGTCGATTTCTACCCCCACCTCACCCATCGAAGATCCGTGGGAGAACCTGACCAATTTCATGGCCATTTACTGTCACGGTTCGAACCATCTTCTTTGTTCTTTTCTTCTTCGTGGCACCGTACTAATTGCATTAGTACAACCGGACGATGCCCGGGGTATACGGGTCCCGACTACTGAGGCAACCGTGGATAATGCATTCTAGCGGAGTTGGATAGAGGAGAATGAGAAACGCGAACGACGGGCACAGCGCAACGGCACTCTCCCGAAAAACATCAATAGCGCAGCAAAAAATGTATTATTCTTACGACAAATTCATTTTTTTTTATATCCCGGTATTTTTTTGTTTGTTTTTTGTTTTTTTTTGTTTTGTTTTCTTTACGTTTCCTCTGAGGAAATTAAGCGGTAAGTTTGGTGATTAAGCAATCAGTGGCTGTGGAGGAGTTTGTAAATCTGACAATCATGGCGAATTGTGTCGAGTTTAAGGATTTTTTTTTTTTTTTTTTTTACATTCTATCTTTATTTTGCTTCTGAGCGCAGAGCTACGAAAGTTCTAGGAACGCGCGGTTGAATAGGGAGGACATCGATCGTCGATCGAAGGGCAATAACTCATTGGTCAGAGACTCGTGGAAGAATCGCGCCTGCCGAGCGCGCGAAACTCGATGCGCGAGCTAATCGATCCGAGAAAACAAAAGCAAAAGTTCTCTACCGTGTTTAAGAACGAAGAAGAAGCTGTATGGGGGCTCCATGTTAGTATTGTAGGTAAGTAGTTATAGGCATAGCAGCCGGGAGGATTACACCCCGCAGCTATAGGTGTAAGCAATGCAGACATATCTACTACCGGCCCCCTCACGGCTATAGTGCAACGGTGCAACGCCGGTCTAATCTGTATCCATATAGGCACTTCGATACTGTTCTTTGGCATGATATATGCTCGACCGACACGGAGATCGATACCGTGCGCTACTCGTTCTGCGAAATCTTTTCTTTGTAAATTGTAATTATTGGTATCGGTTATATACCACGACGCAATGATGGTATCGTTATATTCAGACTTTTTAAAAAATTTCTGATCGATTGATCACTTCCCGGATGGCATAATGATCTAATTTTGATTCTCGTCTATTGTGCGCAAGATTAGTCGAAAAAATCTATATTTTTTAGGTTAATCGTAGTGAAATCGAAACGCCAGGATGTAAAGAAGACGTCTGATGATGCGCAACGTCGTTCTATTCGAAATTTGTAATCATTTTTCCTGAAATACGAAAATAAATGCGTAAACGAATGAAGATCGCGAGCGTCCATCTTTTTTTTCTTAACCCTTTCCCGGCGATGTCGACGTGCCAAAAAATCAACCTGTGAACCGCGTATTCGGATGTATTAAAAAAAAAGTAATACAGAAAAATTCTTATCGTGACTCGGCGGATGTGACTACCGTGAAGGGCTCATTGAGAAACTCATTGTTCGTCTTGTCTTCGACTTGGCGGTAAGAGGTCCCGAGCGATCGTCGATGGTTGATAGCTCAATGTCGCATCGCGGCCTCAAGATCGGATAGTCACGCGAGGTATGTATCTGCATCCTCCACGGCAGAGGCGATTCTGCCTTTCAAGGCCGAGGGTCCGGAGTCAACGGTGCGTGAGCTATAGACAACACGCATTAAGCGTGATGTCATCTCGCGTCGTCAGGTCGTCGCGGGGTCGTCGATGTGCCGCGTACGTACGGTTTTATCTTCAATTAACCTTCGGCTCGCATCGATGGCCCCGTAGTACCACCCGATCACTCGCGGTTGTTTGATCTCCTCGGGTTGATTCGCTCGCGCCCACCGTCGGAGAACAATACCTGCGAATCTCTCAACTCTCCCTGCGGATAATTCTTCATATTTCTCTCATTCGATCCCTTCGTCGTCGTCGTTGTTATTATTCTTATAATGTACAACGCTTTGCCGCTTTTACTATAGCGCTCGCGCGGAGCTCTGGAGGATATACCGAGAGCCGCCCTCTCATCGGAAATCCCAACGAAGAAGACCGCAACGTTGCATGATCGCGCGCAACCGCGACGTTCCTCCGAGACGCGAACTTCACTGTCGCGAAGCGGAGGAGTTCAGCAAGAACTTTTATATTGTAAACGAATAGGATTCGAGGCTCGCGTCTCTTGTCCCCCGCGTGCTTCGCGCTCGGATGCATCTCTTGCACCCTTCGCACACCCTTTCACGACGACGGTGGTCTTGTGGTGTCGTTGGTCAGGTGCCAATTGAACTTTTCAATAACAACAACCGACGCGACGGGTAAAATCCGGTAGCCGCGGAATCGTCGACAGTAAAGATTCTATTCACTCGAGGACGTACTTCAACCGGGACGACTGGCGACATTACATTCCGAGATACTACCGCGGGGTGACAAACGCAGAAGAAGAAGAAGAAATGTCGAGCGGAACGGGGTCAGTTATTGTTTTCTTTTTTTTATTCTTTTTCTGCTTTAGCAAAATATTTTCGCGCTGTTGAGAAACATTGAAAGGATACCGCCATACTTTTCTTTAATGGCAGCATATTATTTATAATGCTGAACTATACACAGGGTGTTTCGCAGATTCAAAGGGTCGCAAGTCAAATTCACGCGATGTTTTTTTAAGTAATTTTATTTTATTATTATGATTTTTATCATAGAAAAAAAAATTATTTATTAAGTTTATTTTTTTTTTATCGAAACTCTTAGCTCTTCGTAAAACAAGAAATTAAAAAAGGCGTAAAACGTTAAGGTGGAATTAAAATAATTTTTTTAAATTTTAAGCGCTTTGCAGCGCGCTGTACTTGGGGATAGTTTAAGATTTTCCGAACACCCTGTAACGATTTATGCCCTTTAGGACAATTTTTCTCATGGGTGGTCGCGGGTGCACATCAGTAGCCAACGAAGCACTTACTCAGCTAGTGGCCGACCGGCTACGTTTCAATAATAATTTCCTTCCGACAATCGTTAAAATCTATTCCACAGATGGAATTGCCAAGCCGTAAAGCAGTTCGAAGCATCAAGCGCTAAGATACCTGTGAACCTGAGGATAGAAGACGGTGAGTAGCTTGGCATCGCGAAGGTCAACAACGCGCTTTTTTTTTTTATTTTTTTTTTTTTTTTCCACAAAACACAATAACTCTGCAAAGCATTATCACGGTGTAATAGTTACGTTCTAGACGAATGAATTTCGATTTCACGTAGCGTTTAACGCCGCTCGAGTCGGTACGTTCGTCGACGGTATACGGATCGGTGCGGATCTAATAAATCATCGTTACGAAAAGGCAACTTGGATCGCAGCATCTGCAGTCAATGACATCAAGAATCATTGGATAACCACAGGTCACCGCACGATCACGGATTACCTCGACTCGAAGCCAATAACTCGAGAATACATAATCCACATTTTTTCATGAATTCCATCAATTCTCGGCGTATCGTGTTAAAAAAAAAAAAAAAAAAAAAAAAAAATTCTTTACTATTACCATAGAACAGACGGTTCGTACTTTCATCGAGTCAAAGTGGTGAACAAATTGATTGGGTATTATCTCGTTTCCTTGGCGATTTACATAATCGAGATATGTTTCTGGACGAATGGGAAGATGATACGAGGAGTGGCCGGTCTAGTTATGGATTCACAAGAGTCAGTAGCTAAGTAGAGTTCATGCAAGTTCACGAGTTCGAGTCGTAATAATATAGCATAGAATGTAGTGGACACGCGTGGAAAGGGCCTCGACCTCTCTTCGATAAAACGCTACCTGGAAGTACGTGAAAGTTGCTCGATGTGCGCGATACGAGGACTTAAAAAAATAACAAAAATACAAAATAACTAGTACAGCAATTCTACGTAATAGAAACAGTGATAGAGTTAAGAGTTAACGAAAGAGAAGAAAAACGATACGTGAATAAAACGAGAGTCATCGCATATAGGGCCACGTTTCACGCTCAACGCGCAACCCTCATTATCCAGCGCAGTCTTCCCGCACTGCGTCGTAACACGGGTCCTATATCTTTCCTATCCTTACGGTCATATATTTTCTTTATCCGTGCATATATCTTTTTATTTCCCTTTCCACGACGCTTCCGCGAACAATAATGAGCGCTATCCGCTGTACTCGTCGAATTATTCCTTCTCGCTACTATCTGTATCTTCTTTTTTTCTTCTTTTTTTGCAACTTTAGAAATAGCTAACGCAAGTGTCCCAGTTTTCAGCTATTAAGTAACAGTCGTATATACTTAGCGCAGTCGTATACATAGTTACGAAGTTTTAATCAATATCCACGCTATTTAATACAAATGAAGAATAATATAGAACGGAACTGATTTATTTTGACCCCTTTGCTGTTTTTTGGCAATCCAATTTTTATCTTCATTATTCCGCGACGATTTTTTTTTTCCTTGCGAAATGCCGGAAGATAATCTTTATCTTTTCATTTATATCGCAAGTTTAGCAATAATTTCCGATCGATTCTATATTTTGTTGCCGTAAAATAATTTTTAATCAAAAGCTCGGGAATTGATAATTATTCGCGATTTTTCAGCAACAGCCAAATATTAATCGGTCTCTGCATCGCGGCCCTCTTCATGTACTTCGTCTACCTATTGGGAGGAGAAGAACAATCGTCCGCATCGCAAATCTGTACGAACTAAACTGAGATTCTTCAATCGCATAAAGCACAACTGCGGAACTATTCACGCGGTACAAGAGACGTCGGTACGTCGTCCGTTCGTTCGTTCGATCGATCGATCGGGTTAGAAAGACACGCGAACCCCGTCGTTCGATCGAACGCCGACAAATGGATCCCGTGCACGCTTGCAGCGTGACGTTGAAACGCTCACCCCCGCCGGGCAAATAAAACTCGATTATTGTATTTACGGACACGCGTTCGTGATGCCTTCCCACTTTATACCGCTATGTACGATCGATAATATACATATATACATATTATATATTTCTTCATCTCTGTTATAAAAGAAATCGAAAAAATGAAATTATCAAAATCGAAATCGAAAAAATGAAATTATCAAAATCGAAATCGAAAAAATAAAATTATCAAAATCGAAATCGAAAAAATAAAATTATCAAAATCGAAATCGAAAAAATGAAATTATCAAAATCGAAATCTAATTATTAAATTATTTATGCGTAAATCACCTGTTAAAAGCCTTTTAGATTTTAACCGATAAACAGACATTTTTTTCTTCAAAGTCGAATGTGCCAATTTTTCGTCCTAAAATCGTCATGTATATCTTTGTACAAAGAGTGATACGTTAAATAAATAAAAAAAACTATGAAAAACGTATAGTGTATCGATAATCGTCAATTACTAACGACCATATTAGCGAATCATTATCGCAAGTCCCACTAAGATATTTCGATAATCCTACTGCGCCCCCATCTCGCATCTTTTCTATTCTCTCGTCTCATTTATTTGCCGGTATCTTTCGTTCTCCGTCTCGACGTACATGTGTCCGTAAGTACGCGTACAGCGTAATACGTAACACCAAGAGTGCGAGTGTAGAGCGTAGAGCAACGCTGTAATACAGCTCGAGGGCAGATGTTGCGTGGTACATTGCGTTGGTACTTTTGCTCGTTGCTTTTCTCGCAAATCCGGCGAGAGGCTGTAACTCATAGTAGGGAGATATAACCTACTGGTAAGATACACAAGGAAAGGTACGAAGAGTGTTTCGCGTGATGCCCGACATATCGAGCGTTTACCTCCGAAGCGTCGAATTTGTAAAACCGACAAGTGCGGTAACCCCGGACGGAGGATTGAAAGTTTACGAGTCAAAGTCCGTGTAAAGATTGGCAATAGCACGCGTGGATATAACACACAAACGAACGGCGTCTGGGTCTCGAACAGTGCAATTATCGTAATGAAGTAGTGGTATATAAGCCATTCCGTGAACGTGTTACGGTACATATAGCAGATACAGACACGCACGCGTTCCTCGACCTCGAAGGAGTCTTTCGCGACGAGAGAGAGAGATGATAGACGGAGATGAAAAAGACGAAAGACGAAAGTCGAAGCTTGTCGTCTCTTTGTATACACTTGTAATGGTATACTATAGATAGATCATCGTACCATCATCAACCTCATCTCGTTCGCGTGCTCCTCACCGACGCCCCGTTCCTTTAACGACTTCATGAAATTCCGATAATCCTTTTCAACCCGATGTAATTACGTTACCGGCGTTATTTTTCTTTTACTATTCCTTCTTTTTCTTTTATGCATATAACGTTAAACATATATTTCGATTGAAGGCGATATCGCGCGGTGATAGGTTTGTTGATTCGCTGTGAAACGGCATTGTCGATGAGACTACGTGAATTTCTCATGGACGACTTATTATTTATTTATTTTTTATAATCGACAGAATAATTATTGATGCAACGATTGGGTACACAAAAAAAACTGTAAATACGACGGAATAAAAAAACCTGCGAAAATAAAAATAATCTAAATCACCGAAATAACGTTAATTCGTTGCGTCTGATAAAAATGTTCGCATCGATTGATCTGTTGGAAGGAAGTTTCGAAAGGCTAATGACTATGAGTTTAAACTCAATGCCGACGCAAAATCCAGTGAATGGCCGGAAGTGTGCAAAACAAATGAAGAATAAAACTCGCTGAGATCTCGGTATCTATCTCTACAGCGAGATATTCGCGATAAAGAAGAGAGAGAGGATCATTAACTCGATGAGACGTGGGTTTTCTACATCGTTGAATTATATTCTCGGCACGATGCAACCCGCCAAGTTGCATTCTCATACAAGTTCGTAATAACTCCCGTTGACTATGCGCGTTATACTCGAAATAGGAGGATTACGGACCTCGAAGAGACTCTTCGGAGAATACCAGAGTGGTCATTGAGCGTTGGACACAGGAGACGAACGTGAACTCTCGCGGGAGCCACCGGAGAGACGAAAGTATGCATATAGTGGCATTGCTACTCCATAATACATATTATGCACGAGCGATGCACCGTGGATTACGCGGGCGATTCAAGGCCGCGGGAGCAAAATCTCGAGGAATATACCGCTCGGTAGTCCGTTCGCATGGATCCCCGCAGGTTGGAATGAGAGACAAGGCAATGCGCATCCCGGCATCGATGATTCAACCCGTTTCGTAGGAAACGGAAGTGGAGCGTTGAGAAGTTTCGATCGAACGTTACACATCGAACGTTGATTATCATTGTTTTTTTTTTGTTCTTTTTTCTTCCGCGCAGATTAATATATCCGGGATACGAATCCGATGATCTCTCCACGCGTCTGTCTCGCGCGGAAGGCCGTCCGGGGATTTATCGCCAATATCCATTAGTCGATTAAGGCGTTTTCGCGGAAGAATCTTTGGCTGAAATGGCTTCGGGCATTTGGGAAAAAGGAGCGGCGCATCCCTCGGCAACTTTTCGATTCGCAGCTTCCTCCGGCAAACTATCGTCGTCATCGTCCTCGCAATAATCTCGATCGCCGTCCTCGACATCTGTGAAACTGCGGATGGATCCAACAGTGCGAATCGTTCTGACTATTTTTCCGGCGACGAATCGACCACCGAGACAATCCTTATTGAGAATCGAATCTTTCCCAAGGGTCCCTTCGAGGTCGTTCCGTACCGAAGGAGCCGAGAGACCGGATGCCAAACGTCTCGATCGCGATCTGTCGTATCTCACACTCGGCGCGCAGCCAAACTCCTCGAACGCTGTCCACAACTCACTTATCTTGTCGTTCATTCGCTTCGCCAACTCTCGACGCTGCGCCTTCAATTCTGTTCTCACTATTTGCTCTGTTCGACGCAAATCCTTCGTATTACTTTCTCGTAGGCGTTTTAACAAATTTTCTTCGACCCGCAGAAGCGCGTCGGCTCCGGGAAATGAACGGTTCCGTTCGTCGCTCGGGTTTTCGCTCTGTCGAGGAGATTCCGGGAGTTCCGGTCGGCTGTCCTCGTGCCTTGAAAAATCGATGTCTCGGACATTAAATTTATCATTTTTAAACTGTTCAATGATTTTCAATGATTTTTTCGAAAACGAAATTGTCGTTTTTTTTTAATCCAATTGAAAATTTCACATCAAATGAAATTAATGTGAACATTCGTACCAATTATCGACTTGTTGGCGAAGTTTTTTCAAATTCTCTTCGTGAAGCTTTACCACTTCGTCTCTCAATCGATCCTCCCACTTGTCGATCTGTTTGCGAAAACTCGCGTAGGATTTTCGATTTCGTTTCTCGAGATTCTCCAAGTGCGTCTGAACTTTCTCGTAGACCGCTTTGGCGCTCACTCCCTCGTGATCCCGTCTCGATTTGTCTCTTCTCTCGATAACCTCGAGAATCTTTTTCGCGTCTTCGGCACGCCACTCTTTCAAATTCGTCTTCAGGCTTTTCGCGATCTCCTGATGAATGAAATTATCGTTATGAGACTACGGTAACTCGCTGCGATTTCATATTTTTACATCATCTATCAACGATCTATTTTGCCTGAGAGTAAAGGTCACTGATTCTCGATATTTCCTCGTTGAGTCTCAGTCTCTCCCTCTGTTGCCATTCGGTCAAATAGCTCTTCAAACCGTCGTTCAATTTTTTGATCCACAACTCCAGATCGAGCCGCAGACTCTCCTTCGTGACGCTGCGATCTTCGTCGTACCGCTGAGCCAATTTGTAGCTTCGTAACTTTTCCGTGTGCAATTGTTTCTTCAGACTGCGAATGTCGCGTTCCGACTTGACGAGTCTTATGTTTAGCCAGTCGACGATAGACGAAATTTCGCATATACGATCGTTGGGATTCCCAACTGATGAATCTATGACCACCGAAGCCGGTGCAGACTTTGGACGCGTTCCTCTCATTTTTTTCGACATCTCGGAAAATCTTGAAATTTCAAGGACACCGATGTTTTCTTCTTCCACTCGTTCGTCGTCGTAATAATAATCAGCTTCGCCGGAAGTGCTTTCACCCGGAGCAGATGAGTCTTCGGGTTCGTCTTCGGGAGTATTTCTCTCGTAACTCGTAGTACTGCTATCGCCGGACTTGGATCCGGTCTCGCGATCGGAACCGTTTCTCGCCGTGAGAAACGGCGGCGTCTCTTCTGGCCGATTCGCCGCTTCGGCTTCTTCCTCGAGATCTCGTATAACTTCCTCGTAATCTCGGCCGAGACTGACGCAAAGATCGTACGGCCACTTTTTTGACGAAACCGTATTACCGTCGATACGCCGGAAATTTATTACGCTATCGCCCGAGGAATCCGGAGAATCTGTTTCTTCTTCTATGGGAGACAGGGACGGTTTTTCGCAACTACGTTTGCCGCTCGCTTTCGTTTCGTCGGCATGATTTTTCTCTTTTCTTCGGGACTCTTCTATAATTTAATTAATCGCATAAGCTTCGACTCGTTTTTTCATTATCAAGAACGAAAAATTAGAAAAAAATGCTTCGATACGAACGATTTCTTTTTTTTCGTTCGTATGACTATCTCCGGGAGATCCAACTTAATGAATTAATAAACAAGAGGGATATCGTTACAATATCGTCGGACGTGTGGAAGAAAAAATGGTGAAAAAAAAAAGAAAAAACCGCCATAAGGGAAGAGTAAGGCTCCGTACCTTTACTCACCCATGACCCGGCGAGAGTTGGCTGCCTCGTTAACTTCTTCCCCGTATCCCGAATCGAATCTCTATCCCCTTTCTTTCACGAAGGAATCTCTGTTGCATCGGGTGCAACGACTTCTGCCTCTCTTCCTTGACTTTCCTCGTTGTTAGGATCGTGAGGAGATTTCGCGCGGATTCTCTCGCCGTCTCCCTTCCTCCCTATAAGTTCTTCGGTGAGGAAGGCGCCGGCGAGAGTGAGGCGAATCGTGGATCGGCGCGTTCGTACACAAGAGTTCCAACGAGCTTAGCTGACTTCCACGCTATTTTTATTCGTAATAGAATGAGAAGGAATGAAAGAAAAGAAAACGAAAAAAAATACCGATGTGCAGAGAATCGAGTACCGAAGCCAAGAAGCTCCGGAGGTCGAGACAACGTAAAGAAGCTCTCTAATGCCCGGCGACACTCCCCTCCTTTTGCGCACTCGGACTCTCGAGCAATTTTCAATTTCGCTGACTCGCACGGAAGTACTCTCGCGACGACGACTCGCGTGAATTGAGACGTCTTTCGCGCAGAAGCGAGAGAAGCGAGAGTCACAGAATTTTCTCGGTATGTAACACTCTCGCGCTTACTTTTGCCGCAGAATTTGACATGGTCAGCTGTTGGACTGCGCAATGTTTTTTTTTTACTTACCGTTTGATGCAAAAAGAATGAATGAGGGAAAAAAAATAAGTAAAAAAAAAGAAAAAAGTACCTCGGCGCACGCCGGACCACGGGGCCACTTTCATAACCGTAGTTTTTTACTCCTCTTTACACACGATCTTCCCGTGACGTTCGTGAAAAAAGCCGCACATTAACATCACCCCTTTGCCGCCTCGCGCGCACGAATGCGATTTTGTTTCGTGAGAAAGTCACAGGGATAATTCAACGACGCATTCGCTAACCTTTGTCAAGAGTCCGTATCTATCTCTATCCTTTCTTACTTACTCTCGCGTGAGTTGAGTGAGCGATTTAGATTAAAAGAGTAAAATGGATATTCTCACATTGAATATGCACTTCCGCTGTACCGTGACTAAGCCACCGCAAGCACCGCGAGTCAACCACAAGTCATTCAGGACTTTTTTTTTTTTTTTTCTTTTTTTTCTCCACCGAAACGTTCAACTTGATGAATTTAAACTCGTTACGTTCGATTCGTGAATGAAAAAAAAAGTAATTAAGGTATATGAGATGAGAAACATTGTAAGCGCGATATTCATAATATAATCAATCGAATTTTCATTCTCATTTATACGCTCATTCGCACGATTATTTTTATTTCATTGGGCAATGAAGAGGTTATACCATTAACGTTATTGACTGTGTATTGTTATCGCGCAACACGAGTCTATAATAATTTCGTTAAAAATGCTCTTGAAGTTCGTAGCAGATGTAGATAATAAAAATTGCTTTCAAAGTTTCTCCCATTATCATTTTACTCCGATCGAAAAATTTTAATTTTCGTCGATTAATCTCACGAATACAAAATGATTTTACCGTTGACGCGAAATCGTAGAAGTGAAAAAAAAAAAAGATTTTCGTCGGATTAGAGAAAAGCCGGTTTCGTGTAGGCGTACTTCCGGTGCGCTATACGTCTCGTCGTGTAGTAAAGAGGGTGAGAGAACGCGAAAGAAAAAAAGAAATATATTACTTCACTGTTTTAGTCTCCGCATCAACGTCGGGTGCAACGGGAGAGCGTCATCGGACCTTTTAGCCTTCTCACTCGTTCTCTTTACTCTTTTCTCTTCGCTCTATGGCCGCGAGATAGAGATTCGTTAGAGAAGAAAAAAAAAGAAAAGAAAAGAAAAGAAAGAAGAAGCAAAAGGATTCCCGTGAACCGGCGATCACGCCGAGCAGCCTGCCGCTACCTGCGGAACAACCACCAGGCAACAGGCAACAGCAGCAACAGAACAGAAAGGAAGGAACGAGAACGGTAACAACAACAACCGCGTTGGGATTCACACGGTTCTCTCGCACCGCTCTCTCGCGATCTTCTTAGCGGTCCTCCCGTAGCGGTAGATACCCTCCTCATTTACATACGCGTGGTAACTTTTCTCTCTCCTTCTCCACCGACGATTTTACCTTATATATTATACTTCAATGTTACGTATGCGAATCTTTCGTAAGTATAAGTAGCGATCTATAGTGTAGAGTCGATCTTATAGCCCACGGATGGAAGTTAAATATCTCTTACGACTGCCGCGTCAATACATTATATATTACGCTACTACCACTTGGGTATTCAGAGCGGTATTCGAGACTCTACTCGCGTTGTACCATATAGATATATAGATATATATATATGTACATAGGAACTGCGTTTCCCTATGCTATTATCTCTATGGATGGCATGGGTACTATACTTTTCTACTCTATGTTTACACTATTCCCGGTAATTCATTGCAAGGACGAGTCGAATCCTCGCAATCGATTTTACGCTCATACAGCGGATATTCGTCGTGATGATCTTTCGCATAGCCGTAAGATCGGAATTCACGAAGAATCGCGGAATAAAAAAGGGAGCAAAAAAAAAAAAAAAGATCGCGCGACAGTTGCGATTCGTTGCAAAAGCAAATGTATACGATGTACGGAGACCGTGGGATTATTTAGACAAAGATTCGTAGTGAGGAAGAAGTTTTTAATTTAAATGAACAAGTCACGGTCCGCGAGTTGGTCGAACGTCCGTTACATTGAAAAAAGCGACGTGATGTCAGAACCGTATCGATCCAAAGCTGCGATTAACGGATCATGAAGATTTGGCGCGAGTCTTCGAGAGAAATATCGCCGAGAGGAGGTTTTGGAGAAAAATTTGCTTCCGCGGATTCGAATTCATTAACGATTCGGGAGTTTTGCGAACACGTGTATCGACGATGGAAGATACCAACGGAGATATTGAAACGCAGGGTCTTTGTACCCCGCGTTGTTTTAGCGTCGATGAGAGTCCAAGAAGCGAATAGAGACGAAGCGATGACGTTCCGTGGCGTTCGACGGTTAATCGATTCTCCAATGAGCGAGACGAGCGTTGAACCGCGAGAGCGAGTTGGAGAAGCCAACTACCAGAGAGGCTTCAACTCCTATACCAATTATTATTGACTCTGTATTCAGTTCTTAAGATCCCCACCTCCGATGATTTTTTTTTTTTTTTTGCTCTTCTTTCGCGTATAGACTGAAAGTAGCAAATTCTACGGTTCTCCCCGAGTGCAGCACTGATGAGGACAATAACGGATCGTCTTTGCATGTGGAGAATCTCACACACGGGTAAACATCCGTTCTACGAAGTCTTTCTGTTCTGTTTTACCTTTTTTTTTATGACTCTTTCGTTGTACGAGTTTCCATAGTTTTCGTGAGAGCGCTGAAATTCCTATCGCGCGGATGGGTTAATAACTTCGAAGACGCGGAGGCGTCGTATTGCGATTTCACGCCCGCCACTCTTCGGCAACGCGAACTCTCGGGGATATATACCGGGGGGAGCTACGAGGACTCTACGGCAAAAGGAAGAATCGACGATAGACAAGCGCGTCGCTGAGTATAGAAGATATTCTATACTTTGCCGTATCGCGTCAATATTAACTCGAACTCCACTCGCGGAGGCAAATATTTCACTTTTTTCCCTTCCGCAACGAACGAATTACGGAATGAATGAGTAAAAAATGTATGTGTGTTGATTCTAACGTCGGACTCCTTAACGCGCGATTCACGGACCCAAATTTTATAATCACTGCTTATTTTTTTTTTTTACATGTAATACAGCGGAGAAAAAAATTACTTAATCAAAATATATGGTAAAAAATTAAAATCGAAGTAAATTTTTTTTTTTTTTTTCGATGACGAGGAAAAGATTGATTTTTTATTAATAAAAAAAATGTTCCACGCGTTAACAAGATAAAAAGCGACTTAACCAATAATCAACGAATTTACGAAAACTTAATTAACCGTTATAAAACGTTTGTTAGAATTTGAAAAACGACGATAACTTGGTAAATTCGAGTAAAGAAGTTCACGGGAGCTAAAGTTTTGTACGCATCGATCGTCCGATTACTCTCATCGTCATGTTCGAGAGATCATCGGGGCGAAGGCCCCGATATCTCGACTAAGTTCCGTTCGCACGGAGTTTTGTTTCAGCATCGTGGATAGCGATTCGAGTGCCAAGCGGGAGAAAGAGAGATGAGTTCGAAGGAAGAAGAAAGAAGAGATAGTCGAGCACGCGAACGATTCGGCACTCGGATGGAACGTTTAAGAAGCCCAGCGACGCGCCCGGCGCGACCTCGGGATCGAGTTTATTCTTCGAGGCCGAAGCACCGCGCGCGGATTGCGGAGGTTTTAAACCGTACGACTCGCGGAATAGCTACTTATGGGGTCCCCTCCCGAGAAAGAGAATCGCGTACCTCGCAAGCGCGTCGATTCTTCTTCGGCGGAATCAGCGGAGAT
Organism: Cryptus armator; assembly: GCA_963971235.1. NCBI lineage: Eukaryota > Metazoa > Arthropoda > Insecta > Hymenoptera > Ichneumonidae > Cryptus > Cryptus armator. The sequence continues at coordinate 8,004,411 of OZ020235.1, forward strand.
CTTCGCCCGGGATAACGACGAGAACTCGCGATCCAACTCGCCGGCTACCAGAAGGACGAGCATGTGGGTGAAGGCTCGCGATGGGGTCTCTCCGGGATGTGTCGAAAGTGAAACTCAAGGCCTATCGTACCTCTTTGTAACATACCGACCATTGCTCATTGCCCCCTCGCGTACTACTGCTTACGATAATATATGTACGGATTCAATTAGAATCAAAGTAATCCGTCCAATTAATCCGAAATATCGTCTCTATTACTTCGATTTATATAGTTTTACATCGGTATTGTGCACAATATAAATTTCATCAAAATTTTGTGACGAATTAATATTATATATTTTTTTTTTTTCTATATTTTTTTAAAACTTGTAATTATAATTAATTGTACATTATAATGTTTTATATTAAACTTGTGAATAGTGTTTTTCCCTTCGATCAAATAAACGCACGAGATTTTTTTTTTAATTTTCGAATAAAGATGATTGATACCGATAATTACATTTGTACGAAACTAAAAATGTATTGTGATTGAGAAAAATAATTAACTGAGACAGGTGTTTAGTAAAAATAAATCAGTTGTATCGTCTAACTATTAATTATTCCGATGCATAATCACACGCATTTTTCTTCGCACACGAGAGGTAAATATATTCATAACAAAGGAGCAGTTAGTGCAATGGATTTTTTTTTCTACGGTTTAATGATTCTCCGTATGCCAAATAAGTAGAGAAGAACCGTCAGTAATCTCCGTGGATTTTTTTTTTATTTGTTGGCAAGACATTGAGAAACTCCATTGAGGAAGGCGATGCCTTGAATATGTATCGCTACGTACATTTATCAAGGTTTGTGCACTCTCTCTCGACTTCTCGAGTAATGCCCGCGTGTTAGATACGCGTAACATCTGCACGGTATACGAGAAGAGAGAGAGACGAACGTACGAAACGTAACTTACTACCGAACGTGCCTCGTCATTGTTCATTTTTCCGCGCCCGTGCACCGTGTAACGTTCTCGTATTATGTACGAACGTTACTCTCGTATAATGCGAATAAAATGTCGGGAATACTCACACAACTATGCGGTGGTACTGCATGTAATGCGTTCGTATTAACGCGCTACGTGAGGTACATTGTAGTGATAGCGATTTCATTTACATCTACGCTCGACGTTTATGCTTCAACTGCGCCTTTGTAGCGGCCGAGGGGTTGTGTTGTGTTTCGAGATGTTTCTTTTTTTTTACTACTAAAAAATGCTTTGTGCATTTATAAATTAACGGAACATCCGTTTTTGGCGTTGATATTCGCAGAATGGCTATCCAAAGGAATTACGGTTCCCGGAACGTTTTCTTTGCTACCATAGGTCAAACTTGAGAGGGGAGAGGGGGGGGGGGAGGTTGATTGTTTACAGGTACCTCGTGCCCGAGGAAGAATCGTCGGCTTGAAGGCGAGATAAGAGACGCTGGTTCTTTCTCATTAACTTCGGTGTGTATTCCATTTGAGACTCTTGGGCTTCGCGATAAGCTACCGATTTCGTATACTGCGATACCTTTAAAATGTTCGCGAAGTAATTTTACGATCGCTGAGTCGTAATGAAAAGACTTTATGGTCATTAACCCGCGAGTCGATGATCAATAAAAACGTTAAGTTTTACGTATAAATGATTGATTGAGTGGTTGAGAAATAAATGGCTACTTACGAATAAGATTTTTATGTATTTACCTGGCGATAAAAGTCGGCATATCCAACGACGATGCCGTACGCAACGATCCCGATAACGCTCAATACAATGCTTTTCTGTAACAATAATTTTCTTTCCTGACCCAACGACATCTTCGTTGACTAAATCCCCCGTTCGTGCCCGCTGATGGAAAATCTCTGACAACCGTTTGTACGATAACCTGTGGGAAAGCACGATGCACGAAAATGTTTTTCTATTCCAACTCGTACTAATTAACTTCACATGCGAACACTAATTGCACTGTTTACGTAATCGCGAACTGTGCCGTTGCAGAGATTGTATCGAATTATTGAGTTTCACACCGTAGAATTTTGATCGAAAAAATACTACGCCCCACGGTAATCGACAAGACAAAGCAGGAGTCTCGCGAAAACTAATAAACAAACGAAAATATCGACGGTTGACTCGAGTCGACCAATCACGGACGTCGAGCGGCATCTTGACGACACCCGAAAATAAAAACATTTCCCGCCACCAGTGCTGCACGTGTGCCGGTTATCGGAATTAAAAACCCATGCGGTCAGCTGAGCGGAGGCAGTTGCAGATTAGACTCTGTAAGGACGTACGAGGTTAGGTCGCGCTATTGTTTAACTTTCCGATACTCGGGCGAGGAGTCAAGAAAAGAAATATCACGAGTGAGATTACGTACGATTGTGCAACGAGTAATTTTACGAAAGAACGGAGTACAGTTATTCGACACGATGTTTCGACCGGCTAGAAGTTTAGTCAAGACTATTCAACGAGTTAAGGAGTGCAGCCCGATATTACGATGCACACGACAACTGTCAGAAATAACGGAATACGAATGTAACATAATGGAAAATGAAAATAATTATGTCCCGACTAACCGCTGAGGCAGATTTATGCTATTAAATTATCCATTTCAACAGCTCCTATATCCGACGAATACAAGAGAGGACCCACCGAAGGAAGATCTCTGTATCTAGATGCTCAAGCCACGACTCCGATGGTGAGTAACGAACTTTGTTCGCTCGCAAATAAGTAATCTTAATGACATTTTTTTAAACATAGGATCCGAGAGTTTTGGACAAAATGCTTCCTTTTATGACGACGTACCATGGAAATCCTCACTCTAGAACACATATGTACGGATGGGAATCGGAAGCTGCGGTGGAACTTGCGCGCAAAGTTAGTAAATTACTGCGTAATATAACGCAATCGAATGACTCTCGTTTCTTGACAGGAATAAAAATAAAGAGAGCGTATTAATCGGTTATGGAAGCAAAAAAGAAAAAAATAAATAATATTCAGTTGCGTTTGGAGAAATAATAATAATCAGTTCCGCCAACGATAGAATTTATTCCATTATATTTCCATATTCGATTTTTTTCATCAAGTAGTTTATAATATTTTACAAAAACAATTTTTTTTTACCAAAAAATATTTACCAAAGAATGTTTCTTATCAAATAGACTATTGATGGAAAAAAAATGAATATTCTGTTCAATAAAACTTAATTTCTCATTGATGAGTGCGATTGTCACGTTTGGGACAATTGTCTCGTATTTTATCAATCAAATATTTTCCCAACAGCAAATAGCGGATTTGATTGGAGCCGACAAAAAGGAGATAATATTCACTTCAGGAGCAACGGAGTCGAATAACATAGCCGTGAAAGGTGTCGGAAGATTTTACAAAATGAATAAAAAGCACATTATCACAACTCAGACGGTAAGAAATTTTTAAATATTTAATTGACACAATTAAAATGAAAAACTTTCAATTACCGTTTCGTTCATCACGAAATTTTCTTTTGCAGGAACACAAATGCGTATTGGATTCGTGTAGAGCTCTGCAATCGGAGGGTTTCGAAGTTACTTATCTCCCCGTTAAACCGAACGGCCTTATCGACCTCGAAGAACTCGAAGCGGCAATGAGACCCGACACTTCTTTGGTTTCCATAATGATGGTCAACAATGAAATTGGTGTGAAACAACCAATAGAAGAAATCGGTGCGTTGTGCAGGTAAAACAATAATCCCCTTTAAGTTACTTTTCTCAATATTCTTCTGTTACTTCAAATTATTTTCTCTACGTTTAGACGAAAGAAAATCTTTTTCCACACGGATGCGGCACAGGCAGTCGGAAAGATGACGATCGACGTTAACAAAATGAATATCGATCTCATGTCGATAAGCGGTCATAAGTTGTACGGTCCGAAGGGTGTCGGCGCCCTTTACGTTCGCCGGCGGCCGAGAGTTCGCGTCGAACCGATTCAGAGCGGCGGAGGTCAGGAGAGAGGAATGCGAAGCGGTACTGTACCTGCGCCTCTGGCCGTTGGTCTCGGAGCTGCGTGTGAACTCGCCAATCAAGAAATGGAAGTTAGTGCGAAACTTGATTAACAAGAAACAAACAAAAAAAAAACAGATTTCGAACAATTATTAACTCGAAGTTTGATTATACCGCAGTATGATACCAAATACATCAGCTCTCTGGCCAATCATCTGATTGAAAAGTTCGAGAAGAATCTCACGAACATCGTACGCAACGGTGATCCTGTCGCTTGGTATCCGGGATGCGTTAATTACTCTTTCGCCTATGTTGAGGGTGAATCTTTGTTAATGGCTTTGAAGGACGTCGCTTTGAGCAGCGGATCTGCGTGTACCAGTGCGAGTTTGGAGCCGAGTTACGTTTTGAGAGCGATCGGCGCGTCCGAAGATTTGGCGCATTCCAGCATTAGGTTTGAGTTTCTTCGTTACCCCGTACCGGGCAATTTTTCAATGCACTCAAACTAATCGATATCGCGGTTCTGTTACAATCGCAGATTCGGTATCGGACGCTTTACGACTCTGGAAGAGATAGATTACACGGCTGAAAATACGATTCGTCACGTAAAGCGCCTTCGGGAGATGAGGTAAAGTCTAAATTCTCTACTCTAAGATATAAATAATTTATTCAAGTTGCATAATATCGACAATCGTTTAGACTCGTAAATACGAATCGATTTTCATTTTGTTTTCAATTGCAGTCCGCTGTGGGAAATGGTAGAAGACGGTATCGACCTGAAGACGATAAAATGGACTCAGCATTAGAGGATCTTTTTAGTTTTTCGTTTTCCGTATCGATTTTTTTGTAAGATAAAAATTGTCAACCGTATCCGGAGAATCGCTAGCGATTCTCGCTTTTTTGACAAACCATTACACGTTGAATTCGCGATCGAATATCCGTCAGTATGACTCGTAATAAAAAGTCTATTCCAATTCCACTTCTATGGGAATCATTTGTGAATTGTGTTGTTATTTTTCTTTATATAAAAAATTTTGAAAACCTGCGCACCGCAAAATACTCCCTTCAGCACATACATGTGGGATCCGACGGTTCGTCTATATATGATATCTTGAAGCGATCTTCATCCATGTCGTGAAGTCCCATTCGCGATCTGTTCGCCTCTACCAAATGTTGAGCAATGTCTTCAAACATCTCGTTGATACCCTCGCCAGTCTTGCAAGAAGTTTTGTAAGTCGCGGAGATCAGATTATGGCATTGTTCGCTGCGAAAAAAAAAAAAAAAAAAAAACTATAGTCAACCAAACAAAATTCGTCGATGTTTATAAGAATTTTTTTTTTTTAAATTGCTGAATGATTAATCACCAGAACTGTTCCATTTCCGCATCCGTAACTTGAGGAGTATTGTTGTCCGCGTCACTCTTGTTGCCGCACAAAAATATTTTTGCGTTCTCGGCATACGTGACTATGTCTAGGAGATGCTGAGACAAGAGATGAAAAGACGTAGAATTGTCAAGAGCGAATACCAATATAGCAGCTTCGGCAAATTTATAGTAACTAGAAGTTACGGAGGCGACTCTCTCCATGCCTCCGGTGTCCCACAATTGTAGCTGAAAGGTTTGCAGTTTTTATTTATATCGCATTATGGATATCGTTGATTTAATAAATAATATTTACGACAATACAAAAAACAAACTTCTTTCGAAAACTCACGCGAATTCGTCTGTCATCGACGGCGTATTCTTTGTCAATGTTGTCGAGTCCGAGAGTCGATTTTCTGTCGCTATTCGCAACAAATGTATTATTAGCGAAACGTCGGAATATCGATGATTTTCCAACACCATATTCACCGCACAATATAACCTTTTGCTCCGTCACTTTGACAGTTGCCATTCTCGCGCTCTTTTTTTTCTTTACTTTGTTGTAATTTGTAATATATGTATTTCGAAGCACCGTATTAAAAGAAAAGACGAACGCGTCAATACGATTGATAAACCGGTTTCATTTGTAAATAATTCACTGTCGTGTTTACACGGGGTGTAGCCGCCGACGTTACACTTTTTTTTTCCGCGTCCCGTACGGACACCGACGCGTACACCTACGCACTCCGAACGCGACTAATCGAGCAAATCGAGTTAACTAACGAAGTGCAATACTTCGAGACCACATGACGACGGAATCGCGATTCGCAATTAAATACCCTGACATCATCGTTTCTCGAGCTATCATTCGTGAATTATTTATCGCAAAGTTTGAAGTACCATGATTATACCGTCCAACTGCATTATGATGCGACAAAATCGGAATAAAAAAAGGAGAAACGTTGGTAGAGATCCTGCGCAAACGACGCCGCCTAAGTTTGTGTGCGTCTATGCGTGTGCCAAGCTGTTACGATCATCAGCTGTGTAATGTTGTGAGACCTCCCTCCTCAACAGTCGCGGTTCAACCGGCATAATGCGTGAAGAAACACCTATACGTCTTGGCAACTCGTTGGTATGTAATTTCATCCTTTCGTATTATCATTCGCGAGTTTCTTTTAAAACACTTACATCGATTTTTATTAAATTTTCATATAACATTTCATACAATTTGTAATAGTAAGATTTATTATTCGTAATAGATTTATGTGTTGGTTGTGTAATGACGACGTAACATTTGCGGAGATGGACATCGGTAATAATAGTTTGTAATATAAGAACGGTGGGATTTTTGCGTAGATCTCGTTTGCAGAATACACGTTGACTCGTTCCATATACGCTCGTATTCTGGTGTTTTTTTTTTTTTCTATTATTTCAATTTTCGTAGACTCGTTATGTTCGTGTACGTGTAGGATACATTATAGATACAAAGCGATCGAGCGATTGTCTTGTAGATAAGGTGTATATATATTATTATATATAACTGTATATGTATACACGGAGGTGTAGTAAGACGATTTTATCGTATGCTTCATTAGTATCCTGCCAATTCCGCGAAGGTGGAGTCCATCTCGTCCGCCAAAGACTTGTATCTGTCCTTGTTGATTCCCAACTCGTCTGAAAATTTAATTAAACGATTTGCTCAAACGCGTTTCTCCTCATTTCGTAGTAAAAACTATACATTTATCAACAGTTTCTAGGACTGACGGAGTTTTGAAGCTCCGATACGCACTTTTTGCATTAAAACAAAACAGAAAGCGATTGCATGCAAGTAGTTAGTGCGTTAAATGGTCAGACATCGCGGTTATCGTGTGTTAATGGAACATTTCGAAATTCTTTGGGCACTTCCAGGTTCTTGCATCGCTCTTTTGTTTTTCGTTTTCTTTCGTCTAAAAAAATAACAAAATTTACCTATATATGACCTTCGAAAAAACTTGGGTCATTGCTATTTGCGACTATATGTAACTCTACCATGTTGGTTACCTTATCGTTTCAATCCTATGTAACAAGGGCTCTAAGGTTGCGACAACAATTAGACAATTGATGAGAGCAAAAGTACCTGGAGTGCGATCGTCGTCGTAGCGAAGCTTAAGCTCTTTTTTTTTTTTCATGTCAAGTGTTGTCAGTATGTGCGTCAAGAAGTCATCGAAAATAACGTTTAAGGGACACAAATTAGTGACGAAGTATATCGGTGGCTTCTTTTTTTTTTATGTTTTAAGAGACACCGTGAGGAAAAGAAGTGGGGGTAGTGTTACGAATTATGAGAGTGCCTAACATGTATATGATTTTTTTTTTTTTTTTTTTTTTTTTTTTTTAGTAGCCGCTAAGCTCGGCAAACGTAGAATCCAAGTCGTCGACAATTGCTTTGTGTTTCTCCTTCTGGTTGAACAACAAGTCTGTAACGATTCATCGATTAAGCGCGATTAGCGACATAAATTAGATGAGACAAAACAAAAAGATGAAAATATTTGAGTTTTTACCATGCAATTTGCAACTCGTAGGCTTGGCGAAAATTAGATACGCGTTAATTACAAATCGTCGTGTTCGGCAATTGAAATATAGTTGAAAGTAACAAAAGTGGCGAAGGGTAGGGTAGGAAAAAAGGATTTTGGCAGTGTATCGAGGTGCCCGATGGCTCTCGCGACTGACCTTCGAGCCTGTCGACCTCCTTCTGCAACTTCTTGACTGTCTTCTCGGCGAATTCGGCGCGGGCCTCGGCCTCTTTTAGCTTGACGGTCAGAGTCTTCAATTGGCGTTTGAATTCCTCGACTCTTTGGTTGGCCTAATAATTAAAAATTTACATTTTTTTATTATCCGATAATACGAAAAAATTATGTTGTGTAAACATTTTTGTATCGAAAAAAAAAAAATATATCGAACCTTACGTTGATTAATTTGAAATTTTTTTTCCTATTTTTATTGCATCGATAATATTAATTTGTATTTTGTTTAATCGATCAATCTTACCTTCTCTTCGGACACCTCCAAGGATTTCAAGCTGTTTCCGACAACCTTGAGTTCCTCTTCCAATTCCATGATCTTTCTGTAAATCGAGTAAAAATATGAATTTAGAGAGAATTAAAATTTGGAGATTAAGGAGACCGAAAAAGTTTGAAATATTTAATTTTTTTTTTGCATTACGATTATATAATCGAAATACGATTAGTATAATCCATCGAAAATATTTAGCCGAGAAGTGTAATACGAAATTCGCAAAATCAAGGACGGGAGAGCGGAAAATGCGGAACGGTGAAATTACACTTTCTGGCAGTTTTACCGCGATATCTCGATAATCGTTACACATATCGTCGTGAAATTTAAATTGGAGTTAAAGTACATCATATTCTATTGATTAAACCTCAGAAAAGATGAAAAATATTTTTTTTTAATTTCATGGAAACAAATCACACGATTTTTTTTTTTACTTAATAATGTTGACATACATCCGATTGCGATCACAAGGACAACCGATTACTTTTTTTTTAGCCTTTTTTAAATAAACTATCTAAAGTGACTGAATTATCGGTCGAACAAACTTCGCTGGTCCCCTTAATGAGGGATGAAATTAAAAGCAAAATAGTACTTACGCCTCTCCGGACTTGACACGGTCCTCAGCGACCTCAAGTTCGTCTTCAACGAAGGCTAACTTGCGCGATACTTCGTCCGATTTGCCGTCGGCGTCTTCAGCAAGGAGACGGGCTTCCTTAAGCTGATTCGTCAGTTGGTCCATTCGCTCTTCGTCTTGTTGCGCGCGGTTCTCCAATACTTTGCACATACTGAAAATATCGTCGGGCGAATAGTTATTCGACTGGTATTACGCAAATCGAACGATTCATCATCGCGTAATAAAATGTTCGAAATGTTTATTTACCGGCTGGACTCGTCGGCAGCCTGGGAAGCTTCGGCGAGCTTAGCCGAGGCGGTGTTCAAACGCTCTTCCGAACGTTCCAAATCTTCCTCGATGAGTTGGACTTTCCTGTTCAAAGCGGCGACCTCGGACTCAGCCTGATAAAGTTAATAAACATTTATACTGTTTAATGAGTATTTGCCAATCGCCGATTAACAGGAATCATTTGAATGTTACTATTGTAACGATACTCACGTTGGTCAGAGACTTCTCGCGCTCCTCGAGATTCTTGTTTGCTTGTTCAAGGTTTCCCTTGTTGGTAACAAGGTCGGCCTCGACCTGCTGCAATTTCTTCTGCAGATCACCGACCTCCTCGAGGACTTTGTCGGCGCGCATATTCGCCTCCTTAGCCTGACCCTCGCAGGTATCGGCTTTATCCATAGCATTGTCCTTCTCAAGCTTCATCGCTTGCATCTTCTTCTTGATCGCGTCCATGGTGGCGGCTTTTTTTTTACGACTTTCCTCACGAAACTAACGAGTTTGCTGTAATTTCGATAATTATTAATATGTACCCTATAAAAGTTTTACTCTCGTTACGCGATTATCTTTTAGTCTCTTCTGAAATACGAAATTCGGAAGATGCGGACATGTGTCATTAATGTCAATTACGAAAATCCATTATTCATGCACGCGGGATACATCGGAAAATATATATATTTTTCGGATACGATATATTTTTTTCCACGATAATTTTTTACTAAAATATATTTCTAAATAATTTCCACATAAATTCGATTAAAGTACGAAGGAGTTATTAATTCGGGGAATGAATTAAAAAAGCAAATAAAGAATTACGAATATTTTTACGAGGGATCAATCATCGATATACGAACCTCATATCGAAAGCTTTGCGCGACATCGCAAATTTTTTTTTTTTTTTTCTCGCAACAATTATTCGAGTCGCGTTTGGCAAAGCTATATCCTCGTGTTTAATCCGAAAAAGTTCAGTGATGTGATTCACCGCGTATTCGTTACAAATTGCTACTGACGTAGCTGTACAGGCGTTCTATACGAAATGCCTTATTTTAGAATAACGCAGGAATTCACAAGGGCGGTACGCATCGGGTGGGTTTTTGTTTCGGACGTTAATTAATAGTTTCTCAAGTACGAAGCGGCCATTGATAATTGACGGAATTTATATGGATTCGTGAAGAATTTCTTCGTGAAAAAAACTAAAAAAAAAAATCAAAATTGAATCATATTTCTCTGCTCGGTCCGATTACTTTGGAGAGGCTCCATAGAGCGGGTGTCTACGGAAATAGATTCTACCACCGAATTCTATTAATAATCGTTGGACGGAGGTTGGGCGAACGCGCGGCTCGTGAGACGAACGGGCTAACTGGAGGAGCGCGCGCGGAACCTCCGTAACCCAGAAGTTCGAGCTTTACTTGGCCGCCAACGCCGGCCGACATTCGATCTAAGTGCCCGTTCTCTTTATTTATAGAACTTTCCGAAACTTTGCGAAACAACGCGGCACGACGACGACGACGACGACGACGACTAATCCCTCTCTTAACTCCTCGATACACACGAATATTAAATACGAACAGTTGCGAAAACACGAATCGATTGAGAAAAGCCTCTTAAGGATCTGTTCCTCACGATCCGACTTTCCCGACGTAAAAAAAATTTGCCAAAAAAAAAAAAAAAATGCCGCGATGTTACTTCATTTACAGCAGACAGAGCGATTCTCTTGTAACTTTGGGAACGCAGCCAGATATAGTGAAATTCCAAGATTAAATTATTTTTGGTACACAAAAAGTTCGAAACTTTATTTAACTTTATTCCAGAGTCCATTGACTTCCGCGACCTGTTGACTTTTCGCATTTATGTTACTCGAAGCGATCTCCTCTGATGAATTTGATAAATTTTATTCTGTTTTCTTTTTTTACGATCTCACGCGGTTCAATGATTTAGAAAAGGGATAACAAGGTGTTTTTTCTCATTCTTTTAGTGTGTAATAAAATATAAAATCTTTGTTATAAACATTAATAACACACAAAATACCCAACGTTGTTATCTTGTTAATTCTACTTACGACATTCTAAAGCATAAGAAGCGGTATAGGCAGCACTGTTATTATTTGCGTTTGTGTTTTGGTCACAGCCTCTTCTTGCAAAACGTTGCAATTCCACGAGACCAAGATTTCTTCGTTGTCATTGATAACTCGAAGCTTCGCAGCCGCGAGAGCAGCGCGGGGGGTTTAAAGCTCAACCGTCCCTCGTCCCATCTCGTCGATTTGACACTCGCGAATTGTTCTCCCATGTTTTTTTTTTCTTTTTTTTTTTCGTCTTCTTGCTTCTCTGTTGTAATTAACAGAGTTTCAATGTCGATGTGAAAACTTCCGCGAATTATTTATTCCAGCAGTAGTAGTAGCAGCAGCAGCAGCAAAGCTCAATCTCAAGCCTATAAAGTGCAGGCGAACACAATTCGAGAGAAGAAAATGGTGTTTTTTTTTTTCGAAGGCGAAAAATCCGACGATTCGAAAAATTTAGTTTATACGCGTGGATAGGAGGACACTTACCTACCCGAGCTAGCAGAGCGACGCGAGACGAGTGCCGTTCCGACGCTTGACGACGCGAAGCTCCGAAAAGTCGCGGGTGGGGAACCCAAAAATGGCGAGCCACGCACCACACATCGCGCCCTGGACGTCAGACGTGCTTTCACGTAGCACACGTAGATTCTCTTCGCAGGGCGGGGGATGGAGGGTTATCGTGTTTATTTCTACTTCTTCGAAAAATCTGTTTCTTCGGCCTTTACGCCAATGCGAGAAGCTTGCATGCGAGGGGCGAGGGGACGGGGAAGATGGGGAAAAATTTGTCTCGAGGTGTCTAAAGCGATGATATAGAAAAACAGATCGGAAGTTTTGGGTCGCGTGCGCAAATACTCACTTCGGAGGGAAACGGAGAAGTTCGCCAACGCTCCGGGGACCGGAAGTCCATTACAGGACTCTATGCGCCGAATACATTCCGTTGTATATAGAAGCTTCTGCTTTTTTTTTCGTATCAACCAAGTTTTGCGGAATGTTTTTTTGGCCGCTGAAAATACTTTGTTGCAGCGGACTAAACAGACCGAAGAACGCGTGTAGAGTCGAATACGATCTATTTACAAAATACCCCTTTTAGCAGTTCGCCGCACGCAGACTTTATATATTTTCCGTCAATTTGAATGGTTAATTATTGTTTTGCCAATATAGGAGAACAGATATTAATAGTACTTTCTGAATATAAAAAAATCGCTCGATTTCGTAACGATAAGAGTTCAGAATCATTTTTTTCGATGTAAGGGATGAAAATGCTGCGTGTAACGGAATTATTCACAGATCTAAGAAAAATCAGCTCATTCGCCACACGTATTCCTTAAAGCTGTTTCTTTTTTTACGAGTCGAGTGCAAAAGCTTTTTTCCTCAGCTGCAGACGATGACTCACGATTCGAAATAAGGGAGGCGAGAGAACGATGGTTTTGGAACGGTGCATGACTCCAGTTTACCATGACTCGTTTTCGTACTCGTGCATCAGAAATCTCTTCGTGCTCTTTTCTAACATTCGAGCCGAATATACTTCGTCGTTAGTATTCACGTTGAAAAAAAAAAAAAACAAAAAATCAGGAATATGTGGAGTGTCCCGAAGTTTTGGTAGATGGTAGCACGATGCAGAATTAGCGAGAGCTAAGCTCAGTTAAGCCAGAAGCTCGTTGAGCTTCCAGATCGTAGTTCACCACCGACACGTCCCAAACTCGAGACCCGCCCCCGACATTAGTAACACTCGGAGCTTTGTGTGAACAGCATCGGGTTTCACACGTATCGATGCATACAGTCATAGGCAACATTATCGACCGATCATTCCGTCGATCGAAGATCAATTTTTTTTTCTTTTTTTATGCAGACGATTATTTACTCGAATTATGTGCCATTTTTTGTTTGTTTGTTTGTTTATCATTAAAAACAAAGTGCTATTTACCTACAATTCATTTCAGTCCGTTTTTTTAACGAATAAACTTCGTTGCAATAAAATTGTTTCTATTAAAAATCTTCGGACAATGTTTCTATAGCTTTCATTTCTCTCGATACCGTGTTTATCCTTGAGCCATTAAATAATGTCGGATAAGAGTTCACGGATATGACGTGCCACCCAATTTTGGTTGTTAGCCAACAAGAATCGGTATGCGTAACATTAGCGGCCTCCTGGCCCGTTCGTTCGAGTCGCAGTCTCACCAGGGAAATGTGTCTCCCAAGAATAGGATTCGGTAACGACACGGGAGAATACTATTTATAACGTTGTTAAACATTAGACATGTATGAGGATGAGAGGCGAGAAGGGAGACTTCATCGACGAAAATTACGCGGATTCGACAGTGGATTCCTGTGTAGCCTTCGAATATGCGTCTAGCGATGAATCGCGGGCTTTTGTGAAGCGATCCGTTCCCTCCTTAAAGTACACCTAGGCGATCGCGCACGCTCCGCGCTTTGCCATACATTGTAGCAGATAACTAAATTTGCGTTCTTTCACTACGTTTCTCGCAGTATCGAACTATAGCTCTTAAGATACTTGTCGAATTTCGTAGTGATACTTACCCAGTTTTACGCTGATTTACGGTGCTTTTATTCTTGTGCTTTATCTCGCCGCGATTCAGATTTTTTTTTTTTTTTTATAATTTTCCAAAAATAAAATTATCTTTATTAATAGTCATTTTTTCGATTGCAATTTGAATTTATATAAAAATTCGTGATTTGTGAGATCTATGGTATTTAAATAGACATTTCCGGAGCATTTTATTTGATAGATCCGTTCGACTATGTAATGTAATGTAATGTAATTAATAAAATGAAACAATGGAAATCTTGGAATTAACTTCAAAAGTTCAATGATCAATGCCATAATTTATAGATCGTTAAAAAAAAATTACCTACTTGCGTCAGCAATTTTTTCGTTAATACGATATCTTCGACTGTTGTGTCTTCTTCGCTCCATCGATGTTATGACGATAAATTCCAATTCTTTGCTGCGTAGGCGTCGAGTGGAAAAAAAGACAACACATCTACGGAAATTGCTGACACAGAAATTGAGACCCGTGTTCCACTTTCGTTTTACTTCCCCTCGAGAGACGCAACATTTTTGGTATCCAAAAACAACTTCGTGGAATAATAAAAGATTTACAATCTTTTTTTTTTCACAGTGTATCTATCTATAACGAAACTTTAACCACTGGTCAGCTGTCTGTAAACATGTCAAACGACATCGTGTTTGACACACATACGGGGAGGTTTTTTAATAACTTCGACTTGAATAAATGAACTTTCATTTGTTTGCTATACTTTATTTTTCGCTTTAATGCTCAACATTTGTTTTTTTTTATTTTTTTTTTTTCGTCATTAAAAAAATTCCAATCTTTACGAATACGTTTTTTTTTTCCACCATATGCGTGCGGCGGATTAAATCTTCGGATTAGGCACTCGGCGACAATATGGGTATAGTACAGAAAAAAAATCGTCGATTACAAGAGTGCGCCGTGAGTCGTTTGAGAAGATATCAAAGCTACAGAGACGCTTTCGACAATTTATGTTGATTCGCACCATATTATAGGCGCATAAGCATCGCGCTTTGTATATCAATGATTCGAAACAATTTTACGTTGTCTCATTTATTTTTATTTTTTTCATGTTTTTCTTCCTTTTTTTCTCGATATATTGACTGAACACGCGTAATGCCGTACCTATAACTGACGTCACGAGAGACGTTATTGCATCTTTTTTTTTTTCTTCACTCTTCGCATTTGCAACGAGTCCGACGAAGATATTTTTTGTTTTTTTTTTTTTTTTTTGTTTTTAGCAAAGAGAAAACGTATTTATGCTCGCGGCATTGATATTTGCTTATTTATAGCGTAAATTAAAAATAGCGAAATTGTTTTTTTTTTTTTTTTATAAGCATATAATATCTATACGATACAAAAGCGGACGCTGCGAATTCGAAGTTCCTAATGGACTTCCGGTACTTATAAAATCTCTTCTTCGAAAGATCCAGACGTAAAAATCATTTGGCTGAGGAGAATATTGTTGTAATAATAACAAATTTGCGATCCTTTACACAATTTTCATACGCGAATTACATATGTCTACAGAGTGGCTGATGGATATGCGGCGCGAAATATGAGAAAGTTGTAAAAATTGTTTTTTTTTTTTTTCGTTTTTTTTTTTGCGTTTTCTGCACGTTGTTATAAATTTTTCACAGCTAAGAGTTGCGCATTTCGTTCTTTCTACGATTAATTTTATAATGTTATCGATATATCTCACTCGATAATTTCGTCGAGTTTGTTGGTTTCACGCATACGAGAAGAAATCGTCACAGGAATGTTTTTAATATATAATTTTTTTTTCAATCAATTTAAAGCGGTGGTGTGAATAATGAAGTAAATTGCGAACAATCCGTTCGTTCCACTCAATAACGCTTCGACGAGTCTGTCTTTCTTGTATTTTTTTTTGTTTTTTTTTATGAAAAAAATGTGTGGACGAGATGTGGTGAAGGTTTCCGCGTGTGGTGGCAGTGTCGTTTCTGAGCGTTTAGAGTAAACGCCCGACGAGCCTTGTTAATATCCGGCGAGGTCGGCGATTGTTTGATCCATTTCGTCGGCCATCGCTTTGTACTTACTGCGCTCGTTCGTCAGCTCGTCTGCAACGACAAAGGAATGGGACAATGTATTAGCGGGTATAATTGTTAGTCGGGTACCGAGGAACAGATGGAAATTCGTATCTCTACTCTTTAGGATATATATATATTTTTTTTAATAAGTCGGATATTCACGAATTTTTAATTTACAACGTTCGTAAAAAAAATGATATTTATACTTCCGAATAAAAATAAAACAATTCATTTTTATTGTCGGAACATTTTTTCAAAGATTTTATTCGAGATATACGATTTTATGAAGTAAAAAATGAATAAAAAAATATTACGTACGAGTAATTAGGATCGTTAAAAAAAAAAGATTTTTATCGATGTGAAAAGATTAAAAAAAAAAAAGATTTATGAGATTTAATAAATAAAATTTAGTTTTTGGTTCCGAGCGCTGGGTATACGCATTTTAACGCGATGGAGGGAAAGACGGAAATAATAAAAATACAAGCATATCGTATCGTGTTTATCATAGATTAATTTTAATTACAATATTACAAGTAACAGTTAACTGCCCCTTATCGAGGGCTGGATATCTTGTGACGCGTGTATGTAGTGTACGATTGGTGGAGTTGAACGGTAGAATAGCGCGGCAAAAAAGAACGCCGATGGAGTCCCATTTAGCCGACGAGCTCGGTGAAGGTGAGGTCCAGATCGTCGCAGATGTATTTGTACTTCTCTTTCTCGTGGACGAGTTCGTCTGAAAATGATATGGAAAACATACAAAATCCATAACGCGAAGTTTCAAGCCGACGGCATTGAAAAAACGATAATATCGGTATATAAGAAAATTTGTGTATTTATAACTTTTCCTTCGGACGCTTAGAAACGTCACGATGAACGGAACCGTCGTGGTCATTGGCATTAGAGGGTTAAAAAGCAAAAGCGTGGATTTAACTTACGGAAATAAAATCGTTAGAATAAGCGAAATCTAACAAATTCAAAGCATTTCGAGTCGCTGCATCGATAGAGCAGTTTAAACTCCGTAGAGTTCCTCGAAAGCAACGTCCAAGCCGTCGCCGATCTCCTTGTACTTCTCCTTCTCGGCGACCATTTCATCTGCAAGAATTTCTCATTATTATCGAAGCACCGAAGCGTTCGCACAATTGTCGGAACGAACGTATCAATGGATGGGAATTCGTAGACTGCGTCAGAAGTAAATTATCTATTTTACTGTATAATTTTTCACGATGAATCCGATATAAATACTGAACAACTTTGAAAATCATACGAAATCTCGTCGTTGAATAAGTTATTTCAATTTCTCGAGAAAATTTGAAAAAAAATCTTTTAAAGTTTGCAAACTATGAATGATTTTGAAGTTTCTTCGTAACAAAAGCGGAATTATATCCGTTGAATCAATGGCTCATCAAGAGTTCAGTATCAAAGGCACATGTTACGTATATCCCGCAGTGCGCTACTTGTACGGCGGATGAAGTGGAATTGAATGGAGATCAGTTATCGCGTCGCCTCGTTAGCCTTGACGTTAATGGAATTGCAACTCGGGGTTCATGGGCTACTAATCCATGACGCATCGGGTGTCACGGAGACTTTTATCGGACGGTACGGATGATCACAAAATGCAGTTTGCCAACATAGAACTTTGGAAAAGGGAAAGAAAAAATGGACGGTGAGGGGAAACAATGTGCGACGCTTTTACGGTTTACAAACGAGTTATGAGTTACGAAAAAAATAAATCCAAAGAAACATCGAGGGACGTTACACTTACTCACCGTGGACTCTGGTATACGTACCATTTTTGTACCTCGTCTCATGCCGTTACGGAACAACACTCTTCTAACAGCGACTAGTAGTTGGGTTACGCCGCAGGTATATCATATTGTTAGAACGTATAAACTCAACGACAACAAAACAAAAAAAAAACGACACAGCACTCGGGTTTGGTATTTTTTTTTTCAAAATGAAAATATATTATAAACAGATTTATAATAGTAGCAATATTTATAATAATAATTATTATTACAATGATATTAGTTGATATTATCATTCCATTCGTTTTCATTAATATTAAGTAAATTAATAAACTAATTAATAACTGAAATATCTTTTTATTATGTTTTTTTTTTTTTTGTTTTTTTCTTTCAAAGTAGAAATAATAAAAATCAATAATCGGACGTGGGAATCGTATTGTGCTTATGTTGTTTAATCGCGAAACGGGATAAAGGACCATTTGAGACCGTTAAAGGCCATTTAATTCGCGTAAATCAACATTTCTTTTTTTTTATTTCAATATTTCGTCCCTATTTCGTATCTATTGTTCATATTTGCGCGTTCAAGTGTCTCATCAAGAGTAAAAAATGTTTTTAACAAGTCACACGTTTGCGATACAGTAGAACATCGATTGACCGGAGTACTCGGAAAATCCCCCGGATAATCGAAATCACGATTAATCCGATCCAAATAGCAAAGTGGCGTATAACTTTATTTTAACGAGTTACGGTAATGATTGGGTACAACTTTTACTTAATTGATGAATAGTGTAAATTAGCATGCGAAGAGCTTCTCTTTTTTTTTTTTTTTTTAATTTTACGTAAATTAATTCTGTTTTTTGAAATAATCAAAGACTTTGGTTTGCTTTTGGAACTTCTTTAGCGCGCGGAAAAAAAACTCGGAAAACACACGGTTAATCCGCTCCCCGGTTAATCGCGGTTTCTACTGTACTTCCAAACTGTTACTCGTGCTATCCGCATGCTACGATAGAATTACGAATGACAAATTTATCAGGATTCTTGTGTCCAGTCGTTGGATACGCAATAGGGCAAAATTTCATGAACTTTTTCATTTAGATGCCCAAGTGGAAGATTCATTGCTTCGTTGTAAGAGTTCGTAGAAAAAAAAATAGTTTGTAACGAAAAAAAAACTTTGCTCTCGACGAGGGCTTTCTATGCGCTAAGTTTTTTATTTATTTATTTTTTTTTCAGGGGCAATAATTTAAATAAGGCAGTAGTGTCGATCAAAAAGAAAGAAAAAAAAAATGCACTTCGTTGAATTATTTTCATCTTGAGACACGTTCCCGCGGTAAATCGATCTACCGAACACGTGTTTCTCGTGCCTCGAGAATTCGATCGATCGCGACGAATTCGTAAATATTGTATATTGAATTATGTACAGGAACGATCGGTACGGGTCGTATTCTTCAATTGGAAGGAAAACTTTGCGCTCTACTGACCGAAGACTGAGTCACGAATTGAGTCGTTAATTTTATGACAAATATTTCACTTTTCGTTTTACTTTGCATGGATTTCCGATTCGATTGTGCAGTTTTATCGTCGGGGCAGTGGGAGCATTTGAACTCTGACGCGTACGATTCCAGGAATGAAAATTATTTTTTTCTTTTTTTTTTTTTTGAATTTTTTATTAGTGCTAATATTACCGCGTCACGTTTACGTCGAATTTCTCGTTTGTATCGAGACGCTTGGAATTCACGGAATGTCGACGAAATATGAGTTTCTCATTACCGAGGAACCCGCTACGTTCGCTGCACGCACTCCAATTCTAATTGCCCCATATTTTTCATGTATTTATGTTTTTTCTTTTTCTCTCTTCGTTTTTTTTTTTTTTTTTTTTTACTTGAATATGTTGTTTCTTTTTTTTTTTATTCACGCACACTTCGATCATTTAACACACACGCAGGCACACTGGAAACATACACACGGTGGACGGTGGTGTCAAAAGGGGGGGGAGGAGAAAAAGGCTATCCTTAAGACTGCATTGTGTCCGTAATGTTAAAGGTGCACCAATATTATAGCGCGCGCCAATTAGTTTTTTGTTTTTTTTTTGTTTGCTTTTTTTTCCACCGCAATACATGAATTCTACATGTTCTGGATGTCATGCAGGGTCGCCTCCATCTCCTCCTGGAGCAATTTGTTTTTCTCTCTCTCGGCGACGAGGTCGTCTGTAAATCATCACTCGTTAGAGGCACACAAGCCAAACAATGGCAAACTGCGTGGGTTAAAAAAGGGCGTTTTCTTTTCTTTTTTTTGTTCTTTTTTTTCACACAACAACTCGCGGGGAGCTATTAGTTTGCCAAAAACATTGATGGATTATCGCTTTGTGTGTTTGGGAGGGTAATATTGTCGTATTTTTATCATCGTTTTTGTTTTTAACGCTCGAGAGACGTCGAATTAAAAAACGACCGACGATTTGTCGCTTCAGTGAATGAATTTTAGTTTTTCGCAACGGAAACTCGCATACAGCGCACGTCCGTTCGAGTGACTCATTGTTTGCACGGCAAACTTGTGTACGCGTAGAAAACAGAAAAAAAAATCCTACGACTTTGTCCGCAAGTCGTCGAGACGCGGCTCTTCGGAAACCGAGACTCGCCTCTCTTATCGAGATAACGTTAATACAGATTTTTTTTTGTATACGAAATAGAAATCAACGGTAATAATACTCGATGGAGGATTTGAGAATTAAACGAGAAAATGTAACTTCAGTGTGAAAAGTGCGATAAAAAGGAGGTCCGTGTGGTGAATAATTGTAAAGTACTAAGCCAATTTTACGTACCCTCGAGCCTGTCGACCTCCTTCTGGAGTTTTTGCACCGATCGTTCGGCGAACTCGGCGCGAGCCTCAGCCTGTGGAAATTCAAATATAAAAGATCAGAATAATGCCGGTATTCGCGCGATTTCGCTGTTAGAGAAGAGCACAGCAATCACAAGAATTAATTCGGTAGTCATGCGTACGCGAGTTTTAAATTTCTTATCCGTAGATTATTGTTAATTCGGCGTGTAACAACTCTTAAAAGAAAAATTCACACACGCGTACCTTGAATATCGTCGTGTAACGTGACGCGATCGTCAAGTGTGGTAGTAAATATCGAGATGATTTTTTTTTTTTTTTTTTTTTTCATTTTTTTTTTTACGATTTTTGAGTATTTTATCGAAATAGAAAGGAAAATAGAATAGATTTTTAATTCTCGAATGCATCGAATTGTATTTTACCTCTTTCAACTGGCTGTCGAGTATCTTGACTTGTCCTTCGAAGGTTTCCTCCCTCTGTGTCGCCTGGTATTTAGTGAAACGCACAAAAGACAAAACAAACGTTCGTTAGTATAAAGCAGCAAAGAGACGACAGAAGTTTTTTTCGTCCGCAACTGAGAATGATTATTCCGCAGTACGATGGCTCTTTCCTCTCTCGTGAATGTATCTTAATCCACGTGATCCCTTTCAAATTTTTGAAAATCTTTCAAAAGGGGTTTTAGTTTCGTTTTTTCCGGTGTTTTTTAAGTTTTAGTCTGATGCAATATAATAAAAAAAAGTACGGCAAACCGAGCAAATAAAACAAAAACAGGCACTCCCGCGGGATGTGTACCTCCTTTAGACGAGTGGTGAGGGTCTTAATTTGGTTCTTGTACTCCTCCTCGCGTTGGTTGGCCTAAGTACCGGTATTTCAACATTAAAGATCGTTTTTTACTTTCAAATTTCATCCCACTGAATTCTATTACTCAAATATAATTGAGTTCCCCAATCATTTTTATATCTCACGAGAAAATACTTCGATACCGATATCGTTTTTAGGAAATGTTTGGCGCTATATCGGCCTACGAGATTCGTACCTTCTCCTCGGAAACCTCGAGGGACTTCAAGTTGTTACCGACGACGCGGAGCTCCTCCTCCAGTTCGACGATTTTACTGAAATAAACACATTTTTTTTCTTAATACACGTTGATTCGCTTGAGATGAGAAATAAGATTCCTATGTCTTCGAAACGAATCGGAATTGCATAGAAATACAAAATAGCGTCTACGTAGGACTGGGTGAAGCCGTTCTACACAATCAAATTGAAAAAAAAAGAAAAAAAGACGACATTCTCAAAACGCAAAACTTACGATTCGGATAATTCAGCTTTTTCCTCGGCGCGTTCGAGGTCCTGTTCCATCATGACTAGTTTCCTGGCGACCTGCGATCAACAGCCACACGTGTCATGCGCGAAAGCAAACATAAAGTAATAGGAACATTTTTTTTTTTTTTTTGTTGCGTGCAAATTAGGAGTTCCATAATTGCCGTAACAAAATCAACAAAGTTGTCCGCAAACTCGCCGATGACGAACTCCGCTCCGCTATCCTGCTTCGCTGCTTTTTTAATCGAGAAACGCCGGGTATCGTAAAAAAAAAAACACAACTAACTTTATAAATGTGCGGAGCGGGAGGCGTTATTGGATCGCTACTTGGCGCGTGCGGTACTCAGCGCGAAATCGGGTAAAAAACCAATAAAAACCCTCTAAATCCGATCAAAGTTGCAAAAAAAGTTGTACATCGAATTCTTGGAATAATGCAACACAAATGATTGATAGTTTGCATGATTTCGAACGGATTTAGAGGGTCAGAATAACTCTACTCTCTAAAATAGCTGAACAACAGCCACAGCGACAAACAACTGCACTCGATGAAAGGGAACGATGCTTACGACTCTCCGGCCTCTGCACGTTCCTCGGCGCGTTCAAGATCGGCCTCAACCATTGCCAATTTACGGGCGACCTGTGTTGAACGAAAATAAAGATTTTCTCTTATTCAACGCACTCGATTTACATTACAACGCTCCGCTTGCAAACCCCGTTTGACTCGTCGTAAACGCGTAAATTTCTATATTTCTCGATCGAGATGAATGTAAAGAAAACACAATGTTCTTCCCGGAAATGAAATGATTCCCCAATGAAATGAATAACGAGGCAAACAGGCTTTGCAGTTCGAAAAGGATAATGTCGTTGCAGCACTGTGTGCATTGCTCCCGGGTAAACGTACGGCGAATTGCAAACCTTTGCGTATAGTCGCGAGTACGGCGCGCTATCGTTTCGGATAAGAAGCTTGGAAAACCAATCGTTTTTTCACGAGCGTAATGTCGTTAATACTCTCGCGTAACGTCGAGCCGTTACGCTAAGTTATTTCTCGAGATTTTCGATGCTCCATACTCGCGATTAACGCCGTATATTTGGGTACACAGCGCAAAGCACAATTCTACACTCGGTTGCTGTTAGGAGAAGAAGACAAAAGAAAAAACAAGCCGCCGATGTTGTCAGTCGAATCGGCGTCCAGATCCTGCGATTAGACGATCAAACCAGTTATGTTGAATGATTATTCAAAGAAACGAAAATAAAAAAATATGCATAATTAACTCTGAGTAACGTAAAGACAAAATTGTTAATTAAATTCGTGGTATTTTCCTATTTTTCGTTCGTTTCCGATATACGGAAATGTGTATTTATTCGTTTTATTTACTCTGTGCGATTTACCCAGTTTCGTTAGAATCGGTAACTACTTGCCTCCATTTCGTTGTCCGCTATCATCGATCGAGTTTCGATTCTTGCGAATCAAATTCAAAAATTCAAAGTTCGAGTTCGAGATAAATGAAAAACAATTGTAAATCAAATACAATTGCGTCGACGCGCGTAGAGGGTGTCGTATGAAAATATTTCGAATTATATTTTCATTATTATGCCTTTACCTCCCCGGAAATACGATTCGAGTCACAACACAAATAAAACTATCGATCTCTCCTCTAACACTTCATAAAAATTCCATACATTTGGCAACTTCGAGAACACTATAACCGATTGCTTTTATACACAATGTTAATTTTTTTTTTCTTTTTTGTTTTTTTTACCCCATTAATTTTATCGTTAGTTGTGGATAATAAAGATTTTTAAAGTTTCTCGGGATATTACGATCGTCAGTGAATTATCGTCGACGATCGTCCCCTCGTCATTCGCGAAACATCAAACGCGCGCGTTCGTCGACGATGAAAAAAAAAAAAAAAAATAACGAAAAATTCCACAAAATTAAATGTTAATATTACGTTACGATAAGATCCGCGCTGAATCTTCTTGCACAACCATAAGTACCCCTGAATAATTGAATAATTCGTTATAATTGTCATCGGCACAGATGTACCTTTTCCTAATTAATATAACATCATCGCTCGATCTATTTCTATGCCCCACCCTTCTATTCGTCGAGACAACAAAAAAAAAAATGAACCAAAAATCGCGTTAACAAATTTAAAATCTTTCACTTGAAACTTCTCCACTGAAGCACCACTTGTTCCGTCAATTGCGCAATTCTTTAAAACTATACCTTTTCATTATTATTATTATTTTCTTTTTTTCCTTTTTTCATTTCATTACGTAAGATTCAACGATTGAGCTTTTCATCATATCTCGCGTTGGGCAGTGCTTCGCACTGAGCCCTTTCGGTCGTTATTCACACGCGTTCACTTTTTTTTTTTTTTTTTTTTTAATTTCGTTACCGGCTGTTTTTTTTTGTCGTTGTTGTTGTAAGAACGATCAAGCAACGCTAACACTGAGATTAGCATCGTCATCATTCGGCGCTTCTCTATCACAATTTTCTCTTTCGTTTGATCGATTTTTCTACCTAAGAACGGAGCTTAGCTGACGAAAGACGGCGGAAAGAAGAACGAGCGCATTATCATTCGCGCGTTTCGATGTTGAAACTTTTGGTAACTCGGAATTTTTTCATTACCGAGTTTGTCTCGATGTCACGAGACGCGAATGTTGCACAGCCGCGTATACCGAAGATCTTTCGATAGCTCGATATTATCGAGCGACACACGAGCGAACACACAGCGAGTTAAGGTTAGGCACTTTACTATCGACTAGGAACCATCACTGCAGCCACGTTTGATCGTTGTTGCGGGTTCTCGAACCTCATCGTATTTCTTGTCGGCCTCCTCGGCGAGGAATCGCGCCTCCTTCAGTTGGTTCTCAAGAGCGTCCATACGCTCCTCATCGGCCAAACTGCGGTTCTCGAGAATCTTGCGGGCGCTTTATACATGATCAACGGGAAAAACGACAAATTAATTTAAATCATATTGAAATAAAAAATTTTACATTTCGATTAATCGAACGGTAGATCTTGCGTACTGCTCTGCTACTCGAGGTCTGCATCTGCGAAATTGTGAAAAACACTTATCGATCAACGATCTTCGGATACTTTCACTCGCGAAAACGCATTTTTTTTTTTTGTCGACTGAAGGAAATTTTCTATAATTTTTTTTCTCTTGGATTTTCATCGGGAAAAAGTGTAATTTTTTTTTGTTCTTTTTTACGTAAAAAAAGGGTTAAAAAATCATTTTTAAAGGATCGAATCCGTGAATCGAGTTACTTGAACGATTATCGTTGATCGACATTTCATATTGACGATTTGCGACAATCGTCGTTCCAATGACCCACCTCCTCGTATTTTTTATCCGCCTCCTCAGCGATGAGCTTAGCTTGTGAAAGTTGTTGTTCCAGCGAGGAGACCCGGTCATCTTCCATGTTCGTACGGTTTTCGAGTGCCTTGCGTATCCTATCAATTTTTTATATTGAATTTTCGTTCGTTCGTACATCGAAAGAACTTAATCTTCCCACGTGTCGAGTACACGGGAAGAGATAGATAACCGTGACTCTCGTTCAATGTCTCAGCGCGCGAGTGACTATGCAAATATCTCGCGACTACCGGTGAAAATTTCCGTGGGTGCGGGAGATTGCTTGACCGATCGCTCGCGGTTCTTTCAATGTCACGAACGCGTCGGGTAGAATAATCTTATCCGTTACAAGTTTCCCGACGAACTTTTGCTGATTTATTAATCAGACGAAGAAACAATTGTAAACGATAAGACTCGTCAATGGAGACGAGACGCGAATTTAACTCGAATCTCGCAGCGAAAAAATTATTCGTACCCGCAAATTTCAATTAAATTTTTTTAATTGTTTCCTAATTAATATTTCCTACGAGCGAATGACGATCTTTTTTTTTTTTTTCGATTTTTCGTATTCGATCAATGATAATCAACTAGTTACTGTAATAATCGAAGCGCAAGGTGCTTCGGCCGTTCGGTTCAACAGCCGGAAACCACGGCGCGTCCGGTGCATCTATAAATAGATTTAAAAGAGTTGAGTTCGCCGTCGACGAAACCGAAAGGAGAAGGCATTAGGTGCGTTTCGATCGTCATTCGCTTGATGAAAATATGTTTAACCTCTTCGACGACCGATGTACAGGCAATAGCGCGGAAACCGACATTGTACTCTTTTCCCCGAGGAATTTCTCTCCATCTTTTACGGAGCTGTGTATCCGGGCGATGAGAGTCAACGATACGACACGTCGTTGAATCGACTCTATGAGTCACGAACATGCTATCGTTTGTAATCTCACGATAAGGTGACGCGAGAGGAAAACATCTCTGCTTTTGGTCGTCGAAGGGCAATAATATCGATTTCACGAAACAAAATACTTATAAATTCATCTCTCTCTCTCTCTTACGATCAGCGAGTAAAACTGAGTTATTCCAATATCCGTTATCGTTGTTCAGCGTAAATAATTTTTAGATAAAAAATTGTTTTTGTAATATGAATATTATTATTTTTAAGTAGAAATTAAAGGATTAGACGACGCGCACCTCTGGACGCTGTCCTTCGGCGTTTCCTTTGCGTTAAACCGCAACCGGAAATGATACTAAGTCATGAAAATATATATTTCCCGTGGAGCCGTGAAGATCCGGGGATATTCTTTTTTTTTTTTTTTTTTTTTTTTTTTTTTCAATGATAATCTTCGGGCTTTTGTCGCGCGTACGCAGCAAAGCCGTTAGTTTACGGAACGCGACCTCGAGGGGCTTCTCGATTACTCATACTCGTTGAAGAATCAGCTCGACGCTTCGTCTCATCGCCGATCATGCGGTGAATAAATAAGACAAAGTAAGAATTTCGGTTAAGAGAAACGCGCGAACCGAGCAATAGCGCTTCTTAGGAACAGGTAGAGTCGAATAGTCGAGAGGGGAGAAACACCTCTTGAAAGTTCACGGTCGGCTCGGACGCTCTCGGGCGTTTATTATATTTGCGAATCCGCACAAGTATATTCCACGCCGAATGACTCGAGACTCGCTAAGTACATTCGTAGCGAATTTCAACTTTTCTTCGCAACAGATATCTCAATTTTTTTTTTTTTTTTTTCACGTGAAAACGTTGTAATTGAAAACTGACGAAAAAACTTTCATCGAATTTTAACTTCACCAACTCCGGTGACCTTGAATTTCGATACAATACGAAGTTCCGTTCATTCGGTATATATTGTTTGTTTTGATTGCCAATCAACGAAATTTTTTTTCTATTTTTTTTTTTTTTTTTTTTTTTTTTTCCGAAGACTTTTTGTTTTCGACTACAACGTTTCGTATTTAATAATTGGGAGGTCCGCGTGCAGTGAAATTTAATTGACTCTCCGGCAACAGTTTACTCGCTCATCGTCGATTGTCGAATAGTTTCGAGAGAGAAAAATACATTAAAACGAGCGGATTAAGCATTCTCCTTGATGAGAATTGCTTCTTACCGTTCGCTCTCATCGGCGGCTTGGGAGGCCTCCGCCAACTTTGCAGTGGCGGTGGCGAGACGCTCCTCGGATCTCTCGAGATCCTCCTCGAGCAACTGAATGCGACGGTTCAGGGCGGCGACCTCGGATTCGGCCTGAAACACGAAAGAAAATTCCAAACATCAGTACACATTAATTAAAAAAAAAAATTGCAAATACGCCGCAACTTTTCGCAGCCAAAAATAATCCTTTTAACTCTCGAGCCGTAATTCATATAAACATAAATTTCGATCGCACGTAATTCAGGTTCTTCCGATAATTTTGCCGTACGGCAACGTTCGGTTCACCGATGACCCGCCTAAAATTCGCCGAACTGGAACGGCGTTTGCGGGCAAAGAGAGGCGCAAACCCCATATATGTACATATATAGCGAAATCGAAACTGAATCACACAACGCGTCATTGCTCTTCCACGCTACGAAGTCCGGAAATCCGTTCGTAATCACGTCAGAGTTTCAGTGGCTTTTGACGAGTTCCCAGGCTTCTGGTAAACTTTTTTTTTTCTTTTTTTTTTTTCATTATCATCCTTTGCGTATTTGCATGAGAATTAGAGGGGATTGCCTTCGATACAAATTTTCCGATGTATTCGGAGCGACGCGAAGCATTTACCGCGTAGCATCAAGCCGCTCGATTAATAAAGGCGAAGAGGTATTATGGAATAATGTGCGCAAACCCCGACACTTCTCATTAAATTACATTCCGACAAGCGGAAGCACGCGGTAACGGATCTTAATTCTCAACGTCCCGTTTCCGTTCAACGCCAATGGTTTTCGTATAAGTGCAGACTGCAGTTCAACGAAAAAAAAAAAAAAAGGAAAAAAAAAAAGATAACTTTTGCCACAGAATAAAAGTTAACTGCGCGAGTATCTCGTAATGACTGAATTGTTTCGTTTTCCCAGTAGTTGTGTCTCGATGATCGATAAGAACGATAAAATTCGTGGAAAAACGATTGAAAGACTCCGCAGTGCCGAGTAGAGTTCACAGCGGCCAGCGGCACAGAATGCGCGGGTAACTCACCGAACACTCTAATATTCATGCTAAAGAATCGTTGCAACGGTATGCGGACTCTTTCTCGATACATTCCAACGCTCTCACGATACTTCGACGCTGAAAAAAATATATCGCGGCAGTCTCGCTGATTTTACGACGAATAAAAAAAAATGAAAAAACATCGGAAGATCGAAAAACAGACGAAAATGCACTACAAAGTCGATAAAATTTTATTCGAAATTTTTTTTTTTTTTTTTTCGGGGCGCAAAATTTATTATTGGGATGCGATTTTAAAATTTTTTTTTTTATAACCGTTGGATAAAAGTAGTTTTTGGAATTTAACCAGTGGAACTCGTAAATGTAACCTTAAATTTTATCGGTCCTTCGGTAGACTATACAGACACATTCCTCGCTGCGGTCAATTTATTCCAAATGCGTTCATCGGATACGCAGGTGCGTAAGGAAAAATTGCCGACACGTTGAATATTGAAAAGGACACTGCGTTACGCGCGGTAACTGAAATGAAAAATGGAACGATCGCGTGACTAAAACCAGATTGGCGTATATCGCGTGTTTAAACGGAGAAAATACGCCCTTCTGATTTTAGTCACGCGATGCGTTGACCGCGTTGCAAAGAAGCAACGGTACGATTTGAATTCGAATGAAAGAAGAATATATGTTAATATAGTATCGCGGGTGACCCGACACTTTACACACTGTCGGGAGAGGAGTGTCTCGATGTTCGGGTCGTTTATAACGGCAAATTACGTAACGCGTCGCTATTAATGGTGCAATGATGCTGAATGTACGAAGGAGGGTATTACGTTACTCTCCGTGTAACAATTAGAGGCAATTTGCTAGCGTCCGATGAATGCCGACTTGCGGAGGTTCAGTTACCTCTGATTAACATAGGAAAACACGTGAGATTATTCTATCGATGACAAACGATAACTCATCGACACCTGTGACGATTCTAAAGAAAAAATCATAAACGACTCTAACGTTTTTAAAAAATTCCCGAATGCGTATCAATTGACGATTTTTTTTTTTTTTTAAGTTTAACCGTTGCGAAACCGTCGAATTTATCTATGAAATTTCGTAATTTTTTGATATGGGAAAAAATGAATTTCTTTTTATTCATAGTACGGAATGTTGCGAGTGTAATGGAAAAAAAAATGTTCGCGAGTCGTGCAAATTTCGTGTATTAATCGCAGTGAGTAGCCAAAGAGGGTCTCCTCCGCATAGCAGTAAGTACGCTAAACCGAACAATGTCCGCGAGTCAGCAAAGAAAACAAGAGGATCGTCGAGAATCCAAATGGCAGATGCTGTCTTGGAACTTGAATAACACAGCGAGACAATGCATCACAGCGAATTTTTACTCGCAGTGTCTATACATTCGAAGTGTAACAAAGAAATGAAATGGCGAGTAAACGAGAGAAAAAAAAATAAAAATATTCAGACTTTCGCAATTTATACGAAGAACATTAATCCAGCGGAAGTCTGAGAATTGGGCAAAGATGATTCACGAGTCTCGCGGAACGGAATTTTTCATCAGTTGCTTCGCGAAGCCCACGGCTCGTCCCGCAAAAATTACGAATATTTTTCTTTTTTTTGCACTTTACGTATAATAGTCGTATATTTAACAGTTATTAATGAGTTAAAACGCTTAAACGTTAAGGAGGTTCAGTGGCTGAGAGTTCGTTTCACATAAGTTCGAGAAAAATGAGAGAGAATTGCAACTGCTTCTCGATGGTATAAAAATCTGAAAAAATTCAGGCATATTGAAGGTACTGAAAAGATTAATTTTGCATAATTATAATTCCGAAAAGTTATTAACAAATTCTTGAACAAAAAAACTTGTTAAACAAATTAACGGTAACTCAACTTTTTTTTTTAATGAAAATGATTCTTTCATTTTTCTGAACACGTATGAATTTTTTCAGATTTTTATCTTGGGTTTGAATTTTTTTTTTTAATATGGAAAAAAAGGGTAGAAAAAGAAAAAATTCAAACCCAAGATATAAATCTGAATAAAATTCATGGAAATTCATTATATGGAAAAAATGTGTAGGAAAAGAAAAAATTCAAACCCAAGATAAAAATCTGAAAAAATTCATACGTGTTCAGAAAAATGAAAGAATCATTTTCATTAAAAAAAAAGTTGAGTTACCGTTAATTTGTTTAACAAGTTTTTTTTTCATGAATTTGTTAATAACTTTTTGGAATTATTATTATGCAAAATTAATCTTCTCAGTACCTTAAATATGCCTGAATTTTTTCAGATTTTTATACCATCGAGAAGTAGTTGCAATTCTCTCTCATTTTTCTCGAACTTATGCGAAACGAACTCTCAGCCACCGAACCTCCTTAATGAGTTAAAAAGAAAAAGAAAATTACAGAATAGAACTTAAATTCGTAATAACCACGTAAAGGACATTTACGGAAGTTTTGACCCGAAAGGAGTACCTATTTGACGAAGTAAACTTGAAACCAAAATTGTAAAAACATTTCCGCGAGTACCTGATATGGTATTAGAACACGACGTCAGTTATTTTAATACGTAATACGAGACTCGCAAGTATCCTGTTATCAATGTTATTAGCCTTGTATGGGAAAATATAGTCGAGCGCATCATCACTTTCACCTTGGCGAGTGAATAGAGCCGATTGCGGCGTGCGCGCGCGGATTCACCGTAGAAATTCTCGTATACATATATTATTAACCACAAGAGGCTTTATGGCATTCGAGAAATTCCGGCTTCGCGTCTGGAATATATATATATATACATATATGTTTTTTTTTTTTTTTTTTTTTTTCATTACTTCTTCGACGATATAAAGAAATAAACACATAGCTATCCGTCAGACGTGTTGCCTCCGTAACAAGTGGCTCTTGGAACGCGTAAGTTGGCAGAGCTTTCGCAATTGCATGGATACGAGAGATCGAGAATGGAAAAATCAAGGATACGCATATAACTCGTGAACTCGAACTTCCGTGATGCTGAACCGTGCGTCGTGATGCGTCTGTCGACTGCCCATGGGAACACGTAACAAAAATACGATGCTGTCACAGCTAATCCGAAAGTTCGGTTACACGGATCCCCAATCACGCAACGAACGCTCGTGACAATTTTTTTTTTTTTTTTTTTTCTATACACGATAATACTCGATACTTTCGACGAGTGTCAGATTCGATCGAATCTAATCGCGTTACCCCGATACTTCGAAAAACGGCTACTCACTTCGATTATCTTTCCAATTGAAAAATCTGTCTCGATAAGTAATACGGAATAATCGGCTCTTTATCGAAAACATCGAGCAAATTTTTACGCGTGAAATCGACGTCAAGCTACCGAATCGTTTTCTTTTTTTTTTAACAATCATTTTCGCAATAATTTCAAGATTTTTAGTCATAAATATTCGAAATTACACAAATTTGATGTCATAGAAAAATTGTGGATAAATACTAATTGCAAAAAAAAAAAAAAATTACATGAAAATTACGAGCTATCGAACGCAAATACTTTTCTCGACACAGTTTCGATGCAAAAGATCTGATTTTCGTCTTTTGCAGGAGATCGTCTCGCATTAACGTCAGTCAGCGTGCGCGTGCGTGCATGACTAATTATTATTATTATTATTGAGTGAATAGAGAGAACCGGGGCGCGTATCGAGAGGGAGGGACACACACACAGATGCGAACGGCCGTGTGTACGAAAGAGCTCCCTCGATCTTGCGATAGTATCAGTCCCGTGCGGTCGGGTGAGATTCTGTAGGGCTTGCCGTCCACTAGGCATTCTGGAGCACGTAAAATAATAAAAGGTCGAGGCAAAGGGAAAAAAAATGAGGAAAAAAAAAGTTCGTGAAGAAGGCGAAGAGGTTCGGTGAAGAAGAGCCGGCTCGGTGGACGGCGGGTATGGTCGGGTAAATAGGTAAAAAGAATGCGAGTTCGAGGAGGCAAAAATGCCCCTCCCCGCGATACAGCTTGTTGGGGCCTCAACGGGGAAAAGAGAAGTTAGCTTGACGACCGAGCTCGTCTGACACGCACGATCGATCCCTATCCCGGAGACGCCGGCTCTCCGGTGTGTCTGGCGAGTTTTCAACACACACCGGACACTCCGGCGGCTCGAGTCGTTGGCTTTTTCGACGATCGACGTTTCGAGGCCTGCATCTTCTCTTTGACCACGGAAAACCCCGAAACGTCGAGAAGGGAACGATACGGAATGGAGGCTCGACGCTAGACCTCGAAAATTTCCCGGTGTTTCGTCGCCGTTCGGCGTGACAAATTGAAATAAAAAAAAGACGTCGAGAATGTTTTTTTTTTCTTTTTTTTTTTAACGTGGATACATTAAAAATCGAGGGGGCACGGCATGAGAATGATGATTGATTTGATAGAAATATCCGTGTACCACAACTCACTTCCTCGCGTCGCGACGCTTCCTCCTGCAACCGCTTCTGATACTCGTCGCATTCGTCCTTGTATTTCTCCATCTCCTCCTTCGTCTGACGCATTTTCTTCTTGAGCATGTCAAGTATAATACCCTGTACTTGCGTCGTCATTTTTTCGTTTATTTATTAATAATCTATTAACCAACTGTTTTGTCACTGATCGATAAGATTTTAATTATTTTTTGGAAAAAAAAAAGAACGTTGATCGGCCGGGACACACGAGATATTTTAATCGAACGCGAGGTTGTTACCGTAGTATACTCCGAACTGTCGTCACACGAGCGACCACTGACTGCTGGCTTCGAGCAAGATGGCCGCGGTTATGGAGCGACACGCGCTTGCGCACTCTAACCGAGAAAGTAGTTCCCCCATCGCCCTTCGTGTGCCGCACGGAAACTCATGGAAAAATAGTTCCGATACCTTGGTAAACTTTTATTGTCCACAATACGAGGGACGGTACGGGAAAAGGGATTGAAACTATTGTGATCGATTGATCAGTCGCTCGTAAAGGGTTCGGCCACGACGAGCGGCGGGAGTAAACGAACGATGGTGTTATTCGTATAGAGGCCCGCGTATCGTGAATTGCTACGCCAATAGACGTGTCGTGTATTCCGAAGCCCCGGAAATACCGCGCCCGTAAACAGCGCGCCCAATCGTTTGAATATCGCTTACGAACAATTCGGACATTGTTCTCACACTTGCTGGAGATACACACGGCTTTTCACGGTTTAAAGAATGCGTGGTGGCATTTTACAATATGCCGATGAGAATACTCACACGTGCACAATAGACGAAGAACGGGAGGGGAGGGGGGGTGCCAATTATTTACAGATTTGTCCGAGTAGCACGAGTATCATTGTAATGGAAACTTACAATTTTTTAAAATGATAATTGAGATAAAGCTATAAGACGAAAATTCATTGACGTAATAAAATCATTATCGATATAATTATTAAGACGCGGAATAATCGAATGTAGCGATGGTTTTTTTGTTTTTTTTTTTTACGAAAAAATAAGGAACAGCGTGTGTACAGGTACCGGGTCAACGACTGGGACACGAAACTTATTCAAGAGTAAGCATTCTTCGCTCAAACCGGTGACGAAGTAAAATTCGAACGTTGACGCTCGGTTCGAGCGTTTACGTCATAGTACTACAAGATGGGCCTCAGAGAATTCCTTCGAGACGATGAATCATCGTTATCGCAATTATACTCAGCGCCCATGTTCATTCCCACCGTACATATGGTACGCATTGGAGACTAGTTGTAAGCCATACATGTCGAATGGAACGTCACCGTATATATCAACGATATATCGATGAAAATACCATGATCACGAAACAGGGTTTTTTAACCGTTTCGCTTCGATTAAAAAAAAAATAGCAAGCAACAACGAAAAAATCGTTATTTGTTTAAATTTCGCGACAAATTCTGAAAAATTATTAACCGACACAAATAAATAAACGATTCCGAAAATCTGGATAACATGTGTTACGCGTACCGAAAACCTTGCAAAAGGATTAAACGAGTAGTATTAGCCGAAGTTGTATGTTTTTTTTTCGTGATTATTTTTGGCGTATTCGTATGCAGCACAGCTGCCGCAGAGGGCGGCAGAGTAATAACCAAACGAACCCGAGAGTACACGCTGGAACGGCGCCAAGTACAAAATGTATGCGAGATAAAAAAAATGGAGGCTTACGCATGCACTTGTAATCTCGAGTCCGGATGTACGTGTTCGACGTTCCGTGTAATAAAGCGAAAGAAAAAAAGAATAAATAAAGTAGTAAAAAAAAAAAAAAAGAAGTTATTGAATAAATTCAGAGAATTAGATAAGCTCTTCGTTATAATAATAAACTTTATTTCTCCGATTCTGCAAACATTGTTCGTTATACGTTATTCACGTATGAATCTGTAAAAGTAGAATCCTTTGGTATATACGAAAGTGGGTCGAAGCTTTGCCGCTGCCGTGTCGTCGTAACGTTCGCGCGAACAATTGAAACGAGTTCTCTCAAAGTTTAACGCTGCTACTACTTGTGTGTCATGACAGCATTGCGGATTAACTGACACTGCTAAAAAGATAATACAATCATCAGCTCGGAGAGCGACGATCGTTGCCGATCGGTGTCATACAACTCAGCCGGCTAAACATCGAGAAACCTTTCAATTCTACTCTCGCTACAACGAATCGTGAATCTATTTTTTTTTTTTACATTCAACGAAACAGCATCCAAATTTTTTACGATATATTCCTCAGTCTTCAAAAAATTTAATTTCAAAAAAAATTTTTTCGTAATTAAATCCCCGTTATTGTTATTTGCGATGAAAAATTCGGTGGTCGAATTTAACGGGTCGGATATCTTTTCAAATTTTTTTGAAAAAAAATAATAATAATAATAATAATAATAAAAATGTTATGCATAATAGGTAGCGAGAGTGAATCATTGGACCGAACAGCGGCACGCCGGGTACATCCAATTTGGTACGAGGATCGTTCTAAATTCTCGTGTCGCTTACGGACGTAGGCGTTTGCACTCGTTTCTAATACGGCACACGCATTGCGCGCAGAACGCGAGTGGAGGGGGGAGAGGGAATGAGAAGAAACGAAACCATCGTCACACCTCCCCCCTGTTATACATTTTGGCTAACGGTGAATAGCGCGCGGGGAGGGCGAGCATCGAGCAACATCCAGCTTACGCAACCCCCTTAGGTATTTGAGTTAAAGTCACTGGATCGCGCGCAGTTCGTCGTTCGTATATTTATAGAATGCGAGGCGAAAGCAAAGCGAACGTCTGGCATCGGCGCGTAGGTGGGGAATAACGAGAAATATACAGCGATAAAAGAAAAGAATAAAGTAACGAAAAAGATATCCGAGATAAATAATCATTCGCTTCGTCAAAAATACACAGGTGACGTAGCGCCGAGTTTAAGACGCCGGAGCGGCGAGAGATTCCCCTCTCTTCCGTCTCGACCTCGAGACTCCGTCTCAAGTTCAAAGTCTCAAAAATGTCGAAATTCCCATCGAAATCTTACGATTACTATAATTTTAACGATCAAACGCAATTTTCGTAATTTCGACCAAAAATTTATAATTTTTAAAAAATTTTTAAAGCAAAATGAATTTGACTCGTGATAATATTTCGTTGTCCCCAAATGGCTCGACGGGATCCAATGATTCCGAGGAGCGTATAATCGACTCCCCTTCCCCTTTATCGGGAGGAAGGGGCAGAATGAGAAGGGGAAAGCGTTCGGATGTGTGTGAGTTTTGTATACAGACGGTGATCTGTTGATAAGTACGAATAATTGAACTGTCGAGAAAGGCTCTCAATGAGTGAAAACGACGCAAGGACAAGGTCAACGACGGCCACGTGCCGCTTCCCCTACGATTCTACCTTCATTATTATTATTATCTCCCTATTGGTTATTTTTTTATTTTATTTTATTTAAAAAAAAAAAAAAAATGTCTCAATCGTCAATTCATCATCAACGGACGAAGGTAAATACTGACCCTCTTGAGTTGATTGCCCATTATATTCTTAAGCTCGTTCCTTATAAGACTGAATTTCATCATGGTATCGCTCGAGAATATCGAACTTCCGAATGCGAGGCCCGGATAATCGGCGCATCTTTTTCTCCTTCTAGCTTCTCGCTCGGCTTGTACTTCGGTTCTCTCGCTGGGACAACGTAGTTTAGCGAGTTCGGCGAGTTCGGGATCTTCCTCGACGTTTGGTGTTTCGTCGTCGGAATTACCGTCGCCCCGTGCCCTCGCGACCGCGTGCTCGGGCTCGGGGCTTACGCTGTTATCCTTCGTTCTTGACCTCGTTGCCCCTCTCGGTGATTCCCTCATGGCAGCTCTCCGAGCGCCAGCTGATCGTCGTGACAAAATTTTACCATCGCTCGAAGTATTCCCGGTTACGAAATCTCTACAGTCTTCGTTTTCAAATTCGTCATTTTCAAAATCGATCGTTTTCCCGCTGTTAATCGGCAAACGATTATCCGCACGTATGTCATTTCCGCTCAATTTTTCGGACCAAAATATATCATCGTTTTCGTCATCGTCCTTCAGGCCACACTGCGCGGGCCGAAGCCGAACGTTCTTAGGACAATCCTGTTTCGACTCAACGTCATCGGATTCCTCAACGTTCGACTTAGTTGCTGAATTATTGTGCGCTATATCGCTTGCAACAGAGTCGTTTCTCGTCGACTCATTCAAGGACGCGTTTCTCGATTCGTTCGTTTCTCCGGGTCCAACGGTCATACGCGAAGTTGGAAAGTTGTTGTTTTTCGCGTGACAGTCGAGTCTCGACGTTGTTGTTATCGTCGTTTGTGTCGTTACTAATGGTTTTATCGTTGCCGTTAATAATTCGGTTTCCGTAACAACAGTTTCGTTATTAGTCGCAACGACAACAGATGACTTTCCAGCAGTGCCACACTGCGCGGGTCCTCTGCTGGATGCGTCGAGACGTCGACGGGTAGCGTGTCGCGGATGATGTTGATGACCACGACGTCTCGTAGTCGATGTCAATGACTGTTCCATTATCCTTCGTAATACCGGGCAGTGTCCTTTAACACGACCCCTCTACCAACCTCCTAACCCGTGCGGCCAACTACTAAACGCTACCCCAGTTATTACACTGCTACCACTGCACCAGACACACCGCCATTTTGTCTGTCACTGGTCTGACTTGCACACGTTTCCTGCCCCACGACGACCCAAACTACGACACGCCGTTGTTCACGCATACCAACGAAGATTTTACGATCTCTCGCGACCAACGGTATGCGTGTGTTTGTGGAACGGCGGGGGAGGGGATGGATGAATACCCCGCTTGACGCTCACGCAGAGACGAGCGTTGAAACACTCATACGGGCAACGAGAACGGCCACACTGGCGCATCCCCCACTCTCAGCTATCGGAGAGATTCAACCGTGCGGCTGCGAGGCTGGGGGCTGTGCTCGGTGGAACTTTGCGGACAGCGCTCAACGCGGCGAGCAATCAAACTGAATGTCGTCTTTTAGCTCGCGAGACGCGAAACCAAAGACGTTCCGGCTGCTGGTCACAGCTGTAGGAACCGCTAAACATTCGAGGGAACGAGGAGATGTATGTCAAACGCGACAGACGCGATTCTGAAGCCGATGACAGAAATTTCGCGATACGTCTGACGGTTTTGGTGGGACATTTTCACGAGGTAATATTGCGAGCTTTCGTTTAACCTGAAAATTTTGTTTGTCGTCGCTCTCGACTATTGTCGATCGCCAGAAAAACTCGTCGGTATTTCGAGATTTGGAATCTTTTAAATAATGAGAGGAGTTTTTTCAATACTGTAAACATCGCAGTTTTGATACAAGTATATCAAATTCGATAGACGATTAGCGCACAGCTGCGAAGAGAGAAAGTTTATCGAGGCTTTTTTTACAGTCCGGAAGTTTCGCTTTCGGAAGAAAATGCACAGCCTGACTGTACTTTAGTTTTTTTTTGCATACTCGTTGCTTTTTTAGTGCACTATCGAAACTCGCTTTTCAGCATTCCAGGCTCTCCTGTCTTCTCGATAAGCCGAGCAGTTTATTTTATTTCCAACCCCGCGATAGTCACGATCGTGAAAATTCAAACGTGCAGTTATGTAGTAGAAATACTATATTCTTTCTTGTTTTGTTTTTTTTTTTTTTTTTTATACCGCTCTCTCATTGTAGCGATTAATGATGATTGTGTCATTGTTCGAATCGACGCGTCGTCGGCATTTTTTTCTTTTTTTCTGGAACGCGTGTTTTGTAACGCGAGATATGCGGGGCTAATGCGGTTCGAACAGCTGAAAATACGTTTACGCAGCTTTTGTGTTTCTCAAGATGTTGAACATTCCTTGCGAGAGACAGAGAAACAAAGGGGAAACTTTGGCATATCGTCGGCTTTTATTGGTACAAAGTGTACAACAGGGGATTACGGTACTTCAAAACCTTACGATTTAACGATAAATACGTTAATGTTATTGAGTACACGAAGGCGGTTTGCGAGACCTTTTTACTTACCGACACGTTGCATACACGGAATATATCGAATATAATCTCATAAATACGTAGACAAGGAATGTTTCGCTTTCGCTCGCGGCCTTACATTCATTGGCGATCGATGTATTGATTTCGTATACGAGTAACTTGAACCCGTAGATCTAAATATTTTTACGTTTATATCCGATCTTTTACTTTGTCGTCAAAGTTCGCTTTCCGATGGAAGAATATTGCAACCAAAGTAACGAATGATATTCCACATTCAGTTTTTCGGTTTAATGCGTTGTGAACGATCTTTCAGTTGCCGATAGCGTTTATCGATTTTTCTTTATCTATCAAATACTCGATGTATAATAAGGAAAAAAAAAAAAAAAATTTTTTTTTTGCTCAACTTACATTCTGGAGAGCCTTGTCCTTCTCCTCAAGCTTGGTGTTGACCTGCATGAGAGCCTCCTGCGTCTGATCGAGTTCGTTTTCAATGGTCTGAATCTTCTTCTGTAGAGAGCGCGCTTCCTCCTCAGCCTGGAAAATCATAAATTCGTATATAACATAAGACTCGTAAATCGATATTTCCAATCGTTACATTCGATAATATTTCAATTATTCGATTCAGAAAATCGATTGTTCGAACGCACCTTCTCGGCACGCGCATTGGCATCGCGCGCTTGCTGTTCGCATAGCAGAGCGCGATCCATCGCGTTGTCCTTCTCCAGCTTCATTCCCTGCATCTTCTTCTTGATCGCGTCCATGGTGATGCTTTGTTTTTTTTACTTGCACGGAGGTAAAGGCCTGAAACGATAGAATACGTGAGAAAAAAAAAAAAAAAAAAAAAAACAAAATTAATAACAACGATAATGATTCACCGGCGCGACGACCTTTTTCGTCTCGAGCGAATATATCGACGATAATGAAGCCGATGCAAATGACCTAATTAGCGTAACGACGTTTAATTGTGCATTTAATAACACGGGAAACAATATTGTCGCGGTGGATAAGCTGTAGTCGAGCGGCGTTAAAGAAGGCGCGTTCGCTCCTGGATCGGTGTATAATTAGCGAACGAACCAGGCACAACCCTATTTATAGAGGAAGGTCTTGGCTGACGAAAGATAGATAGAAAACCCGGGATACGCCCCGTTAGATATCCTACCGGAAACTTCTATGCACCCTTTACGATTTCAACGATCTTTTTTTTTTCGATCTATAATAATAATAATAATCATAATGACCGACGAAAAAAAAAAATCGACGTTGAAGATTTTTTTTTTATCGATCTATTATAATAATAATCATAATGGCCAATGAAAACAAATCGATGTTGAAGATCAATGAATTTTTTTTTTTCATCGATCTATAATAATAATCATTATAATGACCGATGAAAAGAAAAAAATCTTCAATGATCTTTAACGTCGATTTTTTTTCTTTCTAGATCACGGTGAACGGGAGATTGGCACAGTGACGAGTTGGACGGTCGTTCGAAAAAGGAACCATCGAAGGCCGCAGGCCTTCCTTCCCGAACTATAATGAACAGAGAGTCGATTCGTCGTGCAGATTTGCCGCGAGTTCACTCCGAGTATTTTACCGTGAAATCTAACTCTTCCTCTCGGAAAGCGTCACACGATCTTTCGGAGGAACTGACTAATGAATTTACGCTCATCCTTTCTATCCTATCTAATGACCGCTCAAGGAGACTCGGAGTATCGGGTACCGAACGTTCTGATTATAAGTATTAAAAAAAAATGTCACCTATTAAATTTCGTACTCGGAATAAAAAAAATAATTCGGAGAGTAAAAATATTAGCGATGTATTCGTCGAAATTCAAAAAATCTGTATTTTCATTTTGTAGAAAACAAAAAGAAAAGTTTCATTTTCAACGGAATCAATGACAAAAGGAATTATTCACAATACAGGAAAGTAATTAAAAAGTATGACATTTCGCTGATAGCGATATAGTAATCTTTCGTAAAATTTTACATTTTTCTGTGTCAACAATTTAATCATTTCCCCTTTCGATCTTTTTTTTTTTTTGAAGCTTAAACGTTTTTTTAAACGGTTATACCTCCAACTACCTTAAGCGCGCGTTATCGCATACCATAATCGCGAGTCTTATTAATCTGAGAAATGCACGTGTGTATCAAGTTTCCGGCCGCATACGACGATCCGCATTCCTTGTACTCAACCGACCGTATCTCGAGATGAACGTCCTCTTTGAACCAAACGATTCTCGAGCGCGAAAATGTTTTTTAAAAAAAATACCTTCGTCCCTTTGTCCAGCTGAGTCTCGAGAGAAATCGACAAATAATTTTCAATCTCCAAATATCTACCAAAAACATCGATCCAAAGACGCGAGAGTAATTTTTTTCGGTTTTTTCGAGGAAATTTTAACCAACGACGTTGTGTGAATCGCGAGGGTGGGTTATTTTTACTTTGGTGCCGAGGGGCTGGTGGGGCAAACGACGACGTCTCGACGCTTCGCTACGGCATCGGACCTTTTCGGGTTACGCATAGCCGAGCGTCGTCGTCGACGTTCGAACGACGGGCCCAGCGGTGTCTCGTTACGCCGTGTGCGACTCCTCGTCTTATTTTTTCGATCACTGAATCATTCGCGAAAATAATGCCGATTTGTTATTCCCAAATGTACAATTTATTCCGATCGTTTCCACTACCGATCTTTCCAACGATTAAAAAAAGTCTCTGTTACCGGTATTAATACGTTATCCGTTAAACTCTGAATTTTTTTTTTTTTTTCTTCACACTTGTCGATTTTCACTCTCGACGAACTATAGCGACGTCAATAGTCAATATTTGGAGACTCGCGGGAACAACTTTGTGTACGATAGAGCCAATGGGCAACCGATGTCCGTTCACAGAAGTCCGTAACTACTGATTCACCTTCCCTACTTTCGTTTACCGAGATTCTTCGATCTTTTCCTACCTATTTCCTCGATTCGCCGAGATAAAAATTGTTCTCCGCGGGATTTACCGGTCACGCGAAGTGATCGAATCTTTATTAGTATCAAATTTCATTACGAAGAATCGCAACAAAGAGACTCCGTTCAGGAATGTAGTCGCGTTTAGTGAGATAAAAAAAAGCTATCGCTCGCTTCGTTTCTCGACACAGATATAGTGACATTGCGATGACATTGTTTTCAAGATAAGAAGCACTATTACCGAAACTACAGGGATAATAATATATTTTTGAAATGTCGTTATTTTGCGGATAGATTCGCGAGAGATTTTGCACCACGAATTTGATGAAAAAAAATGATATTTTAAAGGAGCAAACGAAGGAAATTTGTCCTGTACTCACGCACGTACTTGGCAAGTTTTCTTCGGGTCGGCTGTCGGTTGGTGCGTTTAAGTTGCACGTTGAGTCACGACTGGCGGTGTCCGGGAAGCTTGCGACGATCTCCCTTCCTTCGGGCACAAGACTCGAACGTAAGTTTCGAGAAAACCAACACCGGCTCGCCGCCAATGTGCTATGTTACCCCTACTACTTCGCGGTGTATCACGATCTTCTGTACCGCGGTTTGTGTGCCTCGCAAAGACGACGACGACGACTCTCTTACGGAAATGGACGGTATATAACAAGCGGGGGAATATCTTTAGATTTGAATACCACGATAATCTTCGCGAGCAGATTTAACGGAGTGGGGTGACACGGACGTCGAATGCGATACAGAAACGAGAACGTTTAATT
Source organism: Cryptus armator (assembly GCA_963971235.1). Classification (NCBI taxonomy): domain Eukaryota; kingdom Metazoa; phylum Arthropoda; class Insecta; order Hymenoptera; family Ichneumonidae; genus Cryptus; species Cryptus armator. The sequence goes on from OZ020235.1 coordinate 8,046,895, forward strand.
TCGTGACAATATTTCATTTTTATTAAATTCTAAAATAGTTTCGTAAAAAATTTCGTGTAAAATTTTATTTATAAGGAAAAAAAAAAAAAAAATTATCCGAAAGAATAATTACGATTGATGTAAATTCCGCGAACTGAGAGTAAATCTGTGAAATGTCGCGTTGTAAAAAATTGATCAATCGTACATTTTTTGTAATTCTCGCGGTAGAATTCAAAGTTTATTTTTCAATGTTAAATTCGTGGCAGTATGAGGAGCGAAAGTAGGTTGCAACGCCGCTGCTACCCACTGGAAATATCCCATGGAAGCTGAGCTTTCGTTAATCTATTTTCGTTACTCGAAATAGCACCCGCGCGCGCGAGTCTGCGTTCATTCTCGTCGTGTCGAAAAATAACGAATAAAAGAAGAAAAAAAAAAAAAAAAAAAAACAACTGACGAATGATGCCTAATAGTAATCGGATCCTATTGGAAAGAAAGAAAAATCATAGTTTCATAGATGACCATAAGCCTATGATTCACCGGGCAATCGATCACGTCACGTTCACCACGCATTGAAATCGCTGTGAAAAGAAGTCCGAGTGCCCGGATAGATCAATACTCGCAGTAGCGCGTCATTTATACTGTGAAGAAGAAAAAAAACGATCCAAAATGTATTTTTATCGACGTATGCGTTCTTGATTACGAATGACCTTCTAAGGATCGCCATTTAGCTGTCTATAACTCGATCGCCCTGTTCGAGATTCGGGTCACTCATTTGCCGATCTTTAAACATCTCGAGCAAAATAATAATGCAAGTTATCTTCTAACTATTTTTTTTTTTTTTTTTTTTTTTTTTTTTTATAAAAAATAAAAAAGATTTTAAACAATCGGTGATGTTAAAAAAGAATGAATATTGAAAAAGTCTTTGAGTTTCGAAACTTTCGTATTGTATCGAAGTCGAAAGGCGCATTGAATATTTCAGCGTCAACGATTATACATCTTTGATCTCGCGGATGATCTCATCGAATGATCCGAATATAATCATCGTGGTAACGTAAGCATTTCACGACACGGGCTGCACGCCAGTTGGGTTATATTACCGTAAACGGAAAAAGATTGTTCACGGAGAAAGTACCGACGGTGCGTATGTGTACAAGTTGCGGAAGGTCTTCAAGGTCCTGGATGTTAAGCGCGTGAAATCGAACGCGAGACGCCCGATTTTTGCGTTCGCTATTCGCGGACAACCGGTGTCGAGTGATTTTGGCATTCGGGTCAATGTATAGGTAGCTGAGACTGCTCTCTCGGTCTCCTTGAATCGATGCGTGTCATGGTCAATGGGCAATGGGTCGTCGACAATGCTGTTGGTTAGTCAACATTTTCAGCCTCGGTCCCCATAAGACTTGAAAGGCTTTATTAAACAGTCGATCGAGTAATAGTACCATAATTCTCGTCGCTTCCATAAATTATCGATTATTCATCGGAGGGTTGAAATTTCGATCGTTGCAAACACGTATGTGTACGAAACATTTATATGTAGTGTAAAAAAACAAAACAAATAAATGACACGAACAACTCTAACACACACACACTAAACGACACTCAAGTGACGTCTTCATGTGTTGTTTTGCGAATATATGAAAAAAATTTTAAAAACCGAATATTCGATTCGATCTGATCGCTATTTGCGCACCCGTAATTAATATTAATGTTAATACTAATATCATTATTTATTATGGTTTGTTATTGAATGTAATAAAAAATATGAACATTTTTTTTTTTACGTGTAACGCGAATTGTATTCTCCGAGCTATAGAATCTTTCATTCTTTTTTAAGCTGTTACGGATTTTTAAAAATCCGAACTACAGAAAAAATTATTAATCGCTCGGCGACGACAATCTGCATACTTAATACTAAATTTGGAATTCCCATTGTTACTATTGTTGTTATCAAATGTCCTGAATCGTATATTTATAGAAGAAAAACAATGGACAAATCTTATAGTGGATTGTATCAATTATTACATTTGAATGATCGCAAGAGCAACGAATAAATAAAGTGGCGTTTTAATTACGCCTTATAGAACAAGGTGAGGTTCGATACTTACATATCCTGATCGCACCAAATGTCAAGTGATCGTTGCAAGATCAAGTGTTATGTGCACTCGGGCGCCGGCGTGCCATAGTTGCCGAGGTTTGGTGCCTTATAAGGTAAACTGAGTAAGCAGTTCGACAGCCTTGACTCATATAGGAGGCTATTTCTCTGGTCGCTACGAAGATTTCATTTTCCGAGAACCTTATCCGATAACGATCAAAACAATGATGCATCCCATTATTTACGCGGGTGAAGACTAGCGGTTAAACTTGTCGTCATGGCTATAGCGCATGCGCAGTTTCGGCAAAAATTTAAACTACGAATGGTTTTTAGGAGTGGTAAACATGCGCGCCGTTACCCTCGTGTAGTCGTCGTCCTTTGGTCGTTCAAATCGGATGGCCTTGAATACGCGAACGCGAAATTTTATGTTATTCAATTGAGTAGATGAATAAAAACTCATAACGCGAACGTGTTAATAATAACATTCCGTTTCTCTGTGTATTCATTGCTTTGTATGCATTGACTTTGTGACACGCGCGGCGTTGCGCTCTTGCGGTCGTCGTCTCTTCGTCCGACATTTTATGTGTTATTTACGTGAATTGATGAATAAACATTCGCAACGTGAATGTTTTAATAATACTCCGCTTCTTCGCGTATTCATTCCGTGCGGTATAGCCTGCGGCTTCATTGTTCAAATTTCTCGAATCGTCGATTTTCAATGAGCGTAAAACACCGGCCGGCGGATAAAAGACGCGAGATGCCTTTACGTGAGTGTTAACATATTTTGTGTTTGTGCACGAATAAACAAATACGCGATATCATTGTACCTTCGGTTTACAAATCTCAAATATATTCGAGATTGAAAAATCAAGTTCAACCGAATCGAATTGCGTGTTTTTTTCACAGCTTCGAGTCGTTGAATTATTGTTTGTTGCACGCGCATTTCGTTTGTGCGAAAAACAAAACGTTTTTTTAAAACTAGGTTAAGAATATTCAAAGACGGTATTAAATGCAAAAAAACTCTTTTATTTTGAAAAATATATTCGATATTATAGCGCTGTCGTGCGTCAGCCGATTTGTACGTATTTATGAGTATAAAATATTAGATACAGCCATTGGTTTTGTGCGGATCGTGGATTCAGTTGCGCGTCGGAACTCTGATTGAAATGGTTTTGGTCTCGAGATAATTTTCCAGACCCTCCTCGCCGCTGGAATGAAATTTTAATCGTAAAGACACAGTTTTGCCGATAAGTAACAATGATGAGCAACGAGTCGAATTAATACTCACAGTTCGCGGCCGATTCCAGACATTTTGTATCCGCCAAAGGGCGTCTGGGGAGTTATCGCATCGTAACAGTTAACCCTAAAATTGTAGTTATCGTTTTAGAATTTGCAAAGTTCCTTTGTTTAACGAATAATCGATTTAATGAAAGTCGCAAAGTTACCAAACGCTGCCGGCTTCGACGGCTTGAGCAAACTGCAGAGCCTTGTTGATATCGTTTGTTATAACGGCAGCAGCCAAACCATAAAATGTGTCGTTGGCTCGTTTGATTATTTCGTCCAGAGTATCGAATTTCAGGATCGACTGTACCGGTCCAAATATTTCTTCTTTGGCGATTCTCATGTCGTCGGTGACGTTAGAAAATACTGTTGGCTTTGAAAAAAAAAAAACAATAATTTTTTATCAATGAGTAATCGTTGAGATCATTGATTGATTATCAACGAGAAATCGTTGAAATCATTGATTAATTATCAACGAGAAATCGTTGAAATAATAGATCGTTTATCAACGAGAAATCGTTGAAATAATTAATCGATTATCAACGAGAAATCGTTGAAATAATTAATCGATTATCAACGAGAAATCGTTGAAAACACTAATTGATTATTATGCGCCGAAATTTATCAAAACGCTTTGATTTTTACCTGTATAAAGAATCCTTCGGTACCCTCTCGCGCTCCGCCAGTTTCCACCTTCGCTCCTTGTTTTTTGCCCGACTCGATAAGACCGATAACTTTGTCAAACATATCCTTGTCGATTTGCGGACCCTGATCGGTTTCCGGTTTAAACGGATCGCCGACTTTCTTCTCAACGGCCAACAGCGTTGCTTGTTTGACAAATTCGTCATAGATCTTGGAATGAACGAATGTACGCGATCCGGCGCAACAGCTCTGGCCGTGATTGCCGAACAGAGCGTCGTGAGCGATCGTAGCAGCTTCCGATACTGTACAATATAACGAATTTAATTAATAGAACAATGTCGCCATTTGTGTTCAGAATAATTGCTTCACTTACCATCAACATCATCAAAAATAACGACCGGACTTTTTCCGCCGAGTTCCAAACTCACGCGTTTTAGATTACTTTTTGCCGAGGCCTCCATTATTTTGTGTCCAATCTGCAATTTCATTGACCGATTTAAATTTTTTTTTTTTTTATCGTAATGATCCGAAAAGTTGCCGAAACATCGATTAAAAAAATCAATGTTCATGAATTACGCCGTTTAAAGGAAATGTTAAGCATCAGATTCATTCGTCGTTTTTCCAATTAATCGAAATCACCGACCTCGGTAGATCCGGTAAAAGCAATTTTTCGAACATCGGGATGTTCAGCGAGTGCAGCACCGGCTGTAGGTCCGTATCCCGGTACGACGTTCAGAACACCCGCGGGAAAACCGGCTTCCTTAGCCAGTGACGCAACGTACAGAGCACTCAGAGGAGTTTGTTCCGCGGGTTTCAGGACGATTGTGCATCCAGCAGCCAGCGCTGGACCCCATTTCCAAGCGGCCATCATCAGCGGATAATTCCACGGGATTATCTGCCCCACGACACCGACCGGTTCTTTTCTCGTCAGTGTGAAATTTCCTCCGTCTGAAAAATCAATTTTTTTACGTCCATATTTTCCACTCGGTAATTTCATTATCTAGTAATTCATTTTAATGTTATCGCATTCAAAAGTACGAACAAAAGTTTCGCGCAAAAGACCTCCAGTCAACTTTGCTGTTATCAACGCGCATAGGAAATACATTGTGATACGGGATATTAATAATTTTTTATGGAAAATACAAAAAGATACCGCGTGATAATTTGCTTCTTCGCCCCACGCGAACATCGATAAATCATTTCTACTTCAATGAAACAGAATAACATCAATTAATCGCAAAAAAAATATCAACCGGTTCCGCTTTGTGTAAAACAGAATAAAAAAAAATCAGTAAATATCGTCAGAGGGGGAGATTAGCAAATTTCTATATGGCATACAAATGTCTGCATTGTTGAATTTTAATCGCAGTCATCCCACGCAAGTTTCTTGGTGAATAATCGGCTTTAAAAAAAATACAATAACACCAATTAAATTAATATATGAATAACTATCCGTTATGTTTGCATTGTGCGAAAGATATTCGAAAAAAAAAACTGTAAACATTCTTCAGAGGGGGAGATTAGCAAATTTCGATACGAAGTACAAAATTATACATTTTTTTACGCTTTGACGCTCGTTCTCTCTACTCGCGAATTTATCGATAAAAAATCCATAAATTATTTGAGTTTATAAATAAAAAAAGTCATAATACCCGTTGGAATTGTGTTGCCGTGAATTTTGTCGCACCAACCCGCGTAGTATCGTAGCGTCGCGATACTTGCTTCGACGTCGCCGAGGGAGCTAACGAACGTTTTTCCATTGTCCAGTGTCTCGATATTTGCAATGTAGTCCTGATCTCGTTGAATAAGATCGGCTAACTGTAAGCACGCGTAACATCTCATGAATAAAATATCTCGATGAAAAAATACGGCGTAAATTCCGGCGATTAATTTTACGCACCTTGTTTATGAGAACACCTCGCGCGGAGGAATCCAAATTGCGCCATTCGGATCCTCTGGCAAATGCGATTTTCGCTGCCGCGACTGCCTTGTCGATATCAGCCTTTGAAAAAAATGATTGAACAAACAAATCATCGCTAGAATATCGTGTTGTATATTCTAAAAATATACTTATGATAAGCGCGCGTCTTACCTTATCTCCTTCCGATATTTCGGCAATAACAGCTTCGTTCGTTGGATTTACAGTGGAAAATGTTTTCCCGCTCGCAGCATCAACGAATTCGTTGTTTATGAACAACTAAAAGGAAACGATAAATAAATATTATACATCGCGGTGAATATTGAGATTTTTTTATTGGAAACTTGCGGTAACGTGGATCGATTTTCAACCAGTTATCGCGACGATATTATTGGTCGGATCAAATTTCGATTCACGGTAACGGAGCGTAACTATTACATACATTAGTTACGTGAAAAAAAAAAAAAAAAAATTATAATTTAGTATTCGACATGAAAAAAAATTTGGTTTTCATTTTTTTTTTTTGAGAAAATTACCTTCGTGTATTTGATAACCGAATTTGGATTCGCCATTTCGTCGAACTCGTGAGATCTCGGAATATATGTTTTGTCGATAAGTTGTTGAATTCACTGTTGCGCTCGTCAGACAGAAGTAACTCCGAAATGGGACTCCTTTTTATATGTGTAGCATGCGGATAGAATTTGATGCTCGAAGTAGTGGGGGAAATCTTCGTCTCTCGTTGAGAACTAAAAGATAATTATTTTACCACTTCTTCTGTCGTTTTTAATCTCGTAGTAACTGCAGTTAATTATAATACACAATATATCTAATGTATTCCTCGCCGCTTGTTTACCAACCACTACTGGCTAATCTCGTTGATTGACGTTGAGTGAGAATCGCGATATTTCGGCAAATGTTTCGGACGGTCGAAATTAAAAATATCGCGCGCCCTCGTAATGATCGAAGCTTGAAGATAAGAATATATTCGAGGATCGGACGGTAAAACAGACGAAGAATAAAAAGCACAGCGAGAATGATGACGATGATATACGATAATTCTCTTACGTATGCAATAATCTTTGTTGACAATTAGCTACGGATTATCTTGATGCGCGTTACGAAAGTCGACAGTTTTCGTTTTGCATTATTCAAATTCTTGAGTTCGTTTTCAACGCAACTCGATATTAGTAAAATGCAAATCGTTTTTTTTTTTTTTTTTTTTATCGCGTTTACGAGTTTATAAACGCGCGGTATCAGTGACATAATGTTTGTCCGAACTATTAAAAAAGTTTTTATTCGTGTGAAACGCATTTCGAGATGAAAGACATACATTTTCACAATGATAACGAAAAGTCATTGCGTTACGTATTTCGTTTTATTATATGAATACAATGAATATTATTTTGCGGGACACGAGACACAATCCGACAGCGGCAAAGCGGTAGCTTTTGTCGAGAGAATAAATAATAAAAAATTCCTCGCAGATGTAAGATTGTAAAATGCGATTTTTTTTATTTATTAATTCTAAGAAAATTTGATACAAAACAAAGTGTAATTAAATCACAAGGTTATTCGCATGGAAAATATCTTAATCACTATTTATAAGTACAACTTTCGAAGCTTTTTTTGCGGAACTTAATTTAGCCCATTGACTTTGATGGAAATTGTCTTCGTTTCGAGATAATTTTCAAGGCCCTCGTAACCGCTGAAAAATTGAAATTATCGTTAAAAAAAATGGTAAAATTTTTTCGCGAAAACTGATTTCACAAATACGAATACTTACTTCTCCCGTCCAATACCAGAATTTTTGTATCCACCGAAGGGTGTTTGTGGTGTGACGCTAGCGTAGTGATTAACCCTGAAGAGGATTCATAATAATTAGATCAACTGACACTGAATGCGAAACTCATTTAAGTAATTCTTAACGATTTATAATCAATGTTACCAGACAATGCCGGCTTCGATGCCATCGGCGAATTGAATTGCCTTGTTTACGTCGTTAGTTAATACTCCCGCAGCCAAACCGTAGGTTGTGTTGTTGGCGCGTTCGATCGCTTCCTCCATTGTGTCGAACTTGAAGATCGATTGCACGGGACCGAAAATTTCCTCTTTGGCAATTCTCATGGTTTCCTTCACGTTCGTGAATATCGTGGGCTTAAATTTCGAGAAAAAAAAAAAAATTAAAAAACACCGTCTCGATCGACAAAATATTTTTCGCAAACGAGAAGCGTTTCAGAAATGAGAATAAATGGCTAGAAAAATAATTTACCTTGATGAAATATCCAACGGAGCCCTCGCGTTCTCCGCCAACTTCGAGCACTGCTCCTTCCTCTTTGCCGGATTTGATTAATCCGAAAACTTTGTTGAACATCTCTTCGTCGATTTGAGGTCCTTGATTTGTCGCAGCGTCGAATGGATCGCCAACTTTTGTCTTGAGGGCCAATTCTTTGGCGTGCTTCACGAATTCGTCGTATATCTTTGAGTGAACGAATGTTCGCGATGCGGCGACGCAAACTTGTCCGGCGTTGAAGAAAATTGCACGATAGGCGAGCATCGCGGCTTTGGCAACTGGAGAATAATATTAAGATTGGATTGATATCGAATTTTTGGAAAGAAATAATATATCATTAATCATTAATCATTAATCATTAATCATTAATCATTAATCATTAATCATTAATCATTAATCATTAATCATTAATCATTAATCATTAATCATTAATCATTAATCATTAATCATTAATCATTAATCATTAATCATTAATCATTAATCATTAATCATTAATCATTAATCATTAATCATTAATCATTAATCATTAATCATTAATCATTAATCATTAATCATTAATCATTAATCATTAATCATTAATCATTAATCATTAATCATTAATCATTAATCATTAATCATTAATCATTAATCATTAATCATTAATCATTAATCATTAATCATTAATCATTAATCATTAATCATTAATCATTAATCATTAATCATTAATCATTAATCATTAATCATTAATCATTAATCATTAATCATTAATCATTAATCATTAATCATTAATCATTAATCATTAATCATTAATCATTAATCATTAATCATTAATCATTAATCATTAATCATTAATCATTAATCATTAATCATTAATCATTAATCATTAATCATTAATCATTAATCATTAATCATTAATCATTAATCATTAATCATTAATCATTAATCATTAATCATTAATCATTAATCATTAATCATTAATCATTAATCATTAAAACTGTACTGACCATCGACATCGTCGAATACAACGAGAGGACTTTTGCCACCGAGTTCCAGTGTTACTTTTTTCAAGTTTGTTTTTCCGGCAACCGACAAAATTCGATGTCCAACCTGCGGGACAAAATTGTTCGAGGCAAACATATCGTTTAATATAATATCCTTCCGAAATTAAAGTTGGCGAAATATTTTTAAAGTACCTCGGTCGATCCGGTGAAGGCCACCTTTCTGATATCAGGATGTTCGCTAATTGCCGCGCCAGCCGTAGGACCGTAGCCCGTGATAATGTTAACCACACCCGGTGGAAAACCCGCCTCTTTAACTAGAGAAGCTATGTAGAGTGCGGTTAGAGGAGTTTGTTCCGCCGGTTTTAGAACAACTGTGCAGCCAGCCGCGAGAGCCGGTGCTAATTTGAATGCGACCATCAGCGCAGGGAAGTTCCACGGAATAATTTGACCGACTACTCCAACGGGTTCTTTTCGCGTCAACACGAAATTGCCACCGTCTACGTGATGAAATAATTTTTTTTGTAAAAAATGACCGAAAAATCTCGTTACATTTTGCATTAATCGAAAAAAAATATATATATATATTATTTTTACCAGCGGGCATAGTTTTTCCGTGTATCTTATCGGACCATCCTGCATAGTAACGAATCTCGGCGATACTTCCCTGCATGTCGTTCAACGCGCACGTATACGGTTTTCCGTTATCGAGCGTTTCCAAGCTCGCGATATGCTCGATATCGCGTTCTATCAAATCTGCCAACTGTCGAGAGAACGTTATCGAAACGTATTAATTATCGTGAAATTCATTATATTCAATGTAATTGAACGTTTGTAAACACCTTGTTTAGCAACAAGCCGCGAGCGTAAGAATCCATTTTGCGCCATGTCGATCCTTTGGCGAAGGCGAGCTTCGCTGCCGCTACAGCCTTGTCGACGTCGGCCTGTCGGGTATCGTACAAACGATCGTGATAATTTTTTTTTCGCACTATAGACAATTATCGAGCTGCAAATGAAATATGATTCGACGTACCTTATCGCCTTCTGCTACTTGCGCTATAACAGTTTCGTCCGCCGGATTAATCGTTGCAAATTTTTTGCCACTCACAGCGTCAACGAATCCGTTGTTGATAAAGAGCTTTAATGATAAAATGAAAAAAAAAAAAAAATTATTTTTGTTATTTTGCCGCTATAGTTATTAGATTTATCGATTAATAATAATAATAATTATACAATTTTATAAAAATACTATATTATTATTAGAATTATTATTATTATTTTTGTTACTTTACCTGTGTGTGCTTAACGTCGATTTTTGGTTTACCCATGTTGATTATACGCGATTTTGCGGAATAACTCGTGTAGGAAGTGTTTTTCGGGAAGAATAGTAAACGTTCGATCGAAACTCTGCCGCAACCGCTCTGCCAGACGTTCTTATAGGTACTGAACGCTCACGGATGGGAAGGTGGGATTCGTAACCCGGATCTATAAATAGCTCGCGAATAATATCGCTGGTCTCGAATTTTATCTATACGCTCTGTTGTTGTTATCAGAGATCCTCCGGTTCATCGGAGCGAACGTAACCCGCTGTAAACTTGGAATAAATTCATATTGAAGACCCTTCGAATTATGCAGCGGAATAAATTTTCCGGATGGTAAGGGCAACTCGCGTGTCTCGTCTATAGTCTACTGCACCATTTTTTTTCTCTTTTGCGTTTACGTAATACACGTATTTCCGTTATAAAATACTACATAACGTTTGAGTAAACGAAATCGCTGACAACGCCGACTTGGATAAGATACACGGAAGATAATTCGCAAAGTCATGTTCGCCGGTCACGCGCACACCACTTCACAGCAGTTGCGGCACTCCCCGCAATGTCACATTGAGATTAGGCTATTGAAAAAAAATGTTCGTTACATTGCTCTCTTAATCGATATATCAATGAGATCAAAATTTTTGTGGTGTATATCTCTGTCAATAATATCTGGTAAACGATAATATAATTTTATTAAAATATTTATAATGACAACAAAAGAAACTCTGATCCAAGAAGATGGCTTCGGCATTTTGCACACCAACGGAGAAACCGGAAAGGAAGAAAGTCCTTTTCAGATAATTCGAAGGTACTTTCCCTTCCTGCAAATTAATGATTTTTTTAAATACGTCTGCTATAGATCGCTGCGTAGCCGTAGATATATGCCGAATAAAAATTGCTATGTTTCTCGACAAGATACACGATGACAAATCGAAACAATGCATCCGTCCGATTGATAACTTGGGGAGCTGCAATTCAGTCGATAAAAATTCCTAACAAAGAATCTATTCTCGGTGATATTGTTCAAGGATTCGATAGCATCGATGGTATCGGAAATAATTTTACTCTGAAAAAAAAAAAAAAAAAAAAAAAAAAAGTTTCGCACTTAACTCCGCGATTTCTCGACAGGATATCTGAAAAATAGGTACATCGGTCGGATAACGAATCGTCTATCTAACAGTATCGACGAAAAAACATTTTCGTTGTCTAATAACGAGGCGAGGTACGCAAGCGAAGAATTCAATGCTATTGACAATGTAAATTGGGAATCGTATGTGTTGGATAAACAGGTGGTACGACAATTCGTTTTGGTATTAGGATTACGCGATTAAATCTGTTTGTCCAGATTATCGTCGATGACAAATTCAAAAAGCATTCGATAGATTTTTTTAAACTCGTCTCCAAAACAGATTATGTCGCATCTCAGTCGTAACCGCAGCGAAAAACATCCCGTTGATACGTTGATCCAAGTAAAGTATAGTTGGACCGACGAGAACGAGTTAAAAGTCAATATTCGTGCGGCAGCGACTGCGCCCACTGTCGCGAATCTAACGAGCTATTGCCCGATGAATCTTGCGGGACATGTGAGCGATACTTGTATCTATCCTTTGAGAATTTCGTTAGCAAGTTGATACATCGTACACAGGGTATGGGAGCCGAAGAATTGAAAAATCATGTCGTGACGATTAACGCCGATAACTGGATTTCTGGTATCGGTGAACACCTGTCGACGATTCGTAACGTGGAATGCACCGTATTCGATCTTCGTAATCCCACGAAACTGAAAAATCGATTAAACAAAGTTCCCGGCGGTGGTTTTAATCACTGTCTACGAATCAATAGTCCGAGCGATTTTTGCCATCGATTTCACGGCAGGTAATTCGTAGATAAGTTTTTCGACTCCTCGGTATCTGGACGAATGTCGCGTTTTAACATTTCGAAGGATTCTGCATCCGGGTTCGGGACGATTTTTGGAACTCTATTCCGATCAACCGAATTTGCAATTTTACACGGGAAACGATTTGCCCGATCCGGAGATGAAATATCTTCCGAATTTGGAGGATCATATGTGGGGAGGCTGTGGCGACGTTTCTGTCGAGAAACCCGTACCGGTACGTTGCATAATTCACCCATCGGCGGGAGGATATCTCATAAATTATTAATAATTCTTCAAGGACACTGAGCAAACGAATCAGGTTTTCGATATTCGCGGTAAAAATGGAATTTCCTACAGACGCCACGGAGCTTTTGTTCTCTCACCGCAGAATCTTCCAGTTAGCAATCTCTGTCTTGGAAAAGTATTTGTTCACAACATGACGTACAAATTTGGTACAAAAAATGACTATAAACTCGTTGCAAAGTGAAGCTTAAACACACGATTATTATTACAAATGTATTACACAAAAAAAAAAATCGTAAAAAGACATACATTAATAAACTTTTGGTCATTCGAAGTAAAGGTTTTTTCGATACACAGTTTTCCGATATAAATAAAACATATCTCTTTATAATAATTCGTCTAAACTTATATCAATCTCCGTTCCGCTCTTTGATGTCTTTGTCATATACGTTAAACTTCTTTTTTTTTGTACACACTATTCGCGGGCGTAATAAATGTGTTCACGAGATGTTGAACACAATTTGGCAGTTTCTTCATTATTTTTTATAATTTTTTTTTTTTTTTTTTTTTTTCATTTTCAATGTCACATCGTTGACTATTACGCGACACCTACGATTGTACGCGATACGCGCAAAATTGCCATAGAAAATACTCGATGCTGCAGTAAGGCACGTTGGCAGTGTCGATTCGTTATTTCTTTTTTTTTTTTTTTTCCGTTTTCATACAGGCAGATACGCACGTTTCTCTCGCTATCGGCACGACTAATTATACTTATATTTTTTTCCTAAATCGTAATAACAAGTTAGTCACGGATTTTGCTGGTGGATTTCATCGATCGGAATCCTTCAAGATTTCAAGCCTCACGGTTTTTTTTGTTTATACATTAAAATCCTCTTCATTCCGTTACTACGAGATGTACTCTGAAAGTCAGAGGTTTTTCCCAAATTTCGTTCTCAGCCGTTATCCCGTTGACCGGACGGCCGTGTATAACAATTCGAAAATCACCTCCTCGCTTTAGCCGGTTGCGGAAGTGAAGAGCCCAAATTTCTTGTTCCTTCACGATCTCGAAATGATTGTTTTTGTTCCCCCGGACGATCGTGTACTCCATTTTTTCGTCCTAAAAAAAAATTAAATCGAACGCACGATTTTGTGAGATAAGAACACTCGACATTCGCGCAATTTAATCAATTAAATTTACCTTTAACGCCGGTTGTAACTTGATAATTCTCATTTTATGCTTCGTCTGATGAAGACTGAGCTTCAAAACGTATTCTTCACCGTGATGATGCCTCTTCGCTTTGCGCGCCAATCGTTTTTTGTGCGATTGCTTTACAGTTCTCGCTTTTGACGACAAGTGTCTCAGGCTGAGAGTCGCATTGTTCGCTGAAGACGATCGAATCTTCGCTCCTCTTCTGTGCCGCTCTTTGCCGTTGATCTACACATTTTTCATTGAGTTACAGTGTTCTTTAAGGTCCAATAATATTGATAATGTATGTGCGAAAAAAAAAATCACGTTTACCTTGCAAGAAAAGCATCCCTCGGTAGATATGATCTTATCGTCGCTCGGTGGAACGTGATAGGGATCGGAATTGATAGAAAACGTAGGAACGTTTCCAATTTCATCGCCGTAAGGACTTTGCGCAACTGGATTAATAGTGGAGAGGCAGTGTCCCTGTCCGATCCTTTGATAGCCGGTTGGACAACCGCAGAGGAAACCGCTGGCGCCATTTGGCGTGCAGCCGAAAGCGCAAGGACTTCCCGTACAGCCGGCGCTTACCTTTTAAACAATTATTCGTAATCAGGATAGCGAAAAGTTAAAGATACTTACGACAAATCAGATATTTCCCTGAAATGTATACCTGAACGCAAATTTGCAAATTATTGTCGAACTGATAGCCATCGGGACAACCGCACTTGTAACTACCGATAGTGTTGATACATGCGTTCTCGCCACACGGCGAATTGTTGCACTCGTTTTCATCGATACACTGATTGTAATAGAGATGCTGAACGAATCCTTCCGGACAGCCACATCGGAAACTTCCCATCAAATTCTGAAGGCGAAATTAGAAATGATTCGATTGACGAAGAGAACATTTTGCGTCTCATGGGTCTCATACCTGACAACCGTGTTCGCAGCTTCCGTCATCCGCGCACTCGTTGTTATCCGTGCAGAAGGTTCCCGTGTGATCCAATTTGAAACCTCGTGGACATATGCACCGGAAACTGCCTAAAGTGTTTATGCACGTTCCGGGTTTGGGACACGTGCCGCGTTCTTCGCACTCGTTGATATCTGCGAATTGTTGATAAGAAAATGATTATTCATTCTTCCGACAAACTATTCGTCTTCAGATTCGGCTGTACGCAAGCGAACTAAGATATTTGTTCGTGAAATCATTAAAAACAAATGCATCCCAAGTTTCGGAAGGCTTCGGAATCATACCGTGACAAGAATCCCCGTGTTGCGTGTAACCGTCTCTGCATCCGCACTTGTAACTTCCCTCGGTATTGATGCACTGCTGTTGACACAAATGATTACCAGTCGCGCATTCGTCAAGATCCCGGCAGCTGACTCCGTCGGGATTCAATATGAATCCGGAGGGACAAGAACACGAGAAACTACCCTCGCTGTTTTGGCAGTTGAATTTGCAGGGTTTCGGCGTCAATTCGCACTCATTAATATCTGCAATTGTAATTGTATTTATCATCGTTTATTCTCGTGAATTAGTTTGCCTATGAATTGTGAAAACGGAAAATCTACCTATACAAGTTGTTCCTCCGGAATCAGTTTTGTAGCCCTTGTTACAGATGCATCGGTAGGAACCCAACGTATTAACGCACATTCCATTCCGGCAGAGATCAGGAATCGCTTTACACTCGTCAATGTCTGAATAGAAAAAAACAACATTCGATATTGATTTTCTCTGTTATTGATGACTCTTAATTGAGTCATTTTGCGATTTTACACTCTCGTTACCTTGTCCATCGACGGAGAATCCCTTGTCAAGGCAAAGCTCGTTATAATTTTCCGAATCCTTCGACGGACAAATTTCGCAATGCGGTCCCCATGCAGCACCCATCGTACAGCAACAATCCGCTTTCGTTACAGTTCGGACATCCGACGTTCGCGCGCTGCAACGTCCACTTATAGTTCTCAAGAAACAATAGCCAACTCTTCGGTCTAAAATGGAGGAAAAAAAGGTTTCAATGTCGTTTTTTTCGATTATTCAATAGCGCTCGGTGCTCTTTTTCTTCTTCTTCTTCTTCTTCTTACCTATGCAAGATTTTCCGTCTGAACTCTGAACGAATCCTTCGTGACAGAGACACTGATAGCTTCCTTCTAAATTGAGGCAACGGCCATTTCTACACAATCCTGAATTAACGGAACACTCGTTGATATCTTTGCACTCGTCAGCCATCCCGATCTGTTGGTAACCCGGTGGGCAGATGCACATAAAGGTACCGATCAAATTTTTACACTGAAACTTGCAATTATTCGCGGGAGTCGAGCATTCGTCAACGTCTGGAAAAACATTTGAAAAGATCAATCAACGTTACACCGGATATCTTATTCTTCTTTGAGATAAGAAAGTTGTTTTTGAAAGACAAACCTATACAGTGTCTTCCATCGGCAGCCAAAACGTATCCGTAGGGACAAATACATCTGAAAGATCCCGGAGAGTTGTGGCATCTGAAGGCACATTGGTTTCCCATCTCAATACACTCATTAACGTCTTCGCATACTTGATTGGCACCGGGTGCAAATCCATTATTGCACGAGCACTCGAAACCACCTTCGACGTTGGAACAAGTACCGTTGCCGCAGATGTTCTGCGTATGAATGCATTCGTTGTGATCGACGCATCTTCTGCCGGAACCGTCGAGAACATAACCGGGTGGACATTCGCATCTGAACGAACCATCCGTATTAATGCAGTCACCGCCGGAGCATACGTCAGGCATGAAAAGACACTCATTGAGATCCACTCCCGTGTCGTCTCGTCCGGGTCCCTCCGGACAAAGTCTCTTGAATTCCGCTAAATGACGAAACATCCGATACCATTTGTACTTTTGTTTGGAACGACGCAATGCCGAAAAGTCTCAAATACATGTAGACGACAATCATGAATTTTATCCTCACCGCTGTGTTCTCGTGGACACTGTTCGCAATTTCTGCCCCAAGCTTTGCCCATCGTGCAACAACAGTGTTTCTTCGTCATTCCCCCCTTTCGAGGCGAGGAACACTGACCTCGTCTCCAATGATCGTAGCACTGTTCCTCGCGAACGTCTATGCAAGTCATCGAGTTCACTTTGTCGCTGAGTCTGAATCCTTCGGGACACTCGCAGATCACTCCGCCTTCCGTGTTTATGCATCTACCATTTTCGCAGATGTTTTTCGTTTCCACGCATTCGTCGACATCTGATAGGACGATAAATACGATTAGTAATACGAGAGATATCTCTATCTTTTAGTCGCGTTGAAAAAAAGTATCGTTGGAATACTTGCCGACGCATCTTTTTTTCGAGTTGTCTATTTCATAGCCGGGTGGGCAACTGCAGATGTAAGATCCCATGAGGTTTTGACACTTTCCTGGCGCTGGACATAATCCGGGTATCTGAAAATAGGTGAAAAAAGATTGAATTCGACTTGTCATCTTATGAAAAGAATGGACATTTGTGATTCTAAATTTATAGAAACTTCTGGTACTCATACTTCTTTACACTCATCGATATCCCGACAGTGCTGTCCATCCTGCGCTAAAATGTATCCATCAGCGCATTCGCAATTGAACGCACCAATCGTATTCCTGCATCTTCCATTTCTGCATAGGAATGGCATGACTCTGCATTCGTCGATATCTGAAATCACACCGATGATCCATTTAAAAAAAAGAAACGCAACGCAACGGCTCTTAAGATTCTTCAACTGAATTTTTTCAGATTTTACCCGCGCAATCGTTGTTCGGACTGAGTTTGAATCCATGATAACATTGGCACTTGTAAGATCCCGACGTGTTGATGCAAGTTCCGTTATTGCAAATATTCGGATTCCTCTGACACTCGTCAATATCGACGCAACTATCCCTGTCTCTCGTCAGCGCGAATCCTAAATGGCAAACGCATTGGAAGCTTCCCTGCAGATTGTTGCAAGCGCCGTTGCTGCAGATACCCGGTCGTTCGTAACACTCGTCCATGTCGATGCAGCTTCTCTGACTGATTCCCAACTTGTATCCGGCCGGACAGCGACACTCGAAGCTTCCTTGAAGATTGATGCATTGCGCGTTGCCTGCGCAAGGATTGGGCGCTTGAAGACATTCGTTCTCGTCGATGCATTGATGCGAATCTTCGTCATAGACGTAACCGCGATCGCACTGACACTCGAAGCTTCCCGGTGTGTTGAGACAACGACCGTGCGTGCACATTGTTGGCATCAGCGCGCATTCGTCGATTTCTTCCGTATGATTCGTTATCGGATTGGTTATCTGTCCGGGTACCATACCGCAGAGAATTTCGTGCTCTCGCGTTCTTTCGCCGGGACATTTCTCGCACGGCGTTCCCCATGCGGCTCCCATCGAGCAACAACAGAGCATTTTCGTTTGAGGATGAATCATGGGTTCGTAACACTGACCAGATTCGTAGCTGACGTAGCAGAGTTCTTTTCTCATGTCTACGCACTCCTTTCCTCCCGGCATCGACATGTAACCTTCGGGACATTCGCAGTGATACTTCCCCTCGTCGTTTATACACTGTCCGACGCCGCATATCAGCGGATGCAGCGAACACTCGTTGATGTCGATGCAGCTGGTTTTTGTTTCGTCGAGAATGAAACCTTCGTTGCAGGAACACATGAAACTTCCAAAGGTATTAGTGCAATGGCCATTCTGACAAATTGCCTCGTGTTCCTCGCACTCGTTTATATCCTCCAGTATTACGGTCACTCTGTTGGGTCTGTAACCCGGTCCACCCGGACATAAATCTTCAAACTCTTTTGTACCAACTTCCGGACATTTTTCGCAACGGTTACCCCAAGCGCTGCCTATACTGCAGCAACAAGTAGCCTTTGTAACGGATGAAGATATGTCGAAGATGCACTGAGGTCGACCACCGATGTTCTCCTCACCCGCAAAACACAGCGATTCGCGTCTATCTGTTGATCAATTATCATCTTCGTTATTATTTAGGAACTTTCGTGATAGAAATTTACGACGAATAGTAAACAATGTCTTACCGATACAAGCGTTTCCCGCATCGACGAGCTCGTGATTAATCGGACACTCGCAGTGATATTTTCCTTGAGTATTAACGCAAGTACCGTACTGACAAGATTGCGGACTCTCGCATTCATCGATGTCGGTACAATTTCCACCGGAACCGTCGAGTTTGTATCCATCGTCGCATTCGCAACGAAACATTCCGAAGATATTCTCGCATTTGCCGTAAACGCAAAGATTGCTGAACATCTCGCATTCGTTTATGTCGATGCACGCCTGTTCGTTAGTTTCCTCGGGATGCATGAAACCCATTTCGCATTCGCAACGGAATAATCCGGGATAATTGAGGCAGTGACCGTTCTCGCAGAGACTCGGATCGTTTGCGCACTCGTCGATGTCCCGACAGTTGTAGCCGTCACCACGGAAGCCGGCGTCGCAGACGCACTATAGTTTTTACGGCCATTTAAATAAAGTTTAGGCAAATAAAGTTAAATAAAATAAAATGTATACCTTGAAAGATCCTTCGGTATTGATACACTGAGCGCTCGCGTCACAGCCACCATTGTTGATTAAACATTCGTTGATGTCCCGACAATCTATGCCATTACCTGTGAATCCTTCGTGGCAAGTGCACTCGTAAGATCCGGGATTGTTACGACACTCGGCAAATTCGCTGCAAGAGTAGGCGTTCAGAAGACACTCATCGTCATCCGTACAGTCCGGTCCACCGTCCGGTTTTACCGAATAGCCTTCTTCGCAACGGCAGTTGAATGAGCCAATTGTGTTGTGGCATTCACCAAAACCGCAGATTCGCGGCTGCGTTACGCACTCATCGATGTCTGCGAACAATTGATCGATAATGAAGAGGAAGAGTTTCAATTAATTACTTAACAAATTTAAATTATTATAGATTCTCGTTATACTGATAACTATTTTATCATCGCGTAGAATCTGTTGAAAATAGCATTGTGGGATATTAAGAAAGTATTTTTTTCTGTCATTACCTATGCACGACGCTCCGTCTTTTCCGGGAAGCAATCCTCCGGTACAGCTACACGAGTAGCTTCCGGGAACATTGGTGCATTTTCCGCCATTGCATATTCTCGCATTTTCCTTACACTCGTCGACGTCGGCGCACGAACGTCCGTCGGGATTTAACGCGTATCCGGTGCTTTATACGCAAAATCGGAAAATACGAAGATTGTAGAAAGGTGCAAATTAAAAGATATCCGCGTCGATAAATGTATCGTATCGTTGATTTACCTGCATGAACAAGAAAAGCTGCCGGGTGTGTTGATGCAAATATCCTCGCAACCGCCATTGTTACTCGAACACTCATTGATATCTTCGCAGTGCGACTTTAGACCGGTCTGTCGATAACCATCGTCGCAGATGCATTGATAAGTTCCCATCATATTTTCGCAAACTCCGTTCGAACAAATTCCACTCGTTCGCGAACACTCGTCGATGTCTTTGCATGATTCTTTATCGGGGCTCAGTTCGTGTCCCGGTGGGCAAACGCACTTGAAACTTCCCTCGGTGTTTCGACAAGTACCGCCGCGACAGAGTCCCGGCGTTTCTTCACACTCGTTGATGTCTGAGAACAAAAGTAATTGGTTATCGAATGCCGATCCGATGGCCGATTGGATAAAACAACGTCATTTTATCGAAAAACAAATACTTACCCATGCAAATTTTCATGATATCACTGCTACGATATCCCGTATTGCAGTCGCACTGAAAAGTTCCCGGGGTATTGCGACACGTGCCGTTTCCGCAGACTCCATGCATTATTTCACACTCGTCAATATCTGTTTGATAATTATCGCGATATTGTAAGAGAAGTAAGCGGAAAATCGTAGGAAAAACGTTAAAAAAGTACTTGCCGTTACACTTGAGTCCATTTTCGTCGAGCGCATAGCCCTGATTGCACCTACAGCTGTAGCTTCCAACGGTATTCTTGCAACGTCCGTTGAGACACATACCGGGAAACTCGATACATTCGTTGATGTCTTGCCGATCGTTGAAACCGTCTCCTTTCGGACACAATTCGGCGAATATTTGACTTCCGGGTTTTGGACAAACTTCGCATTTTTCGCTTCCCCAAGCGCGTCCGACGGAACAGCAGCAAAGGGTTTTCGAAAATTTGCCTTCGATTGCGCTCGTGCATTGACCATGACGATAATCCATGTAACAAGTTTCTTGTCTCGTATCGATACAAGTGGTATCTATAAAATTAAAAAAAAATTAAAAACACTCGAATGAAAGTCACGAGTGACGATTTGTCGATAAAAAAAAATTCTTACGCGTCGGATCGAGCGTCAGTCCCGGTGGACATTCGCAGCGATAAGCACCATCGGTATTGACGCAAGTTCCACCGCCTTTACAAATCCCTGTATTTAGTTCGCATTCGTTGATGTCGGCGCACGCTTTTCCGTCAACTTTCGCGTAACCCTTGGAACACTCGCAGAGCGACTGATCGCAAGGTTCGCAAGGACTGCCCCAGGCGAGTCCCACGGAACAACAACACTCCGACTTCAATGCGAGACGAGGAAAATTGTTCTCGCAACGTCCTTCGATCATTTTCGTCCAGCAAGAGCCTCTGCGGTTGTCTGTCGCGTAAAAATGGATTAAATCGATTAAAATTGTTCGAAACAATTTATTTTCTCATCGTTCCCCGGTAAATCGTTTTATTTATCGAACATTCCGAGTGGAAATTGAATTCGGCGAATATCAACAAATATCGATGGAATGAAAAAAAGTCAATTGTTCCGATATTTCGTTGATCTCTTATTTGATTTTTAACTAAAAATCGGTACCCATGCAGATGTGACCGGTGTTGTCCAATACGTAACCCGGTGAACACTCGCATTCGTAAGATCCTCGTGTGTTAATGCAAACTCCGTTGAAACAAACGTCCGCCCCGAGTTCGTAACATTCGTCGATATCCTCGCACATCTGATTATCGTTGTTCAATCGGCTTCCCGTCGGACATACGCACTGTACAAAAATTTATTTATTTTTTATGCACGAAATATGTATATATATATTTTTTCGAAGTATCCGTAGAGTTTTATCATTATTATTTTTTATATTTATACCACTTGCCTGATAACTGCCGAGTGTGTTTCTGCACTGTCCACCGCTACAAAGCGATTCCTCCAATTCGCATTCGTCTATATCGATGCACGTTTTGCCCACTGAATCCAATGCGTAACCGCTGTCGCAGATGCATCGATAAGTTCCCATTAGATTTTCACAGCCACCGTTTAGACAGATATTTGGATTTTGCGCGCATTCGTTGATGTCTGGTGAACAAAAATTATTGAAATATCGAATGTAACGTAAAGTAAAAAATCATTATCTGTAGCGATGTTTTCAAATGAAATGCAAGCGATCGTCTTTAATGATAATGAAAATAATAAATTACTCGTTTTTTTGGATTTTCAATTACCGTCTCCGTTGTAAGTCATTCCCGCGCCGTGAGGACAAAGTTCGTCAAACTCCGTTGTATCGGGCATCGGACATGCCTGACAATTGCTTCCCCAACCGAGAGGCAAACCGAGTATCACGGTACAGCAGCAACAACTAGATTTAGTCACCGCCGTTGACGTCGGATTGGAGCATTGCCCGTCCCTATACTGCGAGTAGCAAAGGTCTCTTCGCGTGTCTGCACAGTTAACGAATCTTGACAATCGGGATATTCAAATTATTTAACGTTTATTTATCGCGATTTTCCACAAACCTAAACACGATCTTCCGTCGGGACCCAAGTTAAATCCCGGATTGCATTCGCATCGGAAGCTTCCCGGTGTGTTTTTGCAACGGCCGTTCTGACACGGAGCGTTCTGACATTCGTCGATATCTGGTTGAAAAAAATCCAATGAATTAAAATTGATCGATTAAAATTAATGATAAAAAAAACTATATTTTTCATATTTTTATTTAAAAAAAAATATTATTACATAAATTATATATTTTCTTTTGCGTAAGTCGCGGATATGAAAATAATCGTTTTTGCGGGTTAAAAATTAAAATTCTGTGAATGCTTTGCCTCACCAATGCAATGACTCTGATCCGGTCCCAGTCTAAAGCCCGAATCACAGACGCACTTGAAGGATCCTTCCATATTGACGCATTTGCCATTTTCGCACATTCCCGTCGTCGAGCATTCATCCATGTCGACGCAGAAGGTATTGTCTCTCGACGGTGTGAAACCCGATTGGCAGGCGCAGTGATAGGATCCCGGGGTATTCTCGCATCTTCCGTTCAAACATATTCGCGGATTCTCCGAACACTCGTTGATATCTGGAAGGGTATTTTTTTTTTTTCATTTTACCATTTTTTTCTATAAACGATCATTCGAACTGTTGGCAATGAAGTTCGAACGATATAAATAGCGATTAAACTGTTGGATGCTAATCGTGTTTAAAGACGATCCATTTAATTTGCCTTTTCACGGAGTAAAATTGGTGATAATGGTATCGCATATACGGGGATACCGTTTCTATGGGGTATCGAACGGTAGAGAGGAGATCCTTGCCACAGCCAGAGGCTACGTTTATCGCGATACTATGTGCGTGCCTTCCGCATTCGTGTACCCGGTTGTTATCTTCTAATACGACCTATCGGCGGACCTCAGTGATAAATGGCTGACTTGTAAATTACGGTAGGATCGGTGGTGAAAGGAATAGGAAATAGTCTCGCGTACGTCGAGTGCTCCAACTGCGAAGGTTTATTTTTCCAAAACTCTCCCCTATTTGGGTGGTATGCGATAAAATAACATTTTCATAAATAAATAAATATAAATATATATATAATCTTTGCTGACTTCTTACCTATGCAAGTATTCTTGGTAGGAGACAACGCGTATCCATCGTTGCATTTACATTTGAACGAACCGTTCATATTCGTACAGTGGCCGTTTGTACACATTCCAGTGTCTTGGCACTCGTCGTGATCTACAAGATTATTATCAATGTCGTTGGTTACACTTTGATAACGTTAAAAATTAACTCAATCGCGTTTCCATCCGGTCGAATATCGATTTTAATGATAAATTTGTTTACATCGAATAAAATACATTTTACTCGACGATTTTTTTTTGTGTATTTATATTTTTATTCGTAATTAAATAGTTGTTCGGACCGTGAAAAGGCGACATTAGTTACAATTTTGTTTCCCGTTTTTTTCCGTCGTCTAAACTTCGATGAAGAATAAACATAATGATAACTTACCAGTGCAGTATCTACCCTCTCCGGAAACGACGAATCCCGGTGGACACTCGCAGGCAAAGCTTCCCGGAAGATTTTTGCAAATGCCACCTTGACAATATCCTTCTCGGCACTCGTCCACATCCTCGCATCTTCCTCCCTTCTTTACGAATCCTGGATAGCATTCGCACTCGTAGCCGTCCGGCGTATCGATGCATTTTCCATTGCCGCAAATGTCGGGTCTCAGCGCGCACTCGTTTACCGTGAAATCTTGCGATTCCAGACACAATTTTTTGTAATCTTCTACAATAAAAAAAACCATAAAAATGAATTAAAATTTAGCGGATCAATGGTTACGAATAATTCGCTGAGATTCGGCAAAGTCGATAAGCCCATCCCTGTTTCGATCATTTCGATCGAAAGGTTTCATTATTTGCCGCGGATAAAAGAAACGTTTTATTTCTTGGTGATTGGAAACAACAATGAGGATATCGACTGTATATAGATTACGCGAGTGTTTATTATTGACCGATCGCGATCAATACCTACCGCTCCCACTGCGCGGACAAATGAAACATTCGTCACCCCAACCGCGGCCCATGTTCTTTCCACAGCAACAATCCTTTTTACTCAGTCTTACGCTCAAACGATTTTTGCACTGTCCGACTCTATTGACCGCTGTGTAACAGAGTCCCTGTCTTCCGTCTAAAATCATACGATTTATCGTGTTAAAAATATGAAACTTTCAGCCGATAGAATTTTTTTTTTTTTTTTTCGATATCTTACCGATGCAAAACTTTTGATTCTGACTCTGTATAAAACCGGGATTACAGACGCAATAGTAACCACCGACGGTATTGATGCATCGGCCATCCGCACAGATTCCTTCTTCTTCGCACTCGTCTCTGTCTGTACACTCGTTAGTGTCGAGATCGCGGGTCTGACCCTCGGGACATTCGCAGGTGAAAGAACCCGGCGTATTGAGGCATTTTCCTCCCTCGCATAATCCGGGAATCGCCTCGCACTCGTTTATGTCTGAAAAAACGTGTAATGGCAAAGTTTCTTTATAATTAAACAAGTCGAAGAATGCCGGAGAAATTTAATACAATGGGAGTCGAGGGTGTAGTTTTTTTTTTTTTGTCTATGCGATTTTTATAGATAATTTTTTTTACTACAATACGCACCGACGCAATTGCCTTGATTCGTTTTAAGATGTCCGATCTCGCAATCGAGTCTCGTCGGGCATCTCTCGCAGGGATGACCCCACCCCTTGCCGACGGTTGCACAACACATTTGTCTCGTGCAAACAACACCCTGTAAATTCACGAGACACTGGCCGTTCTTTACTTTCGTGTAACACGGTCCGACTCTGTAATCGGTATCGCAGCGTCTTCCGGTATAGCCGTAAATGCACGCGCAACGATCGGGTCCGATGCATCTGCCCTGATTCAGACAGGGCTCCCGGCAGATCGCTGAAATTATATCGTGTTTATTATATAGTGAAGTCGAGTATATATAAAGCGCAGTGAGCCCATTCGCGCCCGCATGTTATTACACGAAAGGCGAGACGTTAATTCGTGGATGCGTCGTAAAGGCGTCGATTCTTTACACTTCGTACAGCGTGTGAAAGCGCACCAAAAACTATGGACCACCGTTGGTGGAAAAAAAAATTATTTTTATTTATAATATAATTTAAAAAAAAAAATTATTATGGAAAACAAAAAAATTATTTATATTTATAATATAATTTTTTTTATTTTTATAATAATATTTTTTTTTTTTAATTTACGAAATTAATAATCGATACCACATTATTTTTACAAGTGGTTCTTTGTCTTTGATTTTTGTAACGTTGCTTGCTACAGTCGAATTTCGATTTCTGTTCTTTTGTAACTCACGTTCGTTGCAAAATTCTCCTTGATAACCAGCTCTGCATTGACATCTTCCATCGACGCAATTGCCATTGATGCAATGGACTCTGCAGGTCCCACTTCCTCTGCCTGACCCACTTCCTCTATCCGTGTGTTCGACGTCGGTGCGGTTTTTGTGAGGTAAACCTTCGACAACACAGAAATCCGAGGATTGTGTAAACTTTTCGATATAATTCCATCGAGATTTTTTTTTTTTTTTTGTTTCGTTGGCGAATAGCTCCTTTGTAAATCAATTCTATTCTGTTACATTCTCTTTTTGATTTACACCCTATCGTCGTAACTTCCTTCCAAGACACCCTCTTCGCATCGTCATTACCGACATTCCTTTGATAACTGCGAATCATAAATGCTCGCTATACCCCGAGGGTAGAAACGCTGTCCGCGAACGACGACGCGCACCTTCTCTTCATCCGACACCCGTATTTCTTTGTCGTTAACGTTTTACGTTCGCTATTCTCGTAGATGGACATGCAAACGCCAATGTGCAAAGTCACGACTACGGCGGTACGAGAGACGTCGATATACAGAGTGTTTCAAATTTACGAACATTTCTTCGTAAAAAAAATTCTTGTAGAGTTAAAAACTATAGTCAGTGTTTGAACGATGCGAAAAAAAAAATTAGGGTAACATTACGATTAAAATAAAAATTACTTGAGTTTTACCTCTCGTTTGCGATGCCCCGCAGATCGAGGCAACCGACCCACTGTCGCACAGACAAATGTTCGGTCGTATGCATCTTCCCTGATTACCACATCGCCTTGAACAGATCGCTGAAAAATTACAGAAACTGAACACTCGTCAGACGACACTAACAATCTATTCACAACGACGATGTCTTTAAACAAAAAAAATCTCTATCTCTCTCCTATTTTTAACGAGCGCACAATACTTACGAATTACGCAAAGTCCCGTTTCCGGTTTTCTCGTCCACCCGGGACAGCAATAAGTTTTGTATCTCGTTCGACAGATATTTGGACTGTAAGCAAAAAAATAAATAAAAGTAAATGTGATGACGTCGATGAAATCTTCGCGGAATTAAATTGTACGCGAAGGATCGAACGAGCGCGTAATTACGTAGGCGCCTCTTACAAGGTAAGATTTAAATTTAACCGCTGTACATTTATCTCGTCCCACTTAATCGTAGATGGTAATACAATATTGTAGCATAATTGAACCCTCAGAACCCATAAGGATGAGCGTTTATTCCAAAACTCAAACGCCTACAAGTAACGCTGACCCCATTCCGCGTGTTTTTTTTTTTTTTTTTTGTCCACGAGACTCGAGTATCGTCAAACGAACTGATCTACTTCCGTCATAAATAAAGCGGAAATTTAATTTTCATACTCCTACACACGGTGATGTTTACTCGGTGTCATACACGCGGGATATTGCGAAAAAAAATGAAAAAAATTGTGAAGAAAAAAAAAAAAAGGAAGTCTGTGGCACCTCGCGAACAAGGCGGCCATTCACTCGTTGCCCCATAATTAACGTCAGCTGCTTGGCTCTTTTAAGTACTTCCACTTACGCGCCATGGCGCCGAGATGCTTATTGCCGTCTTATGCACGCATATCCGCGCACTTCTTGCGGACTTATCCGGGCGTTGAGAAACAAAACAAACAAACAAACAAAAAACACAGCGAAGAAATCAAACGCATAGACCGCGGGCTGTGATAAACGGTGAGAGTTGATGCGCGAAACGCGTGTGCGGTCACGACGATTCCGTGAAATGAATTAGTTAACACTCTCGTCGTGGACGATAAAGTAATTTGCGGTAAGTTCCGGATTTCCACGCGTCGAAATTTTAACGCGTTTCTAATGAATTGTCTCGTATGTACACTCGAACGTTATCACAAGTGGTTCGGACTCTTCTAATGCTTCATTGGCAGTGCGGTCGAACGACCCGTACGATGGATACGGAGGATAGTATCACGCAAACTGATATTAAAACCCACGATCCTCAGTGTCATTAAGCAATCTCGTGAAAACAATGGAACCCTATCTCTCAGTCCGATGGCACTGGTGAGCGTATACGATGTGCCGTAATATGATTATTGCGTAATGAGGCCATTCCGCGGATGCTCTCGAACGAGAAATCTTCCAACTGATTAATTTACCCTTCTGGAGCATAATTACCATTCCGATATACGTGGGTTATAATCATTCGAGGGTTTTCTATCCGGTAAAAGAAAAACGAGAGAGTATTTGTGAATTGAGTTTTAATTTCAATGTTGTCAGTAAAAACAAAATGAAAACATGAAAATCAGTTTAATTGCATCGACTTATAATTTTTTTAAATTACAAACCATCTATGCATGAAAATATTTTCAAAGCGACGCGATCTTTTAAAATGACAAAATGGCGATCTGTCGGCAATCAACAGTCGATGATCTATCGCCGATATCGCCGATGAAAAAAAATGGTAAGTTCCGTAGTAAAAGAAATTTGATGGATGCGTTTTTAAGGTCAAATTTTGATATTTGGTTATGCGATCGAAAATTATCTTAACAGATCGTATAATCGGGCAATGTTCCCACGATAAATAAAATAGACAAGATCCAGCAAAATGGCATCGATGTATTGAAAAAAAAAAGTTAGATTTATAGTAAGAAAACATATAAATCTTTGGACAAAGGTCAAGCGTTGATATTTACCGTCAGTCGCATTGAAAATTGTGGTCTTCGCGGCTCATATGAGAGGTCATTTTTAATGTTCGATCAACTGGCCGCAATCTAATAGCAGTAAATAACTTATCCCTGTTAGACGAGGGCAATCATAAGAATCCTGCAGTTATCTCTATTTTCGTCCCCCACAAACTTTCGTCACGGTGTTATTTCTATCTTTCTCGTATACTCTCGTGCACACTTAATAGATCGGAATTCTTCGCCCTATCGCGACATTTCATTACGAGCACTTAAAGATTAGGTGGGTTCTCACAGTCGAACGATTTAACCCGAACGGAGGCTGTGCACTGACAATGAAGTCGCTTGCCACGCATACGTATATCGTTCTCTCGCGTCTTTCTCTTATTCTCGGCCTCCTAAAACTCCTCATCGCGATTCTCTTTCGTCACAATTGGTCTCTGGTGCAATCGTAATTTATTTCTGCGAATTCACTAAGCCGCTGACACACCAATATTTCGCCTTCGAGGCTTCCCGATTGCAACGAGCAAACATTCTTCAGCGACGCAATATCTCTCTATATATATAAAAAGATTTCGCGACTGTCGCCGCCGTGTGAAAGAATCGAGTTCTGGACTCTGGGGGATGCATCATAGATGCACTGAAGGGTCCGGAGAACCTCGGGGGTCTATGAGACCCCATGGCTTGAAAGGAAGAGCAGAAGATGGAGGGGAAATATTCCAAGTCCCTCTTATAGGGACTTGGATTATTCCCTCCCTCCCCTTTAGGCAGCCCCTCGGCTAAGATGTTTCAAATCCCTTTAGAGGGATTGAGAATACTTTCTCCTCCCCCTTGGGTAGTCCCTCCGCCCGGTCCTCTTACCCTGAAATATTCCAAGTCCCCCATTGGCTCGAAATATTCCAAATCCCCCCTTAGCCTGGAATACTCCAAGTCCCCTTTTTTGACGCCTTTTCGGACAACGGTTCGTGGCGATGACGATGAAAACGAAATTTATCGTTCGTACTGTACGTGGATAGAGTCATTTTTATAAAAAATAAAATAATAAAATTGGTTTATTATCGAATTTAAATCGCCGATCCTTCGAAAGAGACGAGATGCTCGGAGATTTTTGAACGGCGCCGTTATAGCTGTAATTTTAACACTCGGGGGAGACGACCCCCCTGTAATTCCAGCTATAACAAGCCTTAGGCTGAAATCAATGTTCGTGCAAAGTCACGAGGGTGTTGCATTGTGCAGCTGTTGCTCCTAACTGATGCTCCAACATCGCGCCGAGAGATCGAGTTTATCAATATGTTGAAATTGTCAAGCAAATTGTAGACACGATATAATTTTTATAAATGATCTCTCGATACTCTTTCCATCGATGTAAAGGGGCAGATCCCAGTTGAGTCACTCGAAGAGCTTTTAATACCTATAAAAAAAGCCGTCTGCACAATTGGAGGTTTTTTTTTTATGCAGCACGCGTGAAGATCTTAATCTCGGATCTTCACAGACGTCTAACTCAATCAATATTCGATTATGGTGAGACCACTTGATCGCGTCGCGATCGCTTACAAAACATTCCTCCGAGATAAATTGCTGGTCATAGCCATGTGACACGGGTGACAAGCGCAGCGTGGGGTCTTTAAGGTGTTTCATAGTAATACAGTATTATCGAAGCATTCGACTTATCGACAACGATAGGAGGTAAAAAAAAATTATCGCAACGATCGTACGAAAATTCATTAATTTGAATAATAATACGATAATTTATAATCGCCATTTATAATTGTTTTGTCGCCCCTTTTTAATTTTTAAACATTTTTCGTAATAACGAGCGAAAATGATATTACGCGTAAATAATCATAAATTGTATGACTATTTTTTGTTTAATTTTTTTCGTTAGAAACTCTTCTTCTTATTTTACAAGTATAGATGATAATAAACAGCAATCTCATTGTACAGGATTAGTTTATTGCTAAGCAAGTGTACATCCGTTGCTCGATTATTCACGGACGTTAGATAGTTAAGATGAAAGAGCTTTTCTTTTTCTTCGGTTAATCGAGGGAAACCCAATTAGATAATTATTCACGCTAATTCTTGCGTTACAAATTGGGTTAAACGGCCTCTTACGCAATCGCAACTGGAAGGGAGAGTTCACTCGAGTAGAATGCGCGTTAGAAATGTTTATGTGTTCGTTCGTCTGTGACACTCTTCGTCTTACTCTCCAGAGAGAAGCTATTCGCATCGATGCTCGACATAACTCGTGCGCGCCTACGTGCTCGGTACTCGGTAAAAAAATAAAAAAAAAGCACACAAAAAAGCGAAGAAAACGTTTGCCCTTAAAAGCTTGCGTCACTTGACGCCAAGCAGTTGTCCACTCCGATATTAAACGCACATGTGTATACGCTTATATATATGAGTTAACGTCATCGCACTACAGATAACTCGTGCCCTACAATCGTTGAACCTCGTTATTTATCGTTTGCACTTTTCAAAATAGCGATAGCGATATTTCACGAAACATTCTTTTTTTTTTTTTTTGTTTTTTTTTCTTCTCTAGCCGAGACGCCTCATACGCGTTGTACTCTTCACTCTCGTCAGTTATGAATGTTCCTATCTGTAAATTATAAATTTTATCATAGTGTTTACGCGAATTCAATTAGACATTGGGGAAGTTCTATTTCGTGCCCCCGCAACGGACAGGAATAAAAAAAATCTAATGTGCGACCGATGTATCAATGAGACGACGCGCCTCGTTTTATCGCACACGCGTATAGCGAACACATCGAACGCGATATCGCGTTTACTTCGGATAATCGAGTTTCCTTGGAATTAATATGTAATTCGAGATTCAATGAGCGAACGATAAAACGTGCCGATGTTTCGGGGGACGAAGTTTAATTTAACCAAAATTCTTTCGCGATTCTTAATGCATGTGAAATACCGCGGTCGGTAATAAAAAACTGTAATAGTATTTTTTCCAAGATGCCGACAATTTCGCCATTAATTAAAGACAATACGATGATATAGACACAATGGCACTTCATTTTCGTTGAACTCGCTAAAGTTCACGCATTTCCACGAAAAACGCGTATTATAGTTTTTAAAACGCGTCTTACGTGTGATTGTTAAAAAAATTAAAAAAAAATTACAGGGATGATAGTCAGGTCCAGAAATTGTCACGGGGCAATTGTTATTTAATTGGATCCTTGATCGTGGCTCAAGGTCATCGCCGAATTGGATAAGTTCGAAGATTGCGCAAACCGTTTCACGCGTTTTTACGACTTTGCGAATTGACGTTTCTCAAATAGTCTCAAACGAGATATTTAACAGCTCATTTTACGTCTCAGCTTCGATCGCTTCGGACAATTTCTAATCGGGATGATAAATCTTAATTTATGTCATTATATCTAAGCGCTACGGAACCCCCGCGCCAACGTCCTGAAACGTTTTTCGCACTGTTGGCCAATTCCTCGTCTACAAGTGCGCGATATGAAATTTTGTAACCGTTCTTCACCACTGGTCGATGCGTAGAGGCGGTTCGCATTATTGGCTAAGATTTTTTTTTTTTTTTTTTTTACGAGGATAAAGTTGTATATTTTGCACGGATGAAGCTTCGCGACGTCGCGCCCCGGGAATCACGAGAGTTAATTGAACGTGTATTGCCGGAGAACTTCGCGGAGTTAACGTAGTAACATGCATATCGTTACTATATATGTATGCGTTACCGAGACGCCTCGGGATTCCTCGAACTAGATTCATCCACCTCTGCAATTTCACTCGGTAGATTGGATAAAAATGTGGCAAACCACTACCCGATTATTATAAGTGGGGCTACTTATTCATCGGCAAATAATGCTAATTATCAACAAGTACTCCACCCCTCCCGCCGGATGATAAGAACTCGAAGAACAACTCACTGTCGACGACAGGTTTACTCGTTTGTTCGACGCGAGACGCGAACTTGTCCTTTGCAATTTGCCAACGAACCTTCGTAATAAAACGTACTTCGCAAGATCAAGGACACCGCCTCGATGTGTCTCGGGTTTTGTTATGTATTCATATCATTCGAGGATTAAACTCGGTAATTAAATAGCCCTTTATACCAAAGGCACATGGAATATCGAGGCTACTTGAGACACTCAGCCTTGAAACTTTCGAGTTCGTGTTAAAAAAAAAAAAAAAAAAAAAAAAAATCAATATCCCGAGAATTTCGGCGATTTTTTTGTAAACAGATAAACGCCATCGCTCGATATTCGCCACGGAAAAAACCGTTTCATCGCGATATAATAAAAATAGAAATGAGAACGTTAAATTAAAATGTATAAAGTGTCTCTAATTATTTCGATATTTCTTGATACTTCCGTATTACAAATTATCGACCGGATTCATCTTGTGTTTTTTTTTTTTTTTTTTTTTCTCAAAACGGCAGACAATACTTTTCAACACTCGATCCGCACAATAGGTATCATCAATCGTATCTCTTTCGTCAGATCGTAAAGCTTTATTTCCGTGCCAATAATTCAGACGCGAGTGGCGCACCTAAGTTACTCTCATTAATGTCACTTCCTGTATCGTAATGCCTCCACACATTATTAAAACAATGAGTCTCTCTGACAAAAAAAAAAAAAAAAAAACATCGTATCAATACCCATCGACACGAATAATCGTTATGGCTTACTTACCCGACTGGTGGATTCGATTGTAAATTATTATCGTGATCCTGACTCGACGCCGGTGTGTACCGAGTACCCGGTGGATTTTCTTGAAGCGTCCGATTGGCCAAGAAAAGCAGCGCCGCTGCTGACAATAGACCAGCGCGTTGCACCAACATTGTTAATTTCCTAAATCCAATTTTCTTTGGACTTTTAACAATATAAAGTCCGATCGTTCGATCGCGTCAGCAGGCATTCGTTAAGCGGGCCATTTGATAACTTCCTTGAAGACACTCTCGCTCCCGATCGTGGAAAAAAATCTTTTCGAAAAAATTTATTCAAATTATCGAACGATAAAACAAAAACAATAAATTACAAAAAAAAAACGATATTTTCACACCGAATGTAAATTATAAATCGGTTTGCGTTTAAATTTCAATTATTTATATTATTTGTTCCCACAAAGTGTTTGCAATGAGTAGTTTTTGCGATAACGAATTGTGTTTCGCCGTGTGTTGGCGTTCCGGAAGTAGCGGAATATGTGTGAAACGATAGAAAGATGTATCATACACGGGTGTTATAAATAAATTTGTTATCTATGACAAATAGCGCTAAACTGAATATTCTAAGCAACGTATGCAACAACGATGAGCATTGGAAACCCTTTGATTATTTTAAAACCCTTTAATTCATTAATCCTCGTTGACGCGGGGAACGTAACTGTTCGGCGACGAACCGGACGGTTCGAAGATCTTCCGAGCGGCGTATGATAAGGCTAACCCGGGTGAGATTATCGGAGAGATCAAGGGGAAGTCGACGCGTTAACTCGAATTAAGAAACGATATTCGTTACGAATCAACAGCGTGAAAGCACGAAACTTCTTCACTTACGCCGACAGTACAATTGTTTTGTTTTTTTTTTTTTTTTTTTATCGATTAATCTCGCGAACGAGTGTAAAACTTTAGCAAAGAACGACGATACGTTCTCCGAGAGGCCATGTAGCGACACAACACACACTTATTCACAAAATATTCGTTATTAAAAATGATTTAAAGTTTGCGATACGTCGGAATTTTTCGATCTTCGAAACTATTGTTGTACCGAATAAAGTCCGCGTGACCGAAGGATATGAACCCCGAAAAGGTGCGTCGACGGGACTCGACGTGAGACTGCCACAAGCAGACTATGAACCGAGTATCCCAACTCATCTCGGTCCGCCGCAGCTTCTCTTCCTATCTCCGTCTCTCGTGCCCTCTCCCTCTCTATATAAAGTGAGACGCTACGCTACTCACACACCCCTTCCACTTTACTGTCAACAGTCTCTGTACCCACGGAACACTTCTCGTTTACATCAGTCACTAAAAATGTTCCTAACAACAGTTTCAATTAATTTTTGTCGTTAAAATGAAAAATTATAGAAATTCATTTATTTTTTAATATCGAAGGTTTACTTGTCTCTTACGCGAATGTTTTACTTTCTATCGAAGATAATTAATCCTCCTGAGGCATTTAAAGAGCCTTGAATTTGTTACGATTAAAAAAATGCAAAACAAGTTTCCTGTGTTATTAACGCTCATGATAACTGTTCAATAAATGCACCATCTTGTTTATCGCGTACGGAAATGTATTTTTTTTTCCTATAAAGATCTTTACAGACTTGTAGCCTTCGACAAACATTTTTTAAAAATTTTGTCGAACTAAAAATATAAATTTTCCATAAATTCTGAACAATTATAAAAAAAAATAAAATTAATTTATTATTATCATTTATTTAATTAAATTATTTTAATTTAATTAGTTTCATTAGAAAAAAAAAGTGTGTGGTCTGCGGAGCTTACGTTTCGGTAGATACATTATGTCAGATGTCATCGTAACTCATCCGCATACCGATCCAAGAACGTTGTCCACAATTCTCCTTCGTGATTTGCGAATTACGCGGGAATAAACAGGTATCGGGAATACAAATTAAGCCATTAAGGATCGGAATGCCGAAACGGCAACGAGTTTTGACCGGTTTCGTTGACAAAATATTTTGCAATGCTAACGAGCGATCGTGGGTGTCGCGGAATTGATCGCGACACGAGGAAAATAATTATAATGATTCATCAGGGGGCGTCTGAAGAATTTTAGGGCTGTTGCCCTCTGATCGATCAAATATTGACTGCCTCTCTGTCGTCCAAGTTGTTTTATTTCTCAATGGCATTACGTAATCCATATAAGTAACATCCCCGGTTACTCGTCCCGTATTAATAATCCTGGACGTGGTACACTCGCATGCGGGTGGTTCGGTAACAATCGTTACGATACAAATGAAACGCACAAACGAAAGAGGGAAGATACAGAGTTTAATGGGAACGCAAGGAGTCATAGTATATCTGAGCAGAGAAACCGCCCGAAAGCCCGAGATCCGGGATCGCTGATACAAAGCAATCCTAGAACCGCTTAAGTATTATTAAAAAAAAAAATCATAATTAGCAAAGTTAACACGCATTATCTGGCTTTAGTAATATTCTCTTCAGAGTCATCGTACGGAAGAATAAAACAAAACAAAAAAACATATACAGACGAGAGCCGCTCTCCGCGAAGAGCTCGTGCAACATAATTCAACGGCCGGTCACTGTGACGATTTTATCGTGACATCACGGTATCGCACTTTAGAGTTATACAGAGTCTAGTTGCAGGGTCACGTTTGACGTTATCCCATAACTCTTTCTCCGCAACTAAAGATCCGCGGGTCTCTTTTGTGTCTTATCTTTACTCACTGCGATCATCTTTGTTGAACGAGAATCACCGACAATGCGCAGATATATAATACACGCGTGAGTTTTCAATGCATAGATATATATCATACGAAATGATCGAACTTATTTCGCAGATCGTGATAAACGAATGTTTCCGTACAGTCAGCATTGTCGCGTTTAAGACAGAGACGAGATGCATTGCGAAGGTCGCCTTCATTGTTTGCAATAAAAACATTGACGATGATATTGCTTTTTCGATTTATCGCGCGAGGCGCCTCTTCAATTTCCATCTCCGCGCAACCCTCTCGGCGTCTATTTTTTTTTTTTTTTTTCTCGATCTCTCACGATCTTCCATTATTTCTCTTGCCTTTTATTGCGAAACACGATCACCGAGCAACTCGATACGATCGAACCGCCGCGAGAGTTAGCCAATTTTTTTTGTTTTTTCGTTTTCGCTGCGTAGAAACGAAAAGGGGCTCCCAAAAGTACTGAGATTACGAGACGCGCGCGCGCGTTGGATACGGAGGGTTTCAAAGGATCGGCACGAGCGTTAGTCGGGACGAGGAACGCTTTACACGGCTCATCAATCTCGAGGCATTCGATCTTTTAAAGAATGGCGAGAGAATAGCCAAATTTGATAATAACATAGATGTAGAGAGTGCGAGAGCAGCGAACATGTATCGAGAAAATTTTAGACGCCGGCAATTATTTAGCGGCGACACACTTGATGAGAGGGGAATTTTTAACACTAACCGAATGACACGCTATACGCGGTTGTAAGTTGTAACAAGAACAACTGGGCTGCAAGTGGGTCACCCGGTGCGGGAGCTCCGCCGTCGGTGGGAACGTCTTCGTACGCGGAAGCGACGAGATAAGCTCCATAGAGGGAGAAGAAATGCATAATATGTACCGCGTTTGTTTTCGGAGTGAATGACTTCAAGATGGTTTCGTGGCCAATGCACCCACTAAAAAATTAATCTCTTATTTAATTTATGTAAATTATCTGCAACATTACAGTAGAATAAAAAAAAGTGGTGAAAAATACAATTTTTACCAATATTTTGATTTTTATTTATTTTTTACCAAATTATTGTTTTTTTTTTCGTTTCGTGGAATACAAATTTCTATTATTTATATACACGTATCAACGCTTCGATGAAATAATAAATGGGTAGAATTCTGAAGAGCAAAGTACCTATCTTTACTTTTTTACGAAAGAATGAAGAAAAATTTGTAGATTTATACTTTTATTTATAGAATTTATAGAATTTTTTTGTATATTTAGAATTTTCTCAATTAAAGAATATACTTAAAAAATATGATTTCTCCGAAAGACGTCAATGAAAGTCGATTTTACGTTCAGATTGACCTTCGTGTTATTTCGACGAATTCCGAGGACTCAATGCCGCTTCCTTTTGCGTTCCTCGCGAGAAACAGATAGGGTGCTTATTGGATATATGAAATAGGAAAATAATTTGAGGCGTGATTGCGGCGCGGTATATATACAAGGCTCGGTCGATGAGCGTTATACTATATATGCATACGAACCGGGAATATAATCCGTTCGGTGAGAGAGACGAGTTCTCTTCTCTCGTGAACGCGATAGATAGTGATTACCGGTAGCATGCCAACCGTTCGGTTGATGTCTCGCCGTATCCGAGGAGATGCATAGGTTACGCGCGCGGTGAGTGTAGCATCGCGTATACCTATAATCACCGCACACACGCCGTACCAGTGGACATATGCCACTTCATAAGCCGTGTGCGTTATATACCGTCGCGCAGCCCGTCTCTTCCCTCCTCGTTCGCCTTTTCTCAACGAGTCCTCGTCATTTCTCGCTCGTTTTATATTTCTCTTATTTTCTTCCTACAACTCGGTTGCCGGCGTCCTCTCTCGTGTGTGCGGCTTCTCGGACGTCGTTCAACGTTCATCTTCAATCTTCACCAACGAACTCACCGCGCGCGGCTTCTCCTTCGGTAAGTAACCGCGGGATAGACGCCGCGCGGTGTCTTCTTTTATTTGGAGAAAAAGTCAACAGTACGCGCGTGATAAGCCCGGGATACGGAAGTCTTTTATTTTATAATCTCGACACTATTTACACCATTAACTCGACGACAAGCGACTTAATGTTTTCTCTACTCTCGCGGCATATAATCTAACGCCCCTTCTCATTTTATAGTATACCGTATTTCTGACGACGTTTAATAATATTCTCGAGGGGACGCTTTACAACTGTAAAATCTCGCTTAGTCATCAACGCCAAACTATTCACTTTTCGATTATTTTTTCAAACGTTTCATGTCCATTTTTCAAGAATAGACCGTCCGTTAAATTTTTCCACCGTAAAATCGTTTTTGAAAAAAAAAAAAAAAAAAACATCGGTAGAAAAATCGAGACGGAAACTTTGACGAAAATTAAGTTCCCTTTTTCTGTTTATTGGTCTTTGATTTCACGGATCTTGCTGTAGTTTTCGTCGAGTCAATGAAAGCTTTTCGTATTTCGTAAGCGTCGTCTATCGCACGTGCGCGACTCGCACAATTTTCCACGTGTCTCTGCCTCGTTATGAGATGCTTCCGTTTCCGGCGATCCATCAGTTGCGCCGCTTCTTTCACAAAATTCGATTGAAGCTGTTGGAAGTCGAGAACGTTCATCGCTCTCTGATTTCTCAAGGTTTCTTCGTCGTACTCCGTTTTCACCCAAGTGTCCTCCTCTTCGTCTTCCCTCTCCATGTATACCGAGAGATTCAATTTCGGAAGATAATTTCCCAGAACGACCGGTGGCCTTAGCGTTCGTTTGGTCTCCAAGGAAAATTCACTCGCGATCGAGTCAACGCTATCGACAGTACTTCTCTCGCCTTCGCTGATCCTCGCTTCCCCGTTTGGCACGTCGATAGTCGACGACCCAACGCTGAGAGAATTATTCTCGAGAAACTTTTGTCTCAATCGACGACCGCGCGCCGAACGATCGGATTCATCAGTTTTCCAAATTTTTTTCAATTCCTCGATTTTCTGTTGTCTGCTTCTGTCTTCCGTTATTTCTAAGTCGATTCCCGCGTCGCTTATTGTCTGCAATATCCAATAGGGTTGAACCAATACTTCGCTGATGATCAATGATTTCTTCGAAAATTGCTTGGATTTCGATCTCTCGGGTTTCGAGAGCCTCGAGCGGACGGACGATCTTCCGAGACTCGATTTTTCGATGGAACTTTTCATTTTTTCTTCGTTCACAATCGTCCATTCGGCGTCGGTCAGCGGCCAATCTTCGCGAAGGGAAGCTTCG
The DNA here is from genome assembly GCA_963971235.1 of Cryptus armator. Lineage (NCBI taxonomy): Eukaryota > Metazoa > Arthropoda > Insecta > Hymenoptera > Ichneumonidae > Cryptus > Cryptus armator. The sequence continues at coordinate 8,086,161 of OZ020235.1, forward strand.
ACAAAATACCGCGTCCATTCGTCAGGGTCTTTGGATCTTTCGCTCGTCTCCCTTTTGGGAACTCCTGAACGATTACTCAAAGATCCCGCGCTACGACGATTGGACGACCTCTTCGAACGACGCAATTTTTCCTCACCGTCGCGAGCAATCGGAGGAATCTCCTGGCGATCGGAGTTCGCGGATTCGAGAAATATCGTAGGAAGGATAATAGTTTCATTGCCCTCGACCTCTGACAAAATTATGCCCGTCTCGTCGATAATCCTCAACCGAGTCAAGGCGTTTTTGTACGAAACTCTCATCCTCAGGGATACGAGACTCCTCCTTCGGATCTTCAGCGTTATTCTGGCTATGCAATTGCGATTATTCGGTACGTAGATACCGGAAATTTCTTGAACGATCAGCGATGCTATTTCGGTCCTCGCTGCAATCGGCTCTTCGTTACTCATCCAGTGAAACACTGGATCGCCCTTCATTGTTGCGAAGTGCAATTTCCACTCGACGTCTTTGGTTCTATAAAAATCAGTCCTTCCATAAGCGAAGATCGTGTAACCGTCCTTAAGGTACATGTATCTCGTCGGTGCAACATTGTTGACGACACGGATCATCTCGCGTTTCGTGTCGTTGGCGAAAACTCGCACAGTGTAATTCGGCGTATTAGCGAAAAGATCGATGGAAGCAAAAACATCTTTTCCTCGCTGTGCGTTAACGACGACCCTGACGATCGGAATCCATCGATTCGGCGAGACGTTCGTTATTCTTCCGCATAGTTCTTGAACGTTGATTACGTGTTCGAAGTCCCTGGCGCACGGATAAAGAGACTCGAAAATTCTGTCGCGTTTTACGGTGCTTCTCAACAATGTTTGTCCTACCGATTCGTGTTTGTCGCTTTCGAAGAGTTCGACGACCTTCGAAAGAGCCTTCTTGACGCTATCGTGTTCCTCGTGACCCGATTTGTGTTTTTCTTTGTAACGTCTTACGATAAATGCGCGAAAAAGCGATTGAATTAATGTCGCTGATTTGTTTCGACCGTATTCATCATCTTCGATGATTTCTCGTGTCTCGAAGCTTTTGCTATAAGTCAACGAATCGATCGATATACCGATCGATGGATCGAGAAAAAATATTCTCAAAGCGCGTTTGATAAATTTTGATTCCTCTACTGAAAACCGTTGATCTATAACTTTTAACAATTCTTCTTGAAAATAATGGTGAATTGATTTTAATGCTCTTCTGTTTAAACTGTCCAAAGTATTAATCGACTCTGGTAGATAACTCTGATAATAGAGATTTACAATACTCGGATAGTTTGCATTGCCGAATGATTCGAAACTTCTTCTCGCGCTGTTGCTGATTTTTTCAACGAGAATTTGAATTCTCTCCGATTCGACGGTCATCAGCTCGTGCATTTTCGAGCGATTGCCGATTTGGAAAGGCGTGTCAGATAGTACGGTAACGCGATAAGAGCATTCGGTGCTGATAAACATGCGTAACAAGTGTCTGCCGGAGTCTAATTGCAGAACGGTAGATTTTGCGCCTCTCGTTGATATTTCGGCGAGCAACCGATCGTCCAATGACTCTCGAAAGATATTGTATCTTTCTATAATTAGGGATGTTGTTTTTTTTGGAAATTCGGACAAAAAATCTTGTCTGGAGGTCGATAGATTGACGAGAAAGAATTTTTCGTCGACAGAATCGACGAAAAGATAGAGAGCCTCATTTCTCGACGTCGAAACTTTGTCCTGATATTCGTAAGTCTTCGGTAAAATCGGCGGTACCGAAATCACTGATTTCGGAGCGCTTTTTTTGCCATCTTTAGTCAAAGTTTGATCGGTCCGACTTTTTCTTCCTTCCTGAGGAGCGACGTTGTGATTCTCGCAGTCGGAAAATTCGATCGAATATTTGAAGAATCTTTGCCTGTAGAACAAGCAAACTTCGCGCAGATATATCGACAATTTGTTGAAATCCCCCCACAAACTGATTTCCGGTACTTCGATCTCCGGACTCTTGACTTTCGTCAAATTTTTCGTAACTGGACTCTTCGTTTTGTCAAACTGTTTTTTGTTGGATACTATTATCGTTTCGGACGAATCTTGATCGCTGAGCGTTTCGCTATCTTCGTAGCCGTACGCACTATCGTTTTTTAATTCACGCAGAGGGCTGACTATGAGAAGATGTCGAATGGGAACGAAATACTCCGACGCGTCGATGAGACCTCGTCGTATCGCCCAGTCTATCCAACGATGATGTTTCCACTTTGCCAGAGGAGGTTTCACCTTCAATCCCCACAGTTTTTAAATCTTTAAATATCTTTAAAGTTTTTATTTTGATTTTGAATAGTAAAATTGGAACTCCATATTGGAAATACTTCGCGATTTTTCATTTTTTATATATTTGTAACATTTTCAATGTTATAAATTACTCAAAAATTGTGCGAAAACAAATTCTTACTTGCGCGGGATCCATCGGAACGTCGCGGGATAGTTCCACGTAAATTTGATGATTCCAACAGGGAGCGATACCGGGGATCTCGTCAGCATCCACGTCTCTCATATCCTCTAAATTAAGAAAGAGTAAAATCGGTCGTGTCTCCTCCGGCACTTGTAATGTTTTTTTCGCGGTAGCTTTCGTCTTTTTCGATTGCTTCTTCGAATCTTTTTCGGAAATCTCGGTATTCATGCTTTCCGCTATCGTCTTGTCGTCGCGAGGCCATTCGAAGTGTTTCGCGTATTTCGTCAAAAATTCCCACTGATCACGCGGCGATAGATGCGAAACGTTCAGCGACAAACCAATCCATCCTATTGCAACGCGAGAAAAATAAGTACGTAAAGATTTTTCTTACGCGGAACTGCAAATTAATTACCGCGATGTTTTCTCTTTTTTCATAATTATAAAATCTCTTCAATGATAAAGTTACAAATTAATCTCCGTATTTATTCACAAAACGTTTTATAAACGGTATTAAGTAACGAATAAGCAACGAGCCAATCAATTTAAATTCGTATTAAGTTTATTAGGTTGGAATTATCGAAAGATATCGATAGCGAGTCGTACCGGTGAGACACGTAACGAAGTTGCAATCAACGATCTCTCGTTCGCTGGTCCAAGAAATCGCAGCAACTTTAAGCATCGCTTTAGCCAATATCATCGGCCACAATTCATTTTCATTCGCGGTACGAGGCAAGAGAGGTCTGCCGCTTTTGTCGACGGGTATCGTGTCGTCTATAAAAACGCGACGCCAGGAACCCATAAAGAATATGCGTACTATGTATTTACCTGTAAAAGAGCAACAGTAACGATCGAGTGATGATGATCCATGAGAGGCGGAAAAAAAGCCGATCGACAAGTCGCAATACCGTTATAATTGATTATTGGTTGATGCGCTACTCCTTTTCCAGCTTTGTTCGAAGAATAAACGTGAAAATATCCCCGCCACGGCACCTCGGAAAAATTCCACGAAAAATTCGTCGATGAATTTTCGATTTGTAATCCGTTTCGGCCGCAGTATTCAATATTTATCATCGTCGATACGAAACATCTCATAAACTGCAGTTTATTAATCATTAATGTGAATCATAGCGAAGATAACAGAGTACTTCCGATTTTATTGGAAATACTACTTTCAATTATCTTCCTTATCTACAGTTACGTCAGAAAATCGCGAACCTCACTGTGCAATAAATGCTTGTTGTTCGCTATAAAATCCGTATAACCGGAAATTGGATCGAACACAAGTGGATTAACAATGTTTTCCAATTTTCGAAACCGTTTCCAATCTCTCGGCTGTAGCGACGACGGCATCGGTACCGCATGCGGGTCAATGAATTCTCCACCTAAACCATTGGTTATTCGAGTATAACGTCGGCTACCGGTTAAAAATAGGGCGGTATTTACTTTTTGGATGATCCCACGCTTCGTTGTTTAACTCGGAATCCGACCATTCGCTCCACACTGCCGAATTCGATAGGTCCGATTGATTATACAATACGGAATCCGCGTAAACGGTCTTTTTAGATTTGCTTGACATCGCCGAATAACTTCGTCGCTCCGAAGTCATTTTTTTTTTCTTTGTTTTTTTTTTTTTTTTTTTTCACCACGATTTCCGGGATCGAGAGAAAAATTGTTAAACGTTCGTTTGAAAAATGTATATATGCGCCTTTATTTGTTCTCTATTTTTTTTTCGTATCTACACGAAATTTAATAACGACGAAAATACAATAATCAATGTTTTTTTTTTTTTTTTTTTTTTTTTTTTTTTTTCGTAAAAAGTTCGAGGATACAGAAAAATAATATTCTCTAGGAGTATTAAACTAGATTTACAAAAGTTGTAAAGTTCTAAAAAAATAGAGCTAAAAAAAGAATTGCATGCAATTAGATCTAATAATAATAATAAGAAGAAGAAATACGTTTTAAAACGAAACAATCGAACTTATTTCTCGTTGCGCCTCTCGGATTTTACTATGTAAAACGCTATCTATAAACTTTGTTCCATCGGCTCGAACAAAAATTTAAAAAATATCTCATAATTACAATTATTCTATTACAAATTTTCATCGTAACGATCGTGAATCAACATTTTTACGGTTTCGTTCTTTAATAATCTTCGGGCAAAGAATACTTCATTTTCAATACTTGTTTAACAATCCTATTCCATCATTAGACTTCATAATTTCATGAAATTTCGCCATCGTCGCATCCACTTTCCTTTTTTTTTGTACCATTCATTCTTCGGAGGATCTCGCGTACTCCCGAAACACAGCTATAGTATCTACAATTTTTTTTTTTTTTTTTTTTTTTTTCGGACAATCTAAACGAATAACATGAGCGAATGGGATCTTTCGATGATTTATTACTAAACATGGATTAATCATTAACGAGAAATTTCATAGGAAAAAAACAGCGATCCCTGATAAGTCATCGATTTCTCTTTTTTTTTTTTTTTTTGCGAGATAGAGAAGTATCGGCTTCTGATTTTTTTTGTTTTCTTTTTTTTTCTTCATACATTGAACACAGATTACGTTCGACAAAGTTTTGTCGCAAACATCCACACGAACGTACGAGTGAAATTTTTCCTTATAATATCGATCGAGGGAATGATAGATTTTCTAATTCTATTTTTTAAGATCGAGTAATTGTCATGTGATATTCCTAAAAATAGAGCTTTCCTAACCAACAGTTTTAGTTAATATACGTTCGAAGCACCTCATCCACAATTTTGAGCGTTGCGTTTAAGAATTGCAAATTGTCCGAATATTCGGAATGTTATTAAAACTAACAACGGTATTTATAGTCAACGATTGTTGAAATCAGCACGCGGGAAGAGCGTATGGCAACTCGATAGAAATAGTAAACATACGATTGAGTAAAATCGAAGATTCGTGTGCCGCAACGATACGAGTAAAAAAAAAACATTGTATCTTGTTACAGATTACCGGAAAGACTCGTTGGGATTTCAAATGCCGCAAAGTAAAATTAAAAAAAAAAAAAAACCAATTCGGAACCGCGTAGGCGTGTGAATTCGACGCCGGAGTGCGTGGCAGTGGCTGATACACTTTGCAAAGGGTCAACGTAATGCCTAATACTTTGATATCCGGAATTACGAATAGTCGCTCTGGAATATATTTGTATGCGAGCGAAGATAACTAATCCTCGGTGAGTCTATCAATGGAATATCGCGCCGCGCGTCGCCTCTAATCTCAATATATTTTTCCAATCGCAGCGCCGACAGAATTTGGCACAATCTTAAATACTCTTTTGTCGGTAAAAAGTCTAACGAGAGTTATATTTTTTTAAATTTATTTTGTTTAAATAATAACCCAGCGAATAGTATCGACTGGCGATATAGCCGATGATTGTATTTACAGTAAATTCGACACCGTATTAAAGTTCGAATGCCGTCGGATTTGATGAAAATTGTATTTGAATTCTATCCGAAACGCGTAAGAAGTTTGCGCAATAGCGTAGAAGAACGTCGTGGATAGAGTGATATATTTTACGCCGACTAATCGAAAGAGTCGACCGAAAGAATCGACGGTTCACCTGTAAAGTATTGCCGGATGGAGTTTGAAGATCTAATTGTTCCTTCGAGGACCCGACGCGCGTTGATCCTCCATGCGACCGGCCTGTAGCCTCTGAATCAAAGCGAACAAATCTTCCTCGGGTACAGTTGCTCCCGATTGAGTATTTCCATTGGGTCTTTGGTTTGGTTCCTCCTCGGCGTCTTGTAAAGATGGAGCGGCCGGGAGAGGGCTTCGCTGATCTTCCAAACGTGAGCCCTGACGAGTCACAGACTTGTTAATTCGCAATTTCCCTTAATGGATATAAAGAAAAAGCCAATTCTCCGATCCCCAACTTACTTGGCAACGTAACAACATATCTATAAACGAATCATCGGCATCTTGAGGTGTCCTCGCGGGTGTTTTCATAGTGGCGAGATTCGCCCGATTGGTATTCAAACCCGGTAAGTACGGCAATGTGACTCTCTGCTCGTCCATTCGTTTGCTTTGCATACCGGCGATCAGTTCCAACAGTTCTTCTCCATCCCTAAGAATTTAATGATTAAATTGAATCATTAAAATCACACGATAAGGATTCTCAATTTTGGTTATCGGACAAAAGTGCGAAGTACTACGAGATTTATCGAGGCGTTTAATCGAAGGAGATAATAGCGAGATGCGTACTTTTCTTTTTCCGGCGGTGGCGCTTTGATTCTTGGCTTGCGATTGGCATTCAGGACGCATCGCTGATCGTCCATTCTGCCGGATTGGAATCGCGACAAAAGCTCGAAGAAATTTTCCTCCTCTTCTTCCTGCGACGGTTGAGGCGCGAGTGTGGCTCTCGCATTTGGCACTTCGTTTGTATCTTTTTGCTTTCCGTCGGGAGTTAACTTAAAAGTTCGAGAAATTAAATCTTTGATCTCCGAAATATTGAGTCGGATAATGAAATGATCGTTAGTTACTTTTATGAGATCCAAGTTATCCATGCTTTGCCGGCGCAATCGATATCTTCCCGGTGAAGACGATGCCACGGTAGCCGCGCCGGTCGCGCTTAACTGATTGTTGTTCCGTCCCTTTTCGTTCTCCTGCTGATTGCCGCCGTCGAGACCGAGAATTTTTTGCAAATCCGCGACATTCGTCTGCGCAGTATCCTGTCCCGTTTGATCCCCGAGCTCTTTGGAAATGTTTAGATGCAACGTCGCGAAATGCAAAGCTTTCTCGTGATTCGCCATCGCTGAATAAGCGTTTCCCAATGACCAGCAAGCGCGACCCTCGCCAACGCGATCCATCAGTTGCTGCGCTATCGCCAAGTGACGAAGATGATACTCTATCGCCGCGGAATAATCTCGTATCAGCGTGTACGTGTTGCCGAGCGAGTAACATGCCTGCGCCTCGACCGCTCGATCTCCCAATTCTTGCGCGAGAACGAGAGTGCGTCTGGAAAATTAAAAAAAAAAACGATTATTTTATTTTACGGCAAAATGTTGACGAAGCATTCGATACAAAATCGCGATACGAAAAAACTCACTTGTAATGCTGAGCTGCTTTTTCGAATTCGCCGAGAAATATGTGAGAATTTCCCAAATTACTGTTGGCTCTTCTCTCCGCCGGTTTGTCGCCGAATTCACGCGCAATTTTCAGTCTTTCGTTATGATAAAATATTGCTTTTTGAAAATCGCCGAGTAGATAATACGTGTTACCGAGATTGCCGCACGCTCTACCCTGCGCAGCCGAGTCGCCCAACGTTCTCATGAGTTCCAAATTTTCTCTGTATATAAATAAATAAATTACGATTTCGAATAATCGATCTCTTCACTCGATGCGGAGGATATTAAATTATTTCGTACTCGTAATAGCCGACAGCTTGCCGAAGGGATTGTCTTGATTCTTCGGAAAATTCTCCGGGATCCAAATAGCCGACTCTCCCGTATTGTTTGCCTTTGGCGTGATAGACGTTTCCCAAATTGTAGAGAGCTCTTCCTTCGCTTAACTTAAAGCAAAAATAATGTTAAATCAAACAAAAGGGAACTCAGTTTTATTTTTATAGATAAATTTCATTTTTTTTTAAATCTGTCTGTGATAATTACATTGTTTACAGAATAAACTTAAATTCTTTATCTATTACTATACAATAGAAAGGGTTTTTTTCATAAAATAAAAAAATGAATAAATAAAAAAAATAAATAAACATACCTTGTCGCCGATTTCTCTGGATATTTCCAAATGCCGCTTGCAGCATATCATAGCTTCGTCAAATTTTCCCATTACCTTCAGCGTGTTACCAAGATTGCCGCTGGACTTTGCTTCGCCTAGTTTGTCGCGCATACTCCTCGCCAGCGTCAGGTCGTGTTTGTGATACTGCATTGCTTTGACGTAGTCGCCAAGGTAAAAGTAAGCATTGCCAAGTTGGCTGTATATAGCGCTGAGAGTTCGCAGATCGTCAGTACCGGCTTGTATAGCGGCTTGGAAAAACGCTACTCCAGATTTGCAGTCGCCTGCCTTGCAGAGCCGTTCGCCCTCCAGCGCTAATTCCAGACACATGTTGCTGTCGCTTCCGGCGATCTGAAAAAACATAATTTCGTTTCGACTCGAGATTTTGACGAATGTACAATATTTTTGTAACTATCAGCGGTAATGAAAGAGCGAACAATTTTGTTTTCTATACATAATCGCTATGATCAATTGTTGAAACGTGAGTCATAGACTCAAATGAGCGGTTATTGGATTAATGATGATTCACTTACTATTCCCTCGGCTGTAAGATTCTCAGCGCTTGCACTCAACGACATTATATCGAATAATTCGACAATGGAGCAAAAAAAAACAATACACTCGATAAACACACAAACAATAGATCGCGAAAAAAAAAATGAATCGGTTGCGGGAAAAAGAAAAAAACGATGAAACTATAGAAATACACGACACACTTCGGATACGAAGCTTTCGTTCGGTCGAATGATCACCGATGCTCGTTCGACGGGAAATACATTTTTTTCGTTGTTTTTCGTCAAATCAACATTTTGTTTGAAATATCGATGGAAGAGTTTCATTAACGAATTAATGTAACGACATTTGGATGATATTAGAGGCGCGTCATCTGGCGTCATGAGAGAGTTACACCCACAACCAACGAATGTCGGAGAAAAAACTGTTAACGTAGGTGGTTGCGTTGGTGGCCGGAGAGTAAGTTTTTTCGATCAACGGACCTGTCGGCTCGGCGACGCACTCCGTATTCCGCGTATTACGTTTCGCGTTCTCCTACCCCTTTTTCTTTCACTTGGAATGTACGTACCTACGCTACTACGAGGGTTGAGTACATAATCATTTCCTCAATGAATGCATTCATCCGTCGCTGCTCGACCAATGAGATCAAAGATTTTATACCGGTCGGCGGAACTGTAAAGCTCTATTTTCATTGGTTCACGCGATAACAAATGATCGATAGTCCCGTCTTTACTCGGCTCGCGTGACGTGTACGAGTCGCAAGTTAACCGTCTTGTTCTCCAGTTTTTCGTGGGCAATACGTAGGGTTGTTTTAAGGGTTGGACACACATTTCTAAACAATTTCTAAACGAGCAAGGGACGTGTACAGCTGTAGCGATAAACTTGTCAAGACTGACGATTTATCTTCGATGCCATTCGTAATATTATAAAACGACAAAATTTGACGTGAAAAAAGTGTGTAAAAAAAAAGAAAAAACATAAAAATGAATGCAAACACAAGTGACGAGATTGAAACATTGGAAGCCTCCGTGAGGAACGTGATAGCGCAAAAATCGCTGAAATGGATATTCGTAGGCGGAAAAGGCGGTGTCGGAAAAACTACGTGCAGGTAAAATTAATTCTATCATTTTTCGTCTATGCTAATTGGTACATTTGACAAACTGCAATGACGTGACGTTTTGCTTTTTTTCTTCTTTTTTTCGATCAGCTGTTCCTTGGCAATTCAATTGGCGAAGGTACGAGAAAACGTTCTCATCATTTCCACCGATCCGGCGCACAATATATCCGATGCTTTTGACCAGAAGTTCAGTAAAGTACCGACTAAGGTACAGGGCTTCGATAATCTTTTCGCCATGGAGATCGATCCAAATGCTGGGGTTACCGAGTTACCGGAAGAGTACTTTGAGAACGAATCGGGTAAAGCATCTTTGTTTTTTTTTTTAAATATCGTTTTGCAACAACGTCCAACAAAATTTTTTTTTGCTACAGTACTGGGCGGTGAAGCGATACGTCTGAGTCGCAGTGTGATGCAAGAAATTGTTGGCGCATTCCCCGGTATAGACGAAGCCATGAGTTACGCTGAAGTGATGAAGTATGATATTCCATAGTGTTTTTTTTTTCATTGCTTCCCAAAAAACTTAGAAATTATTTATACTATTTGTTTCGTAGACTCGTGAAAGGAATGAATTTTTCCGTCGTTGTTTTCGACACGGCGCCTACCGGTCACACGTTGAGACTACTCTCCTTCCCTCAAGTAGTCGAAAAAGGTTTGGGAAAGCTGATGAGACTAAAATCCAAGATTAGTCCCTTCGTAGCGCAGGTAAAATGAAAAAAATATATATAATATAGTAATTGAAAAAACAAAAAAAAATCACCAAAATGATTGAGTTTCTAACTTTTAATTTCAGTTGAGTTCTCTACTGGGAAGAAACGACTTCAACGTCGACGAATTTTCAAACAAAATGGAGGAGATGCTCGCCGTAATTAGACAAGTCAACGAACAGTTCAGAGATCCCGAACAGACGACATTCGTTTGCGTCTGCATAGCGGAATTTTTGTCGCTCTACGAGACTGAGAGGCTGGTGCAGGAGTTGACGAAGTGCGGAATCGATACGCACAATATAATAGTGAATCAACTGCTATTCCTGAAGGAGGGTGACGCGCCTTGCAGACTGTGCCTCGCGAGGCACAAAGTTCAAGAAAAATATTTAGATCAGGTAATCACGAGAAATGTATACATCGACGCAAAAAAAAAAAACAAAAAAATTTCTTAAGCGTAAAATCGTCATTTTTCAAGAATCGCCCACTTTATAAAAATTGTAGATTATGGATCTGTACGAGGACTTCCACGTGACAAAGTTACCGCTGTTGGAGCGCGAGGTACGCGGCGTTCAGCACGTAAGAGAATTCTCCGAGAATCTTCTCAAACCTTACGAACCTTAGTGAAGAGGCAAAGGAAAAAAAAAACAATGCAACAACCCCTCCCTCCCGAAGAAGTGAGAAGCTTGTTTCAGCATGGAAGCATAGCGCTCCGGTGACGCTGTGAACTTTGTATAAAAATAATTTTTTTAACATAGCTTGGCTTGGGCGTTATAATAAAAGAATTCTGCTAAAAACAACGGTTTATCGTTCAGCCTGTTAGCGTTCCCGCGCAAAAAAATACGATTTAATACCATTTGGTTCGTTGCGAAGATATAAGTATTTAATTCGTCGTCGTGCATTGCGCAAAATCGTGGGCGGTGGAGTCCGATACGGCGCAGAATCGCGTGAATCTCCGTAGTTCGCGGAAAGATGGTGGTTCGCGTTAAACGAGGATCGTTCAGGGGGTACGATACTCTCCGATAGGACAAAACGTCGGAAAGTCAAAGGCAATTATACGCGGTGCGATGACAATCGATGACGAGGGATAACAATGCGAGTAAAGTTCGTGAGAACTTTGTTAGTTCTCGCGCTCATTGGTAATATAATTGTTTGGCACAAGATATGGTGGTTATTCACGGTGCATCAAGTCGGAGCGCGAAACGCGGTGACCTCGAGTTTGACGACGACGAGCGACGCGCCGACGAAGCTTCACCGTCGGCTTGCGCGTCTCGTAACAATAGTAATTCGTCAATTCGAGACATTCGAGAACGACGTTTCCTCAACGGTGGACTCGGTACTCAATTCATTTCCTGCCATACCGATACTCATCGTTTGCAACGAATTGCCTTATCCGCCACTCGAATTAGATTTCGCAAACGAGAGCCTCAGGAACGTTAAACTCGTTAATCTGCAACCGGATTTCAACAAGTCGTTCGAGGAACGAAATCCACTGTATTACATACGCACAAAGTTCGTTCTCTTCTTACCCGATGCCACGAGACTCTCGACAAAGCAGGTGATGCAGGTACGGAATAAAACAATAACAAAACTAAAAAAAAAACGGTAGGAAGCTACGGAATAAAAAAAAAAGAAAAGTTTCCGACTGAAGGCTCAAAGCCATTGATCACAATTGTAGGAAACCGTTAACGGTGCTACGCGAATGGGCGCGGTAACGGTGCCGATTGGAAAGAGTCAATTGAATTGTTTCAATCTGAGACTCAGAGTCAAAGAATGGAGTTTACGCTTCGTAAACATTCCAGGCACCGAGTGCGATGCGGTTGTTGGAAAACACGTTACAATGATGGAAGCAAAGGTGCTGAGAAAATTGTCAGATCCGTTTCTTCTGCCGTTCACGGACGCGCTGTATCTACAGACTACGGCTGCCGGTGTGAAGGTCGGTCTTGAAACTCCGTATTTATTTGTTTAAACATTTTTTCGCAACTCGGAAATTGAATACTAATCGATGGACAATAATACAAATGATTTTTCAGATTCACATAATGAAAGATCAGCAATTCAACGAGGGTAAAGCGTTGTTTCGTAGCCAACAGGCGCAATCGAGAGTACAGCAGCTTCACGCGAAGCGCGAGAGAGCGATGTTCGAAAAATTAGGAATAAAAAAAGTCAGTCGTGCCTCGAGTAGCGTCGAGTGGTACGGATGTTCGAGGGAAACACCGCGATGCTTCGGTTCCGTTGTCAACGGCATTCCCGCTTATCTCTATCAGAATCGCTACACGCCGCCGTGTTGTCTCGCGGGTTTGCGAAAAGTAGCGCATCACGTTTTCGACAAATTGGAAGAGGTCGGTATACGCTTTTGGCTCGAAGGTGGATCGCTTCTCGGGGCAATGAGAAACGGCGATATTCTTCCGTGGGACCATCAGGTCGATGTTGGCGTTAATCGCGATGATCTCGGAAGATCACCGTGGCTCGTCAAAGCGCAAAACAAACCCGTTACCGATCATCACGGTTACGTTTGGGAAAAAGCTACCGAAGGTGAGTTCTTCAAAGTGCAATATTCAAAAGTGAATCGTCTTCACGTGAATTTGCTACCGTTCTACGCGACGAACGGGACGATGATGCGAGACTCGTGGTTTTTGAAAAATCGCGATTTTCCGGAACAATTTCTTCATCCGATGTCGAGCATCGAATTCGCCGGCAGGCAAGTTCCGAGTCCAAACAATATTAGAGATTTTTTGGAAATCAAGTATTACACCGGTGTTATTGAGAATCCAGAGTTACCTCCTAAAATTTATCTCGATTAATTCTATTTATTCACTATTTATCATCTTTTTCTTTTCTTTTCTTTTTTTTATCTCCACGTATGACGTTATTGCCGAATTTTATTATTTTTTTTAGCATAATTTTGCCGGTTCATTAAATGTTACCGGATTCTTCCGAAAAGAAAGAAAATTATTGATCAAGAAGGTGCTTTATCGAGAATTGTTGTTCTATCGTTGAATTGTTCTGTAAAATATTATTTTATCTTTAATAATTGATCGACGAGATTGTTCGTAACATTGTAAATTTGCCAATGGAATGGTTATATTAATCAGGAATTAAATTTCTTATCGTGAGAATGAATGGGGGGGAATAATTCCGATAATTGAATCAAACGCGGTGCCAAATAATTTTTTAAATCAGTATTAAAGACGAAGAGTTTGTCGTCGAAGACATATTCGTTTCGGTATTTTAGATACGATGAAACAATAATAGCACTTTACGCTTTGGGTATATATTTTATTTGTCAAAATGAAGGGGATAAAAAAAATTTATGTGTCGACCCATTGATCGCTACATTTTAATAAATATATAAACGCGACGATTCTATCGTAGTCCAAGAAAAAAAAAAAAAAAAAAAAAAAAAAAGCAAACTTTATAGAACAGACGAGATAGAAGCTACTATTTTGTATCTTAACGTAGAATTAGGCCGTAGATCTTTATTCTATTTTTGTATTTAACTATTCTCGTAATTCGTAAAAAACGAAGAACGAGGTATGCGTCTGATAGAATTATCATAAACAAATTGATTATCCGTTGCGAACTCGTTTTTTGCCTCGTCGAGTGTCGCTCGTCGCAATTAAAAAAAAAAAAAAACAAAGTATTATTATCGTTCTCATCGGCGATTATTCATCATTATTCAATGTTAGTGCCAACATGTTAAAACGCAGTTATTATGAGTGAAAACTTTTTCTATCGCAAAAATAACAAAACAATTATTAAATAAAAACGAAAAAGAAAAAACAAAAATCTCAATTTTGCATAAAACTTAATCTGAAAGTCAACCCATAGAATACTAACGAGAATGTAATTACCGAGTTATAGAGATGTCTTTCAATGGAAAAATCTGTGGTGTAAAATTTATTCAATAAAAAGCCATTCATATTGTTACGAAAAAGAAATCGTATGTACAAAATTTACAATTTCGATGTCTAAGGTATCGTTTTGACGTCTTTCGGGGGTACGAGAGTCGGTGGTTCTCGTACGAAGCTGAGCAATCGCTCGAGTTTCATAGATTCGAGTTCAGTTTCGGATAGGTGAAGCTGTTTCTTCGTTGGTTTAACCTTTACCCGTAAATTTGGCGAAAGCTTCAGCGTGTTTACGGTGCCTCTGTTATCATATTTGAAGTGTTCATTTTAAATGACACAATATTGAGATAAAAGATTGAGAAATTAAGTTCCACTCACTTGTCGTCGCCTACGATGATGAAAGGTAAAACATCATTGAAAGCGAGTCTCGTGAGTTTGCTACGCCTTTTGCTGACGACCGGTTGACTGCAAATCGATCGGTATTTGTTGACATTCAGATCGAACACCGTAACTTTTCCATCGTTCGAAACACAAGCCAATACCGTCGAACTGTACGGTGCCCATTGCACGTCGCCGATCGGTACGCCGAGATCGAACATAAACAAAGGTTCCCTATGGAAAAACGGAATATTCCTTTACATGAGAATAGGCCGTCAATAAAAAAAAAAAAAAACATCGATGTATTTGCACGATATAGCGACTAACAATCTGTTATCTTCCCATATCTTGATTCTCCAATCGCCCGAACAGCTCGCAAATATACTGGAATTAAATTTATTGAAGACTATTCGATAGACCGGCATATTGTGCGCTTCGTTGTAAGTTTTCATGTAAACGCTGCTGTAAGCCGTATTGCATTTGTAAATCGTTCCCTCTTCCGTTCCAACGAGAAAAATATCGTGATCATTCGGATGAAAAGCTATGCAAGTTCCGCATCCTTAAAGAAAAACAATAATTCAATGGATATCCAACATCGTTTTTCTTTACTTTTAATTTTTTCACCTCCGACTTAATTTCCATATTACCTTTGAGAGTAATTAACGTGCCATCGGGTCCCGGAATCGATGGCCGATCGAGAAACAACGTCATAACAGTCGTGAGTCCCAAATCATTTTGATTGAGTACCCAATGATTTATTTTCCCATCAATGCTGACGCTGTAGAACGTTAAATTTCCATCTTCCGTATCCGGTGCCCAACAAACCTGCAATGTTACAAATCACCGCGTTAAAGCGAAATCTTTATTTCTTCATGACGTCGTTAACGCGGTAGTGTTACTGTACATTAACTCGCCTCCCAAACGATGCCTCCGTGTTTCTGATCAACGTCGTTACTTTTATACTGCGGTGCTACAGGCGGCAGCATAATATTGTATACCGCAACAGTTCCGTCCATCGTACCGATAACGAGGAGATGAGGATGTTGGGTACTAAAATCGAGACACATGACCGGCGACTCTATCGGACATATCCATTCGGGATACGATGGATTTTTCAAACTGAATAAGCACACTGTCCCCGTTGTCACTGGACTGTCGAACGACACTGAAAATTATCGAGCGATCGTCCGCTAATTTATTTAATAAATCGCTTCTTGATATTTCGTATATCGATAAATCGTGTAAATTTCAGTATCAATTCAAATTCGGACTTTGAGATCACGAAAAATATCAATTTTTTACTAACACGCGCCGAAAGATACGGCGAAAAGATCGTAATATCTGCTGTTAAAGCACATATCGGTTACGTCGTGTTTCTTCGTCTTTTCGTAATGAAATTTCCAAAGCGGTAAAAGCGATCCCTCGCCGTCTTTGAATTCGTCACTGGGATCATTCCAGTATCTGTAATCTAAAACACATTTATTTGTGTTTTTGCTTTTTACGTAACAATCGTGATGTGTTTTGTCGTTTATTTACCTTGCGATATGTCGTCAAATATATTTTGATTTACCATTCTCTCGAGAGTTTTCGCGGACTGCAACATTCTGCTCGTCACTGCCGCGGCTTCTATTTGCGCTTTTTTCTTCAAGTCGTCCTTTCGCGGCTGTGTCAACGGCAATTTCTTTTCTTTTTCTTTCTCGCGTTGTTGCTGTGCGTAGTCTTCCTATTTAAAATGCAAAAAATCCATACAATTATTCAAATTAAATCGAAAAAATACGCGAGGAGATTTAATGAAAATTGCAGGTTACTTACTTGGTATTCGTCGAAGATAATCCATTGGAAAACGTGAGAGTTAAAGGTCGCTGTAGGCGGTGGTACTGTTTGGGTGCTCATGTCCTTCACAACAAACAGACGTTCGTAATATTTCATTGATGCGAACTTTGGATATATAATTAATTACATATTTCTTTTGTAATGACACTATAACTCACGCGTATTGGATTGTTGTAAGTCAATGCGGCGCGTTCGCAAAAATTAAACTGATTCGGTATCTTTTTCGGTTTGCCTCGACTTCCCTCTTCTTCTTCGGGTTCCGGTTCCACATCGGCCGCTGCTTCGGCTTCCTTTCCCTCTCCTTCTTCGTCTGGAAAAAAATTGAGTTATAAATTCAAAGATAATCAGAATTTTTCGTAAAAATTGCGGGTTTATGCTTGTGGCTTACCACCGTCTTCGGCTTCTTCTTCTTCCTCCTCCTCGCCGTCCTCCGTTGAACCATCCGCGGGCTTTGTCGCCAATTCTGCGGTTTCTTCCTGAGTTTCGGCTTAAATGTAAATTTTAAAAAACGTAAAGTATCATCTACTTCATTGATACACGAGGATTTTTTTTTAACTTACCAATGTATCCACCGGCCATCTGAACCTTCGCTTCTTCCGAATCCCGATGTAAGAGAGTTCCCGGTACATTGATCAACGTTACCAGGTGCGGAGGAGTCGGCAGTTTTATGAATTCGCGCTCTTTCCAGGACCACTCGACCAACGCATCGGGAATTCGTGGATTATGGATCGTCAAAACCCTCGCGATTTCTTCTTGTAATTCCTACACCGCGAAACGAAATATTTCGATCGAAAAAAAAAAAACGTAAATTTTCTAAAAGATTACAAAACTACACTCACCGCTTCGGATAATTGAAGCTGATCATCCGGTTTTAAGAAAACCTTCCCTCTCGTCCAATCCGTGTCTCCACCACCTATGTCTACTCGGGACGAGCGACTTTTTGCCGTAAGACTCATTTGCTATAAATTTAATTTAGAAAAACCTTTCGATAATAGACTCTCCGTAAGCAGAGGGACGTTGAATGAACGTTTCCGATTGAGTATTTCACATACGTCTTTGCTCGACTCCGAGAGTTTGGAAGAATTCTTCTTTGGTGCTGTTAACGGCATCATTGAATTCTGTCGAAGAACGTAAACGAATTTATTTCTTTATCGAATGTCAAAATCACCCCTCTTGTTGTCACTGTCACAGCGATGTTTCTTCCGACAGGGAACATTTCTCTCTGCATTTTGCTGTTAATTGATCTCCGTTACCTTGGATACGCGCCTCGAAGAATTGAATCGAAGATTTTTCGATGTCGAATTTCATCATTTTGAAGCGCCTGAATATTTTTTTGATTTTTTTTTTTGGGGGCCGAGGAACACACGAGCTGTCGTACGAAAGACTGATAAAACAGTACTGTCACGAGGGTTACACAGCGAAGTTTCCTCGGAGTTCCGACGATCTGGCGTACGTGTGTACAGCGTGCTATAAAAATCAATACTCAGGAGTGTTCACCCCGGAGCCTGACGTTTGGCCCACAGAGTGCATGTGGCTGCAGTCTGATACAATCCGTTCTACCGACGTGTCGTACGAATCCACGAAATGTTGCTTTTCACAAAAGTCAATTTCATCGATTGAAATCGACTCGTTCCAAATATGTCCGTCGGTTGTTTCGTAACACCATCCAGTTATGGGGAAAAAATCAATAGACGAGAGTTTTTAATGGTGATGTCAGCATTCCAACAAGTTGTCCAATATTGTACGTGAGTCATACGAAACAGCGTCTGTTTATATTCTCGATGTGTTTGTTTTCGTTTTTTTTTTTTTTTTTTTTTTTTTTTTTTCAAAAGTTTTATATACAAAATGGGTTTGTAGATTTATCGATTGCAAAAACCTGAGATTAATCTGACAGAATGGAGGATAGCGGGATAGACAGTGATCCGAAAACCGTCAATCACGGTGAAGACGAACGTTCGTCTTTTATGGTAAAAAAAATAAAAAACTAAAATGAAATCAACTTTTTTCGTATTTATTGCCAAACAATTTTATAACAAATTGACAATAAAAATCCATACAGAGCTCCAACTTTCAGCCGAGTGATAGCAGCTGTAGCAGTAATCAGACGCACAATTCCGAACGAAACACGACGAAACAGTTGCAAAAAAAATTAGGTAAGAATCGTTTGTTTTTCAAAATGATTTCGAAAGCGTATTTTTTTTTACATCGCAGCGTAAACACACACAGTGCGCCGTCACAGTGCGTTGTAAACTTTATTGTAACTGTAACGCAGAGGCGAGAATCGAACAGGCTAAGAGGATTCAACGAAGTTCCGAGTATATAAAACTTTCGAACGGTGAAAAAAGTAACACGTCGTCGAGTAATTCGAGCGGATTGATACCGATACAGAGACTACCGATTCCGCACAAAAGCAACGAACATCATCCGCTCGTCGAGTATTGGCGAAGCGATAGCGAAAGGTGAACATCATTTTTGTACTTTTCTCCTCTCCTTCGCGAGAAATATTTCTCGTTCTCAATTTTTAACTCCTCACATACGGGTGTCGTAAATATATTGCATTCTTTACGTCATTAATTTCAATTCGTCTGCATAACTATAAAATCGTGAAAAAAATTCGAAAAAAAATTGTACGGTCGTCTCGAAGTGTTGATCCTATGATCGTTCAAAGAGAATTTTATTTATACACTCGCGTAGTTGTTACGAGCGAAAGAAACACGCGTTGCACGTGGCTGCGCGAAGTCTCCCGTACGCGAGGGGTTAATAAATAATTAATTGTATTTCTTTCCCCTATAGCGAGGATGAGACGACTTTATTTCCGTTATCACGAGGAAAGGAGTCAGCGAAACATAAACAAGATCTCACCGACACGTTTAGCATCGAAGAATTGAGCGAAGGAAGCGAAGATTCTCTTCATCTTGTCCCAGCGAAATCTTCTCATCCTCACACGCGTACCTACACACCGACCGGATGTTTTTCGTGTCGTTGTCAAATTCTCTGATGATTCATCACAATTGTCGACCGAAAGTAAATCATCGAAACTGACTAATTTATTGCGCGAAATAACAATGAATAAAAAATACAAAATAAAAACAGCGATTCGTTGCTTCACCTTTGAAGTACAATCGCTGAATATTCTAAACATTAACGGAGTTTAGAAGCTTCAGCGCCCAGCGGTGCCTCCTCAGCATGCCACATAGACTCGAAGACTTCGAATATTCAAATCGTACAAATATACTTTTAATTTTATAAAATACATTTTTCGTTTTTTTGTTTCCGATAGAAAACAAAAGCTGTTCGCACGATCGAGTCTTCCGTTATTTGTTTCCCGTCAAAGTGTACAATAGAGGAGTACAATGTTAGAAGTAAGAATTGTCAATCGAGTATATTATAAAAAATGTTATGCCAAAGAATGAATAAAAGTGATGTTGGGATCAATTGGGGAGTCGTAAAGATTATCTAACGTTTCCGATCCAATAGACGATGAAAAAAGTAACACGACGAAGTGACAATACTGTAAATCGAAGATCGAGAAAACTATTTATCGAATATTGCAATCGCCTAAAACCAAACGAAGCTGTTAACGATATACCGGAAGGTTTCCTAACGGTAAACCACCGATATCCGTTCCATTCGTTCCTCTAAATCGAAAAGTAATATGTCCTATGCTCGCGCGCAATTGATAAACATTTGCGACTTTTTCGTCATTGATTTACATATTGCTATTGCATATTGCAAGATATTTAGGTCTTTTACGTTGATTAAGAAATTCCATTTGCCTTATCGGACATTTTTTCATCAAACAACGAAGTCAAGTTGCGATACAAGAACGCGAAGATACATTCGATGAAATGTAACGTAATTTACACTAATTAACAAACAGTCCTTCTGCAGTTTTACGCACAGTACGGCACAGTACGGTTTTTTTTGCACTGTATTAACAAACAAAGGACTTAAAATGCAGTATATTAACCGGAAGATACATTTGCCAAATGACTATAATAGGTACCGCAGAGTATTAGTACTAACGCCATGTTAAGTCCGGCCATCGCGTATAATCTATAGCAAAGCTCCGAGTAGTTATATCCCTCGTATAGCCAGAGACGGTATACTTCGGTGGTAAATAGTAAACGAATCTACATCGCTCGCAGTACAAACTGCAGAAAGCTCCTAATTATTCTTCAGCTATATATTACGACAAATGAACTGAGATTAAGCAATTTTTTCGAATGCCTTCGTGTGCATTTATTGTCCATACGAAATTTCATTAGGATTCGTAATGACGAAAGAATGACACACGTCGTTCTTTGAGGTCTGCAATTAGAAATTTAGATTTCGCTTTATCAGTAACTCGCATCGAAGCGATCGGCAGTAGTGGCGCGCAGTAGAAACAGACGAACCGATCAGACCGGAACGCTCGTGCGGTTATTCTAACGCATTGTTTACGATTTTTTTTTAATTTCTTTGAAAAAAATTAATTAAGAAACGGACGGCTCTGTTTCAGGGTTATTGTCAGCCACTCGAGACAAACTCAGTTTATTAGCACTACAAAGGCGAAACGGAAAAAAAATTGTTATCAAATCGTAATCCCATCGTGTGGAAAGTTCACTTCCGCGTATAACCGTTCGGAGGCGCTTCGGTCCACGAATGTAGCGAGAGTGGGGGGAAGATTGAAAAGTACAAGAGAAGGGGTGCAGGTTTAGGGGTTGGTAGGCGGGGCGCGCGTACTCCGTGGCGTTGAGAACGGTGTTCCAAGAGCAACGAGAGAGAAGAAGAGAGGAACCCAGTGTGAGGCCGGCTGCCAGCCGCCCAACGTCGCTATTGGGTTTGCGCCCTCGCTCGATCGTAACCGAGTCAACCGATTAAAATAAAACGTATATATACACATACACACACACACATATATATATATATACACAAACACACACGTACATCTACAAAAATTTAAAAAATTCCAATTAAGATTTCGTAAAAAAAAAAAAATTAATAAAAAAAAAAAAATTACGAACAGTATTTTCCGAAGAGACATACGACCCGAGTTACATCGTTAAGGGGGGAGGGGGTGAAATACAATTTTGATCGATGCAAACGGGAGACGAACATTCCGCGCACATTTTTTTTTCTTTAACTCGAAAAAAAATAACATCGTAATTGAGTGATCGAAAGTCGAGGGTTCGGGGGAAGGCAGGGGATACGAAAAAGAAAGATCGTGGATAATGCACCGAAAAAGTAAAAAAAATCGAAGCAACGATGAGAGGAAGAGCTTAAAAAATGTAACACGAGGAAGAGGATAAAAAATGAGACTGCGCGAGTGATAAAATAATCTCAAGGTAACCCCCCGAATTTACCAAATGTATACGGAATATGGTAGCCATCCGAAATTCGTTGCCACTGCTGCCTCGCGACATCGTAGTCCTTCTTCACCGCTCGATCTCGCATCCCGCTGGCGATTCATCATCGTTACCCGAACGACCCGTGTGTCTCTGTCGTTGTCGATGTCGGTGCAACCGTTGCCACACGAATAATACGTGCGACGCGGAGAAGAAATTTTTTTTGGCACACAACGCGTCGTCGCCGCTGTCGATTCTCTCGTTGCCATCTACTCGTCGTCATACGCGTATTCGTCTACCGCAGTGCCAACGTCAGAGCACGCTGACCGCGCGATTTCTCGTCTAAAGGGCTCTTCAAAGAAGTCCCCTTCGGCAACATCACATATTACATCCACATATTGTCCGCAAAAAATATCTCGAGTATATCTTCATCATAATCGCATAAAATTTCTCGGTGAGAAATCGAAAAAGAGGAAAGAGAGATATTATTCTCGGAAGTACGAACGGTCAAGAGGCCGCGAGGGATTGAATTTCATTCATGAAAAAGCTCGCGAAAGGATTGCGCTGGCTGGAGGCTAACGGAGCTCGATGCTGGTTACTACCGGAGCCTCGGTACGTTCGTACAACGTTCGCTGAAGTGGGAGTCGTGCGCCGAACACGTGACTCGTCTCATACGAGTTGAGTGAATAGCTTACTGCTTCTTTTTTCGTTTTTCCTTGAGATTAAATAACGAAAAAAAGAAAAAAAAATCGAAGATCGTGCGTAACATTTATTTTATATATCGGAGAGAAAATTTTCGAGACGAGAAGTACGAGGCAAGAGTCCAAAAAAAGGGGCGACAAACGAAGGCAAACAGGGATCAAGGGTACAGGTGAAGAAGGGAAGGACTCTCGTGACTAGCGGGGGGTTGGAGAAACGATGATCACCCAAGGATTCGGCGGTCTCGGTCTCGGCCCGCGCCATTGTCACGCCTACGCGATCCTTATTCAGTATCGTGCCAGGGCCGCGGTATCAGCCGGCACGAGATCATCGTCGTCGTTTAGTCTCGTGGATACGACGAGATCACCGCGCGCCGAGATCATCGTCAACTCAAGACATTCGAGGGTACGAGCGGTTACGGAACTCAACGCGCAGCTTCCAAACCGCAGTTGCGTTAATTCGACGAATTCGCGTTTTGTCAAAGATAAAGTCCCGAGGATTTTCCGAATCGAACGATCGTAAAAAAAAAAAAAGAAAAAAAAAATTGAAAATTCGTTACGATCGTTGGTTGCTTTTTTTAAATTGAAAAACTAACGGATCTACGAAAATTTCGTGTTAATCGATGATCCACCTGACGAACGCGACCGGCTCCGAAGCACGAGTAGCTAATGCAGAAATTATACTCTCGTGCACTTCCGTTATGATAAGAGAGAAGAGACTCGTATCGACGAGGCTGCATCCCGTTCGATGACCCCATACCGGAGTCATCAGCTCCGCAATAATAAATAATAATAATTAAAATAAAAAAGACAAAATAAACAATAATAATCATCATAACAACAATAAAAAAAAGGATGGTCAATGAACGAATTATTACTTCCGTGCAAATGATAGATTGAAACGGAAATGATATTACGTCCCCGGACAGTTGAAGTGCGCTTTGTTTTGTTCGTGATCGATAGAGAGTACACGATACGGGTTATTGGAGTTGTGCTTGACGAACGGCGAGTGAGGTAGAGAGAGAGAAAGAGAGAGAGAAAAAAAACACGAAGAAAAAAAAGTCGTTCGGCGCTTTGTGATAACGAGACGCGACGTGAATCCGGGCGTAAAGTGCGCTGTGGAGCTTGAAGCACAGAAGACAAGAGCAATAGAGGTGAATAGGAAGAAAAAAAAAAAAAAAAAAAAAACGAGAGCAAAGTGCGAACTGGCGAACGTAGCCGCCGGGAGGGCGAGTACAAGTGCGGGTCGTCAAGCCGCGATAACGATGATCATGTCGTTCGATATTTCACGCCATTCGCGAATCCCTTGTATAATTCACACGAAACTTCCGTGATATACATGGATATTTCGTACTTGTTACGTACAAACCGTAGCAACGTTACTCGGAGAGAGTGGAATAAAAAAAGAAACTCTCGTGATATATTTGACGAATATGGAACTAATGAAAACGAAGAGGAACATACAGTGATCGAATCTCGGAGGTACGTAAAATTGCGATAACTCTCGGTATACAACAAAAAAAAAATCTATAGATAAATTTTCACAATGGTATAATTGGAAATCGATAATTAACGTGACTCGATATCTTGTCACATTCATTAATCGACACGTTGTAAGAGAAAAAAAAAAAAAAAACGAGTATTTTTGTTACACTTCCAAAATCGTCGAATAAGAATAAATCTGTGAATATACAATTAACCACAAAGCACTGTAAAGGCTCTCTGGTTAAAAAAAAACTGTCGATAAATTATTACACCGACTTCATCGTGAAGGTTTCTCGGTAAAGCTTCCTTTTTCCCTTTTTTTTTACATATTTTTTTCATTCCTCAAATTATCGTGACAATCGATTTTTTTTCCTCACACACACACACGCAGTTTCATGCGGACGGTGTATAAAAAAAATCTATTTTCTTAACTTACTGCGCCTCGTAGAGTATATAAGTTGGTGAGAAAAAGAAATTGAGTTACGAAGATTTTCTATGGGGTAAAGCAGACATTGAAGGGTAGTGACCTCCTGTTCCTCGTGGCTACTGCGCGCAACGTGCTCATCCGCAAGACAGATTGATTGCTTTACGAGCCCCTTAACTTGGGACGATGTTCTCTCTTAATAAAAAAAAAGAAAAAAAAAATAATGAAACTAAAGCCAAAACAAGACTCGAGACGATAGTACAAATAAACGCGATACATTCTACGTAAGAACCCCCGTATATCCGTTAGTCGAAAAAAGAAAGATAAAAGTTCTCGCTTCGAAGTAGAAAAGAATGTCTCTAATTCGTCACGATAATCGAAGGAGTCCGAGACGAAAGACGAGAGAGATCTATATAGAGGACGCAAGCGGGTTACATCCCTTACGGCCCCGAGGACGTATCGATCGTTCAGCACGATTAGCATGGACGAGCGGTTTTCCTCGGGGAGTCGAGCCTACGTATGTGCATGTATGCTGGTTGTCCTACTGTTATATCCGATCTGCATTCCCAGTGCATTGGCACTCGGGGCAACCATAGATATATAGCCTCTACCGTGTTACCGCGTGTTCGAAGACCGAGAGAAACGTGCCGTGAGAGGTCCGCGTGTCCGGAAGCCTCGCCGACGACGTTACCTCTTCATGGCGCGATGCTCTCACTTCCGCTGATCGATTTCAACCCCCCTAACGCTTTAAACGCATGTCCGACAATACGTAGACTGGTACTACTGATGGCTATAATTATACGTGTCGCGCGAGCCCCTTAAATACACGATTATTCGGTCCGTCTGCGCGTGCCGGTTCTTCCGGATAATTGATAACTCGCAGACTCGAGGCTTGCGCTCGCTTGAATTTCCGAAGGCTTTCTCGTACGTGTGTGTTAAACACGTCCTCCATCTTCCGGGTCAGCGACTTTGTACGTACGTATGTGCCGAGTGCGAGGTACGGTTCAACCTACAACGATGCCCAACGAGCCGATTCGCTCTATCTTTCGAGGTCAATCGCGGTCGTACCACTCGACAATCTTCGTTCTTCCATCATTGCGCGACCAATTCGAACGGAACAATTACGTCGTAATAGTATCCAATCGCGGAATTAATTATATCGAAATTATTTGTTCGATGAGATTCATTTTTTTTTTTACAGAAAAAACGACTTCAGCAATTAATTCGCGGCATATGGGGTGCACTATTAATCATTAAAAAAAATCGGGATTGTACAAGGCAGAAAAATTGATTATATTAATTTTTGTACAGTTGAAATAGCAAGCAAATCGCGGGAAAAAAATTATGAAAAAAAATCACCGTGATCTCGAGGTCTGCTTTCCTTAATAACTAAGAAAACAATCAATTATAAACAATCGTATCGTTATTGTGGATAAAATGAGGTAATGTCCCGAAAAAAACTCCCAAAAAAAAAAAAAAAAATGAAAAGAGTCTAAAAAGTTGGCGTCTTTTGTGTATTTAATGGAAAGGCGAGATGCTGCGTCCGACCAGCAGTGATATACACGGGTTAAGATCAGTATAGTATCTCCGCTTCGTCGTGTATCTCTCGGTACTAACCTCGCGACCGGAAACTCTGCAACGAAATATATATTCGGGCAATCGATAGGCGGCAGGGTATATATCCCAGCGTAGTGGATAGAGAGAGAGAGAGAGAGAGCGAGCGGCAGGCCAGAGGCAGTCTCTCGCTTCAATGCGGTTTTTAATAAAGTTAAATTGATCCTCGAACGAGAGAAAAAGAGAGTTGCACACTCATCCTCTTTGTCCACTTGCCTCTTTTTATATATCGTCTCTTGTCGTCATATAACTATAACTCGAAGTGCATGTGTTCACATGACGCCAATAGCCAATCCACTCATCCGACGAGAGGGCGACAAAGAAAAGAGAAAGGAAAAAAAAATGAAAAATCCTTATCGAAGGCCTATTATATGACTCGAAAGAGTTTCATTCTCTTCGGCGTACTCTTCCTGTTTTTCGTACGATTCTTTGAATGCGATTTCTTACTTATATCTATAACGGAAGTAAATGCGCTCACATGTCGCCCGTAGCCAATCCACTTACTTATCCGACGAGGGGTAGCGAAAAAAAAAAAAAAAAAAAAAATACCGAAAGAAAATCTTAATACCGGCCTACTGTATGTATTGAACGTACTTTGTTCTCTTCTTTCCAGACTTGCTGTTTACCGTACGAGTCTTTGAATGCGATTCAACGAATTTCTCGAGTGGACGAAGCTACGGCTGAACAAACAGTGAGTAGTGATTGCGGGGTGCAAAAGTAATACCGTAAAGAGATAAAAAAAAAAAAAAGCTCAAGACTCGAAGAAAACGGAGAGAACGAGTGCATCGGGAAGGGGTTGAGGGGAAAAAAAATCGAGTGCGGAATTATATATATACGTATATATATACGATACATAAATATAATCGAAAGAAGTTGCTGTGGTTCTAAGAGTGCGCGAGGCCGTCTATAAGAAATCGTGTTATCCGGTGACCGGCGAACGCCCCCTGGCGCAGGGGGGTGGTCCAGGGTGCCGTCAGCGTGGGTACCAGTGCCGCGGGGACGCGCCTGGCCCGTCGGCTTGCCCGCGGACTAGCTCGCCGACTCGCGGCGGCTTCCACGGGCCCATTTCGACGTACTGCCGCAGTTCTGGCGACCTCGGGTACAACAACGGGGGTGGCCGTGGCAACGGGGGAGCATCACGATGCTCCTTCGTCCACGCGTCACCTTACCCCGACGAACTCGAGCGTAAACTCGAACGTGAGCAGCGGTAGCGCGATCGCGAGTGCACCGAGCTGTCCGGCCAATCGATCGAGAGGAAGAGCAATGTCCATGAGGAGCCTTCATCGACGCGTCTCGCATCCGTAAGTTGAACTTTAAATTTTTTTTATTTTTTTTTTTACACTTCATTACGATATGATTTAGCGCGTAGATGGGGTGTAGGTAGCATTGAATGAACAGGTCATTTTATTTTTATTTTAATCTCGAGCGACAATCAATCATATCTGACGAAAAATACTAATTAATCGAGAAATATTGAATTATTAAATTACAATGTTGGAAAATAATGATTGACAATAGTGTTCATTCACTGTTGGCCCCGTTTGATAACTGATGCACTCTAATTAATATTTTTAAATTCATTATGTCTGCGACGAAGCGAATTTGAACCCCGTAGGAGCTTTTCAGTCTTTGTTTCCTTTTTTTTTTTCCTTTATCTCGAAGGAGGGGGGTAAAAAGTTATCGTAACCTCGGAGTCGTAGCGTAGCAGTAGTCCCCCAAAGGCTCCTCGTTAAAATCGAGAGAGATGCGAAAATAAAATTAAAACATAAAAAAAAAAACGGGAAACAAGCGTTACGAGAGGATAGAAAAAAAAGACGAGGCGTGTGGACTCTGTTGTTGTTGCCAGTCGCTGGATACCTCCAGAGAAAACTATAAGTCTCGGGTAACTGCTCCATTAAAGTGTCCCTTAAGTACGAAGATACAAGCGAGAGGACCCCTCGGTGCCCTCGGTGCGGTAACGAGGCCCGGGTCCCATTCTCGGTTATTTATTTTTAACGTTGTTGAATAAATACCTGGCGAGAGCCAAGTGAGCGATAACGCACTATAAGTCCCGCGGGGCTCTGAAAACACGTTTTTTCAACTCCCACGCGCAAACGAACTATCCAACGAACGGTAACAAAGGCAATCTCGAATTCTGACATTTGCATGCGAATATCGAGCCGAAAAATCATATCGGCTTAAATGGAGCGCGTTTCATGAAAAAAAAAAAAATATATCACGGTAGATTCAGCAGCCAATGAATTGGAGGAGAAAAATTAACAGCAAGGCCGACCGATCGCACGATATTTCTTACTACCGCATGCGGTACGACAGAGCCTCGATATTTCTCGAAACGCGATTCAGCAATTTTCTATGTCTATTACCCCCGACAACGGTGTTAAGATTCCTTCGTTGGAGGGTGCGTTTACCTCGAAACACGCTCTTTCGTCCGTTATTCGCTGTTACTTAGTCATAAGAAATAGATAGAGGAGAATGAAGGGAGTGAGCAAGAATTGCGTGACCCGATACATCGAAGAATCCGCAAAGAAACGTCGTCGTCTGCACATTCTGGTGTACAGTGTATAGGCAGTAGTGTGCGGTGGTCGAATCCGAGGGTTTCCCTCCTCGGTTGACGTGAGACTACACACCTCGAAATGTTTCGAATGCGTGTTGCGTATAATCCTCGTGTTCGTAGCGACAAATAGAGCGACGCGTGTTACGAGCTTCGAGCGTGAGACATGATTAATAAGCCGCTATATACAGTCGTCGTGCGATTAGATTGAACGATATATATACTCGAAAAGGGTCTTTTCCCGTTCTCAACGAAATCGGAACAGTGGTAAATACTTTTACAGCTCCGAAAGTGTATCAATAGAAAATCTTTGCAATGTCGATTACGTACGTGTAAAAAAAATTTAATGTGACGTCATAAGCACAACAGTCGATCGATATTACTATTATTTGACCTCTTGCAATAGCCGAGACATTAATTAGAGACACTTAATACCTCTGGCTACGTTTTTTTAAATCGCCTTTCTATCAAAAGGGATTTACCGTACCCGTGTTTTTTTTTTTTTCGATTAATTTAGAATCGATTTTTTTTTTCGTATCAACTCGTACAACGCAGCTACTTCATCGCAGCAATTAGATCGAGCAAAGTGCTCAGCTGGCGAGAAAGAAATGAAAAAAAATAATAAAAAAGTTGCGCGGTCTCGCGCGCCGCCGATCGGAAGGTCTGGCCTACCTAGACGAAGAGTTTCTTGTGGCTATCGATAGCCAATTTATTACCGTGCCCCGTGGCGCGCCCGTCACATAGGAACATTCCAAGATCGATCACCGAAGTAGCTAGTAACGTAATTCGATTCGATAAGCCGAGTGAGCATCTCGACGAAGTGCAATACACAACCAGCAGCACGACTTTCGAATCTATGTATATACATATATATATATACTTATATACTACATTTGCAGCAGTATACCGAAAAGAGATACATTGCAATTGAACTATCGTTTTAGATCGAGAAAAATGTTTATAGCTTTCAGCTTCACCACTTCGATAAACGATGTGGCGAACATTTCTCCGCGCAAAAAACGTCAGCCATTGTGCTATTTTTCTCAACTTCGAGAGCATTTCTATAATTCCTCTTCCGCTTCGTTCGATATAAAAATGTTCTGCGGCTATCGGCTCACCGTTTCGAATCGCCACTTCGGCAAAAAGAAAATAAAAAAATATGGAAAATAAGTAAATAACTAAAGTAACCATAGATACGAGGTAAACCGTGCGGAGAATCGTTACCGAAGCAATACCGTATCCATAGCATGAGCGGCATAGCAAGCACGTTATACTTTAACGAACGTTCATTGTTCGCTCATCCGCGGAACGAATGTATAAAAAAAAAACAGAAAAAAAATCGTCGACCACACATTCGCGTTACTAATTTTTTTTTCTTCGTTGCTGCAAGAGTCCGGCTTTACTAGTTTTTTTTTTAATGCGGTTTGATGCTGTAGCTGGTTATATAGTGTGATATAGTTACGTTGAACATTGATACGATTCGTTGATCAATCGTCTCTTATTCTTCTTCTTCGTGGAGTTTTCCAATTCTCGATGTATCATTATTGCGTCTCGCGTACAAAGAATCACGGCAGCGCCGATATATGAATCCTTTATGATCTTTTGTTAGAAAAACCCGCGCGGCCGCCCTTCATCCGCGGTTAGAGTACAAAGCGCGAGTTTCCCTCCCTTTCGTTGCGACGGAACATTTTCGCGGAAAATCGCGATCGTTCGAGGCTTCGCGCACGAATAATTCGTCGCTTCGGTGTCCTCGATTTCGACGACGTGAAAAGTGCATTATTATTTATTATCAAATTCATCAAAGCTATCCAAGCTGTCCACCGAATATATGCTGCAAGAAAATGTCGCATGAAAGCAATTTGTCGATGCGGATCGGCATTCACGTATTTTTGTAATCGACCAAAGGAAAAATATTTCGAAGCTCTTTTTCCTTTTTTCTGGAGCAGAAATGAGCAGAGGGACACTGGTGAATGGAACGTGGATATGGGCGCTTTTAGCTTGTCGGGTACTTTTTTGCTCCCGTTTAGGCAAAAAATGATAAGTCGCTGTGTACTTCCGGAATCCCGGCGGTCTCTCACCGCGGCGCGCTTACTTTACAGCTGATGCTGCTGCCCGGAGCATATTCTGCGAAGAGGTTCGTAAACACTCCACAAACCGCACTGATGGCGAAAGCGAGAGAAAGAGCGCTAGATAGCGTGGGAGGGAGTGAGTGCGAACACGAAACACGGTTCCAGCTTTATCGCTGTCCAACGACGTAACGAATCGTTTTTATCAAGCGTACCGTTCTTCCGGACTTCCTCATCCCTTGTACATCGCACGGCGCTGACACTCCGGACTCGTGACATTTTTTCGTAGTTTTTTTTAGCGATCCTAACGCTTATCCCCAAACGCATTGACCGCGTTGCGACACGAGATAAAAACAACGAGGCACATAATTTATCATCACCGCGAGGTTCATCTTGATCCACGAGGTTCGAGGAATCTCGATCGTCGATGCATAAAATGGATCCGATTGTCGTTGAATATCGATTAGTTTGTCGTTGATATCGAGCAGTTTCGGGAGATTTTTAAATAATGGAGGTCAATTTAATTCTATAGGAAAAAAAATAAAAATTTGTAGCTACTTGACGCATTTTTTTTTTTAATTTTCATATTTTAATTTTTTCTTATTATATCGAAATATAGTCTTCAACTGTTTGTAAAAAATATGACAACGCCTTAAGCCAAATCCATTTTTGTCATAAGCCCGCAAAGTAGCCGCGATTTTTCGTATTGAAGAACAAAATGCTTAAATTATTACGATTGCGACTTTTTTTTTTAACGACGGCTAAAAATGGTAGGTGATTAAATTATCACTTAAAAGTGGTTTTAATTAAAAAAAACATGGGAAATAAAATGTGACGATAGTCGATAATAGCGGCACAAGCTTATCAGCGAATTTGAAGTTCATCGAGAATGCGAGTTCCGCGTCGTTCGGGGGGATCGTGAAGGAGGATTCATTTCAGCGTGGGTCGTTTGAAAAGTTTTCCGGAAATGGGGACAGCATTGTGATGTCTACCTGTGTCGAGGGAGAGGTGGTACATCGAGACGAGGGCTTTGCATGGTTTTCCGAGGGACGAGGGTGCGGGTGGTACAGTCAGGGTCGTGGGGGCCGTCGTGTATCCGGCGTACACGCCCCGGGGGACTATAAGCGCTTTCGTTCTCTTTAGTGGTTCTCCCCGGCGCTCTTTGTGCTCTGAAAACCTCCGGCCAACAACCAACTCAAACCTACGATCTCGTTGTCGCGAGCCAGCAGTCGCTCCGGGCGCTCGACGACCGGAGAGCGCCGAACGTTGGACGATCCTTCTCGTTTTAGAAAAAAAAAAGAAAAGAAAAAAAAAATTCAATTTCACACAGAATTTCTCTTTAGCTGCGATTCATCGACGATTCTAGTCTTTGACATGACTCTCGTCGTATTTAAAGCTTTTCCCATCGTCGCGTTAACAACGTTATCATTTCTTTGTTTTTTTTTTAAGACGTTGGTCTTTGCTCCTCGAATAAAGTAATTTATATTAGTTGTCGACGAATATCGCGAAAAAAAAAGTACAAAAAACTTATTTCGTAAAAAAAAAAAAAAAGAAAATTCAATGATCTCGATATTCTTCGATTGTGAAGATAAAAGGGTTTATTCGAGAAAGGAGTCCACGTGTGTCGACCGTGAAAGGTTCCTCGGTACCGGCTATCTGTGCTTCTTCTCCGTGCCCCAGTTTCTCGTAATTTTCAATATCGTCCCGCAAATCCCAGGTCACGATGTTACGTCCTTTATGGTCGGCTATAGTTCGTACCCCGAAGAAGCACCAGCAGCGGCAGCAGCAACAATTCACTTTCTATACTCCGGACGCTCCCACTCCCCCCGCCACAGGTACTAAACCTATGGCTTACCGCCCAAGGGATAAAATCCGCGAAACGTTATTCCCAAAGTTAGAAGATACTCTTCGAGTATTTTCCAAAAAAAAAACAGCAGATGAAAAAAAAGCAGAATCTCTTTTAGTATCGTTGGGATTATAGGCTGTAACTTTTGCAGTGATGAGACTCACGCAATGGGTCGGCCTCTAGGTAACCGTTAACGTCACTCACACGAGAATCACAGAGAAGAGAATAGGCGAGTAGAGGTTTGAGGGACTTGGAGTTCGTAACCAGGACTTTCGACATTCTCTCGTATTATGTAACTAAAAGCCCGGGAGTAAGAGAGAACCCTCTATTCCTGCGTCCCGTTTCTCGTTGGCACGACAGCGAATGTACGCCAAAACTGGTAGCCCCGCCCCCGTGCCAACTGGGCCTCGCGCCACCGGGACGGATCATCCTTCGGTAGCGGAAAAAAAACATTCTTGCTGGTCGTCTGACACACCGAAATGAAAAAAAAAAAAAAAAAAAAAAAATTGACTAAAACGAAAAAGAATTGCGAAGAGAGAGTAATTCAGATGCGCGTTGCGATCTGTGAGGTGCAAAACTCGATGCTTCTTCCGCCCTATACGTGTGATAGATACTTGAAATGCAGGATCGTTTGAGAGACACGAAAGATATTAAGACTGAATTCCATTGCGATACCGAACACGCGAGTTGCTTGGTGTACAAAGACCAGATGCCGTCGACCGCCTCACTTATCCTCACTTGAGAAATAATCATTATCGCGAATAAAAAATAAATATTGCAGTATTTTTTATCGATGTAAATTAAATTTTTTTTTAAATAAGTCATTAAACTTAATTTATAAATTATGATTATAATTTTATAGGTTTTTTTAAGCCTTTTATCGTAATTCATTCAAAAAACGATAATATCGAATGTAATTTTTTATTAATCGGCTTATATTGACATATTTCTATCAAACGTCTTTTAGCAACGATTTCCACCGGATGCTATGAATTTCAAGCTCAACACCGTTGACAAATCGTATACAAACCGCATTTACAAATGCTATCCCATCCGCTCGAGTATTGTAATTAACAGTGCAGAGCGAACCCACCCAGCGTTGCGAATATTACCATTCGTTTCCTCTGATGGAGAAATTCAAGAGGGGTGGTGTTGTTTGTCGGCGCGAGCCATGCAGGGATCGTCGAGGCGGTTAGATATTGTTCGCATTTCCCCGCTTCTCGAACTAAACCTTTCGCATGTACTAAACGCGCAATTACCGCATAACCGGGGTGTCCGCCCGATACGCGGAAATATTTATTACTCGTTAACAACCCCTCCGGTGGCTGTTTCTCCATCGTTGATCAAGTTGATGCCGAGCCGACTCTCGAATTGAGAATAAATCGCAACGCGGTCTCTTCGTATTCTCACCAAAAGCTTCTGGCACGCTGTCGGTTCTATTCACGTGTAAACACGCCATAAAGCGGGTTTAACCCAGTTGGCGTGTGTCTCGTTCGGGGTGTATACCTTACCTCGGTGACAAATATATTTGCCGTACGGAGAATGGACGCGTATAGTAACCAGGAAGGTGCACAAGAGAAGAAGGAGGAGCACCCGAAGAGAATCGGGAAGCTCTGAATTATTATATTCAACGACGAGCCCACGTCGACTCTTGTCCCGTATTGAGAAATACGAAATAATATGTCTATCTAGATAGAGAGTTTCGAGGAAAAGCCCCTCCAGTAGCAGTTATAGCGGAACACACAACAGTGGTAGCAGCCGCTGCGGTGTGTCCTTATTTGCGATCGGGCGTATCAGTCCGCAACCGACTTCCGTTTCTCTACTCTCGAGGAAGAAGCGTACCTACCGTACTCTCGCCAACCCCTCTGCACCCGGAATCACGAGTGGAGGGACGCAAGGCTCGCGCTACCGTCGCGTTTTCACTCAACCGGGAGGGGCTACAAACTCCGATCTACGATACGTTTCTCGCCTGACTACAAAGCCGTCCCACCAGGACAACGAGCAAAGACGCGCGAGGACCAAGTTTCTCTGTTCCTCGTTTAGTTGACGCTATACGCGAGAGGAAGAACAGCCTTCCACAGTATACGTCGGCCATAGCTTGCTGTGGATGTTACAGCGGACTATAGTTATTTCAGATACGAAATTATCTTGACAACCATCGGTATTCAACGCGGTAGAAATAGACCGAGAGAAGATAAGAGACCTCCTCGCGTGTAGGATGAATGTAACGCTTGTCGCTCAGTTCACGATTTTCTATCATTTTTCGTTACGTGTTTTTCACCCAACTTTTCAAATCATTGTACAAATGTCAATTTCAAAAATTAATTTTCCATCGATGACGTAAGAAAATTAATTTTTTTTTTTTCACATTGTTGTTTTTTCTCAATGAAACTGCAAAAATGCGTCATCGGGAAAAGTATCGAATTAGAAGCAATTTTAATAATTTTTTTTTTGTCATATGAAAATCTGGAAATGGAGGCTGTGTACGTATTCCGTGCATAAGAGTTTACGTAATTCTATCTCCTTTTGCCTTTGGGCTATTGGATAAAATATTTCGAATACATAGTCGAACGGCACGAATACATAAAAGAAATTTGTTACGCACAAAGTTCCGAGAGCGTTGATCCCACGTTCGTAAGAGATACGCGAAGGATTCAGAGGGGAGGTAAGACGTTGTATGGATGGAAAATATTTCGCGAAGACGAGAGTTTAATATACGGATACAGTAGTGAAAATGCTTGAGGCAAAATCCTCCGTCGCTATAAATACATTTACCACTTCGATATTAACGCGGAATGAAATATCCGTCGGGGATGACCCAAGTTGATGTACCCCCGCAGACTTCGTATCGATATAAAACTCTTCGCGTATAGAGTTCTATCGACGTTATTCCTTCGTTCATATCGATTCGTTTCTCGCGAACACCGCGTTTTTTGTATACATAAAATCCATGTATATATATGTATATACATTACCATAGTATATGTGAGAATGTATATAAGTATACGAATTTATACGTACAACGGAGGACTCTGGTTTGTACCTTCTCGCGCTTCTTGGCACGAGCACAAGCTTCGCTCTCTCGTTCCTTCTCTCTCTCCATCGTCTTTTCTTCGACGCCCTTATAAATCTCGTTTCCTAGCGGAGTCTCGGGCCGTCTTTGGCAGCGGTACCCCGGAGCTCTCCGGGGCGCGCGCGATATTCCGCACGCGTCCGCGAGACGTCCCGTGGCGAGTTTCGAGAAATCGATTTCTACCCCAAGACATACATACGCCTATACGTATACTTACACCGATTCGCACATACGCTCATACCAACACATATACCAGATGTTTGCAACCGGGCATCGACTCTAATCCTCCTTGCGTCTCTCACCGACCGAATCCACCGAGCTAATAAAACAACTTTTCTAGTTCCATCGAGAAGCTTCCGAAGCTTCTCCCCTACTGCCGCTGCTGCTTCTTCGGAAGTCTTGGGTTTTACTCACAGCGCACTTGCGGGTCAGTCGAATATTAATCCCCTAAAATCTTCGCTCCTTCGAGTTACGATACGATTTGACGAGGTCTCGCAAAGTCATAGGCTGAAAAGAAAGTTTACTTCGCCGCCGCTCCACCGCGTATTTATTTGATGGGATGAAATAGATGCACTTACATCTCGTTGAAGGGGTGCCGAAAGTTAGAGAGCTTTTTCTTTCCGTGTTTAATATAATTCACAGATACCTCCCATTCGTTGATTATTAAACAATTTTATCGATAAACGCACTTTTCTCCGTTAAAATTCCGTTCTCTTTCCTTTAAATTTGTTTATTCCTGACCAACATTTACGGAATACACGAATCGGGTGGATGTCAGTTAAATTTTGGGACGTTTTCGCATTCGTTGTTTGCCGTATAAATATGATAGGCTAAGTCGCGGAGAAAAACTAGCGGCCCACTACGGGTGGCATTTCGATGATTGAACGTTGATCGATCGAGAGAATTCACGGACTATTGTCGAAATATTGGTTCTCGTGAGCATTCATACGTATCTCACTGCTCCCGATTGTCCAGCCTTTCGACACACGTTCGCTTTATAAAAATGAAAAAGGGACACGTTAAATATTATCGTACTGTCGTACATCCGGTATCACTATCGTACAATCAAAATGTTTCGGAATGTGTTACATCGTTTTCTTTTTCTCGTTTACTCTTCTCAAGTTAAATGTCATCGCGTAAGAATCAATTTGGCATAAAAAGAAAGTCCAACGAATGGAAACGTTGCTAATGATTTGTTTCTGCGCGCGAAAAATGTTCTTTTTGACGTGTGACGTAATTACAGCGACGAATTACGCCTAACAGCATCTACTAGTAAACGTTTTCCGGTAACGACGATACACAAATCCAAACACTTTGCTCTCCCGGTAATCTCTCACCTACGTGTATACAGTGATAGTACAGTATATTATGCTGCATTAAACGATGTGCCTGTATACGGCCGTAATGACGATAGCATGCATTAACGCAATTACAATTATCGGTCGAGATGCGAGCGACCTGGACGCGATCGAATTAATTACATTACGGAAAAGCGGCCGTCGAGGGTAAGAGAGGGAAGGCATCGTCGGTGTTGGAGAAGAGAGGAGAGAATCGAACGCGAGGGCATTCGAGGGTAGAAAGCACAGGGAGAAGGAGGTTAGCGGTGGTGGTTGATGCCAGAGTTTCACCGATGCCTACGATTTGAGTTACGAGCCGCGGCGGTATCGTTGATTACGTCGCCAAGACCGACCGCAAACGGGAAACCAGATTTTTCCTTGAAAATCGCTGTATAAATTTTTACCTCTAGCTAACGCTTTCATCCGCGTAACGCGTAATTTTGACGTCCTTTTTTTTTTTTCTTTTCTCTCATTACTTTGCCGTTTTTTCCTCATTCAAAACTCTACCGCTAATATATTTCATACAGTTTTCCCTCGGGACTCGAGCTCACTGAACATGATAAAAAAAATAGTAACTATATACGGAAGAGATACCGTTTTTTTACATTTTTTATCTCGTCAAAATACACAAAATCGCCGGAAGCAATGAAGATTTTTCTCATCGTAAAAAATTTCGCGCGCGCACGATATGTATATATATATTTTTTTTTTTATCGAAATATATCGAAATGTCGAGATACGATTATCAAATGATATTGCGAGAATTCTACTGTTGAGAACACGCAGGTCGGACAGTCGCTGAGACGGACAGACAAGATTTTTTAACGAACATCTCACTTTGGCCCATTAGATACATCAACGTAGTCTGAGGTATACGACGATGACGATTGATTACGATTTCCCATTTTGTAAAAGTAAATGGTACGCAATTACGTATGGAATTGTATAATCAGCGAGATAATGAAATTATGAGTACAGACTGCAGGTGCGAAAAGAGCGCACGGTTGGGTCTGATAACGATAAATTATGCATTCGTCCAGTGCGCGTTGAGAAAATCGCAGTATACATGACTTATATGCTATAGACAGTAAATGATAAAGGGATATATTTACATTCATATTACGGTTTCGCAAAGCTCGCGCGACAAGCGTGCTCGACGCTGTTGTCGTCGTCATCGCCACTAATCGTTGTCGAAAAAGGCCTCAAAACGGGGCACTTGAGCGAAATCTTTTTACATATATAGAGATATATGTGTAATAACAGACATTTTAGAATATTGTTGAGTTGAGAGGCACGAAAGTTGAGAGAGCGCTCAACGAGACTCGTGTATACGAATTTGCAGTACGCAAATGGACTATACACCGACCAAAATCGTTCGGATATAGCGATCCACAACCCACGCGAAAATTGCTGCCGGTTGGAACCATCCTACAGAGGCTAACGCATTACACACGCTCGATACGTTACGCCCGCGTTTTGCAATATGGCTCCGGGCAGCCAACAACATCCAGTCAGCCAGTTCATCTTCCCCGACTCCCTTCGCAAATCGTTTATTTTTCCATACCCCCCACTCCCTTTTTTTCCTTCTTTTACTCTCCTCTTATTCGCGTGTTGTTATTTATTTTTTATTCATGCCATTCGGTCTGCCGTGTGCTCTATCGCAATTTTTGTTTCCGGCTGAAGCAACACGTTTGCCGAGAACGAACTCGTATACATCCCACACACTATGTGTGTTAACGCTATTTCGCGAATATGTAATTTACACACGAACGAGCCGAGTGGCGTATATGCCTCGCGGATAATCCACCAACGCGCGCGCAACATGCGGTATTCGCGTTTAATTGAATCGCTTTATTGTAGATGCGCTCTCACGTTGCCATACGTATTAACACGGTTAACCCTTTGTTCTGATTCCTGAGCGCCTGTAAACAGCATCAATACGGGAAAAAATTTATGCGGAAAAATCGTAATTCGCAATATTTACACGAAATTAAAAAGAAAATTGGTATTTAGTTACACGATAACAGAAGGAAAAAAAAGCTTTATTCGCGGGATAAATGATTAACCTTCGACAATTAAAAATCAAAATTCTGCCCGAAAAAACACAGTAATTTTTAAACCGGCGAAACAATTTAGGATAATGTGACAATTTGTCACTTGATTCCATGCGAATCGCGGAACCGTATTATTCTACTTACCGAGCATTGCATTTTACTTAATGTGTATTAACTTTATTGCTTTTGATTGACGAACATTTTTTCTTTTCGCGTATCAAATCCATAAATGTTTATTTTTTTTTTGGTTTTTTTACACTTTCTTGAAATTAGTAATGTCAATCGTAGATTAGCATCTCTATTCGTCTAGATAAAACGAAATAGAATCTATGATTCCGCGCTTAATGGTACCGCACTCTTGTCGCGCGATACGAGACGCTTTGATCAACTTTGCTTCTCTATACTGCCACTTTACCGTTGATAGAGAGAAGAGCTTTGGCTTTCTCGAGAGAGTAAAAAAAAAAAATGTTACGAGTGCGGTACTGAAATGACTATTGGCCGGGAATCAACGCGGCGAGACTCGATTACCCGACGTCTCGTCGTTCTCGTGCATATAACGCGAATTGCTCGATGAACGCTCCCCGTCGCGAGTTTCAATTCGCAAAGCAACCAAAGCTCTTTCGCGCGTTTACCTTTTTCAATACAATTCTCGTTTTTTTCTCCATATTTTATAGCGATAAAATGTTCGGATTTTCAAAGCGGTAAATAATTAATGAGACCCCTGCGGTTGCTCGTTAAATGGTAATTCCCACTTGATTATCAAGCGATTAATAGGTCGAGTCATTAGCCAGCGATCTGCGATTAACGGCGATCAATTTACCTTTCGATTAACGAGGCCGTGGCGCGTGTTCGCAATCAGAGAGTGAGAATATCGGAACGTAAGTTTAGCGAATCGTCTACCAATAAATTCTCCGTGATAAACAATCTGATGCAATTTCGAATGATTTTCATTTGAAAATCATTCGCCTGTCACAGGTCGGAGCAGTCGATTAAATTTTTTTTTTGTTTCACCGTTAATTCCACCCGTGCGGAAAGCTTATTTGAAATTGAACGTGGAATAGTGAGTAATTAAACGTCTGGACGATCATTAACGAGACTAATTGATCACGAAGCAATAACCATCGATGCTGGTTAATAAAATAAAAACTAAATTGCTCGACGAGTTGACTGCAGATACGCAAAATCTTTCGTTATCCTAATCTAATTCACATCTCCGTGTTGCAATAAATAAAAATTATTTTTACAATCCCTATTAATGCTTAAACATTTTTCTCTTACAAGAACCCTTTTTTTTTTGTGTTTTTGGCATCGGAACCGAAGAAAATAAAAAAAAAGGTCATGAGAAAGCAATAAGAAGTGAATAAGAACTTCTACTCTCTTTCGTGACACTCGTGAGCTGAAAGAAATAACGACTCGACTTGTCGATACGTCTCTCGGAGAGTTTGGACGTCGGTTGGTCCGACGGATAAAAAAAAACAGTATATACATATAGTATATATAAATGTGTTCTTTTTCTCTTCTGCTTGAACTATAGACATTCGTCTACTATGCCGAGTGTAGCTTTTACTCATTTTTCCCACGGTCTTTCCGGCAGAGAGAAAGAGAGCTACGCGACCGGTTCTCTTTCGTTTCACAGGCGAGTATTCGAGAGAAACGAGAGACGTTTGACACGCGAACTGGTACAGCTATCCCCGGGGCGTCGATATACAACAAGAGTTGTTCCCGCCACTCGTTTGTATCCGCGAGGTGCGATGCCTTTTCCGCTATACTTCTCCATCTCCGGGTACACTTCTTTTACACTTCGAGCGACAAGGGCGAGATCGGTAAATATTTCTATTGTAGGCTCGAACGCTCGCGAAAACGAGACATAGATTCCCGCCTCCCAGCGCTCGATGGAAAAAGGCCTTTCGCGACAGAAAAGATGGAAAGAGAGGGAAACAAAGAGGAAAAAAAAAAAAAACCCGTGTATAGAGTTTCGTCGAGAAAAGAACGAAGGGAACGGGCGAGTGCCGAGGAAAAAGTCGGCAGAGCAGAACACTTGACGAAGCTGTAGTTTAAGCACCAGACGAATCGGCAAAATATATATTCTTCTTCGACTCTCGATTGGCTTTGTTTCTCTGTGTTTTGTACGAAATCGTATATATAGTTCGATGTGTTCGACAACGAATCACGGCAAAAGTACCCTCGAGCGAGCTGTTTCGACGTATGTGGGTATATGGATGTGTGTGGCAACGCGAGTTGTACAAAATTCATTGTCACACGTCGAACACACGATTCACGAAATTTCGTAATTAATTGCCAAACAATTCAATGCGATAAATAAGCTCGCGAGGCACGTTATTTTTCTCGATTGGCGTTTATTTATCGATGATTTTTATTTTCCCTGGTTACGTTCCAATTGGTGATGTTCACGTTGGTTTTTTTTTTTTTTTTTTTTTTTTTTTTTACAAAGAACTTTTTCAATTTATCGATTTGATTCTATACGCGCACAGTATTAACGATGGTTGGGGAAGAGATTCCTTTCTTAACCTATAATATTTAATCCAATTAATATTCCATTGAATTCGCGATTTTAGAGAAGTTCGGTAAATTACTTATTCACGAGTGAACGCTTCCTTGTTTATCGCACTATGATTCGAAGTTGTGAAATTACGCGACTGTAGAAATGTAATTGGAGTTTCCGAAATACCTGTCGACGAATTCGCGTGGATGTAAAAGATCAATGGATCCATAGAAAAAAAAATAATACTTCTGTGGACATTGAACAATGAATTTGAACAATACGTCGAGCCGGCGCTTCCGTATTCATTATTAATTTCTCCTTTATTCATGCAATTTTTCCGAGTGCAAAAACACTTGATTACGAGAGGTTGAAAACTAGACGGCGAAAGAATTATAATGCGCGTACTAACTACGCGTTTCTAGTGTGATATGCAGCGACACCGAAAGCACTTGTTCGCGCTTTCGGGCCCTTTGCCCGCGCGCTAAATGTCCACCGCTCGCCGGCTGTGCCACTTGACGCCCCGCAATTATTGTGGAGTACCTTAAGACATCCGTGGTGTATGAACATCGGAGAACCGCGTGGCGACGCCCGGGTACAAAGCCCACCCCTCCGGGACGTCGACGAGGCCCCGAGAGAATTCCGACGAAAAAGCCCTCGCCTCGGTCGTCATCGTCAAGCTTGACTAGGAAAAGTGCACAAAGCACCGACCGATGTCGGAGCCGTTCTCACACGCCAGTGAAGCGTACAAACGACAACGATGCGCGACGAGCCACGGAGCAACATCACAGAAATTATTTCTCGCTGCTGTGTGTATACGCGCCTATGCGGAAAAACAAAGATCGTTATTCTCATTTCGTTTTTTTTCTCTCTCTTTTTCTTTTTTCGCACGCGAACGAAACGTCTTCCGATTCGATGCGGCTGACGTCGCTCCCAAAGGACAAACGCATATACTCATTCTTTCCCTCTCCATCCTTCTTTCTCCTTGTCTAATGCCTTCGTGCTGATTGCGTTCTTTTGCCTTTTTTTTTGCTATATTCACACCGACGCTGTGTAACAGAACGCTGTGTAAAGTGTATCAGAACACTGCATACCGCCCACTCTTGTATAAACAATCGAATCCCGTATATTTTTTCGAGAGACAAATAAAATTTGTCAACCGTTAATAAATATTTAGCTTCATGAGGGACAATAAAATATTACGCGGCTCAACCGATATTTTATTCGTTTCGTTATATTCAATTGTACGTTTGTCACCTATCAATAAATTCTTGTCTCGG
This sequence comes from Cryptus armator, assembly GCA_963971235.1. Taxonomy (NCBI): domain Eukaryota; kingdom Metazoa; phylum Arthropoda; class Insecta; order Hymenoptera; family Ichneumonidae; genus Cryptus; species Cryptus armator. Next base: position 8,129,010 of record OZ020235.1, read on the forward strand.
TGCTTTCTTCGTTTAACCACCAATGAAAATCCTGCATTTCGAAAAATATCAATATTCCACCGCCAGATAGGACGTTCATAGACGACCTTAAGGCATATATGGCCTTAAGTCATCCATATGAATTCGTCGCATGCTGTGCTGAAATCAGCATTCGACGATAACTGTCGTATTCGACGTTCCTGACAGTCACAGCATTTGATCTTTCACTGACAGTTATTTTATTATCGATTCTTCGAAGCTCTCTGGCAAGTGTCGCACAAATGCACACCGCTCGAAACTGTACATTTGTGATATCTACAGTGATAGAGAAAGCCTAGAATAGTAACTGCTCGTCTTGTTCTCGTCTTCCTCGTTTAATCGCGGTTAATGTCACAGTGCCGCAGCGTCTCTTGTCTCTTGGCTTTCTTGTCTTCTCTCCTCTCTTCTTCCATTCTCTCTCCCTCGCGCCGCCACGATTTCCTTTCTCGTCAGTGAAGCCGTCAAGAAGACTGGCAAACTCCGCAGGTGCTGGAGCCTCAAGGCCTGAGACAAGGGAAGTTGATTTCGAAATGCTCGAGGGAATCCTCGCTATGCCTTCCACTCCAGGGATGGATTACGCGGAGGAAAGGGTGCCTGCTGTGTGGCTCAGTAGTCACAGCTACCGGTTACGACCACTACATTCTCTCTGACTTTCTCTCTCCCTTGGCTCGTCGCTACCTACTCGAGAAGATCTTTCGGTCTCTGAATTCTCCGTCCCCCACGTCGGCTTTACCTTCTCCGAGCTTTCGCGTTTCACGTTGTAAGAGCGTTACGTTCTTCGATCAATTGCTACTCTCTACCTCGAGATTTTCCACTCCTCTGACACTATACGTGATCTCGGCGCCGGCCTCGAGTTTCATCAATGTTCGATATTACTTCACCGCGAACGTGCGAATAATACGAGAATACAAGCCGTGCAACGAGACTCCGACGAGAGTTACCTTTCTTGTCTTTATTCGACAAGCTCTCCGATAGCTTTAATAGTATATCTGAGAATACAATAGCCGCTCCGAGTAATAACAGGGGACGGAGCTTAAAGTTTTTTTTTTTGCGAGAAATATACTTGTCATTCGAATACACTTTGGGTTATTTTAACGCTCGAGGTTACACTGAGGTTTTTTCTTTCAAACCTTCGTTAACGAATCGCGGTAACGGAAGTAGAACATACCCTCGAGGCTTTACGGCGGTCCAGCTGTAAGCTGTGTCCGCTTGGTTTACACAGCGAAAACGCGAAAAAAAATGAGGTGTACCCGTCGTCATTGCGATAGACTTGGGTAAATCCAAAGTATCAAACACAAAAAAAAAAAAAAAAAATTCGACGATGAAAATCTCGGCATAACTCGGCGATGAAATACTGTTTGCCTCGCATTTGAGAAACGTAGTGAGAAATCAGGAAAACTAAACGTGTTCGCGAATAAGTCGGAAAATATATTGCTCGAGAGTCCCCGCGACCATTTCGCAAGAGTCGTATTGTGAGCGATAAATCGTAACGTCTCAAGGTAAAACGAAGTTGATGGGCGATTCTTGAAATGCGAGAAAAGTGAGAAGTTCCTCACGGAGCTCACGGAGCTTATGTTTGTTACGAGCCGAGCAACTGATTCTCACGGTTGGTTCATTCAATTCGTTCCGAACGATTGAAAATATCACGATGAGGCCGAATTTATTGTCATCCGAAAAAAAATGTATAGCAGCGAAGAACAAGAGTGAAATATATAAAGAGGCTTTCGAAAATAGTTTTTCAAAGTCTGAATCGTATTTCTTCGGTAGACGCGCACAGCGTATAGTTGGGATAGAGAATTGATGGTATCCGTGCTGTAGCTACCAGTAGTCACGGTATATGGTACGATGGAACGATCCCAAAGGGAAAGAGACGAGGACGTCCGTCGAGCGGATCTCGTGCTAAAGATTTACCCTTAAAGTTATTTGAGCTTTTTAAGTGAAAAAACCATGTATTACAATGAGAGACAGATCACGCAAAAAATGTCATCCATTCGAAGAATAAAGGAATGAATCATATACTGAAAAAGACCAACTATTATAACAGAAACAAAGCTTACTGTACGAAAGTCCAAACTTTCGTCACATATCAATTTATTTCAGAGATACCGTCGTTAGGCTCTGTAAGATTTTCATTGTTATTTGGCTATTTCACTGTTTCAGTGAAGAAGTAGCTATACGCTGTCTATTTAAGGAGAACAGTGTACAAAGTGACTTTGATAAATCGAAGAGGGACCATTGGTTATAATAAAGATAAAGTATGCCGTAACTTACTCAGGCTACGGTTACCGGTCATTTCATTTAATGGGCATTGCCCGTCATCGAATTATGATTACAAGTTGGCCAATCATTGTTGGATAGACAACGAGCGTACGTAAATTTTGCCATGTCAGCTATCTTTAAGATAACAAGATAGTGAAACTGGCATAGGGGGTGTTGTATGGTAGGCGTTACATAGCGGAGGGTTGGAAAGCGAGTGCCAGAGTGAGTGAGTGGGACAGAGTCGACCAGGGAGCAATCGATAACTGACCCATATTGTGCTCTCCTCCACCTCCCTTTTCTCTGTCTCTTCTACTCTCTCCCTCGGTCCTCTCCCTCGGTTGCACAACCCTTCCTTTCACCCTCACTCTCTCCGTGTCGCTCTTCTTCGCTCCACCTGATTTCACCGTTGGCTCGCGCTCGCTTTCTGCACCTCGGCGCGCCCGATCTTCCGACGTTGCCCCCCAAACCCTTAGGTACGTACTACGGATGGCACACAGTCGGCCGGAATGCAGGCAGCACCGCGCACCGCTACAGTATAGTATCTCAACCCCAATCCTTACTCAACCTCCTGTTCAAACCTCCTCCACAGTCCTTGCAGTCTTCCACCCATCCATCGCGATTCTAGACTATGTAACTCGTGACCCGGAACGCCATCGCGAAAATTTTTGCTCACACGCAAAATCCTTCTTCGGCATTTCAAGATTTCTTTCCCCCTTAAAGTAATCCTCTATTGTCTTCGACTGCCTACGCATTCTCTCGAGAATGTGAAAAAAATAAAATAAATCAACCGAGAATAATCGAAAATGCCGAAATGTCGGATTGTACAATCGCCAGAGGGTGATTTTACGAAAACGAATCTAATTTAAATAAACGTCGGGCATAAAAAATGAGAGTCATATTGTCGAACGGTTAACATTTATATTGCCTATTGAGATATTTTTTTTTGCACCCTCGTTGACTCTCGCCGTAGTCTTTTACTCTCGACGCGTCGAGCGCCCAAGGGATGAAAAATTCCCTCGGTACCCCCAATCCTTTTCAAAACTACTCGCGTTCACGAGACGGATTAAGTTACAGAAGTTGTTCGCGGTGTCGCCCACTCATCGTTGTGGGAGAGGGTGAAAGAGGTCGCGATTGGATAAAGTCTTCACGAGGAAAAATAGATGGTGGATGGCGTTAGAGTCTTTTGCTGGCTATAAACTCGAGCAGAGTCGCTCAAGTGAGCCCCGGGTACCCGACGCACGACGAACCACGGGTGTTGGTCGTGATAGGTTTTACCCGCGTGCGGTCTCGTCGTCGCTTCGCTGCCACCTCGATGGCTCTACGTTCGCTACTCTACTCTCTCTTTCTATCTCTCTCTACCTCGTTTCATCCAACTCGCTACTAACTCGAGAGAAGCGCGAACTCTCGATGAGAGTAGATCAAGGGGCCTGGAATAGGAGGGAGAAGAGAAAAAAAAATCTCTTTATGCAAGTTGACGCTCACGCGAGGTACGTGCGAGACGTGGCAAAGCGGAATTTGCTGAATGCTTGATATCTGATGTGCGCTCCCGAGTATATACAGATATACATGTATATATATATATAGTATATATTGTACAGAGGAGTGTAGTAGGCCCAGGAGCGTTCCATACGAAGCCGATTAAAATCGACGACCCAGATCTCTCTTTGGCCGGAGGGGTGTCCGTCCCGTGTGGAACCGTCCGGAATGGGGGGGTTCCCCGCGTTGTAAATAGATGCGACCGAGGGCGTTTTTCGAGTGGCACTGACACGACAAGCATCGCGCGGTAACGCTTTGGCTTCGAGGATGAACGAGAGGTTTGCCCCGCTGCTGCTTCTTCGTTTTCTTCTCCGTCGTCTTCGTCTTGAACGGATCTACTACTGCGGAAAAGATGCGAGGAGGGGTTACCCGAGTCAGCCGCACGCTGAAGGAGCCGTAGAAAGTGGCGGTGGAGGATAGCAGCGGAAGGAGCCGTTCTATGCTATGGCTCTCTGCTACTTCTGTTCTCCTCGTATCTCCACCATCTCTGTCGAGGTTGCCACCTCCCAGCCATCGAGGACTCTCCGGACCTTTGATATTTCGCTCTACTCTTTTCCTCCCCCCCCCTCCCTCCCTCCCCGTTTTTTGCTCTCCTCTCGCCGAGATCTATATATCTCTCTTTCATATAACCCTCTCCGGTATTCGCCTCTGTTCAAAGAATCCTCGCTAACGAACGCCCGAGATAACTTAGATGCTTCGATAACATTATTGTTCTTAAAGTAAATTTTTCTCGAGGACGTTGCATTCGAAGAATTTATGGTGCTTTTTTGTACTCCGAATAAAAAGCCTTGTCATTCGTAAATAGCACTTGAAAAAAAAACATAAGCGGAATGTGTTTTTTGATATTATTAATTGTTGTGTTGGTAGGGGTTGGACAAATGTCGGGAGACCCGGGACGAACGAGATCGCAGACTAGGAACAGTAGGGTACATTTGAAAACAACACACTCTCTCTTTTTTCTCTTTTATGCTTTATTCATTGTTCCTTAATCATCTTTTAACGATTTTGTATGTAAAATTTTATCGAACATTTTTTGCTTGCTTTCGTCTCCACTTTTGTAACGATACTTTTCTTACTCGTAACAACCGATTTTTCGTATTTATTATTATCGTATATATATTTTTTTTCATTGTTATAATGTTTAACGTGTTTCGGTCATAGCGGAGGGATTTTATCGTTCGATCATCGAATTTTCCTTCAGTATTATAGAATCGCACCGTCGCGTTTATTCACACACCTCTTTTACGCATGCATTTTTTATCCATTCTTATATATATTTCTATTTTTATATATTTTTCATACATCTTCGATCACAATATTAATATTATCGTCAATTTTATATCACTCGAAAAAAAAAAATATGCATGAACTATATTTTCGATTGAAACTCTGACATTAATTTCATTTTTTGATCGTAAAATTGTAAATGCGTCGCTCGAAAAATTTGAAAAATAAAGAAAACTTTGGCAGTGCTTTCTGACAGATTGTGAAAACACATTGCTTCAGTTTTCGCAAATTTTAATCACCCATTACTAACGCAAGAAATTTGTGTCGGAGGATTAACGAAAACATCTCGAAATGCATCCTTCCCTTTGATTCTCATGTACTTATCTCTTTTTCAAAATTATATATAGCGTCGTCCTCGCGATTATATCAACATTTTTTTCTTTCTCTCTTTTTTTTTCGTTTATAATGTATAAAAATGCGCTCTCCCGTTCTCTCTCTCTCTCTCTCTCTCTACGTAAAAGAATGCAACAAAGCGGGAAGCTGCGGTGGTTGCGGCTCGGAGTTCACGCAGAGAGAGAGATCCGCAGAGCAAAAAGCACAGAGCTTTGATCGTATACCCACTCGAGAAACCATTAAATCCTAAAGTGTTATTATACCCTCGGCGTGGGCGCCAGGACTGAATTGTTCACGCTTTTACATGAACAAAAGAAAAAGTACAAAAAAAGAAAACATATCAAACAATGCGCCAAATTGTCGGCGGCCACTTGAAAGGTTTTTTTTAAATAAATTGAAACACGAACTGCCGGTAGCCGGCAAAATAAATAGCGCCACAAACAACAATTTTTTTCAATTTTTGACCACTTAAAACGAAAAAAATTCTTACGATTCGTGATTAAAAACGACAACGTTAGAATTTATTTACAGAGGTTTTAATAATTTTTCACAACAACGCGAATAATCTTAACGAGAAAGATCACAGAGGCGGTGCGGATAGGATATGAATTTCGTATATTTCCCGACAAAATGCATCCTCGGTGGTCGCGAGCATACAGTGTCATCGGGGACTGGATAACGCCCGTTGGGAAATCAACGAGTCCCACTGCGGAGGCAAGTTTCAGTTCGAAAACTAATCAAAACGTACTCTCGGTGCGGTGACTCTCTGTTACCGCAGTATCTACGGGTGAGAGAGATCTCCCACGTGTGTCGAAGCCAATACGAGAATCAAATTCATTTTTTTATAATTTTTTTTTATCGTGTTTTACGTTAGCCGTCCGGCTTAGAAAATCATCGATGTATTTCCTCGTCGAATATTTTACTTCGTTCGATAATTTACGCGTTTATGTGCGCCGGTTCTCATTTTTTTATCTGCCGGAGAGAGAGGAACTTTCCCGTTTACCCGGGCCGTCGGTCGGTTGCTATCTCGACAATTTATTGGTATATATACAGTGTTGATATACATAAACAGCAGCCATGCACCGGTGCGGTGGCTGCCACAAACGCCCGACTAAATCAAACGCACCGCCTAACCCGGCCAGTAACAGCAACAGCAGCAGCGGCAGCAATACTCCTGAGGCGTGACTTGGTCAGGCAATATTATTCGGGGTCAAGGCTTCATCGAGACCCTCTGTTCCGAATAGCGTTTGCCTTGATCGTCAAAGAAACTAGGAGAACGTGACGTCGACCTCGATCGTATCCGCGTCTAACGCTGGGTACAAGGCCTCATCCGGTGCCGTTGCCGCTGCTGCGGGTGTAGCAACCGGAAATGGAAGGAGGAAACGAGCTCACGCGCCGCTCCGTGCTATATGTCTTTTTTTTTATCATCGCGAGAGATTAAAAAAAAAAAGTGATCCGTCGGTTCGTGGAAATGGAACTGAACGCGTAAGCCACACGATAAGTGTTATAGGATCATACGATTTTTATTCGATCGAGAATTTTTATGATTGAAAAAAGAAAAAACGAGTCCCGATCCCCGATATTGTGCCATTGCAACCCGGTGTTATGAAAAAATATAAAAAATTCGCTGAAGTTGCAATACGGAATGAAAAAACAGATTTGATCGACGGATATTGACCTCAACGGCAATAAAATCGCCGAAATTTGTTTAATATTTCGATACACCAAATATTTCTTTGCCGGCTAATACCGGGTGTAATACGTTGAGAGAAAATAAAATACAAAAGGACATAAAAGAAAATTATTTAACAAAAGATAAAACATCGGAGTTACCAAGCAGCCGGTGCCAATCTACATCGGTGAGTACGCGCGATTGTTCCGCGATTATGCAGGGAAAGGGGGAGTGAGGTGGGAGAAAAAAAAAAGAAAGATTGCCGACACGAGGTTGAAAACCGTGCGGCCCCGCGTTTAAGCTCCGTTTTATTCCCGCGAACCCCAGTGTTGAACAATACAACGCGCGAGAGTGACACACGGACAGAGTCGGGGCGGCTCGTTGCTCTCACAAATATTTTCCTACCTTTTTCCCGGGGTTTACGTTCAACGTCACACCATTGCGTTTTATACACCGTTAAAAATCTCACCCCCCCCCCCTCCCCTCGCCCTTCCCCCTCCTTCTCCCTTCGCTCTGCTCATGCCTTTCCATCTTTTTATTGTTCCCATTTTGTCGCTTTTCACTGGTTCGTTCAATCTGTCGCGGTTTATTCGCATTGTGCCGGGCGAGATGAATATAGACTCGACAAATCATCTCTCAAACCTCCTCTGTCGTCCTATCCTCGTGAATCGTCAAAGTTAACACGGAACGGAATGAAATTCTTTTTTTAGTGGACCGAGAGAATTCGATCTCTTCGTAAATCGCTTTGGAATATAATTCGAAGTGCAAAGCCTCGATGTGAGCCGCTCGTTCGCTCGACTACGTACTATACACGTTATAACACGCAAATACGCGGTCTGGTCTTTGGAGTTTATCGTATAGATCAAAGAAATTCTCGCAATGCGCGGCTCGTCTGTGTATCATAACCAGCTGGTCCGTTCGGTTCGTACGAAAGGTAAACACATTTGTAAACGCCGCGTTTCACAGTCTCGGAGCCACAGTATTCGATTCAGCGTTGATACACACGCGTACCGTTCGAACTCTCGGGTTTCTCGCATTCGGACTCTTCGTAAGTTTTCATTTAACGAGGTTGATAATTACACCGGTGTGTAAAGCCGCTGAAACGCCATCGCAAAGTTTGTCATTCGGTGAATAACTGGGAATACGTATTCACGATGCTTCGATCTATTTAATAGGCGATCCTATTAAATAGATCGATGAAGCATTGAATTAAAGGTTTGTACGACATTTTAGTATTTGCCATCTATGGCAACAAATTTATTGCACAAAAATAATGTCGAGTCGAACCATTTGTAATAAATCATTTCCGCCGGTCTTTGTCGGCGTTTGTAATGCAAGTAGTAATTACTTTTTCGCCAATTTCCAGTCCATTGCGAATATCTGCATAACATTTCTTTTATGTTCCGATATTTCTGTGTCCATACTACAGATTTGTTTCTTTTTCAAATTTCTAATTCTCGAACTATTCGTTCATTAGCACATTTACGCGAAATCCCTTGAATCTCAATTACACACTACAGTCAAACGAAACGAGGAATAATTCTTTTAATTTCTGTCGTCATGAAGCCCGTTAATTACTTTCTGGTGCAATTTTTACCTTGTCATTTCGCTACTTTTGTCGGCGGAGGTTGAAAAAAAATGGCTACTTTTCTCGTTTCCGTTGTTTTCTCGACTCCATTCCCGTACCATTTTCCAGTTTCTTCTATTCTTTTCGCTCTGTATGTTTCGATAGAACATACGCTACAGTGGCTATATTACTGTTTCGTACGGTGGGATGAGTGCGCAGCCGTGCAAGCTGTACGTCGGTATAACCGCGCGGTCGAGGGAGCTCACCCGGCTGCGAGATGGTCTTTTCCGTGCGGTACGTACGTTCGCATAAAAGCTCTTGAGACTCTCGACTCTCATTTTCAACGAGTGACCGGGGGAGAGGAGAAGCTCGGGGCTTCCCGAGGCTTTTTTCGCGGTGCTGCCTTGTGACGGAATTGCTGCACTTGTCGCTGCTGCGGAAGGAAGCGTGTATACACGCGTGTGTGTCTCCACGTCATCCACAGTTTTTCTGGTTTTTCCAACTTTTTTTTCGTGTAGCTACCTACCTACTCGTGAAGTTGTACGACTCTCGAAGAAGTCGTACGCTTTAGTTTCTATTACTCTTCTCTTTGCGTTGACTCTCGAGGGCGCGTGTACACTTGCACTGAGAATTCGCATTTATTGCGCACGTGTCGAGCGTAGGGACACACGTGGCCTTCTCTCGGAAGCAGTCACCGGATTGTATACCCGACAATATAGCGTTGACTCTTTCGAATCGCTTGTAACCAGTCGCTACGCCAGGATTTTCTCCGAGAAGCTTTCACGTTTTCTACACATCGAGGATATACATACTGCTACCGTACACTCGACTACCCTTAGTTCTTCGAATACTCTCTCGAATTCGAATCGTTTTCCAATAGCACACAGATCCGGACGTACAATACTGTTTACACTGGCGACTGCCGGTGTAAGTTGTGCAAATAACGAAAGTTCTACCATTACTAGCCGTGCAAATAAGAAGAAAGGCATTGTTTTTCATTCATTTTTTCTTCAAAATGTCATCAGCCCATATAACATTATTATTTCTGCAGAGTTATTCATTTAATTTTTTTTTTATATGAACCCGTTAAAAAATTCTTCACGTAGTATCGATATCGGATAAAAATTCGCTTAACAAATTATACATAAATGATAATTTGGTCGGCCGGTCACAGCTTTCAAGAAATACCTCGTTTTTTCAATTGACCAATAAGAAAGACCTGAAACGCTTTGGTCAGCTGGACCCGAGCTGTTTTTTTAAGAAAATCTTAAATTGTTTGAAATATCGCGCGTTACCAGACATCTTCCTTACATCCTGACGTTTACATTTCACTATAATTATACTTAAAAAAATCGATTTTCGACAAAGTTTTGCAACGATAAAGAAATCGGCGCTTCTACACTCATGGATCGCAGTGAAGAGGTTAAAAAAAAAGTGTGGTCTTTAAGGCTCAACATTACGGCATAAATAATAATTTCATCGTGTTGACTTCGCAGAGAAATATCGTTAATAAAATTTACACAAATCATCATTTTGTCTATCTGTGGCGATATTTGCGTGCAAACGCGTTAACAGCATCGCGTCCCTTAGCCAATCTACTATTTCACGAAAATGCATCACGCGACGTGATGAGTTTGTAATGCGTTTCCTACAATTTACATGTGCCGATAACTCGTCAACGTCGATGACTGCCAGCTATCATTGGTTCGGCACCGTCCAAAGGGGGGGTTGTAGTTTGAATTCTGTATGCAATTCCACGCACATGACGAGAGCAACGAGCCGGACTCTGAGCCGCAGTGGTGCGAGGACGTCGGGACCAACAATCCCAACGTACACCAATGTCCGTCCGCATTAACTCCTAACTCTCGGCATACCCCGTCTCCCCAATCGTGTGGCAGCACGTTAACGCGATATGCGCGAGAGAAACGAAGGTACGTGATTCGAATCATAGTTACACGAACGAGCGCTCGTCACCGCGATGTATATCGAATTTGCAGTACCATCGTCGAGTTATACTACGAAAACAAGGGAGGGTGGGGGACATCCGAAAATTATTCTGTATTCGTTTGATCAATTAAACGCGTCATGAACACTTCTCAAATAAAAAAATTCCCATTTTTTCGTCGAATTTTTATTATCAGAGTTGTGAGATTAAAAAATCTTTCCGACGTTGTAATACACGTTTCCTTCAACGTCGGAACTCTCGTTCGGAACACAATATTCTCTCTTCGCATTTTTTTTTTTTTTTTTTTTTTTCATTTATTTTTTATTTTTTGCTCTCTTCACTTTTTCATTCTATCCAGTCTCTCGCTGTTCCCATTCGCTCGGGTTGGCACTCTTCACCGTGAGACACCGTACCTATGCGCGGCGTTGTAATGATCCGCGGTTCACGATATTATTATATACTCATCTCTTTTCCCCGAACCCCGCGAAATAATTCGCCGACTAATTTCGGTCACTACACACTTCGACTGTGCTTCACGCTCGGCCCGCTATGAACGTTCCGGAAAAATTCATTTTGCACGAACATTGTGATCGTGAAATTGTTCGTCGAGGAGAAAAAAAAAAAATTGTAGACGCGAAAGGAAGGAAAAAAAAGGTGAACATTTTTTTTCTGCACCCTCTCGGGCAATAAGGTACCCTGTTGAGTTGATTCTATAGATATATTTGATGGAAAAATAAATTCATCGACGATCGACATAGACGATTGTTTTGATGTTTAGTCGAGATTTTTTATTTTTTTTCTATCGCCATTCGAACGTTGCGTCTGCCGCCGTCTGGAATCTTGAGAAAGGTTGAGCGAAAAAAACACAATGAAAAAATGTTATCGAATGGGCATTAAATTAGATTGGTCGGAGTGAATTGTACTGCTAACCGTTGAGAAAAAAATAAAGATGGACGCGAATGTACAGCTGAGTTTCAAACGTAACCACAGAGATCGCGGTGGGGTCGAGTACTATTGATACAAATTCGCCAACAGTCGTGTATATAGAGCGGAGATGAGTATTATCGCAATCGTTCTTGGTAAATATTTACCATTATGTAATCTCGACGCAGCCACTTTTCCTGGATAATCTCCGCTGCTGCAAAGCTATAATGCGGAGCTCCTTCCTGCGGGATAACTTCAGCGAACCTCCTCGACGGCGACCAGGCAATTTCTTATCGTTCGCGCTCTCGCTATAGAGACAGAGGATCGATGTCGTGCAATACATAAAACCGCTCGCCCATCAAGGCACATCTCTTGCACCGGTTTATTACCATTAAGGCGGTTTGATACCGTAATAATAGCTTTTTCGAATGGGAGTTGCCGAGTTTATAAATTATCAGGGTAAACGATCGACATTCCGGCTAATCACCGACCGACTGGACGATACCTCGATCCGTTCGCGTTGGAGTTTCGTTATTCTATAATCATATTAGGGTGTCGCGCGCCAAGTGCGCTCGCCGCCGTTATCGTCGTCATCGCCGCTAACCGTTGCCTTAAAAAGCCTCAAAAAGTGGGCGGCGACAACAGCGGCGAAATTTTTATATATATATATAAAGACAATAATTCGTATCGTGTGATTAGTTCAGAGAATAAGCCAATGAAAAAATAAGAAACGTACGTGTCACCGGATACGACGGGGTTTAAAATCATGGCGTTTGAAAAAGACTTTAAAAACCAGTAATTATTATTTCATAAAAACAAAGCATATTTTACGTAATATGACAAAAATTTGACCTCAAAAGAGAAGATTTGAGAAAAATAAAAAATTCTTTCCTCTCTCCTTCTTTTCGACTCTCTCGCGTCCCCGATATCGTTTGTAATAAGTCGTAATTAAATTTTCGAGCTTTTGACAGTATCGTTGTTTCCATCGGAAACATCGCGAATTCCACTGATATGAAAAAGATACAATCGAAAAAAAAAAAAAAATACTGGAGGTAAAAACCTGCGATTGGCAATGTAACAACGAAAGATTCGAGAGCTCTCGGTGAAAAATAAAAAATGCAGGGCTCTCAACATCCCTTTGACGGTTGTCGTTCTCGGTGTCGCTTCGATGCTTGATGTCGTTTGCCAGTTGTGATTAAATTTTCGAGCGTTTACAAGGCGCCTTGGTATTTCAATGGCAAATACCTTTAAGCGCGGCTCGATTTATTCGTAGTTTTATCGACCGAGCGCCCTTCTTACCTATTTTGCAATAGTTTCTATTTTTATGATCATTTATCAATTGTATTTAATTCTTTTTATATCGCGTAATCACTCTATACTCGTGTCATTAAAAAACTGTCGCTCCTTGATTTCCAGTTTCCATTTTATCTACCAAATTCGCTCGATGTTCGTGCGAAAGAGTCGATTTTTGCTGCGGTCTTTACCGAAAGACAGAGGGGAGGATTAAACTTATACAGTGAACGAATCCGCATTTGACTGAGAGACCGCGAGAGCACGAGAGGGGTGCGTCTATGCGGTCGTGGTTCGAGTTTAGCGGAGAACCAGCTCTTCTCTCTAGCCGAAGCGTTCTCTCGATTTTTTTTTATTTCTCCCTCATATTCGTTTCTTTGCTTCTTTTTTATTTTCTCTCTTTCCCCGGGGATTCTTCTACCGCGCTGCTTGGCACAAGTGGGAGTAGGATACAGAGTGAGAGTCGACGCGTTCGAGCGTTTGATTTTTGCCGCCCCCGAGGCTCTCCTTTCTCCCATCACGGATCGACGGGAAAAACTCTCATCTCATCCCGCTTTTCCCGGGGCGAAATCGCCCTCCTACCGTGCGATGCGGCCTGCAGCATCACACGGGCGGTTGGTTCGGATTGTTAACAGCCCGGTAGTACGTGGGAGAAGAAGAAGGAAGGGTGGGTTTGGCGCTTAAGCACGCGGGCCCGTTAACGAAGCCTCTGCCTAACTCCCCCGGAGCCCTTTCCTCGGAGATCTTCGATATATACTTCGAAAAGTCTGTCGCATCCATGAGAAATGAGTAACGCTAAATCATCGATAAAATACAAATATTTTCCGTCACGGAAAATTCATTTAATTTATTTCGTCTCGTGATGAAATCCAATGAAAAGAAAAATAACAAAACTACTGCACAATTTTTTTAATATACTTTTATACGTCCGATACCCTTCTTCTTTGCTCATAGCCTCGTAATAGCCGTGCGGTATCTATCTCAGTGTCTTTTATGGACAGTTACGATGTCCGAGCGACCTGCCAGAAGGGACCATATTCGACATCGCTTCCCCCGTGAGCTTCGAGTCTCTCGGCTCTATTGCCGTCTCCTCCGGGGACTCGTACGAGCCCCTCATAGCTTAAGATCCTTCCGAAAACAATTTCTTTCACTGCCAAATAGAATTTTCCTCGATATCTTTACGATTGCCGAATACTTGACCCCACGATTGCTTCTCATCGTGGCAAATCGGAATGACTGCGAGAAAAAATGACGAAAACGAAGCTCCTGGGAATTGAACAGATTTGTATCTATTTTTTTTTCTCGCTTTAGCCACTTTGTTATATGCGGATAGAGATCACTTGGCCATTTCGGGGCCAAGGGAGCAAGTAACAAGTACACGTACGGAGACACTCGAGAAGTTATTCTACATCGTATACAGTGTATTCGCGAGATCCAGGGCCATCGGCTAAATCTCAAAGTACTCTTTCGTTCTCCAGCTCTGGGTGTCTCTTTCAATATCGAGATCGTGCATACAAAGGTTCGATGCACACGTGTCACGGACCCGGGATATTGTAGAGTTATCGGTAGCGAGAGAGGCGGAGGGCAAGCGGGAGGAGATACAGGGGGCGGGAAGGGGCCGATGAAGGTGCCGAAGGTGATGACGGAATCGCACCTTCCTCGTTACTCTCCCTCCCCGCCTCGGTTAGAGAATGGAGCGAAAGATAGTTGACACCTATGATTTCTCGAGGTCGTTCTCGATATAATGCGAGAAGGCCAAACCTCGAAAGATTCGCGACGATGTGAACATCGAGGCGTGTTATAGATTGTTATAGATGTTCATTGTGCGAAGCGTGAAGGGCCGGCTAGTTCGATTTTTCCTAAAATGACGGTAGGCTTTCGGATGGAGAACACGGGAGAGATGGAGAAGTAGAAGAAGGAGGAGGAATCGCGAGATCGTCGAAGGCCGTCAAGGGCCGTGCGACATGCATATACGGCGCGCGTCGTATATCGTTCTCTCTCGATAATGTGGGAGAAGGTCAAGCACCCAACTGGTATCCCAGACAATGAAGCACTTTGCAACACGGCTCGGTGGCGGTCCATCCACGCCTCCTGCACATACTCGCATACCGATGCTGCTGTTGCTGGTTTCGTTGCTCCGCTTTCACTCGCGTGTCTCATGCATGCCCTGCTATATCTGCTCTACTAACGCCACATCGCCGATCGAAACGCGACAGATATTCCATGTCATCGGGTCGCGTCCCCGATATTTATCCTCGATGCATCACGCATTCGAACTTCGTGACACGATACAAAATTGCAATTGCGTTCGAATAACTATTCCAAGAATTCGTAGGGTTTCAAATAGCTTCGCGGAAACGTTCGTCGCGGCCCCGCGAGCCGTTCGAATTGTTTGCAGTTTTTTCTTTTTTTTTTTAGATAAAACCTCAAGAGGTTAAATTAAAACGATCATTAATAGGACGGTGATGAATTGTAGGAATTTCATTGCAAGTTACAAATTACAAGTCAAACATCGGGACAACTTAAATAAACACATCGTTAACACAGTCCGCTTTGGAAAAAACTGGTAAATAAAGAGTCGCTGTAGCTTTTCGACGCCAAGTACTTTGAAAAGGGAATAATTAAAAAGAAGATAACAGGCGCGGCAACGTCGAGAGGTACGCTAAAGTTTGATCGATTTTTCCTCCTACACGATCGTACGAAAAAAAAAAACATCGGATGACACTTTTTTAATCCACTCGTACCGGAAGTTTTGATGCATTAATAGGTACACTAAATTTAATGTACCGGTTTATGCATCAAAAGTTTCACTATCGGTACATTAAATATCCAGTCATTTTTTTTCCGGTATCAATGTGAGGGTATAAATATAATTTGCAGTGCCGGGAATGGGGTGCAATGATTATTAATACAAGTGTTTCTCATCCTCAGCACCTACGGGAGTGCGAATTCAGGAAAAATCCTCTATTTATCATTCTTCCACTATGTTTTGCTTCCAAAGTCCGTGGGGAGGGAGGGAGGGAGGGAGGTATTCGCCGAGCTTTTCCTTATTATAATATCATCATACATACAGACGTTAACGTCGCGACGAAATCTTCGCCGCCACCGTGAATCCGAGTGTCGCACCGCGCTTTTCCATTCATTCCTCGCTATATTTGCTCAACGACCTTAATTACTTGCCAAGTTACACCGGGCGAGACTTTCTTTACCCGCAGATGCAAATCTCATCTCTCTCGCACCGACCTCATGAATTATTCAGCTTATAACCGGGCGGTCACCCCTCCTCTTTCCCAAGTTGCACACATACACACTAACGCTACACCACAGCCTATAGCTAAAATGCGGAGTGGTCCACGACTTTTCGCGGCGACTATATATCTTCCGTGAATTTTCTCTTCTGTCTTTTCGCCGTCCAATCACGCGAGAGAAATATTTTTACACTGAATGGCTCTCGACGAAAGCGATATAACGTCGACGTTGTGTAACACGTGGTATACCTCGTGTAACGGCGTTACGGTAGATTTGATATGGAAGGTCGTAAGGGGAGGCGGGAGCGTGGGGTTCACCGTTCATCGGTTGGGTTCTCGTGTTCTCGTTGTCGTTCAGAAATATCGAGACGGCAGCACGACGTTCGACGAACATCGATCAAATTTTTTCTTTTTTTTTTTTTTTCATCCCCGGGAATAGAGGATATAAAAATAAAGGGAAGAGGATGAGAGAGAGAAAAAAAAAGAAGGATATTCTACGAAGCGGAGTTTCGTAACGCCGCTTGACGACAAGAATTTTAATGGAGTCCTCGAGAATTCGAGAGCGCATATACTCCTCTTTACTTCTGTTATATCGATCATCGCAGCTTTTTTTTCGACGACAAGCTAATAGTTTAGCTCTGTCATTGTCCAAACGCACTAGTAATCTTCTTAATCGTACGAGAGGAAAAAAAAAATGCTTTGCGTCAGTATGGCTTTCTCACTATCCGCGCTACCGTAGGATGAAAGCCGGTGATTACCCGTCAGCTAATACACAAGTGATCCTTTCACCGGTACGAGTTTGCTAATGAATAGGCGGAAAATTTCCTCCGTTCGCTCACTTTGCTTTGCTGTCTCCTCGGGTCGCGACAGGAGTGACAATGAAAGGCAATAGCAAAACTCTCTTACGCAATTCTCGTCCCTTCCGACGTGTAAACTACTTTTTTTTATACTCAATTATGCGATACATGAATAATGATTATCGACGGATGTAATAAATCGATTAATTTTTAACGTAATCACAGTTTTATAGAGATTTACACAGATTTCAGACCCTCCGGTCGCTCCACAAGAGCTTAAACGCTTCTTCCACTCCTCGGGAAACTCGAAAACTTCGTATTTTTCGTGATTTTTTCGCAAGAATATTTTATAAATTCTCATTAGCTATGTAACTTCAGTTAATTTCAATATCGCCGCGTATTTTCAATAAATAATCGCGAGGGAAAATAATCCCGTTGAGTTTCAATGGAATCTCCGAAGTGAGACACGCGTTGCCATAGTATAGAAATTATTTTAGACTTAAAAAAATCTATAACCATTCAACAAATATAAAACAAATTTAATTGTAAAATTTTTATAATTAATGAATCTAATTTTATAAATTAATTTCATCCTGTGATATGAAAAGAAAAGCCCATCTGTTACGATTTTCTAACCGCCACTGGAAAGAACGGAGGCACTGGAGGGTGCTGCCGACGTACAATTGTCATTCCTAAAATACTCGCGTAACTTGAAAAGAGGGTCGGGAGGTTGTTTCTGACCCTCCGAATACCCAACTTTGAGTCCAAAAGTTTACTTTTCGTCGATTTTTTAAAAGGTTTGAACGGCGCGAAAATTTTATTTTATTTGCACAAGAAAAAAAAAACCCAAACAAATATTCTCTACGCAACTCTCTCGATCTTATAAAAAAAATTAAAAAATTACGGTAATGTGTAAAGCATGTTTTTTCAATGTTCCAATTAACTCCGAGTTCGTAGTATTTCGTTATACGCTTTAATTGACGAAGTAGTTGCTTAAATTTTCGTTCACAATAAAATAAAATAAAAGAGATCAACGAATTCTTACCTCCTCGTCTTATTTTCTTCTCTTTGGAATGCTGCAGTTGTCACGGAAGTGAGAATAACCGCCACAGCAGCAGCACCGGCAGTGGAAAGCATGAAAAGCGTCCGTCACAGAAGCTCGAAACCTCCTGGCCATTCTCCCTGTAAGTTGAAAATTATATCTCCCACAATTGATAACTTAACAAAACGCGACGTCTGTAATAAACGTTATTATGATATATATTCTCTAACATTGTGCCTTTCCGACATTAGTTATGTCTTTCGACTAGTCGTTACGTCGATTGTTTATTGTTATTTCGTACGTTCGATATATTACTCGAATCTCTTATAGTATTTGTGATTCGATCTCAATGCTGCAACTGTGATTCTCGTCGCAAAGTAAAAGCTGTTGGTCAGATTTATTAAATGTAATTGTTACTGCGAACCGAAGTAAAAGAACGCCGAGGTTGCCGAGCTTTTGTATTTCTTGAGGGGAGGAAAAAAATAAGGCAAATAAAAGCTCGGCGCCGAGGTACTCTCCCGCGAGTCGATCCCCCGCGATCACTGCCCGTACCACGGGTAATCGAGTCGAGACCATCAGCTCGAAGGGGAATTTCTTTCTTTTTTCCACGGGAGGGTTGGAATCCTCCAATCGAGGGGGAGGACGCGGGTTCGCCGATCGGAAGTATTGACAAGACAATTTCCGGGGATAATTCTTGGCTCAGGGATTGCCGAGAGAGTACCCCGAAAGAGAAAAACAGAAGGAACTCTCCTCTCTTCTGCCTCAAAAAGCAATAGAGATATCGAGTTATATCGGTAACGACGAGTACCAATATAACAAAACTCGGATAGCGAAGAACTCTTGTGCGCTAAATTTCTTTCGTCCTGAAGCTCTTCCGAGAACTTCAATTTTTCATTCAATTTTTCTTTTTTTTTTTTTCTTCTCTCTATCTCATTCACTCTCTGTCTCCCGCAAGTTCTAAGAAGCGAGAAAATAGAACTTATCTAAGTGAATAATTTTTTTTTTTTTTTTTCCGCGGCAAAGTATTGTTTTTTCTCCGTGATTCTGTGGTGGAGAAAAGTTCCGTCGATGGGGTAGTTTTTGTTCAAGTTGGCGCTCATTCTTTGATCAATAATTGTGTACGAACCGGCGCTGCCAGGTGGCACGTCTCATCGTCCCCGGCGCCATTCGCCTAAAGCCACCCCCCCGAGGGCCCGGCGAGCTAAAACGTCGCGCGAAATTTTTCGCCCGATGGCGCCACCCGTTGGATTTCTCCTGTTCAAGCATTTATGCGCACCCCACAATTACCTTATCAATATTTAAAAAAAAATCTCGAAAATTTTGCAGCATTTTTCCGAACGTCCATTCGTCTTCTTTCGACAATTGAATATTCGCAATTTTCCGATAAGAACTATGAGTCGATGTTATAATGCGAAACAATACCGAAATCGATAATAATTTCGATGAAATTGCAATAAAATCTTATCCAGCGTCGATTTATCCTTATTGTTAATTTTTTTTAACTCAAACGCGAACGAAGAGACGCATCTCTTGCTTGTGAATAGCCACTTTACTTCATTTCACGTTTATGGAGCCGACACGGCTGGGGTTAGACCTGTGGTGGATTTAAATTTTAGATTTTTTTTTTTTCTTTTACGAGCGTAGATAAGTGCTCGCTGTATAGAACTATATGTATAGTAGTTAAAGGAGCGTGTGCTCGTTAGCCCGGAGGGAGTTTGCGTTCCACCCGCGAGCGGCAAAGCTCTATAAACGTTCGTCTAAACCCGGAGTCTCCTCACTCCCTGCCTCTCTGTTTCTCATTCACTCGCGTTCAATGCGGACGAAGGCTATTATGTACTTCGAGGAATTTCCTTCTCGATTACTCTCTCATCTTACATTGGGTTTTTCTTTCATACTTCCGATTGTGGGATAATAATGAGAGCGAATGACCGTCGAGGCAGATCGGCATCGAAGATTCGACAATGAATATTTTATGCTCTCTACAATGCTTTTGCTTCAAACAAATTAAATTATGTCGCTAATTTAAAACCCTTCAATGCAGATATTATTTCCGTCCATTGAAATAAAAGGTTGTTATAATTTTAATAACTTTGAAAAGGTGATCATTATTTTTTAAACGAATGAAAGATCGATCGTACAGATTTAATTGAAGATTTCCAGTCACCGACCTTCGAACAGTTGTGCATTGGATAACATAATTAGATCGAACAGTAAAGATTTTGCTGTACTGTTTCGTGGACTTGTTCAGCTGAAAATTCGACAGAAACGAAGAAACAATAGGAAAAATAGCACTTGTCGTCGATACGCGAAAGGGTCGAAGGTCGAGAAAGGAGGGCAGTAGGGCCTCGACGATTTGTAATCGAAGAGTGCGCCATGAACGACACGGGCCGGGTAATCCATTGGCGTTGTTCAAGTGAGCGACGATGTACGAGTAGCAACGAAAAAAAAAAAAAAAAAAAAACGCTGAATACCCGGGCCGTGTGTATTCGCTGTCGCACTCCCTGAGATCTAATTATCAACGGGGTGGCAGCGTCGAGCCGCGTAATTCGCTGGTACTCGTTTGCGCTCGTCGACTTTTCAAAGTAACGACCGACGGAGATAGAGACCGTGAGAAGGGAGAAAGATAGTAGAGAAAACGGGATAGGAAGTGAGTCAAGGATCAATTTTCGCAGGACAAACGTGCCGCTGCTGCGTCGTTGCAACGGTGCACAGCCCTCCAGTTATCGTTCCTGCTGCTGCTACCGCTGGTATTCTGGTTGGGCGTGCCTGACCTTAACACCGATTGGTCGATAACTGAAAATAGACGAACCGGACCTATCCGATGACTCCGCTTATTTATAAAGCTCTGCCGAATATTAAGTTTCAAGATATATAAGAATTTTACCGTCGTGTCTGCATAATAAACTTTTTTCTCTCTGTGATGCATTCGTGACTTTAACGTATCGGTAATAAGTCAGAGCTTTCCGATTATAGAGTTAACGTGATCTTCCGCGAACTAGGAGGATTGCTGTATTTTTGTCATAAATAATCAATTTTTTTTTATCAGCCAAACCTTGAGAAAGGACCTTCGTATGTCAGTTATGAAATAGTGGAAAGTTCGAACTATCTGGCAATAAATTTGAACCGCGGATCGAACGGGCCAAAAAAAAATATTAGCTTTGATTCTGGCCGTTTCGGTAAAGTCCTTCGAGTGAGATAGTCCGAGACACGAATGAGCGAAGAGCGGATGAGCGAGTGGCGAGTGGATGGAAATATAAAGCGAAAAGGGTCTAAAAAGGGTCTTCTCTATTAACGATCATAAACGCAAGAGAACTCTTCAACCGCAAAGTAGCTCCACTTCGCTATCATTAATGATAGGTATAATACTTCAGCCACTGTCACTCGCCGATACGCGATATTAATATTCATGACGATCGATTACGTGACCGAAACGCGATTTTAGCGAAGTGACAATTTCTGCGAAAGTCTCGTAGGATCACCTTTTTCGTGGCCCGAAGATCAATATCCTTGCTAAGGAGCGGAGTTGGGAGGGAGGGAGGGTGACAACGAGAAAACATTAAAGTTATTAATATCTCTGGGGAATATTTCGCCTCAATGTTCCTTTCCAACCGTACTGAAAGGCAAAAAGAAAGTCGTTGTATCTCAGACAACTTCATAGTTTTACCTCGTCACGAAGCTTTTAGCTGAAATATTTCATTTGATTTTTTTTTTTTTTTTCGGCATTATTCGCACTAAGTAGGCAAATATGTACTAAAAATATAGTTCGTGCTGTTGAAATCCGTGTAAAAGTCTCAAGGTCCCGAACCCACCCTCGCGTGAGCGCAGCTCCTGGGTCACCGTTGCCCACACAATTTTCAACTCTCGGCCCCGTTCTAGCGAAATTCGTTACTATCCTCCGGTGTCCTGTAACGGCCAAGGTCCTCCAAATAGGTCAACATCCCTCCGACATATTCGCGCTGCGTTTTCAGCGAAAAAATTGGTTCTTATATCGCCGCTACTACAATACTCCAGTGTCTTTGCAAACCAATTATAAATTATTTTTTTGTCATTCGCGTTAAAAAAAAATAAAAAGAAAAACAAATTTATTTTTCTTCAATTTTCTCATTTTCACGATCGGTTTTTTACAGAAGCCGTACTATTGTATCAATTTTCGTAGTTCCTACGTTTCCAACTACGGTTCGCGAAATTCCGTCGGTCGGTAGTCTATCACCCCCTACATTTCCAACCCCCGGAGAGAGAGAGCAAAGGTTTTGCCACGGATGTGGCGCCGCGTCGCGGTCTAGTAGCTTATTCCGCATTGAAAGCTCCGTCGAAAGCTTTGCTGTACTGGCGAACCTCGGCACCAGCCGCCAGTAAAATCATTGCGAAAATACGTTTAAAAAACGAACTAAAAGTGTTTAAACAATTGTATTCCGTTTTTTCATTTTTCTCAATAAATTTGAAACATTAAAGACCATTTTTTTCGCGTATTTGCGAAGATAACTAACCGAGTTCTCGAGGCTGTTACGTAAATATGAGATTGAAACGGGGGTGGAAACGCGGGTTAGTGGGTCTCCGGTAAAACACGCGCTCGCGGCGGTGTGTGTGTCGGTGAAGCATTTCCAAGGATGGAGAAGAGGAAGAGACTTGCGCAGTTGTACCATCACCTCGATATTGCAGGAATATCCTCGTTGTACCCCGAGTGACAGGTGTCGCCTTTGCGAGTGAGACAGACAGACCTCGTTTATCGTTCAAAATTCGACGATATAATAGGGTTAATCGGGAAAACAGCGTAAATTACATATTCTATACAAAATAAACGGTGTATCCCCGACGGAACGGAAGGGGACGTATTCTCCCCGGGCGAGAAGCCCCCGAATTACAGACACGGGTGCTGTGATATAACAATTGTGAAAATGACGAACCATCCGGAATCTTTTGGACTCTCTGGACCACGTAGAAGTGGACCTGTCGAAGAGGATTTCTCGATCGAAAATTTTTAATGTGAGCGAAATTGAAAAAAAAAAAAGAAAATTGAAAACGAAAAATAAAGCACCCTATCGACGTGGTGTTGAGAAGAAATTCCTTGGCTTCGCATATCTCGAAAAAGAATTGAAAAAAAAAAAAAAGAAAAAAAAAATCGTTAAAACAGGATTTTACCGGGTAATAATGAAATTTCGTGGTGGAAGGGTTGAAATACGGTGTCAACCCAAGCGACAAACAGGATGATCGTGTCGAGTGGAGTTGTTGCGATCCGACACTAGAATTTTAACACATCTGAAACTCAATATCCGCGGGAAGCCTCTGCACGTCGCGTGCAGAGCCCCTGTCTCTTTCGTCAACCCTTTTCTCGGGTGTTAATCCGCGTGAGCGACTTCGGTCTGGACGAAGAATCAGTACTTTTGCACGATCCGCGGGGCTCTAGAGTTGCTCCCGAGCTGCTGGCACGTCGACAGCGGCGGGGTATCCACTCCAGACGCTCTTCGCCTCGAGTACCCT
This sequence comes from Cryptus armator, assembly GCA_963971235.1. Classification (NCBI taxonomy): domain Eukaryota; kingdom Metazoa; phylum Arthropoda; class Insecta; order Hymenoptera; family Ichneumonidae; genus Cryptus; species Cryptus armator. Next base: position 8,152,406 of record OZ020235.1, read on the forward strand.
TCGGTCGTTAGTTTTTTTTTTCTCGCTATTCTGTTTTATTTTTTTCTTTTTTTTTTTCTGTTCTTTTACCAATGCCTTGCCGCTGTAGAGCCGCTACCGAAAGAATATCTTTTTTTTCTTTTTGAATTTTTTTTTTTTTTTTTTCTTTTCATTATCAACGCTCGGCATGTCTCTCCACGTTGCCGGCTTCAAGGGAGATCCTTCATCGATCCTCTCGCGTAAAAGTCACGCGGTTAAAACACAAGTAAGAGAGCGCAATAACACGAGAGAACGAAAGGGAACGGATTGACGAGGCGAGTCTGCGCGCTGAAGGGTTCGAGTTGTCGATGACCTTGGCAAAAGGAAATGTCTACGTTGGAAAGGACGAAGCTATAAAATTGCGAAAAAAATTGATGCTTTGGCAAATTCATGAATTCGATAAATCGTAAAACACGGAGAGATTATTATTGTCGGGGGTCCGGGACAAAGGGGGAGGAAGGGGGCGTCGAGGAAGGACGCGGTGAATATGGTGGTTCGTGAATGGCATATATAAATCCGTGTCAGCATGTTGACGCTCATTGGCAAAATCCTTAGCTCGCTGCTTCTGCCGCTTCTACCGCCGCTGCTGCTGGGGATTCGCTGATTGCGCAAGCTCAGTGCCTTGGCGACCGAGACGCCCGTTGTTGCGGTAGCTCTTGCTTATAACACCCCACGAACGAGCACCCCACATACCATTCGGGACACATATCAAAGTTTTGCGGTGTGTGTCGCTCGCACGACAGAGGAATCGAGAACGGAGAACGGCTAAACTCTTCGAACTCGAAACGAAACGGGTTTCACGTGACTGTATATACGAAAAAGACAACACAGCGAATTGCCGAAATTTCTACTGTTACGCGACGACGCTTTCGATGAGAAGATAATACAACACATTAATACACAACAGACATACATTGAACAACAACAAAAAATGCATAAAAATTGACTCTGAGGGATTGGATGAGCGGAAGAAACATAATAAGAAAGGGAAAATCATCGCAAATCGCCGTTGGCCGTTCGTTATCAATCGGAGCTTAAATTAGCGCTTCATTAGTGTTCGATATATCGCGATGTATATCGATGTATCGATGTATAGAAAGAATTGTTTACTCACGTCGCTGAGAAAGAGTGATTTTATCCACGATAATATGAGCAGCGAATATTAACAAGAGGATTAATAAAAAAGAAATAAACAAAACAAAATCGAGAGAGACTTATTAAGACACGAGATATTTTTGCTACGCACTTTGTACAGCCTGATTAGCGATTAGGCAATCAATTCGAAAAATCCTCGAGTGAAAGATAAAACAAAAATTCGAATGCTTTTACGTCCACGCTGCCTGCCCTCCACTGAGTTCAAAGCGAATTTGCTCAAAGTTTTATCGAAATTTTGATCGATCGTACAACGAAAAATAATAATTATCCCCGGTAAATCGCGTTCGCGTTAAATTATGTCGTTTCGGAGTATATTAAGAAAATGCATAAACAAAACGCGACGAATAATCGAAAACGTTTTTCACTGATTTTCATCGAGAAGAGAGGAGGGACTAACGATATAATTCGCCACAACTGGAAGATACTTTGTCAAGAAAAATGTCGATAACTTAGACGATAAGAAGATAAAGAGGAGATAGAAGAGTACAAGAAGTGGAACGAGGAAGATAGAAGAAGACGACAATGACGAAATACGGTTTCGCCAGACTGGCCATATGGCGGCCAAGACGCTCGGCGAATTCGCAACTTCCGAACAATCAGGAGAACAACCCTCTCATGTACGCAATAAAACGTTTTGTTTGTAAAATCTCTATATGTGCTTTCACGATATAATAACGCGGCGATGAGAGCTGAGTAACACGAATTCAACATTTATGCAAGCATATAAATATACTATATACACACGATATTATACATATTTATAAAGCGCCTGATTTCCACATCGCTCACGCTAGCTTGCTAAAAAATGAAAAAAAAAAAAAAAAAAAAAACAACAATAATCAAAACAAAAAAAATTAACTACGAATATTTTTTGCAAGATCGCAATGTGCTTTAAGTGTATCCCGCCGTGCCTTGTTATGTATACTCAGAGATCACCGCAACTGTTGAATTGTTTCAATTATCCCCACAAGCAACAGATTTGAATAAATTTTGTATCAGCATTTTTGTCCTATTAAATATTATTTTTTATATGGTTCAAAAATCACACGAGGAATGTTTGAAAAAAAAAAAGGATTTTTGTATTGTGCAATAAATCTCTCGATGTATTTCGCAGGTATTTTTTTTTCGTTTGTTTCAACACCGCTTTGCTGTTTGGCTCTGCGTGACTTTATTGCTGCCTCGTCGAAACAAAGTTATATGTCACCTGCCTTAAACCACTATCCGGTCACTAACCTTAAACCCGTAGCGACGTGCGTGCATCCCCTAGCTTTGTGTGTCGCAAAAAAAAAAGATGTGTATATTGTATTTATTGTTACTATTATTGTATATAAACGGAGAAGTGGAAGGCTCCGCGAGGTACCGAGGCGCGAACGAGAAATAGAACGAACCGTGCGAGACGGAGTTTATTATCGATTCGATCGTAGGTACTACGAGAATCTGGATCGTCGCGATTTTCACAATGCCCTCAATAGATACTGGGAAAACGTTTATGAAAAATTTCCCCGGGTATTACTTTCAATTATAAACTTTTTCTACCACTACGAAATCTAATCGAAAATAAATTCCCCCGAACTTGACGAAAAAATATTAATCATCACTTTGCCATTTTATCGAAGGAAAAAATTAAGTTTTTTGCCAAAGGACAGATTACAGTTACGATCTTTTGCAATCAGACATATTTCGAATTACTTTGAAAAGTGTTACATTATCGCGCATTGAAAATGAGTTACACATTTTTTTTTTTTAAATAGCACATATAAAATCAATAACCATTCAGTTTTCTGGTGTCTGCCATTTTTATAATATATACCACATGGTAATCTAACCTCAAAAGACTTGTTGCTTACATTCTCTCGTATCGATTTCACTAAAAAAAAGTTCGAAAGTATTGTTTTTTGGTAGGGTAACTTAACGATTAAGATAAGGGATGAAAGTATACGGTTCGGCTTTTAGGGTTAATTCAATGAAAAATTAGGACGAGAATCGATAACGTTTCTAGATATCCGATGAAAAAAAAAATATGGCATTAACGGCTGACCGACGCGACATTGTAATCGTTTTCTCACTATGTATACCGACGTTTGCGCTCGTATCCGAGAGTCATCAAACTTTTTAAGCGTCGAGGTAAGATAATGGTTTCGCCAGTTCCTTCGTGACTATTTCCGTCTATTCTTGGCTCAGTCTCAACCTTCTGGCACGTTAGCCAAAGGGATCGTACCGTCAGGAGAGAGCACGTGGGTGTGGAGTTATAATACGCATCTATCATTGACTTCGCATGGTCACGAGTTCTGGATTATGAAATTTTATTACTCCTGGGAGCTCAAGCTACGCGGTTTATTTTTCTATTTGCGTGTTTTTTGCGCCTTAACGCGATCGCTGTATTTCTCCCTCTCCGCTTCTTCCCATTTCGTGAAACTTGACACATTTCCCTTTATTCAAAACTTTCTCTTTGACTTCGTGAACTTCGTAATTTGTATCTCCGAACACTTGAAGTTCCTTTACCGAGATACGAGATGGAAGAAAAGACGTCCGAGTAGAATTACCGATAGACAATAAAACGTAATCAATTATTTTGCAACTTCGAAGAATCGCGTCCGCTTCTCAACGGGCCGAAAAAAAAAGAAAACCGCAAGTGACCCAGAAATCCCCAAGATGTAGCATACAAATCGATCCACCGCGGCGAAACTAAATTATATCGAATTTTTATTCCATAAATTATTTATAAACTTGCAATCTTTGTGGACTCTAGAAATTCTTTATGCATTGTCGGAATATCGTACGAAGTGGTACGAGTATTATAAGCTATGGAGTCCCTATCTTCGATATGTAGGACTCGGGTAACGAAATAAGTTTGCCAAACTCGAAACTCATTTGGAAGCGACAAGGCCGACGCATCCAGGAGTTCGACGACTCTACGGACACCTCGGCGATTGAATATCGATTCCAATTAATCGTAACAATAGATAAATTTGATAAAAAATCTTCTAAGCAATTGTTAATCGACAATTAATCGTACGAATAGATGAATTTTCGTTAATCGATAATTAATCGTAACGTGACGCAAGTCGACAGTTATGTGTTCGTATCTTACGCAAGTCAGGGATTCGATTCTTCGCGTTATGTTTCATTCGCGATTAAAGGTTATATCGCGAAAAGAAGGTTTAAGGGTCGCCGGATTGTCTCGCTCTCGCTCTCTCGCTATCTCTGTGTCTGTCTGACTGTCTGTCTCCCGTGTCTGTTTGGCCGGTTTGTCGGTCGAGGGTTCGCGACCGTGCCACGCTTTTGCCTCGCGTATTGATCCTCATGCTTGACTCCTTGCCCCGCTGTACTCGCGGAACGTCGAGCTATTCGCTATAGACGCTCTTTAAAACCCTTCTGCCAGCCCCGACCCCTCCCCCTTCCGCCTCATCCCGTCTCGCGGGTACATACCCTCGTGCCCTCTGAACTTCCGGCACAGTGGAATCCCCCCCATCAACCCACGTATGTTTCTACCTACGCTCTGTATCATCTAACCGACCCGAAAATACACTCAGTGTCCGAAAAAATTCTCTTGTAATACCCCTCATCCCTCTCATTCGCGATCACTCTCGTTCGAGTGGTCGTAAAAATAAAAATAAAAAAAAATGGCTATTGGAAATAGATAAAATTGGCGGAAGTGAAGTGCAAACAAATTCGCATAGCGTAAATTACGATGAGTACAAACATATCGGTAGAAAGCGTAGCTATCACTGAAACGTACAAATAGAATCGATTTCTCACGATGACCCGCTACAGCTGCTACAACTGGAGTGCAGTCGCACTGAGACCCCTCCCTGTATACAACTGGTTCGCGGATCGATGAAAGAGCCCGATTTACATTTATTTTATATTACATTGCGTTAAAAAAATCACTATTATTCGATATTTTGTTCGTTTTTTTTTTTTTTTAACGAGTTATCGCGGTTTCGCTTGACGAGAATTTCTTAAGACGTAGCGGAAGTTTCGAGGACTTCCGGCGATCGGAAGGTTTAGTACCGCAATCGCGAAGTAGCCGAATCGCAAACCTCTCCGTTAACGTTCGCCTCTAATACAGTGGATGATATACTGTATTTTCCGATAATTATGCAAGGTTATCGGCGGTCTGTTTGGTATTACAGTCACGGCGCCGTACTGTCGGATGCCAATAATAAAGTTATACCAATGCTTCGACTCTGCCGACTCACACGTCTGCCGAAGCCACCTACGCGTTTCCTACACTTCGCAAGCGCGTTTAACTCGATGGTCCTGATTATCGCACAATCGGCCGATCGATAAGATAAATGGATCGGAATATTGTATCGAATTTCTGCTTCACGCGACTCACGATAACCAAAGGTGTTCGGGTATTGCAGGTTCGAGAATACAGCGTTGGGAATGTCTATAGTTATTACTATTATAGAATTTCAGTAGAATAGTATTTTTCAAAGATTCAACAAGTATAAGAAACAAAGAGGATTTTTATTTCCATATAAAGAATTAATTGACGGAATAATTGTCATTTTTTTTTGGTTCCGTAAGGATTTTTTTCGCTAACCGCACAATCGATGATGTCTATGACTAATCCCATTGTGTATTACGCACTTATAGACCGTCACGCGTCGTTACGAAAACTTTATATCTATACCCGAGTAAAAGTCACGCTTTTGCCGACCTATGACCTTGTGTATCCTTAACTTAACGTGACATTGACAAAACAATTATTTCGAACAAAGGAAGTGCGACCCTCGTCTATTTTACCCATACCACGCGCTTGATCTTTGCTCGTTTCGACCTTTAATGTACAAAGCCATCGTTGACCCGTCGCGTTGCCCATGCAGCGCGTTAGAAAAATCGACTTTCCGCTTAAAGTGGCGGTCGGTGTATTAAGCCTTTTCTTCGCACTCACGATTTTCATGAACGACGGTGGTTTGCCGATGGTAGGTCATGATTGCGGCTCGAGAACCTCAGGGGTTGCGTGCACCGTCTCGCGAACGAAACGTCGCTGCCACGTTCGGGTCACGACGAGCGACACAGTTATCGGTTACTCCCCGAGTATTAACGGTCTTCGTGGTAAATCGTCATAAATTGAAGCATAAACTCGTATGCCAATAACTGAGTTCATTTCATTTGTATTCTCGTTATGCTAAGAAAAAATCAACGTCGACTCTGTGGAGAGAAAAAACTTTTCTCTCGCACACCCTCGTCGGTCGTATGGACTTGACTCTGCGATAGAACGTCTAGGCCCGTCTGCATGTATAACGGGGCATATACAAGGGAAGGGCAAGAGAAGCGATATATGTAACCCAATGCCAACGGGGTGGCGGCAGCGTCTCGCTCTGTAACGTACGTCACCCCGTGACCTTACCCTTGAGCAAATAAATATCCTTGGTCACGTGAGGCGAGAAAAAAGAAAAAGCGCGAATGATCGTCGAGTCGGTAATATGGATATAGTTATAGCGATGGAAAACAGCCGGCAGGAGCAGAAGCACTCGATAGCTTAGCGTGCATATAAAAATCTCACGGAATTTCTTCGTTCCACTACTCTCGTTGGTGGAGGTTGAAACTACCGGGCGTTTATTTCACCTCGTTATTCAAACCCGAAAAAAAAACGGTTGGGCTAACGGTGAGATGCCGGAGGCAGGCAAGCGGAATGCGAGAGAGTACAGTGAGGTCACGTTTTCGTAGGGTAAAAATTAATTTTCATAACTCTATCTACTTCGCGCAGAACAGAGAACGGTGTTCGGCTCATTGTTGGGGATATAGAAGAGACGACTGATATACGGGACGAACTGGTAGAAAAAATTTGCCCGACTTTATAAATAGAATTTTATCGCGTTGCTGTTATTGTATTGTAAAAGGAGTGGGTGGACGAAAAAAGGCTTTATTTAGAACAGGTGCTGCATCAGTGGGTGGAAGTAGTCACGTTCGCGTTGACATTAATTTAACACCGGGTGTCTACGTTCCGCGGTAACGTAAAATGAGAGGAGACGCGATGGGTCGACCGAAGTGAAAGAAAAAAAAAAAAAAAGAATAAATAGAATGTTCCGCTGTGCATTGCATTTACGTATGTCACATATGGTATTCGATGTATAGAGCAAATGACAACGCGTACCCAACACCAAAATGTGTTTATTTCCAAAGTCCAGTTCGCGATAGTTTTTTATCGCTCGACGGAAAAAACGATTTGCATGACATTAAAAAATGAATGTTTTTAACTCTTCACATAACCTTCATTTTTGATGGGATACTTTTTCACAATATGTAATGGTCACTGAATTATCAAATTGCACGAAAAATTTGTTACCACGTTGATTTTTAACATAATTTTGCGATGTCGAAAGAAATTTTGAGAAAAGCGTTATTTTATTTTTTGATTTATTTTTTCGACGATAAAAATGGTTCACATTAGCAACATTTCAGTAATCTATGCATATGTTTTTCGTTTAACATATTGATGCGGACCACAGTAACGGTTAATGGCTAATTGGAAAATTGAGTTCGGATAAAAAAGCCTTTCGTTCGTTCGATCCCCAGGAACTCATCTCGCGGTTACGTAGTCTACTGACCTACATAAGGCAGAGCGCGCACCGAGCGACCCACATGTTACGTACCCATATCCATACGAATACCTGAGCGCATACAGATTTAGAACAGGCATCCGTCCAATCGATAGGCATACTACATTTTATAGGGGTATAGTACCTCTATAACCACTATAGAGCAGACTGGATTCGCGATCGTACATACATCTCTCGGTGGCTTTTCTCGTCTATACCATCGACCCTTATCGTCCTCCTTACCCTTCTTGAACTTCGTACATAGAATTTTATAGCGTCGTGATATACATATATTTATATATAGAAACGCCGATTCTCGGGTTACCAGTCATCGAGTCTATACACATGTGGATATCGGCACTTGACAGTCTACGGTCATATAAATTCACCCTTATTTTTCTACTCTACGAATATCCTATCGAACGAAAAATCCATGTTGAGAAAAATCTCGAAATATGGTACCGTTGTCGCTTCATGCGTATAACGATTGACTGACGCACGAGGATAAAGGCAAAACTTATGAACAAGGGTCGCGGAAACCGAAAAAAAAAAAAAAAAAATTCACGATCGTCAATGTCCGGCTTGAGTTTCGAATGAAAAGAATGTTTCAACACGATGCGTACTATAAAATCCAAGAACTTGTTTTGTACTAAAGTTCAAACTAACGTAGACTACTTAAAACGTCTTTATAAAAAAAAAAAAAAATGGAAAGAAAAGTTTTATAACAAAAAAAAAAAAATCAAATCAATAAGAGCCGCAAGACTGACTAACTGTGGAAAGCCAATAATGTATTGCATTTTTTTTATTTCGATACTTTTTAGTGTCTATTTTCAACTTTTTTTTAAAGATTCTTTTGTTTTTTTTGATAAACAGATTTTAGGTATTTGTCGTAAGGTAATATTTGAAAAAAAAAAAAAAAAAAAAAAATATTGAATTGGCTGTTTATATCGTAATTCAATATGTTAACGACTGAGAATATATTTCGTGATTTGTTTCTTCATAGCGCACTTATTCTTTGCATCATCGAGACATATGTCTGCAGGTCGATGTGCGCCTATTGTTGCATCAATAGGTGTATTCTCTCTTTTGGTATGTCATCAGCCAGTGACAGCCCCGGAGCGAATTCGTCGTCGTCGTCTTTGCTCGTTAGTATTCATAGTTTGATCGAAGCTTCAATTGAGCACGAGCACGCTGATTGGAAATAGAAAGGGGTAGAAGAGGCGAAATCAATTTGAATGTCCTGACCGCGTGCAAAGCTCGTCATCATTCTGTTTCCTCCCCCTTTGGCCCCTTTCCCCCTCCACCTGAGCGAAATATGTTGAACGAAAATTGCTAATTTTCGTGAATTTCAACGAGCCGCAGAGTACAGACGACCTAAGCCAAGTGTATAATTAAATTTGGGGATTAATTAATCGATAGGTTCAATCCGCGAAATATTGATGTTTTATTTTCAAATTTGTATAACAAGCGAAATTGACTAATTGCGGGCGTACCTGTCGGGTACAGCAGACACAACGAATGGAACGTTATTCCAAACGAAAGGTTGTAAAAAGCAATTATAGCTTACGAAGAAAAAAAAGAAAAAAAAATCATTATAAATCAGGACGTGGGTAAAGCAGAAAATTTCGCGGACAAGCTTTCGCCGCCATCTACTGAAAGCATTCGAAAACGTTCTCCGCGCGTTACCCGGATAGTTTTCTACTATTATTCGAGGTACGATGCCGAAGGAGGAGGAAGAGTTCTTCTCGCAGATTTCTTTATCCCGAATTTTCGTCGGTCGTTCGATCGATTGATAATGCGTCGTTGTTAAAAAAAAAAAAGAAGTTTACATCCGATTAATTCCTACGCGTTTCTCGCTACAATAGAGAAAAGCACTTTATCGACGAAGCAAATTTCGCTAATGCGATTAATCAAATACCAAACGGAGCGCTAATACCTTTACAGCTCGTTGACTTTACTTTGTTTTACTTGTTTGACAAAAAACAGGTGGTAATTACTTTATTAACTCGTTTATCTGCCGCAGTGATTTACTTCGTTGCAGACACGAGTAGCATTGTCGCTATTTTTCGATCAATTTTTTTTTATTTCTTATTTTTTCGTGTCAAGCCGGCAGTCGGCTCGCGGTTCTCGCGTAAGCGTTAATTAACGTCTCGGTGTTTGATTTATTACCGCTCCTAAATTAAATCGAAACAGGATCTCGTAAGTTAGGCTTGAGTGAGTCGGGCGTTTGGTCCGGGAGGAGGGGGGGAGGGGGCTAAGTCGGTGGGGGGAATCGGGTGGGTCGAGTACCGAGCGAGTGAGTGGTAATTCAGGAATCCGAAACGAGGGTAGTGGACAGAGGGGCGCAGTTTAGTTTGAACGACGGCTTCCGCAGTGTTTACATTATACCTCTGTGGTGCATAAACCCGCTAACTCGCTTGTTCGTTCATTTCTGCAACGCCATCGTCTCTCTGGAACAACGTTTATTATCGAAACTACCCAATTCCTATCACCCTTCGCGAGTCTCCCTCTGGCGTCATCAATTTATTATTTACAGCCTGTATCATTAGCTCCCACGTGAGGAATAACAAATCAATCGGTGAAAAGGGCACAAATGTGTGCGCGTTAACGGTAATTAACGCTGTCCCATCGTCCCCGGGTACTCCAAACGACTGACAATTGATCGGAATTCAAGCGCAAGTAAATAGTGTATCAACAACCGAAATATAGTTATACGAAGGCGAACCGGGACCCTCGAAACTCTACCCTATCGTCCCTTTCCATTCGGCGAGTATTCTCCGCAACTATGCGCCCAATTCCATTTTCGATGAGAATCAACAACGACAAATCTCCCGGGCGAATTGACCGGACATAGTATCGAAGTATTTCGAATTCAAAGCTCGAAACCCTTTCATACGATATGCGGCACCGGTGGCAGCAGTTCGGACGCTTTTTCCTGCTGTGCGCCAAAGATTTATGCGACCCCTATATTTTGGAGTACAGTTGGAAATTTGTCGCATCCGGTATCGGGATATAGAGAAATAAAAATAATTCGAATCGTCACATACACGCGGAGGAAGGGGAGGCCTCGTTTAGCCATTGAATAGATACACATCGTTAATGCTTTTTGAAACGCAGTCGCGAATAAAAATAAAAAAAAAAAAAAAATTACCAAATTTGCTGGAGACATTCCGAGAATCGATACTTCCGTTTCGGTATTTAATCATATTATTTTTCAATGTTTATAGGCAATCAAAGACGAGAACATTGTTTTTCACATCGATAAGATACGTCCATGTGGCGAAACAGACCCATCAAATCATTAAATTACGGACACTAAATTGACTGTTGGCAATGGTACGAATAACACGCAAACAAGACATCGAATACAAATAACCGCGAATAATGCATATCTCCGGTACTTCAATTGACAAACTTTTGTTGAAAAGTCCTGTACCGAAAAAAAAAAAAAAAAAAAAAAAAAACTCTTCACGGGAAAAACGACGTTCGTCCCCGAGTCCGGTAAAAAGCATAAATCAACCTTCCATATAGCGTCCCTAGCAGGACGTAACGTTCTCGTTCTTTTTGTCTTTTATGAAAAAAAAAAAAAAAAAAAAAAGAACGAAAGCACAGCTGCGCTGTTGAAGGCAAAAGGAAGGAAGAGACACGGTGTGACGCCGGGCACTGCCTCGCAAAGAAAAGAGGCTGGATGAACATCGCTGTATCGGTTGGAGTTCGCCGGTGTTGCGGCTCGTAAGCGCATGGCGCACACACAAGTGCACATTGCAGACTGCATCCTGGCGAGCGTTGGAGGCAGGCATTGGAGGCGCGGACCGGCAGCTCTCTCTCCTCATGCTGCTGCAGGTTGCAAGGGGGTTAAGGAGTCAGGGAAGCCCCCTCTCTGTGTCTCCGCACAGTTCAGCTGTGCTACGAGCCCCTCTCCTCGCGCCGCGAACTGTCCTGCGGGCTGCCGGGCGAGTGTGGAGGCGCTCTATCAGCAACAGCAGCAGCAGTAGCGGCACCAGAAGAGAAACTCTTCGGTCTCGCGCGGGCTCTTTAGTCAGTCAGTCAGTCAGTCAATCAGTCGCACGTGTGGACCGGGAAGAGCTTCGTCGCGGACCCTCTTAACTCTCCCACCATTAAACCACCCACCCTCGTAACACGTTAATTCGCCATTTTCTTGGATATCCTTTCGGCGAAGGATATTACAAATCGCAAAACGAGTTCTTCCGGTGATTACGCGAACGGGAAGAGTGTGTCCTTCTCGGCCGCGATAAAAATATCGATATATACGATAATAATAATAATGATATAACAAAGATAACGAGACGAAAAAAACAACAAAAAAATTCGCGAAGTGTCGTATAGTGATAATTTATAAACAGTAGAAAGAAATGTTATTTTTAAAAAAAATTTCGGAAAAAGATAAATTAATTGAAAGAAAATAATATAAAACAGACTCTGTCGGATGCTGCGAGATAAAAATGACACCGGCTGATTTAATCGTTATAATACAATGCGTCGAATAAACATATGTACGATAACTATCGCGCGGCTTCGTGTTTGCCGGTTGTGTGATTGAAATATAACATTTGTTATGAAAGAGACGTTGTGAAAAAAAAAAAAAAAAAACACCGGCGCGCGCGCGAGAAATCGATTGACCGGGGGAACTGAGAAATAACTACGGGAATCCTATTTTCATTATTCAAAGATAACGACTTCAATATTTGCGTGAAAATATTGAGGAGATTAATATTAATCCTGGGGGACCATTGGCGACAGTGCAATCGACTCTTTCAACTTAAATAATTACCGTGCCACAGGTATAAACGTAGTTTTGCTATGTTTGAATACACATGACACACGATCGATTCATCTTCATATACATGGTACGACACACACGTCATTGTCGACTCGGTATGCTTCGGAGTCTCGACGATTGAGGAAGTTCGAGCCGATAAAGTATTGCCGTATGAGAACGATAAAAAAAATCCTCTATGCAATTGTCGCAAAAAAAATGTTCATATCGGTAAATCGTAATTCGAGTTAATAATTTGTCTTAAAAAAAAAAAAAAAAAAAACGATATATATGTAAATGCACTTATCGAATCAGAGTTTAATTAATAAAACAAAAGTGCATTCCTAATGTTTCATCGTTTTATTTTTTTCGCGTATTGGTGTCATTTTTTCATACGAACATATTTTTTTTTTTATTAATATTGATTGCTTGAAGTCGTTCGAGAAGTACTTTTGAATACTCGTTTGACGAGTTTTATCGTGTCGGAGTCGCGAAAGCCGGGGGGAAATGTTAGAAGGAAAGGAAAAAAAAAAATCTCGCAAATGGCATCGAAATTCTCGCAAAATTTACCATCGGTTTTCTCAGTCCGTTGGCGGCGAGTAATTTGACCAAACGAAGCGCGCCGGGTCGATTGTTGAACCCATTACCCTGCACTCGAATTGGCGAGAATCGCATTTGAGTTTATCCTGGCGGAGGCAACCGGGCGCCGCGCGAACGTTTTGCCGCTGCTACAACGGCTTCGCCCGCTCGTGTCCGAGAATCGTAGATTCCGACGACGGACTGCGTGCGTGTTTCACGGAGTCTCCGATTGCATTTGCGATTCGATAACGAGCAGCGCCTCCCCTCCCCCCCTTTGTACACGGACTCGACTCATTTCTTGAACGATTCATTCGATGTGTATCGATGTTTGCTTCGCGCCTCGATAGTTTTGCTTAATGTCAACACGGTACGCTACATAACCTTATCTAACTTACACACGAATAAATCACTGAGTCATACGAAAAATCAAAGTTCGATATTGTTAGCGAGAACTATTTACTTACAAAACGAAACATACCTTTGTACATCGAACAACAATGAGAATCAACACGGATCGGTGACGAAAAAATACAATATTTCACATCCGAAGTACGAAAAACTTAAACGATCTGACGGGCGGTAAAATAACCTCGAAAACTCTGGTATTCGATACATTCGAAGAATTTGCACGGTCCGACAATTTTTCGCGATCAGTTTTCGTTCGCGCGTCATTGGCTTCGACTAGCAAAGCACAACATTGCTCTGCCCGTCGAAGAAAACGTGCCGCGCGTGTCCAATTAATTTCGTTATCAAACCGTTTACGGTCGCGGGCCCATAACAATTCGTAACCTCCGACGGTGCGAGGCAACCGCGTCGCGACTAAATCCCGAATCGTATCTCGAACAACGGCACACACGCACTGCATCAAACTTTCATGTCGATGAAAAAAAAAGAAAAAAAAAACATAACAACATAAAGTTCACGGACATAGAGAGATATTAAAAACGTGTTTGACGGGATACTATTTCTCTTTTTTATTCTCCGTAGGACCGGACGGGGACTGCGAATAAACGACCAGAAGGGATAAGAATAAATCACCATCGCGACTGCATAATAAAAAAAAAAAAAAACGTGTCCGATGAATATTTTGCTATAGGTTTTACAGACGGATTATAAAAGTCGGATAATAGCTGGAAATATTTTGTGTAAAAAAAGAAACCGTACGGAATAGTGGTATTTTCGTGTGTAACACTATAAAGATAAAAAAAAGAAGAAAAAGAAAACAAACAAACAAGTTGTAAAGACAGTTTCGGTTGAGTGACTTGAAAAGAATTTGAAAAAAGGGGAGGATACCGTTCGTGTACCCGAGTCGTGGAATTTTTTCGATTTTTTTTTTTTTTTTTTTTTTTTCATTTCGTGGGTGAAATTTTTTCGAGCGATCCACGACAAAGTCACCGTGACTGCTGGACAATTGACACCCAACGAGGAGACGAATAATAGTCGCGACAGTAGAGAAGAGGAGAAAAAGACTTTGAGAGTAAAATATAGTCGAAGCTCCAAACGGGGCTCTCGCCGAATGTCGATTCTAGAGCGCGACAATAGTGAATAGTGGCGAGAGGCGTTGACTGTACGACAGCGGCCGACCGCATTGACGAACAAGGGCACACAGACGGGATAGCGCGATAGGGGGACAAGGGATCGCTTTAGTGACCGGGAAGAAGATAGCGAACGGAGTGAGCGGAAAGAGAAAACCGTTGAGCCGCGCGGAGAGAGAATCATCAGAACGACGCAGAGAAGCGAGAGGAACGAGGGAAAAAAAAGGGATTTAATAAGGCGACCCGCTAAAGCAGGCGTTCATTTTTAATTGGCGCTGTGACATTGGGACCACTGCACACTCAGGTACTATACAGATTCGGCATTTGGGGTAATACGGGTCGCTTAAAGCAACTTTTCTCTATTCGGCTAAAAAAATAATAATAATAATAATAATAATAATAATAATAAAATTCAAAGAACTGAAAGGAACGTTTTCAGATTTCACGGAAATATAATCTTTATGCACGATTCACACTGCCGTAATAACTAATTCTTCGCCTCTAATTTGTGACCACCTAACGAAAAGTCATTAGCGACTATCGAAATACCTTGAAAAAACATTCCGAGCAGAAACGTTCATTAAGTATAAAATATACGACAATTCACTAGAAACGTTGTAGTTGATAGGTAGACATGACGTACGAAGAGTAACTATAATTCTGCATGAATCAATAACTCGACAATTTCATGATTTACGTTTAATTTGAGTTCAAACATTCAACTCCGATGAAAATAGTACCGTCTAAGTCATCATAATTTATATCGCCATATTTCAACATTTATCGTATTTAAATTAATTGGCATTCTTACGAATTACCGATGAGCAGAAAATCGTACGGGCGCTCGACGGTTCGCACGTTTGTACACAGATCGGGAGTGTCGATTGGAGTGGTGGGGGACTAAAGCGCGAAATAAAAAATGATGGGAACGCTCTCTGTCTCGACACCTCGAATTCGAAAAAATCGTTTTTTTTTTTTTTTTTTTCGTTCAAATTTTTCATTTTTTTTTTTCGCATCGAAACATTAGAAACGAAAATAAAAGTGCGAAAGCGCACACGGCGTACGCGCAAGTGTGCATAATTAGCGGAAACAACCCTTCGCTCGAACTTTCCGACTCGACGGTCCATACCGACACGAGAGGGGTGCATGAAACAGATAGAGAAACAGAGGAAGATAGGTATTACGAGAGCGAAATCCGTGACACACTGTCAGCTCGGCTCGTTGCTCCGTCGATGCTTTTCTCAATGTTGGCTGCCGGGGCTACTGCCACTGCTGATGATGATAATGATGACGAATTCAGCACCGATGTTAATTATCCTTTTCCACTGGTGACATTGCTGTATCCCACTGCTTCCCAGTAGTCTCGAGATTGCATATCTATATATACGCGTATATACGACACTTAGGACGTCACTGACACGCGCATTTGTATGCTCCCGCGACCGCGATACTCTTACCCTTGACTCCTTGCCCTCTCTCGACTCCGAATTCCGGTGTCAGCAGTGTGCTATCTTTTGGATAGAGCGCGGGATATTTCCCTCGGGTGTGTTTCGCGATACTCGAATTCGCACAAATGGTATGCGTATCTTTCTTCCATTTTTTTTTCTTTTTTTCTTTTTTTCATTCGAAGAATTATTTATTCGTTAAGCTCCCAAGATGAAGAATAGTTAGCAGGTTGCAGGAACACAACGTATGCGCGATATCTTTTGCGGAATTTATCTCAGCGATCAATCGTGAAATTTCTACCAAAGATACGCGAATGCTGAATAGCGCGTCGCTGAGAATTCAAAGGGAAGAATAGACGGACGTAATCGAATGCGAATTCGAATAGAAATAACGCGTACACTTCTTATGTAGAGCAAATTTTCGAATGGATTATTCGCTCGAAAGCTATTTCCATTTAGCGTTTTTCTACTCTCGTTTCGCGATGTCTGCCGAAGCTGGCGGAAGCGCACCGAGCGTGCACTCGTACGTGCACAGCGTACAGATTATATAAATCGAGTACCACAGGCACGCATAGGGTTAACCTACCCTACTGAAAGCTTCGTTCAGCTCCCTTGATGCAGGGAATCCTTCGAGTTGATCGAATTGTGCAAAATTTATCGCATCGAAGCTCTCTCTCTCTCTCTCTCTCTCTCTCTGGTTCTGACTTTTTGTTAAGCCTTTGCGAAAGTATCTTTCGCGCAACATGTCCACATTCGGAATATTAAATAAAATATGCAGATTTTTTTATACGCTTATCAGTACCGCGACGGCATATTGGAAGCTTCGGTGCATGTAAATCGCATATTAAATTTTTGTCCGGCTTGCAATATACGTATATTAAATATTCCTTTATATGAATTTCGGCATAAATTTCTCGAATTATATATATAAGTATTAACGTTGCAATGTATATGAATCTTTTTCGCGTACTGAATTTCGAAGTTTCGTAACACTCAATACCGTAATGCTGACTTTGGCTATTCAACTTTGAATTCACATTCACCTTTACTTTTCTCTTTAGTTTCACTAAAAAAATACATCGATAGACCTTTCAAAAGTCGATACTGTTACCTTTATCGAATTTAATCCTTTTAAAATAAAAAAAAAAAAACTTGAATTTTATTACTCGGACGAATCTCTACGGATTTTGATCTTATTGGTGATTTTTATTTTTATCGAATTTCAGTTGCATCGCTGAAAGGGTCAGCGTGGCGCTATTTTTATTTTCGTTATTTTTTTCGTCGTTCCATCTTGTATATCGGTAACACGACGATGGTTCGCTTAAAACGTGTATTGCGTATTCGATATTCTGTGCGTACGGAACACTCTCACCGAAAAAAAAAAAAAAAAAAAAAAAAACCATTCACGCGTAGTTCTTTCGCGTACGTGATAAATCGCGATCCAGAGTATCGAGAGCTCGTCGTTGTCTAGAAAAAAAAAAAAAAAAAGAAAAAAAACGAATGCTGTATCCAGCAATAGTCGGAGGTAAAAGTGCGCACCTGTAACCATTGCTAATTGGAACGAATAGCTTCATGCAAATCAGCCGGTCAATAAAATCTGCACGTTTGCACCGGATTCTACGATAATCTCTGGTGTATAATACCCGCTGTAGTTCGAGCGAAAAAGCAAGTCCCCAGCGAGCCGTGACAGGCGAGAATGAAAGAAAGTTCATTGGCATGAAATATGATACTTTCCTATTTGCATCTCTGATATTCCGATATTTTCGTAACACGAGACATATTTTTGGACGAATGACAAAATTAATCATTTTTCATTCACATTAAAAAAAAATCCTGTTATATTATTTCCAATCGTCTCGATAGCGTAACAGAACCCAAATGTTATTTATTGCCACGAATCGTGTATCGCGTTTATATGTAATTAATCGTATTGTCATTTGTCACTTTTTATTCATATTTAATTAACGTTGTCGAGGAAATCCGCGAGATGGAATTCGCACCGCGCCGACTCAGGAAATACATTACATGCGCGCAATGATTATTGTATTATTGATGACGAACGGGATAAATAGAAATTCGAACTTCGTAACAATGTCTGTTCGTTCATCGCCGCATATAGCAAAAAACAAAAAAAAAAAAAAAAAAAAAAAAAAACGGAATAAAAAAAACGGCAATTAACGACGCTTTCGTTGTCATGCCTCGAGCGCATTGTTTGTTCAAGTCGCCGAGAGCGTCACCGGTTTGTGTGTGGATTCAAGTGCCGATGAGCATTGGACACAGAGTAGTACCCGCGGTACTTAGTATGTACGTTGTTCACGCGACGAGAGCGCGCAATTAAATGATAGAACAAATACGGGACACGAGGGTCCGTCACGATGGAATCGATTAAAAGACAATTCTTCATTCGCGCCTATTATGCAATTTCCATGAAATAGCGATTGAAAGAAATTTTTCTCGCTAGTCATTTCCTCTTGTCTTAAGCAGGAAGCGTCTTTTAATGCCGGGCTTTTGATAAACTTTGACCGTCGTTCCGTCAACGAATCAACGGAAAGCCTAAGAGAACTACTGGTGGAGAAGGAGGATGAGAAAACTCGCGGTCGGCGGTACTTTGTAAATGGATCTTTCGCGAGCTGTTTCGCGAAACCTCAAAGAGACGATCTACGTTTGTTCCTTCACGGGTAAATTGTAGACGTTGACAATCAGAAGCGAACCTTGACACCTTTATACAGGAGCTTCGGTGCTCTCTCGGTCTCTCCGCTCGCTCGTCCGCTCTTTTTCAAGAGGATGCATACACAACGCACACTCGTGACGTTTTTCTCTTTCGCGACTCTCTTCTTTCTCGTTCTGGCGTCTCCCTCAACCGCATCGGCGAGAGGCCCGAGAGTGACACGAGGAAGGATTTTTTTTTTCTTAAAATAGATTCTAGTACCGGAGAGAGTGTGTATCAGGGTTATACCGGACGTTTTCTCGTATCCATCTGCATATGCATGAAAACAGACGATATACACATAGTTAAGGGTTGGAAAAGGTGATGGAAGGAAGAGTAAGCGTACAGGCAGGAAACAGCCACCCGGGGGAGCCTCCGGTGTTTCACTGACTCCTCGAGGCACTCACGGTTTTTACCTCGAGTTTCGTCTTCGTAACCCTTTCCTCTCTCCAGTGAATTCTTTCCAGATCTTCGCGAATTCTTATCTATTCTTGGATTTCCGAATCACTCTCGATATACTTTCGAAAAACTTGATAATAATAGCTCAACCAGTTGTTAAGGCTGTTTTCCTAAGATTGTCGTTTGCAATCTCTTTTTTTACTTCGATTTATCGAAAAAATCGAATCGTCCGACAAATGTTACTTTTCAACGCTCAATTTAAACGGAAACTTGTCGATATAAAGCACAAAAAATGGGATATGAAAGAAATGTTATCGAAGATAAAATAAGCGGATTCAAAGATACGTTACGGAGGGTTAGCAATGCAAATAAGCGATCGCTGTGGTGGAAAATTTCTCAACTTAAAAAGATTTATCGTCAGCTATGCGTGAGTAATCGACACCGATTTCGACGCTGCTCCGCTGATCCATCAATTGTTTTCTTTCGCCAGACATTTTTTTTCCTTCAGACTTCATTTGTTTACCGAAGAAACAAACGCTCTCGCGATTATTCGCTTTGATCCTTCTTCTCGG
Source organism: Cryptus armator (assembly GCA_963971235.1). Taxonomy (NCBI): domain Eukaryota; kingdom Metazoa; phylum Arthropoda; class Insecta; order Hymenoptera; family Ichneumonidae; genus Cryptus; species Cryptus armator. The sequence continues at coordinate 8,172,147 of OZ020235.1, forward strand.
CAGTCAACGGGTCGGAGATAATTTTTTTCTTCGTATGTTTTCGCGAGTCATAAAAAATTTACACTGACCATGAAATTCAAACGTAGCTGAGCGGAGACACACGAATGATGCTTAAAAAAATGTAAAGAGACGGCACGATTTAATCTGTCCGAGTCTACCGTACCCTTGGGACCGTAAGGTAATTAGGGTGCGACCCCGAGAGCTCAGAACGAGACTTCAACGATTTTTCCTCTCTCCTTCGGTCAGCCAAATCCGCAGATGAAAAAAAAAAAAAAAAAATCGTCTTTTTGGCATGGAGAGTTTATGGGATGGATAGCAAAAAGAAAAATAATGGAAAAACGTGTTCGCTCACGTGCATGTCGAAAGTTTCGCAGAGATTAACGAGCCCCGAGCCTCGAACGTAAGCCATTTAGAAAATGCTCCCTTTACTGTTTTCCCCCCTCCTCGTCGCTCTCCTCGACATTCTTCAACTAAAAGTAATAAACTTTCCCTTGCACTTTCGAAAATCGAAATTCTAATATTTACAGTATTCCGCGTTTTCGGAATGAATGCCATATTTTTTCGCTCTCGAAACTTCCTCCCCCCCCCATTATTCGTGTTCATCTATTTGCGATTTCTTTTTTTTTTATTTCTCTTATCTTCGGGAACGGATGATTGTATCCAAGAAGTTTACTCCTTCGCTTTGCAGATTAAAAATCATTTCGATAGAAGATTCGAAGAATAGACGGAGAATGCCGTTTCTATCGATGTTTTACTTTTTTTTTTTCATTATTCCGAGTTTTATGCTCCACAAGTCGAAGTTTAAATGGAAATGGGTTAAGAACGATGCAGAATTTGCGAAGAATTATTTTTATATCGATGGGTCGTTGTTGGGATTTCAGGGAGGGCGAAGGAGGCGGCGGAGGTGGCCGTGCCGCGTCCGGCGGGGCTGGAGGTGGCAGGAGGGCACCGAGTCTTCGTCTGGTAAACGGTAGAGCTACAACGGGAGTTGGCCTCCACACGAGCAGTACAGAATCCGTCCGTTCACCCCATCAACACCTCAGCCAACAAATAAACAACAATAACAACATCAATTGTTACGCCGCTAATAATACACCGGGAAACAATCATCCGCGGCTCAACAAGGATGACAGTATTAAGATCAGCATTGAGAACACCAACACTTGTACGGACAGCCTCGTCACCGCTCTAGACGACGAGACTCTTCTCATCACCGACTTCCTTGGCGATACAGGTGAGTTTTCCAAAATATCCAAACTTTACCCGAGAAATTATTATCTCGACAAAATTTTATCGAATTTCCGTTATTTTTCCGCAAAATTAATCACCGATATGAATTTTTTTTAAATTTGTTATTCTTCTCCGATAAATTTCCCGATCGCGACAAAAAAGTAATATTTTTATTAAAAATATGTGTCTGAAATTCGGCAATTCAAAAGTTTTTATAATAAACATTTATTTTCTTGCATCAGTGTCGTTACGAAAAAAAAAATAAAAATTTTATAATACGAAAAAAAAAAAATTATTTTTTTTCTTTAACACGTTGGTTTTCGTCATTACAAAAAAAACATATGCACAAGCAAGTTTTGCTCATTAGCAGGATTGCATTTCGTTGTCAACGTTTACCGCGTGTTTCGTCATTCGATAAATCATATAATTCAAACCCGGATGAGCATTCTTTTCCACCCAGCAACTATTCACACTATAGTCAATCGTTTACGTCCTGTGTATTATTATTCTTTTTTTTTTCCATCGTGTCGTTGTGTAATTATACGAGTCGATGAAATATTAATAACGGGACGAGGAAGGGACATTCTTTCTCGCGACGTCCGATAGCATCGCTGACCGCAGTTAACTCGCGACTTTTACTCTCCGAGGATACGAAAGATCGTAAGAACAAGCAAAATTCGCGGCGGTCGTTTCGGATCTCTCTATCGAAAGTCTGGCGCGGGTCATATCGTAAACTTCGAATGCAACGAAAAATTTTATGCACTTCGCGCATCCCGACGTCGCCGTTTCGGCAAACGTAATTCTCTTTCGAACGTAAAGAATAAAGATGAACTCATATATAGTTTCGTTTCTTTCCGATATTCCGTTGCTTTCTTCGATCGTTTTCTCTCCGTTTCTTCGCTTCTCGTTGCGCCGCCTAAATTGCCGCATAAATTTAACGATAAATAAAATTATAAGAAGACGTATAGCGGATGATTTTATTCGACGTGACTCATCGACGTAGCGAAACGCCGCTTGGCATCGGTATTAAATTACGATGATTAATCGACCGTGGTGATGATAATATATGCATCGAACTCGGATCGGCTGTGAGAGTTGTTTTTGTTTCCCTCGACTACGCCGAAGCTATTTGGATATTGGGAAAATGTACAATCCTATTACGCGTTTAATTACTCAATTTAACAATTCATCGTGTCGGAAAACGACTTGTTAGTTTTGATCCTATTATCGGTAGGAGCCCCGTGAACTTCGAACAAAGTTTTGAGTAGCTTTTGCAACGATGCAAACCAGCAAAACGCGTTATGCTAATTAAACGACGGATACGTTACTGCACATAGCGAAAGACTGTTCTCGAACAGTTTCGATAGGGTACTTCTAGTTCGAGATAAAAACTCTTTACGTTTTAACCGGCGATCCGAGAGTTGTTCCCAGTTGCGATTAACCGAAGGGACGAGCGTTGCGAAAAATTCCCGAGGGTTTTGGGAACAATCTTCTCGAAATGTTCGCAGTATAGTTCGGGTTTTACGATCGTTAATATAGCGGAGAAGCGGAAGAACGACTATGCCGGACGCTCGACCTTCTCACCGCGGTGCGATCGTATTCCCGAGAAAACGATCTTAAATTCAACGTACTACCGAACCCGTGAGGCTCTGACCCTTAACATTCCCATCCGGTCAAGCGGAGGGCCTGTCGTTTTCACACCGTCGACGACCGCTGCAGCCCTTCACCCGGAAGTTATTCGATAAACCATCGGCGTTTCCAAGCGCTACGAACCGCCGCGATTTTTCCGTCACACGCTTCAATTATGAAATTAATCGAATCGACATTTCTTTGCATATACGCCGAAAAGTTGATTCGTAACATTGTGTCTGAATAGAAAAAAAATGATTGAACACATTCCTACAATTTTTCATTTTATTTTACATAAAAATCTCAACGTCCTTCGTTCCGAGGGAAAGAATTCTCGTGCGCGAAGGGTCAAGAACGTGATAAATTCGGTACTTTTGCGACAAACATTTTCGTAATCACAATACCGAAAGATACGACTGCGGTGGAGCGTTAAATTTTGAAGTAGCGTTCGAAAAACCGCAGAACCGCAGCAGAGACAGTGAAACTTTTTCAACCGACGCTAAAGCTTTTCGTTTAATCTCGCGTCGATGGTACACCTCAAAGCGGATTCGACGTGTAGTCCTCTACGGCTTGTTTTCTCATATTTTGTAGAGTTCACTAGAATGTGGATTTACATCATCCCGAGGTACTCCAGAACTTTTCGGAGTAATGAATTTTTGATTTTTTTCGCTTTTCAGGCAACGAGATGAATTACAAAGGAAGCGGCAAGGTCCACTTCGGGGTGGACGATGTGTCCCTTTATGGAACCCCGAAGGAGGAACTCGGCCCGGGTTTACCGGGCCAGGAGGTTAAACAGAGCTTCCTTAAGAATCAACTTCAGGCCCTCTTCCAACCGACGGACAACAAGCTTGCGATGAAGCTATTCGGTAGCAAGAAGGCCCTTATGAAGGAGAGAATCAGGCAGAAGGCCGCGGGTCACTGGGTCATACATCCTTGTTCCAGTTTTCGGTGAGTCAATTTTGTTCTGTCTACTTTTTCTCTGTCAGGCAATATATTGTACAGTGTACATCATGAAAAAAAAAAAAAAAAAAAAAAAAAAAAAAATACGAGACCCTCGCCACATTTTTGTTTGTTTGTCGATCGCGCATCTGTGTCCATTTCGTTTGTTTCTTCGACCGCGTCGATATTTTCTCTTTAAATTGTTTGTACGCCGCTGCGACTGTATCCACCGAGTCCCGGTGCCGCGATCTTTTCGTAACGAAAATATATTTTGGATTTCGGCATCGTCCCAAAATGCCGTATCTCTTTCCGCACTCCAGAGATATTCCAACGGGGAATATACCGGTCGGCATCCCAAAGCCATCGAGCCGCACGAGGATTGTCGCGAGCCGTTCTCTCTCCTCTCTGTGTCGCGTTATATCGATCCTTTGCTAGCCTCCAAGTTGGACATTCCGAGATTCCCGGAGTCTCCGGATAGAATTCTCTCGGGGGCGACGGGTGTTTGCGTGTGCGAAAGCGACGCGCGCCGGAGAGCCTAGAGAATACGCCTATCGGACTAAACCTCAATACTTATAGCCACATTTTCGTCGTGAAGATGAAATCGATGGTAACATCAACGTTTTTTCGTAATATATCCTAATAGGGGTATCAACGGTCGGATCCGTGGCGGATTACCTTCCAATCCAAATACAAAATCCTCTCTTTTGCATTCTTATGCCGTTCACGGCGCAATGGCCTCGAGAAATTCCGCGAATTACCCACCATAGAATAAATACAAGAGGCCTGTGGTAACTTTTTTTTTCACTACGACCCTCTTATAGGGCTTTTCCAATGATTACGGATCTATATGGGTTATTGCGTTTGAAGGGTAGAAATGAAAAAAAAAAAAAAAAAAAAAAAAAAAACGTAAAGCACTCGAAATGATTGTAGGCACGAACGACCAGGATTTTCCACTGGTTACGGGGTTGCAATTGTCGTTGCCATAACGCTAGTTTGAGGACATAATGCTTCGCGAGTAGATAACTAACTAACGTTTTCTACCAATTGTACAAAATTGCCGAGGGCTTCCGTTCGAGAATCTTCGGCTAATTACCGCGGCGTCCCCCTTCCCTTCTTCTTCTTCTTCTCTATATAACTCGAGCGTACTAACCGATACGCTTTTCCTGCTTTCGTAACACAAGTACGACAACGACTACGAGGTCGATTCCTGTCGGCAAAACCGCGCGAGTGCTTCTCCTCGGGGAGCTCCGACATCAAAAATTCGCTCTGCTACAGAGATCGTGTGTCTCTCATGAATATCTCTCGTGTGGATATTAACGTGATTAATTGATGAATCCTCTAGTCGTCGTTGATTCTCGAGATACCCCTTTCCCTCCGGAGGGAGCAACGAGACGGGTTTAGATTTCTCGGCGATAAAGAAAATATCTTAAATTATCAAAGTGCATTTAAAAACGTCGGTCCAATGTCTACGATATTTATCAGCTGCAATTTTCGGTCTTTCCATTCGATTAATTATTAATATATACGATAAATATAATGAGAGAAATTGCTAACCTATGAATGCAATCCCCGCCGCTGCAGCCGCCTATTGCGGACTATGAATATAATGATTTTCCCGAGAAGCAGAGAGAAGTTTGTTTAATATCCTCTCAATCTGCCAAACGCAGAAGTCCCACGGTGTACGAGGCAGCGATATTTTAATTATCTTTGGATATTAAGAAGCACGAAACGGAGAAGAGTATTGTAAAGGTCGAGTATACGTTCGTATGCATGTGGGTGTGTAGTGTAGTCATACCGACGATTGTCAAGTGCAATACGGGAGTGACGTGTTTCGGACGATTCAATTCTCGAGGGGTCCAAAATCGTTCGTTCTCTCTCACGCTTTCACGATCTTTTCTCTCGAACGTTCGAGTTTCCGTACGCTCCCGACTAATCGGGGCGCCGTGCCAAATCTTTTATGACGCCTGGAATGCTGCGAGAAGGCGCGCGCCACGTGGCCGATGCTTCTGCTGCTGTCGCTACCGATGCCGAAGGCTCGCTTTCGTTTGAAAGATTCTCGCGAGTATACGCTCTGACTATTTTTCTCGTTGAATGAATAATGCGAAACCGGTGAGAAACATTTTTCTAATGTTTATGGGTGACATCGTTGCCAGTTCTTGCGTCAGTTTCCTCGAAGCACACGAGTAGGGAATCCCATTTCGATAACGCTTCTTGAACTTTGCTCCCGGATTAATGTTTGAATTGGTAATCTTGTGCTTTTTATCGTTTAACAATTTTTTTTATGTGGAGATGAAAACATTACCGGTTTCGGGAAACATATGTCGTAACCCTTTATTTTCACTACAAATTGCTGTCGAACAGTTATTTGCCCGCAATTCAATGACAATTACTCCGAAAAGCTTCATATAAATTTATAACTTTATCAACTCACTATCATTTACTTCGATTTTATAGTTTCATATTTTTCAAAATTTTTGCCAAAAATAGATAAATCCGATATTTCTATCACAATACCAACGTCCATTCGTATTGAGAAAAAACTTTAATTTCGATCTTCGATTCGCTATTTCGTGCGGCGGTGAAATATTAAATTAGAATAAGAAAATCTGTTTCCGAATTCTTAAAAAAAAAAAAAAAAAAAAAAAAACATACGTCCGGATATCCTTTTTCGTGTCTCGTCAATATATCTCTATCGTGAATAATTGTGTCACGCGCTGCAGACCACACGAGCCGAATTGCGCCAACCTTGTGCGAACGATTTGTAATACAATTTGTAATACAATTCTGCAAACGGAGTTATGCGTCGTTCCCGGAAAAAAATTATCCCCGCGTATATATAATGGGAACGGAACACGAAACATTGTCATTTCGCTATGAGTTTAATTTACGAAAATGCGGAAGTATCGGGATCGGTCTCTTTCGCTCTCGTGGTTGTTGCACGTGTTCATGGAGGTCTTAGAAACGTATAGCGGGAACCTCTCTGTCGCAAGAACATAGCATCAGCTTCGCCTACCAACACGAGTACAACGCGTATTTATTTCTCTCATTGCTCACCGACCGATCGGTATGATCGCAGCTATGCGCAATATTACTCTCAATAAAGCATTAAAGCTGATCCCCGAACGCGAAGATTGTGTATGTAAAGCGTTAGTCAGTTTTATGCCCCGACGCGTGAAGAGCTGCGGTGCAACCCGACGGCAGAGTTCCGAATATTATTCACACAGATCGAAACTACGCGTGAAGAGCTGCGGTGCAACCCGACGGCTGAGTTTCGAATATTATTCACGCCGATCGAAACGACGAGCCGATAGTTATGTATATGGAATTCTACATCGCTCGTTCGCACTCTCTTCCTCTATCCGTTGCCGTTGGGCAGCGAACAGACCAGTCGGCCCGAACGGGTCAATGAAATTGCAGCAGGGACGCGGTTTTGAATGTTTAATTAATGAAGCCGTTCGAGCGAAGTGGGTGCGCTCACCCGAGAGTCTCTCCGGCGCGGCCTTGTTGAACCAAAAAGAACCCCGAGTTCGGGTCACTTGTATTCAACGATTTTTTTATCGATCGAAAAACCAAAAAAAAAAAATTAAATATATAAAGTAATCACATATTTGTTGGATAATTTATTCGTCCCTAAGGTTAAAATCGTCGACCCGTTTCCCCGAAGCGGACGCAATTTTTCTTACGAAAATCCACCCCGTCGCACCATTTTTAATTGAATAACGCAGTAGCGCGCGTGTTCTCCCTAAATTTCACGAGTAACTCGCGTGGTCGAGCCATTTTTTCTATTCTCCTCCTACCATTCTCGGCAAATTCATTACAGTGTATAGTATATGGCGTATAAACTATACGACCCTCATATATCCGTGCGGCTAAATGTACTTTCCGTGATGTCGTAGAGACACTACGGTCTCGCGAGCGCCGCTCTGCTATCCGTGCCGTGTCTGTTCTCGCATCATTATCTAATTACCAGATGAAATAATTCTCTCAGTAGCGCCGAAGGTTACGAGAGAGATCCTGCGGTCGATCTGCACCATATATACGGGAAGCACGCGACCAATGTGTATTTATCCGATTGTTGAAATTCACGATCGAGTTCTCTTAGCGCGTAAATATACAATTAATAGTTCGTATAATGAATTTAAACCCAATGTTTATATGTAATTTAACGTTAACGCGCAATTTATTATCCCACCGTTAAAGTACCGGAGAGACGCGCTTTTATCCAGAGACTAATGATCGGTTCCGTATAGCAGGAATTTCTCTTTTTTTTTTTTATTCCCAGCGACAATGTGATTGAACTCGACATTTTCTTGCCGAGTTATTAATCTTTAATGCATTTTTTGTAAATCGATATCTTATTTTTCCCGTCGAGTTCTACTCCGCGGAGAAAACGTTTAGAACGCGTTAGGTGCGTAACGCGCGGCTGGAAGCGATTCGTTCTTCTCGTTCTCGTGCTCTACACTCGGCAGCTATATAAGAATGATCTCAGAATAATCATCCGATTAAGAGACTGGTAACGAGTGAGAAAGATAGATATAAAAGAGCCGAAGAGAGAGGATCGTCGAAGCGGGATGTCTCATTGTGTCAGCGCGCGACCGCGATGCCCCGCGCGTTTGCTGTAATCTAACTATATCTATAGTGATATATTAAACACTATCGTGATTCCCTGCTCCCCCTCCCCTTCCTCCTACCGCCGAAACGCAATAATTCGACCGCGAACAAGCGCGATATACTACCCTCGGTTGCATTGTTCCCGGGAGGAACGCGAAAATATGCTCGACGTGGGACACGCTAGCGAACGAATCCAAACCGGTACTGAGCTCCGTTACGGTTTGTTCTCCGGTGTCGTTCGGTTACGCTTCTATGAATTTCCGCACCGTTTCTTCGAATCCACCGCGTTCATTCGACATACGCGATGAGGGGAGGAAGAACGAAGGGGAGAAAAAAAAAATTCCATTTTATTTCTCATCGAAATTAATTCGTTCCAATTTGTCGCTTCTGCGTATCAGTTCTTCACCGCCGCTACATACAACGCTTCGATTTATCGAATGCTTGAATTATTCATTCGCGAAAAATATCCTTTAGCGAAATACGATTTGACATTGTCGCTCTCACAGTCGATAATCAATCGGTTCGAATAAATGCGCGATGTAAAAAATAATAATAAAAATAATTCGAGATTTTCTGCGATTTAATCCGAAACGATGGAAGGGGAGAGAGATATCGTGGCAAATAACGCGACGAATATTTTCCTCTTTATTACGCGAAACGAGACACATACAAAGCTCGTCACGCCGGTACGTCCACCGCGCGTATTCACGCTGTTATTTATAATGTGCATATGAACGTCGCTAAATAGTTCGAGCGAATAGTGAATCACGACAGATTTTTGCGTCGCGCTTTACTCGGCTCATGCTACACTTGTGGTTATGGTAGGCGTTTTGATATTACTTCGACCTCAATACTATGTTAACAAGTAAATTCTCATTTCATACGTAATACTTTTGCTCGAATAATTCTTACTTCACGATGGTCCCGCTGAGTAACATAATACGTGATAATACGCGACAGCGAGTAAGTCAGGTGAGCTTATTAACATAATAAACTTGAGCGTTCCACAGTTTGAACTCCGAAAGAGTAGAAAGTTACCACCTTAAAATTTAACTCGTATTTTCAAGGCTTTCGCCTCTAATTAGATAAAATAGATAAATTCGCGAATTCTTGGCGAAAATTTACCATAAAAGATTCTTTAGATTTTACATCGCGCAAGAGGCGTTTCAGGATCGTCAGTTGTTGCCGAAGAACGTGAAAAAAAAAAAGTGATGAGATAAAAGAAAATTGATAGCGAGCCTAGCGAGTTTGAATCGATCTGACGCCGGCACTGTTAGCCGAGCTATTGCTGGCGTCATTGCTGGGTATTGCCGGAGTCTCTCCTTACGTATGGTTACGACGAGACTAACATTGACTGGACGGTCGGTTGGTCCGTACAAACACACACACTTATTCACACGCACGCACACACAGACACTGTGTTCCCTCGGGTCAATTGAGATATCTCGTGGCTACTCCATCATCCCTATACAAGAAGGCTGATGGTCCGCGGGCCGCAATATTGTGCAACTATACATTTATATGTGTTCCTCCACCGCCACACACACTCGCGAATTAATACATAAAATCGTCTATGCCGACGCGCAACTTACATGTACTCGTAACAGATATAGATTTATATACGTAACTCTACATCTGTTGAACCAGACGTAGTAGCGTTCGGCAAACTTTCGAAGGGTCGTAATGTACGAGTATAGAAAGAGGAGGCAGAGGCGGCATCCAGGATGCTCCCGAACCGCTGAGCTTTGATGCTCTCGTGTGTATCGCACTCAGTTACGATTGCAGACAAACGAGACGCAAGGGTGCGAGAGAGTTTTGAGAATGTATGCACGTATTCTCAATCCTATATGCTCTTTAGACGCCCGTCGAGGGGGGAGGAGAGAACGGTCGAGGGATTTGGGTCGAACAAGAAATCTCGCGGATAGTTCATCACTCGTGTACTCAAAGTTCCAACAGTTACCTCGCACTCTCGACCTCAACTGTATGGATACGTCTATCCAACTACCTAACCCCCCTTTGCAATGTTGTATGTACGAACGATTATGCTGCTTTGCATCGGTGAATCAGCAACTTGAGATCCCTTGTGTTGGATATAATGGTTACGCGCTTTTATTCCATTCTACTCGAGTCAAAAGCTTTCGTGATTTTTTTTTTTTTTTTCCGAAACGACTCGCACAGCTATCATATTTGCATGACGGAGAAATTCTTTGCTGAATATAGGGGAAAAAAAATGAAGCGATCGTTTCGCGGCATATTCAAACGGATTTTTCATCAGAATTATTCAAGGCACTGCGGTATTCTGGGATAACGAAAAATATCAAATTTCTTTCACTCGTTCGTATTGCAGTTAAAGTACGTCCTTATTTTGTCCTTTTTATGTGCATACATTTCGAAGAAACAAAAGTATCTTTCTCAACATCCGAAACTCTCCGTCATCTCGGTTCTTCCGTCATTCGTTTTTTTTTTTTTTTTTTTTTTTTTTTTGTAACAAAGTTGGTTTCCGTTGCGCAACTTTATTGCAGACGAAGTGCACCGGAAGCGTTCAACGGAACAGACGCCATACTATTGTCTACATAGCCACTTGGAAATACATGGTATCCTTGAATACGGTGTACAGAGAAACACGAAGCTTTCGCACCCGGCACTTGGCCGAGAAGACGGGCGAGAAATCGTGATTTCTCGTTGGCGCTTGTTGTATATGTTGCGCTTTTTGAGAGAGAGAACGAGACAGACGGCTCTCGATTCGGCTCTATTATAACCCAACGAAGCTTGAGAGAAAGGAAAGTCGCTATTCTCTTGATAGCGACGGAACTCGACGGTGGTGGGTTGGTACACCTCAAACTGTAGACCCCCTCTACTTTGCGGAGGTTGTTCTCGGTAAGACAGCAAATACCCGCAACTGCTTGGATTATTCAAGCACTTTACGTCTAAAGTCTCGGAGCATTCCTACCCTGCTTTCCGCTTTCACGAATAACCCTTGACGCTGTTCCCTCGATGCTCTACTCTTCTCTATCGCCCGACTTCTTCTCTCGTCTCGGTCTCTGTCTTTCTCCGAATCCCTCCCCACGCTCCACGCGAGGAACTTTACACCGGACTCTTAATGCCGTTCCTGGTAGCGCGGCCAACACTACCGAATTTTGACTCGGTAATCGAATACGTGGAAAAGCTCCGTAATTATTCGAAAAGGGCGCGATATTTCATTATTACGAAGTATTGTTCTCAAAGCTTCGCTTCCTCATTAGGGGGCGCGAGTCATAATCGATCTATAGCTTAAATATAAATTTAAAAGCTTCCAGAGAAACGGTGAACAAAGATGCTAAAGAGTCGGAAAATTTGACGAAAACGATTATCTTCGGATAATAATTCAATGAGAGACGTGCTGTAATTACTGTACAAATGGATTTTATGGAATTAACAGTAAATTTGAAGAGAAGCGAATTCAAAAGGGCGCTTTAGCGACGAGGGTACACGATGAGCACTGAAATCTGAACCGCTCTTTCTCTCGAAGTGTTAATTCAAGAGCTGCGCGACATAACAGATTGTCGCTTTTGACGAAGCGACGATTAGGTTAAAGCTGTAGTTCACCATTTGAATAATTTGTTCTTCAAACTATCCGTATTTTACATAGGGCTTTGGTATTCGTTGGGAGAGATTCTCTTAAAACGCGACTAGCATCACAGAGTTTCGTATTTCGATGCGAGATACCGGAGTTATTTGAGAAGATGCCGGCAGCTCTTGTATACCTTGTTAAAGTATCATCTATCCAACGAGAGGAATAGTTGTTAGTTGCTTCTTCTTAGATGAATTTTAAACAAGCAAAACTTAATTTGTACGATATATTTATGTTATTCAAAACGTTTTACAACCACTTTATACGTGCGCTGTTTATCGTACACAGAGTTTATTTAAGGAGGGCGTATCGTTTCATTTCCGGCCAAAAGGGAGATACGTAAAGAATTTTGTGTACTTTCCAGTGGGATAAAAAGATTATGCGTTACGCTCAAAGCAATTTCGCGTTCATAGATCGAACATTCTCGCAAATGCCGATTAAAATTATTTCGAAAAACGGGATTTTCGAAAATCAGAAATAATTCTAAAAAAATTCATACTAATTGAGAAAAATTAACGAATCAATTGTTAAAAAACTTTGCTAAAAACGTTATGTTGAAGAAACGGAAGGAGTCATCGTGAACGATCTTTTTTACACCGCACTGTTTTTACGATCGATAATGGGTTACAACATTTCTGTAACATCCCGTGACACATGATACTTTCGTTCGAAAATGGTTTCTTTTTTTTTTTCTTTTCATTTTTTTTTAAAAGGTTTTTACTTGACTCGTGTCGATACCGAAGAATAAACGAATAAATGAAGAATATAGTATTTACACTTAAAAAACTAAATCGAATTTGGGATAAGGAGCCGCAGCTCTTACTTTATAGCTACAATCAACTGTATATGTGAATAATAAGTGAGCGGAAGGAACTGCGGGCGTAGAATGAACCGCGCAAAGTGCTTTGATGATTGCGCTATGCGCTACCGGTCTTGCGATCTCTCGTTTTTATAGCCTTCATCGCGCACCGCCACCAATCTTATCGCAAGGTTTATCGTCTGGTATCCAATTATCTTGAAAGTTTTGATAAACCTTCTTCTCGCTTTCATACCCGACCCACGGATTCATCTTGATTCGAAGAAGAGAAAGAAGGAAAAAGAATAGTATAGAAGAGAGTATAAAGGGCTTGAAAGCAACGAGCTGTGATTTAAAGAAGTTTGCGAAATTCTTCGTGTGTGAAAAGAAGTGGAAGAAAAAGGAAATAGACTTTTTCGAGGAGTTTCGGTAACAGTATCCGCTCCTATTCTCGCTATTCGCGGAATGCGCTTGAAAAACTTTCTCATCGTCGTTTCGGCGCGGAAACGAAGGTTGGAAAAATAGGATCTTTACACTTATTCCGGATGTACATACTTCCGTATGTATGTACATCCGGAATAAGTGTAAAGATCCTGCGAGATCGTGGCCTATGTAGGCCACGATCTCGCGACCCATGAGCAGACAACGAGGGGAACTCCCGCAGTGCTCACGTTCACGTGATCTTATGTGCGCTCGGCTCTCGCGATTACGCAAGCTATCCGGAGCCCTAAGTCCGGTTGTGCGCTTATCTCTACGGCTGTGCAATATCGGTCGCGGTCGAAGCCAGCTTGGGTTCTCGGTCGCGTCGGCGGTAGGAAACCATTGTTTAAATTTGCAAACTACGTAATGACAGGGCTGTTCCCCAGTAGCAAAACGGCGACGGTAACAACGAGGCCTCTGGAGCAATTTTCAAACGGCTGGTTTCCGATCGTACCTACAAACGTTCTCCATGCGCCTATGGATCGTTGCGGAAAATTAACAAGAATTTCGATCACTTCAACAATTTCTTTTTTTTCACTCCACGCAAGTCCCGGCGGTAAATTCATCCACAAAAAAAAAAAATACCGAACATTACACCGAAAAAAAAAAAATTTGAAACCACAGCTTCAGAAACAATTGTTTTTACCAACAAATAGTTAGTTCTCCTGACAAATAATTGTTTTGGGTGGACAAATTTTCGACCGAAAATAAAAAAAAGTCGATCGATGAATAAAATTGTACGATTGAATTTTTTAAAGGCCGATGAATCTGTTGACATTGATATGAAAAAAAAAATAAAAATTGTCAGTGCGAATCCAGTAACGGAAGTTCACGATCGCGTCCTCAACCCAGATATAGAGACGCGAAGAGCGTGGGAGTGATGCGGCGCGCAATATTGTAATGAAAAAAAGAGTCGATGTCCTCGTTTGAAGTACCTGCACGGGATTTGCGCGCGAGATCATCGGTGTAAAATATCGATATTGACCGGACGTTTGCGAGGAAAGGCCCAGGCGAGGTCAACATTGTTTTTTTTTTATTCTTCAAGGCCGCGATCGAGAGCGGCCTTTCCACAAGCAAGTAGGTCGATCGCCCTCGTCTCGAAATCCGGTTCAATTAATAATTTACAGATACGAATATTAAAATATATATTCGGCAAATAAATAATACTTGTGCGATTATAAAAAACGTCGAATGGCGCGCGTCCAATGATGTTTATCGCTGATTAATCACGTCGAGAGTTTATAAATCGCGACGCGAGGTCTCGCATAAGCGACCGAAGAGATCTCGGTGTCTCGCGCTCTCCTCCGCGAGGGATCGACGAACGCGCCGGACACTTATTCTGGAACAAGGCCACGATTTGCCAGAGTGCGTTATACGGAGTATATACGGTTGACGATGCTGATGCAGCTATTACTATCGCCGGACACGCCCCATAGAGCGATACGCTAGGAAATGATCTTCGGCACGCACTCGTCTTATCCACTTTTTCCCTCTCTCTCTCTCTCTCTCGGCCTCTCTTTTTTTCGCTCTTCAATTTTCTCTCACTTCAACGTGGCCTCCGACTGTTGTATCGCGTTGCGGTTTATTTCGCGCGTGGCCAGCCTCCGCATTTGCATAATTGCCCGAGAGAAGTTACCACAGCGAATCAGCGAGAGATGCATCTCCGAGAGGAGTAATACATCTTGGCTCTCGAGGAAATTTGATACATTCCAGACGCGAGAAAAGCCGCCGAATCGTTGAATTTAATGAATGCGCGTGAATGCAATGTACCGCTCCGCAGTATCAGCCGGAAACGTTGTCACGTTTTACAATTAAAGAATATACGCGGGAAACATGACGATTCCGCTCATTCGCGGTTATCGGACAGTGGAAAATTTTTATTCACAGTTGGAAGATGATGTCTTAACTTGGAATTTACCATTTTTTCAAACATTACAAGAAGATTTGTCGACCTTGAAAAAGTTCTTTGATACATTTCGTTTTTAGATAAATCAAGTTAAACAGATATTTTCATGGGGCGACAGAAATATTCCGCTTCACTTTCAATGATAACGTCTGTAACGAAAATGGAATTTCCGAACCGAAATAATGATAAAATAATCAAAGTTTTAAACGCAAAAATAAATTTTAAATCAAACGTAAAAAAAAATATAAAAAAATGTATTGCATTGGTAATGAAAACTTCGCGACAGCGCCAGTGGCAGCTGGATTTCAGGATCGTCGATCTCGTATCCTTGGGAGAGCGCGATACTCAGGAATGTCCGGTCGTTATTGAATCATCGTTGCCGATAGCTGTGTGTACATTACGCAATTCGCTCCTCGTCGACTCCACTGCAAGAATTCTCGTGTCACGTATGGCATCCACTCGTCGATTAATTCGACAAAGTTGTTTACACCCGTTCGGGGTTTCCACGTTACGAATAATAATTCAAAACGGGTATAGAATACACATACATTCGATTGCGCGAGGAGTGTAACGTATAACAATCGCGATTCGAATGTCATACGCGAGGTTTTTCCTTCTCTCGGATCCGCGACGTCACCGCGGAGTTTCGAGAATTCGTTCGCGTTTGCGACGCCGTTGGACCTTCGTCGATTCTTTCTGGCGCCGTTTACGATACCAATCGTGTCGTGGTCACACATCGATCGTCGCATATGCGCATTCACTTTTGAACTTATATTCGAATCACACATGCGACCTCAGCGGAGCTCGAGAAAGATAGAGTATAATAATAACTATATCTGCATGTAGAACGTCGTACAGACCCCACATACAGACATATATATACAAGTCAAGGCATTACCGTAAAGTTCGGCGTCGATCTATCAAAAATACATTAAACGTCGTTCCTTTCTCGAACGATCAACATATATCTTTTCTCGTCGTATTCGAAATAATGTTTAATCGAAACGATATATCATTATGGTAGTAGATCTGTAAATGCGTGATCGCCTTCTATACATCGATATATACAGAGAAGAAAACGAGTTTTTTTCGACATTAGCATAAGGTATCGGTGTGCAACAATGAGGCAACAAACGAACTGGGAGAAGCACGTTTTACATCGGTTGCACGCATCCGGCCGATGATCGATAAATCCGATACAGTTATTGGCACTTTGAAGAAAAATTACCAATGATTGATTATAGGCACAGTTTTGGTTTTTTCCGGTTCGCATAGTCTATACAGGGGTTCTGATCCATACTGGAGTTACCAATGACTATAGATATCACGGGTCAGTTTAGCAATCGGTTCTCCTCTCTATTCGTAACAACCGGCCCTCTCTCATACCGGTCAAAACTGGTATATGCCTCTATGTGCGTCGTACGAAAGTATATCATTTGCTCTTGAATTATCCTATATACTACGAACCTCATCATCCCGCCGCGACTATTTCGCGAAATAATTTGCATCGGAACGTACACGTAGGAATGTATAAGCTTCCCGATGACCGTGAATACGACGGTGTAGCGCGGAGAGGAGGAGCAGAGGAGGAGGCGAGGTCGAGGCATGATGTAGAAATTAAATTTCCTGTCGATCCACCGGACCCGAGGTCCTTCGATTCGATCGGTGTTCTCTTGTTGAACAGAGAGTACATAGAACGTAATCTCCAGGGTGACGTTTCTGCTACGTCAGTATTCGCCCCGGGGGCGGGAGCAAACCCGGTGCGAGCTGTTGACCACTACCGCCCACCCAACGCGAACTCCTCGAGACCTCTGTCGCCGCATCTCATTCGAAATTATACATAGATTCTAATGTATCTCCTCTCTCGTCGATGTGGTCATTGTGTAACGGAGAAAGGGATAATGTAGGTCATCGATGACAAAGTTTCGACTGACAAAAATCACATGTGTTTCGATGTATTACGCACGACAATCATTCTGTTTAAAGTATTAAAAAAAAAAGATGATCGGCTTAATCTATCGAATAACGCTGATTTTTTTTGTCAATTTAAAATAAATTTTGAATGAAATTAAATTCGATATATTAAAAAAAATATCGAATATCGAACCTCGAAATACGAGAAATTGATTTTGAACCCGAATACCCTAATTCTCGTCCTCATTGCCCCCTTCCGTGCAACTGTGTACTTTCAATCTATCGCCTAATTCGAAACGTCTATATAGTTATTGCACGATCGCCACTTGAATCTCGTGGCGAAGAGAGATAGAGCGGCTTTGGGAGATTGTGTTAGTGAGTAACTTTAATGATACAAGCCGCGCGGCACATCAGTGGCCAGGACAACTAGGAATACGAGCGGTTCACATCTATTGACATAGATTGCCCGAGTATTCTCGCTCCGCTCTCTCTCTCTCTCTAAAATATATATACGTATATCCGCACATATATATAATCTTTATGTTCTGTATACGTATACACTAAAATGTACTCCACATCGATAGAACAGAAAGCGAGTGGTGTGCTATACTCGGTTTATGATCCCTTGCGAGCGTGCGACTGGATAAACTCACTGCCGCTGCGCTCGGAGTTCTCTCGCTCTCACCCGCTCTCGAGATACATAGTCGCGAAGGTGTTCGATGGAAGTTTACTTCTTCTATATATGTATATGTATATACAAGTTATATATCGTATAGCGACTTACACATAGGGATTTATACTACGAAACGAGAATGAAACCGTTGGGTGTATCGAAGGTGTATATCGGTATAACGTTGTATCGGTTTATGCGATGCTAGTGGCTACGAGTAGCGTGTGCCTATCGGTGTGTCCCTGTGCGATTCTGCATCTCCGCCGCGTGTTTATCGTATACCCCCCTCGGCGTGTTACATAGAATCGATTCGGAGCTTTGCCGCTGTTATGGTGTGCCGTTGGCTGAACGTCAAGCGAACGCGAGAGTAACCCTCCAGTGTGCGCGGGTTTCGTCTCACTGGGCCAGGGACGCTCACCAACGGGCTGTATACCGTCGAAACCGGAAGGAATAGGAAGTGGCGCAAATATTTTATTAGTTCGCCAAGATTAACAGACCTTCGGTATATGCCTCCTGGCAAGCCGGAGGCAACTACCTCGATCT
Source organism: Cryptus armator (assembly GCA_963971235.1). Taxonomy (NCBI): domain Eukaryota; kingdom Metazoa; phylum Arthropoda; class Insecta; order Hymenoptera; family Ichneumonidae; genus Cryptus; species Cryptus armator. The sequence goes on from OZ020235.1 coordinate 8,190,475, forward strand.
TAATGCACGAAGCTCTCGGAAAAATAAGTTTTATATATATACGTATATACTCGCGCCGAATATTTCTTATAACAATAAAACTTTCGAATAAGTTATATATATATTATCTAAAGGTCGATATAAAGTTGGAGAAAGATCTGTCCGAAAGTTATAATTTGCTTCGCTATTTTCGTACAGCGTATAATCCAGATGAACTTCGGGTACATCATTATTTTTTGAAGAGTCGGAAAGAAGAAAAAAATTGAATAGAGTAGAACAGTTTTTTTTTTTTTTTTTTTTTTTTTCAATTCATTATCTTTTAATTGTCAATTTTTTTTTTTCGCTCCGTATTTCGCGAGATTCGATTGGGTAGGTTTTTGATGACAAGGCAAAATTTGGAGCAATTCATTCGGAGCAGCAGCGAGAAAATACGGAGAAAATCCTCGGTCGGAGCTGACTAACCCCCTATTTTTCGTTTATTCTACGCGGTGCAGGCATTTCCTCGCGTTGCGGTCGGCTCGTGAAACGAGGCAATATACCGGTGGGGAGAATTTTCGTGAGCGCGTGGAAAAGTGAGCGTGACCAGCGAAAATCTGGTGGGTTGCGCGGAAATAAGCGGAGATTCCGCGAGAGGGAGTTTCTCGATCGTATAAGCCGCCCCCGACCCCTTCCCCTGCTGCTGAAAAACGTTTTTCCGGTTTGCGTAGGGATTTCAACCAAACCGCCAATCCCACTCGACCGTAGACTCGTTTAAAGGGAGCGAATAGACAACTTCACGCATCGCTACACATAAATCATAACTTGGTACACGGACGATGTCTCGCCGCGCGCGCTGGTAGCGCGAAGCGATGACGAAAAAAAAAAAATATATATTGCTCGTCGTCAATTGTCCGCGTTTGTATTCATCTAACGCGACTATTAACGTCGTTACAATTTGAAGGGTCATCTGTAATAGGCTTCACGTGTGACGGGCCTGAAAAGGTTTCGAAAAGATTCGTGACACTCGCGCGCGTTCGTAATTCGCCGAATTTTCTAATCTAAACAATTATCGTACTCGTCATGTCGAGAGATCTGTCTTACGTACGCGATGTGTAGAACGAAAAAAAATGGATGCCGTCTCTTTTCGGCTCCGGAAATAACAATGAGACATAGTTAAGAGAATATATGAGGTATAAAAATGAATGAAAAATTAACGAAGGTTCGCAAAGTTCAAACGTTTTTTTATTTTTGCAAAAAAAAACAATGAAAAGAGAATTTAAAAAAAAAGTCCGAGTGATGACGCAACTGATGGCGCAACTTTCGTTTACGGTGCGTACGGAAGAAATACTACTGTAACTTCAATTATTAAAAGTATCTTAGGGACTTCATGGCGCAAAATTTGAATGTTGTCGAGTTGTATTGCGAGAGTTATTCAATGCGAAAAACGTCATACGATCACGACAAGGAAATTTCAAGAGACGCGGATGCGCAATGCTGATATAAAACTTCGTTTGATCATCGTATGTGCAGAATATCCAACTTCCGTTCTTTTTTTATATATTCTTTCCCTCTCCGACAGAACTGTCGCGTGGCGACGAAGCTTTATGCCGTAAAAGCCCTCGCCTTTCGCCCGGTGAAATATAAAAAACGAGAACTCAAGTGTTTCAACTGCGCGACCGCCAAAGGCATATTTTTTGTCATCAGCAGCTTCTATATTCTGTCTCCGTTTTGCCAGCATCCATTTGTTCGTAAGATCGTCAATTTATCTTTTTTTTTTTTCATTTTTTCTTCATTTTTCAATAATTTGTATGAAAATATCGAAATGTAGTTTCAAACGTAATTGACATTGAGGGAATTAAGGAGCGGCGACGATTTGTAATAAGTCGCGCGCGAACGACGACGAACGAGACACGTTCGGTCGACGGACATATCGTTGCTTCTTTCTTAATAGCAATTATAACAACGCCGACGACGAGAGCTACGATGGCTCTCGGGCGATGAGGCGCGGGCGAGAGATGAATCCGTCGTAGAGGGTGCAATTAAGATGACTCGATTAATTAATTCGTCTTTTATTAGAGTGAGCGAACGACGCGAGACTAGATAAGACTATAGTACGACGAATAACCGAAGTCTCAACTGGACTCTCGAGACGGTGAAGTTGACTCTCGCGCACAACTATGTTTCCTACGCGTATTATAACGATTCGGTCAATTTCACCCTTTTGGATTGTGCCGCGTGGATTTTACGCTGTGCGCGCTGGCCGTCGTCGACGCCGCCGCGCCGTCACTGCCGCGTTGCTACTCTCCGGCCGTGACCTACGACCACCCCCGCACGCTATACACTCATCTTGTCCACTGCGGCTTATACGTGGGCAAAGAGAGCGTGCGCGAGTTCTCTCGTCCTGATAATTACTAAATGTCTTTTTTCCTCGCACGATCCGCCCCCCGAATTCGCCGGGTTTTTTTCGGTTTTATTGCCAACAGCCACGTTCCTTCGTCCAATCACTCCCACACCTTCCTCGTCATTGGACATAAGTCACCTTCGAGGGAATAATCGCGAAGCCGATTTTTTTTTTTTTTTTTTTTTTTCGCGAATTGTTCGGCCGATCGTACGATTCGGCCAAATTGACTCAAACGAGACGAGACTTTTTATTCCGCGAGCTAATCTAATCCCGTATGTCGGTTCCTCTCCATAGCACTTTTTGTGCGTTGAAAATGATTTTTTTTTCTTTTTTTTTTTTTTCAACAAAAGACCGGTTCATTGAAAGGACTAAAGTTCCCTCGCAGCCGGAAAATGTTATTTTCATGAAATTTTCACTACGCAAGCATAGCCCGGAAGTTGCCGAATTCAATTGAATTTTTAAACATCCAAGCGGCTTCGGCGTAGAAAGGTTCGTTCAGTTGAAAGAGGGTTAATGTGATACATATGCGGTTCATACGCGTGTAATGAAAAGGAGAAAAAAAAACCATCGCGCTTGTCGTGAACAACGAGTTTCGCAAGAACATGAAAAAACTTTGTATCTCCGTAAGTTGAGTCATCAATTTGCGTAAACGGTTATTTCATTGTTGCGCTCAAGTTTACATCGCGAGTCTCGTGCAGGGTATGCGATTCTATGCACAGTACGCGGACAAACGAAGGCATGTGCCCACGTCGGCTACGATGCTTAGACTGCATAGAGTAGAACACATATAGGAAGGATATAGCACGAGCTCCGGCTACTTCGGGTCCATAAAATAGATGGACGCGACGGCTTCTGGTTATGTCAGCATCCTCTGTCGGACAATAGACGACCCCGCCGCGTTATTGTCTACCGTGCCGCGGACTCCTGCACGCGTATACCTCTGTGTCGCCGTCGACCGGCTCGACAATCTCCATCGCCACCCATCGTTTGCCTCTCGCTTCTCTCGCTTGTACGGCGCGTTTACCGTTTCAACGTGATCCTTACTAATCGACGTAACCGCGCGAGTACCATGCCGCGCTTATATATCTGTATCGCACCGCGTTAGGAACTGTATACCGTTCAGACAGCAACAAGGTACAGAATGCGTACGTTGCAACCTGTTAACCGGTCGCACTGCAATGAACACACACAATGTTTCGCAGCAGGCTGACCGACCGAATGACTGACTGGTCAGCGTGTATTAGCCACCGGCTTATCTCGCTGCTATGAATCTAAACAATAATCACGTGAATGGAATCTACGCGAACGCGAATAGAATCGATAGACTCAGGAATATCGTGGGGAAAGGCCAATGTAATCATTGTGGTTTATTCGGCAGTGATAACATAACAGTTTATCGCAAAGGAACACAAATTTTACATGTATAACATTTTCCGATCATTTGTTTGCATAGTATAACAAATTCTTTTGATGATATTGAAATTGTAATTCGATACAATCGATACAATCGTTTTTATGGATTGCACAATGTTATGATTTTTTTTGTTCCATTGCGATTGAACCAAAGAGAAAAATAGATCGAAAATAGCCTTGAAAAATGAAATAAAAAATGTTTTTATACTCTCGCTTGGGACTTTTACTTTATTAAAATAGTTCGCGTTATCTTTACGAGTTATCGTGGGGTTAAAAAAAATGCGAAGTACAGACAAGATTTCTCAATGGAATAATCGATACGAGAATAGAATTGTCGGCCGAGCGGGATGCCTACCGCTTTTGCTTCGAGTCTCATTTTGAACGGCGAAGAGGAGAGATGAACATCACCCGAAATTAGAATATTCGAGAGGGTCCGCTGCTGCCTCAGCGGAGACAGCAGGGTATATAAGCTATAGCTTAGTAGTGTTCTGCAAATATAATGAGATTCGTCAAGAATCGTGTGAATCGTGACGAGTGGCCGCGGAGGTCGATGATCGTTTTGTAATAACTGACGATAAAACGCCTTGAGGCTCATCTCTCCGATAACGTCCAATTATATAAATCGAAGGCCGATGCTACGAGCTATAAAGTTCCTCATTCACAATCGTTGAAAATAACTGTCGAAAAGTATAGAAATAACTGAATCTCCGATGTGTAAGCGGTCATAACTCCCGCAATGGGGAACCATCGTAAAAATCGCGTCATATATTTCAAATTATATATCGTATATATAAGTGAGCGATGTCGATTGAGAATATTAGTTGGATAATAAAAAGAACGAAGGATAAACCAATTCTTTGCCTTGAAACTACATATAGTCGGATTGAAATCGCGGAAGAGGGCTAAATGTAATTCTATTAATGAAGTAAAGTGGTACGAAATCTCTCGCCGCTGTAGCGCCTCGAACCCACTGACCGTGGCGATTTCGTTGTTTTCCATCGTCAGCCGAAACTCAATTGGAATCTCTGGTATCATTCGATCGAAACTACTTGCAACTTGCAATCGAGAGTTAATGAATGAAGGTCCGGAGTAACGCCGTTTTTTATTTAACAAATCGGCCCGATGCGATTCGTTATCCGCGTAAGGTCGGCGGATAAATTAAATTCAATGAAATTTAACCTCGAGTGGCCGTGAGAGAGTGAGCCAAAGTGGATGGATCAGGATATTGTCTTCGTTGAAACGGATCTGCTAATTCGCTGTAATCTAATCTCGCGTCTTGTTCGAAGGTTCTTCGAGTCTCAAAGGAGTTTTCCGCTGTTCTCGGCTTGTTTGCTCAAGGTAAACTCTGCCGACGATGACCAAGTTAATTATCTCAAGTTAGCGATCCCTTTTTTTTTTTTACTTTTCGTTTTAAAAAATTAAAAGTTTGAATTTGCACCGATACTTGCTACAAACGTTGACTTTTTATAGCCAAATAGAGTTTGTTAATTAATTCCTATTGCGTTAGAAATCGCGAAATTGATAATTGTTGGTCTAAAAAATAAATTAGTAAAAGATCACATATACGATGAAAAGATCGAAGGTTTTTGGTAGAAATGTTCCAAATATATTCAAAGACACGAAAATCCCTTAACTGGATATCGCATCTCGAGCCGCGAGACATAAAAGATAAGATCTTTTCGGCAAAACCGAGATACGAATAAATCGTGTAGTCCAACTGCACGGGATTGCTACCCTGCATCGGTGAACTTCGAGTCTCGTGGAAAACTAGCCGGCGGCTCCTCGTACCCTCACCGCGTCTTAGCTATCGACTTTTCCTCTCAACAATACTCTGCGCTTCGACAGAAACCTTTCAACTCGAAAGAAACGATAAGACGTTTCTGCAATCGACAGGATAACCCTTCTTCCGTGTCTCCCCTCCGTAGTTCGAGGAAAAGTCCGGCGGCCTCTAAGAATTGACGTGTACAATGCTAACCTACGTGGACACGCGATATTTAACTCGAGTCGCGCTTTCCCTCCGTACAAGTAAATATATCGGAAAATACAGCGATGCTGTCTACGGACAAATTTTAACGGAACATCGAGAAACAATCGCTACGAGTTTTTCGCATACCTCGTTGTAAACGGCGAGGAAAATCGTTAGTAGAACTATCGAAGAGCGTAAACCGTTACGAGTACCGCTCTGGGATTTTATATGCAGAACAGCAATTACTAGAAGTAGAACTCTGGCCACTGCATGAAACTTCGAATACCGTTAACCTTTAACGACGCACGTTGTTTGGCAAATAGGAAATAACAGCAACAAAAAAAATTTCGAGATGTCGGTAGTCGAGCGCTTAAATGTCGAGGGTTATCGCCTCGTACAGATTTATAGCCGACGCACGGTTTCGATTAATTTGGAGAAAAAAAAAAAACTGCGCACCAGACCGTCCGAATTTCTCGACGGATATGAAGAATCGATTTCTCGATGATGTTCTGCTAAACCTCGCGGGCCTCGGAGACGAGTCCCCGTCTCGTCGTTTCTTAGTTACGATAAAATGAGAGAAAATTAACGAATTTTTTAAATTGTTTTTATCAATATAAAAACATTAAAAATTCATAAAATTCACTGCAAACATCAACAGCTACAAACCTGGAATTTCCGTGCAAAACCTAAAGTCAAATAGGAATGTCTCAACATCCAATCGCCTTATGCGCTATGCGCGTTTTGCGTGATTTTACCGCCGCAAATAAGAGAAACGCATCTGCAGCATTCGTACACGGAAAGTAGTACGAAACGCGGTGAGTTCTCTCGCGCATACGGTACTCAACAGTATGCACGCTGTTGGTGTTGTCTATATATGCCGCAGGGAAGAAACTAGACTACAGCGGAGGAGAGTCTAAATTGAGATTAATCCCGAGAATCCGGTGCGAGGTCGTCGAAAGAGAAGCTCCCCTTCCCCGCTAGCCGGAGAGGAAGAGAAAGCTCGGCGATTGCACGTTTTCAAATCTCTTCCTCTCGGCAACAGCTTGCGCACCGATATACATTTTTTTTTTTTTTTTTCGTGCCAACTGCACCCGGTAATTGGATGTCGTGGGAAACGCGTTTCACGGATAAGATAAACAACAACAACAATAAGATATAAAAGAAACCAAAGCGAAATATGAAGAAAAAAAAGTACAAAAACAAAACCATTCGAAGGCAGCATACTGCATAGAAAACAGGTATAGAGTTACTGGAAATTCTTATATCAGCAGACGCCACGATAAACTCCGAAACGATACGGGGCAACTTTTCATCTTCTCGGGTAATTCATTATTTGTCAATCCGAGTGGATTAACAGTCGTCAATTATACGTCGATTATTGGTCGTTGAACGGATAATGATTAAACGATCGTTCATCATGTCGTCATTAACATCAACGATCGATAAACCGAATATAATATTTCGTTTTAGCATATGTGCAATGGAAACTGCAGAATAGAGAGTACAAAAAACGCGTGTCTCAGCCGAGAAGCAGGTGCCATCGCGGGAAGTGCCAAAGTGGTTATTGATACATTTTTTTTTTTTTATATTCACACTACCGAATGCCGCGAGAAACGGAGGTCGAGCAATATTTCAACGTTGAAATATACATCGAATGTCTCGTTTATGTTAAACAGTTCCGAGCCGTTTGTGTCACGGGAGGTAAACACGAGCTTCGGAAATAATCTATCTACAGCTATATAGTGGGACTGACGGTCGTTCAGTCAAAGCCTGAATCCTCGAGCTCTTAACCGCGTGGCAGATATGCTAAATTACGATTTGCCAAGGAATTTGATTAATTTGTTGACACTGACTATCCCCAGCCGGTGGAGACTCTACCGGCAGTGGAGGGAATTCCGCAGACTCACGGCACAGACTTTCCGCATTGGATTACACAAGTCACTCGACAACTTCTCTCGCATTGTCGTTACCGCAAAGGAAAATGATATTCCGCGAAGAGCGCGGAAAAGACGGACGAAAAGTAACCCTTTTGCTGCGGCAGAAATTACCATTTCGCTGTCAGGCAAACGTAGACGGCAAAGTCGGAAAGTTGCGTTATTACGTGCAATAAGGATAGAAAAAAATCGGGTCACCGTATTCACAGAATTTTTTATAAAACGTAATTTGAAAAAAAAAAAAAAAAATTCTTTTATCGAAAGCATTTGCCTTTACCACTTTTTCCGAAAATTATTCGCTTGCTTCCAATAATCGAATGTTCGATAATAAAAATGGTGTTTCACTAAAACAGCATTCGAGTTATTTATTTCGAAATATGAATAAAAGAAAAACAATTTAATCAGCTCGCCACTAAGTTGACTTCCTAATGAGCGTTAGAGTGATAAGATAACTCGATGTATCTCGATCTTGAGATGAAAATACCGACGTTTCGTATTCATTTATTTATGTTTCGTAATAATGGTGTTTCGTCGCAAGAATTTTTTTTAGAGCAGACGCAACGTTTAATCAATTTTTAATTACTTTGTTTTCATACTCTATAATGAATAGAGGAAAATGCTCCAAGAAGGATAAAAATAATGCTAATCGCTAAAAGTTACGACAAAGGAAAATCGTTAACAGAGCATCGAGGATACTTTTTCAAGCGATATCTACAAATCTAATGAGTTCGATAATTGACGCGAGTCTCCAAAACGTCTCGAGAAAATTACGATCACCTTTTTTTTTTGTTGTTCTGCGTGGTCGCGCGGTTAAACCTCAACAACATCCTACGATATCTATTTTATCCAATCCAATGTGATAGCTACGACCTTCCAACTACAATAATCGTTACTCAGTTTCCGCTTCGGTACACAATATCGACGATCTACTTATCTGAAGAAAGGACTGCACGACTGTAGAAATGGAGAGGGAGAACTATTGCCAAGGGATCTTCTTGGATGGTTCTCCTCGCAGGTGGAGAGCTTTTAGCGTCCTACAAGGCAGCGACGAGCAGGAAGAAGAACGGAGGGTGGAGGATGAAGCAGTGGTCTGAGGGGCGTTAAAACGTGGACCCGTGCGCTCGCTGAGCTCAACCCACCGAAGCTATCCGAAGCTTAAAGGTATCCCTTCGATCCCCTCGAACGCGAAAATCTGCAGCCAAGTCTCATCCCTCCCCCCCTCGAGTTTCTCATCTGCACTGTCCGCAGACGAGTGTCTGAGTTCTGCAGTACGATGGTTTAAGAGAAACCAGCGATGCGAACTGTCCGATCTCCGAAAGTAGCGAATTTTCTCCAGCGATGTGACAAGCAAAAGAAAGAAAAAAAAAAAAAAAAAAAAAAAACAGAAAAACAACTGCTGGCACGGATAGAAATTTCGTTCGTATAGATTTCCAGAGTGGTCGCGCGAGTTAACGGAGAAGAGAAAGAGAGAGCACGATGTTTCCGCGCACGAACCGGAAACCGTGGAACGAGCAACTCGCCGAAAGAGAGAGAGTGGATTTATTATCGCTGCCAAGTAACGTGCTTTGAGCGTTCGCTCTTGCACACCCATCGCGTGGCATTCGGGGAGAGGAGGGCGTCTATGTAATTCCAGGGTTTTAGGTTTTAGCACGCCATTATCCCGAGCGGGTGGCCACCTCGCGTGCCTTCCTCGAGTAACTCGTATCTTTGCTCGTTTCGCTATATGCGAAATCTCGATCAAGGTTTCATTTTTTTTTTTTTCATTTACTATCTCATCTAAACGAATTACAATTGCAGTACACATTTCTGCTGCTATTCACAAAGAAATTTGATTTATAGGAGGAAAAGTACGATTTTTTTAAAGAACTGCTTAACCTGAGAAGACTACAGAAACGTTTACCCTTATGTCTTTATCGTTGAGTTCCTCGCCGAAAAATCTATATTTTTCAGCATTTTTCTAGTGAAATTAATACATCGGAAAGTAAAGAACGTGTCTATCGAGATTTAGAGGATATTATAAAAGCAGAAAACTCTCATAGCCAAACGCTGCGCGCTCGTCAGACACACGAGGCTTGGAGGATTAAAATTATCATAATTTAAACCGTATTGGCAATATATTAAAAAAAATTGCGAAAAATTGCGATATATTAGATAAAAGTACAGTTAACTAGACGATCCCTCTAAGGTAAACGTTTAAAGATCAAAATTTGCGCGATATTCCAACAATTTTGTCGATCGTGTCATACGGATCGACGCGCAGTTTGTCGAAAGGCAAGTTCGCGTCGGACAAAAGAAGCCTCGATGCTCTCGTTGATAGTATGAGAGAGGAGAAGAGAGCTCGGAGCAGCTAAAGCACACGACGCAGCATCAGCCTTAACGTTAAAAGTACGAGGGTGGCGACGTGCACATTGTTCCCGCTGGGTAGCCGAGGTTATTAGGTCGAAAAGTGGGCCAACCTCGGAGCTATCGAGCAGAGAGATAGAGAGAAGCGTCGAACGGTACAGTAGCTATCCCGTTCGAACGCTGACTGATTGAAGCGCTCAGAAATTGGCTTCCCTCGTTCCCTTTTTTTTCTTTTCTTTTCTCTTCTACTATCTTCTTTTTTTCCATGCGCTTTGCTTTCCCTTCTCGTACCATATCTCCTTTACAATCCTTTCGCTCTATCTTTCACCTCTACGTTTATCGTTCACCGCGTTCGCGTGCTGTACCGCTTTTGCGTTTGCGAAAGAAACTTTTTTTTTTTTTTCTCGCTTTTGCTCTCCCTTCGTCTCTTCGCGTCTCGTTGCGGAATTCACAGGAGAGGGTACTCACGCTCGCAAAAGAACCCCGTGGGACCACCTGTTGTGCGAAGCTTTACGAACCGCATCGAATATGCCCCGTGCGTATCGTCGTGACGAACTACCCCTCTAGCTATCCGACGCTGAATTTTCCTTTTTATCTTCGTGTTTTTTCTTTTCTCTTTTTTTACTATCCCCCGCAACGTGCTCTACAAATTAAGACGGTTTCATCTCGCCGCGTTACTATAAAGAATTATAATTAGCACCGGGAAAGCGTAACTGAAGAAGCGAAAGGCTCGCAGCCTCCGCGTCCCTGCCAGTTGCCTGGAGGGTGTATGTCGTACCTTGAGATCATATAATAATTCCTTGAATTTCATTATTATTAGACATTGCAACAATATCGGATCGTAATTCAATGAGAGACTTTTTTTTTGTTATTTCGAACCTTCGGTATCATGGGAATCATTTTTTGTTCTTTTTCGGAGAGACTAAGGGATTGGAGCTCCGGCCATAATTCGTAAAAATAAAAATGTATTAATTCAAAAGGGTGATATTTGACTGTTTTTTTATATGATTACAGATTCTATTGGGATCTCTGCATGCTGTTACTCCTCGTGGCGAATCTAATTATTCTGCCAGTCGCCATTAGTTTTTTCAATGATGATCTAAGCACCCGGTGGATAGCCTTCAACTGCCTTTCGGACACGATATTCCTCATAGACATCGTCGTAAACTTCAGAACGGGTGAGTTTTATCCTTTCCTTTTCGTTCTCTTAATCGTAAACATTCTCGTAATAGTAATAGAAGTCTGGAGAGCTATGGTGGACGGCGAGCCCCGGTATTTCCAGTGAGATATATATCTGAACCACATCTATCGCCGCGATACGCGTCTGTGGCGAATGCGCGTATTTCAATTAAGCAACATACACGTCGTTAGTTAGAACAGCGATGCCGCTAACGCTCTCTCGACAACTTTGCTCCATTGCATGTTTCTTCGGTACAAACGTCGAGTACATCGACGTCCCCTTTGCATCTGTGTGCATACGTACGTTCGAGGCGTCGACAAGAGAATTTATAGTTTACAACCCGCGCGAATCCTCGTTGTTACGAGACAAAGTTTTCGTTACACGCAGCCGTGAATATTCGCGACATTGTCGAAACGGAATTTGTCACTGTGGAGTGCTTCGCTCTCGTCTCCTAACTGCAATACAAAATATTTAAACTACTTGGCTCTGCCGCGTTACAACGCGGTATTTCGAATTTATATGACGACGAGAGACAACGGTGTTGCGCAGGTGAATGAATGAAATTAAATAACGTTTAAAGTATCCAAGTCGTTGTAACAACGTTAACTATGCATGGGAATGATTATTTATAGCCGGAAGTAACGAAAAAAAAGACTGAATAATAATTGATTCAGGGAAGTGTTGGAAAATGTAAAATAAAAAAAAAATAAACAAAAGCGGCGAAAAAAAAAAATCACAGAAAATTGCCTCGACGATGGAAATTCCCAAAAATTTAATTAAAATTAACATCGTAAGGTATATGAAGTGCGAATTTTTTTTTTTGTTTCGTCATTAGTGAAAAAAAAAAAATTATCACCGAGTAGGCGGCAACTACACATATGTTTGTACAAAGAGCTTGTAGAATTTTGTCTTTTGAAAATTTTATAATCAAGCTGTAGTCGAAACTGTAGCATCCACGACCCGTATAGCAGAAACTGTATAACGCAGACACCAGTGGAATATGGTAACTTCATTCCAGAAATGATGTAGGGCAGGGAGAGCAGCCGTTTCGCTACGAAACAGCTCCCGCGGGAACTCCTTAGTAATATCAGCTTCGCTCGAGTCACCACAGGTACTTTGAATGGTACAGTAGCTTGACCATCGACCCAGTTATCAGCCACTCGCCATCGCTGAATGTCCCGAAAGCCATGCAGAGTAGAAAGTACGCAAAGCTTTAAAATTACGGCTTTATCGGCTATATCTTCGTGAGCCAATGACTGTAACGTTCATCCTTCACCCACCGAATTCCGTGTCTATTTCCAGCTCGGTGCGCATACCGAGCCTCGCAGATCTAATACCCGCCACTAGTCACTCATCCGCGTTCCGCTTTCCGACGAAAAAAAAAATGCGATTTTTTTTTTTTTTTTTTAATCGTTGTCAGGGTGAATACAAAAAAAGATCGGAGGAAAAAATGGAGAATTTTTAGCTCGAGCGCAAAAAGAGTCATTATTTTGTCTCATTAAGAACGTCGCGATCCTCAGGTGTTGCTTTTTAACTGTTACAGGCATAATGCAGCAGGACAACGCGGAGCAGGTGATACTGGATCCGAAGTTGATAGCGAAACACTACCTCAGGACTTGGTTCTTTCTTGACCTCATCTCCTCCATACCGCTAGACTACATTTTCCTCATATTTAATCAAGTAAGTGAGAGAGGCCTCTTCTCTTTTTTTTTTTTTTTTTTTCTTCCGCAATTTTCCACGCCTCATCTACGCTAAAGAATCCGTTTTTTTTATTTTTTATTTTTTACCTTTCCCGTTCCTATCTCTCTGCGCGTATTTCTCTCGCTTTCATCACCACCGTTCTCTGTGCAGAACTCTACGCCGCTCCTACCATTGCTGGTCCCTATGTTTTTTTAATTCACGCCCCGGGGTTTCCTTTCTCGTTTGCATTGCAAATATACTTAACTCTAACGCCACTCCGCACTCCCCTGGCAACGCATAGAATAACAGTTGTACATAATGATAATTCGATGGTTAATACAAAGTGGAAGAAATAAAGATAGAAAAAGAAAATTGATTGTTCCGATTTCGTGATTAGTTTCAGGACTTCAGCGAGTCCTTCCAGATCCTGCACGCTGGACGTGCCCTTAGGATTCTCAGGCTCGCGAAATTACTATCACTCGTCAGGCTACTACGACTCTCGAGGCTGGTGCGATATGTATCGCAGTGGGAAGAGGTCTATGTGAGTATCCATTGCTTGTTTAAATTTTTCAACACTTTTATATCTTTTTATATATATAAAAAAAAAAAAAAAAAAAAAAACCAAACAAAAACGTCGATCCTTTTTCTTCAATATTTTTATACTATCCCAATATTTATAGTTGTCCACATTATTATAGAGCCTTCTCTGTAACTCTGATTCTCGTTATGATTAAACAATGAGAATAATTCGTGTCGGTCGTCGATGAAATGCAATAAAATGCGTTCGAATTTCGCGATTCACCGGTTGAGGGTAAAAAATTTGAATCGCAGTTTAAAAAAATAATAAAAAAAAAAAAAAGAATCTTCGGAAGTTCGCGAAACACGAATCAAATATACTATTTTCACGACTATACCCTCCCATTTAGGAACTGAACACATTATTTATTTATTTTTCTTTTTTTTTTTTTTTTTTTAATTCGCGTATGCGAGCGCAATAGTCCGATAGGTGAATTAGGTGTAGTTTTATGGACGAATCGTTTAGGAACGGAATAAATTCGTAACCGCAAGGTAGTCGTGCGTGAAATCGAAAAAAGAAAAAGAGGAGTTTAAATTTTCTTGACGGCTGTTGCGCAAAGCTTAAACCGCTTTGTTTTAGTGCCCGAAAAGCCACGGCTCGTGGTACAGACCAACGAATCAATCAAGCATTTGACGTTTATTCGGAAAGCTCCGAAAGGCGTGTCGTTCGAATAGAGAAAGAAATGCAAAACTACAAGTGAAAATTGTATTTTTTTGTTTCTGCTGCACTCACCCAACGTTTACGCGGACGCGAATTTTCTCCCAACGCGTTATTAAGTTTTCGCGGTCGGTATACATATGGAAAAAAAAAGCTCTCTTACCCCCTTCCAGCTGCGGAAACGCCAACGCGCGAAAAGTTGAAGAAAGCCGAGAATGCCGAGAGAAACCTGAAAAATGCAAAAAAACAAAAAAAAAAACTTAATATATTCACACCAATTACAATGCACAGTGTTCGAGGCAACACCGCGACCGCGCACACGTTTCGTTTGTTCGATAAGTTTCACGCCGGTAAAGAAAAAAAAAAAAAGAAAAAAAGAGGGAACTTTGAATAACTCATGAGAATGGCAACGATAAAGATGGTCTCTGGTGAACGGTTAAAATTTAAAGATCAAAAGACCTTGTCGATCCATCATCGATGAGTGATGATTAGTCGATCGTTGGCTTACGGTATGATTTGTAGAAATGTCGTACCGATTTCGTCGCTCTCGCGTCGACTTTTTATTTACTCTCGAATGCGCCGTTGACGATGATTCGTATATCAATGTGCAAACGTCCCAAATATTGACCGCTCGATCACTTACGGCTTAAAAAGCGATGTTTTCTTTTATAACACAAAATACTGATCGAAATTTATGGTAAATATAGTCTGATTTTTTTAAAAATTGCACCAAGAAAAATGTTTTTTTCGTATAAATGTTATGGTTACTTGTAGTTAAAAAAATTGACTTAAAAAGGCCTTTTATTGTTATTTTAAGCGTAAAAAGACCTTCCAACGTTTTAGAAGCAATATTCTCGCAAAGTTTGCACAATATTTGATAATAGAATGCGTACGAGTTTTTAAAATAACAATGTCGGTAGATTTACAGCGTCTTTTTACGAGCCGAAAGTCAATATCCGTAGTTCACGGTCAGTATCCGGTACGCGTTCGTTCTATTCAGCGAAAAATGTTTGCCGGTATGCGAGGGTAGGTTACGACGGTACGACAAAAGAGCTTTTGCGGTTTTGGTACAGAGAGCCACAGCACAGAGCTTTCGGAAGCGCGTGTGTTAGTTGCGGCTTTAAACCGAAGAGAAGCCGCGTTTCGCGCATCACATCACTCGAATGTTGAACGCGTTACGCGAAGCTCGCCGGTTGCGAGAGGTCGCGAACGAGCTTTCGTTAGCGTGTTCGGTTTTAGTGGCGTACAGCTTCGCACTCCTCAGCAGCCCTTTGCTCTTTGCGGATAGAGAAAATATCACTCGAGAATGCAAGGGTTTCGTCTGAACGATAGTTCTTCATTCTCGTTAGAATGGAACAAGAAAACTATTTCGCTCTTTAAAAAGAACAAATAAAAATAATAATACACTCGGACACACAATGGCTCGTTATACCGACAAATAATATCTAAAAGAAATCTGTTCGTCACGGATTCGGTTTTCTTTCACAACCGTTCAACCATCAATCATCCTTATCGGTGTCACTCTCATCCCGGTACGAGAAACAAATATCTATATCTATCAACGTGTGCTTCCGCGAAAAATTCGTCAGGGAAGTAATTACTATCGTGACGGATGCGCGACACTATAGATCTCACGTCAGAGAAGTTTTTTTTTTTTTTTTTTTTTTTTTTTTCTTCCTTTTTTTTCTGCTAAATACAATCGTCAAAGACAATTAGGAACATATTTATTGTACTGCGTTTTTTAGTTACAAATTCGTTTCCCATTTCCCAGCGGTAAAACAAAAAAAGCAACCGAGAAAAAAAAAAAAAACGCCTATATTTATTATATTCGTTATTATACCTGTTCTATTTGTGTCGTTTTACTATATTGTCCGCTCATTCATATATCTCAGCTGCACCGTTCACCAATAACACTGTTTACTATATTATTATTATTACAACGTATTTTGCCCACGTGTTTTATCACGATCGCCCGAGCACTGTCACCCATGTCCGTTCGCCTATAATGTCGTCATTATTATTATTATTATTGTTATTATTATTATTATTATTATTGAACTGTATTACCACACCGCTGCTGTCGCAACGTCCGCACCTCCCCGTTTTTTCCAACGACCAAAAAAAACCCCCCAGAGATTTACCACCCCCCCACCCCCCACCCCCGCCCCAATGCCTTCGGTAATCTCCTCAGGTGAAAATCTCACGATTAAATGCAAGAGAGGTCACAAAAATGACTGAATATTAAGCGAAAAAAAAACTGGAATACATTAAAAGAAAACGAAAATAAAAAAAAATGTAATGAATGCTCAAGACAGATTGTAATGGATTGCGTTGTGGGCATTGCGAACACGTTTCGAATGGGTTTGCAGATCCCCCTTTATCAACAGCCGGAGAGGCACTACGAGCGACGGGCTACACCGCCCCAACCAGACCGAACGAGCAAGGTGTGCCTGCCTAGTAACCCCGAAAATCAAGGCCAATTGCCCTTTCTTGATTAAAGCGTTCGTTAACTTAAAATTAATGTTTCTACGTTTTACGCTAGTAATCATTATTTATTGTGGAAACGTGTTATATCGTCTATTTTTTTTATTTTTATTTTTACTCGTATATTACTTAATATATAATTGGGTAACGATTTTTTAGTTAACATTTCGTTTTTTTTTCCGTTATTTTTTTTTTTTTTTTTTTTTTTTTTTTTCGTTTTATAATTAAACACTAGAGAAATTGCATAGATTTTGATCGTCGGACTCTGCGCAAGGAAACGATCTTACCAGAGTCCAATTTAGTTTCGTATTTATTCACTCGCGAATCACGATCAAGAGCTCCGAAAAAAAAAAAAAAAAAAAAAAAAATTAATTTTTTTTTTTACGGATTTTCATATCATTATGCACTTTTTTTTGTGGATTCATTAACCATGTTTTTTAGCTGCGATGCGAAGCGATGCCTCATTAACACTCGATAGCTTGGATGGACTGAGGTTTAACTTTTTTTTTTTCTATTTGTTTCATGAGATCAAATATCGCGGCATTACGTTCGATAAATCACGAGCTCTTGATCGTTTCTGCCTGTGAAAATCCTGTAGTCGAGGTCATATGTATTATAGTATGCACCGTTGCATCGTGATCGAATTTACTTACATCGAAATGAAAGAGAGAAAAAAAAACCACTCGATTGACATTGAGACACGAAAAAAAGCGTTCGAGTGCCGAAATTGTTGTCGGTTTGCCTCCTCGCGTATTTGTTCGCACACACTCGGTAGTTCGCATCCTTGCAAATGTCCTCGGAACGATTTGTTACTGACATGTTTTTTGTCATATATTGTTCGTTCGTCGGGGTTTTTTTTTAAATGCTCCCGTCAAACGTTGGTTCTAATGAGAGCTCCGTTTACATTACGTATAGATTATCGAGCGACCTCTTCGCGTCGAATACCAAATCTATACGCGTCGCGTTAATCGAGACAAACATAAACGAAAAACGAAAAACGAAAAAAAAAAAAAAAAATCACAGGATTAAGTTTTACGTCTGAAATTGAATTATTATCGGAAGTTGATAAAGTGTATTCGACACGAAAGAGATTCGCAAGCAAGACAGAGGATTGGTTGGTCCGATCGTAGGTCTGCCTGTGAGTGTTAGGTGTACAACATTGTTTGCCCGAGTTATGTTGGCAATGTGCCCGTGATCGGTATATGTGTGTTCCCCAATTTTACTTCCCAACATCGTTCTGTTTTCCTCCCCTTATTTTACTACCAAAAAGTCTCCGGACATTTAACTTTGCCTCATCCATTTCCTTTGTCGTTTCCGTACGAAAAAAAAAAAAAAAAAAAAAAATCATCCATTTCCACCATTCTTTCCTGCTTGATGCCTCGTGTCATTTCTGCTGCTTGAGATATAACTTATACTTTGTTTAAAACTAATATTTCGTTATGATTTACGATACTATAATACAGACATATACTTTTCGCACAGCAAAGCGCACATCGCGGTCCCATATACGAGACCGCCGGGAAAGGTCGGGGTTTTTTTTTTTTTTTAATTAAACACAAACGAACCCCGACTAACAGAGCAACAGCTTCTTTCCTCGTGTATGATTTGATCAGAAATGCATAGTATTATTTACGCACGCAGCGCACTAACCATATTTATTTGTCTCTCTTCATCTCCCAAAAAATGAAATTCCCCCTTTTTTTTTGTGTTGTTTTTCGTTTGTTCTCCGCAATGAAGATTACTTATTTACACTGTTATATTCAGCTTCGTTCGATGGGGCTTAATGTACGAAACTAAATGTTTTGCAAACGAGACGGGGAGCTTATAGCTTGTTGGAGCGTAAAAGAGCCTTTCGCGTCGAAGAATTTATCACTTTCAACACTTGAAGCAAATTAATTTACAACTCAACTTGACAAAACTTAACGTTTAGCTCACAGTTTACACGCCAAATTAGTTCGAAAAAGATTTAGGACATCGAGTTTAAACATCGATAGACAATTTTGTACTATTCTATCGTTCGAATAAACGCGTCCAACTTTCTTGCTTCGTTAAGTGGGATAAAAATCATCGGGGCATCTCGTTGACTAACTTTAATCAATTACGCGTCGACACCTTCGCGTTAAAGGACGTTTTTTTTTTAATTTCGCTAACGGAGAGTTATACACACGTGCTTCACATACATAACGCGCATAAATGGTCATTAATTACACACATTATAGCGCGATGTGCGCTATAAGCGCGTATGTGGGCTGTTCGGGTTCGTCGGGCTGCCGTTATACATAGCATCACTCGTCTCTGGATAGTTCGAGGAATAAAAAAGAGAACGAAAACAAAAAAAAAAGCTACCAAGGGTTGTAGGTCTCGCGATCACCGTGACTAATCGCCGGTGGACTGAATCACGCAACACGCCAACGCACTTTTTTTTTTCATATTCATCAGACTCGATACTCGACTGTGCGCACTCGCGACATATAGGCCGCGAGTCGAACGCACGAAACGAAACGTTTAACCAAACGCGCGCGACATATATTTTAATAGCTTTACCCGATCTCTCGTGAGCAAATGACTATCGACCTCGACAACGTCTCATCGAGACGCTGAAAAAAAAAACACGAGACTCACTCGTTAGTTCGTTCCGAAAAGAAAAAAAAAATGATTCACTTTCACGCAAATCACTTTCTCTAAAGAGTGTAAACAACGAGACTCGGATTATACCGAGAAACGAGAGAAGAGTATTTAGATTCGATTAAAAATAGATTTTCCCAGACACAAACAGTTTTTTTTATAAGCGAAAAATGTAATCTATTCGAAGATTAAAATATTATCCAGACGTAGACATCTATTTTTTTGTATAGAAGATCTCAAGTTTATTTTTAAACTTTAAACTGCAATAATGTTATTTAAAGTAATCCGTACATCGTATTGACTACGCGAGAAGAATTTTCGGCAGTATTAAGAAAAACATCCTCTCAATCTCGTGTAATTATCTCCGATCGAAATTTTTTTGTCGTCAATTAATGAATTCCGCGACAAATCATCGATCAGTGATTACTTATTCTCGCGGTAAATTTAAATTCACTCGCTTTTGCGGGTCAATCGAAAACGCAAGGAAGTCCAATATCTCGAGCAATTTTCTCGAAGAGTCGACGAGTGACTCTATCTTTAGACGAAGCCGCGATTCGATAAATATTTATCACGCACGATCGTGTTTACGTTTCTGCATCGTTCGGCATCTAAACAGCTATTAGCGCACTCGACGCAGCCGTGGTAAACGTACGCGGCCCCGAAAATTGCTCACAATTGCTAAGAGAATCCTAATCGTTCGGTAAAAAAATGAAAAAAAAAAAAAAAAAAAAAAATCGTCGTTTTATCGTTTTTATCGTCGGATAAAGAAACAGAAAATGACTCGCGATCTATAGATCAGTAATTTTATTTAGGTATCGATAGGTTTCTCTTTTTTTTTTCAGTCATGATATATCCACGTTTTGCATGATATTTATTGGATTATTTATCGATGTCAAGTGATACGTATTATTATTGATACTATATTAACCGTTTTACATTATAATAGACACTGTTTAACTAATAATATACTGATTTATATACTACAACTCCTCTGGTTACACAGACATTCGTTGGCTCTCGCTCTCCGTTATTACCGATGCGAATCGTTGTTAACGAGACTGATCGTTCGAACGTATACAGAGAGGTCCGTCCCCCTCCCCTTCGGCTTGACCACCGACGAGACTCCAACAACATTAATCGTGACTAATGACCAATTGGCGACACAAAACAGCCGCGAGAATATCGCCGTACTCCATTCCACGGTTTATTATTCCCTACATGAATATCAATCTAAATCACGATCACACCTATAAACAACACAATCGTTGAAACGAAAATCTATCTGTTTCGACTAACTAACAGCTGGTAACTCGTTGGCGTACGTTTTTACGATCTTTCATAAATTTTCTTTATTCAATAACTATCGGCAGTATACACCACCATTCCGTCACTATATAAACATCTCTTCGCTGTACTCTTTCCGCGCTGAATCTCTACATCTCTCAACACAATCGCGAAGTTGCCGCAAAATTCTGGTCCAATCGTTCGTACTATTCTAGACGAAGGACCTTCACGGACAGCGTTGCGCTGAACTTGAATTTTAGATATTTCATAAGCGAATTCGTAGACTAGAAACGTTACAATCGATGTTTAGAATTTTACATTTATTTTAAAAAACTTAATTAGTATGTTTCTTTAAGGGTAGAAAACAAGTTTCGAGGAAGTAGTTAGTTATTGTGGAAAGCGTTTGACACACGAGACCGGAATTTTGCGGAGCATTTTTCGTAATACCAAAAACATCGTGAAAATCACTAACGTGCAAGTTGACCAAAAACCTTATTTCGCGTCATTGTCACAGATAAATGAGTGATAAGAAAAAAAAAAAAAAAAAAAAAAAAAAACCAGGAGCCACGGGGGAAATACAGGAGGAACTAATTTTACATGTCACACAGAGACAATATATTTTATCCGCTTTAATCGCTTTATTTATCGTGCGCGCGTTTTCATGAATTGGTGAATTAGCTTGGAGTCGAATTGAAATTTCGGTCGAGTCCCAGGAGTGTACTGCGACAGGCACATTGAATGCTCCAGGTTAATCAATACTTCGTCGTTCCAACGTGAAATGAGCCAATAAATATTGAGCATTCAATCACTCCGACCTGTTTCCCGACGCATGGCTCGTACCTTTATTTTTCGTTACGATTATACGTTACCGTTGTTAATCGCATACGCATCGTATGGAGAAGCGAAATCATGCGTTTGGCATTAAATTTCGAATTTTTGCAACTTCATCTCGATGAGATACTTTTTTTTATCTTTAAACTATGAAATTCGTAAAAATTGTTGATGCTTGCAGAATTTTTGACGATTTTGTATAAATCGAATATTTGCCGCTTGAGCCGCTTGTGCTGATATTAACAAGCTTCGTTTTTCAATGAATCAACAAACGAATTGTTTGCAAAAACGATCGATTAATCCACGGAGAATGGTCAACTTGTACTTCAACAAATAAAATCTTTATCGTCGTACAAGTCTACGCGACACGATTACAATTTTATTTTGAATCGAACTCATTTTTTTTTGTCAGTCTTCACGAACACTACATCGCGATCGATCGGAAGTTAAAAGCCGAGAGTAGCGCGAATAACAGAAAAAAATATATATATCTCGGAGAGCAATAACCTCGAAGTCGGAGCGAAATTGCGCCGTCGATATTGCGGACGCAAGGACTCCGCTCTACGACATTACTCTATACTCGCGAACTAACTTGTCGCGAGAAATCATCAGGATGTCAACGTTTATGTCGCTAACGGGACAAATATAATATTACGACAAACCGAGAGATGACTCCGTGTCTTCCAGTGACAGACGAAAAAAAAAATATGATGAAAAAAAAAAAAAAAACGTATAGAAAGAGAGAATATAATGCGATGAGAGACGCAGATGCGAAGAAAAATAAATGATGAAACGAGACGAGTTAAAAATGAAAGTAATGAAAAAAAAAAACCGAATACGAAAAATCTTTTTTCTAACGATTGATATTTTTCGAATAATTTAGTCCCCCCACACTGTCTCTCACTGATATAACTATCTCTATCACTTTTTCCACTTCGATCTGTCTACAAAAAAAAAAAAAAAAAAAAAAAAAAAAACGAAGAAAAAATGTATACGATATCTACAAAAAAAAAGGAAAAAAAAAAAAAAACCTATCGACGAATTTCCCTTTCTCTCTCTCTACACACATTTCTCTGTAACCTGTTTCCCTCTTACTATGTCTTGCTATGTCCCGGCTTTCTTTTGTTTCTAGATATTGCAGAACCTACAAAAAAAACGCACTGAGCGGAGGGGGCGCCTAAGCTCTGACAATATGAATAAAAAGAAGTCCGGTTTCAGCAAAAGCGACCTTATTTTTAAGGTAACCCGCCCTAACGAACGCGCAACTCTCACACCCCCACGCAGTCCTGACGATTGTGAGTGCGGACCTTCTCTTTACTTCCTACTTCCGTCCGGCAAAACAATTTCGAAATACGATGAAGCGAAAAAAATGTGTTTTCGGAACCGCTAAATCGTTTTCAGTAACACAATCAATATTATGTCACTGTTATGCGTTTTTGGCATCGAAAAAAAAAAAAAAAAAAAATATTTCGAAAATTCCCAACACCATTCGTGTTCTCTTTTTTGCGTTTCATCGAAGTTTCGAAATTTGGATACGAAGTAAAAAAAAAAAAAAATAAAAACGAAGAGAGGCCGCGCGGGTAGTGGAGGGAGGAGCTGCACGCTGATTGGCTCGTTGGTTTCTACTTACAAACATTCGCTTTCTCCTTTCGCCGCATTAATTAATATTATATATTTACCATGTTCCCCGCAGCAGCGATAGGCTATGCTTAAAGTGTTGACACCATTTCGTCGTCGCATCTGACTAGCGATGAGAAGTATCATTCGGCCAATACAATCGTTCCTCTGCCCTCATTCGCAAAGATCGCAAAAAATAAAATCGAGAAGAACAAAAGAAAGCATCTACGATATATTTCTAATATTTTTCATAACTTCGATATTGATAATTCGAAGAAATCCCCAATAAACGCGCCACTTCCTCATCCCAACCAAAGCTGCGTGCCAAAAGTAATAAAAAAAAAAAAAAAAAACACAAATAAAATTCATCTCTATGAGTTGATAAATGTCTTCAAGCCATAAAATCCGTATTCCTCTACGATATATTGTGACAAATACTTTTGATCGCTGGACAGTGCGCGACACCCTTGATTTTGCGCACGTGACTGGGCGTCCCTTCTCTGTCGCTTTGTCGTAAACCGCACCGTTATATAGCCGTCGTTTACATTTAAAAGAAAGAATATATACAATATAAATCACACGAGCGAGGTGAGGACACAGCTCGCCGTATGAAAAAAAAAAAAAAAGCTACATTAGAGAAAATAGACATACTATATATGTTGAGCGAATAATAGTAGTTTGGAACGAAAAAAAAAAAGTAGCGAGATATGTTCGTACAGAGTGTAGTCCACTATGTGTATCTCTGCGTCAGGCCTGCAATGTGTCCGCTGCTGCTATCTCGCGTGTGCTATGACTACGAAAAAATATATATATATATATATTCATCCTCACGCGGAACAAAATCTCTTCGCGTCGCAAAGTTTCGTTTGAGGATAGAGTCTGCTTTTGCTTTTGGCTTCGCTGTCTCTATGTGTATGCGCATTTAGCTTTTGTCGCTATACTCGCCTGGCTTTTTGACGTTATATATGAAAAAAAAAAAAAAAAAAAAAAAAAAAAAAAAACAATTCCCCGCTGTTATTATCGATTCTCTTTCCGTTGGTTCTCGAACCTCGACGAATTGTGTGCGTATGCGTGCGTGTCTGTCTCTCGCTGTAGCACACCAACATTTTCGTAACCTCCATCTTTCGACGTTCTCGTTGCTTTCCAACAACTATTACTATCTCATCGTTTGTCGATCACTGTATCGTTTCGATACTATATCGTCTCCTATCCCCCCGAACCCCTCTGCCCCTCTCGTCGACTACCACCCATCTCGTCATCATTTAATAAACATATCATTGAATGTTGAACATCCATAATAAAATAAACGAAAAGAAAAAAGCGTTTGAATTCATTGGACTTGTAATACTGTCCTGTAGAGAAAGAGAAACAACAGAGGTTCGATGTTACAACCATTTTCGTTTGATACCCATTTATCAGTATATATGCAACTCGATATATCGTATTTAATTATTAAAAAAAAAATATGATTAAAACTAATATGCATACATACGTTACCCACGTGTATGTATGCACGTATGTACGTGTGTGTGTTCCGTTTTTTTTTTTTTTTTTTTGTTTTTATTATTTAATAACTGTTAGTAAATAACCAGGTAATGTATTTGGAAATGTTTGTTGAATTAGATTGGTAAGAACATGAGTATTTATCGAACCTTAAGTCGTCTAAAAAACCGATACAAAAACCCATTTACCCGTAGACGCAAAATATCGCAACAGTACTTTTAATTGTTGTTAATTTAATAATGTCATTCATCGTATAAAGATTCATACTCTCACCCGATATGTTAAAGAGCCGTATCGCGATCGACGAATGTAATATAATTCCGCGATTGATCCGTTCGAATTTCGAAATCGGACAGTCAGTGACAAACGCTCGTCGGTAAATGGACAATTTGGCCGAATAACCGAAGAAAAGTTCGTTTGAAAAAAAAAATGGCTTCATTATAAATAAGTTCAGGACTTTCGAGACCCGATGCACATCACAAGCGTTATCCAAATAGTCATAGGAAATCGGTTCGAATTTCCTGACATTAGTTATAATGATTGACACGCCTCCCGATTGATAATCATTGAAAAATTTCGAGCGAAAATTCGTCGTCGAAAAAAATTTGCTCTTTGCACGCGTATAATTTTTTTTTCGGCAATACGCAACAACAAAAAAATCTTTAATCGCGAGTCGTACGTTCCATCAGAATTGACAAGTTTTTTGATCGCGTGCGAGGAGACGGTGACATGGCAACGTCGGAAAAAAAAAAAAACCAAAAAAGGGGTCTGTTTATCGATAAAAAAGGAAAAAAAATCCCTTCTCCTCGCTATCGCTGCTTTATAGTTGACCGGAACTTCTTGCTCACTCTCTCATGCAGTCCTCGAATTCGCAATATCGGAATGGTAAACGATTCCGCGAAAAAAAAAAAAAAAAAATTAAAAATAAATAAACAAACAAAAAAACAATCAATGTTAGCTGCTGCACGAGCGATATGAGAAATTCCCGTAACCACCAAGCCAATTATTTGCGTAAACCTGTGTTGCAGCATCGTAGCTACTACCTTGATTTCGACGTTTTATGGTTTCCCTTCGTTATCGTCCGTTATTAATTATTTTTTTTTACGTTTGTCGTTGTTTTACTTTGATATTGTATATTAATAAACAATATCGTGAGTATTTTTTCGCAACGTTGCATGCTTACTTTGTGTTCAGCAGGGGGATTATCCGGAATCTTTAATTTTTCACAAATTCGTACGAAGAACACATATTGATGAATCACTGAGTGAATTTTATCAAATTCGACAAAATTCACTTCGTTCGGAGCGGTTTATTTGTCGATCGCCGTACTGAACTTTCATTCAGTCTTCAAAGATCGAAGAGGTTTCGATCTTTTTTTTCCCGAGGGTTTTATTTAATAAAAGTAATGTTTTCTATAGTTGAAACTCTTATTCGCCCGATGTTATAAAAGAGTTTCGATATAGCATCACCGACTCGATTCTCGCTTATTTTATTTATTTGTTAAATGTATTTTTTTTAACCCTCCGGCGTTCGTTTGCGAGTAGACAAAGGGGTCCAACAAGACCACCATCGCAGTTATGATTTGTTATATATATATATACATATATATATGTCTGTTTAACTTTTTATTTGCGCGACCACCCCGCTTATTTGCTGTACACAAAGGACACGCTTTCACGGTGATGTCCTTGAGGAGGGAGGAGGGTTGCGCTCAATGCTATTCCCAAACCCTCCGGACAAACCAAGGATTCAACAGTGTCACCGGGGTGAACATCGTCGAACCCTCGGTGACCACAAGTCCTGCATCGATTAAAACTCTTATATTCGTTGTTGACAGTTCCTGAACATGGCGTCGGTCTTTATGCGGATCTTTAATCTGATCTGTATGATGCTACTCATCGGACACTGGAGCGGATGTCTGCAGTTTCTCGTACCTATGCTACAAGGATTTCCAAGTAATTCTTGGGTCGCCATTAACGAGTTGCAAGTAAGTTTAATCCTTTCAAAAAATGGTATTTTCTTTTCTTATTTTCCCATTAAAAAAAAAATCGGCTACACGTCCAAATATCTGACGGCAAATTATCCCAAAAAAATATCCCGGAGTAATACATCGATTCAGCAAATATTACGATTCGGCAATTATGCATACAAAGCAATAGAACACGAGATGTTTAACGTCGGGATATTTAGACGTGTTTCGAAAAAGTTATTTTTTTCGAAAAAATAGCTAAATAAGTTTCCCATTGCTACATCTAAGTTGATAAAATGACGCTTGAAAATTATAGGATGCAATTTGTTTTTCAATTGAAGCGTAAATCGGTAAATTTTTTTTTGGCATCTTATTACGTTAAGTTTAAAGTTTGGATTAATGATATTTTTCTGCTGATAAATTAGAGAAGATAAGCATGAAAACTATAGCGAAATTTTAGTTATTTTTAAGATTAATTTATTTTTGTTCATATTACGCAGGATTCGTTTTGGCTTGAGCAATACTCGTGGGCCCTCTTCAAAGCGATGTCGCACATGCTATGCATCGGTTATGGCAGGTTTCCACCTCAGTCATTAACCGATATGTGGCTGACGATGCTCAGCATGATCAGCGGTGCCACCTGTTACGCTCTGTTCCTCGGTCACGCCACAAACTTGATTCAGTCACTCGACTCTTCGAGAAGGCAATACCGAGAGAAGGTAAGTCTTCCCGAGCCACCAATTAGGCACTTCAATTCCTATCGATCTTTTGTCCAATTCAATAAATATATATATATATATGGAGCCTTGAAGCGATTATTCTAGTTGCGGGAGAAGACGTAAGGTACGGAAAAAAATAATATCGTTCAAACTCTGTAAATATGATCAACTTAATCGATGATCTTGTAAATAATTTGCATTCGTAATAATTGCTCGAAAAAAAAAAAAAAAAAAAAAAAAAAAAAAAAAACGAACCAAGCACTCCCATTTGAAGTTCTATAACACTCCTTAGTTTTGACTGAGCACTATAGCCGCAAAGGATTGGATATCAATCGTCCACCAAAGCTACACCTTTCTCGAGTTTAAAAGGTCCTCCGACCTCGTTGTCCCAACGTACCGTTCTCTCAAGCAAGAACTTCGCTGCGGGGCTACCAACCTTCTATTTCGAATGTAATTGCTCTCGCATACATTTCGCAATGCCAGACTCTTGCATTTTTTGGCCCGTTTCGTCTTATTCGCGAAACATCGGCGAGAAATAACAATGACGAAAGTTCGAAGAATACGGGTAGAATTTGGGAGACACGCGTAAGATCGCGGAACGTTGATCGGGGATGATTTGTTCTCGGGGTAGGTGAAGCAAGTGGAAGAGTACATGGCCTACCGAAAGTTGCCGAGGGAGATGCGACAGAGGATCACCGAGTACTTCGAGCATCGCTACCAAGGCAAATTCTTCGACGAGGAACTCATTCTCGGCGAGCTATCGGAGAAGCTGAGAGAGGTACGATTCTTACACAAGTAGAATAACGAAAAGATCGCGAAATACGTTAACGAAACTACGAAGTACCGTCGTTGTGACACGTTTTTAATTTTCTCACTTATAAAAAATCGCATTATCATTCATTGTAAAATTCAACCATAAATCTTTGCACGAGCGCCGTACCGACCTCGATCGCGAGTCAACGAGTTCGGAAAGATCCAAAGAATATTTTCCTCACGATCTCTTTGTCCCTCTCTCCTATGCAGGACGTGATAAATTACAACTGCAGATCGCTCGTCGCCTCGGTGCCGTTCTTCGCTAATGCCGATTCCAACTTTGTCTCGGATGTCGTCACGAAGTTGCGATACGAAGTCTTCCAACCAGGTAACGCGAAGAAATCGAACGATCGTTTTATTTTTCGTAGACTAAATCTGTACTGTTTAGAAGGATTTTCGGTGAGTATAAGCGAAGATTCCTGTATTTTTGGGTACGAAGCTTGTTTCGTTAGGAAACGTACGTTTGAATCCTCTTTGGCTATCGATCACGCGCGTTCCAGTTTCCAACTTTTCTTCGTTATTTTTATCGTAAAAAATTAATTTCACGAAAATATTATTTTTCACAATTTTCTTTTTTTTTTTCGTCCAAAAAATCACTTATCGCAAATAAAAAACTGTTATGAAATTTTTTACCGCACAAAAAGTCACTAAAAAAAATATTCGATGAAAATTAATCGAAATCTAAAACAATGAATTTTCTATATTTCTCTCTAACAAAAGATCGAAGAATGTGGACTGAGAGTAGAATTTCAGTGGAGCGTTTTTTTATTTTTTTTTATTTCGAAGATCACGCAACATTGTGTTAACGAGAATAATTTCAGGTGACATAATCATCAAAGAAGGAACAATCGGCTCGAAGATGTATTTCATACAGGAGGGAATAGTGGATATTGTGATGGCGAACGGCGAGGTCGCAACCTCGCTGTCCGACGGTTCATACTTCGGTGAGATCTGTCTTCTGACGAACGCGCGTCGTGTGGCGTCCGTCAGGGCAGAGACTTACTGCAACCTGTTCAGCCTCTCGGTGGATCATTTCAACGCTGTACTCGATCAGTATCCACTAATGCGCCGTACCATGGAGAGCGTTGCCGCCGAGAGGTATAAACTTTGGTTAGGTTTGTTCTATCGAGTTGGTGTGCTAATAGATGTCGATCACCACCCTCTCCCCGCCATACTTGATCTTCTGTTTCGTACGTACGATAATGTACTCTCACGTGTTTGTCGTCTTTACACGTGATGTACGGAGGGATGGTCTATTTTATTTCTTATCTACTTTATAAATCTTTATCTTTGCCAAATTGTCCGCTTGCTTATAATCGCTCGCTCTTTTTTTTTTAATATTATAAAGTTAAAAAAAAAAAAAAATAATACGAAAAATTACAAAAAAAAATGAAGAAAGCGTCGCGCTTTTCTTTCGCTTCTGCAGCAGCGGGAAAATATCCTCGTGAGCCCTTTCCAGTTGAGTAATAGATCGTTATTTAGCGATCAGCGATTGAGAAAAGGGCTCCGGACTCGGCGGGAGATGATAAGTCATTGAGAATCCAAGAAGCATACGCTGCGAATTCGCTAAGCTTAAGAAGGTTTGATACCTATCTTAATTCCAATCGTCGTCGCTTGCGGAATCGATAATCAAAAGTACCGTTCGACCAATCAAATTCAATTTTATCCGCGTGGAAAAACCGATAATTAAAATAATATCGATTCCAACCTATTTTTCGACACCCAGAATTTTGAAACTTTCGTTCATATCGCCCGAAATTATTTTCAATAGCGTTAGAAAAAAAAAAAAAAAAATCCAAGTGGTCTCAATCCTTCTTAAAGTTCGAGTATTGATATTGTCGCCGGGACAATTGTCCTAAAATCAATGTGCGCGTAAGCATGCTTGCAAAAATAACACGCTGAGCGCGAAGCTTTCGCCACTGCCAGCGCCGGCGTAGAGCTCTCTATATACTCTGTAACACCTTTTTTCAACATTTCTTAATAATAACTATATATTAATAATAATAATTATACGTTATAAATATAAAATACTAAAGCGATGCAATTTCTCATGATTATCTCTCTCGAACTGGTCGAATTATTTTCCCTGGATGAGTACGACAGTGTGTGTTTTTTTTTTTTTTTTTTTTTTTTAATCTTTCTAATAGGTTAATATAAGATTAATTAATGTCGTACTCATTCACGTCTGATCATGCGTAAAAAAAAACAAATGTGTTTGTAATGGGCTGATTTCTTGGTTTTTATCGATCCACCGGTCCGTCATTATCGAAACCCTTGGCGGCACGAATATAGTAACGAAAAATCGGCAAATATGAAAAAAATTACGAAATTAAATTGAATCGAAAAAAAAAAAAAACGATTCTGTTGAAAGTACCGCGAAGGGTTTCTCGGTTCAAGCGTGAATAATCGTTGGTTGTGTCCGGTGTGACATTCCCTACGCTTAATCTTTATCGTTATCGCAGGTTGAACAAAATCGGAAAGAATCCGAATCTGGTAGCACATCGGGAGGAGGATCTCGGAAGCGAATCGAAAACGATAAACGCGGTCGTTAACGCTCTCGCGGAACAGGCAGCGCACGCGAGTGCCAGCGAAGAATCGGTAATTTATAAAAACGCCAATGATATTGAATCTTTTGCTTGAAAAAAAATGATATTACAGTTCTACATGCGAAAATGTTCCGGTACCGCGGTGATCGGTACCGGTAATGAACGTATGACCGTCGGCTTGAAAAAAGGTTGAACCTTTCCAGGTGCACAGTATGGAGCTGAGGGCACTACCAACGGGTCTATTGCCGCGACCAAAGTCGGAGAACAACTTTGCGAGCCAAGAACTGACGAGGGAAGGCCGCAGGATCTTCCACAAGAGCGATACCTTCCACAAGGACACGTATCAATGACGGCACTCGTCCTACTAGCACACGCAGAGATACTGAAGGCTCCATTAATCTCTCGCTACTCTCGCCACGATGGGACTTCTCTCCGTAAAGCGACAAGAGAATTTTCAAGTATCCGGACTATGGAAACCGGACGACTACAGGTTGAGGAAGAATATCAGTCAAGACGAGGCGAAGGACGATGAAAGACGGGAGAATAACGAAGAGAAGAGAAGAGAGGTCGGGAGAAGTCTCATAGCTTAAAAAATCGCGCCCACCGTCGGAATAACGACGAGGAACAAAGTGAGGATATCATCTTCGACGGAAATTCCATACCGGCGCAATCTAAGCTCGCGAGTCCGGAGCCCTTGTCTGCCAGACGCTAAAGACACTCTGTGCTAAAAGAAAATACATAAAAAAAAGAAGAAGAAGAAGAAGAAGAAAATTGCCATCGACTAACGGCGATTCGAAAAAAAAAAAGACCGATGTCGGCGAAAAGAAAAATGAGTGTGT